>HG995132.1:10055164-13000864 GCA_905333015.3 Bombus campestris
AAAGATTCAATTTTGTTATTATATATTTGTTTTTGATAATCAATTTTCAATCGCAGTATATAACTGTATTAATAAAAAGCTGGTCCATTATCCATAATTTTCTAATTAAATTACATCCTGTAATGAACGAGCAAGTGTCTCGATCCTTTTCGAGCATTGGTAGGCTCGTATGTAAATTTGTTTAAAAAGACGATATATTTTCTATTAAATAAATAGGCTTCGTAACGAGATTTCTACTTCTAATTGGCTGGCCGTTCAGTGGGATATTCTACTGAATAAATCTTCTACAGATAGATGAATTTTATTTCGAATTTTTATTTTTCCAGAAATAAAAATATAGTATTTATATGAATACATATTTTAAATATGAATTATGTGATTATTAAGTACCACGTTTTGCAAGTACTTCAAAAATATAAATATATACGCGTAGAAAAGTTAATACTTTCGAGCAACGTATTGTTCGTAAAATATGAAACTTCCCTGTTTTCACTTTGTTTTTCCTGCCGATTTGTTGGAATATCTTATTCATTTTCGCTATTATGCGTTCAATTCATTACTGAAGTATGCGTGTATTGATCCACGGATTTTTGATTGCCGAATAATTTCAGAGTTTATGTGCTTTTAATCATTCGCATCGAATATGCCAATAAATATTAAACAATATTCCACATCGAAAAAACGACAAAATCATATTAGTACGTTCGTTTCGTAATAATCAACGAAGATTTAAAAAACGCAAATTAAAGTGTGCTTTTAAATTACAAGAATCTTTTCTACTTAATGCTTTGAAGCAAAAATTTCTTAAAAAATATATATCTCTACATATGTGTTCTATCTACTTGGAAATGGCGAAATGTTTTCGAGTTCGAGATAAATTCAAGCGTCCCGCTCTTTGACAGAGACACGTTAATAAAACCATTTCCCTTCGTCGAAAGATTATTCCCTTTTGCAGCTTGTACGGTCGTGAAAAGGCGAATTAAAGAACGCACAAATGGACGGAATCGGCGCTCATTTAAGAAGATCACAGATCTTATAATTTATTCCCCATAAACTGAAACGCTCTTACAAAGTGCGTTCGCTTAACTGGTAGTACTATTAATTCATATTAACGTCATTATAAGAGAGAATATGTACGACTGAGACGAGTCAGGGAGAACGGATCGTTCCGCTGCATTCACTGATCTTCTCCCCTCATTTTCTCCCTTCTCGTTTCTTCAATTAATCGTTTAAAAAGATCTCGGCAAAGAAGGGGCCGTGCTGGAAGAACGTCATTGGAGTTGCGTCTTGTTAAGGCGTTATTTATGTAAAATTTTATGTCTGTTCGTGTTTGTAGCGTTCGTTGTCTGCTGGCTGATTATATATTGGTATATTCTACTTACAAACGATACTTTTTGTGTATAGGTCTGCAATATGATTTAACTTGGAAGTTTTAATTGATTTTAATATATTTCTTTTTGATATCGATTATCACTCTGTTATGTGTCATCATAGAAAATATTTAGTATAATAATTTTCATATAATTTTCAGAGTAAACGTCATACTACAAAATTAGATAAAAATACTTTGATATCGCTGGATCGTTTGCAAACTACATTCCAACACAGTTATAAGGTTGCCGTGTTTAAATGCTCTACTGGCAGGAAAATTTTCTATTAATAATTCCAAATTGATGATCGATACTTAGTATTTTCATCGTTGAAAATATATTTAATTAGAAACGAGTTGATATTAATTTTAAGACCCGTGCACGGTATAGTTCGCAAGGTGCTTCAATTAACTAATAAAATATGTTCGTTCGTAGAATCGACAGGGTACAGTTCCGTTTCGAGAAGCATGCGCCGTGATCCCACGTTTTATCGACGAAAATTCACGCAAGTTACACGCAAACACACACGCCGATCTCCGGGAAATTAAACTGCAATGATAAAGTAAATAATTCGGTTTATTTCAATTGGAATTTATCGAAGTATCGTTTAATGATGACTATAAAGCTGGCTAAAGGTTTTCCAAAGGGTTTCTCAACCTTATTGCGTTAACTGCATCCAAATAAGGTTGATATTCGTACTACAGTAGACATTTTAATTCCTTTTAGTCCTTCGTGTATTGATTCGAAATACATATAATCATCAAACTAATTTAAATACATCATATACTCTTGTTTTATAAATTGGTAAGTTTAAGTTTCAATGATATTAGAGTCAAGTCGCGTGTAATAGGAGAAAAATAAATACCAGAGAAATTTGATTGCAGGACAAAAGCTGTATTTATGTAATATGAATAAACGTTAGGAAATTCGATGCAACCCATATGGTATCATCTCGATTAATAACCTTCGTAATAATTTAATACATCAAATAATGAATTATAGGAGATTTTAATCTATCACTGAAAATATGAAGAAAAAGTAATATTCAATTTTTGTACTTAATATTCTTGCACTTCCGTATTAAATGAATGTAAAAGATATAATATTGAAAACGATATAAATAAAGCAAACATCGTATTATAAAATAGTTGAAACATATGAGAATATTTTAGAAATACAGGATATATATGTTATTATCGCTTAATCTGCTAACATTTCTCACAATAAATTTCATATCGTAGGAAGTAAATCTTTTACAAAAATTATTGCCTCGAATACACAGAAATAAAGCGAATTTCAAGAAAATATTCTTTCATATTCCAGCAGCAGATACGAGCACAAATCAACAGCCTCGTACGAATACAACGGTTTTTACCTCGCAAGCCGACAGTGCGTCGCAGATTTCCGGTAAAACGAGCTTCGCGGTACCAGCACCGCCTCCTTTGGCCTCTGCGGAAAAGGTCCGCAGACTTTCGGATGGCGAGCACTTCCGGCAGCCCAATGTAACGGTTTCCGGACACGCCACCGTACAGAAGCAACTGCAGGAAGCACAAACACAGGCTCAGGCGCAGGCGCTGGCCGACATGATCTTGAAGGTGCAATTCTGTTCTTGATTCAAAATTTACCTACGTTTTTATATCATTCCCAAGTGTTTTATGGATAGCTGTATATTTAGAAATTTAGAAATTATATGTTTCCAAAATATAGCTGGCAATTTATAACGTTTCGTGTAGCGTAATAGATGCACATTTTGATTTTATAAGAAGAAATCTGTAATCTTCCAGGGAACTACCAAAATGGCTGTGAAGAGGACGACTTCCGATCCCGGGCAAAGATTGCACTTGACGTATCAGACGTCGGTTCAATCGACCACCAATCCGCAGCAACAGCAACAGCAGCAACAGCAACAACAGCAGCAGCAGCAACAGGCACAGCAGCAGCAGCAACAACAGCAACAAAATAATCAACCTCAAGCTCAGCCTACGGTTACAGACAGTTTCTCAATGACAGGTTATTCCGAAGATGGTGGTTATTTTAGCCCAAGTCTTCAAGACGAGGTGTTCCAGCAAGTCACCGCAGTTCCTGACAGCGTCCTGCTTCATGCAACACAATTGGATTCTCTTCAGGTGAGTGATTGTTATCTTTTTTATTTTCTAGTTTGTTCCTATTACCTGATCTTGTCTCTTGTTCTTGTTCTTGTTCTTTCTGACCTCTGTCGTATAATCAGGCGATGAATCAATCGATGATCATTTATCAAATTTATGTAAAAGTAACAGTTTCTTGAACTTGAAAGAATATTGACTTCTTTTCCTTTTTTGGCATTTCGGTAAGTAAAATTTGTCTGTAGAAAAATGATACTCTAAGGAAACTATATTTGTACAATCTTGAACAATCAATCTGTAGCTGTTTAATAAGATTATAAACATAGTGAACCATTTTTATTAACTATAATCATGATCCAAAGTTCAAGAATCACATAACAAAGTTCACCTTTGTTGAATTTGATGATACTTAACATTAACGATAATTAAAACATTCAGTTGCTATTATATTTCCATAGTAAACCTCCATTATAACCCTCAAATTCTCCAATAAACAGTTCGCTTATTCCCCACAGACGCACTCAGAATAATAACTCCATTATTATGCACACGTCTTCGTTCGTTCTTCCCCAAATGCTTCACAAGCACGACTTTCGCCTCGCAACTGCCATCCACCGAAAAGTACATGGCAAGAAGATTGATAAAAGCGACGACGCGCGAACGGATATGAGAATCCACGTTTTCGTCACTTGTGTCAAAACAGAATATATCCAAGATCCTTTGATGGGCTAATTACACCTGGCACCCCGTTCTTCGTTCCGTGTCAAGCGTCGAAGACGCTTTAGTTTCAATTACGCGACGGGGCAAGGGGCCGCCTCTCTCTTCGGGCGCGGAATTTAATAAGGCGAATTATCTAAGTAGTTGGCACCAACTGCACCGACGATGACGTCGACGATGCTTTGTGCCGTTTGGAAAGCACCGTTTCCGTCTGTGTCCTCCTCCACCTATCCATCGGATATCTTGCACGCTCTGCCTTTCTGTCTCTCTTCGTCGTGTTTCTCTTGTCGTCGAGAAGACTCATTAACGTCTGATCTATGAAATTCCACCGTAATAGCTGCATTCATTGACGTGCCATTGGAACGTTTTTATTCCGCGAATTTTTCATCCCCAATCCCTTGGATAATTCAATTTTTGACGAGAATTTCTAGAATGAGGATTGGTGTCCTAGGTGGAACTTGGGACAATGTTACATTTTGAATAAGAATTTCTATAGTTTGATCGATTTAAATGCTTCGGCGGATTTTTATGAAATTATTTCGAAATTTGAGAGCAATCAGAAAATCGTGTCATCATGTAAGAACTGTCTAACAAATTACTAATAATTCTAATATACTGAATAAACAAAGAAATACCAAACCATTCAGTTTCAGACAACGAGCCTGTTACAAGAACAACCTGCCGAGCAGTTACAAGACATCACCCTGGAGGACCGATACCCATCTCAGCACACGGTGAACCCCGACTTACAAGCATTGGTCAACTCGCCGTTACCAGACTCGCTAGCTGAATTCAGTACTTACGGTGCCCAATATACAGAAAGCCCGCACACGTTACCAACCCAGTCTCCCCTGCCATCGCCTTTAACGAGACACGACAGTCCAAGTTTCACATATCCAACACCACCAGCGAGCCAAGAAGGCCTTTTAACCGGAAGCTTCCCTCTATTGAGTCCTCAAGAGGACCCGGAGAGCGTGAGACAAGTATCGTCACCCTTATCAGCGGCTTTTTACGCGACCACGATGTCCTCCGCGGCGGCGGTGGAGGAAGCTCTGAGTGAAGTATTGCCAGCTGAATCCGAAGCAGACGCTGATCTATACGGATCCGGTTCACCGAATCCGCATTCTCCACTGCCAAGCCCTTTGTCGGCGACCCCGGCACCGTCGCCACTGTCCTCGTTACCGCCGTCTTCGGTCTCGTCACCAGGACCAGTGTCGTTCACGGGCACCAGCTTCCCTGTGTCGCCACATCACGCTCTCCAGAATCAGATGATGCCCAACTCGGAGGACCCACTGCTGTCGTCCACTCCGAAGGACTTCACGACAGCCAGCCGTAGGCGATTCGAGTTTCAATCGTACAAATTCATCACCAGCCAAAACTTGGTCGACTTTGGGCTGGGTAATGGTAGCCTAGCTGGTATCGTGGTAGATAACAACGGGGAATTCAAGCTGATTCAGACGGCTGGGCTGCAAAAGACGAACGTACTGGTGCAGACGAGCTCTCTGAGCCCGGCGTTGACTTTCAAGAAAGAGATGCGGCTGACGACTCCGAAGATGGAACCTGTCACTGTGAATCTCGGCCTAAACGTGCAGACCAACCATCAGTACAACGCTGGCCAGTTTAATCAACAGCAAGTGGTGAATCCGACGAAATTTCTTATACAAACGAATGTGGCTAAGAATAGTAATATGAGACAAAAAACGGTCAGTGGAAACTTGCCTATTCCGGTGGAGCAGATCAAGGAAGAGCTTCTGGACGAGGATGTTTTCCTTAATCCTAGTAACGTACCAACTGGCAGTCCTGTTAGACAGTGCAGGAAAAGGCCTCGTATGGATGGAGGATTGTACGCGAATGCGTCACATTCGTATCCGTCGAGATTGAGGAAGGCCTGCGATCGACATTGGGATAGTAGCTACACGCCTCCACCGATTTTGGATCCTTCTAGACCTGGACCTGGACTGTACGCCAGGCTGCATCAGTATGAAAGGGATTCTGACTTCAGTTCGGATGATTCGCAAGGGAACGATGGACCTCCGCCGAGAATTAATATCGGGACGAGGTACCAAGCGACGATACCGCCGGTTGGGAGTGACGGGGATAGAGGAAAGGGCGAGCCTGAGGCTGATCATCTGCTCTGGGATCCTGGTATAAATAACGTGCTGACAGATAATGAACGTAAGTAATTGCGGCTTTTAAAAGATATTGGATTTGGTTTATGAGAGACTGGGGCTTATTGAGAGTTTTTTTATGAGAGAGAAATGGGATAAATGTTCTTTCTTTTTCTTTTTTTTCCTTTTTTTAACGAAATGGATATAAGAAATAATATCTACAATTATAGGTATTTAGCTAGAGAACTTTATTGGGAATTTCCAAGCTTTTACGAATATGTGTACATATGTAAAAATGTTTTGATCCTTTTTTAATTAAGTTCTATATGATCCACGGTTTCTCAAATTGAAGATTTTTGTACCTTCTTTCCTCCGAGTCTCTCGTCTGTATTAGAGGTGTAATGTCAGTGAACAATACTATCTCTAGCTTGTATATATACATTCTTGAATTAAGAAGGTATTGGTTATATAAACGATGGTTATGTGAATGATCGTACAGTGTATCTCTCATCAAAAATATCATTTTGTATATAGGACGTGATTATACAACCGCACATTACATACGCAATAATTTCATAAGAAACGCAGTTGTAATAATTATTATTTTCCATAAAGTTAACTCGAAGCAAATAATCGATATTCGTTGATTAATGTTTCCCAATGTTTCTATATGGCATCGCAGAGAATGCATTAAAAGAATAAGTAGATTACTTTATCCATAAACGTAGATTGTAATAAAACAGACGAGAATAATACGTAAAACGTTTGCAATATCGTCACGCTACAGATACACAAATTACATTTAGTTTACGCTTTCCCGCCAGAGAATGCGTTGTTTCCGCGCGAACGAATTTGTATCTGAAGCAAAAAACTTTTGTTTTTGCAGTGGAAATGTACCTACAATTTGCATGCTGCGCTGCGGTACCAGGTGGAGGAAGGAACAAAGAATACGCGCTTCATCTGCTGCACATGTGCAAAGGAAATATTCATGTACGATTCTTTCAGTTTAATTCCTTTATTTCATTTCCACTATCCCTAAAATTCCTATACCATCCCTTTTCCCTTTTTTTTCTCTCTCTCTCTTGATACAATTTTGAGCAATGTATTATTGTAGTTGAAAACAAAAAGGTTAAAGAAATTGTATATAACCAGTGTCTTAATTTTCACATATTGCATACATTTCGTAGTTTTATCCACTGGGGTTGTTTATACAAAATATATGAAATATCCACGATTATTAACAAGTTACATCTTTCCCTTGAACTCGATCTATGCTATTCTGTCTCTGCTATCTTCTATGTACATACAAAATCATTCTCATTGCCTATATTCCACACTTTATATTTTCCTTCGTTTTCAAGTTTCTCGTCAATTATATATTGAACGTCTGATCGTTCGCTGTTTGTATGGTTTGAAGCATTTCAATTAATTCACCAACAGTATCGAATAGATTTATATCTTCCTGCTCTAAAGTAAAGAAATATCATCATCTTTAATACATCTTTGTATTTCCATATCTCATTATCATTTATCCTCTTGCATGCACAGAAATCGACAATCAAATTCTCTAATATTACTAATACGTAACTATTTTATTTTATTTTAACTGTTAAACTTCTATTTAGTCATTTTCATAAACTTATCTCAACTTCGTAATACTCTTATTATGAAACTTTTCCAAATACAGAAAGCTAGGATTTCTCATCTTCTCGATGTCTCTCTTTTGTTACATTCTTTCACTAATAGTATCAACGTGGTTCATTGTACATTTCTAGGAAGCAATGCTAAAGTTGATGAGACCGACGCCTCCGTTGCCAGCGGAACATCCGTTGCTGAGTTACGAGTGCCACGAGACCGACCGATGGACGTCGCAGGAAATGGACGCATTCTACCAGGGCCTGTTGAAGTACAACAAGGACTTCTCTGCGATCTCGCGAGACGTAGGTGGCAAGTCCGCGAAACAATGCGTGCAATTCTATTATCTGTGGAAGAGGCTGTGCCCGGACGAATACAGGAGACTGCGTGTTCGCCACGGTAAACCAAAGATTAAGACAGAGAGCAAGGATTACAAGGACACTAGGGAGCTTCGCGACGCCATCGCGTCGGTCACGGAAATGGACTTCAGCGAAGACAAATCTGTTCTTCACCGCACTCTGGTAAGTTCAATCGAGATTCGAATAACATTATTGTTAAATCACCAATGCTTATGCGTTTAAGGGACGTTTAAATGTACAGACAAAAAATTCTCTTGAAATTTTAATGTGGTTTTAAAGCATAGAAAATTATCCTTGTACTTATATCCTATAAAGATCGAAGACTATTTAATTATCACGATTGTGACGTTTCTAAACATTGTGATATTTGTATTTAACATTTGTATAAAGTTTGATTTTTCGTTTCACGTAGAACTTGTTCTTCAGTTACAGACAAACGAGAGAGAAAACTCGGCTACTCTGACCACTAGCGACGGAGAGCTGAGATTATTCGCATACGACTGCCCCGATGTGAGTACCATTACTTTATATCACCCTCTATGTATTCTATCTTTTACCTACAAGCTTTATTTGATACAATGAGACCGAGTAACTCCAAACGATAACAAATATTACGATTCTAATAAATAAAGTATTAGAGTAACAGAGTTTGTTAGCTGCTGAATATAACTTAATGTCACTGCTTCTTTTTGATTAGGAATATATGATATAATATCAAGCATTTTAATATTCTTTTATATATGTATCTTTTTTTTTTTTTAATAACAAGCATAGATCGATCGTTAAATGTCTAGACGATTATCGAGACTATTAAATGTATCTTTCATTAAACTTGTACTATTTTTCTATTTTTTTTTTTATTGTTAATTATTAAACTAACTACTCGTCGAGTATTGAATACGAATCGTTCAAATGTATTCCTAAATTATTATTAACGTATTATTTATAGCAAATATTGTTACTGCGCTAAATAGCATAGTTTAAAAAAATACTAAGACAATCTAACAATTTATATTAGTTTTATTGCAATATAAGAAAAGTAAGCAAAGAAATTTATTTTCAATGAAACGCATGCATGAAACAGCGTTTTTATTCAAAGAAAATACCTGAAAATACTGGAAATTTGAAAAATCTAACTCGGAAACATAACACGTGACCGAAAATCTACAAAAATTCACAATGATCGATTCGTATTCGAATTGTACGTACAGCGCGTGACCACTCGACACGCGTAGATAACGCGTGAACGTTTAAGTGTCGCATGTGACTTGTTGTTGGACCTGTCGTTTCTACTTTTCTCTCACGCTTTCTTCTCACAAGGTACGAGCGCGTTGTGCGTTGCGTTAAAACCAAACACGTTTTGTGCGTTTACTTATCTCTGTCCGTCGTCGTCGTCGTCGTCGTCATCGTCGTCGTCGTCGTCGTACGTGTTGTTGTTTGTTTGTGTTGTTTATTTTGGCTTTGTGTTTCTTTGTGTTGTCAGAGCTTTAGCGGAAGTGTAACAGTAACGATGGCCGGAAGCACCCAAACCGCCCAAACCGGCAATACCGGCCACGCCACAGTCAACACCAACTCACAAACTCACACTAGTTCTGAGCAACAACTACCCGTGCCCACCCCACTTCACTACCCCTGCAAGATTTGCGGGAAGTAAGTCTCCAATCTCTAATCTAAACAAAAAATTAAGTCCATTTCGAATAAAATAACCGACGGCTAGCCACTGACACAAGCGAATTAATTAACACGGCGGGTTACAAGCGGCAAGTATCGGCGCAAGCACAACTATAGAGAACAACTTTTGTTTTTTTTTTTTTTTTTTTCTAGAGGGCGAGAGAAACAGGCAGAGAAAGAAAGAGAGTCTTCCTGCATTAAATTGTCTCGTCTTCTTCCTCTTCTTCTTTTTTTTTTTTTTTTTTTTTTTTTATCTCGAACCACGTAGCGTCCCTCAGTGCTCCTTTTTGTAGATTCGAATTTCGGTTACGTGTCGTATACTCAATGGAGAGTTCGCGAATAACAAGGATATTTTGTTAATAGTTGTTTTAGAAGGGATGTTACTTAATATTATAATTATATAATTAAAAGAGAGAGAGATTAGATTTATTGTTTACAGGAAAGAGAATCATTGAGATTTAGAGTGAATTCTTGGATTAAACGGTTTTTGAAAAATTGTCATAACGTTGAAGTTGCAAAATAAGTGTTTAGGAAATAGAAGTTAATGGAAAGATGATTTGAAGGAGCCAGAGATATCCTTGATATTCATTAGCACTCTGTACTACAAACATATTTTCACAAAGAAACTCATTACGATACTTGTTTCCTACTTGCTGCTAGATACTGTTAATGCCGCTTTTTAATAAGTGTTTTACTTACTATGTATTAACGTAGGACAATAATTATACAATATGCTATTGCAGCAAGTTTGATATGTTCAATGAGAACGCACTATTCTCTATATAATATACTCAAATAAACTGCTTGGCACATATGTTTTCAACAACCATAGGTATCTTGCGGCAAATTTATTAAAACGGTATTGTTAATCGTCTCTGTCCTCTACTTTTAATTCCTTTTGTCTTGAGATTTATTAATTTGTTTCAAAATCTGCTTGCAACGCTCTGTGCATAATCGCATAATGAAATCGATGTATTTGCCTGAACGCATACGTTTTAAATCTAGAATTTAATCGCAATGTTGCGAAATATTGTAAAAATGTGACAAAAGCATCGATGTACATATAAAGTAGAGAAAATAGTGGAAAATTTCGAACGATACGTAGTAGCGTATATGACCATGATACGTAAATCAAATTTTCTTTCTTTTTCTTTTCCATCGTTCAGAAATGCACTGTGAAAAATACTGTACATCTGTATCTCCTTGCTGGATGTAATTTTTTAATAAATTTGTTATTCGCCTCATTAAATTACGTTTACGTTGCTGTCACTTACATTCCTTTCTCTGTTAAACCAGCATTTCGATCTCGTTCATTTGAATTGCAATCGTTCCAATACGGTTACACGTCGCACGTCAAGGTGAATAATTCCGGCAATAAATATTTAGAATGCTTGCATTATCATGGAATCGATAATTAATGTTGCAGCGCATCATACGCATGATCTGTCATTAATTAGCTCAATGTTCATACGTCGTTGTCGTCACGATCATGAATACCGAACACATCGTTGAAAATACGTTCGACAAGAATTACAAATACTCAAAATCATCGAAATTATACACCAATTTATCAAAGAGAAAGAAGATTACAAAAACAAAATGAAAGATCCCCTTTCGATACGATACTATTAATGTTACCCACATCTCAATAGCTTCAATTTCTTTCATTCGCATAGTCTGTGTGTTATGTAACGCGTCCCAGGCATCGTGTTTACATTTACCTATCTACAGTCTAATCGGTTCAAACTTAATTCCGACAGTAAATGGTCGATTGAACTAACACGATCGTTCAATTTGTCTTTGCAGAGTTTTCAACAAAGTGAAAAGCAGAAGCGCACACATGAAATCTCACAGGCCGGTACCCTCGCCCGATTCAACGGGACAGGAATCTAAAAGGCCTGCACAGCAGCAATCGAAGGTGCAGCAATCCCAACAACAACGTCAGCAGCAACAACCACAGCAACAACAATCGCAGCAGCAACAGCAACAGCAGCAACAGCAGCAACAACAACAACAATCAAGCAGCGTTTCATCGCAGCCCCAAGACTTCAATCAGCAACAACTGCCTCCCAGCAATAGTGACACCGGCGCTCAGAATCAAGCGCATTTATGGCACAACCCAACCCGGCTCAGACCACCATAGGACGATGCCCAGCCGGTTCAACTAAAGTTACCTTAACGAAGGCTGTAACGGTACGGTAGGAAAGTATTTTACGGTCGCGCTACGTTAATAGGCAGGCACTACTAAGAGAAACTAAAACTAGAAAACAATAAATCACGATCGTCGAAGGATCGTCGATGGCACGACGAAAACGCGTAAAAAGTTAGTGACTCCAGTGTCAATCTACAGAGAAAGAAAGAAAGAAAGAGAGAGAGAGAGAGAGAGTCGTGTCTCGAAACCTCCTACGCAGAGGCAAAACGTTAACTGACGTTCTAGGCGAGTTATAAATGAGAAACGGACACCTCCATATGATAGATAATATAGTTCCAAGAACAATGAAAAGAAGGAAACAAATGAAATAAAGAAAACGAGAAATACCTCTTGTACGCGCTATGGACTTGAGCGAAACGAAATGACGCGTGTTCTCTACCAGACCAGCCATACCATAAGTTATACATACGCGGTCACACATAGGTGCGGAACACGTGCATCGGAGGATGAAGCTATCCCGAGGTACCTCTATCCTTTGTTAGTAACAGACTTCGAAAGAAACCGTTGAAAGGAAAAACAAATGACATAAGTACGATCAGAATGGAAATTCTAATTTTTGAAAAGAAATTTAGATACTGAAAATGACGAAAGGAGGATAGAGATATCGCGTGGGTGTTATACTTCGCAGCCGTAGTCGAAGCTCTGTTCAACGAGGAGACAGGGTAACGAAAGTCCCCCATTTCGTGTCAAACGAGGGATGGACGAAACATCGCGACAGTCCAGCAACGGCAGCGGTCAACAGCGATCGGTTGGATTTGTCTATGGGATAATAATCGAACGTGCAAGCTTTCCGTCTGTTTTATTGATCATTTTCGTTTTGTCGATTAACAAAAGAGGATGTTGGAGACGCGTGAAAACGTCATCGACGAACCAAATGGCCTACAGGAAAGATCGTGGTCCTACACGAGCGACACACTGGCTGATGTTTTTAAGTATTTCCTTTTTTTTTCCTTTTTTTTTTTTTTTTTAAGTAGCAGTCTAACAGAGATTAAAACCTGGCTGGATGAGTCAGGATAAGAGAATTAGCCAGGATTTAGTGCGATGTAACGCGTTGAACGATTTATTCGCAGTTTTCGATGTACCTATTATGGCTATATGCACGTGAAATGTTCCCAGGATTGTGCCACAAGACATTAATTGTTACCTGTTGCCTCTTTGTCATTTTTTAAACATTTTAGATTAATTTTAATCGTCTTCTCTTCACTATCTACTCTTCATTACTTCTTTTCTTTTTTTTTTTTTTTTTTTTTTTTTTGGTTTATCGTAGACGAGATCGGCTTACGAATCGAATCGTTTAACCTGCGATTAGAAGAATCTTTTCTTTCGGATATTTTTCAAGGAGATTCGAATGGAAAACAAGACGATTAGAATAAAGAGAGGTATAAATCGAAGTATAAAGCTGATTGGTTAAATATAACATGAACGTAGTTTAATATAAGATGAACTTAATCTAAAATTGATCTTGTTTTTAAAAACGCACGAAAGGTAACGATCTTATAAACGGTTCGCGAGCACATCCCGTCCTTCTAAAATTAATACGACTTGTTGCACGTTCGCTCTAGTTCTACTTAGTTTAAATTTACATTTAGCGTATTTAAATGTCGATAAGTAAAGCGATCAATCGTCAAGAGAAAACGTTCGTAGATTTGTTGAAGCTCCCCAAGATTTTTGTTACCTCTGTTACTTAATATATATAATATATATATTAACTATATTTGTCAGAATAAATTTTAATATATATTATATATATACATATTATACATATGTATAAACAGATCGATGTAATTTGAAGATGACTCGTAGCCTAGGCGAGATATAGTCCTCTATAGAAGAAAAAAAAAAGATTAAGAAAGAGAGACACGTTGTTCAAGTTTCATTTCGGGCCGCGATCGATCGTGCGATCGCGATCGAACTGTAACATAAATTAATTATACATACGGCCATGAATACATTATATATACGCGCATCGAACGCAGACACGTGGCAGAGAGCGTTTATTTAAATAAATCGAGATGCGAACAAAAGAAAAAGTAAGAGATAAGAAAAAGAAAGAAGAAACAGACGGATTATTATTCGACTAACAATGATCGCGTTAGATCATCACTCTATGTGTACATAATTCGTGTACATGTCTGTACATAATTCTAAACGTCAGTGTCTGTATGTACAATTCGAATGAATTTTAACGCAAAAAAAAAAAAATACGTAGGTTATAGGTTTTAGGTTGTTTTAGGAGGGATCTATATTATAAATAAAGTATATATACTTGGCTTGATTTTCTACCTTACTAGGGACTACGAGGCGAGACCCTCGAGGCAATGACGGTGAATCGCCTGGATACAAGTTTCGCAAATTTTTATCCTTTCGTTTTAACGGAATTCAACGATGTTCCTGTATGTAAGGTGCCTTAAATGATCGTTTGCGTTGATTTTATAAATTGTTACCGTGGTGTTGACAATACGTTGTCTCGCCTTTACGTTTCGAAACTTTATCCGATAGGTAGTACAAATGTAATTTAATTAAAGAATAATTATGTTAGCGATTATTTAGCAGTTATATCGTTTAATTAATATTTACGTCGGCCTGAACGGCAGAAATTCGATGTTGCTTGTTTTTAGTTACGTTGTATTACGTTGTTTGCCTGTTTTAAATGTATATATAGGAACATCGTTCTCGGCGAAATTTTACAAGTAAAGATATACGAGAAACAAATATACGAGGAAAGCTACACGTGGCGTTGACACGTACTCGAGCTACGTTTCACGATACGTGTGAACGCTAAAACGTATACATGTGTATCCATTGGCCGACGTCACTCGAGAGATTGTCGTTCAGATTTGTCCGCCGATCGTAGCTGCTCTAATTCTACCTTTAAAGATATTGTTATTGTTAACACTCTTCTTCTTATTAACTTTTACCATTAAAAGGAATTAAAAAACCACGATATACATTTTAACTTTTTAAACTTTTCACGTGTAAAAAGGGGAAAAAAGCGAAAAAAAGAGATGCAAGTGACTGAGGATGCTTTTAAAGAATCTGCCAAGTTTTAAGCGAAAACAAAAGGGGAGAAAGGAAGAGAAAAGTGAACGAAAGAAAGGATGGCTTGACATTTTCCAATGTTACTTTTTTAGTCTGAAAAATACGCGAGGAAAGAATATCGTTACAAACAACGTACAAACACGTTTCGAAACAGAAGGAGAGAAGATCTAGAAGAAAGGAGAGATACTTGCGTTTGACGTTCCGCATTCGAGCAGATTCGTTGGATTTTAAGCTTACGAGAGAATCGTCTGTCCTTTATGCGTGTGTGTCTTGTGTTTCTTCCATGTTTTCCCTTTCCAATCCTTCTCAACCCCTTGATCCACCGACGAAAATGAAATCAAGAAAGAAATGTGTAACGCGCTGTTCAAACGACAAACGTTCCGGCCACGCACCATTCGTTCATTTACAGACAAGAATTGCGTATCGATAGAAAAAGAAAAAAAGAAAAGAAAAGAAAGGCGTATGGCCAAGGGTACCGTTCTATCTATTTGAAGAAAGAAAATCATCTCTCGAAAAAAAGAGAAAACCGCTGATAAATCCTTGTTTCCTAGATACCTAAATATCGTTCCACAGACACGCAACGAGCGATCGTTTCGTTTGAGAGAAATATTTTTATCACGTTGACCACATTTGATAGCAATGAAGAATAAATAAATCGAAGCAGTATTTTATCGTTCAAACGTTCGACGCGTGTACTTATTTTCGAATCTTAAATCGCGAATATCACGAATACTTACGGCCCATGGGTATACCTCTTTTACGACCATAGAAGAACACACGATTTTGTAAACTCTGAGTGAACGGCCTCCAGTAAAGAAGGAAGGAAAGAGAGAGAGAAAGAGAAAGAAATACGTGGAATAAGATGCGTAATCCTAGAAATCTATAATTAACTATACTAACTAAGATCCTAGGTGATTCGAGTATTTAAAAATAAGTTCATTTAAGGTGTAAAAGTGTTATATATGTGAATCCCGACCACAGGTCTGGGTCATAAGTCGAAATGCAACAAAATTAGCAGACATATCATTTAAGACAATACACTTGTTACAGAAACTACGTTTCTACTAATGTAATTCTTATTATATGTACGTAATCTAACTCTTAATCAGATTTAGAATCGATTCGAGGTGAAACACGACGTAGTTAGTGATTAAAAAAAAAAAAAAAAAAATAAAGAAAGAAAGAAACGAGAAGTCGAGGAAAGGGAAAAGAAGAAGAAAATGTTGGAATTATTACACAGCAGCGAGATCAAATCCAGAGATCACGATCGTTAGTTGTTAAAATACAACCGAATTAATAATTTCGATAATTTCGTAGTTAAATAATTCTTATTAAATTGCGTTACGAATTTAAGAAAAAACAAAGTGATTATGTACTTAAAATTTAGTTAGCTTTTAATCAGCTTTTATGTGTACTTAATAATATATAATTATACTACGTTCTTTCTCCTGTAACGAGAAAGTTCCAAGCTTGGCCACACTCTCTGGATTTGTTTGGCAAATGTAAACGCAAGAGGCAATTCTGGAGGCTGATTACTCAGAATTTTGAGGAAAGGTACGATAAAACGAAGCAATGAAACAGTAACGAATATATGCATGAATTGTACAAACGAGTCCCTCCACGTCACAGAAAAAAAGAATGATATATATATATCTATATGGAGAATATATATATAACAAAAAAAAAATGATAAATATGTGATGTATTTAAATGGTATGTGGTATATGGTATTACATATTTGTACATAGGCGGACCCGTGCCATCAATTAGTGAGTTGTACCGATATTGTACTGCCATTAGTCGAGTTAGCGGATAACATCGAGTGAATGGAGATAGATTGACGAGGAAACGGATTACGTTCATCGTATGAAATTTTTCTTTCTACCGGCAAAATCGTACAGCCGAACGAAAAGCGTAGCAGATTCGAATTCGGAGATTAATTTTATTACATTTAATTTTATGTGACTATCCAGACCGAGTGAAATTGATTTTTAACAAAAATCTTATTTAAAGCACGACCTGAAAAGTTTAGTTTAATTTTCATCGAGCACGAAATTGTTACGCAATTTATTTAATATCGTAGTAGACGTTATCGATTATATTTATCTAAGTGTTTAAAAAAAAATGTATAGTTTAAATTATTTCACAATGCGCTGATTAATTTTGAAACTTCGACGAAGTACAAAATTATTTAACGATATTTTAATATATATTATATTCGTAGTTAATTTAAATCATTAAGCAGACCAAGGCAACGTATAGTGTCTTTGAGTCTATCGTTACCATTGTTCATCGTGAATGTGATTGATTTTCATTAGCCGAATTTTATTTAATAATTTATTAACACACCATAACTCGTATGTCTGCGAAAAGAAAAAGATATGTTTCGTATCGTCGATAAATCAGATCGGAGCAATGGCGAGGTGACGTTGCGAAATATATTGGTACAACTCGGCGAAGAAAGTGTAGCGTGGTTATACACCTGAGGAATGTGCTCAAAATACTGTATTAAAATGAAAAAAAAGTCTACTAAATGATCATCATCGTTTATGCAAGAAAAAAAAACTACTCTTAAACAAGTGAAAAGTTATTTATTGGATTATATTGATATCGTAATCTATCGTCCTCTTACCTATTACCTACTTTAATATCTATCTCTATACGCCAGCATGGTTCTTTATACTCTTCTATTTGATGTTAATACTATTCTCTATTATAACTTTTAATACGACGGAGAAACAAAAAACGAAATGTATTGTTAATAGTGTTTTTAAATGTATTCGAAGCATGGTCAGCTGTAGGTGAGCCACGGATACGTAATGTCGCGTTTCACATGAGAACTGATCGATTCGATCCTAAATACACGAAGATAACGGAACAAAAAAAAAAAAAAAAAAAATCTGAGAGAAGAGAGAAATAGAAAAAGAGAAACAAAAGGGGAAGAAATAAATTCGTAAAACGCGAGGCATTGGGAATCTTTGATCTCGTTCAGACAAAACCATCGTCGTCTCTCTGTATTTTCGCCTGACAACTTTGTGAGAATAGATTCGTTCGATTTTTCGAACCCTTCGATTATTCGATTTTCGTTCGTTCGATACGAACAATCTTTCAATTTCATGTTCAAAGATCCCTTGTTCTAGACAGCCCTTATCTTTGATCCGTTTTGCTGTCGTGAAAAAATCGCGAATATATAGAGAACGTGAGAACAGCACGGTCCAGAGTATTCATGTGACACGGACATTTTTATCGCACGGTTATTATCGCAATAATTATTACGATAGAGTGAAAGAAGAAACGTGTGCTCGGTAGCAATATCGGTGTGGACGCGTGTCCGCGCTGTCGTTGTTTTTTCCACTTCTCTGCTCAACTAGTTCTTACCTGTAAGGTGTAGCTGTATACATTAAAATATCCTCGTCACGGTTAGTCTTTTAAACGAAACGATAAAAAGAAAAGAAGGAAAAGGAAAAAAACACCGTTCTCTCTCCGACTCTTGTATTGTCTTTTGCTCAAAACTCGCGTGAAAGAATAAATAATAAATATCGAGGAAGCCGATTTTGAGGCTACGCCGGGAAAAGCGCAGACGAACCTCTCGTAACTCTACAACAAATAAACAAAGAAAGAAAGAAGAAAAATTTGCATTGATATCGCTCAAAAGTTGGTGCCATAAGCAATATGGACAATATATTATTAATTGTGTTAGATGACGTATGCGCTAACTACAGCTGGCCGAGTGAGGGATTCCACTTTAAGGGATTTGCAGACGAAACGTCCCGTGATCGTCCCTCGTGAGCAACATTTTTACTACCCTTACTTATCGAGTATCTAAATAAACTTGAACATTGCTTTTGAACCTTTCTTCATCAAATTTCTCATTAATATAGCATAGACTAGTTGGACTAATTCTATAAATTCTTCCATTTGAACGATTCCTTTTCGACTGCGCTTTCACGCAGTTCCACATTCTATACTATGCAATCAGCTCATGAGAAACGATAGCGTGGCTTTCCACATATTTACACACAGTTCAGTCAATTTGAAGCGCGATGTGGTACCGAGTCGTCGACGAAAACGATCGAAAATCGATTCGAAGGCCTATTAAACTAACTGTCCTCTCCGATCTACGAGGAGAGAGGAACGAAAGACCCCATAGGAGGCATGAAAACCCCTCGACACGCGACTCCACCACATTGGTCTTCGGCCAACAAAGACGGCACAAACGTCGCAGCTGATCCTCTGAAACTGAATGCGCGCGTCTGTGACTCTTTGTCGATCCTTTGAATAAATGAAAACCGGAGGAGCGTCGATTTTGTCCAGTTACGCATGGCCTCGTGAAAATTTCGAATCGATCACTGTGTTAGGTATACCTCTTTAGTCTGTCGATAGCCAGGATGTAATCGCTTGCTTTTCATCGTTTTAACGAAGTTTTAACGAAGTCTTTGGCCGAGGTGCTACGACGCCCTTGCGTCAATTGTGAATATTTAAACAAGCTTATAAACAGACGGATCAACGAGAGTTTATAGGCGCGCACGTTTCTGATTTTAACGTCAGTCGACAAAAATCGAGGAGCTCAAGGTCCGGCGAAAGCATCGACGCAAATTGAAGACAGGAAGAAGGATTCCATCGGTGACGGGAGAAACGATGAGATCAATGTTGATGTGTGTTAGTTAGGCTTAGCCGGAGTGACGAGCTTCTATGCATCAGTATTACGTTCGAAGAGCGATACTAATATACATTGGTCTAGTGATTATACATTATATTGCGTACATACGATTTTATTTAATATACACACACATATATATATATACATATTGGATATGAAAGGGCGATATTATTATTATTAACTATTAATTATTATTAATTATTATATAGATATGTGGGATATATATATACTTATATATATATATATATATTTGTATATATAAATACTTATACATGTATAAATATATATATTCGTGTATATATATATATTTATATATATATGGGCGCCGATTATGTGCAGGGAGTAGGCAGCGACCACGCGCTTTGCGATAGGTCGCGGTTTAAATCTCGATGTTGTTCGTTCAAATGAAACAAAATAAAATAGAAAAGAGGAAGAGTAAACAGGAAACAACAGCTCGCGCTTCGGAATCGTGAGCGATGGGACTTCGGTACGCGATAAAAGGAAACACAGATGGAACGGGCTGATTTTTGGAAAACGAGGGAAGCGGTTGCTTGCTTCGGTTGTTCAGTTTTTTCAACAATGTAAAACTCCCAACAGAGTCATCGAATATACAGGAAAACGATCTTGGCAAATTTCGAGTCGACTTGTCGCGATCGCGTTCGTTTAAATCCTTGTCGATATACTTCGATATATTTGCAACGATATTCTGCAATGAAACGATCGTCGATCCTCTGCAAGGCAATCGTCGAACCGTCGATCGACTTGTACATCAGATTCTTGACAAAATTTGTTGAGTTTTCGATCATTGCACATGAACCGATCACGATCGAAGTTTGACTGCACGATTGATGCACGATCGATCGATCGAATTCGAAACACCGATCCGCCTGTTGCAGAAATTCAACGATTCACGTGTCTCGGGATAAGCCGACGAAATTGTTCACGAATTAGCTGAACGAAAGTTCAGTTTTTCCTCGATCGACCGATCCGGATGTTTGTCCTTTCGATGATTTTGAGCAAAACTTACCGAAAACCCTGGCTCACGAGTGCACCAGAGTATTAAAAAAAGATCTGTATAACCGTGGAATAATACCGCTGCGGGAAATTCAAGACAAGCGTGAAAGAGAAAGAAAGAAACGATGTTTTAATACTCAGATGTAATGTATAATCTAACCGTCGTTTACAAATGGATATGGATGATGAGCAATGGATATATGAAATAAATAAATAAATATGTGTATATGTATATTATATATTAAATATATTTTATATGTATAATATATAATATATGATATATATACGTAATATATGTATATAATATATATTAAAACTGCATTGCATACGTAGTATATATATATATGTATGTGGCGATATATATGTATATATATACATACATATGGACTATTTTCTTCTATTGATATTGTGAGTAATTGCTGCGTGTTATTTCCATCATACGTCGCAAGGCACTCTGCAACCGACGACGAGACGCGAAATGAACGATTTTAGTCGATATTAACGTCATTGTTGCTAATTTAGCGGTTAGTAGACGAATCGATGTGATGTAGCGCTAAATGGAACTTCATTTGAATGTACATTTCTCGAGAAAAGAATGTAGCTAATCGTTATTCGTGCATCTATTCGAAAACTTTCGTATGAGGAGAAACGAAATATTAGTATGGTAAATAGTATATAGAATTTTTTATATGATGTAAATGTTCTTTGGAGTTACGACTTACTACCATTGTTTCTAATTAAAACTGTTACAGAAATAATCTTACATACGTGTAGCAAATTAAAAAGATTCCTAAGGAACAAGGATATTTAATTTTCCGTGAGTTATTGAGTATAACTTAAGGAGCAACGAAACGTAATACGGATGATTATTCTATCATTATATTTTTCGATAACTTTTTCAATTTACTTCGATATATTCAATTCTGTTTTTATTATTCACCGAGTTACAATTACTTAATTTTAAACACCTAAAATATTTTATTAATTTATCAATCGATTAATTTATTCGCTATTGACGTCTTACGAAACTCGATTTAATAAACAAAAAAATGTTGGTATTTTCAGTGTGGAATAGATATATTATAACAATATTTTTCAATTGTAAACACATTGTAAATAGTAACTAGCGGTAGTGAATCGAGTCAGCTGCTTCTCGATTACAATGAACATAATCGATGTCTCGCGTCGTTCGTCTCGTGTATGCGGTGCGTCCTGCGCAAGCTATCCCAACACCGAGCTACACCAAAAGCAAGCGACTAACGAAAGAAATTAAAAAAGAATGAAGAAAAAAGAATAAAAATATGTACGATGTGTAAGCCAAGTGCCTTGTGTTCTGGTAACTAATCATTGATTTTTAACTATGATATTAGAGGAAGTGAGAAAACGAGAGAACGAACGAAAGAAAGAGACACCGAGGAGAAGCAAAAAGAACGGGAGAACGAAATCAAAGGTTTTTGATATCAGTTCGAAGGAGAAGTGAAGCGTGTTCTTCGATAGGATAAGAATACACTTTTTCTCCTCTTCTTGTACGATCTTAAATGATCGTTGCTCCGAACTATATCTGCTCCTCGAATAATTTCAGTCACGTTAATTACAATAATTTCATTGCAGATTTAACGACTCGTCGATTTTATCAGTAATAACTTTCCTAACGATTTTAACAATCGTGGAAAGAGGAAAGAAACAAGACAATTTCTGAAATGCGAATTGGTATTTTTTATAATACAAAGACGCACAGTGTTTAAAAGATGGAATAGAAAGCATATTCGAGTAATCGAATAATCAAAACGCACAATCGTCCGCGTTTTACAGCGACGTTTCTCTTCGATACCTGCTTTCATTGCTCCGAGTGTTTTACTGCGAAAAAAGATTCGTAACAACGTTTTATCAATTCTAACGTATCGTAACGATGTGCCAAAGCACGGAGGTATTGCCATCGTGTATAAGAATCTAGTTTTACGTTTCTTCCGTCTGATTATGCGTAATGAAGAGAAGAACGTTCGTTTTGATTGCTCAGTTTCTCTCTACTTCCACTGCCTGAAGAGAAAAAAAAAAAATTGATCTCAAGTTTATGAATAGCGAAATGTCGTTAACTCTGCAACGTGTCTTCGTTGTCGGAATTCTTTTACCCTTCGTAGCGTATGTGCCTGTGTTAACGAAAGAGTTAATTGCTCCAAACAAGTCTTCGAGTTAATCCATTCTGCACTAAGCCTTACCTCTATCAAAATGATTATTTCGTATGATCCTCTTGTCAAATTTATTCAGCGAGATAAACAATAGAAATTTAGTTCAAACGTTAATATGGTATCACGTTATCATACAAGAGACGCTCGAAGTTTCGTCGAAATACTCGGAAACATCGACCGACTCCCTCGATTAGCTAGAATCTTCCTTCGAACGCTTGAGAAAAACGCTATGCTTTTAACGCTGTTCAATGCCACGAGCGTTTTCACGAATGTTGGCCAGAAACGAGGCGAGTGTCGGGTATCGTATCGCGTTGGAAGCTGATTTCGCGAATGGAAGTAAGAAGAGGGAAAGGGATGGAAAACTCGACGACGAAATTGATCATCGAGCTGTTGTTAGGCTTAGAAGGTAGAATCACTTGTGCCGCAGTGCACTCTGGGCCCATCCCATGCCAAATCCTCGGTTAGCAGAAATGAAAAGGAAACGACGACTAAACTAAATAAAAGAAGTAAATAAGGAAATAAAATGTGGACATTTTCATTCGTAGCAGAAATCGTTTGGTGTTGCGATAGACGGCGAAGGTGTCAGAGCAGAATGGAATACGTGTGTTGCGTCATCGTGTGTATGTATGTATATGTGTATACTATGTGTTATATGAGAAGAAAGAAAACAGATGCGAGAAGAAAGCAAAAGAAATGAACTAGAGAAGGAAATGCAGCGAGTGTTCCGATTGCGCGTGCACGTACGTACGCCGTTTCTTACCGGCGACTCTATACTTAATGTAATAATCTTTTTAACTATGACGAGGAACGAAATATTAGCTATGTCTAAAAGGAATTGATGTACATAGTAGATCTGGGTAGATAGCAAATGTGTCGTGGCCGAGGGAGTTCTGCATTCATGGCGCGCTTAAACGGAATCGTGTTTAATATTTCTTTCTCCAGGAGAAAGAACAAATCGTTCTGCGACGATATTAGTACGTAACGAGGGAAACGAATTATACGAGAGCGTTCGAATAAAATTCGAGGACGTTTCATAGAAAGTGTAACAGCGATTGCTGCCTCATGGATGCATTGAATCGGATGAGAAACCCCTTTAAGCAGACAATCCTTTGTTAGTTAGTCCTTAAATACGCGCGTGCCGTGTCCCTATGTATGAATGAAATGTATGGAAAGTATTAATTCGTAAGGAGCCGAAGTAATTGCGCCTATTTGCCATCTGTAGCCCTATACTCTCCCCTCGTCCCTCTTTCTTATATTTTCTCATTCTTTAGATAGATACGAGTGTACTTAAATCCTAGAGAAAGCGGATACGATGCACGGTACTTTTTATTGGTTGAATGGACGAGTAATTTAGATGTTTTTTAAGTGTAAAAGGAAAAAGGAATAAGACTTTTAAACGATAGCGTATGTCGAATTGGAGAATCAAATTGAATCATGTGCCAATAAAGAGTTTTCTCGAAGTATGATGTAACGTATCTTCGTATCCGCTTGTTACATAGTACGTCGATCTTGCGAGGAGTTTTCTTCTTCCTCTTAAAACTCTTGTAGGCATTGGCTTATTTTACGAGCTTCGATACTGAGAACGATTGTATAATACGAATAATAGGTTGGAAAAATTCTTAAGGAAAAGTCGAGAAACGAACAGTCAACAGTCGTTTCGCAGCGTCTTCGCGACTCACATGTTTTAGAAAAATTTCAATTACTCGAGAGAATACGAAATATTTTTTAACGTTTACGTTCTTTCGAATAGATTTAAGATTATGGCGAAGGTTAGATAGAATTAAACAAAATTCGATCTTTAATAATCGGAGCATGGTTTGGAGAGAACGAAACAACTCGGAACTTGTGAAAAAATCATGAAGCAATGGTTCGATGTCTAGTCTAACCATGAACAACAGAGTATTCTGTTTTCAATGATCATTTCTGTAACTGCGATGGCTTCTGAATGGCTTGAAGATGAAGACGATGTCTTTATCAAAATTGACACAGAATAATTGATTTGTTTGGAGTGTATCGCGATGTATAGAATTCTAAGCCGATACCTAAGTTTACAATAGAAAAATTTTATTTGATATATTCCGATAAAGAATCAAAGATTTTGTCGCAATCGAATTATTGTAAAATGTTTAACCTTTTCTCTGCGTCAGTCGCTATTAAAAAAATATACACGCTTTTACATACGGGAATATCTGTATAAGTAAATTATTTTATTAAAAGCAAATTGTCATCAAATTTCATTTGCCATCGTATCCTGCTTGCTAAACATTAATATTCCAAGTCAGTGTCTTAAACGCAAATATCAAAAATGAATTTTCAATTTTTAAATTCCTATTGTGTCGAGTAACTATTATAACAATGAAAGGTATCTGTTCTAATCAAAATATTCATTTCTACGATTACCAAAACTGGTACGAAAAATGTTTCAAAATTTCTTTCGCTGATACCTCGCCAAAGTTCTTTATAAAGAAGCAAGAAACTATTTACGCTCTGGGAAAAATCAAAAACAACGAAGATCAAGCAGAAACGCGACATTATTTGAAAAATGAGAGCGAGAATCGTAACGCTTAACAATAAATACCGTGCCAAATATCGTCGTTGTAATCAAAAGACGCATCACCTCAGTCGGTGTAGTAAATCAAAAAG
This sequence comes from Bombus campestris, assembly GCA_905333015.3. Classification (NCBI taxonomy): domain Eukaryota; kingdom Metazoa; phylum Arthropoda; class Insecta; order Hymenoptera; family Apidae; genus Bombus; species Bombus campestris. The sequence continues at coordinate 10,080,881 of HG995132.1, forward strand.
AGGAAAGAAACACTGCTGCGATAAAATTAGGAAAAATTCTCGGGTATATCGTTCCGTGAATCTTCCGTTCCTCCCAATAAGTTACGTCGTCGAGGCTGAATCGACTCTCGTTCCTTTTCCACTCGTCTCTACGTACGCGTTACAGTACGTTTTAGCGCAAATGTGTTAGTGCAAATGTGGTGAATCGTAGCCCGCGAGCGACGAACGTGTAGTATGCAATAATATTCTGTATAAAGAGTCTGGATTTTATATGTGTCGTGAGCAACGGTGTGCAAGAAGGTGCACGAGATCCTTTCGATCCTCTCGATCCAACCCCCTCCCGCCCCTCCGATACTTCTCATGAATTCCACGACTCGTGTGTTTCAATTTAGACGCGTAAGAGATCGAAGCGACGTCGCGTAGGATATAAACTGCGCTCGAGATTCGAAGATCTTTCAAAGAAAATATTGAAGAATCAAAATTGACAATCAAAATGGAAAACAATTTGTCGAAGTACGAAGAAGGTTACATAAAGAGGAAAGGATCAGAGAAGTAAACGATGGAAATGATTGAATGATATTAAAAGTGCTTTTCGGAGAACAATTATCCATGATTATTGGACTCTCGAGTGCATAGTTCCGCGGTTTGTGTCGATCCAAGGAGAATTTTTCGACTTTGGAGAAGAGATCGACGCATCCTCGCTCGTGCTTCGCTACGTTCTAGCTACTATTTATGTGAAGGATATACATATATTATACAGTGTACACAGTAACCATGGCTGAAGCTCCAAATCAAAATGCACAGATCTAGATACGAGCATCGATCATCGGGACGTTTAATCACGCTCCCGATAGGATTGTTCGTCGAATAATTTTGTTCGTATTTTTAAGCGACGTTGTAAAGCGAAAGCGTTAATCAAAGGTCGACGTTGACGTGGACAGATGGGAAGCACGTGATTTTTTCATTCGTTGATTGATAATGGAAAATTTGTAACACCAATATCGTGTGAATGGGAATCGAACGATTTTTAATAGGATGAAAATATAAAAGAATTCGTAACAATCATCGATAGTTTTCGCTTTGCAAAACTTTATCAAGCTGTTCGTGTTTAATGGAACGGGAAATTAAAGTAAAAAAACCATCACGTTAATCGAATAATAGGACTGGATATTCTTTAGGATAATTCTTGTATTTATTTATCGTATATTTCTTGTCGGTGCTCTTTGTGTGTGTACATAACAAACACGTTTATCGATGTTGTTCGTTTGCATTCGCAAGTGCAAAAGAAAAAGTCTACAGAGGTCGGTCAGAGTTTCACTTTGATCTTTCTACCGAATGGCAGAAGTATAAATCGCCGTTCTATTCCGACACCTAGTTTTCTAAATTAAAAATTCACCACTTTTCTCGAAATTGCAACAGATAATCTTCAAATTATGTGTATAAATAATTCTGGACGTGAATTTTCATTACGCGTAGAAAGTTTCAAATAATTACAAAAGTGCAAAATATTTTACAATTATAATCGAGTTAAAAATTTGTATGAAACAAGAAACACTGACATTCGTGCGAAAGATTAGAGTCGAAGCTTGTTGGTCCCCTACGATTCGATGGAAATAGAGGATGAGAAAGAAAAAATCAAAAGCAGAGAATGTGAGAGTGAGAGAATGAGAGCCAGTTAGACGTCTGACATATCAAAAGACAGGATTCTTCTTGACGAGAAACCACACAGCAATACCTTTCCGCTCAATATGGATAATAAAGGAGGAGAAACATAACGATGTTTTGAGAATGTTTTAATGTTAAAAAATTCGACACAATTTACAGAGACGGTAGACGAATGTATGTAGATATTTCGGCGAAATTTTAACGATTTTTTCGTCACGTACAATAGCGTGTAAAATTGTTTGTAGGCACAAAAATCAATTTCAAAAGACCTGCTTCGTACAATAAGCGAATTGCCGAACTTCGTATCGATTCTAAAGTTTCTAAATGTCACATCATTCAAATTACGTCATTCGATTGGACGCGGTGTCTTCGTGCAAATCTTGGAAAGCGGATTGCCAGAGATTGTTGCAAGCACTGAGCGATAGAATTGAACAGAGAGTGAAATTGCAAAAGTAATCAGCTGATAAAATACATTGAATCGTGAGTAGTTATCAATGTTATTATTGCTTGACGATTTTCGTGATTGTGACTCCTTTACAAAAGTGAAAAAAAAAAAATGTAAGAGAAATCAAATGTCACCCTATCGTCCTTTTATACCATATAGGAGCAGGTGTACGCGAAAGAAATATTTCGAAAACGCGCCAGCTGAAAGATCGAGTCGAAGCGGCCGTGGTTGAAACTTCGATTACAGAATGAAATAGAAATCGGCAGAAGAAGCGAGAATTTACCTAAGTATTGATACACGAATATGTTAGATATCTATAGACGAGTAAATGTTTATATGCCTCGTTAACGAAAACATCAAAGACAATTTGAGAGGAGAGAAAGAGCAAAGCGCCCGATGTTCGGAGCACGAGAGGCAGAGGTTCGTTTGTAAAGGTTAAAAAGACATTGGATAGACATTGCGAGATATTAAATATGAGAGAGGAGTGGAGTAACGAAAAATTCCATCTGCTCCGCGCCTAACAAAATGGTATGACGAAAAAGAATAGTTCGTAAAAGAGCGAGGATACGTACAACAGTACAAGATAGACAAAATAAAAAGTGAAATGTTTGTAAGATATCGGCTAAGCCCTGAGGAATTTCACTTTAAAATAGTAGTACGATGAGGACAATGTATATGTATGAAAGATCTATTAATTACCTGATCCTAGCCCTTTCCTAATCCTTTCAAAGATACTTCCTCCCCCTCCTCCTTTCGCAGAATCCTTCCTCGGCATCCTTTTCCTCTCTCTCTACGACGAGTGTAAAAAAAATATCATGTAAAATTAACACACCGATTAATATAAATATAAATATAAATATTATAAATAAATGAATAAATATAAATATATATATAAATAAATAAATATATATAAATATATGTATGTATACATGTGTGTATGCGTGTATCTATATATGTATACATATCTACACGTATGTATACACATATATATACATTCTAACAAATGATTGATTGTGAGTCATTTAAATAATTGTTATATGTATTTTCTATATATTATGACAACTAATACAATGATATATATTGAGATGACATTACGGTACTATTAACTAAGTGTAGTTAAACAAAAATTAGGCGGGCGGATGTTCGCGTTACAAGAAAGAGATAGGAAAAGGTTGGATTACTCTAGTCCAATATTTCTATAAATCTCGCTAAATGAAAACAAAAGAAACAAACAAACAAAAAAAAAAAACAGAAAAATGGCGGAGAAGGCGGGCCAGCGTACTCGCGACGCGAAATATTTAAAAAACAGACAAAAACTAAAAAAAAAAAAAAGAAAACGATAGGAACGAGACACTCGAAGCGATTTCCTTATACCACGGCTGATGAAAGAAGTGTATCTTTTCATCTCGAGAATCACTAGATACGAATGAGAAATAAGCGAGAGGAAACGCGATAATAAGAAAACGATACGTCGTGGTGCCGTTTCGAGTGTATTCGTTACGTATTGCAAAAAAAAAAAGATGAAAAAGAAAAAAAATAACACTGAGTGAAGAAATCAATGTGGAATTTGCAACAAAAAAAAAAAAAAATGTATTTTCTCACTCCCACTGCGAGGTGTATGTTCATCGCTACATCTTATTTGGAACGAAAACCTAAATATTATATTATTATATAAAATTACTATATAATTGTAACGAAAATTGTTTTTCAAACGATGTGGTATTTTTATTGTAGATATTATTATATAACAAATAAAATCATGATTCATTGTATTCGTTGAGTTTTCACTTCTAGAAGCATCGAAGAATATTTTAAATAATTTAATTTATAAAACGTTTTATAACCCTTTTATGTCTCTTTTTATTTTAAGCCCTTTTTATAATTACGTGATTGTCGAATTTTTTTCTATTTTATTTATATCTTCTATAATTTCAAACTTGCGTTCCTATCAAGCAAGCAAATCAAGTAACATTTTATATATACATAATATATCCTATAAGAATGCATTTTATGATATTTCAGTTATTACATAACTTTTACAATGAGCGCAACGATAATTTACCATAAACGACATTATAAATAGATGTCAATACTAACACGAAGGTAACAGATCATTTACAATTCTCAAAACAATATACTAGAATCAATAGAAACATTTCGAACGTTATACCTAGATATTCGATCAACAAATCACATTTTGTGGATAATCACACCAGTTAGTATAAATGTTAAATACTAAGTCATCTTCACAATAGAAAGCCTTTGGAACTGCTTTCGGATGTGTACAATAATAAACTTTCTTGCAATTGAAAGGATCTCTGAAATATCCTTCCTTCACGCAAATTGGAATCAGTGGAGGGACTGGTTCGGTTGGGAAAGAATTAATTGCAGGATCTTTAGGTGATTGTTGTCTCCTGTGGCTTAACACGTCCTTCATATCATAAACTCCTATATATTTTCCATTTAACTTAAACGCGAATGATAATGTGAAGACTGCGATGATTAGTATCAACGTCCTCAAGAAATACATCTAAAAACAAAAATAAGTATGCATATAGTAAAGTCATAACTTTGTAGATATGATAAAACAGGTGCACCTCGTCGATTTCTATGACCTTGAAGTACGCTGTGATGGTCGTCATTCTGAACAACTGCTCCCTATACGTGCTACCACCACTCGGCCTTAGTTTCCTAAATATTCACAAAAAGCTTCAATAGAATTTAGATTATACTCTATTCTGGAGTAAGTGGCCACATTTTTATAACGACCAAAGTAAACTTAACTCATTGATGCAAGAGATAAATATTTTTAATATTGCATTAATAAAAAGGAGAAATTAATGCGTTATGAGTTAGGCTAAATTAGTATCCGACCAGGCGGTCGGCAATGCCAGCGTCAAATAATTTTCAATGAATCTAATAATATATGGATATAAATACCTGGATCTATTAATATATAGCTGCACTCTATTTTGACCTTCATTCGATCAAAATAATGTATACAAAATATATACATGCCCCTCTTGTACAACGTAGTTGGTGATAAGTCCGTACACTCTTAGCCTCTGAGTCATGTACAGAAATATTTACGGTAATGTATATTAATAATAATAAATGGTACTTTACCTCAAAATCGAATGAAATAATAATTAAGTCTTGCGTTACCGACCTTCTCGAAGCGGCCAAATGTTGATCTAGCTCAACCTATTATAACTCAAGGATTTATTTTTTTTTCTCATTTATATTAAAGATAATTAGCATCGATGAGTTGAGTTTGGATTGGTCCATATAAAAATCGGACCACCTACTTCAGAATAGAAAATGTAATCTAAATTCTGTTGAAATTCTTTGTAAATATTTTGGAAACTAAGTCCGAGCGGCGGTAATACGCATAGGGAAAAGTTGTTAAGAATTATGATCTTGACGACATACTTCAAGGTCATAAAAATCGATTAGGTGTACCTGATTCCGAAAAATGATTGGGAAAACACATAAACATTTTATTGCTCTGAAACACACACTGAAACGTTCTGTGATATTACATAAAGAAAGATTATATTTAAAACACTATTCATAGAAGATTTCTTAAAAGAAACAATTAATTAATTGCAAACAGCTAAATATCTTCATATGAAGAATTAAAGAAATAAACAAAATATTACGATAATATATATAAGGCACTTAGAATCAATAGAATGTTATGGACTATTTCTTGTCAAGATGGGTTGTCGAGTACGAGACGATCGTAAGGATAAACTTAATATACGTATAATATTTAAAACTATTTTATTTGTATTTACAATAAATGCATTTTTAGAATATTTCGTTTCATGTTTCACCTTTTTCTTTTTTTTTTTTTTTTTTGTCAAAATATTGTTAATGTTGAAAGGATAAATGTGCAATAAAGTTGTTTTCTTCATATTCGATAATTCATAAACTGAAAAACAAAATTCATTGAAAATTTGCGTATATAATATCTACTATACGTCAAGCAATACATATAATTTAATTTTCACAGATACATTATATTTACTAACGCTCATACGTTTTAAATACAGTTTACTCGATATCAAACAAATGTCACTTACATTCTTTTGATTCTGGGTGCGCCATATTACATTAACGATTTACATAAGACGGAGAAAAAACAAACAATCAAAGTTTACGTACAAAATTATGAATAAAAAAATATAAAAATCAAATTTATTTATCTTCAGTATAAATTTTGAAATTTTTTATTTTTATTACCAAATGTAACGGTAAATAGAACGAAAATACTAACTTTAAAAAAAAATCGCAATAGTTGGAAAAAACGATGTTCCAAATACTTTTGTATACACTTAGATCGATTAAACTTCTCGTACGATGCTATCAAGCACGTTCTGCTAACTGTCGTTGACAGCGCTGGTACTACATTTATACATACATATGTACATACGTGCGACTTCTATATAGTATATTACACAGATTTCCATTTATCACGTTCATAGTACATAAAACTAATGTAAATATATGTAAAATGTAGTAATACTTGCAAATTTTGGTGTTATTAAATACTTTTCATGGAGAATTATTTTAAATCTTACTCTGAAATTGACATAACAACAGTATAGTACGCTTAGTATCTGCTATCTCTCATGGATTTTATTGACATTTTTCAGAATCACGTACCTTGTTTAATGCTTCTAAGACGACAAGAATATAATTATAAAGTATAACATAAATGTATGATGTATAAGATTTGCTCAATATGCTTGCAATAGTGATGCAAAAATGAGTCAAAGCATGTTAGGAAATACGTTCTTTTATTAACATTACATATTTTATTATTTTACGTCTTTTTACTTAAATATTTAGAATGAAAATTCATTTTTTTTTTTTAAAGAAATTCGTACTTATTTCTATCAATCACGTAAATTTCGATACGTCTGGAAATTGTGCGACGTAAGAATACTTCCTTTCTGGCTCGATAGCTTTCGTTTTATTTGTTTTCACGGGTAAAACGTTCATTATATTCGTCGTTAATTCTATAGGCCTTAAAGATCCAAAGAAATCTGTAACTGGTACTTTATCAGGATCCCTTCTAAATAAATCTTTTCTTACTCCAACTGTTGATAAACAATAATGCTTGGGACAAACTCTGAGCTAGAAAGATAATAATATGTTAGTTTATTCGTGCAGTAAAAATTGCTTTTTATATAATAACTTACAAATTCTCCTAAAGTTTTGGAACTAAAAGGTTCTACTTTCTCCAGAAAATCCAATGCATAATATGTATATCTATCTATAATATAAACACCAATGGCAGGATCCAAGTGATGCTGTAAAAATATGGAAGATATTAATAATATTCAACTAAAAACATATTAATAATTACAAAATAACCAATTACTCACAGAAAGTGAATCTTCTCCCACTAAACTAGAAGCAACTGCTAGAATGTTTGGGGAATAAAACTTCTCATACATTGAACTTGCTTGGCAAGTATCAACAATGAACAAAATTTCATGGTATCTTCTTTTCTGCCACATTTGCTCTAATGCATCTCCAAGTTCTTTACTAGTAATTTCTTCAGAATCTTGGAATTTCAAGAATCCATTTCCACCATGACCAGTAAGATAAATCAAAATATTAGATCCTTCATCTGTTAACAACTTCTTGGATCTTGGTGTTTCTGGTGCTAATCGCCCGGTTAACAGTCTTACAAAATTTTCTACAGTAACTTCATAACCTCTGTAATCTACTTCTACATCGTCTCCATAAACATTAATGTGTTGCTTAATATTATTAAAGACAGTAGCTGGACTAGGATTCCGTGGATTGCATGCCATGTCGTCTGCTATCATCAAAATAATTTGAGAATCTGGTATGCCCAAGCGTTTAACGCTCCTATAAATAGATAATACGTTTGCTACATGTCGATAATTAAACCAAAATCTTGAAGTATCGACTAATACTGCCCAGTTATTTGAATGTCCAGTCTTAGCGAAGTTGTCCGGTATCTGTAAAGGTTAAGTTTTCGCATTCGATAATGGTACTTTAGAAAATATTATAAAATTAGATTAGAATACGAACCTCCCATGCATAAGTTAAATGAAAAATGCAAAAAGTAATCACAAATTTTAAATACATTTTGATAAAATTTCGTATCACATAAATCCGTATAAAATTTATTATTGCTTTTTATGTGCAATAATCAAATTTTTAAACATAAAATAAAACATGTATCATTTTATTTGACCCGTTTCCATTGTTAATGAGTATTTAATTTTTTCATTACAACAATATTTACTACTGTTTACAAACTGTATTAATGAACATAACCTTTGAAATGTATACTAAACAGTTGAAGAAGGTGTAGTATTGTCTACCAGATGTCTACGCAATCGAAACGATAGGTGCTGCCTCCGTGTCAAGTGAAAAAAATATAATAGTAACGGTTCTCGAACGTTTGAAAATTTGAAGTGACGATAGAAATTTACTTACGTAAAATACAAACGAGATTCAGTGTAAATTTAATGTCGTGTGAAATTAATTATCAACTTCGAAAAGAAATAGGTTGTTTGCAGTATGAAATGGTAAGTTTAAAAGATATACTCTCCTCAATAAATGAAATCAACAGATGCGAACAAATCTTTTAGTATATCAGCGAAAATGGTTATGTTGTACAGAGTGGAATGAATTATCCACATAACATAAATTTAATTCTTTTTACTTCGAATAATCGTACATTCATTATCACTTCCTATCTATGACACAAAAATGGATGTTCTACGCATGATGTAATATAATAATAAATTAATAATGAATTTTTGTATATAGCACGTTATATACGAACATATACGCTTAGTAAATAGATGGTATAGATAGTAGATATACGCAATATAGGTAGTAATAATTTTATAAAATATATCATTTTATAAACTAATGTAAAATATAATTTCTATTAGATACAACATATAAAATAATATAAAATAAATATTAAATACAGTCTTCTTAGTAGAATGATTGATGTAATGACAAGTGGACTTATATTATAATGGTGTGTTTGTCATTATTTCTATATATACATAACCTTTAAATCTCGCTTGTTTTAAACTTCGTTCAAAACTGCCTATTAGAATCGAATGTTCAGAAATTTAGAGTCAGTTTCTAAGAATTCAGAATGTTATTTCTTATCGAGAAAAAGAGGTATGATATCATCTTAACATGTCATTAGTAGAATTTTCTCGCATACATAATTCTATTATACTTTTGCAATCTTTTACGCGATTTACATTTTTTTTCAGTAGTATCGTTGAACTTTTGGTTTTCATATAGAAATCCGCTGAATGATCAATTATTTTCAATTTCCCGATAGAATTACATACACGAATAAATTAACTTCAAAATTCAATTCGTATGTAATAGTTATAGCAAAATTTTTCAGGAAATTTCCTATTTCTGTCAAAATTAGTACAAATGGAATATCGAATGAATATTAAATATGAAAATTTTGAACTTTTAAAATATATCACTTATAAAACTTGTGAAATCATCTATGTCCAATAATCTTTACATTTACATGAATCAATGTACATATTATGAAGCATCTAATGAAAGAAAAAGAAAAGAGGGAGAACTAAAGGAAATAGAGAAATAATTACAGGAAAGAATGATTGCCACGTTATAATAATTTATTTAAACATTTATACACCTATGATGTTCGACAGTCTTGAAAGTAGTTGCTAGCCGATATACATATATATATATATATATATATATATATATGTATATGTATGTATATACATCCACATACATGCATACACACACATATTTATATACATATATACGCGCGGTACATGTATACATAGATCGTTCTCATAAATACATATAGTATGTATACATTATATAAATTCATTTATTTACTCGTTTCATTTATTTATAAGTTAAAACCACTTCGTTACCGTCTAGATAAAGCATTCTCGAAACTTAAGGAATTAATCAATGATTATTAGGCTATTCTGTTTATGTCTGTAGACTTCACGACTGCAGTTTCGATGTTATATACTCTTTACAGTGATTACTGTCGATTATTTTAGGTACACGGCAGTGCATGGGTTCTATCTTTGAAACATTCTGCATTCCTGACTTCGCGTTCCTCCATTTTTCTACGTCTCGCTGAGCGACAACTTGGTAAGTTTTTAAATTGTTTTTAAATTATTTGGAAGCTAAGATACACTTAATTTAATTTACAGCAGCTTCCTACTTTATCGTCTATTGTATTCGTCGGCTTGTCTTGCATTAATTATACAGATTTTATGTAAATCATGCGATATGCTATATATCGTACACGTGTTGTGGAACATATGGACAATTGCGATTCTTGAACTCAAGCCATAATCGCAGAGATATTAGTAGAAATTAAAGTGTATATTGTGTGCTTTAAAAGTCGTGCTATTTTTTTATCATTTTCCTTTTTCTTCATGAAAGCTTCGTATTTTGAGAGAGAAAGATTCAATTCTGGTTTTTTACCGTTTTTCTTTGTTTCTCTCAGAGAAAAAGACGTTACTTTGTTTTTCTCTCTTATCTAGTGAAGATTAAACTATTGATATATTTTCTGTTTGTATTATATCACAAGTTTAACACCATATGTTTCGACGTAAATGTAGTATGATATTTTTGTGTCAACTGTATTTTAAAGAGTGTGATTTGAACTAATATTTTCATGAACACATTAAATATATTATATACTTCCTAACTAAACACGACAGTAAATAAACATTTACAACATAACTTTTCTGTTCCTTGTTGATACATGTAAGTGAAAATTATATTTAGATAATACTTGATACTTTGTTTGAGCTTTTCTTTAAGATGTTCTACGGTGTGTTTCATAAATGAAAAACAAAAGTAAGTCGTTTCTTGAAAGTTCTACTTACTTCCATTGCATCACTAAAGATGCCAATATAAACATTCATTTGTTGTGCATAACATAATATAACTTATGTCACGAGTTTAGGAAGTACATGATGAAATTGCCATTTTTTCTCAGATATGTTTGAAATTATACTTGATGCCCGCCTCCGTTATATATTTATTGTATAGAAATACCAGCGCCTGTATTTATGTAAATGATATTTATCTTTTATCTCGGTTAGTGCATTTGAATTATTACGAAACGATGTCAGATATTTTAATTATATGCGTTAGTTTCTTACACGAAGCAACGAAATGGCAACACTTTTAAATCAAGTATCGCAATAAATTAATTGAAAGCACAGTCTTGATGAATACTAACAACGTTATAATTTAATCGAAAATTATAATATTAATCCATACTCCGTTATTAAATAAGTTATTATAGTAACGAATCAAATATAGAATTTATTACAAACGCTTAGCTGAAAATGAAGTTCCATAATGATAATATTTAGCGAAAATAAATAGGATATGTAAGTCAAATCTCGAAATTATATAATAACAAGCCGATGGAAGATTTTCTTTCCTAAAAACTCAGAGAATCACGTCAAACATTCGTATCGAAATTTCATTGATAATTTTCTTCTATCTTTCTCTTCTACTACGTTGTCTCCGACTTGATCAAAAGAGAAACAATGAATGTAGATAATTATCTGTTAGCTCGTTTTTTAGATTGTCTCTTGCTCGACGTTACCATATATTCTCGTATAATATACCGTTTTCCTCTCGTTTCGATGGTCGCCAGTACTCGAATCAACATCTCCCGAACAAAACTTTCCAGCAGACTTTTAAACGCTCATGAGAGTTACGAGAGTTAATTTGAACGAACATCGAAAGAACAATTACGACAGATATTAATGTGACGTGCAATTTTTGGTTCGTACAACGTACTACTGTTAGATTAATCTAAAGCTACTAATAGAATAATTTATATTAATTTGTATATATATATATATATATATATATGTATATACGTTATGTATAATACAGGAACTATATTATCGCATATAATTGCGTTTCCATCTAAAAACGATTTCACCGTTCACAGGTAATAGACACTGTTCTTTAAAGCTAAGTGTCACCAATATCTCGTTCGCGTATCTTTTACTTGTTTGTCGTTTCGGCGTTACCCTATGATTTTATCGAATACACCTTGCTTCTAACAACGATAGACAGGTCTCATCGGATAGAAGGTCCATTCCAGTTCACGTAGCCTCGAAATAGACGAATAGAATACGTAAGACAAAGATTGAATAGAAATATCCAATACGAGATTGCTCAAGTGCTCGCGTAAATGTCGAAATGAGCATAAATTTATTGCCATTCGAATTCTGTAATACTATCGCACGCGTCACCCTGCAAGAATGAAATTATCCAGCTGGAATCTTTATATTCGATGATTTTCTTGTCTTCAAATTGCAACGATTCAAATATCATAGATTTTTGTCTTTAAAATATCGTGTCGTATAGATCCTGACGTTCACCTTGTTTCGATATTTAATAGTTCTTTCGATTGCAACATATTTGGCGCTGTTACGTTTTCTTGTGTTTTCTTATGTTTGCGGAAACACGAAAGAATTGTTATCAATGTACTTTGTTTCTTAATTGAACCATTTCACGTTCGAATGCCTGCCATATGCACACGTATACGTGTGGTTGTACTTCGACAAGATATTATTTGTCTGAAATTTTAGTACATCAGGTCTTTTTTAAAAAATACATTGACAGAAAATGTGTTTTTATTATTAATAATTGGTTTAAAAAGGAAAATTTTCTCTCGGGCCAAAAAAGATTTGATTCCGAAACAGTTAATTTTGTATTAATACATTAAAATGTTAATGTTTTTTTATATTTTATATTTCGAAACGAAATCTAATTCTATTTGAAACAACGAATAAATAAAAGAATAACACGGATGGACAATTAGCTATGATTAAAATTGTCGTATTGAATTAACGTATATAAAATTATTGTATTATTATTGTAAAATTATTGTATATAATTAGAATCGCGAATTTTAAATATCATAATCGAAAAATTATTTGCAATTGTTCCGAGCGAATGAAAATTTCCTCTTTCCGAAACAATAACAGGAAACAAACGACATTTTAACAACATGATGATCATTCGAGATGCCTGAGGATCACGTTTCCTTGTATGAATATTTGAGAAATTGTTTCACCCTTTAAGCGACAATTGGCATTATCGCAAAACAGTTCCAATCTTGTATTTTCACTATGCGGGGTGTCGCGACCTTTCCCCCTTTCTTGGAACACTTTTGCACCTGTCAGGAACGTTAATTGTTTCGTGGGGATAGTAGCTACGGAGCAGTTTGCATTCCGCAAAATCAGTCCCATGGGACAGAATTTAATGAACAAAGAACCGAGTAAGTAAAGTAAAAATGATAGCCTTCGAAAAGAGGAAGGCGACAATACGTAACGATTTAAACAATATATCAAATAGACACGTTTTCTAATAAATAAATTACAAAGACAAATTGCACACAATTTTATAAGCTTTTCGTTAAAAATTTCTTCATAAAATAATAACGATCCTTTTTACATAAAAATTAGATCATTTTGAAAAATATTAAACAACATAGATAACGTTAACAAATTAAAACGTGTTAAATTTTAATATAAATAATACACAATATTAAAAATACAATCAATTTCTATCGTAAAATAATAAAAAATTCTTCAACAATCTTTTCTGGATAATTAGAAATTCTATATCTTCCATGCAGTGTTTAATTTTTCTTTAAAAAAAAAAAAAAAAAGTTTAATTTTAACTAGTCATTCGAAGAAAATCATACGCTAAAATAGCGTATTAATAATTTAATCAGGACCATTTTGTCATTCTTCGTTAAATTGTCGTATTCATAGATTTCTTTCTTCCTCTATATTCCTATTAATTTAATCACATAGTAGCTGATAACTAACCTGGTCGTAGTGTTGAAAAATGATACACGTTGACAATATCGGAAAAAATGTGAGATACGTAACTATAACCAATAAAACGCAAGGGAATAAGCAGAGAGCTGTTAACGTAAGCGAATAAGCAGAGCTGTTAACGCAAGTCGTAAAACTAACATAAATTAAGTACGAATATTATGGGAATTCTACTGGCGCCAGACTGGAGGCATTGAAACGATTGGAAATGGTGCTGTCTGATATCGAAGATACGGTCTGTCTAATATTGTACATGTATTTAAGAACACGTAACTTAAACGCACGATCGTTAAATGCCATTTCTTAGCACAAAGTGGTTTCTGGTCGATGCGAATAAAATTATTGATACATACACGGTAGTAAAAATGAAACGATATCAATATGGAATTCTTGTTATCATTTAAGAATCAGAAATATCGTATAATATTACGTTGAATGTGGAATGAACTTTTGTCGATTTGACGAAAAAAAAAGAAAAAAAAAATTATTTAACTCGTCGAGGACCAAGAAGCGAGGGAACCTGTAAATTTTTTAAGAAAATTTTTCAACTGCTACGATATTTGGAAAAATCGTACTGTTTCGATAATTTGTAACCCTTGTTGTGTTTAGTTTTTGCTTCTTTAGTATACGAAATGAATGGATGCTAGTCATTGTTAACAAATGATCCTTGTGAGTTAATCCTGATGCAGTTTGGTCGTTTATTATGATTCCACACAGTATATGTTTGCATCACATAAAATTGAATAATACTGATTCGTTCAGAATTGATCTTCTATCTGAATTTTAAAAGGAAAGGGACATAAACTCGATCAGAATCTTTTAGAAAGTAACTCGCATTTCGAAGTCAGCATTTTCTCTTTACCAAAAATGTAAGCTAAATTTTAAGATGATGGAACTTTCGATTTTAATTTCTCATAATTAAACATCTGTTGCTTTAGAGTAGAGGTATTATCCTTCTTTTTTTCTGGAAAAAATACTCACGATGAATCTTTATCAATTTTATAAAATTATTCCAAGCTTCAACATTGATAATTATATAACCAAAGAGAAGAGGCAAACATGCTCAACAAGAACTAATAATAGATCATAAATTTCACGAATTAGAATAAATAAATTAGAATAAATTCCACATAGAAACAGTTACAATAAATAAATAAATAAAACCATCAAACATCGCCTATTCTCTTTTACATCAAATTAAAATCTCTGCTATAAAATCCATTAACACATCGCGTACTGTAATTTCATAAATTACCGTCGATCCCATAAGCTTCGTTAAATTTAATTTTACTCTCCGCCTTTCAGTCTTTCTTGCCCCTTTTTGAAAATCTTTTTTATCGTTCGACCGCTCTACTCTATTAACTTCGTAACGGATAAATATTCATGCATACATCATGTCCCCACACCGGTTTTCTATTTTCTTCCTTCCTCTTCAAGGACGCAATTTCAGTGAAAAATTCCCGTAACTTTTCTAATGCGCGCTGTGCGATTACCTGGCGAGTTTTATCACGGACAAATATTTTCTAACTGAACGTCGCCGGTATACGATACCTGCAATTTCCTTATTGCATTCAGTTTTAACCTCCAAGATTTTATTCAGCCATCGTTGTGCCTGGTTTTCTTCGAACAACGTTTGCGCTCGAAGCTTCAGCAGCATTTATGCGCTTCGACATGATCATATTTTCGTGATTTAATCTTAATCCCTTGCCTCGCGATTTACTTACTTTATTTTCGTTCAGTTCGCGTTAATCGATAATTATGAAATTGTCAATCTATTTATGAAATTAAAATTAGAATGGAAAATACAAGGTGCCTTTGTTAAATGCCGATCATAATCCGTATCACGAGTGTTACACGATATTATAAGGCAAGAGATTAACCGATTAATGGCCAACGTTATCCACGATGTGTTAACGAAGAAGCAATATTTCAACATAGTGTAACTAGTTTGGACGATGTAACGATAGCCAGCCAGTTATGCGAATTAAAATCGTAAAGATAAATTCGGCCGTCTAGATATTTGTTTGAAGTGAATGTGATTAATAGACTGCGGATATTTATGCAAATTCATATCTTATAAACACGACTAGAAAAATGGAACCTAAGCTGAGAATTAGTTGAATATTTTATATATTTTCTGTGTATTTTTACATCTTTAAATTTTTCATAAATGCATAAAAATCCGCGGTCTAACGATTAGTCCTGCGAAACTCGCTTAAGTCGTTCAAGCTTTCGGATTAGTTTCGTATTCTTCGAGTTCCTAAAATGATCTACTTACATAATACTCGTCGAACCATAGTAAGCACATGGATTGATTAATTTGAAAGTTTTCTCGAAAAGATCATAAATGGTTATTACTCATCGACGTCATTAACACTTTCGCGATTATTTTATGAAAACGAATGTCAGATACATCGTCAGGAGCCAATACAATTGTATGGCTGTAATTGGTTAAAGCGGATTATTATTACGATACATGTAACGAGACAGTTTAAACGATATTAGTGAATGAATGTTGCTGGATTAGTAAATGTTACTCTTTAATATCGATGAGAGATTTACGATCCTAACGTTAAGAAATAATGCATAAACATAAAGTAAACGTGTTATGTACAGAATTCTACAATATTAAATGGCAGTCGTGGCTAAAACTGTGCATGGATGAAAACATTGAAAATAATAATAATCTTACGATAATAAAAATATTACAAGCTTACTTTTCACGTACTTGACTTGTATCGCGTTACTAACTTTGTATGATATAAATGTATTTCATATACGCGTTGGTAATAAAAGCTCACGTTACACTGTGTTAAAATAAGAATCCTGAATAAGTATCCTGTTAAAATGAGAAAATTAAAAAGCTGGTATTATGTTGAAGTTTTGAACACGATTTTCCAATCAGACTTCGTTTATTCATATTATTTCGAACAATAAATTAATTAACATTATAATAAATTAATACAAAAGAACACTGTGGTACATTATCGATTAAAACTGATCCGAATAAAAATAACGCTAAAAAGGCAAAAGAAAGAAAGCAGATGACGAAACAATACTTACAGCAATTTACAACTTCGCTTAATTCGTACACTATCTATATTATAATAGTGATTTTCATCGACCGGAGTTAACATATACACCAACATTGTACTCTTAAAAACATCGGAGAAACACTCTATACTAAATTCATCAATGATACTTCTGAAATACTTTTTTCACAGAAAGTACTATGGAAATTTAAAAGATTCAAATATTTTTCTATACGAACAACCGGCAACACTATCAAACGTTCTCGAAATGAGAAATAATCAATTTCTTACACAATTGTCTGCGTCAAACTCGTGAAATACTTTATGTACACCGAGACAATAGATACAAACCTGCGCGAATGGCTCCCGACTGGTAGCAAATCGCGCGCTTCGATCACGAAAGTGTTAAATTAGTCTCGATTCGCCAGTTTTCCGCTTCCTTTCGAATGAAAAAAAAAAAAAAACAAAAAAGAAAAAAAAAGAAACAAAAAGAAATCGTCACTTGTACGCGAACGAACCTGCGAAACCTCGAAATCCTCCCGAAAACGGAGAAAAGAATACTGATCTGCCCTTAATCTACATTATCCGGCACGAATCTCGCCGCTCGTGCATCCACGCGATTTTAATGGCGTTCATATATGTACGCTCTTGTATAACCTGCGAAGAGGAAGCGCGAACATGTCTGTTACGCGTCGTTCCTCGAGTTCTCCGGAAGTTCGAGCGAAAATTCACACGATATCTCGCGTGACATTTCCTTAATACGATCTAGATCGGTTCTAGAGAATTGGACGCGGTAGTCGTCTGATTCTTTCACGTTGAATTTTATTCTTCGATCGATTTTATTCGATCGCCCACGTCGATCGTTCGTAGATCCGCGAATTGATGAATTTTAACTTATTATTCTTCGATCGGCCACGTAGATCCGCGAACGAATGAATTTTATCTGATTACTTTTCGATTATCCGCGTGGAATCTTTCGTGGATTCGCGAATGGATCGGAGGATATCTCTCCGTTTGCGACACGTTTCACCTATCCGCGTGGTTCCTTCGAGCGAGCACCTATGGAGAAATCTACGACTCGTGTCGCGTTGGCGAACAGGATCGACCGATCGATCGATCGATCGCGCGCTACGACAACGCCAAAGAACGATGCGTCTGCCCGTTGTACGAGAGGGATTCGGCGTCCTCGAATCTCGCGTCCTCGTCCGCCAGATCGACGCCGTAGTTGCTCGAGGTGTTGTCCTCCTCTGTAACAAAGAGCCAAAGCAAAAGGGTGGTTATTAAATTAAAGCCTGTTCGATATATACCGCCTCCGGGCATGCCACGCCGATTTCGATATCTCTCGATCTTCTACGGAACTGCTGCGAAACCGATGCTATCTTCGACTGACGATCGTGAACGAGACCGAACACCATGCGAATCGAAAACGTTCCGCGACCTTTTTCTTCGATGGTGCGCTGAACTGTTTTTCTTTTTTCTTTTTTTTTCTTTTTATATCGCGAGCACATGGTGCGATCCATTGTATCGTGGGCGATAAGAAATGCCGTTAAACTGGCTACATACTTCGATTTTATACGTTATTCTCCTCTTCTTCTCCCTCGGCTCGTTATTATCGAACGCGTTGATCGATGACGTGACATGTGAACGGACGAGGAATTGAAATGTAAATGACACGCGAGACTTAATTCATTCTACTATATGGATGCAGAATAAACAGCTCGATATAAGATTTTCAAGACAGATCGTAATGGATCGTTAGCAAATTTTAATCAATTACGTGACTCTAATTTAGTTGTTGAAGAACGTACCTCTCTTCTTTTCGTCGTAGCTAGCTAATCTTTTTCAATTTGAATTTGATAAACTGTCTTTTAAATGGGAACAAATATCGTTTAACGACGGGGAACGTATTTGAGGACGAAATAATTAGTTTTATGAATGAAAAAAATTACGTGAAGTAAGGACGGTTATTTAAATACCTAATGCCTGCAGACTTGTACGAAGGTGATCTTGTGCATTTTTTCTTGCGAGATATTCGCTTCAAGATTTTTTCTTTTCGATGTATCAAGACGTACGTTTTTAATTATACGATGAAATATGTAAAACGAAATAGAAGAAAAATGATTTTCTTATTCATAAGTCATAAGTCTATCACAGAGTGGACGATTTATCAATCAAATAATGTCAAAGTAAACAAGAACCGAGTTCTGTTTAATGATATAACTACCGACTTCATTTCACGCTTCAATTCATACGATTTTTCAACGATATTTCAATGTAATTATAATGTAAATCAACGTAACATAAAGCGTACCACGACAAGTACCACGTTTTTATATCTTTGACTTAGACTACTTTCAGAATCGCTAGCAGATATATGCTAACAAAGGGAAATAATAAATTGATGACAATTTCATAACTGTACGTAGAAAAAGCAATAATATATGATATCGCACATGAATAAATTTTACATACAGATCGTTAGTTGCAAACGTGGCATGTACCACACGTTATTCATCATCGATATCATTCGTATGGTTTTATAAAAATGTCAACAGCTAGTGCGTGTCACAAAGTTAGATTTATCTATATCCGACCTAACAAAAACTGAAACGCTGTACCGTTACTTTATGGTTTGCTGCGTAAAGACAATGCAAATTATTCAAAAGCTTCTGTTCCTGAACGTGTTACGATCTCTTTTATAATTTGCGTAATAGCGAACCGTCATTGTATCGTTTCCCGATGTAATTACGATACAAATAAGCGCGTTTGCAGCATGAAAGAAAGCCGCATTCAACTGCGTCTATTATAATTTAGAGAAAGGAACCTATTCTACGCGTTGTTCTCCACGGGAACAACCGTTGAAGGTAATAAACGCGTGAAAAATATAATATGCGATACGATACATCGACAGAACGTCACAGACAGGAAATTTATATCACCGCGATATAATTCTATTTTTCCAGTTTGTTTTATCGATTAACGATCTCTCCTTTGTTTTATTTATAAATTATTGTTCTACTAAAACATAGGCAATTTTATTATCAGTAGGTGGAATGAATCAGTAACTGATCCAAGTTACAGTTATGTTCCAAATAAGTTAAAAACGATCGTAGAGAAACAAGCTCTATCGCTTTGTGGTAGAATCTTTTTTCTAAATGCACGGATTCAAAAATTAATTATTTCGTAAAGTGTCGAGCTTCGAATAATTTTAGTTTTTATTAATAAAATTACACGAGGAATCGATCAACGCGAAAAAATTAGTTTAGTTGTAGTAAATAAAAGAATAGAGTAGAATAACAAAAGAATAGAATAATATAGAGGTATATAACAGAACGATAAAACTTTCTAAGCAGCATAAAATTTTCCTTATTTCCTTTTCTTCTCTAGCTTAACTCGAAAGCACTCTATAAAATCAGCCTTTATTGTCTATTTTATTGCGATTTTGCAATACAAAATAAATCACGATACACGACAGAATATACCATAAAATACTCTACTTGCAATTCTACCAGTGGTTTCATTCTGTACGATAGTTATTTTAATTTTATTGTTAGCGTGGGCATCGGAACTTATAAATAAATATCAATAACGTTAGCGAAATGGTGATCGATGTCGGAATACGTTTATACCGGTAGCAATTCAAGAAACCATCGTAATTTAATTGATACTGTAGGTACTTACGTGTGCCAAGTAGAGCATGCTACAAGTTCGATAAATTCTACTCGGCTTTGAAAAATCGTGGGTCGTGCCTGAGATAAAAGTCAGAATAATTTAGGATGCTAGACGCTGATGCGTAAACTTTCCCGTTTATGTCCGGCATGCAACAGGTTTCTACATCTACACAAACATTTTGTACACGCACGACAAAAGCATTTTATCGACTGAAAGAATCGTATCGACAGCTTTTTCTTCGATTAATACAATTCCACAACTTTTACATTTTATTGTGAAATAAGAAGCGAGATTATTCGTTGAATTTCTCTTTCAAGATTATTGGAAAGGACGAGAGAAGTAATTCAATATTTCTCAAAGTTTCTCGATAAATCTTTTCCCTTGTTCTTCCAAAAAGACTAAGAATCTTATTCTTAATAGTCCTAAACAATGATAAAAACGCCAATGGTGAAAAATCTCTGTTCCAACAGGAAGCACTGTTCTCTCAAACTATCAATCGATTTACAGCTTCGTTCATTGAACGCGAGTATTTCAAAAAATTAATCGTCAAAATTTCACCGCGTCTTAAGAAACTCTATATGTATAGATTCATTGAAAAAATCATTCTAAAACGCCTAAACAATGATTCTTGCGAAGCATTAAATATTGAACGAAAATAAAAAAAAAGACAGGGAATGCGACGCTTTGAAAATTTGTATAAAAATCGATCTAGTTGCGTGGCGGTTCCCATGGCGTGGCGACAACGCAATAGTAGGAAGCGTAGCGAGAAACGAGAGTGCACACGCAACGAGGCATCGCAAACGGAACTCTAGAATTCCATGGCTAGCTCTCCTCTGGGTTTTCGCGATTGACTGTGTTTAACGGGCGAGACAAGCGAGCGTGTGGGCGCGTATATTCTCAGAGGCGACTCGAACAAGGCGAATTCCACGCTGGATTACGACGATCGCTTGCTTCGCAGACGGCTCGTGAATGGCCCACGCCTCCGAGAGAAATAGATAAATGACCAGACGCGTATTCCGCTTTATCACGGCATGGGAAACGCGGCCCCTCGACATCGGCGATCCCTTGCTAAATGCGAAATGAAATCGGAATGGAAGTGTCGACCGCCACGCTGTTACCGTCTGCGCTCGTTCCGCTTGCTCTCCATGAAAAACGAGTTCACGCTCTGCATTTCAATTTTTTCTCTTTCTTGTTGCTCCTCTTCTTCCTTTTTCCTTTCTTTTTGGTTCTCCATGGTGTTTAACTTTGCACGTTTTATTATAAAATAAATAATAACGCGATAATGCAGAAAACACGCGAGACATTCTCTGAACTTTGAATTCAATGGGCAATTACGAATAGCAAGGAGGCAGTTAAATTTTTGTTTATTGGAAATTATTTCGATTTTCAGATTTATAAAACGTCGTTATCGTCTGTCACGAGTATTTTGAATATTTGTCTGATCCTCCTACGCGAAGTTACATTTGCAAGATGCAACGTTCAAGTTGCTAGAATCTGGTATCGAACTTGTTGCATATAAAACGCACAATCGCTTTTCAAAATAAAAACTATAATAAAAGAAAAGAAAAATGCTAAAAATGTCATCTCCAATTGTCAGTATCAATAGAAAACGCCCATAAATCAATCACATTGAAACAAACATATTTTATAATCCAACAGAAACCTATTCACGAACTTTCACCACCCATGAGTATATGTATAACACATGTAATACACGCTTCATTCAAGTCCAGCAAACAGCTTTTTAAAACCGTAAAACTCATTCAAACGAATAAAAACACATAAAACGAAACCTATACAAGATATAAATGTATCGTGTAAAATAATCAAATATCGCTATCGTGTCTTTGAGTTTTACTATTGAAATCTACTAAAGCCACGAAAACAACTGGCTGAAAATCATAAACCTCGTCAAATCCAATAAAACCAGCTAGAATCATAAGAAAGGTAAAAGTATTGCGCAAAATAATCAAATATCGTGGTCGCGTATTTGGATAGGCGTGAAGCGTCGAGCTTCGCTACTTGAATACAGAGGCTACTTGGAACAGACAGGGCCCAGCCAACAGTATTCATTGACTAGCAAGCGCGTGTTATCTACGTAATCGCGTGTCGAGGACTTACCGATATAGAGAGGAGAGATGTCGTAGGCGTTGCAGGGGCCGGCGTGTCGCGTCTCGAGGACGAAGCCGGTAGCGCAGGCGTCCTTGACGATGTGACACCAGCTTGGATAGGTGATATTGTTGGTGGCACACAACATGGTCGCCGATGGATCTCGATCACGGTGTGTCCGGTTCCGGACGCGCTCCCGCTTCCGGGGACAACGATAGGTACAGGTCACGCAACGTGGTCGGCCCGACTTCATCTCCGATAGACACGTCTGCCCCTCGCGACAACGAATCGTCGTACAGTCTGCGTTCTCTATAAAATAGCAAGACGAATCGTAGCGTAATCAGTGTTCTCTAAAAAGTATTAAAGCGAATCGTTGTACAGTTTGTATTCTCTATAAAACAGCAAAACGAATCGTAGTATACCTAGCCATTGTTCTAGAAAAAATATTAAAGCGAATCGTATATTCTTTACGAAGTGGAAAAGAGGAATCGTAGTGCAGTCTGCGTTCTCTATAAAATGGCAAAAGGAAACATAGTACGGTGGAATTCGATTTATAGAAACTTGTCTATTCTTTTTCGATTTTCTTCGCTACTAATTTTTATTCGAAGAATAGAAGCTCGCGTGACAATAGACAAGTGAATTTAACTAGCAAAAGTTGAATTAAGTGGACGTCAACTAACATTTCGATTCGATAGATCGAGTTCTACCGTGCAATCTGTGCTATTTATAAAATAGAAAAATGAATTACGATACAGTCTGCGTTCTGTAAAAAGAAATAAGAGAAAAAAACGGCGCTGTCACGCATTCGCCGAACGAATGGAAATTTTTTCGAATGATTAATATCGATGGGTTTTGATTCGAGTTCGTTTTACGAGTAGAACGGTATTCCTTTTGCTCTTTGATGATCTCTCAGACGGAAACTGTAGATACGACGTATGCTGATGAGTCTGGAGGCTCGTTTGTGTTTTATAAAGGCGCTTGTGAAGGATTAAGTCTGCTGCAGAATCGTTTTTGTTTGGATAACTGTTCCTCCTTTTTTCATCTCGATGGATGATGATGTAACCCGAATGTTAAAAATCTTTTCCCTCTAGAAAAAGTGTGCAATGGAATTGAATTTAAGAGCCTTCACTCGTCTCTGATCGCCTCTTCGCATACGAATGTTACTTCATTGTTTATTAACTTCATGGTCCTTCAATTTTTACTTCCCATTCTTGCTTTAGTTTTCATCTTTAAACGTTAATTAACTGGACGATAAATATATTTGTTTCCGGTAAAACTGGTCTCAAATTTGTATACGATATATCTTTTCTTTTTTTACAAAGCCATATGTTTCTATTACCAGCGTCCAATAAAAAGTAATTCTTCTCGTTGGTTAAGAAAAATCCTCAAAGGATTAGCACAGAAACAAGCTTCCGCAGTTTCCCGACTCGGCCAAAAATGAAGCAAAGTGCGTAGTAGAATGGAGCGATGTTTCGTCAAAGTCCAACTTGACAAACGTCCCACAAACATTTCGATTATATTAAAGAACTTTCTCTGAAAGTTTATACTGGTACCGTCTGAGAAACGCAAGTTCACGATCGTTCCTTGTACCAAGACCTTGAGAGCTCAAACGGATTGACCTCATCGCGGAAGATCGAGTGGCAGGCAAAGTCACGGATGTGGATTGATTTTCGCGAACGCGAGACATCACCGGGGAACGTGCACGTTACATAATAACAAATGGCACTGGAAGGAACTGGCTAGTAGTAGAGCTACTGTGACGAGGCAGAAACAAGAGACAGGTTCAATCGTCGAATTAGACGCGCTCTATCTTCGTCCACTCGGTAGATTCGTGCGGTGACTCGTTCGCAGACACGATTACTGCAATAATATGTCGTTACACCTACTTGGGTCAATGGCCCACTTCTCACGGAGGGATCGTGTAATGTATTGCTCATTTTTCATCCTGCCAGTCGTCAATGCGTACGCGACCCGATGAAACGTTACGCAATTCGTACATCGACCGTCTACATTCGGATAAATCACTCATTTGCTCAAATGACACGATTGTTTCAAAATTCGCAATTTGAACTTTTGAGTAGATGTAGCTGATACCGAGACACGAAGCTGTTTAGTTCGTGTGAAGTGTCTCTCTAATATCCTTTCGCTAAAACGTAAATTTAATTTCCGATAACAATTTAAATTTACGACGATGTAAAATATTTCGTGCCAGTCTCAGATACGTAAAAGTTTACCAAACCTCAGTCTATGCTGATCTATGTTTCACTCTCATGAAACTAAAGTACATATTTAATATAAAAATAACCGGATTCTCCATTCTGAAGATTTACTATACTAACAATTTACGAAAAAGAAGCTTCAATTATTTTGCGAAGAAATGTAAAAGTTCGTAGTCGACGTTCAACAGAAGTCAGAGTGTTGTTCGATCACTTAATTTACAATAATTGAAAATAAATCCATAATTTAGAACGATCAATATACAGCTTCTTTTCATTTCCAATTTCAATAATATCGATTATTTCCTATTTTCAACAATCCCACAAGTTGACATCTTTTTGAACTTCAAGGAAATTTTAAATGCTTATTAAAAAATGAGAAAAAGAAGCAAGAATTTATGAATTAGACAAATCCATAGAAGTGTTATATACATTTAGTACACGGTATATTTAATTGCCGTTATAAGATCAATAACGCAGATGATGCACATCTACCGTATGATAGTCTATATCGATCTGTCATGGGCCACTGTTATAAATATCAATTATTCTCGAGCATCGTATGAGGTATATTTGTTTGTCTGCCGGACGTCTGACGTATAAAATGTTGGACGTAAATTCTTTGTCTAGTCTAGGGTTCCTAGTGCACGTGTAAGCCACGATCGGAGCAATCATCGTATCACTCGCGTGTGTAGTTGTAGTCTGTGTTGTCCGTACCACGTGGCTGTACTAGATTAATATTAAGTGATTCACGCTCCGTAATGCGATCCTTGTTGTTAGACACGATGCTTAGGCTACGTGCGTACTTTTATATGAAAGTCTACTCGATGCTGGATCTCATTGCCTGTTACACGCTGGCTAGCGTTACATTGTTATACATTGAGAGACATCTGCTTAGAGGGAGCAATTGGATTTATTAAGACACATTACGCAAATTGTAGTACCGAGAACATTATATTAATGAGAATACAACGCTGCATCTTTATTAGAAAAATATATGGGAACGCGTGTTATGGGACATGTCGAAAACAACCACTTGCTCCCTACGAGCATAATGGACAAAGCATTTGTAGAAATTATGTTATCGTCCTTTTGTTATTATATAGAATTATTGATAACGTTGTTATTTTATCGCGACGAGATTTATTATTACCTTCTTTCTTTTTAGATATTTTCTTAGGTTATATTAGTTACATTTACGTAGCTATATGGTGATAGTATATAGCTAACAATGAAAGTAGAGAAAAATGATAAATTTAGTTTTTATTATTTTTAATTTATTACTTTTTATTATTATATTTATTTGTCATTTTTTATATATATATATATTATTCTCAACTATATTCTATATTATTCTTATTATTTAAATTCAATCGAAACTGTTTACATCTAACCCGAATTTAACATATTTATGTCTGAATTACAAGTATCTTTATCGTCATCGCTAAAAATAATTATATTCTCATATTTTACTCCTAGTATAATGTATTCCAAGTTTTTTTTAATAAGAAAAAAGACTTCATATGCATTATGCCTAGCACGCTTTATCAATATAATTTCTCGCGATCGAAGGATGCTTGCAATGTAATAATTCTGTAACCTACCACGAAACAGGTTGTCAAGGAAAAGGATTGACAGCATCAAAGGATATACTTCTTAAATCATCACTATAATCATACTATATTTCACCTGACGTTTCGTAAGATATTTGTACGGTAAAGAGATATCAAGGTAATCATGCCGGTTCGTGTACGTTTCCGTAGTTCAATCAGCACCTACATTGTGTCAATGCTACTCCAAGTTGAATGACCAATGACCCTCGTGCAAGGCGTTGCATAATATTACGTTCTGTTTCTTAGTCATTACGTATCAAACGATACGATAAATCGCAGTGCCTCGTTGCCTTTGACATTTAAGCCGAATCATTCACAGTATACATACGTAATTATGTAATAACAGGCGCGCGGCCGCAGAGAAACAAGCAGAACAAACGTTTATTGAGACGATTCAGCAAGATTGTTTGCATTATTCTTCCTTTCAAAAGAATCTTTTAACACGTGCAATTCGCGGAACAGATGATTTCCGCGAATCTCTATATTTCCAGATCCAGGTATTCTTATAACAATTATTTATTTATTAATTAAATTTCAAACTCGTCGAACGATGAATATTCGTTATTGATCGAATAATCGGAAACAAAAAAGAAAAAAAAAAGAAAAAAAATACGTGATGTTAATACGAAGAATAATTTCGTAAAACTGTTAATTATTATGGTATATTATTATAACATAAATTTCTATGAATAAATGAAAATGTCGAAGATCAACGAAACGATTTCGATAAAATATTGACGACTTCTAATCTGCACAAGAGGCCTCTCTTATTTGCGAGTTCGTCAAATATATCATATTGAACCGTTGTCTACGAAAATATAGCAACACGTTACTTGACACGCCTCAATAGAGCTGTAAATTTGTAAAGCACCAACGACATCTTCGACGAATACGAGGCTGTTTGCAAATCCGCGATATAACATGCTTATGATTTATGATTCATATATGTGATGAGGGTCAACGCAAGAAGGAATGCACGCGGCCAGCCATTACGTATATGTATAAGCATTATGGCTCACGAATGGGCATATGTTCGTGAGGCACGTGCTCGTTAAAGAGAAATACGCTTCGTCTTTCAAGCATTATATTGTCTTATTTATGCATTTATTTACTCCCTGTAATACGTAACATCGTTCGACAGCTAACGTCATTCGACGTGCGAAGTGATCACCGATTCCGATAAGTGATTAATCAATATCATGAAATAACTGAAAGATATTCTTAATAATACGATATTATTTCGATACCATTTCAATGTATTTACGACAAATTATTTTATCATAATCTATCTTGTAATTATATTGTACGTACAATTATTACATTTTATTCTAATTTTAAATAATTTGAACGGTTTATACAAAACTTTGTGTTAAATGCTGTCCCTGCAGTTACTTAAAACATTATCGCTATTTTTGTATTAAATCGTAGATTTAAAAATGTTTGTAGAATTGCAAAATTTTAACAGTCGTTATGTTTTAAACATTTAACGTTATCGTTTATTAACACGTGTGTTTATTAACCGTTGTACGAATTGCCTCAGCAGCGACGAGCGCATCGAAGCTATTTGAATTACAATGCCGATGTTAATCCGGATTTCCTTAATATTTCTTTGCTTGTAGTACTTTCTTAGCAGACTAAGAATAGCATGGGATCGTGGTAATGTTAATCGCTACGATAAAAAGCCGGAGTGCATGAAAAAGGAAAGAAAAACAAGAATGAAGAGGAAACGGAGAAATGAGAAGCGGACAGCAGATGAATGAACCGTTTAATAGGCGGTTAAGTCAAAGAGCATGTAATAACTTCGTACCGAACAAACTCTTTCAACGAAATTTATTTGTTTTTCTCCATAAATTAAGCGTAATTTACGGTGTTTCATTTCACACGCCTACGCAGCCGTTCGTATGATTTAAAACAGTGCAGTTACTCGAGAGTTAAAATTGTATTCCGCTGAGTATCTCTATGAAAAGAACAGCCGTGCTTTTAACTCCTCGCAACCCAATTCTTTCTTCCCTCTTCAAAGTGTCCCTTGTTATTTCATTTTATACAAATTCTTTGCTAGAAGGATAGATTGAAAATAAAATTAATAGCTAGCTATTAATTTTCCATTGAATAATTCGATTCTTAATTACACGAGAAAATAAGTCGTTTAAGTAAATCTGGAGAATCGCACAGTATAAACTTATACAGTACGCGTCTGTCTCCGATAATTCATTGACTTGGACACGAACGTTGTGCGCTGAATAACTGTGGTTATCAGTTGCAAACGTCGCAAAGTGATTGGGTAAGAAGAACTGAACTTTACGTCTTTTAAATTCAATAGTAGCAAGGAACTTGGATTTTAATGAAACGGTTATGTAAACGAGTACAGCGCAATGTATGTATTTGTGTCGTTCGTATTAGGATGTTAGAATATGCCTATGCTGATAGAATGCTAGAATATGTCAATACCGATTGAATGTTAGAACATGTTCTGTTAGAATATGTTTAAACCGTTCGGACTATCCGAGCTCTCAAGTTTCTTCGGAACACGCGTTGATTGCTTGTTCAAAATTCGTCACGACCACCCTTTCAAGCGTCCTTGACGCGCCTTCTTCCGGCGTGGCACCCGAACTGACGCGAGATATCCGGTTTTTCGGAAAGGTCGCAATACTCGTGCAGGTCAGTAACCTCGGTATCTTGTACGATTACAATATGGTTTCAAAATTCCCTTTGAAGATACTGAGTTTGTAACATGTTCCTGGCTATCGAGTGCGAAATAAAGTAAAAATGTTTAATGCAATTTGCTCGTGCTCCCTTAATAAGCTTTAAGATTCCGACTCGAAAGTAGCCCTCTTTACGATCGTGCTATAAACATTACCAAGGCGTACCTGGCGTGGTTTCTTGCGTGTTCCGGACAGGAAATTATATTAATTTTATCTGATAGTTAATACCCCGTTAAATGGCAATCACACTCTTGCTTATTTATTTATTACTATAATTATTCTTCATATATAAATATTTTAATTTTTACTTCATCTTAGAAGAGTTTGAAATTTTGTACAGTCACGTCGTGTCAATCTTTTTACATAATTATGCTACATACAAATAGAGCAATTGATTTTGATCATTTCGGCGATATACTCAGAGACACGCGCGTCAATCGTAATTAATAAGACGTGGTTATTAATAATGCGGAGGAAACATGGGGTAGCTCGAAGCAATATCCTTTTCGGAACTCGTTCTACCAGTCGTAACAAAGCAACGGATAGAACCGTTGCGTTGCTGCGGATTCGTGGCTAGTTCTCTCTTAGGGACCCGATATAATTAATTAGCAACGGCATTAAATGGACACGTCAGCAGGAACCAGTTGTTAGTCCCGTAATTAACGATCCAGGATAACATCGGCTTTCTTTGCCCGTTATAATTTTCTGTTTATCTTACGCCGATCACATTTCGGTGGCCGTAATTGTAATTTAGAAAATTGTTAGGCTAAAATAAATTTCTAAACGAACATTGATTTTTATCGATGATTTTCAACGACGATTTAACGAGTTTTCAAGAAAATTTGCGAGCGAGAATTAATTTGATGAAATAGGATCTCCTTTTCGGAAAAAGAGAATTTATTATATTCGATATATACTTAGAGTGTCAAATTAAAAGAATAACTTTCAAACATATTTAACCAACAAAGTTTTTATTAATCTATGATATCTTTGTTGGACAGGCAAATTTCATTCAAAAAACGATATCGAAATAATAACGTTAAAATACCTTAATATTGCTTAAGAGCCGCAATAACATCCACCATCAAGAACACGGAAAGTACCATAAAAATGTAACGTTACAATCTCGTCCCTCCATTTACCCCGCATGCAATAATCTCTCTGACAATTTCTTCAACGTCCATGCAAACGGATAATTTCCCCCGGAACTTGCCCGAAGAGTGAGAAAGGTTGAGGCGCGAAAAAAATTTGATGCGCGAGAAAACCATGCCAATGTATGGAGGAGCTATTAGCGGCGAGCAAAAAGAAATAAGCAAATTACTTAACGCCTATGCTGGCGCGAGAAGATGGCACCGCGTGTACGAGGGGTCCGAGAATATCAAAGAATCCGGACCGGTGGGGCCAGAGGTGGAAAGGAAGAAAAGAGAGAGACTGGGAAAAGCTCGCACATATTACCGTATGCATATTTGCAGACACGTGCACTTTCGCGCCTCGGATCCTCGAGGAAGACGATTATTTACATCGCGACACCTCCTCGCTAAGGCGGCTGGTTTATTTACTTATTTACTTCCTTGTCATTCGTGTGTACCGTTTCTTCTTCCTCTCGCGGCTGTCTATGTCTCTTTCGTCGTTTTTCCCCTCTCTTCCTTCCCTCTTTTTTCCTCTCTTCCTCCACTGTTTCTCTTCCTCGTGTCCCGATCGAAGGAAGTTTTTACGTTTCGCCGGAGCCTCTATTAACTCGAGCGTTAAAATTTCTGAATTCCACCGGAACGGGAAAACAGAAACAGAAAAGCCGATGGCCGATGCTCGCTGAACAATTCATCGGTTTTTAGTAGGCCTCATCCAAGCGGCATCCACGCGTTTTATTATTCGATGAGGATGATGGAATTTTACGAGAAAACACGATGCTTACAGCATGACGTTTGGTCGTAAAAAGTGTACCTATTTTTGAAGGTGATTTATCGTCTAGTATTTTCTACTTGACGTAATATCGACTACGAATTATCGATGATTTATAAACGAATTTGGTTTCGAATTAATTTTATCGTAAGGAATATACACCTTTTGAACAGAAATATACCTACAGACGTACAATGATGAAAAATAATAGCGATAATCACGGGAGTAATTCCTTTGTTTCCAGATTGAGACAGTACAACGAAATCAGTTGTTGCGTCGAATATTTCGATATTACTGATATTTTGCTGATATAATTTTCTCCATTGAATTACTCAATTTGTTGAGTATTTTTTCATTGCCAAAATGACAGAGGTAAGAATAAACATTTTATCCACAAAACGTAGCGTTCTCTTCGCGTCGAAATTAGCAGTGATAGATCGTAACAAAGCTTAAAGCTCGAGTATCTATCGAAGTAAATAATTAAGATGTTTCGATGTTTCTTGCTATGGATACGATAACTGAAGTTAACGATGAGTAAAAGTAAAAACATGTTCCTGAACTTGTTGCGAACGAGGCAAGAACGAGATTCTTTTCACTTAGCAGGTAGCTATTTGCTTAGTATATAAATGTATTCTCGATTTGCGTGCATCACTGATATGACGTATAATCATCCCTTGTCTCTTTCTTCGGATCTTGTTTTACGATACCAAACCAAGATTATATCGATCGAAGAGATCAGTCTGAATAAACGTATCGTTATTTACAAGAACGAATTGCAACCTGTACTTAGGAAATTACATTTCAGACAAAAATTAAATTAACTATGGTATCAAGAACAAACAAACGATGTCTATTTTTGTCTCCACATTTATCTCAACTAATACGCATTCTGTTCATAAAGGGAGATTAACATGTCGTTCAACGCAATACATACATATGTATGTAAAGCGCATTTCTACGCGTTCTGCCAGCTAAGTGTTAACCCATGTCGGGTCAGACGTTAACACATCGAGGATGAGACATGTTCTCGTGAATTTTACTGCGGGATAAACAACTTCGGTAAAAGGTATAATAGAAATTCAATTATTGCAATCAAGTTATAATAAACTCTTGTCGATACGGTTATCCGAACGTGAATTCTGCTAAAAATTTACTAGAAATTGTAATATTTATGGAATGAAATTTTAATTGAACCTCGATTTAATAAATTACAATTGATTATCCACTTGTCTGAACGTGAACTCCTATTCTGTATCCTAAAATTTCGTCCAATAAATATACATAGCTTTACGGTACTTTCAAACAGACTTATACCTAAACGAAATATTCCAGAAGGAATCTCTACAATTTTCCTTGCATATTAACAGGAAAATTACGATCGATCATAGTTACGCGCACTGATTTGAAAATTAGATAATCGAACACCGGTATAACAACGTGATAATAAAATACAAGTACAGTGGTACGATAAAAGAAAGAGGTACGTGTCTCCTTCTCGCATCCCCGTTACGAGCAGACAAATTCGGCCAGAATTTCCGCTGCAACGTAAGGCGACGTATCGTCCCGTGCGTCGGAGTATACAGTTATCCGATCGGAATATTCAGAAACCGCGAACGTTCTCCCGTAGCTCCATCGTCGATGTGTCTCCTGAGTCCAGGGATCCGGCAGATTTCGCGAGAGCTGCGGTCGAATGCAGCTCGCATCGGCCCGTTACCACGGCGATATGTAAAACGCAGTCACGGGCGGACGATGCACGGTTTGCATACGGGCAAAGGTTCTTTTCGCCGATTGTTTACAGTATTGAGGAGCGGGCGAGCACGAGGACGAACGGTCGAGAAGTGGAAGGTCGAAGAGAAAGGGTGCGGCGAGGGGCAAACTTTTCAAGCGAGCGAGCGAGTAAGTCGAGTGAGCAGGGTAAGACGCGTGGGCAAAGGAGGAGACTCGCGACCTCAAGAAGCGAGTATTCGAGCGGAGGCATGCGCCAGTGAATGTCGATGTCGAGACGCAGACGCGCGGACGTTGATATGGTTGCAAGGAACGGACGAACGGACGAACGAACGAACGAACGAACTGGCTTGGTGCATGGTCGTGGAGTGCAAGAGACGGAGAGGAAAGATCGGCGCGAGAAAGAAAGAGAGAGATAGCCGGATTCGGCTGGTGGATAAAACGGATGGATCGACCTGGAGAGAAAAGGAGAGGGCAGATCTTGCACAAGTCCGGCGAAAAAAGAAGAGCTTGGCGCGGACGCCGCGCCACGCCGCTCGCCGGTGACCAGACACCATGCCGCACCGTGCACGGTGTTACTGACGAGGAAAGGTTGAGCAACGCGCCTCCAGCCTTCCCGACCACGAGAGAAAAACATCGACTTTCGAAAAGGGCCCTGCCGCTCTCGTGTCACCGGACTTTGCCTTTTTAGCGGGACCCCTCTCGAAATTCGAAGGGAACCAACCGACCCGCCCCGACCCGTACTCGCTCGCGAAAGCGGACGGATCCTACAGATAGGGAATGGATTAGAGAGATACGCGTTCGTTCTTCGAGATATGAATCTTTTGCGGGTTAAATCGATATCGTGTGAAATGTAGGTGCAGTCGGTGGGAATGATCGAAGATTCGGCTCATAGAACATTTTTAGTAGTTGTTTCGTCGCTTGTTTTACGATATCGAATCATACTTGTGATAGATTAAAGAAGTATTCGTCTTCAAAAAGATAATTCAAAGTTAGAATAATTAATATATCGTTCGATAGGCTAATACTTTTGTACAAACCAAAGTCGATGACCAAGCTCTAACTAGGAAGATATGCAGAATGTTTCGTATATCTTTTAAAATGTTTATGTATCGCGTGTTTACTCCTCGAGGTCGGAGAACGATTGTAAAGTTATCACTCAATTCACCTTCGAAGAGCTATCATGTCGGCTCTAAATTCCAGTTTTTCCCAGTATTCCTAAATATTACGGCAAATGAAACATCAAGGTATATTTAAACACCACACGAAGAATATAGGATTACATCTTTGTACTATAACAGACGACGCCTATCGTCTTCGATGTTATTTAATACCAAAAACATCCCCCGTCGAAAATTTCAGACAAGCATGGAGTACTAACAAACCCTCAAAGTTTCTTCGTATCTGAAATCTAAACTGACATTTCTCGAGGCGGGATCCGCGGGGGTGCGTCACGACGGATCGTTCGCACATAGAACGGTCCTCCGTAGAATCTTGTTGCGCGCGGAATCTCGGATAAACGTTCGCTTCTCTTTCTCTTCGCGTAGCCCCTCTTTCCATCGGCTCCTTTTCTCCCTCTTCTTCGACTTCATTTTCTCGTTTCTCCTCGTCTAACCGTCTCCCCATATCTCTCTTCCTCCTTTTTCGCTCCCTGCATATGCAGGACTCCCTTCTGGTTCCCCGGTCGTCGACGTTCTCTTTCTCTCTGTCGTCGTCGGCGCACGTCCCTCCCTCTCTTCTCTCTCTTTTCCTCCCGCGGCGTCGACCAGTCGAAAAAGACGGTACGTATGGCATACCTCGCGCAGAGTCGTGCCACGAGGCCTTCTTCGTGCGAGGTACTCAACCTTCTTTGCATCTACCGGTCTCCTCTCTTACCTTCTTCTCGGACGGTAAATGTCTGACCTCGTGCGACCCACCTGTTCTCCTGAAGTAGAGAGGTAAGATCCTCGTCGGACACGGAGGAGAAATAGGAAGAGCAGCCAGCAGCCAACGGCAGCGGGCAAAAAGTGGGAAAGAGTAGCAGGAGGTTGGAAGCAGAGGCAAAACAGAATCGCTCTAAAACCTGATAGAATCGCAAAACGAACGATCCGCGGTTTCACTCTGTGTACTATCATAGTCCACCGATGGAGTCGCCTTTGATCTCGACCATGCTGGATCACGGAAGTCGTTCCGAGAATAAAGGATGAAGTTCAGCTGGTAGACGCTACCGGAGGCATCAAAGGTACCCCGGTGTCGAGCTTCTTCCGAGTCGAAACTACTGGAGGAATTTTTGGAGGGCGGTTTCTGTCGGAGAAGACGCCAGAGAAAATAGAGAGATTCCCTTTTTTTTCATCGTCCGTTGAAGCTTTCCGCTAAAACTTGATTCTTCTGCGTTTCTCGTCTCTCCCCTTGTTCCCTGATTTGTTCCTTGTTGGTTCTTTTGTTTGCGCGTCGTTCCGACCTCCTCGAAGCATCAGGCAGCCGTGATGCCATTCACCGGCCGTTCACGAGTGCCGCGGATAAAATTTCGGTCTTCAAATCGGGATGGGAATAGTTTGTTGTTTCGCGAGTTCCCGATTTAGATGGTCGTAACGTTCCGTCGCGGCAACGCCGGACAGACCCGCGACCGACTCTCACCGAAATCCGAAAGAGCACGCGAGAGGGCGAGTTATCGGCCTGGAATGAAAATAAGGCTATACGCGGTTTGTTATTTTAGAAGACGTCTAACTCTGCATAATTTGTGGATCGAACTGCTTCGTTGTCTCACTCCCTCCGTTCTCCTCTTCGTTTCCACGAGAATCCTGAAAATGCGACCAAGGCACTGGAGTTTCTCTGATCGTTTTGATGTCATTACAAGCATCCAGCTGATATTTTGCTGTAACACGCTGGCTTTATTTTAACGCAACGTGTATTTCGAATATCCAGGAAGTGCATCAGGATTGTTTGGAAATTGAGTGGTGCATGGATATATCTAGTTCCTGAGATTTTCATAGGTAGATTTGAAGATATTCTAGTTTTTTTTTTTTACAATTATTTAGCAATCATGATTATTATAAATATATCAGTATGATTTATTAGACTGTGCATACCTGAAGATAATTTCTTGTGCAAAAGTTTATATGTCCAACAAAAAAGTCGTGATACCCAACAATATTAACCAATGACAAATATAGAGTTACAAAATTAACGATCTAATATCAATTTTATAGTGCAAATAAATTGCATGCTTGTTTGAAATGTTTCTAGATCAAAATCTAAAAGATCAACATATTCGAAACTATCGAAGAACTGGAAATATTATTTAAACGAAATTGAACATTTTATAGACGGAAATTGTTACCCGTTATCGGAGGATTTTAATGGCAAAATGTAATATTATCCCTGCTATAAAATACTCGTAGAACGTGCTTACAGATTAGAAAAAGTTTATGTCTCTAGCTTGAGAGTAGCGTTTCGCACGATCGAAAGTATCATTACGTTCGCAGACGTAAATAAATATATTTTAGAAAAGTATCCAGCGAGTTTTTTGAAATCGTTATGCAACTGATTTACATTCCGCAAAATATTTGAATGCAAACATTCGCGATTCAACGGATTCTCTCGATCTTCCGAGAATTTACATTGAACCGCTTTAAAAATAAGAAACTTTCAATTCGAAATGCGTTTGTTTTTCATATTCCCACTTCCCACCCACGGCGAGATTAGTCACATTTAAAATGTTAGTCATAACGTTTTCTAGAAAAAAAAAACCCACAAACCACGTTACGTCATAGCGAATTAAACTTTTCGTGTAATTCCGCTTGCTCACGTTCGTGAAACATTACGATCAGCCCCCAATTTCGATACCTGCCTCTCTCTTTCTCTCTCTGCAAAAAACTTGTCTACCACATGAGTTTTCTGAAATTCAAAAATAGAAAAAAATCCTGGCACGTAATTCTGCCTTTCTCGAAGAATAAGTCTTATCGAGTATGCCTTCGATGTATAGTATGCTCAGATGTGTTCTTTCGAAAAAAGTTCAATGAAAAATATTCAATATATTCCTCCCTACCAACGTTCGTTTTAAAAAAACTGAGATTAGAGTCATCATGTATATACGAATAGCTGAACTAATATTATTGTTCAAATTTTACAGCGAACATGTCTCTAATTTATGACGACTCTATAGAAATGACTGATGCGAAAACGTGCGTGTTTCATATCTTTGAATTATTTATCGTGTCTTTAACTATTTGTTTCTACTATAAACTTTCCAGTGTAAACCTTGCTCAATCTCGTAACCCAGCAAACAGAAAATAATATTTTCATAAAGTGTACAACATACAACTTACTCGTTTCTAAAAATCTGCGTTTCATATATTTCCCCATACTCATTCAGAAATGTAAGATGAAATTCTTCATAAATCGTCCAAGAGACATCTCTGAAAACTACAAACTCTATCTACAAGTTTGTCGCATCCTCAGATACCATTAATAATTCTACGGAACCCACGCATCGTGACAAATCTAGCTATATCTACGCTACTTTATATCCCATTTTACTAGCAACAACACTATCAATCTCCCCTTTGAAAATCGTTCCAACATCTTGATTATTTCAGTCATTTTCCCTATACTGAAATGCTAGAGATTAGAGAGTCGCGCCAAGGTCGTGGCAATAAAATTCTATTAGATTTTCGGTAGGCCGCTGGCGAACGCTGATCGATGCACGCCGAATTCCTCGAGTCGCCAGTTATTTTTAGTCGAAGCAGCAAGCGTGGAAGGGGACCGTAAGTGTCGTAAACGTAAAAGACCGCGTGTCCCGGCTTCCAAACATGCACGCACGTTGCGTGGGCGCGCTTCGACTGCATGCATGCGTGCGTGCGTGCGTGCGTGCGTGCGTACGTGCTTACGTGCGTGCGTGCGTGCGTACGGTGAACGACCGGAGGGCAAGGACGCCACAAGGACACGCCCTTACACACGTCCGCGCGCTCACGTGCACGTGCACGCGTGTCAACCCTTTTCCGCGCGACGACCGCCGTCGCTGCCGTTTCTTCTTCTTCCTTTTTATTCCTTCTTCTTGTTCTTCTTCTTTCTTTTTATGCCGATGCTTCCTTCTACGTTCCTGTTACATCGCGATAAACTATGCACGCGTGGCTACTAGTTTTGTGGGCGCGTCGCTTCCGCCATCGGAAGGAGTAACGTGCGACCGGCGAACCACCGGAAGCCGGGGCGTAATTAGCCCGAACCCGAGCGAAGAAGTCGGTTCGAAGGAGCTGTTTTTGCGCCTCTTCCATTCGATCAACGCTCATCGTACGAGATACGATGAACCGTGTCCTTTTCATATGAATTTACACGGTAATTCCACGGACGGAATTACCGCCGAAGTACTACGAAGAGGTTCCGTTCCATAAATTTCGATTTCGAGAGAAGGCGCGACGGAGGAGATTGAATTTTGGTGAAACGGAGAATTGGATACTCGTGAATCGTGGAAGTTTAGTTTTCTAAAGTATCTACAAATTATTTCTATTTACTGGTGTAAATGACGATGGTTGATAGGAATGAATATGTTCGGTAATACACCTCGGATCTAACGTCATAAATAGTCGAATGAATTTTCCAGTCTTTCTATTCTTCGATACATAATATTATGAATCAAATAATAACGTTGTAATCAATACGTAATCAATTTGTATTAAAATCGTTGGTATTATTTTCCAAACGAGCGATAATTCTTTTTCGTGGTGACGCAAGCGTTGCTTGGAAAAGCATACTGACGAGAATATTCCGGTCTTCGACTGTAAAGGGATAATATTACAGGAAAGACGCCGCTGACGCGTCCTCGGCATTCCAAGCGTCGTAAATCAACGACGAAACCGCGGATTATCCTGCAACGGCCTCGAGTTATACACTCGTTACATGCGCTCAACCCCTTCCCTTCCTCCCTTTCTCGCGCTGATTCCCTTAACGAGTTTTTGATTCAATGTGTATACATTATTGTAACACATTGCTCGCGTGCTGCTGGCAAACGACGTTGCTAATCGAAAGAGCGATCAGCTTCGAGAAAGGACTCTCTCGCGAGATACTCCGAGAGAGAAAAAGCTTACGGAAAGTTTGAAAAATTTCCCTGATTTCGTGAAAATTGTTTCGCACAGCGCGCTGGTTGTTTATCTTTTATTTTCAATATATTTTAATTTTGCACGTTTGAAGTTCGCTTAATGTTGTTTTCTTCTCATATATCCCGACGAAGAAACAAAAATGAAATGAAAATATCACGATGGCTGTTGTATATACCATGTCAATTATAAACAAAAATCTCAAATGATCAAATAGTAAATTATTTGCCAATTTCTTTCAGAATCACATTGCAAGTTATAATGTTCCCAATACCAAAACCACCACAGAAATTATTACGTGTAGCTTTCGATTCCTTCGAAAGAAGATTAGATCTTGCTCAAAGTACCAAACGATCGATCTCCAGACATAGTTCCATTAATTAATATCGCGTAAAACCGGTGGAAGTTGCAGAGAACTTCGTGATTTGATCGCGGACATTCTGGACAATTAATCGGCGAAACGATCGGAACAGATCGCGTGAGGTTCTCGAAGGGGTGGTGACGCCGTGTTTAAAAAAAAGTCTGGCAAGCTCTTTCGCAATCGCTGATCTTATGTACGAAGTTGCAGGCTTTATTACGACTTCTTCGAAGGAATACGCAGAAAACGATACTTTCCCCCCTCCTTCGTCTTGTCCCTCTCGCCCCTCTCTACTCTCTATTCCTTCTTTTCCCTCTTCTTTGGCCCTCTTCCTTGCTTGCACTGTCTGTATTCCCTCTTTTTATAATTTTTTGTTCTCTCTCACAGCCAGGCAGATCGCGTCTCGGTCGATGAACTTCCTGGAACGATCTTGCGATTGCCTCCCGATGTTTCCTTTTTTTCTTTCTTTCTTTTCACCTCTACGTTTCTTTCTCTCCTTTTCTTCTTGAATCCATGCAATGCTGGACATTCGAGTTGAGAGACACCGGCGAAAAATTGTGCCTTCTGCGACACACGCTCGTGTACGAGTGTTTCACGCCACGAAAAACTCGCGAGCACCGCATACAGTGGCTCGCAAAAATATTCGAACACTTATAGCTATACTTCGCGAACCTATCATATACCGCAATATACCGAAAAAGAATTCATAAAAGTTCATGTCATTAGCAGTGTAGTGAGATTTAACTATTATGACTGTATTGGTAAAGCTTGAAACAAAGAGAATGTATACAGAAATCATAAGACATTTAGTAGAAATTACGTATATTATATATCATTTACTAGACACATCACTTGCTAAACGTTTTAACTTCCAAGGTGTCATGACATTTCATCGACTAATTAATAGATTCTTGTGAATTTTTGATCTGTAGATGTATGCAAATTACCTCAAACCAGTACCCATGCATTTTGAGTTCCAAATTTACGCAAGCATACTGAATAAAGGAAAATATTTAAATGCGCAAAGATACATAAAATAAAGAATTTATAGAATTATTTGAAACGAATAATTTTCGTTCTTTATACTTTCAAATTATTACCTTCTGTGAGCACCGATCGCCTTAATGGCTAGTATTAATGTTAATCGAATACACGCTCGTGTTATGGACCGGTTATCGAACATTACGTCGGGGCGGTCGATAATTGCCGATGATAAAGAGAATGTATGTAGTGCATCCGTACAAAGGCGCTGGTCTGTTAAAAAAGATCTTTGACTCCGTTGAAATGTGAGAGCTGCCTATATTT
Source organism: Bombus campestris (assembly GCA_905333015.3). Lineage (NCBI taxonomy): Eukaryota > Metazoa > Arthropoda > Insecta > Hymenoptera > Apidae > Bombus > Bombus campestris. The sequence goes on from HG995132.1 coordinate 10,121,584, forward strand.
GCACAATGCTCGGACCGATTAGCACATTTTTGAACAAAATGCACGAACGCACCAAATTTCAGACCAAAAGGCACACGAGGCAACATTTTTCTCCAATGACTAACGCTTAAACTTTCAAATAGCGTCATTTTTGTGTCTGATAAAGGTCTAATAAAGGTGTCTTATCGTCACAGAACACGATTAAACGTACCATTCTTTCTCCTTACGCCTTCTAAATCGATCATTGCTGAGAGTAACAATAACGAAATCAATTACTGGGGAGAGAAAAAGCACCTAAAAGCACGTAGTAGGGGTAAAGACAATGAAAGCGAGCTCGGATGAGGTACAAAGCGATTCGCAGAATACGTACACGGTCAGGATCTGTTATCCCTGGAAGAAGGATAATGTAACGGTTGAAAGATCAAGCGACTAGGAACAAGCAGAAAAGAACACCGAGAAAAGGGAACAATAAAATGGAATTTATCTTCCGAGAAGGAAGATCTCACTCTTCGTTCTTAGAACGGAGCCTTAGAAAACTATAGAGAGCAATAAAGAGGGAAGAAAAAGTACTTGAATAACCATAATGACATAAGAAATGAAAATTATTTACTACGACTAAAAGGAATTGCGAGTCTAAAAGAAAATATACACGTAGAAATCAGGGATCTCCTAAACTGATCTAATCCTAATTGAAGGAATTGTTATTAGTCGTTAGAGACTATAGAATCATCAATAGTGTCATCAATTGTCGATAATATCACTACTAATAGAATAAAACTAACAGATCATCTCTGTTGGCATGAAATAAATGGCAAATCGTCGTTTTTACGTATCGTTGAAATAAGACGTTTATGATAATTAACTGTGCAAAATTAGTTTCTATCTAAGTTCATCGTAATGTGTTTAAGAAAGCAATGCCATTGATAGATGATATAGGAATCGACAGGATTTTATTATCCATGTAATATTTTAATAAGGTTTCCATCATTTGCATCTTATTGAATTAAGAGAAAAAATACAGGATGTTGGTAAGAGGCAGTTTTGGTAGAAAAAGGAGGTCGAAAGGCGATTCACTCGTAAACGCTTGCACAGGCACAGGATTTTATTATTCCCTGCAAAGTCTTGTTTGGACATAACTTCGCTCGGTGACTTTATGGCACCTGTCAAAAGAGTTCGGCACTGTGCAAACCAGACAACAATAAGATACATTCCGATGCAAAGCAGCGGCGGTCTGGCTACTCGCCTGCTCACCAATGAACTGAACTTTTCCCTCTCCGCCTGTTTTGTTCCTTTCCTTCGTCATCGTCCTTCACCCTTTCTTGCTCGAATCCTTTACATGCATGATTTCATGCCGCTTTTTCTTCCACCGCGGCGAGTAATAAAGAGAAAACATCCGCGTTCGTTTCTAGCTCAAGAAATATTATTCCTTTTCGTACAAGATTATTAATTACGTTTTATACTACTATATAAATACGATCCATTCATTTCTTAATGAGTATTTAAATTATCTCATGATAATTATCATTATAGGTATATATTTAATATCTTCGTAAATTCTTCATATAGAATTTATCTTTATAATAAGCATTTGACATTATGTAGAGTCGATAAGAGAATATTATATGTTTGGTGCAATTAAAATTTATGAATTAGTCATAATCCGAGAGATATGAAATTATCGATTGATCCTCTTTTCATCTATCCAATACCTGTTTAATCTTTCTCTCATTTACTATATGTTCTATATACGAGGATATAAGTAATTGTTGCAATTTAAGTAATATTTGTATATCGGATAATTACCTGCAGTAAATTACGCTATATACAGTACTTAATATTTTTATAAATATTCTCTTTATTAAGTGCAAGATTCTCACGTGTATTTCTTATGCGTAGAGATATAAGAATCGTGTATATTAAAAATGCTTATGTCAGTAATATATTCCTCCGTGTTTCGTGTCATTAACCAGAAGAAAACGTAATCTTAAAAAGTACGCTGTGACATCACCGTTCAATTCCAATGTTGGTCTCAGTTTGCATTAAAAAAATTCTTATTCACCAGTTGCATCGGACCATATAAAAGCCACCCTGCAGTTTACACCCGTTTTCCTGCGTTTAATCACTCTTTTACATGAGAAGCAACAGGTAGTGCCTTCGAAAGAAAGCGCAAAACGCATTCGAGCTCTCTCGCACAGAAATTTATCCTCTAACATTAATCTCACGCTCATCAAAGATAAAATTCAAAATACAAGATCGCAATAATAAAACGAACAGCAGAAATCTACAATTTATATCAAAATAATAAACGAGGAACTTAGATGAATACAAGACACATAAAAAGATTGCGATCAATTTGTGATTAATGATCATTCTAATTGGAATTCGGCGATACATTTCGAAACAATCTATCAAAACGAAATTGAAAAGGAAATATCGTATGATACTTATCGATAATCTAATTATAATCTAATAATCTAATTAACTATCTATCCATAGCATCAGATGTAAAATGTTACGTAGGAAATGAATAAACACGTCTAGTCGTATTTCTAACTCAACAGGAGTCAACATTAACGCATTCTACAACGATTAATATAAAATAAACTTCGCCGAATAAAAAATTCTCGACAATGCGAAAATGACATAGCTGCGCAAATGACAAAACTGATCGTTTTGACAAGATCAATGAAAAATTCGATCGATCAACAGCATATCCTTTCCCTTTCCCCTCTCAACAGAGCAGTCATTACGACAAACCTTTCCTATTACGAGAATCTCTCTATCGGACGCTCGCCACCGTTTCCCCTGCGATATTTACGATTTCCCCGCGAGGCTTCTCTGCCCTGGACCCGATGGTTGCGCACCGCTGTGCTGAAAAACCGACTAAAAAGCAGGCCACAACAAGACGGTAAAGAGAGGCGAAAAGAGAAGGCGAAGAAAAGGCAAACACAGGGGCTAGAGAGACGGGGCGAGAAGAAAAGAGAGAGCGCGTGCAACCGACGGAAACAACGGTGCGTCCGCGCAGTCACGGGGGTGTGAGGTAGAAAAGAAGGGAGAACGAGGTGTCAGGAGAAAGAGAGAAAGGTTTGGAAAAAGAGGGAGAAGAAAGAAGAACGTTGGAGGATCGACGAAGGTGGCGGATTTGAGCGACGAAGCGAAGATAAAGAAAGGAAGAGAAAGAAGTAAAAGGAGACTCACGTTTGCAGTGGCCCTTATAGGCGACGGGAATGGCGCGACCTGCGCGGCAGGCGGCAAGTCGCAGGTGGCAGGCACTCTTGTAGGTGTTTCCGTCGGCCCCGCAAACGGGGCGTGCGGCGGCTCGCTGTTGCGGGGGCGGCTGGGGGCACCTGCGGGCGCACCTCACGCAGTGCGGGCTCAGGTTCTGGTCCAGCACGCAGCTCCGGCCTTGGCCGCACCGGACTCGTGCGCACGAACCTGCTCGACACTTTACACGTTATTACGCACAGTCGTAAACCGACCCCGTGATAGATGCGTCGCCTTCCCTGTTTGTTTTTCGCGCCGACCAGCGCGCACGCGCGAACTTCCCGCGGTTACCTCGTACGCGTGCGCGCACACGCGATTTCTGACCACCCCGGGTTATTTAGTTTTCTTTCGATTGCAGTTTTGGGAGTTGGAAGTTTAGGGGCTGACGTAGCAGATAGTTGAAGATTGGATAGTTTTAGACAATTTGGATAGTAACAGATGCGTTGTTAATCGAGTTAATTGAAATATTTGGGGTTAGTTGATTGGATTTAGCTTCAGAAAGTATGGTGAAAGATGATGAAAATGATGTTGGTTGGTTGGAACGATTTTTACGATTCGGCGGTATGATTGAATTCGTTGATCTCGTATATGTAAGTTAATATACTTATAAAAGTCAATTACCAAAGTGGTCAGAAATAATCGACAATATGTTCTTAATTAATTATGGTTATTAAGTTATGTTTATAGAATTGAAAAGTATGAACGAAGAAAATATGTTAGTTTCCTTAGTAACTGATTTTAGAGAAATGTTTTGAAGTAATCGAATAGCTTCGAGAATCCCAAATATTATATATAATTATTAAAACATGCTATAGTATTTTAAATGAACAAATTAGCAATTTTCAAATGATATCAGGGAGCTATTTCATTTCATTTATGCGTACATGTGATCTCTGAACCAAAAATAGATAGATTTCATAATCTGTATATTTAATTATTAGTTGCAATTAAATTAAATTAAATTATATAGATCCACTCGGTAGTTTCTTAAATTTTCACAGAATCTATCCTAAATGGTCTTTTCGGTGGCTATTCAATTACAAAGGGGTGGTGATAATGATTCCATCTCTTTCATACATACTCACTTTGGCAGTGGCCGTTATAGGCAACCGCTAGTTCGTGGCTTCCCTTCTTGCAAGCGCGTTTCTTCAGTCTGCACAAATTTTTGTAGCTCTTGCCGTCTGTCCCACAAACCGGACCTCCTCCTCTCGGTGCCTTGCACTCAGGACTGCACACGCACCTTGGTCTTCCTCTACGCACCACGCACTTCTTCCCTTCCTCGCACCTTACTTCCGTGCAGCTTTCTATTAAAAAACATAGTTGATACGTTGGATTGGTGTTTTCATGAAACAACATGCAGAATAAGCTCTTGTTATGTACACATCATATTTTTTGGAACGGAATCACGTCCTGATAAATAAATACGTACTATTATAACAAATTCTATGTAATAATAATCATAAAGCTTTAGTTACTTTCTATTTGCAACTTTGATGAGAATTTTTCGCTTTTTAAAAAATATGAGATAAAGTCGAAATAAAATATTCATTTACCTCTGCAAGGACGACACTGGACACCTCCTCCAAGTACCTTCCAGAAAAACAGACTTCCACTATCGAGGTCTTCCTCAGAGTATGCGGTCGCTGCCGCTGCGTTCGACGCGCAACAATCTTCCTTCGTCACTCCTTGTGACAACAATTCCTTACAACGACCGTTACTGATGGAAGACCAGCATATGCCGCCTATAACATATCAAAGAGACAAGAATTATTACTTGAATAATGAGACAAAGTCAACGAGAAACTAATTATTGATGAATTACGAAGGGAAACATGAATCACGCTGGAGCAATTTTAATGTTTAATACGCTATCGATCAGTCACGCATTGCTACAATTCTTTTTCCAGACGATTCGTTATTTTAAAAATATAGACTGCGGATGTTTATGCAAATTCATATTTCTACGAGCACAATTAAAGAAATGCAACATAAATGGGAAATTGTTCCACCTACTAACTGTTATAACGAGTATTTCACTTTAGATATTTTATAAATTTTCACATATTACGTGCATCCTAAACATTTTCGCGATATAATCATGAAATTAATTGACTAATTTTTTTGCAAATCTTCGTGAATTTATCATCTATCTTCGGAAAAGGAATTCCTTTTCCTATCTATAATTTATATTATATCAAAGCTCTGCATTCCCTTTTATTACCAAGTGGTAGAAAAATAAAAAATCAACAAAAAATAACATCATCTTGCTTTTTCCGTATGATCGTTAAACAGAAGAATTCAAAAATCATACAATCCTTAAAAACATCAAATAATGTTCCGTAATCGACCAAACGCGCTAACAGTTACGCTTTCGAGATAAACGAGAGGAACAAAAATAACTCTGGCAGAATGCAACTGTAGGAATTCCAGACAAGATATGACGAAACAACGAAGCTTCGAGAGTCTCGGCGGGAATCGTCGACAGGATTTTTTTCCTATTTCATGGCGCGCCTAATCACGGCCATAGCTATGCTGGGTGCGCAATGCGGGGCTCGCGGGTTTAGTCGGTTTCTTAATGAAAGACAGCCGTCTTGCGTTAGTATTCCCGGAACGTTGTATTAATGAGACGCGTTCGCGGGGAAAATTCCTTCGAGGAGTTTTAATTGACACCGTGTACGGCGGGCGCGACGCGCGACTTTAAAAAAGTGGAACAAGGCTCGGCGCGAAATCGACGGACATTCGTTAGAAAGCCCGACGGACGTGTCATAAAGTTGCGAAAGAAACACGTTGTCCGCAACAAGAGTACGCGTACGAACGTGTACCACCGACAGCCAGCCGTGATATGAAGAATGAAGGAACAAGAACGATGAGTCGTTGATTTTCTGGGAAAAATGACGGGCAATATATTTGCCAGATGAACTGGGAAAGGTGACTGCAAGTCGTGGTGAATTAAATGTGGGACAAGAATGCGAATATAAATAGGTGCGATTGGAAATTACGTAGCGGTGTAGGGAATGTGCAAATGTGTAATGTAACTTGTAAAGGATTATAGTATGCGCTAGAAAGTTTGGTCTCATTTTTCATACGTAAAGTTTACAAAGGGAAAGAAAAGACGAAATAACGAAGGCCGATATCTTTTGTCGTTAACGACTTGTCAATTTTTTATACTCATTTATTTATCTAAGTAAAAATTTGCACAGGTTTCTACATTGTTTATGCTGTATTAATTTGATTATTATATGTAGACTTTCTTCGTGCTTAACCATCGTTATATTGCAGCCAGATAGTGTGAAGAAAGAATTTATTGAAGTGGTAGTACAGTGTAGTTCAGTAATAGTATATATAAATATTTAAGAAGTATTTTTGTTCTCATTGGAGATCATTTTAATAAACTCTAAGGATCATAGTATCATCTCTTGATCAGATAATTCACTGTTTATAATATCAAATTTGACGTATTAAACTAAGATTAAACATGAGAATAAAGATATCACAATGATAGCGTAAGAAAATAACTGTACTCTAGTCTTTTTGTTGCAAAAGTTCAAACATTCATTCGCACTTTTTTCATTAAGAAGCTATGCCAAGCTTTTCAGCGGTGGTGTTTATAAAATTTTAATAGCATACATAATAGGTATATTACTTTTTGTTAAAGATTATCAAATTCTTAGTGGAAAATGACTGTTTTATTTGTTATTTGTAATAGGTACAAGATGAATTACCTAAACTGTGAGAAATGTTTGTCATAAATATTCATTCAATAAATGAATATTTATTGGGTAAATGAATATTTATAAAGTTTTTATGACTCGCATAGTTTTGCATTTCAAATCTTAATTAAACTGTTGATAAGATGTATCTAGATCGTACATAAATCGTTTCTTTCTTTCTACTGTATGCCGCTAATTATTATAATATCACTTTATACAGATGATTAAATTCATCTAATAATATTTTAAAAAAATACAGTAAGCTTATGGATAATACAAGTTCTGTGAAAAATCACAAATTTAGTCATTTTAAACATTCTAATAGCTGTAGTGTTTAAAAAATTATTAAAATATCATTGACGTGGTAGACAGACAAACTGCAGTCTGTAGTCGCAGGTCCTGAGAAGCGGGAAAGTTAAGTATTTTTCTACACCACGAACTCATAAAGGAAACGTCCAGCGTGAACTCCGTATGCAAGTACTTTAGCTTGTATGATCAGCACACACGAGACTCGTCCAATTCCTGGCTACAAGTTAGGAATAGTCGACATTGTTTACCGAACTCTCCATCGACTTAGGGTAAAATTCCTCGAAGACGAAGAGTTAGCGGCTATGCTAACGTCTGTGCCACAATGAACCTCCCAACCCAACGTACTAATTACTTCCACTTTCGATTGTGTGTATTTAAATAGTCCTCGCATGCATTGCATTCAAAGCACACTTCGACAGCTATTCCGTTTTCTTACTCCTAAAAAGTGTTATCAATGAATATTTCAAGCGCATACATCGGAGACACGATGAAATTGCGTACAAGAGAAATTAAAAGACGAAATAATTAATGTTTATCGAATTTCTTTATAATATCGATCGAGATAATTTTTAGAGGATAAATTCGAATATAAAAATTTGAATTTTAGAAAGAAAGTACGGAAATTGTAATTTTGTAGGGTACGTTATGCTTTATACTTTTTAACAAATGCTATTCTCACAATTTTCTTGCATAATAGTATTTCTCGAAAGGAACAAGTATAGTTTCTTGTATACTTCAGACAACCGTTACCTTACCCTTCCATAAACTTAAATTACCAAATTAACATGTATTGTGAGACACGATCCAGAGATACGCAATCCGGTACAATTGTGACGTACGATTAAAATTTGCATACCGAAGCGATCACTGGAAAGAATATGATTGCATCGTGAGACTTACGTATTCAAGGAATATATCGATTACCCTAACTTTGTACCCTTCTCCGTTAACCATTCAGCTCGTCGAAGTCGTAAGGAAACATAACAGCAGAATACGAAATGAATCATGCTAATAAAGGATGCTTTAACAGATATAAAGTATGCACGGCTGGTGGAATCACAATTGTGTTTTAAGCAGTGCACGGTTGTGGATCAACAGATCGGTAATGGGATCTGTTCTGCTCTCTTTGGTCGCGTTTTCTTTGACTGGAGTTAAACAGCAACTCAGACGTCGGTAACAAAGGCGTGTGTTTAAAATGCGTTTATAAAGCGATTATGGTCGTAAGAGGTTGTAACAATAAACGTCATTGAACAGTTATAAACGGGACGTCCAAGTGGATTAGTTAATAACGTCAGTTACGATCGCGGGTAAATGTTAAATAAAATAATTTGAAATTGATTCAATGTTGCGATAAATGCGCCACCGATTCGAGATAAATACACGTCGACTTCATCGCGAATAAAGGATTCGTAAACGTTTTACATTTTCATTCGAAGATGATGTTCCACAATGATAGTAAAGCAATGCGAAAGACATCTTATTTCAACTTGCAATTTATGCATGTCCGTTCATTACGCATGTATATACGCAGTTTGATATTTATTAGCTGCAATCAGGTTTTGTTGCGATGCGCAGTAGCGCTTGATTGCGTACGCCAACATTTTCTTTCATCGCTATGGAAAGAAAATATTGTTGGCGCAGAACCTGTGCGTTTGAAATTCAAATTTTTAATCTTCTGCTTGATGTACATACAGTTGCTCGCGAATGTATTCGATCATTCGTAGGCTCTCTTTATGAATACGCTATAACGTGTATTATACGAAATATTTTGAAATAGATGACTATCGTAATCATATTGCTGACGTAACATAATACGCTGATAAAAGATTTCTAAAAATATTCGAGTATTTTGGTGAGCTACTGTGCTTAAAAAATTCTACACGGTCCTTAAAACTTCATCGTGAACCGATTGACACTGCCTACATCGCGGGAACAAAATTAAAAAATACAACATCCGACACGCACGTGGCGTTCCGCTGGCCAAAAGCCGCAAAGAGGCGGCGAAAGGGGTGGACAAAGAGAGAGCTCGCACACGGCGTGGTTTTGCGTGGCGGCATAAAAAGGCTGAGATACACCACGGGAACCAGAACCGAGACGTCGCTCAGAGACAATGGAACTCCTCGGGCACCAATTAATCACCGCACGATAATGCAATTGGAAACAGCCGGTTCCCCGTCTTTTCGCAAGCTTGGCCAGCGTCTGGCAACGAATTGCTCTGACTACTCCCGTATCTTTTTGTCCCGAATCCTCCGACCTTTCGCCTTTTCTCCCTTCATCGTTGCTTCATTTTTCTACTTTCCCCGTTCTGTCTTTGTACGAGTTTCATTCTGACTCGATAGAAATATAGAATGGATCGTAGTTTATGGCACGACTGGAATGACAGAGATTCAATGATCCAACATGAGACGAGAATCAAGAATAACAAAATTGTGTCGAAAATTTCATTTACGAAGAAAATTATTTCAATCAAGAAGAACATATATCTATTTGTAAAAACCACTTTTTATTTACCAATTTAATATAAAAGCACTTAGAATAGCAGTGCTTAATGAATCCCGAATCCTCCTTCGCCTTTTCTCCCTTCATCGTTGCTTCATTTTTCTACTTTCCCCGTTCTGTCTTTGTACTAGTTTCATTCTGACTCGATAGAAATATAGAATGGATCGTAATTTATGGCACGACTGGAATGACAGAGATTCAATGATCCAACATGAGACGAGAATCAAGAATAACAAAATTGTGTCGAAAATTTCATTTACGAAGAAAATTATTTCAATCAAGAAGAACATATATCTATTTGTAAAAACCACTTTTTATTTACCAATTTAATATAAAAGCACTTAGAATAGCAGTGCTTAATGAATCCCGAATCCTCCTTCGCCTTTTCTCCCTTCATCGTTGCTTCATTTTTCTACTTTCCCCGTTCTGTCTTTGTACTAGTTTCATTCTGACTCGATAGAAATATAGAATGGATCGTAATTTATGGCACGACTGGAATGACAGAGATTCAATGATCCAACATGAGACGAGAATCAAGAATAACAAAATTGTGTCGAAAATTTCATTTACGAAGAAAATTATTTCAATCAAGAAGAACATATATCTATTTGTAAAAACCACTTTTTATTTACCAATTTAATACAAAAGCACTTAAAATAGCAGTCTGTAATGAAATTCGTATCTCCTGTAATGAAATACACGCGTATCCTATCAATCTTCAAACGCATTTTTCTCGAAAATCAAGCTCTCGATCTAATTTTGTTATCCTTGACTTTCATCTTGTTTCAACTCGTAGAATCTTCATCGCTACGCTTGTACCTCGATTATCGGAGTCACACTGCAGATTTGTTTCTCGATTGCATCGTAGCACAGACTGCTCGTCGATTATTTCTTTCGAAAGAGACAAAAAAACGACTGCAACGGACGACGACTAAGCGAAGTTTATTCGGTTTTTGGTAGAGTCAATCGTTCGCCATCGTTTGCCACATGTCAGACGCCCTTCTCCCTGATCGCTCGTCCTTTGGGTTAACCGCGTGGAAAGGACGTTGCTCGTCTCGTCGACGAAGACAAGTCGCACAGTGGCATCGGTTCTTGCGTCCGCCGAAAGGAACTTCCCCGTTAATCCGCGGTTAGGATAAATCGTACGCGCGCCTCGGAATTGGGAACAGTCGAATACTCCGGAGTTTTCGTTATTGTTAACGTTTTTAAAACGACATAAACTAGAATACGTCCAGGAGCGATGTTTTCTAACAGTTGCATCAGTAGATTGCAAATGTTTATGCAAATTCGTATTTTTATAAGCATATTTTAGGGGATGGAACGCATTAGTGGTAGAAATTAATTCAGTCGTTTTTTGATAAACTTACCATTTATTATCAGCTTTGCTTTTGAATTATTTATTTATTATCTATTGGAAATTAGTCCTAATAGGATCAAATGATAGGAAATCGTGTCTCGCGTCATTTGAGATTATACAACGAGTTTTTATTAAACGAGTTTGAATTAATTCACTCTTTAAATACGAAATTATTGTACAAGGATTACTTTACTTAGTATGTACGAAGATGCATTCTACGCACGACTCTGTGCATGTGCACAGAATGCATCTTCGTACATTTAAATTTTTCACAAATGTATAAAGATTTGCAATCCAATCATTAGCAGATTTCTGACGTAAATCAATACTTGTGACATTTATTGTTTCTCCATTACTGTAGTCAACATAAAACACACTGGCATTCGTAGCAGAAAGTTTTTCCATTATAACACGATACCACTGATCATCAGCAGTAAATTTAGCAACCGCTTATTCATTTGTAGTAGACGTATAAGCACCCGGAACTATAGGATTAGATGCTACTTCGATGCAATTGTAGAAGAATATTTTCCAACATTTTACGCTGATCAACCCGTTCCATAAACTGTCTTCGTAATTTTACAAAGTACTGCTTAACAAAAGCTTGGTCATTCCTGCTATTTCTTCGGTCATTTCTTAATTTATCTTTATCGTCACCTTTTGAGATATAGATAGATAATTCGGTAGACATGTCAGGACAATTAACAATAGGGTAATTAAGAAATTTCAAACAATTTTTGAAGGATAAGTTCTGAAATTCCATTTGAATTTCTATTGTAATAAGAAATTTGGAGATCTTATAGAATTCCTTGATGACTTTTCGATTATCGGAATTTCGAGTATTGGGTTGATTAAGAAATTGGAGTATGATTTCCTCTTTTAAAAAATTTGCTAAAATTTGCCCAAAAGATATAACGAATATTTTAAACTAAAATACCAGTGTTATCGGAGCAAATTTAATTAATCTGCCACTTAAATAGAGAAGAGACACGATAACAATGATAACATTGTGAAAGTTCGTAAGTTGTGCACATGAAATGCCACGCTATTCGTTGCATAGTCACCATAGTGCAACCTGCATTGCTCGTAAAGTACCTAAACAACACGGTGACTCAAGTGATTTGATATTAAGTTTTCTGGCGGGCGACTTTCGCTTATATCTTTTTTATCGCACCGCGAAATTCGAGATTCTTGAGCCTTAAACCACGCATTGGAGTTAAATTACGATGTTTAATTGTATGAAACTACCGAGTGTATTAAATTCTGTCCACTCTCCACATGTCTTCTTTCATTTCATTTGAATGCTTAAACTTACGAAGAAAATTATCAACGTTCGAGCAATAAATGCATAAAGAACATGGATGGGAGAACGATTATTAATATTAATATAATTTACAATTACAAGAAATAAATATATTATTTCGACGGTGCGTTTAAATTTCAATAGATTTTTTTGCCAAATTTGATGCCACATAATCGAAAAATTCGTTTCAATAAAAGAATCATAAATCATAAAAGAAGATTACATTTAGCACAGCATCGCGAATTCAACGCAGAAATAGAATGTACGTCTCGGTAATCTTATTCATCGTTTGCATAATTTCTTTTTTTAGTTAATCCAAAACATTGAAAGATGTACTTGAAAATAGCTGTGTAAAATACTGCATAAATATTGCACTGGTAGTCATTTCTCGGTTTATTACACATAAAATAAGTTCATTCAAAGTCAAAAATACGTTGCTGAGTTAAACACGCATGTTTTCCAAACACAGACGAACATTTTTTTTCTACAATTTGCAAGAAAGAAAAGTCAAGACTAATACTGTCTAACTAAATCTCGTGAACCGTAGCAAGAATGAGCTGATAGAAGCATGACGCCTTGTTGCTAGCTAAAATAGCTGCAGAACCTTTCGAACCCAGCACAGTTTTCGTTCGAATGGTTCGTGTTACGCCTGGGAATAAAAATAGTTTTATAATCAAGCGTACAACAAATAGTCGTGTCCTCAAAATTATTAAGAAAAATGTTGGTTTTGTCTAGCAAAGAATATTCACGCGGACCTTATCGGAAATAGAAATTTCAGGCGAACTTGACAAATTAGATAATAACATCGAACAAAAAATAATTGAACTTCGAGCAGTACATATCCTACTATATGGAAAGAATCGTAATATCAGAATAGAATTGTTTTCCAAAATAAGATATTTACTTCTGTATACTGAATTCCCGGAAATTGTAAAAATTAAGCATTGCAAGTACTTAAATTTTTCAAGAATTACTTCACTTTTATATAAAAGAAAAAAATGTTTTCTAAGGTAATCTTTAAATACAATATTTACTTCTAAATATAAAAATTTATTTTTGTGTAAAACGTCATTAAAAATTGGAATAATTAGATAGCAAATTGCTGTATTTCCAAAAATTCTTCTATTTTTCATATATGGTTAATTTTTCTAACTTCCCTTTTTTTCACCACTGAGGAAACAGAGAAAAATTAAAAGGGAAGAAGGGAAGGTGCACACAGGCCTATGACGATCAAAAAATTAATTAGAAACGAGCGGGTCACCGGTTGAGGGATTGAGATCAAAGGCCAAGCGGTCTGAGAAGATTCTCAGACGAGACCCACCCCCGTCCGTGGGCTCGCCTTTTGCCACTGACCTCCCTTAACGCCGCGCGAAATGCCTCCTTTCACACAGACGAAAATCAAGCAGCGCCTATTTTTATTTCGGTCAAAGAACGACCGAGATGCCTTTGCTCGATCCACACGGCCTTCATCGGAACACACTGCTTCTCGATTCTGTCTTCTTTTTCTTTTCTTTCTCTTACCTTTCTTTTCTCCTGCCGTCTCTCTTTCTCGAGGGAGAGATTTTTATCACGAGACTCGAAGCACGCTGTGAAATCATTCCGACGTTAAGAATACGCGATAAAATAACGTGGAATAATAAAATGATAATAAAGATGGTTATGGAAGATAAGCGTGGAAACGTACGAGTATCGTAGCATTTAATTTTAGTTGCTCAGCTTCACAGTGCATAGATTTCTACGCAAACGAACGGGTGTGCATCGTATTTAACATTTTAATTATTTAGAGTCCCACTAGGAAGTTAAATAATCTTTTAATTTGTATTAATAGCTAAGCTCTGGGATTCCGTTTCTCTTTGTCTCAGTAATATCTACATAAATTAAGATACCGGTATTTCGGTGTTTATGTTCTGTGAAATTTTAATATTTTTGTTAAATAACCAAGAAAAATAAGTGTTTGATAAATTCTATAAGAATTATAGGGATATTAAAGTAAGAAATAATAATTCGAATAATTATTTATATCTTTATGCGTGGAGATGGTTAATGAAAAATGTGATGTTTGCGTGATATATGAAAAAAAAAAAAAAGATTCAGTGATCGCGTTTGTGGTTACCGCAAATCGATGTTGTATCACAATATCATAGCATACTATTTTTCGCGACAGAAATTACTGGCGATGGTTCTTATTACCTGGTGAACTTTATTACTCACGTATACCTGACTTACATAATATTCGATACGATCATGACCACACGAACCACATATTCCTGATCTATCGACTAATGCCCATGCAAACGGCTTTAATATGTATAGTAATGTTGGAAAACATTTGCTATCTTCGTGTATTGTATCGTAAACGACAACCAAATTTTTAACATCCCTCGCAAAGGCACTTCTCCAAGATCATAAAAATTTTGTGAAAAATTTTGATCCGAAAGATAAGGATTCGTCTAAATTTTATATACTTTTGTTTAAATTTATCGTCAATCTCTTAAATCAACGATGTTTTAACTTGAAAAATAAACGACATTCCTTTTTAGAGAAATTATTTAGAAATTATAATTTCATTAATCACAGTTTAAAAATTTCTCTAATAATTAAATCTACTTTAGAATAAAAAAACAAAAATCTGCGGAGCTTCCAATACCTATATCGATTCCTACACAAGCTAATAATTCATTATTAGAACGGTTGAACGTTAAGGCTATCTCAATCCTTCTAAATCATCATTCATTGCAGTATCTACCATCGCCATCTCCTTTCGGATCTACTAGCGCCAATATTTCATTGCCTGCTCGTATATACTTTCTACAGAGAGACGGTAGAATAGACCCCCCTTAATCCCCTCCCTAACTAAAAATCAATTTCCATGTCAAAACTAAAATTGAATTCGAAATCAGTCGTGCAATTAATCCTTCTTAACCCTTCTCGATCCTACCCTGCAAAATCTAAAATCAATTTTTCAAACAATTTTTCTATTAATACATTAGCTCCTATTCACCCCGTTGCTGCGTTCTTTCCATCGAGTTGCATTTCTTCAAAATGAAAAAGTATCTCAATTTGGACGAGACGTGAAACAATTACTATTACAATTTCATAGGAAAAATCTTCAGAAGACATTACGTATCTTTTCTATTTGCTAAAATGAACAGAAGCCTGAAAATAGTTTAAAGATCCAAGCGGTCAAACTATTCCTAATCCATTCGCCTATGATCCCAAAAAGCTCGTTTACTTTTACGCGAAACGGAAGTTACCTGGCGAGCAAGTAATATCGAAACGTGCAAACAAGAAACACCCTGGTTCGTCTGAGAATAGCTTCGCCAGTTCGTGTGTGTGTGTTGCGACCCGGTTCCGCGACAAAAGTGCCGCGAAGCCATTATAATTAGTAATCCTTTGGGGCCGTCAGACATCATGGATTACGATCCGCCGATGGCGGAACCGCCTGCTTGTTACGGAGCGAAAAGGAAAGTCTGGGCGAACTGAGAGCATTAATTCTCTGCAACCGCCGCGGCGCGGCGGTGTCTAGACCGCGCGACACAGCCACTGTTTGGCCCAGTTACGCCCTTCTTCTTCCTCCCTGGCCTTTCTCTCTCCCTGTTTCTCTCCGCTGGTCTACCTTCCCCTCTGGTTGATTTCCCCGCGTTGCGTCGTCGTCGTCGTCGTCGTCGTCGTCGTCCTTCCCTTCGCGTAATGCACACTACGTCGCCGTGCCATTCCCTCCGTTTGGTGGCTCGCTCGCTTGTTCGCCCCCCACCTCCCTCTCGCAGTTCTCTGAGAGCCACCAAGCGCACCGTAACCCGTAACGCGCACACCGGCGTGTGCTTCGCCTCCGGTTCTACAGTTCGTTATTTGCGAGCTTGGCCCAGATGAACGGAACTTTGAGCCAAGTCTTCTCACTCTCGAGTCCTTCCGCTTCTCTCTACCGCTTACGTCACCGACCCGACAACTCAGCCGCCACGTACACTCGGACCTAACCGAGAATCGACTTTGGCACCTCGCAGAACATTATTCGTAGCAATCCGTCAGCGTCGCGTCGCGCTGTGACTCGCGTTTGCCGGGTCAGCGCTGACTTTGAGACACCTTTCGCCACGAGATTCGTCGAATGCCGCCGTTCTTTTGCCCGTCGCGCTCTGAAACTACGAGTGGCTTTGATGCAGCCTCACGAGGAGGAGACACACCCCCGCGAGCGTAGGATTTTTTCACGCCGTTCGGGCAACCGTGTACCCCAGACGCTATCCGCGATTGTCTCTTACGTTGTTTCTATTTTCCTCGTCGCGTTTTCCTTTCGACGAAACGTTTTGGTTTTGCGGTATGGTCGGGTTTGAAACATTTTCAGATCAGTTTCGGATCTCTCTCTTTTTCTTGCGGTATTTCTAACGGGAGTTGTGATTGTATTTTATAATTTGAAACGAAATTGGGCAAATGGAACAGTTTATTTCTTCATAATCATCGCTTATATTTGAATTTGAAGCATACTGTTCTTTATGACGAGGATTGTAGAAGAAGGGAAAGATAAGTCGCATTTTCTATTGGTTATAGAGGAACAGCTTGAAAATTTGGTATTTTCTCAAGCAATATCACGTTTGCAAAATATTTGAGAACTATCGCAAAGTGAGAAAAGTGATATAACGATACGGTAAAAGGAAATTACTCTTGAAATTTAGAATTTAATGTCATTCTTCTCGTATTTTGCCAATGACTGAAATTAAAGATTGACAGAATGTAAGTGTCTTTTAAAAATAAATCCTTTTCGAATGTTACGCAGATTGATTTGTTAGGTTGAAAGAACGGGATTCGTTTGTAACGAAGGAACTCTAAATTTAGAGTACTTTATCTTTCAGCCTGTTGGTGACCGACGTTCACCAGGTTAATGGTAACATTGTAACCTCTTTCTCAAATGTTACGTTGCTTTTCTGGTAGGCTCGAGCGAAGGAGGTGATCGCTTTCGACGAATTTAGAGCCTAAATTTAACCGAACTAATTGAATTTCTCACGCTCACCGACGCGACGTGTACCGTTATTAGCAGAAAATACGTGCGCTTTAAAGAAAAAGGTAACACGAATTGTGTAACGCTTTATCGCGAATCAAACTTCCCAAGAATTATTCAAAAATTCTCAACAATTTTTATAAAAACTGTAGAAATCGCAGTAATTTCATTTTTCATTGAAAAATCAAACGACGTAATAGAAATCTTCGATATAAAATGTTCGCCAAGGTCAAGTTGCTCGTTATCACGTATTGGTATTTATCACGTTGCGAACTGGTGGCTTTAAGTTGCTTAAAGCTGACGGCGTGGAGCAAACTTAAGGTCCGCAGGCAGCACAGACGCTCAAAGTCCGCAGCTAAGAATTCGCTTTCTGTTTTAAACGAAAGAAATCTACATAATCGCAATATCGCTATTAGTTTAAAATAATGTTCAACAGAAACGATATTCGTCGATTACGAAATAAGCGAAATAACGTTTATTCGGCGCACAAAAATCTCAAATGTTAATCTTCGTGCGTATCCCACTTGTATGGCATTTATCAGACATCTGCCACCGTATATACTGCAATTTCAACGTTACAAATAAAACCAATTTACTTTTATTCGGATAAAAACATCCATCTGCCCCACTCGTTTCTCATTGCACCAAACGAGGAAGAAGATTTTCGCAAAGTGGAAGATTCGGTCGGTTGAACAGGCGTGCTTGTCAGACGGTTTTATCGTAAACAGGAGGATAATGCGATCGAGCCGGAAAAATCTGGGAAGACTTATGGGTCTAGACTCGAGGTTCTAGGCTCTAGCCTCTAGGCAGTGCCAGGCACGCCGGTATGCGAGATACAAGCTGCCGATTAAACTTCCTATCCGTTCTCCTGTATGTACATTCTGTTGCTTTGGCTTTCGCGGATGCACTCTGCCATTCTCGTGTATCAAAAACTGGAGATTTTCAACGGTAGCCTTCGGCGCATCCCTGCTACCGACCTCGGAGGACGGTTATCGAAAGGCCCCATGAATTTCAAAGTGTTAAATAACCGGTATACGACGATACGATACTTCGAAATGGCACATTTTCTTTGCGGTAAGTGACGATACAACGAGACAACATGGAAAAGGTTTTCACGCGGATCATTTGAATTTTTCTTGGAGTACAGGTTCGAGAATACGAGAAGAGAATGTAAGAACGCATTGCGGAAGAAAGTTCGGATAGTAAATTCGCGGTATTGTTGATGTATTAGATATTAGTCGTTTCTCTTGCGTGTTTCTATGTCCGAAGAAAGTTTGAAAATAGTATCTTTAAAAGATAGAACGAAGTACGGAAGATAGAATGTACAAGAGATGTTTGATACCAATAGCGAATGGTAATTTATAGTTTGGTTTGTGCAATACGCGCCTTAATTGTTCTTAATTGTCAAAATTGAATCATTTTGAATTACAAAGAAACCTTTTTTTAAAACATTCTAAGAAACTAACTACATCGATTCTAAGAGAAATTCTCATGAAACGTTGCGGTAACAGCATCCTCCTTGCCCTAAAAAATGAATTATAACGACACGGGCTGTGCGAAAATCCCACGCAAACGCGAATTTTTCACGGTCCGTGCTATGTGGCTTTTCCAATTCGTAATTTCACGCCCGTTACGCTGGTCTCGTATGCACACATGGCCGGGATCCACAGGAACCGTATGTCTCATTGTTCTCCGGCTCGTTCGCACGTTTAGCTCTTCCTATTATGCGAGATAACACCGGAAACCGGTTATCTAGGTTCCGATCGTGCGCCGATCATTATGCTTTTCAGGAAGCGCGACTTTCCCAAATACGGCTACAAATGGTTGTGAGTATACAAAGTCTTCCGACGGTGTTCCGTCGGCCGTTTGTCCGCTCGTTGTAATGCCGTTACATCGAACAAAAGACCCGTGCAAATATCTTGATAGCCATGGAATGTGCTCTCCAAAGACAGATTGTTCGAAAGCCTGGCTTTCTATTCTCTCTTCGTGAAACCTATCGTTATGAATGCAACTGTTTTGCATAAAGAAAGAGATGCAAGAAGAACTAGGATCCGATATTTTCTCTCGAGAATAGAGCTGTTAAACGGTTGATATTTTCTTAACGAGTGATATGCTGTTAATCTGAATTTTTTTACCATTGATACGTTATTTTTAGCTCTTTCGAATAGAATTTTTACGCTCCTTCCAATTAATAAAATTTCTTGCGAGTATTCTATTTATATCGCGTGTTACTGTCTCGCCAATTCGAATACTTCAATTAATTCCCGACAGCTGCAAATAACCTTCACGGCATTGCCGAAGGTTGAAAATGTAATCCTAAATTGCTATAATGAACTGCCCCACTAAAGTAAATACGCTTAATTTAAATTAATGAATAAATTATTGTGACACCACGGAGATATTTATGGTGTCACATGTTGCTTTCGAGCAATAAACTTATGACAATATTTATCACATCTGGCGCAGTGCGTAACCGTAGAGTAATTTAATCATAGGAAAATATAAATCAAACTGACAAATCAACTGGATTTATAATTTATGAATACATTAGACTAATTTAGAAAGGTTTAATGTTTCAGTTTTATACCTGGCCGACTGTTGCGTATAACTATTTCTCTACTTTATACCGATATCGATATCGCAAAACTCATTTCTAACATGTAAGGTAGCAAATTAGTTGCAATAAATTTAGAACGTATAGATAAAACTTGTGTTTACCTTCTTCGTCAATTAAAATTCACCGGTCATTCCTGATCCACCGGTAATAACTACGTCTGTGAAAATCATTTAATTAAGCCGCAACACAGTTTCACGATCGGTATAAACCGATCCTATAATTTCTCTCGAAATAACAACATTCGAGACAACGTGTTTCCATAAATTAACTTCTTCGGTCGCGATCGGTTCGCGACAACGTAAATCGAATCTCGCCGGCGGAGGAATTACGTTATCACGTTAAGTAATAAATTACTATCTAATCGTAGATAAATTATAGATAACGTCATCGACCAGAGATTACGTAGCTGAAAATGGAGAAAACGTACGAAAGATCGTCGAACGAAATGCGTAAATCCATAAAGATCAGTCGATTTTTCACTTTTCCCCTTCATTTCCTTTCTCTAATCGCGCTACGATCATTAAGCCATTCGCTTGCCATTCTTTTACCGTTCTAGTCGTTCCTTTATGCATAGGATATGTGAAAAATAACGATAATTTATTAATCGTCACCTAATGTATAGATAATTCGTGTTAGATTAAAAATAGAGAGGAACGGGGACACTTAATTTTGAAATATTTGATTTCTTTTTAATCTACGTTTCATGTCACAGATATCGTGAATGGTACTTTTTGTATCGACGATACTCGATAAATAAGAACAATTCTGAAGGATCTGTTTTTCGAATCGTTTTGAACACCATCGTTTCGATGGCTTGTACTATTAAAATATATTCCTTACGGGTCGTTCGCTGCAAGTTTAAGTCTCGTAAATTGGAAGTAATCGTAGAGAAGCAAATCGAATGGACATTGTTTGCCTTTTACATAGAAATTCACGTGCAACGGCGGTACGATGAAAGAAACCAGATGTATTAAGATACTGCCGCCTTAATCGTTGTAATTAGTATGGTATATGTTGCTATTTGCATATGCAAACATAACTTTTAAAATTCCGCTAATTACCACCAGATGACGTTTGCACAAAAACTTAGAAGCGATTAATCCCGTTATTTTTCCAACGTATTGCATACAACACCTCGTCTTTTCCCTTTTTCTTCCTCGTACAGAAATTAATTGCTTTAAAACTTTACGTTAGATTATCTGAAAAAAATCAAACAAATCTTGTGGAAAAACGAAGCTGAAACTAAACTATCGCGATATCCACTAACGATAAGCAGAACTTCACGAAACAGTTTAAAAGTTTTTCTAAGGTGTGCATTAATCGACTAATTACCATCACCCGGCTACCAGACGGCGGTGTGTGTGAATGGTTTAACTAAATTTATTTTCCCGCGGCTCCTTTCTCAATAACAGCGCACACAGACGCGTCTACCGCGGCTGACGCCGATTAACGGTAAATCCGGCAGATAATCTCAATGAGCTTCGATCTAATCTTGCGTGTTTTCTTCGACGGACGTTCCTCTCGTCGGGATTGCCTCGCCTTTCAAGATTGCATCACGTTTTTCAGCGTTAATAAACAAGTTATTTTACGTTGTTAATTAACCACGTTCGTTCTACATCCTCCCCTCGTTACGATATTATAAATCCGAGCGACTCTTTCGTTGATCAGGCCACGTCAAACGGTTTTCATTTCTCGTTCGACGATCGACGATAATTCAACGCGATAATTCAGACGCAAGAACGGCTCGCACGATTAACGTGTTTAAACGATACCCTAATAGACACCGATCCAGACAGTTAACTTCAGTTTATTTCCTTCGCGTCAGATCTTTACTTCATTAATACGTCCGTTTTAATTTTCATCGTGATTAACCCGTCGATATTTCGAGAAGCAATCCAGACTCAACTCCCTATATAGATCGTGGTATAATATCCCAGACCGATTCTATATTTGTATGTTAATGTAATGCGATGTTTGGATTAATGTCTGAATCTAGGTCGTGAATCGGATGATTAGATCGGTGATGTCAGAGACCAAAGAATATTACGAAACTGCATTAGGAAGCGATGCATTTGAACAAGTCCCGAACTAATCGGAGAATCTGGAGCTCGTTGAGAACGATTATTGATAGAATCTACAATTTCAATTGCTTGTACGCTGTTAATTTTATAGAAGAGCGCACCGCTTACTACCAATGAAAAGTTAAATGCGCCCAAGACAGCTCTATCTTGTTACGTAATAATTATTACCCTATCATATCAGTAGCTTTTGGAGTTAATTTCTATACATATTTCAAATTTGACAAATCCATGAACGTGTCGCTCTTTTAATGTTATCGTCGTTTAACATATTCGATGTAAGATCGTTTGTCTGTAAACTGACTATACTGTCAATTTCTACTTCAAACTTCCCCATTGAACGAAACCAAAAAAGGGCGTCCTTAGTTTAAAAATCGAAACAAGATAAGACGTTGATAAAACAAATCGAAATTACTCCACAATTACCAAATGCTCAATCATTGCCGCGATCCAGACTCGTCCACGCTCTCGACAGGCCTATCCATTTGCTACTCGACTAAACTAATACCTTTTACGCCATGTCGCCACAGTACCAAAAATCCCGACGTCCACACCTCCTCAAGCGTGGAGGATCAGCGTGAAGCGTAAACGTATCCCCGCGAGCCTTTTCCGGGGTAGCGATCCCACCAGGGCTCCGATGAAATAACACGAGAAGAGTATCGCGGGATCGGGCGACAGCAGGTGGTAAAAAGATCGGTACTCGGCCGAACAGACGCTGCGCAGGCATTCGCGACGTGCCGCAGGGAGGCGAGTTCTTGCCTCGGCAAGACGGCCACGCGGTTAGTCATCAAGGTCCGGAGATTATTCCCGCGGACGGCGACCCGACCGGTTGACCAAAACCACAAGCTTCTCCCCCCGTTCGACCGTTCGTTCGTTGTATACTCTCGTCGTGCTCTCCTTCTTTCCCCTTTCCCTGGTTGTTTTGCCCAAGCCTCTCCTTTCTCTGTCTATCGTTCTCTTTCACTCCTTGCTCTCTGTCTAACTCTCTGTCGTCGGAGGTGCGCATTTCCCTCCGCGTTTCGTGGCCGTGGTTGCCTTCGTCTCGAGTCACCGATGCGTCCGATGCCAACCGAGATCGAGTAATCTTATAAAGTCAACTGGCTATCGGATATTGATGGCTACATTGTTGCGCGTCTCCGTGGAGAACGTCCCTTACGTCGCACGGCAGCTTTCACGCGATGCAGCCCACCGCTTTTTTACCCGGCCCCGCGATTTATCGTCGTTTCACGGAGGATCCACGGTCGGTCGACTGCGCTCGGTCTGGTCTTTCGTCGCCGTCGATCGCAACAGCTTGGACACGCCCGCTGCGGTCGCTGACGCACCCTCCGCCACGCTGCCACGGTGTGTAATTTTTCGACGCTTGGCGCTTCATCCGGCTTTGGAAATTGAGCAGACGATGGCTTCTTGATTAGAGATACTTTTAAGAAGAAAATCTTCTTTCCAGGATTCCTTGACGCTTATCCATGACAGATTTCCACCTATTTACGACTGTTTGTAAATATCCTGTACTATGTTTATAATTTTTACTTGCGCAAAACATCGTCAACCTATCAAATACTCTCAAGACACCTGTATCTTCGAACCTTGCATCGTAGTCATTCTCGATATCGTTTAATCATAGAGTTCGAAGAAAATGTTCCCCTCTGATCTTCGATTACGATCGCTATATTCTTCCAAACTCGAACGTATCGTGATCTATGGTGTTACATTATTACGATCATTGCTATGAGAAAGATCTATTCGAAAGGGGTTAAGTTTCAACCTTTGCCCCTTAATTCTTCCTCTCGTCTGTCATTTTTCTATTCCTGATCTACGATCGAATACTATTCTCACAGCAAGCCCTATCCACAACAATCGACCATTTCTCCGACTTGGCTGCGATAACGTCGCTTTTATCGTGCAGGTTTTCGAGTAATCACTCTCGTTGTTGGAACTTGAAACTAACCGCACGCGCGCGCATAACTCAAGTGTTTTATCGCAACCTCATCATCACCGCAGACTGCGCCTTCGGCCATGCACGTCGCGTCGGTCTGTTTTTGCTACGCTACTCATATTAAAGGCCTCCGAGTCAAAGTGCTAATCCGATACGTGTGTACACGGGACGTAACTTACATACGCACGTATACACAACCACTCGCTTCGTAATATTCAAATACACTGCACCGGTTCGCTCCTAACTTTCGAAAAACCAATGCTCGTTCGCGTCATTGTTTCATCCCGCGCTCATTATCCTTGAGTCAGACTCTCTGTTTTCACCGATCGCCAAGTAGTTTCGGTCATCTTGCTGTCAGACTCGTTTCCCGCCTTTTAGAAGCCATCGCACTGCGTTTCGTACGTCTCGTTCGAGTTTACGCTCCAACCTAACGATGAAAATTCGAATATACGCTTTTCATGTTACTTCAACGAAGTCGTATCGCGTGTTCCGGGTTCGTTTCACGCGTCTATAACATATTTCCCAGTTGTTTATTACAAGTTTTATAATAACAGATGCTTTCCTATTATTATTCGAGTGGAAGTGTCTCATCATTTTAAGGCTGAGACGTTATATCCATACCTTTTCTTTTTTTTTAATAATAGGTGTTTATTCGACCATTCGCGGAGAGACGCGATCGCGAGAAAGCAGTCGTAAATTCCTGTTACGATTAGATAATCGACGCCATGGACTGATCGGTCCCCTTATTTCTATTAGGATAATAAGGGTGGTTTAATTGAGTTTACACTGAATTAGCAATAGGTTAATTTATCAGATACACGTGAAATCTTTTTATAAGTATCCTTAAACTGATGCATCGTAAAATATACCGACAAAAGATCTTTTGTTACATAATGTATTGAATTTCGTATAAATGTATTGTACTAGATTGGCAGATATAATATACATGGTTTTTACGAAGAAACCTTTAACTGCGTGCAGTTTCTTTACTAGACATTTTTATTATTCAAGTGCTACGTTAAAATTGCTAAGCAATATTTGCATAATATATTATTCGTCCTCATGAATAATATATGCTTGATGGTCGATTTACGCTTTGCAATTAAGAATGATATTCCATTAACAGGCAATGAGCACATGTCCTTGCGACATCGTACCAGAAGATATGAAAAATTCATCGTATTTTATACTATTGATTACGCGTTTTCGTCACATTCAATATTCGTCGTATCAAATATTTAATAATGTACTAAACAACGTAAACAGATACAGGCGCGATGTTTCGCAGATTCGAACGAGAAAAAAAGAATATATTAATTCAAGAAAGCGATGTTTCTCTTGGTAAAACTGTACGAACATACCGCCCACTGATTCGTCCGAAGTGCAGGTTAAAGAGCTCGCCGACCCCGCGGTAGCATAATTTTACGTAACGCCATATCCGTTATTTTTCGCGATCGTTCAATCAAGTCTTTCGATAATGCGTTCAATAACATTGTTCAATAACGTCACGACATAATTGATTTTCGAATCATGATTTCGAGCTTAACACGCGATCCATGTATTGTATTACAGGATATTTGTTTAACGCTAGAGCTACTAACGACGTGCAAAAAATCGTTCAAATTGTATCATTACAAATTTGTACAATTTCTATGAAAAATTAGAAATTGATCGAGTTGACCACTTTGACAATTTCATAAAAAATTCATAGAATCGAAGTTGGACGGGATCGTTAATTTTTAGCAGCATATTATAGTGTCTTTTGCTCGGTTGTCTTAAATTAAAAAGGAATTATGGAAGATCAAAATATTTATTACATCTTCCTATCATAATCTTGTAGATCACGTTATCGATCTACTTATATTTGTTTATTAAAAGTCTTTTATAATTAAAGCTGCTTAAATTGAAGCTCGCAAAATTTTTCAAAATTCTAATTGTAAATCATAGTAATGAAATAAAAGTTTGGATTTCTCTGGAAAACGAGTGTTCTCCATTTTAGAGTTAACTGCCGTAAAAGTCGAAAAGACAGACAACAAACAACGCAGCACGCATACGCGTAAAAAGAATCGAAAAATTCGTTTAGTTGTGTGAGCGAAAAGGATCTCGCGCGCGCTGGATTACGTAACGCAGCTGATTTGACTAAAAATATCGAACACGAGGATTATATTCCGTAAGCATCTAACGTTACACGCTCGATCGAATAACGCTAGACTTAGCAAATTTTCGTTCGCGTTAACGAACACACGACAGTACGTTTGTTCCGGCTGCCCCGTGTGGCCCGGCACGATCAATAAGATCGACAGCGTACACGCGAACAGCCATATTTACGACGTGCAAACGTGATCGCGTAAATGCAACGCGATGCGGCTGATTGCCGCGCTCGAGGAGCTACACGGTACGGCGCGCTTTCGCTCCGTCAAGTTGCCAGCAATGCACGAGGAACATTTTTCTTTTCGTCGTTCTTCGTTCTCTGTTTTCAGTTGACTTTTATAAATATTATCGTAAATATCGTTATTTATCCTGAGATAAATTGTTACGTTCTTTTTTTCATCGGTAGACTGCAAATTTTTATGCAAATTCGTATTTTTATGAGCGGAAGCAAAGAAACTGAAACCAAGTATAGAGATTCGCTTTATGCTTTAAATAGTACAATAGCGGTACTTTTTCTTGGGTATCCTATACGCTTCCACAAGCATCGGAAGACTCATAATCACCGGAATATAATAGAATCAAAAATATTGTAGGATAATATTTGATTAGAAATGTGAAACGTTAAGACGAAATAGAAATCTGGTGTAAAAAAAAATAATATCTTCTCTCAATTAGCGATACATTGAACTGACCGGTGTAAGATAATGCTTCAGTTCCTATACGTTTAAAGAGACGTTGCAATAGTGGAAAAACCAGGTCGATGCCTAGAGCAGTTTTAACGCCAACCTATTTGTCATTTGGAGCGAAAGGAGTTAACGAGGAAACTGAATACTGCTTTGTATAACGGTTGAACAATTCCGTTCTGTGTTACTTCGCAACCTATTCGCTATTACCTTTATAGAAAAAATGAAGTTACACAATTTGTTCAAATAACATGCCTATAAATTTTCTTCCAATCAAGCTTCTACTTTTAATACCTATCGTTGCAAAACGTAAACTCTTCTTAATCCTACAACGCTAATGGAATAATCATCCCAAGATCAGGAGCCAAGATCGTTGTTAAAGCAACTGGCAGAATTAAGAAAACAAAAATACCACGAAATTCGCGAAATTACAATTTCTCGTATTCGCACATTCGTTCTCCTAAACTCTACGCTCGTTCATACAGCCGGTCCAGCTCAGATACATCTAGAAATTCCTCGAACCATCTAACTCATCCCCCGAGTACACCTAACTACCTAGCCGTACATTTTCCTGCTAATTCGGCCGTTCAATCCCCAAAACGATAATGGACACGAAGTAGTCAGTCGCGTCGGATCTCGAGAATCTCTGAAATCCTCCATAACCGTCGCGAACGCCCCGTTGTCCCGAGTATTCGAAAGCACCATCATCGGTCGCCGGCGTCTACTATTCGTAGCCTCAGAGACGGAGCCGGCGAAAAGGCCTGCCACTCCTCCCTCTCTGACGGGGCCAAGGAGCCCCGTCGGACTTCCCCTCGTGGAGTCGTCGTCACGAGGGCGGAAAACTTCCCCCTTTCCTCTCTTTTTTCCCCGTTCTTTTTTTCTTACTTTTTTCGAAAGGCAACGAGGAATGTTGGTTTGTTTCGGTGGAACGAGGAAAATGGCGCCAGAGAGCAGAGAGCAGAGAGAGAGAGAGAGAGAGAGAGGATCGTAACCAGACCAGAGAAGGTGGAGAGTCCTCTCCCTCGCGCGTGGTTCACGCTGGTCAGGCTAGCCCTACACTCTTTGCTCTCTCGGCCGAGAGAGCGGCTTCGCGACTCGCCAGGCCCTTCTGGCCCCTCTATCTACCTCTCTGGCCCTTCGTTCCTCCCTCGCCTCCCTGTTCGAGGACCTACAGGGTCCCTCTGCCTCCGTCGTCGTCCTTCTTTCGCTCGGTGGCATCGTCCTCGCGTCTACAGCCTCTGAAGCTCCACTCGCTGATGCGGAGCACTGACCCGCAAACTGGTTCCTCCATTACACCAGGCTTTCTCCCCCTCCCACCCTTTGCTCTCTCTTACGATATCCCTGTCTCTTTCCTCCCTTCCAACGATTGCCCCCTCGACTTCTTTCTTCCCCTTTCTTCCCCTTTCGTCCCTCTGTTTCATCGTCTTGGATCACTTCGATTCCCTCTAGTTTTCTCCCTCTCTCTTTCACTTTTTTTTTCCGTTTCCCCTTGCGCCCGATCTCTGTGTCTCTTTTACTTACAATTAGCCTTCCTACGTCCGTGTCAGCTTCTGCAACCCCCTACGGGACGATCGACCTCGTCAAGACCGCTGCAGATTCGACAAGACTGCACACACCAGATACCCTTCGAGCTCTTCTCCTTCTTTCCCTTAAATCGTCTTCCATCGAAGCATACGACTCGGGATTTTCTACAAAAACTCTTTCCATCGCGAGTGAAACGATGTTTTTTCTCTTTATTCTTTCGCTTTATTTTTTCCCAAAACTAGAAGCTTTATTTACCGTTGTAAGAAACTCGGGTCGTAAAAGCTGCAAGAGCCGAGTCACAGTTAAAGCGGACAGACGATCTTTAACCTTTATCGTTTCAGTGAAACAGTTAACCATAACCTCAGACGTTTTCAAGGAACAATTGGCAAGTATTCGCGAGAAACGACGATTCGTCGGAGCATTGTCGTCGGCCAGAACTACGTATGACCTAATGGAGTTTCCGAGAGCCGTTTCGCCAGACGGTGTACCGCTTGTTCGTCGCGTTTTCCCTGCGGCCAGTCGCGCCGGCAGACGTGGAATTAGCGCTGAATTAATTCGCACTTTATCGCCTGTACGAAGGCGAGCGACCACGCGTTTCCACGCCCGGCTCGGCGTGCATCAACGCCACTAATTTCGCTGGCAACGCGCGGATAATTGGCGATCGTGGCTCGCGATTGTTCACCGCATCCTCCGCGTCCTGCTGCCGCCCGACAAACAGACCTTCGAGACGCGCTTTCCTCTCGCGTGACGCGCGATCGATAAGTGTTTGAAAATGCTCTGCGAGTACTCCGTTCTTTCTAGCGTCGATGGATCGAATCGGATCGAGCGTTCGATACGAAACAAGATACGATCGTGATTGTCCTTCTTCGGTTTTCTTTTTATATTTATCGATCGATGATTAATCGCGAAAAGGCAGCTCTCGTTGCTTGGTTTTTCTTCCCACTGTTGTTCTATTGTCATTTTTACGATCGTTCTATCGATCGTGATAGGGTTTCAAGCGGGATATTGTGTTTAGATCGTTGGAAAAATTCTTCTGTTCTTATGGAGGTAATAGTTATTCACCCGTTGTGTCCATTTGACATGACGTGATAAATGCAAAAACGTAGTCATGGCTTATGTATTGCTTTGTTATTTGTGATGAATTGCAATACGTACAATCTTATTTTTAAACGCGTGGAATACTCGTTGCTATTAAATATATACATTTTTATTTTTAGTCGGACAGTTTATACAAATTATTCCTCTTTCCGTTTTGTTAATATTATTTTGATTTTATTACACGTATATGTACCTTACTTGTATATTGTTATGTATATAGTTTTGAAAAACGAAGCTTGTTCGCATTGCGGTATTATTTGTTATTCGTGCGAACTCTTAACACTCTCCATATCTCTGTAATCTGTTTAGAAATCTTCCATAATACAAAACGTAACCCTGTTGCTTTCTCTCGCAATATTTCTCGGTAGTGTGAAATAATTTTCATTTATTTGTGTATCCAAAATAGTAGATATAGAATACTCGTAGAAACTCTTGCAAGCAAAGAATTCAGTAGGCGTGTTCAACAAATTTTAGTCTGTTCATTTTGCAAATCTTTTTGTATTCGTGAATGTATAGAAATTATCTGGTTCTTAGAGTAGAGAAACGAGACTAACCACGATGACGCGAGCAACGCGTCAAATAATACGAGTCAAATCCAATTAATTGCGTTAGATAATTAAGTTCGATTTTACGACCTATTATCGGCTATGAGCTAATCGTCCTCGTTACAAGCATTGCAACTGCTCTAGTTGAAAGAGAAAAACCAAACTGAAGGATAATTTCGTTGCGTGTGAACCACAGTTTAAGCCAGTTTTGAACATTGTATAAATCACAAAAATTTGAAACGTTGGGCGAATTATTTGGACTTGAATTACAAATTATTTAAATTACCTTTCATTTATTTTGTTATTTTTATTCCCTTCTAAAAGTTTATTTAAAATTTTCTACATCTGAGAAAATTAAATTTAACAAATTTTTTATTTTACATTCGAGCCAACGTGAAAGCTTTGAGGATAGTTTCAGCAACTTTTCCAAAGTGTCACGAATTCCATGTGCCTAGCGAAAATAAATTATGCGACACAGTCCACTCGCCAGCATGTCCTTTTCAATTATGACAATTTCTGCCTTATTCGCATACTCTCCCGTAACATATTGCAAAAGTTGGTCGTGTATGTCTACGATAATTATCGTTGGCCGATAAAGCGTCCATTGCGAGATTTCTGCGAGTGTAGGTCGCGTTTTAAAGAAGGGGGCGTGATTTCTTTCGTACGTAAGCCTGCGATCTCGTAATGCACGACAGTTGGACGATTAGCAGCCGTTTTAAATTACGTGCAAAGTAGACAATAATAGAACGAGAACACCGGCTATGCGTCTTGCCGCGAGGTAAAAACATTTAACGCTTTTACAGTAGCTCGTCGACCAACCGCGACAGTAGTATAGCAAGAATTTCGTGAAATCTGTCTATTTTATCTTCAATTATTGTCAAAAGAATAATTGTCTATCAATATCGAATCAATCCCAATACAATTCAACGATAAAATCGAAGGTACTTTCTAAAAAATTTCACTGCCATACACCGAAACGATAACGATTTCTATCGAAAGTGCACATCTTCGTGAAAGTTTACATCTTTATCGGGAACCTCTAAAAGTCGAAGTTAAGAAAGATCGAAAATCGCAGTTACCCCGAACCAAGTTTCGTAGAATACATCGAAACGAAAGAATACTACGAGAAACTGAATCGTGCTTATTTAAGGTATTAAGTAATAAATACTTTTTCTATAAATACTTATATGCTTCCAGCAAATTCGTTCGTTTTACAACATTTTGCATTCTCATTTCGATGAAATTTCTCGGTGAAGTTCTTCGTAACAGACTGGCGGAAGTAGCCAAAATAAACGACGCGAACAAAAATAAGTACCAATCGTCTACCTGTTACGTTGGAAAATAGAAACTTACGAACGATCGAATAAAATGGAAACGAATCGACAATGCGATCGACATCGAATCGAGACGCGTTTACGGTAACACAGTTTATTCTAAGCGCGATAAATAAACAATCCGTTTGATCGATTGTTCACCGTTGTTTGCATAACGTGAATTGCGATCCTGCTAACAATCGAAACACACCCTGTTTCGAGTTACGTCAACGCCAGTTGTCATTTAGACGTTAACCATTGTCACCGTTGCAAAGTGTTCGCTAATGGTCTGCAACCGATCGAACGATCTTCGATCGACCGAATCGATCCCCACACAATTTCGTAGAATTTCACTGTCGTTGGTTACATAAAATTCGTTTGCTTTGGCATAGTTATAAATGGTAATTAATAGACTGGGAATGTTTATGAAAATTTGTTTCATCCGCTAAATATTATAAGGGATACTTTATTTTTGATATCTTACATATTTATATTTTCCATAAACATATAAAGATTTCATTAATTAGATACAAGTATCACTTACAGATTAATGCTTTGTATCTTTAACGTGTTTATATCATTTATAATTCGATGAATGATAGTTGATTTGAAAAAATTGAAAAGCAACCGTAAAACAGCTAATCTTTACATCGATTGCGTTTCTTTTGTTTTCGTGTCATTCTTCAACATAATTTCTTGTCCCAAAGGAGAAAGTAAAAAATGTTTCGCGACTACTGTTGCCAAAGTATTTAGAACGAAAAGAAATTTAGATGTTTCAAAGATACAGATAACGTCCTCTGTTACTTTCTCGAAGTATCCAGCAATTACGAAAACATTTTCTTCCGCAACTAAAAAGATTTTTTTTATTATACGTATATCAATAATGGCGCGCGAATGTGAAAGTCATCAGGCTATCTTCAAGGCTACATCGCACTTTTGTTGGATTCATAACGATTTTCTACCTTTCACACATCTGTCGACGATAAATTCAATATCGATTCGCAGGCGATTCTTGGACGTTCGAATTTTTTCAGAAAATAATTGAGGGGACGTATCGTGATAAGACGGAAAATACGGAAATCGTAAGTGGCAAATATTCTTGTCCGTAACTATTAAAAACGAAAACACGCTGATTAATAGTGCCGATACGTATTACACGCGTATAATTTTAAACAGGATACGTGCGACTTGCTCGCACTGGCCCAAAGTATCGCTAATAAATATACGTGATTGTTATGTGACGTTTATTGAGGATATCGAT
The DNA here is from genome assembly GCA_905333015.3 of Bombus campestris. Classification (NCBI taxonomy): domain Eukaryota; kingdom Metazoa; phylum Arthropoda; class Insecta; order Hymenoptera; family Apidae; genus Bombus; species Bombus campestris. Next base: position 10,154,195 of record HG995132.1, read on the forward strand.
AGCTGTACGTAATTAGCAGCAACTTTAAGAAACATAAAGAACATCGAGTCCTGATGTTCTTGTTGTTGTTGATATGTACAACATAAACGTACCTACTTAATCAGAACGGCAATATCTGCCGAACTTTATACGATTATTATTAAAGTAAATGTCCAATAACGAAGGTCTTTCGCACATAAAAATGAAAAATGTAGGAGTACAATGATCCACTCTTTCGAAACATCCTGACATCTTTATGACATGGAGCAGCTGCATTTTAATACAGGCGACGCGAGAAATTTGGGACGATGATTTCTATCGATTAATCGTGCGATTAATCGTACGATTAAACGTCGTTAACTTAAGAATTTAAACATGCGAACAACACCGGTTTCGATAAATGTCGTGGCAATAAAGATAAGAATATATATTTATTTATATAACTTCTTAAATATCTTTCGTAAATTCCTTCGAATTTATCTCCTTTTTGTATTGATATTGGTATACAGATTAGATTCGTTTATACAATATTAACTAAACAATTTCCTATCGATATTAAATTAATCGCATAGAATTAATTAACGAACAAATATCAGAGAAATTACATTTCAATCGTACTTCGCTACAAATGGTTCGACATAATTCAGGAACCACCATCATCAAAATTAACTTTAAAACGTTCAAATTTGCTTTATAGGTTAAACACATAATCAGCAGCCCGTTACATCAAAAATAATTTCCCAATTTCCCAGCCATCTGGTATAAACACCCTATCAGACATCTTAACTATTCGCGAGAAGAAACACTAACAATCTTCGTCGGTTACGATTAATTGACAGATGTTAGTTACAATGAAGCATATAAGTTAGCAATTATAAGAAACCCGAAAACCTCGGTATTACGATAAAGTCGAATTTTTAAAAAATTTGTACAATTATAAAAAAATTGTACACGATTTTATACAGAAAACTGTCATAAATCTGTCGGCAATTGAAAGTTCGATTCAATCTATGAAAAGCTGTATCATCTGATCGCTCTCAATGACTTGCATTTAACTTTATTAATTTTAATACTACATAAATACTCCGGACGTGAACGATTCTCATAGACGACGCGCTATTTCCTATACTCATCGCTGCGAGTATAGTATTTTGTACGCTGTACAAAATATCAATTAGACGCTACGCATATATTCACGTTGTTACCTTGACTTTTTACTGAAATGTATCCGCACACTTGTTTATATATAGTAGGATGTAACTCAATTACGAAATTACAGTTAAGTGGAATTACAGTGATTTTATCCTCAATACGAATGATCGTCATATAATTATGTAGCGTAGAATATCATGGCACATTAAGATCGAACAAATCAACGTTCGCGACTGTCGAATTTTCCGACCACCTTTTTACATGAATATTATTTATAATTTTCACAACGAATATTGAAATTTAGCGGAAACGAACCAATTACGTATTTTCAACAGAAACAAAACAACTTACAAGAGATCCTTGAACAAAAAGATTATTAAATGTCGTAACATTCTAATTTCTCGAGAACGATGAATTGATCTCGATAAAGTTTATCAATTTCATCTCTGTACAATTTACTTCGTTTAACATAAAGTAAATATTGGACTCACCCGTGGCGGACTGGGTCTGAAGCAATAGTCCGATCAGCGAAACCAGGACGTAAGTGTTGTACCGGGGTGCCACGATACCCCGTCGCAGGGTCGTCATCTCAGGCGGCCCCCGCCAGGTGCCCCCTCGAGCTACCGCCGCCCCTGCGACCGCCTTCGGCAGCTTTGGCTTCTTAACTTCCGCCTTCGCTCCTGCCAGCTCCACGCCGCGTAGTCCTCGTGCTTCACATCTCATCTGCCACGCCGCTGTCGCTTCTTCCCCGTCCGGTGGCGACCGTCCTTTTCCCCGAATCTCCTCCGGAGCGTTTTACCACGTATCGGGCCACCACCACCTCCACCTCTTAGGCCACCTCGTCATTTAACACACCGTTTCGCTGAAACGTTCGATCGTTTACAGTCACGATCCCCCAACTCGAGTCGTGTGCCGGCTCCTTTCGAACCGACTGTTAACCGGGCCACTCTATCACTTGCGTCTCTGTACTGTATATATGTATAGTGTGTATACGTTTACGTGTATCTAGTTTACGTTGAGACGTAGTATGTATATATGTGTATATGTATGTATATATATATGTATATATGTACGTGTATGGAACGACCAAGTAGAACTCGAGTCGAAAAGATTTTCTGAATTCCGAAAATTTGTTTATATGTCTTTCACGTAACGTCCCATCTGCCTCTGTGCGTAAAACGTAAAATTCGGTTACGGGGCGGCCCGTTCCACGTCCAACCTGAGCTCTGCGCCGAGAATCGGTGTCACGCGACTATAAGGACGCGCAGAGACGGTGCCACGCGAGATCGCACGCGATTAATATCGGTTGCATTTTCGCGAGAAAGTTTCACGTACACGTCGTTGTGACGCGACACACCGCCTGTCAAGATCCATCGGAACGACCGCCTTTGTATTTTACCGACTTCCTCGCGGTTGAAAATTTTACGATCGTCTCTTTTCTCCTTTCTTTCTTCTTGCTTAATTCTATGTCATATAGAACGGAATTAGAATGATTCGAAATGATTGACACTCGTGTCAGATTCTAAGACAACTGGCTTACAGTAAAGGGACACTGTCCTTTCTCGTTCTCGATGGAATATTAACGAACGATCCGCGTGGAATTCGTATGTCCGGTGAAACTTCACGTCCGATAAACGCGTCTCTTGAGAGAAACTGTAATGCCGAAAGAGGCACGCGACGAGAGCGAGAGACAGGAGCAGTGCGAGAGTAGCGGATCACGTGTCCGGTGAAGGAAACTCACTGAACATCACACCATCCACGAGGAAAAGCACGGCGCGACAACGAGGGGAAAAGAGCGTTTGGCGGAAGCCGAGAAATCGATTCGAAACACCTGTAGAAGAAGCGACGTGTTTCTATTCCGTTTCGTTCCGGCGTGTGGTCCTCAGCCTGGAACAGCACCAACAGAGTGTCCTGTCCTGTGCACCACCAGCGGCTTACTTTCTCGGGCTCCGTCTCTCTGTCTATGTTCTTTCCTCTTTTTATTTCAAAAGACACGCGTCTTCCGCTTCCGAACTGAAAATCGTCTCATGATCACGTCACTCGATGATTCACCACCCGCGTACTAACATCATCCTCTCATTTCTGTCCCTTCGTCTTTTCCTCCGTATTTTTCTTTATCTTTTCCCCGTTCCTACGACCGTGGCGAATCGTGAAAGTTGGCGGAACACGTGGACACGATACGCGACGAAGAACAGCGGCGAGGCGCGAAAACGCGGTCACCCTGGGCTCTCTTTGGCGGCTATCGAGCCGTCAACGATTCGCGCGGCGAACGAGAGCCGGCTCCTCGACCTGCCTCACTCACGGATCCTCGTCGATCGTCCGGCGAGGAGTGACGACGAGCACCTCTCGTTTTCCGAGCCGATGCTTTCGGCGGCGGTGTAACGTACGACGACGACGACGGCCTGTGAGAGCTCGTCCGTACGTTCGTTCGTTCGTTCGCTCGCCCGCTCGCTCGCCTTCGTCTCGTCTCCTATAGCTCGTTCGTTCGTAATCGTTTGCTCGACCGTTCCGCCTCGAAAACGAGCGCGGGTAGTTTCGTGGCGCGCGGATTCGTCGGATGGAAACCAAGCGCGCACGAGGCCGCCCGGCAGACTGAGAGTAGCAGTCGACAGTCGACAGTCGGCAGGCAGCAGCGGCAGCAGCAGCAGCAGCAGCAGCTAGTAGCAGCAGCCAGCAGCAGCAGCAGCCAGCAGCAGCGGTACAAGGCGGAACGTTTCCCCGTGTGCCGAGCGAAGCTCTGCAAAAGCGGTCTGCACACGCGGCCGCGCTGTGTTATGTTGTCCCCACTTCCCTTCTTGGAGCGCGCGATCGCGGCTGCGGCTGCGGCAGCGACTCGCCTATCTGCCTGTATGCCTCTATGCCTTGCCTGCCTTCCTCCTCTATGTCTGCCTGTATGCCTGCCTGTTTGTCCGCCTGCCTGTCTCATGCATGCATGCATGCACGTTTCGCCTCCTTCTCCACCACCGACGACCTCCTCCTTCCTACTTACTCCTTCTCCTTGCTTACTCCTACTCCTCTTCCTTCTTTTCTCCTTCTCCTCGTACTTCTTGCATCCTCCTGTCTCCCTTCACTGCGGCCCCCGAGACTGCCTTCCTTCCTTCCTCCAAACTGCTCCATACGTTCTTTCCACTCTCTAGCTTGCCGTTCCTCCTACGCTTTCCTTCTTCTATCTTTCCATCTCTTTCTTCTCTCTTCATTTTCTTACCTCCGTGTTTCTCTTCTTTTCCTTCTTTCTGTTTCTCCTTTCTATTTTTCTTCTTCTCTGTCGCCTGTCGTCTACGTTTCTTTCTTCTTCTTCTTCTTCTCCTCCTCCTCCTTCTCCTGGTCTTCTTTACTCTTCCGTGGTTCTTCGCTTTCTCGTCCTTCCGTTTTTTGCGAAGGAGACGCACCTCTTTGTCGGGACCCGGCTATTAGGCTTCGCCGGTTCGCGATACCCCTCTCTTTTGGTTTACTTCCGGTATTCGTCTCTGGATGGTGGAAGGAAAGTACACGCCGCGGGAGATTCGACTTTGGTCCGGTTGTCGTCCGCCGGACGAACAGGAGGATCGGTCCCACCGCACGTCCAGATATTTTTTGCCCAGTTCCGCGATATTTATAGTACAGCCGCGTTTCTGTTTGTTTCGGATGCATAAATTGTGTAAGGCCTCTTTTTTCGACGAGGATCAACAAGCTTGAGAAGTGGGGAGTAAAAAAGAAAAGTAGTCGAGAGTGTCTTCTTTGTTCCCTCGTCGAGGGTCGTTAACTCTAGTCCCTCCGATGACGGATTTTTCGGATTCTTTTTGCGTCGCGCGCGGTGAGAGGGGACGAAATTGCAAGTGCGACGAAAGACGATTCTCGCGTTCGAGCGTAAATCGGCTGTGTGAAAAAAATAGCTTTCGTTAGAAACGCTCTTTTTCCTTTTCGCGATAAAAGCTTTTAAACATAGTTAAATGACTTTCGTGATCAACCGATTGCTTTGTTTTTAGTCCTCGGGCATACTATAGCACACGATTTATTTATATAGTAGAAAATAAAGAAACACTGGGAAAAATAAAAAGAACGAAGCTTGTGAAAAGACCATGATTTTTATTATCTTTTAAACGAATAAACTACGATCACTTATTACGTTCCATTTTGTTTCAAAAACAAAACTTGTTTGAATTTTGAAGTCGTTCGGAAATTTCATAATTATGTTTTTATGCAAACTATTGTAGAAATTACTATACATAGTGCTACAAGTTATGTTTGTTAAATACACCTGCGGTAACTTTCTAAACTTTTATATAAAAAAGAAAGACAGACGATAATCCACACTTTAATTCATTTTCGCGCAAAAATTCCTACAATTTCATCTCTACGTTTAAATCGAGAAATTTTTCTCCTTAAATGATAATAATAGTAGCGAGGAAACAATAGAGTCGACGATCGAGAATCGCGTTTTTCCTTTCACCCGTTTCGGTTTCGCTTCTTCAGTTTCCGTTTGCACTAAATGGCCCATTCTGTTTTCTTGCTCCTTCAAGTCGTGTAACGGTTTAATGATTGTTATTAGTACTTTTACCGCGGTTTGTTTTGTAGTCTGCGAATAAAATTGAACGCGAGAGTTGAAAAGTTTTTGGTTGTACCTCGTTCATCCGCTCGCGAACTTTTGCTCCTTTAGATTTAAAAATTAAAAACGATTTCACACCGATTCTTTCAGTTCAATCGTCTTTGGATTGAAAATTTCTTCTACATTTTTCTTTTATTTTGAATTATATAAATTAAAGTACATGAATTAATTTTTAACATGGTCTCTAAATTGACAACTCGATAATTAAAAGAAAAATCAAAGTTCTAAGAACAGGCGAAAAGCAACACACTACAAATATAGTCGAATAGTCTGAAATTTCTTTTTATTTTTAATTGGAACCAATCTTTTCATTTCATAAATAAAAACTAATTTCTACAGTCTTCTTAACTTTATACAATCTATACATTCACCATATTCGTATAAAGGTCATAAACATTCTCAATTGAACAACCTCATAAAATGATATGAAACAATACTTTAAAAAGCACATGTAATTTCACGATTCGTTTTATTCGTTTGCTACACGACTAAACACTTAAAAACGTTACTTTTTTTTGTTACTCGTATCCTGCAATTTTACCCTTACTACAAGAATATTGAAAACGAACAGCTTCTCTCGTGACTTTCGAAACAAAAAAAAAAGAAAAAAGGAAAAGGAGAAGATGTGACAAACAAAGAAACCAAAATCCTCTACTGCAAACGATAATCTAACCACTCTTAAAAAAAAATCCTAACAAGAACTAACCGGCAAATTTCAAAAACGACAAAGCCCACAGCAAAATAAAGCGAAGTATTAAATTTCGCAGAATAGCAAGTATCAACCTCATCCCCCGTAACTGTGTCGTTCTTTGCAGTGAAGGGTTGACGCTTACCGAGCACCCTCAAACCGACGAACACGCGGTTGCGTGAGCGACGCGCGTCTTACGAGGCAGACGGGATGCGGATATCCCCGACATCGAGTTCCTTCGAATTCCTTGTACGAAACCGCGGTTACGCGTATATCATGTACAAACATATTTTACATACATCACGATCACCAGTTACCGTGTCGCTGGTCCGTGTTTTTAAGGGTGGCGTGCGTCGACAGCCGCGTGGAAATTCGTGCGTGAGGGCACGCGTCCCCGCGGATAAATCGTGCAGAACGAGCGCGACGATGCAGTAGCGAAGTACTGTGTTTTAGTCCATTGAAGAGCGTGAAACGGGGAATAGAAACGGACAGCGTGACACACACGCACGACGGCGAACGACGACGATTCGAGTTGAGAGAAGAGGGTCGTAACGGCGACGACCTTGCCTCTGTCCCGGTGGCAAAGTGCAATAGTAATTGGTGGATGCACCGGTGCTACGTCTCTCTTTTATACCGGGCGGCCACGAGAAAACGGTACCGCCCCCTTGGCCACGTGACGATACCTTTGCAGCCGGACCTACCACGCGCTTCTTGCAGCGCACCCCCTTCAAACGATACAACCAGAACCCCCACCAACAGCACTTGCACCCTTCCTTCCGCACTTCCTTCCGTACTTCCTTCCTTTCTCCGTTTCCTTTTTCCGACTCTGTTTCCTACCGTCTTCGTGAACTCGCTTCATAATGCTAAGAAAAGAAGGAAAATAGGGATGGTACAGGGGTAGGGATTTTTTCACATGGTACGAAGGTGTTGTCGTTGAGATGCATCGAGATGTTGACGAGTAAGAGGTTGATTAGGTGGATCGAGAGTGTATTGGAATTTGAGGAACGTGGCTCGGGGGTAGTTTCATCGAACAACGAAGTGGTATAGGTAGAATTTGGGGGTTGATCGCTACGTGATATTTGGAGCAGTGTGTCGTCTTGTAAGAAGATAGCTGAATTTTTTATGTTCACGATGTATGTATGATAAAATTATATTTGTCATTTTTTTCACTAATAAGAACTAATAATGATCGCCACGTGGAAATAAAAGTTCATGGGCATTTATACGGTCTTCTCCCTTTTTGTGACACGACGTTTGATTTCAAAAAACTGCGAGGCAAAAGAATATTAGCCGAGAAACGAAAGTTTGGAGTTTTCTATGGAATGTAGATAAATCGTGTAAATTGAATAAATAAAGTGTTTTGGAAAATGTTTGGACGTTTATTTCTTAAGATAAAGACCAGGGGAAGAATGTTGAAATTGTCACGATTAACGCAAAGAAATAATTTATTGTGAAACTTTCTACTCGTAAAAAAATGCTCTTAAAAATATATCAACATTTTCATCACGAAACATCAAGAAATATAAAACGCAATCACTATCGCTATTATACTTCACAACTAAGAGAGTAATAAAACTTCTCGTTTTCGCAAGAAAAGAGGAGAATCTGCTATAAAACAAAGTAACAGCAGTGTTAAAAGGCTAAAGAAAGCCTGAACATCGTAAAAATTTACGAATTATCTTTTTAAACTGCTTCCAAGAAACTTTTTCGCGACAAAAGATTGAATCCAGAATGGAATTGGTTTCTTTTCAGCTTGAGAAGCGTCCGAAGGGACGCGTATAAATAAAGGCAAGATAAAACGTTGGACAATGTCACAAAGTTGCAATGGAAGGTAAACACAGTTGAACGAACCCATCATTTTAATGCACCATGCAATGAAATTCTAGCGATTCGAACCGAATTTCCTCCATGACGATCTGCCTTTTATAGCAGAACTCAAGAAATCTCAATACGGATCCCGTTTCATTCGTTCTTCTTTCTTTCTTATCCTCTGCCTTCGAAAAGAACTCGTCGCTGCAAAGGGAAACAAACGTTCCTTTTTAAGATCTTCTGTCTAGACGCGTTCCTCTTCTTAATTCACCATAGATTTCTCGTTTACGTAATGCGTTTTGCGCGAGAAGCACCCTGAAAATACGAAAATTATACGTTTGTCTGTATCTCTCCTTTATTTCGAAATCGAAAAGATCGCTCCTCTTTCTTTACGCGTTAATAAACGTAATTGTAATTTCCATTTATTGCTTCTCATATTCCTTCGAGACAGAGAGAGACAAATTTATTTTACAAATGAATCTTTAGATAGACGCTTAAAATAAAAAGTACAATTACAATAATTTTTTAAATAGATTTCTAATACTTCCGATAGCATTGATCTATATAATTTTCCAACCCCTTGAATTAATTACCGCGTTACATATTTATTTACAAAACTGAACGATCAAAAAAACAGGGTTAAGGATACTTCTCGGACTTTAAAATAATTCTCCAATCGATTAAACATTCCACTCGATAAATAACTGCTTCGTTTCATCGTTCTGGTCAATCGATCAGCCGGATCATCGTGCCATATTGATCGAAACCCAAACTACAAATTCCTGCAGATTTAAAAACAGCTGTTCAAACAGCTCAACCCTTCCACAAATCTAACCGATCGATATTCCAAAATTCCGCCATGTATTTGATTAAAACTAAAACTAAGAATCTTTTCACATTTGAAAACGAACGTCCAATCGATTAAACTATTTCGCTTAACGACTAACTCGTTCGTTCCACTGAACTTACCAATCGATATTCTGAATAATGCTAACAAAATCCTGTAGTGCATCGATTTATCGATTGACAGTGTGAAAAATTCACCGACTAGATTCCATGAGCGGCGCAGAAGTATCCCGTGGAGAGTTCAGTCGCGCGCGTTCGTCTCCACTTCGAAGGGATAAAAAGCGAACGAAAGGGGAGGAAGTTGGACGGCAGTGGATCGTGGTGCGGTTGTGGTCGATCCTTCTCGACTCGATAGAATCGCGACAGGTGGTGAATACCTAGATAGTCAAGCAGTTCGGTGGTCACTCTGTCGATCGTCAAAGAATAGAACGAACAAGTCAAGGTCAGTTGTGCGACCGGATGCAGCGGCCTAGTCTCGTTCTGGTAATCTTTTTCCTTTGTGCATCCCCGCTTTTACGCTGCGCGATTCTGATACGCTTCAACGAAGCCAGTTAGCTCTCTCTCACGATGGAAATCCGGAACGTTTCTCTCGCTCCTCCGTTATACCTCCACGCTATCAGCTTGTCCTGTTTGCTCGCCGATGGAAAACGCTTATACTTATACTATTTTTAATTTGGATGTCGTCTCTCGTTCTTCCAAGCTTCCAAGTTTTCTATCTTTTATCTTACAGAATTTTTGCAAAATAAATATAGTAACCTACAAATGTGTTTGTTTTATTATCTAGAGCAAGGACAAGAAAGGATGATTTATTCAGAGTTAAGTTCAAGTTTATTCGTACAAGCAATACTCAACACAAAGCTGACTACAAATATCGCCGTACGTCTTAACACTCGGCTTCCAACTTCTCAACTGACTTAACTCAAACTGCTTCTCTCAACTGCTACTACTCAACTGACTCTACTCAACTGACTCTCCGCAACTGCTCAACTCAACTGACCCTACTCGACTCCTCACGTCTTCCGTCTGTCTTCCAGACGCGCCTGACCCATTCCCAGGTAGATCCCCTTCAATTACCCCAATGTCGTAAATGGCCGCAGGTATGACCTATTGTCAAGTACGTCCCTTTTCCCGATACTACATAAAGGAGAACTTTTCTGCCGAAGGCTATCTTTTCGAGGTTCCTATAGTAAGTTGGCCGTAACAAGATGAATTCTCAATGTTTAAAATTCTATTTATTGGCTGTTTAACTTTTATCAGAAAATGTGTTACACGAAGAGTCTATGTAATAATTACCAATTAAATAAATATGTTTATAGACGTTTCATGTTAGATATATCTATTTATTTTCGGCATAATTAATCCCAAATTTTCGAATCTTCCTAACAAAATCATCGAAAAATATGTGTTTCTTCTATCGATACATCAATCACGCAGGAAAAAGAAAAACTTGGATTCTGAAAGGGTTCGAGCGAAGAATTTTTTACAGAATAAAATTGATCAATTTGAGTGAAATCGATGTTATAAATCTATTTTAACTATCGTTCGATGTTCCGTCATATTCTTCTTAAAGTCATCTACAAAAATTTCAACGTGTTTTAAAAGCAGTCGCCCCGGTCTGGACTGCGCCACAATTTTCGCCGCACCCTATATATCGTGGTGCATCGATCAGTGCCACGAGCATCTCGCAGGACGTAAGGTTCGAATTACACGAACGATCGTATCCTTCGCGAGACTGTATCTTCTCTGCCAGCTTGATTCCCCAATTATTCCTGCCCTTGCCGCAGTTCGTGCGCCCTTACAGGCTTCTTTTTTCATCTCGTTTGCTTCTTAAAAACAGGAGAAAGTGTTGCACGCCTCGATATCGTCCACACTTTCCGTACCCTCTCGTCTTTCTTTCTTCCTCTTTGTATCCTTTCGAGGCGAAGCAAAAGCTGATCATAAGTACAGGACAGAGAATAAGAACCTAAAGCCTCTGGCATAATTTTATCGAGTATAATCTACGGATCGTTAAGACGCGTAAGGATTTGGTAGTTGGCGATTGATACGTTTTAGTATTCGAAATTACACCTGAAACTTTGCGACGGATAATCTTTTAATCTTCCGATTTGTTTTTGTCCGTTTAACTTCGGATAAATTTAGTAACACGGAAGAAATCGACGTTGAGGAAATTTTAAGCGCAGAATAACGAAACGAATTGAATTTATAACGCAGTCTTAATTATATTTAACGTATTACTGGATTATGTTTCTACATATATCGATTTGATCGCGAATTGAAAGTCTCTTTCCGAGAAACTTGTATAATAATTCCTGTATAATAAAACACGTACGCAGCATTTCGCAGGAAATGAATTCTCTATGAAAACTATTCTCCAATATGTACCACTGTAAATGTTGAGGTTATTAGATGTATGTGAATATAAAGGAACGCGTGGATAAATTGTAAGGTAGAAAATATATTTTAAATACTGATAATCGAACTGATCCAGATCCGCACGCTAGCAGTGTTACCCTATCACTGAAATCCCTGAAGCCAACGTTACCTGTGTACTGTTTATGGTTTGCCTTCGACCCAGTCTTTTGTCTATACGCTGTCGATGGCTTCAATGCTTGAGAAAACTAAAAGACCAGATGTAGAGTTTTCTTAGAAGTATTGACCATTTCAGCAGTAAATAATGAAAATCAAAAGCAACTGTAATCACCCCTTTCCACTCTATCCACTAAAAATGTTCACTGTCTCGCCCACTCGGGTACGCTTTTCGTTAACTAAAATTCCCAATTTCCACCAAAATCTATTTCCATCGAAACGTAAAACCCCCGAGAGCTCAGCAATTCGTGTACCAATAAAGACATTTCAATACACGTTCCTCTAATTGGTCCGCGGTCCGTATCATTAACCGAACGAACGGACTGTACGGCTTAGCTGTTATTAAAGCGAAACCAAAAAGGAATGAAAACACTGGTTCGTATGATCGAACACCTGTACGATCGCGTCGTCCAAACGATCGGCGGCCCATTATGCCACGCAAACGGCATCGCTTGGTGCAGAGACAGGAAGCGGCTACAGAAAGGTACCTCGGCCAGCCTCCTATCCCTCTCTCTCTCTCTCTCTCTCTCCCTCTCTCCCTTCCTCTCTTCCTCCCTTTCAACGGCCGTGCTGCACAGAGAGCATCGACTTCTCGCTCGCGCGCGACCGACGACACGAGTGAATCTAGTCTGTATATGGTCGGGCCCAGTCCGTCTGGCCGGCGTCCAGTCAATGGACGTGATTCACTGTTCGGCGACGGAATCTCAGGCAGACGGACGAACGGATGGCCGAGTGGGAGAAGAGGGTCGAGAGGAGAGGAGCCGAGGAAGAGATACCGCGAGCAAAGCGATCGTCGCTCGAGACCTTTGCCGAGAGACGAGCTGCTACCGGTGGCACAGGTACGGATATACATATGGTGGGCCAAGGATCGTACTTTAGTTTTCTCAGTTGTGTCATTCTTTTGGTAAACTGACGACGAATACTATTCAAGTTCGATGCTTAAACGGATATCGTTAATTATGTGATCGTAGGATATTCACGCACTGTACACCCGCTACTGCGAATATTTCAAACATTTGAAAATAAGAACGAGAACTTGAAATAATAATGTTACGGTCGATGACATCTTTAACTGAAGGAAGTTGTGAAATATAGAGGTAAAATACCTTGCTACGATGTAATCATGAGAACTTCAACGTGTTTTATACAACGCGCACAACACGCTCGTAAAAGATACGATAAGATATGATAAGCCGATAGAATTTGAAAAGGTTTTCTGTAAAATACACGTAACGTATCGATAGAAAAGTTCCGTAATAAACGTTCAAATACTTTCGTGAATGAGAGTAAATAATGAAATATGGTGGAAACGTCTCGTTTCTAACACGGTCCTCCGTATTCACTTGGTACACGTTTCTCGTGTTTATTGGATTCCCTCGCCGCGTTTTTGCACCTATCTTTCTTGCAATTTTCTGACGTCGATCAAGAGTTCTCGAGAACTGATGCGGCAGTCGAGCGGCGCTCCATTCATGCTTGCCGTCGTCTCGACTAGATACTCTATATGGTAGTCGGTCTGTCAATCCACGTGAAACTGGAAAAACTCGACGGGACGGGGAGAAACGATGAAACGGCCCTCGTCACGATTTAGGCGTCTACAAGACGACTAAACGACTACACTGATCCAAGGTGAAACTGATTTTCGGCAGCCAACGATAGATCTGAACATATAAGGTAACGCGATCGGGATACCTGTTTAAGTGCTTTTATTTTATTATCCCCCTCTTAGAATAAGCGAGCATTCTGTCTCTTCCAGGCATTGTTCTTCATTCTATATCGTTATTCTTAAATTTATAATTCGAGAAACGTTGGAAAGGATTGGCAAATGGTGAATAATTAGAATATAATTAATTGCAATTATATTAGGTGGTGAATATCTTAAATAAATATAGATGGTGAATATATTAAACACTGAACGTGATGAATAATATTTCATATATTAAGAAATATAGGATGAAAATGTTAAATCGATCTTTACTTTTATGAATTTTATATTACGAATAATTGTTATATTCTTTTTTTTTTTATTCCATATTGTCTTATAAACTCGAGTAAATTAAAATTAGAGAAATATTATAATATGTTCGCTAAAATTCTTTCCCATATTTTATTTTACAAATTGTCGTTTCCCTTTTCCACAATTTCGACGAAATACTGTCCGTTCTCTCTGCAGAAGACAAAACAATTTTATCGCGGTATAGTGGTTCTTCGAAACAATTTCTCAGAATCCAGAATGAAGTACTCGACAGTAAATAAACCACAGGATATACAACTGCTCGCAAGGAAATCAATCTCCGCCTTCGAAGGCCCAACCATGATTGCATGATTATTACTTGGATTATTGTGATTACTCGAACGAGGCAACAAAGTACATTTTTGTCAAAGAATACTTTCTATACAATGTTGTACGGATAAAGCCAGGTAACTGAATATCTCTGAAGGTAACGTAAGAAAGAAATTGTTACGCGTCAACATTGATGTGTTTCAGGGAACCAATTATCTTAATTTAATTGGCTTTTTGTACATGAAAAGATCAAAAAGATTTCAAGATCATTAACTCTTCCCTAAAAAGGATGGAACCATCGACATAATTCGTATTCTGACCTATTTAATAATCACAGTCATTCGAGGTCGGACGAAACGGTAAATTGATCGAAAACATACTTTAAGTTAAATTATTTTCTACAAATTCCAACAAGCAGGTACGGTACGTTGTCGATCAATCCCGTTTCCAAAATTGTCGTTATATTTACTTTGAAACTCGTCAAAATTAAAAAATATAGTGCTTATCGTGATATTAAAATATGGAAAACGTTTTGCTCGTCTTAATAATTATGTCTTTGACTTTGGCAAAATTTCATCCACGTATCAACTTATGCTCAAAAGATTTTACATATATTTATCTTTAAACCAAACAGATTTTTCTAACAACATGACATTAAAATCCTCTGTTTAAACGTAAAGTGGCGTTAAAGTGAAAACTTCCATAAAAATGTACCAATCGTATTTTTCTTCCACCATTTTCATTTTTTCTATGTGTCTTTCGTTCTAATTGATACGAAGCTATGTATTACTCGTAGATAGTTCTGACGTTAACGTTATCGTAATGAGGGACGTGACCTTGAGAAGGCAGTAGATTCGGGACGCAACGCAAGCTCTCACGGTGTCGGCCAGGAAGCGAGGAGGACCCGCGTATACCGGAAGCAGTCGCTAAGAACGCTCCACTCGCCGTGCCGGCCTAGGCAACTTCCTAGACTTTATTGCCGTTGCATGAACTGGTAGTGGAGCGTGTGCACGCTGCAGCTGCACCTTCTTCTCTCTTTCTCTCTCTTCTTACCTTTTTCCTCGTCGATCTCCGCTTTACTTTTGTTGCCGGAGACCCAGCAATGGTGCACTCGCGTCGAGCAATTGCGCTCGATGCATTTTGATGCCCTTCGAATGTCTTTACCACGAGGGGAAAAGCCATGGTATTTGCCGCGGATTGAATTCAACGATATCTCGTTACAGGACCCTGGTACCCGACGAGTCCTTTCTGTTTGGTTAAAAATCTGGGCATTCATTTGCTTCGTGGTAGGTAGAATAGAAAGGTAGAAGCTCAAGGTGGAATAGTTTCCTCGAGGGTGCTGTAGACGTGTACATTTTCTTGAAGAGATTCTAATGTGTGCGGCGCAAGATTCACTAAAGATCTTCGAAGTTTCTAATGTAGTGATTATTAAGCAGCGTAGGATCTTACTACGCAGTGATTGAGATTTACTTGTTATTAATTAACAGACTGTAAATGTTTATGTATTTATGATAAATTCAAATGTAGAGAAAAAGAACATATAAATACATACATAAAGAAATAGCTTTCGTATTATAGTATTTAGAAGATGAGATAAATCTTCATTCTGCTTCCATTTCTTCGATCGTTCGATCTTCATACATAAAAGTATAACAGGGTTATTGAAATAATCGTCTCGAAACATCGTGTTGAACGGTTAAGTATCCATTAAAAACTCATAAAATACGAAAGATTAATAATAACTCAAATTTGACCAGCGTTCACCGTCGTTCGATCGCCAAATAGCCATTGAGTACACAGTTAAAACGAAAAAAGAGACTTACCTCGTCTAAATAACAATACGATGCAAGTCGTAATAATACGACGAAGCAGCCGAGGAATCAATTTTAATTCCACGCGTGTCGAATGGGATCGGCAAGTTGTCGGATCGCGCCGTATTTTGGCGCGTTCGATTGCCTTCGACAGAGCTCAACGGTCGAGTACATACGCCCGCCGGTATATACTTATGCAAGCACACGGCCGGTGTTCTCTGCACGCGGAATTGTCGGCGAATAATCGGCGAATCTGTGCCGAGACTCGTGAGCAGCCCCGAGCGAACATTATGCTACCGTACCGGCAATAGCGTTGCGTAATTACACGATCCCCAAGGGGACTACGGGACTTTACATTGTAAGCCATATGCGAATAACGTTTGAGCCCGAACGAATCGAATAACTACATATATTCGACACTTCTCTATTTTTCCCCCACTGTCTTTCGTTTTGCCTCCCTTTTCCTTCCTCATTTCCTCTTTCTTTTTTCCAACGTAACTATCACTCGCGGTGAAATGCTGTAAATCATAGCCACGCGAAAGTATGTCCGACGAATGAAATTAAACTGGTACATACTACTTTTGACTATTTCTTTCATCGTTGGTTTACTTGCTAGTCTTTGTTTCTTTGTAATACTTCGTATTTTGGAATTATTGTAATTTTCTAATTATGTATTAATTTTCTAATGGACAGTATTCTCTGATAGTTTGTAACTTTTCATTTTCGAATTATAATTAAGGTCTGCCTGAAACGAAATTAGCTTCGTAGATATTGTTCTTCACTTATATATATATTTATATTTATTTCCTGGTTATTGTAATTCTCTTCAACTATTAATTTCCGCCTGTATATATGCTTTATTTATTGTTTCGCTTACGAATCGCGTTTTTACTATCCACAATCCATTTTATAATACGTTTTGCAAGAACAACCCGCGTAACGTGTATATGGACCTTGGACGTCAAAAGTCGACTCCCGAGTGATGTAAATGCTTGCGTAAGCTTTGAACAATCGAAGATACTTGCATATTTTTAACCGGTTACCCGGTACCACCGAATCTTTTTGCCGTTTGTTTCTTTAACTCTGGAATGATGAATCGTATCCTCGCATCGTGTAGGTTCAGATATCAACAAAAGTGTTTGTGCGATCAAATATTCCTTCCAAAAATTTTGCACCAACCCAGTTATGTCCATCGTTCTTTCAATATGATTATTGCATAGTAATCTTTCCATCTATTTTTCCAATTTTTATCAACTCTCTGGATAATTGTAATAATAATAATTGAGTAATAAATAATAAAGCGATATTCTGAAAAACATTCTGAAAAATCCGAGGAATATGTTGAAAATATCTAAAATAAACTACCTGTTCTTTTTCCAGACCGCTTTCCAAAATAATACAATTCTCTGTTTGAGAAATTAACTGTACACGCTGATTAAATTATTGCGTTACGATTTATCGCACATTTGTTAATAACATTTATTACGCGCATCAAAACTTTAGTTTCACTTCTTTAGTTGCAATCGTACAAATAGACGTTTCCATAAACAAAATTACTACCAATCTACTAAAAGCAATTAGAAAATATATCGTTACATAACCGATTCGAAACTATAATAGTTCGATTATAGTAAAATTGAGAAAATCGTAGGTAATTGGAAATTCTCAGTACGAGCACGTTAATATTAACTAACTGAATATCAGAATTCTTCGACAGAAGAGATCTCTATTCCTTCGCTATTATTTCAGCCCTCGATATTTTCTGGCCGGGCCCAACAACGTTGCAAGTTCGCTTCTCTTTGCAACGAACACTGTCCGACGGTGTTTGTTCCCATTCCTGAGTTTATGTCTGCACAGTGCTTTCCTCTCTTTCCTCTACACACGGTCACATCAGTAAGGTTAAGAGATTTACGCTGCACACGTGCACCAACAGCATCCGCCATGCACGTTCTCGTGCATCCCGCGTAACGAGACAACAGAACTCTTTATAAGGCACGGAATGCTGTTTTAATTTTTCACCGTGCGCTTCCCTCGTGATGGGGATGCAATATTCTACGTCGTGTTAAGAATATCATATTAGAGTTGAGCAACTGCCACGGGTTAACATCGCGATTGCACGTGCGTTAACAAACGATACCAACACACCCGGTTGCGGTTTTTCTGCTCAAACCGCGAATTTTCATGACTGGATGAACTATTCTTTTCCACTTATCGATTGTTTTCGCAGTTTTAAAGAATGTTTTCGAAGAAAAAAAAATATTCTTTCCTTACCGAATGGTCGTATAATCTTTTACTTTAAACAATTGGATAAAAGAAAAACTACCAGATAAAAAAAAAAAAAATTAGCAATCGTAGTAAAACTACAAATTCATAATTACATTTAAAAGGATTTGAATAATTTTCTCTAAGAGATGTAAATTATCATTGTTGCAAAATATACCTACATATAGTTGTTTCTAATGTATTCCTCTGTGTATCTTCCACTTCGATTCCTTTGGTAAAACATTCATACTCTTGTAGTTACCGATAATTCTAGTACCAAAGTATAGGCACAGTATTATACGATCTTCGATACAAAAAATTCCTGCATCGTATGGAATCCTTATGAGAAATTCTTTAATCCCCATTGTCTTGTCGAACTTCGTCGACATACGACTTACTTCGATACGCCCATAAAAACTTGGTACAACCCCGTTCACGAGCCGATGTATCTGCCGTAAGGAAGTTTCATACGACGATTAATATTTAATATTTCGTCCGGTTGCAACGTTCTTTGGACCTTAAACATGCCCTTGGAATGGTCGGTCGCGGTCTTACTTCGATCTTCGCTACGAGTTCTCTGTTCCTCATTTACATATAACCGTCTCCGCAAACGCGAGAGTAACAGGCCGAGTTGCGAGCAGAAACTTGCTGCAACCCAAGAACGTTTCCGTGGCTGTGCAAAAGGGAGTCCAATGATTGGTCATGCAATAAATTCGGTGAACAAGAAGAGGAATCCGAACAAAAGAACCACTAAAAGAGAGAAAAGAAATAAGTTGGAGAAGTATTCAAGAAACTCAAAGATGTACCTGATCTTCTTCGCTCCTTTTATCTTTTATTCTTCTATTTATTTTTCTTCTTGGCTTCTTTTACTTCTTTTTCTTCTTGCGATTTCGCCTGCTGTTGTTCCCCTTCGTTCTTCTCCTCTTTGTGCAGTATGTATTATGCATGTGAACCAATCTTCATAATTTCACATATCAGATCCACCGTAACATTAACTCAAAATCGATGCACTTCTTGGCATCGTGATGTAAGTCAACAGCATACTTCGAAGACCTTTAACGAACTTTGTTGCGCGGCGATTTACATAGTACGAGTGCCAGGATCACAACCCGAATCGACGATTTCGTTGCAAAGAAATTGTCTCGTTTACTGCCACGATATTATTTCAATCTTAGCGTTTCTTCGTTTCTAACGCTGTAGCAGATTTATGCAGCTGGTCGAGGTCAAAATCCTATTGCTCCGTATCATATCCGCGCTTGAAGTTAAGTTAGAAGTAAGTAAAAGTTAGAACGAAATGTAAAATCATTAAAGTTAAATATCAGGGTTGAATAAAATTGTAGAAATGACAAATTTCTTCGGTGACTCGAATGAAACGAAGAATTTAAAACGAACGATCCCTTTATCCTCAAGACTTTTTGCACTTCTGGAATCAAAGACGAAAAATACATACTTTCGACTCTTTACAGAAAAGAAAAATTAATAATTACGTTCCATACATATTATTGTATTACGTATCATCTACGTATCGTGTAATTGTCCCATTTTCCGATTGGACTTTGAATCGAAACTCATATGGTTTTCGTGATTTTGAAACCGATAAAAGCATCGATACTTTGACTCGTTTCATTTATATTTTCCTAATAGGAAAGTGATGTGAGCTTGGTTCGAAAAATACCGATAAAATCGCAATAAAAGAACGCAGAATTGAGAAAAAACATGTGCGTATAAACTATACGAACGACTGGGCTTGTTTCGCATAAAAACACCCACGACCGTCTTATTTTTTCTCCAATCTCGAAGGCATCTAAACGCCTAAAAATATTGCCTTGCAACATGAGAACGTCTTAATGGACGCAAAAGAAATTACACAATTGCTTCCGATCATTTTTGCCAAGTAACGTTTTAAACAGCGCTTTTAATTTTCTGCATACTCCGAACGTTTTCAGAATATCATCTATCTGCGCGTATATCGATGCTAAAAATACCAGAATTTTCGTTTCCTAGTGTCCCGTTTAAGTAAGACATTCGCTTAAAAATAATCGCCAAGAAATAATTTGGACAACGCTTCTTAATACAAAGTTTACTGAAATTTTACGAACAAACCTTAAACGTTGTACTCGTTGACGTAAACGTAAACAATGATACTTGCCAATCCACTGATACGTCAAGTAACAATTTTTACCCATCTGCTAATGTATCGGAATATCCCAGCTGATCCTCCTAATATAATAAACCCGCTGGCGGAAGAAAATTTCGGGTGAACGTCCGACATAGAAACGAAAGTCAATCATTGATTGCGTAATTGGTTGGTCGGGTACGTTAGCCATACGCGTCCGCGGACGCATGATAATAAAGACTACCTATCCGGACTGGCCGCTTACCTCTTCATGGCCATGATGAGTCCATGCTGGTAGCAAGGTATTTGTGGTCGTTTGTGTAAAGGCAGAGCCAATCATGGTACCGGCCGACTGAGAGAGCAGCATGCTTGGGCCCGAGCATGTTGTATATCGTCGTTTTGCCACGTCTGCCAGCAGTCTAGACTTTGCCGCGAGTTCTCCTCTCGAGTCCGGTCGCGACGTCACCGAGTGAATTCACCTTTAGGGCGGCGATAAACGTCCCCGGCTTGGTTGTGTTTTATAACCGTGGCTGCGCCAGGTAGCCAACCAGACCCTGATTGCTTCCCCTTAGAGCACGCCGATCTCGCATCCACGTGTAACCTGCCGAGCCGATCTACCGATTCGTTTCTTCTTCTCTTTCTCTCTTCGTCCACGTATCCTCTTCTCTTTTTCCATCTGTCTCTCGCCAATGTTTCAGATGTATACTCTTTCTTCGCTTGTCTCGCTATGGTCGAACCACGAACGCTTCGACGACGACGCCGTCGATTTCTTCCTGTTGAGCCGAGACGAGTCTTGGTAACGTTAAGAAGAGATGTTTGTTTTTGTCGTCGATACTTTCTCATGCTTCCATGAGTTTAGGATGCTGGCTACGTAAAGGAGGGTTGTGCTTTGTCCAAGTGCTTCGTTGATCGTAGAGTTTTCATTCGACTTTTTCGTATTTTAAGAGACTCGTCGAATGTGTGAAATGATCAGGGATGTATGGAAGGATGTACCACCGTACTATGTACTATGTACTATCGTCCTGTATAATTTTATAAGTTCGAGCGTGAGTGTATTCTCCGATTTAACTCGCGAGAGTTCGTTTAATCGAACGTCCACTAGAATTTCGTTGACATAAATGGGGTTCGCATAAATGAAGTTCTGTTGAAATAAATTTTTATAAGAATCCGTGATTTGCTCGCCACCGTCTTCGCCAAAATACCCTTCGCCGCTTTCTATAAGGAGACTTTTGCCAAAGCAACCTACATACGAACAAATCTCATCTTAAATGCGAAAACTCATCGATCGGAGGAATTGCGTGTTTCATAACACGACGTTGATAGTATATGACCGCGTATCCGAACAACCGAGGAATGTCGAGGGTGGAAGAAAAATTGAAGGGGAAAGGAAACAAGAAGGATAGAGAAGGAAGCGTGAGAAAGCGTAGCGGAGGCAGATAAAGAGAGGGTGGTGGCGGTGTGTACGGTAAAAGAGTCGAACTGCGGCGCGAAGGGGGGATGGAAAGGATGCATGAATGTGCTAGCAAGAACAATTGATGAAAAACGGTGCGAGGAGTGGTTGGGTTTCTTGGAAAGTCTCTCCGCGAGAGGCACGCTGCAAAATGAAGGGAGGCAGGTGCATCGCGGGTGCAGCTGGGAGGCTGCATGCAGCGTCGTTGCAAGATACTCTGACGTCCTCTCTTCTTCTCTTCTTGTGCCTCGCCTCTTCTCCCTTCAGCTCCTCCTCACCTTGATCCGTACCCTTGTTCCGTTCTTGGGGGCAAAGTGCCAAGACAAAGCGGCTACGGGGGAAAATATCGTGCTACGGCCACGCAAATACCTTTCTTTCCTTATTTTTTCTTCTTCTCTGTTTTCTTTTCTGTGAGACGAATCAAGGGAAAGGTAGATAGACGTTGGAAAATATTTACGATCGTTGCTATCTCGAGACTGGTTGTTTGGGAATTTCGTTAATTTTTCGTTGAAAGGAAACTGGTTTGGCACGAGGTACGAACCTTCTTATCTGCAGTCTCGACGTTCAAAGTAGCTCTTCTCTGGCGAATCGAAGTGACTCGATTCTATGTAATACGAAACATCTTGATAAGCGCGAATTTGTTGTTTACTTGACTTGAAATATTCTTCTTTAAATACGCGAAAGGAAAGAGTTTATTTTAAGAAAAGCTACGCCACTCGATAAATACTTAAAATTCTTTACGTTTCTGGTCCCTAATTTCCTTTGACGTCCAATTAAAAACGATACCGTTCGTATCGCTTGATAAAAGTTCCTATTAAAAACGCTACGATCAATTGACACCATAAATCAAAAATCTAGAAAACACCCTATCTTTGAAAAAAATATAAAAACGCAACAAAATTTCCATCGTCTACTATTCTCGCGCGAACGGCAACCTCGAACGAGCTGGAAACATTTCGTCGAAACGAAGCAGGCAACGACGAGGTTAGCGGCGTTTCCCGCGGGAGCGCTGGTCAGATATTACCCGGGCATTGAGGACGGTAGAGCAGCGTTACAACGGCACACTGGTGTTCTTCGTCAAGGAGGGCACGAGACGCACGGAGAAACGGACCCTCTCGGCTCGGAGATCCTGAATGGTAATGATTATAGCAAATTGCTCTTGCTTGGCTTGGGGGTGCCTAATAGCCACTCAGTAGGGCTGTTGAAACTCGTGCACCCCTTCGTTCAACCTTTGATCCCCCCGCCCGAGTCAACCCTTCAAATCTTCATTGTTTCTACCCTGTTTCAAGCGCGGCTGGACCCCTGAACCTCACCCTTCTCTCTCTCTGTCCCTGTTCCCGTGGATGTTCTCGATATATGTCCCGGCTGGCTGACTGTGCCGTGCTTTTATCTGCATGCACTTCCTTGCTCCTCTATACAGGATGTCACAAAATATGTGAAAAATATCTGTACAACCGATTCTGGACGTCAGAAGAAGTTCACGTATGGTAATATCGTTATTTTTCAAGTTGTTACGCTTTTATCTCGCGCCACTACAGTTAGAAACAGGTATCCGGTATCTATGAATCAGCTGACGAATCCTTTTCTCTGTTTCATTCGCAGCACGATGTTCTTGCTCTACAAGACCGCCGAACCAAAACAAACGACATATTTTGTCACACCCTGTATATTTTGCCCGCCTCTGCTCCGGTTTGTCTGTTCGTCAGCCTCTCGTTCTTTGTCGCGATGCCTGATGTTCGTACGTTAGGAGTGAGTAGAGAGTGAGATAGATGGGATTAAAGGGGTTGGCGATATACGAGACGACGTAGAAGGGGTTGGAGAGGCTCCGTTAAACTTCTTGACTCATCGGCGTCGCTCTAGGCTGATCGTTGCGTTGCCTGGCTTAATTAGCCCCGCGCAAATGCGGCTTTCCGGAGGATCAGTTTTTCAGCGACCCTTTGTCACATCGCGTTTATTGCGTAGTACGGGCGAGAAACGCGTTGTCCTCGCGTGGCGAGAACGACGTTGGGTGAACTCGAGGAATGGTTGGTGCGATCACGTTTCGCGACGGATGTAAGGTGGAACTTTCAGAGATTACGATGGAATGTCTGTAAAATATTCACACAGATATGGAATACGTAAGTTCTGGAAAAATTGTTGGAATACAACGATATCAACCGCATGCAGATAAGGTGATTGATCATAAGGATTCTTCCCTTCGTTGCCCAGCGCCATCCCCACTAGCGTGCGTTCGTGAGATGCACCACGGCGGCTAGCACGTGCATGCTCTTTAGAAAATTCGCCGGAAGAAGCGCGAGGACATGGATGGAACATTCTAGATGGGCACGTCGAGAAGCTACTAGAAGGTTCTGTGCCACATGTGACGCCACACAGACACCCACACGGGTCACACTCACTACTGCATAGAGAGTGGGGGATCTAAACTTTTTCAAGGGCCATGGGTCACTAAGCCAGCCAGTCTGTGAATAACTAGCCAACTGTCTACATTCCAAAACGCACATTTATAATTCTTAAAATAATTGTTTAATAAATATCACATTGTATTATTTCAACACAAACATTGTGTCTTCCATAGATTATTAATCTTAATTCCAAGATTAAATTCTAAGAAAAATTGCGCCCTCTTTTTGTAAACTTGGATAACTACATTCGTAATATATCGAATAAATGTGAATTTATGATATTCACGAAGAACTATACGCAATTCTATAGATCTAGAACATCGATTCGTAGTTTTCTTAAACGATTTACTGACTAATTAACGTTTTAAAATATTACCTTTTTACAAGTACGACGACTTGATATTAATCTTTCGACGTTACGGGATGATTCTACGATGCAATAGTGTCTTTCGATATCACAAATTGAATTCTTCGACACTGACTGCTGTGTATACCGGTATAAAATATGAATTCTACCGTGTTTGAGCTTTAATATATAATACATAGTTTATATTATGTAGTAGCTAAAGTAAGGGGCACGGCAAACAAAATTTGTTAAGATAACTTTTAAGAAATTGAGAAGAGGTTCGACGGTAAATGAGATCATTTCTGTAGATATCTCTAAATTGACGATCTTAGAAACGTATCTTAACACCCCGACGAATGGACTTCTACCATTTAACGTACAAAGACCGTAATTACCTATGTTTCCTGCGTATTCCACGTATACTAAAAGATCAGAAAAAAACTGTTCTATTTCAACAAGCTGCAGAAATACCGTCTACTTACAAAAGAAAACCGTCGCCAAGAAGTAAAACCTCAAAAATGCCAAACAAAGCCAGAAGCAAAGTACAATGTAGAATAAAAATAACCAAATCAACCCTTTTCCTTAAAAATACCATATTTCTACACGTATCCTGTGAGCCTAGTCGTCCTGCTGTTGCAACTTGTTCGAAAGGAGGCAAAAAGGGTGTGAGACGAGAGCAGCTTCTCAAGCAACATCCTCGCGAGACAAACACGCGATCGCAACCGATGATTACCGTCGGCGCGGATCCACGTCAGACGTCGGGACGCGGCTCTCGTGCGACCGCCGTGCGTTTGCCTTCGATATATTTTTTCCCTTTTCCTCCATCTCCTCCTTTTCTCTGCCTCTCCCTTCGTTCTTGTTACTTTGTTACTACACAGTATGTGCACGATGGCGTGCATGCAGGTGATTGGAGTGTACCAGTTAGCCGACTCGTTGCTCCGGGAAGAGAAAAAAGGAAAGAAGTCGAGGCGATATATGCAATAAAAGCGAGCGGGGAACACCGCGCGGTGACCCAAGTGAGTGAGTGAAGTGTGCCGGGAGTGAGTCTTCCGGGGGCTTGTGGACCGAAGTGGAATGGCCTTTTCGAGTTCTCCAGTCAGGAAGAGAAGGCGGTCAGAGAGAACGTGTGTGGTGGTAGTAGCACCGGCCGTTGGAAAAGGCGAGGAGCAGGAACACACCGAGAGGCGGTCGTGCAAGGGAGAGACTCGGCCGACCGCCTCCAGGGGCTACGCTCGTTGCTGCCCACGCCGTGGCACATCTATCCACGTCCAACGTGGCCACCTGCGCAACTTGACAGCCCCGCTCTCTAACGATGCGCATAGGTAGGATCCTTCAGCAGACGCGTCCTCCACTCTCCATCTCTCTCTTGCTCCCTTTTTATTTTCCTCTTTCGTATTTTCGTACTTCGCTGTCTCTTTACGTCCCGCAAACTTTATGTTTCTTGGAACGATGGATTTGTGAAAAAAGAAAAAGAACGGATCTGTTGTCCAGATTAAGGATGTTACGTGAATGTTGTTCAAGTTGCGTTTTCGAGTCTAGAAAGCTGCCATTTCACACTGGAGACGTCTGAGGACTGATATCAGAGAATAGAGATGTTCGTCGCGAGGGTGTACATTGTTTGGTTTTGTACGTGGCAGAGAAAGCTGATGGATGGTTAATAAAATTGTGAGAACGACAGGATTTACGTGGAGCGAGTTGAGATTGTTTGGGAAAGAGCGATAAATAGGTGGACGAAGAGTAGTCGATTTAGAGAGTTGGAGGTGCGAAAGGAAAGTGTTTGAAGTTAGTGTTTGAGAATGGAGTGCTAGCGAAGGGTGTTAGGCTATTCGTGTCTCTTAGCAATGGCATAGATACAAAAAATGGGAAAAGAAAGTACGGACAACGTAAAATGTTAAAAATAAACAATTTGCTTCATAAGTTTCATAGTGTGGTGGAGTGGAATTTTATTAAAAAATGGGATTTCAGTAAATCGCCATTCGACTCGAGTAGTATCGCGAAACGAAAACCAGGAATATTTAACGGACGACTCACGAGTCCGCGTGATTTACGACTTGTTTATGTTTTACGTGCCTGCCAGTCGTCATTTGTTACGAACACCAATCTGTATTTAAAACAAGCCGATCCAGCGGATTTTTCGCGGAAACCATCCGCTCCATCCGCTATAGGGCTAGATCTTGGCCATTATTTCACGGTCGTGGGTATTGTGCGGACAGGGTGTTAGCCGACTATAAATTATGCTGAATTCTACTATTCATCACCGTGCCGTGCGCTGAACTTAGGACCCCAATTACCCACATTTTATCTTCGCGCCAGCTATTAATCATAGCCTCGCCAGATGTAATGAATGGCCTGTTCGATAACAATACAAACGTTGTCACAATAAATATGATTTCCCGCGATGGGCCGCGGTTTACGCGAGCTTAATGTCGTGTTCCGCTTCCGAGACGCGCAATCTCATCAATTACGTTATTCTTTCCCGGCCACTTCCTTTAACAAGAGAATCAGATTCTTAAGTTATATGTTTGGACGAAAGAAACTGAATATCATGAATTTCGATACGATTTCCTCTATTTCAATTCTAAATTAAGAATTGATTAGGTTTCAAGCCTTTAGTACATACCATTATCTTCCCATCTTTGCCTTCCTTACGTTAATTTAACGCATTCGAATACTTTGCAAAATATGATCAACATCTGAAAAATCCTTATCGATATAACGCTGCAAGTGACTAGTCGTTGTACGTAACATTGTACGTAACAACGTTGTACACGACGGTCAATTATATTCCACTATAGTTTCTCTATAATAAATCTCCAATGATAGATGACAATTGCCTGTGTGTGGCTTTCAATGAGAAGTGTGAGTATCTTTTTGTATTCTACGAATGGTCGGTACCAAACCACTACAATTGCCCTCTAATGAATCTTTAATGATAGCTGGCGATCCAGAAAAATAGTTACTTTTTCAACAATCTTTCGATGATAAGTGGTTATAATTCTTCTTAGTTAAGTTTCTACGATTACTCTACAAAGAACAAACCATGCTTCACTTGCCACGAGCGACTATGTTCCTTGCATAGTAAATTCTTAGTACTACAATTATCCGAGTGTTGCATATGATTAATTTGAAGCACTTTACTAAAGTTTCATAGTTGACAACAGTAATCCTGGTCATGCTCGCCGTTCACGTTCAACGAATGTTCAATGACAAGTGGACTGAAATCAGCGTCAAAGTAGCGAAAGGGTAACCGTCGACGTTTCCACGCGGTTCTCGTTCGCCGTTACCGGAAGATGCTCTCTCGAGGTTTCGCGTAAAGCGCTGTTAAAAAACTGAAAGCCACTAAGGCCAGCGGGACAATGGACCGGTGCTCGTTTCTCGTTCTCTTTGGCCGCTGGCCGAAGGTTTTTAGCGCCCTAGTGGTCAATTTCCCACTCAGACGGAATCATTAGTCTACGGGCACGGCGCACGGGGTGCGCGCTCGCGCATCCTGACGAGAAGGCGAAGTACACTCGATATGAACGTGGCAGAGAACGAGCGCACGCTGAAACCAAACTCTCCGGCAAACAGAGATCGGGAAGGGCGATATCCAACTGCGAACGCGATCCCCGCGACCCGTTGCTCTCGCCTGGGGGACGCTCGAGTCGAGTATTTTTGCGCCGAACGGACCGCCCTTTGTCGTTGACTTTGCTCCAACACGTACGCGGTCAAATCATCCAACGATTCCAATTGATACTGACGTGATTCTTGGCAAACGACGTATCACTCGTGTAGTATAATCTTTTTAGAAGGCAAACAAATCGATTCTACAATTTATCAAATGTATAATTTGATTGTACAGATATACAGATGAGAATTGCAAGAATTACACCTGTTTTGATATGCAACTAGGTACATACACGGGATATAGTAAATTGGAACTAATTATAAACCGATATGATGAAAATAGAGACATATGCACGATCGTATCTCTGTCTGTACAAAAGTAAAAATGTGATATTAACAAACTTGTTTATATGATTTTTCCAATTGTAAATATTTTTGTGTTGTAAATATTGTAGGGGAAAATGTATCGTGAATACGTATGTGTATCGATAGGAAGAGATAATTAAATTAATATCATTGTCATATCTTAAGAGACAAAGTAAAAGTATACTTATATGAAGAATGAGAAAAAGAATAGAGAAAGCAAAGCAAACTTAATAAATACAGAGAAGATCGAAGAAACTGCGAACAAGGATAGGATAAAAGATGAGGAAAAAGTGAAAATTAGAATTTTGTTCATTTTAATAAGCACCGAAGTAATTCCGAGTACAATTATACTATAATTATGAACGAACTTTTACTAAAACGCTAATACCGTTTTAAAATGCTCGTTAAAACGTAACATACGCAGCAATCTCGCATCGTTATCCCCAATAATCTTTCGAATTTAAGCATATTAATACGAAACGCGCACTTAATGACTCATATGTTCAGGTATTTATCATCATCCGGCACAATCGATACTTTTCTGATCAATCAAGCATCGATAATTATCCTGGTCGGTCTTATACGAACGTAGAAACGTCATTTCATCCAAGAAGAAACTTAAAGATACCAACAATAAGAAAGATATTAGAATCTTTAAGCATGCTTTTTCTAATCGCAAAGAAAAATCTAAAAGTACGATTATTTTTCATGAAAACAAGCAAAGTACTTTCCGATCTAATCACAAAAATAAAACTCCTCGAAATCTCCCTCTTTGCCGAGAAAGAAACAATCAAGTAACATCAAAAGACTATGAAGCATACTATTTCTAACTTAACCAGAAGCAAAATGAAAAGATCATTCTTCTTTCTGCCCAAAAATTAAAAAAAAAAAAAAAGAAAGTCAAATAAAAATCAAACGACAAAGATAAAACTGATAGAGGAAAAAGACGAAGAACATCGAAGGATGAAAGAAATTCTCGCGAGGGCGTGGAAGAGAGGAAAAGCAAAGGACGTACAAAATAAGAGGACTCTGAATGAAGATGAAGATGGACGTCTGGTTTTACGCCTGAAATCAACTATATGGTTGTGTAATTACGATTACTATCTACAACCAGCGACCAACGACTTGTCCAGTGGCGTGAGAAGAAGATCTTCGTTGATTCATTCTACGAACAGGTTCCACAGTGTTCGTTCGATCTTCTTCATTTTTCCCATTTCATTTTAGATTTTTAATCTTTTTCTTTTCTTCGTCTATTTCCTCTTCAAGGGCTCCATTCTATAAAGCGCAAGCATGGATTAGAGAGCATGGATTTATCCCGAGAGGAAGTAGGCGTACCATTCTCCACTCCATTGAGCTCGATCTCACGATTTTTCGTGTTTTCCTGGATTTCGTTTATACCAGCCAGCACGTCACGTTTCCCCTGTAAATACGTAGTCTCAGCCGTGTTCTCCAAACGCTGCAGCATGTAGTCGATCATCGATGCTGATTTATTTTCGTCAATATCGCGTTTCAAGAGCCGCGCTCACCGTCTCTTTTCTCTAAGCCTTTGTATACCTTGTACGTGTAATAAATTTACGTAAATTGCTATAAACACACGAATCGGCAGGCTTTATTATCGAACCGCGTCGTGTTCGTTTTTCGTCGCGGAACACGAACGAAGGTATTATTATTGTGATTTATAGTATAATATTAGGGTGAAAAAAAAAAAAAAAAAAAGAAAAGGAAAGAAAAGGAAACGAGAGAAGGGAATGTATAGTTTATAGCGTATGTTGGAATTGATGGGCTTCCAGATATCGTCTGGACTTATCGGTCCTTTTTTCACTGGGCAACCGCATATGGTGTAATTTAATGGTCGCCGTTATTCATCATTATTTGTTTTAATTTAAACTCGTTCCGCTAAATAGTGGGTAATTAAGCGATCCGGATTTTTCAGCTTGTCGCGGTATAGTTTCGAGATAAGTATAAATAGGGAATTTAGCGCGAGTGAAATAACTTACGAGAAAATGGTTAATAAGAGTAGATCGATCCTGATTATTTTTCATCCTTTCTTTTATATTACTTTATGTTTTCCCCGTCTTTTGTACGTCTCTTAGGTAACAATAGAATTTTTAACAAGAAAAGAAGATATTTTGAATAATATTATCCTGATCGCGTAGTTCTAGTTCCAATTGTATACTATTTTATCGTTTATCGACTATATCTTTATAGTTTTGTTTTCATAGCTACGATATAATACGAAGGAACGAACTGTAATTTTCTTAAGCCTTCATAAGCAGATTAAGCTTCTTACGGTTTCAATGAAGCAGCTTCAATCGTACGTACGAGAAATTCATTAACGGAGAAAGAAACCTATAATGAACTAAAGCTTTTGATAAATGACTACAATCCTGCAATGGGCGTGGATATGTCGTGTTGCTATAAATTTTAATTAGACTCTGTAGGAAATGGTAGGATCTTTAAGAACCTTAAGTAAAAAAAAAAAGAAGTTCAGAAGATATCAAAACTTACATGCCTGTATCAATCCATGTAATTATAAAGAATAGCGAAGAAAATCTGAATTTCCTTTCTGTCTCAATGTCGCAAAGAGAGATAATTATACAATAACAGACAAATCAATTTCGAATAAACTGACAAGCTTTCGACTTACCTAATTGCAAAAGAAAAGAAAGAAGGCGATTGGGAAAAATCGGGTTTAATAGGATTAATCGAGCAAAATTGGAGGGAACGGTTATCGAAACGATCTACAAGCCACCCATCTGCCTGGCCTGTCAAAAATAATTAACGAGAGTAAAAATATCCCTCTGATTGTGTTGTGCCGTAATGAAGCTCCATAGCAGTGTAATTTACAGTGTAACGCGTGCAGATCTATCATCGATAATTGAACGAATGATTGGAATAAGCACGTGAAATAACACGCGGCCATAGATCATGCATTTTCAATCGATTTATCTGCGTAAATCTGTACTCGTGTAGCATTCGTACTTCTCGTATCCTTGGTATATACGGTGTTACACAACAAGACTTGACACACAATATAGTCATGGGTTAACATACAGTGGCTGACGAAAGTGTTCAAACATTTGTAGAAAGTTTTTGAACGTATTAATCTTTTTTATGAATCTATTGTTATATTGTGCGCGTTATACGGAACATTTTGTACATTTCATTAGAAATGTATCGAGATCCGATCGTCTTGATTATATCGATAAAATTTGAAATAAATCTAAAAATGTACATAGAAGCTACAAAACATTTGGTACGAGTACATGTATATTTCATAGAGAGCATGAAATTGTATTTAAACAATTATTCTTTATATCAATAAATCTTTACTGGAATCATTTTTAGCACTCGTTACAAATATGCTTAAGATGGCTATTAATTTCGTGATAAATTCTGTATACTAATTTTTTAATAAATATCTTGTAACTTCTATATAGATTTTCAGACTAGTTTGACATTTTTTCAGTATAATCGTGACTGTCGCGTCTCACTATAGAAAGGATGAAATTTGTATACTTTTTAT
Source organism: Bombus campestris (assembly GCA_905333015.3). Taxonomy (NCBI): domain Eukaryota; kingdom Metazoa; phylum Arthropoda; class Insecta; order Hymenoptera; family Apidae; genus Bombus; species Bombus campestris. Next base: position 10,186,003 of record HG995132.1, read on the forward strand.
ATAAAACGCACGACATACACGTGATTCAGGTTTTCTATGAAAGTGTCGAAAGTATTTTTGTGAACCACTGTACACGTGTAACACACGCGAAATATAGGGACGAAATGAAAAGAAAAGAAAAATAAAATAATGCAAAGGGAGCGAGAAGTGGAATGGGGAAAGGAAATGATTTGTTCGATGAGAATAACAGATTTAATTGATTAGACCACAGAGAGGCGCAGCTGAATGAATTATACGACGTAAGATTAATAATAAAAGATAACGCGTTAAGTCGCGTAAATGTGATACCTTAAACTCATTTTGAGGTTTTATATTCCAATAACGCTCACTGATGAGTATACTCTTTTATGGTTTGTTTGGTCGTACCAACGGTATCGGAGATGATCTAACAAAAGGGGGATACCAAACTTGATTAGTTATAATGGAAAGAATCTCGAGTCTCGTATCTTCCTTGAAAAGTAATTACATACGATCTCTCTAACTGAGAGGTGAACGCACTACGAATCGTATCGATCATCAAATTTATTCATTTTGGTTTTATCGTTAAATCGTTTTATCGATGAGGAGAACGAAGAATTATAATTTCTAAACAACGAACGATTGAAACAACTCTTGAATCATATACAAGAAGAAAAACTATACTAATCCCCAGTTCCCAATCTCAAGCTACGTGTCCCTGAAAAAGTCGAGTTTGAAGAATTCAAGCAAGAACAACGAAAAACCAATACCAAACGCCCAAAACAGGCTCGCAAATCCTTAACACCTAAAAATTTCAAAATTCCCATTTCATTCAATAGTAATCGTCTCATTAAACACCTGACGGTCGGAGAAATCTCCGCAACAAGTAACAACTCGCCATTTGCATAAACCCAGGAGAGTTCATAAACACAATGCAGTCTCAAAAATCCTCCAAACATTCCCGCATCTTATATCCCATTATTTCATCCGTGGTCCACCCCTCTGCAACATCCCCAAACACACTCGAAGCATGAAACTCGATTAACCCCGTCTGCCGGCCGCACGAGCATAACCGTATCAAAAGAAGCTTGTTCCCGCTTGAAGTCAGTCCAGTTACTCCCCGCGAGTGGTGTAATCCTTTCGCGTCTAACAGGTTCGGGAGGCGCGCAGGATACGTACAGGATATGTCGAGTCGGCACGCACTTAACCCCCTGCTCTTCCCTTCTCGCTCACTGTATTGCTCTCTCTCTCTCCCTCTCTCTCTCTCTCTCTCTCTTTCTCTCTTTCTGGTCGACCATTAATGTATGTATGTATGTATACGTGTACGGTGGCGCGCATACACGAGGCACCGTTGTGACCGCCCGCTGGATTACACGCACACGGCCGATCGTTCGTAGCCCCGTCTAGACAGCCGTCAGACGTATTATTGGGTTCGCGTAACTCTATGCTACATAGCTATCGCGTTACACGTGTATGCCGCGGTCGCGGCAGCGCGAGCGCGCGCCCGCGCGGACGAGTTCGCGTACATATTACGTACGCGCGCGCGAATAACCGAAGGAGTACGCGTTGTTGCGCTTGTACAGCACCGTTTACGAACAGTGGGTTCGCGGTCCGTTTGTTTAGTTATTTAACGCTTTCGCTACATACAATGGCTACGGTAACTATTTCTACTGACTGGTCTCACCACCGCTCACCGTCACGCGTTGCTGTAGCGTCTTATTCGTGTATGCGACGCTTTTGGCCAATTCGTGTGACCATATCGTATTACATAAATTTAAAATGTTCATCGTTTTTGTAGGAAAGCAGGAGACGTCTTAATACGTATTTACGAGCTATAAATGGCAGTATAAACGTACATCGTCTCTTGGATTAATTGACAATTTAATATATTATGCCAGATACATACTTATAATTCTATTTAAATTTATATTTATTTGATGTAATAGTATAGGTTCGTGTCTTGTTTAAAGGCGAGTCACATTGTTTGGAAAAGATAAAAAAATATGAAACAGTCGAAAGAATTTTAGGAACATCACAAGCTACTAAACGTACGCGATCTTTAGTTTTCAAAAAATTGCATTTAGAAACATGTCTACGCGATTCGCTCTCTTATATACGGCCAGCTAATTTCGTCAGTTCTTTTCTAAACATAAGCGTATGTACTACGTATTGATTTCTTATACTTCAATATTAAACATCGATCAAAAGCCTTCTCTATCGAATTCAAAGCTAATCATCGAAGGAACACCATTCGTGAATTGTGTTGTAGAGACACGAGAGCTCGACGAGTTTCAGCTGACATAACAGTCGCTAATTACCAGCCCGGCCCGATTGCCTCGCTAAATCGGCCCGATGCCTCTCCTACACGTGCGTACGCGTGTGCGTGTTATGTACACCAGCGTGTGCGTACGTGCGTGCATTATGTACGCACGACAGTATCCACGTGCACGACAAATTGCAGCTTCGAATCAACATAATCCTCCTCGTCTTCCACGGACAAAGGAATTTCGTTCCTATTTCTATTCCCAGCCAGAACAATTGCGGTAATATTTGTCAGAGAAACGATTAGACAATTTTGATTCTTACTTGAGGAATATTACACGAGCTCGATTTGCTAAGAGAAGGATGCAACTGGAAAAAATTCCTATTATAATAATGAACTTACAAAGCAGAAAAATTAGACACGAGCATTTAAATGTTATTAATGGTTTCGAAATACAATTTCACTGCCTGTAAAAGACATTAATCTTCGCAATTTTTCTTTACTCGAAACCTACAATTTAGCTTTCAGACATTCCTTGCATTTCGTTACACTTACAGGTATTTTAAATGAATTTAGAATAAGTTATAAATCATTCGCATTATTTTTTCCAGAGAAAGTATCTTCTATATAACGAAGCGCGCCATTTGACTCACCCCTTGGCACAAAACGTAAAAAGACGGAATAAATGCAGTCGAGGAACTGCGAACAGATTCCGCGTACTTTGCAATTTTGTTACAATTTTAATCGTTAAAAAAGCAAAAAGTATCAAAGCCCCTAATAAAATGAAGAAATTATATCCTTCCGTCTTAACAACCGTATCATTATAAATCCATAGATCACTGTCCAATAAAATGTTCCAACGGGAGAACGTAACGCGATTCCGAAAGCCGCATGACATTCTCCGAAAAAAAGGGATCTTTCAAAACCGCGCTGGCCACGGTATAAATTACATCGAGGGTTTATGATTAATTCATGATTAATTTACGGAACGTATCATCATTTTCTCATCTGACATGGTTGTTTAAGCCAGTTGTGTGTGCAACAGGAACACGCGAAAAATCCTTGAACGCCACTCCAAGTGAATCGGTATTGTCCGTGTTCAGAAACGTGATAATTGCACGCGCGTAAAATCTGCTCCTTCGTTGATCGAGGTCGATTCATCGAGGTATCTAGACTCGATTCGCGACGTACGCTTAATGTGAGCGATGCAACGCGATTCTAAAATAAAGCAGTAAAATTGTAGTTAATTACCGGTTGAATGGTTGGCAATAAAAAATCGTTTAAGACTTTAATTCGTAGCGCTAAATATCTTCTACGGAGTGAGTCACAAATACATATCTATATTTCAAGAGGTGAATCTACCTGCACACTCGTAAAAAGAAAAAAAAAACGAAACGTAAACGTACGAACATGTGTCCTGCGTAACTTAGTTCTTCGGTTACGGATGATTAAAGAAAATGAAGTTATCACCTCTTGCTGAACACATGCTACTGCACGCCTTAACACTGAGAAATCGCAGATTGCTGTGTGTCAGTGTTAAACACCGCGGAGCAGTTTGGTTATTTAGCTACGAATAATATGGAGAAGCTTCTTCCAAATTGATACAGACAGTATATCGTGACCAATTCTACCAATAATATTCAAAATCGGTTAACACTTCGATATTTAATCATAATATGCCATCGATAAATAAGTAAACAATTTCAATTTCGTACTTTTAATTCCGTATTTGTTGATTCCACGATAAATCAACAAATATTGCTTTATCTCGTTACTTCCCCATTGATTCGTATATTTTAGTAACGTTCGTGTTAAGCCAAATCGGCCAAAGTATCCACACATTTGTGAACATAAGTATACGTCAATGTCCATACGTAAAAATTCCTTGACTATCGAACAGCTCAGCGTGAAAGACGTTACACGTCGACGTCGTTTTGAAACGTCGACGTCGAGGACGAGGACGAGGACGAGGACGAGGACGAGGACGAGGACGTTCGCGCCGGCTACCCGTGCACGCCGTAATTATCCGTTCCTCCAATTTGCAAACTTATATGTAATTCAAATCGGTGCTCGGCCGCCGGCTAATGCAATAATAATGACTTCGTGGAAACTACGCTGGCCTGTGAACGTCGCGTAACACACAATGTGACGTTAACGCTTCTAGTTGGCTCTCTCGATTTGATTCCAGCTAATCGACCATCATCCTTCGACGGCTGGGAAAATCGTGCCGAGTTTAGAATTGTGGTACTGATGGAATTTTTTTATTCAATGAGTCGAGGAAGGGCAAAGAGAAGCGTAATTGGAGTTAGGAGAATGTTCGGATGGAAGAAAAATATCAAATGCTTGAAATTATTATGCGAACGAAGGTTGCATGGCTATTCAGGCTTCTTAACTATCATTTAGGAATGCAGTAGAACTTTGTTTCAATTTCATTTAGCGAATTTCTGAGATAATATTACTAATGAAATTTTACAGTTACGAGTTATCCCTAGCAATAGATTTTACGAAATAAAACGAACAAATCTGATAATAAAACAGATGAAATTTAATAAACAAATTTTAGGTACCATTGATATTAACCCAGAGGTAATCCTTTCCAATCGTGTAGAAATATTCATAATCGATATTTATTAATATTTTTAATTCTGTTTTATCGGAAACACGTCACTCTTTCAAATCGTATAATACAAATTTCGCTATCGACCCAATAATCTTAATTGCAAAACGATATCACCAAGATCTTAGAAGGCAAAAAATATATAACAGAGATCACAATCACGAAGAAACGTGGCAATTTCCTTCCTGTCCATTGGTTTCATAGGCTGCTCTAATTAGGCAGCACGCGCGTTCCCCTTTCGCCTTTTCGGCGGAAATATCGCGTGCACCTACGCGATATTTTTGTCCCCGGGAAGAGGCAAGGATCGTCCGAAGCGAGACCGTGGCACGACTTTCTGGAACTCGTCTCAATGAGCCTACCTATTTATAGGTGGACGTCAACAGCGTGAACGGCGATCCGACCACGTCCAGCTGAATGAACGGTTACTAGAGCTACGGTAGCTGAAATTTCACGTGATCGATCATCACGCTTTCCTGTTCTCAGAACAGGAAAGCATTCAGGTAGAAGAAGGCCACCGGTTTGGGATTAGAATACATTAGGGTGCTGATGCACTTTCCTCGTTTTTTCACAGCATTCAACCACTGACAGACAGCCTTTCGTGTTCATAGCCATTGAATCTTGGTCCTTAGAATAGAACTTCAACGTGTTATTTTCTCATCATAATGGTATATTAAGGTAACTATACGTTAACTTTAGAACATAATGTTGTTCACAGCTTTGCGACTGACTGAAAGCTATTTATTGCTAATAACGACTTCGATTAGTTAATTAATTTGACGAAGATACGAGATAATGCATTATCGAGAAGGAACGTAATAGGGGAAGTAAAAATCATTTTGTAATAAAGGTAATATAGATAATAATATATTATTACTATAATTATATATTGTGTCAAAAGCGTGCAAATTTTCCTACTAAAATGAAACATCAGGTGCGGTATTATCAAATCGAAGATTTGACACTTACATTCTTAGGAAAGGGAAAGAATATGTGAGTTTAGAAACATCAACCGTTGTAAATAATCATTAGACCGTGGATTTTTATGTACTTGTAGGAAATTTGAGAGTGCAAAATTGCACGGAATGCACGTAATATAACGAAATATATAAAATATCCAAAATGTAGTTTACTTGGTATAAAGAATTCTCTACCGTGCTTCTATTTCTTAACTTGTATTCACAAAAATAGGAATTTGCGTAAAAACACGCTGTCCAATAGTCATATTTCTAAATGATAAGAAAAGGTAAAAGATACGGATAAATCTACATTAATTTACACTCAGTATGTGTATATTTACCGATCAGTACTTCGAGGATTGGTATCGCAGGCAGCGTACATAGCGGTTTAAATTGCCTCAACATTTCACTATTCCAACAGCGTATGCAGCCATTCAGATCAAATTTATCAGTAAACTCTCATTTACATAGGATTGCTAATGTTAGCCAGATGGAAACGCGCAATGCACAGTTGCTAATCGCAGCTTAGTTGCTAACCGTAGCGACTAAGTACGAAATAATTGAGGAACTGGAGAGTAACAAAAGTGTAATTTTATTAGTGAAAAAAAAAACTCAGCACAGCCTGACCAATGATTACGGATATCCAAAAGCGGAAACTCGTTATTGAAAATTACTTATACAAGATTGACGTAAGAAAATGGTTTCAGTTCAATAAACCTTCCTCGACTGGCGATGAGATTGTACATTGTATCGCATATCCTCTGAATAATGGAACGGAATATAAGAATGGCAATATCGATGTATCCTGGCATTGTGAAGCAATTTCTGGCTTTTAGAGAAAATCAAAGTGAAATTTATTCCCACGCGGTTTTTATCGAACAAGAGATCCGTAATTCCGATGATGAAAATTTGGAATAAAAGTAGAAAAAAGAGAAATAAAGATACAGGGTAATAAAATAAAAAGAAAAAAGCAAAAATGTACAAACGTAATACGTAGAGACATAAGAAATATTGAAAGCGAAATATCTGTTAGGCGATATTTAATAGACGAAATAAATTTTTATGTAGATTACGTAGATTCTTTGGTCGTGCTAATGTAAATAGGAAATTGCATAAATATCCGCAGTTTATTAATCAGTATAGCTACTGAACGTGATAGGCTCGTATATCAATGAACTGCAAACGCCTAGTTCTTGGTTGTCCCAAGAGGCGACCCCCTTTGATAATCGTGGTAACGGCGCGGCGCTAATCTGCTTATCTCGCTGCGTCTGGTGCAGAGACCAGCGTCGCGTCGCCAGTTCCTGGTGCCGCTTATGGCACGGATATTCTCCGTGTTTTGTCTCTCGATGCACGCCAAAGACACAACTATCTGATATTACACTTGCACCGCAGCGAGGTTTTGATAATTTATCGATCGAAGGCATATTCTTCCGTCGCGTTCCACCGATTGGCCATCGTATCGAGACGCCAACTCCGATTTCGTATCGATTTCATGCGGTTCCCGCTAAGAAATCGAGGGAATGTGGCCGATTATCGCGAACCAGTCGAACGCTACTCATTACGAGCAACGTTTGTATAGCCTCGACGATAAACGTAGGAAATTGAGATGGTGCGGTGATCGGAAAGAAACACCAGCACCGATTCTATATGCTTTTTCTGTCATATACAGTTTCGTTTCGCGACATCGTCGATTACCAATCTTGATTGTACCGTCAGTTTGAAGATGTACACTCTCGTTCACAAGTATGAGCATAATTAAAATCTTATTGAGAAAGTTTTGTATCGTATTTCGTAAGTCTGAAATAGATGCGAAACTCGCGTGAAATTTACTTGAAATCCGAGCTGATTTTCAGCGAGGCTCGTTAAATATTAAAACACGAAAGTAGTTCACATGTTCGTTAAAACGGTCTTACTCGGCGAAAATCGATTGAGTTGCAAATTACAGAAAAATGACTATCTACTTAGTTTCTGAATTTTGAATTGCTCGCCGAACGGCTCTCAATAATAACTGTACTTCGTGTAATCTCTGAGTAGGTCAGGAAAACTTATGGTTTTCGAAACTAGGTCTCGATCGATGAAATATTGAGAAGCCCTGTACTAGGGTAAAGTAGTGAGAACTCGAATCCCGTCTAAACCTCTCTGTTTATGCCTGTCTATGCCTCTCTGCTCGAATTCTGACGTCAGAGACTTCACGTTTGCTCGGTCAAGCTACAGCCGCCCTTACTAAAGCCACGTTACATACGGCAAATGCATAAACACATCAATAAAATGTAACAGCGTACCATTACGCCGTCCCAAGATACCATTAGCAATCAAGTGACCAAACAATGAACACTCACGAGGCAAGAGATGCCCGGCAATCGAGGCGAAGCCTGAATCGCTCAATCGTCGACGTCTGAAAGGGCCGTTTCATCGAACAATTATAGATCACGCGGTGGAACGCATTAAAATCCCGTCAGCCTCGATCGTACCGAGCCTGGTCACGATCGATCGCTGGGCCATTTCATGGAAGAATTATCGGCGGCGATCGAAGCGTTTCGCTTCGACGCGAGGCTTTCTTTTAATCGGGACACCGGATCGAAGGTCCACACACGGTTCTGCTTAAGCATCGCCTAATTGGTCGTGGAACTCGCACACCAGCAGCTACAATCATTCTCCTGGTATAATTACAACAGCGTCCGGATTACACGGTAAACGATCTATAAGGATCGAGCGGCGCGCGCGCGCGTACTCTTTCCGCTCGCTCCGCACGTGTCGATCGTGTCTCGGTCGGAATTTTGGTCGTGTCCGAGAGTTGATCTTCGTTTTCGCTTGAAGCCTGTTGGTGAACGAATATTTTAAGCAACGTGTGTTTTCGTATGCTTTTTTACCTTTAAATTCGTAATTTCTTGTAGTCTGATAAAACGTATTGAAATTGCTAATTTGCATAGTACAGAAAAATAATGAATAATATATCAGGAAATAATTAATTTGTATTTTGCGTTTTACGCGATAAAGACTATCGGTAACGTTTAAAGTAAAGGTAAAATTTAAGTAATACGAAGTAAGAGTTAACGTACAAGCCTATTTTTATGCGGGGAAAAGTTTTATCGTTCGTCCGATTCCTCGAACATTCATTTTCATAAGATGAGGCTCCCAACAATGTTAATAGACTAATAGAACGAGCTCTTAACAATATACTTGAGACAGAGACTGTTGGTTCCGTATACTTGTTCTGATGTATCCACCTCGTTTGCTTTTCCTCCTACGCTAGATTAACGTGCAAAACAGGAAGAGCCACTTGTCATAGATTGGGCGGCCCTTTCGTGGACACGCGTGGCCCTAGTCGATGCTAACAACCGCGCAACCTACATATTGACCAACACCTTCGACGCAAAAAGAACACGTGTACGACTGGACACGAGGAAGGTTGATGTCGTGTGAACAGCCGTTCAAGACACGAACGACACGACAGGAAGGAACGTCAGCTCTAATCGAGAGATTTATATCGAACGGAATGAAGCGGTGACCCTTTTGGGAAGTTGGCCGACTTGGGTGGGATTGCCTTCAAATGATTCACCAGGAAAATGTTCATCGTATTGAGGTTTCTTTTGTTTACGAGTGTAGTTATTAAATTGAATTACATCGAATCAAATTAAACGGAATTGGTGCGTACGAAGCGTTGTTTCGTCAAAGTTTGAGTTTGAATTTGCGTTTGGAAAATGAGACGATTGTTAATTATATTAAAATAAATGAAATCTGTTACAAATTAAGCGTATCGAGCGTTAACAAGATCTACAATAAAAATATCAGAAATACGTTATTCGTTTATCCGTTATTTATTCAAGTTGCATAATAATTGACGAATAATTTGGAAATAAAAAGATCGGATATAAAACTATACCACCGTGTTGCTAAAATTTTATCACAGGAACGCATAAAAAATTTTCTGCCAAAAAAAAAGATATACTTAACCGCAGTTCTGAGAAATGACACGTACCTGAAGTTCCATAATAATCGATAAATGCTGGTTCGTGCGATCGTCTCGGAACGTAACATCGATCAATACGTGTTTAGAACATGTAGAGGTACGCATTCTGCGATATACACGCTCGTCTGTTAATGCTAATTAATACCTGTAGCAACGTTAATTGATACCAATGCCCATATAAACGTATCGCGATCACATTCCGCGACTTCGAACGATATACCGTCCTCTTGGACGAGCGAAAACGATGAAAAGAGAAAAGGAAAGAGAAAGGCCTGACGTCTTATTTTGCTTATCATCGGCTTACTCATTTCACACCGACAGCTATATCCCTTGACATCGTCGATTACTTCGGCTAATTAATACCACTGACCATTTCAATTAAAGTCGAGATTAATATACGTATGTAACACGCTCGCATCTTTCTAGTAACAGGCGATATATGTATGTTGTCCTTTGCGAGGAATCCAAAGATATATTTAACTTTCCTTTTGTTTATTTTGTCGTATATAATCATAAGATTGTCTTAACCTTCGAATGGGTAATATTTCTTAATATAAATGATATATATCGCTATCAAGGTACGCATTCTACAAATATTTAATTTCTTGAAAGTTTGTGAAATTATAGAAACTATAGTGCACCTATAGAAGGAATAACCACGAGAAGATGTTACGCAAATGCTTGGAATTTTCTTACGTAATGGCAATATTGAAAAACAGAGATCCATACTGTAAATTGACTTGGAAAAACAAGCAGATAAATTAAGTATCGCGTTGTGATGGTCCGAGGACTCTCCAGTAACGAAACATACTCTAAATTCCAATTCCTATTTATTTCTTTAGAATCAATAACTATATGGATAACATATCTGAAGAATATTTTACGAGAAGTTTGCTTTCAACAAATATCACTGATAATAAGATTGAAATGATAGTGGTTTCGCGTTTCATAAATTACATACAATCTAAAGTTATTACTGGTAGTTAGGTATTCTATAAAAATGCTTCTCTATTAAATACATAATGACTCTATAAAGTGATCTTTCACGCCAAACACCTTCCTGACCTTTCCTCTAGTTAACTCAGATCTTATCACTAATCATACACACGAATTCCGTAATATGTACCACACCTATCTTTGCATCTAATCTTCCACACCTACCTATATCTATTAAACTATCTACCTACGTCCATACTCTGTTATCTATCAAATTTATGTTTTAATTTTCTCAGCAAGTACCTAGAGTCACGAGTAATCAAACTTTAATGATATAGAACTAATTACTATAGCAGGACGTTTTCAAACTTCTTTATGAAATCGTTTCTTACGATCCTTGTCTAGTTATCTATTACAATTACGCATTGTAAATTATAACAAGTAGACAGGAAACAAGACTTGGAATAATTCTGCTGACAACTTTTTGTTTTGTTCGATGACAGCAATCAGTTTAACGATGATCGATTCAATCCCATTCACTCGTAATAGCATATTTTTCTATCGTAACAATTCTAATCTAATAATTTTAACCTAATCAACTGTGCTCTAACAATTGTGATTCAATCAATTCTATTCTGGGAATCCTAAACGATTATATTGTAACGATTGTCCTTTCTATGACAATACATAGTCACCGATAATTGATTTAACTTGTTTCTTTCATTCTCAACAATCATTCATTATCCTTCGTTCTTTCGCAGTGTCATCCACTCTAACAACGTCGTATTCCATCCAACGACAACCGACACAGCTTTCTCCATTTTTTCACAACAGCGTCTATTTTCCGTCATTTCTTTCACAACACAATCCAATTTAACAATAACCCTCTTCAAGCCTCTTCTTTCCTTTAGCCGGAACATCCATTCGAACAACAGTCCGATCCAATTTCATCCGGTAATAAATTTGGCGATGACAGTAACAATTCTACCTTCATCGACTACCTTTGTCCTTTTAGAAACAGCGTCTATCTTGCTTCGTTTCTTTATAACAGTATTTACCATTTTTCTTTATTTCCTTTATAATTTAATCCATTTCACCAATAACTTCAAAGCGGCACCTGTTGTTTCTCTCGAACAACAGCATTCGAATAATAATCCGATTTGACTTTCCCCATAACTCTGCAACTTTAACGTTCCGTTGACGACAAAGTCAGCATCCTCGGGATCATTCGGCGGTTGTTTTCGTCCGCTTAATTAACGTGTAACGCGGCAAACGCATGCTCCACTGTAACAGGGACACGCGCATTAATGTTTCAGAGGTATGGGCTCTGGTGGGCTCGTACGCACGCGGTACGAGCGCGCGGCAAAAGCGTATCCCCTTGCGCGTTCTGTCTACCGGCTGCTACCTCATGCGTGCGTCCGCATTCCTAGCCTTCAATTACGTTAGGCTTACGTACCGGGGGCTTACGTCGCTTACGCTGCACGCGGCCCGCCACGATCGTCCATCAGAGGCGCGCAAACGCGGCTGGACAAACGCGAACCGAGGCCGCAGCGTTATTATTCAGCCAGAACTAGCCGCTTTGTTGGTACAAACGTTGCTCGACAAGAGTTAACGGGCATGCCGCGATCGCCATCCGGTTTCCTGACCGCGACGGCCTCCTGCCTTCTATGCCAGACGTTCTCGCATGTAAATCGACGTTACCAAGTCTGTTCTTCGTCCAGAGCTTGCCAAACTTTGGCCCGAGACCCACTTTCAGAGATGGTTATTTCCAAGCTTGCGAGGAAATCGACTGATAATTAAGCATTCGAAATTGATTTGATGAAAAATGTGCGAGCTCAGAGAAATTGGACAAAAGGAAAGACAATGTTTCTTGCTACTACAACATAACGTCTTGAAATTATCTTTTTCACGGTATAATGGATGTATTTGAGTCGAGTATTGTAAATCGGAAGAATATTGGCAGGAATATGTAACGTTGTGAGAAATATTAAAATAAGGCGTCATCCGCCTTATAGAGAATAGGAAATCCCGATGACGCGTAAATTCGCGACTTCTGCATTGGATGTATTAAACGGTTTAAAAAATTCCAATAAAATTAACGAAGAAAATAATATGTTATTATATTCAAAAGCAATTGTTCGCATTTCTTAAACGTTTTTTCAATTGCGTTGCGTTCCAAGCGAAAGTGCTTCACTATAAATAGGTAAAGATATCCTATGAACATACTGCTTTAAATTTAAGATGAGAAATTCTATATGCATGTATATTGCCATCAGAAATAAAATCGAACTTTTCGTATTAAATTCAAACGTTATACGAAGCGTTAAATTTAACACACAACTGAGAACAGGTACAAGAAATTGCTGATGAGTCAGAATAAAAAATTTCATCGGGATTTCTGTAGTCGTGAGACAGCTTTACTTACCTCGCGCCAAACAGAATAAAGAAATCGAGGCAAATGATAGCTCAGCACCGCGCCTAAAGGCGTTCACGCAAGAAAAACGGTACCTGGAAATACCTGGAAAAGTTGGCGGTAATGACGGAAGCAATAGCAAGATCAGGCTACCTTTGCAATTGTAACTTTCAAGACCGATTTCCATTCGCGTGAACGCCTCTAATCTCACGATCGGATCAATTCGTTCGAATGCCGATACTGATATTACTGTTAATCATCGTCACGCGAAAATTATAGCCCCGTCAGACCAACGAAAACAAGCTATAAAACATCTACGTTCTAGAACTTTCGAATAAGGTGCCATTTTCTAAACTAAACTCTCTAACACACTAATCGCTATAATTTTATGGAAATCCTCCCTTCTCAGATTAGAGGTCATTTGGATGTCAATACCGAAATTACCATAAATCTTCATCAGTAGATTAGTTCAAAGTAACGAGAAAAAGGACACGTGATATGTTTAAGGCTTTAGAAATTTTAAGTAACAATAAAATTTTGTAAATCCAAAATTTTTAAATTAAGCTGATAAATGATTATCTTCGACGCATAAATTTTCTTTCCTCGGTTGAATTCATTGAAATTGTCGAAATTATTCAGAAGCTTCCTCATATGACTATTATAGATCATTTAAACTACATATTAGGACAAAATTAACATCTCCATATTTAAAACACCCTTGCGTATCTGAAAACTTTTAAACAATGCAGAATCTTCCAAACTCTCTAACGAAATAATTATCGTTACTACACAAATTCTCCCTCTTCGACTCAATTCCCTCGAACGCTGGTTTAAAAAGTCACCAAATATCTCTCGGACCAAGAAACTTGCAAATACCGTGAAATATCTTAAACGCGACTCCCCAACAAGCTACATAATTACCACGATAACATAGATCCTGTACCCAATCTATCTCTTTAAAATACAGATAGCCATTGAAAATGGCTTACGTACATCATCCCGTTCGATCATTTGACAGAGGCAAGAACAAAGAAAAAAGGAGGGAAAGAAACGATTTGGAATTGCAGGAAACGACACGAATTTTTTACAGACACAGACTCTAATTGTCCGACCAACCGGTTACAATTACACTGTTTATGGATCGTAAAAACGTGGTCCGTTGCTCGATTCCGATATAACAACTCTTAATCGTTGATTTCCGTTTTCACCTTCACCTAATAATGACATCTTGTCACTACACTTCCCCAGGAAGATCGTTAAACGGTCTTCTCCTCAAGTATGGGGACAGCCGAGGCAACGCTTGTTCGCAAATCGAACGTAGAACGCGTTTTAGAAACAGTTTGAATCTCTTCGAGCGGCGGAACATTCGCATTATAATTACGTGGACGTTTCGTCTCGCGAAGCTTAGACATCCGGCGACCAGTCTGTATACAAGCGAGCGCAAGTATCCCAGGAAACTTTAATAATTACATTAGGCACGAAAGAAGGCACGGCCGAACAAATGTCGATCCGCTACAACCAGCGTTTCAGCCGTCGATTAGAAATAAGAAGAGATTATTTTCTTAATTAAAGTATGGATTTTTATAGGCTCGATTGAAAATAATGGAAGTTTTCACCATAGAAGCTTTACAAAATTGTATAAACCTCGAACATTAGACTTTTATTCTAAAATTGCCTTTATAAATGGAATATTACAAACGATTACGTCCTTTTTCTAATAATTTCAAGCAAGCTAATTTCAGTAAAATTACGTAATTATAAAGTAACATACTTTAATAACATATGTGTAATATAATACACACATTTGTATTCATCAACTTTCGCTACATTTTAAGTATATTTTCTTGAACAAAAGGTCATCGATATCAGATAAACAACATAAAAATCTTGCGTTTTCTAAATGTCTGATGATGGACGCCTTGGTGAAAGGGCATGAAAGAATCTCGATGAGCAAGAGGAAACCATCGATATACAGTCTGTCACACAAGAGCGTGTCTGCGATATCTGCGAAACCTGACACCTAATCAGAATGAGATAAAAAGAATGTAAACAAACGAAAACTTCTCTAATACGCGTTGCTGAATACCTTTCAGTTTCATTTGAAACAGTGAAAGGAACAGAGCTTTTTAATATGAGTGCCGCGTACGCGAAACGTCGAAAATTGTCTGGCATGGGCGAATGAAAACAGAGATCGTGATTGGAGTAATATAATATTCACTGATGAATCTTCGTTTTGGGCATGGTGTCCTATTAGGCAAGCTGAGAGGAAGACGTATCACAAAAATAAGAACACTTGTACATCACATTCGAAAGATATGGAGGTCGTTACCAGAATCCTACGCTCAAAAATTAGTCGAGAGTATGCCGAAACGATGTCAAGCTATAATCGCTAATGGAGGAGATTGGACACCCTACTGTAATAGCGTATTAGTGTTTTAGATGTAGATTCAATTCATATAAATTTTTTTACAAATATATAAATATTTACAGAAATATCGCAGACACGCTCTTGTGTGACAGACTGTAAGTGGAATCGTAATCAACAATCGACAGGATGTTTTGGAAAAATACGGAAAACACGAGATTCGTCTCTCCACTCTTTTCTGCTCTCAGCTAGGACAGACATCGAGGCCAGACGAGATGCCAAGCACGCAATAAAAGGTGGCCGAAAAATTGCTGACAGTGAACAAACGAAGATCATTTGTTACCACCGACTTGACCCTTCTAAGTAGCGATGAAAATCAATCATTCTCGAATTGCTGTAAGCTCGACGTGATAGAATTCGAATGATCTAAAGTTTCTTCGACGTTGCAACGTTCATAATCGTAAATTATTGCACGTAAATTAAGAGAAGACGTTAGCGCAAATATAAAATAGTTAAGCGATGAAACATCTCTTTTATTTCGTTATGGTGGAGAATTTACATTCTTGTTTGATAGATCGTACGAATAAAATATAAGTACAATTATTTTTAGAACGACTACAGTGAAAAATTTGGCTGTTAAGCGATGTAGTTTCTTTAAACAGGATGCTTAAAAAAAAAAAAAAAGGATATTCAAGAACTTATAGTATTCAACGAGAGGAGCAAATAAATGTCTAATTAACATAGTTCCTAAAAGTAATCCTTTCCATGTAAAATCAACTTTTATTACTTATTAGCATTCGATCTCGTGAGTGTATCTCTTCGCAAAGCATTGAATACACGTATACGTATAATATATGTTAATCAAGAACCTAAGATGATATTAATTCGTTTATATTCTTTTTCCATGTTCGTTCAAATTTAATGCCTAATATTGTAATAAGTAACTCGTTCAATAAACAAGAACACCTCGCATAATTCCATAAACCAAACTAGTTATCAGCACATTATAAATTTCTCATAACAGTGGCATCAAACCTACCTAAACGATAGAAGGTGAGTAAATGAACGATTCCCTAATCATCGTGAAGCGTTTGGAAACACGATCGTTCACGACGCGACGAGACGATGACAACGAGCATGATACGAGTCGAGGCTAATCTTTGCAGAGAGGCCACAGGGAAAAAGAGACACGAGCGACGCGAAGTGGCTTTGGCGTGCTGCGAGCATCAACGAAGAAGAAGAAGAAGAAGAAGAAGAAAAAGAGGAAGAAGAAGAAGAAGAAGACGATGGAAAAGAAAAAAGGGAAGGGAGAAGGGAAAAAAGAAAGAAACGAAGGAAAGAGGAGCAGCAGGCCAAACGTGAACGGGGAGAACGGACGTGCAAGAAGGCAGGAAATTGGCGAGGCTAGAAACAATTAGTGCGGTTATTTACGATGCTCTCCTCGCCTTTCAATTATGCATTTCCGGGCGCAGAAATGAACTGGCAACGCGCCGTGATATACATTGGCAACCACAGATATTAGGACACCTATTGGTTACATTTCAATACTTATACTGCCCTTTTTAGTTAAATTTTCCTATCTATGTATTTCATTTTATATTTATTTTCCAACATATGTTGAGATATTTGCAAAACATAGGAAAAACAGGATACGCAGAACACTTTGCGTATTTTTCAATTTTAATGCCACTTTTATACCTAATAAGAAATATTTTCTAATATGGAATATTTATATAAAAATGAAAAAAAAAATTATTAGATCAGCTAAAGGTGTAATCCTTAAGACGAACAATATTTTAGTATTCTCAATAGGTAAGGGCCATTCAATATTTTGATATTACGATGAATAGTGCTTTTTGAATCGTAAAGCGGCTGAGAAATTGCTACAATACATAATACAATACATGTTTAGTTCAAAACTCAAACGCGTGTTTTCCCTTCTGAGCCATTTCGTATTAAAATTGTATACACAACGTAATATTACATAAGATAATATAAAGGTACTCATCACAATTTGAACTCCATAATACAAATGTATAATAAGCATGTACTGTAATAAGTATATAGGTACGGATATTGCAAATTCAGAGTCGTTGTTCGCCTTTTTGTTCTTATATAGAGCCTTTTCAGCGTCGTTTGTGATAGAGAAAGGAAAGAAAGAAAAACGAGGAAAATCGTCGACGAAGTCTATCCACGCTATTGTCTTCGATAATCGATTAATCGGTTGCTCTTTGCACCCTTACTCCACCCTAAGCCCGCTAATCCTTTAAGAAGATTGACCTCGTTGAATTATTCAGCTGCGCTGGCGTTTTCAATGAACCGTACTTCGGTGATATAATACATTCGGTGAAGTTTCCCTTCGTTAAATAAGTTGAAATCTCTTTCTCGTGGCTTCTTTCGTTAACTTTCGTTTTGTAAGGAATAATAGCGATGTATGTTAAGCTTCTTAAGTCTTATCTATACACAATACGTTGGGAATCTTTTTTGTTCGTAATAATATTTTTAATAGATTGTAATGATTAGATATAAAATAAAATATAAATAAAATGTTTGGTATTAGAATGTACGTTGTAATTAAATTTTTTGTAATAAATTGTAATAATCACAATTCTCGACGTTATTACCAATTTACATCAGGAGATTGCAACAATTGCGTGTTCTACTAAAATGAATGCTTTTTACTCTTATTTTATTTTAAATAAAAAAAGAAATAATTTGAACAAAGCTGAATATACGTTTGATATGAATCTAATAGCTCGAAGCCTTTGATCCTTTATATGATACACATCAAAGATCGTAGTAATTCAATGAAGAAATTAATTGGTCGCTTAACAAACAACTATATATTTGATTCTGTCTGTTAAAAAATACTGTTATCTACGTTAGATTTATAATTTTAGACACATATTTTATTTATTAATAGCTACATACTCTGAAAATAACAATAATCAAATACAAATTAATTTAATCTGATCTACTTCCGAAGAAACTCAATGAAAAGTTAAAGAAAATATATTCGTACGCGGAATAAGCACATTTCTGAGCTTAGAAAGGAATAATTATCAGCCAATAAATCTCCAGAAAGAATTCGCTATCGCCTAACAACGTTCGTTTACTCTTTATCTCTGAAGGATTCAAAACAATTTAAACTTCTGTCCATCGGCGACAGGGTAGAAAAAACTAACATTCCCACGAGCTTCCCCGCGAAAAAGAAGAGAAACAAAAAAAAAAAAAAAAAGGAAGAA
This sequence comes from Bombus campestris, assembly GCA_905333015.3. NCBI lineage: Eukaryota > Metazoa > Arthropoda > Insecta > Hymenoptera > Apidae > Bombus > Bombus campestris. Next base: position 10,204,726 of record HG995132.1, read on the forward strand.
AAAAGGAAAAACGCGTGAGTCGCGATTGCGATTTGTGGAAAGTCAAAGCATCCGGAAGCATCCCCCTTGCGTACGTTCCTGAATGGTTAGGGGCGCTTTCTTCTCGTCGTTGGCAGGAGGACCTTGACTGATTTCACGAGTAGGCGCGCATCTGCACGTACCACGAAACCTTTCGAGGGGAGAATTTACGAGAGGGAAAAAAGGACAGGTATGCCACAAGAGGGAAGGAAAGGAAAGAGAGGGGAGAAAGTGATTGAGCGAGTGCTGTTGCCATGCAATTTGAGTACCTGCTACGAACGTGTACGCAGGTGACTTCACGAAGTCACTCGTCTTCTTCATCTTTCTCTTTCTCTTCGTTTCACCCTCTCCTTCTTTTTCTCTCAGCTCGCACCGTATATTTTTTTCTCTCTTTTCCTCTGTCGTTCCCTTTTTCCTTAGAAACCCCTTCATTGCTTCGTACAAAGCTATAGTTACACATTGGTCACCGGCAGAAGTTCGAGTACCGGGCACGCTTTCTGATCGACACAGTGGAAAATATCATTCGTCGACTCGCGCTTCGTTCAAGAACGATCCTACGTCTGAAATATTCCTGTTTATGTACAGCAATTTTCGTTGAAATTATGACGGAACAAACTGATTTTCCTTAACAATATTGCAAACGATTTCGATTTTTAATGTTACTATTTACTTTGTTACGAGGCTGTTCGTTATAGCTATTATTAACGCTATCAGTTGTAATTTCATAAAATTCTATTTAGTAGTTTATTACATCAGATCCTTCGAAAAATTCGAGAAGAATAATCAATCTCAAGTTCTATCGTGGATTTGGCTTATGATCTTTCGATATCTCCGCTGAATTGAGAAAAACGTCTACTAATCGAAGAGAAACATCTAATAAATAAATAAATTTGTTGCCGAACAGCTACCAAGCCTCGTTAAACTATCCCCATAAGACATATACCATGAACTGAGAAGCAGACAATGCACGGACAAGGATTTTGTCGAAAGCTAAGTAAAATAAAAAAGAAAACCGCGGAATAAAAAAAAAAAAAAAAAAAGGAAGAAGTAGAACAGAAGAAGAAACGCGTCGAGCGAGACGACGGGATTCCTCGAAAGCTACGATTTCTATTTGAACGAGAGATTGCTTTGAGACGGTCGTCCCCGTGAGTCACGCTGCTCGTCCTCCACGAGATCCCCGAATCGTCGTCGGGGCCGCTCTTTCAGGATCCCCCTTTCTCTCTCGTGGTCCTGCTCCTGCGGCGCGGTTGCGTGGTGCCATTTTTATAAGGCTCATAAAGTCCGCGAACGGCCGTCGAAACATAGTTTCGTGGCGTCCACTCGAGCGGTGCCCCGCGGGTAGACGCTATTAGCTTCGGGTACCCACCGGTATAAAATTGACTTTTTATCGCGGCGAGCACGAGAGCAAGAGGAGAACGGGAGAGAGAAAGATCAGGAAGAGGGGAAGAAAAAAGAAGGGTGTAGAGAAGAGGACAGAGAAAGAATTAAAGAGAGAGGGCGAAGAAGAGGAAACACCGCTTGGAAATTAGTCAGCGACGTTTTCGAAGATTCCTAAGACGTCCTGTTAGCGTGTGCTTTTTCTTCTACTTTTAACAAACATCGAAAATATCATTCTATCCGTGGATGCACCGATACGATACCAGTGCCTTTCACTCTCTTTCTGTATGCGTGACTAAGTTTCTCTTTTTGCTTCCTCTCCCAGTTTCTCCCTTCACGTTCCACTCTCCTGTGCTTTTCCACCTCTTTATTTCCGCTTTCTTCGTGCTTGTTCTTTACACGCTTTTACGAAATCCGGTCGCGGATCCACGGGACTTCTTGTCCCGTGCACGTTATGAACCATCGCGTTGAAGAGAGATCAAGGACTCTATCAAGCGAATCGTTTCCACCGTGGACGAATAATTCTTCGCTGAAGGATTCGATCGTTCCTCCCTGTGTATCGCGGATGCTAACGATCCTGCGAACGATTGTTGGGCTTTATCACCGATCGTCATCTTCCCGATACGGTGTGTACCAATGCTACATTTCCATCCATCGATTATGGGATCATCTTCTTTTTTCACGCAGCGTAAATTGTTTGCTACGTCCGACGAAGTTTATTTAGAAGTTATTTTATACAAAAGATATGGTAGTTTGGTGTAGTCGCGTTTTGTTCTTTCAGTTTCCTTTTCCTATGGAGATGATGTTTCTGAACAGATCACGATATTGGTAATGCAATCATTATTAATAATAACAAATCGAAAACAGAATGTTCTGTGGGAAAATGTGTATTTTTATTTTTAAAATAATATTGAAATTGGTATCATTTTATATTTTTGGTACAGTATAATTTTTAAAAAATCTTCTATACTCTCTTTATAAACGAAGGATGCGGTCGAAATGTACAATTGGTATAGAAGATATTTATAATGCTTTTTTATATTATTTATATTATTGTAATATTTAGTAATAATTCTGATCGAGTAATTTTTTCAGTTTCTATAATTTACTCGTTTACAAAAAGAATTTCAATTGGAATTAAGAAATGAAGATTTTTAGTAAAATAACCTTTTATGAAGAAGATAGTCACGTTTATTTTATGTACTTACGCGCATTAATTATACACTCTATCCTGTACGCTTGTTACGCGAATGTCACGCAAGATGCTCTTAAAGTATTTTATAAAATATTCCATTTTTTTCTGCCAAATTACCCGGAGGGCACGTCTAAAAGAGAGTAAAATATACAAGATTTTCTGCTTTACGTCGTGAAATTGCTCTTATGCGCTTCTCGACCAAGTACTCCAGCCTTAAGTTTACCTGACAGTGCTCTCTAGAGTTTAGGGTCTCAAAACGTATATTTTAGAGAACTTCTAGTGGCAGAACACTAAACTTGCGACAGTAAGTATAAAATATATACTGCTCGAAAAACATCGTCTTAAATTTACGTTTCATCTGGTTCGTTCGACGAAACTGTTACACGTAGTCGTCGAATATGATAAAATAGAGCGAATCGAACGAATTCACAGCCAATTACAAGGTAATCTCGAAACATAAAAATAATATCGGAGCAATAAAATAAGAGCTCGCGCCTCGGTGACGAATGATAAAACGGTCATTTGTATTCGTCACCCGTTAATACGTTTCGAGAAATCCTTCCATAAACATATTTTTTTCTCGTCGAATAATTGGTTCCTGGCTTATTTTCGGGCGAATTTACGACTTTGTACTGAGAAATGCGAATCGATGGCTATGTAACTCTGGAATTTCGAGAATAAAAAAGGACAACCGCTCGTAAAAAGAGTCATTTGAAATTCGTCTTCAAATCGCTGCTTTTATACCCTGCTAATTTGTATACTCGCGAGACAAACAAACATTTAACATTTTTACTTATATTTCTTATAAAAATGGAGATAGTATGTTTTCCGCTTTAGACGATTATAGCGAGAAGAGGTAATGAAATATAAATTATCTTGACCATCCAAAAAAATTTCAATTTCCGATTGTCTGAAATAGAAAAGGTTACGATATTCCACAATAGTATATAACGTTACGATGATTACATTACATATGATTTACAATTTCGCGTGAATGGAAAGAGACCGCGTACAAAAGAATTCTTCCACAGACTGCAATTACCTCTCAATTTTTCCACTTGAAAATGAGTAAGCGGTAACACGGTTTAATTCGCATTATCCTAGGTAGATATGCTATTATCAGGCACCCAGTAATATTCTCGCGTACACTATACGCTCTCACAAATTATGGTATTGCCTTGGGAATTATCCTCAAAGAATATGACGCTTAATCATTATCTAGAGCAGAATAAATCACCCGTTTTACAATAAAACTTTATTACCTAATGAAAAAACTCCATGCATAATAATCAAGGATTGCATAACATACTTGAAACAAGCTACACGTCTGTCAACACGAACCACGTATTTTTCGATATTGAAAGATTATGGGGTAGACCTTACTAACAATTTTATAAGACACAGCCATATCGATGGAGTATTACGTCAATTCGTGCAAGTTACGCTTACGTTTCGATACGATATTTGCATTGCAAATATATTTAATTACAGAGCAATATAACATTTAAGTTATAACATTTAATTATAGAGTAAAGTATGTATTTAGAAAATAAAATATTCGCTAATATCCTTCCTAACGATAGAAAATTTCATAGTACGTATCTAAAACTATTTTAGTGGCACAATTCAATTCCTTTTTGTCGAGTATCTATTTTACGCGTTAAAACTAGCAACTTAAAAACTGTTTTCTATAGAGGAATTACGTCGATTATAACATCGACAACGTTATCAAGTTGATTATTATACAATCACGGATCATCGAACTACGAGCTTCAGACTAACGAGAAATTTGATCAAAGGAATTTTACGATTAGTTATCAGGACGATAGAATTTTCAATGCTGTGAAATATAACTTTAAACGCCAGAAAACTAAAATAAGACGCTGCAATATTAAACTATGATAAATAAGAATATGCACAAAGAAGAATATAGCCTGATATTATAACGATAACAGCGACCATAATTTTGAATATTACGTGAAAACGTTAGCCCTTAGGCCCTGTCGATACACGGAAGCGCGTATTACACGCTCGTACTTGGCCGAAAAGTCGACTGTTGCTCCGACGAGCAACACGAGCAACGCGTGAGCCATCAACTTATCAAGACACTGTATCGAGCGACCGATGGATATACGCGGCTGATACGTACGCACGGTTATTACCGCAGATTTGTGGACCTGTGTGCACCTCGTAAATTCGCGAGAGCTTCCATGGAAAAGATGTGACGCGGCGAGGGGTTGGCTGGTGACAGGTTCGCGCGAACGGGACTTCGATTAATACAGCCGTCTGTATGTGGATCCTCCAATGAATCACGAGCGCCGGTAATTCACTCTTACGAGCTTCTATGCGCCAGTTAGCTTAAGCCTCAAATCCACCGCCCCCGCGCTATTGCCAGCTTTATTAAATTGAAATGTTTCTTCCGTTCTTGGAATCGGTGGAAACGTAACGTCACGCAACGGTTATAGGATTTAGATGATACGAACGAGAGGAAAGTACGAGCAACGGAGAAGTTGATGTTATGGCACGTCGAGACGATTTGCGACGTTAATTTGACGCTAGAACGCGTCGACACGTTTGATTAAACGCTGCGTCCTATCTTCCGACTTATTCGTCTGCATTCTCTTTATTAGTTTATGTAGATGGAAAGGGTTATTATTGCGATCATAGATTTTGATAAGAATTTTAGAATTTTTTAGAGAATCAGGTTTTTGGCAGAGAGGTAATGTATCGTGAATTTGATTAAATATTTTTGCCACGTGAGAAATTATTATTTAAAATTTGAAATGTCTTTAGTTGAGTAGAAACTTTAGAAAGAGAAGTCTGATTAATTACAATTTAATAACTAAATTATATATGTAATAGTAAAGTATCCGATATTGCAGATTCTATTTTATATGTATGAAATATTATTTCTCAAAATCGTAGAGTTTTATTTGGTAAAATATACAAAGTTTTAACCAAACACCCTGTATACGTGACACTGCTTCCCCTCTTTTCCTTCGCTATTCGGATGTTCTCGTTGCTGTTCCGCGGTTACATGGTGTTCACGGGATTTACAATGTTAGGAATAATTGGTTGGTTTTAAGTGACTTCTTAACTCAAAGAGCGCGGCATGTTTTGAGCTTTAAAAAGTGCGAAGCATTTAAATATACGTGTCAGTATGATACGTATTCCAAGAGAGTGTACGAATTGCATTAACTATCGAGGATCAGTTTTCAATTTACAATCACATAATTAGCTACTATTTTAAGTTTATATAAAATAAGCTTATATGTTCGAGATACGTTAAAATCATGTGATAAATGGCGAAATCGTACAATAGAACAATTCTAACTATAATATTCCAGGATTGGAAAAACAGACATCTTAAAAATCAAATAAGCACGAGTCAATATTTGAAATAATTATTATAATTTATAGAAATTTTATTATTTTACCATACCAATCTTATTTGTGAAATAAAATATTGATATAATGTAAGGTAACGTGTAGATATATTTTTTAACGAAATAAATTTTTTCTCAAATCAGAAATGAGTTCTAGGTAAACTCGATTCCTTGCTTGTCATATGTAATCATCCTAATAGCCGTAAGCTCGAAACATATATCCTTATTCACAACCATGAATCAGTGAATAACCAGAAAACCGGAAAAGGCGAGTGTGTACATGTGTGTGACCAGGAGAAATATGATCAAGTCCAGTTGCTCCAACTGTCTTCCGTAGAACTTCATTTCACGAAACAGTTCGTGCTTATTGCTTGCATAGATCTAATTATTACGGTGGTTTGCCTTCACTCGAAGAAACTCGATTCCTTAATTACAACCCCTTCTAACCACTGAAACTCTAATTAAACGAATAAAAAGCTTACTTATTTGACTTAAAGAGCGCGTTCTAAAATTGTTTAAACATAAATTAAACTGTACTTTAATGTTACATTTAAAAATAAATTTAATATAAGTTTATAATGAAAAACTTGTGATACGAAGAACTGTTCTTATTGGAAAACTATTTAAATGGGGGAAAGTAGAAACACAAATACACTGTATTAGTATTACTATATAAGTATCCAACTATATTTCTATGTTGTAAACGAAATTGCAATCATTTTTATGGTTTGATAATCGCCATTATGAACTGAATTAATTCGACTTTAGACCTTTGAACATTGTAAGCAGGGAAAGAATCAACTGATTGGATTTGCTGAATCAGTTCAACCAAGACTTGACTCCGGACCTTTCTTCAACGATCGACTGTTTTAACCAATTGAGCTATCCAGGCCATCGATAATTTCTTTCAACCTTAGTCTAATGTTGAAAAATACTATTTTTAATATACACACTTCGCCAGAGTTAACCAGTATCGAAAAAATATTCAGCGTTAATAACTAAAGCATAGGAATGAAAAATCATTATTTAAAATTATAGAAACGGATAGAATCGACTGATTAGATTTACCGAAGCAGGACACGAGCAGAGATCTTTTATGGTCCAATGATCGATCTAACCAATTGAGCTATCCAGGCCAGCAATGAATTCTTCCTCGCTAATTGCCAGTCTAACGATCGAACCAACCATGTCCTATATCTGTAAATTATTTAAACACCCAGCTAAAGGACTATTAACCCCTTGCGGTTCTTTGCCATGCTCTTCTGAATGAATCGCTGATCTTCCACTGTCAATATATGTAGAAAACGTTTGTTACACTAAGATTTCATTTAATCGGCAAAATGTACCTATTATTATTTGTTTCATCTTCTCTCGTAAATCGCGAATATTACAAGAAATCTCAAACTTGCGAGCGTTAACAAACAACTCGATATTCTAATGTAATTTTTTAAATTTCTTCTTTTTCGTTCCTATCGAACAATTAACAAGTTCCTGTTGATACGCTAACACAGATATCGCTATTTACGAATCCATGAAAATCTGAGTACATTAAAAGTGACTCAACGAGAACGAATCAATTGGGATAAAACATCGAATGCGACTTGGACCGTAAAAGGGTTAACAACGTTCACTTTGTATCTCGTCTAATCTCACGAAGGAATCACGTGGCTCGTTTCAGTGCAAGAAAACATATGAAAGCTCGTAGAAAAGCACGATGCAATTAGAGGGCTGAAGAGCAGTTTCTCAGAAATAAAACGAAGAATTCACAACTAGCGAAACACATATGCTTGTGATTCTTTGTTTAGAGTCTAAAGCGATGTGCACTGCAAGAAATAATCTGAACAAGCATGTCTCGCGTAAGATGTATAAGATGCACTTTCACGTGCTCGTAAGTTCTCCCCTAATCCGGGATGCTGATCCTCTCCATCGATAACCAACCGTCCCGTGTCTTAGCGGAAACTATTTTAGCAAAAAGGACGAATATAAGCGTGAAGTCGTGTCGAGTTCGATAATTAAAGAGACTAATTCGTTGTCTTCGCTTGTCACCGCCATGTTTCCTGCCACTTGTCTCCGTGTTTTACGACGTCCCTCTGCTCATGGTTGAACCCGTTTACGAGCGTCTCTGTGAAAATGGTCGCAACATGACGTTGCGTTCGTTAATTCGAGATAAAGCTACGGTCGAAGAGGAGAGTATAATTCGAAGAAGAGGAGAGACGAAGATTTTGTTGAATTGCGCGAAACAGGAACAGACGATGGATGAAAATCATAGAGAGAAAATTGATGTCATACGTTTCTTGAATTTTCAAACTTAATGTATCTAATAGCAGAGAACTGTTCTTTCATTTGGGTTTATAATTAAATATGCAACATGTTTTGGAATGAACATTGGATTTTTGTTGGGTAACAATTGCAATCATTTTCAAAGTTTTAGTTCTCCTGGTGTAAGCACTTCGTATTTACTTTAAAGGGAAAATAGCTGATTTATAGCGATATATATCGATCAAAGGTAAAAGAATGGTAATAGAAATGCTACAATAAACAAAATTTATGAAGTCAAATAATGTTAAAATAATCATCGATATACTTAAATCAAACGAGTCACCGTAAATACTTCTAACGAATATGAATGTCCGTCTACTGATGGAGGCAGACAACAATAGCACCGCAAAACGATCAAAACGAGCGACACAAAGTGAATAACATAAAACGAATGACGTCTTACTGTCTTCGCAACAGAGCCGCAGTCTCGTTGTTCTACCGAACCTTCCACTGATCTTCCTGTTGAACTTTCCTCAACTTTAGATAGTAATTCAAGTTATTAAATACAATCATGTAGAAACATAAACTGTATGACAAATGTCTCTCATTGAAGAATATGAAGAACTGGATATAAGTACACCGTAAAGTTCATCATATTTAATAACACTTATTTGGGATAAGAAGGAAATATACAATGTGTGTCCAATTTAATAATTAAAATTCCTGTTAGTCTAATATTTTCCATTAGCTGAAACAGTAAAAGTAAAAACTTATTGTACATCGCATTCCATGCGATATTTTCTTAATTTTCTGAATCTCAAGTCTTTCCATTTCCATAGAAATAACAAAATACAATAAAAATGAATGGAATTTAATCATTTCCCTATTTACATGTAGACAACTATTTGTGAAATTGATCGCGAATATGTTAATTCAAATATATCGAAGAAATAAGCGTCGTGTGGCAAAACTCGTAACAAAAAAAAAAAAAAAGTTAAAAACACGTATAGGGAACGTGTTTAAATCATGCAGAAATTTTAATAGTTCGATCAGAAAACGGAGTTGCAAGCGTCGTGGTTCCGGTCGCAAACCGCCTGGAAATCGTGACAAACGTCGTGGCCACGAGGCGCGCCGTAAAAATAATGGAGATCGAGCGTCGCTGGAAGTAGTTTATTATGAAAACCGCACGATGTGCCGAAGGAGTTAAGGGCTTGGCCTAAACTTACGGCTCGGCTCGGTACACTTGCGCCGAGGTCTTTGCACCGTGAAGTTTGCTTTATAAATATCGCCGGTGCACCGGAGTGTCCAGAGAAACGAACCGTGTCTTGGATGAAATGAACGGTCTAAGACTCTCTTTGCTTCAATTGCAACGAATCCGTACGCGTTTTCGATCCAAGATGCAATTATTTCCTCTGTTCCTCATCGTTTCCCTCGTTACTTTTCATGGTGATATTAACAGCTTAATGATGGTAAAAAAAAAAAATAGGACCGTTGTGTGATTGACGGAAACATTGAATTGTTAAAATTGTTCATACTGTGGCTTACGAAAGTATTCGGATACTCGGCATAGAAATTTGTTTAGAATAGATATATTATGTATCGTATACGAAACTCTTTGAAATTCCCTTATTGTTGCAAAGAGATAAGATTATCTTGATTATATTGGAAAATTTGGAACCAATCTGAAAACGTACATAGAAGATAATTGGTACTAAAGAAGAAGAAGGTCTATAAAAAGTTCCAAAATTGAGATTTCCAATTTCAATGTAATAAAACTCAAGTGGTGATTGCATAATACGTATTAATAGAAGACTAAGAGATTGCCATTAAAATTGTTTGTGAAAAGAAAAAGGGTGCATTCAGATAAGGGAATATAAGATGCACGTAGCTATCGTATTTGTTACAAAAATAGAAGAATAAGGAGTATCATGAAAAAGTAAATTAGGATAGAGGATTAGAAGATATGAAATGATAAATTTCCAATATGTTATCTAATTATAGAAATATAATAATAACGGAGTGGATATCAATAAATAGAAAAACCAATACAATTGATAATTCTTGTTATATATATTAATCCTTAAATTGAGATCATTTTCTCATATTCTAACAGGAACATGACAATTTTTAATAATATTTCAATAACTACTAACTCATAACACGCACAAACATTAGGAGAATTACCCTTTATTACAAAAATATTTGTAATTCATATTAGAGAAAAATTATAAGCCGGTATATGAAAAATTCATATATAACATTAAAAACTCGGCATATTCTTATTTATACTTTACACTTTTCTTTCTATTTTGCATTCGATCCGCCAAATTTCCTTTCTATGTATATACGATTCAAAAATCGTCTAGCAATGAGCGGTAGAATTTTTCGAAATTCCGTATTTCACATGACGGTGATGAGAATTTTTACGGTCGAACGTAATTGTCTTCGCTTACCGTGACAGACGATGAAAAAGCGCGTGCAATGCAAATCAAGCGTTTTTCCCGACAAACGTTCACGGTGCAATTATTTCGCATGGTCGGTTATTTCTTTGTAACGTTGCTGGGTCTTTCGCCACAACGCCTGCTTCTTTTCCGTCGTAGAATCTAGCTCGATTGTAGGAAATTCGCTGGTTGCGCCGAGACCGGTTTTGCTCGGATTATTCGTCAAAGGTACCTGCAAGCAAAGAACATAAATGAATACGAGATAAGCAGATAATTGTTCCCACATAATGTTTCATGCGCTGTTTTACATAAATGCGTTTTTACTTTTTTCTTCTTCCTTATCCTATCGTTTAATTATAGTAAGCGGACGTTACGGTTGAATACTATGGATTATTTACGTAGTTTAACTGTAGTTGTTGGCTATTTTTTTAATATTAAAGATACAAGGACAGCCTCTATGTAATGCAAAATATCACCATGCTCATTGAATTTCCGTCTACGATACATGTATCATAAAATGATTAGGAAGAAAGTAAAATTTAATCAAATTACAAAGGTCAATTCTACTACTTATTTAAGCACCAAACACAACTGGCTATTTACTTAATTGCTATACTTTATTCGCGCCATCTCTATAGTACAAATATAAAGAAGAAACGAGATCGAAGAACGGAGAAACGAAAGATTATTCGGCGACGGGTGTTATCGAGGGAAGGGTTATTTTAAGTTTCGAGTCGCAACCACCGGGCAGAATACCCTCTCTTGACGCGTATTTAGGGCAAGTGGCCTCCCCCGTCTGGCTTGTAAATGAGGCCCTATCTAGCTTCGTCGACACTTGACTTACTTGGTTGAAAGGAAAAGAGACGAAAATGAAAGAATGGAAAGAGCGTAGAAAGAAAATACGACGAAAGGATTTCAGCACGAAAACAAAGTCCGATCTGGCTGAAGATAAAAATATCTAAGGAAAGTGCCTCATAGCCGAAGACGAATGAAATGATAATAAAATTGAAAAATAAGACCAGAGAAAGACGATAAAAGTATCAGGGGAAAATTTATCAATTTGAGATACAATATAAACAAGCGAGACAAAGATAAATTTGCTATATATACACTTTCATTAAAAGGAGCATCTTTTGTTTCTCCAGTGGGGACAAACATTTTCGTACGTTTTTCTGAGAAATAAAAATTTATTTGCTCACGGTAGTCACTAGCTCTTCTAAAACCCCAATAAAATGCTTCAAATTATTAATTGAGAATATACATAGATAAAATTTTAGATAGAAAGTGGAACATGTTATATTTCTTACGGTGGTTCAGAATGGTTGATATTCGAAATGAAAACTGATCCGATGAAACAGATATAATAAGAATTTTTGTATAATTGTATTGAATTTATGATTTCTATTTATACAGCGACTATATAAGTGAATCAAGGAGTAATAATTAAAAATCGCTAAAGGGAAAGGTTTAGAACGATGGGAATTGAATTTATCGTATTAAATATTAACCACTAGAAATTACAAGGAATCTCGGAGTCGTTTCACAGAAAGTCAAGCGCCTCGGAAAATCTCAAGATCCATTTCATAAAGTTTCTTTGCTTACTCGCTGTAACTTAAAAGAACCTCGTTTATAAGTTTGAAGTAGCTGCAAAATGCAATACAGACGAATGGTTTTTAGGCTTTAACAAAGTCGAGTGTTCTTACTTTCGCCTACGTGGAATTCACCAAGTCGCAGAAATAACTCATTAAAGAAACGATAAACTAAGGAATGGTGAAATATAATAATTAACACGGCTTTGATAAATACTTAGTGGCTGTATTGATTTTTACGACTTTCTTACCGCAAAAATACCGTTTTAATTACTGATCAATTTTTTTAAAGCATACATTGAATTCATTTCCAGTCGGTGTAAAATTAGCTCACGTAAACGTGATACATAAGAAGAAACTTGTAACCAACTCTTCAAAATCGTTAATTATAACATGGTACAGAAATTTCTTAGGTGATTGAACTATCCAAGAAAACAACGCGCCATTCAGATTCTCAAACTGTAGTTCACCGATCATCAAGGAAGACCATCAAAGGGGTTGCACGGTGTTCCCTGTGAGCCGTTGTAATTATTTTTAGTTACAATTATCTTTATAGACAATTTTACCACCAAGATTTTTAGCAGTTACTTATTTACTCTACTAATAAATGTAACATCGATCTTATATAAAGGGGGATAGAATTCCTGAATCCTCGCTCTATTGAAACCTCAACGAATCATTCTATTCCCCAGCTATTTATACAAAAAACTTTCCAGAAATATTTAATTCACACGATCTATCTTTTCCAAACTATTAAAAATATCATATCCTTGCAGTACTTTAACCAACATTTAACAACAAGAATTTCTGCTATGGAAAACCGTTCTTGCCATCGTTTCTCGTACACGATTCCTCGAAGGAAGCAAGAAAAGGACGAAGATGGTAGTAGAAATTCGCGAAAAGGGGGTATACAGGCAGGATCGTCGGAGGAAAGACGAGAACGGATCATGATCGAGCGACAGACGCGTTATCGTGCGCGTAAAATGAGCGCTCGTTACTCGATTGACGAGCTTGCGAGACGTTCAGGAGCAAAACGGCTCGACTCGAGTTTCGCTTTCTCGCTCGACGATGATGGCGATGATGCATCCGTCTGGCCTGTCTAGACCACTTATATATATTATAACTGGCGCTCGCTCGTCCGTTCTCTCCTCTCGCTGCTCGCAAAAGACGAACACCACGACGACCTTTCCTCTTTCGTCTCCATCTCTTTTCATCCCTCCTCCGTCATAGCCAATGGAACCATCGCGAATATATATTTTACCTGATTTATGTCACGAAGGTGATTAATCTCCCCAGCCAGAAATGTTATCTCGGAACGGAATTAGTTTTTCTGTTGGCTCATCGTTGAGTCATCGCCTGGTGAATTTTGAACGGTTACCTAACCTTTATGTAACGCCGTGTCGCGTGCCTTTTATTACTCCCGATAGACGAGTCCACCTGCTATAATCTTGCACCATTAGTTCCCGTTCTTTTGCTCACTTTCAAGAGCGGCCGAATTTTTATGTAATTTAGGTAATTTGTTTGCTAATTTCTTGGAACTTCTCAAGATTGTAGAAACTAGGCGAATGAAGAAATAACGATGATAAGAATATTAAGTAGATCAATGAGATTTTCTTTTATAATTACGATGATAGAAGGGAAAATTCGTTGATACAACCTGATTGAAAAAAATTCTGAATATTATGTTAACGCAACGTTGGCTCTGAATGAATTAATGAAGCATTTGCTTTTGTAGCGGACAGGTACGACGAGATTTAATTGGCGATAATTAAACCGCAACTGGACCGAGGATAATTATTCATATCGTATTACCTATTAAAAGTACACCTATCTATAGAATATTTACATATTGATAATTTAAACATTTTCATAGAATTTTAATCAATCTCGTATGTGTAACCACTTATAGTTACATATATTTTAGAAAATGTGTCAATATAAAACGTTGAGAATAAGAGGAGAGTAGTTACTAGAGACGAAAGCAGAGAAAGAAAAGTCTCTAATTGTCTTGAGCAGTAAATGTTTATAAAATTATATCCAAATTTATATCCTTAAAAAACTTCTATTTTTCTCTATTTATTACAAAACTTGAACATACAAAATCTAATTACGATATACTACAGTAATAGGCAAGGGTTAACAAAAGTATCACATTTTTATTACGATTAAGTATCTCAGTATCTTTTCTTCCTAAAAAGAAACTAGAACTTTTAATGTTATTAATTCCTTACTGATCTCGTTGTAAGATGACAAGATGCGACACGAGCAATCTTCTCGATTCGATCTTTTAAAGAAGAGACAGTATAATACGTGGACCATCGATCGTTCAAGTCTAAACTTATCACAGCTGCTCACGATGAACAGATGGTCGAGACAATGATACCCGGATTACTTATTAAAAATGGATTAAAAATGTCTGTTGGACGATGGAACAGCGCGACCGTTTTCTTATGTACGATGCAGACAGACATAAATCGATGGCTGAACGGAGAAGCGGCTCGTAATATAAGCTATAGACAGCCAAGTGAACCGAACAATGTTCGATCATTGAATTATTTCCATCGAGTCCGATCGATCGTTGCTCTAATGTCGCGACCCAGATATCATACTTACTTTATGAGAAAACTCTTTGTTTTATCTGTGTGAATCGTTGCTTTAGTCAGGTCCTGACGACACCAGCCGTGAAATTCGAAGTAATTCAACCAACTCTAATCGAACAATAATTAAATATTAATTAGAAACGTATATTTTAACTACTTTAAATGTTCTACGGATTTCATGATTTTAAATCTTTATATTGCGTAATTGATCTCTGTAACTATTCTTGAGATGCTTTAATTTTTATAGGAAAAAGAAACTTTTTAATCTGTAACTTTCTTAAATTCTAAATTTTTTATAATTTTTTATGTTACAATTACTACAATTTGCTTTGACAATTCGTCAGTAACTCTGTTGAAATATACGCAACAGAAAGATGATATTATCCGAGGCTTCAGTGTTAGCTATGGAAATATATATATAATAGTCTGGTCCAAAAAGAGCTGTAAAGTAGACAATAAAGCATGGAACTCCTGGCAACGAAACGCGAAAACTGATGCGCGGAGACAAAGCGGGAACTAAAAGGGTGGAAAATAGGGAAATAGGCCAAGCTGGCTAGATGAATGACACAGGCGAGCGGAGGCAATGTACCGTGATTTCCTATTAGACGATGCAAACTCGTCGCCGCGTCAGTGATGTTCACGCCTGTTACCCATTTTTCCTACCCACGCGTTTTCCTTCCGCAATCTTATTCAATTCCTATTCTATTACAGATAATAGCTTCTATTACGATATCTACCACTAATAAAGCTTTTAAAAATGCTCTCTCAAATCCACAGTATATAAACGTACGAAATGATCGTAACATGTAATAAATATCAATTATCGTACGAAAAGATGAAAGACAATAGACAGTTAGAAAGTACTAATTACATTTCCATATCTATTTTATATTCTACACAAAATTTCGTGCTTTAACAAAAAGAATAAATCCTTCCTCCCATCTCCCAAGCATGGAATTTCATCGATACGATCCAAATGTTCGAAAGTAAATTTCATTCCCGAGCGAGCAAATTCGATCGCGCAAGATCACGCCGATGACCAGGGCTGTTTCCGCTGGTTTCCGTGTCGGTGAGGAAGTCAGGCCACCAGCGCAGCGGTGCAATACACGACCGGCGCCGACGATTTCCAACGAGAGAAAGGAGACATCTCGGCCGGAATCGACGCAGCGTGGTGCATATGCACCTTTGAACTTCCAGGCCACCCGGTTCGGGACGAGCAGGAGGCAAAATTGCGAGGCTAGAACCACAGAAAGAGAGAGAGAGAGAGAGAAAGAGCCAGACACCGACAACAGTCGGTCGTTCGTTCATTCGTTGCCAGTTGGGAGAGGCATCCACAGATAAAACGGTGCCGCTAGTACAATAACATATTGAGAATTCGCGGGTTCGCCGGCAGTAGGTGGTAGGGTGCCAGACGGTCTGTGCCAGTTCGAAAGTTTGTCCCGGTTTGCCCGTCTGGCATGCCGGGAAGCGAGACGCGGACGCACGTGCACCAAGCACCTTGACAGGTTGAATATGGGCTCTCCGGAGCGCGGAGACAGCATATTGGGTTCGAAACTTTGCTCGTTTACAACGTCGCCACTATGTCTGCCAGAGGCGTCGACGATGGAATTGGTGGTGGTGGAGGCGACGCTCTGTGTTACCTGTAGAAATAAATGTCGCGACTCGCGCTCTCTCTATCTCTTCGCGCTTTTCCTTCGGTGGCTTTCAAAGGATGTCGCTTTTCTTTCTCTACTACAAAGTCTATTTCTCTGGCACGCAGCTGTCGAAGCAAAGATTGAATGAACGATATGCCAGCGCGATTCGATCTAGGGAACGATGTTGTGGTTACGTCGTTCTTTTCGGAAATTGCTTTGGAAAATAGATGGTAAAAAGATGAAGATGATCGAAAGTTATTTGGGAAATAGTAATTTGAAGAATCATTTTGTGTCTTTTGTCGAGTCTCTTGAAGTTTCGGGTATTTCATTTCTAATTGCAGGGCCATAAGCAGATTATGAATGTATGTGCATTTAATCTATTAAACACTAATATTCGAAGATGCTCAAAAATTTGTATATCATAAAAATTTGCGATATAAAGTCGTATAATTGGTACAGGCTTAGAATATTCAATAAGAAAAGAATAATTACTTCAAATTATTTTCATATTAGCAAAGATTTAAACAACTGTGCACTTAGTCCGTTAGTAAAACAGTTTTACAGGAGAAAAATAAAGACAGATAATAACGAATAATTCACATCAAACTAAAAACACGTAAATATCACAGTAGAGCTTTTACGACTAAATTGTTACATTCTTTTTATCGTTATTACCAAAACATCGCTTTACCAAAATTATTTTCTGTAGAATAATTCGAAGAGGAGCGCTCTGCCTACAAAAGAAATAAGAAAACGTTCTCCTCCTCTCTAGTAGATCAAATTAAAAGCAACGGTGATCGCGAAGCGTGCACTGAAATAACTTAAAGCTGCAAGAGCGGAAGCCCTGTACTCGGAAAATGTGGGCCAATTACTTTCGGTCAACGTTTCCCCTGGTAAATACTCGAAAGCAAGTCCAAAATGAAACTCCAGGAACTCTACGAATCCTCCACTCTTGGAGGAACGTTCTTGCGCAGCCATCGGAGCCAACGATCTCTTAGTCGCTGAGCCGCGGCATGTTTGCACAGAATTAATTAGTGTTTGGTCGTCTATAGACTCTGGACTTGCTAGACTAAACTAGATAAACTAAGGCGCAGGTACCTTCTCATCCTCGTCACCATCACCGCTTCCCGTCGCGCTTCTACCTCTATGTATACGTGCGAATTTGCGTAAAACATACACCGATGCACGCCTCTGAATCAAGACTCATTTAAATGATAGAATTATTCCACAATTCTTTTACGATAAACGATAATCCAGTTACAATTTTAAACAACTGTAATTTGTTTCATAAATCCGCAATGGAATTCTAAACTGTCTGATCCTCCTAGATTTCTAATCGTTAATTAACTACGATTACCTAAATTGATTAGATTATTATACGGTAACCTAAATTAACTAATATAATTTTATACGCGTTACATTAGTTAAAATATCCAATATTATTACATAGATGAATAAAATGTTTCATTACAATACGAATACCAAAGTAAAAATGTTAGGAATGTGATATAGTATGATTTGTTTAAATATTTGAACAAAATTCTAGCTAGCAATTCTTATACTACATAAGTTTAACACAGAGGGAGATACATAAAAAAATGTTAAACTAGACAATTAATGTCATAGAACAAACGACCAGACGAAGCTTTCGTTCGTGAAACGAGGCAACAGATCGTTGCCAGTCGCTTGTTCATTCATATGTCTCGTTCGCAGAATGCATACACATGCATGTGCATCCGTCCTAGACAAGCATATAGACAAATGGGCAGACGTAGTCTTACATGCGGCATTCAGACGCTTGTATACATACACTTTGACGGCTTTATGGAGAGCAGACAGACACAGAGATGCCGCACATCCTGACCAAACTCGACACGATGTTACTGCAATGTCCTGCCTTATTACCTTTTTATTCTCTTTCCTTCCGTCTCTCCTTCGTATTCCTCATTACTCTTCCTTTTTTCTTGTACACTCTACATCCGTTATCTATTCTGTTACGTTGCACTTTTCGCTTTTTTTTTTACTTATTTTACTTCTTCCTTTTATTATACTATGAAGGTAGAACAAGGTAAAAAAGGTGCAGAGGAATTCAGTATAAAAGAAAGTCTTTAATGGAACACTATTAATTATATTTAGTTCAGAAAAATGATTTTTAGTTAATCTTAATAAACTATTGTCGGTCTAAAATATTTATAAAAGGGCTGAAATATGTCTGCTTTATCATTTCTTGCGAATACGAAATTAAATATACAGGTACGTATATTTGGAATTTTTTAATTATTGTTAGTAGTTCATAAATATATTTGTACTTTATATTTGCTTTATTCTTGCCTTTCTTCGATTTTTATGATGGCAGACTTATAATTCAGACGACAATGAGTCTAGTTTAATTCATACCAGTTACGAAGTAGATCCAGACGACAGTGGTCAGCCAATTTTCTACTATTGCGTTTCCTTCTTTATTTATGTCTTCCTTTTTGTTCTCATAAAATTTCATTTATGAATTATGAAACTACCTATTATCTCCAATACATCTTCTAGCACCACTAAATCTAAAATATAATTGTTTCCCTTCTTCTTTATTCTACTTACAGTAGTTACAAAAGGTACTTATACAAACCCTTGCTTCTCAATGAAGCGTCTTTTTGTAGTTTCAGTGTTTTCATTAAGTCGACATTTCATAGTATCAAATTTTGGTGATCATATGAAAGAACCATTAGATAATACGAAATTTACTACAGTTGAATCTAATATCTAATTAACTACTACATAAATGCAATAATAAACACAATGATAAACATATACTTGTTGTAACCATCGAATATCATTTCTTAACTTAAATTCCTAAAATTCCTGATAACTGAATTCAAATTCCTCAATTACAATAATATAATCAATAACAATTAGCAGTACAACAAAATTTGTATCAGATTACAAGACACAAAACTCGAAAAACATCCCTTCGCTTCTTTTCTCCCTCGATCTAAACATTCAATCACATCTTTATTCTGTCCAGCCCAATTCCCTTTATCTCTTCACCTTATATTAGTTCACCCCCGTTCCACCCTATGTTCTTTTCCTTTTTTCTTTCAGCCACTCTTCGACTACTTTATCAATCAATTCCAGGCTCGTTTAATGCGTACACGTCGATGAATCGTCGAGGCGACGTACAGACAGGCGGGCAGACGTAGTCTTACATGCGGTCCGCTTGCACATGCACGCTTTGGCGGCTTTATGGAGAGCAGACACAGAGGAGAGGCCGCACGTCCTGACCGCGCGCGAGCATGGTCGCGCGATAATCCTGTGATGGATGTCCCTAGGTAGTCGGTAAGCCCTGCCAGCCAAGCTGCTCGCCACGTCGGTGTGTTTACCCAGACGGAAGCCGTCTGGCGGCGATAGGAGGACCGACCTATCGCGTGTGGTGTGTGCGGGCGATACGTCGCTTCTACTTCGACTACCACTAGGATATGCACCTCCAACGAGACGGCGTTTCAACAACGTATCTAGCCAGCGAATAATCGCGGCGGCGGCAGACCTCGTACCGAGAGCGGGGGCAGCTCCTTTTTTTCCGATCCTCCGATCTGATTGATCGCGACGATCACCCGCGCGATGGAAAACACCGACGGGTACACGTCGTTTAACGTCACCCCTTCTGGGAGGTGGATACGTTGACGGCAAGCTAATTTGTGGAGATGTTGTTCGGCGAAGAAAACAGATACATGATGGGTATTGGGCATGGTGTAGTTCAGGTTGCTTGTTGATATAAAAGATGCGAGATAACAGTAATGTCGGGAAAATCCGTCATTTAACTTGTGTGGTCTATTGAAGAATGTATACGACATTTGAATCTATGTGAATTTATTTTTGATAGGATGGAAGTTGTAAGTGTATATAAGAAGATATGAGTGAGTAGTAGTTAAATTATTTATAATAACAATGGTTCTATTTAATAAGAATTTGATATAGTATGTAATAAATAATATAAGTTGATATAATAAGATATAATTTCTAACTTTACATGTTACCATTCATTATCGAATATCCCTTAAAGGTTATGATATTTGTTATTTCAGTGTTTTTGCTTGAAAATAGAATCATCTGTGCATTTCATATAGCTACGGAAGCTCGTTAAACCTATTGCATGTTGCATGTGCAGTGGAAGCTCATATCCGCGATTTAATGGGACCACGTCTGATCCGGATGAACGGAAATCCGGATAAACCGCGTATTTCCCATCTAATAATTTGTACCCACTACAAATACCATTTCAAATATATTTCTTACTCATTCACCAAAAAAAAAAAAAAAAAAAAAAAAAAGAAAAACAAAAGGACAAACAATCTACCACCAATAAGGCTTAATCCTCCGATTAATCTATCGAATACATCCTCAACGTTTAGTTGATACACTGCGGGAAAGAAAGTGAAGAGCGCGAATTAAATAACATTCTGTTTAGTGGCCAATCGAGCCTCGGTCAAAGCGCTTAAGCGGCCGCTAATAAAACACACTCTTTAATTGCTTTCAACAAACGTCGCAACGTTTAATCATTTAACCAATTATTTCATCAAAAGGAGCCAAAGGGACTTCCGATCATGCGCAATAATTATGTTCTTTCTGGGCTGTCTGGTTGCGTCCCGTTCCACGGGATTCACCGAGAACGGTCGGTTTGCGTTCGTCGATACGAGTCAGAGCCGGCTGCTGCTGGTTGTAATTAATAGATCTCTCGTTGTACATATTTGTATGTCGGGCCTGGCCGATTGTTCGGACAATGTACGCCTGTGTGTCGGCGGCATGGACGCACACCTCGTCTAGACCGATCGACCGCTTCTGGCTGCCGGATTCCTAGCCTGGCTAACGTTACGGACAGCCGACATACGGACGTATTACCGTCGCGTATACACGTATACACGTAGACACGTGGATGTACACACAGTTGGACAGACTGTTAAACTGACGACGTGGTTATGCGCGCACGTGTGCGGCCCTCCTGTGTGCACAGCATTATGCGCTCGCGTCCGGTTCCTCCTGGCTGAGCTCCGGTTAATTTCGTTCCGTCTCTACGTGTCTCCCTGGGGTATCGTGCTCCATGGCCGGATCCGTTCTCGGACTCTGCCACGGTCAACTCGCCTATTACTCGCTTTTTACCGCCACATTTTTCGCTAATCTCCGGCAGCTCACGGTTTTTATCCTGACTGCATACTACTCCTCGAACTACTCGACTTCTTCCTTCACGAATCGTCATCCAATGGATTCTTACCAAAGAATCGTTTCAAACAATTTTTGATCGATTTTGATTAATTATGCTGTTATTTAGATAGACTAGATTCTACAGTTTGATCCTTGATACATAATGTATGTTTGTATTATACAGTGTAAGTAGAGTGATACTTAATTGGTATCGTTGGCTCGTAGATGATACACAAATTCGGGTTAAATCGCTCAATTTTATAATATTCTATTTTAATTTATATATCTAATCTCATATAATATCTATATCTCATATAATAGAAACTGTGGATTTTATTTATCGCCAGACCTATGACATAACTATTTGCTTAAAATTTATTATTTCATGATCTATCAAAATATTTTTATATAATTATGCATAATTATGAGAAAATATTTAATAAAAATATTGAAATTTAGTCTATTCTGTGGCAGAAACATGATCAATGTTTTATTCTTGCTACGTTAGGTTACTTTCGTTCTGCAACGGAAATACGTTCAACTACACGGCATAATCCATTCACAGAACGTAATGAATGTTTCATTCGACAGTATCGTTCCAGTACTCCGATTAAAATATTTGCAACGTGAGAATATTGCATTATAACGCGATACGATCCCCTTCATTTCACAAGAACTTAGGGCTGCATTGCGTTCACGTACCAAGCACAAATTCGATGCACGTCTAGATGGAAAACTCCTTTCTGATATCTGCTGTGAATTCAAATAAGTACAATAACCAGGAAATGTTTAAGTTATACAAATCATACGCGAAATAGTTAAATTAAGCTATATATCTTCTAGTATATTTAATTCTCGATTGAAAAGATTCTATACAGTTAAAAACAGAAAAAATAATACAGGACCGGTCATAGATATTAGGACAGTTACTGGTTACCTGTCCAGTATACAGAATATACAGTCGGATATACATAGTAAATTTATTAATAACACGATATTAAGCAAACAACTCCATTTTTATATATGCAATTTTGAAATGTAAAATAAATAATAAAATCTAAGAGATACTCGAATAAACATATTGCATACAACATCATCGAACTAATCAGACAACCACGATCTACTTAATTTCAGAATTCTAACTGAACAACACTCAGAAAGCCACTAGAATCCTGACGGAAAGCCGAAACCGTAAAAAGTATAATAAGACCATGAAAAATCACGAAAACGAGAACAAAACAAAAGCTAATAAAACGTCAGACCATTTGCGCGGACTCGTGAGCAATCGAATATGCGGGTATCTGTCAGAGGCAATGGGGAAAAGAGATTCTGTCGAGTAAACAAGCAATCTGTGGCGCTATGGCTGCAACGTGCGGACACCGATGGCTGGCCAATCTGACGGTGCACCCGCATGCCAAGCGGTGCACCTATCTCCGCAACGCCGCGTTACGTGCAAGCGCGTTTACGCTCGGGAGCGTGTGTAACGACACCTGCACAATTTCTGATCCTGTCGTGCGTACGAGTCGTCTCTGCCTGCCTCTATCTACCCGGGTTTCTTATCTTTCTCACGCTTCTCTCTTCTCGTGCTATCGCTATTCTCCGTATGTACTTACGTTCTCTGGTCCGTTCATGCACCATCATCCGCAGAAAGTTTTTCTCTCTCATTTTCGCTCTTCCTTCATCGCCTACTGTCTCAAAGGTACACACACAGAGAAGTAAAAAGAGAAACAAAAGCCAAGAAAAAGAAAAGAAGAGCGGTGAAGGGGTAGAGAAGAGAGAAAAAACGACAGAGAGAGAGAGAGAGAGAGAAGGAAGGAGAAAGTAAGCGGCGCGATAATCTGGTACCCATGGTTAGTCAGCAGATCGCCGTCTAGACGGCAGCGGCGTTTGTGTTGGATTTATTTGTGACAGTGGGTTCCCACCTGTTGCCTCCCGCGCCCCTTACGAAACGCACCGCTACAACTTCTCTCTTTGCCCTTTTCCTTTCTCCTCCCTTTTTATCTTCCTCCTTGTCGTCCTCGCCACCACCTCTTTCTTTTAGTCTCCCAGCATCTGTCTGTCTCTTTGCCCATTCGCTCTATCTCCCTCTTTCTTCCAGTTCCGTTCCGTTCTCCCAATCCGTTAGCGTACCATAAATCCTATGCGTTCTCCATTCACTCTATAGTCAGTCCTTCCTAGCATTCCCTCTTCGCGTTACAAAACAACGCGCGCAAAGAAGGACAGACCCTCTCCCTTCCTCCATTCCTCCTCCTCGCTCCTCTGTTGCCCTGCCGCCCACGTTGAACTGACACACGGTGAAACACGCATTCATGCTGTCCCCGGAGAATTAGCCCGTATTGCCAGAGAGAGAAAGAGAAAGAGAGAGGAATGGAGGGAGGGAGGTAGATCGTGCAACTGCCGAGGGGAAGACTCGCCCCAAGGAGATTAAAGAATGCTTCGTCAGTGACTTTGGAAATTTCGACGTCTGACTGACGCACGTCGGAAGCGGGATTTAATTTAGAGAGGAGGAACTGATCTGGTTCCTGCTGCTCTCCAATGGCTATACGATGGAGCCACGTGGACCGAACTATGATAGTCTGACGAGATCCTTCTTACGAGGTAGGATTCACAGAAATGCAGACGATGTTTTAACCTGGATAGGTTAGACAGATTTTTGTATGAAACCAGACTTGCCCCTATATTGTATGTAGGAAGCAGTCGATATTTTACATGTTCAAATAAATAATTGATTTTCCGAATGTGTCAAGCTTGAACGTCATTCTTCGGTGGCAGAAATTAACAATGATTAATAAAGAAGTTCATAAAACAACCACGACTACAGAATCCACATCAAGCTTCCATGTCATGGCTATAATTATCACGAAACGCCTTACGCCTTTTCTATGTACGATGAAATATGAATCTATAACTTCGGTCTTGCTAGAGTGGTCATTCAATCAATACTAGTTTAGCGGAAGATTGATTTTGATGATGTCATACCTTGGTATATGCATAAATTAGTACGCAATGAGTGTGCGGATTAAAAATCCCATCGGCTCACGCGTATTCAGGCGTATGCAAGTAGGCTCGCATGCCAAGGATACTTTATGTTTGAGAGAAGTGTTCAGGCACAGGTTAAATGTGTCTACCGTAATAAAATTTCATAAAACTAAATTCAACGTCATAAGTATTTGTCCATTGTCATCCACTCATTTCTCATTTTTACATATGAAATATATAGTGATGTGTAAAAACTGTTGGCTAAATAAATTTTTCATGTTATATTTTAAAAGTGATATTTTAAAGAGTTTTAACTCATATTTAATATAAATATAAGTACTGTTTTATAACGATCTTATATTCAATAGACTAGCTAAAATTCTTTTAGATATCACTTTTGAGATACAAAGTAAAAAATTTATCTGGCTGGAGACTTTTGCACATCACTGTAGTTATAATCTGTCAAGACTCGAATAATCGATTCTTTTCTCACTGATAGAATTCTCAAGATAATTGGCCAACATTCTATGTTTACCGATTTTATCTTCTTTGATATTAATTCAATTCGAAGTGTGCATGATGTTTACTAGATGAGATCTTGCAATTAAAAGGAGTAGAAGTTTTTAAGTATAAGCACCTTACACTTTAATATTTATTCGTTGCTGCTTTCAAACTGATATGCTAGATACATAGATAAGTCGATAATTAAGATATAAATTGTATATGAATACTAACGAGGAACTAAAAAATCGCAATAGTGTTTCTTTTCCTCGATTATTTATTTATATTTTCAGCGTTATGTTAGAGAAACCGTGAGAGTATAATTTTGTAACTTTTTAATTTTAGTATTCGTTTAATATAATTAAAACAATATAATACAAATTTTGCCGGACTAATCGAAGAAATCAGAAATAGAATTCTATTAAACTAATACAGTTGTATTTATATTTATTTATCACAAGTTTTATAGATTTGTCTTACATAAATAATAACATGTATGTAATAAACCGGCATGAAAAAGTAAACACAGATATTTTAACATTAAATTTAATTAATGCTTCTAAGAAACTCACATTACCGAGAGGAATATTATGGAAACTTGTACGATAATGTTATTTAATTCACATGTTTCATTTACCGCGATCACGATAGACATCGGCAATTTTCTGTCTCAATGTAAATCAAATACCAATAAATTGTATAAAAATTCCTTTTAAAGTAGCTCTAAATGACCACTTAGAAACAAATATCACGACAGTGTGTATATAACGATCGTAAAATGTTGCTTTTTTATTTAAATTTATAATCACGACAAATCTCGCATAAAGCCAGCGATAGCTAAATAATAGGCTCGGTTAATACTTAATGTTAACGATCCGAAATAAATAAAACCAGTTTATATAAAGAATGCAGTAGATATATGACGCGGTACACGCCCAGGAACAGCATATATAAAAGGGCGCAATTATGAACCCGTTAAAAGTGGTACCGAAGTAACTTTATAGGCACAAGTATATAGAATTAAAGTTAAGGAAGAGCGTTAAAAATTTTGTCCTGTAATTTTCATAATTTACAGAGTGGACACAGATCGACGAATAAATTTCACTAAGTGACTGGCGTTGGGTCTTTCGTTCGTCCTTTCTCGTATACCTTCCCTCGAGATGCCTACATTTCGAAACAAGATTATAAAACTGTTCCTTTTTTTCACCTTTTCACCTTTCGCTAATAATCATCGATTTAGTGTCTTTCTCGTGGGTCAAATTTCGAAGAAATTCTAACAAGCAAAAGTCGATTCCAAAGTTATTCTGTTTATTTCCTATTTTATGTATTTTTACATATTATGTGCATTTTACAATTTTACCAATACGACTTCAATTTATTTCTACAATTTCAACTAAGATTTCAATTTATCTCATAGAACTATATGTATATAATATACTCGTTTCTCTACAGTTATTCAACCCTTCATTTCAATATATATTAACGTCCACTTAGCCTAAGAAAACTCTTTCCAGTGCACATATTACTCAAAAGCAGGTGTTGTAAAAAGAGTAAAATAACATCCTATCGTAAAGAAATTAGAAAAGCCGTCAAAAAAAGTGGCGAATGGAAAATTGCATTAGCGGAACACAATGAAAATTTATCACCGTTGATCTTTGCCATAACCGATAATATAGCATAATGCCACGGCTGAACTCTTAATCTATGGTGGTTGATGTATTAATTGCTCACGATTGTGACTTATAATCGCGCGGAAGGCTCCACGGCCGCTTTATCCGGCACATCAGGCTATCACGCTCTGAGGGTTTATTAGCCGGTGTAATGAAAGTGTCCGAATGCGTGAACGAAAATTTCCAGTGAGTGAAGGAGCGTGAAGAGGACGAGGGGATACCCTTTCCAAAGAAGTTGCGGGTAGAGAGCCCTTAAGGATCGTTCGAGCATGGAGATGCGAATCCACCGGTGCCGTGGAAGCAAGCTGGTCGATCAGAACCGGCAAAAATCGGCATATCTGCATAAACCGGCATGGCAATGAACGAAGATCGTAGATAAAGATTGCACATTTTTTCGCATAACTTTGTATCGTTCAGCCGTGACCGACGAAGCTGTACCGACGACGACGACGACGTCACAAAAGAGAAGCCATTGTATTATATGGACATGGATACTTGGACACGCAGATATTTACTTGAATGGACATGGATCGATGAACGATATGATAAACGCGCAAAAACATGGAGCACAAAACGATTTGCAAATCGTTAAAAGGCATCTCGTGAGTAATTGATAAACAGACTGATTTATAGGTACGGGAATATAGATTGTACTGTAGAACGTAAATAAATTAAAAGTATCATTTGAAGATAGGATCAAAATCGCATTACCACCCTAAAACATAAAGATCGTACAACCCGATTTTTTAAAAATTAGTCAAAACATTGATTTAAAAAGTCCTTCTAAAATAACTACTGCCCTGAACGCCAGAATTCCTGTAACCTTCTCCGGTACGTCATGCAAGCATTAAAATCAAAGCCCTACGGATAAAGAAAGTTGCGGGTTGGAAGAGGCAAACGCTGGATGTAGCCGGGAGGAAGGGTTTTTTTCTCAGTTTTCGACGATGATCTCCCAACGTTGTCCCGAATTCCAAAGACAATGGGTTCCCTCCGGGGCAACCGAGGGAGGTCGAGAGCTGATCCTCTCCGTATCCTTGCACTCTCCTGCCTCTTTGCATTACATAATATCGAAACGACCTTGCGTTCCGTCGTACCACCTGCGGCAGGACTGCACACGTACACTTGGTGTACAACTTCCGCTCAGAACCCTCTCTCTCTCCTTCTCTCTTCTCTTCTCTTTCTCCCTCTATCTCGGCCTCTCTTCCTCCCTTCTACTCCTTTTTCCTGGCCCGACCTTTACGTCTTCGTTCAACGCACGAACTTCATGCATTCTGCCCCGTGTGCCTTTTTCTTCTCTTACCACTATTTTTACTTTCGCCAGAAGAAAAAGGGACCGGTGGATGAATAGAAGGCGCGCACAAGGCAGCGAAACGAGCAGGAGGAGGACGCCAGCAACAGGTTTTGGCGGACAAACAGGAGACCGGGAGAGTCGCGAGTCAAGACCTACGATTCACTTTTATCCGGTTCTCCTTTTTTCTCCTCGCTGCTGGATCTGGCGCGAATCAAAACACTCTCGATTCGGACGCGCCGTCAATTATCCCGGGAAAAGACGAAAGTTGAAAGCGAATCGGAGAAATGTGAGACGAAGGGGATGGACGAGAAGATATTCGAGGCTCTCAAAAGTCAAATTCTCCTTTTGTATATTTCTCTATTTCGTTGCCAAAATACACAACCAACGTTGAATTTCTAAAAATCAAACGACTTGCTCCCATGAATTTATCTATTGGAAATAATGTTAAAGTATCCATATTCGGAGTGATATCGATCTCTAAGAAAGATACTTTGAATAAAATGCATGATTTTTCCAAACATCCTCAGGAATGGAATTCGGAATTCCGTTGGAATTAATATGTTGGCAACCTCGCTACTTGTCAGACAGGTTGTGTATATTTCCTTTCAATTATAAAAAGAAAAATCTATGAATTTTCAGTCAGGAAACGTAATTAATCAATGACACGCATTATTGCACCATCGTCGTAAGATCTGAATCTTTGGATCACGTTTAGAAAGTTGCTTTCGACATGGCAGGTCAAAATCAGTTGCGACTAAGGATGATTTTCGTACGAAACCCACGAGTATCACCAAATCAATTTATTTTATCGAGATTTGTACTGCAATTATTCATGTACGAAAGTACAGGATATAAGAAACACTGACACAGGAGAAATATCGATGGATATCAAGCTATGTTGCTTTTTGCTAGTTAAGCGTATTTGAAAAATTAAGATAATAAATGATATAACTGACGAAATAATAAAAACCAATTCCTTGATGCACAGTCTCGATACAAAACTTTTTTAATTTCAAACGCGCGTGCAATATTATGCTTCTCAAAGAGAAATCGTAGAAAGCTCTTCCAATGAAAGATTTTATGGAAGCACCACGAGCCTCATTCCTTTGCGAGACTACGTTGGATTATTTATTACGTCATTAATCAATCAGGTTTTTCCTCACTGGTACTGTAAAGGGCGAGGAAATGCAATATGGAAATGAATGTAAATCGTAAAAGGCACTACCGTGGATATTCACGCTGTAACCGTGAAATGGCTCGCAACAGCCGGTATACGCGAAAGTCCATAAAATGAAATTGTTGCAGTTTCCGGATGCACTTCAAGGCTGCCTCATATAGAAGCGAATTGTAACACGTTACATCTATTGCGTTTCAGTTGCAATTGTTTAACGATCGACGTTACAAGTCGGTTTAACTTTACAATCCCAATACGTTGTATAATACAGTCCCAATAAATTGGAAGCTTATATTGCATTATTTATAAGCGACACGATATAATCCAGATGAAGAAAATTAAATGTTTAAAACAACAATCTAATAATATTTTAAATTTCGATTGTTAATATGTTCTATTATAACAAAGTTCCATCTTTTTAATTATAATTATTTCATAAAAATATTAGCTTACATAGATATCTGCGGTTTAATGAAGGGGTTGAACATACAAAAAGCTAGCCAAATAATACGACGAAATGAACCTTAAGTACAGTCTGTCACACAAGAGCGTGTCTGCGATATCTGCGAAACCTGACACCTAATCAGAATGAGATAAAAAGAATGTAAACAAACGAAAACTTCTCTAATACGCGTTGCTGAATACCTTTCAGTTTCATTTGAAACAGTGAAAGGAACAGAGCTTTTTAATATGAGTGCCGCGTACGCGAAACGTCGAAAATCGTCTGGCATGGGCGAATGAAAACAGAGATCGTGATTGGAGTAATATAATATTCACTGATGAATCTTCGTTTTGGGCATGGTGTCCTATTAGGCGTGCTTGAACTATCCATGGAAGAAGGATGATTCAAAGAAGTGTAAAACACCCTATAAAAGTGCATGTTTGGGGTTGCTTTAACGCACGCGGTTTTGGGACTTTGTGCGTCTTTACAGACAATCTGAATGCACAAAAGATGGTGAAATTGTACCAAAGGGGACTTCTCACATCCGTGAAACGTTGGTTCAACCAAACCGAGGACCAATGGATATTGCAAGAAGACAACGACCCTAAACATCGAAGTCGCATCTGCACCCAATGGAAAGCGAAAAACGCCATCACAGTACTTCCTTGGCCATCGCAGTCCCCTGATGCAAACCCTATCGAAAATGTGTGGTCCCTAATGAAATGCAAGCTGAGAGGAAGACGTATCACAAAAATAAGAACACTTGTACATCACATTCGAAAGATATGGAGGTCGTTACCAGAATCCTACGCTCAAAAATTAGTCGAGAGTATGCCGAAACGATGTCAAGCTATAATCGCTAATGGAGGAGATTGGACACCCTACTAAGTAATAGCGTATTAGTGTTTTAGATGTAGATTCAATTCATATAAATTTTTTTACAAATATATAAATATTTACAGAAATATCGCAGACACGCTCTTGTGTGACAGACTGTAATCTTAAATGAACTTAAATACACCTCTCAAATATTCATTATATATTTTCATTATATATTTTTATTATTAAAAATTTCCTTAATTTCAATAGCCTGCAACGTATAAATATCAAAGTTTCAAAAGAACACTTTACTTCATACAACTGAAGACATTTGTAAAGTAAGCAGAATAAAAACCGAGTCCTCTATTCTAATTCTTAACTCCACGTTACCGAAGCAACAGCCTTCTACGTCAAAGCAGCGCGCTAATAAAACTTGCATTGATCTGTTATCTCAAGTGTCTCTTGTTAGAGATCGACTCTTTTACGCGAGCCAATAATAAAAAGTAAGTACTCGCCTTACCTTGCGCGAGTGAAGGCACTCAAATAAACGAACCTACCGAGATTTCATTCGGTCAGATAGGACACGCATCCACCTACACCTGTTAAAGGCACTTTCATAGTACGGGACAATTTTATACTTTATCGCATGCTCGTGGTTTACTGTCAATCGCCATTCGAGAACTTTACAATGTCTGGTTTACGAACTCTCGGAGCGAACACGCGGATTCACCCTCCAAGAGACTAACTGTCTCTCTCTTCCTTCTCCTGCCTTTTCACCCCTTTCTACGATCGTGAACGTGTTTCCAGTTTACGATGTAGGTCATATAGGTTGGACAAAGAGAATCTGCAGAAATAGGTACGCAACGTAAAAACGGGGATAGTCGATATAAAATTGTAACAACTGGTTGCGATGTAAAGCGGCTAGACGAAGAGAACGAACGCGGTATTACGTAGTTGCGAATTTGATTTCAATTTTATTTAGAGTTTCATCTCATCGTTAAATAAGATGTATAGTTGTCAGTATAATTTGTGAGATATAATATTGATATTTTTTGATAGTGACACATAAATGCGTAATATAATATAATTTATGCAAATTTATATCTTTATAAGCATAACTAATAAACAAGTGGAACCTGTGTTTATGAATAGTCAATGTACTGTATAGCAATTAACATAGTTTTATTAATAGACGCATAATTTTAAAGGAAAAATGTTTAACAAGGAAACAACTTATTAAGTGCGTTTTTAAATGAGCAACGAAATACGTATGCGCAAATAAATCACGCGATCTCATGCCCAAGATAGATCATAGTAATCTTCGCGAAATTATAAAGCCATAAATCATATTTCTCCCTTAAAATCACGCGATCTTAACGTATCTTTAATTGCTTGAAAGCTAGTTATACGTATACAATTAAATCGAGTAATACATGTACGCTCGAAACTGTACCATTTCCCTTTGAAGCAAAATTACAATAACCCGAAGAGAAGAAGAAGTATCTCGAATCGACTTATTTTTCTGTATCACAAATTTCCGTAAAACACGGACATTTACCATCCGTAAAATTGCTTCCTGCATTATACAAGCGGTAAGGACAGAAATAGCTGATGCATGAAAATATATTAATTATTTCATACTCGTTAAAGATTCGTAGAAAGAAGCACTGACTCTTCCCTCGGTCTCTACATAAGGCATGGTATGCATCGTGGATCGTGCAACAATAGCAAAAGTCAAGCGGTGTTTTATGAGCAAAAAACACATTGTAGAAGAGGAATCGTCATCCACGGAGGAATGAGGATTGCAACGAGAGGGAAGACCATCACAAGGATAAATTTACTGGAGGTTGTCGGGCATCAAGGAGGATAAAGGTGTACAAGCAAATTTAGCAGACACGCGTCAAGGTACACAGAGACGAGAGAAAACAACGGTCTCCATCTCCCTCAGTTTCCTTTCTCCCTTAATCCACCCCCATGAAGGAACGCGCTATGTGCCTTTCCTCATCCCCTCTCCTTAAGCTCAGAGCGTGCAATAGAGCATACGATGCGTCTAGACAAAATAATGATTTGGATTTCAATACATTTGCATTCATTACCCGGGGACACCTCTTCTGTCGCTCCCTCTCGCTCTCTGTTGCTCCCGTTTCCGTCTCTGCCCCTCGCGACGATCCCCTCTACTATTCCGTTTCATGTCTCGCAGAGTTACGCTCGTTATCATATGAATGCTCTGCTCGTACCGTCGGCGCTCGTTTCGTCGCCGTCGAAACGCGATGCAGCCGGACGAGTAAGCAGCACCACCAGCAGTCAGAACCTGCTTGCTGTCTGGCTTTTGCACACGCTATCTTCCATGTCTGTATTACACGTATATACGATGCACGTGTATTGGTATCGTACGGTATATCGGACGGGTCAGTCAGGGGGTGGTGATGGTGATGGTGACGATGGTGTGGAAGCAGTAGAGGAACAGAAAAGACTCGCAGGGGGTGAGCGATAGTAAAGGCAGTCCACAGTTTTTAGCGTGTTACGTCGCGTCGCTTCGCCTGAAAAAGGCGAATGAGGCCGGATTGCGAATTGCAGAGACACGACCCCGTTCGGCTAATGAGTGGCTAAACGACCGACGTTTCTATGCACCTTTTGCACTGGACACACGTGCTACACCACGTTTGGCTTGATGCTACAGGCCGACAGAAAGGTGAAATGAGAAACGTATCGCAATTGCCAATTGACGTCATTGGCATCGCGACGGCGCTAATACGCGCGCTGAGAACGACATTCTCTGTCGACGTTTACATACCGCTGGCATGTGGCGTCTGGAAAGCCGTTTCTGAGAGCTATGAAGATGAGACATTTGACGCGGACACTTTAGAACATACTGCAAGAGAGATGTCAGTCTTCGGATTGACGCCACTCTGTTTTTAAAGGAGAATTTTGGAGATTTTGAATTGTTTGAGTCGAGAAGCAACTGTCATGTTGTATTAGAAATATGCTTGCAATCTATTTGATTTTGTATAGTATGATTTAAATTTGTAGGGAGCACAAAGAGGGAAAAATCCAAGAAAATAGCGAAAATTGACGTACTCTGTCTTATTTAGATGTTGCGATCTTGTCTAGATATTCCGACTTTGATTTATTGTTAGATATTGATTTTTAGAGAATGTGGAGAATATATTGTATAGTTTGCGATAGAAGGATGAACTCAATTTACTTTGAAATTAATTGTTGCGAAAAGTTATTTGTTGAGACTGAATTTTTCGATTATAATTGTAAAATAGTATTTCTAATTAACTAATCTATTATTTTCTCACATGTGAATAATTAAGTAGAATTGTACCGTAATAATTATACCTACACTTGCGAAAAAAGATAACTATTTTATTGTAAAGTATACAATTATTTTCAATGCAATATTTAGGATATACTTAAAACGAAATGGTTAAACTTATGAATATTTTTTTCTTTTCTTACTGCAAACGAATCAAATTCTGTTATATTTAAACGATTAAATATCTTAAAATTATGTATCCCGTTACAAGAACCATTGAAATGAATTTTTTTTACATTAGGACAAAATTCTTTTCATTAATGTATAACATAATAAAGCAACAAAATATTAAAAGCATTTAAAATAGTCATAAACTCTTATTTTATGAATTACATTAACGGTTTGGTACGGAACATAATTGTATTATTCGTTTAACATAAGTTAGATATATATTAATTCCAACAAAATCCAATATAAAATGGCATAATAATACATAGGTATTATTAAAATCCCTATTATCTTTTATGGTGCTATAATTTATATGTTTATAAATGTAAATATTGTCATTTAAAATATTGGTACATTTATACTGTATAATATATCATAGTAAAAAAATCACATGTTAGAATAAATACAAAATTTGTAAGGAAGAAACTTACCGGTTCAGTTGGCCCATCTCTTTCCTTCCCTAAAGCTTGTCCCTCGGACCAACCCATCTTTGATAGCAGTTTAAATCCCCTGTTGTCTTTTGCTATAGATCTGTAAATAAAATACATAACAAATACATAATAAATGAAATGTATGTAAGTGAAAACACTGCATGAGAAGGCTCACAAAATAAACAAGAAGTAATAAAAATCTGGAATTACAAAGAAAGAAATGAAAAAATAAAATAAAACACTGATAACATGTTTTAAATATATCTTAATTGCTTAATTGCAATTGTTTTTAAGCATAATATAACAAATAAATTACTTACATATCCATTGAACTTTGTTGTGTTTTAGCATGATGATTCAAAGAACCGATGCACTGTCTTCGATTTTGCGCTCTGTCTTGGTAACCCAATGCTAATTGACTAGCACTTGCGACATTATCTTTTTCTACACCAAACTTATGCTTCAGTCGTCTTAATTCTTGTTTGTGTTGGTCTTTTTTAGAAGCTCTGTTCTCTTCTGCGTTAATGCTTTGCTGAACAAGTCCTGGCTCACAATGGCCACATGTTTCATTTCCATTATGAATGTGACACAACAATTTCGTAGTACTAACTTGTATAATCGAACCATGTGAAACTTCATGAGGTTCAGATTCTTGCTTAGCCACAGACAATCTTTTACCATTCAAAAACGTGCCATTTCTTGATCCTAAATCAATAACTTCGTATATTTTTTTATCTTCATTATATAAAATGCGGGCATGATGCTGAAATATCGAAGTTTTTTATTTAATATCTTATACAAATAATATTGTATACGTAAAGAAACTTTTGTCATTAACTTAAAAATCTTTTTAACTTACTTTACTTATATTTATATCTGGTATTACTACAGAATGATCACCTTCACGACCAATTGAACCACCAGTATATGCAACAAAAAAGAGACTCCCAATTTTTAATTTTGATAAATTGGTTTCCTTAACTATGATTCTCATGCATGGGGGATAGGTTTTCGCTAAATCTGAAATAAAAAATCAAATCGTTACAACGAAAAGTTAATGAATGTACTTCCATTCATAAAATATTCCAAGTATTATTTGCAAACGTATATCTATTCTATTAATTATATTGTAATTGCAATTAATTATATAACTGAAATGTAACTAATAGCAATTATATATGTAATCAAAAAAACAAAATTAAAATCCATGAATCATTAGTTAATAAAATTTTTTATTTTTGTGCAAAACAATTAAAAATAAACCTTGATCTTCCTCATGGTCACTGTCACTACTAGTACATAATTCTGGAGTAATGTCATTAGAATTGCTGTCACTATCATTGCTTGAACATTCACCCTCCTCAAGTTCATCTTCCGACTGTTCTTCTCTTTCCGCAAGTTTGCGTTTTTTCCCCTCATCCTACAAGAGAGACATGTGTGCATATTAAGAGCATAGGATAATTACCTAGTGCTTGACGCCTGTATTTTTCAATTGATATGTTTGAAAGGCCATTTATTAATTCATGTATGTCATCTGAAACCTGGAATAAAAAATGCTTGTATATGATCAATTTTCTTTAGAAATGTGGTACATAACAATAATAATTTAAACCCCAACCTTGGTTGTCTTTCTAGTTTTTTGCTCCTTCTTGCTTTTCACATGTGCAGCTGCTTCATTCACAGTTACTTGTGCTTGACTATGGAATTGATATGTTCCACTAGTTTCATCATAATAGTAATATGTACCTGTATTACCATCATAATATAAACCTTGTTTCTAAAACAGTTTTTTTTTTTTTTTTTATAATATGTAAGGATTATCATTGAAAATTTAATACTATTATTGCATACATACTTACTGCATCATAATAATATCCACTGTTGTAATCATAATATAAACCAGAAGTTTCTTCATAGACAAAACCAGTTTGCAACAAAGCAGACTCAGCTACTTCTTTAACTTGTTGTATAATACTAGTTGATGTTTTATCATTATTAACATTCCAATCCTGACATGATTCTTTTTCATATTCTAATGGATTCGTTTGTGTTCCATAGTCAATTAAGATTTTCTTTTCCATTAATTTTTTACTTTTCTGTGAGCAGATAAAAGTATAAAATAAAACATAAGAAATAACAGGAAAACTATATTTAAGAAATGTAGTTCTCACGTGTTCACTGAGTTTATTTCGTAATTTGGCAATCTTTTTATTTTGTTTTTTAATGTGATCACGCATTCTTTGAATAAATCTTAAAATATGGGGAAAATTATGTAGTTCTTCTTGGAAATCCGCTTCAAAATCTGATTTTATTTCTCCTTCATCACTTTCACTAGATATGTTATTTTCTATCATTCTGTTTGCTTTATATGCTGAAACCAATAAAATAAAATTTATTATTTGAATTTTAAATTTCTATTAAATTAGAGAAATGTTTAATAGTAGTTTAAAACACAATGTAAAATAACAACAATTTTTGGTAAAACATATGAATAATAAAGTCTACAAAAAATTTGGATTTTTATGTTCTTCAACACAACTTATAAACAAACACGCTAGACTTGATATATAACCTCTAATCCAGATAATGTCAAGAATCAAGTTCACTTATACAAATGAAACAGAACAAAGATTTTGTACTTCGATTGTATAGACAGAGATAAGAATAGTACATATAACATTATAACAATATAAATAAAATTTATATAATATTATTTATAACTTATAACTTATAAATTATAAATTCATACAATAAATTTATACAACATGTATATACAATATTATAACACAATATTTCTATTTCACATTTTCGTTTTACATTAACGCGCAAATTCCAATATATCTTATTCTTTAATTTCAATTAAAGCATGATACCTACATATTCTATGTATCTATAAACAAACTTATAATTCGTAATGCTAATTTAGTTATGTCAACAGAGATCAATTCATAGTTTTACTTGTACATTTAAAATACTGTAATTCTTTACCTTTCGCGCCTTTTTAAAATATGTATCCCTTTTCTTATGAAGCCAAACGTAAGAAACTTTTCCAGAGAAAGTATATTAACTTTAGATTATATATCTAACATAAATAAATGAATAAGTTCCTAGTGTGATCATTCTGCCATCTGGAAACAGCTGTTTGTTAACACCCCCGAGCATCATGGCCGCTCCCAGTCCAATGGAGCCGTCGAAAATGTCATTAGTCGGCTAAAATGCGATCAAATAGTGCCTAAATATCATTCGCTAATACGTCAAACATAAACACTGCGTACGCGATTCAGATTTGCTTTGTGTTTCTCGTATCTGTCATTTTGAAAATGACTCTGCTGTGATTCATTTTCAATTCGTATGCGAATGTCCCTCCTACGCTACGCATCTTTCACAAACAGTAACCAGTGTTTTGTTAAAGCATTATTTATAATAATAAACACGCTGCATTGTCAGGACATGTTACAATGATGCCGATAAAGGATAACCAGGATGTGGCATGTTTTCTGGTCACAAAACATTCATGGAAAGGAAAGTAAGTTCTCGTTTTTTAGTTCTTACTACTTGTCAAAAACTATCCGTTTTATGGATAATAATATACGTACAATGGGCAATAAAATAGGTACACAAGATTTAAAGCATCGTAAATTAGTTATAAAAAGTGGAATTGCTATTATAAGGTGTACATGTGTTTTTGTCTGTGTATACTTTAAATAAAACAAGAACCTAACGCTGAATTGTCTGGGATATAATAATACAAGGAAAAATAGTTAAATAAGAATCACATGCTATATATTTGTATCTTCCAATTAAGAGATTGTAATACTATCATGTTATAAACACATATTAATATTATAATATATTTTTAACATATTTTGACATTCAATATCATAATGGAATATAATTAAACATATTGAAATTAAGTAATTTCTATACTTATTTATTTTTAACATACATATAGCCTTGTTATATGGAACCTAAAATAAATTAATATATTTTTATATGGAATAATGTCATTTATTAAATTATTGTTATATTACATATTTTTATCTCAAATAAATATTAAAAATCTTATTTAATGCTTATACAACAGGTACAAACGTATCTTTTCAATTGGATCCATGGGTATAACAACATATAATCCTACTACATTAGAAGTTACAAATAAATGGGAATACTTAGATTTTATAAGTGTGCAACCAACAAACAGAAATCAATTAGGTTTGCATGAATTTAGTATAACAATGCGCAAAGAACGAAAAATTGACAATATGAAATTTAGTTCAGAATACAGAGCTCATCTATTAACTGAAGCTCTGAAATATAGAAACCAATTTGCTGAGAAACCTAAAGAAATTTTGGTGAGTTATATATTCTTTATATAACACTTTCAGGAAAAAATACTATTAAAGTTTAATCAAACCTGTTATCAACCTAGCCATATGGTTAATATATATGTAATAGTCTGTAGCATATTTGTTTACAATTATCTGTATAACTAATACATGCAATACCATTTATATCAATCTATATAATATCTGCTAATTGTAATTCAATATTTTTATCAAATTATTCTATTGAATTTTGTAATTAAATAAAATATTCAAAATAAAACAATAAATGGCAATTATATAAAAGAGGGTATATTAAAAAAAGTTACATTAGTATTAAAATCTTTTTAAATAAAAATGCAAAAAAGAATCAAAATATCTTATTAAGCTTCTCTCATGAAGTCAAGCAACTTTCATCTAAAACACTGTTTTATATTTCTCATACTTGTATAAATAATCACATATATATATTTAAAGTGGACATACTGTATAGTTATGAAAGCTTATGAACAAAAATATTAAGATTTCTACATAAAAAAAAGAATTTTGGAAAAATTATTAATATTTTTTTGTAACTTTTTCTAATTGAACAATTAATAAATCTTTTGCCAGTTGACTGCCCTAATTAAAAGCAGTAACTTTTATAAAAAATATATATAATATTTTTTTCTTCTTACTTCCAGTTTGCGAGTTATAATATAAAATCAAAAAATAGCCAAATTTTCAGGGGTCAATATCACTTTGCAGTGTTTGGGTAGCAAAAAAATTGCATTATATATAACTATATATACAAACACACATGTAATATTATCATGTCCATAGATAGAGCTAATCCAAACCGAACTCGCATTAAGATAAAAAATAACAAAAGTATTTTTATCAATATCTTGGAAATTAAAGCCGTGCGATGGTTATATCTATAGGAAAAACTTGTTCAGAATCATGGTCATAACATATATTTGAATATCATTGAAATTAGTGAGATTTACCCTTTTCTATATAACTGCTCAGTAGATAAACTATTATGTTCATCATTTTTAATGTGTACTGCATTTATTAAATTAATATTTTCATTTTCTCTAGAGGTATCAAGCTTATAAACATCATTGGTCTGATACAAGATTACCTGTTGTGTTAGAAGTGACGCCATATAGTCTTGACCAATTAGATCCAGCAACCAATATGGTATTAGCCAGTTATTGTTATAAAGATTTTGAAGGAATTCTTACAATGAAAGATTATTCTAATGGATTTGTAATTGTATGTGGTGGATTTGGACGTTTACATCTTTTTGCTTCTCAACACATGGAAGAAATTAAAAAAAAGCTGCTGGAATCAGCTATGAACAATTTAGGTATCAGCATTAAAGTTTTGAAAGAACCAATCAAATTAGATGATTTTGTTGCTCAGAGGTTGGGTAAATTTAGTGCTGATGAACATATAACAAGTGTATCAGAATTTACTGTTCATAAGTATTCATCTAGACATATAGATCCTCAGAGAAGAACTCTTTGTCTTTCTGATACTTGTTTATTGGAAAGAGATCCTCAGACATATAATATTTGTACTCTTAGACCTCTGTCCGATATTTTTGCGTTGATTCGTGACAATGAAAATCCACAATTATTTACTATACAGTATCTCAATGGTCAAACACGTAGTTATACTGCAACGGATAGAGATTCTTTGTTAGCTTCCTTATTGGATGGAGTTAGAGCGTCTGGTAATAGAGATGTTCATGTCAGAATGTATCCAGTACCTAGGGGAAAAAGACTTGGACCTCTTAATTTACCTGTTGATGAAGAAGTTGAAACATCTCATGTTAAGTTTCTTCAACAACCACCAAGTGGACGTAGTTTTGCTGAAATTTTGGAAAGATTTAATGCAAATATTCCCTACAGTGGTCTTAATTACTCTGTTACACAAGATGTAAGACATATTCCCTATATTTAATATTGTGTATATATATATAATTATATATTATATTATATATATTACTATTATATATATAATATAATATTATATATATATAATATTAAATTTCTATATGATTATCAAATATAAAAATGAATATTGTGCAGTGCATTAAAGCGGTGATAGTTTATTAAATTTGAATTAAATTATATTAAATTTTATTAAAATGTATGTGTGATACAAAATAATACATTATAATTATCTATACAGATTGGAATAAATTGAATAAATATCTATGTAAAAAGTTGTTTCTAATATTTTGTATTTTCTATTTCTGTTTTATTTATAATAATAAATAGATTGTATTGATCATATTGTATAGATGAATAGATTATACAGTAAGCTGAATAGATATTTTCTTTTTTTGTCTAGGATGTTGTACCGCTTGAATGGACTGCAACAACATTACAACTTCACATATACCATATGATGAATAACTACTTACAGGGTCTTTTTACTGAAAATAAAGATAAAATTATTCTTGGTGCTTTAAATGCGTTGGTCAATAAGGAATTAGAAACAAACAGTGAAATAGAAGCACAATTTCATGCTTTAAGGAGATTGGTTGCTAGCAAAATTGGTTTTACTGCATTTACAACTCTTCTTGGATTTAGAGAAGCTATTGGACATAAAGTTGTGAAAGCTTTGAAAAGACAAGATTATGGTGTAACACAAGCTGCTATAGATTGTATTTGTGCTCTCATGCAACCAATGCATGATGATTGTGATTTAAGACAAGAACAGTTAAATAAAAGTAGTCTTCTCAGTAGTAATAAATTTTTGGAAAATTTACTGGATATGTGGATTAACCATATTGTAAGTGTGAAAATATTAATCTTATCTTCGTTTTCTTAACAATAGCAATTACTGTCCTGTAGTATGCTAACATTGTTCCTATAAATATTTCAGAATCATGGTACAGGTGCTCTGGTAGTCTCTGCCATGCTTGACCTCTTAACTTTTGCTCTGTGTGTACCGTATAGTGAAACGACCGATGGTAAACACTTCGATAATCTTCTAGAAATGGTCGCCGCAAGAGGAAGATCGCTTTTTAAACTGTTCCAACATCCGTCGCTAGCTATTGTTAAAGGTGCTGGATTAATAATGAGAGCGATTATCGAAGAAGGTGCACCGGAAGTGGCTGCAAAAATGCAAGAACTTGCTCTTGCGGAAGGAGCTTTACCAAGACATCTGTTAAATAGTCTTTTTACTGTTGGTACTGATGGTAGACTGTTGACACATAGACAATTGTGTAGACATCTTGTAGGACTTTGGGTTACAGGACATCCTACAGCTATGGGACTGTTGAAAAGGATTATGGTAAATTAGCATTATTGACTGAGCTTATATAATATCATTTTCATTTAATTACAAAAATGGAAGTATCTAAGTTTGTATTCATTATGCATTTATACAGCCTGTTGGTTTATTAAATTACTTAGACTCCGATGAAAAAGTACCCGATTCATTTCTTGAGAAAGAACGATTGAACAATCGGGATAATTTAAAGATAGCTATAGATCATGCATCAAAAAATAAGAAAAGCCCACAGTGGATTGCGATCGAACGTCAAATGCGTGTAGTTGAAAAACATGTAGAACATGCTCTTCAACACTGGGGAGCTAGGATTGGAATCGAACGTAAAGAGAAAATCAAAGAACGTCCGATAGTATTAAGAAAACGCAGAGAAAGAATTAAATCGGAAGCAAATTGGAATTTGTTTTATTATAAGTTCAATCAGGATCATTCACTGCCGAATTTAATTTGGAATCATAAAACACGTGAAGAATTAAGAACCGCGCTTGAGAATGAAATTCGCGCGTTCAGTTCTGACAAAGATTTAGCAGGAGGAACTCTAATTGCTTGGAATCATAGAGAATTTGAAGTACAGTATCAGTGCCTGTCAGATGAAGTGAAAATCGGTGATTATTATTTAAGGCTTTTGTTGGAAAAAGATAGTCCAGACAGCCCAATAAGAAAATCGTATGTATGATAGAATTTTAATTGTTGTGATTACAATTCAGATTATATTAAATTTATTTCTTAAATTTTCTCACATGTATCATGTTGTGCAGATGAAGTAATAAATTGTTATTTTCATCGCAGATATGAATTTTTTAACGACTTGTACCATAGATTCATATTAACAACAAAAGTCGAAATGAAGTGCCTTTGCTTGCAAGCAATGACTATAGTATATGAACGATACTATGAAGATATTGGTCCATTTTCGGATACAAAATATATTGTAGGAATGCTGGAACGTTGTACAGATAGAATGGAACGTGATAGATTAGTCATGTTCATAAATAAACTTATAT
The DNA here is from genome assembly GCA_905333015.3 of Bombus campestris. NCBI lineage: Eukaryota > Metazoa > Arthropoda > Insecta > Hymenoptera > Apidae > Bombus > Bombus campestris. The sequence continues at coordinate 10,247,826 of HG995132.1, forward strand.
TACATAGAAGAAATGTAAAAGATATAATGGATCAAAACGGCGTACGCACATTAGTCGATCTCTTAACTTTGGCTCATTTACACACATCTAGAGCAGTTGTACCTACACAAACTAATGTAATAGAAGCAGGACCACAACAACAACAGGTTATGGAAAAAGAATGGTATTACAATGACGGAGATCAGCGGAAAGGTCCTATAAGTTTGAAAGATTTAAAGGAATTGTATCATACAAATCAGATTACATACAAAACGAAAGTTTGGGCACAAGGATTAGACGGATGGCGAATGATTTCGCAAGTTCCGCAATTAAAATGGACATTAGTCGCGAAAGGGACACCAGTAATAAATGAAAGTGAATTAGCAACATTGATCCTAAATATTTTAATCAAAATGTGCGAGTATTTTCCAAGTAGAGACGTTGATGACGCGGTAATTAGACCTCTGCCGCGCATGAAACGGTTATTATCGGATCTTCAGTGCCTACCTCATATTGTTCAACTTTTATTAACGTTTGACCCGGTTTTAGTTGAAAAAGTAGCTACTTTATTATGTGAAATAATGCGAGATAACGCAGATGTTTCGAAAATTTATCTTACTGGTGTCTTCTATTTCATATTAATGTACACTGGTTCAAACGTTTTACCGATAGCGAGATTTTTACAGTTAACTCATACGAAACAGGCATTTAGAAGTGATGATGTAAGTGTGAGATTTATATTTTTGCTAACTGACAAAACAGACCCCAGTTGTCTCACATAACATTTTAATATCGTAGAATGTATCATCAGACATCATGCAACGGAGTGTTCTTGGACAACTTTTACCTGATGCAATGGTTAGCTATTTAGAAAATCATGGCGCGGAAAAATTTGCGCAAATATTTCTTGGTGATTACGATACACCAGAAGCAATATGGAATGCTGAAATGAGAAGAATGCTTATTGAAAAAATTGCAACGCATATAGCAGATTTCTCACCAAAATTAAGAAGCCATACTATGGCTAGATATCAATACATTGCTATACCTGCGATAAGATATCCACAATTAGAGAAGGAATTATTCTGTCAAATATTTTATCTAAGACATCTTTGTGATACTGTAAAATTCCCACAGTGGCCTATTCCTGAACCGGTAAGTCAATAGTAAATGATCTAAAATTATTTATTTATTAATTCTTAAAATATATTTAAAATAATAATACATAATTTTTAGGTACATTTATTGAAAGATGTGTTAGATGCATGGAAGAAAGAAGTAGAAAAGAAACCACCACTGATGACAATGGATGAAGCTTATAAAGCCCTTCAATTGTCCAGTGGAAAACAACATAGTGAGGCTGAAGTTAGAAAATCATATTATAAACTTGCGCAAATGTATCACCCTGATAAAAATCCACAAGGCAGAGTATGTTGTATCAAATTCTATGTACATTAGCAACATATAAACATATTAAATTCTTCATAGAAGTGTTTTCTGTTCATAGGATAAATTCGAGGCTGTTAATCAGGCATACGAATTTTTATGTAGCCGAAGTTGTTGGTCGACTGACGGTCCAAATCCTGATAACATAGTGCTCATTTTAAGAACACAGAGCATTCTCTTCCATAGATACTCCGACGAACTTAGACCTTACAAATACGCAGGTTACCCGCAGTTAATTAAAACAATCAAACTAGAAACAGACGATGAGCAATTATTCTCAAAATCCGCGCCATTATTGGCAGCCGCTAGCGAACTTGCATATCACACAGTACACTGTTCTGCATTAAACGCGGAGGAACTTCGCAGAGAAGGAGGATTAGATGTTTTATTAGAAGCTTATACACGATGCGTTTCTGTGCTAAATAAATCGAGTAAACTTAATGATATAGCAGTGCAGGTATGCATGCATATCACTAGATGCTTCTCGGTTGCTGGGTCCTTTAGGGGCTGCAAAGATAGGATTATTGAACTACCACAATTAGTTAAGGACCTCTGTAGAATATTACACTTCAAGGTTAGTACTAGCAATTTTGAAAACATCGTTAAAAAATCGCTATTAATATTACATATATTTTTTAATTATTATAATGATATGTATTTACAGCATTTAACAAAATTATGTTCGGTGGCAACAGAATGCGTTTCTTCCCTTGCCACGGATAGTGCGTTACAAATGCAACTTTTACAATCTGGTGCTTTATGGCATTTATTATTATTTATGTTTAATTACGATTACACGTTGGAAGAAGGTGGCGTTGAAAGAAATCAAGACGAAAATCGTCAGGAAGTAGCAAATAATTTAGCGAAATTAGCAGTTCGAGCATGTGCAAGATTAGGTGGTTACATGGCAGGAGAGAATGAAACACCTGTTAATCCTGTTACTGTTGCCGCGTTAGAAAGTTTATTAACGCCTTATCTAGCTCGTCAACTCTCGAAGGATAAACCTGAAGAAATATTAAAAATTCTAAACTCGAATTGCTCCAATCCATATTTGATTTGGGATAACGGAACGAGAGCAGAATTGAACGAATACTTGGAAGCTAAACGACAAGAAAGATTAAATGGCAATGATAGTTTTGAACATGATTTTAGTGACTTTAAATATAGCGTCCATGCCGATGAACTTATTATTGGAGAAATATTTGTAAAAGTATACAATGAACAACCCAATTTCCCTATAGAGGTAATTTAACATTATGTAATATTTTTCTTATGAAAAAATTATTTTTACTTAAAACAAACCAATATTTTTTCAGAACCCCAAAAGTTTTACAATTAATGTACTTGACTTTTTGTCTGAATCGTCAAAATATTTGACATCAATGGGCAATATGGCATTAGCTAAGAAGGATCAAGCGAAATTGGAACATATTGTTATGTCTTTAGAAGCATTAAAAAATGTTATAAAAAATAATCCAGGAATTGAATTACAATGTATAGGACACTTCAGATTATTATTTGGACTTCTGAGTTGTAATAACTTCAAGTTGATACAGAAAAACGCACTTGAAGTTATTAGTAATGTTACAAAGAACCAAGAATGTGTAGACGATATCGCGGCAAACGAGGTTATAGTACATTTATTATTAGCTTTAAATTCTCTGCAGGAGTGTCAGTTGCTAATATTGGAAACTTTGTATGCTCTGATGAGCTCCACGAAGATCGTAAAGGATGCACTGTCTAAAGGTAAAATTAAACATGAGCCATATCTAAAATTATAACTTTCTTTTCAAAACGAAATTTATGAAAATTTTAGGGGCTGTTGTATACGTTCTTGATCTATTCTGTAATTCAAGTAACACTCAGATACGCGAAACAGCCGCAGAACTGCTTGGCAAAATGTCGTCTGATAAGTTAGCTGGACCAAAAGTAAAACTAGATTTGTCTAGATTTTTACCCAGATTATTTAGTGAAGCTATTAGGGATGCTCCAAAACAATGTGTGCATATGTTTGAAACAAAACACGAGAATCCTGAATTAATATGGGATGATAATGCCAAAGCTAGAGTGTCGAGGATCGTTGGGGAATTAAAAGACGAGTACATAAACATTTTTTAAAAATATTTATTTTCTTGTTTAATTACGTTCATCTAAGGCAAAATAAATTTTTTCAGATATTACATGTTACAAAGACGAAATTCCAATGCAATATTAAAGTTACCTGATACTCAAAGTAATATTGATATCGCAACAAATGAACCCGCAGTCGGAGGTGTATATCTTAGATTATTTATAGCCAGTCCCGCGTGGGCTCTTAGGAAACCTAAGGAATTTTTAAGCGAACTTATGGATACAACGTTAACCCTTATGTCCAAGGAGAAAACTGATGTAAGTGTACACTTTGATGTGTTATAGTATATGAGTATATTGATTAATTTAATAATATCCTTAAATAGTCGGATATGTTGGAATTAACAACACAAGCGCTAGTAAATTTACTTCAAGCACAACCAAGTTTAGCAGATCAAGTTCCATCATTAGGACACATACCTAGACTATGCCGACAAATGGCAATGCAAAATAATCAACCATCTGTATATAAAACTGCGATATTAATACTTCATCAATTAGCAGCAAGCGAGGTGAGTTCATTGATTTTTCTTTATGAAATATTAAATAGTATTTAATATCAACAACACTAATTAATAATATTACAGATTTGTATATCATCTATTTGTCAAACAGAATGTATAAGTCCACTGAAACATGCTATGCAATCTAGACGAGATATGATAGCAATAGCGTGCGAAACGCTGAATAGATTATTTTCGACTAATGAGGATAGACTTATAAAACAGGTAAATACAGGACATTAAATATTATTTCTATCAGTATTATAAATTCAAGAATCTTTGTTGTTAATTGTTCCTTATAGGCATTGGATGCTGAAATGGTACCTTATTTGTTAAATATATTAGAAGGACGATTGGACGTAATTGAAAACCCTGCAACTGCTAAAGCTCAAATAGTCAAGGCTTTAAAAGCAATGACCAGAAGCTTGTTGCTGGGTGAGAAAGTAAATGCGATACTAGAGAAGTCAAGTGTCTGGGCGGAATACAAAGATCAGCGACATGATCTGTTTATTTCTAATGCAACTAATTCTGGTTACCTTACTGGTACGATATACATATCAATTATTTTCATTTCTATATTAAATATAATATATTTAAACATACGAATGTAATAATAATATAATATATAGCTGGAACGCCGGTGTCTGCTGGTTATTTAACGGCTGGACCCAGTACCACATTAACCACCGGCCCACCCCCAGTCGACAAAGAAGATAGTTTAATTAATAGAAATGATAGTATCTGATATAGGTAGCATCGTAATTAAAAAAAAAAAAAAAGAAAAAAAAGAGAAGAAGGAAATAGGCAGTAAAAATGCCACTTCTGGAAATTCCTATCGGTAAATCGGTAAATCGGTACCGATGTAAAGACTACATTGCCTGTGATTTTTGGCTCCTTAAGATAAGGAATTTATCAAACGAATAATGTTTTTGTTGAATTTACATTTATATTAAGATTATCACAATACAATGATACTTTTTATTATGCTATATAGGCAAATTATATAATTATGTCAGATATGTCATTCTTTACAGAGACATCATCGTGTGGCAAAAGATAGTATTCAATGAAAGTCTATTACTAAACAAATTTTTCTAGAAAATGTCCCTCAAATAAGAAATCTCCCTCGTCGATTGTAAAAATTTTCTAGACAGCGTTTCATTTTGTACTTAGCAAATCTTCCGACACGATTTTTCATCTTATTGTGACAAACGAACTTACATTCCTGGCGAATGAAGGAATACGTTCGATGTTTAGCGTTGTTGCTGTATCTGAATGTGATTAATATTACTTGGAGAGATTTTTAAATATTTACTAATAAATACAATATATACATATGAACTTGGTCCAATTTCAACTGCTCGGTGTCCCGTGTATCAACGAAAATTTTATTGTTTAAATTATCATCAACATTATATAAAAACATTAAATCTATATTTGTTGAATGTATCTTCACGATCTAATCGCATTTTTTGATATGGCAAAATGCTTTCATTTTTTATATACATTAAAAAATTTAAGTATGTAATACACATAAAAGCACAAATGCGCTATTTTCATTCATTTTAAAAAGTAACGAAAATGTAACTGTATGAAAATGATTTATCATTATTTCTTCACGATAATTTCACGTTACATTGTTTTCTTCAAAAATCTTATAAGAAAACACGACAATTACGAGCGTATATCGAACGTCTACAACAAATCAAACAATTATAAGAAATTTTAAACTTACATAATCTTAAAGCAAAATCGGTTATATATTTTAAAGCGATATTCATTCATTATTTCAATATACAATATATGAATGTATATCCTTTACTTTTGAAATGTCACACATATATGTATATATACACACACACGTATATTGTACTTTGTTATACATATAGCTTGTTTTATGTAAGCTTAAGGCCGAAAGAAAGCGCTAAAACTTCTCGGTGATACTAAACGAGGATCTATCGAATGGATTAGATTCCATGAGTAGGGAGTTCCTCCTTTTCATATCAATTTCTAGTATTCTAACAAAGCGATCATTCAGCAAATACGGGCGGACATTCGTAGAACTTAGGAATATAAAACAAAAGTAAAAGAAAAAGAAACACGCTACGCGTTGTATTTTACTTGCCATCCACCAGTATTGTAATATACTTTTGCTACTTTGAATCGATAAGTTGAGTGTTCACGGCGTTAATCAAGCAACAAAACTATGTAACGAAGACACAAAAATGCTAAGAGTAATAGTTCCTTTGATAACAAGAATGTAATAAGTAATGAATATAAGAATATTCATGTGCCTCATGAACGGGACATAAAACAGTATTTCTATACCTGCACTACTATAATAAAGGCGAACAATTAAGTTCCTTTTAGACTTCAAATCTTCGTTTCAGGTAGACCGCAAATTTATGAAATATTTACGATTCTTTTGTCACCGTGTACTTGACTTATCGACCGAATCTTTTTTTAGAAAAATGGGAAAAGAAACAAAGTTATTAGTGATATAAAAAATAAAGAGATCGAAACGTTGATCATAACGAAATACAAAAAGAGTATAAAAACTGATTGCCATGTTCTTGCTGTACTTTGTGTAATATTGTTACTGACAGTCGAGCAACTGTGAACAAATATGGAAGAGCCTTAGTCATTTTTATGTATTTGCATCTGAGTTCTTAAGGTTGAGAATAAGATATTGTATATAAACAGACACACACACACACACACACACACACACACACACATGAAAGAAGTTATACCACAGATTATTGTACGTATGATTAGAAAATAAATGATTTTGCACATGGTACAATTAACGAAGATCGACTGTAAAACGACGTGATTTTTCTAATTTCATTGTCGTGTTTGTAAACACTATTTTAACGAATTGAGGAAAATTTGCCATTTTTCAGATATACATATGTTATTATTGTTAAACTTTGCATATGTCCATATTTAAACATTTGTTGTCGGACTGTTAGGAAATTAATTTGTCTAGACTGTTTTTGAATTGAGTAAACGTAGGTCTACTGTGAAGTCGTGCATTTCAGTAAGAGAGTAAAATTCGCTTTTTACAACTTTTTTAACTGAGCCTAGAATGAAAATGTAAACCACACATTTTGGAGATTTATACAGGTATGTATATGTCGAAAATTTCATCAAAATGGATTAACATTACTACGAGTTACGAACGGTTTAAAATGGTTAAAATCGCAGTTTTTCATGACTTTCGGTCTAAAATCTAAAGATTCTTACATCTTTGGATGCCTGTCGCTTATTTCTGTATCAACCGATTTCAACAAATTACAATTTTTCAAAAACCTTTTTACTCGTTATCTAGTAAATTAATCTTTCTAAGTTCTTAAAGAAATCAAATGATTTAACACAATTGAAAATAATCATCTATGGTAATAATAGAAATTTAATCCTCGGAAGATAAAATCAGTATTCAGTACAAATCAAAAATAACTACCTAGTTAACGCCATCTTTTAAGTATTACTAGAATTATAATTTCTGTACATGAAATCATTGTCTGTGATCAAATAGTACAGCTACTAACAACATCTCCATAATAAATTTAATATAATAGATTAGTCTATAGATTTAATGAAGAAATTAGCAAAAAAGTACATAAAATTTATCATTTTTAAATTAAAGTGTTCAACATGAAGATAGTTTGTGCTGTCAAAACTTGTAAATACTCTTTGGATAATGAAGACTCGACAAATGTCAAATTCATTCACTTTCCGAACAGTGATACGTAAGTCTGGTCAAATTATAAATTAATCACTACTTAAAAATAATATTTCATTCATTATACTAGTCGTAGTTATACATATTCTTAATTTGCAAGTAAATAATATTCTTTATTATCATAATAATCATTATGTAAAATAATATACTTAATTAGTAGTCTTTCTTTATTTATTAGAAATTAAATATTTTGTTTTATAACTTGTTATAAATTACTTTTTTTACAGTTCAAAAATATGGGCACATCAGTGTGATAGAACGGATCTTTTAATGAAATCTAATGAAGAATTGTATTCAAACTATTATATATGTTCTCATCATATAGAAGATCGTTATTTCATAAATAAGACAGATCCTGTGATAATAGATCAACATGCTATTCCAACATTATTTGAATCTGATATTATTGCTGGAAAGGATTCAAAAAATGTCTTTGATAAAAATGAACAAACAGAAATAACTGATAATGTTATGTTATCATATTGTGATATGGTTGTTGAAATGGATCAGTATCATGAAATCAGTATTAAATTTTCAAATTTATGTAGAATATGTGAAGAACCATGTTTCGATGGTATAGAAATATTTTCACTGAAAGGAATAGATCTAAGGCTAAGAGAAAAAATAAGTTTACATTTACCAATTATGGTTGATATGGAAGATATAATGCCACAGAAATTGTGCATGAATTGCTATAATAAATTAGAAGTTGCTCATTCGTTAGTTATAACATCTTTAAGAACAGACATGAGGTTGAAAAAATTTTTGAATATTAATGCAGAAGTAAGTAGCTAGTATATATAACTTAATATTTAACTACTATATATATGTATCATAATATTAAGATCAAATGTATATATTATTTTATAGCTAAATTATGATCATAAGTATAGTGCCATAGCAAAAAAGTGTTCCTTAGAAATAGATGAAGAAATGTCTATGAATGAAACAACTGATGTTACACCTGTAGAATTGTCTTCTAGCAAAATTTCTGTGAATCAGGATATTTCTAAAGAATTTAGTGACTTGGAAAATACCAATGTGCAAAAAGATAGTTTTCAAAATAGTATAAGAAAAGAAGGGCAATCTGAATTAAATAGAATTATTGCATCACATAATGAGGAAATTAAAGAAGATGAATGTACAGATAGACTAGCAAAAGATTATTCAGATAATGAAATATTAAATAATGAAATTCAATGCTTGTATTGTAAAAATATGTTTAAAACACAAGAGATGTTTGAAAATCACAAAATGTTGTGTGATGGAGGAGAAATAGTTGTACAAAAGGAAAAAGAAGCTAATAATAATATGAATGATAAAGAATCCAATAATATAAAGATAATGAACTTTCAATTTATAACAAAAACTTGTAATGTTTGTCATGCAAATTTTGAATCTGAAAAACACTTTGTTGAACATAAACTTTCATATTGTAAATTTCTTCAAGTAAAAGATTATCAAATTACTGATAAAATAATTATGAACAAAGAACAGTGCAATAATCATGAAGATTCCTACAATACCAATAATCCATCAATGGAAACCAATAAAAAATGTGGCCATTGCGGTTTGATTTATATTACTAAAAAGGAATTATTAAATCATATTATGGACTGTCATGAAGGTCAACTTCTATTTAAATGTATCATGTGCGATAGAAGCTATGAAAAGTGGTCTAGTTTAGATGTACATGAAGCCACTCACAGAATAGATAAACCTTACTTATGTGATTTATGTGGAAAGAGTTTTAAGCATTCCAATAATTTAAGAGGTCATAAAAGAACTCATTTAGATGATTCAAAAAAGAAACGACACATTTGTGACATTTGTGGAAATGCATTTAGATCTAGGTAGCATTCTAAAACTTTTAAGTACTATATCATAAAGTAAATCAGCAATTTTGTATTTTTCAATAATTGTTAAATATGTAATTCAGATTTCATTTGGGAGAACATATGAATCAACATAATGGAAATAAACCTTACTCCTGTGAAAAGTGTGGCAAAGCTTTTTACAAAAGAATACAACTAAGACAGCATAAACTTTCTCATGGTTTGAATAAACATGTCTGTCCAATTTGTGGCACAGCTTTCAATCGTAAAGGAAACATGAATACACATCTTAAACGTCATAACAGTGGAGATGGTATATATACATGTAGCGTAAGTATACCATTATTAGAAATAAATTAAAAGCATTCAAAATTAATAATTCATAGCATTCAGTATTACGTAAAGACATATGCATTTTATTTCTAGATATGTACACACACATGTAAATCAATGAGTGAGCTAAAATTGCATAGAAAAAAACATACAGAACAAGACACTATAGAAAACATAGAAAAAAAACATATAGATAAACCTACATGGAAATGTAAGAGTTGTGACCGAATATTTTCAACTCGAACGGTATTAGTAAATCATGAACGTACACATAAAGAAGATAAAATAAGTATCGATTGTAATATTTGTGGGAAAAAATTAGCAAGCAAAAATTCTCTGATGTATCATAAAAAATCCATTCATTCTTCGGAGAGACCGTATATGTGTCAATATTGTGAAGAATCGTTTGTTTCCAAAGAATCACGTCTTATACACGAAAGAATACATACCGGAGAACGTCCTTACGTTTGCAAAATATGTAAAATGGAATACAAATGTTCAAGCAATCTTAATCAACACATAAAAATTCATTCTGGGATTAAGCCTTATATATGTATATATTGTAATAAAAGTTTCACGCGTAGAGGAACGTTAAATGTGCATGAGAGAATACATACTGGAGAGAAACCATTTGCTTGCGGAACGTGTGGTAGAACATTTTCTCAGAAAAATGACATGATTAAGCACACTAAAACACATAATGCCAAATCGTTGTCTTGTGAACAATGCAATGAAGTTTTTACAAGGAAGAAAGATATCCTAAAGCATATTGCTTTGCACGAACAAAATAATCCTATAATTCAGGAGTATGTAGAGATACAACAAGAAATAGAACCTTACAATGTGGATATAGCATGCTCTGAATTTGAATAATTTTTAGGTATAATAATAATTAGGTACTAAGATAATTTGTGCATGTAGGTACATAAATTTAGTTAACAGATTTCGCCTGCGTTTAGTTTCAATTTCAATTACTGCTGCTAATGTCGTATTTATCTTGAATCGATAACGTTACATGTGATATGAAGTTGATAAAGGAATCACCTGACCATTTTAGGAAATAGTAAAAATTGATTTGTATATTTGCTCAGAGATTTACCTCGATCATGCAATACAAAATCCTTTAATACGTTAGGTTTATTTTATTTTATACTTATTTATGATAGTTGGTGATATGTATTTAAAAGTGACTAACTTTTGTAAATTGGTACTTCATCGCATTATTATTACTATTTTTACTAACGTAAATCATTATTGCGCGATTTTGCCAGTTTCATATTTGTCTATCTCAGATAAAAAAAATAGATATGAACTTTTCCGTAGATTCGTACAATTAAATATGTTCTTGTCTATGCTAGTGTGTAATCAAACAGTACAGATCCCTAATTATATAGGTTCTTGTATATGCTAACTTTAATTGACCTCAGCATTTGACCGCATGGTGCAGCACCTATACTAAGAAATAACTAGATTACGGGCGTAACCATTCTCGTTTCCTCTCTGTTATTACTATGGGTACATATAGAAATTATATGAAATTATTAGAATCGTGGCCCTTAGATAATTCTAAACCTGGCAGGTAATTTTGTTAAATAAACTAAATTTGGCTATTTTTTCTTTCCTTATAACCTATATTCAGGTTAGATTTAATATTTTAAATAGTTATGGTTATAAATGCTTTGATACTGTATAGTTATATGTTTTATAGTATTAGAATATGTTATTAATTTTATATCTAATTATTGTAATTGTTGTTATAAAATATAATTATAATTTATATGTATTTTAGAGACTTAGCTCAGCATATTCGTGATCAATTAAAACTTGCTTTTGCAAAGGGTGAAGCTAGTGAAGTAAATCGTAGACAATGTGATCATTATTACATGATTTTGAAGAAAATTTCTTCCAATCATTATGGACAAATGTATAGTCGTACACTTGCAAGTACTGCTAGTGGATTAACAAAAGATCAATGTAATTTATTGCTTACACCTGAAGGACAGGAATACTTTTCAGAAGATAGAAGAGGATTTATCAAGGATAAATTTTCAAGATTATTCAGGAATTTTGTTAAGAATGAAGCTAATAAGTGACATAATTCATGTATATAAATATTATGGCACGAAATATCTAAAAAAGGATGTACATTATTTATTTTGGACACATAATGATACGATAGATTTAAAGAATAGTAGAAAATATAGCAAAATAGCAAACAATACTGATAATACTACTAAAAATGTACCTCATGTGCCAGTTATGGTTAAGGAAGTATTACATTATTTGGAGCCATTACCAGGAAAAGTTTTTGTGGACATGACATTTGGAGCTGGTGGACATTCTACAAAGATTTTGGAAACTTCACCCGATGTAAAAATATTTGCATTGGATAGAGACCCTGTTGCATATCAACATGCACAAATTTTGTCAGAGAAATATCCTGGACAAGTAATACCTTTATTGGGGAGATTTTCTGAATTGCCACAGTTGCTTTGTAAATATAAGATAAATGTACATAGCATAGATGGCTTCTTGTTTGATTTTGGTTGTTCATCTATGCAATTTGATATTGCTGAAAGAGGATTTTCAGTGTCAAAAAATGGACCTTTAGATATGAGAATGGATGGATTTAGATGTCCATCAGAACCTACAGCTAGTGAAGTTTTAGAGCAAATAACAGAATCAGACTTAGCTCGTGTGTTAAGAATTTATGGTAATGAAAAGTATGCTAAAAAAATTGCACGTGCCATTATAGAAGCTCGATATAATTTTAGAAATTTAAAAACTACACAAGAATTAGCTCAACTTATTGAATCTGTGGTTTCTGAGAAAAGACTTGATCAACTTGGCAGATATTCTCATTGTGCAACAAAAACATTTCAAGCATTAAGAATTTTTGTAAATAATGAATTAAATGAGATTAACTATGGTATTGTTATTGCTGGGTCATATTTAAAAACGAATGGTCGTTTAATAACAATATCTTTTCATTCTCTGGAAGACACAATCGTTAAAAGGCATATGTCAGGAAACATAACAAAAACTGTAGCTAATGTGTTACCATTAAAATATTTAAATTATGGTAAATATTATAGTTTAACTGAAATGGAAGATTTTAATAAAACACCTTGGAAAATGTTGCATAAACATGTAATAACACCTACACCAGAAGAAATAAATGTAAATCCAAGATCACATTCTGCAAAATTACGAGCTATGTGTAAAATAGTTTAAATTACTGTCAAATTTTAGAGTTTACACTGTAGATACGAATAAATATTTCCATTCATATCTTTTTTTAAATAAAAAATAATATTTATTGGATCTTTGACAATATATGTACATTGTATCATGTGTAAAAAAAAAGAAATAAAGAATTACAATTTGGAGATGCGAAAATATACAAAATATTCAAGGTAAAATATTCTTTATAATACTTCATACATGAAACAAATCACCATTTAAAATCCATTTTTTCATTTTTATTCACAAAGATATGAATTTGCATAAAAATTTGCAGTCTAATTGTAAATCATGAGAACGTTTATAACATTGCAGGTATAACATACTTAAAATAAGCCTTCTATTTCATCTGTTTCACTGTTCCACTCCATGTCATAAATGCTTGGTCTTGTAGAAAGACCTGGCATCATCATTATCTAGAAATATAGTACATGTTATAGTTATATATTATATCGTAATATTCAATAATCTGAAGAACTTACTTCTCCTACTATTGGTACTATAATGCCTGCTCCTACTGACACAAATATATCAGTAATTTTGAGTGTGAAATCTGTAGGTGCACCTTTAATTGATGGATCACCCGTTAAAGAGTTTGATGTTTTTGCCATGCATAGCGGTAAATTATCATAATTTAATTGATTATACTTTTTTATTTTCTCCTGAACCTACGTTCATAATTATTGATTGTACACATAATTGTGTAAATTTTATATCAAACAAGAATTTTCTACAAAATTGAGAGCTTACCTTGTCCGCAAGAACAACTTCTCCAGCTCCATACATTTCTTTGGCAATAATATTTATCTTTTCTTCTATACCAATATTAAGATCGTACAATACTTTGAAATTACTGACTTTATTTGTAGCAGCTATCACTGCATCAGCAAGTTCTGTGGCACCAGCACCACCCTCTGCCCAATGATTACATATAGCTGCATTAGTAGCACCACTTTCTATTGCTGCTCGTTTCACTAATTCTAATTCAGCTTGAGTATCAGTACTGAAATAATATTTTACGATTCTGTATTTATTACGCAAAAGTATTTACAAGGAAAATTATTTACCTTTGTGTAAAATTTACCTGTGAACGTTAATGGCAACAATAACTGGAACACCAAATTTAATTCCATTACTGATATGCTTCTGAAGATTCGGAAGACCTTTCCTAACTAAATCAAGATTTTCCTCGAGATATTCTTTTTTTAATGGAACGCCAGTCTTTACTGGGGGCCCTCCACCATGCATCTTTAATGCTCTAACAGTTACAACAAGCACAACAGCGTTTGGCATATGATTAGATGTTCGACATTTAATGTCAAAGAATTTCTCCATACCGATATCAGAACCGAATCCACTTTCGGTTACTACGATACCTTCCGGTCCAACTAATTTTAATGCAATAGCGTCTGCTATGATGGAGGAACAGCCGTGAGCAATATTTGCAAACGGTCCAGCATGAATCATCACCGGTGTTCCTTCCAATGATTGCATAAGTGTTGGCTCAATAGCATCTTTCAATAAAATTGCCATTGCTCCAGTCATACCCTAATGTATCTATATATTATTAGCGAGCATTGGAATGAAATATTTGCAATTTCATAATTTGGATAATAGATATACTAACGAAATCTTCGGCAGTTAAAGGTTCTCCATCTTTGTTAAAAGCAACTACTATGTCGCCGAGTCTTCGCTTCATATCATCGACGCTAGTTGACAATGCAAGTATCGCCATTATTTCCGAAGCGACAGAAATGCGGAATGATGTTTCTCGCGTTCTACCTTTCTCGGTCGGACTTTGACCAATGGTAATCTTCCGTAAATATCGGTCGTTTGTGTCGACCACTGAAATAAGTATATTTGTGTAAAAGATTGCATCGTTTTTTAAATCTTCTTTGCATGATGTATTCCATGTTACCTCGAGTCCAAGTAATGTTTTCTGGGTCAATATCTAATCTCGCGAATCTCCTCCTTTCTTCTTCCGTTAAACTATTTGGATCGGTCTTTGTGATACCTAGTTTTTTTAAACGTTTTAATTGTATCTTCGAAAATTTCCTTTCATTTTTGATAGTTGGTACAAGATGATCGTAAAGAGACTGATCACTTTGAGTACATTCGTGGAAATATCGAGTATCAATTTGTGCTGCTAATAGATTATTCGCTGCGCTTATTGCGTGGATATCACCAGTTAAGTGCAAGTTAAATTCTTCCATAGGAATGATCTGAAAATTGTATTATATTACTTATATCTTTTTATTTGATAGTATGCTTTGATATTTTTTTTTCATTGTTATTTCTTTTTTCATCTAAGTCATACAATTAGTACGATGATGAACATCTCTTTTGTGCTAACGTGACTGGCAGTAAGATTAATTTGTATACTTTAAAAATTTTTTTAATTTCGATGGACAATACCTGTGAATATCCTCCACCAGCCGCTCCTCCTTTAACTCCAAAAGTAGGTCCTTGACTAGGTTGTCTTAGAGTTGCAAATGAATTCTTTCCTTTGACTGCTGTTAATGCTTGCACCAAGCCTAACGACATTGTACTTTTGCCTTCACCAAATGGTGTTGGCGTGATACCAGCAACTACCACAAGTTTCCCATTTGGTTGGTTTTCCAATCGTTTTAAAACTTTCAAGCTGATCTTTGCTTTTGTACTTCCATAAGGACTAATTTCACTAGGAAGTAATCCAATTTCCTCGGCTAAACACGTGATTGGTTTAGGTTCCTGATTTCTTGAAATCGTTATGTCGTTAGGTACCGGCTTTTGGGGATTGACTTTTAAAATTTTTAAATTCCATTTCTTGTTTAATACTTTTTCTGCTGTTCTTTGTGCAGATATTACTGTGTTTTTCATTAACATAGCAACAGTCATTGGACCAACACCACCAGGTACTGGCGTGATATAAGACGCTACTTTAGCAGCTTCGTCATAATCTACATCGCCCACCAAACGTTGTCCACTTTTTTTTGTAGGATCTGAAAGAATTCTTCAGATTATTATTTTATAAATGAATTCAATGACTGTAATTATTGCATTTAATTGTCCGGCGCTCTCTCACTATTTTCGATTGAATCGTATTTTTCTATCGTTAAAAAATTTCATTAAAAAAAAATTGCTATCGATTTTCGTGAATCGTCGTTTTAATTGTATATTACAATTCTTTTTAAGACAGTAAAAATCTTCTTCTTCGTTTCAAGATTGCGAAATACAAAATTTGAGGATCGCAACTAGATTGATATACTTTAAAACCCTAGAATTCCATTAAGAACAGGATAAACAAAAGTAAATTTCGGAAAGAATAAGTTTAAAAAATGAACTTCTTTAGCCAAACTAGAATGAAGAAATTTGTTCAGATTTATTTCTTCCGTATTTGCCTATTATATATGATATTTCAAAATTCAAGATCTACATTATGAAAAAGAAAGTACCGTTAGCGCTAAATACACTTTTCATAACAGTGATAATGAGCTTAGGAATTATAACATTAAGTACAATAATTATTGCAAGTTTAACATTAATAATACACGATTTTAAGGGAAATAATATTGATGGGAGAATAATATCAATGAATTATGTTTACCTGGAATGGAATTGATTCCGCAATCGATTACGACTGCACCCGGTTTAATCCAGCTTCCTTTAACCATCTGGGGTTGACCAATACCAACCACTAAGATGTCAGCTTGTGAAACCTTTAATCACAATCGAATATTCGATGTAAAATATAGTTAAAATATTCTAAATCTTCGTTTAAAAATTCGTAAAAAGCATAGCTAAAATGTTAATCTTATAAGTGAAAAATGTCATCTAGCATTTTTTATTTTTCAAAATATACTGAAATATTCTAAGCTATCTATCTTTTTACCCTTTAAGCACTATTGTATTATACAAATTGTTACGAAATGACGACCAAATATTTTGAATTGAATGAAGAAAAATAAAGACACAAGAAATAATAAAACTTAATTCTTCTTAGGTACTTCAAAATGATACATAAATCATATGAACTAAGAAAGATATTATGTTGATCCAATGGAGATAGAATACTTACAATTTGTGGAAGATTTCGCGTTTTTGAATGACATACTGTTACAGTTGCGTTATGCCATTTTAATAATTCAGATATAGGTGTACCAACGATTTTACTTCTGCCTATAACTACAGCTTGAGCACCAACGATCGGTACGCCACTTCTACAAAACATTATTTTAATTATTTTGCATTAGATATCATCTTATACTTTATACAGGTATACAACTATCATGCGTAATCGTTATATTTATCTATTTAAAAAGTTATTTCTTTTTAATTATCGTGTTGTGTCCTTTTTTCGAATGGAAAGCATAAGGAATTGTTAGCTGAAAAGAAAAAAAACATTTTCAACATACTTTTTGATAAGTTCAATGCATCCATTTGGAGTGCATGGTAAGAATCCAGACATATCGCCAATGGCTACTCTTCCTTCGTTAATTGTGTTTAATCTAAAAAGAAATAGAATATTTTAATATTCATTGTTCTGTGCATAAGAGGAAATAGGCATTACTTCCTATTTTCGGTCATAAATAAAGGTTAATGTGTGAATATTTTCCAATAATGCTGAATCGACGGAAATATTGTGACGTTCCCTAACAAAATAAGTAAAAAATTGTTATCGAGTTTGCGTGTTTAAACGGAAGGTTTTTAACGACTACGCTCTTATCATTTAATTCGAGATGTTTTGTGTTAAAGGTCACGCTACTGACGCGTTTTCTTGTATGTGTCAGCATTTATTTCTTACATTATGTTATCCTAAAACATATTTTGCTTAATAAATTTGTCATTTAATAATAAATTTTTTAAATTTTCATTGCGCAGATTGTTTAATTCATATTCGTATACGTGAGTCGATGCATGAAATATATTTAAAATAGATGTTAATTATATTATTTTTTTTTTCAGTTTGAATGAACAGTAATTCAAAATTGAGCACAGTATTAAAAAAAAAAAAAAAATTATTACATTGATTATGACAATCTGGAAAACTTACCCATCCACATCCTTTTCGGGGGATACTAAGTCGGTAATCATAAGAGAATTAATTCTATTGATACTGTCAAGTGGCATTTGTACGATGATACCGTGTATGTTTGGATCATTGTTCAATTTATTTACTTTGTTTATTAATTCTAGTTCTGTGATGGTGTTTGGTAATTTGACATGATTTGCGACAATTCCAATTTCACTTGCCGCTTTTATTTTCATTCTTATATAAACATTTGAGTCTTCTCTGCCGCCTACTTGAACGATCGCTAAACCAGGTACATAATTTGGTAATTTCTCACTCAATGCTCTCACATCTTTCTTTAGATTTTCACGAATTTCGCTAAGAAAGTAAAAAATTCATTATAATATATATTTTCAATAATATATAATATATTTAGAACTATATAAAATGATTTGCGAAAAATGAAGTATTAAATTTGTTAAGTTAATAATTTAGGAATGTATCTATTAGAAATTTTTTTTTTTTTTGTAATATATTTCGAATTAAATTGATTTCGTATACATATTTTGTTGATATTGACATTGATAATTAGAAATTTGAAATATTTTATTGGTAGAAATTTCCTATTTGCATATATATATATATATATGATAATATTTTTTAGAAATAGATAGATAAATTAATATATTCATATGTATATCTACATTTTCGATATCGCATGCATCTCTTACGAATATTTAAATTTGGCGGTTCTTAATGCAGATATATGCATCCATGTTTTCTAAAGAGTAATATACAATTAAATGTTTTACTAAATATCAAAGATTTCATTTCAAGAATTATTTGTATTGTAATAAACGCTTTTTTATGATTATGTAATCAAGTCACAGAAAATATACATAACCTCACATAGGGAAAGAAGCATACTTTTATAAAGCATATAATTATTAAGAACTGTTTTAAGAATTAAATTATAAAAGATAGGAAAGTCAGTCCAATGAATAGTATCGACCTCTACGCAACTATGAAACACTCGGAAAATTAATTTAAATCGTAATTTCTATTCGAAAAGCTTTTATTTTGAAATTTGAACCACGTGTAGGATCAGATCGATAAATTATTTCGAAGATCTATTCTGAAAGCTGTAATACATTTTATTTGAATAGCTACATACGAATTAAGTATGCTCTTTTTATTGTTTAAAACTTATTTTTGATAGCCTTTAATAACTTACCTTGCCAATTCGGTGCCGGATAACACAATTCCTCGTGCATCTGTCGACATGATTCTGTGCAAGAATCTATAATCACACAAAAGAAATTACTATCTTTTTTTTTACTGATTTTTCACTGTACAAATTAATCACTGTGTAAATTAAGACGTACAGATCGATACGATCAACATGAATTTACTGGAAGACCGACACTGTTCGAATGAACACTTTTAGTGCAGGCAACCGGTTTACAAGCGATTCAACTCGTGACTCCTGAATGCTCATGTATATAAGTATATATCTTTGTAGTGATATCGTTATGCGAGCAGTTCACACATTGAAGCATCTAATCGATCATTTAAACGTATTGCTTGAACATGTGTGAAACTTGAGCAAAATATAATATGTAAAGCATGTGTGTGTCAATATGTGCAATAAGATAAAAATTAACCCAGGCAAATGTTCTAACTATTACTTTACTTTACTGAATAAAGAACCAATCCCCAAAGTCAGTCTTCACAATTAAATAAATTCTCTCAGATATCTCGGATTTTAATTAGACAAGAAACCAAACTGAAGAAAACACATTCAAGGGAAAATAAAACAAATAAAAATTACTAGAAAATCAGTATAGTATGATATATTAGACTTAAAATAAGAAATTCCAAATTGACCAGAGGTAACAAATTATTAATATATAAAACCATTATTAAACACGTATGAACATATTCATTGCAAATCGGGAGTATGGTGGTCAAGTCAAACATCAAAAAATAGAAAATCTAAATATAGATATAATGTAAATAAATGTATTTAAAAAAATGGAAACCAAACTATCATATTAAGATCCATCCTCAACGCGTTGACTTTTATCAGAAACGATGATGTAAGGAAAATGTTAAAAATTCTCACAGTTGAAGAAATTACATGACACACCACAGCATATAAACAATTACACAAACCCACTTACTAAAAACTGCTACACATACTCCGATTTATTAATGCTCACGCACTAACACATTACACACATACATGTATGTAACAGTAATAGAACGTTCCACTAATTCCCGATAATTGTATCGGAATCCACACGATTCTTTTTAATCCCTAAAAAAATATACTTAACGGTTAGGAAGACAAGAGTATTAAGAGTTGGAAAGAGTATTATAAGAAATATTATTCTTACTTGAAAGTTTGCAGCATCCGTGTCATATCGTAGAGTTAAGATGATGATCCGGTAGAGACTAATGAATCATTAATAAATATGATCTCCATGGGGGGTAAGAAAATACATGCAACAAACAAGAGAATGAATGTTTACCGATAATTTATATCGGAACTGTATTTGATAAACTTTGATCTTCATTATTTGACATGCATGCATGAAGACAACATTATCATCTTTACGAGATGCAGAGTATATACGAGTAAAACAATTTCTTCTTAAATTAGCGATATTTTGTATTCGTAATAATAAATTTTTTGATGAATATAACAGAATTACAATCTTAAACATGAATGAGATAAAAGTGAATGCATTTTCGTAATATTTATGTACGTTGATATGAAAATGAATCTAAATATGCTATGTATAGCCGGTGTAAAAAGTAGTCGTATACCCTTTGAAATAGAATTTTTTTTAAATTGGACCAAACAACTTGATTTATTTGGAGAAGCTGGAAAGATTAGTTTACTAGAGGAAGCGTAAAAAGACTTTTGGAAAAGTTGCAATTGTTCGGAATTGCGATGAAAGAAGTAAATGTTGCGCTTCGTATCTTTTTTTATCGAAATCGATTGATGTGGTAACAAGTAACAGTCATTGAAAGATGCAAAAACTTTTACACTTATTGCAGTTAATACACCGAAAGTCGTGAAAAAGTGCGATTTTCACTATTTTTAGCCGTTTGTAGCTCATAGCGACGTTTATCGATTTCAATAAAATTTTCATCATGTATGTGACTGACATAAATCTTCAAAATTTATTGTTTATAAACATAAAAAAAGATGTAAAACGCTTTCTCTTTTTTCTTCGCGATTACGAACAATTGCAACTTTTCCAAAAGTCTTTTTACGCTTCATCTAGTAAACTAATCCTCCTAATTTATCTAAAAAACTCAAATCATTTGATCTAACTTGAAGAAAGTTATTCTGTTGTAAAGAGTATGAATACTTTCTATATCAACTATGCATATACTGTATATACATATTTGTATTCGTTTTCAATAAATAACTGACGAATATATGATTGATCGTGAGATGTTACTACATGTTGATAACTAAATGATTTATTAAATCTTATCATAGACGTCAAAGCTTCGCAATAAATTCTTGTAATTTGATGCTAAAAATAATTAATTTCCTAGTCAAACGAAATATAACTAGTACATATTTCAATATTTTCAATATTCATTACACAAAATTCGAGAATTTCATATCCTATTAATTAATATTTTAAAAATCTATGTATCTATAATATAATCAACGAATTTTAGAACAGGAATAATTGAATATACATATAGTACCTCTTAATTAGTGAATTGTGGTTTATTTTTCAAATACGAATTCGTATTATAATTTTAATTAATGTACGAGATACGATAATTATACTAAGTTTAAAATATTTATGATGAATTAAAATTGAAAATAATTGACGCACGTCAAGCTCAAGCGATGACTATACAGACATTAACGCTTACTGAACTAAACTGCTATTGTCTCTATACAGCCTCGATACAGAAACGATACGAACTAACCATGGCTATTTGCCTGACTGACTAACCATACGACTAGCCATGACTACCATCGTCTACCATCAGTTACTATCCCGAGCTTCTCTTCGTTTCCCTTTTTCCTGGGTGCCAAGGAAAGGAAAAGCTTTCTTCCGAGGTGGGGATAAAAAACCCATAAGAATTAAAAGGATAAATTTTCTTTTCCAGGGCCCATGGGTTTGTTGGTAAGTTCCAGGGTCTATTCTTTTACGACATCCTATCTTCGGACGTCGTTTTGCGGGCCATGCGGCCAACACATGTCTTTAACTTCGGAACTTTCTTACAGCCATGGGTCGCTACATAATTTAGAAACGTTAAAGAAAGCTGATTTTTTTATCAAATAAGTAATGAATTGTATTGTTTTATAACTTACTACTTTATCTTCTAAGAATAATCGATTTTTATTTTATATTTATATTTGAACGAATAATTTTCAAAGAACGCATAATATATATGTTTGTTAATACGTGTTCATATTTAATTAAGGAAATATAGAAAGGCTCAAAGTTGTTTATACGGAGCTTTGGGAACAGTTCAAATTATACTACTCTCGAGAACTTTGTGGAGAACCGTGCAAAAACAGCTTGCTTTCCTCATTCTGTTCTGTGTTTCAAAACCCCACGAGTCGATAAACCCATCTAATTTACTGCGGACGTTTTCCAAGACTAAGCAAAAACTGAATTTAAGCTTCTTGATGTTACGACGAATAATTTCGTCGTCGTATCATTAAAACTATAGCCAAATATTTTTCGAGCTATAAACAATATAACATTTATTTAATATTGGGCAAATGATCGGTATATTAAAGTTTGGTCTATCGAAAATTTTCTAAATAATATCATAATTCAACTTAATTAAATTTGTAACTTCGTATTCATATCTTGCTTAAGTTGTATTATTCGTATTATTAAAACACGTACAATAGTGCTCGTCGGTGATTAGACGTCTTAGTGTCTCGACAACTTGAAAAGATTATACGTTTGCTTCAAACGGCTCAATGAAATTAAGCGTAGTATGTTCTACGTCCTTTATCCGGTCTTCGCGCTGATTGGGGGATCTGTAATGTCATTAGGCCGTGGTCTTCAACTGACCGTTCTGCCGTTTCGTCATTCGAGGTTGGAGCAAACGGCGAAGATTAGTAAGATTAACCAAGATCCTCCTTCTGCGTGGCTTTCCGTGTTCTCAGAAGGGCGGAAACCCGACGAAGAAGCGTGAATCGTGGCTACGTCTCTGATATTTCAGATTTCCCCTGTGCTTCGGACAAAGCGGTCTTGATCTGTGTTTCCGTCTTTATTCCTCTTTCATCGAGTTCAATCGCGTTTTCTCTAATTAAAGGTAGTTCTCATAGAGATTTGATTAATGCGATACTATAATATTGTGAATTCTTAACAACACCTGCACTACCGGTCAGACAATTACAATGGCTACAAAAGATAATTGCATTTCTTCCTCAGGTTCTATGTATATTTCATTCTCATCAAATTTTCTTAGTCGTATGGAAGTACACTATCAAATGATAAGAAATTTAATATACTTGGATTTAATTACATACATTAATTAAACACATACATACATAATGAATGATTTCACATCTGTAAGAGTCAAACATAATGGATCATTTCCGTTATGAACGTTCATTATCCTCGGCTGATTTAGTCATCAAGCTATAGATAAGATTAAAGTTTTTTGAAACTGATGGAAAGGCTGTCGAAGCGATAATATTTAAAATCAGTTACCACTATCAAATATCGTGTACTTCACCTTAACATATCATTTACGATGTTTTTAATAAACAACTTATATTTCATACGATATATATATTCCTTTATATAGGAACATACCCATTTGTCGATTCCATAAGAATATATTAAGTACGGCTTTTAATTGTTAATTCGTCATTAATTTATATATTTGAGCAATATTCATATAGTGGTGATATAAGTCGATAAAAATTTGGGGGACTGCAACCAGTTTAATAGGGATTTCTGCTCATTGATAATATTCCATGAAATTTAGATGCATGTAAACGTTCGGATCGCTAACTGTTTAAGTACACTTTCAAGGCAACTCCCGGAGGATCTACGCTCGCACAAGTCTCGAATCTCGCGGGTCTTCGTAGCTCAAAGTTAATTAATATTTGACCGACGGTAGGAGAGTCGAAGATCACGTGGAAATTGGCGGTCTCTATGAAATTGCTGGATCGATGTAGCAATCGGCATCCATAATTTCTCGCCCTGTGTAGATTTCCGTTTACTCTGCAATCTAAATGCTTTTTCTACATGAAATTGTTTATGGTCTTCGTATCGTCACATGTGATTTACTTATCGAGATTCTCCTTCTCCTTCTTTTAGCTAACCTGTCGATTCGTTTCCTCTCTGATACGACCCTACGACTCAATCTTGATTCTGAAGATCTGCCTCGGGCAATCTCATGCAGAATCAATATTACCCTAACTTCCATTTACCCTTCATACTGTAGAAATTGTTTGCCCATTTTGTTATTCTCAGTGAAGTGATTTTTTTAATGTACATCGTTGGTTCAATGATTTGTAATTGAAGTATTATTACTTTTGTTGAAAGTGATGTTGGTTTCCACGATATTTCTTCTGACAAGAAGTAGTTGGAAAGATTTTAAAATTTGTCCAACAGGTTTTGTTAGTCCGGTTACACCGGAACAGTAACCGGAATAGATCGAATGCTGCATTATGTGGAAGAGTAAGGTGAACGTTAGGATATTCTTTTGTATCTCTATTAATCGCTATATGATATTTTCTTATCTTAAATGAACAAAGCAACAACTATCGTAAAAAGTATTTGTGTGATTAAAAGAGTGCGATATGAACGTAATCCTGTAATTCGATCTTTAAGCTTTACGTATTTTATGAATCAGAAATAACGTATTAAAACTCGAATAACCGTTTTAACAACTAAACATTATTGTGATTCTAGACGAAATTAATATTCTCTCGTTCGCGTACGGTAAAAATCTAAGAATTTTTCCTCAAATTTATCTTTCATTCACTCTACGTTTACTGCAAATATGCTCATTGTTCCAATAAAAGAGAAAAATGTGTTAATGATTATGGATCTTTACCGTCGAAATAAAAGGTATTTATTTAGTGAACGATTCCAACAATATTAAACGATACAATCTTGCGCGTGTCTCAGCACTTTCTTCTCTACACGACCTTCCATACCAGATGCCCTTCCATACACGACTGACGACAGAACAGTTTACATTCTTTTGTTTTCGAGACATCGCGGACACACATACCCATACTCACATACTACGCAGTTAATTTAGCATATAAAATTACACATATCTCAACAAGATGTTACGTTTAGAATTAATCTTTAATTAGCGAAAAGTCAGAGAAATGTAAAGCAATTCGATAGACGATGAGAAAAGGTATTGCACTATTATTTTATTTACCATATTCATTCTCTTGTGATAGCCGTTCCGAAACGAACCTACCTTCTTAATTCGTCCGTAAACATTGATTGCATGCTCTGTTAAAGCTTTCATGTAGTTAATGTTCCATTAAATTAACTAAAATTGCCATTCGTGAATCTATTTATATGAACTCCTACTATATGAACGAAAAATTATTATATTATATAGCGGGTAGAATCAATGGATTCTTATTACATGCACTCTAATCTAAAGTATTCTCCAATAAAATCATATAAATGAAGTTTCACAAGTAACATTCAAATCACGAATATCAATACTAACCTTCTTCGATTCTTCTATCGATCCGCATTGTCCAGTACATCTCCATCTCGTAGGTCATGCTCTCCCTACGCTCTTCCCAAGAAGCCTGGATTTGATTTTCGTTTCACTTTCCATCTCTGACCGGTTTCTTTATCTCCCGCTTTCTTCGTTGCTTCTACCAACGCTAATACAAGTCGAACCGGTACCGGTCGAGCGTTTAGGTCCGAACGAAGGGTGCTGCTTGATGGTAGGAGAAGGGGTGAGTTTGTAGCTTCGTCGTGGAATAGGTACGTACAGATTCCAACTTCTGCGGATAGTTAAGCTTAAGGGTTCTACGGAGAAACTAGCCTTGGGGTGACTGGGGCCATGGATGATCAGGGCTGAAGTAAACTGGCGCGGAGAGGACATAGGGGGAGGGGGAGAGGAGTGAGACCGAAGGAAAGGGGCTGGATTGGGTGTTATAGGGTGGAAGATTTCTCCATCTCGAATAGCAAAGCAACTTGGACCGCAAATTCCTTTACGTGGTTCAGGGTGGAGTGCATCCACGGCTACAGTCTAGGAACGAACTCGATTTCGTTAATAGGTCGTGTTTAACTTGTGCATTTTATTTGTTGGATATAGCGAAAGGGCTTTTAGCCTGTTTCTCGGACAGACTCTTACCGCAGTTCCGTGTAATCAGATAAAAAGAGAAACGAGACAAATTTTTTCAATGTTTTTGGATCTTTCACTGGTTTTAACTTCGTTTTGTGATGATAAGAGGATAGTTAATTTTTCTAAGTAACTTAAGTAACAGAGGTTTTGATTTTGCTAATATTTTTTGAGAAAGAAGGTAAAAAAACATGCAGGAAAAATGCAAAGGACTATAGAATTATGTTTAGATATACCGACCAGAATTTAGAATTATTGAATTATGTGTTCCATAGAATTTAATAGTTTGAGAACATTTTAGCATGAGATTCCTTAGCTTTAGAACACGTTTTAACAAGAAATCCAACGAGATATGAGAATTACTACTGATATCTATGCTATTTATTTCGAATGGATTACAAAATTAGCAAAAGATTTGATACAGATAGGTAAACACTGATTCTGACCAGTATGGCATATGGTATTGATAAAGAGAAGTTGGAGAAGTCGATAATATCGCAAAATAGAAGAGATCGCAAGAAGTGTTAATTTTATCGAAGAAAAGCGTAGCTAAGGTGGCGGTTAAACTTCCCTTAAAAAGCAAACCAGTTGGAGATACAAATCACCCGATGAATCAAGTGACTTGGCGAGTCACTTATAAACTGCTGCGGTCGTAAACCCACCATTACTGCATTCTACATTTAGTGTCTCCCCATAAACATTTACATTTACACTTATATTGCTCCACTCAACTAAACATGACTAAATTTCAAGCCATGTAACAAGCCTATTATCACACCTTTCTACCGACATTTCATAATTTCCATTTTTAATAAAAATTCACATTTTATACAATGCTTTAACTTCCAATCTTTTTTATTCACATTGCTTCATCGAAAAAGATTTTTTACGCGTACCAAGCTTATTTTAATTCTTACTCTAACGAAACAAAATATAGTTAAGCGTTATAAATTTTCACATATATCTTCATAGATATCGTAGTAGTGCATTTTCTGAACAATGTTAGAAAAACAAATGTTCTTTATTCTTTATTATTATTAAATATTCTTTATTTTATTTACTTTATAATTTATTCACCTATATATTTCTATTTCTATTCTAATTACTGTATCAGATAAAAATAAGATCGTCACCGTATAATTATACGTATAATATCTGAATGATATTTTAACAATATATTCTAACAATACATTTCTATAATATATTTTTATATGATACATTTACATAACGTTTGCAATTTCAATAAAATACACATAACATTATTCACTTTGAAATCCGTTTTAAATTATACGTACAAAAGATTTTCTTTCAATCAAACAAGATAAATTGTTAATCCTGAGCTATCGCTTAATTCAAGTATATTCTTGCATAAAGTTAGAACATGTGTCCTGATACAGGTGTGGAACGCAATTCTGCTTCTAATCAAGGATCCTTAGAAGAGACTAATCAAAATTAATAGCCAGTTGCCACTCCTCCGCATCTAGGCGATACCTCGTGGAGACCGTACGAGATTGGATATGTCGGCAATAAATAGACGATTGAACGTAGTCGTTCGTGTTGGACGGCGGAAGGGATATGAAATTAATACAACTCCATCCTGCAGGCCTGTCATGGAAGGCGCTTCTGCCTTCACATAGGTATTTCTGGCATCCTTAGGCTCCTCGACCGTAAGGACCCTTCGACGTGAATATCAAGGAAATTAGAGACGTTAGTAGATAGGCCTAAATTATCGACGGTCCGACGAATCAAGATTTCGTTCTGCCAATGATTATATATGCTGTGTATGTTCGAGTCACGTTTTCATCCCTCTGATTCTGAGGAAGATTCCAATCTTGATTAAAATATGAGAATTTTCTAAGTAGGAGTATGTTGAAGTAATTTAACGCTAGAATTGCCAAACTTGTCAATAATTCTCAGATTTTGTATTTGTGTATTGTGTATATAGTAATCATGCAGCTGCTTTTGAGGAAGCTGATATTATTTTGTTTCTAAATATCTCTACTATAGTATACATAAATTACTACTTACTTAAAGAGGTTTGGTGAAAATAAATAAATATAATACATACACACATATATTATTTTATATTATTCATATTAAGGTATTATATAGTACATTTAGGTGGACATAGTAAAGATTGATAGTTTTGCTGTTAAGGATTACTATTTTGTTCAAATTACACTACTGTGGTTAGATCATTTTCGTAATTGTAGAGGTTACAGAAGAAAGTAGAATGATTCTACATCTAAATTTTCTTTTACGTTAAAAAATAGTATTACGAATAGTGGAATATTTTCTTTATTTAAGTTTAGAACGATACAAGATATTTTCTTGAGATTTTGTTTCTATCTTTCGAAATATTATTACGAGATAATGGGAATAAATATTACTACATTTTTGGATTTGCAAGATAATTGTAATTGTTAAACTAATTTCATTGGAAAGAAAATCGTTGAATTTCCAACAACTTTAATTCAGTAAAATAATATAGAAAATAAGATAGAAAACTTTACTTCGAGAACTACAGTATAGTAGAAGTTTTAAAGTTTAACGAGATTAATAAAACGCAACGGGTACATCGGAGCGAGGTGTGGTAGAAGTTTATATGAGATAACTTTGCATTCGACTTCTGGAATGGGAACAGTATTATCGTTTCGAGCTTAGGTACTCTTGTTGATTAGCCGTAGAAATTCGACAGCTCCGTAATCGAAAGCATTACGCTGGAATTATACGAAAGTACTTGTGAAAGGCTACTATTTCTCGTCTAATATTATACGATATTATATTTGAAATCTTCTCTTAAATACTTTAATCATGGAATACAAAAATTGAAGAAACATCTTATGTGGAGGAGAATATTGCGGATCTTCGTAACTCTCTTTCGTGAATTGTCCAGTTTCATCCGTAACTCTCACTCGCGAGGGAAAATTAATCGAAACATGAAATTCATATTGCGTCTTTCTTACCAGCACAAGTGTCGATTGATCGTAGCAATGGTCTGGAGTGGTTCGGTCAATAGTTGGGAATTTCGAGGGTGCTCTAACTCTGCTCAGGGCAGGGACAAGAAAGATAACTTTATAGAGAGGGTAAGACGCGGCTTGCTGGGGGTTGATTGGATGACCCCTCACCATCTCTGCTCGCTGCTCGAGCATCACCCTCCATCCAGCATCTTGCTTTCACTGCGATCGAAACGATTTCATCCCCCTTCCAGTTTGCCCACAGCGTAAAAATATGGCCGACCAGACGTGGTTTCAAAGGGTTTCAAATCCAACGTCCTAGAGGATTGACGACTTGATAGAACGGTGATTGCCTTTTCTTATAACAGTCTGTGCGTTTATAATCTTGTAAAAACTGATAGCAATTTTTTAATTGGACGAATTGGCGACGAATAATGAAGTATTATTTGTGAGAGTATTTTCTGGGAGAATGGTAAATTGTTTACTTTCTCGATACATCGTTATCATGAATGACGGCTAATAATATTTATTACTGTGTAATCAGAGAGGTTCTTAATTTAATGCAAATATGGACAAAATTACGTGTAATTTGTTCGATTTTTGTTTATTATATACAATGTGAAGAAATTACTGTACGTGCAGTGAGTTGACTGGGCATTGATTACCTGTGAATGAAAAAAATTAGAGAAAGCATTGACTACTTATTAGGGATTAAGAATTATATAAAAGAGATTTGACGAGATGTAACGATACGTAAATGGAGGATAGCTTGATTGCCGTACATATCTCGGGAAATTTATTTCTGAGAATAATTTCATGCTCTGTATGGCTCGTTTGTTACTTCTCCGTGGTATTATAAATCTATAAATAGCGAAATGTTACCTTTTACTATCTCTGTTTTTACCACAGCAACTTGAGTATCCTCTTTATTCTTCCCTTCATTAATACCATTTGACAAAAATATTTTTACAAAAGAAACATTTATAATTTCCCTCAATGTCTTGTTAAATAACAACAAGGAAAATGATAGTCATTTTCACCTTAAACTCATATCCTACCTGTAAAACTAAGAACGAGGAAAATAAAACAAGATAACTAGAAATATTTTCAGATATTCGTTCGTATCGAATAAAGCTTATTGATTCGTTTTAATGAAAAATTTATTAGCACGTATCTAACTTACGCGAGAGCCGATTGTGCACAATTCAGAAGGATCAATCGTCCGATATGCGGTTATGTCTCATTGTAACGAGGACTTGGCGGCGAGGCAAAGTTTGTCCAAAGTTTAAGGAGTATCGGTGCATTGAGGCTGAAGCATCGAGATCTCTGAACAGAGAACAATAGTACACTCCGGATTCTCTTCTTAGATAGCATCTGTATCGAGGACGCGGGGTACAGAAGAGAATGAGTAGGAAGGTCTTGCAACCCATTCCCAACCCCATACAACTCCGCCAGCCCAGACCGTTTCGAAGTGCCTACCATCTTAACAGCCATATTGAATTATGGTTATTACGACGTCCTGTCCTTACGATATTTCCTACCCCTTTGAAGTTCACGGAAATTGGACCCACGAGAGTTGCGTGTCTTTTTTGTTCGAGGTTACTAGGGATCGTTTAACACACAGGCGACCAAGACTAGACATAGGAAGATAGATATTTTTCAGTGGAATGCTACGTTAAAATTTTAATTAATTTAACTTTGTCCAAGTAATACCGAAAATTGAAGGATTCTTTAGAACATCGAGTAAAGAAATAGTTTCTGAAATTGGTAATTAACAAAATTGTAAAGCAGTTGGAAAGGTATTAAAACAATTTAATTCAACACGACAACTTTGTTTCTTCAGTTGAATTATTTTTAAATTAACGAATAGTTGAAGACGATTTACGAGGTAGAACAATTTCTTTTCGATATAATTTCGAGAGGAAATTGTAGAAAAGTAAGGTAGAAACGAGCGATCGTGCATCTTCTCCACGATTCTAATTATGAAAATCTTGAAGTGGTTGAGGTTTGCATGCTCGATCAGGAAGCAGCCAGGAATCTCGTGGGCACGATCACTCAACTGAGGATATCTTGATGCAGACGCCCACGATATCGACAGTGCATCCCTTAGGCCCGACCCGGAACTCTCTCCTTATCCACCTTCCTGCGTACCTCCGAATAACCTTAGTTACTTTGCTCGACTGTTAGGTTGCTGAAGCTAGCGCGGGCGAAGTACGAAACTCTCAGTTCCTAGGAGAGTCCTAGGTAATCACCGAACTTCGCCGCTCCCTCAGGAACGGGCCACGTCGTATCACCCACCCCCTTTCCTCCCTTTTCGTTTCACCCCACGCTTCTAGTACGAGCCGATATAACTTTGTTCCTGGGGGTGTAGTACCGTTCCACGAGCCAAAGCTGCCTCGTAGCTATCGCATGACGTTGGCTTTTCTCAGTGCGGAACGTTTGCACTTTTGCGATAGACATCGTTGCGGTTCTTGCAATTTTTGGTTAAACTTATAATCATTTTGATCGAAATTGTGATATTTCAAATGGATTATTATATTGTGATATTATAGGGAATTATATATTTTTTTATTATTCAAATAGAACGTAAGAAGCGTGTTGCGAAGATTTGATAGCTTTAAATTATCCTTTCACTAACTTTTGTTAAATAAGTTATAAAAACGGTATAAATTAAATTATTATAAATGTAATTCCTTAAAAAATCTCTATTTTTTTAATTGAATTTTGATACGTTTGAATGAATATAATATATAATATATTCGAGCGCAGATGAACACGTGATATCAGAAAATAGAAACGTGAATAAGGAGAAACAGCTGTTCAAGACAATTAAGTAGTTTGTTTATAAAGAGAGAGGTATATAATTGGAATAAGCATATAATCGTTTACGATATTTTAGAGATGTTTAATCATATTCTTAGGAAAATGATGTAAAACATATTTGGAATTTTGCTTGATTGTCTAAAGTTCTGCCGCTACTGTTAGACATTTACAAGATTTAACGAGATCTCTTCGACGCGAGCTGATGCACGTTTAGTGCTTAATGTATAGTCCGCAAATCCACGTGGTCTTGAAAATCCTAAACAAGCCGTCCTCTGTCTGGCTTAATTGGGTTTCTAGAAAATCCTGTAATTGTACGTTAATACGCGTTCAAGTCTATTGTCCCTCTGCCTCGACATTACAGCTCCCACACGAACAATCATGTCACACCGTATCTATGTACTGACGTTTGAAAAATGTTTCTCGAAGATATAGTTATTTCCCTTATGAATTTAAATCAACAGCATTTAATAAAGTTCAGAAAATATTCTTTTCTTGTATCTTTGAGAACTATGGCATTTTCCCAGAAATATAGCTAAATGTTAATTTATCTTTGAAAAGACAAAATACTATTACTAAAAATATGCAACTGCGTTTGTTGAAAGTTATTGTACATATATATATATATATGTCGGGTTATCATTAGAGTCAGGGGCGTGTAACGAATCTTTCTTTGGATTAGACATTGTTATTATGCAAGACATTTACTAGTCAAATTATGATTATGACGGAATTTGACAAGTAACCATGGTAATTATATACTCGGAATGTGAATGGCAATGATCTTAGACTCAATAACGAATCCACGGTCAGCGGGATGAAAAATGCAATGTTGAACTTGACACACGTGTTCCCTGTACTAGTAGAACTTATCGAATTGAACTGAACCGGATTGAACCGGATTGAACCAGACTGAACCCCGGACTGAACCCCGGACTGAACCCCGGACTGAACCCCGGACTGAACCCCGAACTGAACCCCGGAATGAACCCCGGACTGAACCCCGGACTGAACCCCGGACTGAACTGGACCTCAGTCCAAGCGGAACTGCCCTTATATACCCCTCTCCGTATTTCTCATGTCAATCCCTGTTTTAAGGAGAGTTATTCAATTACTTTATACCTCTGTTAGGTACGCGTCCCTCCTGTGACCGCGGCTACGTTCAGTGACCCATTATGTCACTTCGAGCTCAAGTCCACTGTTATAAATCTCGGATAATCATAATTGACTTAGCTCATGAACAGCTATTTCTCAGTTTTATTGTTTAAGTACGGCTATAATAAAAAGCCTGGACTATGATAAAGTATTTGGGACTTTCCTAAACATTCCGAAAGGAAAGCTCCGATGTTCTTTCATCTCCGACGTATATAATTTATTTCATGATTTTTTTTTTTTTTTAATAAAAACAGACGTTGTATTTTGTACTTCTATGTAGATTTATTCAAACCTATTTTTATTTAATTTCTATACTATCATTTAATTTTGCCACTCAAAGGATCAGTTAATTAAACTCATTTAAACTGCAAACAATGACTATACAAACTAAACGATCGTTATCCAATACTCTGTCACATTTCAATCATTCTTCGAAATCGAACAACGCATACCATGAAAATTATTACGAAGATTGTAAAACCAAAAAGTCATAATTTCTTCAGCATACCAAGGTTCATCGTTTCTCTGTTAATCTTTCAAAGTTCGAGAATCACGTTGATCCAGGAATAGAATCTTTTCTGTATCGCATGGCGGGTAACAGCTCGAAAATCAGTGGTCAGATAGAGGAGGGGTATACGTTAGTCCACGACTTCACGAGAATTTGACTCTTATCGCGAATATTCGAAGCAAAGCGGGTCGATGGACAATAAGGTCGTTGGACGGATCCACCTATCTCAACAATGGTGGCTTATTATCTCGAACAAAAGCAGAGTTCTAGCAGCGGTGAGGGGGTGGTGATGACCACCCTAGGAAAGATGCCGACGCCATAAGCCTACTAATGGATTCCTTCAGCAGCAGCTGTCGCCTTAAGATTGACCGACTTCAACTAAATTAATTTCCACGTCTATGCCATGCCACTTTCCCTGAATTAGAGCTAAAAGAAAATTTTCGTCTGAAGCACAAGACCAATAACCGATACTTGAGTATACCAGACCATACCGCGGATTACGAGTCTATTTTTTAGAATTTAAGAATTTCAGGAATTCATTGATATCGATCGACAGTTTTACATCGATGAATTTAGTCAATTTTGAAACAGATACAAATTTTATTTTAACTCTGAAATACTTTCTCGACTCTCGTATCTTAATTTGGCTTTCGTTTTGAAAAACGAAAAGACAATTAATGTTTGAGGAGAATCTTGAAAAAAATATATAAAATTGGGATATAAAATTATTATATATCAATGAAGATTCTTTCATTTTACCTTTAAACTGTTTAAACGTGAAAAAGCATTTAGCGGCAAAACAGTGCAACACGTAACAATGTTCGAATTTACAAGATACAAATTGAACAAAGGTTCGTAGTAATCGTAGAATGATTTCTGCATTAAAAAACATTAAGCATATACATACTGTAGAACAAGAAATGCACATTTTGAGAAATTTTAATATCAATTTGAAAACAGTGAAATTTGCCCCAAGATGAAGAAATATTTACGAGCTACTTACAAGCAGTTAGCAAATCAGTTCAAAGTTTCAGTAAAACACAACATAAGCGTGTAACTTAATTTGTCAGCGATGTTAACATCAGCCTCCTTTATCTTCAGAGTCTATATGCAGTAAAAAGTATCTTATTTTAGTAAACCGTTTAGAAGAAGTATAATATATTTGAAATATTATTTCTAACCTCGCTATGTGTTAAAATAAAGCTTTTACAGCCTAAATATTGCTCGATAAAAATTAAGAAATCGTTATCTATTTACCACTTCCACACAAAACTATTCATACGTTTAAATTGCTTGATGATTGATAGCCATTGTTAGAAATCCTTTCTTATAATTTATAACATTGAAACGAAGTTCAATTGTTGGTTAAACAAGAGTAGCAGCACACTGTCCACCGGTTTTCTAAGAGATGGCGTACGCTGCCATTTTGCCAGTATCTTGTACGTGGAAGTGAGTAAATTATTGATCAAACCAACCCCATGACTTACTAGAGCCACCTACGCGAGAACACAGCAAGTTCCTACGATTATTATTCCCAAAAGGGCAGGTTACTGAAGAAATTTGTCGGTAATTGACACGTGTTCTCTCTTGCTACAAATTAATCGCTAATCACTGATTAATTGCTTGAAACAATTAAAGAATATCATACTTTAACAATTGCAAATAATCAATACATGAATTTCATGCATTTTGTAAGTTAGATATTTAGTACCAATATTATTACTGTAAATACGCGATGTTTCTCTCATAGATGAAATTCATCATTCTTCGTAATTATGCACATATGCAACACGCTCAATGTATTGATTAATATATTATTCTGATAAAATTAATATATTCCACTATCGCGTCCATACAGACGCACTCTAAATCCTAATTTCTCTCCAGGTTTCTGTTTTCCTTTTCTAATACGAAACTTATTAAATCCTGAATTTCCGTTTTTTAGACAAATACAATAATTTAATCAATTATTTAACAATTAAACTTTAAATCGCCGTTTCGTCGTAATAGTTATATTTTATCATAATACCAACGACAGCATGTATAAATTATTTGAAGAGAAGAAAGAAAGAACCTGATGCGTGTACAAGTCACATTTTTGTCTTTCGCCTGTACGAGAGTAATCTTGAAATAAAAGAACGACTTTAAAATTCAGAGAACGTTTCCTTAGTTGCTTTTGAAATTAAATTTGTTCCATTTATATCCTTGTGAACATTTCAGAAATATCGATTTTACCGTCACAAGTCAACACGAATTAGAATTCACTTTTTTATTAAATTTCGTGAATTCCAAACGAAAAAGTATATTTTTTTACAGTCAAATCTTTTACAGAAATGGACTTGACACGTTTATTTCCTATGATCTTCATTCGCAGTAAAAGAAGAAGCAACATTTTCCAAGCTCTTATACTCAGTGAAAGATAAGGAGATTATGGATGATAGTTTGCTTACCTCAGCCAACAATGTTCATCACCGTTCCCATTCACAGGCACAATGCAAACTGTTCACGTGGATTCCGTGTCTCGCGCAAAGATGCGACACTCAAAGAAGATACAGCTTTTGAAAACCAGTCCTCTCCCTCTGTCGAGGGGTGGCTGGACGATCGAGCCACCCGGATCCGAGTACCGGATGGACTGGTCACGATACAGAAGACTGTACAGGGATTCTTCCAGCATCCTGGTGGATGCTGACCGGTCACGGACCGGTCATTGGTGAATAATAAAAAAAGAAAGAGAGATAGGAAATTCCGTTGCGAACTGGACATGACGCGAGATGACCAACAACCGGTCTGGCAGATGTTGGTCCAGCTGCAGTTTGTCTAGCGTACGATTATGGAGTTTAGAAAAGTACTATAGATTTAGAGGGTTGAATCGTTGGAATTCTTTGTGTTGGATGGCTTGATCATTTTCATGCGTGTCTATTTATAAATTGAAGATCATACGGGTAAAATAATAAGGCTATTTTTGTTAATTTAAAGTAAGAAATATTACTTCTATCGTCATACTATACTATATTATGCTAGATATTGTTTGAGAGTATTTGAAATATTTAATTTGTGGAAAATAACAGAATATTGGAGTGGAAATAACAAATAGTTTGAAGGGATATTGAGTTGGTATTGAATAAACGTTTCCTTTTTTTTTTTTTCGCAACATTTATTGTGTTATTCGCAATCGTGTTATTTTTATGTCAATATTTGTTAAAACGATTGGCAGTTTATATTGGAAAATGTGAACAAATTAAAAGAAGGAAATGCGGTTGATTTGTGTAGATTGCGTGAATATCGAATATTACGAAGTTTACGTATTATGTTTGTTGTGCGAAAGATAAAATGAGGTGGTAAAATCAAACCAAAATTTGTTACGCAAAAATAATTTATAACGTGCATGATCGGAAGTAAACGTTAATTTTTGATCAAGTAATTTCTGCACAATGATATGGGTTTAATGTGTACACCGCAAAATTTCACGTTTATTCGCAGCTACGAAATATTTTACTACCTTCCACTGAAGAGAACGACACGCTCATTAATGCTATTGAGTTTGTTTGAATGAACGAGATACTCGCGCTTCATAAAATTATTAAAACCGTCCCATCAATTAAAGCGTTAATTTCCCTTTCGTTGACACAGCCACTTTTAATTATTTCCACTTTCATTCAATTGCTTCCGTACCAAATTATCGAAAATAACAGCTCGGTGAATAATTTACATTCTTATGTTCAATTTTCCGATAGCTTTATGCGGTATTAATATATCGTTATATGTATTAATTTCTACATCAAATAATTATTTTAATAACAGCAATTTAGCGCGGATTCCATACCCGCTTCTTTTTCACAGATTATTGTACCCTTGACCGTGAAATGTGAATTATTCAACATGTAGGGCAATGAAATTATTTTATGCAATAAAAAAGAACGAAATGAATTTACGCAATAACTCATTCTAGGTGACAATTAACTCTATATTAGTAAATAAAACACTGGTAAATTTAATTGATGGGTACGTAGATTAATCGCCTAAACAGTGTTGCAAATAATTGTTCCAAATAAAGAATATAAATTTCATAAGTTGTAGCAAGTAAATGTTGTAACAAAAATCGAATTTTTAGACGGTTTACTAATAAACAAAACCCACGGTTTATATTTTCTAGAAGACGGATTATGACTCTATAATTTTCCAAAAAAAGTCATATAAATGTAATTTCTAGAGATATGTCAATTATATTTTAATCATAGCTCGTGTTTTACGAAAAACAATTATATCGTTCAATCCAAATGGTAAACATATAAATACATATATTTCTTTCATTCGGATACAGATTCTTATGAAAAATTTGAAATATTCTAGAGGCTGCGTGAAAAAGGGAACTCGTGTTTGAACGATATCCTGTTTACGATTAACAAACGTTTCTACAAAGCGAATTGCTGCAGTGCTTTACAGAAACGTAGAGAATTGTCTGCGCATGAATAAAGAATGGCCGCGTGTCGCGGTCTCGTTTAAACTCGCCGGAAGTTGTTTAAACCGTGGGTCCGCTGATTAGCGCGAAAAGGTCGAGAAGCAAAGGGCCGCTTAGTAAACAATTAGACGGCCAGGTAGCCGGTATAGGCGGCCGGTTGCATGCTAATAGGGCCGCGATAAAGAATGAAACTTGCCGTGTGGTATAATCCGGTGGAATGAACTCGGTAAATAAATAATTAAATAATTAGCGGGCCGTATGCTGTTGCGGAATTGTCGACGACTCGAGCGTTTTCTCGGTTGCTCGCCGCTTAAGAGTCGCCGGCGCTAAAGAAAAGGGGAGAAAAATGAACTGACGGCGCGGAGTTGCCCGCGAAACTTTTGACCAGACGTCGTTCCTCCTATGAACCATGAGCCGAGACACTGCTTTTTCGACGTCTTCGAGGCGTGAATTTCTCGCGAAGGGTTAAAAACACTGAGCTCTTTGTCCGCCGTGACTCTCAACCCTTGCTTTCCAGGAAGGTGCGACTATTTCAATCGAAATTGTTTTCACCATTGGTAGTGTTGAAGATTCTCGTGAGAATTACAATGTGAAACATTGGTGCGAATCGAGCTATGGATACCTCTTGATAGTTTGGTTTCAGTCTTTCGTTCGGAAGTTTGAGTGACTAGGTTTGATAAAGACGACGATCGAACGTTTGGGAGGTTCCAAAGTGGAGGACGACGTATGGTAGATGTGTAGATTTATTGTGGGAATTTTCAATCCTTTATTTTAGCGTATTATGATCTGTTTGAGTTATAAGCAAATGCTTATCAATGATTTGTTAGTTTTAGATTATCGTAGTTTCGTAGCATTGAGATTCCATTGTTTTCGTTTCTTCAATTTCTATTTTCCTTGAATAATAATAGCGATAGGATCGTAAATTCTTTAAGTATATTTCTCAAACTGTGATGCAGGAAATGTAATTTTTCAAGGAAAATTACACTGTTCCTCGATATTGTAATTTCTTCTTTAATTATTCGTTCAAAGGAACATCATCCAAACGTGAACGCTGCGAAACATCTTGCAAAATCTCAAATCTATCATTTCATATTTCAACAATTTTTCTGATCAAATACTTTTCACAGATGCGATAACAACTTTATTGAAGATATCCTTTTATCGTTCAATATTTAGAATTATTTTCGATTATTTTTGTATTCAGTATTCAAAAATGTACAATCGTACGTTTTCCCCCTGATCTTCCACACCAGCGAAATTTAAGAAGCTCTTGAAGCAACGAATCCGATATTATCGATCAATGATGTTCTCATGAATCGAAGGAAGCAGCTTGTAAAAATGTAGAAGAATTTTGAGAACCACCTGCATTTAGTTGGCGAAGTTGCAGAGTGTTGGAGCAGAGCATTATAAACGCTTCTTGGCCGTGTTTCTGCCGTTTCTACTTTACCGCTTTCCACACTGCCGTGCGAGAAACTAAAATGAAAAAGAAGTGGCTCTATGTGTGGGTGATATACACGTGCCAGCGGCGTTTTATCGCGCGGTTTATGTTGCACACTCGCCACCCCCGACATTTGCCTGCAGCGGCAGGAGTAAGAATGCTAATTGGAAAGCCGGGGCCATTTCTTTCTTTCGTCTTGCCGGGGGAAAGATATTTCCTTCTGTCGCCCTTTTTACACCGGAAATTTATAGCACGCGCCTTTTCAAATCCTGCCAGAGATGAATTTCGATGCTTTTAACTGTAACTCTTCCATGCTGTTTAGAATTTTAATTGGTCTTGTAAATTTAGGTTGTACATAATGCACTTTTGTCGACTATTTTTTTAAATATTTAGTTGTTTGCATTTTTTACTTTCTTCCTCTTGGTACATTTGTTTTGGTTTCCTGGCCGTACTGAATTTTGAGTCCCTAATGTTCAGTAGGTAGTTTATTCTAAGTTTTGATCAGTGTTTTTTAAATAGCATGATTATTTCATTTTTTTTTTTTTTTAATTGTTTCTTACTAGTTTCAATTATTGGTGGTATTTAATTATTCCTTTGATCGTATTGACACTCTCATCGAATAGTCGTGTGATTCTTTGAGCGTTTGAAAATTATTACCTTTAATTTCCTTCGATGGATTTTCTCAATTTTTCTTCGATTTTTATTCTTCTAAAATTACTTATTGTGTATTTAATCAATTTTCAATCTGAGCGTGTTTTTTCCATACGTTCTTCCTCAATGAGGACTATTCCAGATTTACATATTCTCATTTAAATTTGGATAATTTCATTTAATTCAAATTCATAGAGGCACATAATTATTAATACGTAAAGAAACTTCGATCAAAAATTTGTTTTAGCCTTTGGATCTTTCGTCAAGACTGCGAATGTATTTCAATTTATCCGATGAATATCTTCAAAAATATTTAGTCGCAAAAATCGTTTCTGTCTACAACATTTTGTTTGAAATTCCATAAAGAGGGTACGATGTAACAATTTCGAAACGATTCTGTACTATGAAAGAAACTTTGTCAGGGATTGTACCGGGGCCAGTTTATGAAACGGAAAAAGTTCTGACCGTCGAAAGAACTTCGGACTTTGGACAACCCTGAATACAGGGGACGGGAGAAAGGAGGAGTATGCGATGCACATGGGAGTTTAAAGGGTTTATTATAGGTGGTGTCGGAAGTTAAGGTTGCAGCACAGGGGCGTGGCAATTCTGTAAGTTGCACAACCACAATTTATGCAATGGCGTTGCATCAAATAAAGTTCTTTTCGTTGTTGTAAATATCACCTCGAATTTTCTCGAACTTTTACTTATTGCTTCTATCGTTTTAATTTGAAATAAAAAATCCAATTATTTTAATTTGTTTAAATTGTTCAGAGCGACAAAATAATCATTCAAGTTTAAAGAATCTTTGCCTTGTGTCTGTATACGTTAAATATTGCATTAATTTTTTAATCTGAAGATGAACTTGTTCTGTCGTAATTTTTATTTCCTTTTTTATAAGAGCTG
Source organism: Bombus campestris (assembly GCA_905333015.3). NCBI lineage: Eukaryota > Metazoa > Arthropoda > Insecta > Hymenoptera > Apidae > Bombus > Bombus campestris. Next base: position 10,289,267 of record HG995132.1, read on the forward strand.
CAATGTCTCGTCAAATATACGTCATTTTAAATCTCACTTTTGAGTTGTATGCGTTATCCATATGTATTTAGGAGGTTTTGTGTTTCCTTGTATTTACCCACGTGTATTCAGTTTACTTTTCCAAGTCATAGACAAACTTCCGTACAATAAGGAGCCACACACTGAATTTTCTTTTTACCAAAATCTCGTGTATTCTTCAATGAAGGTATAAAAAGCATTTTGTTAGTCATCCTCGTTATTGTTACAATTTTTCTGGTCATTCTCGTTACTTCTAAAATTTTTCGAATCATTTTTGTCATTTTTGAGACCGTAAACAATGTCTGTTCGTTTTTCCTCTTCTATGTTTCCCTCGTAGCTTTTTCCTCTTCTTATTAACTTGCAAACCTTTTTTTTTTTTTTTTTAAGTGAATTGTATGGATGAAGAATATTCCTTATTTCGTGTTAGGGTAGGACGTGTCTGGCCAGGTCGTCCGGGGATAATTTTCAGGAGGGTCGTGCCGCAGAAAACGCTTGAAGTGGCTCCTACTTTTGCGCGGGTTTATGCTTTCCGGTTCCTCCGTGGCTATTATCCGGCCTCCTCTGTTCTCCACTCGCGTTCTGCCTGAAACAATAAAACACGTTCATGAATGAAACCCTTCTCTGCGCTCTCCCTCGTCCCTTCTGACACCCGCCTACAGTCCTGCACCCTCGGCGGCCTTCAGGAGTAGACTACCACCCTCTTTTACCACGCTTTATCATGCTCCTTCCATTCATTCGTAGCTTCAGGTAATAAACTTGGGGCCGCGAAGGGAAGAACGGCGGAAGATGTTCGCTCGTTCACTTCGCCACGCACACGCACGTACCAGGAAGCGTTGCACCCGCGTTTATTTTTATAAACGGAAGGGTAGATACGCTATAATTACCATGAGAAACCCCGGTTTCGAAGGTCAGCCATAGATTTCAAGGGCGACCTCGTGGTCCAGGAAACAAAGAGAAATATTAATTTCTTTAGAAATGAATTTATTAATCTTTCGATTTAATTTCCGAGTACGAATCAGTTACGATAAAATATTGTTCTTCGTTGACAGTAGATCGCAATAATCTTTACTACATTCTTTGGAATCAAGTCTAAACTGAAGAAAACCTAGACGTACACACATGTATATGGTAGTATCTTTGAAGAGATTAAGCAGAGATTTACATTTTGTTGGTGGTTCGTTGCAGCCGAAGAAGGCGCAAATGAATTTTCTATCGTGTGCGCGTATACGATGCGCTTAGATGACCGATAACTCGGTTGTTTGCGAGTCGCTTACTTAGAAGTAGAGTACGTTGTTTTGTTGTTATTTTTCTTGCACGTATTTTTCTATCTTTTCTTCTTTTACTTGCCGCTTCCTATAATAAACTCCTAGATGCAACGCAAAGAAGCGTGAAGGAGTATCTTGCTTGATTTTTTTATGCACATGAACGCCCGATCAGAGCTTACACAATCCGTTATTTATAACAAAGGCTTGCTAGATTAAATAGAGTGCCTGATCTGTAAGTCACTTTAGATCTTTTTCTTTTCACGTGCCCCGTGAAACGCGCGATGCCATCTGACCTTTTTCAAGTAATTTTCTCAAGTAGCTTTCTCAAATATCTCTTTTATATGCGACTCTTTTGTATCAATAAAAATGTTTTTTACACAGAGGTGGCAGGTTATTTGATTGCTATAAAAGATCACGACAATCGGGAGATTCTGGAAACGTTTCAGAAGAACAGGCAGGTGACAATCGCTGTTGAATGTACTTGTACATAAGCAACACTCTACGTCGACGAGTGTTTAGTTTACTTCTCGCATCATTGTCTAGTCTATCCTTGCCTGTTGCGTAATTTTAATAAATGTACAATATATTCGAGCAAGTTTTCATATATTTATGTAACGAAAAAGGGAGGACCGAGGAACGTTATCTTTCTCAGCTCTGAGTCGAATTAAAGTCATATAAAAAGGGCTTCTATCCGAAGAGACGTGTAAATGCATGTAATTGTTAAGTCAGTCTCGAGACAAGGGACCTAGGGCAAGTGAGATAGAGAAAGACGGAGCTCATATGCAGACAGATAGAAGAGACAGACTGAGAAGGCTCCTCATTCGTAGCACAGAGCTAGAGATCGCAGTGGGCATCCATTGGCCGGAACTATGGGGTGGGTTGGCAGCGCTATGGGCTACTATCGGCTCCTTGGGGATGTTTCCACCCCTATTTCTACCAACTACCCCCCTTACAGTGTACACCGAATACACTGGTATAGTTATACAGACTCGTACGTGCCGGGCTGTTGGGTATTGATCGTCGTTGCCTCCAGAATACCACGTTCTACCTACTTCTCCTTCACCTGCAGTAGCACGTCCTTACACATCCTTGCTGGTCCTTCTCTGGCCGGAGGTGCATCCCTCTTGGTCCACGTCCGATTTCTATCTCGCTGTTAGCCGCGGAGTTCGGCCGGAATGGTATCGAGATTCGTTAAGGGAAGCTACTGGTATACGCTCGATATTACGGACGATTCTTCGTCGAAGGAATGTGAGGCATTGCTTAGAACGTAATCGTAATGCAGGGAATGACTTTTCAGATATTGGTGAACCAAGAAGTTGAAACGATATATATATCATATAAGGGTTGTAAGTGTTTCTAATGGAAACAAGAAATGATTTTTGTTAATGTTGTCAGTTATATCATGAGTCACTTGAATGTTATAGACTTTCAGTAGATACGTAGAAGAATGATAAAAAATGTATCAGGTCAATTAAATTGATTTATTTACAACCTCCATTTTCTTCAGTCACAGTTTAATTGAAATCTACGATCATGGCTATAGCCTTCGATATCCCCAACAGCTAAATTATCATCATTTATAACTTTCTTCATCGTATTTGCTATATAATGTACATCATTTCCACAGAAAAGATCTTTTTATATTTTTTTATCACTTAAATCGTTTGGTATACGAAATTTTTAATTACCGAAGAATACGTCAGAGTTTAGTCTTTTACTTTGAATATCATTTGTGTCTGTATTTTTAACGCCAAGAAGGACAGAAATTTTCCTGATAATTCGATAGTGATAGTAAATGGTAAATAGGTTTTTCTACATTAAGATTAAAAAATGCTAAAAGTTTTTGAGTTTTCATTGATCTTTTCAAACCTGCCAAATTTCAGCGAGCAATCGGAATAAAATGACGTAATTTTATACTTTGTATTCGTGACAAGCTAGCCACTAAATTCTCACGAATCTATCTACGGCGAATACCTGTGGAACGTTGAAAAGATAAAAACGACTGAGTAGTTAGAGAGAAAGAGAGATTCGAATGGAGAAAGGGAGGACGTGAAAACCTCCGGTAATCGAAGACTCTTATCTTTATTGCTGAAATTCCACGTATCTTTGGGAGCGAAAGGGCCGATGGAAATGAGGACATTCCGTTCCCCGACCGGATTGGGTTTCGACGATTAAGGATCCTTCTAATCCTTCCAACCTGACATTGTATTTTGCCATCACTATTTCCCCCTTTCTCTCTCTTTCTGCTCTGTTTGCAACCTTTCTTTAGTCGACTATGTACGAATGTTGCTTACACCTGGAAATAAATTCAAATATGAGGTCGACACTGACGAGCTGCGAAACTATTTCGAGCGGTTCTTCGTGTATCCAACTGTAACTGAAGTTAATGTTTTTGTTAAATTACAGACATTATTAACGTGTAAACTTGGAATCGCTTCTGAAGTTGTAATCAACGCTGCTATTTTGGAGTTATGAATGTTTCAAAGTTCCTCTAAAACTGACTTTATGTAGTATTTCTTTACTTCGTCTATGGTTTTGGCTATGAATATATTTTTCTAGATTTGTATATTCTTGAGAATTTGTATTATTTTGTGTAATGTTATTTGGTTATGAGAAAAATATAATTTGAATTTGAATGTTAGGAACTAAGAATTGGATTATATGAGGAGAATACTAACGAAATACAATGGATCATTGATAAATATCTAGAACATTGATCAAGTAAGATTGAAAAATTAAAAGATAAATAGGTACGTCGCTTTATGTACCGTTTCCCCATTTAGTTAATCAATTATTATCTTATTCGTGTATATTTATTTATTTAATTCATATGCCCATATTTTGATTAATTTTCAATTAAAGAAAGAATTTCGTGAACTTTTATAAATTAATTGCAAGGGAAATTTGTTTAATGTATCATTAACGTTTGAACAAAATATATGCTAATTATCCAACAGTGTCCGAGGTTTAACTCTTATTCGTCTAAAACAATTTCATTTTCAAAAAAAAAAAAAAAAAATCAATTTAATCATCGTTAAAAAATCACGAAACTGTCGTGGGAAATATGACATTCAACGAATAGACCGATTTTAAAGAGAACTTCCATTGTAAATAGTTTAAACGAAATTACGATATTCCAAGCGGTATAAATGGAGCAAGGAGAAAAGTAAAAGTAGAAAAACAGTAAAAGTAAAACAAACGCGAAGCTTTTAAGGTAACATTGGAGAAAATTTCCGATACGGTACAGTTTACATTGAATGGAACGCGTAGCGATTCGGTCGCCAGATCAGCGACGGTCCTTTTCTACTTACTCGATTTTTAACCTAAGCGATCGATCAGCCAGACGAGATAATGTAAGCGAGATTTTATCGGCCCAGGTGATTTCAACGATCTTAGTACTTTCATCAGAAATTGCTTCAGAAAGAAAAATCCGCTTAGCAGATAAGTCTATGAAAAGTAATCAAAAAGAAGAGGTATACGATTCGTCTCTGGTAATCGAGACTCGAGGCTGCGACAAATTAAATACCGAAACCTCGTTAGAGAAATTAAACGATACTTTCTCCGAGAGACGCTTTGCTTGCGAAACATCGTTATCAAACAATTGACAAAATAGAACGACGAAGTAAATTGCATTTGCATAGATTCGTAAGTCCTTTTTTCAGAGAGCCCTTCAATTATAGTATTATACAATGAAAGAAATTACATAATTAGTTTCCTTCTCTTTTTAAATTATTAGTACATTTCCTCCTCGTTACCTTCAGCATTTTAAATACCCTGCTTCTTTATGACTTTCAACTCTTTTAACCGATTACTTTTGACACGAGAGTACGCTCATTTCCGCAGAGTGCATTTCTTATCCTTAAGAGGGAAAGAAATTTACGGAGTGGTGATAATACCCTTTCCTTTGCTTGGAGGGGGTAAGTCAGAATGGTGGATGGAAAGGGTGGGGCAAATGGTATGGGGAACCAGGTTTTCCAGAGAGGGTAAGACGGGACTAACGGTGGTGGTGGTGATGGTGGTGGTAGTCTAACATTTGCAGGGGAATATGAAAGGGGTTTTGCAAGGAAAGGCGGGGTAACAAGATGGCCGCGACCACCGACGTAGGGGAAGTAAGACATTTATCCGTAAACAAGACTGCTCTAGCTTTTGCCTCCACTATGCTGAAAAAGTAACTAACAAACATCGCTTAAGGATTTGTCTCATCTTATCGGCGATGTTGTTGCCACAGCGCTTTTTAGAAATTACGATATAATCTCTAACAATGATGACATTGACAGCGGTATATACAAGATGAAATTATTATTTCAAATCGTTGAATTAATTGTTGCACATTAGAATTTAGTATCTCTAGAAAGACAGGCAAGTATATAAGCAAGTATCATGCAACTGTCTTATTTTATTAATATTTCTGGATAATTTTTTGAATTTGGAGAATATGGCATAGAATTGTAAATCAATAGAAATTTATCGAATAATTATTTTTATATATCACGCGGTAAAAATAATTGTTTATAACGTTTCAAAATGTCTTGAAATAAATACGATACTGTTGTAATTAATTGTTTGCAAGTTAATTTTGAAACGTCGTATAGATACACCGCGGAGTATCCCAGTTGTAAGTAACTCTGTGGTCATGCCGACACACGCTTCTAAATTAACACCAGGGTCTATTCTATTAATTAATCTCATTACCTTAATATCTCTCCGGATCTGTATTTCGAAATTTATATCTTTTGTCTCCGAAACATCTCGTCGAGGAATATCGTGTCTGATTCAACAATGACTTATGAATACTTTCAGAATTGGAGTACACAATGTTTCTACTTAAACGTTTCGTTCTTTGCTATACAATTCTAACATATAATATTATATCTAAGGGTAAACCTAATCTTTAAATCTATGGTATTAGATTTATTTTAGAGCGTTAAACAAATTACGTATAGACAAAAGTGGTCGACTTTATCAGAAGCAGAAGTTACAGAAATTCCCTCACAGCCTTAATCGTCACGCTATCCAATTGTAAGAGACGATGGAGGCGATTTCTCAAATATTTGATCGAGGCTCCTTCAATTACCATCAATATATTAGCCATGTCAGCTGAAATCAAATCCTGTTTAATATCTAATCGATACGTAATCCTTTATTATGGAGCAATGAAAAAATAAGAATATGAAAAATATCTATATACCGATACACCGAACGCTGCTCAATATTTACATCAAATCTGTTTTCCATTGTTAGAAGAGTACGATCTTCCCTCTTTCTTTCTTATTAATTATATCTATATTATCATACTAATTTTGTTTATATATATATCAGCCACCATGATTGTTCTATGACGATCACGAGTCTCGGACGGTGTGTTCGTGTCAGGATGGTAGTAGCTCGCCTGGGCGCGAAAATTACGCGGTTCATTAGGCAATTAGCGGGGCAACGAAAAGTCTAGTTAAAAGGTAACGAAAAGGAATCGGCGATCGCATCTTCTTTTTTCTCCTTCGAACGAGCGATCATAAAAGAGGTTGGTTGCTCAGTGGTAACGATCGATCCAGTAGTAAAGTGCCACCCGGTACTCGGGCGGAAAATAGCGTTCGGTGGATGTTGACTACAACCGCTCTACCCCTTCGACAACTCGAACGAGAATGCCCGTTGGTTAGATGTATATAGCTTTACAGGAAGTCACTCTGTACCTTCGTTGAATGACCAGTACACACGCTAGCACGCTTTACGTACTGCTACCACCGTTCGCAACCATAAGTATACGCCCGATGTCGCTGTGTCTTTTGCGTGTACGTGGTGGCTATGTGTACCGGGTTGGTGCTCTCACGAGCGTATTCGTGCGTATGTGTATGCGTATGATACGGACGTACGTAGGTACGGATGGACGGGCAGGCTGGACAGAGAGGGTGGTAGCTGCCCGGACAGAGAAATGAGAATAGTGTCGGTCTACGAGCTGAGTGGAGTTGGTGAGCAAATTGCTCAAAGTAATTAATCGCTTTTGCCGGGTTGGCTTGCCACGCTGCTGGCTGAAGCTCATCCAAGGGGTGGCACCAGGTACCCTAGGAAAAGCTATCGAGGGACTCGGCTAAAATGGCTGATTTAACGAGCCTACTGTCTGGATACACCTACAAAATTTTCGAATTACGATTATCAGGGGTCTAAGGTGTTTGTCGACTGACGCCTTCGAACGCTTGCTTCCGGGAAGCGGAAGAGTTCTCTGCACATCTTTCGCGTTGCTTTGCTCTCTCGTCGAACGAAACGTAGCTTCCTCCTTCACCTCGGTATATGATACTAAACTTTTCTTCTACTTTTGGAATACGAGACGATTCTTTTGTTTATATAAATAAATGACGAGATACAATTGTGTATATGTGGAATAATTTTTGGTTTCTCTTGCTTCACGTGTTTATATAGTTGAGCGTAGTAAATCGAGTATACTATTTGTTGGGTATTTATTTTAAGAGCATCATGCTATTGCGAATATATGCTTCGCGCAAATATTGAATCGTTATAATGTAAAATTGGTCGAACGTTATTACAAATTTACCGGGAAAGCGATTACACGCGACTGTGGAAATAAATTATGCGGTACGATTATTAAATCTATACATCGCGCGCGTACCGTAACGTGCTTATAAACCGTGTACTCTATAGAATATCGTATTAAAATATTTCGCTTTCGAATGATATTTTCGATTGGTGCATTTTCTACGTTGCTGTAATACGGTAATTGTTTGTGCTAATAAACTTCTGCAGCTTGGGTTGTTCTCTTTCGCGAGTTTGATAGAACAACGTTAGTTGCTATTACATCGTACTTCTTCGCTCAACAATAATTTCACTGTCCTCATATTTGCGTTATTCGTTACTATTTCGTGTCTTTCCTATTTGTTGGCACAAAGAACAGTTGACGAGTTTTCCGAATGAAGAAAAGTATAAAAATGACAAAGCTCTTTAAGAGCTATTATAATTATCAATTCGAGACTAAAACTAATACTTCCAAGGTAATGTACTCGATTTTGTCTTGTACATCTTTTCCCCAAAAAATTCCTCGATTCAATGTTTAATCCCCGAGAAGATATTCTACAAAGAGTTCTCGACAAACAGATATCGACGCTCTTCAGGGAAGCGTTCTAAAACCATCACGCTGGCGCTCTTTATCTGAAATACTGCCATATCTCACGCCAATGGGGGTCCGGAGATTGTTGCTCCTTCTCGCGAGAGGTTTCCAATGTTATATGCGTATATTGCAGCAGAAACTCACAGAAATTCCAACTAGCAGCGCTTGCGCTCCGTTAAACGAGGAAACGGTGGAAAGGGGGTGAAAAGCACGGAAGAGCGAAGAGGTGGTGCGGCGCGAACGGGGGATAAGACGCAGACAGGTTGCTTGGGAAATGACGAGGGAACGACGAGGAGGAGAATTATTCGGACGAAGATGCGAATTTGCCGAGCGAACGAGAGCAACAAGGAGAAGACAGTACAAAACGATCTCGAAGGAGGACGACGGACAAGGATAGACAGGAAGAGAAGCGTTAATGAAAGATGAAGACAAAGTCCGCCGAACAAAGACGTGGCGCCAGGCACTGGAAAGATACGAATGAGGTAATAAAAGATAGACTTTAACGAGAGCGAGGGACGAACGCGAAAAAGGAGTTCTGTGGAGGACAAAGATGAATTAGTGGAAGAAGACGCGACGATGGAAAGCTCAAACGTGGGAACAAAAGACGGAGGTGGAAGAAATGCAGATAGAGAAGTCCGGAGGTGCGGCAGAGACGAGCGAATATTTAACAAGGACGAAGGTATTCTCGAGAGCAAGTGGCGGCGAAGGAGAAAGATGCCAGAAGCTCTGGTAAAACAGAGAACGTAGAAGGATAAGACGCAGACAGGTAGATGGGAGAACGAGAGCAAAGGAGCGGAGCGTGGTCGATGAAAGGAAGATGCAAAATAGGTGCAAAGGGGTGAGTGTCGAGTTGAAACGGGACGCGAATAACCAGGTTTAACGCGGACACGAAGGGTGGGGAGATGAAGGGGAAGGTAGAGCGTGTTTACAACGAAAAGGAGGAAAAGAGGACTGAAAAGCACCCCACCACTATGGAAAATCTCGGTCGTTCAGGAGGCAGCCGTCAGGAGTCGACGCCGCGAGCTTTTACGCGCGCCTCGAAGAAGAAGAAGAAGGAGACGAAGAAACAACTTTCCACCTCCAAAAGGCGACCGCCTCGGGTCACCACCACCACCACCCTGCGGTGCCTAGAAAAGGGGTGGGTGCCTTCATCCGCGGAACTGGGCGCGACTAACCTCTATTGATCGTAAGAAGACTTGCACACCTACGATCCTCACACTTTCATGCGGCGGTTCGTACCGGGTGGTTCGCGTTTAAAATAATTCGTAAATGTTTTAAGGCGTGAAATGTTGTTTGTTTATTCAGACAGTTGCGTATATCTTATTCTTGTATTTATTTCTTTCGTCTTTCTATCGATTTTTGGGATATCGTTAAATTTCACATATTCATCTTATATATTTTTGATTACTTAAAGCGTAACACGTAAATGAATTTTACGTACCACAAGTTATTATGTTATCATTTTTGAAATCCTATTGTTTACGCAACAAGAGTTTTTAAAACGTTTGTGTTTTTGAAGAATTTACATAGAAACAGATTTCTTGGATCTTATCATTTCCTTCTCGATGACACTTCTTCTTCGTCAAATACTAATCTTTTGCCAAAAAGTTCATCACCAAGTTTATAGAGCCAACGAATTATTTTTCCTGTAGCATCTTTTCTAGGGCGCCACCCGTTAGATTCCAAAACTAACCGGGCGGGTTTTGCAGGTCCGTGGGTTCGTAAGAAGCGCAGCTTCGTCCGCGACATAAGAACATCGTAGTTGGCGATGGTGGTGGTGATACAAAGGGGTTCGTCGGAGGTTGCCAGAGGGGGTGCAAGGAGGGGGCGAGACGGGAAACTAAGTTGTATTGATCCTAGGCTGCAGGGGTGGAAAACCAGGCAGGGTTAGTACGTGTTCTTAATCGCCAAGTGACCACCCTCGCGTTTCTCTCCTCGTCTCTCGTTCTACTCTCTTCCTCCGACTCCGTCTCCTCTTCCTGTTTCTCCACCTTCCAACCCCCGAGCAGCGCTAACATCCGACCAGCTAAAGGGGTCTCGGTTCTCACCCTCGAGAACTGTACCCTCCTACCACCTTCCAAAATCGCCGACGCCATTCGGCCGAGGCATTGTTTCAGGATTAGGTAAGGAACTGCAGCATTGTCCTCTGTTGTATGATGAATTGTTACCTCGATGAAAAATCATTCTGTTATCGGATCTCCATTCCATCTCCAACGTCTTCATCGTAGCTCCTTGAATATGGAAACTATTCGACCGATTTAACGCTCGAACAATCAAACCATCTTATCGAAAGCTTGAATATTAATCAGAAACATAATTTTCCCAAAAATGTATTTCCAATGGGATTTTTGGATTTCTATATGCTCAAACCATACGTGTAAAGGTAAAACAAGTATCATCCGAATTTATATAGAATTCAGAGTCAGCACTCAACTGCGCTATCTTAAACAAAACATCGTTTTAAAAGCGAAACGAGGAAAGTCTTCTGAAACTAGCTTTCAAGCTCCTATGTCTACCATCCTTTTCATCCTATTTACACCACATGGAGTTGAAATTCTTGGCGGGGACGTCACGGGAAGAAATTCGATGGCCAGTAGACAATTTCATTACGGTATCCCGAAACGATGTTCGGTTTTCCGTTTAAGGGTGAAACAGTCGGTAGTTCGAGAGGCTGACAGAACGTGTCTGGCAGCATATTATGTCGCTTAAAATCCAAAATGGTGAAAGACATCCAGAGAGGTGTCAGCATTAATTGGATTCTCTTGAAACTCGTATGTTACTGTCCGTGTCGACTGGAAACGTATGAAAGGAATGATGTGAACGGCGGGGTGGCGAGGGGTGTTGAAACGAGGGGGCATAGGAGGAGGAGGGAGACGGGCTGAAAACACGATTAACGAATACGCTGGCCGCTTTGCTTAAATTTCAAATTGGCGAGGTCAGATCGTAGGTGAAATTGTGTACAACCGCGGTCCGTTCGGTCGCCAGTCGGAGTTAATTATAGAATGAAAATTTGAATTATGGAACGTAATTAAGCTTCGCTTTTATTCGTACACCGGGAACAAACCGTGAACGGTATCGTTATGAACATTCATATTAATGGACACCGAAAATGAAACGGCCGTATTCGACGAATAATCATGGGAACAAAGACGCTTCTAATGTCGAACCAGGGAATTATCCATTCGATGGAGTTCGAATAAAACAATTTTCGATCGCAACGGTCCACGATTTGGACTCGCGGATGTCAACCGTGTGTGTAGGGTTCCAAGATATTATGGACCAGTTCCCAAAGAGGAATTCGTCCCACGACCTTCGAACCCTACGGAATTCTTCCCCTCTCACTAAGAGGAGTTACCCTCTTCGAAATCCGGATTCTGCGGTCCAGGGATTCCAGTAGCAGAAGGTGTCCCGTGGGATTTTCGGATGCACGCGAGCAACATCGTCAATTTCCAGTTTTTGTGCTCGCCCGTGGAGGATTTCTGGTTTTGCATCTATCTGCGAGAAAATTTGTGTGGAATTTTTCTTCTAGAATACGAAGGAATGCCTTACGTTGAAGGATTTTTATTGGCCTGGCCGAGATCAGCAGTGGAGTCGAGTGAAGTTATGTTTTTAGGTTTTCAGATCTGCAGTTCTTGGAATCCCTTTTAATCCTGCGTAGACAAACTGAGTAGTCGGCAAAGCAAAAGAAATTTCACTCTTGAATTTTATCTTTCCTTTGAACTTTTATTTTTATTGAAAAAGTTACTAGATTTTATCCTTACTATTTTTAAGATGGCAATGTACTTTAGCTAGTTGATTTTTTCTTTATATCTCCATGTACTTTGCTTCATAATAATATGAAAACATTCAGAAAAATTAGTATGCATCTCGGAATTCAGTATTCACCACTGTGAAATAATTAGTATTTCTTAAATTGTTGGATGTGTTGTTACATGTGTTAACAGAGAATTAATTAATTCCTCGCTGTTAAATTAGAGAGGAAACTACTCGAAATACTCATTTCATTAATTAAGCATTCATTCTGAAATTTTGCGTGATTATTGTTTCTGATTCCTCTGATAGCTTTACTGGGTCACTGAATCCTGGGTGTTGTGCTTGTCTTGTCACAACGTCCTAAGTTGGCGTTTCTCAATTCGTATACTAATTAATTACATTTCCAAACTCAATACAAAAATGTCAAAAATACAAAAACAAACACAGTTTTAATATTCTTCAGAAATACAAATTCAAGAAGACAGTTTACGTTTCTGATTCTTAATTTGTAATTGATTTCATCTGCGAACGTTACAAATCGCGAGTGACTCTCTGCGACATCGGTTTCGCCATCCGATTCGATGTTACACTATCCAGCGGCATTAAAGCTATGGTGATTGTGTAATTTCTCGCGTTGCTGCGGTAATATTTCCGCGCTGGCTCATTGGGAGGCGCGGTTCGGCCGCAAACAAACCCCGAAACAACAATTGATTCCGGCAAACACGTCGCGTCGTGAACGCGTGCAAAACAGCGAACAAGGGATTTTCTTGCTCGCCATTGGACAGGGGGTTGGTCCGGTCCCGAAATTTACGGGATTGTATCCATGCGAGAGGCTTTTTGCCCGGCCACGACACGACTTTGCTTCACCGTTAATTACGCGCTGATAAGTTCTCGACCAGTGGCGACAACTTTTTATCGAGCTGCGGACCAACCGGTTCTTTGCGAAACTTGTTGACCCCGTATCGACTCACAGTCTTTTCCTTTCCTCTTCTCTGCTGTTTTCCTTCAATTTCACGTGTGATTTATTGCAACATTCGATTGAGACGCGGGCCAAATTTTCGGTTGTTCTGTCCGAATTCCAATTAATATCTTTACAAAGTCAGTCCGTGATTATTGTAAACTAAATTTTAATACGATGATACACGTTGTTTCCAAAAGAATAGTAATGACAAAAGAACTATAGGAAACCAGAGATTGTGATATTAAATCGTGTGTCCCTCGTTTTGAAATGTGTTATACAAAGCTTAGAAATCAAATGTTGCATATATTATAAAAATGAAACACGTAGGTATGGTACAGTCGAATATATAAGCAATTCTTGGTTTTCCATATATTGTATTATTTGTTTTTCATTATTGCTGCTTGTATCGTAACTAATTCAACTGTCATAGCTATTTAAGTAGGAGACGGAGTGAACAAAAGATCTTCGTTTAGAATATAATATGATTAGTTTTAATGATTGCAACAGGTTCTTTTCAATTAATTTCCAGCCTTCTCTTCCTTCTTTTAAAGACATCAAGTTACTTTTGTCGAAGGGTAATTCGGTTTGTATTTCACGCAATCTGAAGCGACTAGCGCTTAATCCGATGGTCGTTTAGCAGGTAATAGCTCGAAAGAAAGCTTGCTCCGTTCGAGGATCGTCAAGCGTTAAGTAAAAGTGCAAATGTGCTCGCCGGAAACAAAGTAAAACGAGTTCACGAGTAAGAAATCTTCTTTCCTCCCGTACGAGAAATTTCCTCTTCTCGCGGAGTTTAAAGTGCTTATCGTCTTTAAGCGTATTTGAAAGTGGATTCAAATTTTAATTCAGCAACGTTGTTCGGTATGAAATATTAGGTCATTTGAGACAAGTAGACAGTAAAATTTAAGAACAATTTAAAGTACCTTCATCGATTGTTTTTTATCGAACAACATTTCAACGATTTTTATAGCGATTTATAGTTTCACGAGGATAACTATACCAATAGCTTTTTAAAGAATTTTTTAGAAAATTTTTCGAATACTTTTGGACAATGAATTCTTTCGAGTAGCCTTCACAGAGCTCTAAAATACTCAATCTCTTGTCGGTGAATAAATTTTATAGAAATGACAATAGAATCATCCAATAGTTATAATAATTTGACATCTATAGCTTCATGAGTTCTGCTTTGAAAAATTACGTCACCTTTATCGATAATAAATTTTTCGGTTTAACTTTTGCTCTAAAGTCTACAGTAATTTAGTTCCTCTTATAATTGGATAAATTTTGTAACGATTACGATAAATGATAACAGAGCTGTAAATATAGTGGTTTCGATACAAATGGTATTAAGTATTGTATTGCATAAACACGTTTTCGAATCTTGTAATAGTGATTTTGCACTTATGCGAGAAACTGTCAGCATATCGAGGATGCAGGGAATATGGTAATTCAAGGGCAATTCGCCTTTTACGTTCCCATAACAGTAAAAGCATCGCATTCACCGTTTAGATTGCAAATTGTACAAATGTGCGTTTACTGGGCACGAAGTAGTTGCCGGACACGTTTGAAAAAGACTATTATTATATATCGCCTAATTGTTGTGGAATTGATGAAACTGCAACGAAATCTCGGACTTCTGTGTTAACGAAACAATCTGCATCCATGCGCCTAAATCCCTTTACATATTTAGATATAATAATTGTAGTTCATTTCGTATTTTCTTCTAAATATTAATTTATTTAAAAGAAATGGAATAAAAATTATTTGTAATTCCTCTTTGAGAAATTTTACTTTAAAATTGCAAACGTGCAGTTATAGAATTACCGCAAAAACTACTACTGGCATATAATAAGTGTCTAAATATACAATACGTAGATGATTATAAATAAAGTGATATTAAATCAAACGAGTATATACAATCGTGTTTCTATCTGAGTAGAAATTAACATCAATTTCCCAAAACCATCTGTATATTTTTAATAACCGTATAAAATCATCTCAAATAGCTTTCTTATTAGGCGATCAAATTACCTATCATGATAGAAAATACTTTCTTCCCTCAATCCTAACATCTATGCACATCAGCAACCATCGTCGACTAATTCGTGGCATTATTTTGATCAATTTCTATTTTTTTCGTGTCACGAACGCGTCGCTCATGGTGTCTGGAATTCGTAAGAGGGACCGGGTTGCCAGAAAATCTCATTTTGCAGCCGAATGTCGGACGAATCTTAATCGGTCGACGGAAATATGCTGCGAGATGTATAATGCTCCGTAGGAAATGACGTCATCACTCAGTGCAACGTTAGAGAGAGACAGGAAGAGAAAGACAGCGCCGAGGTGGAAACGGTGCGAGGAACTAAAGGGGTTCGGCACGAGGGAGAACGACGATGGGGTTGAGGGATGGTTTGGGGTGTGGAGAATGAAATAGACAGAGATAAATAGAAGTGGAGATACGTGTATACACATATTGCGCGAGACTGTATACCAGAGACTGACGGAGAGGGACAGAAAATGCGTGACGCGTTTCGTAGAGAGAGAAAGATAGTCGGTGGATAGAGAAACAGTGGGACAGAGAGGGAGATTTTCGCGAAATCCCGGCAGGTAGCCTCGGTTGAGTTATGCTCGTATTTCCCGTCAACACATCCGATGATGTCTACGGTAATGTAACCGAAATGTATGAACGTTTCGTACTGCTACATTTGCACGTGTAAATGCCTACCCGTTGCGGACCCCGCGACGCTCTTCTCTCTCTGTGTAACGCCACGCACGATCAGAAGTCCGTGTCACGAATCGTACGATTTACATGTCGATAAGCTCGTTGATTACCTTCGTTGTACTAAAGTTTCCATAGGGGAACCATGTACGCTCTGTTCGTTCGTATACCTTTTTTCACCGTTTGACGGGATCCGAAAGGCAATCAACGCGGATTCCTGTTTGCCAGGAGGTTTGGTTTCGTTGTTTGTGGTCCATTTGCTCGCCGGTTTGTGTGTCATACAGAGTTTTGTGTAACAATTTTGGTTGTTGCAGGATTTCATGGTTTAGTGAATGAAATGTTCATGGTAACACGTCCCAATACACGTAGGATATATTTGTTAGAAAAAAGCCAGCGGATATGAAATTTTTTCTTTTTTTCTTCTCTTCTTCCTTCTTTTTTTTTTTTTTTTTGGATGTTAAATCTACATTTTGTTGTATCGAAATCTATAGAAGTAGTGTTTTATAGTATCTCTAAAGAATATTTTACTATTCTAGTTTTTTTTTTTTTTTTATTGGAATTGTAGTGTGATATTTACTTTACGACAAACCAGATATCTTTTGTCTATTGGGTTAAACAATTCTGTAACCACAGTACAAAAATATTATGTGTCATGGATGTATTTTAGTCAGTTGAATTAATTTAAGGAACATTGGAATTTATCATCGAATTCATGATTTCTTATATGATCTCATTGGCACAAATAGGGGGAAGTAAGTCACTTGTATTTCGAGAAATTCCATCACCAGTAAGGGTAGAAACAAATAGGATAGTTAAATGGTTTGTCTTTTGACAGACTACTGTGACGAATCCACGATCTTACGAACGTTGCATAAAAATCTAGTAAAAATTCTTTCAGAATTCGCTAAATTATATTTATATTTGTATTATATTATTTTATATTACATTACGTTATAACGTAAATTTATATATAAAATTAGAACCCAAAGAGTTAAATACATCTTCATCGAATCTATTCTCACTCTGTTTAAGAAACGTTCGTCCGCCCGTTTATCGTGATTCTAGGTCAGGATATTATGTGTTCCCTTTTCCGACAATTTTATGTCGGATCGATAACTGATCCGCGTCGCCGAAGTTTCCCCAAATAAAATCCGTTACCGTAATCGAGGCCGCGGGGCGAAGGATGGAAAACAAGCGGTCGAGTTCGATTCTCTTTTGACCCCCACTTCGTTCCTGCTGAAACGCCCGCATGCGCCGTAAAAAAGCACGGCTGCCACGGGTTCGTTTTACTCTTCGAGCTTCGTCTACCGGTTAGCCGATAAAAAAGCTCCGCCGCGAGACTCTCGTTCGACGTTGCTGTAGACGCGTTGTCCGCTCGGTTCTCGGTGCTGAATTCCATCGTGAACGCGATTCACTTGGTGCGAAAAGGGCCGTTCAGTGGATGTACGAGAAGTTGGCACAAGGCCAAAGGACGAAGAGAAGAAACGTTTCGGGGAGAGAAGAAAATTTCGAGAACGCGAGGAAGATACGAACAAAGGGGTGGAAGAAACGGGAATTTTAAGGATATTACACGGTTATCTCGCACGATCTCGACATCTGTTCTCGTGATCATACTAGTTGACGTCCATGGCCTCCACGTCGGCTATAAGGGTTGCTTCTCCGTGGAAACCCGGGGGTGAGAATAGGAACAGACCACGCCTCTTGTCTAAGGTTACCCCCACCTAGATCCTCGAGCAGTCTCCCTCCGCCACCGTGCGGGAAACCTAAGATTTTTCCACTTCACCCCCTTCCATACCTCTTACCACCAGTACCCTCTTGGCTGCTACCCCCTCCTTTGCTGTTCGTTCACCCCTTACACCCGCCCCTCTCCCCTAGGAGAGTACCAACCCCCCTTCTTCTATTGATCCAGGTCTAAGGTCGTTTCTTGCGCTCCAGGAGCTGGCTGTGCGAGTCCCGCTGGACCGAAGAAAACCCGCCTTCAGCTGTTCCTCCCTCTTTTTTTTCTTTCCCCCTTTTCTCGCCTCCAAGCGTAACCTTGAAAAACTTCTTTTTTACTCGACCGCGAGACTTATACCGAGCTTCAATGGGATTTCTTGCATAGATTTGTTGCACTTGTCCGCGTGCTACATCTACTCTTTAATGATTGTTAATTTTGCGCTAGAGGATGATTTATTTGTTTTGTTTCAATGTTATACGTTGTAAAGCATCAACTCGTTTCTCTTTTTATAATTTGTAATTATTTCGTTTTCATATTTTTCATCGAAATTGCGATTCGTCGTAGGTTATTAGCGTTAATTCGTTGCTCAATTAGAGTTGGATTACGAAGTGGAAAATTTCGCATTTCCTGTCACAGGCATTCTCTTTAGGGAGGAAGTCAAGAAGCATCAGAAATCTCGCGTTTTCCACCATGCGAAACAACTTTCACCGCTAAACCGCAACCATGTCGGTCGTTCCTGACGTCATAGCTGCGACAGTTTTATAGAATCTAGTTCTGTGCGTGTATAGAATGTAACACCCAGTCTACGTCCCATGGTGAATGAACGTGGTGGTTAAGAGAGCGCGGGGGTGGAGAAGCGGTGCTTTAGCCGGCGGCTGTTAAACACGCCGGGTCTTATCGGTAAAACTGTTCTGTACAGGACTACCACGTTCAGCCATTGGCCACGAGAGTATCTGTAGCCTTATACTCGTTGTCTGTCAGGTATGCATGTCAGTACATTATACAACATTAATGCCGGCTCGCTAAAATCGTTCATGCAAGAAATCCATGGTGAATCGTTAGCGATGCACCTACGTGAGTTCATTTTTCGCCCTTTCAATGCTCGTTAATTTTTAATCTATCGATCGAATCTCGTACAGTCTGTCACACAAGAGCGTGTCTGCGATATTTCTGTAAATATTTATATATTTGTAAAAAAATTTATATGAATTGAATCTACATCTAAAACACTAATACGCTATTACAGTAGGGTGTCCAATCTCCTCCATTAGCGATTATAGCTTGACATCGTTTCGGCATACTCTCGACTAATTTTTGAGCGTAGGATTCTGGTAACGACCTCCATATCTTTCGAATGTGATGTAAAAGTGTTCTTATTTTTGTGATACGTCTTCCTCTCAGCTTGCCTAATAGGACACCATGCCCAAAACGAAGATTCATCAGTGAATATTATATTACTCCAATCACGATCTCTGTTTTCATTCGCCCATGCCAGACAATTTTCGACGTTTCGCGTACGCGGCACTCATATTAAAAAGCTCTGTTCCTTTCACTGTTTCAAATGAAACTGAAAGGTATTCAGCAACGCGTATTAGAGAAGTTTTCGTTTGTTTACATTCTTTTTATCTCATTCTGATTAGGTGTCAGGTTTCGCAGATATCGCAGACACGCTCTTGTGTGACAGACTGTATATAAAATTTCTACTTTTTGATCGTTTAGAATAATTTAACTCTCCAGTTCCCCTAACACAAATTGTGATACGATATTGGGAGTTCTTTTTATCTCTATCTTCATTGATACAAAACAAAATGCAAAATTTCGCCAGTCGTATTATAAATTAACGCTTTGAAACGGTTTAGAGTACATAAAAAATGCTTATAAGGATCGAACGGTCAAAATTGTAGTTATTAGCATTATGTCTACATTACATTAGGTGGTTTCCATTTCTAATTTCATCGCTCTGTTTTGATTATTTCAACTTCGCGTCGTCTATTGTCGCTTATCTATTCGATATTCGTTCGGCACGTTTGACTTTGAGGGGGCTCATCGAGGAGCATACGGTGCACGCGTTGAAGAAAGTTCAACAAGTTTCCGACGAATTGTTCTAGTTCGCTCGATTGTTCCACTTCCACCATCGGTTACTCGATACCTCGGCCAGTCCCGCAGCTCTTGTCCTCTCGTACCGTCCCAGAGAAAATTTTTAACTTCCTTGCAAAACTCTCGCATTGGGAACACTTTAAGTTCCGATCTCTCTGTAGATCCCATATTATTCAGCGTGGACGTTCATAGACTATCGATAGGTAGAATTCTCTTAAACATTAACAGTCTATTGTACGATCCTTAAAGCCTAACATCTCTGAGGCGGGAACATCATTTAATTTGCATCGATATTTGCTGTTTCCCGCTTCTGCCCGATAGATAGGCTGTGCTATAGCAGATACATAGGCGGGATCACTTATAAGCTCGAAGTACATATGTATTCGCAGTAGCCTTTCTCGGCATTAGGTAGCCACGCTAGGGCCTTAGAGGTCTCCTGGCAACCAAGCCTATCAAACTATCTTACGGTCTAACCCTTACCAGCCCTTTCCCGAAACCTTCCTCAACCCCTGGAATCTCACTTAGAGCCCTTAACGACTGACCCCGCGGGAGACACTGTGAAATTGAGAAAATTATCCTGGCCCCGATGTTACACGGAGTCGATGACTGTACGTTTCTCACGTCCCCCCGTTGCAACTGTCTGTGACTCCAACAAACCCCGACGCCTAGCTGCGGTGAGCTTTTATCGGCGTAAGAAGTCCTGGAGGGACGGCGAAACTAAATGGCCGACCGACCGACCGACTGCCATCTTAGTTGTGAATTAAGGAGAGGGTGGATGACCGACCCTCGTGCCGAAAGACCCAGGCGAACCGTCCGTTGCAGGGGGATGCTACGTTTCATTATGATTAGCCTAGAGGCTTCGTTTGCTTCACCATGCAAGTTACGATGGCAGTTTCGTATGCTTCTTCGTGCATATCTAACGACGTCGATTTTTGGTATTGGATTCTTCTTCGTTGAAAATGGGAAGTTGTTTGATAGTTTTGCAGCTATCTTGTCGGTATATAATTTTGAATCTTAATGAATTTGCGTGTAACTTTGATCATTTGTCTTTACTCTTTTAATGAATAGATTGTAAATTCATTTTAACGCGTTTATTTTATTCTAGTTTTTAATTCTTTAATCCTTTTAGGATTGGATTTTTCTTTGGCTAATCGTTAGAAACAAACGTAGCTAAATAGCGTATCCAAAAAAAAAAAGAAATCACATGAAAATACAACAAAGAATCACTTCCTCTAATCTATCCACCAAGAAAACATAATATATTTTTCTTAAAGTAGTAAACACTTTCAAATCCACGTATCATTTCTTTTAACTCGAAATTTTCATCGTCCAACGTCAATAGGAACACTTGGGACGATTAAGTATCCGTTCTAGAATCGAGATTCACCCAAATTGCGAGCGATCAGGAGGTTTTCGACGGACAATGAGCGTAATCGTTAAGTTTACCGATGCAGAGCCGTTGAGCGTGTGCATACATGGTCGTAAGGTGCAGTATGGGTGGACATAAGTGTGCGGATCGTAGAGGGACACCGACGACCAAAGGGTCGGTCTGTCGTCATTCTAGTACGGTTACAGCAGCCACGGAGCTTGACAGAAGTTGTAAACTTTATGGTAAACCGTGGCGGCGGCGCCGGCCACGGCCAGTAAATGGGGAAGGTGCCGGTGCAGCCGTGTGCTTAATCCAATCCGGAGTTTGTTCTTTCGACGATCGACGTAATCACCGGCCGCACGTAGTTTCCAACCTGGCTTGACCGACCTAACACTTCGTCTAAGGTTCAACCCCTTTCCGCGTATGTATCTAATTTGCCGGTGTTTGTCGATGCTCGCGCGACCTCGTGTTCCTAATTGCTTCCAATCGACTATACTTTTCCAAAGTATTCACTTCCATCTTTCCACGTCGCAAACTGTATTTCCTTTTTTACGATTTATCTGTTGTGGAATTTGCAGGATCTTTTGCAAGTCGGAGGAAAATTAGGTTTCTTAATTGTTATTGTTTAATAGAATACGAGTAATTTTGTTATATATGTGTATATTCGGAAAAAGGATATACTATTTTAAGGAATCTTGTACATTTTTACAGCAGGCTATAGGAGAAATCAAGTTTGAAAGGACAAAGATAATAGTTCGAACTATTTGAAAGACGAACAGATGTGTTTAAACTTATTTCTACACTTCGATATATCCTCAGTCAGATTAAATTAAAGAACGCGAAATGTCAAGATCCACGTTAAATTGCTACTATATTCTTTGTATCTGAGAAGCAATTTAGTCACATGTAGAAATCTTTCACTGTACTTAGAATTACTAAAGAGAAACGTATTATTCGGAAAAGCAAAAAACTGAATGTAACTTTTTGCCCGGGAGGAAAAAGAAACAGTACTTGAGTAATTTAAATAAAATACGCTTATGAACCTTTTCCTTCATCGGACAGGAAGAAAGTAAAAGAAGAGTTTTGTGTCTCTCTGCTTTTCTCTGCGAAATAAATGTCAGGAAACTGGAATATACCAAGGGTTTCCCGTCACGTGTTTCAAAGAATAGTTGAAGAAACTGATAACCATGATATAATTTTATATGCCTCAACGTAACTGTATGGAGAATCTATTTAGCATCTAGCGATAGACTGCCTCTATTCGAGGGTGTTTCGCTTGGGACGCGATTAATTATTGGGTTCCTTTTGGGGCTGGCAAGCTCGAGGCTTTGAGCTCAGTTGGGGGTGGCCGATGGTATGGGAAATATAAGATACGTTCACGGCCGACGTAGACACTCGGCTTAGCTTCCTCAGAGTATTAGATCAATAATTCTAACCTTAAACTGGCTCGGTTACGAGTATCGAACATGGTACTGCATGTAACGCGATATTGCTTTGCGTCGAATATTACTCCGGAGCACCTTTGCTTGTTCCGTCGGAATATAATATTTCGATAGAGAGTTCGATATTTTGTTTCAATGAAGTTGCTTGACCAATTCCTACGCCAAAGTTGCGAATTTAACTCTCCGAATCGCTGTTCTTCCTTTTTTCCCTTCCGAATTTCAATTATTGAATCGATATCACATTAAGGTTATAATTAAGGTTAATAATAGATTGTGATATAAGTTGCCAGACAAAGTTGTTAAACAGTACGTTTCGACGATGCCTTTTAGAGTTGTCATATCGTTAAGTAAAAGTATGGGATCGTTTTAATTGATTTGGTTAGAACACTTGAAGTTATTGATAGTTTATATGAAGTCGTTTAGAGAAACAAAGGAGTTGAAATAAAAATTTAGCAAATTTGAAATTTTGAATGAGACGATGGAATATTGTAAAATTAGATGTGATTAAATAATATCGATTTTAGCAAACTATATTGTAGAATTATTTTTAGAGAATTGTTATAGAGAAGTATTCTTCTCGTTTTAAGTAAAAATACATCAAGTAATCAACACTTTCTTTCATCTATATTTTACTACAAGACGATATGATAATTTTAGTTGATAGCGTTACATAAGAAAAATTAAAAAATACTCACAATTATAGTAACGAAAATGTAGGACGATCATCGAAGTCACTGTTTCTTCAGTTTTTCCAAACACTAAATTGTACAGAACCGTAAAACTTTACACGTAAAATACTTTACGACCAAATCGTCCAAAGAAATTATATTTTACTGGTGTCGAAACGTGTAGAAACGAGTAATAAAAATTTGTTTATGAGCCGAGTAATGTAGTTTGTCACGACGGTCGAGAACTGTTACAAACTGTTGGATTATGAAAAATTACTTTACGAGCAAGAGGGATGCTGCGTGGACCGCAGCATCCCCGATACTGACCAACAGACCCAGATTTTCGTCTCTTGAAATACGCGGAACCAGTTCTTTGCCGTTAATGCACGCAATTAGGAAGTGGAATTTTCTTTTTCAAATTCTAAACATTCCCCACCCCGCGAAGACTTGTTCTCTTTTTTCTCGGCAGCACGGATGATGTCCATTGGTCCGCGACACCGTGAGAACGTAGGGTGGTCCAGCGCTGCGTCACCCCTAGCCTTCAGAAGAACAGGTTCCTTTTTATCTTCGGATACATGTCATAGTATCAAGCTATCGATGCTCCTCTTCTCGAATTTCCAAAACAAATTGTGCATTTTTATTTTCTTTCTTTGCCTTTTCTTCTTCTTTGACGGGTAACGGATAACGCGATAACTCGTTTACCTACGTGGACAAAATGATCGAGAAGTTTTGCAACCTTCGTGGTAAAGTTTGTGGTAGGGATCATTTTTATGCGTATTTACGAGTGAGGTTTGCGTTTTGTCAATGCATTATTCATAGTAACAAGGTTTATAGTTGTATATTTGTGAAGAGGGATTTGCAAACTGCAAACTTGTCGGAATCAGAAATGGAGATAGATTTTTAGTACTGTTGCATTAAAGGTAGTGGCTACTTTGGTTTGTTCGACTTATTTAATTATTTTATGTAATTTTTATGTAATTTGTAGTATTAGCTTATTTTAAATGAGTTTATTTTTTGTGTTAGCTCCTCTTTTGCTGTTTAAATACTTTTACAATAAATATCTCAGAACGAAAAAACTTGTGAATAGGTAACGTAGAATTTGAATATTAATTATTTATAATAATACGTCTGTTACATTTTATCAGTATCGTCAGAAATCTTTGTTTTTATTTCACGTATCATACTTTAGTTGTTATTGTTTATTGCAACATTTCTGCAATAATATTTCTTCTATTATTAATTTTCATTTTATTTAATGAAATTTTTACTAATTAATTTTGCATTATTTTCCATGTATATACAAAACTATAGAATTTTTGTAAAATTTATTAATCAACTAAAAATTACATAGAATGTTTAAAAATTGTAAAAGCCAGTGGTCAAGCATGGTAAACGAATCGTCATATGCAAAATCGTTGAAAGTTATTAAATCTGCCCCGGCCAGTTTCATCCCTCCGAACTCGTCAAGGGTGGATATTTCCACGCATCTCGTACGCGTTTCGTAAGATGACTAGTGGTCAAATGCCGTGAGAAAAATACGCGGTCCAGAGTAACTTTCCGATAGAACAGGTTTTCACGAAAACAGTTATGCTGTGAACAGATCTGCTAACTCCTTGTCTGCCATGGACCTGTTTCGAGCAGCGCAGTTTCGTATCTTGGATATGTAACTTGTATGAGAGATATTCCTTTCTAATGTATAAATATTTTCAACTATATTTCTTATATTTACGTTAAATTTTTAATAATTTGATATTTTATATAATCCTTTAATCTAAATAATTTAATCCAAATATTATAAGAATGCCGATTTTTGCGAATTTATAGGAAATTTATATATGCAAAAATGTATTGAGCTTCAAATATTCGTTGTTCGAAACACAATAAAATTAATAGTGCTCCCATTATTTGTTGTTAGCGTATTCTTAAACGTGAACTTTTAAAATTTCTACAACTTTTAAAAGAATATGTAACAAATGAAAAATATTCAGTCGTCATTTCTAGTACGAATGATAAGTAAAAGATAAACAGATAGCTTCTATGGGGTTGGCGATTAAACGATTACACACAACACGAGGGGTTGCTGTGTCTTTCTCAACTTTTCACCTACGCAGCCCTCTCTCTTGGTCACGATCCTTTACGGATTATGCGGATCTATCGTTCGCAAAATCGCATAATACCACGATGGTACTTAGCCGTGTAAGGGTTGAGACATGGGTTTAGGGTGGGCGTGTACCGTAATGTTCGTATCATTAATCGAGCGTCAAATAACTTCGTACAAAATGGACCCCTATATTCAATGGAATTTTCCCTACAGACAAGTAACTCTGTAGAAATGTTATTGAAATGAAGTCCCGTTCTCCATGTACACCTTATCTGATTGAATAAATCTTCGTTTCTTTACATCAGATCACGTAAAACTTTTCTGGAAACGAATATAAAACATTGACGTTGAATACGTCGTAATACATTTTTTTTTTTTTTGGTAGATAAAATTTACATTTTATTTGACAGGATCGCTTTTGTAAAGTAAGGCAATCTGAATCTTGCGTAATGCAATTTTTATAACGCTACATTTTATTGAAACTTAACTCCCCGTTGTACGAAAGTTACTTGTGCTTGGTTTATTCGTTCAATAAAGAGACGATAGTCCGCTGTAGAATTTCAGTTTCACCTGTGAAAGGGGAAAAACACGTGCGTGTAATTGAATCCATTGTACCCGTTGAATTTCATTTTAAAATTAATTTCGACTTTGCTACCAATTGCCCGATGGTCTGCGCGCTTAGCTTTTCATTAAATGTCTTATTCCACGATTATGGCGGTCTTCGTGATTGCATAACTTCAACTACGATTGCACACGAATTCCATTTCGAGTCGATTGCAGTCACGACGCAGTAGCAGCTATATTTGCATGGGTTAGGAATGGTAGCAGCAGAGTCCGTTGATTTTCCGAGAAATTCGCACAGAGAGGGGATTGGTCGAAGACACAAACCGCAATTCCGTTTGTCGATATACGTTGTTTGACTTGAAGAACTCGATATCAATAACACGTTCGGAGTTCCTCCTTTTGCAAAATCTAAAATTCCCTCGTTGCTGAACAATGCCTTTACGAGGATGTCTTCACGTGCGCTCTTATACATCTTTTTAAACGGCTAACGTCTGTGTGATATCTGAGATGTAAAATTAATTTCATTTCTAATAGCTTGAGCTTTTTAAACTTAAATTTTATCAATTTAACACCGTTTTCACTTTAAAAATTCATTGATCTAAAATTCATTGACCGAAGAAACGAGGAAGCAGCAGAAGAAAACACGCAGACTTCTGCATACGTTTTCTTCGCCTGATTTCAATATTAATATCTTTAGAAAAGTTCACAAGAAGACAGGCCTAAACAGTTCCAAAATAATCGGAACTTCTAGATCACCAAACTTCTTTCGTGAGTCTTCTGACTCACCTAAATTCCCTGGTTCTCATGTCCATAACTTCTATCGACCCGAAAAGTTCCAAAAGAATCTCATCTTTTAGGTTTACCACTGTAATCTTCCTTTGCAAATCTTCCAGCTCGTTCAAACATCCACTGACATTATCAGCCTGGTAAATCGTTGAAGCTCGTGAAGAAAGCTCGATAAAGTTGTAGAAGATAAAACGGAAGGGTGCAGGGGGCCGAGCGAAGAGTGTGTGGAGGAAGCAACGACGTCGGCGGTTGGGGGTGGCGGGGAAGACGGGAATAGAGGCGCTGCTGGAGGCCGTGGTGTTTGGAGGTTAGACCGCAGTTACAATATCGCTTGATTAGAAATGTACATAGCGTATATGCGCGCGGGCCGCATATCCAGATGGTAGGTGGTCGGGCTGGGTCGATGCCTGGGCAACTCCATAGTTTAATGCACGAACCGTAGAACTTGCAATAAGGAAGGGTTGAACGTTGGAAGGGGCCCTGGTTGAGGCGGAGGTGAACAACGGGGTGGCTGCTGGGGGTGTACAGGGTCCCCGTACGTACCCACACACACGCGACTAACGGGAGTTCTAGTCTGCAACATAACGCGATCGCACTACTTGCAGCTTGCATGTTTGCCCTCCAGAGAGAATGCTCGTGGTCTCGTATACCTTCGTATACC
Source organism: Bombus campestris (assembly GCA_905333015.3). Taxonomy (NCBI): domain Eukaryota; kingdom Metazoa; phylum Arthropoda; class Insecta; order Hymenoptera; family Apidae; genus Bombus; species Bombus campestris. The sequence continues at coordinate 10,316,496 of HG995132.1, forward strand.
TTCGTATACCTTCAAATTCCCACGAAATGCTTTCGTGGTATCGTTCTGACGTCAAACTCCCAGGGACGTCTCCTTCGAACGCTTGGTTCAACAACCGTATCTCCACAGCGATGTTTGATTGCATTCGCTGGCAAAGACTCGTACGAGAAGTGGTTGATCCAGGCCGCCAAGGTGTACTCACAGTTTCGTTACGCTTCTTTTTCTATATCGATATCGAAGTCTGCACCCTCTTGCACAATTGAGTTGGTAAAATTTTTCAAATCATAAGTTGTATGCTACGTAGTAAGAGGATTGGCAAGATCGTGAAAGAGAAGTCCATAATATTCGTTTATCTTCCTATTCGAACTATACTTAACTTTACTTCCTACGAATTATCCTGTCTGCATATAAAGTTAGAAATAACATGCGCGTTTACACCACGACTGTTATTTATCGTTCAATCTGCTATTTTTTCCACGTAAAACAAGTTCTTTGTATAAATGCAGAGTAAAGTTCGAACTTCTAAAATATAAATTGTCAACGAGGCATAAATAATTTTCGCGATAGTTTTGGTAAATATCCGTGTATATTCTGCAAAAGGCGCGTTTACAGCGTTTGTATGTGTACTTTATATGTCTGTACGTATGTAGGAAGATAGCTCTATATTAGCGTTATACCTTAGTTCCTAAATCAGCGTGCGCTTAGACGTCCATGCTACCGGCCACTGTAGCTTCGTCCTCGAGGAATATTCAGCCATTCCTCCTGCTTTGCCCTCAGCTTTCTCGTTTCTCGGTTGCTGCCTCTCTTCGTCTGTTGCTCTATCCTCGATTCGCCCAAAGTTTGGAGAGCTCGCGCTTGAGAGGAAACGCTGAACGTCAGTGCAATATCGTCTAATGTTCTCGAAGAAGATGGCGGTTGTAACATTTGATACGTTTCGTGTACTCGGAATAGACATGATTTTCCTTTTGATGCCGCCCTGGGAAATTGAAACTGAATATTCGCCGCGTTAAACTTCAAATCGAAAAGACTTGGTTTCGTTGAATTTTCTAATTCGTGCATTATACGCTTTGGCCAACGCAGTTCTCAACCAAATAGTAATTAACTGACGCTTGGTTTACTTAGATCCTTGTAATTTGTGCTAGGAAACATCAAAGCACCGATCAACTATCTCTTGCATATATTTACTTATCGATATTAGTTTGCACGGAACTTTAACACAAATTCCGAGTAATAGACTTCTGTTTTGCAACCACAGCGTAGAAAATATGTTGGCTGCGGATGAAAGTGTCGTACAAGCGAAGAGAAAGCGATTCTTTATGCGAAAATAAATGAAAATTTAGGAGTAAAATTTTTCGTTTTGGCTTTGGAAGGCTTTAGTTTGGAGAAAATTGATTTTAGAAATTCTTTACGTACGCATGCATTTACATAGCGAAGAGCATTGATAAAATATCGAAGAACGTCGTTCATAAAACTTTTCTTTATGCTTACTCGAATCTAGCAACTCGTAAAAATCGATACTATGGATAAAAACAACAGACGTTACAATCTCACTCAAATTTTTTATTCCATACTTTTAATTTACTTTTGCATAAGGAAACATCTCCTACTCGTTTCTGCGATATTTTCAACTTTATGATTACCCCGTGTGTTTGTTCATTCCAAAATATTATCTAGAATATTACTTAAAATTAATCTCCGAACTTGAGCATTCTATGTACCGTGTCCGAAAGTTATTTCATTTGAAGACGCGAAACATCAATATCGTAGGAACAGTAGCGCGGCAAGTTCGTCGTGTAGATCGAAGCGTGAAAGCTCTCCGGTTCTTACTGCAGCTAACTTATACGCGGGCAACTGGAATAAGCCAGCCTTGAGCCTACAGTGGCAGCAGAGCGTAACGGCGGAGTGTCTCACGATCAGAGCGGAGGCGCAAGACAAACGACGTTGTTTTCAGGGAGATACCGAAAACACTGGGAGAAGCGTTTCTAGCAGTTAATTAGCTGAATAATGCAGCGTTAATCTAGTCAAAGTTGCATGCATCCAGACCACGCGCGTAGTTTCGTTCTGGCAAACTCAGGGCGGCTTCGCTGTTCGCACGCCAAAGTACACGTATTCACGTGTGCAAACGTACACGGACACGTGGAGACGGCTACAAGTACAGCAAGTTGGATTCGCTCTGGCCGGGTGCGAACAACATCTTTCAGCGTATTGAATATTTTAAGGATACCATTTGCCCGCTATCTAGCCCTGTTTCAAGACACAACTGGCTCGATACATCAGCTCACCCCGACCCCGCCGCTCTGTTCAGGATGCAATATTTTGCTGCAGTTTGCACAGTCTCCATTATTCAAGTTCGGAGATTAGTGGACCGTTACCAGCAGGTGTTTGCCAGCTTTTGCATGCTGTGGTTAGTCTCGTAGCTAGACCAAAGTTTAAGAGAAATCGTGTTATAACATAAAAGACGTGTCAGCAAAATTGTCAAATTGCTACCTTTCCATGCGTACAGTTGGTTTCATTCGTTAATGTTAAAGTTTTATAGATTTCAGTGGTCTTGTGGATTTTCATAATGTGGTGTTTAAATGCGTACATTTTCCGAGAGTGTATATTCGAAAATTGTTTAAGTATTCTTTCCTTTCTCTATTCACCAGACTCGTAAAGGCTTGCTTAGATATTAAACTGAGATTCAATAAGAAATATCGATGTAACGAATCGACTAGAGTGTGTCTTATAAGCTGCAGTGTCATTTAAATAATGTTATATAAATAATATACGAATGACGTAGACGTAATAGTCGAAGCTTTTTTTAACACGACTAAGTTATTTCATTTTAATTTAATCTTACGACAATTTCAATTGAATCTGAACAGAATCATTGTTCATGTAAATTTTTCGAACAAATTATTGCGCAGAAGTTCCCCGTTAATAAAATCTTAATTAACATTTTTTCCTATTTATGCTATTGTCAATGGAATTACAAAAAATCAGCGTACCGTATACAACGAAGTATTTTATAGATATCCAGCATACCTCAAGAAAATGAGTACCATTTATTCGATTTGTAGATTCGTATAAATCCACCTTGCATCGAGCTTTCAAATTACATTTGCGGAGCGGGTCCGCAGTTATTTAACAAGACGTTCCTCCACAATGTCTCGAGCAGACGTTAATTCGTTAACATTTAATTGCACACTTAGTTCCCTTCGACACTTGCCTGCGCTGGTACGCAAGCCTCGACACACAAATATTCCAGGCATTGGTACACACGCACACGCACATGCGAGCATGCTAACCGAAGAGGCGACGAACCAATACCTCATGCAACAGCTTCGGGGATGTACAATGCAATTAATATAATTACTTTCGATCACACTGCAGCTGCTTTGCCTCCACCACGGATTTCCAGGCTACGTTGAACGAAAGAGATTGCACGTTTTCCTATCATCCTGCATTTTCTATACTGTCGTACAAAACCGTCTGAATATTTGCTTATTTTTTAGTGCAATAGGATTTAATTATAAAAGTATAGATAAAAGGAATTGCGATGTTTTAAATCTTTGTTATCATCGTAGTTACTATTGGTACATGGTTGGGTTGAAAGATAAAATATGGCAAAACTAACATCGAAACTTTGTAATTTGAATTTTTGAAAAGTAATATATGTTGGAACTTTAATTTTTTTAAACGAAGATATTCTATCAACGACGTGCATTCTTAGAAAAATGTTCTGTTATAAAGTTAAAGCATGGTATCAATTGCTTTAAATGCGCGACGTCTCATGCGCTGCAACCTTAAGGTCTCCACAAAAAAGTGAAAAATTTAATTTTCATAAATTAGTGGAAAAATAATTCTTTTTACCAATTATTGCTGCGGAAATTTCTCGCAAATTCTTAAGAGAGTTTTGAAAAGAAGGTAAAATTTATCGTTATTTGAACGTTCTCCGATAATCGGTGTACAAGTTTCTCCCACGTTTCCGATGCTCCATACGATATTGCTACATTTCGATTCGCAAACAATGGGAAGGGAAGCGTGACCAAAGAGAACGGGAATCCACGCACGGGTCTCAATGTTGGCCACCACACAGGCAACGCCCGTCATTTCCTTATAATTACTCTATTTCCTCTTGCGCCTATAGTTATGTCGTAGCAGCCTGTAGGGTGGAATCGATGGTAGAAAACGGTAGATATTGGAACGCAACGTACGATCGTGCGGGCGAAACCCGGAGGAGGGGCACGGCTCGTTCGTTTCAAGATATCGAGGAAATGAATGGGATTGGCTGCTGGGCAAAATTGCACTCTGATAATTACCTATTACCTGCTCTGTGCCTGGCACCGTTCGCTATCCTAAAGAACAATGCCTGTCATCCAATCGTGCAAATAATCGCCGAACTCTGGCATCTTTCGTTCATTCTCCACATCTCGGTCGAAATATTTAAGGACATCCGTGGGTATCATATATGTTATATCAGAAATAATGTTATTAATTAAAGCACGCTCAAGATATAACATTGCTTGAGATAATCTAGATTTATAGAAGCTTGATATATTGCTATAAGATTCACGTAAGTTGGTTAACGAGATGTATTTAAACAGGAATACCGATACTTACGATACTTGCTTTCCTTCGAACAATTACTTTTTATCGTGTAAGCTTACTATTTTTTTATACCATCAACGTTTCTAACGATCTTGATTGTGAAAGATGTTCAAGATTGCGAATGACTTTACGATTTATAGCGTGTTTTTCTAATTAGAGCCTGACTATAGTTTACTTGTACATGGTAATAAAAAAGTAGCGGATATTTACTCAAATGGTATCGATTCTTACTTTTTATCGTGTAAGTTCACTATTTTTCTATACCATCAAAGTTTTTAACGATCTTGATTGTGAAAGATGTTCAAGATTGTGAACGACTTTACGATTTATAGCGTGTTTTTCTAATTAGAGCCTGACTATAGTTTACTTGTACATGGTAGTAAAAAAGTAGCGGATATTTACTCAAATGGTATCGATTCTCTTGCGTTTATTCGTCTTTCGATGTACCACAGATGTGACAAAGTAACTCTCTTCGCATATCCGAAAACCTGTGAAACATCTACGTTTCGTACGCGAGGGGTAAGCGAAAACTGGGTCGTCGACAGTGAACCGTTCGGTCTTTCAATCTTCCATCACGGAGCCGACGGAGATTCCGGTCGGTGCTCGATGTTTATGCGGCCCCGGTGGTGTATGTGTGCAGCAACAGGGTTACTGCGGCTCCGGTCCGCTCGACCTCGTCTTTCCAGATAGAGAGACGTCTCTCTGAGGAGACTGGAAAGCCGCGATCCCTGCTGCGGACCGGTCGAAATGCCTGGGGGTTGATTGATTAGAGGGTACGCGGTACGTCCGAGAGAGCTTGAGTCGAGGCAGAGTTGTACGGTGTGGGTTAGTTCGGCAGGGACCCTAGGTTATATGGGGGCGGTATGGAGACGCGGTGTTGGTTCGAGCTGGAGGGTGAAGAGCCCGGGCGGGGGTGAAGAGGAAAAGTAGGTGGAGGCAGAGGAAACGGTGGGCACCGGGGGAGGAGGTCAGACGAGAGGAAGAGAAGGAAGGCTGGAGGCGGTAGTTCGAGGTGCTACAGTTTATAATAGTTGCCACCGCCCTCGGGCCAACCGACCCTGTCCGCAACTTTCACAGAGTTGCTTAAACCTAACCTCCTCTCGGCTGCTGAACGATCAAGTCTCGTCCGCTGACCAGGCCAAAGAATCGAGGTTCTTCCGGTTCTCTCGTTGTAACTCGTTCCCATTTGTAAAGATCCACTCGACTCGTTTCGATGGTTCTTTCTATTTGAGTATCGCTTCGAACGAGTGCTTCTTTGGAATATAGCAAGCTTGCAAGTTTCCGTTACCAGCCAATAGCATAGCAGCGAGGTAGGGCACGTGTGCCGTAGATTAGTTTGTAGTTCGTGGTTGAAGAAAAAGCGGAGTTATTAGTTGCGGCTAAGGGTCAGTGAGCTGACGGAAAGATGACGAGGTCAGGTGAGAGAGATTCAGAACTCGCTCGCTTCCTCTGCTCTAGATCGTTTTAGTCGTTTTTGCCTGTTGGATCGAAAATGAGAACGAGATAAATTTCTTGTTGCGTTGACAAATGCTTGCTGTTGATTATTTAGAAATGGTATATGCAGGAAGAGGTCGTACGCTACTTTTAGGTTGTATCTTTAGATGTTTCTATTTCTGAGGATCGAGGATTGGGATGATCCTTACGCATAATATTGCTTCGTTTATCCTACATTCTATTGTATAAATGAAGATCTGTAAAAAAATACGAGTATTAATATATTATACATATAGTTCTAAATAAAACGTGATCGTAGGCATTCTAAAGCAGCTTTTGATTATACTTTCCTATAAGATAAACGCGTCCAAGTTGGTTATTAAAATTTTTCTTCGCGATACAATTGGAACGAAAGAAGCAATTTATACGTCTGCAAGCGCTCGCGTAGTCGCAGCTATATGCCGTGCAGTTTCTCGGTCGCGTGACAGCGGGCTCCGTTATAATTCTCCGTTATCTATGGAAATTCTAAACCGTACTAAACAACAATATATATCCCAAAACTATGTAATTCTCCGTGCGCGTATACACACTGTGCAATATGCGCTAGGAAGAGCTGCGAACTGACCCTGGTTTTTGTTCGCTTTCTTTCTTCATTTCGTTTCTTTCCAATTTATTTATCGACGATTAATTTTTTCTATCGTCTTTTAAAACGAAAATTTTTACTGTAACTCCTTGACGTAGTGGGACGTTTTTATTATGTATTTTTTTATATCAATAAAAACCGTGCACAGCGATTAAAATTGCTTATATTTTTATACATATTCTCAACTCGACGCTGTTTATGTTTAAATGTTTTTAAATATTTAAATAATAAAACTATATCTAAAATCAGTCACAAATATCAGATTCGATATTCAGGTATCGAACATCGGAAAGGGAATTAAGACAATATTCTAATAAATAGAAAAATCCAACGTCTCAAACGTGAAAACAAATAGTCACGTTCTTCTTATCCGCGTAGAAAAAATTCCAAACGAATTTATATCGAAGTAACTTTCTCTTAAAATAACTTTCTCGTTGCACATTCATCACAGACGCTCCTCGTCCATTAAGATTATCAATTTTCCGAATCTAGTTCCTTCGAACGGTCGAAAGATTCACTGAGGATTTCTATCTATCCGGAACTGGTACGACGGCTGATGATGGTATCGAACGTGCGATCTTCAATTAAATAGGTAGCTAGAAGCATGCAGTGTGCAGCTGTAATCAGCCGTCTCGAAGAGTTTTCACGGTAACTGGAGCACGTTCGCTCACTAAAGAGGGGCAAAAGACCGAACCGCGTATGTAGGTGGAGAGTACCGGAGAGGCAGGAAGATGGATCGTTGCTCAGGTCCCGCAGCAATGTCCTACGACGCTGTCTGTGCCTTAGGACAGCACGTAATCATACCAGTCCGCTATTACTTCCTATAACGCTATCTACGCCAGGAAACGCCATTGCTCGCTCGTTCCTACGTAGGTACGTGGTCCAGGGACGCCGAGGATGATGAGATCTGCAGGCTTGCATCCTGATGAGACTATTAGGATGGCTTGATAAGTCCATAATATTCTGGTCGATGCCGGGCAGCGCCGTCGAGTCCACCCGGTGTCCTCGCCAAACCGCTGCACCCACCCCCGCATCCCTGACAGCCCTACACCACCGACACCACCCCCACACCACACCTCTCTTTCACCCACTTCCTCCCCTCCCGACCCCTTTTACGTGTAGATATACGTAGACTACCTTCGGTCAGATTGACGACGAGATAACTGATGCTTCCCATCGACTTTGTTAACCTCAAACTCCAATCATTCCTCAACCCTGGAATCGTAGCTTTTGGTCGATGAAGGATTTTCCACGAGATTTCACACCAATCGCTCCTTTGCCGATACTCTATTCCTCTGTGACATTCTATCTCTGCATAGGTTCTGTTCGTGGTTCTTTGAGCTCCGAATCAACGTACATTACCACAACTATTCTTTACTTTCTTCGTATCGGTGACTCAATAACTTTTGGGATCTTGTGTTGGAAATTTTCTTCGTAAGAGAAAGTTCAAACGGTTGGATAAAAATATGGTAAACAGAACGAAACGATGATAAAGAAGTTTTTGTTTTTTAAGGAATTGTTGCGTGAAGCGTTCAAACAATTTTATACCGGTGAAAAGACCTTTCTTCTGGCAATTATTTCTCGAACGAAGAATCGTTATAGAATGATGAAACTTGAGAAACTGTCGGATCTCTGTTCTATCTGTTGCGGGCGAACGGTCTGTGTCACCCTCTCGAAACGGTTGGAAATTAACTTTGAGTATTACAGATGTCGAGGCGCGCCGCGGTGAGAAGCTAGCACCTTGTTAGTCTGACAAATTCGGTCTGTCTCCCCTTCCTTCTGTCTTCCACTTTACCGTTATCAGCAGTTAGTTCCATCTACAGAGAAATGCCGGCAAGCGAGCCTGTTACTTTTCGCTGTTACCCTACATCCACTTGTAAATTATATTTTGCTTCTTTGATACAAGGGACTTCGCTCGATCCGGTTAAACGGGTCCTTATCTTGTCCTATATAAATTCTGTCACACGCTGAGTAAATTAGTCGGCAACTTGATTAAAAGTAAACTGCATTTGATATTCTTTTTCTCTCTCTTGCTTTTTTCTTCTCGTTTCGCTTTAAACACGGAGAAAAAGTAATTTTGACAAGAATTTAATGCAGAAGAATTTATAACGTTCCAACTGTTACGAAAGTTATCATTACGAATTAAAATATATTATTAAATAGAGAACTATTTGTATACTATAACAGAAATCGATATTAACAAGGATATCTCAGAATTTTAATTTCTTCCTGAAATCTCGTCGTTCAATTCATCTATTAACGAAGTAAAGGCTTAGCTAACGTCGCAAATGATTTTCGAAGAATCTTTTTCTCTTCAATCTCATATCACGGACAGGACAATGGAATAAAAACTAACAGCTTCGCTAATGTATTTCTGTAAGCGAATACACAAATACTACTTAACTGCAATAAATTTCACATTCGACCAGTTTCGAACTATCACGTTCCTACGAGCTTGATCGGCCATAAATAAAAGAAAGAAAAAAACGAGTATGTCTCATGCTCTCATTCGCCGTACCAATAACCGGTTAATAATACAATTCAAACACGTACTCTTCGTTCAACGGAAAAAAGCCTTTGCCTAATTTATTCGAATTGATGCGTTGTGAAGCGATCCGATAGCTGTCGAAATGCCACAGGCAGCTGGTCCTGGCCGGTCGTTGGAAATTGGCGAGAATGGAATCTCGAGCAGTTCCAGAAGTCAGCGTCCTTGCGGAGGGTGTCGATCGTTGGCGGAACGGTGTTTGCTCGCTTAATCGGCCGGCCCAGGGTGCCACCCTCTTCCCCGTCGCCATCGCATCGGACACCCTTTTCTCTCCCGCTTTCCTTGTCACCGAATGGTACAGCCGAATGACTATCGGAAAGTGATATCGAGGATTTCCAACAGCTACACTTCGGTATTGCACGATTCCGTGGCACTTGCTTTGTTTCGTGCTCGCCTCGAAATCGAGCCTTTGCCACCCTGCTAGAGGCCGGGCCTCGAAAATGGGGTGACTGAGAACGGGATGAGGAACGGCCGACGACTCGCTGCCGCTCACCCGTGAGGGTAATAGAATTGCATGGCCGAGGAGTGCCAATATCCGGCGCGGCCTTGTCGGCGGCGTTTAATTGCGTTAGTATTTCATCGCGGAACTCAACGGGAGTCGACCAGACTTTTCGATTTCAACATACCCTGATGGATATTCAGCCGAATCCAGGTAGAATTCCACTCGGTAGTGGAGACGAGAGGGTGTTAATTATGTAGTATGTAAAATGCAGGTTTCTTTTTTGGAAGAATTTGTCGGATCAGTGGTTTCGTCGAGTGTTGGAAGATTTAAAATATGGAGACATTTGTAGCGTGTCTACTAAATAAAGTTATCGCTGCTACTAATTAGTTTCTTCCTATGTTTATTTAAAATCGGAGAAACATTTGAAAATAATTGATTTGAAAGACGAAAGCTTGCTTTCATCAACCATATAGATGTAATATTTCGAAGCGATCGTAACGTTTCGTTCTCGTCTGTCTTATCTGATCGAAGCGAGATTCAAGACTGAACAGAAAGCATCAGCCGAGCGAATTATTATCCAGAGAAAATGATGTGAAAGCTTATGAAACGGCTGTCTAGTTCGGCGAGATACCGATGTACGCTGTGTTTCCAGCTAGCGTAGAGAGATAATACCAGGGGATAGTAACAGTCGGAGGTTTATCTTCGCAGGGCTATAAAACTAACCCGTTGTACGCTTAATGACGAGCGTACCGCGGTTGCCAGTCTACAGCTTGTTTCAAAACTCCTACAGAATTTCCTCCCCTAATAGAGATCTTAATGTTCTACCCTGATTACTGCACTTTTACGCGTTCTAACTCTGTTCGCTGAAGATTTTATGTCTCGAACGACTAAGTTCGCGTTAGAGGAGAACGTATGTGGTGACTTTGAGACGTCAACATCTTATTCGGCTTGTTAAACATGGTTTTTCGGATTGGTAGGAAACTTGTTAGTGTAATTATAATGATCATTGGTAGATCGCGGTTGTTCGTGCAATTTCATATTTTTATTAACTCCAAATAGATGGCGAATTAATATTTCATATATTTTATATAATTTTTTTTCTTTTTTAATGAATTTGAGTTCGAGGATTTTTTGTGTAATGGCTTGCAAACAATGAAATTTCTCGAAGCATGAAAAATGTGAATTTCAAGTGGAAAAATGTTGTCTAAATAAATGTAGGCAAAATAAAAGAATTTTTATGCAAATATGCTTTTAGTATTTTCTTTCCATGAAATGCGGTTATTTTACGTTTTTATACCTGACCATATGAAAACTAGGTTAAAGTAGTTGTCTGACGACTACTCAAAACATTTAGCGTGTCAAATATATGGCTTAACAACAGAAGCATAATGTTTTAATGTATTTTCGCATAAAATTGTCAAATTTGAGAAACTTTGAAGAATGGGTGTTATAAAAGGATAACCTGATAAGAGCAAACTAATAATTTGTTTTATAATATTAATTTATAATTAATTAAAGTTCTCCGATTATACATTGAATTAAATATATTGGTAAATCATATTAGATATATTAATGTTCGATATATCTGTATAGAATAATAACACACACACACACCGTGATATTTCTATTAAATTTTGTAGTATTTCAATAAGTAATTGATATGTTGGATTTGTAAATCAATACATTCGTTCGTATTTCCATCGGTGTATATTTTATAAAAATATCCTCTTTTCAAAGATGTATTTTATATTTGATAATTAAGGAAAACTCTTACTCCATTATTATAAAAATCAATTTTCTTCGCAAGCATATTGTTTCATTGTAAAGCTTTCTTATTCAAAAATTGTTAACATTTAAATAAATTTGCAAGCCAAATGACCTATTTTACGCTTGATACAAAATTCTCTTTCTTATCAGTTTTCAAAGTAAGTTAACACGCTACGGAATTATCAAACGTTTCAAATAAATTTTACAAAAATAAATCCATTCCATTCGCAACTACTATGGTATACTCTTCGTACTATCAAACTCTTCTTATTTTCAATTTTCCAAGATTTCTAAAGAACCTCCTGAACATTCTACATTGGCAAAAATATTTAAGTGTGCGTATCTAATTGTTCGTAGTATCATCCTGCTATACTTTGAGCGACGACGTCGCAAGGACTCGCGAACCTTAGACAAGACACTGTGTATCTTTTCACGGCAGGTTGATATTTCAGGAGTGCGTGTACAAGCCGATCGTAAATTGTAAAATCTATCAAGACCAACGCGGTCGACATAACTCAGGGGGTTGCTATCCTGGTGGTATGAAGCATGGCGGCCAGACTCGGCATAAATACCCGGTAGCAGAACAGAGCAGGAGCAGAGAGCAAGCCCAGACCCGTTGTGGCGTGGCAACATCATCTATCTCGAATAATTTATTATCGCGCGACTACCGCATCCTCGAAATCCGGACAAGAACGCAACTATAGGAACTGTGAACCGGAAACGAGTGTCGTGCATGGAGATCCTAGATGCGGCCGGCTTCGAGATCGCAACAGATCTGCGAGAAAACTTCCACGGAACGTCTTGGAATTTCGTATTCTACTGAAAGTGACGTTTTATTAATACGTACAATGTATATACAAGACTTACGTATATATCTTTACCAGAGAAACGATTGCAATTTTTTATTTTAATTATATGATCGTTCTTCGTGGTTAAATTTATTTTTGAAAAGCGTTAAGAATTATATGGTTGAAAAAGTATAAGAAACGGACAAATATAGCAGAAATGCATAATATATAATAGTGTAATAAGCCGTTTTAGTGTTATTAATAATTTGGATATTAATTTCTATAAGTAATCTTCTGTTTCGTATGGAATAAGCGTTTAAATGAAATGTAATGGAAAGAAGAATTTGGAAATTATAGCAGAAATGCATAATGTATAATAGTGTAATAAGCCGTTTTAGTGTTATTAATAATTTGGATATTAATTTCTATAAGTAATCTTCTGTTTCGTATGGAATAAGCGTTTAAATGAAATGTAATGGAAAGAAGAATTTGGAAATTATAGCAGAAATGCATAATGTATAATAGTGTAATAAGCCGTTTTAGTGTTATTAATAATTTGGATATTAATTTTTGTAAGTAATCTTCAGTTTCGTATGGAATAAGCGTTTAAATGAAATGTAATGGAAGGAAGAATTTGGAAATTATAGCAGAAATGCATAATATATAATAGTGTAATAAGTCGTTTTAGTGTTATTAATAATTTGGATATTAATTTCTATAAGTAATCTTCTATTTCGTATGGAATATGTGTTTAAATGAAATGTAATGGAAGGAAGAATTTGGAAATTATAGCAGAAATGCATAATGTATAATAGTGTAATAAGTCGTTTTAGTGTTATTAATAATTTGGATATTAATTTCTATAAGTAATCTTTTGTTTCGTATAGAATAAGCGTTTAAATGAAATGTAATGGAAGGAAGAATTTGAAAATTTGTTTTATTTGTTATTTTCCTTAAATAGTCTTGGAGTATGCCTTGGATATCTACACGATTTTTATTGAGAATATTATAGATATGTAGTGTTCTAATAATATATTCTTAAAAGAAATGTAACGTGACTTTGAATGTGAAAATTTCTTTCATGTGTTTGGAAGATCCAAATTTAAATTCGATTATTTTGAAAACTTGAAAATGTTACACGAAATTCATCGGTAATAATAAAAGTTTAAGATCATGTGGTTATCATGATGATTATTAGGATAAATTGTGAAAGAAATCTGTACTGATAGGTGTGTCAATTTGCTCATAAGTGTGCCTCCACTTCATGTTATGTAAATATAATGTAATGTTAAAAATGATTAACTTACTTAAACCAAACGTGTGATTTACATGCCCTTTATTATAATCTATTCCATATAAGCTGTGTAAATATACCTTCTGCTGTATTATCTAAGAACTTAACAAATAATCCTATCACTCAGTTTCTCTGAAGTCTTAATTTTTTTCTTCTCTGTGAATCAAGTTATCAAGATTATTCTAAAATTACCTAGATGTTCAAAAACATAAGTATTCAAGATTTTTAAAAATAATTAACCAGACATTTAAGTACTAGTCTTACTTTTTATTTTCTTCCTTAAATTAAAAGTAAATTAAAAGTAGTATGCAAATAGATTCAGATTTCAATATCAAATCTAAAATTTCTACGAACTTATTCCATCTTAAAGTTCTCTACTATTTGACACAAAAATATTTATTTTCGTCGGGTATATTTAATAATTCACAGAATTATTTGATCCCTTTCCCCCCTCTTTAAGCCATGAAATTGGGTATTAAACGGTGTTAGGAACCGAACGAGGCTGAAATTTAGTAGGATTATAACCGACGTGAAAGATTGTGCAATAGCTTGGCCAGAGAAGCAGCGAGCTTTCGAGACGTTCATCGAATGTAAATTAGTGGTAAAGGTCATGGAGCTTCATGTGCCAGTTATCGATGGTGCGTCGAAACTTAGTTTCACGCATTCATATATATCCTCGGACAAAAATTTGAAATTGCATTTTCCAAATGGATTTAAAATTAACTAAAAAAGATAAAATATGTTATACCTTGTAAGAGATATTAAAATCATGTAAATAATGAAGCGTCTTATGAATAAATTACTGTCCTAACACCATTTACATTAGAAATATATATATATTATTTTCTATAAATATATATGGCAATCTAATGCTGTTAGAAAGGATTTACTTTCATTAAAATTTAGTTCAATTAAGAAAAATTTGATATTTTTCGTTTGATAAATGAATATAACCTTCCATTTCAATTCTGTGATTATATTCCATGGTTAAATTCATCTTTGAAAAGTGTTAAGAGTAAGAAGTATACGTGTATCTCTTTAAAATAAGACAAAATTTATTATTTAATTTGTCACGAGCATTTCAAAGTTAATCTACTAATTTTAAGCCATGTACAAGATAAAGAAACTTATAACCAGTTACTATTGATAAAATATTTGGTTTAAAACTTAAAGATATTATGATATGCATTTTAAGATTTCATAACCTCACAATCATTTAGCAAGAAAGAAGTTTATAGTTTTCACTTATCTAATTTATTTTTACGTATACAATTTCAAATTAATATTTTGACAATTTTTTAACATTTTATTATCTTTAATAGTGATCTTACTGTTCTTAATTCATAAAAATATTTGTAACTTACAAGCGTTTATTTCAAAGTTGTATCATATGATTCGTTTGACCATTTTCCGTTCTATACTACTGTCGTTTAATACCGTATGGCGTATAGCATTGGAATAGCATCACCATCTAGGAAACTCACAGAAGAGCAGAGGACCGCGCTAAAGTGCATCGTTACACGTTCATCGTAAAAGTTAGTTAAATGCCTTTCTCATTAAAACTTTGTTAATTTCGTTCGACATCGGCGCACAAAGCGTTTCGAAAGGACGATGTATAATTTTCCACGGAAAACTATCGTAACTTAAAAAGTCGACACTTTTTAATACCTTTTTTTTTACGATATTCAAAGAAACACATTTACCAAACAGATATCAATAACACACTGGCAATTCTGGAATTTTATCATTTTTTTCACGTCCGTGTTACGTGCTGCCATCGTACGGAGTATCCTGGAACCTCTACACGCATTTAGAGGCCGAAGAATATCTTGTATGAAAAAATGTCGACAGATGGCACCAACTCCCTTTCATCAAGCCAAAACTCATCTCTTTTTTTCGTTTTCACAGCAGCCATGTTTTTTTCGCGGGGCGGGTGTTTTTAACTTTTTAAACTTTCCGATTTTATATGATACTTTCATCGACCTGTACAATCGATTATACTTCTAAAAGATCTTTTACTTATTCCAAATATCACGCAAGACGTTGCGTGTGCGTTATTTTTCTTCTTTGTTAAAAATTTCATATGTATCGTGCATAAGCGGTTAGAGTTCGCGAAAATTCGCTGCGATTCATTGATTCGAGGAAAATGGCGTTCCTGGGGCTGGATCGAACGAATCCAGAGCAAAATGGTGTATACGTAGAACATCGTTTCCCTATCTTGGTATGCGGTTCAGGTGTAGACACGGCGTAGGAAGGGAGGGAGCAAGGGGCAGTGCCACGTTGGCGGGCAGATTTTCAAAAAACCAGAGGGGCTGCGCGCGCTTCGCCTTCATTGATCGGAGGGTTGTGTCCGGCGGCCATCCTCTCCACTGCGCTACGAACGTGAACTACCCTCTTCGTCGGCTAGCGACCGAAGAGAGACTCGTTCCGCGTCGACTTTCAGGGCGGAGCCCAGGAACCTCCGAGGCCCTCGTTTCGGTGGGAAAAAAAATTCGAAAAATTTCCTTTTTTTTAAAAATCCTGAAAAATGTTAAGATTAAAAAAAAAAAGTAGAAAAAGGAAGAAAAAGCGGAAAAATTCGTAAAATTTGAAAAACTCCGCCATTTTCAGGCGGCCCGCGGGATTTCAACTTTTTTCCGCGGACGTACACCGCGTACCGGAGGGAATTTAAATGAGGTAGAACGCCATAGGAACGTGTTCTTCCTTTTATCTCGTGATTATTTCTCATTTTATAACCGTTTTCAACGTTATAATACGGTGCGCTTGATCGTCGAATGGACGACGTGCTTTTTTATTCTTTTTTCTTTTTTTTTTTTTTTTTTGTTTTCATTCGCGGAGACAAACGGACAAAGGAAAAATAAACGGTCGCCGAGATCGCGCATGCTTGAAGACACTTGAAAAAAAATTGAAGCCTATTGAAGTCTCTGCCTCCAGCGGGACGTCGAGCTCCTCTTCGCTCTTCGTTTCAGCCGTTCAACACAAACGATCCCATTGTTTTTCCTCGTCGCGCTGCCACCGTACATTTTTCAGTCATCTTCCGCCAACCGCCAGGTCGGGAAAAACCTACGGGTCTATAGCGCGACGAGCACGTACACGCTCGCGTCGAAATGGAATTACCGACGAGTTCTTCAGGTCGTGGACGTCCCCTTAAAACGGAGAATCCTCGGACGCTCGGTGGCGGTTGGTCACGATCGTTTCCGCGCGAGCTGGTCAGCGAGGAAAATCGGCCGACGAGTTTCTCATTACAGTTTCGGGAGGATTTAGGAAAAGGACCCCCTCTGGTAACGGACCGGGTATACCGCAGCATTTTTCAGTCTAGGGGACCAAACCCTGACGGGTCCTCTGGGTGGTTCGGATCACTCGAGGGAGAGAATCAACCGGGAGAATGGATATGCCAAGGATCGAGTAAAAGAGAGGAGGTAGGGAGAGAAAGCACAGCGGTATATACGTGTACGGAACGAGACAGGGGTAACGAAGAACGAAGGAAGGAAGAGGAGGATCAATCGAAGCGGGAAAGCAGAATATCCCGTATTTGAGACAAAGTCCGAGTGAGAACGGCTGAAGAGAGGAATAGGATGAGAAAGAGGAAACAACAGAGGGAAAGAGAGAGATAGATCGATAAAGAGGGATCGAGAGGGAGAAAGAGAAAGGTAGAGAGGAAGATAGAGTGAGCGAGGGCGAGTTAACCTAACCTCAAAATTCCAGCATCAATTCTGGAGCCCCTCTAGTGTCCCACCCAGCCGGTGCAATTAGGAACTACCCCTTCTATCCTATTCTGGCTCTATCCTCACTTCCCTTCGACCTCCCACCCTGGAAAGCGGCGGGACCACGTGATCCGGCAACTACACTCTTGTTTTTAGGGTGGCGGCCCGGGTGTTGGTGGTGGCGGGCGACGGGGGTGCGTGTACGGAGGAGGAAGAGGAGGTGGAGGTTCGGGGGAAGGGGACGAGTTGCCGGGTAGGAATACCACGTCCGCGTCGCCATGGCTACCGTAGGGGATGGTTTATACTTGAAGGGTTACCCCCGCGGTACAGTCTCTGCAAAATCGTGAAAACTACCGAGCTACGACAGCCTCGCGAACCGGAAAAAGTACCGGCTGCGGTCTTTGTACTTTTGGCCAAGCTTTCACCCGGGGGCTTTCCCTTTCGCGACCTCCGCTGTTTACATCGCTTAAACGTCTAAGACAATTAATGACCGGGTTTTCGGGGCTTTCCTCTGGTTTTTCATTCTACGATCTCTCTTTCTCATTTTCTTACCTGCGACTAACGTCGACGTCTGAGATTCGACATGGCCAGTTCTTGTTTCTTTCGACCAGCAGTAATCTGTCTTTCTTGAAGATGTTAAGAACGTTTAGGATTTTTGAGATTTCATTTCTTTTTAAACTGTGGACGATCGTGTATAAATCTATTTAAAAAGAAAGATTGAAAAAACATTCGTCGCATTAGGCATCGAGATTAATTGCTTGTAATTTTTATTTATTGCTTCTTTTTCGTTTCTTTTTTCAGTGGTTTCGGTTCGAAAGGATTTCTCGGAGAATTTCGCTACGTTTCGTGGCGTTATCTTTTCGACTAAGCTCTGATCTGCTTGACAGTTACGAAAACGATTATGTTTATTGTCCTTGGAAGTAATAAAAATAAACGATATCGCTGTCGGTGTCGACATTCGTGAATCGCAGAAGTTGCTCGACTCGCGCGCAATTTTCCCGCTGTAACCGCGCGCGAATCGTACACGCCACGATGTAATATTCATTTCAGATAAGGAAGAATTGTTAGCTCGAGAATAAAACGTAATCTTTTTTTTTCAACGCCCAACTATGTCTCTGAACGAGCACAACTCGATCGTTTGTAGGGAAGTTGAAAAAAATTGTGATTTAACAACGAAGAAATTCCATAGTAAAAATTTATTCCGCTCGTTTAGAATTATTTTATTCGTTACTATGGACACTCCAAAGCCATGTTTGATACACATAGAAAAATCTAGTATACGCGATTGTTATTAAATTGTTATTAAGGAATCGATATAATTCTATTTCTATAAATACAATAATACTAAATTCTAATCGCTAATAATAACTTACTAGCGAAGACTTATAGTTAAATTCATTAGGTTTATTAAAAATTATTTAACTTAAAATAAATTACGTAACGACTTAGATATAGAAGAAATGTATTTTCCACTGTTTCGTTATGGTTAAAGAATTTATACTTGATCATTAATAAATTTTGATTTATAAACTTTTTCGATATAATAAACTGGATTTAGCATTTCTGTTATAATTTCTCAGTCAATCACGAACCTACATAGCCAGATACACCGAGTCTGTTCAAATTGGCTACTTTGGAAATTGCAAAAATTTCAATGTCCTATTCGTTCGTTTACAAAAAGGGACATTGATCCGCTGATGCGATGAGTTGTCATCAACAATTCATACTCCTTCCATTAGGAACGCACTAATTATTTTAACTGACGCCGAGTCGTCTGTTACTCGCGCACTGTAATTGCAAGTTCCTCTTTTCCCTTTGCTTCTTTTCCAACTGCGCTGGAATTCGTGAAATTTATCCATCCTTCCACGTGAAATTTTTGTTTCGACGAAAAAGAAGATAGAAAAGGAAGAAGGAAAGAAAAAAGGGGGCTGTAGAAACTAGGAAAAGAGACGCACGATTGAAGTGCTCGATATATTCTCGAGGGTAATACGAACTGCTTCTAACTGTCGTCAATTATTAGCGAAGTCGGCGCTCCGACTCGTGCACGTTCGCGTTTTTAATCAAACTTTCGCGCCGCGCTGCCGCTCGTCTTTAATCGATTTTCATCGAACTTTCAGAAAGCGCTTTTTAAATATACCCGCTACCAATTACGGTCAAGTTGCCTGCTTAACTGAATTATCGATCGATTCGTTTGCCTCTGGCATTTTCTTCGCTGTTACTGCAGCTGTCCCGCAAACATCCGTTAAAAGTCTTTAATTTGATTAATTTCGTTCCATTTTATTCGAATAGGATCTGTCATTGTTATACAAAATAATTGAGGAACAATTTCAAGCTTTTATAAAGATCGAATGTTTATACACGTTAGATTGGTTGGTGTGTGTTTTTTTTTTTTCATAAAAGAAAGTTTCGTATAAATATAAGTTTAATATTTTTTTTAAAAAGCTACAAGAATTTTGGTAATTGGTTGGTATGTGTGTATTACAATCTTTTACCTTGCTAACGATGAAAGGATATATGTACTAAGCTTTTCAAGTATTCCTATGAAATAAATTGCTCGTATCACCACCGAAATTAATTCGAGCATTTTTTATGCATCTCTGCATCATACGCTTTTAAAATCGACTTCCTCTTTTCAGTTTTTCCGTATATCGGTTTATGCTGAAACATGAAAATATCGTGACGGTTAATGTTTTTATCAATTGATGATCAAAGAAACTGCATTCGATTTCATATTGACCGCAAATAATTTTTTGCCTTCTTTTCTATTAATTATGAAATCTGCTGTTACATAAAATCAGATTACAAAATAGAAGATTTCATAACCGAACCTACATCTATAGAATAGTCGATCGTTGACTATTCAATAATTCAATGTTTCCATTCCTTCCGATTAATCCTAACATATTTATACCTCATCGCCAATAACTCTCATTATCTGTACTCTCTTCCATTCCGATACAATTCAACCTTCTCACCTTCTTCCTATCCATCCACTAAATTAAAAATCAACCGAAACAATCAGTTTATACGATTCGCGATCGAATTGATGAAAGACCAGTCGACCGATTTGACAATCAATAATTGGTCGCTTTCATCCCCTTCGATCAATCCACGCTTTCCCCCTTTTCCACTGGCAAACATACTTATATGTCGGCATCAATCATTCGACGCGTTTACCACGCGACTAGTCCCGAAAAGCAACGAAACGAGTAGCGAAAACACGCGTCGAAACCGTGGTATAATGGGCCGAGATCACCGGCAATAATTCAATCCAGCGTGGCCTGGCCACCCTGTCGCAAAATTCTAAATCTGGCCCGACCGCGCGGTCGGCGTATCGTTTACGCGTAGCAGGTGTACCAAATGGAAATCTATCGGCGGTTCTACTTGTTCTACCTGCACACTAGCGCGCATAGGGTGCATCGGGTTTCCTATTGGCATTGGCAACTCGCGGAAACCTATCCACTCGGGCCAAGAACGCCTCGCGGTTTCAGATAATGCAACCGAACGGAGAGGAGCTGCACGGCCCTAAGCTCGTTAGAATTACACGGCCAGCGCTAAAGGCGGCCGGGAGAGCAGGATGCGGACTTGTCAACACTCAACGGACCGAATTCGCTAACGTGCTGAACCTAGTCGGACGCCTCGAGCACAAGCCACAATCTAATCATGGCTCGCCGCATTCGCATTCCCCATTTTGCTCGAATCTACGGAATACCTTGTACAGCTTAATTCTTTCGTGTTTTATCGTCCACGCGGATGGCTAGGGATAAACATCGGGCGCGTCGTTCCGTTAGTTCGATCCATCGATCGATCGATCATTGTCATCTTGGTGCGAGTGGCCGCAACGTTGATGAGGTTTCTTCGATCTTTTAGCTTTTCCATCGTTAGCTTTGTGATTGAGGGAGGCGGAGGAAGGAGGCGATGAGTCGATTTTAAATTAAGTTGAGATGCTTAGAAGAGATCGTATGGCAGTATATTTGTACATGGGAAATGTTTACGATATGTTGCGGAATACGCGTATTATGCAAAAATACATAAAGTATTTATTAAACGTTAATAGATGAAATAAATCTATACCTACTTAGATTTCGTCTCTCTAATCGTGCTTATAGAAATGTGAATTTGCATAAATGTCTGCAATGTAGCTACAATGTTTGTAACATATTAGTAAGAATTGATAGTAAAGGTGTTTTAGAAGTAAAACGATGAAAAAGATAATTAATGTCAAAAGTTGCAGGATACGGGGAAGAAATTTTGAAATGGAAATAGATAGAATTTTATTATGACAGATTAAGATTTTTATTGCTTTTTATAACTTGCGATTTCGTAGATGTGTTTCTTCTTTAATCTCGTTATTTTAATGGTATTCGTGATTTACGAATGTAAATGATGGGATAATAATGTAACGAACACGTAATTACCATTGCTTTGCAAATCTCTCATGTTTAATCAATATTTACCGTCAATAAAGAGCGCCAATTTATTCTTTCCTCTGAATGGATATTTATAGTCTATCAAAAGTTGTTAGTATGTAACAATACTAATGGAGTGAACGTGATCTACAATGTTTCTCATCATGAATTTACGATCACTAATTGGAGCAAGTTTTAGTATTGTTCTTTCAAATTCTAAAAAATCTTAGAAGGAATATTATATATGTGTGTGTGTATTTAAAGAGTATATTTAGAGAAAGTACAGAAAACAGTTGTCTTCGACTATTTATTCATATTACTATTTCCATTCGTTTCTCTTCATCCTCTTTTATTTCTTCACCTTTTCTATCTCTCTTCTCATTGTATCCCTATAAAAGCTTCGCTCTAATTTTGCGCCTCAATTATCTAGCTACTACATTGAATCTATCGAGAATCATACTTAAATGACAAATACTTTTTCAGATACTTATTTTTACACACAAATAAAAGACAATTAATTCCACATATATCGAATATATGGGTAAGAAGAAGCGATTAAATATTCAGCTTTCATTCCGGATCAAATTGACTGAAACAGCGAATAAAAGTGAAAAAGTTAAATCGATTAAATAGTCGCACAGATTTCTATCTTTAATTATTATTTAATATTTTACTCTCCAAGCCAGTATTAGAAAGTAATCTATTCACAGAGATTTAAATTTCATTGAGAACAAAGGTATCTAATGAAACAGATGATACAAAAGAATTAAAATTAGCAGAACTAAATAAAATTACAGAAAAGGAAAATTTTCTGGAATCATAGGAACGTTATTTCTATCGAGCGAACCCGCTTTACTTTCCGAAGGAAGGCAGAAATGATGCACCCTGGGCGTACACGCCGGCAACGCGTCATCTACAGATGATCATCTGGCCGAGTGGAGCGTTAGTATCTAGGCGGCGATCAACCCACCACTATAGCTAGTAGATGAAGGCGGAGTCTACCCCCGTAGTAACATAGCATTAGGTAAGCTTTTCGTTTTATTGATTTTTCGAAAAAGCGCGTGCGCGGCCGGAGCTGCCCTCCGCACTATCGCCTACTACTATACGAGCTGCACCGTGCTCTCGTGAAAACCGCTCCACTCCCCTCTTTCCTACTCGAAGAGTCCTATCCGGTTGCGCAGCGTTCCCTTCTCCCTTTCGCCTTCTCGCCTTTCGTCCCCCAATTCCCGCCGCGTGTCTACGATTTTTGAATCCCGCGTGAAAACCTTGTGGAAAACTCCCCCACGACTTTACGGAAGCAACAGTTTCTTCTGAGGTGGTCGCCCGGTGACTCGGTCATTTCTTCTGACAGGAGTTTCTGCGCGAAGGCATTGCAATAAGCAATTTTATAGTTTAGTTTTGGCTACATTTCGATTGTATAGCTTTGAAGAAAATTATCTGTCGAGATTATCGATTTAATGGATCTCTACGAGAGGCTTAAAACGATCCAAATAAAGTTGTTGATTAGAAAATGGAATAGGGCAGATTCATTTCGTTATGTGTAAATCACGCGTAGAAGGTATACGTATACCTCGCTGGGCGTGACTGCCGATTATTCTAATCGTACGTTACGTGTTATTATCTACTAGTAATTACTAGTAATTTGAGAAACAATGGGATAAAATATAATGATGAGCTGTAATAGCTCGAACACAAGCTTACGTAAAAGAGTTAGCATCTGAAAGTGTATAAAAATGAATTAAAAGTGTTTCCAAGTTTTAAGGGCGTTTAACATGGAACAGCCCAGAGTCGGTTACGAAAAAGATAAAGGGAAAGAGGCCACGTCGCGATGGGGTGATACGAGCAACGCAAGTAAATACCAAATTAGCGCAAGTAGGATACATTATGAAGAAGGAGATAGACGATTCTAGCAACGCTATTGGACGGAGCAGACGAAGATCCGTCCACAGGTTGAAGCAGCGAAAATGAAGGCTTAGCCGCCGGAAACAAACATTCATTATTACTCGACGCAAACCCTGTTCGTTTTCCTCCACCCCCATCATCCCACCCGGTCATTCTCTCGCTCGTGTCGTCTCTGTCCAACCGATTTCGTCATCGCGTATTGCTGGTTGCCCGGCCGGCGGTCGGCGTGCTGCCATTGGTCGACGCGGGCTGCCGTGTTTTCCGAAATCATCGCCTCTCTCGCGCGCGTACCCGCAGACACAGCCGAGTGGCACGCATAAGCTCGCGTCCGTGTGCCCACCTACGATGAGTATGCATAAGGCGTTGTTTCACGGACACGGGACCAACACATCTGGGAGCTCGGTCTCGGCCACACTGACACACGCTCTCACGCATACGCGTCTCCCGGCTCGTAGTTTGCCGTCGTCATCAATCATCGAATGCCACGGGCAGCGCTGACATTTTCCGCAAAAAGCACACGCACGCACGCAGCCACACCGTGTCGTCCGTGTCGCCACGCCACCAGACGTTTCCGTGCCTCTCTGCCGTGAAGGGTCCTCTCCTCCACCAAGGATCTCCATCATCTCTCTCTACCATCTTCGTTCCGTCATCGTCGTCGACGTTTGTTGCGGCGAGCAGAGTTCATTCGCTCGCTCGCACGTTTGATTCGGGCCGCACGCACACCGTCGGGGCAGCGACAGGGAACACCATGATGACCAAGTGGAACAACTTACTTTGCACATGGAACGTCTTAAGAGATATATCATATACATGACGTATAGATACTTTTCACGATGATTCTTCGAAAACACAGCGACAGGCAACGAAAGAACGGGAACGATGGTTACCGCGCCGCGTAAAAACGCAGAACTGAATCCGCGGCTTGGCCACGGGCACAGAGGGGTACGCCGTGGCAACGTATGATTGGCAACAATCGGCACTCTGATCGAACGTTTGTTTCAGAACACATATGCATTCGTCTCGCTCTCTTCGCCGTCCGTGTCTGTTCGTCCTCTCCCTCTCTATCGCCCTCTCTTTTTCTCCTTCCATTTCTTCTTTCTCTTTCTCCAACTCTCGTTCTCTCTTTTACCAGGTCTTCGCGTCTCGCTCTCCCGTATCTCGTTTCCGCTTTTACCGTCCTGCGTTCTCTTTCGAACCACACCTCTGTGTGTTTCTCTTTTCGAAACTTCCCTCTTCCTCTCTCACGCAATACCTCTTCCCTCCTCTTCAATATCGTTCTTCGTCGAACCAGCAGACTGGCCAGTCTCCGACTACATGCATCCTCTCGTTCTCTCTCTGTGTTCTCTTTTCATACCACCGTTTCATTCAGCGTCTCTCTTTCCCCGGGCTGATCCATGCTCTTTTTTCATCCCTCTGCCTGGCTGGCCCATCGTTTCGTCTCTGCCTCTCCCTGGCGGATTCTCTTTCGCCGATGTTTATATATCGCGACAGGTTGGTATGCAGGAGCGTACATCATAGGACGAGCACGTGTGCGTGTATACGTGCAAGAACTCGCGCGCCAGCGCACGTACGTAAAGTTACCTAGATATGTATGTATCTCCGTAGTCGAGCGTCCTTCCCTGGCTCGTTCCTCTTGGGAGTGCATACAAGGTAACATCGCGTATACGTGTGCGAACTGGTTCCGCTATGCGTGTCGAGGGAAATGCGAAAAAATGGGCGGATGTATCGCTTGGTGCTGTCAGTGTACCGGGATACCCACGTGCACTCTGTGTGGCACCCATGTATCAAGTGTGCGCACGCGTGTGTAACACGTACTGGGTCAGTGGAGGATCTTTCCTCTTTTCTTCGTGCTTTCTTTTCGTATCGGTCAACGATAAAATATGCCCCGATTGATTTTTATTGGACGCTTCCGAACCATCGGTCACACGCTGTTGCGTTGCTCGTTCACGCGTTATAGCGACCATCGAGGGTTCAGTTAGGAATAGAAGATAGACGTCTTAATTACTGTTGACATGTTGAGTTTATTCTACTGTTTTAATTTACTTCTTTAATTTTTTAATTTCATTATTATTGTTAATGAACCATAAATATTTTGATTAAATAACCTAGTTAGATTTGGAATTATATATTTGGGAAGAATACGTCTTCATTACTGTTAGTATTTTACTCGTTTTTTTATCTTAATTTAATTCTTTGGTTTGATCTATGAATATTTATTGAGATTTGTCTTATAGGATAGTCGTATGTGAGAATAAAGCGTTTCATATTTGTTTAGATGTTCAATAAGGGATTGAGGACTTTTATCGATCTTTCGATTAGTGTGTTAAATTAATATTAAAAATACCAAGAATGTGTTAATACCATTAATGGATGTTTGTTGCTCAAATGAAAACAATTACACCAAACTATGTCGAGTATTTTAATGTAGACCACCTATGAAATGTATTCCTTATTAACAATGAGATACAAATAAGTATGCGATGCATGAAACAATGGAGCAGTTAAATTAAACTATTGCCAAGAATACATTATAGTTACCCTTAAAAGAAAATTACAAAAAGAAAAATGTTAATTAAAATAACAAAAAATCCACTATTGGCAATTAAATTAATATTCGATTAATACTTTAATCGATATATTAATTTCATTCCAATCCTATTTCGACTTTTTTCAAAACATCTATTTATGTAAAAATTTTAAAAATTCTTCGAAATTTTTTCATTATCTTAATATTTTATATATTTGAAAAATATCTTAGATAGGTATTCATTCTGTAACCCTAAATACCCTCGTCGATGGTGGCGACCCTTACGAAACCGTTGAGAATCTGTTCCAACCACCCGGTGGATTCCGGTAAGCCAGTTTTCTGTCCCGAATAGAAGCAGTCGGTAAAGATGCCGTTTCGTGCAATGGAATGGGATCGAGGCGTGCGGTGATCGGGAAAACGAGATTTATCGGGGCCACCGATTCATTGGATTTTAAACGTTTAATTGCTGGATCGCGTAGCCGAGCCGCGGTTAACTTCCTCGACCGAGTCATGTAACGCCGCAGAAATATTGGGTGTTGGCGGAAACAAGGACGGATAAAATACCGGTTAGATCTTTTTCCGGGAGCGGGTGGATCCTATTAAAGCTTCCGCGTCGAGACAAACCGCACGTCGATTATAAAATCGTTCAACATCGATCCGCCGGCTGAATTTCCAGGGCGGTTCGGTTCTTTTTTCTTTTTACCATTTTCCTATGAGGTTAGCGAAAACCGTAGAGTCAGCCGCGGAGAGCCATCATCATCAAATTTCGCTTCTCCCGCATTTTATGATTATGCGCCGCGGCCGGTGCATTAGCATCGCTCATGATCGTTGAAATAACGATTCGCGCGGACGACCTGTTCCGATCACGCGTGCTGGTTTTCTCGTCGTTGCGGACCGTCAACGAAAAAATAAGGAAAAAACAGGCGTGGAAATAGAGGAAGGAAGCGCATCGACTGGAGGAAATAGAGGCCCTCGCCTTATTGCCTTGCCAATCGTATATACGATCGACAGTAGTACCAGTTTCGTGCTTTTTCTTCTTCCCATCTGCTCTTTTTTCGTTTTTCTCTTCTTTTTTTCTTTGTTTCCTTCTCTTTTTTGCGCTCTTTTTTTGTCTTTTTCAGTTACAGTTATGTCGATGGACAGTGCAAATTTTATCGATTCTCAAATGTCACGCGTTGTCGCTTTCATTGTTGAAGTTGAACGTTGTATCGATGGCTGCAACAAAAAGCAGAACGATTGCAATGAGACACAGTTACAGACGCTTTTCATTTGTTATTTCATGCAAAGCGAGCTAACGCAAGTTTGCAAGAAGAATTCGTCTGTCTCTGCATAATTACTCCTGTCTGTGAATCTTTAATTATTTATAATTGGAAATAGATAGAATGAATATCTCAATTAATATAAATAAACAAAGATTTACTTCTATAAATAGCATCACGCATTATACTACTCATTCGTTTGTTATTTTACGACATCGACTTGCGCTCAAGATCTTAGCCGGTCTGTTAGTAACACTTCAGACATAGCTGTCCATGCCTCTTCGCGACCACCACGAGTATGAGATTCTAAGCTCAGTGTACATAGTATGGCTTGGATCCAATGAGCTCTTCCCTGTGAAATGGGCACTCAGCCATCTCGCTGTATGCCTCATAAAGCCGCACGGAAAATCATCTCTTAGGATGAAACGACGCGTGGGTAAAACGTAAAATGTTAGGACGTAAAATCGTCTCCCCTTTTTCTCCTTCCACGGACCACCATCTCGTGGGCAGCAGCTTTTCAGCTTGAATAGGGTACGCGGGAGCCGCAAGCTGGCTAAATCGTTCTTTTGGTGGCGTAGGAATGCCGCGGGACCTTAATGTTCTCACTTCTCATTCGGCATGGCCGGAAAATCCTCCACGTTTCGCGGAGTCCAGAGCCGAGTCGGCCCAAAGTAATCACGATATGTGACGCGTGCGCCATTTTTGCTTTCGCCGTTTTAATTATGAATAGGGACCGTTCTGCATTATTACGCGCCATTCGAGCAAGCGATGGCTCTAACGACGTATATAGGAAGATCGGGCTGAATGTCTGCAAATTCTATAGATAGCCGACAACCTACAGGTTCCAAGTATAAGATTACTTCTCACGCTGTTATGCAATTATTATTATTAGTACAAAAATATTCTTTCATTGTTTTACTCCGCCAATTCATATTTTTCAGATTGCTTCTTCTCTTCAGGCAATTTGAATGATCCTGAAGAGTTTATTTTGTAATACATCCGTATACATTTTCGTACAAAATAAGGAATGTCTTACAAATAGATTGTTTTCTTGCATCGTTAGCCTACATTTTTTAAAAAATAAACAAACCTACAAGTTGCGACTATAGATCTTGGCAAGGACTTACGAATATTAAGATCTTGAAAAGAGGAGGTTAACGCACAATTTCAAAGAGAGGAAAGATTGAATAAAGGGGTACAGTGATTTTAGGGGTACATTTTAATGATTCGCTTAATTAATTTCAAAAAAGCATTAAAACGTTCAATCGTTGTATTTGCAAATAATTTCCATCGATGTAAAGAAGAAGCTCCTTTATGGAGGCACTTCGGTCTTCGTTTAAGCACGAGATAATTTACTGGATCGCGAAGCATCAGTTATTTGCACGGTCTCGCGCGCCGTATGATCCCGTCGCTAATCGATTTTCTCGATGTAGTCGCGTGCGACACAGAATTGCACTTTTTAGATCGGGTGTCGCGCGTAGCCGCGAACGTTATTTTTTTCTGCTTTTTTTTTTCTGTTTCATCGGTTGGAACAAACAGTGGACGAGACACAGAGCGATGGTTGGAACGAGAGGAAGGAAGATGGGAAGGATAGAGGGAAAGAGAAAGCGAGACCGATGAAATAAAAAACGCCGATGTCCATGATGGACGCGCGCGATCGCGCGGCCACTTTCTGAAATTATTCAAAAATCGCGTGTTTCGGCTAACAATGCTCGAATGGAGTAAGCTCTGGCCGGACCGTCATTGGTTCTCGATATTTCAACATCGGGCCACGGACATTGGAAGGACACAATCCTCGCGCCTGATTAAACAGCACGCTAATTCGGCAAACTCATACATCCTGAAGCGAACGCACGGTAAACTGACATCGTGTAAACAGGACACCCGTTGAATCCTACGAAAATATTGATTGGCGGTCCGGAGTTCCGCGGGTATGTCTACGATTCCTTTGTACGTGTGACAAATACATCAGCCGGTCCCGCCTATTTAGGATCGTTTCCTAGATTAATCGAAAATTCGCGCCAAAACCGGCCAGATATACGCGTGCCATCATGGTGAAGTTTAAACGTGGTTGAAATGAAAATTTCTGATCAATCTTCCTATTCACTGCTTCGAGGAAAGGAAAAAGACAGGAAAAAGCGTACGGCTGGGGAATCGACGAACTTCAATCAGCTGATACACGGCAAAAATCGAAATTTAAGATTAAATTAATGCGCGTATCGGCTCGGGTAAAAGGCTTCCAATACAGCTGCTCTGGCTGACTTCCTTTTACGTGGTCGCGTTCCATCAAACCGGAATCATTCTGGAATCGGTAATGACTGATTTTCATTCAAAGTAGCGGATTTGCGTGCAAATCGGTCGATCAATGATAAATTTCGTAGGGGGATCTACTAGGCGAGGAAAATAATTTTGCTCTATGATAGTACAGAATTGGTTCTGAAATGATTTTTTAAATATATTGTTCTTTTCAAATATTACGAATGACGAATACTGCGGATTTTTGACGTCAAATAATGTTTATTTAGAAAACATGGTCACAATACCAAAGGTGAATCGTCAAAAAGTTATAACATTTTTTAATCTAAAATGATAACGAGGTACTAAGAAATAAAACAGTTTATAGAAATTATTAATTCTACAACTCTTTATCTCCCGATATTTCATACTAATTCTAAGGAAATATTTGAAAAAAAAAAACATAGGCATAAATATCTTAAAATAGGTACAATTTTGAAAGCCAGCAATCGAATTACAAGAAAAGTTTCGATTTTCAAATACACATCGCATTTACTGCTTAATAACATAGAAGCTACTCAGTACTAAGTATTAACCAATGACAAAGTGTCGTATGAAAAGCCAAAAAGCAAATTGTACGGTTTGACGCTTTATCTCTGTGACGTGAAATTCGAAGTTCTTTTGCAATTCGATTTCAGCTACGCGCGTACATGGAAATGAAAATTTAAATAGAACCAAACTCGCATGGCTACCGTGCTGGGCATGATTAAAATGCGAAATCACGTTACTGTAACGTTAGCAATCATAATCGTTATTCAAGTTGATATAAACGTCATTTGTTCTACAATTATTTGATGCATGGACCATTTTACGGTTTACAACATCCGAGAACTCGACGATATCCCTATCCGTTGACAAATCAGAACTTACACGTTTCATCTTCTGTCCTCTTGCACACGGGAATTCCCTTCCTCTGTTCCCGTCTCTGTTCAATCCATCATTCACTTCATTCTCCTTCTCGTTCTCTCCTTCGTTCGCGTAAGCGTGCGTTGATACGACGCAAACACGTTCCTCTCGTACTCCAAAAGTTTTGATAACAATAGGTGCAGAAAATCGTCTGACGTTTCGAGCAGCGAAAAGAAAACAGAAAGAATCGTCCGACGATGTGTTTTACGGGAACGGAATCGTTGCGATTTCGAAGCGATGGGTAATTCGAGGCGTTAAAGTTGGGAATACCGACATCGACTAGACTAGCACGGTACAATTTTTAGTTACGCCCGGCTTCGATTGTTTCCCGTCTCTGCTAAACTTGTTTTCTATGTGCTTAAGTCTATACAAATATTTGCCATCGTTCGATTACTCGGTATATGGCCCGTGGACCGCCTCTATACCGCAAGCCACGTAATTTTCTATGAAAATATTATCACGCTTTTCTAACGTCGAAAATTTAATAAAGCCGTCGGGACGGTGCGTGCTGCTCTTTTGTTTTAGGCGATAACCTTCCATTCAATTAATAATAATTCATTATAAAATCCCCAGCCCCGCTTGTTTGCGTATCCTTCTATGCTACAACTTGTTTTTACTCTTTTTCGGTAGACAATATCAATTTCGCTATTTAGTATAATTAATACAATCCACAAATATTTTACTCGAAATTAAATATTTTAAATTCTTGTATCACGAGCCGCTCTTAATGTGCCACGGAATTTCATCAAAGATCAAATATCGTAGGCGTTCATCTGGACATACTGCGGTGTGTATTTTTGTGATAACTCATCTTACGAACTGCAACGTGGTCTAAATGAACTCATCGAGTGAAATTGAGCCCAGCAAGCGGTGAACATTGCTCGAAAAGCGACGTGCTCGTCGGTAAGAATCGAGCGAAGCAGCGGCAGCAGTCACAGCGAGCCACGCGCTTTGACGTTTCCGTGAGGTCGGCGATGTAGCAAAGTGAAACTTGCTCGTCCCATTCCCAAAGTCCTCGTCGTGAGCCCCTGGCTTTCTCTCTTTTCCTCTGGTCTGTTCGCCAGCCCCGTCCGCATACATGTTTGAGCAAACTGCAAACTGTCGGAACATTCAACGCGGGGAGGCGGTCGAGTGTGTTCCACCGTTGGACGTTCTTCAGCTTTGACTTTTGCATGGGAATGTTTTTCATTTCCATGTAACGTACAAGAACGCGTACCACGTAGAGCGCATACGAAAAAGTTGCCGCAGTACTCGCACCGTGAGCAGTCGTAACGCTACTCCTATATAGATACTAAAGCAACTTCGTGTATATGTGGGCGCATGTGTGCGAGCTACAGCCCTCTAACCCCCTTCGGGGGCCAATGTGTTCTCCAAATTAAAAATTGCAATTCCCTATTCATTACGAACTGGCTAAATGCACACATTTAATGGGCAAAAGGAAGAGAAATAGCACCCGGAAGAATGGAACAACGATTCAGCGAGCGTGACTCTGTGACACGAAGTAACGCGAGCAAGTCGAGTCGGGGGGTGATACGTGCATTCCAGCCGGATCAAAACCGTATCGATACGCCCTACGTACTCCGTGACCTACAAGTGGCGAGTTCTCGATGTATCAATGGACAAAACAGAGCGGTTCGCATCGCTCATCCCTCGCTTCGCATCCCCTTCCATCTCTCTCACCCTCTCCCTCGTGAGTGCGTGCGTGGACCCACCTAAACAGCCGCCCGGTGGTGTTCCAGCGGGGAAAAAATTCCATCGTAACACACCGAAACATCCCACGAATTCTGTCCCGCTCCAGGTCAGGAGAGGGGAGAGGAACGCCATTTTTCCTTCCATCACGTGGAAGCGTGAGCATGGGTGTAGCCAGGAGATGAGGAAGAAAGAGCATGTGAAGCGAGAGAAAAGGAGGAAGGGCGCATAGGGATAAAGCTAAAACTGGAGAAGAGGACGAAAGTGGAGGAGGATGGTATGGAGAGGGTGGAAGACGAGAAAGGGACGAAGCACGCTGTAAACGTGAGAAAAGGAGGATGAGAAGGGTTGCCGAGCCAGGATGAGCGAGGCAGAGCGAGGGAAACATTAAAGAGGCGCTTGAATAGAATAGAAAAGAGCAGAACGCAAAGGATAGCAGAAAAGTACGCAGTGGAATAAGACGTATAAAGTGGTAAGCATGAACGGAAGAAATACGAATTCACGATATCAAAGAAAGTCAGAGAAATTGAGAAAAGACGCGAATAAATGAAAAAAGTAAGGAGAGAAGGGTATAAACGAAAGGGGGTGGGGATATGAGTGAAAAACAGAGAAAGATCAAAAGACAATCACCCGAAAAGCGAATCAAAGGAGGAGCATGACAGCAAGGGCAAAAGCGAGAAGCATCGAGGGAGGCTTAAGGGACTCGGTGGAAAGAAGAGGGAGAACGAATTAGGGTTGTCTCCCCTAGCGAGGGAGACAGCGGTGGTGGTTTCCTCCGAATTCGGTCGGAGCAGGATCGACTCGGTTTTCCCTAGCGCTATATTCGTGATACGTAATGTAGCATAATACCGACGCGGCTGGCGGCGCGTCGGCCGTGTCGGCGGCAGCGTCGGTGTCAGCAGGCGACGGGGGTGCGGCAGGCGTCGTCGTGGACGGGCTGCCGGTCGGCCGACGCTGGCCCAGGCTACGTCTCTCATTGATTACGCGAGAAAGAGGGAAAATTCCGGCCGTTGCGTGCCTGTAAAGGTGGCGTAGGCGTGGCAACGCGTCGGCGTCACGACGCCTTATTCGTTGAAAACTTCGCGCAAAAGCACCGCCCTCGCGCGCGCGGCTGCCGCGTTCTCGGCACGTGTGCGTAGCCCCAGCTGGGCTTTTCGAGGACCTCGTCTATCGTACGTACGGCTAGTACGCGTACGTATTGGAGGAAAGAAGAACAGCCAGGATGGATGCCACCCAACGACACCCTCTCGCGCGCGCCACCACCCTTCTCTCTGCCACGGAACTCTTCCACCCCTTGCCATCGAGCTTCTCTCGTCGACGGCGACGGCGCCATCATTCCCCGCCAATTTTTTCAGATCCTGGCTCCCTCTATGCGGCCAGCCCTCGAAACTTCCATCTCTTTCTCTGTTCTTCCTTACGCGACCACCCTTTTCTCCCTGTTGCACCCGTTCCCACGAGTTTCTTCTCCTCGTCTGATTTGCGCGTTCTCCGTTCATCTTTGCCACCTCGAAGAGAACGAAATGGAAACACGAGAGAAGGGGTTGACGTCTCCGTTGAAGAAGGATAGAAGGCACGAGAGAGCGCAATAAAGAGGGAAGAACCCTCGAACGGCACGATAAGCGACGAGAGGAGTCTCCGCGTCGAGACGCGCGGTCGATTTCCGTTGGTGGGAGTTTTTTCGGTGAGACAGAGGGACGGACGCTGGGTGCTGGGGGATGCCATCGTGTCGTCTCTGCTTTTGTCCGGTTTTTCTTTTTGCCACTCTGCAATTGACGACTCTATTACTTCTGCGAAAGGGAGCCTCGTTCCGCGAGAAAGAGACGGTAAACGCGAGGAGAGGGAGAATTCAAGAGATAAAGAGGGTTCGTCTTGCTGGTAACTGAGGACAGGGGTGAATGTCGACGATGGAGGGAAATATTTTTCTTTCTTGTAAACGAGGAACGCAACGTATAGACGATTACCGTTGGTTCTCCGCGTGTTTCTTTTACAGCTTTCCCTATATACAATCGATGCCGCCTAATGGGTTGATTAAATCGACGTTCTTACTTCGTCTCTCGCAAAGAGATCGGCTAGCGATACCAATGTTTTCAAAAGTTCGTTCAAATTTTTCGAACATGTTTATCGCTCAATCGCCAACACATTACGTCTCTTAATTGCGTTGTCTGTTAACTCCGTTTTTTACAAATTGAATTTCGTCACAACCCTTTTCAATCCGAATCCACGCAATTTAGCAGAAGCCAAGCTCTCAATTTCTGCTTCTTTTTTTTTTTTTTTTGCGAAATTACCAGCCACGCGAACGAAAGATATTTCCGGCATGGTATTTTATCCACTTGGCTCGTTCGAATTATGCGGTAAAAATGAATGGATCATCCGTGGATGGAAATCCAGGTTGAACTTTTCCCGTTCTTTCGTTGAGTTATCGATAGTGGCAACGTCTTGGCGGTAAATCGGAATCGAATTACGTGTACCGCTGGACACGCACGTGCTCGAATTCCGGAGAACGCGTGCGCGTATTGACACGCGCGGATCGAACACACACTGACACTGTCCATCACGCGATAGCAGGGGAACCAATACGACGGAATCCAGCTGTACGACCACGTGTACGCCTGCTGGTCCGGTATTCAACGGGCGAGAGAGCCGGAACTTTGGTCGGGGTTAATAAGTGGTCGCGGTCTCGGCGTACGTGGTTCCCTGGTTCGTGCTTCGAGCGTTGAAAAATTAGCCTTCTTACAAAAAGCACGTCGAAAAGGGGGATTTTTCCAGGGGCGGCGCGGTGAAACGAGACAAGCTGTTGTACGCTTTGCCGTGGACGAACGAAGGAACGGTGGCCACGGGGGTGTGGGGCAAACGGAATGAAAAAGTTACGGGACGAGGCGGGAAATCGAGCAACGTAAATACGGAGCACGTTGCTATGTGCCGTAAGCATCCCGCCCAGCCAGCCTTTTTACAAAGGCCCTGAAAGTACGGTACGTGTTAGCCGGCGGAGTAAAAAGGAACGAATGAATAAATTAGCCTCCGTCCCAGCTTGGTGACGGCGAAGAAGGTGGTGGAGAGAAGAGGAGTAGGGGAACGAAACGAAGGAAGGGTCGACGGTGGCCGCGTAGAACGTAACAGCGTCTCGCCATTTTGGAGAACCATACGGGTCCCCCACAGGAAAAAGGACAAGGGTAGCGAACGGTTTTTCTCGTGCGTTGCATTTTACCTAGGTCACCCATGTTTTTAATCGTTTTACATATCTTCCGTGGAATTATTGCGCGCATACTCGTTGTTCCACCGGCCTGTTTAATTTCCGGTGACTCGTGTCGCACGGGAACGCGAAGCGGACCTCCGCGCTGCTCCAATCTTGAGATTAATTTGGTAACTGATCCGGAGAGTTTTAACCGGAGAGAATGTTTTGCCTGTTTTCGATTGAATTATCAAATATTTCGTTTTTCCTATTCTATTTTTTCATTGTCCATATTTTTTTTTTTTTTTTTTGTACTTGAATACAAATCGGATTCGAGTGGATTTAATAACAGTTCTTTTCTACGGATGAATGGAACAACGCCGATCTCTGCGCACGTAACCGACATCACGGAATTCGCATAAGCAATTCGCGCGGAACATGGATGAATATCCGTAATCTTCACGTTCCTGTGGCCTGTTAAATATTACCGATTCGATTGCCAGTAATGGCTCATCGTGAATTCGAAATGGTAAATAGCAATAATTAAATCGGAAGTTGAGCGAATTCTGCACGTTGCGCCGATGAATTCGACATAATCGCCGACAGATTAACCAATCGCGTCGCTAATCAGTGCCGACCACGACGAGCTGTGTTAGTTGCGTTTTAGTAATAAATCGTACCCTTGGTGCATGTACGTCCATTTCACCTCCTTGTTTCCTACAAGGAAGCTACTGTTGCTTCGAAAACGGCGTTTTTACCTTGAGGTTCGAAAGAAATTTCGAGTATCGAATTTACTTACAAAGACCGATCTTTACTCATTTATAGTCAGCCATGGAATTAGCGATTAAATGGATTTTATCTGGTCCCATTTAATCCCTTTATTAGGTTGTGGATATATCTCCGTTTATTTCGATCTGTTAATCTAATTTGATGGTAGACAAATATTGGACGAGTTGTTTGTTTTGACGTGTACTTACCGTAATATAATAATTCATTATTCAAATGTAATTTTATACAAACATTTATCAAGGGTGGTCTAGTAATAATTACTACGTTCTGATAAAATATTGCATTCGCGGAGACAAAAGTAGTCTTTGTATCTTCGAAATTAATGAAACTGATGTCGTCATATGACGATCTTCTTCTTTATTCTTCCATATTGTAAAAAATTAACAAATTTTTAGACATGAAAGTTGATAATTATAAGTGAATAAATAAATATTGATTTTCAATGTAGTATGATATATTGCAACTTGGTTTCGATTACGTTGCTATTGATTTGTTAAAAAAGCAGTTCTAAATTGAAATAGACTGAAATGTATCGATTGCGTGACAAGTAGAATTTATATCAGATATGTGTAACTGTTAATTCTATACAATATATTTTCAGTTGAACTGTTCGACGATATCACAAATATGACCTAATATAATCCTTTCTACATTTAATTTTATTGAAATTTTGAGACTAAATTACTACAACCATATGATAAATACAGTAAATATCTACTGCTTACAAAACTAGCAAGTTTATCAAAACAGAAAATTCCATTGCAAGAGAATTTAATCAAATTTGAAGCGTTGAACTAGTAATAATAGGAAATAATCATCTCTGATTGTCAGTAGTGGGACAAAGAAAAATAATCGTGTTAAAGTGTCGTTATAAAACAATAAGGTTCAATTGGATGGAAACTGAGCCGGTATCAGCTGATTTACTGTGGGCAATTACAAAAACGGGCCGCGTGCCTGACGCGGGTCGCAAACAACGGACGCATTACATAAAGTAATTATAAAACGCTCGGTTATTAATATAATCGATCGGTTACTGGACTCCATTAAATAATTGTGTAGAATTGCAGCTGCGACGCGATTAATGCCGGCGCACCGTATAAGCTGGCCGCCGATAAATAACGCTAATTACGTAACCGAGACAATTAACGTAGCGCAGAATTCAAAATGCATCTCGACCAATCTTTGAGTCTCTCACGGAATCTCCATTTTCTTTCTTTTTCGATTCTCTTCAATTTTCGACCACGATGAAAGCCAAAGAGTACCGGAATCGGTAGCTGGCAATTGCTCTTGGAGTAGGGATGAAACTATAGGGATGACAGGTGGTGGAGGACAAGAAGGCTTCGGTTAATATCCAATTTCCGAGACGTCAATCCCTCAACAAATTACCGGTCATCTCTATCGTGTTCCAACATGTAGCCCATCTCATTTCCCGTCTTTTCCACACGGTCGCGAGGAAACATGTGCGTGCACGCGTGCCTAAAATTCCGTAATACCAATCAAGCTTAATGCCGTACATCCTATGGATATTTCGTGATATAGGTGTGTTTAGTCGAAGAGGCATGGGAAATAGCTGAAGAATGTTGAGACATAAGGTGACGTTCTTGCGATTACTTGCAAGGAAAGTCTTTTAATCTTGAAAGACAGAATATTATAGTTAGTGTAGACTAAGTGAAGTATATTGTATTAAATGTTTTATATATTTCTGCATGAACCTATACAGTCTGTCACACAAGAGCGTGTCTGCGATATTTCTGTAAATATTTATATATTTGTAAAAAAATTTATATGAATTGAATCTACATCTAAAACACTAATACGCTATTACAGTAGGGTGTCCAATCTCCTCCATTAGCGATTATAGCTTGACATCGTTTCGGCATACTCTCGACTAATTTTTGAGCGTAGGATTCTGGTAACGACCTCCATATCTTTCGAATGTGATGTACAAGTGTTCTTATTTTTGTGATACGTCTTCCTCTCAGCTTGCCTAATAGGACACCATGCCCAAAACGAAGATTCATCAGTGAATATTATATTACTCCAATCACGATCTCTGTTTTCATTCGCCCATGCCAGACGATTTTCGACGTTTCGCGTACGCGGCACTCATATTAAAAAGCTCTGTTCCTTTCACTGTTTCAAATGAAACTGAAAGGTATTCAGCAACGCGTATTAGAGAAGTTTTCGTTTGTTTACATTCTTTTTATCTCATTCTGATTAGGTGTCAGGTTTCGCAGATATCGCAGACACGCTCTTGTGTGACAGACTGTATATCTATAATTACGATTTGAAAATGCGATTAATTTTCTTAAAAACAATCGTTGTGTATTCTTGAGCATAGATTTTTCTTCAAGTAGAATAGATTTTTTCTGAGAAAATAGGAATTAGGATAGTAGGATCGTTGGCGGGTTAACATTCTGTTCGTTGACGGCTGACGTTTCGTCGGTTTGGAGGGAGTCGATGAAAATTGCTTACTTAATGGAAGCCGGCTCTGCCTTTATGGGCTCCCTTCGGCTCGGTCAAAATGATTTAATGAATCATTAATGCAGAATCGATATTATAATAACCATGGGTGATGGATGCTTTTCGTTTAATATAATTTCTTTCCGCATAATTATCCGGTCGGTTATATCGATCGTTTCCCTCATCGAGATCGCCGCCTCTTTCCTTTGACCGTGCTACCTGAACAGGTTTTCCCAGACCCCGTTATAATCGACAGCTTTGTAACCAAAGATCGCGTTAACTATCTCGCACTTTTTTGTTCCTTTGCGTGTTTTTCTGAATACTTGGACCACACCCATAGGCAGATCGGTTGGAAAGGTTGCAGGAGTGATGGGTAGAAGAGAAAGTCGCCCGGAGATAGTGAGTTCATTTGTACCAGGTACGTGCTTGCGAAGTAAAACTGTTGAAAAATGATATCTGAATGCCCTCAGACTCTACCATCCACCATAACGCTTACCGCGTTACCATCGCCATCACCTTGCCATGTCCTCTCTCTCTCTCTCTCTCGCCCTCTTTCTCTTTCTATCATTTGATTTTACTATTTCTATCTTCGTTGCTTCGATGCTTTTCGCTCTTTCTTCCCACCTTTACCATTTTCATTCCCTCGCGATGTGGCCTCATATCGCAGGTAGGAAATTCTATCCACGCATATTCGTTCTCCTCACCACGCCACGGTAGCAACTATTAAAATATGGAATTCCATTTAACAAGCTATGACAAAGATCGGGTATTTTAGGGAATGTACTTGGCCAACGAAACGGGCATATTGAAACTGAACTTCAATTACGATAAGATACCGTTATTGTGCGTTATCCGCTCGGCTTCCTTTGCGAAACTTTCCTACGCGCGGCAAGTTCCACCGCGAATACGAGGAACGCAAATGAATACAGCCTCGTCGTATCTTTTTTCGAAGCGGGATTGAAACCGTTTTTCTTTTGCAACTTTACAGAAGACTGACCAACCTACTGCAAATTAACGAATTACAATCTGTTTTATAGTTCTATCAAATTAAAATCTCTCTTCCTCGCAGTACATCGTATGTTCTTGGGCGAAGTACAACTTACTGAGATATTTTATTTTCTCAAACTCTTGGAATATAATTTTTTAAAAGCGAATAAACGAAGTTGCAAATCGCTAACGTGGGTCTTGAGAGTAAATGATTAGACGATAACGAGACCAAGAAGCTCAATTTTTGTACTTGTTTAATTAATTTACTTTTCTGTTCGTTACAATACGCATAAGTATAGCGATCGCATAATACTTAACGTGAGATTGAATGAAAGAATAAAATGCAGCATGTATTTAAAAAATTTTTTATTGTAAAGTATTTTATTCGTTATTTAACTGTTTATAAGACTGGTTGAGCAGCTCATTTTGAACAAGATATGATGCCTAGATGTACAAAATAATAATTTCTTATTAAATTCATACTAATTTGGAAGAATTAATTTTATTTGCAGTGATTCATATCTCGTTTTATGCTGTCATGGAATATACTCAAGCCTTTATAACTCTCCAAAATAGACTCCTTTATGAATACCTTTGATGTCAGTTCACCACAGTGTGATACTTCGTCCTGGTTTCATAAAAGATTAATGGATAACTTCCTCTTTGAATTATCTTTCGTTTGAACTGACACAAGGGATGTACCAGTCCTTCGAAGAACCATTTAAAGATATTTCCCATGTCAACAGGTTAGAAACTATCCACTGCATCTATCTCGTGAAACATACATAGTATGTACAAAATATACTATCAACCAAAAGTTTAGTATCGCTATTATCTACCACTGAAAGAATATAGAAATTACCAGAATAAAAATTTTCTTATCTTAGGAGTCATTTTTGTCAAAAATCTATCGAAATAAAGAAAATTGTTACCGATAACAAAAAGAAAGAAATTTGAACCATTCGGAAATCAAATTGATTAACCGCACTTTTCCAAAAATTGTTCAGACATTAAATGATTAAACACGATGGACTTGATCAGTTTGACTTCTGCGTGGCTTACATTCAAGCAACTATAACGAAATAAAAAGAATTAATAGATAACTGTAACATTGATGTTAAAATAATAGCAAGATTAACAGAAAATTTAGTATATGGTGGTGATTCCAAACGTTCGACCAGTAGTCTATGACATATAAAAGCTCCCATAGTATATCTAGCAACACCGAACAACCAAGAAATCAGAGAAAAAGATTTTATTCATCCGATGAAAATATCTCAATTTGCAGCGATACTCTAGAGTTTAGAATACCGCAAGCATCCTCCGGGATGTTCACCGGAATGTCTACCGAGCCTGACGATAGCTACGAAGCCATAGAAAAGAGGACAAGGAGTCCACTAGCCACATCTGAACGTAAGGGCAGTCGGACTGTCCGCAAAAAAAGAGCCGGACGAAGGTTAGATTAATGGTTGAGAAATGCAAATTGTCCGGTAACCCCTAGAGCGGGTCGGGCGGTCCTCCAGTGGGTGGCTAGCAGCGTCTCACCCGTTTACCAACCAGCAAAAACCCCTTAGAAATATATCGTAGGTCATTTCCCTTGCTAAACTCGAGGAAAAAAAATTACCAGCGAACCCCGGAGCCGAGCGTGCTACATTCAACGAACCCATGCCACCGACCACCACCGTGCGCCCCCTTCCTCCTGTTGGGCCGCCACCCTCTCTAACCACCCACGTATGCAACCACCCATCCACCCGGGCCAGCCGCCCACACACCGACGTGGCCGAAGCGTGTCCAGAAAGCAGACCAACCGACCACCACGGCTGTTGCCTCCCAGCGCCTTTTTCGCGGCGTGGAACACGCGCCTCCGCGGAGTAGAAGCGCGGAATATATATATGCGGGCCACGGAACAGAAAAATGGCCGCGAATTTGTTTTGCGAGAGGGGTAGCCGGGGGTGGAATGGGAGGGAAAAGAGGGGTTGAAGAGGCGGAGGCAGGACGAAGGGATGAGGGTGTCGGCGACTAGGGGGGAGCAACGCGTCCACCAAAGCCAGAGGGGAGATGAACGAACGGACGAGGAAACGGAGGGTGTGCGGAATACCGGGAGGCGAGGAAGCGGCGCGTGTGTGCGGAATTCGTATCGCGCGAACCGCGTCGACCGAGCTGGGCAATCGGCCATAGTTTATTTTTGCGGTGGGATTACGCGCGCTCGATTTATCGACTATATTCGATTGATTATACAAATCTCTACCGCGGGTTCTTTGCTTGCTCTATTTTTTCGCGCGCCTCTCGCCGACGCGTCGTATCGTTCGCCGCCTGTCTTTGCTCTTTTCTCTATGTGGGACTCTGTTATTGGAATTTCTGATATGTCTGTCGCTGGGTATCGTTGTGTTTTTTGATTGTCTATACACGGATCGATGGTAACGATCGGATGGTAATAAAATTCACCGGCATAATGGGCGTTTAATGCCAGCTATTTAAATTCCAAAGCGATCAATTTGACGCGTTTTATTCGTTCGGATCTGGCTGCAACCGCATCCGGATTATTCGCGAATCCGCGACGTACGCTCGTTTATTCTTGTATCAATTTATTTTTAGAATTAATTAATAGGCTTCCGCGATTTCCTTCGCGGTCGTTTCTATGTATTTCGATTTTAATTGGCTCGTAATCGATACGATACCTACGTGACGCTGGTTCGACGGTCGTTAGAGAAATCTTGGCGCTTGTAGAAGGGAAACTGGGTCGCTTTTAGTTTCGAGTTTTACGTGTATTTTGTATCCGCGGGGATAATAAATACCGGGGATAGTAAAGTGTGTAATCTATGATTGTTTAGAAAAATAGCTGGGTTTGCGTTTACTCATCGCAGCGAAGAAATAAAAAAGGAAAAAGCTTCTGCAGTTATCTAACTTTTTTTATTGTATAAGGAATTTTTGTACTCTTGTATCTTCTTTCGCGAACAGTATTTTTATTTGTCACTTGTTAAACGTTTTATACAATATAAACATGTTTTAATAAATATTTCATAATATTTCAATATCTTTTATTCAACGCCCTCAATTGTTTCGTTGCGGTATGTAATTTTATCCAAAAATTTGTTAAACTTAAGAGTATTGTAACAATAACACGTTAACAGTGTATCATAACACAATGGTAATAAACACAAAAGATGGATAACTTCTTCCGTTTTATGTAAATTTTTCCGTCCTGTTTATTCTTGTATTACCGTTTCGTATAATAGAAATTGCAAATTATATACCTACATGAATAAAGCAAAATATCTTTTTCTAAATCTTTAAAAAATGGCTTAAAAATATATCAGTGTTTTAAGATAATCTAAATCCTAAACTAATTACCAGATTTTAATTTTCATTAGCACAAAAGATTTACACAGAAATATTTGACAAAGTACTCTCTATATTTTTACATAAAAAATTTACATTCCAAGAAAATAAGAAACGAGTTAACAAACAAAATTATAATAATCGAATAAACGGCAATCTGATACGATCGTTCCAATTATATGTGCCGCGTGAAAACATACGGATCGAGGTCTGTGTATCGGAGGCGGAGACCGCGAAACCGATTTTCCCGGCGTCAACCTGTGGCATTCTTTCGCAGGACCGT
The DNA here is from genome assembly GCA_905333015.3 of Bombus campestris. Taxonomy (NCBI): domain Eukaryota; kingdom Metazoa; phylum Arthropoda; class Insecta; order Hymenoptera; family Apidae; genus Bombus; species Bombus campestris. Next base: position 10,359,699 of record HG995132.1, read on the forward strand.
CGACACAAATTCATTCCTCTCGATAGTTCGTGTTGCATCAATCGCACATCGGCTGGTACACACGGCTCGACCGCCAGCTCGTTTTCTTTCTTTTACGCTTGTATACGCGCGTCTCGATCCTCGCGCATGCACGCGAGCTGACCGGAACGCGAGCGTGGCCACGCTTTCGTCCAATCAACAAAAGCCGGCCACCGTGTCCTACGGGATACCCCGTTTCGCGCATAATCATGAAAAAACGCTGCTACAGTATTTTGCAGTTAGTAGACTTCTTAATCCCTGGTAATAATCGAGAAAATATTTCCTCGCCATCCTGCTTCGCCTCTTGTTTTATTCCTCTTTCGCGAAGGAGACCTTGCTGCTTCGCAACTGTTTACCAATTAGCCAAGCCGAGATTTTCATTTTACGCTTTTCCATACTTTAAAACGGTTTCGTAGTCAACGCTAGAACAACCAACCTCCAATGCGTATTTAAATGATAATTAAAAGGATTATGATACGAAAGTAAAATATGTATATATTTGTGACCTGGTGCAAGGAGTACTAATGTCGTATTTTTGCAAAAATGAATTAAACCCGGTATTGCTTTTCTAAACTATTGTATTTTCTATATAAAGAACGATAGTTTCAAATTCTATCTAGAATGACTATAGTGACATTTGTATATGGCAATGTTACAATTTTTCATGAAATAGGCTTCCTGCAAAAAATACCAAAGTCAATATGAAGAAACAAAAATAGCATAGGCTTTAATTCTCTATTTTTGCATTAGAAAAGAATTTTGGAACGGTTGAAAGTTCTGTGTCAGAAATTATTTGAACAAGAAGTATTAACATATTTTTAAATGTTAATATCTCAGTTCTATAAATACTGACATTGGCACTTCTTGCGTCAAGCGGCAGATATGTTTCGATTTTGATAAATGTCTATAATAATAATAATTTTTGTATAATTATATAATATATTATTTCTGTGTAATAAAACAGTGTCTCGAGTAATTATAGAAAAAGAGGAAACTGGAATCTATCATTTTTTCAAAAGCTCATACGCCTTTTGAATAATAGCAAAATAAAGATATTTATTTAAAGATAGGATTAGTCATGTGAATAGATATGATAGATATAATGTCAACTCTTTTTCGGAACATACTTTTCTTAATAATGTCAATCACGAGATCGAGACTATTTGTCTTGTGGTGTTAAATTTGGATGATCGTATAACGATGATAGTTATTATGATTTGTTCGTTGTTACTAAATTTTAAGTAAGACAAGTAAGAAAATTAAATTGTATCGAAATAAGTCGAGATTCGAATATGTTCTCAAATAATAGAAATATAAAAATATCTACAGCGACGAACGTATAAATACGTAAGCTTTTAAAACCAAACTGAAGTTAATATAGATCGTAATTGTTATTAGAAATCAAAATTTTCTGCCCATTCCATATTTATAGCATTGCAAAGAACAAGAAAGGTACTTCTAAATGCTATATTACAGAAGAAAAATAAAAATACGTTTTTGGATAATACGATTAGTTGAAACGAGTAAATATTTCTCTATTCCCTGTTCTCACTGTGGATAATTGCGGACTTTTGTACAAATCAGAATTTATAATATTTTAGCGCGAACAAGACAAGAAAAACTTGATTATGAAATAAGCAGAGAACAATTTTTCTAAGCGAACAATTACGTATTTAAATTGTGTACATAACTTTTCCAAAAGTTCTATATAAAATATCGACACTGTAAGGAAAAATTGTCTCGCATCCGTAATTAACACCACATATTTGCTCGAACTAAACCAAATCTATATCTTTAAATATATGAACCACCCAGAAGTCAAACCGATCATCTCCATTTTCTAAAAAATTTTTAATTTTGATACTAGAATATATTACTACACCGTGCGCGTTTATGCATCTATAGGAAAATCAAACAAAAATGCGCAAAATAAAATACCAATTATAACAGATCCTATAATATTTAGTAGTTGAAAGAAATTTCTGTTTACAGTCCGTTTCGTTAGATACATTCATAAATTTATGAAAATTTTGTACAAACACCCGTAATCCGATGATTAGTGTTTAACTTCTGAGAAACGAAATGATTACTCTCGGTAGAGTTGCGTAATTTGGCTCCTAGCTCCTACATATATGATTCATCATACATCAAAGTTCCTTATCCATCTAAATTACCTATACGCTCTGATATGAACATTATTAATTTCTTACATATGAAGTCATACATTAATCGATACATGTACAAGTAATGTCGAATAATACAATCGTAATACAAAGTATATAAAGAAATCGGTAACTAAAGAAACGATTACTTCTATCGTGCATCTAAACTATCTATCTTACGTATCTGTTGTGCACCAAATCGTCAAAATGTCTGATACACGTATCGTGTACCAAGATTTTAGCCACTGCGTGTTCGAATTTGCGAGAAGAGTAGTCCGTAATTTCCAATTAATCAAGCGCGAGATTAAAGGATCGGCCTTGAGCAATTAAGCAGGCGCCTGGTCCAGTTTGAAAATTACATTTCTGCTTAATAGACCGAAGTAGCTAGTATTTCGCAATTAACGCATTCCTTAATCCCGGCTAACTGTTAAATATTTCCCGGTGTCGTCGGAGTGTGTGCGGTACAGGAGTGCAGCTGGCGACACGCCACCTCGGTTCAGCGCTTAGAGACGCCCCGATGAAAGTCCTCCGCGTGCACGATGTGCACGCTCCGCTAGCCGCGCGCGCTAAATTTCTGCCGCGCTTTCTCGGCTAAGCGTGGCTCGTTTAAAAAATCGAGTCAGCCAGAGAAACAGGAAGTTGGTACGAGGACGTCAAGAGAGAAACAGAGGGGGTGGTAAAAACGGAGGTTGCAGGGGGTTGGAGAGCGAGAATAATGCGTGGAGTGCGATAAACGGGCGGCTGGAGGCTGAAGAAGCAGAGCGAAAGAGAGGGTCACTTCGTCCGTGAGAGGAAACGAAGAAAAAAGCTCGAGGTACGTAGGAGCGAGGTACACTTATTTTCATTTCCGCCACCTCAGTCGGAAGAGAGTCCTACGGGAGGACTAGGCAGCCTCATTTGTTACCCTTAATGTCCTGCAGCCTGTGCTCCTCTGCAGCCACCCTATCCTCGCTCCGGATCTTATAGAGCCATATACGTGCCGTTCGTAACCGCGCGGTCCTCTTCACGAATAATTTACGAATTATGGGGAATTCTATCGGGACGATGGCCGGCTGGCTGTGATTTATGGCGTGAAAGTCGTAATGGAGAACGTATCGTTTCTTCTTCGGTCAGCTCTGTTCTCTCTGCTGGCTGGTGAACGCTCGGAAATTATCGCGACCCCTTTTCCCTTTTTTTTCTTCCGACCTTTTTTCGCCGAGTCTCTCTTCACGGTTCTTACCACCGTGCCATTATCGGCCATTCTGATGGTTTCAATCGGCAGTGGGCGTCGAGAGAGGATCGCTTGATCGCTTAGAGAACGTATCGTTCTTTTTCATTCTTTTCTTTTCTTCTTCTTTTTTGGCTACTTTTATACGGGGAAAACTTTCATGTTGCTCGGTTTTCTATCGCTGTTGATGTGCTCGTTTTGATTTGTTCTTCTGGCTCTTCGTCGATAAATGTGTACACTTCGAATAGAGTAGAAATGCGGTGGTTAACATTTCTCGAACACTAGAATTATCAATGAGAGGTGTGAAAATGTTTCACTGGAATCTTTTAGATTTACAAGCATACACTTTTTGGACATGTAAATAAATTCTTTTCAAATATACGGATTGTTGCCTGGTTCCCTCGTTTCTCGTATGTCTTTCATTTTAATTCCCTTGATATAAATTTTATATTTCAGTCATCGGTAGTTTCAGTGTTAAATAGTTTTAACGAAAACAAAATTATCGAAGGCAAGATTACTAAACAATTTAAAATTGTTTTTGAAATATTGAAAGTGTAGTATAATTGAAGTATTGCTGTATTAAATATACATAACAAATGGTACTTGCTTAAAGATTTTTAAGTAATACGCTTGCTTCGTATTTACTCAACAAATTTGAAATGTCGGTGAGAGATAATTTGCAGAGACACTCAGGTTACAATAACTCATTTAATTTTGCATTTTCATTATAAAGAATAGAACTAGTTAAATTTTGAGTAAGTACTTCATCTATGGACGGTAGAAGGAGTCCTGAAAATTATCAATTTACTTCATTAAAAACTTTCAATTGCCATTAACTTGCTAACTGGCACATCCTTTGTACAAAAATTTCTATAATCATGAAATTATAAGTTGTTAAGGACGAATCAATTTCAGATAGGTCTAGAATTCATCAAGTCCATCAGCGCGCTGCGTTCATCGTGTCATGTTTCTTGTCGTCAAAAAATTGCTTAGATTGCAGGAAGATATAAAAAAAATTGTTACTGATGTATGTAATTTTTCGGTTGAATTTTATACGAGAAATTTCTTAAAAAATCGAAAACCTTCCTATTTGTTGAAACGAAAGCGAAATTGAGACAAAAAATCGGCGAGTGCAGCAAAGTATAGTCGAATTAGACAAACAGCTATAAAATTTTCAATTTCCAGACCAAATAAAGTTAATAGGGTAAGACGTAAAAATTCCAACCAGTTAATTTAGCTGGCCTTCTTTTTTTTTCACAAAGAATAGAACAGTTTAAAAGTCAGTACCATTAGTACCCAGAACTTTGATCGTGGGTAGCGTAAAATATTCAGAGCCGATCGAAACATCTAATTAGCAAGCGTCGAGAAACTTCAGCTTCGGACTCTGCCGTTTTAAATTCAGCCTCCAGATTTCTCATTAACTCCTTTTCAATTCTACCTTCTTACTTCTCTAATGAATCGACGGAATCGTTCGAAACGAACCAATTCAAACATCGGCCAGACTTTCGTTTCGATCCATTAATTTAGCACCTTCTCCTCTGCAAAAAGTAACCTCGATCGAAGGCCAATATATACCACTTTCAACTGCGATTAAGCACGATCAAGGTACATATCCGGGTGTACCATGTACATACATGTCCATTAGCAAGGGATTCGTTTCGATGGGAACCTTCAGTCGCCATTCTTGTTCTAAATTCACCCTCCGGATCTCTCATTGGCTCCCATCGGCCTCTCACGACAGAGCCTCTCGAGCCCCTGAAGACTATAACTCGATCAATACCTTCTTGTTCGCAATCCTCTCTCCCTATCTCTCTTTTTCTTCTTTTTTGTGTCACTTTCTCTTCCCTCGGATTCTCTTCCCTCGAGTATACCACCCTGTTGGCCTGGTTACTGGCGAAAGTGGTGATATTTTACGATTATCAAAACAGAAGAGGGTTCGTCCGAAGGAAGCTATCTATGAGGTAATTAACGATTACCAATCACTGGCTTCCATTCTGTTATATTCGTGCGAACGACGCGAAAAGGAAGAAACGGCTGGTAGGTTCGCTAGGTATCGTTTCCATCGTGGAACGTGGCGGAAGGAAAGGTCGAGAAAGAGAAAAAGCGGATGGCATGCGGTGGTTCGCTAATATGAATGCCCTGTCAGTAGCAGCGGTTTCTTGCCAAGAATGTACCGCCTGCTAATATGCCCGTTTCAAAAGAATATTTACGAGGTTAAAAAAAGATATCGCCCAGATTCCTCTCCTCGAGTTTTCCTCTGACTTCCCTTAGTCGTCAGGACCGGTCATGTCGTTCGCCATGTTGTTCCGTTGTAGTCCTTTCTCGTAGTCCTTGGAGTCCTTGATAAGCCATTTTTAATAAATTTCTCTTCTTTCCTTTTGTATATCCTTTTGTCTTGCACGTTGATCGTTGAGAATTGTCTTGCTATGGGGGAATCTAGAAAGGGAAAAAATTCAGTAGGTACTAATTCAAATTTATTATATTTATCATATTAAGTATATGTGATCGTGCAATTGCATATATTGTACGTTAGAAAAATTTGAAGCCTAATTGGCATGATAAGATTGCAATGGATCTTACGTTTGTTTCAGCAAGATGACAAGGGTTCAACATTTGTTAAAAACCAATAGCTTAGGTATCTACGTTCAAATATTCGCTGTTCGTATATAAAACAAATTGGCAAACAAATTTGACTAACATGCTATAATTACAGGTTGGACTATCAAATTTTGTAGCGTAAAATAATTGAAGAATGTAGGTACCTTCTTAAATGAATCTCTTGCCAGTGTCGTCTCTTTTCATAAAACTTTAGACTTTCGTTTAAAGAAAAGTCGTGGCGCTTATTTCATTCGTAAAATTAATTATTTTATCTTTGGTTTTATAAATTTATTTGATTGTCTCTCAATGAGCAATCGGTAAATTCTATTTTGCACCGCTTTCGCTTGATAAAGTTTTTAATAATATATTAGTAGAATGGATATAAAAATTGTCAGCGAGCATTTCTTCCTGTGAAATACCATGTTATATTTAGAATTTAAAAACGTCGTGGATAATTTCGTGGAATAAATTTTTATGACCGATCCACGGCAAGAATCGTAAATATAATTAGGAGTCCATCGAACAGTTTCAGCGCGTATTTTCGCTGAAAAGAAAACTGGATAATGCTTTGCAATTAAAGCGGCAGAGAAACAGTTGATACATCCACCGTGCCGTTTCAGAACACCCTCTATAACATGTTTCACTGGCAGCGTTTACACAAGGGGCAGTGAAGGTATTAAAATTTCAAATTCTCTCAAGCGAAAAACAACAAAAAGTGTTCAAAATCTGTCTGTGTATTAATTTCCATTGGCGCAACAGTCAACGCCTTTCTGGCCATTAACTTTTTTAAAGAAAATTCCTTTTCCAATGAAGTTTTCGACCAGTTCCATTATGAAATCATCGAGTTGCGCTCGTTGCGTATTTCAAAAGTTAATATTTATACGTGTAACCGATTAGCGATATATTAATACCAACAGATTATTAAGAAACTCTTTGAAACAGAACAATGAATGATACTTTTTACCTGAATTAATGGAACGAAAATTAACGCATCTAAATCGATAACCGCACTCATCAAATAACAGAACAAATGTTTACAACCTGGAAAATTACGACTTTTACAAAGTTGAGACAAACTCGAAAGAGAAGAGAAACCGTTCGGAATGTAATCGTACGTAAGTTCGTCCGGTTTCGTGTTCTTCTGAAACAGCCGAAGAAAAATATTAAACACGACGAAGACCTCGTATTGTCAAGATTCTGACACGAGTATGCATATTGGTGGTAAAACAAATACATTCTCGCCTGATAATGGCCGGGTCCGTATTTTACGACGGATATTAAGATTCTAATCGTTTTTAAAGTCCACCGACGAACGTGACCTTTTACCATATTTTTTCCATTTCCTACACATAAATTACAGGTATTTCCCCGGCAGCAGGACTCCCTTCGATTTACCCATTAAAAAACACAGGAAAAAAGGAAGGCGAAAAAGAGGAGAAGTAAAAAAAGGAAACGGCAATGAGAGGGAGAGGGTGAGGGAGAGCGAAAAGAAAGGAGAGAACGATTCGCATTGTCGAAGCTTCGTTTCCCGAAAGCCACTGGGCGTTCCTTTTTTTTCATGTAAATTTTACTGCGCAGAGGAAGGAGGCCTAATTTTTTTCGCAAGGGCGGTTCCCGCCGCCATTTTGTGCGGCTGGAAGGGTCGACCGGGAGCCCCTGAATTTACTCTAATTACTTTCCCGGGATATTACGGCCTCTGCAAAAATGTTATTGATAACAACGGCTTGTCGAGTCTGAATTATACTTCTCCTCCCTGCTACCTTACTACATGGCCTACCATCGTTTCTGGATTATCTTTAAATCAGTTATTATTTTTGATTCCACAATTTCAAACGAATTAAAGGTCTCGTCAGTCGGTGACATCCAACGAGATGATTTTATTCGATTTAAAAATTATCTAAATACACGTGTATTTTTATTTTCGTTACATTTATCTTGATCGTATTCATCTATCCGTGATCTTTTCTGTTACTATGGCGTTGATATTTTCGTTTCTTGGATATTAGGTCACGCTTGTAGCAGCGTTAGAGAGAGCTCTTGAAATATTTTCTGAGAAACGAGTATAATTTTTGCCATTCTTTTAATTATATTTTGAGCAAAGCTTTCAGCTAATAGCCAGTGACAATTTATTTATTCGAAACGTAGCAATGACGTAGAACAAAGAGAAGGACAAAGGGTGCATTCGCGTTTTATGTGCACGAGCATGCAAGCAATACGCTAAATTCGCCATGCGATTATTTTTAATAATAAATATGTTGTTTGTTCGAACCTGGGTATTACAACGAAAAAGAGCGATTCACGAATGATTACAATATTTTTAACTTGTTGGGAAATTCGTTATGCTGAGAAAATCTTGTTAGAAAAATATACAAAATTCCTGTTTGTAAATTGTCAATGAGATATCAATATATCACTACTTCGTACTTTATTTGCAAATTTTCCAAGTAATTTTTACAAATTTTACGAATTGATCTATAAAAATTTCGTATAAATTATTATTGACATGAATAGAAATTTCATTTGTTCTAGAGAATCGGACTAACTGATTTTCGATAGTTGCGATACTCGTTATAAATAATCGAAGGACTTATTTTCCTATGGTTTTTCCGATATTTGCACTATACATCAAATTATCATTTTATGTTTCTTGAAAGGATTATGTAAGTTTGTTGCAGTAATAGTAATTATTTAGTAACCTTGTTCAATTCTTAACAAACGAGCGTGACAAATGAATATTGAAGTTGCAGGAAAACCGTGTGCCGTCGGATCCACTGTATTTTCGCAGTCTGCTCTCCTCATTCTTCCAAAAATATTTTTAAAATTCGTAACCGCAAAATTTCAGCAAAGAAAGTATCATAATTTATATACACATGAATACAAAATACTCATTTCCTCGGTCAAAGATCTCGAAACGAGGCACAGCGTACTTTGTTCCCAAAAAATATTCCAACTTTGATAAATACGTATACCTTTTCATATAGATGTTGGAATCAATAATGAAACGTTCTTCCATATTTTTAATTAACAAATTTCTCCGTCCCAAAAGAGACGCGTCAAATTTCTTCCAGCTATAATGAAGTTAAAAAAATAAATATGATTTTGCATAAAAAAAAAGAAACATTGTATCGTGCTTTCCAATTCATCAGCATTCTGTACATTTGATAAACATTCGTAAAATCTTCTCTTTTTTGGAGCAACGAGAACTGGTCTACTTTCGTGTAACATTTCGATTTTCATGTTTCAATCGAATTTCCGCGCTTCCATGAATCCGCGGTGTGAGGTATGAGTTAGAAAAAAAAAAAAGAAAAAAGAAAAAAGAAGAGAGGGGGTAAAGCAGAAAAATCCTCGCGATATTTTATCGCTAGATTAATACACGCGCGATCTCAAAGTCTGTGTATCGCGTCTATCCCGGGGAAGTTATTGGTCGAGCAATCCATTGACCGGCCGGCCGGCTGTTCGCATTCGCGAGAATTCAAGGTCCCTCCTGCTAGGATTTCGCAGGTCTAGTAGAAATTGCCAGGAACTGGATACATCTTCATTAGGCCATCGATCGGTACATTAATATCGTCACACGTGCACCGACCCGATTCAATTCGGCTCCTGTTGTGCGTGACTACGGTTCTCCGATCGATTTCCATCGGGTTTCGTGCTTCGACCCTTGCATTCGATGCACATGGTCTGATCGTGACCTCGAGAGATCGTATATCGTTTCGTTATCTTTTTTCTTCTACACTGTTTCGTTGAGTTTAAGACACCGTAATGAATTTTACATGGTTGATAATTATTATTTTTTAGATAGCTATAAATGAGAATCGTCGGTGAATGATAAATTATTTAAAAGTTTCAATAAAAACATCGTAATCAAAACATTTTGTTAGGCGATCAGTTCCTCGAAGAGACGTTCCATCCTGTTTCTGTTTTCGAAAAGTATCTTACGATGGAGAAAATCGAATGAAGATCGTTTATAAAGATGTACAAATAAATCTGTCTCATACAGATAAAGAGATTAAAGCAGTTAATGATTTTTTTTCTGATGCGATTTGCAGGGAAACGAAGGTCTTTTGAAGCAATTTACAAATGAATTCATTGTTTTCCTTACGACCGAGTTTTCCTTATCGCGTCGCGTGTCGTATTCATGCGCCAAGGTTGTATAATTCTGGAATTCATTAAAATGCAACAGCCACCAACGACACGGTACAAATACCGCATCCGCTGATTTGTTTAGTCATCGCTATAGATTTAAAGAACTCACACCGACGAATAACGAAGGATTCTTCGTTAAATTTGTTTATTAATCTTTGAGTGGTTAGTAACAAGCTATTGAAAAATTAAAGCATTTAATTTTGATTTTCTTAAAAATAGAAATGGTCCTTTTATGCTTCCGAAAATGGTTATTTGATTAAATTTAGAATTTCTCGTGAAAGATTATTTTATGCAATTTTTAATTAAATCAGTTTTTAATTAAAAGACATTTGAGATATGTAATGTTCAATTTGGAAGAAAAAAAAAAACAGAACAAAGATGATCATTAATTGTTATATAAAATAGAAATTATGACAAAAATTATCTGCACAGAAGAATTTAAGAAATTTGTCAAATGACTATCTTTTCATTTATTTTCACATCATCTATTCATTACAAATGAATTTGCGTCTACTCTATCTTTTATTTCTTTATTTAAATAATCTATTGTTTCTTGGTAAATAGCTTTGGAACATGTAATTAATTTCTTTCAATTTAATAATTTTATCTTGTGTTAAATATATACGTGTTTTGAATATTTAATAAAAAAAATACATACTTTTAGGATTTCTAAACTCTTTTAAATCTCACTTAATATCTCCACCTTGTGTCTACGATAATTCTTTTATCGATTGAAAAAAAATACATAATTAGATATCAGTATTTTCAAGACTCTTACATATCTGCCACCAAAATCGCTTAGAATATAGCGAGAGAATTTCTTATTGTATCTGGCCAAACTGCAGCACCGTTGATAGATACACGTTAACTCGTACGTCTGTAAGCGAGATCAAATGAAATCGGCTTGTTACTTGTAACTGCGATATTCTGATCATACGTATCGAATAAATGCCAGGGGCTGCGGGTAGCTTAAGCTAATTCGAGAATAGCAATCGTTCGTGAAAGGAAATTATTCATCGAACATATTTTGCGTTGACGGAGGATAAAAATATAAAAAAGGGAGAAACAAAAAAAGAAAAAAAAAAAAAAGGAAAGAAATGATCGTCGAAAGGAATCGATACTGGCCTCGCGCCTTTCGTCCTTGCGCCAATTAATATTTCAATAATAGCTATTACTCTTTATATTTGATTAAAAAGGAGAAAAAGAGAAGTCGTAGAAGAAATAATAGCATTTATACGCGAATGTACGAACGTGATACGCTTTAAGTAAATCGATGCACTGTATTGGTCATTTAAAATGTTGTTAAATACATTTTATCTTTCTTTTAACCATCACTTTGTAACTGATCTTTTAATACGAATCTCTTTTGTTTTCGGTAAAGTGTAACCGCATACGGTTTCAAGCAATAAATGAAACATACAGTGGTTTGTAAACGTTTCCTTGTCCCTTTTTTCTTTTCTCTTTCTTCGTCTTTTCCTTTTCTTTTTTCTCTTTGTCTCCCCCTTTTTTCTTTAGTTCGGTCAATGTACCAGGAATTCGAGGACACAAAACGTCTGACTCCAAAGGATCCAAAAAAAGTTTCCGATCGATCGGACCGTGTGTGTCAAACACGTGTCACGTATGTAACGGGTTGAGTTAATCCGAGCCATTGTTCGTAACCAGAGTTCTCCAATCATACGGCGTGGAACTTGCTCGTAACAGTGCATCGCGAAACGTTCGAGTTAATTCACTGGCAACGATCAAAGCTGACCCAAAAATTCCAGGAATTTTCATTTTTTCGTCGCCAGTATGAAGAATTGATTTGTGTTTTTAGAATACGATACAGGATTTATTATTATTTATGAATGCAAGAAAGAATGATATATTGATATAGTCCTTCGAATACAAATTTAGATATCGTTTGACAAAAGTCAATATGTATAATCCAAACAATTGAGAAATCACTAATTTTCAATTAATATTCTACGAGGTTTATATATGATCGACGTGAAAATATTTCATAGATTGCTTGGCTGTGTTGTATATGAAACTAGATAAAATCATGGAACTATTTAGCCTTGTTGTTATTTTAATTATAGTCAAATTGAATTTTTGCTACGTTAATTTGTACGTACGTTAAGAATAGGTATTTAATATATATTCTATAATTTCGATTTCATGCGTTATTTATGTTTCATGTAGAAAATTTGATAAATGTAAGGCGATATAGAAGTGATATAGAAATTCAAGAGAATAGAGCATAATTTTACAACCAGTGATATTTACGATAGAATTTTCGTAATTGAAGCTTTAATCGTTTAGTTCTAGCCAAAAGTGCGTATATTTTTGCCGAGATGTTCTACCAAAAATGTCTGTATCCAAAACTATTTCACAACATTCCACTAATTAAAAACGTTATAGATTCACAACGTTGATACCAAATGAATTTTCCATTTATATAACCTTCGCTCAGAAATTACATCCAAATACAAAAAAAAAAAAGGATCACTTTCACTCAGTCAATTTCCATAAAACTCACGAAAGTGTCGAAATTCGATGTTCCGCGCCATCGATCGTCTTTCGACATTTTTGAAGGTGACGAGAGCGAAAGGAGTGCACGCTGGCAATCGATGAAAAACCAAAGAGAAGAAAACAAAGGAAAGAAAACCACTAACAGAGAAAAAAAAATGGAGGAAGAAGAAGAGGAGCACAATAATCGGTTTATACTCGAGAAGTCTGCGTATTGTTCTCCGCGAGTATTCATTGCCGGAAGTACCGGAACCATTTATACTGCATCGGCGCATAATACACATTATCCCTCCTGTTGTAATCATACGATCGGTTGGCTATCTGAGCCAGAGTTGTCACGAACATCGGTCCTTTGTTCACGGAGATTCGATTTCTCCGAGGAGAAATAGGCGGACGCATGTTTACGAAACGGTACGTCAGCGTGCGGGTGTCGATCTTGAAAGGCAGAAATGGAATTTCTCGTTAATCGTCCAATTATTTAAAACAAAGCGTGGCAAGGATTCAATCTACGGTTCCCTCTCACACTTGTCCGTGTCGATGTACGTGTGTATGTGTCTCGTTATTCATTTTTATGAAAACCATGTCGACCACTTTCGTAGTGGGTCGTTTGTTTCTGGCCTTGTACGACTTCGAAGACTCAAGCCGTGTACACACACCGCGTTCACGAACTTTTCGCGAACGAAAGGGTTTGTGGAAATCGACGGTTTCGATGAGGGTACGAGCCAAGCCTAAGGCTATGTAACAGATTCGTCGATGAGCGGCAATTTGTAATCGTTTTCGAATGCGAGTGTTGACCCTGGAGGGAGTCGAAAATTCATTCTGACGAACGGTCTCGAGTAAGTGGGCCGAATTTCACGGAAAGTTCGCAAAACAAGCTTTTCTCTCTGTGCACGCGGCCTAGCCTATGAGAAATTTAAATATATCCTATATTTCTGAAGGTTTTGCGAATTTGTCGAACATTGATTCTTGACTTAAATTTTGTTCTTTTAAAGAGCCGACGAAAATGCAATTTTTAAAGGGAACGCGAATTTTCTTTGGTGGAGAGAGATTTAATATTTAAAATATATTTCGGCAGGTGCGGTTAATTGGCAAATATGTCAAAAATTTTATCAATTTCTCTACGTTTATCTTTATATTGGGAATTGGAGAAGAAAGTTTGAGGGTCGATTTCGAAATATCGAAATGGAAATTTTTAGTTCGATGAAAATGTTAAATACGTCGTGATAACGTAGGAAATGTTAGTTGCAAGTAGCAAGAATTCGGGATAAACAAAATTTTGAAGCAAATTAGAAACCTTGTACGTATACGGGTTTCCGGTCTGAGTTTAGCGTTTCTTTTCGAATAAGAAGAAATAAGTGGAACATCCAAGTACTTTCCCAGCCACGCTATACGCGACAATTATCGATGCAGTGGCATGTAATTTAAAGATGATACTTATAATTTCAGTGACATGTTCCATTATAAAGAAAAAACACTTTAAAATTATCAAGCGCTAAATTTCACCTCGAACGAGTATCTAATTATCATTACTGTAGGAAATTACTGTATCCCTGATACCGAATCTATCCTGTTAATCATCAAAACTGACCCTATTATCCAATCGAAGCCCTAATTGCATCCGAATCGCTAAACCGTTCAAAGAATCGTCTCGCTGGAACATGAAATCGAAGTTATTGAATACAGAACTGGAAACTGTCACGCTGAGGACGATGTCGTCCACGAGCGCGGTTAGAGGATGAGAGATGATTTCGGTTTCTTCGTTTTCGAACGGGAAAAACGAGGGACGAACCATTAGCGTAAAAATAGAAACGCCGGTACTTCGCCAGGCGGCAAAAGCCCAAAAGACCGGCTAAAGGGAAATCGTGGTAGCCGGTTAATCCTTGAGGAGGCCGGTCGCGGGGCATATCACGTTGTTCTCCGACAGTATTCGTTCCCAGGAGGGTTGGAACGACAGTGCCGGTCGTGCTGTGGCGCATAATAAGCATTATCCCTGCCGTTATAATCGCGCGATCGGCTGCTTATCCAGGCCAGGGCTGTCTGGCACAGCGCGGCCCTTTGTTTGCGGAGACTTGCTTTTTCCAAGTGAAACAAGGAAAACAGCGTTGCTTAGGGAGCAAAACGAACGAACCCGAAGGGATCGAGATGAGGGAACGAGGCAGCGAGAGTGCCAGCGAGGATCCGAGGAAAGTCGGAGAGGGAAAGAATTCGAGGGCGACGAACATCATCGTCCACCCTTTCGGCTGTCTCTGTTCGTGTAGCTCTCTTTCTGTTGCCGCGCACCCTCGCCCCTCGCGTCGCCCTGCACCCTTCGGAGAAACGAAAACGACGACGAATGCTAAACGATCCCTCAACCTCAGGCCAACCCTCGGCAACCCTCTTGTCCTCGTGTATCTCCGCGTTGTACGGCCTCGCTGATAGGGTGGCCACGGGGTGCTGCTCCGCCGTTGATGCGAACCTCGTGGAAGATGGCTGCCCTCCATTGTCCCGCCCGTTTCGGTTAGGCACTTTGAAATATTATACCGGCCGTATCGCGGCCCTACTAGTCTCTCTCGTAGCATCGCTGCCAGCACAATCTACCTACGTAGGCCTGTTAACAGTAAACGATATCGCGTTGGTCGTCGTAAGGAATGTTGACGGCTATACGTTCGCAACTATTACAGCTTCAGAATGTATAATAGTAGCGACGCGTAATAGCTGGACCAAGAAGAGACCATCGAGAAACCCGACGAAGAGCCAGCTTCGTCGGTGAATTTTGTTTTCGGATAATTTTTAATTAATTCCCAGCCTGATTCCCAGTCAGCTTCTGCCTCGATTTTGTGCTCCGCCTCTTCTACGCTACTTTCCTTTATTCACCCGCTTGACGCCGTTTCCGTCTCACCCTTTTGGAACGTACGTCGCCACCTCGTTTCCCCCTTCCCGCCCCAACCTCGTGGTCCTTTGCCGTGCAAAGTTCATCAGGACAGAAATGGCTCCTTCCGCAGCTTGACAGCATCTCCCTTTGCCAACGCGGCCCAGGGTTCTGCCGCTGATAGCCACGAATTGTACTTTGATGGTGACGAAACGCGACCGAGCAGGTAGAATGTTTTGCCGCCCCTTTCGAGAGCATCCCTTCTTGATTACCACCTCTTTTTCGTAAAGGACCGGGAGGGTGGTTTTGTTCGATCAGGGCACGCCCGCCCTGACGGGAATCGCTGATTAATTTTCGGAAGCCTTTGTTAATACTTTCGACGGTCCAATTGTAGGCTTCGATGGAGGCGCACGATTTCGTGTTTGGGGTTAATAGAAGCAGCCACGAGCTGTTGCGAAGTTTAACGTCGATCCCGAGAAGCTCCGAGAAAATTTTGTTGCCAAGTACAGAAGGGTGCGATGAGAATCGCAAGGTCATAATTGACAATCTTTGGAAGAATGTTTCTGTTTGTATAGTTCAAGGTTTTAATTCGATAGAACTAACGAAATGAAAATTGATAGAATTTTGGACTCGTTAACCTTTTAGTTTCTGTTTTCCGATATCTAATATGAAATTATTACCAATCATGGGTATATCGAATAATGTATTAGTTTACCATTTTTAAAAAATATT
The DNA here is from genome assembly GCA_905333015.3 of Bombus campestris. Taxonomy (NCBI): domain Eukaryota; kingdom Metazoa; phylum Arthropoda; class Insecta; order Hymenoptera; family Apidae; genus Bombus; species Bombus campestris. Next base: position 10,375,915 of record HG995132.1, read on the forward strand.
CGTTGCAGAGTTGCTCAATTCCTTCGAATTATTGGGCCAGTGAGGATGAAAAATCGTAAATTTTAAAAAGGGTAACGTCGATAATTTCGAAAATATACGAAACTAACATGTGGATAAAAATGGGCTAATAAAGTCGACAAATTTTCTCCCATCGAAACTTCGAAACTGTAATTTTTCATCAAAAACAGATCCTTATTTTTCTTATATTTCCTTAACGACGCATTTATATAAATACAAAGGCGAATAATCGTTTTTATTTAAAAACTTTGTCGGATTAATACGTCAGCCGATACACGTAGCACTAGGTCGAAAATCGTGGAGGATCGCAAACACATGGGCCCGCCGTTCGATACGAGGCGAAATTTCATTAAGCCTCCTGAAGGTAAATTGATTGGATAAAACGAAATGCCATGGAAAAGTTCGTGAACCAACTTCTCGAAATACGAGCGTTAATAATTTGCATTCCAATACCGATGGTATCGGGTCGGTATCACTTCCCGTTTGCTTCCGATCGTTCGTTCCTTTTGCGTTACATTAATTTCTCTGCCATTCGTGCTTTTTCGCTTTCGCCAATTCTGATCGTCCATTTTCTCTTTCCGTTTCGCGACAATAAACCGTCAACCTTCTGTCTTTCATTCAAACCGAACGATAAGACGATTAATCGTGAATCGCGCGAACACGTGCTACAATTAGCTTTTTTATTGAAATACAATTCAATGTTTCTGTATTTTATCGGTAACAAGCGTCGATTGTAGAAGATTGTGATTTTCTTTATTTCATTTTCTTTTATTTCTCTTTCCGTTTCATTTCTTCCTTTTTCATCCTCGTCATTGATCGAGAAAGGATATAACAATTTCACTGCGATAGAACCGAATTCTATGTTTGCATATTTTATCGATAGAAAGCGTTTACCCTACAAGATCGAGATTTTTTAATTTCTTTTTTTCAAAAACATTTGTTTCGCCCGTTGCATATCATAAGTAAGTACTATACTTTGGATGCTGTATATATTTTCACGTAGCATGTCAATTCTATGAATTTTTAAATACTTAAATTTTCCACAAATGCATAAAAATCAATATGAATCTAATCATAGTGATTGATCGAAGAAGAAGCGATAATTTCATTGCATGCGTAATGATAATACAGGGAGTTATCTAAATAGGTGCATATCGTACGCCGCCATATTCGATGACAATTGGTTATTTGCAAAGAAGAAATATTAGTTGTTGTTCGGTAATAATTCAATATAGTGTAATGTACCGAGTACTTTATTGGTAATACGTTCATTAATATTTCCGCCAAGAGCATTATTCATGTGCGTTTAAATCAACAATCAAGTTCCATTGTCGTCACTCTATTCAAAGAAGTTCCGCGTTACCCTTAATAAGCTGGCTGAGATGATAATTGATTAAATTTTCAGTTGTATGAAAAGAAAATTAATACAGTGATTTACTCAGATATTTTTACTAAAAATACGTCCTTGTGCTTGAATGAATAAAAAATAAGCAACCACCATGTTTTCAATATAGTAATATAACAATGTCGTATCATTTGTAAGAATATATTAAACTTAATCAGACATTTGGTAGATTATAAAATTAGTTTAAGAAACTATCAACGCGTGTTTTAATTAAATAACGAAAATTTTCTATTATCTTGAATAGATATTAATTTTATTTAATCATATCTCAGTAACCACTTAACGGTATGTATAGACAATAAATGATAATAATTTAATAAATTATCTCTATAATTCCGAATAATTTACATAATTAATTAATATAACTATTAGCGAAATTACAAATGAGCAGAGATGCAAGTTTTCTTTTAGACTTTCAACTTATTATTAACGTCGACACAGTTTTGAAAGAGGTCGTGTGCTTTCCTATGTGAAAAAGAGGAAAAGTATCACGGAAGAGGATAAGAAACAGAAACAAGAAAAATCCATACTCTTTTGCATGAGTTTAAAAGAATATGGAAATTGATTATTGATTGATTCCGGGCAATGTCTCTTCGAGGTGACAATGTGCCGTCGATCGATCCATTTCCGGTTTCACTCTCACTTGCTATCAAATAGTCTGTACATACATAGACGGTACCGGTAGCGTTATGTGGTTAATCTATATATACTGGCGTACATGAATATGCAATCTTGTGGCTATACAGTGGCATCCTCCAGAAATCGAAAGCGAAATAAGGAGATGAAACCGTAGGAACGGTATTGGAAACGCGTTAAATCAAACGGACGATTTTGAAAAAAAAATCGCGTATGTATCTCCGGTTTTTTTCTGTTATCGTTACGAACGTTCGCTCTTTTTTCTTTTCGATTGAAATACTTTCACTTAACGAGGAGAAAGTATGTCAAAAAAAAAAATTTTTTTTTCGATATCGTGTCTATATATAGATTTATACGTCCAACATTTTATCATCGGTGTGAAGAGACTCTAATTACGCTAGCCTGTTGTGTGAATCTGGTTGCGTTGCTTATGGTTGTTTACGTTTATAAATTACCCCTGGCATAGTGAGGAAAAAACAAAATACACGAGAAAAAAGTATAAAGGGAGCTGCTTTTTACCCGGCAACCGATTGGCGGAAACAAGCCATTCGTATCTATTCGATGCACGCGGCCGATATATCACGTCGATTAATATAAGTTTATATCGACTGGTGAACGAGTCAATGTATGTTTCGCGACAAGAAATTTATGCGAAAACAAATAACTTGGATAATGTATTTGCCGATGTTTGTTAATTGGAGATATTTGCGTGTACCAAGAAAGGGAAAAAAGCGGGAAATTTAAAATGTTTATGGTGAAAAATTCAAGGGAAATTTACTACACTTTACTTGCTTCCTCGAAGCTACGTTTGTTAATAACGAAAAAAGGTAGAAAGGAATTTGATAAAAAATAAAAATTGATAATAAAAATTAATAATAAATTAATGAAATTTTTAGAGTAGTCTTTGGTGCGATTGTTGGTTGATCGATCAAAATAAATATTTCCTGGGCTACGGTAAATGATTTGTTTTCTCATTAAATTGATATAGCAAATATTAAAAATTATATATGTTTATTACGATAGAGACTATTTAATAGCTGTTTATCGGATACTTCGAACTAAATAAAATACTTTTGATATTTTAGGCGAATTTATTATCTACGTCTAATGGATACGAAACTTATTTATGCGTAGCAGTAAACGAATTGCTGGCTTTATATAGAAACAAACAAATAAAGACAACTCGCAGCAAATTTCGAGAGAAGAAAAGAGAATAGAAAAATGCAAAAGACGGGGAAACTAATTCCTTGAATTAAGAAGCAGCTTAATTACACCAAATATTTCCAAGAATGTTGAGAAATGGAATTAAGTCTCTACGGCTCGGTAAAGGTACATCGTACACGTTCGTTCGTCGTATTTCTTGTAACAAAGACAAGGTTCGTGAAAACGAGGTCAATGTTCTTCTCGGATTGCGCGAAATAAATTTTCCGGCATTTTGAATTGTCCCAGCCGGATAGACGATGACGTGTGCGTGTGCAGCTACGTAAATTAATCAAACGCTAGAAAAATTGGAAGAGGAAGCTATTGACAGCCGGGCCGGTATAAAAAATAAATGAAATTCAACGCCCAAGCTAGGGACGAGTAGTTAATAAGCAAAAATCTGTCAGCCGTCGCAACGATACACTTAATTATCCTCGTCCTGTATGGAACGTCTCTGAGATTCACATTTTTCGTATAAAATTATTTTTCCATTAGTAAATATTATACTTTTCTCCTTTGAATCTGAACAATTTCTTCCTCTTTCCATAAAGACGCTTTTGCTATTAATTTTGTTGTTCTTCTTTGATGGTTCGGTGATTCTTCAAATTTGGTGCACGATAGAAGATGTATCTTAACATATGCATGAATGTAAAAATCATTAGACTGGGCTTAATTATACAGTATTTCGTCATTAATTACGGAAGATTATTTTGTCTGTGCGTGTGTAGAAAATATTACGTTGTATATATACGTATTTTGAAATGAGATGAGAACGATATTGGTGTAGTCGCTTTTCGTTATTGATGTTTGTTTCGTGTTTAGAAATTATTCAAAGAGAACTCGCGAGGTGGTGAAAATGAAAATGTTTTTATACGATGAAAGGAACGTACGAATAAAAGAATGGATATTAAAATTTGCGCGCGAGAATTTCTAAACAATAAACTAAACAGTTAATCGTTTTGGTAAATATGTTAATGAATCCTCGGACATTTATCCATCTCAAAAATGTTCTTCCAATGTTATACGTATTTCGTTATTTGTTATTATTATTAAACATTTCCTTATTTATCATTCTTATTGAAAAATTAATCATTTCTGTTATCGAATAAGTCGGTTCCAATGAAAAAAGAGTATTCGATTTATATATAAGACGGAAAGATCTTTCGAATATTTCATTTTATTGATATTCTCCCTTGCGTTTGATCAAAGAATTTTGTCTATGTTTCGACAATTTTTGAAAAGATTATTTCTTTCCTGTTAAAATTGTTCGGGCTTCAAATTTCTATTCTTCACAATGTATTTGATTGTATTAAAAATTCCATAAATCATCTAGAAGTATTATTAAAGAATACAAAGCTGTATTTTTTGAAAGAAGAATTTTTTATCACGATTCACGATCAAGATGATGCTTTTATGACATCTTGTATTAATCTGAAGTTATTCGAATTTAGCGTAAAAATAGGATGTTTTGCCATTTGGAAAGTGTAATGGACCGTATGACACGACCAGAATTCTGTACAAAATCGAAATTAAATACAAACGAACTATGCGAATGAGAAATTCCGAATACATTAACGAATTAATATGAAACTCACGAAACACGATAGAACATAGCGTATAACGAGCTCAGAAATGTAAAAAGTGTTCGCGAAACGAGTACATCATTTTGTTAGATTTTCGGTTGAATTACGATGATTAGGAAGAAGTTTTAATCGTCGCGGTGTTAACTTAATCTTGCCGGTTAATTTCTGCTCGAATGTAAAACGTTGAAAGTTTTATATCAGAAATTACAATAGTTTAAAACAAGCGTTAAATAAAGAATTATCGCAGTATTTAAGATAAGAAATGACTTTTTCGCGATTAAATGTGTATATAGAGACAGCGGTTGTGGAATTGGCCGACGGAAAGAATTCGTACGATTTTTTTTTCACCTTGACGTGTTTCTCCAGCTAATTAACACTCTTTACTAATATCTCGATCTTCTATATATCTGGTTATTTATTTCGCCGTAAAAAAGTTCTTCGTTAATATAATATAAATAAAGGAGTAAAATTTCATAGTTGTATAAAAATATACCGGGCCGACCATATTTACTTTTCTCAACAATTTTTTCCTTTTTTTAAACATTCGATCACACAAATATGTACGCAACTGTTTGGAGATAAAAAAATAACTTGTACTATTTAGCTGGATATGATTGAAAAATAAAAGATATCCGAGATATTTACGTGGATTTCGATGCGTTCACTTTCCTTTCCTTCGACGTAGAACGTTCGAGTAACCCAATTTTATGAACTGCGGGCAGCAAACGTCAATGCATTAAAATGACGATAGAAATTACGGAGCGCGGATGAATTTGCAAATTTTTAGGGTCACGATTAACGTTTAAATGCGCCGAACGCCGCTTTTACTTTCAGTGAAATTGCGCGTAATTTTCCATCGATTTCGCCTCGAAAAATGTTAATATTTCCGAAAGAGCCACACTCTGTTAAAATTTATTTGTTTAACGAATTACATTATCACCCGATAATGATAGCTCATGAATTACTAGCAAGTCGCGGCAAAATTCACGCTGTAATGCTCGATTGCGTTTATTTACCGTTATTAAAAATTAATCTTTTCGAATGAAAATACGCGGCGCTTCATTTTATCGTGGTCAATCATTGACTTTGTTGCTTGAAAATCACGGCAGCGACGAATTCATGGAACGAAAACGAAATATCAAACACGCTCGTCCACCATTTTTACGCCAGGCTGCCGTCCGTCGGAAGGCGTAGCCTTCGCCATGCGAACTTTCATCAATAACTTTACACTTTTAAACACTTGTACTTCTATCAAAATAATATTTCACCACGCACACTTCATTTATTATTATTATTCCTTCGTTATCACTCACCGGTAAAATTTTAATTCACTAATTTCTTTTAATATTCTTCTTACAATTCAAATTTATAACAATCTTTTTCGTTTTGACGACTCTTTGACGAACGATTTGAACATCACACACTTCACGAAAATTGCTATGAATAGTTTTTCCTACAGATAACGAAAACTTTCGCGCGAAACGGAAAGAAACGCCGCTTTATACAACGTTCTCTCTAAGATTTTCAACGCGTTTAACCAAATTTTGTTTACTTATATGTTGATGTAACAGAATTGAATTTAAGATACGTCGTTGAGAAGATGTTTCAGTAACATTAAGGTGGAATTTTATCTCGATAAAGGTTAGAATTCGATGTGAGAATGGCGTGACAACGATAAAAATTCGGAGATTTCAACCGACGCGACGCGATGCGACGCGACGACGAGCCCAAGTTCGGTTCAGGTCGATCTGTTTTTTCACGACTTCCGATGTTTTCTTGAATTTTCGAACGGTGCCCGATGGGATCGCTTCCTATAACTTCAGCCTGTGACCGATAACAATCAAAAAGTGGTGGAAAGAATTTCCAGATAGATAAAATTGATTCGAACTCTTCGATTCTCACGAGCATCATGCAACTCTTTTGAAACGTTTTAAACGAAGAAAATTATTGTCCTATTTTTGATAATAATCTTAAATGATTCCTTCCCTTATCACTAAGATACGAAGAAATGAAAAAAATTCGAAGGAAATATCAATTATTAAATCGATATCCAAAGAAGCTACTTTAAGAAGTGATAATATTTACAAACGCGATTTATATGTTAAATATTACTAATAATTATTATTTTCAGTTAATTTTTTTTTATAAAAAGCATTTAAGAACCTTATAAAAATATAAAAAATTCTTTAGACTAATTCGAAATAAGTAAAAAACGTTGTGAGAAAGTTATGACTCTGTTTTTCTGAAATAAATGAAGTCGAATAGAAAGTACGTAAGCATTTTTATAACCAACTAATAGATTTTGTTAATCTCTCTTCTTCTTAAGTTATAATTTTAGGTAAATGTTAATAATAATTTTTCTCTGGAATAAATGTGACTGTGATTTTTCCGACAATGCCCATCAATTTTTGGAAATATAAATTTAGCATATAAAATAAAACGAAATAAAGTAAAACTAATCATAAGACTAAAATAGAAACTTATCTTTTGCTACGCTTATACTTTTGACGTATCGAAGTAAACATTGTATACAAATAGAAATGTTTCCATAATTTGCGTTCTGTTATGATTTCCTAAAGAATGCCCATAAAAATGTCTAAAATACAAATATAAGTATAGAAGATTAAACGATAAGTAGCGTATATTTAAGACATAAAATAAAAGTATTTTCAAATCGCAAGTAGCGAGATTACAGACATCGAGTAAAGTAGCTAGAAATGATTTTGATTTTAATTTATCAGACCTACTATCTATCCATACATTTTTTTAAACAACATATTTAAATACATATAGAGAATCAATGTACGAAATAGAAATACAAGAGCTATCAAAACTAAATAAGGATAAAAATAAATCGCTTCGCTGCCATAAATCATTCACATGCATGTATATATATATTAAATTAGAATAAAATAAAATAAAATAAATATAGGTATATTGATACTTTTCCAAATAATATACAAATAAATAAAATAAAAATCTTCCAAGATATCAAGCATCCAAAGCGGAGAAACAAATAACAACTACTCGAACGTAAATACGATTTCAATAACGCGTCAAACTAAAATGCTCGTGATAATCGAAGAATCACGATGCCTCTGTTCGGCACATCGCTTCGATTGCACTTTCGTTATCAGCAGGAAATTCCAAGTAATAAATGCAATCTACGCACGATTCCTTTTTTCGTTCGTTTAAGAATCCAATTGGTTCGCTTTGCTCTCGACGAACGGCGAACACCCGACGAGAAGCGGGAAAAACGCAAAAGCAGATCGATCGATTAGAAGAAAAGAGAGGCTATAGAGCCGTTGGCGATTCCTTCCGCGGATTCGATATCAGAAATCGAAAGTGATCAGGCGTTTTGATTTCAGCATGCAACTGCAGGTGAAAAGAAAACAAAAGTGCTCGGGCTCCGCCGTTCTGTTTTCCGCATTTTCGCTCCAATTGACCGGAATTAATCGGCGCTGTTTTACATGCAGTTTGAATTATCCGTAATAACAGCCGCGATACGGTTTGCGATCGAAGCTGTCAACGAAACCGGGCCGGCACCGTTTTATAATCGTGTTGTTCGACAAATTTCTGCCTGTTTTGCGTACCGGTTTGCGATATTATGAAGGTTCAATTGTTATTCGGTGTTTGGATTAAAGAAGATGTCCGCATGACATTTTTGTTTCATTCGTATTTTGCGTGAAGTAACCTGGGGATAGTCCGTTTCAATCATTTTAAATCATTTAATGCGGTGTTTGATAGATCAACAATTTTAACGAGCTGAAACCGATCAACCGTTCACCGAGAATATGTCGGAATCGTTTTCTTTCTTATATTATCGCTAATTGGTATATATATATATATTTTTTTTTCATTCTCAAATAATTTCATACCTTTGCTTGTGAATTCGACTGAATATTCTCAGGATATTATTTTGTCTTGTATAATTATACGTAATTATTAACACGTAGATATCTATCATGGAAAAATGATTAATTTTTCGACAGGTTTCTTACGGATTTCGTCTGCTATCGCTTATATAAATTAATTAATTATCTTTCAATATTTAATGTGATATTAATGCGAGTGGAATTTTTCAAGTTCGAAGTATCAGCCAAAATAATTTTTATTACTCGATATTGTATAATCAATTTACATTAAACACTCTGCCGAATATGTACAACGGATTGATAATCAAAATAAGCAGAGTCTAAATAATTTTGTTTCTTTTTAAACACGCGTGGCGTTAAAATATGCAAAGAACATCGATTTAACAAATTAAATACTAGTACCAGTTAAAGATTAATATTTAAGTATGTCATTATTTTATATTTACGGAATGACATACCTTTCGAATAACTTAGTTGCGTAGATATTTTAAGAATATTCAGTGAAAAAACACGATACATCAAACATTGCCAGATTTCTTTCGTTTTGCCCATTTTCTGCAATCGCTTGGAGATTATTTCGAATAAAGTAGATAGCAAAGTATCCAATATCGATTAACAAAAGGAATTTGATTAACAAAAACAGAAAATCCTTTTTAAGTATGTAATTTTAAAATAATCATACATTTGTATTCAACATCGCGTGAATTTTCCTTTTACCATCTCTTTTACCGGTAGATTTTCTATTTTTTGAAGCTGTCAAAAGAACTACATAATCCTCTTTTTCAATTTTATTATCCTCGAGTCGGTGAATAATTCCCACGGTTAAACGGACGTATCTAAGTACGTTGTTCCAAGTTCTCCTGATCTTTTTTCCAGAAATCGTAAAAATTCACATTTCATGATTCGAACAGGTCGATGATCGTACACGTCCAGAGATTCTTTATCATTTTTCACGCGAACCGGATCGTTTTGCATCGCAAGTATCGAGCAGATCCCCTAATTACGTTCCAGAAAACTTTGTTCTCAATAAAATTTCATTCGGGGCTCCTTCCGCGTTTAATTACGTTCCGTGGAATAATTTTGCAAGTCGTCTGATTTAAATTCTCTCCTTCTTCCACCCCTCCGCCCCTCTCTGTCCCTCTTCCACTTTTCGACGTTAAAAGCCATTATGAAGCGAAGTAGAGGAACTCAATTATCGAATAGGCTTCAATCCATAAACATTTCCCTGTGCGAAGATCTGCCGTTGAAAACGAACGCGTATCTCGATCGATTCGTTTCCTTCGTTGCTACGCGAATCTTTCGATTTTCTAACTCGATTGCATTCGAAATTTTCGAGTACAACGACGCACACTGAGCCAAGATATAAATTTAGCGATTCAAGAATTCGAATAGATGAAATAATTGCTTCTATCAGTTTCTTTTACCAATGAAAGTCGTCAAAAATACCAAATGTCAAAAATAAACCGAGGAAGAGAAAATCTATTGTTAAAAACTGCAATGATGAGAAAACAACGATCAGAAATATTTAAGAAACGATATAAAATTAATGAAAGTTCGAAACTTCCAACTTTAAGGCTGTATCGTTACTTGAATAACATCACTTAAATAATTAACATTTCTTGGAAGATAATTATAAGATACCTATAAAATAATAAATTATTACTTTGCAAATTGTGAATTTTAATTTTTTAGTCGTTGAATCGTCAAATTTCGTTTGTGCATCACTGTACGATGTCGAGACGAGCGGTGAAATTGTTGAAAAATAACATTGAAATTTTCCAGTTCTGCTATCGTGAAGATTTCGACTAAAATTTTTCTTCCCGTGTTCGTTCTTGTCGAGGTTGTCGTCCTATCACCGCAAATACCGACCGTCGAAACAGACTTCATGACGATTTCATTGACCGATAACCGCGATTCATTCGATTTTCGACCGCACTACCGTGATTCGATAAGGTATCGAAACGTAATATCGGACAACGACCGTTCCTTCTGGGTATTTTTAAAGGTGTTTTGCTGTACAATTGTCAATTCGTTTACTGTTTGATTCATTGTGCAACCGCGTGTGTTACTCGAACCTTAATTCAGCGTGTTTTACTTGATTTTTCGCTGATTGATTTGTTTCGAAGGATTGAATTGGCTGAAATGCTTTATCGATGGTGCGATTAATGAATTATATAATTATCAATTCTTGACGTATATACGTATCTTTTTCTATTTTCTTTTATGACTTTCGTTTTTCTTGCTCCATTTTTAATAGACGTAGAACAAAGCTCGTTTATCTAATTTCATCTGTCTGTTTTCTATCGTTCACGGCTTTAGAATCTATCGACACGAAATTTAGATATCACACTGTTCTTTAGCGCACTTATAGTGCTAATATTTAATTTTTTAAAATAACGCGTCCAAAATAGTCTTTCTAATGAATTGTTCTGTTCTTATTATAAATGAAAATTTCGTGATTCGTATTATACGTGAAAAATGGCGTCAGGAATTTTTCAAACAGGATACTAATTCTAAGATCAGCCATATTCTACGGACGTTGTAAAAGTTTTAGGAAGAGGAATTACTTAATTAAAACGGCCGAGGAATGAAACAGTTTAATGATTGAAAATATTTCAATTTTGAAGAACAAAGATACGTCTTGTTCGGAAAAAGCTTGTAGAATATAAAACTGTGTAAAGCGAACAGAGTTTCCCTCTACACCTAATAAATGGCCGACTGTTAATGGACACAGCGCGACGTGTCAATTTTCCGCTCTCTAGAATTTTTCTGCAGATTTAATGTTAGTCAGAGGACCAACGATGGAACCTTTCGTTTACGCGACTTTTTTTAAGAAACTTACGGAAACATTTTGATTAAAACTCGTTAGTGAAATGCGCGAACTTTAAATGTTACAGTAGGGCCGTGATTTTGCAATTGTTTAAACGTACGCGTTTGTTAACGTTTCCTAACAAATTTTACATTTCCCATGCTCGATTGATCCCACCTTCCGGCGTTTCGTTCGAATTCTATTCGTTCTATCGATCGAATTCTAGTCCCAATCGACGTGTCTAATTTACTTCCATTTTTCTTCTTTTACCGTGTTCGCAATTGTAATCACAGCATCAGATAAATCGTAATCGATCAACGGGTGCCGATGAAAATATATCAATAATTTCGTATCGGATTGGCATGTAAATTAGAAGACTAAGTCGCGCGTATCGGCAGGTTACAAGGCATTACACAAACGCGATCGTGTAACGCGAATTTACCCTGTTAACAACGCCCATCAACGTCCACACCGATGGTAGATATTTATTGAATAAAACAGCAAACCGACGTACTTGTCCCTCCTCCCTTCCACGCGTCTACATCGAATGAACAATCGAATTTTACTCTCCAGATACTGTCGAACGTATCTCTACTTTTTCGAAATAATTAACATTCGTGAATTTCGGTGTCGGGTCGAAATTTCAAGACAGCCTATAAAATTGATTTATGGAATTAATAATACTAAGCTTTCAGATATTAATTTTGTCCTTCTATCTTTTCTTAGAAATCAGTCAAGTTGCAAAATTATTTAATTTGAAAATATAAAGGCAAAAACGTATGAAAAATTGTATAACTTTGAGTTAGCACGTGTTCCAAAATCTTTCTGTAATCAGCAATATTTCGTACGATTTTGAGCAATTTTCAGACGCAATTTTAAAATGGTAGATCGTCACGATATGAAGCGATCAGACGGCGATAATTATAAATTTCGAGTTGCTACGCGTTTTCGTGATTTCGAGTTATTAGGTGTTCTTAAATTTTCTTGAAATTCGCAGCATTTCATGCGACCATTTAATTTTTAGATGCAATTTTATAACGGTGTAGCTTACTACGATATGAGCGATCAGACGGCGATAATTATAAATTTCGAGTGGCTACGCGTTATCATAATTTTGAAATCGCTAGAATCTCTGACACTTTGATTCTCTGTTGGAATTTCCGTGAGATAGGGTACACGAGGGTAATCAAGCAGTAAAAATTAATAATTTCGAGTTGGTAAAAGTTTAAGCCGCCGTGGTCCCGTGTTTTTCTTACGGAATGGAACGAGTTACGAAGGCAATTTCGAACTCGAGGACAAATTTCGTAATTATGAAACTTGTTCAGTACGCGCGTTGCGACTCGTATTGATCACCAGCAGCATCGAAAGTTTCCCATGCTTTAATATTGGGAGCCAAATTTCCGCGAAGCTAAGCCAGAAAATTAAACTGTAAAATCCTCCAACAACTCTAAATTGAAATAGTAAGAAAAACTGTTCCTAAGAGGCAATTACAACGATATCTAATGGATCGCCATAATTATACCATGTTGCTTGATTCTAATAAAAAAATCCTTCGATTTACAACGAATAAAAAAATCTTCCAAATTTCACATTCCACGAAGAACGAAACGATCACTCGATCTCTCGATTACACGGCACAAATCACTGTTTCAGCGTATTACTTTCGTTGTTAGAAGATGTTCACCACGACATTTTGACCAAAACTCGCGGCCACGGATCGAATCGAGGCCTCTGGTGGGCCCAGCGCCGAGATCGGCGAACCGTCTGACTCTGTCGACAGATATCGTGGGCCTTAAATTTCGTGGGACTGTAGGACAGCTTTGCACGGCCAGCCAATGGGGAAACACGCCAGGAACGGGTTCGAGGTACTTCGTGGGGGACCATAAAGACCGCCACTCCGCTCCAGCTACCTGCACCTCGAGCTCGCCGCGATATTATTTATGCGTAGATGCTGCGAAGTATGAGAATTCGCTGGCTGGTTCGCAGACATCGGATCGATTCAAGGAAAGGGTGCACCTCGTTGCAGGAGATGGGGATGCTGCATGAGAAATGTGAGCAGATTGCTAAGATTGTTATTTAAAGATTTTATACGATGGGAAGATAGGGTGGGTTTTTATAAGAGTATTGTTCGATCGACAAGGTGAAGATGGAGTATTGCAAGAGACAGAAATGTATTATTTAGATGTACGTATAATACGATAGAAACTTTTATCGCAGGAGGTAAATTTTAAGTGGTTAAAATATTTGTTATAATAATTGTTAGTAAATGTTAGGTATTTAATAATTATTTAATAACGTAATAATTTATGAAGAGTGCAATGTAATAAGTTTTGAAAATTTGTGTTATTCGAAAGGTTCATCTGGTAGGAAGAAATAGCTACGTATTAGATCATCAAAAAGAATTTGTATAATTTGCCCTCTTAATTCAATCTCTTAGCGGTATATTTATATTTATTATATTTTAATTTCATTATAGATGTACAATAGATACAGAGTGAAAATGAGACTGTAAAAACACTGTATTATTGGAGGAAGAATATTGTTTTTTTACAAAATTTTATTTTTAAATATATTCTATATTCAACGTAACATTATATATACTATTGTTCATAATTGTTAAAAATTCCATGAGCTAGCGATTCAGAGAACTTCAATACGATGTAAAGGAAGAACATTTTATGGGGAAAAAGGAATATGTAGGAAAGATACGACAGAAAGCTTTTATCTAGTGGGGAGAAATATTAGATAGCTGAAAAAAAGCTTGCATAATATAATTTTTCAAAATATTCTGTATTCTTCTTTGTCACAGAATAAAAAACAAACGTTGTTGTTTGATAAACGTAGGATATGCTGTCAATATGTGACAAAAACTTTTAACCAATAAAAAAAGGATACATAATAAGTATAGTAAGAAAAAAAAATATTGAAAACCCATAGTTTTTGAGTGATTAAATTTTGGAATACGTTAAGTTGAAACGTACCTTACATACTACATTATTATAACTCGGTATTTATTAAAAATTACGCTATACATTTATTTATCTGTATAATGTTTATTCAAATGTATAAATTGCAATATAAGTTTTCCCTGTACACGCATACACATTTCATACGTAAACTTGTCTTTATCTTACTACTGAAATCGTTTACAAGAAAAATAAAAGTAAGAACTGTAATAAAACTTTTTTACATTTAATCGAATCTGTGGAACGGACAGTTTATTATTCACCATTTTTACCAGAAACCTATCGGCGTTTCCGAAATTTTAAACGAAAATAAAGCAAAGGTCCACTGTTTTTATACGAAGCATAGGCGATTTTTTAACGTGAAATTTTTCCCCAAATGAATCTGTTTATTTTTTGTTACACCCTCACCTTCCCGAATAGGGAATAACGCAGCATTCAATTTTCAAAGTCGATTTCGCTGGTTCGACCTGCGTGAAACATTTTTTTTTTTTTTTTTATTTCATTATTAGCTTTCGATCGCTTGGAGTAGTATTGATCTTGTCAGCTCAATATACTGGAAAAATATTTGGTAACTTAACGATGTGTCAGTGTTCACCCATACACGCGTATGTGTGTCTATATTTTATAATATAAATATTGCACGATATTAAATGACCCAACAGCTTTTCGATACATCGGTCTTTGTATACCACCGAATATGCTTCTTTCGTTACACGGGTTACTCGTCCAAAATGTGTTTAAAATCCCGGCCAGCGTTTTTGAAAACAGAGACTCGTGTGTACCAGCAACTCCGAACTTCTGGCTAACGTTACAAAACATTCTACGTACAATATCATAATTTAATAACAACTCGACCGTACTTCTCCAGTTCCAGCTGATCTACAACGTTTTGCATTGTGTAGTTTTTCTTTGATCGGTAGAGCTACGTTTGTTCTGTTAACAGATATACTCGTTCTAAACGATTGAAAGTTGGAAGACTACAATTTTGATTGTTACTATTGGCACCTATTTTGGAATGCACGGAGGAATATCAAAATAATTTAACAAGTTTGTGTATGTTAATTATTACATAGTTTTGTTGCACTATCCTAAAAATATAAAGTATGGTTTCCGTTTGATATAATTGTCAAACTATAATAAGTGCTATTCTCAAGAACAGGTAAATCGTGGTTGGTTATTTTAAAATGAATAAACATATCAAATAAGAATTAATAAATGGCAAAAGTTAATATAAAGAATTTAAAACATATTAAAAGTAACGTATGAAATATTTAATTTTTCATCACTGACAATTCTCTATTCGTTAAGATTCGACATATTTAACCGTCAGACTTATGGATATTGCAACAATACAACCCCATAATCATATCGAACACTGTATTTCTGAAAGGAAATACTGGTTTCATTTATCACTGCAAAAACATTATTAAACTTAGAAGTTACATGATCACGCGATGATAACAAGAAGCAACGAAATCAAAGAAACCGCAGGTAAAACGTGAAATCGGCTGAAAGTCATTGAGGCGCCGTTATCGGGAGCATTTTTCCGAGCACGCCGGCAGGAAATGAGGAAAGGCACGCGGTGGCTCGTCTCACCTGCGCCCGTAGGCGCACGCATTCGGAAGATATTACGTTTTATTAATATTTGTACTGCACGGCTGGCAAACATTTCCAAATCCATATGGACCGTGCCTGTGTACCTTTCAGACGAGTACGACGTACCGTGAGCAAACAACGCGAGAGCCACGCGATTCTTCTTTCCTCTCGCTCCCCCTTTTCGCGACACTTTTCTCCGGGGTAGTCGCTGCGTGTAAAAATAAAAATAAAAGGAGGGAAAAAACGAACGAGGCTAGAACGCGAAAGGAAAACGAGAAAGGGAGAAAGAGACGAGGAGAATAAAAAAGTTCAGAGAGAACGAGAACCAGTCTTGCCGCATCCTCGCTGCCTGCAATTTTGTTCCCGCCTCGCGTTTCGAAAAGTACCTTGGAACGCGCCGGGTATACAACCTCTCTTTCTTCCCTCTCGATTTTCCTCTGCCTCCGTCCCTTCCCTCGTTCTTTTTCTCTGCGTTTCGTTTTCGTTTCGTGCGACGTCTCTTCGCTTTGTCTCTTTTCGTCGACAGGCAGCGCCGTAGCGCTCCGCCCCCTTCGCGTCTCGCCTTCTTTTTTCTCGCGCTGTCTTCCCTTCGACCGGGCTGTACGTGCGCCAACGAAGGGCTTTCCGCGGTAATACGTGCGTGCAATTACTCATTTTTGTTTTCTTTCACCGCGCTCCTGCCCGCGGAACCGCGCACGTACGGAAATATTTAAGGTCCGTCTCGCGCAATGGGCGCGAGCATCCGTGCACCCTCCGGAGGAGCGCCCCTTTCATATATTGCGCGAGTGTGACCGCGCGTACCCGGTGCTATCGCGAGAATATGGTAATTTTGGAAATCCGCGTGATTTCGCGACAGAGACCGAGCGGCAAGAGGAAAGAGAAATAAAGGGACGCGACGTGCACGCTAATGGACCGGCTGGGGAAAAATTCCGCGTCTGATGACGCCGGATGATTTCAAATTGTTTACGCGAATGCACACGGTAATTCGCGGATCGTGTGCTTTCGTGAAAATCATGGCCTCATCTCCTCTTTCTTGTTTCCTAATGAATGATTATTAAATTTAGGGGTACATAGTTTTTTCGAAAGAGCCACGTGTGATTGAAAATTTAGATGCCGACTAAAGAGACTCTTCATTTATAAAACATGGAGAATATGAAGGTTTAACTCTTACTAATTATTTCAGTATAATTTTACTAAAATACACAGCTGCTCGTAACTACCTCTGCACACACTTTGGTCGATTTGTATTAACAATACGATTCATTTTGAAAAACTTTTTCTATCCTATCTATAGCTTAACGATTCATGGAAGATGATAAAGAACCCTTTAAATAACAAAATTTCTATATAACGTAGATTGTACAGCTACAGGTTCCAATTTTTCTTTAATTAGATATTAATAGTAAAAAAAATGTTGTATTACTATGACGACAGCTCTAATATATCATAAAGTCATTCTGAATCTTTCCATTTGTAATTTTATAACCAAGCTAAAGTATATTTTGCCAAAGGTAAGCAGAATAAATTTGAACGTCAAATGGATCAAACTTTAATTCTTCAGCAAACCCATTCGCGGTAGCATTCGTCTATAATCAAATGTCACAGCGTAAAGTTAAAATAGTAGATGTCGAAATTGTTGGAATAATGATACAGAAGAATCGTGTTCATGGGAACCAATCATTACACACGCCGCTCGAATAATCGAATAACTTTGTTTTCGTATAAGAGAATCACTTATTTCGAACTATTTTATAAAAATTAATATTCAATGAGAATAAAAATGTTTGAATAAAAATACAGTGATTTCTTTTAGTTCGTATTTTTATTTTCTTGCAAATGATCATTCTCAAATTTTCTACTAACCTGTGTCGATGATGATCGAGCTTCTATCGTAATCTTTCTCTTATAGAATTTTTTCATATATTAATGGAGATAAGTTCCTGCATCAACAATAAAAATTATTTTTTCCATAAATATTTTTGCGTATTAGAAATTGCTGTACTACTGTAATGCGGCATTCTTATTTAATATCTTTGCGGGTTAACTTTCTTTATAAATATCCATGCAATTTGAAGCGGGTGGAATTTGACGAATCCTATTTATTCTATAGAACCGCAAGAAACAACTTCATTCCAGCGAAAGGAGCATTTGTCGTCCTTCGTGGGTAATTTAATATTTTAAAACAACAAGGTTGTTTGTTGAACACAACAATGAATCTTCAATGCAGCCTCGAGATTTAGTTAATATAATTATTTAAATCTTCTTTGAAAAATACAATTTTGTATCAGGAATGTGTCATATTGTTACTGCAAGCATGCTTGACCATACGCACGTGCTTTTTCCAATTTCATAGACTATTGCTACTTTATAAACAATCGAAGATTAAGTAACAAAAGAAAAACAGTAATCTCGTTACTTTGTAATTAATGAAACGTTATTTCTTTTAATCATCTATTCAGCGAATAATGTCGGTTATTTACATCCAACTTAACTGTAGAAAATGTAGCTTTTCAACTGTTGCCAAAGCACAAGGAGAAAGGAGAGTACCGAAGAAATTATTCTTCTCGAAATATGTGTAAATTTCACTGAAAATAAGGAGGATTCTTCTCTTGTTTCTATAATTGTCATAAAATGGTAATATTTTTACAGTAAAACGTTAACTTCGTTTTATCATTGTTATTAACAGTATTTCTTATTTTCGGATTTTCTGATATACCTGTGATACTTTATGTTGCATCGGTTTTATCTTAACTTTCCCTACTTAGCAATACTTACAACTATAATTCTTTCTCCTGGAATTTTCAAACAAAATCTTCAAGTTAAAGAGTAAAAAATTCTCGAAAATATTTTAAGACCATTTCCAATTCTATTCAAGACCTCCTTCGTCGAAGAAAAGGAACAGGTTCGAATGGTCCCGTAAGCAACGTCTCCAAACTACGAAAAGGTGAGACAGAATCAATAACGAGGAGACGATTCCTCCAGACGTAGTTGATACGACCGGTAATCCGACAGTCGAATCGACGACAGACGCCTCTTTATTAGTCGCCTGTTTTGCAACGAGTCAAACAAGTTATTCAACGGCGAGTGCTCCAGCTAGAACGCAGTCGTAAATACTGGCAGCGCCGCATGTAACGACCGTATAAATTCCGCGGAATTGCCCGATGCCCGTTCGTTATATGTGCCAACGTCACGAACGAGAAGGAAACGGCGGAAAGTTGTTGGCTTGAGAGAGAAATCGAACCACGGAATCGTGCTGAGGGGCTAAGAGGGAAGGGGGCTAGAGGTTGAAAAGTTGAAGAAAAACCGTGGCGGTGTTTACTGGAGCCGTTGGTGGAAAAACTTTTCAGACAGTGGCTTTTGAATGGTCGTCGATCGTTCGACAAACTCCGCTGCCCCGTTTCACGATCCTCGGATTTACTGGACACACGCATGCTCTTCGTTTCTCTCTTCTTTTTTGTTTTCTCTTTTTGCTTTTTTTCCTCGTTTTCTCTCTCTGTCTCTCTCTCTCTCTCTGTCTCTCTTTCTGCTCTCGTTTGGCTGCCTTTTTATTTTTATCGGTGAATTCGTCGTAAATTTATCGAGCACCATTTCCCGCGACGCTTCCTGCAACGAAAGTGTAACCGCGCAATAAAACTCTGTTTTTCCGCGGCGCGCGTACTTCGACCGCCTAAGTCCTGTGTTTAAATTAAGACGGAGTAAATTGCCAACGGTAGGTAATTGTTGTAGGTTAATTACGGCATATATTTTATACGCATTATCCGCTTTCGTGGAATACAAAAATACGATCGAAGAGATATACCGATAGTTCGTTTGCGTGAGTTTGGGAAAAAAGATTTACGAGATCTGATGTTCGTATGAATATTAAGTATTTAAGAATATTCTATTGGAACGGTCACTTTCGGTTAAAGATTATTGGGATTAGTTAGACAGTAAAGTAAAATTACATTTTGAATTTTCTTTTTTAAGAGAGGTGGAAATTACAGAAGTTATTCAGCTATTATAAAAAGAGTTTGTGCGCGTGTGCTACTTAAGAAAGCTTAGGAAACACTGATCCAAACCAATCGCTTGGTTCAAATAATTATTGTCTTTTTACGTAAAGTATCATCGTACTTCGAGGCGAATAAATTTGTACATCCGTTGGTAGAACTTTTCGGAAGCCAACAAATGATCTGGAAGTTCCTATATTCCTATGCTCTAAAAAGCTAGAATCTTCCGTGATCGGTCAAAGCGTGGCAGTTTTCATGAGTTTCGAGTTGCTTGCATCGCAGCGCTTTTTTCGTGCTTTTCACGCTTTATATGAACGTCCGATCCACGCGGAAGTTTGTATACGCTGACGTCTAATTACCACGATCCTTGAATCACGATATCCCGCGTACTAATTAGCAATTACCCGTCAAGTCATAGTCGTTCTGAACGCGGTTCTCGCTGTTACGGGCTGGGTTAGAGGGCTGAACGGGGGCTGGCCCAGGGAGAGACGAGGGAGAAAAAAAAGTTCATCGATCCGGTGTATTCGTCTCGTTAACCTGATTTAGGGAAACCATCCGTTTCGTTGGTTGCGCCAATTTAGCCTATTGTGCCGGGCCAGAACGTTTGTTGACTGTAACCGACGAAACAATTTCATTCATCGGTTAAGCCGCATGTAAAAG
The DNA here is from genome assembly GCA_905333015.3 of Bombus campestris. Lineage (NCBI taxonomy): Eukaryota > Metazoa > Arthropoda > Insecta > Hymenoptera > Apidae > Bombus > Bombus campestris. The sequence continues at coordinate 10,396,649 of HG995132.1, forward strand.
CCTCAGCTGATTCTGCAACTCGTTCCCTTTGGCGGTGTAAGTTCGTTTTCGCGCCCACCTCTCAGGATATCGTATCGCACGAAACCTGCTATATGGCCAATTTTTGGCCTATCTGCCAAAGCAGGAAGAAACATGCAACCCTTATTAAGAATTACCGTTGATTTTTGTAATATTGGGTTGTTCAGGAGGTTTATAGTAAGATTGAAGAAAACTTGAAGGCAGCATATTTCATAGAAACGCAATATTTTTTTATTATATTGTTAATATTATTTTGTTGGAAAAGGAGATATTTTTTACCTGATCGAGACAACATTTTTCTCTTTTATAGCTGTATTTACTGTTCAACTAGCTGCAGTCCTCCTTTATAGCAAGTAAGCTGTCTAAACAATCTAAAATCTTACGAATAAACGAGATATTCTTGAAATTCATTTATAACGTTAAATATTTATTTCTTCTTATGTATTTCTTCTTAAGGGTTCTAACATTACGTTCAATCACGTGAATGAATTTGTACAACATTAGCGTGTAAAGTGCACGCTTTATTAATAATAATGTATAATACTAATCTATAATTTATAAATTACGTTTCCTTTTTCTATTCTTTTTTTTTCATTAAAACAAAACATAAAATCTATTTCAGAGCTTTTAAACTAGTTAACAATCTCGCTAATTTACTTGTAGATATTCAATACTAATTAAATGAACAATCGTCCTCTGATAATGACAATGTGCTTTCAGTTATCTTCTTAAGCATAATCAACCAATGAAGTTCATATGCTGTTAGGGTAAACGCGGCTAAGTGACCGTGTCGAGTGACTCTACGTAGTTAGATCATTATTGTACGAGATCATTACGCGCTAGATTCAATCGACTGTTCCGCGTAGTACATTACCGTCGAGTATAATCTGTATCCGTATTAATTGTAGCTGGCTCAGAGATTTCCTGTAGGAGATACAGTGGGATTACTTCTATGTTAGAAACTATGGGATATCAATTCATCGCTAGATTAAATGCACACAGTATGATCTGTTGTTGTATCAAATGCAATAAAGACGATAGACTCATGCTATTAATTACACTGTTATTTTTATATACCTACGTATTTCATTGCAAATACACAATGTTCTTTAATTATAAACGTCTAGACACGAGTTTGCGTAATTTGTCGAATTTGCGTAAACCAAACGGATAACTGTTCAATGTTTCGTGTAACTAGCAATTAAAAATGGTATTCCTAATTGACTAATAACTTTCTAGCGATAAGTTAAAGAAAAATTCTTCAACAGTTATTATTTCCTTTTCTCGATATAAATTGATTATTTGTCAATTATTAACAATCGAAATACATCTTTTACGATCTTTCTCCAAGGAAAACGTAATACGCTAAAATTAATTTGATCGAAAACAAGTATATTTATCGTTTAATATTATTATATTAAACAATATTTCAAAGTACCATGATCACTTCATATCAAGCAACGTGGTTACCTACCTACAGGTGCTAGCCTTTAACGTTGGTATTCTATATACACCTAGCAGGGTTAATCTAAGGAGATCCAGATCATATTGCCCAATATCAATCTAATTAGACTCTGTGGCCTTACCTGGAGACACGGTTGCATTTGGGTGTGAATGCACTCGGCCATCTCTCCGAACGAAACGAAAGCATCGAGAGGCGCAGGTTACGAGACGACGAGATGGGACAGCGTTTGAGTTTTCGATCGGCGGCCAGGGCGGGATAATGCGATTAACGCCATGCAAAATTGGACCTCTTTGAGCAACGTGTCGTTCGGTCGACGATGCAACGCAGTTACTACGGAAAAGGGCGTTGCTCCATGCAATAACCTGCACCCACCATCGTGTGAGCATGTAACCGTTCATACGTATATATCAAGTTCCTCTACGAACGCTCAAAGTGTGTGCAGTTTTTTCGGGGAAATTGCAACGAGCAAATTTACCTTTACCGTGCGAGCCGCCAGACCTGATTTGCTGTTTCCGTCTGGCCGACGATTAAAGGAACGTACGCCCACTTTTTGTTTGCTGCGATTTCGAAGAATTTATTTGGCCGTATAAACGCTACGAGATCATTGACGACTGAACCGGCTCTCGTCGAAGTTTCGTTCGAAACGAAGAATTAGGTGAAATTCCGATGTTTGACAGGTTGGTAACTGATGAGACAACTTCTCTTTGTTGGGAGAGATAATTATGTGTTTTTCAGGAATGTAGGACAAAAATTATCTTCGTGAAGCGAGTCTCGTGTATCCCATAAAGTACACGCAATTATTCACGGAATTATTTGAACACTTACCATAGAAAACCTTTGTGAGTGTATTACGATTGTTATACGAAACTTCTTGTAATTTTATTAGCATCGTTATGAGATGTGACTATTTTCTAATGCATTAATCAGAATAATAGCAAATTTAAACTTGTAGTGAAGTTCGTATTAAAAATAAAACTCGTAAATATTGTAGTAAAAAAATAATTGTATCAAGTTTGTCAATCTCTATTGGAATTAAATTCTTAAAAATCTAAGACTTGTTCGCTATGTAAATTAATAGTGATCCCAGATGTTTTTGTTTAAGTATATACTATTAATGAACTCTGTTAATGATTATGGATCTTTACCGTCGAAATAAAAGTATTTATTTAGTGAACGATTCCAACAATATTAAACGATACAATCTTGCGCGTGTCTCAGCACTTCTCTACACGACCTTTCCTACCAGATGCCCTTCCATACACGACCGAGGACAGAACAGTTTACATTCTTTTGTTTCCGAGACACCGCAGACACACATACCCATACTCACATACTCACATAGTTAATTTAGCATATAAAATTACACATATCTCAACAAACTCTTTAACGAAGAACGAGATTATTCTCTTAAATAATATAACCTACACGATATAAAGCTTTATAAAAGCAAAGAAAAAAGATATTCTCCAAATTTGATTTCTTTCTATATTTCTTCAATATGTAATTGAAGATTAAACGAAAGTTTCTAAAATGCTGTTTATCGATTAAAGTCAGGTTCAACGTATCAAAAGGAAGAAATAGCTACACGTTGATCAAGGAAATCCATAAATTGCAACGAGGGAAGGGAAAACGCAAACTACGAGTTCTCGTCTGTACTCGAGAAATCAGTGCAGCCACCGATATCGTCGTTGCTATCCGTTTACTGTCGTAATGGTAAACATCGTTATTATGCTGACAGACGTAGACGTAAACACGAAGTCAGAGAGCGACTCCTTTTTCACGAGTAATGAGAAGACACGGGGCACAGACGGGCTGGAAATTAACGCGGCGATCGTCTAATATTTGCCCCGGTTCTTCTACTTCGTGTTTCGACCGCTGATTACTGATACTGTTTGTGCGGAAACGTTTATTCTGCGGTAATTGGTACCCTGCAGGCTACGTATCGAAACTCAGTGAACTTAGAGATCGTCGATCGACCCGTGTTCGACTTGCTTGACCGGTCAACCCGATGTTTTAAACGCTCCGAGCAGTCGTTCGTGAGAAAATTGCGCCGAGTTCTTTATGGAATGTTACATTTAAATTGTCACAATGAGAAAATTTATATACCAATTTTTTCTCTCTTTGAACGAGAGAATTTTTATTTTATATGTCATAGAAGGTAGTTGATACAAATTTAGGTTATAAAAGTTTCTAATTTATTATATTTATCGTGAATTACTAAATATTCATATTGGAATAACAATGGGCTAGAATTAAATTCACAACATTTTAAGGTAAGCACAAAAGCAGCTTAAATAGTGAAGCGTTTGTTCCATTTTTATATACGCTTTAAAATGTTTTTACATCGTGATGGATCTCGCGGGCATACTTTTCTTTTCAACCAAATTTATAGCAACAACAAGCGGACATAAATCATACTTTTTCGCCTTGTGTTTTACCTTATATTTAACGAGATAAGAACGCGCAAGTAATCATACATATCCTTCTTTCTACAGCGCGAATAAAGAAGCTGATCTTAAATAATTAAATCGTTTAAATAATAGATAGTATTTACCCAATAATTCATATTACTAATGAATTAATTTCAAATATCCAACGTTGAAATATAATAATGAAAATTTAATTAACCTCAGAAAACAACTAACTATTCCGAAGATAAAATAACACGAGAAACAAGCAGATTGCTCGTCCGCGATAACCGATCGAATCGAACGTAATTCGTCAACAGCATCTGATCACCTCGATATTTCATCCATCCATTCGTACAGACCACCCTCGATGGACGGAGAACGAGCAATTCCTCCACACAATCGTTATCTTGCGCGAAAGATCAGCGAAGAAAGGCTGAGAGCAAAGGGCGAAACGAGAGTGAAGCCCGATACTCGAACAGGCTGTAATTTCGCATAGACTGGGCGATCGCGGTCGACCGAATGGAACCCTTAATACGCGGTATTGTACGTTAGATTGGAATCGCTGAGAACGATTCTCAGTCTCGTGGCTGTTGCATCGTTCAGACAGGACAGAGAAACGGTGAAACAAACGAACAGAGACATACTATACACAGATTGAAAGCTCCGGCTACCACCACGGCTATAACCACGTCTCTAAATCGTTCGATGGAGACGATCGGGGTGACCTATTGCTGCGATTTACCCTCTATAGACTGTATGCGGGGGTTAACGCGCGGAAGAGGTATGTCCTACAAAAATACAGATTTCCAATAACCGATAGCCCTCTCTCGCTCTGCCGACCTTCCCTTCTTTCTTTCTTCAAACTTTCCCTGTCTCTGTTCCACGAACAACAGGGGATACAGAAACAATACAGCATTCACGGGAGAGGGTGTGCTTTCCCTCTCTTTCGCCTTTGTCCCTCTTGTTTCATCGGTATTCCTCTCTTTCGTTCTTGCTTCCTCTCTCGATATGTCATTCTTTTTCGCTCACCCCTGACCATCATCCCTGCCTGTTCTTCTTCTGTCTCTACCTCGGTCGTTTCGACCACGTCGGTTCTCTCGCTTCTTCTACCTTCTTCTGGATTTTTTTTTTTTTTTGTGCGAGTGTACGATGCATGTGTACCACAGGACCATGTGTTAAGGTCCATCGTCCAAACAAACCGCGAACCGACTGGCTGGCCCTTCAACCCCCTCGAACCCCGTTCGCCCTTCTCACTGTCCGCCTGTCGATTCCCTGCGATCCTCTTCGCGATACAATGCTCAGCGTGCCAGCTGTCTCTCTTTCTCTTTTTCCTCCGTTACTATTCGACGGTGTTGTCTTCATCGCACTTGTCCGGTGGCTGTCTTCGTCGTTCACACGTCGGTTAATAAACCATTGATTGGATTGACACCGATATAGGGAAAGCTATCCGAGTTGAACGAGCATCTTTTCTTCTCTCTTTTTTTCAGTCCCTCTCATTTCCATCCCCGCAGAGACATTCTCTCTTTTTAGCTGTTTTATCATTCCTTGGGCGCCTCTTCCCCTATTATTGTGCCGGTATCGTTTCGTTTTCTGCGTGTTCATTTGACTTTTTACTTTATTTTTATTCGGTAGTTCGTTTCGCGTTTCTTCCTTTTTTTGTGTCGCACTTGATCCATCGTTCAATGTTCAGTGCCTCCTGTTTGTTTCTATATACTCTTAGCGTAGAGTGATTAATAATTATAGCGCGATCCGGAGTTTTTGTAAACGAACGATCCTTTAACTCATTCAGAATCTTTATTTACCTTTCTAGGATCGTTTTTTTTTTTTTTTTTTTACAGAAAACTGTTTCATCGTCTAAATATTATAACGAGTACTTTATTTCTGATATTCTTTATTTTGATATTCATGCGTTTTGCAGGCTATATACGATCTGTATATTTTTACATAATTTAAATTTTCCATAAATACATAAACATCCACAGTCTAATAAATTAGAATTTATTAGGAATTTAAATCAGCTATTAATTATTAATATTCACTCTTTTCGTTAGTTATTTGGGGTTGATACATAGGCATCGATGAGTTTAATACAGCGATTATAATTTTATTTTAATAAGAAACATTATTCTATAATGAAATTTTTTCGCCTTTGGCAAAGAATTATTTAAATAATATGTGATGGAATAAGGTGGAAATTAAAATCGACCTTTAATTAAGCTCGATTAAATTAATTCCACTCAGTCACAGATCTTTCAAGGCAGCAACTTCGTTCGTTAGTAAACGTAACTTAATTGAATATTTTATTAAATCCAATATTGGAATGAAATCTTTATAAATCACGTAGTCAGAGTTTGTAATTTGATTTGTCTACAGAATTATTGTTATACGAACCTCTCTTAATTCAAACTGATCAATTCCACTTTTCGTAAATCTCACAACACCATCACTCGAGTGGATCGATCAAAATTTAAGCAAAATTGTTCGTACACACGATGCAAACAAACGTAAATTCCAAGGAAAATTGTTAAAAATAACTTGTGCAGTTCACGAAGTTAGTCATTTTGGCTTCTGAGTAACTCGTATACTTTTGTCTTTCCTTAAACTTATCTCGATTGAGAATTATAGTGCTTGTAACGTTACAATACAAGGGATTTCCCCGCGACAGCAATTTCACAGGTACACGGCCCTTGAAATGGGCCACGCCACGTTGCCATAGGGGATTCACAGAAGCCAACGGGACGTACGGCCGTGCGTAATATCGGTCATTGACAGCGATAGTGTTCCGCAATGTTCCGGAGAATGTGCGTTCACGGTCACGCACATACCGGGTGCCGGTGCGCCGACCCACTAATGAAGACAGGGTGCGTAATCAGTTGAAATGACCGACGATGAATTGACTTTCCATCTGCTCGAGCGATCCCCCTCGGTTCTCTCCTCATTGCCTCGACTAATTCTGCAAACAGATTATATCCGTTTCTTGGTTTGCCTTGTATGTTTTTAATGAAATCGTCCGCCTTCCAGATAATCATTTAGACAATTATGCCTGTGTAATCTTGAAACGTGAAATATCAGTCAACTGCAATACATATTTTATTGCATTTATATATACAGAATGCAGTCGAATAACGTAACAAGAGTGGGAAGTGATTCCTTGTGAAAAAAAGAAGAAGAAGATGTGGAATAAAATATTTTCGTTGGAAGTTATGCATACATATATATTATATATTTATTCATTATATTTATTATATTTATATTCATCGTTATTTATTATATTATAACATATACATATATACAGAGGGTGTTTCATTAATCTTGTCCCCTTTGATATCTTCGTTACTTTTGTAGATACAAATATGTGAGAAGAAAGTTGTTTGATTTAGGACGTCGAATATTGCGATGCTTATTTTCCTTCATAGGTAACGAAAGTCGCATCAAACATTTCTTGTAAAATTAACATTTATTTGACATAACAAAGTAACATTTATTTGAAACACATTTTTTATCAGTTACAATAATGTGATGATAAAAATATGCCATTGTTATTGAAAAATCGTCGATGAACATGAAAACTCGAGAAAAGTGACCTTAAAGGGAGAGAAAGATGAATCACAATATTCGCCATTCTAAACCAAACATTTCCCTTGTACATTCCTTTGCATCTGCAAAAGTAATAAAGATATTAAAGTGGATAAGATAAACATAACACTGTGTATGCTTATAGTTATAGATTTGTTACATTTTCGGTTAAGTTACAGTTTATTGATCAATCTGTTAACGTCGAAGATGATCAGTCAACTTATGTATTTGAAAGAGTAGAATGAATATTTCTAGTAGCACGAATATATCAATTTGCATATTGTTATAACAGTTAGTATTATTACAGGAATTTTACTGTAATTCAAGTATTTTTCTTATTGTTGTACCTTCCTGCATTTTTCTGGAAGTGCTGAAAAGCACTTATGACAAAGACGATAATTTCTTTGTTCCATAAAAATGATTATTGTATTTTTTTGAAATGTTACAATATCTTCATTCTACTGTTCTGAATTTAGTACAAAACAATCTATGGAAAAATGGTGTAAAGGTAGATGGAAATTATAAAATATCGAAAATATCAGATAATTTGGAGCAACAACAAATCCTGTATCGTGAATACAACATTTACAACTATCAAACGAGAAATATAATATAAAATTGCAATATAAATATGTCCATTAATCTCAAATATCTTTTACACATAAAGTACTATATTTCATAATTTTTGGTCTGTTCGAAGCAAGTATAAAAATAAAATGAATTTTATATGTCACCAGTAAGTTTAAGATCTGGTTTTAAAGTAGGAATCGAAGAAAAATAGACACGCTGTATCTTTGTGTCATATATGGGAACTATGCCAAGATCGACAAGGCTGCGTGCCATTGATTTAGAACATCAACGTTCATTCAGAGTTGCTTTGCCATATAATCATGGAATTGCATACCAACCGGTACGATCCACCCAGTATACAGTCCAGTCTCGTGCATGTGGCTGTTAACCTGGCACATGTATGTACAGTAGCATTGGACCACAGATCGGGGGTGGTAAAGGGATAGAGGGACACGAAGGGGGTTGGTACGCGTTAATTGGTCCAGTGTCAAGGTCAAACCTCTCCAACGCGTCATCGCATTATCATCGATTATTGAACATATCTCGTGGTCAGTTCGAGACCGACACAGCTGCCAAATCGATGACAGAGCAACGATAAGACGACCGTTTGAGTCATAACGTCCATCGTCTAAATTCCCTTTCAAATTTCGATTTTTAAACTCATCGACGTACAATAAAAGCGATTTTTATGAAAGGAACTATGAAACAGAAAATTCCACTGTGCTCTTAAATAATCTTTCCCGTGTAAATCAATAATTCATAATGTATTGAATGATAGTCCATAACGAAATCATTATAGAAATTCTAATTCCGTAGCAAAAGCTGAGATAAAGAGATTTTTCAATTCTTTGTTTCTAAAATTTATTGAATATACAGAAATGTTTAAATCTAATATTTATATTTTTTCAATTAAATTGTGAATGCATATGGATATATAATTAGATAAATTAGATGTGAAACCTAGATAGAGATTCAGTTTATCTTTTAAATATCACAAAGAACACTTTACATTGGATTTCATACCTTTGGACATTATAGATTTCTATATATTTTTGCAAATTACAATTTTCCATAAATAAAAATTTCAATGTAATATTCCATATAAAAATATTTAAAGAAGACGTCTGAAAAACCATCATAATATCTTCGATATTATCGTAAATATATTTGAGTGAAAAGAAATCGTTTGTTTCGTATCATTCGAGATAAAACACGTCGTCCACGTGGTCTATTCGTCAAACCCACGTGGATGATCGCATCTTCGTCGCGACAGAGGTGGCGGATTAAACGCAGGGGTCGGCGAACAGTTGGAACAAGCGAAGAAAAGGAAAAAGCTGCGTCGGCGGACGCGGCAATAAATCGGTCAGGTCAGCCGTTCGACTGTGCGCGTTTCTTTTTGCTCCTGTTCAATTTTTCCCGCGGTCAGCTGCAGCATTGATCGAAAAACGAATCGAATGTCGCGTTCCACCTGTCCGCCGACGCGCTGTGACGAAATACCCACTGTTTACGTCTTCTCTCTATCGCGTACACGAAGACGATCGATCAGTCGGACATGTGTTACAAATGCTGGACTTTCGTTTCTTCGAACTTGAACTCTCGCCTGATATTTCAGGCTGAAATGAAAATTCCTTTAATGTTTCGTTAAATACGTTCCTATTTACGAGCATACAGCGACGGCTAAATGAAAAGACAATTTTGGGAACACGGGACCGATTGATAATGTTCTGAATTTAAAAATTCGTTCTCTGTAAGAAAGAAATATATTCCTCAGATGTGTTTCCTTCAAGCCTCGAATTACGTTATTGTTATCTTTCTTTTACAATTTCTATTCTATGGAAACTGTTCGAATAAAAATACAAATCAAAAATAAAAAAAAAGTACAAATACCTAAAGCGTCATGGAAAATTTTCTAAATCTGGCTTACTCCTATCGTATTTGCATTAAGTAGTGTTTCGAAGCTTTATATTCACGACAGTCTGATGACGACAGTAATTACGTCCGATTTCGTATAACATTCAAAGTATCTACATCGAAATTCAATACCATATCGAGTGTGAATCATATTGAAATCGATAAATTTATGTACTTGACAAATAATCTTATAAATACAAATAGACGTACGCAAGAGAACATTGCCCACTACTTAACTGGTCCAAATAGTCCTATCTACATCTAGATCGATGGAAGAGCGAGCAGAGTGCTAGAACGTATGTTTCTAATCTTCGTGTTATTTCCATGGCTATTCCAATCATGACTGATAGGAAAATACCAAATTCGCATATCTAGTCATTCCAACTTAGCTTCCATTCCCTCCAAATCCGAAAGTATCGGAAGAGAATCGTTCTAGGGCTCCGTGACGTACGTCGCGACGTTCGGAAAGCGAAAGTAGATGACACGAATGGATACGGGCGCGGACGGCAGATGGACAATAACCAATCATGTGCAATTAACCTGTGACACCATGACACCTAAATACTACGAGTACCTACATAGCGGTTATGTTCCCATTATGTGGCCGTATCGACATGTGTTTCGTGCCATGCCACGCCGGCGTACGCTACGCCACGTTGAACCGCGCCACGCCATCCCGTTATACCCAGCACACGGCGGCGCATTGTCCGATACTGTTCACGGGATACGATGGCATAGACGTGCCTGCATATGTACACCAGACATATTGATACACAGCACGATACACACCGATTACATAATAGGCCTATGTCGCGTGGATCGGCCCTCGAACTGGCCGTCCAGCCGAGCCGATGCAACGTCGCTCGATCTGATGCAGTTTACCCGATCAAGATAACCCGGTTTAACATGGATGATTCCGGCGTTCATTGCCGATGCAACCAGACTCGCTAGCTAAATCGACGGTCGGAAGAGGCTCGCGACACACGAGTTCGAGGAATCTCGATGGAATGTCAGAGTAGACGTTTTAAACTTGCGGCACACAAGTTAGACATCGCGGTGTTGAAGCAATCAACTTCCCTCAACTGGTTGGTGGATTATACAGTTTGTAAAAAAGAAGCTACATGAGAGTAACTACAATTTACAAACAAAAAGCGAACTATTTCTCATAAAGCTCTGGCTTTATCCAGATATTAACATATACGTATTTATTAACGCTGCTTTCTATAGATTAAAATTGGAAAATTAAAACAATGGCGTTGATTAAAATTATAGAGGACAACGGTAGTGTAACACGGCATTAATGACAGAAACCGTGTGAGTTATTGGTATGCAATATCGGGATACGCAGAGGAAAGCGTAACAGGGGAAAGATACGACGAAAACAGCTATTCGCGAACAGGACTGGGTATGCCCGAACGAGAATACAATCAGGGATATATTTTCTATTTCCCAAATGTGTGCGTTCCAATCACGTTCACAGGTACGGTTACACGATTTATATTTATGTCGATCCTAACCATGTATTTTTTATTTGTACACCGATTCTACACGTAATTTAATAGTCACAGAGTTCACAAATTGACAATCTATCAATTTAGAATTTTCAACAAAAACTAATATTCGTTATGGGGCGCGTGTGGGTAACCGTTTCAGCCGTTTCTAAACGCGTTTGTTGTCCAACCATAAATGTAGAAACGCCCAATTGCGGGGTTAATCTAAAATTTATTCAACCCCGTGTCTGTTTCTGTGATTAACAAATGTCTATTATATAATTTACTAAACATGTTTCTTCACAGAATAAACGTTCAATGAATTTATCCGTTCATTGAATTTCAATATCAAAAATTTAACTTATATCATAGTTGCATTATAACACTAATTGAAGTACGCGTAAAACTTACGTCGTTTTGTAAAATAGTTTCTAACTATCTCGTATGATTTTGAGGAATGAACGTTGTTCCAGGATGAAGAATACAAACATCAAAAAGATTATACAATTATACCCAGATTCTTAGAATTATATTGAAATCACTCACACTGGATTCAATAATTTTTCCAAACTTGTAAAAATTATTAAAAATTTAAATAAATTTTCTAAAAATTGTAAACATTTTTCGAAACCTACACTACCCAGCGATACGTTTCAGAGGTCATTTCCAGCTAATGTAACCTTCAATCCAAATAATTTACCCTAACACCAAAAATACCTGCAGAGGGTCAAAGGTGTTACCTTTAGGTCGAGACCTCGTGCTCTGTAGTCTTTTGGAACAACCTGTTATCCCTAGCTAGTCGTTGATCTCGTCTCAAACCAGTTTTCTGACCCTCGTTTATAATAGAGCTGCAATGACGATGTTACACGACACGTCTGCAATAACCGGTTCTTCGCTGGGGGTCCTTACAGAGGGAAAAGAAATCGTTCAAGAAACGATCTGTTTGCACGTTTCTCAAATCAATGCGATCCTTCGTGCCATTCTACTGCTTAGCTTTATTCATTAGGACGATATTCTCACGAAAGGGTGATGTTATACGATAACTCGAAACGAGAGGTCATTGTCTGAGCATTCGAGTTTCAAGGGTCGGTTCTTAAACTTTTAGAAAAAAATGGCTCGAGGGAAACGAGGATCCGATGGATTGATATCTAAGGATAGACGATAAACTCCTGCATACAAAATTGTGGGATTCACAGTTCGTGAAGTTCTTACTGCGTAAGAACTGGAATTAAATTAATCGTACTATATGCAGCGGGTTATTAAGAGATCTTTCTTCATAAATGATATCGTGTAAACTTGTACAAAAAGGTACCTCGTGAGAATGTTTATTTTAATGTTTTAATATTATTCGTTATATTATTCTTTTGTAGTAATATTGAAATTGGGATTAATTATTTTTAAACACGAAAGTTATAATTATAATATTCTTAAAAATAATAATAATAAGGTGATTCAAACTTTTAGATACAAATATTTAATAGAATTGTTAAATTGAATTTCTTTAATCATTTTGTTTTGTCTACCTTACAAAAATTGTTTTGTAGAGTGTAAGGGAACAGCGGTATATGATTGATAGTAAAAAAAGTTCTACATACTTTTTTGAGCATGATTAAGTAATTTTCAGATAATATCAGGGCTCAAAGTTATGATTAAATTATTTTCGTAATAAACGGGCACTGTGGTTTTATTACCAATTAATGAGACGTAATGACTGCTCATTTTGGGCGTGGCGAAAGACACAATGCCGGCGAAAATTTGTTAATTTCTATTTGAGCAAGTATTTTCCACAAAATTCATTCCAACCATTTTCCGACACGACCTGCAAGGACTGATATGAGAGAGAACTTTGTGCAAGTTGAAAGCACGACATACTGAACCGCAAATAGTTCGAGGCGCAAGCACGAAAAGTTCTCACAGACGTATCATGAGACGTTCTGAAACGGAGCTTGATAACGTCGTTGTTTGTTTGAACATGGAACAGCGACGTGTTTCCTCAAGAACTTTTAGTTAACCGACATAGCTCGCAAGAAGTACAGAAAAGCGTTTTAAAAAGCGTTTTAACTGAAATATACATGTTTATTGGTATTAATATAGACACTTCTCAAAACTTTGTTTCCAAATCATAGAATGAACCAAAAAGAAAAAAAATTATTGAAGCAATAATTTCACTTTTTATTATTTTACTGAAGGTAAAATTATGGGAAAATTTAATTAACTTCGAAGCTTGACATATTCTTCAGAAAATTTTATCTTTATTGTGTAATAATTCTCTTTTAAATGCTTTGCATGAATTAGAAATTTGTAGAGAAAGGAATTAACAAACTATAGTATTAATATACTAACCCCGGTGATTAGAAAAAAATTTTATAATGAAGAAGTAAAAGAAATTCAATGCGAAAGAAAAAGTAACAATATTGCTATAAGAAAAAATAAGTTTACTAATATCGGTCATTAATTAAAATATATATTATTTTCAATAAATATATTATATTAATTTCAATTATTCATCGAGAAATAATGTTATTAATTAACAATAATACCGAGGAATGTTTATATTATATTTATATAACTAGTCGAGAAAAATATATCCGGATAGACAATTTTTATAGTATGTAAGAATTAATTTAGGTTTGCTTAATTATGAATTATGAGTTATTAGTCAAATATGGAACGAGATTATATTTTTGATGAGAAAAATAATGTCTTTCCTAATTTTTCCACATAAAGGGTATTAAAATAGATAAAAAATTCATTTCTAAAAAAATTAATATTAAATTCTAAATAGTGGAAAACTTGTTCAGATTAAATAACTTTTAGATTACAGTGAATTGTAAATCAGTTTGTGAAAATAATATTAAAATGTCCGTCATTATTAATATCCTTGGAAACATTTATATCGTGAAGGTATAAAAATTTGGAAAAGAAAGAAAAAAATATTAGCTTAAAGTGCAATTAAAAGAAACGGGCGCGTAAATTGAGTAAGTAGAAGGTGCTATATTACGACTTACGTCTACCTTCATTTAATTCTTTTGCAGCTTCACTTTCCCTCTCGTGAAAGTCTTAATTACATCTCCTGCGATATTTCTTCCATATGTTTAAGCTAAATAGTTACCTTCTTCTAATTTTTAATGAAATTTATTTCATCTACTTATGTCTTTAACTTTATTTCACTTTTTATTTACACCTTTAATGAATGTCTTCATTCTTGAACGATTATTTTTAATTGTGAAATTACAGAAAAGTTTCTGCTTTGTGTCTATTGCGTTTTGTTTCTGTAGTAAGAGGTAAAGTGAGTTAGTAATATAAATTCATTAAGTAATATTTTACTATAAGCTAAATAAAATAGAAAAGAGGAATGAGAAGATTATTTAATAATAAGATATTATGGTCGTTATAAATATTACAAGCACATACGTAATACATGTATAAATAATATATCAGACGTTATCACATAAAAATAATTTATGAAAAAAGATTCTGATAATTTATTGAAAAGATAATGGGATAAAAGATAAAGGATATAACTAAATTATTTTACTCTCCGAGGAAAATTGTTTTTCATTAATTATATTTAATAGAAGCACATATTTTAAATGTAAAGTAAATGTAAAAAAGTGTAAATATCGTAAAGAAGATAAAATGCAACAAAATATTTGATGAATTTTACCGAAAACAAATAAGTTTATCTTCTACTTAATTATATATCAATTTATCAAAATAAATGTTAGATATATCTGCGCAACATCAAGGACGAAAATGCTGAGAAGAAAAAATGTCTCTTTACGATATTACTCTTAGTACGAATTTTTCAAAAATATTCACGTACAACGAACCTAAAGAAATTTCTAGATTTCTCTTCTATCGACCATTTGAACTCTTACGAAGTTGCTATATGTTCAACAAAATTATACAATCGAAACTAATAAATTGTTCATAATAGATATTAAACTAATTAGTAGACTGAACGAACTTGCACTCTTCATCTTCCATTTCTTTATATTTTTCATTAAATTTCAATCCTTAGTCCACTTTAGCGCTCTCTTCTGCAAGAAGCTAAGAACACCATCAGTTCCACCAAGTGGAGAACTCGTGAACTTCTGCAGCATCCTGCAGACGCGTGCAAGGTCTGCACGCGGAGCACGGGGTACGCTGGAGGGGGTTGAGCTGCAGCTTTATTGGGGGTCCAACAATGATCGGTTGCTCCATCATAAAAGGTCGTAGCTGTTCTAGCACGCCATGCTTCCCTTTCCAACTCTATCTCGTTCCGGTTCTTCGCCAGCTCTATGCAAATCGTTCGGCGACCAGGCTCAAGATCGAAGAACGCGCTGCGCTGCTCGATCAGTTGAAAATCGGCCGCTGTTCGACACACTTGGTTTTCATAAACGGTGACGAACCCGTGGACTTGTCTGATAGTTGCTTGGAAGACGATCGAGCTGCCACGTCGAGTAAGACGGTGTCGGGACGTGAACGCGGAGAAAAATGGCGGGAAAAATCGGAGCGTGCGTGGGCGCAGGATCGATGAAGAGCGCAAAATGGCGACGCGAGAAAGCAGGCAGAGAGAATTGACGAAGAAGGGAGAGGGTTCGTCGAGGAAGGGGATGAAGGAGCAGTCGAAGGGAGCGCAGGCGGTTTGGAATGGGTGACTAGGAGAACGGTGAGTATCGGAGGTGTAAAAAAAAAAAAAGAGAAAAAAGAGAGAAGGAAGAGGGAAAAGAAGGGAAGGAGAGAAAAAATTGAAGCCACCGTTGAAATCGAACCCCTTTCTAGGTCAAGGATGCCGAGAGTGAAAATCAAAGAGCGCCTCCGCTCTCCGATCGTAGACGGTCTCGGTTATACTCTTCGTTTTTTTTCCCTCTCTTCTTTTGTCCGGCAAATGAAATACCATTGTATGAATTCCGTATATATACTCCGTCGGCCGTCGTGTTATGATATCGTTAAATTTATCGATAGAGACGAGAGCCACTTTGATTGCAGTACGTATACGCTTAAAGCGAGCTAACCGTTATGCAAAGCTATTCTTTTTGCTCGGCCATGCGAAATTCTTCTTCAGATATATCGACGTTTATCGTTATGTTCCTTTTCATTTTTAGTTCAGACAATCGTATTTGGATTTTCGTGTGCAGTATTCTTTTGGAGAATTCGGAATCGCTGGAGCTTTAGCGAAATTGTAGAATCTCTTACAGCCTAACTCCGTTGGAATTTCTGTAGATCTGTAAAGTTATTTGTCTAGTTTTAATCTCCAAATTGATAAAAAAGGTGGATCGAAATTTGAACGAAAAATACCTCGAATCTTGTTAGCTTACACATTTCCATTGATTCTAATTCTGGTAATTTTATATTGAGAAATATTTTTATATTAGCAAGCAGTTATCCTCACTATTCGTTAATTTATTCCTATTTTAAACATAAAGATAAAATACATAATTGTTCAATGAATTAAACATAAAATGATGAAATTGTACTTGATTCGATCGGAAGAATTTCCGCATTAATAAAATACTATAAATTCTTTTACGTTCTATACCAGAACTGTAAGAGAAGTAAGAGAAGTCTAGCATTTTTTAAATAACATCTTTATATATCGTAATAGTATCTGAAGAAGGAAAAGCAAAATTTACATTCGGTAGTTAATAATTCGCATCATCTATTAATTATTTCCCCCGTTCACCCATCTGATCTTTCTAACGTGTCATTTCCATCTTTCGTTTGGGCAAAAGCTATCAGTAAATTGCGGATATTTATGCAAACTTACATCCTCATGAATATAATTTGAAAACTGAGATCTGTTTTTATTTGTCAAATGAATAGCAAGGAATTGTATACTTTACTGATTCTGAACATTTTTAACCCTTTGATAGTGTCAGCCCGAAAACTCGGACAAGCTGTCAAATATCAAATCTTAAATATTATATTTATATACGATTTATATACGATTATAATCTTCATATCAGAAGATATCAGAAACGTAATGAAGATAAAGAGATAATTTTGTCTAAAATCGTTCTAAATTCTTTCGTTATTTTATTACACTGTCGAAGAGTTAAATATCACACGTAATCTGTACAATTCCACGTGTTTAAAGCTCTCGCAAATGCATAAATATCCATTAAACTAGTACAAAACACGAGGTTAAAAAACTAAATACATTGTCGATTAAAAAACAGAGCAGAGGCAGATGCTCCCAATTGGAAGTCGTTAGCGACTTATTCCCCTTCGACTTCCTCCTTTATCTCGTGCACGAAAAACTCAGCAATTCCGCGTGCGCGCGTCTCCTTGGCTCTAGACGGATATCGGTCCACCTTGTGTCTCGACGTGAGATTCATTAACTTACACGGGCGCGGCAACCCGTTCAGTCCGCTCGAACTCCACGGAAAAGTGTAATCGACAAAGTTTATCGAATGGCAGAAGGGTACGAAAAGGGTCGTGGACGTGGGACGAGTACGTGGCAGCGATTTTCCCTCGTTCCTCTGGAGAGTAGCCGCGTCGCTCGTGGTTGGTTACCGCTGCTCGTTTCCACGACAGCTCGTAAAATAGGAACGGTACGCCCACGAGACTAGGCGAAAACCATAGACTCCGAAGGCTCGGTTAATTAGACACCGAATCGATCTTTGCCATTGTGCCCGGAGTATTTATTAAAAAGCCACGATACCTCTACAGTTGATGGTTAATGGCGATGATCGTCACGGACTTTGTCCTCGAGATCGTTGGAATTTCTATTTGTATAAGATTCAAGATACAGTACTAATCTCATGCAAAACGTGATAATTACGTTATGAATATTTATGCAAATATATATCATGATGGATACGATTAGAAAAATAGGATTTTAGATATTTTGCGCATCTTTTGTATTTTGTACGATATATATTTCATAGATTTTCGTCAAATTTCTCCTAAATGCATGAACTGATTTAAGTTTTTGTAAGTGTGCTAATATTTATGAACAGTAGAGCGGAAAACGTGAACGTGAACAGAACGTGAAAGTAAATTGGATATATACAGGGTGGTTTAATAATGATACGACTGAATGTCGAAATTTGTCTGATAGTGCGTGTACAAAGATAGAGTAGTTTCGATAATACTTAATGTGCTTATTAGATTTGCTTTAGCATGAAAAGTGTAAATTTATCGCAGTAAACGAAGTTTCTGGATTCTTTCATGAAATTTCTTTGAAGTCGTTCATGAAATTGTGAAATAATTTTTCAAATAATTACAGCTACTGGTGACTGCTTTTGCGACGAAACAGTATCAAACAGTTTAATATAAGAATAGAACAAATGCGAAGTCTGTCATTGCTGTAGTAGATGTGTATGAGATATGGTTCACTTCAATATATGTAATTCTAAATAGAAGAAATATTTCATTATTTTATACCATTCTCTGTGATAATACACATTTAAATTTATATTGAGAAACGAATGTTAGTTTTATATTGGTAAAACACCAATCGTAAAAAAATTAATCTGTACGTAATGGAAAATGAACCCGTCACATAATTCCTTGCAAAAATTCATTAATTCTACCAAAACAATAAACAAATAATATATATTTCTTAAACAATGGCAATACAATGACGTACGATTGTCATAATGGAATACAATTGAAAATGAAATATCCAGGTAACAATATTTTAATTATTTCCATTTCATTCGGCACTAATTTAATGCAAATATTCCTCATTATCTGAAACTATAAATTTCATCAACAAAAATTTCTAAATCTGAAATACACAGTTCTGTTCGCGTCGCGTATACATATACTTAAAAGAAAAGTTCATTCCTCTTTCACTCCCCACGGTACGGTGGGTCTATAGAATCAAAAGGAAACAAGAAAAATGAAGAGCGCCGACGCGCAAGAGAGCAGAGGTGGCCGCGTTGAAGGTGTTCACCGCTTAAATCATCGTGAATTCAATTACGATCGCAAGCGACGTTTCAGCGGTGGTTCCAAAAGCTGTGCTTTTTAATAACTTTGATCGTGGCGCATTGTCCCGACCTGGACGTCGGTCAATTACGCCCACCTATCTTATTTACACTCCTCGTCGAGCTGTTTTCTCCGTTTCTCTTCAGCGAGAGAGAATGTTGGTCGCGATAACGCGACGACACGCGGTTTTCGCGATAGTCACGTAAAAACAGAAACAGCACGCCCGCGAGACCGCGTCTCGGGTTAATTAGATATTGAATTAATACTCCTACGAGATACTCCCGGCAATAGTCAACTGGCATAACTCGCGAGAAAGCTTTTCCCCCAATCCTCTTTCGTTTCTGTCCTCTTCGATACTCTTCCTACGCTCTCACGCCCTTCTCTCCCATGGATCGGCCTCTTCTTCACGGGGATTTTAATTACCGGCGTATCCTTACTCTTAATTAATTATCGGCTCGTGCAACGCCTCTAAATAATTTTAATTAAAGTCGTTGAACGGGCCCGAGCCGATTACGAAATTTAATTACCCGCTCGCTGTTAAGTGGTTCGATGCCTTCGCAGCCCAAGCGATAAGAACGCCAAACGAGGCCCTCACTCAGGAATTTTGACCACGAATTTTGTTTGGTATTTGGGTTTTTATCTTTTTACACCTCGAACAGCTTCGTTACGTTTGAAAAATTCTCCTTTCTGGAAGATATTGGTTCTATTTGGGTGATACTTGAGTTAAGATATATATAGGGGATATTTATCTGTTGAATTTTGGAGCAAGTTTCGGTGATCTTATATTTGAAAATTTGAAATTACTCGGTAGTAAAAAAGAAAATCTCAGTTTTTATTACTTTGTGATGGTTGTAACGTTTGATGTAGATTTTTTCATGGAATTTCAGTCATTCATTCATCCATGGTGAGAATTCTCAATGATTCTTTTTCAAAGGTGTTGCGTTAATATTTTCCTCTTTGGTCTTAAATCTTCTTGATACTAATCGATTATGCTCTTAAAGAATCAGATAATCCGCTAAAAACTGGAAGTCGTTCGATAACTCCTGGGTATAACGCCTCCAAGCAGTAGAGCACTCGTATTATCCAGTAACCTTCATACATACCGCCTAACCTGCTTCATTTCTCACTGCAAATTACGGCGGCGCTCTTTCCAGTTAGTACGCATATTTTGTTAATTCAACTAAAAACCCCTGATCTCATTAACCCGTCCCACGTAACGTTCCGCAGCGCAGTTACCTTCAGAAGAGTTCCAGCTTATTTTTTTTCTCGCATGCCACGCCCCCCTCCGCGTCCCTCGACCTCAACTCTTTTTAATACCGAGTACCAATTAGGACAACGGCGGAGTAAGTTCTGGTGCCCCTCTTGAGCCGCCATAAAGCTGGATAGTTGGCGGGCGGTGGTAGGGGGCCCCTTTCTCTCGTCCCCGACTCCAGATGGGGGCTTCTCCCGAGGGTGGCGGCGGTGTTGGTTGAGCCAAAATGGTGGCTCCGTAGCGGGGTGACCTCCGTGCAAGGTTCGTAATGGCGAAGTTTACTTTGGCCATTTGTATCGAGGAAAAGGAGCGAGGCGGATGGACGCTTGCGGGACGGAGAGAACACAAACGATACGAGGTGAAACGAGGAGAAGAGGCGAGTAGAAGAGAACAAAACACGGCATAGAATGAGAGAAGAAGTGGATAGATAGAGAAAGACGATAAAAACAGTAGAGGAAGGGAGAAAGGGATATGAGCAAAGGCAAAGGGGATGAAGAGAGACGAGGAACAGGTCGAATCCTCGGTCTCCGAAAAGGAGCGAAGGGGGTTGAAGCCTGGCTGGCCATAATAATTCACGATATAAAGCTAAAGTACCTTGGCCGGAGGAAAGTTTCGGGGTGGTGCACTGGGCGTCCGACGTCGATAAATTAGCTTACACTTTTTACATAATGCGACGACGAGGGCCGAGGAGACGGAAGAAGCAGCAAACCTCTCCCTCTCTCTCTCTCTCCTATCTGTTTCTACGGCTTCCACCAGAAGAGACTGGAGGAGCTCTGGTGGTTGGATCAACGACGAGGGGGCGGCTGAAGGTCCTCGTCCTCGCGTACAGAGGTGTACCTAACTACCTCAAACTCGTCTGCCTCCTCGGGTCAAATTAATTCCGGTATTAAAATTTGGCTTGCAAATATTCTCGACCCGCGGCTATACGCGTGTGCCGGGACACACGCACCGGTCGAGCGTGTGCACTCTTCGTCGTTCGACAACGTGTGCATTCATCTACCGTTCCGGTTTCCTCTGACCACGCACACGTTCGCTGGTAGCGCGCGCGTACACTACCGTTGTCCACGCGTACCTATCCATGTACGCACGTAATTTACATCTGTTATTATGGAAAAGGCCTCGTCTCCTTCCACTCGCTCCGCTCGCTCGACCGCGTTTCGATGTTTCAACTGTCCTGTAGAAAGTGGAGGAAAACGCCCCCAGGCCTGGGAATTTTAGTCGGCAATGAACGACGCGCTCACTCTCTCCCCTTTTTACCTCTTTGCAACTTTTTCTCACAATTTCTTGTCTTTTTGAGAATAATTTCCTCTACACGACGGTTGTAATGTTTCGTTCGAACTGCAACCAGCTACGGTTTGTCGTTAATCGAGTTTGAGTTCTCGTATCAGTTTTGGAATTCTTTATCTTTCGTCTATTCCGAGGATTTGTGCTTGCTCTCCGGCGTTGTTTCGTTAATAAACATATATTTTTGTCTTTAGATTGGACTGTTTTCGGGCTTGTTTCTGGAAAAACATCCGGCTGGTATTTTTGATTCGCGAGCATATTCGTTCGTTTCAGCTATCCCGTGATTTTTACAGGTTTTATGATAAGACAATGCAGTTCGTGGTATTATGGAAATATTCACGATTCTGGAAACATGAATATTAAAATCGTAAAGTATATTAATGTATTAATGAAAAAAATGATAATCTCTATTGAATTTTTAAAAATACTAATAATTACTTATTTTTATTCCGTGAGAATTTTTTGTAATTAAACAGCTTTTTATTATATTTATTACACAAGCATAAGATATAGGTACTTGCAAGCGATACGTATTTCAAAGTTTTCCGATACGAAACAAAACCTATTTTGATTTTTAACTTGTATGTTGCAATAGATGAAATATTTAAACGGTCTAATTTTGCTTTATAATCTTTCATAAATAAATATTACATTTGTCTACGTATTCCCAAACACGTTTCTCTAATCCGTGCTCCAAAATTCACTCGTTAAATTAAATTCTTATAAAATTCTTAAGCCAAACAGATTCCTTAGAACTTTACGTAAATTGTCGTAATGCTTTTGCATTTTTAATATAATAAAATTGAAACAAGAAATCGCGCAGTTCGTCATATTTCCCGCAAGTTTAAAAGCTGAAAACTTATCTTACAGATAGAAGAAAGCTATTGATTAGAAAATAATTAAAACGACGTAAGTGAGCCAATCTGACAAAATTCTCACCATTAACACTCTTGTTTCCTCTACTCAACGTAAGTCCCTTACTCACTAATACCTTCTATAATTAAGTTTAACCAATGCATAAACACCTATAAATTACATAAATCCTGCGATCGCCACCGTCCAAAACGTGTGCTCATAATCCACGCACATCGGCATGCGTGAAATCACGGTCTCGCGATCCAATCAGAGACGATCGATGCGTGCCGATATGAGGCGTGCGTGCTAATATAATCGTGGCATTGAGAACAGCCGTCACCGTGGATGTACGCGGGCGAATTCTCATGGAAATTTTCATATTCATGTATTCATTGTTTATTGGCGTGTCGGGCCGCTACGGTGGTCGTTCCACTGTAGTTGGAGAATGGGACAGTCGGAGGAACGGAGAAATAACGTTACAGGCGACAACGTAAGAACAACAAGGTGCGTTCACAAGGGAACTCTGCATATCCACAGCTACATTAACCCATCGTTACGTACTCGTCGGTATGCTTGACCTGCGATTGCTTGATCGACCGGAAATGCCGATGCGCGATTACTGTTTACACGAGAGTTTACGCCGATTGAAAGCATCCGTGTGCGCTAACACAGTGTACTTTGCGCGAGAGTCTGGAAATTGGCGCTCCGTGTCTTACTTCTTTGCATAATGACCGATCGATTCGTTTTTTCGATACCGTGGCAACGTAAAACATGTTTAATCTGTTCTTAATCGAGCTCTTCTTTAGATCATTAGGTGTTAATACAAAATTTCATTTGCGATCTTCCTTTTTTCGATCAATTTACATCACCGAATTGTGTCTCTTTACACTGTGGCTACGAAAGAGAATTCCAAGAATTCGCTAAACGTTTCCTTCGTCACCGTTTGTTTCCTTTCTCGATTCTAGAATTTTGTACAATTTAAAGAAATCGACGTATTTATAATTGCGACAATTTACCACTCGATTCTTCAGGGATTAATCAAGAACTTGGGTACTTACAAACAGGTTTTTTCAAGTCCGTATGTCAAAATAAATCTTTAAGATTCTTAAACTAACTAAATCCTTTAAAACAATTGTCATTGAACGAGAAACACGGTTTCGCTTGGTAAGTCGGCTTTGAGAGCATGGTTTTTGGCGCCATTTTTTGGTCGAATGTAGATGTTCGATGGTTGCGAGGGATATTTGAGACTGGATATTTCGAGGATTTAGCCATGTAGACTTTGTCCTGTCGAACATTTGGATTTGTTCATGAATTGTCGGTTTTGTTAAATCGTTAAAAAATTGAGATCATGTCGCTCCACTTTTTTGTCCTTTATATCGATTTTGTTATTCGTATTGCTGTAAAAATTGTTTTCAATGGTAAATTATTGACTACCTATAACGGATAAATTTTTGCAATAACATATATTTGCCGTTAAAACTGTTTTGATTAAAAATTGTCGCCATTTAATAGGCACAAAATGAGGATCAGCGTGAAATATTGCATGAAAATATAAATATTCAAATTAGTATGAAAACGTGTTACCATTTATCATATGTATCTACATAGTATGTATGTAATAAAAATATAATATAAGTATCATATATTATACAATATATTATACAATATATTATAAATATATTATAAATATATTATACAATATATATTTACAATTTTTATATACGATACATATATATGTATATTTGAGGAATAAACTTATATTGTATATACATATATATACATAGGTTTATTATATATATATTGTATATACTATATATTATATATTATAATACATATACAGGTTTATTTACTCCTCAAAAATATAACCGCTAATAGAGCCTAAATCCGCGAATGCGTTTCGAAATTTTTCGCTCCAAAGTCGACTATCATATTTTAATCCCTTTTTAAAGCAAATGAAACAGCAACAGTGCAGCAGAAATATTTTAGTGTCCCCGAACATCGATAAAACAATTTATTCCCCTCGCTAGATCGATAACAATAGAAAGTTGATTATTTGACACGCAGGTTCGATTAGATGGGCCTCTGCTGGTCGATCGGTCAAAACAAAAAGAGAAAAGGGTAGGGAGAGAAAAAAATACCTTTCCATGGGATTGAAATTATTCGAAAAAAATATGTATTCGTGCGACGAATCCTGGGCCGCTTTGTCGTACATTTTAATACAGGAATTTTCATGCCGCTTAATGTAAGCCCCGGGCTTTAAGCCCAGTGCGATCTGCGCGTTCTTTCATCGGCCAGATATTTATTATTTTTATACCGCCATAGCAAAAACCATCCCGTTTTTCCCTGCTCCACCGCTTGGAAATGCGCGCATCCACCTCGAAATTCTTCCGGGAATGGATCGTCACGCCCGCTTCACCAAGATCAAATGAGAATTTCCGTCACACAGCTTTGAATCCTTCATTTTGTTTAATATCTTTGTCCCGCGTTTCAACCGTTAACTGTGTAATTTTTACACGATTTCTATGTACTCGCGCCCTATTCTCGATCTGGTTCTTATCGTTCTTACTTAATGTTTGTTTGGCCGCGGACGACAGGTTTCCGATGTTCGTCCTCTCCGCGGGACCAAGTCGTCGTCGTAGTCGTCGCCGTCCTGCCTCATGACACGTGACAGCACTTTGTTTCGAGGGACTACGAGAAATTCTCAGATTCATTATGTTTCCAAGTCCTTTGACTCTTTGCTGTTGATAAGCGCGTCAGTCTCCGTCCTCTGGCCATCTCACTCCTTTCAGCGGAAATTTCTTTCAGAGGCCACTTAGCGCATGAAACGATTACCTACTCCCCGCAGTTTTTATGATTGAATTCCCGCGACGTTATCGTACCTTTTGCATCGCCAACTTTCTGCCCAGCCTCTTTATTGTCCGGAGCAACTGGGATTTTCGATGATATCCTAGCGATGCCGGCTAACCTAACGTTCCGTGCAACATCCCACGATTAATAAAAAGTATCCTGTCAATGTTGTTTCGTGAACATCGAAAAATCGAAGAATGCGAATCTTCTTATTACTGTTGCGAGGGAATAGTGAAAATTTTGTAATTAATGATTGTTCGATTTTCTCGTATGCTGTACGAGGTGTTTAAAATGAATGTATGACGTAATTTGATAAATTGAAAAGTTATTTTAATTGAGACTGTTCGATGATATTTATTGTTAATATTTACGCGATTATAATTATTATAATCGAACTTCGATTTCTTATGTACGATATAGAAGACTTGATTTATTGCCATTACGTAACATTTTCTCTGAAGATTATTTCGAATTGTACAGAGTATAGTTAACAACGGTAACAAAGTAAGCAAGTTATAAATAATTAATAAGACATTAATTTATACTTAATAACGAATATTAATCAACAGTCGAATAGTTTGAAAAATGCGAAAATTTATTATCATCTGTTTCCGAATTAAACAGGCAAAAGGAAGGGAGAAATGCCACTAAATCTCGTTAGCTTACAAAAAGAGTTTAGCATGTGGTAAGCGGAATGCTTAGCGGGAAACACGGAATGCGCGATGCAACAGATCTTTTTTCGTGGTTCTCAGTCATAAGACATATCTCACGGCGCGGCGGCGACAAGTGTAAAGGGTCGTTTGTAAACGTCGACTTACGGATACGCGTGCGCTTGGGCGCGCGCTTGTGGGCTAGCACCCTTCCCGTGAACGCACACACGCACGGGTAGATTTCCTCTTGGCCATTTTTAACGAACTTTTTCCGAAACTTCAATCTATATAACTCATTCTCTTGCAGACGGCACATTCATTTTTCCACGGTAGTTGAGCGTTTACATCGTCTGCGTCTCTTCACCGCCCACTGACCACCCTGCATAAGTAATTTTCTGCCGTGCATAGGTAATTTTCATGACGACCTCGTAGTTGTCGGCGTTGTTCAAGCTAATGTCTAGCATCTGAATAAACGTGTTTATTCTCGAGGGAATTGCAGGAAATACACGGTTACAGTGCACCACCGACAGAAACGTTGGCCGCTCGGTTTTAGCAATCGATAAAAGGCGCTATTCTCCAACCGTTGTGTATTATGTTTCCGCGTGAAATTAACGGAGGAACATAATTTGTTCTCAGACGCGTACAATGCAGTACGTGATTGAATTTCGCGATGGAGTAACGCGGCGTCCAGGCCGTCAGACGATTTTCATTGGGCTTAGAGAAATTCGAACGTGGTATCTACATAGTAAAATAGATGATGTGTGTATATCGCGTGTGTATTAACGAGAATGAGATTACTATTGAGATTAAAAGGAATACTTTCTATTGATGAAAATCAAATTGTTGGCTTCTGTAAAATCAATTTCACGTTGATTGACTTTTCTTAATTACTTACTTCGTTGTACAGACTACTTCGTTTTTCTTTCATTTTACGTGCTTGGTATTCGACGTCGCGTATTTCTGGAAAGGTTTCCGCGATTCTGTAAGTGAAAGTAAAAATATTGTTATTTTTCTTAGAGTAATAAAAAAAAAAAAGATAAAATTTGAGAAAAATATGAAATTACGAAATATATACACATTGTAATTTTATCGATGAAAACAGACGAAAAAGATATTAATTATTCCATCACTGATAACTTCATCACGTAACGAGCTTAAACGGAGCGAATTATACTATCGGCAATAACGTAATCTTATAACAACGGATACTCCTAGACAAATATCTGGTCAACGTAGCAAAATAAACTTTGATTTCAATTTTTAATGAGTGCTAGATACGCTCCAAAATCCATGATAATGGGAATCAACGAATGCGTTCCAATTAGCAAATTTTTCAACAAACTTCGAATAGATCCTTCCTCATTCTGCATTTTTAAAGAACGTATTCATCTTTCTGGAAATAAAAAGAATTATTTTTATAAAATTCAACTTATGATTTTAACCGAGTCGCTAATAACCTATTATAGCGGCCAACGCGACAATTAAAAAATTATAACATCAAAAAGTGATAATATTATGGAAATATACATTTCACTGATTTTCCATTCTAAAAATGATCCATCGTTTATTTAAAAATATTCTGTTGAAAATGACGAAATAATTGGAATAAATTATGAATATTACTCGACGAGAAAGACATAATCTGTCTGACTTGGCATCAATTTTACCGTAAAATTTCCAAGAGTTTCGAAGCAATTTACTATGAAAATCCGCATACACAAGAATTTTAACATACGATTACCCGACTAAACATCTCATACACTTGGAGAGTCGTGCTTCCAGAGACTGGCAAAGGGTCCTAAACATAATCTCTCTTAAAAAAGCAAAACCCGTGTGTTTCGTTGCTTTTGAAGCGTCCTTAAACGCAACAGGCGCGCAGCGCGCCGCGAAATTGCAAAATGACGAGCGCTTACAGTTCCTCGAAAGCATGGCGAAGAGAGCGAATTAGCTCTTTATCTGAGCCGCAACGGCGCGCGACAAGAGATATCGGATACCCTTTCCAGACAGGAAACGCTGCAAAACACAAAGGAACTTTCGAAGCGTTTGCCAGAGCGCGCCGCGCGTATCCCGTGATCGTACGCGTGTATGTATCGAGCGGGTTGCGTGCTTCAACGATCAGAAACGCGCTATAAAAGCGCGCGGATGCAGAGCAACAGAGACAGAAAAACAGAAATAGAGCGAGAAAAAGAAAGAAACGCTTGTGCCCGGTCGCGTCCGTTTCCAATCGGCCGAGCCGGTTGCGCGGCGAAATAAAGTCGAAGGGACGCGCGGCGGACATGGTCCGGCGGAGTCGATCAAAAGGAGAGAAAGAAGGAAAGACCAGGCTCCGCTGGTGTGTCCGGTCGCTCTCTTACGGAGAAACGAATTTACCCGGGGATACCGCCTCGTTTCCAATTGATCCAAGCCGCTCTTCTGGGTCGTGATCAAAACTCCGCCACGCTACCGAATTTGATCTGCTGAAAGCTTCTTGTAATTGGACGTAATGCCCTCGTCCCGGGTGCCGTGTCTCGTTCGACCAACGAGACCGAGGAAAAAGGGCTACGAACACGTGAAGAGGGGAGGAAGAGGGTGAGGATTCCGGTTGGAAAAGCGAGTCGTAGAAAAGCGCTCGAAGGAAAGGGGCGAAAAGGTGGGTGGACGAGGGTGGCCGTCACCGGGGGACCAGGGAGAAAATAAGAGAGAGGGCCGCTACGAAACGAGCCGTCCGAGACGGCTGTTACGAATTCGATTGTCCTCCGGCTGGGCTCTATTCCTTCCTACCCTTGCTCCCTTCGTTTTCCGTTTTTCGCTCGTTTCTATCCTTGCCTTGGAAATATCCCCAGCCCCTATTTTCTACGCAGTCCAGAGCAACCCTCGCGGGCACCCGCTACCTCTCCCGAGGAATCACTTGCTCCGACATAACGCCGCGCGAAACCTCTCCAAACAAAGTCTCGGCGCGTTAGGGGAACGGCATCAATTTTTCGCTCGTTGCACCTGCGGCTTTCGGAGCAGACCCAGCACTGTACCGATCGGAGGAAGCCTGTTCGACGACCGATCGCTAACCGGTCTAAAGCTTAAGGGTGACGTTTCGTTATACCGCAAGAATAAAGGAGATAGGTGGCACGCGACCTCGACAACTCGATACGTGACACTGTGCGTTGGATACGCATTGAACGAATGGCTTCAACTTTGAATGGTTTAACAGGTTCGGCATAACACGTTTTGAATTCGAGCCGGGATAGACTTTTACGATTATGCATACTCATTGGGATGCGACGTATCAATGCTTTATCGATAAGGTTTTGGCGCGAGCAAGTTCAAATTGTATTTCATATCAAAGATTTTGATTTTGAAAATTATATTAAAGAGACTCTGATTGCTTTTTTACATCACATGTTTAACATTATTGGAAGTACTTATATCTTACGTTTGTACATTGCAATGCGATTAATTCGCACGGATGTCAATTGGAATGCATCGTTGTTGATGTATTAATCAAAAATAATGAAATTTTGGAGAGAACTTTTATAGAATCTAATTTATTCAAAAAGCGGATGTAAATTTTTGTGATATGAAAATACATTTTAATGAAGGTTCGATCAATAGCGAGCGTGTTAAGTATCGAGTTGGTGTAGGTGTCTTGTTTGTTGGTTGATAACTTGATTTTGAAATCACGTAGTCCGAGTTAATTATCGCTGGATTCTGAAATTCATTTTTTTAGTTTTGTTATAGAGAGATGCGTTAAAGGAAAAGTTATCCGGTTTGTGAAAAGGTGTTTTATCCGATAAAAATTACCGTCTTTAAGACCTCAGCGAGCGGATTACAGTGGATGCAACAAGTATTTATACATATCCATGTTTCTTTCTAGATAAATTCTTTGTAACTACGTTCCGCTGTTTCCTTCTTTAATGTTAAATATCTCAACTGATATAAAATTATTTCTGTATATTTAAATTGTAGAAAATTTAATATACTTGAATTTAATTAAACAATATGTAAATATCGAGATACATATACTTACAAGTGTGCAACTACTTTTTACATTTATTGCATTTTCTATGTCTTTTCAACTATATTTAATGAAAATTGTGCTAAACAAAATCTAATTATAAATTCATTCGCAGAATACTTGACTCTCTGAAATATATATGTTCAAATGTGCTAGTTTAGTTATCAACATATTCGAGATTTTGGAATCTGTCTGCTAATAAAAATAACATAATCTAGTTTTGATCGAATAAGAGGAGTTGATTTTTCTTTCAATTGTTACTGTTTAAAATATTTATCGACAAATGCGTGTACGAAAAGATCGAATATCGAAACGGAAAGTGACCTATCCTTGATGGAATTGGTAGACTTTATCGAATTACCTTATTTTTTGGACGATTTTTATCGACAAAAATAGTATTGGAAAAAATTTGTGCCACGTGTAAAATATTTGATGTCGAAACTAAAAGCCTCCGATGTTTGAACGAGTTGATAGATTCGATTGAATCGATTGACCTTGCGTTCAGTTTCCTCCGAGAAAAAAACCGTCTTAAAAGAAATTGACGCGGTTATACAGAATACGATATCAAGATTTCGTATACGTACTCGGACTCGATTAATTAGTATGTAAATATTATGAGAGACACAATGGTATACAAACAGCCATTTTATTTAATTTGGAATCGATCAACTTGCCAATTATAAAATTACCATGTAACTTAAAATCATAATTCATAAAGCTTCATCTCCATGTTATATTCGTAAAATTTCTAGTTTGTAAATCTTCGCAGACTGCTTACGATGAATAGCTGCTAACGGAGGCTATGAAAAATCAAGTGGCTTGTTCCACAAACCAATATTTTAATAAAACCATCCTATTTCCACTATGTAGGTGTAAAAAAAAAAAAAAAAAAGAGAAAGGAAAGCAGATGAATTCGATTGCAATTCGAATTCGATTTCGAGATTAAAATCAATGGAACCCTCGGTGGAGCGTGGCTGGGTAGTTTCGGGGTAGTGTCTGATCGAACGGGAACACATGATCGAAGGCACGGTGTCGGACGACAACGGAGCTCGCGTCGTGAAAAATGGCACGGGACAGGCGGGAACGGGACAACGCGAAAAGCAAAAACGCGCCACGTGTTGCGTTCGAAATAAATAGCCGGTACGCCGGTAATAATGTAAACAGTATAACAATCATCGGCATTACGTAATTATATCGAGGCCGGCGGTATCACCGATAAAGCGACCAATGCCCGTAATTTGTCGGGGTGTCAAAGTTTTCGAGAAAATATCGAAAAATCAGCAACGCAGCGCACGATATATCGGCGTCGGCTGTTTCTCGCTTCTGTGGCTCGCTGGATATTATCAGATGGAGTATTGCCAACAGGTGATTTCGAAAATAACAATAATTTAATTTCCCCGAATATGTGGGTCACGGGGACTTTCGATTTCACGGGCGACGCGTTAATTAAGTATCGCGTATGCATTACGTGCCATGTTTCTGTCTACTATCCCGTCCGTTTCGAAATCGGGTTATAGATGGTTAAATTATCCTAGGTTTCGAGTTACGTTTCTATCGGATGAGAAAATCACGCCAAAGATACTATATACATATATATATATATATATATACGTATACTGGTGTACGTTATCAGAGACAAATAACATACAACGTTTAATACACCTTTCGGTTATTATTTTGGCAATCAGATAATCAGAACGGGGATCGATGTTTTGAATACGAGCCGACGTTTCAGTCCGTAATTTCTACCGCGGGAGAGTATTTTTAAGTCGATTATGAAACAACGAAACAGTAAATTCGTGCTATAGGTTTAAAGGTAATTTCCAATAACCGAAAGCGTTACCGGTGTAGATACGAAGCTATATACGTTCCTCCTTCTGGAACGAACGAATAGGAAAAAAGTAGAAGGAGAAAAAAAAAAAACAAAGGAGAACTGTTTCCGTTTAACCCTTTATCTAACCGAGATGCATCCTCCAGAAGACAATCAACCCCATGGAAAAGCCCGAGAGGCTCGTACGGCAGACGGAGATCCCCCAAACACGAATGTATTTTTAAAGTAAAACGTTAGTGCCTAATGTTCGTCCACATTTTGCGCTTAATACAGGATCGTAGGGGGAATCAAGGGAATAAGAGCGGCTGAGAGAGCGACGAATGTGTGCGTGTAACACACACGTCCGCGGCGAGGGGGTTGACGTAGTTCCGTAAAGGGTAGAGAGAAACTCGAGAGAGAAAGAGTAAGGGCGTGAACGAATCGGGGGGACGGAAGGGGGTTGGAAGGATTGCGGGGTCGGTGGCAGAAACCCCCTTCGCGCTATCTCGTGGTAGGGCTGTTTTTCGCGGCTCGCAAAATGGCCGCCACCCCCACTCTACTATCGGCCTGTTCTGGTTAGAGGGTGTAGAGGGCTCGAATTTTCTCCGTCCTGCTCTCTTTCTATCCGCCGTATGTTCGTTCGTTCGTTCGTTTGCTGTTCGTTCGTCGTTCGTTAGTGCACCCCCTCTCTGCCGGCGGCGGAGCTTCAGCCTCTTTTAACCCTCTCCTATCGGTCCCCCGGCTACAATATTCCCCTCTATTTTCCATTTCCACCACCATACTTGTGACTCTCCCCTCCCCGATTCGCCGCTTGCTCAGCGCCACCGCCGGCAACTAGAAACCAGCCTCTCTTCGTTCTTCTCTTTCTCACCCCATTCGAATCTCCTCGTCTCCCGTTCAACCTTCGCTCTTTCCGTTCTCCCACCACTCTCTTTCTCTGTCTCCTTTTTTCTCACAACCTCCGTTTTCCACCTCTTCACCCTTGTCACCCTCTTTCTCCACCCTCCTCTAGTTTGCTGTTTCAGCTACTCCTACCACCTTTCGCCCTCTCTTTTTCGCACGTCCACGATCCCCTCCGTGCACAGTGTCGTTGCTTTCTGTCTCTTTTTCCTTTGCTGCCGACCCTCGTCGGCCTCGCACGAACACACCGGTACACGGTGTTCCAGCGAGGTCGGGCACGAATATTGTTACGTAGAACGCGAATGAAATTTATAACTAATTACGGGAAAAGTTTAGATGACCGTCGAGCCGTTCGGCGGCCGGAAAGGGGTTGACCCGATGGCTGGTTGGAATATACAGAAGCTAGAGAGACGTTACGGAGACACAAGGGGCGGTGGGGGCATGATACTGGAAGGAGGGGTGGCCATCGGGGGAAGTATGGAACGGTTTCGTTCGGACAGTTGGGAGTTGTGTCGGTATAGAAACCAAATTACATTAATTAGGGTATTAAGCGTCCTCTATCGTAGGGGAAAAAAGGACGGGAGTGGACGGAGGATCGCGGGGGTCACAGTGAACGCGGCTTAAGACGGATTCCACGGTTTTCATGTGACAGAGAATTTAAAAGCGCGTTGCGTTATCCCCTTCTAATTAGCCTTTACCTCGCTGGCTGGAATTTCGTGACCGAATCATAATAAACGATCCTCTTGTATCGTAGATCGCTTATTGATCCGGAGGAAATCGCCGTTGTAACTGTATGCCCGACATTTTGCACTTTCTACGAGTAGAATTATCCAGTTACAGCGCGAGAAAATTTAGTAAGACGTTCGTACGTTAAAAAACGATTTTTCAATCGGACACGTTAGTGAGACACTTTAGATGATGAGAACATTTGACTCCGCGACTCGAATTTATTTTTCGTTCTTGCCATTACTCAGGTAAAGTGTAATATCTGATCACGTTGAATCAGAGGCCTCAGCAGTAACGCGCGTAATTCAATAATACTATTTGTAAATTTGAATAGCAAAGAGGGACTCTCTGTTCCTGTACTCTTAACAGAAGCGAAAAGCTAATAACGAGCTGTATGTTATTTGTAATTAATTTATTTCTCGATAGATAAATTATCTGTGTCGATTCGTGTCTTTTTATAGTCTGGAGACTTTGATTCTTCGCCCTTTACTGCACGTTACCTTAGTAACTTTCTTTTTTTTGTCCCAGTCTTTTTTCGATGCGGTTCGATAGATTTCATGATTGAATCACGAAAATCATGGCGCACAGGGCGTTCACCCAGCCGCTGTAGTTGGGTTGGTAAAAATTATTTGGAACGTTTCTGAACGGTTCTTTCGGTCGTGTACAGATTCCAGATTTTCCAATGTATGTAACGCGCATATTACTTTTCCCAGTTCAGCTTAATTGCAGATTTCATTGTTCCGCCGGTTCATAGAGCAATTCTCCCTTTCATGTACATCGTACCAAAATTGCTGGAACATGTTCGACTGGCGGCGTTACCTTAACGAGATTCGCAAGCGCAAATTAGCGCGGCAAAATGCGGTCTGCTATAGATTATTGTCTGCAACCATTCAAATTATACAGCATTGTTTTTGTCGTGTGTATTCTTAATGATTACTTTTCGTTCTGTGAAATAATCAATTGTACCTAGATTTGTGTTTACATAGTCGGAAACATGTTACAGTTATAACGAATGAGAAAACAAACAAAGAATTTTAACTGTTGTTTCGTAGTAGTAATTGATTTCTATAATCCCCCTCCCCCCAAAAAAAGAACAGTAAAAATATAATTTAAAAATAGAAACGTTTCATTTTAAATATCAACACATAACTAATTATGTATGTAAAGGATCGAAGTCAAAATATTTCATTTTATCAATGAATAACAATATGTGTAACAAAGTTTATAACAAGGTAATTTATATACATACTTCTTCAATTTCAAATATTTCTTTTATCATCAAATCTTTTCTTAATATCTCTATCGAATAAGAAATCGTTGGCGCGTTAAACGCATATCGCGTTCAATTCCTTAAAAAAGGCGACGAAATACCTAATACAGTTCATACAACACGCTCTAAAAATTTCTACGAAACAGACCATCGCTTTAACTCAATATTCTCTCAATATCGCAAACTACACCGAGCCCGTAAAACGAAAAGAGAAATGAAATCAACAGAAATTATATTACGCGACACGTTGGAAAAATGATCTTCTTCGGAAGCAGATCAAGGGAGACAGGTCGATCCAATCGTTTTCAACCGAATCGTGAAATTCTAACACGATTTCCCGGCGGACAGCCAGGGGGAAACGTTCAGAGAGCAACGTTTCACGTACGAAACCGCAAGCGGATGATCGGCGCGGTCGTCCGGCACGGTATTTCGAAATTTTTCAATTTACGTGGCTGGCGCGCGCGCGGCCGATCGCTCTCGCTCGCTCGCGCGCGATTTCCTGTCCGCGTTTAATTGCGGATCTCCCGCCGGATGTCCGGCCCGTTCGCAACCCCGAGAATCATGGCCGCCACCTTCCAAGTTTCGCTCTCTCCCTGTGCGAAATGACGCGCACCAGAAACGCGCCGCGCTAACGAGATTCGCGGACGCAATTTAGCGCGGCTAAGTGCGGCCAGCGACGAATTACGAATGCGCACGCGATCCAGTCGCGCGCTCACAATGGACAGTCCGAGGATAATTCGATCGCGGTGCGACTTGTCGCGGGGTTGGCGAAAATTCGATGACAGGTCGTTTCGAAAATCGAAGGAAAACGGATGCGCGAGCGATAATTAATTTTTACTCGCAATTTCTGTCGTGGTCGTCCCTTCTCCTCGTCCCTGCCATCGGTGGACGCAGGTGTAATTTTCAACCGTCACGAGAAAGTTTTGTCTGCTCCTTTGGCAGATGAAAAACGAGCGTCCAGCCTTCGTCGTGGATTTCCTAGGTTTTTTGGTTGGAACAGCAAAAACGAGGAATCTCTTTGTTTCTTGACAGTGGCGAAAGAGCTTATTTTAAGATGTCGACAATATTATGGAAAATTTTGGTGGATTTTTTGTCCAAGTTATAAACATTGGTTTGTAGAAATTTATGAATTTATAGGAATTTATAAAAATATACAAGATGGAGAATTAACTTGTTATCCCGAGTATTTTTATATTTTTTTGTCGTAAGAAGATTATTTCAATTTTCTACGTATGCTCCTCGATTATTCCTCAGTTTTATCTTTTTCTTGTGTACACACGTGCATACATTCTTAGTCATCTTTTCTCGCGTCCCGTATCTCGCATTTCGTGTTTCCTTATTACACCTCGTGTTTTCTTCTCGGAATGCTAAATTACTTTGCACAGACCGTAAGTAACACTCAAACCCGGGTACCAACAAATTCTTACTGTAGAAAACACTTTAAAGATGTCACGTACTCGCTATTTATTTTTACATTGAAATTCATTAAAATTCACCGAAATAATAACGCCACCACTCTCTGAATAACATTTTTCCTCGCTATACATTTTCATGTAAAAAATCCTTTCCGCCGTATTTTAATTCGTAGAAATTCGATAGTAACGGTATAACGTTTAAATTTTGTTGAAAGCCGAGCAACGGACGGACGGAAACAATTTATCCCAAGTTTCGAAAGAGAGGAGTCCCAAGTGTGTCTCTCCGGGCGGAAAAGAGCGGAGGATCGAACAAAAATGGTAGGAACTGTCATGATTCCGTATCCATGGAGCGGCGTTCGAGCTGTTACGCAATCCGTTAGATGCACCCTCGCGTGCATTTGCTCGTTGCAGTGCGCGCGGCCCGATCGAACTTTCACCGTGGAAAGTTCGACGTGTTCCCGCCAAACCGATCAGTCAGTGTACTGTAACGTGTTTTCTCCTGACGCATCGCACGTGCCAATAAATGGGAACAGAGCAATACTTCCAGCTAGCGTTTTAAATCTCTCTAAATTTCGAGCGAGGAGGATAGAAAAATAGCGCCACTTGCACTGCGTACACTCTTGCACGCACGTTTACGCTCGCTTATACGTAAATAGCAGCGACGTATGAACGATTTGTCTCGCTAAAGGCAACAGCACTCGTAGTAATTTTTGAAAATTAGAAAATATTTTGAAGAGAAACTTTCTTCATGTGTTTGGATAATTTGTAATTTGTAGCGTAATTGTGAAACGACTACGCGTCAATGAGAGATATGTACATTAGTTTCTGATATTACTAATTGACTAGAGACCGAAGTTTATTCGACAGAGTGCTTATGCCTTGATTAATACTCTCAATGTAATTTGAGAGAGCTCGTAATCGTAATTTCAAAATTGTTAAACAATGATAATAGTAAGGCAAATTGAGATGTATCCTTGATGACCTATATCGACACCTACGATCCAAAAGCTTTCTGCAAAATGAGCCCATAACACGAAATGGCAATTGGATGAATCGCAGAAGTTCTAAATCTAATTTCTTAATATTAGCTAGTTTAATAATTATAATTGTCAGTTCTAATGATTCTTAGAAAGCTTCGTTCACTCAATCTTCATAAAATAAATTACAGTTTCATAATAATACGATATCTTTTTCCAGTTGATATTAAAATCTAATTGTGAAATCTTTTTGTAATGGAAGGTTTCCAGCAGAAAGATATGCAGATGCAAAATTTCCGAAAGGTCTATCTATAACCTGTCTCGATC
Organism: Bombus campestris; assembly: GCA_905333015.3. Classification (NCBI taxonomy): domain Eukaryota; kingdom Metazoa; phylum Arthropoda; class Insecta; order Hymenoptera; family Apidae; genus Bombus; species Bombus campestris. The sequence goes on from HG995132.1 coordinate 10,434,311, forward strand.
TCTCTTTCGCTTTCTTCGCTTCTTGTTTCCGATAATTTAATTTATTCGATCACGATAATAAATTCCTATTACCGTAGCAGGATATTGTGTTTTACGCGAAACTATAACGCGCGACTCTCATCAGATATGTGCGGGCTTATTTGTTTTATAACTTTTTCCACATCCAGCCAGTCCGGGGATTAAAGATGCGCGTCTGTCAGGTAACCTATAACTCCCGTGGCAAATTGATCGATCCGTAGCTGTGCTATAACGTAGTTCTCCGTGACGCATCGCACGTGCCAATAAATTTGCGCGGAGCGCAGATACCTCCTGGAACATCCTATAAATTTTTCTGATCCTCCCTCGATGAGAGAGGGCGAGCCAGGGATTGTGTTGCTTCGATGAATTCACTTTTTCCCCACCGTCTCTATTAATACATTAATATATATCCTCAGTGTCTTTCAACAGTAACGGTCAATTGATCCTGAACAAAATAATCACTGGTAAGCTTCTTCCTTGTGACTGCATTTTTTATCGTCGTTCATGAACTACCAACATCTGATTGCGTCCGTGTTTCCATCTAATTATCGACGATTCTATTTTCATAGAAATCTTGACAATAAAAATAATCAACCTGTTTAGCCGGAATATTTAATACGAATTACGTAAATTATTCTTTCGGTCTGACGTTGATTCTCGACAGAATTGTTTCGTTGATCAGGACGTTGACAATATCAAAGCCGTGCAATGTGGCGCGTGTATCAGTCAGTCGTTAAGCGTATTTTTATCTTGTAACGTTCGACGGTTTCCCGCCAAACCGATCGCTGTGGAGCACGTTACCCTCAGAGTGAAGCATCGTGTGTGTCAACCGGAGTCAGTCAGAACGATGCCTCCTCTGGAACATCCTGTAAATTTCTCCCAATCCTTTCCACGGAGACCGAGGCATGGCATCGACTACCGTGTGGTTCCCTCGATATGTTCCTCCGGCTGCCCCCTCTCTTCTCGCCCCCACCAATTTTCGATTCTGACCTCTCCACCCGTCCTTCGTTCCCCGACTTTTTCTCTCCCTCTTGAAAAATGATCCCCATACCACGAGTCTTGCGTCTTCCTCCCTTTCGGTTCTTACGTGCTCAACTCGACGTCTCTCCTCTGTTACCACGGAAGACCACCGATCTGCCAGGACTCTCCCGTCCTCGTCTAATTTTTATTTTCCCACAAGCGGCGTTTTAAAAATTACCTTCCGCCCGCTTTTCCGTCCCCTCTATGAGTCTCACCTCTCGCCCTCCCCCTCTCTCGATCTCTTTCTCTCTCTTTGGTGGTGTGCGGAGTCGCGGTGGTGGAAGAAAAGTAGAAGGGATGTTGGTGGTTGCGGGAGTGGAGTTGCTTCCTCCCCACCGTGACGCGTCGCTTTGAAAAAAAACGAGGGAGAAGATGGTAGGGGAGCGTGGAGATCGAGGCAGAGAGGAACGATGAAGGAGAAATAGAAGAGAGAAAGAAGAGGGATCGAAAGAGCAGGAGAATCGTTTATCCCCCTCTCGAAGGTAGCCGTAGTTTTTGTTCTTTTTCCCTTCCCCTTCTCGCCTTTTTTTTACTTTTTGCCACTTGTTCCCTCCGCTAGTAGAAGAACGTGATGTATTGCTCGGCGTGTTCCCCGTCGTCGTGTTTGGATTCGTTTTTCCCGCCAAATTCCCTGCCTACAAGCTGCTGCCACCTTTCTGTTTGGAATTCAGCCTCGTGTCTCCTCCCCGTTCCTTGTGCTTCTTTTTTCTTTCTTCCCTTCGACCACTACCCCCACGACCGACGCCACGGTTCACGGTCGTACGGCTTTCTTAGCTTGATTAATTATCGCGTCGAGCTGGGTGTCGGGATCTAGAGGTCCGCCTTTTTCTCTTTTTCCCTCATCGTACCTTCCTCTCTTTTGCCTCGATTCTCGCTTTTTTTTCTTTCTTTTCGGTAGATCCACCCTATTTGCTCTCGTCCTTTCCCCCGGCCGGTGGCGGTCGAAACGCGCCCGATAGGAGGACATTACGGGGAATTATGAAAAGGCATCCGGCCGTGAACGATTTCCTGAATAAAATGACGCCTTCGGGAGGACGATTTAAAGATAAATTGAGCGCGACCGGAAAGCTTTCGATTATCGCGAGGTCTTCCTCGATGTAGGGGAACTGCTGTGCAAATTATCGCCCGATAGAATTTTTGACTTTCAGATGATGAGGTAGCAGCATTCAAGCCGATGCTTTTAACTATTCGTCCATAAAGAAATATAATTAGACAGCCGACTCCGTGGATTTTCATTCGACTCAACGAGATCGTTTGTTAAAAAAGTTTACCATTTCTTTAATATTAATTTTTTTATACGTATATATAATATTAAAAAGTTGTTTTACATGAACATTAAAAAAAAATGCATGGATTATTAAAATCTTCAATATCATGATATTTTCATAATATTTAAACTATTTTACGATTTTAGAAATTTCTCTAGAGAAATGTAACCTGTAGTAAATATTTCAAATTCGTCATCTTTGGAACGTATTTTGGAAAAAGTACAAATTAGACAAATTTTTCTGCTCTACTTCCTTGCGGTGTTAAACATTGTATCGAACAATTTATTTAAGCGAATAAAACATGGCAACCAAAATTAACAAAAAATCATCCACTCTCATAATAATTCCATTAATTTATACATCTGCAATCATTATTTATTGAATCTTTAATTACAAACAACATTCCAAATCTTCTAAAACTTTGCACCTTTATGTCGAATTTAATAACCTCTCTTAACAAATATAAAACACGAAACGAAATATAAATAAAGTTGAAGACCAGTTACACGGCATTTCTCCCTAAATTCTGTCTACGATTTTGGATGTTTGGATGTTTCTTGGAAATATTCTTTAAATTTATCTCTTGACAACTAAAAGTTCCAAACTCACCTCGGCGCGGAATTCTGCCCTTTCTTCTGGCTGAGATATGGATTGAATTAATCGCAAAGTATTTCTCGAACAATTCTAGAATCGTCGTGAGGGAGATAAAAGGGGCGGATGTTGTAGGAAGTCGAACTTTCCCAGGCGAATAATTTAGAGGATGAGATAATTAAAATGGGTCCGCGGAAAGCCTGTCAACCGTGACGGGCAGATAGGTCGCGCGCGACTCTCTAGAACGAAATTATTCTATGAATGCTGATCGCTACGTAACGCGTATTATGCAGCAGCGCGGCTGAAAGTGACAATTTTTGCGTTTCGAGGGCGGCTCGCCGCTCGTTCGTCGCGTTGAAACGAGAAATTTCCATTAGGCGACAAGGAGCCGGTCACCGGCCGCTTTTTTTTCTATTTTCTCCTCTATTTTGCTCCGCACTGTGTATCGAAAGACGCCAGACACCTCCGCCAGGCATTCGTTTTTTCCAAAATCCAGTTTTTCTATTCAAATTTTGAATCTGGAATTCTGCAAAAATGACGAGACGTCGTAATTTATAAATAATTTTTAAAATTCGAAGTGTTTTTCGTAACGTAGGTTGTTATCAAAGGGCCAAAGATTTTCAGCTTTGTGGTTTTTGATAAGCTACGCAGGTTAATTAGTTGAAATGCATTTGTGATCTCGATGTTCATTAAATAGTTATTTTTTTTTTTTTTATAGCCCTCTGGATTTCTTGGAAGAATTTGTATATTTCATTATGTTGAATTCTGGTACATCTCTGACATGTTTCTGTAAATCAATCGAAGAAGACAAGCGACAGAAACGCATTTAAGTTAGTTACTCTAATCGTGGACTCTCTTCTCGTTCAATTCAACGATTCATACATATTGTCAAATTCATCAATTGTCCTGGTCTTAATATAAATCGCAAATCCACATCTTTCTATCATAATCGTATACATAAAGAAAGCCGATATAAAATTAACAGAATTTCATTTTAATACTCGATCCTTCGACTCATATTCCACCTTGAAATTTCCGCGACGAGGTTTCTTTTAATCCTACGGAATAATAATGTCGCGGAGGATTTCTTAAAAATATTAACAAATCTTCCTCCGGAGAGCAAACCGGTGGCCGTTTGTCAGATTGAATTCAGAATCACAAAACAATACCGATATCGCGTAAAAGACCAGGAGTGTATGGAGTTTCCGTGGGGCCCTGTACAGTGCTGTTTCGCAGAGGAAAAATATTTTTTATGAAAGCTGACGAGCGAGGGTGAACGACGTGGCTCGGCCCGACGATGGTTTTCGGGGCAGCGAGGAAAGAGGAACGACAGTCGAAAAGGTGCCCCACCCCAGGCTAATAGTCCAATCCGGACCCGCCGTACTTTTTGCCTACCTTTCCACCTCCACCGTCGGCACGTCCACCACCACTATTACTATCACAACGACAACGACATCGTCAGCGCCGCTACCCTCTCATGTCCCGCACTCACTTCGACGTGTATTTTTCCCCTCTGAAGTCGTGCGAGGGTGGCTTTCCGAGCTTTTCCTCCCCTCTCTTCGGACCGTGTCTCCTCGTCCTCGTCGGCATCGTAGGGGTGGAAAAGGGGTTGTAGAAGGGGCTATCCATGCACGGGTGTGCGCAGTACGCTACTTTTCCGCGGACGATGGCGCCGAGCTTGGGATCAATTTCAAAATAATCTGCCTTGGATTTTCAAGGCTCTCGAATCGATTGGAATTCCGTGGATACCATGGCCAATTCTTTAACACTCTATCACCTTTCCAGTTATTTTTTTTATTTTTTTGTTTTGTTCTTTGTATCTGTTTTTATAACTGCTAATGAATGTAAACAATACTAATTTTTTCTTCGCTGCCATAACCGAATGGTGTATCGGTACCGAGCGAAACTTGCGTCCTCAAGGCTCGCTCTCCTCGTGTGTTTTGCCACCTTCCGCTCGACCACCCCTACCCCAACGATGCTCGGCTTCTCGGTCGCGGCATGGACGCTGATCGATATACAGATGAGAAGGATTCGATGTATGGATGGACGAGTATGAATGATAGTGTCACGCGGTCGAGGGTGTCATATGGTCTTGGCTTTAAACTGTGTCAGGTTATGTCGGAGACGAAGAGTGATTTGTTTCTAATCGATAATACCTGCTTGATTTCGGAAACGCTTTGGGTACTCTATTACATTGATCGTCGTATAAATAATTAATAATTAGATAATTATAAATTTATATAGAATGTTTAAATTGTACAGATATAGTTGCTTATCGTCCAGGTTATCTACGTTCCGTTATTTTCCATCTGGTCTCCCGAACATTTTTAAACCAAATAGGATTCTAAAAAAAACGTCCTGTTCCCGGTGTTGGGAGAAAGAACACGTCGCGATTCCGTTACCGGAGGACAAAATTCGAATATTTTTCGAACGCAAACGGTGTCCATCCTCCCTTTTGTTAATGAAACAATAACACGTAAGTAATCGATCGCAGGATAAATAACCGCGGGCATGGTACGTTTTTTAGCAGCTATCATTCCCTGCAAAATTTCGATTCATAACTGATACGATGTGTCTGTATTTCTTTCCACTTCCGTCTACTAACATTCATCGATGCCGATCTTCATGGTACTGCTGAAATTACAAACCTGTTACATCTACTGAGCCTTGGAAAACATAGACATAACTCATAAAAGAAAACACAGTTTTAAGTAACGATATACTTCCCTAAATTCGAAATTCTACACGCCATTTAAAGAACACTTTTTCTTGGTAATGATACATCTTCAAAATTTTCACAGTCTTATTTCGTCGCGTGTTTACTTAAAATACAACTTGATACAGAAATTGCAAAGAAAATGTAACAAAACGAAAATTGATGTAGTTTCCTTTTGTATTTAGTTATTTTTTTAAATTCGAAATTTTACATATCATTTAAATTATTCCTTTTTCTTGACGATAATAAACCAATTTTTTCACAGACGATCGCTTTATTCGATTATATATGTATTTGGTTGAATCGTAATAAATAAATAGTAAAATTTAACAATCATAAGACCATCGAAGTCGTTTAATAATTAATAAATATTCAATATCCGAATAATACGCTACCGAGTTAAACATACTATAATTATAATTAATTCTTTATTTCTACCAACTATGCTGCGCGTTCATGAAAATTTCACACGTAAATCGTCATACGTGGTTGTTGTAAATGCGTTGATACGCGCCAGTTTCAAAGCCCGTCGTTCGCTCGCTCGCTCGCTCGTTCGCGTGCGCTCGCTCGTTCTTCTGTTTTACGTTGAAAATGTGCGCCCTTCCGCGATTCTAATCGCGCAATACATCTGGCATTAATTATGACGCCTGTCATTTCATAATGAACTAAAGTAAATACATGTATAATAGTCACGACTGAACGATTCTAGACCGGTTACGATTGTTTCAGTTGTACTTTGTATTTAACCAGCTTCGAAATTGACGTTTGGGACGGATATCGGTCGCTGTTGGAAATAATAAATTGCATTATCGTCGTGTCTCCTGTGAAAATAACGTGATGATTTAATAATTGCTATTACCGATCGGCCGATGTCTCCGAAGATGACAAGAAGGAAACGCGAAAGAGGAAAAATCATAAATAATCGTTCAGAAAATTCTAATACACGTGTAAATACTTCTTTAAATCGATATACGATATACGTCCAATCGCAACGTTTGAAATCTGAGAGGAGAATATTTTCAAGAAGCAGAGTACAATCAGGCTGAATAGAAGGTAAATTCGTGAGAGGTTGAACGCCGTGGACAATGTCCGGGATGCTTGGAATCGTTAACGACGTAATTCGAAATTCGCGTGCAAAATTCCGGCTGCAGACGACCGTAAATCGAGGGTCCTTTTATCAAAGACGAGGACACGAGAACGAGCATTCGTAGGACGTATACTTTGCCTCCATTTACATCAGTTTCTTGATGCCCCGAGCGAGTTGCTGCCGCAGCAGCGCGGCACCGGCACCACCGCGGCCGCTGCCGCCGGCATACCACCCTTTTTCCACCCTTCCTCTGTCCCGACCCTCCCTTTGCTACTTTCCTCTCTCCTCTCGTCTACCTAGCTCTTCCTCTATCGCGGTGCTCTCTGCGTGTTCTCGCGAAAATCCTCGCGATAAATTATGCCGTGCGGGAGGGAAATAAATGACCCACCCCCTTCGGCCCTTCTCTTGCTCGTCCACTCCCGTGCCGTCCCGAACTTCAATCCCCAGCGTGTGCACACAGACCCACCAACACCCTCGTTGCTGCCGCTGCCACCCTTCGTCCACCTCTTTCCTCTTCCTCTTCCACTTCCTCCGTGCCACCCAACCACCCTTCGCCGCCACTTCCTCCAACCTCTTTCTCATCCTACTCGTTTCTCTATGTTCCTCCTCTTTTACCCACTGCCAGAACTCTGCCACCTCCTGTGGTCCAACGACCAGGCGGCAGTGCTGCGAGGAAAGCCGGCTTTAAAATTATAATGGCACGCGCAATTTTGATAACCGTCACCCGAACCACCACCCACCGACCACCATACTACCACCAGCACTCGAGCAGAGTCGACAACAACTCTGTCGAGAATACTGCCTAGCTTCTACGTTGCTAATACCACTACATGCTTACGAACGTAGCTCGAAGCTGCTACAAGACACAACGACACACACCGCGACGACCTCCAACCCCTTTTTCTTCTTCTTCGTCGTCCCTCCCTTAGCCGGGTGGGCAAGGTCTTTTGATATTTCAGCGCACGTAGATCGGCGGAGTTACTTTACGCGCAACATCCCCAGACAAGTAGCCGAGGATAAGGATCGTGCTTTTGGAGTGGACATGAGCTTTGTCTGTTCTCTATTTTTCTACTTTTCTTTACTTTCTTTTCCTTTCCTCTTTGTGTCACAGGTATCAACCGAAGATTTCGTTAATCGACTTACATGAAATATCGCTGAAATGTGTCAAACGATTATTATTTATTGCTATTTTATTGAATTAGATTTAATAGTTATTAATTGAAAGGTTTATAACTAAATAGTATTATGATGTCGAGAATGTTTTATCGGTATGAAAATTGATTTATTTTCTCTTGTTACGTTACTTGGATTAGTAAGATATAAAGAACTTTAATAAAAGAAGTTTGAAAACTATATACAGGCTACTTTTCTCTCGATCATCGCTACTGAAACTAAATAATCCTTTAATGAACCGAGGATAAATTATTGTCAAACAAATCTGATTCGTTACTTTCGGGAAGTATTGCGGAACTTAAAAAATTGATCGATGTTTCTACAATAATCAATCCATCCGATTTAAATACTTAGTAAATGAAAAGTAGTATAAGTTTTAAGTTATTGAAACGATTTAATCTTCAATTTTCTAAGAAATATTTTCGTAAAATACATGTATAAATCTAAGAACACAAGATTCTACCCTTTTGAGCTTACAAAGAAAATTCCTCTGCAAAATTATTCTTATATGTAAACTCTTTTGCTAAAAGACTTGTTTTGACACTCTCGCGAAACATTAATAAAAACGTAATTCGAAGCTTCATCTCGCGGCACCTCAATCTATTTCTCGAAAAAAGACAAAAAAAGAAAAAAAAATACTGAAACGTTGCTTGACGTCGCTTTCCTGCCGAATAAAACCCTACATTTGCGGTCATTAGAAAAAAACGCCGAGCCAAATATTTCACGAGGTCGTTCCCAGCATAGAACACGGGTCTCCTTCTTAATAGGGCACCACGCGGCGTACTATTTAAAGCGATATTGCGCGATATGTCTGCAACATATTACCGCGGCATCCCGTTCCTCATTCCACGCCCTGGACTAGTCCATCCCTTCCTCATCGCGGATTGCAAGACCAAACAATGACGCGACGTCCGACACGAGAATGGAGAATGGTGCCGCTTTGGTAGGCGGAAATTGTTTAAGCTTTTGTTATTTTGCGGCTTCTAAATCTCAGACGTCAGGCAGCGCCCTTCGAAGCGGGATGGCGCTCGCTTGCTCGCTCGCGCAACTCTCTTCGGGAGCTTGGATGGACGAGTGTGCATGCACGCTCGAATCCACCGGGTGGCCGGAACAGCCTGTGTTCCGTTTTGTAACGCGAACTTTCAACCGGAAGCGGATCTTCTTCGCGTGGTCGTTGCACCGTGCTCGAGCATGTAAGCGCAATTCCTCGCGTTCGACAACTCTGACCGCGCAACTCTTTTTTTCTCGCCCTTTCGTTTCTTTTCACCATGGTACTTTCATTACAAGAACATTTTGAGCCTGATTTAATTTCGCGGCATATTTGACAGGGAGGAGCAGGTGCGCCAAGTTTGACGCATAATAGCTAGGAATCCTACCTCTCCCTCCCTCTCTCTCTCTCTCTCTCTCTCTCTCTTACTCTCCTATTTTTCCTGTTTTCCTGTCTTTCTCTCTTTTTTCTTTCTCTCCTCTCGCTTCTTTTTTTGCTTCGCTCGTTTTTAATTAAACTTCGAAATGAATTTCTTGGTCCCGAATTTGCATATTTTAGGCGCGTATATGAATTTCCAATTAACCGACTCTTTATGCGTTAATAATAAAGATGTATCTCTGTGATGAACCACCGTTGATCATTGTTTTCTTCGATTGCCCGATAGAGATACTCAGCGTGTACATCTGACGTTTACAGATTACTTATTTCGCCTCATTTATTCTCTTCTTTTTTACCGTCCTTTCTTGCGTCAGTTTCATCACAATTCAATGATTAAACCATGCCGGTGGCAGGAATGGTATCAATAATTACTATATGCTTCTTGCGTCGCGTGGCGAGTTTCGAGAGTAACGTTCGCTTCCCATCGTCTCCATTTCCGCGGAATTTATTACCCGGACCCCAGGCACAAAGAACAAATCCGTTTTCGAAATGCACGGCTAATGAAATTGACCGTGTGTACGGTCTGAGTGTTCTACAAGAGGGAGAAAGAGATCAAATTCCCCGATTTTTTTATGGCTCAAGTCTCTTTCACTGTTTCTCTTGTTTCTCTCTTTCCATTCCGCCTCCGCGCGTCGTCTCTTCTCTGTTACCGTGCAGTGCGTCGCGCGAGTGCAAATAAATTCGCGAGAGGCGAAGACACGCGCTAGAGAGGGCACCGCGATCAATATTTTCCTTTGAAAATTCACCGGCAACCACCGACAACCTATTCCCTGCCATTTTTCCATACTTAATGAACGCGTGCAAGTACTCGTTACTGTGCTAATGCAATTAAAACGCTTACGGTGAATTATAAATATTTGCATGAATAAGTAAGTATCCGACCAAACGAGATTATCGCCGGTTATCGCCACTCTTACGTGTAACCACCCTTCAATAGCCTCCCCCCGTGTACCTCGTCCCGTGGTCGTTAACATTTATCGCCGGCGACGTTAAAAAACTCGCCCCCTCTGCCCCCGATATCGATCACCATCTACGAAACCGCGCCTACACGATGCTCTCTGCGCTCTTTTTTCGCGAGTCACCCGGTGGCACGGCACTGGAATTTTAATCAAGATAATTTCTTTCGATCGCGTATTTTACTGAATTTTGATTCATACCTCTTTAATTCGGAACTTCGTTCCGTTTAAAGAATATGCATAATCCGCCGTTGTACGTCGTTGCACGAGATTACTCGAAAGTTTGATTAGAAATCTTGGTTGAGATTAAATCGATTGATCGTTCAAACTGCTAGAAATTTAGCAACTCGGTATTTACTCGATAAATATTTATTTTTATTTAACCAGGATCCTTTGTCAAAGTTAATGACACGTTTAAAGTAAACTTCGTCGTACGATCATCGAGATAAAGTAATTGATACAAATAATACAGTATTCAAGAAAAATACAGCAGAATATAGAAAAAGGAAATATCAGAATCATTACAGTCTCCCTGTCTAAAATAATTCGATGTTTAACAAACACTGAAACGAATATAGACAACGATAACTCGAAACTTCAGAATCATCGTTAATTCTTCATTGAATCGTTCTATAGCGTTTAGCCCAACTTTTTTAAAACTATGGATTTTTTAATTTGCACATTCTTAAAAGCGTCTCTGCCTATCGATTACCGGCTGGAAAATAACTGAAAAGAGCGTCGTTCCACCCTTCCATCTCGTCGGTGCGGAACGCGGCTCGTCGACAAATGGTCGCGCAAGGGCGCAGCAGCAACTAATATCAAGCGTTATTTCTTTTTTCATTAGTAACTAGCGAACTGTTTAACGTTCCACGGTAGATATTTATAAAGCGGGCGTCGCACCCCCGCCCCTGCAGTTGGTCCAAGGGGGCACGAGGAGGCCAGAGGGTGAGCCGTAGGATGAGGCGACGGTAGAGGAAGGACGAGGAGGAACGAGGAACGAGGAAGAGCAGAAGGGTGGTGGTGGCGGTGGTGCGCGGACTTTTGGGGTGGTCGGTGCCCACCTATCGACCCTCTCGGCTCCTGGTACCCTTTCTTTTCCTCCCTCAGTCCACCGGGCCTCTCTCTTTCTCTCGCGTTTTCTCTCCGCTCGCCTCGTCCTCGCGCCTGGCCAGCGACCGACCTTCGTGCGCGCACACGAGAAAAAAGCACGCAGCCAGAGAGGATTGAAGCGAGATCGAGATTCGCAGAGAGAGAGTGCGAGAGAAAAAGAGAGGCGACGCGTAGCGTACAGCAGGCTGGTATATCTGTGTACGTGAGCTCGCGTTCGCGATAGGATTGAGAGAGGAGAAGCACGGCCGAGAGAGCGCAAAAGCTTACTACGGACACACGGAACGACGAACGCGCGAGTAGAACGCGCGTACACGTATACACGGCCAGACACACGATCACATATACGCACGCGGGCACATCCTAATTTTAGCAGGCATTCGGCGCAGCTGTGCCACCCACACGTATCGTGCGAGCTCGAAACTCCGAAATTTCGTGCAAATAGCACGGGAAGGAAGCCGTCCCTGATTAAACCGGTTATTTCCTAGGGAAAAAAGAAGCGGCCGGCCGGCGCGAAATTTACAGGAAATCGGGTTATTAGTCTCCGGATCGCGAGCGCTTCTCGTCGATCGACGCCTCGCAGTCTCGTTACGTTCTTCTTCGTTCTTTATTTTCACCGTGTACCTTCGTCTGATCGTGGTGTTATTTTAATCAGCGATGAAAACCTTCCACATCCCGTTTTCTCCTCGCCTTCTTCCGTCTACAAGCATTTTCAATTCGATCGTGTAACTTTCGAATTTTATCGCCTTTGTCGTCGCTTAACTTCGATTACTTCGTTACGAATTTTTCACTTCGACCGGTAGTAAAAAGTCCTGCACCTGCTGTATCGTAGCCGGTCTTCCCGCTCTTCTCTTTCGAGAATCGTGCATTCCAGGGACCTCGATCAGCCGGATAAATTTCGTGCGTTACGTTCGATTCAATTAGTCGGTCGTGACAGATTTGCATACAAAATTAGAAACCGGTAACCGGTTGATACCTTGATCGCTCTCGTTGATAACGCGATTCTAACGGGCACCGAACCGTTGGTATTGTCATTAATTCGATTGCTCGCGCGTCCGGGCTGATTATTTATGTTTCGTCAGGATTCTTCCGTGACATCAGCGTGCGTAGGGGAAGTGGCGGACGAGAGGCTGCCTGTTTTTGTTACTCATTCATGACCGCCGCTTTGATGTGGAACGGATCAATCAGAATGATATAATTCTGCGTATACATCAATTAGCAATAATGATAATTATCGCTAATGTTTGTAGATAGCTGATAGTGGTCGTGCACGGGGAATAGATGTATTTTTGGAAATTATGCGTCCACGTTACATCAGGCACCGATGGAAATGTCCGTTTAATGTCTATTCTGTTCTACGTGTCACTCTCCGGGCGTCTCCATTTAGGGGAGTAATATCCCTATGCGTTTTCAAATTATCTACACATATCTTCTCGGTGTATCGAGGGTAATTTGTTCGATGTTGCGATACTCTAAACGTTACGCGATACGAAAAGATTGATACACAGTTCTCAACACAATATAGAATCTCTTGCTTGTTAATTGATTGGTTAGTAGAGTTTGGTTTGTAAATTTTAGATGTAGATTCGAAGGAATATCGTAACTGATATAACAGAGAAAAAGAAAGAAATCGACGAGCGAAACGGGATAAAAATTTATTATCGGAATTTAAAGCGTATTAAAAACCATCCTTCATTTCCAAGAATACAAAGAGGAAGAGGTTTGTTAAATTTTCAAATCCTAACATGCACTCGTCAAATTAGCGCAGGTAACAATTCAATATCGTTATTCTTAAACGTTGTATCGATTAGTTTCAGTGCGAACCTGATTATTTGTATAGCTCGTTTTTTATTCTTCCAACTGAAACGTAATCTTCATATATCTAAGATCGTAAATGTCGATAAAATTACAAAAAAGATTTGCCATAAATTTATAAATTGGTTGTTACTATAATTAATCTAATGTGAAATAATTCCAAGAACCGCGCACAATATTAAAACAGACGTAGGCAAGTTTAGTCTTACTTTTGTTCTTTACTTCTACTTCGCATCATCTAATAATTTATCTAAAACGCATTTATCTAATAATCCAAACTCTGATTTCTTTGAATTCGTTTTAGCTAGCGTAGGAAACTGCTACTCGTATTTCGAACGTTATTATTATTCATATTTCCAAGCAAATTGAATCCATCATCTTTACAATTTTTCACTCAAACTCTGCACGAACAATCTCGTAACGTCTCTACAAATTCACGGCGTACGACCTGTGACAACAAAATTTCCCCGATCGTTAATCGATTACTCCCTCCATCAACGGCGGTGCGAGCCATAAACGAAGATCGAAACCCCGTGGCCATTCTCACGAGCTAATTTTTCCTGCGCGTGTATCGCGTATTCCTGAAAAAAGAGCGCAGTCATGGCTCCCATCCTGCACTGGCGATACACGGTGCACGCAATCGCGCGCACATTACAAAAGAATTACGAGGAATACCGGCGGGAACGGCGAGTCTCCTTTCCTGGTGAATTCGAAATCTCGGAAATTCAACTAATTATAACTCCGGACCAAGGAGAATTACACAGCTTGCTGCGTTCATAATACACGATCAGCGTCCCGGCGAATCGTAACGATTGCAAAAATGTGTCCGTGTATCATAGCCGTCTCTTGGCAGGACAAATTTTCTAAAGGAAAAATTCTGGCTAGTCTCATTCTAGTCTGACTATTATTTTCTGCTCTTTTTCTGTTTCGTGTTTTGTATTTTTTTCTTTCTTTCTTTTTTTTTCATTCTTTTTTTCATTCTTTATACGTCCAGTATCTCCGCACCATTCCCCTTTTAGTGTTGTCGTGCTCGTTTCGCGTGCGTGGGCGCATACGTTTCAATTGTTTGCCTTTTAAATAGTATAACGTCGGCCACGCGGCACGCTTCATTTGCGGAAACGCGACCGCCACGGAAATTGGGACGCGACTATTAATCAACCCCACCGCGAACACATCGCGGCTTGGACAAGCGTTAAGATAGCCTAACTTTCTTAATAAGCCGAAATTGTAGTGTTTTAAATAAAGTTCGAGCAGTGGATGAAGTTTTCTGTCATTGTATGATTTATTTGTTAGATAATTTCTTAGAGGATTTGGGAGTCATTTAAACATTCGTCAAATTTTTCTCTTCGTATCGATACATTTGGTAATTCCATCTTCGTAATGTAAATGAAAGATACATGATTTGAAACGTATTATTATTCAAGGATCGTTAACTATACAGCTAATGCGAGCTAATATTTAAATTTAAAGAGTATCCAAATTAACATTTACAATTTTTTGTTATTCCTAAAGAACTCGCATTAATACATTTGGTAGCTTGATGAAATTTTTGAATTGTAAACAAAGTTTTCGATGTATTACAATATAAATATGGTGAAACTTAAAGCGTGTTCGACCTTTTTTAATCATATTTTTTCATTTTGTCTTTACTTATATTAATACGTTGCTTTATTACGAATAGTTTTTATTAAATATCATACGCCATTTGGAAAGGAAGCATGATATTACATAGATTAAACTGAATATATATTTTCAGTTATCTGTAGATAAATATGGCATCCTAAACGTCAGAAAGTATTTGAAATGAAAATAGATATTTAATAGAATTACCGAATTACTTTTGTCATATAGATAATATCGTCTAACTAACCTTAATTTCCTTTTCAATTTTCATCCCTTTCTGTAAGCGGTTTCGCTTACAACGAATTTGATTAAACGAGATAATTAATGCACCCCATAAACATTTATCCCAAACAAATTATCCATAATATTAGAAATATAACCAACAAATTCGCGACTTTCAAATCCAGTTTCATTCACTTTTCATATTCCCAACACTTAATTACAAAACTATCATTTATGTGTTCTGTGCCTAACACCTAAAAGTAGGAACATATACACAAGAGATTCCATTTCTCTAGTTATGCTCATAACAATATTAAAATGCATAAAAGTCCGCAGTCTAGTAACAATTAAATTTCCTAATGATATCGCGTAAGGATAATTCCCTGTATTCAGAATCGAACATGCGAAAACTTGCGCTAACTAAGTCCTCGTAATCTATCGCAACATACGTAACTAATAACGGTGCAACAACAAATAACTAAAATATGCTCGAAGCGAAGCGATAATCCCAAATTCCACAGACACACTTAAATTTTCGAGCAAGCAGAAATCGCCGGATCTCTGGCGGTGTTTCCTCTCTGGAAGATTCCTCGAGATCGGGTTCTTTCGCGCGTTCGCGCATCACGTGCAAGTTTTCTCACGTGGCAGTCGGTCAGGGCCGCGGAGAGTACGCGGTTGACAAAAAGGGGGATAGTGTCGATGGGAAACGAAAGAGCGATATCTGCTGGCCGATCGGTGGCAGCTACTGGACGTGTGTAGGCGATGTAGAAAGGGGGTGTCGATGCCGGGTGGAGGGACACGGGCTCGATGATCCAGAGGGGTGAGTGCAGAGTTTACCTATAACCCATAAATCGACCCCACTTTTCTATTAAGAGACGCACGATTGACTTGCGTTGTTCAGTTTCCTTCCCCCGATACCGTCGCTGCACGCCTCTTTCTGTCTTCCTTTTTGCTTTGCCTACCCCTCTCCCGCCTTCGTGCACCGATCGCTACACCAACCTACACCCCCACCTCATCGTTGCTTCTCCGAATCGCTCGTCTTTTTCCCTCCAGCCGCTCCCCACCATTTGCCACGTATCCTGCGCAAAACTCTCGTTCAATCCCTTCCAACCTGTTCGTCGTCGACTACCTTTCTTTTTCCCCAATTTTTTTTTTTTTTTTTTTTTTTTACCTGTCATTTCCACCCTTTTTTTCCCCTGCCTGCTTTTTCCCGTTCTTCCTTTTTCCGCTCGCCTGAGAATTCCATCTTCTTCACTCGCCCCGCGCGTCCGGAAAACACGGCCAACCCCGTATCGGCGCAGAGGGCGGGAGAGGTGCAAATACTTGGCCATCTGTTTTCCACGAGTCGAACGTACGAAACGCCGTTCCCGCCGTTCCCATTGACTTCGATGCGACCGATCGCCACTACGTCCGATCGATCACGTGCCACGCTTGGAGGTGAACGCTTTCGTCGCGTCGACGCGCCGGGGTCACCAAGCTTCTACGCGGAATATACTTTCTTCTCTCGTGTAACCTCTTGTTCGACCACGCCGCCAGCGCAATTTCAATGTCTCTCGACGATAATTTATGTTTCTCGCGGCAGTTTTCGTCGACCATATCAAACAATTACGTGAAATTCGGCAGGAACTTCGTTAGACGATGCACCTCTCGTCTCGTAATTGCGCGTTGTCGACCATTTAACGCATCATCGATGCAGATGCTTTTCGCTTCGTGGATTTTCAACCCGCAGCTAGAGTAACCCCGCTCGTTATCCAACCCCGCGGACTTTTGCTTCCGAGAGTTTAATGCCAGCAAATTTCCTTAGTTTTAAGCGTCGAAAGCTCGCCAGGCCGTTGTTTTTCGGCAATTTACGACTTGGGATAAAACGAACGATTGAAAAGATCGAATATTACGCGGAAGAATAAAGCCTGTGCCGAGAGCTGCGTTATCATAAAACCGTTCGCATGACGGTTCGCGTTTCTAGTTCCGTTCGTTGTGTACCACGAAACAGCCCCCCCAAGTGGCAGTTTTCTACTAAATCTGCAAACTTCTGCAATTAACGACTTCGAAACTAAACGACGCCAATACAAACTTCTCTCTATAACGCGTTCGTCCGCGTAAACTGTTCCCCGTCGTTTCGCCAATATTCCCCGTGTTCCCCGATCAAAACGTCCAACCCGTTGAAATGAGCAAACGAAATGGAAGAGTAACCTGGTCGAAGGAAAGCGTTGAAATGGACCAAACTAGAAAAAAAGCATGATAGCGGGGGAAAGGGGAGAAACGAGGAGGACGGCCTCGGTTGAAACGAGTTCTCTTCTTTTCGCGTCATTGAACGGATACACGAAACTGACGTGTTTCATTGTATTCGCGAATTTCACGATTATATAATTTCTTGACGGTTCGAAAGCGAGGCGTGCGCGCGCGTGCCAACGCATCGCCATTGAGCGTACCGATGGAAATCCAGGGATAATTACACGCGGCTGTGGCATAATTATAATTATCGAAGCTCACAAACCAGCCCTTTAAATTTCGTTAAATTTTACACGCGCCCGTGCACTACAGGCTGCAGGGCCGTGAAGGGAGGCAGAGATAGAGCCACAGAGAGGCTACCGTTAGAGAGAAGTCCATAGCTGTTCATACGTGTGTAATACGACGAGCTATGAACGTTTGTACGGATTGGACCTCTTGATGAATCGCGTGAATTTTCATCGTCGCGGATATCATCACAATTAAAGCACGACCTTCGACCAGTGGAGACAGTTACTGTTTGTTGCTCGATAAAAAAGTTAAGTCTTTAAACGAAAGTTACAATCTTTCGTGCATTTCGTTCCATGATATTGATTCACGAGATAAGAATTTGATTTTGGTGTAAGAGATTTTTGAGAAAACTCGTTGTTCGAGTGATAACGATCCTTTGTGAAATATTTGGCAATGTCAGGATTTCTAGACAGAATAACCAGTAGTCGAATTAAAATTAACAATTTACATTGCACGAACTGGGAGACAGGCGACCGCGTACCGTGATACCGTTGTTCCGTACGCATTAAATTATTGTTTTGCACGGTAGGTTTATATTCTGATTGCCTTATAATTGCGAGACATCTCGCGAAATAGCCGAGCCAACGGGATTTGCATTTATCAGCCGGAACGTTTTCGTCTGGTTCTCTTTTTCTTTCCTGGAAGAATGTTAATTACGTGGAAGATTTGCGAGTCGAACAAACGCGTTTCATGGTTTGAATAATTTTTGTTTGTCTTTTTGCTACTTCCACATTTTACCATCGAAACTTCTTTCGTTCGATTTATTTAACCCTGTATAACTACTATTCCAATTACTTCAAGTTTTTCCGATTTCCTCAGTAATAATCACCTCCAAACATTTTTCTGAATATCTTTTATACTCTGGAATGGAAAATTTTGTTTGTATTTTACTATGAAAATTTCTTTCCCTGGACTTACTTTAACGCTGTTCAATTAATATGCCGATTTCAAATCTTTTTGCTGTTAAATCTTTGTTTAATATTCTTTTGTGTTACAGAGTAAAAAATGTTGTTTTCCTTATACTTGAATGAAATTTGTTTTCCATATTTTATCATAGAAGTTTCTTTCATTCGATTCGTTCAATTCCATGTAATTAGTATTCCTATGTATCTCGCGTTTCTAAACAAACTAACTGTAAGTAACTATTCTAAAAAAAACTTTTGTCAATAGTCTTTTTTTAATGAAAATTTTTGTATACTTTATCCGTAAATAAAAATTGTTGTTTACGTGGTACGTAATTTTGAACAACGAATTAAAAAATCATCTGATTTTGTAATTTCAACGAATCCCGTTCTTTAATATTCCCTTTGAATTCCTTGTCCAAAATTTCCCTTCTAACTTCCTCTTTTAACATTCGCGTACTAATAAAGCGCCACAGGAATTGCACGGTACTAATTTAGGCTCGTATTCAGAATAAAATTCAGTTGGCGTGCTTCATGACAAAATTCATAGACAAATTTCAGCGGATGGGCGCAACGTGGTATCGCGTCGATGGCTGTTCACGATATTCCAGCGAATTTGATGTTAATCATTCGTTCATTTACAAACGCACCATGATGAAGAACGAACTGCTCGATCTCATTATTGTTACGTCGGCTAAAACTATGTTTAATCTTCCATGATGATGATTCATGTTCGTTTCAAGCGGAAATGAAAAGTTCATTCTCTTCTTAATTTAATCTTTTTTGGTTTCTGTTGCTTTTCAAATTGGACTGATCGAACGCTCCGAACGGAAAGGCGATAAACTAACCATAGGAACGATTGATAGGTGTTCGATTAGCATCGAGCACGAATTATCGACCCAAACAAGCTTCAAGAAGCTTGCACGAGCTAAGTACACATTTCTCCAAGTCGGACAAATATTGACTCCTTTGGATACACACGATCGAGAGATGGTCATTCATCGGATCAAATTAGCTCTAATTAAGAAAATATTCCACGACAATACGAGAGTAGATCGAATGTTTTTAACGTGATTTAGTATTTGAAAAATTCATCGACGTTCTTAAACCTGAATTCATCTTACTTTTTCGAAAACGTTTCTACGGAATATCGTATGTATATTTACGTAACTACTTTTGGTCGTTTACTTTGGCAATATTTTCAAGCCGTCGCGTAAATATGAAATAACGCTGAGCACATTATCAGTAATCACAGCGCGTCGAGTGCGGATTATATCTCAAATTCTAATCCGCAGATATCAACTCTTAAATCCTGTAAATCTATCGTTTATAACATCCACGAGCTTTGCTAATCGTTCGGCATAATCGGCTGTTAAATCGAGTCCTCGCTGTGGTCCCACTTCACAGGGCGTTATTTTATAACGTAGTCAGATTCATCGATTTCCACGATAACATCCACCAAGTACGATTTTCCATCGATTCATCGAAAACCAAGGTTCGTGAAATCGCGTCAAACCTGCCTCTAAACAAGCCCGGTTGACCGATGCTAAATTCGTTGCCTGCGTTCAAATTTAGGCTGAACCAGCGTGTTTGGTCGACGTTGGGGTTGCGCTCGATCCTGACAAATCCCGATCGAATTACGTACTAGCAGATCAATTGAAAAGCATACGAACGAAATCGATACGATATAGAGCAAATCATCTAACCAAGTCCGCCACGGTTGTCCTGTGTTTCTTCTTCAATAACGATGGAAGCGGAGCAGCTTCCATAAATCGATCGGAAACATCAATAGCATTCAGCGCGATTCATTAACCATAGGGACCAATCGATTCCTGAGCCGAGTCCGTATAAACACTCGATCAAAGACGTACGTACACATTACACGAGCCAAGTACAATGCACACAGACAGTCGGCGTCGTAGCCACGGGCCTGTTTGAGAGACCTCTTAAAACACACCCTTACAGCTCACAGCGGCGAGAGAAGGAAAGCTGGTCGGCGAGCTGTTGCTGGTCGTCGTACTAGTCGTCGTCGTCGCTCTCATTCAAAGGGTAACAGAGACAAGAGAAGGAGAGACAAGAGAGGAGAGAGGCCGTGAGATGTATAGCGTGTGAAGGGGTAGTAGTTAACGAGGGGAAAAAAAAACCGGTGGAAAAATTAGAAAAATTGGGGTGGGGGGTAGTTGGGGGAGAACAGTAGGTGAAAAAGGACGAACGAGGGGAAAGCTGGGTTGGAAGCGAGAAGGAAAAAGATCGCGGGGTAGCAGGGAAAAGGGTGCCGCCCCCGCGAGAAATTTCGGTCCCGCGGCCATTGCAGCGGGAGGGCGTGGCCGCGCAGACGCTGCCAAAGAAAAATCGTCGCTCGCGACCAGGAAAAGCAGCGCGCGCCGTGCCGGAAACGCGCGACGCGTTGCGCGAAAGAAAAAAACGGGGTGCAGGGAGGGCGCGGGGGTCGCTGGCTAAGAGGACAGGAAGAGAGAGGCAAATGCGCACGAGCGGGCAAAGAGGGCGCCCTTTCGCTTCGCCGGAAGTCGCCCTCTTCCTTTCTCCTTTACGTTAATATCGTCGGTACCTCTTTTTCCACATCGCTCTCTGCTACCCTTCGTGTCCTCTCTGTCCTTCGCGTCGAACTTTCTCCTTTTTCCTCGTAGTCTCTCCGCTTCACGATCGAGAACATCGTATAACCGTAGCGCTTTTCGGCCTGCTCTTTCTTCACCGAGAGCTGGCTCGGTTACCTCTCTTTCGCTCTCCATCGTCGTCATCCCCATCGCGTCACGGTTACCGAGCCGCCTGCTTTCGTCCCTTCTCCACTCGCGTCCCTCTGCTCGCGACTTTACTCTCGGCTCTGTCTGTTCCATGTTAGTCGACACAGAAGGAGACAAGGTAGGAAAGGAAGAAGGGGGTGAACAGCGGGATTAGCGGCCTGAGGGGGTTCATAGAGGATGGCGGGGGCTGGGCAAAGCGTGCGTGCAAGTAGAGAGCGAGCATCAAAATTATTTTCCAGTGGGCACCACCGCCGGCGCGGTACCAGCCCGAAATTTCAGCCCTTTAATTTCAGATGGTATGATAATTCGCGGCGATATTTCACACGAGTCTGGAACCTGGCTCAACGTGGATTTTATTGCGGACGGCCAGCACAGTCGGCTACCAAGAGGGAGAGGGCGGGGTCGGGGCAAAAATTTCCACGGAATTACGGAAAGGGGTCCACGAGAAGGGACGGTCTACGAAGTTGTTAATTAATCTAGGCATCTAGATATTCTGCTCCTCTCTCTGACGCTCTACGCAACTTGTCCGACGAAACTCGCAAATACACTGGATGCATCATCAATTTACGCTCGAAGCGAACACGGGCCACGCGTGTTGAGTTATTCGACTGGCTCGCGCCGAATGGGAGAAGGCGGCAACTTCTTCCGCTTCCAGAGTCGCGTCGTCGCGATACGCGTCGTGGCACGTGATCGTATCACGAAACTTTAAAAAAGAAATATCTCCTATACTCACATCGCTGATAGCCTTTCTTTTATTTTTACAGGTTCACCAATAACGTTGATTCGATCGTGGGCGAAACTGGCTGGAGATCGTGTCAAATTATCTGGAAGAAGAATGCAATGGCGATGATCGAGCTCTGACGATGATTGCGCAAAGAATAATTTTTGCGTTATCAAAGGCGTTACAAAATTAGTAATCAACTTGTTTCTCGTTATAACCGCTATGTATCGTATAAGCCGTTGAGAAGCTTAATTGATCTGCTCTGAAAAATTCAGAAAGTTGATGACATTACAAATACTATCTTCTACGTTTATTTTAGAATTTATCTTAGAATTAAATACCAATTAATTATTAGCAATTAATTCTTGATCGATTACGTACGTAATAAAATTAAGAACTTGATAAAAAATGGAGTTCATCAATTTGTCTTCTAAGAGAAAGATATATATGGAAATGTATGCATTATGAATAGAAGAGAAATATATGTGCCTGTATGTAAAAGATTAGCGTTGGAAATTTTATACAGGCAACCTGCCAATTTTTCCTTACTATTATTTAATATTATTTATCTTTTAGAATATTTGTTGTATTTCTAGAAAAAGTATTTTTAGGCGAGATAAAGGTAATTTGGTACATTAGGTGTTATGTGTAAAAGCCGAATTCTGTCAATAGTAGTTGCAAATGCTTTTCGTCTATAGCAACTAGTTTACTCTAGTTAATTACAAAATTAATTGTGTGTTGTTAATTAAAACTAGATAAATACGTTTGGGTATTTCTAGAATTAACTAGTTAATAGTAGTATTAACCAAAAGCTTCTGGTCAAATTAGTTTTGGAAATTAGTCGGATCGTGCATAGATAAATCTTGAAACGTATGATTAAAAATTTCTACTAACTACTAACTAATAGATATTTACTATTTATTTTCCCTTTAAGTTCATAAAGGTGATGGTCAATGGCATTCAAGTGATAAACGATATAAGCCCTAGAATTAACATAAATACGTTTCCTGATTTAAAAAACATCACTTGTGGGATTTGCATTGTTCAGCATTTCAACTTCCCAATTACAAAAACAAAGCAAAGCGATAATTACAATTTTTAACATGTCGAATTGCGTTCGAGACAACTACAAAATGAAATATCTTTAACAAGACATATTAATCCATTAAAACATCTAAATATGTATTACCCAAGCCTCAATTAACTATCTTATGATGTGAACGCAGTAACGTAAAATGAAGGAAGTCTCTGGTCGAAATTCCATTGGTTCACAATTTTATTTTCCCTGGTGTCTACCCTTGTCCACGTTAGTCACCCCCAAACAATTTTCCCCGAAATTCCGACGACATATCCCTGCCACTTCGTGACGTCTAATCCCGATCGGTGCGTATAGGCAAGCAGCAAATGGTCTGAGCCTCCCCGTGCTTTTCCACGTCCACGATGGCCAATGTGCCTCGGTTGTAGTTCTTGACCGTAGAAACACCACCAAGGATTCGAGAGAAACAGAGAAAGCCGTGGAGAAGTTTGTTCTAAACGGCGTAAAGCGGCGCAATTTCGTTTCGTCGTGGGAAGGGTGTCGAGGTGATACGTAGGGGTAGCTTGAACGGTCGAACGAGTCGGATAGGGAAGAACAAGAGGAAGCTCGCCCGAGGGGCAAGAGGATACAGCAGATCGTCCGGGGAGAAGTGACAATTTTTTAAAATTAAGGCTGTTAAACCTAATCTGCAGGTGTGCAGGCGCACGCGCGAAGAAGTCGTATAAACTCCGCTATACATATACACCGTGGTGGAGCCTATCTACTTTTCTCTGTCTGTCTCGTTTCGACTCTTTTCCCGCGTTTCTTTTCAGGTATATACCTTCCCTTCGCGTATATAGCTGTTCAGGCTGGCTTCAGCAGCAACGCTGACTGCGCCGCTCTCGGCGTCCCTGCTAGGTGGTTAAATTGCCGCACGAAACGTTCTTAATGTCCAACGGCGGTGAGCCTCCCTCTCTCTTTTCGCTTGATATCAACTCTCTTTTTCCCCAGCGTCCACCCTTACTCGTCCTTTCGTCCTTTCTTTACCTATCTCCGTCTCTGTCACGCCAGCCTATTCCGTGTTTCCTTTTTTCATCCCGACAACCTCTTTTTCGTCCGTCCTTGTTCCATTCCTTCGTTCGTTTCCCGTTTATCTCCTTCTATCGTTTTCCTTCGTCGCTATCGCGTCCTCCTCACCGCGACCATCATCGCGCTCTCTTTGGTTCTGGTCTTTTGTCTCTGTCCCGCGACCACCCAGCGTCGTTCTTTTTTCCCTCTATCTATCCATCTCTTGGTATCGCAGCGTGTTTTCGAAGGGTCGGCTCTCTCTTTTGTTTTCCGCGGGGCTCTCCACGCGGCGTAAACGACCGCGTTGGTCGCCGCGGCGCCATCGCGCGCGGGTGCGTCGAATGCCGGATTACGAGCGGCCGCGGCGCGATAAACGCGCGAATTGTGTTTAATATCGCCGGTTATCTGGTCTCGCCACGATGCACGGCATCTACGGTCACGAGGATCCTCTTTTTTCAACACTGCTTTTTCCGCCGCGTTCCCATCTTTCGTGGAACGAGGCGACCGAGATCAACCGGTTAAAACTCAGCGAGAGTCGCGAACGCCTGCTCTAGTTGCTTTAATGGCCGCCAATACGACGTAATGTCGCGGAAAACGCAATGTCATGGTATAATATCGCTGCACTACTTGTCGACGATACCGTTACACTGCCAGAGCTTAGCAACTTGCTTGGAGAACATTTTGTTTTCCAACCTACGATCTCGAATAAGATTCTTTGATGCTTCTTTTATCGTTACTGCTTGTTTTTGTTTTTATTCCTATGTCGAAGAATTTTTTATTTCGCACCTTCGTGTGTTAGGGAGACGTTCTTGTACCTCTTTACAGGTTTCTTTTACTACCCAACGGTGATTCTATTTTATTTATTTATTTTAGAAACGATGTAGCTTCAAGCATTTTTAACACGCGATTGTTTGACGCGTAGGAATTTTTAGAGTGAAATATTTGAATATTATCTTTGTATGTTTTAAACGTTTATTTATATTTTTTGCGCGATGCTCCTCTTTTTTTTTTAAACAAACACGTTTTTCATTGGTAATAATGGCAAAAACTTTTATGTAAAATTCAATCCTCTTGTTATCTCAATATTATTCCATTTGCAGCATTTTACGATTTTTATGTATTTCACAAGGTTTTCGAAATTGTATCACGCGAAATAATGACTGCAAATAATATCTAAAAAATGTTTTAATCTTTATTCCATATATCTTAAGAAAATGATGAAATATCAGAACGTTTACTCTGCAAAAAATTGAAAGCAAATGTTTTCGAAACACCAAAATAGAGCGTCAGTAAATTACTTATAACTTGTTCCGTATATTCCGGAAAAATTGTATAAAAGCTAGTAACAGTAGTAATAGGTTTTGCTCTTTTTCGAAAGAAATTTATATTCCATTTTTTATTAAAAAAAATATTCGGTTCGCCCATTTTTTTCGAGGCTTTCAAGGTCAGTATCGATTTCCTTTGCATAGTTACTTACTGTACGATGAAATACACTCTGTATATGTAGGAAAATAAAGGTATATGGCCGCGAATGGAAAAATTGAAATTTCAGTGGATAATTAAGTTAAACAACAAGTGAAAAATAGAAAAGTAGATTTTTTACAAAAGATTAAATGTGATTTGGAAAATTGTTACTAACATTTCGGGATGAAATTATTCAAGCTAATAAGGAGCACAATCGGTTCTCTCGTAGCAAAAGCAATGTTTTTCCTTCTATGTAGATGTTACGATATCGTATTCTTCTCCTTTTTTGGATAATTTTCCAATGGTGATAAAATTTTTGATAATTCGTATAATATATTTTTCTTTCTCCTCTTTGGGTATAACTTAATCGCACATTAAGCAAATAAAAAATTTCAAATTACCTGTTATCGATTTATCTAAAAATTGATTTCATTTGTCATTAGGTTTTCAAATATTAGAATACTTGAATTTCCCTAAATAGATATTATAATACTTAAATTTTCGTCAAATTATCGATAAAATAAAACTGAATTAAAAAGTATTGTGAATCAATTTAATACGTGTACTGTACTCTAATTTGATATTGGCGATTTCTCCTTTATATGTAATTAAACATACCGAATATGAAAAATATTACGGAATATTTTTACTTAAACGTAACAGCAGATATTGAAGATGACGTGCTGATTAATGATAGATTTCTAAAGGATCGAAAACAGAACCTGTTTCGTAACCACGTTCATTATAGATCCAAAAGTACGATTTTATTTAATTTTCCAAATTAATGAAAACTTCTGGTACATATAAAAATACTTTAATAAGAAAAAAAAAAAAAACATGAAACGACGTAAATAATAATATTACTAAGTGTTAGTCTAATCCTATTCCGCGTTCCTATTTGGTTATCACGGTATTTTGCTAGAGTATATGTTCGAATTATATTCATTTTCAGTATTATCTGCTAACAATGCTCGACACCATTGTTCCATGCTTGCTAAGTAGATCTGGCAGCTCATGAAAATCACGGAAAGCTTATGAAAGTCGAAATTCCCATATCCAACGTACAATTCAAGATGACGATTGCTTTAAGACATATATGCATTTTATTGTATTGAAAGATTAAAATTATTGCAGGAATGATTCTCTTTGATGTAGCGATGCACGATGGCTACGTCGAGAAAAATACTTCTCGAAATATTGCGCGTAACTTTTTCTCGCTGCGATGCCTAACATACGGTAATTTTCGCTAATGAATAAAACGCTGATCGCAGAATGAAAAACGAGTATCTAAGTTTAACATTTTCTTAAACAATATCCTCCAAATATGGTGAAATATGACTTCTTATATTCTTATATTTGACTCAAAATTAATACTAGAATTAATACAGTGAAATACTATATATAATATAGTAAAATATTATGTAGATACTATACATAATAAGTACTATAGAGTTTCTTAATTTTATATATGCATTTTATACACACATAGTTAATGCACAATTTTGTTTGCGCAATAAAACAAATTTATAAATATTAAGAATATATGTAAACCGTATTATGTATACATAAAAATGTATGTTAGAAATGTATGCAATTTTCATTTTTGTATAAGGTAGAATTAATATAACAGAACAGTAATATATATATTATAAAGTTTCTTAACTTTTATACGTTGAATATAAAATTTCATATATGTAATGAAAACGCCTCGTAAATGTCAAATATATCATATTCTTGTGTTTGTCACTGGAACAAATCCGTGTCACGATACGATATTCGGCATTGAATGTGCACGCCACGATAGGTCGATGTTCGGTCTCGTGCGCGATACTAAAAGAATTCGAACGAGGTGCTGGGCAATCTTATTACCGTAATGTACCGCTGATGGGATTCTGAAGCGTGTGGACCGTTTCAGCAATTATCAGTCGATTATCAGACACTGGTGTTACAGTGTTTCGGGTTTCGTCGCGCGCAAACGTATTCGACGCTTCTCCCAGTGAAGCGGATCGTTGCGAGGGTATTGCGAAAACCGCGAATACCCGGGAAGCTCGAGTTGCTTCCGGTCGACACGCCGCGGTAATGCGAGTAGCGATTTTCAAAATGGTAGAGAACAGAGAAACGACCGTTTCGGAAATGATAAATAGGAGTATTCGTTGTTTCCCAACGCGGTCTACCGTTCCGGCAAACGCCGCCTCTTTCACTGCAAATCGTTCTCGTTATTTCGCGATGATATTCGGCGAACGACATGCTGAAACGTTACTCTGGATCGTTTTAATTCATCGTGACCGTTTTACGATAAAACGCTCCCATTTGGAATGTTTAAGCACCTGGAATTTTTCAGGGATCTAAGAAATAATATTTAGGAATTGAAAATATATCGGACTATATCTACATCTGTTTCGTGTGAAATTGGAAAAAATTATAGAGAAAGATTTTGCGATATCTTTCGAGCATTATCGTTCTATCGCGTGAACTTTTTCGGTGCATTGATGCATTTTTCTATAGTAAAATCTCATTATTTTTTTTTTTTTTTTTTTTTTTTTTACGTTGATTCCTTAAATTATTCCGCAAATGTAGGGTGTCATTAAGTTTAATATCTTAAGAAATTACAGCTCTAGTAATTTCGTAACATTTTTGTTAGGAAGATGATACATTTACACTGTACATGTGAATGTGTGTGTAAGTGTCAGAGAGCGTCCGGGCCATAGTTGGGACAAAAGACGATTGGCAGTCGTTGAGAAGCATCTGGAAGAGTGGGTTGACAACAAGCTTGCGTGCGAGTAGGTTTACGAGGTCTTCAGAGTATAAGATATGTGTGTAACTGTTGTGTGCTAAATAAAGTGAATTATTTGTATTTCCGAATCCCTCCTATATCTTTACAATTTTATTAGAGTTTATAAAATAGAATACAGAACAATTCTGTGCGAGTATCAAGTTCAAGCTTATACTTTGGATATTAAAATTAAATTTCAGATTGAACTAATATTTTAACACAAACATTTCTTACTGAAACACTGAAACCTTTCTGAAATAGTTACTAGACTCAAACTATCTAATTACATATTAAAACAAGATATTCATGAATATTATAACCAAATTCATCTACCAGACAGAGAATGATCATCACTTGATATACATACATACCTCTTACGCGATACAAAATTTACCACAATATGTAAAACATAAATACGAAACGAACATTCACTGATTACATACCAAGGTTCTTCAGCCATCTTATTCCACTTTTTCAGTATATTGTTAATATGTTTTTCAACGATACATACGTAGTTCTAGCGGTGTCGAAATCGTTAGGCAGGACAGTCGCGAGAATACGCGACATGGAAGTTCTGGCGGTTGTCGATATCATTTATTCTACGTTTCAGATCTGTAGCGGCGCGCTCGAAAAAAACTCGTCCCACGTGGAACGTTGTTGAAAGAGCAATACAAATAGAGGTTGCAGTTTTCAGCACGCATATCCCTTTGAAGCAGAAATTGCAATGTCGAATGATGGAATTATGTGGCAGGAAAGTGTAGATCGCGGATGGAACGAAAAAGATACATATATACGTACATACTCCCACACATAATCACTACCAATGAAGCTTACTATATGAATCCCAAGTAAATGCATTTGTAATTGAATCCGTTTGCTACAAGTTATTTATAAATCGTCTGGAAGTCGAATTATCTTTCTTGTCACGCTACTACGATATTGCGTAATTGGTAGTCGATCATGATAGGTACTAACGAGATGACAATTCAAATTAAAGAAATAGAGCATTCGAACATATTAAGTTAGATAATCTTAGTAATTAACTTAATCTAAGTAGTAGTATCCTTAGTGGTCAGGTATTAATACGATATACTTTACACTTTTAATGTACTAAAATAGTAACGTTTAATCTCTGATGTTAAAAATCATATATTGTACTGAAAAATTTGATCATGGACACATACATGCGAAAAATAGCAAACTTTAGTTAATTAATAGTAAAGTTCAATATGAACTACAGTTTTGTCTCAACAGATGTGATAACTACTTTGATTATTCACTGCAAAGAGGACATTGAATAAGCAGGATGTTGAGGATATTCAGTGTCCAAAGGGATATGTGCATCTAGAAGTTGCATTCAGAATTGTTAATGGATTATGATTGATACCTACATTGGAATTGATTCTCTCATTAGCAAATTGAAAAGTGAGAGTGGAAGGTTGACAGATGGGTTCTGTTTAAATTTTACTTTTTGAATTTCATTTGTGGAAGCCAGCATTATTTAGACTGAGCATAGCACGTGAAAATCTCCTAAAATATTAACATACGTATTTGTCGCTATTAAGATATTTTTATATATTCTTCTATTCTTATCATTCAAGTTGCGATTAAAATTTGAAAGATAATTTGTGTGGTATTTTATATATGTTTAAACCAGAGCAAGTCATTATCTCGTAACAAATAATTAATTTTAAGTATTTAATATTTAAAAAACTTTTCTCGAAGCTAATACCGATGTCCTTGTTCGAAATCGATCTGTTCGATCCAATACGATATTGATTATTTTTTAATAACCCAATGTCTTATAATATCTTATAAATTGTATATCGATTTGCGGGATTATAAAGAAATATTACAAAATAATTAATTTCCAAAAAAACGTAAGAAACTGGATAATTATATACGCATAATAAACCGTCTGGCGTAAAGAAAAAAGATATTTATCCCAACGTCTGATCTGTTCACGTGCATTCGCTGAAAGACACTTTAAAAGCATTTTGGTGCAAGTCAAAATAATACACGAGGCAAGAATGCAGTTACGCGATCTACTATCGGTTTCTTCTTCCCTTTTCATTTTTTCAAGAAGGAAAAAAAGAGTCAAGTTTAAAATGTCCTTTAATAGAATCTAACACGGAGCGACAGGCACGAAGCGAAATGTACCGCAAAAATGAGACGTTCCGTTAAAAAAGGGAGGAAACGGGGGGAGAAAAAAATATTTCAACAGAGTCACGTGTCAGACGCACATTAAATAATCTGAACGTGCTGCTTTCAGGATTTCGTGTGTCAATCAAGATGTCCTGAAATTCATTGTTGCAAGAAAAATGTTACGTTTTTCAATTATTAAAATATGCCGTACTGGCTTATTAGAATGGAGTTTTTCGTGGAAGTGGATTAATATTAATTAATAAATGCTATATGTTGTTATATTTTTTCTCTTGAGTCTCTATTATACTATATGTTGTAGACGATGCAGAATTGTATTAGAATTTGTTCGGAATATAATATAATTATATATTGTTAATGATTATGGATCTTTACCGCCGAAATAAAGGTATGGAAACACTAAATATTCATTTAATATTCACAATAAAATAATTATGCATTTATTTAGTGAACGATTCCAACAATACTAAACGATACAATCTTGCACGTGTCTCAGCACTTCCTTCTCACACTACCTTCCATACCAGATGCCCTTCCACACACGACTGACGACGGAACAGTTTACATTCTTTTGTTTTCAAGACGCCGTGCACACACATACCCATTCTCACACACTACGCAGTCAATTTAGCATATAAAATTACACATATCTCAACACACACACACACACACACACACACACACACACACACACACACATATATATATATATATATATATATATATATATATTTACAGTATCACGTTATTTGTGTAATAATATACTACTTTTATATGCTACTTTTCTTCTAGGGCGAAATGTTCTAATCTATTATTGAACTTATTAAAAATTGGTACTTTACTTGGTCGTACCTTCTTCTCTTTGTATACCGATACAAGATGAAATAGCAATATGAAATTTACATACAAATAAAACTTCTCTCGATTTTAATATTATCCTCTAGTTAATTTTTTCACTACGAAGACAGAGCTTGACCATTCATGGAAATTTTGTCATACAGTGACATCAACTTTTAGTTATCTTTTATGAAAACAGTCTAATGTTTATGTCTAATATTTGTTGTTTCACGATACTTAGATAACTATAATATAATTTAAATATCTTTGTTAATTAATTATTGTAAGCCATTTGTTACAACAGAAAAGCTAAATTGCATATATATAGAGGAATGCATACCTATGAAATAGAATAACATTAATTAAGCCATACGTGGTTGAATCCCACTTGTACAATTATATAACTTAAAAAACTCAATCCCCGTAAGAATATTGAGCTCCAAAAAATTGAATGAAAGGTTAAGAGTGATTATGAAAAAATTCAGAAACAGTTATCATTCTCAACTTCGCGTACCTAGTAAGCTTGTATATTAGAAGAGGTCGGGTGTCGTTGCACCGTAATTTACCAGCTATACAATAACGTTGAAAAATTAGATGTATTATAAGTTATATATTATAGACGTTCGTTTCACAATTTTATAATTTTTTCTCAAATATTATAATCAGATACCTTCCAATTTGTAAATATCCCTGAAATTTAATCTCTTTTGTTACCAAAGTTACTGTTATGTAAGAGTATTCATCGATAGCGATATCCTGTAACTTGTAATTTCCAAAAATTTACTAATAACATCAATTAAATTGAAGAAAAAAAAAAACCGAAACGTTACTATTATCTCGCTCTAGCAGAAACTCGAATTATAAAAACAATTTCAGAAAAACATCTTCGACTTTTTATCCAAATCCGAAGGTCGTCGTTCTACCAGTATCGAAGTCTCCCGGGGTGAGATTCGAAAGGGTAGTAATTCCGCGGCGAGCGAAGCGCCGCAGCGTGGTCACGTTTTCGGCGGTGATTTCTTCTCCGGCCGGCAAAGTAGAATGCACGGCGGCGGCACGGCACCACTTCAAGGGGACCAGTTACCGACGTCGTGCACGCGAGAGCGGGCGGCCATCTTGGAAAAACGAAAGCGACGCGGCGACGTACGAAAAACAAAATGAAGGCGCTTGCGCCGCCGCTTCGGTATTGAGCGAGGCCCCCGGCGCCTTTTTGCATTTTCACCCTTTACTCCGCCGCACCCGGCCTGTTCGTGGCTACCCATCCCCCTGTCGGGACCCCTGCGTGCGCCCCGGCCACCCCCTGGCATCCCTTTTCGCTAGCAGCCTCACTCGTTCTCATGCTCGTCGATCTTTCTCCTCCCGGACCACCTCTCTCTCTCTTTCTCTTCCTCCTCCGCCGCTTCCTCCGGCGAGATTCCAGTGTTTCCAACCGTCCTGCCGCGCTCCACCGTCGCACAATCCCTGCCTCTCGTAGTCTGCCATTCGCTTTTTTGCATTTTAACACGTTTTTAAATGGATGGAAAAATAAATAGCGCTGCTTGATTCGATTATGGCCTCGGGTAATCGGTACTCGGCGATTCCTTGCGAACGCTGCCACTGATTGCCTCCATACTATCTCTATACGTTGCCTCCTCCTTTTCCTTTCCTCCGTTTTCTTCTTTTCTTTTCTTATATGTATGGAAAGAGCAGCCGCAGCATAGTGGAGAGTTTTATCTTTCACGGCCAACGAACGATTTTTCCTGTGTCGATCGGTTTGACGTGGGCCGCGAAGAATGTTAATTCGATATGTTCTAGGCACGGTTACGTGGCGCCCTCTTTTCGCGAGGGATGTTGGAAATATCGAGCGCAGGGGAGAATCTAATCGTACGGACCCCTTTAGCAATTGAATCGTGCCTTAGATGTAGTCCGGTTTGAAGAGTTTACTGCCGTCCAAGCATACGAGAATTGCACGGACAAGTTTTCTTCCGAGTAATTTTTGAGATAAAGAAGGGGTGGTTTTGAAGCTCTGTTTTACGATACGAATCTTTCTCAACGAAGTATGGCTACTGTGTGTAGATTGAAAAGATGGTTTTGATACATTTACAGTTTTACTTTACAATGTTTGACGATACAAATAGTATCTTGCTAGTATTTTAAATCTTACGTACCGACTAATTAAAATATTTCACTTACTCTCAATGGGGTTCTGTTATAGATATCTGTATAATTTCTGTATTAATGTACAAAATTGATATATTCTTGTTTAATCCTGAAGCAACGCTAGAATTAGAAATAAGTAATTTTTAAAGGCGGTACATTTTGATACAACTATACATATACTACATTTCTGCTGTTAATTAATTTTTCACGTCCATGTGTAAAGTATTCGTAGGTAGCTTCCTGCTCTAATATTCGCATTTGTTGTATTTCGTTAATTAGACCATGCGATACAGTTACAGACAAATTTCTGCAAATACCAAACCAAGTCTCCGAATTCAGTTATTTGTAACAATTAAATTATGTTCGATGTAGAAATTCCCTTAGTAATTTCGCTATGACTCTTGGAGAGCAATTTAATGAAACCTATTTACATCACAATATAATACACGTGGAAGTATAAAATTTATCGAATTTCTATATTTCTGTGTGTCTTGTAAATTCGTTAGAAATTCCATGTTTTAAATTCAATATGTTCCACGATATATAAAACATACATATATCCTATAACTCGTCACAATTATTTAGAAATTTTCAATGTTAATTATTCCAACTTTACCAATAATGTCATAATATTTCTTTCAATTATTCATCCATAAACGCGAAACGATTCTAAATAAATTTCACAATTTGCTCACTTCCGCATCATTACGCGCGTAAAATTATACCATTCCGTGCACATTTGAAAATTACGATTCTCGCTACCGTTAATTCTACTCGCCATCATCCAGATCTCCATTACCGCGTAGTCTCATTTAACATAAAAAGTGCACTCAACTTTCTTTCCTTACTCCGTACCATCTACTTGCAAAGTCCACGAGCGAGGTTGAAATTTTTCTCGCGGAAAACACTCTCGTGGACTTTCTTCTAACTGCAACGAACTTGAGCTGGGCAGGGTCTGCTCGTTGAAACTTTAAGAAGCACTCGACGAGCGTGGTCGCGTCTCTCGAGGAAGTCAACAACGGTGCCACGGAGAGAAGGGAAAAGGACAAAAGGAACAAAAGAAGGAAATATGTGTTTTATAATGCGCGGTCGTATCCGACGAAAAAATAAAAAGTAGAGGAATGTTTTCGCAAGTATGTAATACCCGCGGAAGCGGCAGTCTCTCTTAATAATCTCACATTCTTAAGCACGTCGACTTAATTTACATTTTAACCGCTTCGCGAGGAGAAAAAAATTCCGTCCTTTCCAGAGATGACGCGTTTCACCCTGCGATCGTCACCCTTGACCATCTTTCGACCTGGCTCTGCTGCTTCTTTTAAACCCTAGCAATCTTCCGACGACGTTTCTCGAGAGAAAATGAGTTTTTATTCCGCGTGACATTGGATTCGGCGAGACAAATCCCTGGTGAAACCGTGAGTCGGTGACCAATACTAATGGAAATAGACGGATCGATTTATCCTGAGATAAACGTCGTTTCCATTGATTGAATGAATTGATTATCGGTGACCTTGAATGAGATACTTTATCACACGTAAGAAATAATCAGCATATTCCTTTTTGCTGTTAAAATGATAAAGGGTAGTTTGGCTTTTAAACGAAATGTTTTAGTTTGTAGGTATGCTAAATATAGAGTTTGTAATTTATTGGTTTTTGTGCTTTGCTTATGTCTCGCTGTGTTTCAGAGTACTCCTATTAATGAATGGAAACATATTGCAGAAAAATGCTTAAGATAGAAAGAATATATTTTAACGTACGTGTATGAAAGAGATTTTGTTAAAATATAGTTATCTAGGCTTTATAGCATCTATCGTTTAGATATTTAAACAATATTCAATCTTCCTATTAAATATTCTAGCCTCTTTGCTATATTTCATAAATATCAGTTAAAAACGAGGAATAAAACTAGTTAAAACTATAGTTAAAAGCTACATACATATATACACCTGAAAAATTGAAAATTTACCTTTATACAAAATTACTAACATTCTATTCGTCAACTGAAAGCATATTCGATCAACCCTGTCGTTTCAAAATTCAGAGACACGAAAAAGCGTAGAAAGAGTGGTTAGGATCGTAGAAGGTCGCGATGATTGTATAAAAGGGTCGTAAAATTGTAGGTTAATTCCCTAAGACAGCTTCACGACGATCTTTCTTAACGCTCTTTCACGAGCTGCTGCGCCCTCTTCGAGTGCGCACTTATTAAGGGTTGTTACCCCTTCCAGCGCGATCCATATACGCTTATTCGCTCGCAGCTGCGTGTGTGCAAGTTTCCCCACCATCCTCGACCAACCCCACTCCAACTCCTTTCCTGGCCCTTTCATAGAAAATAGTGGTGGGGTGGCGCGATTAGATGCATAGGGGAGTTTAGATGAAAGTTTAGATGAAAGTTTAGATAAAAGGCAGGGTGCGTCAGCTCGCTCTTCGCCGAGACTGCTTGCCGGGAATCTACGCGCGCACGAATGCGAATGGCGACCCAGCCACCCTTTTCGTTTCGTCAGCCAGGCCAGAATCTTTTATGTCTACGTTGGCAAATTATTTCACGTGGCAAGATATTATTTCTTCTATAGGCTGTTATTAGACATATATGGCTATTTTAAACATTATGTTATCGGTACAGTGTTTGATTGAGAATAATTAATATTCTCTGTCAATATCAATTTGTTCCTCTTAATTGTTTTGAACATTTATAAATGTGAAACTCGTGAGATAGTTCCATCCAGTGGTTTTACAAAGTCCATTTGTGGTTTGTAATTTCGAAAATTTTACGCAGAGTATTCCGTAATCTTTGTACAACTTATATTAGAATATTTAATTAATATCATTTTTATACATATAAATTCGATTTCTTTTGAAACTTTCTTAAACATATTTTTACGAAGCTATTTAGTAATTCAACGAATTGAAATAGAGAACCTGAAGTTAAACGCAGCTGTACGTATGAATAAGTCGTGAAATGAGAAAATAATTTTCTTACCAAAATACTTTTGCTTCACCTCTGATATATTCGTCCTGTTAGACTGGTTTAATAACGCAATTTCATTAAAGTTTCAACATGTCTGAAATTATAAGTCTACGAGTGTTAAAAAGATTCTTACCATTTTTAGGTCATAGCAGAGCTATATCTAAGGAAACCAATAATTTCTTCATAGCTATCACTTTTCCATCAAAATATTGGAATATAGAAGTTGCAAATATTTATTTATTGTGATATCTATATAATACGACATGATATACGAAATATAATATAATACGAAAATATATAGTAAAAAATCTCAAATCACGAACATGGTGAAATAGTTTATCAAGAATGGAAATGGAAACATCAATGGGGAGATCGAGAAAGTGAATGAGAAATGAAATTTATAAAACACACATCATTAACATCTAGAAATTTTTCTTTGTTAACGTGGAAGAAGTGGCAGTATTAATACACTATATTATATCTTTAATAATCAAGCGTAATCGGTTTAACGTAATTGCATATAATATATTCTGTATATAATATCGGAAATCTTTAGATAGCGGAAGGACCTTGGTTAAGAGAGAACGTTGAGAAACCACTTAATTAATACCGAGAAAATTAATAAATGTACCATAGTGGTTGTTGGAATGTGAAACAATCCACCGCATACATTTCATTTTAGTACATTTTAACGTTTAATTTTTTGGTACCATCTAACATGAGAAACGATGCCTAACGTTTTAATCGTTTGTGCGACTAAAGCTAATTTTATCTATAAAATTGAAATTGTGCAAAAAATGTGCAAATTTTTAAACGAATAAACGGATCCAATGACGCTATGCTATATAAAAATTACTGTAACCAGAACTATTTCGAAATTCTTTTTCATATTGCGAATATATTGGTCAAAACGGGTATTTAAAAGGTAATTTCGATCAGTTTATCCAATAAATTAGAGAAACAGCCATTATCGTTTATTTCCATTCTGAATTCAATCGTATCAAATTAATACAGATACTATACCTTGTTATCAATTTTAAATTAATTTCCTCTAATATTTTTTATTCTGTTCTAATAATTAA
The DNA here is from genome assembly GCA_905333015.3 of Bombus campestris. Classification (NCBI taxonomy): domain Eukaryota; kingdom Metazoa; phylum Arthropoda; class Insecta; order Hymenoptera; family Apidae; genus Bombus; species Bombus campestris. Next base: position 10,471,735 of record HG995132.1, read on the forward strand.
CCCGAATACGCATATTCTTTTCTCTGTTGCATTAAGTCTGTCACGCAACTAAACGAAACTCATTTCTAAAATCATGCTATCCCAACTCTGATTATATCTTTGATTTTCGAGTAGTCTTCTTGAACCAGACAGACAAACTTCTTGTATAAAAATTTCCAGTACACTTTAAGTTTATACACATTATTTTCTAATAGTCGGCATAATAACTATTTAATAGTTTGAACCTTAACTTATCTATTCTCAACTCTCGTAAACTACCAAACCGAATTCTTGGCCACTCACGACCCCATCGTCAGTGTCGCGAATTGCGAATCGCGAATCGCAAGTGCATAGGGCTGCCGGGTGCAATGACGGCGAATTTCCAGGAAAAGGGGGATCCCGTTTCACCGGTTGGTTCCGTGCATATCCAGGAGCTCCGGCGGTCCGACGTTGCATCGCGCATTATTTAATGGACGGTTTTTCGCTTTGTTCGGTCGACTCATTAACCACGGGGGCTCCCGATTGTACTTTGCGCCGGTTTTCCGGTGCAACAGAGAACCGGCGCTCGTTGTACCGGGGGGATACAGTCGCGTCGTTGCATAATGAACAGGACGCCGCCACCCCCTAGAGCTCGGTTCGTGCCTCGCCAAGCCCCTGTCTCCCCGTGGCTGCCTCTCGCCGGCGTAGCCGCTGCCTCCTCCGCTCCTCCTCCCTCTCAACGTGTAACCACGTTCATCCCCCTCATCAACCTATTATTTCTCCGTATTACGTTACGTCGCGTTGCGTTACGTGCCGCGCCTCGCCGCGACGCTGTTCGAGCCTCGCTGGAACAACAAAAATGATGGTACGTGCCGCCACGGAAAAAACAGCCGCGTGTTTTGCTCGCGAGATGAACGGAGGCCAAGATATAGTACACACAAAAACGGGAACTCAAGGGATGGCACGAGGGAGAGGGACGTAGGATGGATAGGTGACCGGAACAACTTGTCAGAGTCGAACTGTAATTCATATTTGAAAGGGTATTGGCGATTTAGTCTCTTGACGTACAACTTTTTTCCACCTGACCGACGAAGAATGTACAATATCGTTCTTGACGAAATTGTCTCTTTGTTATACAATACCACGCCTCTGTTTGTGATTCTAACGCTATGTCTTACGTTTTTCGTACTATAAAATACAGGATAAGAAGTGAAAGAACAGAAGTGTTTTTATAAATACGAAAGCGAGATTGCTTATTGGTACTTAGGCAAGGGTAACATTATCTATTCTATGTTCCAGCTAGAACATTTTTCAATCTATATGATATTTCAAGAGGAAAAGAGTCGTAAATGAAACAACTGTAAATTCTATTCTAGGGATTTTTGAATTTTTCTGAACTCAGAATTATTAAAAATCTGTAATAACGAAACTCATTAATCGCTGGAGAAATGCATTAAATCACGTGAAAATCACTAGACTAAGTAATGGAGAAATATGATATTTTGAAGGAACTACGTTGTGTTAAAAAAACGACATTTCATATACGCCAATTTAATAATTAACAATGGAACAACGTTCTGTACACATTCCTGATCATTTATAACGCGAGAAGCTTCCTCTAACGACATTCATAACGTTCGAAACCTTTCCGAAAATACGATTATGTTCCCTGTTAATAGATTATTTTGTATCGTTGCTAGACAGGAAGAGGAGGGGGGCATTGACGCATAGAATGAACGGAATTCGAAATGTACGAGTACTTTGTGAGATTAAAGCACGTTCGCCTTACTCTCTGTCTCTTTTCCCTACTCGATCTCGATAATCCGGTTCCCAGCACGAGCCGCCTCATTGCCGATTTGATGTTAACGTTCGATTTTTCGATCGGGGAAATCGAATGAAGCGAACGCCCCTGCTTCGACCATTTTTCACCGACTTTTTTCCGATTGTGCGCGTCCATCGCTGATAAGAAGCGAAGAAATTCATGGAAAACGACGATAACTGATAACGAACGTCTGTATGCGATTCGAAGAAGGAAAGAGTCTGCTACACTTGTTTTTATTACGACTGGGAATGTAAATTACAGAAACATTTCTTGTATCCTTCTTTCCACCTTTTTTACTATTCTCTCAGTTTCACAAAATCGAGTTAGTTACTATATTATTTATATTGTTTTGTTAGATATAGCTATTTTTCTCTTGTTTTATGTTTAATGCTGTCCTATAACTCAACAGTATACTATAATATTATTTTTTTACGCAGGTTTACAATTCTTGTTTATATTAAAATATTTATATTAATCTAATTTGATCGAATATCATGAGGCTTAGTTTCGTTCTTGCTTGTGATTTTTAGTATTTCCTTTGTAAATGATGGAGTGTTAATGTAATACAAATGATCATTAGATAAGAATAATTGTATGGATATGCATATAGAATGATTAAAAGCACACTCTGTACATGTTGCAAACATTGTTTTATCGTATAAAAGGAGATACATAAACTTTGACAGCTTTACTTTGTACATCGTTCCATTAAAAACGATTCTCAGAGAACGGTAAAAAATCTCGATACGTAGATACAATTGCGCCGATAACTCTTTGTTGATCAATGGTTCATTACTCTTATCGAAGTAAAACTAAAAAATGTTCTCCTATTATGTATCCATTATTCAAAAAAGTATATCTCGTTCTCTTCATTTAAACTCTCAACTTACTATTCGATTGCATTCCGCGATTTAAATTTTAATTCTATCTTCTCATTGCAGTTTTCCGATAACGATTTTATTTAGATTATTTTAAGATTTAAATTTCCTGTACAATTAAGAATAATACAAATTACAACATCACGAAATAATGATTATTTTAAATACCGGTTGTAGACTGAAAAGCTTTTCCCGGTACGATTGCTTTTATACTTAATTTATCTGTATAGTTTGATCCTATTTCAATATTACGTTTCACTAAACAATTAATCTTTCCACAGTGTATGTTACCTATAAGTAACAATGTACCTTAAAATATTATTGATCAATTAAACGATAAATGTATTTATCTTCATTAACATTGGTTCTACATATTTTTAGTATATTACGTTCTCCATTGTAAGAAGCTTAAAAAAAAAATATATACTTCTAATCAATAACTGACAAAAATATATTTTATTCGGGTCAAAAATATTCAGTTATAAGAAGGTTAAGAATATTAAAAGTTACCAAATCAAAAAATAAAGGTCATTTAAATGCAGTCTTAGCATACAAAAGACTTTATCTTGTTGTTATATCGTTCGAATCTCTAAAACAAAAAAGAGATGAAAGTTCGATTTTCTCCTCAGCAATGTAATTGATTTCATCTTAAAACCTTTCATCTTCTATCGTCGTCCGTGTGCCTGTAAGAAAATTCACCAAATCGAGCCTCGGTCAAAGAAGAACCCTTGTTTGAGAGCCATACCCCTCTTTTAACATCGATTCACCCCTCGACTACAAAATCGTTCTTACGAACCGATTTAATCGGCAAGGAACGTCAAACTCTTTCGAATAAAAAGCGTAATGGAGGCGCGTAAAAAATGATTACGTTAGAATTCTTTCTCTTTATTTATCCGTCTATCTGCGCGGCGTCGACGCGAATTTCACGCAGCCCGGTCGTTCGTCTCTGAATTTTTCTCTATGTTTTTAGATATTACGTGCAGAACTCTTTAATTACGAGATAGAAAGGCAGAGAAGAGACAGAAATAGAGAGACAGCCGGTTTGAAGTTCTCTCCCTAACACCCCCACCTTTCGCGCGCTCACGTTCTTCTCGCGTGTTTACCCCCTACCCTTTCTTTCGCTTCATTCAAATGTCGGCCAGACGTTCGCGAATTAATGCAACTCTACGTGGAACGCGACCACGAGAACCCCTCTAATGATCCGTGAATTTTCATCGCGTACCAACAAACCCGTTCCACGCTCTTTTTCCACGCGTGTGTCCTTCGCAATGCGTTCTAACGCATAACTATGCGAGCCACTATGTATAACATTGAAACCACGTTCCTACAGTATGTTTGTACGGTTGGCTTTCTTTGTGCAATGGATACGTGTTTAGCGGGTCGGATGGTAGTGTCACGTAATAAACTTGAGAGAATAATAAAAAAAACTTTTTTTTTCTGTTACCCGTAACTAACAGTACCCGTTATTTATTAGCTCTCAAATATTACAAGTGTAAGCACAATAATATAAACGATCTTAATAGTAGAAGGTTAAGCTGACGACTGCTTCCTCTGGTTTTGGGCGTGCTTTGTATACTGTCTCGAGGGGCTCAAGTGGGGCCTTATCTCCAGATACGGAAAGTTGGTATGTTTGGTGTCACATTCCCCCCGTGTTAGATGGAACCTAGTCCCTTAGGTTCTTCTTGAGTATGCTGCGTTTGAAGTGCACTCGTTGTGGTTGGAAAAGTACTTTGTCTTCTAGGGGTTCCAACGTCAATGGTGTATATTCGTATAAGTTGGAAGTTGAGGCTGCCGGAGGTGCTACGGGCTTATATTCGTTATGAATTTCGGGTCCTTTCTTTACTTTACAACAAAGTAGATGGAAACATAATTTACTTGGTATACATTTTTGTAAGCAATCGAAGACTCCTGCTTTGTTAAGTACGTAAATTCCAACTAAGCCTATTGAAGCGTACCCAAGAATCTGCAAGAAACTTAGTCCGTAAGATTTCAATGAAGTGATTCGGCTTTCGAAGTTCAATGTGGATACTTCTGATTCTATTTGATCAATCGTAGTCTTATAAGGGTTCAAGTGGTTAATGATTTTAGGTGAATTTTCTAGTTTAGAGAGAATTTGTATGTAACTATCATTGGTTACTAATTCAAATGGCTTAGCTTTGGTCTCATATGTTATTTCTCGCTTTTCTTGTCCGATTCGCATGTGTTCGTTTTTATATAATAGATCACAAGAGGTTTCAGAACTTATAATTACTGGTTGGCCTATTACGTGCGTTTCATGTTTTTGTCCACAAATAGCGTTGATTTCTATTGGTTTCTCTGGTATTACTAAGTATCTATTGCTATTATCTAATAAAACAAAACTTAAGTCTACAATCTTATATACTGCGATTTGACACTGAGTTATTCTATTCCTGAAGTTAACTATTTCGTTGTTACAACTGGAGTATGAATCTCTATCGTGTATGGGTTGTGTTTGTTTGCAAATCATCACGGTTCGCTCTTTACAATATTTTGATACGTATTCGAGGTCAGTGTAAATGTAAACTAAGTTAGATATGAGGAACACTGGGTGTTCTATTATTGGAGCTATGAAAACATTGTTCTGTTTAATAGGAATTGGGTATACTCGCACTATATCCCATTCCATGTCCATGATTGTTGGCACTGAAATAATAAAGAAGACTTTGTTCTGTCGGGTAAGCAATGTGAGTTCTGAAATATCCAAGATGCTTTAAAAATTCTCTTCTTTTTGATCGCCTTTTCCTTCTTTGAGTAGTCACAGGAACTTCAACAGTTCTTTTATCACTATCATCACTATTATTTTTTATATTAGTAACAAAATCTAATAAATCATTTTCTGTGCTTACACTAAGTTCTACACTAGGTGAACTATTTTTATCCAACATCAATTCAATGTATTCGCTTAAATATATATATATATTTTTTTTTTTCTTTTTTTTTTTCTTTTTTTTTTCTTTTTTTTTTTTTTTTTTTTTTTTTTTAGTTACAAATTACCACCAACTTTATTCTTCTTTATACTTATAATTGCATTTTTGTTTATATAAAGAATTTTAATTATGATGAATTTATGAAACACTAAAAGTACTAAAATATCTTCCAATGTTGATCTTCCATGTAGGAAATTATTAATTTTGTCTTTGTTTCGAAATTTAATATGTAAATATTAAAATAAGTATGATGACTTTTATTTGAAAGAACTATCATTATGTGTTTTTAATACTCCTATTGGATACGTATGTAAGATGTAAAATATACATATAAAAATTTTTTTTTATATAATACAATCATTTTATGATAGTATTTAGCTATAAGACATTTTATTTATTTATTCAAAATAATATTCTATAATTATATTGAAAATGGACTCATATTTCAAGGTAAAAGGCAAATTGCCAAAGATATCAAACATATAGTTACCTTTCTTTGTAGAAACATAATGCTTTCTTCGCATTTTTTTTGCTGATTTACAAAACTAATACTTGTATTTGAGTTTACAGTTGATGAAAATTTTGAAGTTAATTTTCTTTTCTTCAAAGGTATATCTTCATCTAAAATTTCTCGTTCTTTAATAGAATTTGATGGCTGTACATTTATATTCTGTGATGTCCACTTAGCAGACATTATATTATTTGAAATTTCAGTTATGTTTTTATCTGTTATAAAATTTGCTTTTGTAATATTAGTATCAATGTTCATATTTCTTTTTGATATTTTGAAATGAGATTTATCTTCAGTTGCATATGATTTTTCTGGTATATTTAACATTCTTGAATCTTCTGAGATATTATCTTCCATGATGCACTGGAGATTTTGTAATTTAGAATCTTCCCTGTAGATTGAATTCACCATAGGATCTTCATGAAAATTTAGTACTATTTGTTGCTTCTGTTGAGACATACGCTTCAATTGTTGAACATGTGCACAGTTTAATTGTTTCTTTCCATTTGCAGGTGATGTTTGACAATATGACATGTGAAATGTCGGTAGTGGTGATTCACATGTATTTTGCACATCTTGATAATCCAAAGGATTAACAATAGTAATTTGTGAACATCTTAAACTCAATTCATTGTGATTAGATGGAACAATAGATGAAAATAACTGCTTTTCTCCTTTTTTTTTTTTTTTTTTCTTTTTTTTTTTTTTTTATACTTCTCAAATTTGTTTCTTTTTCTTGATGGAGAAAGATGTTGATTGCTAATTTTATTGTTTTTCATGTTCTCTTCAAAAGAATAATTATTTTCTAAGTTACCTATATGACTTTTCTTCAATTCATAACTTGCAAAAAATTTGTGTACGTCATATGACAAATTCTGTGATAATTGGAAATTCAGCTCAGAAGTTCTTGTTACGGGGGTTTCTTTAAATTCAGCAAACATTGTTTCTTCAAATACTAAAAAATTGTTGCATGCAGTTTTTAAGTCAAATGCATTTGATTGCAATAGCCAAATAGTCTCATTTTCGAGCCCTGTGGGTGCTCTAGGTATGATGTTTAACAATTCGTCACGCATTTTTGGAATACATGGACCTAATATCGTTAGAGCCATCTTATTCAATTGCCTTTTCCCTTCATTCGTCTCCTCTGTTCCTTTTGTGCTGGCAGATGAAGATATTGCCTCAGAACTCTTGTTGCTTAATTTTCCATGTGATTCATCGGATTCATACCCTGCGAATATGTCCATTCGTAATAATTTATAGTTTGTGTCTGGGTATGGTTCATTGATTGGAAACTCAGACGAACTTTCAGATACTTTCACATCGAATTTCTTTCGAAGAGCCTGATCCTCTATCTTCTGCACTCCTAAAATTTCTTCAAATTCTTCCTTCATCACTGCAGCTTTTGCATATTTACCATCGCGATACTTTATTTGAAGTGGTATATTAGGAACTGATTCATTATCAGACATAACCAGAGTTTCATTCTTTAGTTTATCATGTAAGAGACTCTCCTTCAGATTTACCTGATTATCCTTAAAAATTTCCATATCTTCAGACTTCCGGGATCCAGCTGGAGAACTGGGACTATACAATTCTGTATTTTTTTTCATTAATTTCAGATCTGTCTCAAAGGTATCCTTTAATTGTTCTGCAGTACATTGCTCTTTTGAAGGCGTCAATTCCTTGGTCTTATCAAAGAGCACATTCTCCTGTGAACTGTTGCCCAAACTTTTTATTCGCGACTTACATCTAGTATGTTCTTCCGGAGTCCAGGATGATTCTAACAAATCTATATCCTGACATTTTCTAGGAAACAAATCGATAATATCTGCACTTGTTGAATTCTTAGATGTAGACTTTCTCAACTGCTGTTCAACTATACAAACGTTCTCGTCTTTTATCTTCGTTTTAGCTAACATCGGGTCACAGCATTCCAAAGATACTCTCTCAATATCATGGTCGAATTTATTCACTTTCGTCCATTCTGCACATTCTTCCTCCCACATAACAGGAGCTTTAAGCTTTATTTTTTCTTCAGACTGTGATTCCATATCCCAACGACTTTTCTTGCTCTTTTTGCTAGTAACAACATTATGTTTCATAGATGCATCCACATTTTTACTGACTGCATTTACCTCCTTATGGATGCTCTCAATTATAGTAATGCTGTCTTCTACGCTTTCTTTCCTGTCACTTTTTTCTCGTAAGAATGATTCTTCTTCAATGTCCATATTGTCCGTTTCGTTAGGTTTTACAGGTGGTTGCTTTCTCTGAATATTGCTGATATTAGATTCGTCCATAGTAACAAGGGAGCCTAATTCGGTGGTAGCGTCACGTCCTAAATTTATTTTAGAGAGATGTTTTCCTAATAGTTCTATCTCTGTTGCACGTCTTTTGTTTTCACTATCGATTATTCGTTGCCTTTCCTCTATTAGTCGCGCAAGAAGTTCAATTTGCTCGAGTATGGTACGAGTTGAATTATCCGAAATTCTGGTTGCAGAGGCAATATTAGTAGTTTCGTTTTCATTTTTTCTCGGTGCGGACATGATTCTAATTAAGTTTACTGAGTCTGAACTATCGTTGCTAGTTGAACTCGAAGCGCTTGAGAAACTTGGTTTTCTCGTACGGTAGTGTAAAAATGAATCCAGATTTCCAGCTTACCGTAGCAGTTATGCCCGCTCAGGAGTCTCTGGGATGTTTCCTCTCAGATTCCGAATCTTATTCGTAGGCTTGCTCTGGGCTGACCGTAGTCCTCTCGTCTAGTTTCACCGTGGTGGAACGTTGAAAGTTGCTGCAGGGCTTTGTAGTAACGAAGATTCGCAGTGGTCCGCTGATCCTTCAATCTTCAATGATGCGCGTACGCCGAAATCGTGATTTCGTTTACACTGAAGCGAATGGATCCTGGCAGGATCGCCAAAATGTCACGTAATAAACTTGAGAGAATAATAAAAAAAACTTTTTTTTTCTGTTACCCGTAACTAACAGTACCCGTTATTTATTAGCTCTCAAATATTACAAGTGTAAGCACAATAATATAAACGATCTTAATAGTAGAAGGTTAAGCTGACGACTGCTTCCTCTGGTTTTGGGCGTGCTTTGTATACTGTCTCGAGGGGCTCAAGTGGGGCCTTATCTCCAGATACGGAAAGTTGGTATGTTTGGTGTCACAGTAGGAATGAGACGGTGCTTGTAGAAAATATGGATAATGTTGTAAATGATATGAAAAAGGGGTGCGAGCGTGTTTGTCGAATTTTTTCAAATTATCCTGAAGAGAGATTTGTTTGAATAAGTAGAAAATATAAGATGGGTAGTAAGATTAATAGAAATAATATAACTACAACAACGCAAAATGAAAATTGTGTTAAAATATATATAAATACGAAATTGTGAGTAGAAGATACCTTGTTAGTATTTTGTAAAAATTTAATCCTCTTTGTGTTCAATAGGAATTTTTAATGAATTTAAGATACATGTACAAGAGAATATTGTAAGTTGTAATGCACATTCTAGTCGAGATAAAAATTGAAAATATTCCAAAACACAAGAATCACAATATCGACCTATACAACATTTTTCGTCAATCGATATTTATTCAAAACCAGCGCAACGTATCGATGCCTAACAAACTTCATGGCATCGTATCTAACAAACACATATTGGATTAATTTTTCGCATTAGAGGAAACATTTGCAACATTTTTACCACGTATTTTACTTTTAGCTCACTCAAATGAAAACTATACAAAAAGGACACGATAAATCCATTTTTGTTAAGTTTTCAAATCTTGATGTTTCTGCATGACTAAAAGTGGGTATTTTAACATTACACAATTGAAAAATAATTCAAAGATATAAAAATAAGCGAACCAAATCCACGAAACCAGCGATCTAACTAATTTTACGACAATCAATATTTTTGTATTATTCAATGAATATACTCGATCTAAAAATTAAATAACGCAAACAATTTTATTTATATAGGATCGCTTGACAATCCGAGCAGTTGCCGAAATATTTTCCTATAAAAAAAATTCATCATGATTCATTTACATGATCTTCTAATACCAATGAACTTTCCATACATCGCAAAAATTTCATCATCACTTCCTCGCGAAGATTCAATTTCAATTTCTTACAACCGCGATTGCATAGCATCTTGTAAGACTATATTCGTCAAACTTCTCGAATAAAACGCGAATTCACATTCTGGGGGAGGTAAAAGTGTCGATGGAATGCGATTAAAGGAACGACCGTACGGTTTTCTGAGTTGGTGAAAATGGCAAAGAGCTATCAGAAATTTGGTAACGAGGACAATCAGGTTCCAAGAGACTTTTCCTTCCACTTGCGGCCAGTACGGGTTATCAGCGGATAGGAGGGATCGGCGTGAAACTATGCAAAAAGTTTCCAACGACGAGCCGGAAACCGCACCGATTTCGCTAGGCGCCCTCCTACCGCGACCCTTTCGCTCGTTGTTCCGGTCGAATTTGGAAAGAGGACTGTACGATGAAAATGGAACGCAACTTTACAACATGAACAGACACGTACAGGCGTGACAGGGTGGTGCCTTCTGCGGGCTAAAATTAGAGGGTGCTGTCCGAACTTCTCCGCTACACGTTTGCATTTCCTATGCACTATTTCCCACGTGTGGGTGCGTACAGTCCACGACGAAATCGAGCGAGGCCGGATGCGAGAGACGCACGATGCCCGAATTTGTCAGCTTATCGGCGAGCAATTCACGGCGTGTTGCAAGAAACAATGACTAAAAAAAGCTAACAACAGTTAGATCGAGAGGGAAAGATAGAAATAGGTGGGGGTTAGGGATGAATGAAACCCGCGAATGAAATTGCTTTCGTTTTTTTTCCACGGCTGCTCGACCCGCGCGTTTCTATTGTCTCTTTCCTTGTCTACGCTCCGCTTTCGTTCTCGCTCCTCTTTTTCCCTATTTTTTTGTTTTTTGTTTCTCCTTTTTTATTTTTTATACGCATCCATAATATTTTATGAAATCGATTTGTTAACACGTGTCCAAGAGGAACGAATGCTCGACGTTTTTTCCCACGCGTTGATTTACACGTTGCTCGACATTCGACCCACTCTGAACATAAATTACCTAATTTCGTTCATCTGATTGTTTCACGTGCTTTACAACGCTCTTATATTTGAAAAGTCAAACCCGATAATAATCTACCGGTTCCTTACGTTTCATTAATCAAAGTTAATTAATTGATCAAAAACGTAATGACCATTAGAGCATACTCCGTACTTAAGCAAAGGGGAAAGAGAACAGAAACTCTTCACGTTTCGTTAAGAGTACGGAAGTCCAGTGCAACTTCGAATCCTAAACCGACCTATGCTTATCCCCTGTTGCTTCCTCTATTCGGAACGGCATTCTTTTCCAGCCGTGCAACCCTCTGACCTTTTTACCCCGGTGACGTGACCTCGACTTTTGCTACGGACTGTACACACATGTATACACGCGTACCCTCTCCAGAGGCATTAGACGCAGTGTATCGGCGGCCGCGCTCGTGCGCGAGTATTAGACACCATGCCCACAGCTCATTTGCCAACTCCGGCAAATTTACCAAATTTAAATGCAAAATCGGCCGGTGCTCCGTCGCTTCGTGGAAGTACGAGCGGTCGGGAGATATAATGGAACGGGAGTGACGGAGAGGAAAATTCGAGGTTGATGAAGAGAGGAGGATACACGGTGGGACGAAGAGAGGGAACCTGCTGGTCGAGGGAACGAACGCTCGACGATATACGTATAGGGGTGGAAAGAGGACGCTGGACACGGAGAGCGAGAGAAAATGGAATATAGATAGATAGAGGAACGATAGTATCATCGGTGCGACGAAGAGGAAATACGAAAGAGAGAAAGAGCCAGGGTGAAAGCTGGATAGAACGCGTCCGAGAGAAAGAGGGCGAACGTTGTAGTAGGAAACTCAAATGGTCGCAACGGTGCAGTATAGTAGTCGGCTGGTTGTCAGGCGCAGCATGCGATTGGTTCACCGACCGTGTGTTGTCTCTCTTCTCCTCTCGTTTCGCTACCCTGTACCCGTCCTTATTTTCTGCCGTTTCTACTGTTTCGACTAGCTCGTTCTATCGAGCACTATTCCCCGTTCCTTCGCGAGCCTTGCCTTTGCTTTTGCGCGTCGAGAACGTATCAGGGAGGTAGTTCGAATGAGTGAAAGGCAGAGAAATTGCAGGAGAACCGCGGTAGAATAGGATTTATCTTTTTGTTTCGCAGCCTGGCTAGGTGCGAGCATGACGCTCCGTTTTCAAGAGAGACGGCCGGACTGAGCTTTTCAAGGTTGGGGTTGCGAGCTCACGAGGAGGTACTGGCTACTATATTTCATGTATCTATTATTTTTGCATGAGGAGTTTCTTCGATACAGTTTTGCAAACAGGGCTGCATTTTCTGTAGGATGCTCTATGAGACGATAGATGATTTTTCAAACGATGTATAATATAATGCTATATTTATAGCATAGTGTCTTTGCGTACTACGTTTTGAGAGAAAGTTATAATTCATCGATAAAAAGAACAGAAATATACGACCCTCTCTAATGAATAATTTTTAATAGGAACATTTCCTAGATCTTATCGTTGCATGATTTCTTGTCTTAAATATTATCTTTTCCCTTGAACATTAAAAGCTATATTGTTTGTGAAAACAAAAATGAGATTCGGATTATTTGCTTAACTTGTGTAGACAAGTGTAAAAGCCTGTGCTATAGTTTATTATGCTAAATATGTTTATTAAAACTTATCTAATTATTTCGTTAAATATCATACCGTATACATTTATTTCAACAACAGAGTTTAAAAATAGTAACAATTCTTATTTCCATTCTTCTATCCTATCAATTGTTACAAAAACTTCCTTTCGTACGATTTTAATAACTAATTTGATCGGGCAGAAAAGAAAGCAGAAATAATCTATTTTAAGAGAAGGAAAGTGAAAGAAGTAATTCGTCTACAGTAAACACTTTAACCAAGGCAGAAAAGAACCTAAATGCTCAAAGCGAACCGAGTTATCACTGCGAGTAGTAGGTTAAATGTCACGGCCACAGGGGATGATTACTGACCGCGTTAATTCTTTCGCTTCGCGTGATCTTTTCCTCGACTCAACAAACGTGGAACGGACACCCTCGAAACGCAGCCATTTACCATAAACCAAGAAAACCTCTTCCATTTCCATTGGCTCGGCCGTTCCCGGTTCATCCCCTAAAGAAGCAAAAAGAACTGGCGGGCTATCTCCCGATACCGGTACATCATTCAACCTCAATCTACGAGCCGATGAAACATGACAAAAATGTTTTCCAATAATCGAGTGCACCCTGAGTGCGAATTTAAGGTGTTGTATAACCTTTATTCGACGATGTGGATAAAAATGTCTTAGTCTACGTAACACTCGCTCGACAACTATTCTTTGTATGTCATTTGATAGAAGAATTATCGACAAGCTTGTTAACATATAGAATGGGTACGTATTCAGTTCGTGATAAAAATCTTGGAGAACGACGTCTTTTCCTAGCAAGAAGTTAGTTTTCTATTTTGTTTGAAATCAAGAAAATTTAGCGATTAAAGTGGAGGATATTCCTAAAGATAGATTCTTTAAGCTTCTTATTTTTATTTTTCGCTTTTAAACGAGTTTCAAGCTTGCAAAATACCTCTAAAGATATCCTTTTATTTCTGCCGATGCATATTTAGATCTCTATTTTTCTTCTTTTAACCATACATCCTTCATATTGTATTTGAGTTTAATTCGTCAATGTTTTTTCTTCTTCAAGCATAGATACATCCATTGCTGTCGTTTATATTTACCATTTTGTTACCGCTGTTCCAATTATCTGACGAATACGAGAAATAGAGATAGAAGACTCTCGAATATCGAAAGCAATTAGATTAATTAATGATAATGATTAATTGCCTAGGTACATTGTAATACTGTAATATTAAAATATTGAAATAAAATCCATCAAAAATCAAGAGTCACGTGATTCGAGTTCCAACCTCCAAACTTTTGATATTTATCGTTTCTTATTAAACACAATAAATATTAATGATGAGCATTTAATAAGCAAATATCAACCATCGTCGGTCCCTCGTTTTTCCAATTCAATTCGTTACCACAATGGTAAATAGCCAATATAACGGAAGGATAAATGGTCATGAATCTTCAAGTTCGAGTAAAAATGATAAAAGTATAAATTGACAAATGAAATAAATAAAAGTTAATAAATTGTTATTAGACAATGCATATACATATTAATAACTTATTGTCAATAATTACTTAAGCAAAGATATAAACCTATTTTTTTTATTGACAATTCCGAAATTATTATTTTCCACAACAATGCCATATATTTTCATTCCTTAACTACAAGTCTTATACTTTCATCGTCGGTATATGGTTCTAATGTTAAATCATTCCAAAGACGATCATCAAGGTGCTCGTCTAATTCATGCCACACTAATACTTACGTGCCAATACATCACGCTAAAATTGTTACCGGACCATCCGCGCCTCTTCCAGTCTCCTCACCCCCTTGCCAACTTCCGGTTCGCCGCGCCGGTGGACGCGATCGAATCGTTACCAATTATTATTTGCGGTATACTTCGCGCCGTTTTGTTGTTCATCGATAGTGGCGTTTATTATTCATCGTTCATCATATTGCGGTGGCCGTAGCACGCAGTTACAGCGGAACGGGACGAACCGGCTGCACTGGTGCGTGACGTTACAGCTTTACATCGATGGTTACACAGCTAAACGGAAAAGAGAGTCGTGGTGGGCGAGCGTGGGCGAGCGCGCGTGCATGAACGTCCGTTTCCGCTTGTGTGTGCGTCGAAATGCAAAATGGACACGGCACGCCGCAGGGAGAGGTTTATCGCGAGGCTCTCCTACTTTTTCCTTTTTTTTTTATGGGGGGTTCTGTCCTGCTAGACGATAGTTTCAACTTTCTCGGACGCACGCTCCCTCTCCGCCGATGCTTTCTATTTTTTCTCTCTGTTCCTCGTTCCGGCTGCGTTGGCTGACCGCGTTTTTTTTTCGGTTTCGAGTGGAAACGAGAGACGAACAGAACGGCGAAAAAGCAAACGCGACAAGAAGAGCAGCGCACGCTGTATGCGAACTTTCCTCTTTTTTGATCTATCCTGCCGGAGACAGGTGTCTTGCCTCGCCACTTTGCCGTCCCCGAGTTCGGCTTTCTACTGATTCGTGGTTACGATTTTCCTCGAGAACTTAGCATTCGCCAACGGAACCTGATTTTCCACTGAAAATGTGCAATCGGCTGTTGTTTCGGATTGAACTGCAGCTGGTTCGATGAATGCGTTTAGGAAATGGTTTACTGTAATGCGGAATTAGAGGTTTGAACTTTTCAGTTCGGTAAAGGGTTGAATCGAACGTTGAGAACAAAGGGAGTACTGTGTGTTCAATGTAGTAATGCTTGGCGTCGCAGGTATAGAGAATTAGTTAATAATTGTACTTTTCGTTACTACTTATCTGATAAAATAATACGTATCGCTATATAATACGAATTAAATTCTATTTTTCATAGACTTCCTGTAAAATACAATATCCACGTGCAATTGACGTAATTCAAAATATAATTAATCATCCTGAAAGACTTCTGAAACGTCAGGACCAAACGAGTTTTTTTTTTAAATTATATACTTTACTATCTTTGTCATATATATAGAAAATACTATAACAAAAATGTTTTTTTTTTTTTTTTGCTATTTCCAATTGCTTAATGCGTGCCAAACTTTACAGCGTCAATCTCTGCATTACATTACCTACGTGTAATTCGTGCAGGGAACTTCCATTTTCTTTTATTTCACCGTCAGGAATGGAAGCGATAAATTGTCACGGCGCATTTCGCTGGATCCTGAGAGAGCAATAAAAAAGTTGGGTTTATTTATATATCGCTATCTCCCTTTTTTTATTTCGCTTAACATATCGGGTCTTCGACTCATCGATTTTCGTCGGCAGTACCAAACGATATTACGAGTTATTACGCGTTTGAAGGGTTTATCGATGAAAGAGGTTTATCAAAATGTAAATATATTAGCGGATTGTGTGTATGCAATGATTACGCGTGTCTATTTGCACGGAATATCTGCGGAAATAAAGCGGCCGTTACATTTGGTTAATACAAATCGTTAATCCGCGATTGGCCTGCAACGCGTTCAACATGAATTTCCATTAAAATCGAAAAATATAAATATTTGTCGTTGCATCTTTACATGCGCACGGGAACGCATTGTTGGCTCAGTTTCAAACATGCTCCCCGTCGTTTCGATTCGGCGTAAATATTTTCGAAAATCACCTTGTAATTATACATTAATTTTCACTTTTTACGTCTCCCACTTATCGTTGTCGGCTTGGGTTTGATCGCGCGCATGCGACCACCGAAGAATTTGTTTTTACGGTTTTACGTCCAACCCCGTGCTCGTTCGCCAACGCGTGTTAATTATTAAAGACATTTACCTGTTGAATTGATTTATTTCGCCGTCAGAATAATCGGCCCAATACGAAAATTACAACGGGGGAAATTATCTTTTTAATTAATCGCGGAATAAAATATAAATTGACCGCGAATGCCGGCGATTAAATTAATACACCGCTTACATCGCGAACAGCTGTTAAATAAATTATACAAAGAATTTCATTCAGAGAGATCAACACTTTCCGTAAAATTCGATTTCGTTCTTGCGAATGATATTGTTTCAATGTATACACACACGTGCGTGAGTATCTATTAAAAAATATTCTGCTTTTATATGAAACGCGACACGTGCACGTGGTCTAAATCATCGAGCAAACGATTAATCGATCAAGATTTCGCATTTGTAATGTCATAATTTGTAAAACTGTCTGTAAAAGCTACGTAAATTAAATATTATACAGCATCCTCTACAATTTCTTGAATCGAAACACACTGAAAAAATTTTGCACGAATTAAATATACGATATAATTCAGAGAAGTTTGTAATCCACATCAGAAATTTGAAACGAGATATGGAATGGAAAAAATAATATTTAAGAGAAAATTCGGTTTTATTATCATAAAGATAGACTTAGATATATTTAATGCTTAGATATTTCATTTTCCAAGTCTTCTAATATTTCTAAAAATATATTCGAAAGAACGAAGAAAATTTATTTACTTCTCCAAATTAAGAAAGAAGAGAGAAGTAGAGAAATAATGGCTAGGTAACGTTAACGTGACAACGAAAGGAAAAAAAAATATACTTGGAACCTGGCAAAATTTGATATTAATAGGGGAAATCCGGAATGCGTCCAACACAGAAGATATATCTCTCTTCTCCTTCTTACGCTTTCCGTTCGACTGGCGTAATTTTAAATTCTCACGAAATTTATAGAATTGCTCTCCTCTTCATCTCTCTCACTAAAAAAGATAAGACTAATGATCGTGAATGATCATTTGAAGGAAGACATTCTATCGTTATGCACCTGTCGCTCGATTCTTAAATTATTCCGAATCAACCACGCGATTCTATCTTAATGTGTTACAATAAATAAAGGTGAATTTTACAGATTAAAAAGTTTATCTCAAGTAATAGAAAAATGGTTCGTGATTTGTATTAATTTAGATAAATTTTGTATGAAATGTAACGCAACTCAAAATACACTAGAATGAAAATTTTCCAATTTAAATACAATTTTTATTCTTTCCAGTTTTACTTCTTAATTTGATCACTCTGTCATTTCAATATACTTTTTCCAATAGCATACATTTTCCAAAATTTTGTATCAATTTATATTAATTTAAATAAATATTGTACCGACTCTGATGCGGTTTGACATACACTAGAATAAAAATGTTTTATTCAAACGAAAATTTCGATCATTTTTAGTTGCAATTCTTAATTTGATCAATCCGTAATAATTTTCACTAATTTTCCCAACTATCGTACCAAAACTGAATGCTAACACTTGGGAGCATTTCCGATCATTTTTTACTTTCTTTGACACAATTTCTAGGTTGTCGCTTTCAACTTGGCTCATTCCTTTCAAAACGGAGCTGCGCTGCGTTTGCGGAACAAAGTAATTTAACATGAATTAACATAAATCACTCGAGTTCCACGCAGTTATTCACTCGTACGGTCGCTCGGCCGACGCTACACCAACCCCGGGTGCCACCCTGGAAACCAACCTTGCCCGATCCCTGGCAGTGGCTGATTACAACGTTCTGTCAGAAGTTTTTCATTTTCAAACATTTCACTCGCGCCATGACGTCCAAGACACGCCCAAATTGATTTTACATTGCCGATTCGTTCCTCAGCTTCGATTTTCACATGAGCTACTATATGTTGCAATCATTTTTGCGAATATCAAACACGTTTTCATTATTTAAATATTTTCCTTTGACATTTCTATATGGAAATATAAAATGCCCATAGTTCACAAGGAATGTATTAATCTTTAATCATAATTTACATGCAACTTTAACGTGATGTATACTTTATATAATGAAATATGAAAATTGTTGTTTTAATCTGTAAAGGTTTACAATTTATTCGAAACCAAAAACGTGAAATGTTGCGAGAAATATTGATATTAAAATATATGTTAAAAATACTTGAAGAAATGTGAAATATTATCTAAGCTATCTAAGAAAGAAATATGGAATAATCTATGTTGCAGAAGGAAATGATTTCACAATATTGAAACCGAATCTTTGGAACTCATTGAAATTCATTGAATTTCATAATTATTATGCGTGGTATACAGGGAAAAATAATGAATACGAGAAGGGCTGTGGAATAATAATATCGACTTCGTTACATTGACTTTAACGAAGCGCATTTTAATATTATGAAACCTTACGAAAAAAAAAAAAAAAAAAAAAAAAAAAGAAATAAGAAAGATGTACTATTCAATTATGTCAATTCTAAAGAATGTAACATATCATATGAAGAAGTCTTGAGAATTTAAAAATTATCCAACGTAAACTTAGTACACATGTATCTACGTTTCATTATAGTTCCAATTTCATCATAATTCAATTAACTTTCAATCTTTCTCTGCGAATATAAACTTTTCCTTGTAACGTTACACATTACAAATTAGAAATACTTTTAACAAATTAAATTTATAATATTAAAGAAGTTGTTCGGATGAATTGAAGTCAGTAACTATTCTCCATATGTTATTACGAAACGTGATTATACAGTTGTCGAAATAATACTTAATAGTCTCATGTATGAAAGAGAGTTTGACGAACACCTCGTTATATCCACCTACGCTTAACAAGATCTTTCTTGAATTCCTTTACATCCATTCTTTCACTTACTCCGCTTCAATTCGATCTCTTCGACCAAGAAGGAAAACTGCAGCGAAAGTCCACGTCCCTTGGGTACGGTATCGTGTAAATTATAAAACAAAATCCATCAAACCATTTTGCAGGTCGTTGCATTTTCGAAACATTGTTTTTCGCCGTTCTATTTGAAACGCAGTTCAAGCAGCGCGCGATTTATTTCTATTAGTGTGAAACGTTTGTACGCGCGCTCGTTCGCGGTAAAAGGATATAAAAAGGCATCTTAATATTTTTCGAATATTCGTGACGTTTTATGGGAGACCCCTCGAATTTCGCTTTTTCACGCAAACGCTTGCCGAAACTGGCTATACGACAATTATTCCTGCTATGCACTCGATGTTGAATGTGTTGAAATCGAACAAAAAAAATATACGAAGGGCAGTTGGTGGGGGGGGGGTTAGATAGATAAAGAGAGAGAAAGAGAGCGAGAGAGAAGGAGAGAGAGATGGGAAGAAAAAAATTCAGACTCACATGCCGCGCGCATCTTGTTCAAGCGGTTACAATTCGCAATACGTGGTATCCCACGCGAAATGGATACAAATGGATTTGTACGATGAAAATAAAACAATACCATTTACAAATAATAGACACTTGCGCGCACCGTTTTTCCCAGTCGTCACCAACTAGTGCCATTTACATTTCGAAGTTATTCAAAGCCTCACTTCAATTCACAAGCAGTTGTCCCTATTTTTTACATTATTATCGATCTTTAATAATTTTTTTAAAAAGTTTCACTGCAGATTTTCGCGTTATTAAAATACAATACGCTTGTATGGAGTAATTTAAATAATGTATTTCATCTTATATGAAGTTACTTTGAAATGATTACATGTCAATCTGTTATTGGAAGAAGAAAATGATTTCTAGTTGAGTTATCCCGTTATTTGGTTATCAAATTAAATGAAATGAAATAAGAATTACATATTTATTACCAGATAATTTAGCAATTTCCACTATGTAAAGGGAAGATATCTCGGGTATATAAATAAAACATGAGAAATATAAACTCGTAGAATAAGCTTAAAAATTGAAGAAAGCTAAATAGTAAATACAATCTTAAAGGATAACATTTTCATAATATTAAAACTTTATAATACTATTACAAATGTAACAGATTGATTACACATTGCTAATAAATATGAACATACATGCAAAGATTCGAGAAGTACCATTTTAACCTTCGTCAAAAGCCATGTCAATTATTATCACATTTGATACGTCGATCGAAGATTAGCGAATACCGTAAATAAAGGCGAAAGAAGAAGCATTAATGGTCGAACGATAGCTAGTGTACCCACCATTTATTTTCCGAGAGCCGTGAACGCACGGCCATACGGGCATCATTAACGCCAACCTTAACCACCCCCCATGTGTGTCTTATAGCCGATCCATGCTCTCTTCGAGGTTTATTAACCATTTGCGGCGGGCTGACCTCTCGCTATCCAATAACTGCTCACCGTACGCTAGTCGTTCCTTTTTATCGTTAACCGGATAAGGCCAGGTGTATCGCCTTTATTTGCACCGCTGGTCACGTACACCGATCAGTTCTGTCACTCCGGGGACGCGTTCGTTCCCGAGAAGCTGTCGCATTTTTATTATTTTTTTCGCTCGACGTCGCCACCGTTTCTCCATGGATATGCATTGTCACGTTGTATATTTGATACACGCGAAAGTGGCGGAATGTCGCTTCAACGTAGCTTTTTTTTTAATGGGAGATCACCACGATGCTCGCCGCTTGTTGCTGTTGTTATTGTTGCCGTGATGGAGTTATGGACATAGAACACATGTTTTCGCTTTTTCCTTAACGTCGTATATTTTATAACTCTTCGTTGGTTGAGTTATTACTTGATAATGAGGCTATGTAATTAACCCTTTCGCGACTGCGCACGAGATATGTCGCTACTTCAGTGTCATTTATGCAACGCTATAGACGAAATATCTCGCGTTGCAATGTCATTCATGTCGCGTTATGATATCTCACGTGTCTTCATTAGGATGCGAAACGTCTCGTTCGAAAATTTAGGATAAAGAATCTATTTGAGAAATATTTCGCTCTTGATGCAAGAGGGTTGTATTTTTGTGAATAAATACAATTGTAATTGCAACTGTGATTAGAGAGCAAGACGGATTTTATACAGTACATAGTTACTTTAAATCCGTCGTAGTTTCTTCTTACGTACGCTCAATTTATTTTTCCACGTGCAATTTTCATGTTGTTAAAATTGACAAAATCTTACTGTTTGCTGTAACTTTCTTTGTTTGTACTTACAACAAATAGAAACTAAGTAAAAGAACATAATAACAGAGACTCGAGAAACGAGAACTACTTCTGAAACATCTCCTACAATTCTTCCACTAGTTTTCCTTTCTCTCCTCACTTTCAAATTAAAAATTCAGATGCAAATGCAACAGATCCTTTCCTCAACAAGCACGTCGCCTCCCTCTGTGTCTACGAATCGTTTCGAAGACGGTTAAGATTCTTGCTCCGAAGCGTAGAAAATTTTCTCATCCTGCTCGACCAACGAATTTTTCGCGGAACGGGTTTCACTTGAATGGACCACCACGACGGTTGCTCGCGACCCGTTTCAGGAGAAACTCGTTTCTTCGGATGCTGGACCGCCACGAGGTATGCTGCGAATCAACAGGATCGTAACACGAACCCCACGTGGCCAACGATGAGACGATCCATGGCGATCCAGTTTTTTGGAATGAACCAGATGAACCGGTGTAGACCCCACCTGGACCGAAAGGACCCCCAGCCGTCATTCAGGTTTCTATTCGGCCAGGAAGTTCCTTTGATATTCAGATTTGGTGAGGATTCACGCGATCGCGACGATCGCCTTTGGGGTGCTTTCAGTGTCGCGTTTAGTTTGTGACGCGCATCAACGCGATTCTCTCGGAAGAGACGGGACGTGGTAGAGACGTTTTTGCGACCAGGCTGATCTCTTTGAGGCCTTCACGCCACAAAGAGTCCGCTAAGATGATACACAAGAAACGATATCGCCACTCGGTGTTACCATGTGTCATTCGGCATTCTCTGAGAACGAGCGTCACTGCTTCTGAATTTCGCAGGTATGGTCTTTCTTCGCTGTTACGAATCGTTGTAGAGTTATCGTATTACAACATTAGAATGGACGAAAATCTTTGATATTATAGAATATAATATAATTGTATCTTAGATCCAGAGACATATCTACCTGGAATTTGTAAAGTCTTAATCATGTAGATTGTAAATTACGTACAAATTCAGATCTCTTAATTCAAATCGTAAATCAATCTTAATTTAAATTTATTCTTGCATAAAGAGTTACTTAGCTTTTGTATTACAATTTTATTCCGCTCCTGTGCCCATCTGCAAAACCATTACGATTCTAAAATTTATTTGTCTTTTCGTAGAAACCGATATACAAAACCATCTCATTGTTTTCATCTTCACAAGTATGAACGCTCACTTTCTAAATAATTTATGTCTCTATTCTAGTCTCGGTGTTTTACTTTCGTGCATGGTTTAGTGCCAGGACATTCCATAGAGTTTCCATCAAGTAACATTTTTCGAAGAGTAGAAGAACGCACGGCGTATAATCCAGTATCCGAATTTAAACAAGCCAGTTGGTTTGAAGGTTTATCGAATTCTTTGATTTCTGCCTTCCTTTTTCCTTCCTCCTTTTTTATTTCGTTTATTTTGTCACCCATGTCGATCGGCCGCGCTTGCGTTCTTTTTTCTCCGCTTGTAGAGATCGCTTTAAAGCTGCTTTCATCGGCATTCTTGCAACTTGCCAGCTCTCTTTCTCTCGTTCGTTCTTCTTGCCTTCTTTTTCTGCATCGAGTAACGCGCGTCCGCTTTTCTCCTTTTTCTGACCCGATGAATCGATCAGACGTAACGGAATTAACTCACGAATTACCGATTTATTAGCACCACGTTCCTCTTTATCAACCCATGCGTGCATCCGTCGTTTTATCTCTGTTTCGAATTCCTCACTTTTTCGTTTCGCGTTAACAGTTATCGATCTATTTATCGATCGATTTGTAAGACGACAGATATGAAACTTTTGAGTTAATATGCGAATTACGTTACGTTCAATACGTTACGTTCAGTCTTTTAACGATGCTCATTAGTGAATTGAGTAAAAAGGAACTACTGTGCTCCCTATACCTGTAATATTTCTATATTTCAAGACATGATTTTTAGAATCTCTTCATTTCTATAACCATGCCATTGTTCCCCGTTTAATACTAACTTCAAAAACCCATTCCACGAATTCAGTGAGTTCATTTCACTGAATAATTCAGGAAACGAATGCGCAAGGATTAAATGAAAAGAAATCATTGCCATTGCTATGTAATATTTCAATATTAATGCTACTCCTTTTGTTCGGTATAATTTTACCTAAAAAGATTAGATAGGAAACGACAATTGTTACGCAATGTTTCCTCTGGCAACCAACACGATAAATACCAAATATACACAAAATGCCAAGAATACCAGACCGGAAACAGGCATAAATATGTGGTAGTCTCGTGGCGCGTTATAAAACGGCCTTGACCGAATGATACTGAAAAGAAGTTAAACTTGAAAACCCGCCGCGACGAGCAAAATGAACAAGTAACAGAGGGCAACCCTGGCATTCTTGGAAGCCGGGCTAGAACCCGTTGTTCAGCCGGTGCTTCAGCGTGAATTGCAACTAAACTAAACCGCGTTTTATCCACCGCCACCCCCCCCCCCCAGCCATTCCGTGGCACGGCCATTCTCTTCCACCACCGGGCAACCTCCTTCACCCCCGCGGATCTGCGTACACCGTCCTCTACCCTCGACACCGAGTCTCCCGCGGGAGAGCGGTTAAAACAAATGAGCGGGCAGCGGCGGCCTTAAATTAGCGCCGGCAAGGGTGGTTTTCACTTCTACCCTTAAATTAGGACTAAGCCCGCTGCCTTCAAGTTTCGCAGTTTTGATCGGACGAGTTGCCGTCGTTTTAGAGTTACGCGGATTAACCGTTTCCTACTCCTCGTCAATGATCCTGGCTATAATAGTGATTCAAAATAGTTGGTGATTTGTTAGAAAGGTAGAAGGTGTTTAAAAAATAAGAATCTTCTAGGTGGATTCACTATTAGGGTGAGAAGTGAATTTCAGCATGATAAATATTCTTTTTTTTAATGTTTAACTATGTTTAACAGTGAGCTTCTAAATACTATAAATCGTGAATGAAGGGATAGGATAATTTATTTATAAGAAAAAATTTATATCATGTATCGTATGTTCATGTATATCTCATTATATATGTATATATAATATACTGATGATTAAGGGTACTTTAAAAAACCGAATATCGTCGAAGTGTGTAACAAATATGTAAATTGATAATTAAACATAAATAGGAGATTTCATTTGATACAGTTTAATAGCGCGGATATTCATCGTAAAAAAAACAGTATATTATCCGAAGATTAAAGTACCTAGTACCTATAAAAGAAGATTCTCTCAAGAAAAAGATCCATTAAGACGCAGAAGTCGAGCCAGGAAGGTTAATCACTCGAGAAATGAATCCTATTAAAAGCCACGAAAGATCCTGCGGGATATTTTACGACGAGGAGATTAAATTCTTTTCTCCTGTTATTTCTCACCATCCCGACCCTTCATCACTTCTTTCCAACGACTCTTTTGTTCTCGCCTTTCCCGGCCAAGATCTTTCTCCGACGAACGTAATAACGTTCTCACACTGAAGAGCGTCTTCGCTCTGCATTTCACCCTTAATCATAGATCTAATTACCCTCGTCATTTCTCGGCGCTCGAGCGAATGCATCGGTTTTCATGGAGGAAAGTTAACCGAGAACCGGGTGCCTAGGGGTAATCAAGCCAATGGTAGGTGGGCACGTTCGTTCAACCTAAGTTCGAAAGCGACGAGAATGTCAGTGAAAAACATCGTGAGAGGCGGATTAGTCGAACGAGGACGACGGGGCGCGAAATCAGTCGCGGAATCGCACTTAATCCAATAGCGGTCCTTAATAATCGAATAAAGCCGGGTCCGAGAATCGCATCTAAGCAGACGTTGTACGTGGGGTGTTCGAAACGGGTGGGTCACACCGGTCAGAGGAGAGAAGGTGACGCTGGCATAGGAAATCTAGTCTCTCCCACACCCCCAGGAACACCATTTCCCGGAACTCACTTGGTGTACGTCGCGCGGCTCGGTCGCGGCCATGTTGCCAGAATTGCCACCACCTACCCCCTTTCTCCCTCTTAATATCCCACCGCCTAGTCATCTAGTCCTGCCGGGTCCGCTATGTAAATGTGAACCAACCCGACCCTCCCTCTTCGTCGACCCCCATATACCTCGCCCCTCTTCTATCCCTTCGACTCACCGGCTCTTCTCATCGCCCCCCGCGAACTACCCCCAACTAGCAGCCCCTAAATCTAAGTCCACCGGAGCGGTACAGTCCCAGGAAAAAGGGATCGACCCGGCCGGGAAATAAGGAGACAGATGCGCAGCCATCGCGATTAGAAGCCAGGTTCCCTGGATGGAGGAATATTTTCCAGTATTCGGAAACGTTTTTCTTTTCACGGTGTTCATATATATACATTGTGCTGTGTTGCGGTCTTGTGTGAAATAGTTTTGTTTTCTTCCTTTCCTTTTTAGGAAAATTTGAGAACTAGGAAAGTCAGGAGAGAAAGTGGAGATATAGTAGAACTATCTATCGAGTAAGAATCGGGTAAATATGTTTTCATACGAAAAGAGATTATTTATTTTGAACTATTGTATGAATATTAATATTCAAGAGGAATGGAACGTTTTGAATAAAGCAAGTAGTTTCTTTTAATTTCTAATCTTATTTTTCAATCTCTCCTGTAAGAGACAAGTTCGATAATCGTTCGTTTCATTGATCACAGTCCTGATAATCGAGATTCTATTGTAACATAAAATATGCTTCCTAAATATGAAGAGTAACGTAATACATTTCAAAGGTTCAAAATAGCGGACTTTAAGGAATATTAAATAAGGTATTACGATAACAGGGAGAATGTTTGCAATTTATTAATTACGTTTCTTATTCTACGTTATGTTGTGTGTGCATCTTTGTACAGTTTTTATAGTTACTTTGGTAGTTAATATTTTATGTACATAAAAAAGGATGAAATTGTTGTATGCATAATCGATATTTCCTTTTACATAATCAACAAAAGAGAATGGATATGCAGATGCGGTTACAAACTGGTAAAGCAAAATGAAAGAATATTCTTAGAGCGTTAGCCGAGCCACACTGTTCCTTTCGATACTTTTTTATTAGTTGGGTGAAAAATAATTATTTTTATCAATAACAGTGCCCCAACTAATCAAATTTCCTCTTTCAAAAAAGAGATTCTTATGGTTTGGATCTGGAACATTTTCACATGAAATTAACTATTATTGATTGAAATTATAAATAAGCAAATGTTACAAAGTATAATATAAGATAACTTGCATTGTACGTCAGAATGGTGCATATCGGTAATGGTATATATTCTCATTAATATTTTGTCGTATCAAGTAAACAACTGCTAGTAATTAAGCGTTTGTCTTAATAAAATCTGGAATAAGAGAATGAAACACAACTAAAATTAACCAAAACCGAATGAAAGATCCGTTTGTAACGCTACAATTTGATGGTATCTACTCGAGCTTCAACCACCTCTGCCTAAAATCGCAAGAATAATCCAATGTTAGGAAGGTAAAAAACGAATTTCCATTTCTCCCTCGGAATTCCAGGCCCGAAATAACAAAAAGGGCCGGTTCGTTCGTGGATCTCTCAGTGCGGACCACCCCCTGCTGGCAATTGAGCGAGGGATTGACTCATTACGGACAAAGAAGTAACAGGAATTCCTAGATTGCTAGCAAGCCGGGCTCTTGAGCCCGATGCCCCCTGGGCTACGTTGTCGTCATCGCTATCGTCTACGTCCCGACGATGCTTCGTCTACACAGAGCGCACACACACGTGCAGAGAAGGGCGCCATTACCCCACGGCAGCAAGTTCTAAGCGCGCTAAATAATGGCCGCTAGAAATTCAACGGGGGGTCGAAATGCCCGTATGGCGCTACGAGTATTCCAACCATGTGGCCATGTGTTCGTGCATCCGTGTGTCTTCTAACATACGCCCCGCTTCCATCCACGTAAACCATACTTAAGCGGTCACACATGTGTGTGACCATTTTCCTACGTTGAAAAGGTCACCTTCGTATACGTATACATGTATGTACATATCTGTGACATGCGTGTATGTGTGTACGCTCGTAGGAGTGGGTATTAATTTAGGCACGTAGTCCTTTACCGGACGAGCTAAGAAAAATGCCTGTACGTTGGGGAGCTGGCCCGTTAGAATTTAATCTCACGTCATAGGAGGGCTGGCCCGCTCATCGACGCGTGTATGCGAGGGTGGTGAGCAGACTCACGCATAGTACACCGACACGGTTGGGTGGATAGCGAACCAGCCTGGACGTCGACCGGAAGGCCGAGTACAACCCGAGGAAAGGACGACGTAAGAAAAATGCGCGCTTGGGAGAAAGACAAAGAGGGACGAATGGGGAAGTAAGGACGGACGAAAGTGAAAGAGGGTTGAACCGCGAAAGTGGCCGGGGATGCTTCGAAATCACTTATATTCCGTTCCTGTTAACTCCTGGATAAGGGATAGAGACGCGTACATGTCTGCCCGCTGAAGGAATGCAATTACGTAAAGTGTAATTAAGATTAATTGATGCCCGCGAGCATCGAGAGGGGGAAAGTTCGGTGTTGAGGATCTTAGGTGGATTGAGAGGATTTAATCGAAAAACGGGTTGCAAAGTGGGATGGACCGTGGTATCCCCATTTTGTGGTATTTTTAAATAGGTTCGGGATAATGAGCATTAATTGTAATAATGTATTACGTTTCATTAAATATTACGTACATTGGCTCACGAAAGTATGGAGTGTACAGATTTTTAGATTTTGTAAATTTAGATTTTGTAAAAAATTTTTGCGAACGTATTATACGTTATACGAAATATTTTAAAATTTTATTATCACTGTAATGAGACAATATTATTATAGACACGCTATTGTAAAACGTGAAATGAATTTGGAAATGTATAAGTATTGAAATTATATTACAAGCTTGCGCTTTGCAGAGATTACCTATTATATTATAAGCAGTCCATTTGTTATTAACTACAGATATTAGGTGTGTCCGATCATAGTGCTAATAAAACTTCAAATTACTTTATATAACAAATATAAGATATTCAGGAAGCTTTTCATGGTGGGTGACCAAATATTTTTATGAATCGCTGTACGATTTTTTAACTACGTATAATATTTGTCAAAGAGAAATGATAAAAAAACATGCTCGAACAATATTTGATTATTGTGTGTTATATGATAATCAACGTTTCTAAAACAGTCCATTTTTACCTTACATTTTTATCCTAGTGAACTGTAGTATAAGTTTCTTTTATGTCACTTTGTATACTAGAAAAGTTGGTTTCATGGAAAATTTTCGCAGGATATTATCATAGAAAACCGAAAAGTTTGGTTACATAAATTTTCCTTAAAATATACGTGCTCATATTTATTCATCTTATGCAATTAAAATATCAATTTCTTAATCAACCTGCTTCGTTCTCGAGTTATTGAAACAATATTCGTCACGGCAGAATTTATTTATATACGAAACATTTCAGCTGTTGGAGAACAAAGAAAAATCCTCTCAATAATACGGAAAATAATTAAAAGAATATATCCCAAGTAAGAACAAAAATGAAATGTAAAAAATTCTTAAAAGCATACCGGTGCGCCTCAACGAAAATAGAGAAAGAACGACCGTTATTAAAAGTGAACTTTCAGGAAGCATATTAAAGCACTTCCAAGCTGTAGAAAGACACGCACGCAATGATGATAAACATATCGCACGAGGAAAGAAATAATCTGACTGCCTTTATCGCTATCCCGTTTCACAATTACCGGGACGACTGTGCCCTCTCAGGGATATAGAGACGAAAGGAAGTATCGAAATCCCACTTTTAACTCTCCGACAATCAAACTCTCCCGCTCGGTTAACACATCGCGTGGAGTAGAGAGAGAACGGAGAGGAGGAAAAGAAACGGCGAAGAATAAAAAACTCTAAATCCTCTCTGCGTGCTCGAAAAGGGGAGCAGCGAGCTGGTTGGCCGCAAAAAAAGAACGCCGAATCAAAAGGTAGAGTGCAAACAAAGGAAAAAACCGATGGCAGAGCCGAGGACGACTTAGACGAAAGAAGAAGCGCAAGAGGGAAGACGGTAAGAGAACATGGTCCGAAAAGAAAAAGAGAAAATTCGCGAGAAACGGGTGTGCGTCGAGAAAGTTACGGCGGGCATGCATTGTCGGTGCGGTCTTCGGGCGTTACACAAACACAATGAGACTAGGTTGAGCGTGGGTTTAAGCGACTTGCGTGTTGGTTAGCTGCTTGTGAATCCGGGTAGGTCCGTCGACTAGGAGAGGAAAGGGGGATATACGAAGAGGTGGCGTGTGATGTGGAAGAGGACGAGCGAAGCGCAGAGGGTGTTGCGGGGGGCGAGAAAGAGAGTGAGAGGACGGCAGCGTAGCTGGCGGTGGCGATGGTCGGGGGTTGTCCCTTGCTAAGCCAGCGTTAAGGGTGGCTTGGAGTAGGTACGTAGAGCTTACGGGAAGGTAGGAGGAACGAGAAATCCATGAAAGAGAGACGGAAGGAGATAGGAAGAGCGAGAGAGTGACAATACCGGGTTGTATGCACGTTTGTAAGCATTTAGAGGGAAAGAGCAAGGTAGAAAGCACATAGAAACTAGAAACGAAGGAGTAATAGAGAGGGAAAACGGTGAAGCAGCCAGGTATAGAGGAACAGAGGGAGGACTAGATAGAAAGGGAGACACGCTGGGTAGGTACATCGTAGGAAGAGAAGCCGGAGGTGGTGAATGTGGAGAACGAAGAGGAGGGCGGGTAAGCAGAGTGTGTAGGTTGGTTGGCAGTCTTACAGATCAATAAAGCTAACCACCCTCACCCTCCCCCTTTCCTCGGTCCATCCTCTTCGAATCACCCACCTGACCACCTTCCTTCCACCACCTCCTTCTCATCCGCCACCTTCTCTCCTCCCTCGAGCTGCTGCCTCAAGAACAAACCTCAATATGTCTGACAACAATACCCACCCGATGGATTAGACGCTTCCGCCGGTCTCGTATAAACACCATACCACCTACGCATGCACACGTAGGTTTCAACCCCCGTACGGTTCACCTTCTAGGGGATACTTGGTAGCGGTGAATGTTCAGTCGCGGACACAGTATATGCATACGGAACGATCAAACATCGAGGGTGATATCTCTTCTGGCGATAGTCGGTGCTAACCCTTCTGTTTCCCTCGTCGTTTCTTTTCTTCGACACTTGTAGCGATGGTCGGCGGAATCTAGCGGCTATTAAATTCTCCGAAGAGGGATGAATATTCATGGCAGATCTCGGCGTCCAGCTTTTGCTTTCATCGTCGTTAATTGACACTGATTCCTTGACGGGCCTTTGGCGCGATGCGCTCGTTTTCCACGACGCGAAATTAGATTTAAATCGATCTGCGATGTAACTTCGTTGTGGTCATTTTTTATTCACTCACCGGCGGCAACTTGGAGCCTCGGAAACCGACACACGACTATCGCATAATTATTTTACGTGACCACAGTTTGTTGATTTGTCGCAACTTTGTTTATCTTAACGACTGATTGAAACTTTCAAATTTTTTGTAAAAGATTTCATTTCAATGACAAATTATTTAGTTGCTTACAATATGTGTGCGTATGGTTGTTATTTGTATATATATAACTGTTTAAATAACAGTTAATATATATAACATTTATTAGTATTACGATAATCTTCTTTAAGTAGGATTCGATTCCTCAATACTTTCGCTAGCAGTTAGATGTGTGTATGTAAAAGGAAAAGTACGTTAGGTATGGATTCATAGCAAAAAACTGTATCATATAGCGAATATCGATTCCATAGATTACACATAGCGCCCTGCAGAACTCGTACAGCGAGCGCATTCAAACAGGTGTACGTTATTTTTCTTCGTACGAAAAAGTCCGACCACGTGGTCAGTGAAAAAGCTGAGGAAAAACATGTAAGCATCTAAATCGCGATTAATGTTATTATTTCTTCTGTAATCTTTTGCCGTTGTTTGATAACATGTCATAATACTCCATTAAAACAGAAAAACAAACGAAAAGCCCAATAAATTGCGAACGTCTTACACAAAAAGACCGAAGTCACTCTTCTTTCTGTAACGGAAATTTCTCTGCCGCAAAAGAAAGAAACTCGTTCACCCTTTGAACGGTGGCGTGTTTACTCGCGGAAACGAAACAGAGAGGGAGAGTAATTGCTCGTGCGATTTTTTTTCCCTCAATACTCGTTTCCTCCGAAATTTTCTCTCAGCCAACAAACCCTCGCTGTCGTAAAACTCGAGGAATGAAACAAGCACACGTGGTCAGCGTGTGTGGACCAAAGAGGGAAGGAGCGAGAGAACGGTAGAGAAAGAGCTGTGGCTGCTTGCTCTTACGTGTGTAATCTTCCTGTGATTGTGAGAGTGGCACGTGATCGAGGGTGGGAGCCAAAGTTCACGGACTGAGCGTCGGACAGGCACACGCACACAGAACCACTGTCACGACCCCTTTCAGAATATTTTCTCGGTTCTTTCTTGCGGACCCTCGCCCTAAGCAGGACAACGTAGGGGGTAGCTTGAGGTCCTGGTAAGACCCCCCACCAGCGATGCTTCTTATTGATCGTCCTCCGGCCCACCTACGGAAAGGGGGCATACACCATACTGGTGTGTGCTTTCTCCTTCTCCTTTATCCTCGCTTAGGTCCACCCTCATGGGCCACCCTCTCGCCTTTGTAGCCCACCTACCAAAAACCACCCTTGCTCTCGTCTCCCGTTCTCGCTCTAGCTGAAGTTAGCTCATATCGCATCTCCTCGTCTAACCAAACCGAAGTAGTCTATCTGTCTTCGTTACTCTAGCGTGTTGCTCGATGGTAACCATCGGAGCACAAAGAGCCAGCGTGATCCCTAGCGTCTGGGCACCAACACGAGAGTAACGGATAGTCTGCAAGTACAGTTGGCCTAGCCGAGGAGGCTACCGGCGACGTCAATTTACCGGCAATTTCGTTCCCGGGGAAAATTGATTGCGGTCTACAGAAATTCATAATTAGCTAGACGTACCTGGACTAAAGTCCTGAACGGGAATGCTCCTAACGGAAGCGAGTTCTTAAGCATGATTAAACGTGGAGATAGATGGCGTCAGTTCGGATGCTACGTCGTGCCTCGATCCCCGGGTATCTGAAACTAAAAAATAGAATGGTTAACTTCATCCATATTTTAGGGGATCGAAATTAGAAAAGTTTTATTTCATAAATATTAGTACACATTGGTTATTAATCGTTGGTACGTCTTACTGTTACGTTATAATTCTTTAGAGTGATGCGTTTCAAAATATGTGGATTGAAAGAGTTGAAAAAGCTATTTTGCTATTAACACGTATTAATATTGATAGTATTAGTAATACATTAAGTATGTTCATTCTCAAACAGCGCAGTAAAATCTTCGTTCCTAAACCCTCAATTATTTAACTACTTTTACGGATATGTTATACCTTATTCATTGATTGCATCTTAAGAAAATGAATGAAAGGAAAGATAATGTTACACCGAAGAATTGCAATAAAATACATCTTATGGGTTTCTACATAAATTTCTTCAACAATGAGAGAATCCCTTGAAGAGGACTGCTATATTACCTTTCTTGCACTCCCACTTATTTAAATTTTAAAGTAGAATTATTAGTAAAGGGAAGGATATTAAAGGAGATAAGGCGGTCACGTAAGTGTTTATAAAGTCGGAGAAAAAAGGCGGCAAAGTCGAACAGGTGCTGAGCACGTGGTCGATCGATGGCCGGCCAGCATGGATTGCCTCCTTTTTTTCCAGGCGGGGCTTTTCCCGAAGAACCGCGCATAGCCGTTTTTCATTCATATTTCCACGGTCGTGACCCGTTCATCGAAGGCTATAACGCCGTGCTGCGGAATCGATTTTGAATGGCGTACCAGACGCGCCCATCTCCGCCTCTTTTACCGCCGCGAATGTTCCCCTAGGTCGGGGTTACATTTATGTACGGCCATGCTACGTTAT
The DNA here is from genome assembly GCA_905333015.3 of Bombus campestris. Lineage (NCBI taxonomy): Eukaryota > Metazoa > Arthropoda > Insecta > Hymenoptera > Apidae > Bombus > Bombus campestris. Next base: position 10,505,364 of record HG995132.1, read on the forward strand.
ATTTTTTTTTCCACCACCCTCGTATTTTACAATTCGTCGACTCGACCGAGCAATGAAAATAATGCGATACACACCGCCACTGTCATTCCATGTTGGTTACCCCAACTATAAAATTTGGATGATGAAATTTTGGTTGTTGAAAAAAAGAAATATCATGTAATATGTACGGGAATTTCGTCCATTAACTTGGACCATAATAGAAAATTAGAGAAAATTAATGTACGCTGAACAGTTTAAAATTCTTAAAGCATCTCCTATTAGAAAAGTATTTTTAATAGGATAATGAATATGTTATTTTAGAATATTTAATTTAGTACATACATTTAATGTTATTATATACTACAAGTGTACCTGTGCATGAGTAATATAATATACATATATGTATATTATGGAATATACTTTTCTTTCAAGTTGCGGATATTTTGAAACATTATAAATATAAGATAATCCAGGATGAAAATATACATATAATGGTATACCATATAAAAAACATCATTAAAAATATTTTAAAATTTTGCATTAATTTCGTACATCTTGTTACATAACTTAAATTATTCTCTGTATACCGTATACAATTTTTAGTGGCTGTTCGCCTGTTATAATCCTTTTAAGAGTATCATTGGCACTTTCGTTTAAAATAGATGTCAAAGTAAGCAAAATCAAACGAACGCATTATCAAAATTAATGTTACCAGTTTCTCTCCTATCAGTTTGCTTAAAATGTTACGCTGTATGAAAAAAACTTTCCTACACGTATCATGGACTAAACATCGTGTACATCCGCGTAACAGAATATCTTTCCATGCGTAATTACAAATCATCGTTCTCTGCCGCTAGGAGAACCTGACAATTTTATTTCTCGAAGCTATCCCATAGAGGAACATAAATCTACCGTCGTAGATTACTTTACGTGTTTGTAAAGTTCCGCTGAAATCGGAGTATTTGTTTTCGTCGGTTTCCCTTGTCAGTCAGCCTGAACACGGATAACCCTGTAAGTAACATGATTCACGAGATGACCATTAAACGAAATAGATACTTCGAGTTTTTAATTGGATATATTTTTATTTCGGGACAAATTACTGGATAAATTACTCCCCTGGCTGGACGTACTCCACGTCAGACTCCGTTGAATCACCGATGCATTCGCTTATACGGCCCCGTTTCCTTTTCTTTTTTAACGCCAACATTTCATGCTACGTCGACTCGCGAGACGATAAAAAATCGCGCGACTACGAGGATATTGCGCGATGCTGCATGACGTAGGAATTTCGCTCGATAAAATTGTCTTAACGAGCGACATATTCAACGATACGCATAATGAAACTTTTCCGTCGCAGCGACGTCCATTGGCATTTATTCGCTCGATGGATGATCACAGTGGCTGTGACGTGAATTCGAGTAATATCGAGCATCTTATTTGCAAATTTTTTTCAATCTTTCTTCTGTCCGCCACTATGTGTTTCTTCGTCATTATTGAATAATCAAAATTTCTTTAGTAGATTTTAAAAGATTTAGATCTTTAAAGATTTCTTTAATACGGAAATTAGATCGAATAGAATTTCACGAGAAAAAAGAAACGGAATTACGGTGATGATAGCATTCGAAAAATACCTATAATCCCATAAAAATAAAAATCGTGAGAAAATCCCGCCGAAGTATTCGGTGAATCGGATTCGAGCATGCGGCAATTAAATTATTTTTACAAAACGCATCGATAGCTCTTTCACGGGACGTCAGCCTTCGGCATAAAGGCGAAGTTTTCAGCTACTCGAAGTGCCAATTTATGAGGGCCAATTTAGGGGATCACGGTGGTCACGCAGCGATGCCGACTACGCCCAAACAGAGATAGCTGATCAGCGCAACAGCTGATGGCTCGCCGCTATCTATCGATCCATCGACCGGTATCGATATTGTAATAGTTTGCTAATAGTCGCACGATTGTTCGTGCCGTAAGCGTGCCGGTGGCCAGTCAGCACGAGTATAGAAACAACGTAACAGAGGAAAACGCGACGAAAGCGAGGATTCGCTATGATGAAAGAAGATTCGGTGTACGCGCACGAGAGCAAAGAGAAAAGAGGGTAACAAACGCGGACCAACCGATCGGGTGGCCAGGGAAATTTTAACATTCTATAACGTGCGGTGAATTTGATTATTTTTGGCTGCGGATTCTCACTTTGCTCGGCTCGGCATGTTCGTTTGCCGCGGCGTATGCGCAGATGTATCGGCACACGGTCGCGGGCAAAATTTCGCCACGCGAAATCGCTGGCTTTCCCTCGCCTTAATTCGATCAAACGCCTGCGGGTTACGATTTATGAGAATATAGGAACAAGGAGAATCTCACAGGATTTCGTTCGAATTTCTTTTTATGGAACGCGGCAAAGTGACGTTGACTTTATGATATTGCTCTCGATAAATTAGCTTTTTCATTGATTATTTATGAGTCGACGATTCTAATGTTGAAATTATAAATTGAGTTTCAAAATTATCAGAAAAGATTGACTTCCTTGAAAAATTTTAACAGTTGTAGTATCGTTGCTCTTTATCTTTTTGGTTTGATTTTCTACAAATTTTGTAAATTGATCACTCGTCTTTAGTGATTTACATTTTTAGACTTATATCTACTTCTTCAATTTTATCACGTTAAAATATTCGTTTCTGGTGTCTAGTTATCAAACGAAATCAAATTTAGATAGTTAATAAAAATGGACATATCATATTTTTTCTCGTATAGCTTTTGTAATTAAGCGCTTCTTAAATATTCCACATACACAATGTACATTTTGTTGAATCGCCCTACGGAAGATATATGTACATTCGAATCTTTGACTTTTTCCGTTGAAATTTAGTCTAATTAAGTAATAATCTTTATATTATACCAACATGAATTATGTTATGCGTATTATACATGAAGCGTCAACAAACGTATTAATAAATTATATTGTGACGAGCAAATAATATAATTAATTAAATATTACTAATTAAGGGAGTAAATGAATTAAACATTTGAAATGGGAACTAATCAGATGGTAGAAATTCCGTATCCAGTGATAAAATATTAACCATTAAAGAATGGCTTAATATTTATCTATATACTACATATACCAATCTATAATCTGTTTTCTATAAAATTCAATTTTAAATATCAACTGTAATGAGGACAATATGATTTTTAATGTTATGTCACATCATTCTAGATCGACACTGTACTTCGTAACAACAACATTTTTATATCTCTTTGTGCAAAATTAATTAATCTTCATTCGCCTCATTTTGATTATGTGTCAAAAATCCTGTCCTATTTTGACATTATGTATTCTGTTTGATTACTGCCTTAGCAATTAATCGACCCGTTATGATCTGACTTCTACTATTTTCTATCAAAAAGATGATGAGTTATAGAGTTTCAAACATAAAATAACTTAATGAAAAGAATGCAAAATATATAGTAAAATTATTTTATGTATTGTTTGACAACATTTCACCCTCGAGAAAATCGAGTTTAAACATTTCTAGGACGCGCATGTAGTTCGCTACTACTTGATTAAGGTGTCTGTCTACAACTCGTTACTTCTACTTACACTAAACTCGCGAGCAACACGCAGTTGGTTGCTTGAAAACAGCGCAACAGGTTTTAATAGGTTGCACATTTTTTATCTTCTGAATGAGAACGCACGAGGAATTATTCTTTTTACTGGCTACTTACGGTTAAAAATATTACAAAATACTTTATATAATATCATCATAAATATTATAGATTATTTTGTATATCTTCCTTTACATATTTATTTCGATTTATGAACAATAACATATTTCTTATCTCTACCTTTATCAATACGACGCATTATAAAGATACAAAATTAAACAGGCGAATGCAACTAATGGAGAATAAATTATTACTCTTTGATGGGTCTTTTATCATTTTTCTTATCATTGGGTGGTTTACCATTTTTCTGTCATGGTGATTCATGTCATTGCGAAACCATTATACTTTATTATTACAATACCAATTCACTTCTGTCTCCTTTCTTTCTCCCTGTGGTGTTCGATAGTAAACAAGACGGACAAAGAACCACGAAAGAGCCCCATCCTCGGTATTGCCTGGCGCGCGAAGCTCCGCAAATATTTCACGGCGAGTAATCCATGTTTCATAACGTTAATGCACGAGCGTAGATACGCCACGAGGTCGCGAGGAAGGAATGTTAATTTCATACGCGCGATATGCATGTGCATGTATTTAAATATTTTACAATCACGAGCGGTACTTGTAGTTTTTAATATTAAATAGTTATTCGCTAACAAGCACTTTATTGTCTAATCTGGATCCGTCGAGCAGAACCCATGGGCCGGCTACGGAAAGTAGTTAACTTCCAATTAACATACGCCGGAAGCGAAAATATTCCTCCGACGAAAATTCGTAACACAAACGGGGCAATTGTATATTAAAAAGTCTACACGTCGCAACGTTTCATTATATCAAAAGACGTGCACCGCTTTCGTAATAAAAATTTTGTTTCAGTCCACCTTTTGTCTTCTATATAGCTATTTACGGGTATTTCGTTACCCGATACAATTCGATCAGAAGATGATATGGGTTATTTGGGAAGTTCGTAGCGAAATGTAAGAAGAATTTGACGATAATGTATTTTCCTAGAAGTAGAATTTTATTGAATAATGATTACAACCGTGACTCTTTTTTCAAAGAAAAGTTATTCGTCTCTTTCAATAGTAAATTTCTACAAATAAATTCTCCTAGCTCTTAGAGTATCCAATTTAATGTAATTAAAAGAATTTTATATAGAAACTAAAATAAAACCATAACTATGCAATATTCGATCAATGGAATTAAACATTACAATTAGGATCCAAAATTTGTTGCCTTTTCTTCATCGATATATGAGAATTCGAATGAATCACTAGGCAAATTACATAGTTTGACTTAAATATCCTTCGACTCAAATAATCCTACATTATTCTACTTCGTAGACATACCTATTTGCAATAACATAGACGATAGTGTATACATACTTCTATTCTGTTCGTTCTCAGTTCCCTCAATGTTGTACGTAGGTATCAGTGAACGATGGCAAGCAACACGTCGCACAATAATTTACGCTTCTCGTACGAGCAGTGTGTTCAAATGTTACTGCAATAATTAATGAAACTCACTTGTTGCGAGAATCTTTTAACGTTTCATGAATCGCAGTCGCTTCGAAAACATTTCATTCCGGCGAATGCGTTTAAATTTCGCTGAACACGGCATGGTAGTGAAAGTGTGTGCGAGTTTTGAGAGCATCGAGACAGGAATAGGTTGGTTGTATTATTGAAAAGTAATGTCTAAATATTTGTACGCGGTAAATGATAAAGGATGTTTTTAATTAGCACTTAGTAATGAAAAAGAGAGTTAAATTTCCAAGTGAAAGTGAAAGATTATCGAGAGAAATAATGGGTGAATAGGTTTATTGATTGATAAATGTACTGTGATAAAATTATGAATGTTTATGAGAAGAATTATGTTGTATTTATATAGAAAATATTTATACTTTTATCATAAAAAACGTATACATAATGCATTTTATCATAAATAATCTATACATATATAGATTTCATGACTGTTGTAGTTATTTTGATGATTTTAGGTGAACGAACAGAAGAAAGCAGATATTTAAACAATAATACATTATAAGAACGTGAAAAATATCTGAAGTAGTACATTAACTCATATTTGTTTCTTATAATATTTAGAGGGTGAAATAAATATTGCTTTAAGCTTTATTCTTTTAAATTTTACCATTTACGCGTAAACATTTTATAGAAATATGAATTTCCATAAAAATCCACAGTCTAGTGATAACTATGTGACAATATAGTGTAGCTTCAAGCCTTACATTAAAGGCTTATAAATTAAATAGCATAAATCCGGGAGTGCCATTGTCCTATGTAGGACCACGGCTGGGTATTTACAACGGGGATAAACCCTTCCGTGTCGTGATTCAGAACAACATTCGGCGACTGACGGAAGTGAGTGAGTATGAGCGAAAGAGAAGTCAAATTGTTATGGTACACTTCATCTAACAATGACATATCTCTAATAATTATGAATTAAAATATTTGTCGTAATTAATATCAATTGTCTGATTTCTGCAAAGTTAAGTATTAATTATATTCTTAGATAGTATAAAATATATAGAAGGTGAAGTCGATTAGTTTAACTTCTTTGTAATTCAGATGTCTTGAAATATATTTGTATAAAATGCGAACAATAATATATGTATATGTAAGTAGGTGTATCTAGTTAATATAAAATCCGAGAATTTCAAAATTTATTAAAAGCTTTGAAAAACAAATGTCCAAATTATGCACAGAAAAATACATTTATATATATATATGTGTGTGTGCACGTGTGTGTATCAATTCATTTGATTGATATCTTTAAACTTACAAAGCACTGAAAAGTTCATACTCGACCTAAATTAAAAGTAATTTACCTTTTTTTTAAATTGAGGCTCATAAAAGCATCTCTACCTTTTCTGCTGAACAAAGTCCAATCAAATCTTCTTACTTAATTAACACGAAACGAATCAAATTCTGGCTGCAACAAAACGGCAAGCTTGCTACGTGTACTTGTGTGTATTTAGAGTGCCATGAAACCACTCCACAGGTCGTCCGTGAGAAACAGACGACTTTCTGTTTTGACTCGACGAATTAAGCGCGGCGTCCGATCTTGGGCGGATCCCGGGCTCTTTGTAAACGCGTGTAAACACTTTTTACCGTCGCCATTAGCGATGGCTAGTCGGTCATCGTAGACTTTGGTCGAGGAACACGGTAGATCGCGTGTCCTCAAACAATCTACCCCTTTTTCTTTATTTCTTCCCGGCTGCCCCCCTAATTATGTTTGCGCTGCTGAGTGCTCCAGCGCTTTTTTCTTCTAATTAGTCACTCGGTTAATCATACTGCTCGCGCGTACGACTGACGAGCTTCCCACCTCCGTCCGTCTTTCGTCTATCCGTATACGTTTCAGAAAGGAAAAGTGAACGTTTAAGCGTCGCGAAATGGTTTTGCATACTTAAGGTGGACGCATCTCATGTATAATAATTTACTCGATGTTAATGCACCTCCAGTGAAATTGCTGAGATTTCGTTAGCACGATTGTGTACTTAGGGAGTTTAATATTACTTTCTTTTCTAATTGAAGTTTCTTGCGCTGAGGCTTATTAAAAAATATATATATATTGTATCTAATTGATATTTGAGAAACGTATAATCTGAAATATTTTTAATTTTCTGTACTATTTTTATTGGATGAATATAAGCTTATCTATGTTGGTATGTAACGAACTCATATGAAATGTAGATGTTGATCCAATGTTGAAATATGTAATTTTTATATATTTAGTACTATCTCTGTTGTAAGAAAACTTATGGAATTTGTATATTAAACCAATTAACAAAATGTTTCTAAATTCTTATTGACACTTTTCAAACGCTTTTAAAATTTAGATAAATAATTATTTATATTAATGTACTATGCCATATAATACACAAAGATATTAGTATTTATTTTATAAACGATGAAATAGATAAGTTTATTTGGAAAGGAATAGCGGATCAATATGATATATTTTATTAACAAAATGCTATATTTCAAAGAGATCTTAGACTCTACAGATCGGTCAAGCAGTTCAAAGTCAAGTTGGATACATGGGGGCTCGAATTCGCTTTTTTTGCGTTTGCGCGTGGTACGCGGGATGACGAACCAACAGCTGTTTTCTCATGTGTCGTGACGGCACCAGCAGCAAAGAGGGAAAAAAAGTGCGCGGAGACGGGGTGGGTGTACGGGGGCGGAGAAGAGTGAAGCAACAATCGAAACCATGTCGGGCAACGACCGTGGCCCGCACGTTGCTTTTCACAAATGGACCGTCGCGTCGTCGTCGTTGTTGTTTCAATGTCGCTGTCCTGCATCGCGGACGTCCTTCTTCTCTAGACCGCGGCTATTTACTTTTCCTCTTCCATTCGTGTGAAATCCGCGACGAGGGAGAAAGTGGCCCTAGATAGCCGCTAAAGTATCAATTAGTTCAGGAACCAGCGAGTTGAAGAAGCGGAAGGAGTACAGGTAGAAGAAGAGTGCGACGAAAAAAGAGAGTTTCTTTGGTGAAATAATTAGTTTCCTGGTTGACGGAAGAAGTGAAAAAGGAGAAGCTTAAAGAGTCTTCTCTTAATGATAATTGGTTTGCTCCAGATTGGGAAACGGAAGGGAAAAGAAATGGGAAGAAATGGAAGAAATAAAAAGTCGCGATTGGAACTGCATTAAACGGTAGTCGTACGGGTCTCAGCGTGATCGATTGTTCTTTTCCCCGATTGAAACGGTTATTTTCTCTTTTTCCGATAAAATGTGATATCGTTATGGGAAGGCAACGTGGTTGGTTTATTTTATATTGCTATAAGAAAACAACTTCTATTTTTGAGATAGAATAATTTATTAATTCCTTGGAGAGAGTAATCATTTTATTTCGAAGAAATATTTTCTGCTTGATGGTAAATTATACTATTTGTCAATTGTTACGTAATTAGATTACTAGAACATTTATCTGCTTTTATTTCTATCGTAAGATTTCATCATATATGTTTAATCAATAATAAAACATTAGCGTTATATTCACGGTTATCGTATATTTTAAAATATTCAAGTTGCTCAAGTTGCTTTCATCCTTTGCTACATTCGATCACTAGTTTATTTTACTTTTTCATTTTTTTTTTTCAAACAAAGATTTTCTTCTGAAAGAACTTTTTGAAAAATCGTCTTGAAAAAAGAAACCATTATCGAACAGCAATCCTTTAGTCAATAGAAAACACGCGAGCCAACCGAGTCTTTTACTTTCTCTTTTTTGGGTGAATAATGAGCTGAGGTCGTATTTATTTCCGTTCATTTCACATGCTCATTAAAGCGTCGGACAGAAAGTGTATCGGTGCTAAAAGCCTGGCAATAAATACAAGATAACCTGGTTAATTCATATTCCTCGGTACCGTTTGCTAATTATTCGTAATATCGATTTCAGGTGTACAATTGTAAACAAGATTAACGACTGTCAAAATAAACTTACGTCGTCAAAACAAGATGTGCTAGGGGTTCCACGATTTCCTTTAATTTTCTGTCATTGAATAAATATGACGTTATCGAGGTAACTTAAACGAAGTGTGCTCTCATTAATCACATTAATTCTTATCACGTTCGATTAACACGACTTATTCGTAATTATCGTATAAAAATACATTTATCGTGTAATCTCATTGTTAATGCATCTCGTATCGCCAAAGGAAAACGGAAAATGTCAAATACATTAAACTGATAACGAGACATAATCAGTTCATTGATTATTTATATCAAATAAATTCTTTTGTATCGATATTACTCTATGATGATTTTATTACACGATTTTAAATATCCTAGATTTAAATGACAAGTTTGCTATTGTAAACGATAAATATTAGGAATCAACCGAAAAGCTATTCTGATACGCGTTCCTCAATCTATTAACCAGTTTTTAATTAATCCCGCGCGGTACACAGGATACCACATTTTCATTCAGCTTAAAGAGCTAAGAGGAGTGGTATATATTCTAGTTGGATCAGACTTTTTCAGAATTGTTTAATAAATTATTTATACGCCCGTATCTCGTCGTTTTGTCGAGTGACGATATCCGCCTACGCGATTACCGGTGTACATACCAGCGGAACTGGAATTTATCGTGCCGCTTTAATTAGTTATTCCTTGCAGTTATAAGGTCTCGTCCGAAACAAACGCACTTTTGAGCAGACTTTGAATCACATCTGCTCAATTCGAGGACTAATTAGTAACGGACAGGATACTTTTCATATGGATGCTGAATTATTAATTAAGAAATCGCTGTAGAAATATCGAAAAGCTCCAACTTTTTCCTGTATATCTCGCTTGCATAAATTTTTCACAATTTTTCAATAATATTCATAATTCTTCATTTCTTGTGTTATGTCTGTGTTTCAGAAATTTGAATTTTTCAATTTGATCTTCATTCGATGATATTCTATTTCGACCCGATAAATTCACGTTCAGCAACGAATTAGAAAAAATATAAGCGGCGAGGAATTCAAGGTCTTTAAAGGATTCAATTAAATGACACGAAAATTGCGCGAACAATGAGGCGGTATTTTGTATGCGATTGATGGAGAAATTTTTAATAACTATAAACATCGAAATATCATTAATTGATTACAAACGAAACTGATCGTACCAAATGCAGTCTAATCAACTTATTTTGTTTCGAACCTTGATAATAACTTGCAACATTAACCGCTATAAACTCTGTATACGTCATTTAATACTGATTCAATATGCAGGCAGTCAACGCGGTGATTCGATATACACGTTATTAATCAATCTTATCGCAAAAACGAGTGGAAGCATCAATTTATAAGCAATACAGTCACGATAAGGAACAAATGAAACAAATTTAATCTCTATGCAAGCGTTAGAAGTGTAATCGAAGACAGATAAAGGAATGAAATTTCGTAATGCAAAAAGAACGTTAGAACGAAATCCCACAAGAGGGAGAAAGCAGCAAAAAGAGTAACGCGCGCGGTTATCTAAAATTCGATTTGCTGCGAGTTAGAGGAGAACGTCTACGACGTGTTCGGCGCGTCGCGTCGTGCAGTGAAAGTCGAAGTACACGTGGGGTAAAAGTGTTTCCTGAAGAAATTAAAGAGTGTTCGGGTTGACCATAGGGGCGAGCTGCTAGCAATCTCCTCTCATTGTCTACAAACGCAGAACAAAATCGCCGCTACCCAAGACAACAATCGAGCTCTCACGAAACCGCGTCTCAAAGCGTGAATTTCCATATTTCCAGCGAGGCGGATCTCGCTAGCGAGGTTTGCTGATCACGTAGACACGATCGAGCAAGCTCGCTCTCGTAGTTTCGCGCTCACGCTCTCGCCCTCAGGGGCTAGACAGCAGAGACGACTGGAGAGGGTGGAGAAGAGGAAGGTAAAGGAACACGAGAAAGGTGAGACGAAGAGAAACGGATCGAGGACGAGGATTTAGAGAGAAAGAGACGAGCGTAGCGACCACGGTGGCTAGTTGGAGCAGCGAGGAAAGAGGGAGGAACGCTTGGTAATTCCTGGGGCAAGGAAGCGAGGGTCAGTGGGGCGACAGGGGGTGCGTTAAGCCACACCCGCAAAAACAGCCCCCTGCAGCTCCAGCAGCGACCGAGCGCATCGACCGACCAGTTTCCCCACCATCAGTACCGCACACAACGCAAGCGACAAGTTCGACTCGGTTTGCTAAAGCTTCTCGAGGATACTGGCTCTAACCTACCACCCACCTAACCACCCAGCCTCTGTCACCCCTCGACATCCCCTTTTCCTTCGAACCCCGCTCTGCTTCTATTCCCGCTTCGGGATCCTCTTTTACGGGGTTATATGTGCATCGTTAGGTGGTCCGTGATACTCCGCACTGACACCCTCTCTTCCCCATACCCACCCTGCGCATACATCCTGCTACCTCTTCGACGATTCACCGTTTACCCTTAAAGGTTCATTTGCACCTGTACGCATACGTATGCTCTGTGGGAGGTCTAAAAGTTCAGAGCGGGCAGGCGTCCAGAATTGGGTAGGTAAGATAGCCGTGAGCACGTTTCCGCAGGGACGAGATGTTGTTGAGAATATTTTTGTTCGTTTTAACATTATCACGTGTTATTTTATTTCACTGTCCTTTTTCTCCTTGGTGGCATGTTGTGCCACGTATTATTGTATTCAAAGGAATATCTTAAATACGAGCATAATCTTTTGTTACCTTTTTAATTCCTCGAGGAGTAATAGCATAATTAGGAATAGTATATCCTTACGAATAGTGTAAAAGTATATTGTATAAACATACGTCAAAAGAAAAGCTTAAATGTTTTTAATTAGATTTCGATTCTTTTCTAGAAATTTTTGGAATCGATATCAAGAAGCATCCTAAGATACATTGAGAAATCGACGTTGTTTCAATAACGCGTTATCATCTATTTGCTTTCGCGTTAATCACGCTTGATATGAAAACAAAAGGTTAACGTCGATTGCGATGTTGTATCGATTACGCGGCTCTTTCGTCTTTTTATCTTTATTGTACAAGGGATGATCTATGCGTACTTTTTTTATTTCACCTGAAACAAGTAAATCACTTACGCTACAAGAATGGAATATCACTTTTTATTTCGTTACAGGCGAAAGCTATCCATTTTTTTTCTTTTTTTTTTTTTTCTTGATTTTCTTTCTTTTCCAGCTTTCTCCTTTATATACCTACAGAAATTACATTAATCCTATTCAGAGTGTGTTCCACGTGCTAGGAATGTTTACGTTTTTCAGTTTCTTTTCGCGAGACCTTCGTACTACGAACCTAACTACCGCTTAACCTACAACTCCGTATGAATGAAATTGTCTCCGGAGAAGACTTTGTATATATATATACAAAGAAATAAAAATATTGCGTTTGACACATATTTAAGAGTAATTTTTTCCAAATATTATAAATATGGTTACATGCGCGTAATATTGTACCAGCAGTTGAAAGCAGATAAAAGACAAAGGCGGGCAATTATCATGAAAAACTGGCGTTCGCTTTATGTCGCGTTTTAGATAGTTTATAGCTACTCGGAAATTTACGGCAAAACGTATTAACATTACAAATCTCCACAAAACGTTTCCTGTATTTTCCAGAATCGTTCGCTAAATTATTTAGTCGTTAAACGAATAAAATTGAAATTTATTGAAATTGAGCAACAGCCGAGCTGCATGTCCAAACTTCCTCTAACTCAGCCGCCCCATCCCTTAGCAAATATTTAAGATTCAATCTTGAAATGGAATCGTGATGCTGTTCCTTATAACGAAACGAGTTTCTATTCTCTAAGGGATTCTAATACAGCGGTACAGCTTATAGCGGTAGAGAGATGAAAATCCCCTCCTCGAACTACCCCATCTCCCTCCTTCCGGTTCTCTCTTATCTGTCGATCTCCCCACTCCTGCGACTCCTTCTTCGAACCCTCAGATGCCACCCCCAACATCGCCACTTCCACTAACGGCACGGCCAGCTCCATAACTACCACCAACCCCTACAACTTTACCCTCCTCCGTGACACCGTGCGCACCCTTTCGCGCAGGCGGCCAAGAAAACTCTGAAAAACTCAGCTTTTTACGCGGGAAAACTTTTCGAACTTCTTGACCGACACGTCAGCGCACACGCAGATGGAACGAAAGTTTTCTGACGGAGGTGGGAGGCCAAACATTACCCGTGTGAAAGAAATCTCACCCCCTCGAGCGCAACTAACTCCGCCAAGCGAGAAGCTCGTGAGAGGGAAAAAGAAAGATACGTAACGAGGGTAGTTTCGAACCTCTTTTTCTCCGTTAATTTGCTTTATATAATTAACCAGAGAGAGAAATGAGCGCTATGAAATATAAAAATATATTAAAGCAAAGTTTTATCTCACACTATTTTTTTGTGTTACCTCGAGTGCAACCTCTTATTTGAGAAGGTACGTTAAAATAAAATTCTGTAATGAAAATGAAAATGTTTATTCTGTTATTTTTTGATCTATTTCATTATTCTCAACATGACAACAGTGTATATATATATGAATCTATAATTGAATCATTATGTATTACGACTAATGAATTAAAGAAAAATACATAGTAAAAATTAGAATAATCCTAAAACCTATTATCAATCTGTTTGTTTGTCAACTCATTTTACGGTTATCTATAGAAGAAAATGGTCGCATGATTTTAACATTTTGTCAGTGTAATCAAACATCAAACGATATGGTACAAATGCTTATCAAACATTGAAACGTTAAAGAGACATTGGTCAATCTCTAAATTCCTCTATTAAGTGTCTGCCGTCTTTGTTCCGATTGACACTCAGCGTTAAATGCAATCCTGTCAGGGGTAGAATCGTCGTAGGTAGGGTAAATACGAGCGAAAGGGCGGATTCATAGACGCAGTCATAAGGGCGGCATGGGAGGGCTTTAATTAAGGCAAGTAGAGGAAAGAAAAATCCTGAGGGAATTTATAGAGGTCGACGGAGCCACGACGGGGGTTAAGGGACCGAAGGGAATGGAGAACATTGGTTGAGACGGGGGATGCTCCTAAACTCGAAGGATGTGCCCATGGTAATTTAGACCTTCGAAACGACTCTGGGCCTCGTAAAGGTCTGAATGTAAAACAGACTGTCCTGCGTTAATTCCTTTAGACGATTAAACAAATAACTGTCTGACTTTTATTCCTTTTCCTTTCATTCAAATAAATTTATTGTAAATGTATTTCTATTAAACAGACAATTGTAATTTCAACGTCAATTCTATAAATCTATTAACGTTAATAGATAACATCTGTCTATAAATAATTAATTCTATAAATCTTCAATTTTATAAATCTAATACTTTGACACAATGTATTACATATTATCATATTCATGAATTTCAATAGAAAACATTCGTTGGTGGATTTAAAATTAATCACCATAAATTAGCTCCGTTAATTTGTAGAAATCAGCAGATCATCCAGGATAGCATAAAAATCGTATGAAAACCGTTTTAACGATGTTGCAGCAGCATTACGAAATTATCGTAGGTCAAAAATCTGTACAAAGGACAAAAACACGAAGACGTTATCAACGGTGGTTCATTGAATCCAACCTTGGAAAAAAGGCGTACCATGGCAGAAATCTGGGCTTGTATTCAGACCAGCATCTCTCGTCAGCGATGGTTCGGGTCACGCAATGTAACACGCTCGTCTTTTTACCAGAGTTAAACTCCAGAGAGAATTTTCCTCAGGGTAGCTCTATTAGTGCACCGAATAATGATGAGTTTAAACATGGCGCCGTCGTGTACGGATACATAGGCGCTGGCTACTGACCAGACCGAAGGTAGTTCGCTCGGATTAACTTGGTCCGTTGACGAGGTGATTAAACGTTGATTAAACGCAGACTAAATTGCAGTCAAAAATATCGATCCACCGCCTTGACTCCGCCATCAGCCTCTTCCACCTCACCTCCTCCCCGTCTCATGGAACTACTGTGCGTCTATGCTACTCTTGCCGTTCACATTTTATCCGTTCCCACCACCTTCCCAACGGGTCACCTTTCAAACCCCTGGTAATCACGGTTATCTTACTCCGTCCTAATGGAATTACAGCATGCTGCTTTGATATCGTTGTGTCTCGTACTGCATAATTACGAGATTGCTTAATGACGCGGACTGAAATGTGGATCATTGTCGAAAACTGCGGTTACCGATAGACTCGTTCGTCCGTACAGTTAGTAGAAATTGATGAAGGTTTAATATGATCAAATGATGTGAAAGTTGTTTTTGAATTTTGTGAAAGTAGAATATAACATGTTAGTGAAAAATTGAATATTAAGAATGTATCTACTGAATGGATACATATCATCTAATTACGTTGTAATCGTATGATGAATTTATTCCGATGAACCTTTTGGATTAGAAGTAGCGAGGGAGACTGCCTGAAAAATGATTTTAGGAAAGGATCTTTGGATATGTTAACAAATGTACATCGTGTTATATACGTTTTATTGAAGTAGATATTATTTATAAGACTCGAATTTTGTTTATTCTTCCGTATCTCGTAGAAAAAGAAACTTTAATAAAACCAGATTCATCAAAAAAATTTAATAAAAGTATTACTTTCTCAAAATTCCTTAACATCCAAACCTTTTCCAAGAATGTTAACCTCTACGATTAGAAAATACTGCAAAACTACGCTAATTACAATTAGATAACGTATACAGAACTACGTTCTAAAAGAAAACCAGCTTTTTCCCAAAAGTTCTCCGCCTCCAGGCAAAAACGTTTCTATCAATGCATCAGGACCAGATAGTTGGCGCATTAACGCCTTTCGCATGATCGAACACGGCCGATTTTTGCGTAGTTGTTCGGCGAGCTCGGTAACGTACAATAATTAGCGGCTCATTAACGATGGATGCGTCGACGTGATACCAAGTGCTCTCATTGATTCCGCGATTCAAACGTCGCGTTCCCCGTTCACGTGGCCGCCTCTGTGCATGTACATGCATGGATGCTCACACATCCTGTGAATCCGGTCTAGGAAATCAGCGTCTATAGTCGTCGTCGCGAGTTCACGCTTCGCTCGAAAGGGTGCGAAATATCGTCGATAGATCGGCGACTTTTAATCAATTCGATTATTGTCGGTAGCATTGGACTTGGCACTGTTCGTGGAACACTCCTCTCCGCTTGTGTTAACGTTTTACAGGCATTCAATCCCGATATACGTCTACTCTTTATCGTTCCGCTTCTTCCCAATCTTCCGTGTCGTCGTTCGTCTCGTTTCAGCTTGTTGCGACCATCGTGTTGGTCGTTTATAGCTCCGATACGCATTTATGGTTACACAGATGGAGAAGAGGCGGCTTCCTCGATCGATCTTAATTGACTCGTACACGGTGTGTCGGTCACTTCTCCTTTTTCATTGCACACCGCTATTCCTATGGCCTCGAGCACGACGAGATAATTCTGCGGCCGGAGCCGCGATCCCACGAGCATTGAAAATCGAATAAGGAAAATATTTTTCTTACGAGGAATTGTCCGGTCTGGCGGTTCTCCAAGGTGGTTTCTCTACGACTCCATAATCTCCTTTCTTCCAGGAATTCTTTCACGTTTTACGAACGAACATTAATTGGCCGCGCACGTTCTTAGAGTGCTAAGGATCGGGGCTGAGTAAATGTTTGACTTGACGCTTTTTAATTCTTTCTTCGGGAGGTTTCTTTGAAAGCAGAAGTCTGATTTCTGAACTTCATAGAGTGTCTATTTGAAGATGCAGATTGATTGCTGGGATTTTAAAGGAAATTTTGCCGGAACACTTAATATCGCAGAAAATTTTTATTTTATAAATATTGTTTATTGGTCTATACCGGGAATCATGATTGTATTTGTTATCAAACCAATTTAAAAATGTATATAAATTTATACTTATAGCACAATATACTCTTCATCAGAAATTAATGTGCAGCATAAATAGTCACTTTAAACAGGTAGGTTCTACTTAGCGTTAAAAATATTTTCACTAAGTATACATATAATATAACGAATAATTGGTTGCCCAAGTTACTTTTGCGATATCGTGACTTCTATGTATATTTTTAAACTCGAAGTTTTGCTTCGAATACAAGGTGAACCAAATTTCTACTTAGATTCTATTTCGTTAGTTCATAAAATACGAGTTTGCATAAACAACCATGGTCCATTAATCAAAAGAAAAGTTCACATGGTACAACGCCATAAATCCGATTAAGGTGGCCTTCGCGAGTAAAACCGAAAATAACACACGCCCCGATCCAAGAATTCCTCATTTACATAATCTCCACCTAAACAACCCTCTAATTCCGAACATTATCCAACGCGCGGATTCCCCGTCTCTCCACATAAACACTAAGTCAAAGACAGAAAAAGAGAAAACAAAAAGGAGGAGAAGCGGGGAAAATAATAATAATAAAAAAAAGAGAAAATTGGCCCGATATCCGCGTGCCAATACACCGATCATGCTTAGGTGGCGAACACACGACGGAGCCTCGAATCACAATACAAGTCCGGCGGACGTTGTACGTACTCCCACACCAGATAGTACACACGCTCACAGTCTCGCAAAGAAGTGGACAGCCTGGCCCTGACACTCAGAAGCACCATCAGTTATACAGAGACCGCCGCGCGACTGAACCAGCTCGCACACCATCTCACCGAAACGGTGACACCAACACCATCGTCATCTACCACCGCGAACCGTAACACATGGCCGTGCGAGGGGCACCGCCTGGATGGGGACGGTTTTTTAAATCTAGCCATCAAGGATCCATCCTGGCCTGGCTGAATGCCCGCACCGGCACACATCGAAAGCCATCTAACGCGGTCGCGCGCGTATTTGTCGGCCGCCCATTATCCTCGTCGAAATTCAATTACCGGTGCGGTCGTTGATTCTATTTTTGCGAGCACCTGTACTCGTTCAGCCTTAGTTTCTTACCTTGGACCAAACTACACGTTCTTCTGTCTTTTAGTTTTTTTACGCTCTTTATTCTGCCTGATAGGTTATCAAGAGTCGAGAATGGGCATGAATCTTCTTGAATTGAATCAGAAATACGTGTACTATTAAGCATGTATTTTCCAATCGTATAGCAAACTTCTTTTTAACGGATTAAAGAGATATATTGCGAGTTAGAAGAATTGGAAAAGAAGTTAGAAGTTAGAATGATAATTGATGATAATGTCAGAAGTGAAGATTTTTAATAGAGATGAAAAATGTATTTTTTGTTGATTTTGACACGTATATCGTTTATCACTTGAACACTGTGCATTTTTTACATTTATTATCTTTATAGATTTAGTCTGTATAAGTGAACTATTTTTTGTAGGACAGAAATATCTTTGAAAATCTGTTTGACCATCATTAAATTATCGATTTGTTGAAATTCCATGGATCTTTCTGCAGAATCACTAAATTAATTTCTAACCAATCTAAACGCCTGTATTTTCTGTTAACGGAAACACGACCGAAGAGTGAAAGTAGCATCATCTGGTTCACAACAATGCGATTCTTTTTAATCAAATGCAAAGTATAGGGAAAACGAACAACGAAGAGATATAATCACGGAACGAGAACCGTGTAACGCAATCCCGTAAATTTGTCGGCTTCCTGTTATTCCCGTTGAAATTCAATTACCGATAGTAACGGTGGGCGCTTTACATTTTTGTTACAGACTGTACGCCAATTGGATTGTTTTGGTATTCGCCACTTATTCCGCTTTTGTCCTCGTTCTTCAAGCTTCATCGTTCACTAAGCTTTCTTCAAGTATTGTATATTCATTAATCACGTAATTATGGACTGTTGATACGGTATAGGAATAACAAGTGCGAGGCATGATAATTTTATAATGCGTCGTAATAATAAATTGACTTCAATGCTGTTCCTTTAAAAATATATATTTTCATGGGAAATCAACTTCAATATATTGGAAACTTATTAATCTAAAAATTATTTATTTAATCCTATTATATTCCGCAGACGAAAATATTTTCTCTGCTAGATATTATACATATATAGATATCTAAAACTCTGAATATGCAATGACTTAAATCTGTAACGTAATTTTATAACATGTTATTTTTAATATAACAAAGCAAATGCTATAAGTATGGAAAACGAAAGATTCCAATACATTGGAAGTAGGTACATAATTAAAATAAAATGCTGCATTTAGACAGGATTCCGCTAGATTAGTGAAACGAGCGGAATAAAAATAGACGTCGGTACCTTCTGATGCATATTTTCATTGCAACTTTTTCACCGGCCGACTTCCTCCGATATCCCGATAGAACAGGGAACGCAAACTTTTTTTTTTTACGGAAACAAAAATTTTTTTCAGGTTAATCGAGAACCGATCAACCGCACGGTGAATTCTCGAAAGCCCGGCATTGTTTATCTCGCGATTGGTAGACGCGATTGAAATCTTTCTCCCGCGCCACCTTTGTTCCCGACCTCTTTTCATGCAGGGATGTTCATAGACAAGCTGCAACCGTCTCTTTAAAAGCGCGAATCAACCTCGCGTTGAGACCTCAGACGACATGACGTTGATGCAATTAAGATCCCGCCTTTCGTCTCATACCGATGTCCAACTCATCATAAATAAATAAATCTCACCTTCTTTCTTCTTTTTTATTATCTTTCATGATCCCCCTTACATAATAGAATTATCTAATATGCAGGATAATGAAATTTTAGCGGAATTTTACAAATTGTTGGTACTAATAAATTTTTTTCTACGATGCGAATTATCAACCATTTGGTTATTTTATGGAACGTAAAATTGTAAAATTGTAAAAGAGTCTATTCTCTTCTTATTCTAATGTTATCAAGTAATAAATTAGTATGTAAAAGAGCTCGAGAAATGCGTTCTGCACGGATATGTATATTTTCAATAAAGTGACTGATAAGCCGTGTTTTTGAAACAGAGAATTTATTTGAAGTTCCGTGGAAATATCGCTGCGAAGAATCGAAGTATCGAATGATCATCTAGACGTTACAAATTTATTTAACACGAGTTAAAATTTGATATCAAATTCTTTTACAGTTATATTTACGAATGCTTATGGTGACTTATGTTGCTTGTAAAAGCGCATGTTACACGAATTAAAGAAGACCTGTTTATATTATTTGATCTCTTAAATATGTTTTCCATACTGTAGAATATCGTTGATCAGTTTACGTAGTATTAAAACATTTAGATACCCTAGCAAAATTATCTTGCACATTTTGCACAATTTAATTTTATCTTTCACCCAACAATCAAAATACAATTATATTTGACAATGTACATACATCATTAGAAAATGATATCTTTCATCTCTCTAAATTCATTCAAATATCTTTTCAAAAGAAGAATTCTCGCGTGTACAAATTTTCCACCATAAAAAGGAACACAAAAAAAAAATTACAAATAGTATGTAGAATAAACAAGCGTAGGACTATCAAAAATAAAAGTATCGAGTATCATTAATTACACATCAGCTTGTAGAAAAACGGAACCGTTCTATTAGTCGATGGCACGACAAGGATGTCCATTCACCGATGTTCAATGGACGCATGGCTTGACAAAGTCATGAACTTAATATCCACGTATCGCGAAATTGCCATCTGGCCTGATCCCCTTCATTTATTATTTCCCTGTCTCCTGGACGTTTCGATTTGCCTTCTTTTTGCGTCCAGGGTTCCGCACGACGCTTTTTCTTCCCTCTGTAGACGAAGGGGTTGCGTGCCGAAAAAGAGAAGGGGCTGTTGTTGCAGGCAAAAAAAAAGGTCGGCTGAAAAACGACGTGCCGGGCCACGATGACTTTCGGAATCATTTTTCAAAATGTCTGCCTCTGCCTCGCGGGGTGAGGTGGGTGGATGGTTGAGTGGGTGGTTGGAGGGGTCGGTACCGACGAACGAGGGGGTTTGGGGGGAGTGGGTGGTCAACCCCCGTAGCGAAGGGTGGCAAGATGGCGGCGCACAGTAAATCGATGGAGGCTAGTCACTGCAGGCGCCCTCGCTTTCACAATCCCCAAACTCATCCCCCCGTACCGCCGCCACACCGCCAACCTCTCTGCAACCTCCTCATTTTCGTGCTTCACGCAAGCGCCCGCACCCTGAACGCCGTGTCTTTGCTCATCTAAGAATCATTCTGCACTGATGACCTATACTCGCGCCAAGAAAAATGAAAAAATTCACGATCTTTAATTTTTTTTTTTCTTTCTTTCTCTACAAGAAAAAATTCCGTTTTTCTCTGGGGCACGATTATTTCTTTCTCACGAGGACATTTTTTTAATCGATAAAGTGTCGAAATTATGATTGGAACATGCGTTAGAAGGAATTTGCAAGTATCGTAATTGATTTCGTTGGGATCTTCTTGGTCTCTTTTTCATCGAACCTATACTAGCCAAATACTACGTGCATCCCATTGACTGGAACGCGTCATGGTATCGAAACAGTGAAAGCAGAGATAACACGTATTATTCCCCTTTCGCTGCGACCAACGGTATCCATTCGTTCGTATTCTTCACGATACGACGCGACGTATTGATGAATTACAGTTTCACCTTGCGTACGGCCTTGATTATTAACGTTCAATCATAACCGTACCGGATGAAAATTTCATCCTCACATTTAGTGTACTCTGAACGAGTGGTAACGAGCTGATTGATCGAAGCGAGCTTCGTAAAATCCTTTAATCAAATATCGAAGGACACGGGTAAGAACACTGGTTGATAAATAAACGATAAACAAACGAGTTCGATTAAATCTCATCTGTTACGTGGTTTAACGTTCGTCCATGACTTAACGTGCCCGATAAAAGGGGAAAGTAAGAGGAAGAATATCAAGCGAGGCAAGTTTGTTAAACAATTAAGTCGCTTACGTTCGACGTAACAGATAAAAAGTTTCAAAAGAGAGGGTGGGAGATTGATTTTTATTTGGCACCACATACACACACGCGGATACACATCGGTTACGCAAACCTGTTTGATTCTGTCTGAGAAACGAACACTCCACTTTCGAGGGTGAGAACTTACGACGGCTAAGGGGAAAAAAGAAACACGTGAAGCCACCGGAGTTGGCTAGGGCACAACAGGTTTCCGTCTCTTATACCTTTAACTCCGAGATTTTTCCTTTCGGTCATTTATTTCGTGCCCCGAAGGGGATTACACGTGCACCGCGTAACACCATTAAAATAACTGAATTAAAGTCTGCTAACCGCATAAAAACGCGTTAAACAGAGTTTATTCAATGGTGACGAATCGCTGCGATGGATTCTTCGATTCTTGTGAAAGGGACCTATAAGACAGGATGGCAAAGAATTGAGTAAATTGCGTCGAAAGCTTCATTCTTAACTTTTCAATATTAGCTACGTTTGAATTGATAATTGGATATGAGCTGTTTTGGCCCGTGAACGGCTCGTATAATGACACTTAAAGAAATTGATTCATTTTATATTTACAGACTAAATGAAAATTTCATGAAATAATAAAAGTACTTGATTGGCAAATACACTTGGTACTGATATTATTTACAAATTTATATAAGCCTGTATACAATAAATTCCCGTTTCTGAAAAGTATTCGGATATTTGCCTACTTTTGATAAAATATACCTAATTTAATTACGGATTTACAAGCAGAAATTGAAAGAATCATTTCGCTAGGTAGTAGTTTCTATTTATAATATGAAAATGCATTGATCTCGTTTATTTATAAAATTCGAAACAATTTTATGAGACTGTAGGATAAGCATAGACGCTGTCAAATGTTCGATTGTAAATCGAAAGCCGTTACGTGTTGCATGGCTCTTTGTTAAAATTATTCCATAACCTGTCAAGGGAAACGAATCTAATAGCGTAGATCGAATCAAAATTTCGTACGTTTTACATGATGTTGATACAAATAAATGAATTACTATCGCTCATTGTGATGCTTTTACTGAATTAAACTCTCGTTATTTCGAATACAATATCGTTTCATGCAGTGTTTACAGTTGAAATAAACTAACGGAAAGCGTCAGCACGCGATGCAAGTTGTTTAAAAATTATGTTCAACATACGTATCGTGAATATATACGCTCTTGCATAAATAAGAATGTACTATAAGGAGAATGGAAATAATTATTTTGTCAAGAAAATACTATTGTTTCTTACGTTTGTTAGAACAAGACGTTTAATGATTGTTATTAATGGACACAGTCGTCACAAACATATTATTTTACGATCGGATCAAAATTTACGAATACAATGTGTAATTCAAGGCAGCTAATGAAACTCCATTATACATGTCAGTTGATTGAAGCATTTAATAGAAAATTTCATCTTAATTTACATCATACAAAATTACATGTTCATCACTGAATAATATAATTATTTCATCGTTGATTTCTTATTATCACTTTTTCAATTGTAATATGCATAGTTATTTCGTGAATTCGATTTTTTAGTTAATAATAAATCATTTACATTAACCTTTATATAAAGTACTACCGTATACAAATAGTTAGAAAAAATGCAATGCATAGTTACTTTATGATCATAGCATTAGATTATATACCTAATTATGAACAAAATTGGCGAATACGATATCACGTTAAATTCATCAAATTTTCCATAATTATATTTTGCATAATCTCTAGTAGCTATCAAGAGATACACTGATTATTATCCAGGAGGAAGCTAAACGGTTATTACTGTATTTGCAATACGTATACGTGTATATATATAAATGTTATAAGGTAGTTTTACTTTACTATTTTCATTTACTTAATAGAATTATACGAGTGCATAATATATAATATATTTATATATCGATACTTTATAAATAATTTGCATTACAAGAATATTGTATTTTTCTTTTACGAAAAAGTAATATACGTACAATATTTTTTAAGATTACTACGAAGCTCAATTTCTTTTAATAATGTTGTCTCCATTTTAATAGAAAAGGATCAGCTATAAATAACGTGTTAATCCGTTTATATCATATTTTATCATACCGCATAAATCGTTGCATTGCTAAATAACTCTATGTAGTATCACTGATACAATTTCATTATTCCATTATAATCGATAATTAAATACGTTTAGTCATAGCAATTACATCTTAATTTTTAATATTTTTATTCTTGTTTTCGTTTTATTTTTATTCACTACTATCTTCAATTATTCCATTCATAGAATCTGAAAATTTTTGAATTATTCTAAATCTGAAATATTATTTCGAATTTGTTCGATTTATAAGCTTTAACAAATACACATATAAATATGTTAAATAATTTTACATTCTATTCTACATTTCTTTTTCCCCAGAGAAATTACAACGAATAAATAAAATGTCCCTTCTTTCAACGAGGATGTCGTGGTTAACGTGTTAATTAGCAAGCTTTGTGAATGATCAGGTAGAAGGACGAACATCGTTAAGGATGTTCGAGTTTCGTCAATGGTTTGTTTTAGAAGACGGGATGAAAAGCGATCTCTCGTGAATGCAAAACTCCTCGGGTGAACAGGGGTGCGAAATGACAATGAACATACCTGAAACACTAACACGGAGTGAAACATTATCCTGCTATGGGATGTCCCAAACAGGAATGCACCTGATGCCGTTTCAAAAAAATCCGGGTTCCGACTACAAAGTCCTTTGCGGATCTCTGTACCTTGAAAAAAGTTACCTTTCATAGCTATCCCCCCTAAAACAGTCTTTTGTCCGCGTCATTAGTAGGATAAATTATCGCTAAGCAAGTTAGTAATTGTATTTCCATTTGTCCTGTGCCCTTATCAAAGAATGTAATCGAGCAGTTGTTTATTAATGTCAAATTGCGTTTTGTAAAATTCCATTGTATGGAGATCTTGCGGAATTCTCAATATACATTGCAAATAATATCTTGATGAAATTAAAGAGAAACAAGCAATTTGGACTGCAGGTAGAGTTCCATTCTTTAAATATAAAATAGAATAATGAAAACAATATTTAATAATAAAAAAGATGATACAATAAAAATGACTGTTAATCGAAACAACTCTATTTTTTCAAATTCACGCTCTAAACTTTCGCCTGATTGTCTCAACAATATATTTTCTTATTATGTATTTTCATTCGATTTCCTTGGCGATAACGCGAGTATATTTTTTCCTAGATCGGTCGTTCTCGTGATTACGCGTGACAAATCGGTTCGTTATCGGCAAAAATCGTTATTCGTGAATTTCGTCAGGTGCGATTCGGTTAAAGATAAATACAGAATTATTTAAAGTGACAGTGAAGCGACGAACATATCCACCATCGAAATAAATTATCGATCTTCTCTACCAAGCGTACGATTAATAGCTTAGATTCAACTGAGTCTTAACTGAAACACCAAGTGACACCTGTATAGTTCGCATAATATTGGTCGGAACCGACAATATATGTATATACATAACGCGTACATATATAGATACAGTAGAAAACGGAGTAATGCATCTGGATTCAGTAAAAATTGCTTATCGATCAGCCGCCTGTTCAATTTTCGAGTGGTCACTTTACTGGGAAGCAATTAATGTTGTTTTCTGTTCTAAACTGTCTATCACTAGCAGTTGGTTTTTCAATTGATCGACTCGGAGGCAATCGGATTGTCCGGTAATCTAAACCCTTTTTCGTGAATATTAAAACTTGCTCGCGTGGCCAGTAGGTGATTCACTTATTGTTTCTTTAACGCTTTCAGATTATCTTGTAAATGATTTTTTAATTCGATTAAATACTACTACTATACGTTTCCACTCCTTTATTCGAATACCAATATTGTCATATTTTATTTGATTATAGAGAAAAGAGTAAATCTTCGTTAATTTGAAATCAAAATTTTATTGGAATTAATGCTATATCAGATTAAATTTTATTTCAAATCTAGTATCGAGTATTCCTCATTCCCTATTTACACATTCGTTCATAAATATTACAGTGTTTGTTCCAAAACATAATATTGAATTATTAGGAAAGTGACTAATTGACTAGAATTTTATAAATTCGTACAAAATAATGATTTAGGGCATGCAATAAAAATTGGGAAAGATTTCCTGACAGAAAAGGATAAATTATCAGATTAATGAAATGAATGAAATTTCAAAATGTTTCATATAACATATATAATATATTTATCAAAGATTTCTAGAAATGTTCGAATACTTTTGTCATCAACTATATTTCTCTGACAATTAGGACGAGCAAATCGTCCGATCGAACCACCTCGAACGGTCAATCATCGGGAAACGAATCGACCGCGGCGGACATTTTATAGAATTTCAGCATATTTGCGTTGCACTTGTGCACATTGCCAAGTGAAAATTGCCGGCCGAGAAAATTGTCCTCCTACGCACAGAAATCGCAGCCTAAAGAACTCGAAGCTGCATCGACGACGGTAATTCTTGTCACCTGGTCGCCACGTGGATTCGGTTGGGCGGTCAAGATTAAAATCCGAAATTGACGCCCAGGGAGAAATTAAAGTTGTAAAGTTTCTGGTATCTATCAACGCGGCCCGGCTCCATATATCTGCGAACATGGCTCCCGGTTCTTCCATTTCGGCCCTCAAACTATTGGACTAGCTTGCCTTGTTCATTCCCTTCTGAAAAGCGGACAACTTTTTCTCCGTCGTCTGTCCTCCGAATGGCCATTTATTTTTCTCAGAAAATTGATGCCGAACGAGATCTCGCTTCTATTCCCTCTTTTTCTCTCTCGCTTTCACCTATCGCTGGAAAATTCTCTTACGCTACCTTCACGCACCGAGAATTAAAATTTCTCGATTCAGCCTGCTCGTTTTCCAGCTTTCTTCGCTGATCCCGGAGGAGGAGGTATAATATGGATGCAGATGTTCTTGAAAGATTTTTTTCTATGAGATATGTGTGTGAACTGATATTTCAGGATCATAGATTAAGGAATAAATTCTGTTCGTAATTCTCGGTAAATTTCTCTTTCCATATAAATCAATGTAAATCAAATACAATACAAATTCTTATATATTATTTACTCCTCCTTAACTCTCCTAAACTCCTCTTAAGTTTTTACTCTTACTCTTTAAGTAAGAACAATAAGCCTCTAAAGCCTTAAACTGCCTTTTTTCGTTATCATGAACACAGGAAATATTAAATAGATTCTTGATATTAAATATTATATATTAAATATTAATATATATGAAATATTAAGTAGATTCCCTGAGCTTGTAATATCTTAACTAATATTTTAATATCGTGTCAATACAAATTTCTTGTTTCGGATGATTTCACGTAAAAGAAGAATATATGTGTGTTCTCCCTAACGAAAAAGGAATTTCTACAAATAAAGTGAAGAAAAGGGAAGAAAGTGCTTCCTTTTTCCCTGACAATGGAAGCACTTGGAAAAAGTGTAACATGTACGATTAACGAGGAAGAAATATACGTGTTTCCTTTTGTGTGTACGCGTACCACGTATGTGTGGTATGTATGGTTACTCTTCGAGGTATATTTAATAACCACTGCTTGTTTTTTATATCCTTGCGGAAACTCGTTTCGTGACCACTTCTGACCGTGAGAAACGAGGTCGAGAAGGGTCTAAAAAACCTACTTTCTCGAAGGATACTCATATCACGTATGCTCGGCTACACTAGCCTCCTTAGTTAAAATAACCGCTCTGAAATTGAAGAAAATTCCAGTTTGTATCTTCTTTGATATATCAATGAATTGTCTATTAAATTTACATATACTGTTGGTAAATTTTTAAACAAATAATTAAAATTTATTACTGGTCTTAATTAACTGTTTCTCATTAATTTATATATTTTACTAACATTTATGTGCTGCTACTACAAATGGGCTGAAGTGTTTGGAAACTTACGAGCGATAGTATAATAAATAAATTAAGGTCAATTCCCATACATCTTTTCTATGAACGAGAATAAATGTAACGAGCCTATTGTTTGTTTATCAATCGTTTTCCAGCGATTTCGTTCCTTTCGTTGATCCCCAATTAGTCATGAAATTGGTCAAATTACCAAGCGGACGGCACTCGTTTCGAAATTTTCCACTTTGTTGACCGGACGAGCGTGTGTGTACGTGTTCCATGACGTCTTTCACTGAATTTACGCGTGCATCGCATAAAATAATTGCTAAATGAATCGCGACCCTGTTTTTCCCGGTGTACTTATTAAACAAACGTTTCGATTAACACGGTGATTAATAACCAAGGTCATCGGTTGGTGATGATATGCATCATATTTACAGTGCAGACCGCTGCGTTTCGCAGCCAGAAAACAAACGAAATTTTAAACGATCATCGAAAACAATTTAAAGCTCGTATCGACCAGTAATATCTCCGATAACGTGCTTCATTATGCCCCGATCAGAAGTAGTACGTCAGTAATTAATTGAAAGTGTTAATCGAATGAATCGAAATTCGAAATACGTTGCCGTTTCATTTGAACCATTCACCACAAAACTTTTCGTACATCCTTCTCTTACATTTTTATCCAGATATTCTCCATCGTTTTCAACCAAGTGCCCAAGGTGAAGAAACGTTGTCGGTATAGTGATGTAATTAATCGTAATCAAAATCAATCTGAATTAATAGAAGCAACTGAACTTCGTCTATATGATTTAGGATCCATTCATGTTTTCTATTGTTTGGAAGATGACAAATTTAACACAAAAAGTTTTCAACATATTCTTAAGAATTATGTAATACACCTTTTAAAATGATAATGGACGTTTAAATATTTTAATGATTACAGCAGTTTAGAGTGAAAGATCTAAACTCTCATTTTCTATTTGACAAGAATTGAAAACTTCAAGATTCATATGGTAACCTAAGGTAGAACACTGTTCTATTCTTCGTTTATATAAATAACTATTATTATACTATTATTATAACTCTTTAACAAGATGTTAATTAACGCTTTAAAAGTATAACGAAAGACACACTCGATAGCTACATTTTCATATTTAAGACTTCATCGTGTGTAACACAATTATTAATATTTATTTGCCATAACATATTGTAATTGATATGAGAAATACGAGAAATCTTTACGACATATGGTAAATTATTCTCTAAATCGTTCGTTCTAAGTTCTCTGTCATTATATGACACCGTAGAAGATCCAATTAAAATTGTTATTCCAATTAAAAGTGTCTTTGACAGAAGTAAGATCTTTTATGTTCAGATCATCCAAAAAACCAGGTGTCCAAACAGCGTTCCTATGCCAGGGGTCAGTCTGAAGGAATGATGCGACAAGAAATGGGAGATCGAACTACGAGATGAGCATAATTTCACATCGTAAATACGTAACCGGAGCTAGGCCGGTCAGCCACTTACGTTTAATTGGTTCTTATGATGGCCATCTTAATTGACCATCTAACTATTATCGGGTCGGGTTACCGTGTATTTGCATGGTGCCTTATGGTCTCCCGCGGATGAGTCAACTTCCACCCAAGGAATAATGCGGTCTGTATAACCTGCACGGATTTATCTACTTCGCAAATAAGGTAATACGTCAAAGTCATCGTGACACAGCTAGAATGCCGATAAGTCTAATCGATGAATTATATTACCCAGCGATTAAAACAGACTCCTTGTCCATTGATATCACGGATGTATCCGATTGGTTGCAGATTTGATCGATCGTTAGGTCTATTCTGGGATATCCTGGCACTTCGCGGGCTATTTGAAATATTAGATAACTTATCCTTAAATATTCTTAAAAAATATATCGAGTATTGAAAAATTTTTGTATGAAATGTTTGTATGCTATTATCTTCGTTGAATTTATCTTATTTGTTATTTGAAATAACTACACTGTTCTAATAATTTTTAGTAACATGTGGTTTCAAGCCTTCCACAAAAACTTGGGTATAGTTTCTAATGTAAAATTGAGAAAATGAACACGCCAAATATTTCGAGTATCCGGAAGTTTTATATATTAAAAATGCATAGGAATATTTAGAATTCAAAGCTGTTTCAAATTTAAGTAGGCAACTTCTCGCTCGCATAAAATCCGATGGATTACTCGAGACCATTACAGCTAATTCTGAGTAACTGAGTTAATTTTCAGGTGCCTAAAACTTTCGAACACTTCACGTAATTCGAGGCAACTGCACATAATGAAATTTTCAAATGTTTGATCCGTTTCCTATCTACGTGATCTGAATATGTGTTCTTTTTTTATTTCCTTAACTATATACAGCCGTTGAAGGCTAATCCATCTCATTTTTATAAATAGATACTAGATAAAACTTCTAAGACTTATAATTGCACAAATAATTTCTTGCTAGTAGTTACATTTTTAAAGTAACATAATCGGCAAATTATTTGAAAGAATGTTTTGTATTTACCTATTTTGCAGAATATCGACACTTTAATGAATAATGAAAGGATTAATCCTCTTTCGTTTGAAAATACTCTCTTCCTAATTCTTAATTCTTTTAATATCGCAAATTTTTCATATAATTAGAAATCGGACCGTATGTCCAAGGTCCATGTCAAAGTTAAAAAAAAATGGCCGAGTCAGGATTGGAGGAGCGTGCTAGCTCAGTTAATAAACCTTGAAGAAGACCCATTAATCATCGGATATCTCGTGGTCGAGGTTGTTCGTGTAAAACCGGCTAGATATTTGACTAAACGCGCCTAAGTTACCGTGACCACTCTGGCGAGACAGTCATACTGGTGGCAAAGAACTCAGGGGTAAAGAATGAAAATACAAAAAAAGTAAGAGGCGAAGGGGCCAGGGACGAAGGTGGCAAGGGTGTCTTTAATTCAAATATTGACCGTTCATTTATCAAGCGACGAGGCTTCGATCCGCGCTAATTAGCTTTTCCTGCTCGTTCCCGGATTCCGTTTCCGCGCTGTTGGCCGATACCTCGAACGAGTTCGACGCTCCTTTATTTATCGGCCGTTTGATCTTGCTGCGTTCACGTAGCGATAAGCAGAACGTTTTGTCTCGCGACGTATATTTGATATCGAGGGAGAGGCCAGGCGAAAGGGTGGACGCGTGAAAAAGTTAGCGCCGACGACACCGCATATCTAACGCCGTTATTAATCAGCCTTCGTCGATGGATTTTCATTAGGACCGTGAATTCCTGCGTCTGTCCGTTTTATCGACTCCAACCGTATTAAATGTACGACAGGTAAATGTGAACGTTGTTTTTCAACCTATATGAATTTTCCAGAAAAGCTTTTGTTCGAAGATATGTACCTGTACGAAATTGATATTAATATGTTTGTAATGTTACATGTACTTTAAGAGTAATTTAGATTTAACTTTTTGCACTGACAAATACTCGAGCAAAGTGTCACATCTATTATAAGTTCCTGGATGTCATTTACATAAATATATAAATTAATCTTTATTATATCTTTAAAAAGCAGCTCTTTAGAATACTTTCTTCTAGGCTCGATTGGATATAAATCGTATCAAATTCATAAAATTGTTCCAGAAAATATAAGGATTGTGGAAAAGTGCTGACATTATCATATTTAGAGTTCTAGTCATCGTCATAAATCCTTTATGAGTTCCAAGTCTTCTCGAAGCAAGTATTAAATGAGACCTATTTATAAGAGTATTAAAAGACATATTCCGCATAAAAGCAGAGTTATTCGGTTGAAAATTAATAAAAATCGTCTGAATGTTCCGTTCACTCACTGTGTAAGTCGATATTTTTAACCCATTGTTCCTTTAATTCGTTATTCGATCAATTCATTGTTGAAGATCAAATTAAGAGAAAGAAGTTAATAGGAAAAACACGTCATTGATGTCAAAACCGCGTCTATTAACGTATCCATTGATGTATCGAAATATTTATCTACACCCTCCAACGACAGATGTAAAATGTTACCAAGATATATCTAAAACATTTATGATGGGAAATTTCAATACAAAATATCAACGATCAATTATCGGTACATTATGTCAGAAAAATTGTATTTGTTCCGCTTTCATTCTAAAATCTGTAATTTTTCTGATGAAAAGGTATTTGATCGAAGAATATAAGTACATGTAATACGTGAGTCCTCTATGCTTGATGCAAATTTTATCGAATAATAGTACTTAAAAAAATTGGAAAAAATCATACAATGTCTTCAAACATTCTAGATTAAGATCGTCATAAAATGTTTAACAAATAATTCGTTTGAATACATCGTACAATAAATAATATACAGTGAAACACGAACTGACACGGATTCGAAAGATCCACGTTAATAGAGTAAAGTTTAATACGTAAAAAGGTATTCGATGAGTTTCAATTGTGATTTTATAAAAGGTATGAGTTTCATATAATTAGGGAATATACATATTCCAATGTGCTTTTTAGATTAGATACTAATATAAAATTCTCAAATCGTTTATAATGTAAATTTCGAATATGGTACTTAATTTTACACGATAATTCTATCACTGTTTATAAACGTGCATAAAAATAACTATTGAAAGTTTGAAATGTTAAAAATAGGAAAAATATCTATATACTTTCGTGAAAGGAAACGAGATAAGTTGCAAACTATGATTCGTTCAACCACGTTTATCGTATTGTATGTATCTCTCCTCTTTATGTACCCTTAACAACGTACGTTAACAGTTCTCACGCTTTCGCATCAAAGTCAATCAACCCGTGGAAAGCTTCTACCCTTCGTTTCTCAGCTAACAAACGAAACTCTATAAATCAAAACACTTGGAAAATCAAACACCCGCACTACGATTCCCTACACAGCGCATCGGTTCAATTCTTAAATCACAACCATTCTAACTGCTCCTGCTTGGTGAAACGTCCGAGGTGAAAGGTATCGGTCGAAGAAGCGCGAGTGTCGGCGAACGCTTAACACGCGGCACACGTATCAGGCCGCGAAGCTTGTACGGTCGATCGGTGTTATAGTGAACCAATAAACGTCACCTATCCGCCTCCAATTCAGATCAACCGCAAGATCGATTATCCGTCTCGCAGACGCGCTTAACAAATATGGCCGACTACGAACCTGCAGGGCCGAGCGACGCGCGTCCGCCGCCGCTGCTCTCCGTGCACACCGGTATTCAGCCAACGCTGCCAATGTGTATTTATCACGCACACGCGCACCAATACGCGAAATTCACGCGCAATCACGCTCATACACAGACACATGCCGGAGAAACACGCGACGGATCCGATTCTCTTCTCTTTCGAGGTTGGAGAACCTTCTCCCTCTCTGGATCTCGTCTTCAACGAGAAACACCGGGATACGTAAACGAGACGAAACAGAGAACAGATCACGGTGAGAAATGGCGCGATACAAGACGCGATCATCTCCGTATAGGAGAGAGGTTGATGCGGCTACGACTGGCTGGTGATGCAACATAAATTAAACTGCATAGCTAGCCTGCACACCCCAATCAGCCCCGTGTCCCATGGTCATCGTGCACAGTATTATCGGACAGTTGTGTTTGCGTGGCCGTGCGTGGGTGGGATCCAGCAGCACGCCGCGTATAAGCGTACACAACGGTACGGTGCGTGTGCAAAAATTGGCATTGCGCGAGGGTTACGCGTCCGCAGGCCGCGCGATACCGCGCCGCGGACCGAGCCCTGCTGTTTCCCAAAAATACCACCCACCAGTCCCCTCTTTTGCTCTCTTTCTCTCTCTCCGCTTCCATGATTACGCGTTACCCGTGCGGCTGTTTCCCTCGACTACCTTCGCGTAGCTGCCGGCTCGGCGCGCCACCCTGCACCTGATAACGTTCTCTGTTCTTTTTTTTTTTTTTTTTTCGATTTTGTTTTGTCAAAATGAGCTTGCTTTTGCCAACCGCTGCGCCGATCGTGCCTTTTAAAATTATGCGCGTTTTATGCGAGGATAAAGGACCTTTCACTTTAGGATCGTGCTTTCTGATAGAGAGAACAGTGACAAAAGATCGGCTGGCCTGCGACCCCAAAGGACGGGACTCGCTTTTTTACGGATGTGTTTCAAGTGCCTGTATGATAACGATTGACGGGGTATAGGGTATCTTTTATCGCGCAGAATTAAAAAAAATGGTGATGGTGTACGACGTTTTAGGAAATCAAGATTGATGGATAACGTGTCAATTGAGATACGATATCTGCAGAAGGTTTTTCATAATTTTGTAGATATACAACTACAAAATGAAACGAGAGAGGTAACTGGGATCTTTTCTGAATTATTTTATACGTTCGAAATATATTGTTCAAGATTTCAAGTTTTTAGGTACGTACATCTCTGTCAGGTGCTCCATCTCAACATTTCAAACACGTTTACCGTAATTCGTGGACCATATCAATTCCTTTACATCGCTCCTTGATTATCCCTACTCACCCATATGCCCAGAAATGGAGAATAACTGTCGCAATTTACTAAGCACACTTAACTATAAAAGTGATGCAATATAGAAACAGAAACATATGAAGTTTGGTAGCTTTCATCATACCGATTCAAGTGGATGTACGCCACGCGATAACGAAATACCGAATGAATACACACAGAGAAACTTTAATAAATCCTTGCCAACAGGGCGAAAGAAAATCAGGCCGTGGTGTGTACCTCCCCTGTTACCTCCCCACGAGCCAATATTTCCTAAATATCGCGCGGATAGCCGTAGGATCACCGCAGAGGCAGATTGGAAACGAGTGATCGTCCAGCGAATTTTGAGGCGAGAGACCGCGCGTCGCATCGGGGCGACTCGCGTTCGAGAATTCGGAAACGAGGTGAAGTGGAGACCACCGGCACAAGTGCGGCGCAGGAATTTCAATTTTCGCGGGTCGCCGCGTGCATATACAAGCTGATGAAAAAGTCGCGACCCCGAGACCAGGCTCCATATCGCACGATAGAATATTACTGATTGCAGCAAGTCCACTTCACCTTTTCGTCTGCTTGCTTCGACGAATACTTGTTCCTCGATATCGTAACGGCCTCCAGCTCGCGAGTTGGACAGTTGTCTGGAAATCAGCGTTCCGTGGTCAAAATTAAAAGCATCTATAGAGATGTCCGATATATATTTTTTAATATAAATCTAATTTCTATGTAATAATTCGTCTATCTATTGTGTATTATTAAAAATCACACGATTATTGTCCACGAAACAAAGATATTCCAATCTTAGTTGCTCACTAAGGTATCTGTACTCTCATAGAAATGTTTTATGAATATCTTATATGTGCGTAGAAAAGATTTCAAAATTTTATAAATTTACAATGAAATACTATCTTCGTAATTGTATTGGACAATTTCCAAAGTAACTTACGAGCGTGTATGGGTTTTAGCTAAGCCTGAAATAAAACTGAAAATGTATATAAAAATTAAAAAATATTCAGCGCAATATTTCGTAAGGGCCACAAACATATTCTGATAGTAAATTATAGTTATATCAATAATAATATCGAATACATTATTATATTATAATATAGCCATAAGACTGCCCATGCTATACACTAATTTTTCGCAATAGTAAATATGTGTAGCTTCTATATATATTTTTATATTGGTTTCTGTAAAGATATAGTAGGGATTCGGAAATAAAAATAATTTACTTTATTCAGCACACAACAGTTATATATATATATATCTTATACTCAGAAGACCTCGTAAACCTACTCGCACGCACGCTTCTTGTCAACCCACTCTTCCAGATGCTTCTAACAGACTGCCAATCGTCTTTTGTCCCAACTATGACCTGGACGCCCTCTGACGCTGACACACACATTCACATGTACAGTGTGAATGTATCATCTTCCTAACAGTTTCAAACTTTATTTGGAAGTTTGGGGAGTCATCATTTTATAGAGACTTTTTTTTCCAAATGTTGAAGTTGTAAAACTGTGTTTTGGCCATGAAGTATCGGACCATTGTGGAGTCATCAGCTCGCTCACGATACATGGGATTCGTCAAGTGAATCCACGAAATTCCCAGCGTTTAATATTGTCACCTTTCGGTCAAAATTAGCCAAAAATGGAATGAGTACCAACAACAAGGGAACATAGCAAGAGGAGAAGTTAGTCAAGAAATTAGAAAAAGAAAGGACGATGAAGGGAAGAGAAGTATACGAGAACGTTGAGAAAACCGTTGGGAAAGAGACGGGGGAAAAACCGTCGGTTCTCTTTTAATTGAAAATTCAAGTGCCCTCGCGATCTTAATTAAGGGTTGGAAATTTTCAGCTCGATCGATTGGATAAATGAGAAAGACTGGTCCCTATCGGTTGTTCCGCACTCGACCAATGGTCACTCGCGCACCGTGCACTTTACACGGCTATTTTTTCATCTCTGTTTCTCCCTGTCCCTGTTCCTTTCTCGCAGCTTTCTCTGCTTTTTTCCGACTAGCCATTGTTGTACTTCTCTTTTTTATCGCCACTTTTACTCGTGATTCTTAGAGTTTTTCCCTTGTTCTTCTTCTTTTTTGCAGGAAGAGATCGACGATATAATCTGATCGAGGCAAGTCAAACTTTACAAGTCGAAGCTAAACGGAGTATGAATGAGGAAGTCACTTGGTTCAAAGTAGGGGACCAGTTGTAAAGAAGCTGTATATATGATATGACCATTCCTCAGAGTTGTTTCCAAATCATCTTTCCAAGTTATCTTTTCTCACATGTATTTCAAGAGCGTCACAATTCAAAATAATCCACTCCTGTGTTAAAAGAACATCAAAACCACCAAAGAATGATATCAGAAGCTACGACTAAAAGATATTATTTGGAAGATGTAAGATGTAAGATTCTTTTGTGAGTTTTTGAATCAAGTCGCTCCATATCAATGATGTAACAGAGTTTCAACCAAGGTGTTCAGGATACACGGCCTGGAACGAGGTCGCAGCTCGAGGCCGTATCGAGATCCTCGAGTGGCACAGACCATAAGCTCGTTGCTTGCTCGGAGAATGATCGATATCTAAACTCTCTAGAGTTTCTGTTTCTCCCATGCGCCGTTAATTCTGCTCGTTGGGAACGCGGCTGCAATCGTAGCTTGATGCTCTTCGCGACTAATTTGCGCGTAACACGAGCCCGCCGACCTGAGTATCGGCTATGCTTACCGGAAAATTTTGGCGTTGATTACGGTGACAGGCTCTTTGTCGCGGTGTTTAGATAATAGACGGATCATTGTATTGTATTGTAACGGATTTTCACAGGCATTTCCAATATCACGCGAAACGTGTCGACCAGCTCGCCTACGTTACTATTAGCATAATGCGGAAAATCGATGATGATTCGAAATAAATATTTTTGCCAATTTCATTTCACCACGGAAAAGTATCGTACTTCATTCTTGCAGAATTTAGCTTTAAGGTTAATTTTTTTCATTAGTCTCATCGATAGATGGGGTATGTTTTTGGAATATTATGTAAAAATGTAAAAAATAGATTGTACGAGTAATAACTATGTGGAGTATGTTTGTGCAAATTTCTATATTCGTGAAAACAGCTGAAGAAATGAGACCTAAGCAGCGATTTGTTCACTCACCAAATATTATAATGATATTTTATATATTTTCGCATACTGTACGCATTCTATGCTTTGTTGCATCTTTAAATTTCCCCTAAATGTTTAAATGTATTGAAATTTTATAATTAATCAGGAAATCTAGGTATCAATGATAATCAATGAATTCTGTAAAAAAAATATCAGCCTTAATACTTAAAAGATACTTATGAAAATATGTACTTAAATCTGCATGAAATCAACGATTTCTAAATTTGTTAATTTACATAGCTATTTCCTAATTCGTTACTATTAACATGAATTCATTTATTCAGGATGTAACAACGTGTGAAACTCTGTATTTTACTTCAGCGTTGTAACCATTGCACTGAGAATGCAGCGAATGGACGCCTGCAGTCTGCAACCCATCGTGCAAGTCGGCACGAAAAGAGTCAGCCCTCGGGAGAGGCTTGAAAAAAATCTTTATAAAAAAATTACCGTTGCTCGGTCCTCGAATTTTTGTCATTTTTCAAACTACTTTTTATTTTTTCATTTTTCTATGTATTTTCTAAATTTTTATGGGTTTTTCGTCATTTCTAAAATACCAGTTTCGCTTCGAGCTCCTAATTTCTTCACATTATCGATCTCGTTAGGAATCCTCGTTACCGACCTTCCCTATTTCTGATCTTTTCCGCACAACGCGCATGCGTTAAGCCGGTCAGTTCGCGTAGAACACGGCAGGTGGCACCAGCGACCTGCCTAAAAAACGGACAAAGTGTTGTCTGCGGTACTCGCGGGAATTAACACTGCAGCGAATCTTTTGTCCAATTGAGCAACATTTTACGACGCCCTTCGGCTTCATGTTGCGGCTTTACCACTATTTCAGTAATTAATTATCCGAATTAGAGCTGCACGCATCCTATGTGAAACCTTAAACGAGAGAAAAATTGGTTAATTTCACGTAATGAATCGTATTCTTAGTACCTGTATCTATTTATACCTGTAACGTTATCAAATATCTTACTATAAAAACGTAAGTTGTTCTAGTGAAATATTTCGTCAATTAAAGTACGAACAAGTCATCTAATGTATACTGATAAAATAAAATTATAGGATATCATTCAATGGCTGTACGTATTTCTCAATGCTGATGTGACAAAAGGAATACTATTTTATATAGACCAATAAATAAATTATTTTTTCTTACAATTAATCATATAAAGGATATTTATAGGAATTTAACCAATTTCCGTAACGAGATGATAAAACCACATGTTTACGAATCCAAGAATAATAAATCTAAACTAATATAATGAAAAAATGATAAAGCAGTGGGGAAGATCTATGTGTAACTAATATACAGATCGTTAAAAAATAATAAATAAATTCGCTTGCTTGTAAACTAATGAACTATTTAATCGTATCTGCAATATAAATACTTGCAGAAATTCGCGACGTACGAAACACGGCTTAATCAAAATGAAACAAAATGTGCTACGACGGAACGATGGAAATCGTAGTTATAACGAATGACAGCCAACGGAGACACGCGAACAAAACGAGAAACATTTATTGAATTCAAATTTAAATAACGATTTATTTATTTAGCGTCAAGTAGAATTCGATTGTTATAATGTATGCTAATTGAATCAATTGGTAGCCATTAACTTCTACTTCATAATTAAAGCCTCGTTATCAAGTGAAATTTGTTATCGGGTAACGGAATAAAATAATTCTGGAAATTATTACCGAGAGTGCGAGCTTTTCCTTATTCGTTCGACTGGCCATCCTCTATCGCATTACCGCGTTTCCAAACAGTCCCCAATAAAGTTGTAAAAGTCGATTCACGTTTACACAACTACGTCGAACAACATGTTGC
The DNA here is from genome assembly GCA_905333015.3 of Bombus campestris. Taxonomy (NCBI): domain Eukaryota; kingdom Metazoa; phylum Arthropoda; class Insecta; order Hymenoptera; family Apidae; genus Bombus; species Bombus campestris. The sequence continues at coordinate 10,544,711 of HG995132.1, forward strand.
GCGTTAAATTAATAATTTACAACTGGATTTGTATTCGCCTCTTTGTACGTAAATACTATACTATGGGGTTTACGGAATTATAAATCATACATCGATTTTTAGAAGCCAATCAAGTGTAGATATTTTATCGTAATTTTGTTTAATTGCGTGTACGATAATGCCGTTGAATATTAAGTATACATTTAACTCACAAATTGAACTATTGAATATGTAATAAAATTGATACGTTTATTTTCTGTTTAAATAGTCGAGTTAAAATAACGAATTCATTTTTCTCGTCTTTTCTGTATTAACCGGCATTCCAATGAACTATAACTCTGAGCATATGGAAGAAGAACAATTTGTATTAACCATATCCTGTGACCGAATCGTTCGAAATTAAATCACTTAAAAATGAGAAATCGATAACTCTCTAAATTATTTTTCAGATAACTCGTTCGCAAATAAATGTTCGACATGTTGTGTTCACATTTCATCAGGTTCGTTCATACTTTGGATAGAATTTGTTTATCGCATGTTTGAATGCGTGCTATAGGTACATCATAAAATACTGCCGATTACAATGTCGAAGGTAACAAGGCTATTAATAAAGATTTATGTGAATTAAAAAGGGACCTTCCAAAAAATTATACCCTCGACGATATATCTTCTGGTTACATAATTAGAAGATTACAGTTGTATAAAAAATTGCAAGACATTTACAAACCCTTTATGACGGAAAATTTGAAAAAAGTAGTCGAATAAATTTATTTTTTACACATATTGTATAATAGTATGCTACACAAATATAGAAGCCACTGGCGACTTACATATGCTTTAAAATTTTTAACGATAGATTAACTATCAGTCACCGATGAACTCTAGATTAAATTTCTAATAAATATATATAATACCTCAGTACACTACTCGCAATATATGCATGGCGCCGTGAAAAGCTACTTTTTTCGCCTGTTACTGAACAGCAAACGCGTGCATAACGATAGTTGAACGTTGTAACGGGTGTAAAGTACCGTTTACCGGTTACATCGCCGCGGAAAACTACACGACCATCCTTTTTAGGATCTGCTCCCCATAAACCGAACGGTGGAACGCCTGATGCAAGATAACCGTGTATGCATCCAAGCACAGGCCACATTCTGTCCCTCTTTACGATCTTTTGCACGTTTTAGTGACGTATTTAACGAAAACATATTCAGATTTAGTGGTCGTTTCTTCCTTTCTTCTCCTTTTTTTTCCATAGGAAACGCGTCATTGTCCTGTTTCAAGATTTAAACGCACTCAGTGCTGACGAGATCGTCCTTCTATTCGATCTTATCAATCGCGATGCTTGGACGAGCGGGATGAATATTTCAGTCTAGCTGGAATCACTTTAATCACGAATCGCGTGCCAAGGAATGACTAACTCGTTCGTCGATGTAAAGAATTATGCATATACGGTTAGCGGACGAGGTATTAAAGTCGGGGATATGGTATGAAAAATGCAACGATTACGCGCGTGAAAGTGAGAGGGAACCGCGTAACGATATCGTCTCGCGCAGATGCGATAATTTTCTTCTTGAATAGAATTATAAAGATTTGTGCTTTCTAAAACGAACGTGAAGACAAAATTGTAATTTCCGTGACGCACGAGTCTTTAAATCAGTTAACATTTGTCTTTTAGATATTTAGAGAAGTTAATTATAATATACAAATTAGCGATATAAATATATCGCTTGAAATGCAAAATACGAGTATGTATCTTTAATCTCTTAATTTCTCTTAGTAGAGGAATTTACCAATTTATTATATTACAGCCCTTCGATTATTCGTTCGTACGAATCACAATTTTGCACCATCTTTTCACGCTTCGATCACGAGTTACAAATCACACCATCTCCTCCGCTGAGCATCTCGATAGCCTTTATCGAGCAAAGCGCAGGGGTCGGAAACTTTGTCCGGCGGAAACTCAAGCTACCAAGACAGCTCGTTAATTTTCGAGTCTTTTTCGTTCGCCAGGCACACGGATCGTTGTCCAGCTCGCATTAAATATACAGGACGCATCTGGACATAAAAGGCCGGAGCGTGGGCCATTTATAATCGGCCGGTCTTGCCGTGGCTACTTAGCGAATATTTTCTAGTGAAAAGGTGCCAGGATAGGAGGGGAAAGGGAAAAGTTCAAAAGTTCACGTGAAAAACAGCGTCAGGAAATTGCTAGGAAATGGCCACCCTTTTTGACCACGCTCGTCCCTATGCTCGTTCTCGTCTAATAGCCTAAACGGTCACAAGAAAAGCCTCTAAAAGGCTGGCGCTCGTCGAGTGGAGACTAAAAAATGTCGCCTGTTCATCCACGCGCGCTCGATACATCGCGCCGTTGTCCTCGAGGAAATTAAACGACGTCCCTGCGGAGTCTTGACCAGAGCGCGCCGAAATTCGTGTTTACCAATGGCCCTCTCCGCTCGATGGTCCTCGTGCGTCTCTGTCGCGCGTTCTCTATCCTTCGCGATTGTGCACGCCGATCGAAGGAGGCGAGGGAATGGGTGTCCCCGCTGTTTCATACCCGACGCTTGCTGATTGGATTCGATGAAAGAAGCCACCACGATTGACCGTAAGTCGATTACGACGCGTTTTTCCTGTAAAAGAAGCTACGCTAACACTCGAAAATTCATGTTTTACCCACTCACCGAAACGCGATTTTTACGCCTACGATCTTTTGACGAGCCATTCCACGCGTCGTTTCGATATACCATTTAAGTAAGACACTAAAATCGAGATTACACAAGGGGTGTGTACAACTCGTCCAAGATTTTTACTTCGCCATTTCTAGCAGTTGTTTTATTGTAAGGTCGATTCCTTTTATCGCAGATAAAGGTTATTACCGAGCTCCCTCTCTCACGAGAGGTTCACCCAATAACGTAACTTTAACTTTCCACGTTTCTTATTTCTTACTTTATGTCTTCTCTGTTTGCGATCAGGAGTATCGTGTATGTGTACTTTAAGAGGTGGAAGAAACTAAGTAAAAAGATTCATTAGTTTATTCAATAGAGGATTTAATTAATTCTTTAAGAACTCTGAATAATCTTGAAAAGAATTTGCATTTAGAGAATTTTATTTCTAATTTACCTGTTAATTCTTTTTACAATTTTAATATTCGATTCGCATTATATACATTTTCCTTTTTTGAAGATCTATGTTTATCTTTAGTGTCATAAAAAACTAATTAAACTTTGTTTTTCAATAAAGCAAACTGAGAAATAATATATATGAAAGATACGAGTAAAAATAAATCAGGTTAATTACATGTAATTTATCGTGTAATAATATGAATTATTAAAAAACATAATACGATAACTCTGCGCCTTTTCATTCGTCTAAAGCCACAGAAACATAGACCATCGAAGAAATTTTCGAAACGAAAATAAGAAGTGTAACGAAGTAAAGCGTAATTTACAATTACAAACTGTAACACAAATTTTTAAATATTCTACGTATTATATCATTTTGGCAAGCGAAACTCAGTTAGAGAATGAAAAGCAGCGTGATAAATAAATTCGCGCAATGCCGGCTAGAAGTCTCCTCGATTACCGAAAGAAACGATGCCGAAAATGGCAACAGTCCTCTTAACGCATTGTTGATAGTAGGATTTATGCGGAAACTAAAGCCCATGGCTGACTATTTTTCACGCAAGCCGGCGTTAAAACAACCGCGTGTGATATAAAAATGATCAAAAATAGCCTAACGTGACAAAATGAGAATGAGGAATAAAAAATTCTCTAATGAACGTAGTATCGAGTATCAACAACTTTGTACGATGATTCTAACGACCAAGAGAATTCGTATAACGTAAGACTCATTGACACATGTTTAATGAAAAATGTGTTGACGATAACTCACTTTGAACAATATCCTTTCAGCATTCGTCAACGCCATGCGCAGCCACCAAACAACACATAAATACGCATGCAGCAAGGATAAGTGGAGCTCTTAACCTTTTAGAAAGAATTGCACCAACAAGGAAGCTCCTTCACCCTTGATGAAGTTTAACACGATCTCAGGTTACGGTATACGGTTGAGAGAATAAGTCCCGGAAGAAATTAAGAAGAACTGTTCTTGACGAGGCGACGACAACGCAGAATGAAAGAAAGGAACAATAAAAAGGGAGAAAAGGTTGAAAAGAGTGAGACAGGAGAGACGGTAGAGGATGGTGGAAAAAGGTATCCGGGCGCGTAACGTGTAATATTTAAAACACCTCAAAGGCGATGTAACGACAATGGAAAACGGGGAGGAGAGGACGCGTCTTTCTCCCGGAAACTTTATCCTCCCCCAAACGTTTTCGTTTTACTCTCCCCGTTTCATACACACCTTCGTTCGCCTCGCCTGGGGTGCACTTTTTCAGCCGGCAGCTAGACGCGGTAAATACAGCAAAGAAGCGGAGACGCAGAAGAGAGCTTTCTCTTTTCTTAACGCGCTCGACGCTCCGACTGGCCGGCCTCTACCTCCGCTTTCTGTCTCTGTCTCAGTCGTAAGAGGAAAGATTTATATACATGGGTGCGCGTGACCGCAAGAGACTACAAGAATAAAGCCACATCGTGCTCTCGATCCCAAGCTTTTTACTACAGTCGAGAAATCCTCTTATGCAACAGATAAAACCTGACTGCGCCGCTGTGTTTACCCCCGTTGTTTTTCACCACCTTTACCTTTCCCCTCTCTGTTCCTCTTTTCCTCTTTCTATCTGTTACTCCTTTTAGGTTAATGGTTTCATTCGTTCCGGTTAGCCCGATAATACGGGCTGACGATTTCCAAAGCCACCCCGATGATGACAATGATAAAAATAATAATCGTAATTCGAGGACGATAATAATCCGTGGTGGTTGCGTCGTATTATCGTGTGTTGGTTGTCATCGTCGTTATTATATCGTCGAATAATTACACGAGAAACGCAACGCGTTATATACAACAAGCGATTCGAGCGGCGGGGGTGGCTTGGGGGAGCGTGGTTGGGTATCTTCCGGTTAGCGAGACGAGTTGAAATCGCGGCCACACAAATGCTGATTAATAAATTATTGAATTTATTTAACACGAGTGTTATTTACATTTAATGATTGATTTTCATACTTTTAATCCTTACCGATACGGGCAATCCGCGCAATTTACTCTTCATCCTGATGGCCGTGCGGCAGCAAAGTAAATTACCGTTTATCGTCGTTCGTTGGTCGTTATTTTTTACTTCGCGGACCACGGTAATCAATTAACTGGTTCGGTTTAATCACGCTTTATGCGTTATTAATTTATTATCTGGTCGTATTAACAATATTTAATGCCGTTGAGAATATTAAATAACGATATACAAAATCGACCCGTGTTACCGCGAAAGACATAACCGAACAGATCGGTCTTCCCGTTTTTAATGTATTAAGTCATTCCACGAGTAATTTTTCAAATGTACATTATCAAAATGTAAATATATAATTTGCTGATAATTAACCGATGATATATTTTTCCACGCTCTTATCTCGTCTTTTTCAACTTTTTACCATCGTTTTTTATTAAGTTTCCTCTTTGCTTGTTTACGATATACAAGTTCATATAAATTTCAATCGCTTTAATAAGAAACAAACAAAAAAAAATCTATCTTTTCAAAACTATTTCTGGCTAACGTGTCACGAATAAACGTAAAAGCGTGAAAAAAGGAAGACGAAGAGAAAATGTATATTCACATGAAATTTTTTCGTGCAGAGAAGTTTGAAAGAAATATCGACTAGACGTCGGTGGAAAGATTCGTCAGCCTGGAGCGTCTCGCGCGACGAAAGCCAACCCTCCGACGAATTTCCAAGTTCCAAGTTCAGCGAAGCCAGAGTGGCGAATAAACGAAGAAACAACTGGCTGCCGGTTTATTTCTCTGGTGACGGTTTTTCCTGCTTCTCTTTTACGGTTGCCGTGCACCACGACGACGATGGCGACGTGCAAGAGATACACGCGGGCCAACTTGCCATCGGTGTGAAAAGAAAGAGAGAGAAAAAGCAGCGATCGTGTCGGCAGCTTTCACCCAACGGCAAGGAAGCTTTACGAGGTTCTTTCTGCTACCTCGTCGTTTGATTTTACGGGTCGTCGCCTTCTTCTTGCGACGCGAATTCGATTCAACGCGAACAGCCTATCCGGAGGCTCGCTATCGAACCGCAGGCAATTTTCCTACGGCCGTTTCAACTTCTTTTATATCTTCTCTTTCGTCTCACACCCGGTAACCGAGCTATCATCATCAGTGCCCACCAAGATCGGAAAATTATCGTGCAACTTTATTTCTTTTTCACTTCCCTTCACCCCTCTTTTTATTTTTAGTTTATTTACTGTTGTAGGTAAGGGAAAGTAAAGGCGAGATACAGGATTCTGTGTTAAGGGGATGTTCTAATATAAACCTACCTCTGAAAAAATCGATCTTTCTCCTTTTGTGGATTTTCTTGAGGAATATAATTTTTAGAATATAGCGAGTTAAAATATAAAATGAAACTTATCATTTTTTAAAAAATCTGAGACAGTCTAAACAGAATGACAGATTTTTGTGCTATTGAACGTATCATCCCCTCCGCATAATTGTACAATTTTAGCGTCTGTCTTAATGTTATAAACTGTTGAGGTTATTAGATGTATGTGAACGAAGGAACGCGTGGATAAATTGTAAGGTAAAAATATATTTTAATACTGAAGTGCGAATGCAAGTCGGAATATAATTGAGTTGGTCCAAATCCGCACGCTAGCAGTGTTACTCTATGACTGAAAACCTTGAAGCCATCGTCGCCTGTCTACAGTTTATGGTCTGCCTTCGACGCAGTCTTTTGTCTATACGCTGTCGATGGCTTCAGTGCTTAAGAAAACTGAAAGACCAGATATAGAGTTTTCTTAGAAATGATGATCGCTTCAACATAAACCACCAGTTCCAAAAATCATACAAATTAATAACAACGAGTAATAACAGTAAAAACATTAGTAACATCTACGAAAGAAACGGCAATGTCTACAAGAAAAAGTCATTACTCCTTAAGAACAAAAATTCACATTCTCAAACAAAATATTCCTTCCATTACTTTGATAAACTATAAATACATTTTTAATTCGAATAAATCCAACTCTTCATAGGATAATAACGAACAGTAAAAGTTCCTTGTCGCATCTTTAGAAAGCTTGGACAATGGGTAGATGTGGCGCGATAATTTGTCCTATGATTGGAATTGCGTGGTAAAACATCGTCTAGCCGTTCTAGCAACGTAATTTTAGTTAATTCGCAGAAGACGCATCTCTCCAAGCCGATGGTCTCCACTTGGGGTCTTCGAGGGTGGATGCATCGCGTGCCCCCTGCACGAATGGTCAACTGGACCCTCGTGCACGTAAATCACGCCACTGCCGCAGATCCAATTATCAAATTGTCCGGCACTTCAACCGAGTCAAGAGAAAACGGACTGAAGCCGCAGAAGGAAGAGGGACGAGAATTCGGTACGAAGGCGAATTTCCAAGAAAAGAAAGAGACGAGATAGGAAACGCGTGAAGACGAAACCGAGAAGAACGGAAAAACCGGAAAATAGAAAGAGAGAGAGAGAGAGCGAGAAAATGAATCTAGGTTGGATTTATATAGGTTGTTCTAGAATCGCATAAGATAAATAATAATTAGAGGATGAGTTTAAAATTCCACTTATTTACTGTGAAAGACGAGTTAATCTTACTCTAATCCCTGAATTCGTATATTTTAATTTCCCCCTCATTTAAAAAAGAGAAAAGTCTGCGATATTTTAAGAGAATATCTAATGTGAAATTTTGAAACAGGAAGTTACGAATACCAAAATAATAATTTTGTCACATTTTCCACCAATTTGAGAAGGTTTTTAACGTTAGAAAAATACAATTGTGTCATAATTGATGAGATGATTATCATTTATTTTAATAAATTATTAATTGTAATTACTACTTAAAAGTTACAGCGATATATGAAAGTGTTTCCTTGCGCACTATTCACATCATTTCATTAAAATATGAAAAAGTACCTGATATACTGTGTAATTTTTTAATAACTTGTTACATGCACTTCTCGTATTGGTATACGTGTTAGCTTGCAGTCTGTTACATTAATGGTATTTTGATATATCGTAATGTTATTTTCATCTGTACAAGTATTTATGAATACATATCTGCATTTGTATGGAATAAACCATTTACTATAACAAAGGTAACTGCTTCGAATACAAATGACACTGTCAATATTTTAACGAGAAAATGGCTAAGACAGGCAAAATAAACTGAATCTATATATTATTGTAATGAAGCTAACAAACTTAATAAGCATGACTATCTTTCTCGAAATATTTCGAAATACTAAATCTTTATAAATTCACCAACTATTACATGCGATGGCTTGTTTACAAAAGTTTCCGAATTTGTATCAGTTAAAAGCATTCATAACTGTTATTTAAAGTAATAATTTAATCAACTTTTAAGTTTACGTACGGAATGTTTCGTTAGTCTTAAATTGTTCATTATTTTAGTTACATTTACGAATGCAAGAAATTATACAAAACATTCAGAATACAAAATTGCATCTATTTGTCCTTCCGTTTAAGAAAAATCTCGACGAGTTTAACAATTTTTTCGAAAAAGACGATTTCGAGAAGAAATGTCTTGAAATGTCATGATGTTCTCTGTTTTGAATCACATTTTCTTGTTAGGACATAAATTTTTGTATCGATAAAAGTAATTAAGAATAAATCAGACCAAAATACACGAAACACTTTGTACAGAAATGAAATTTGAATTTTGTATTCTTTTCTAAAATTGAAATTTGGCCATCTCTTGTAACAATCTATTTGTAATTTTGAGCCACTATTTCGGTAACGCGCAGAGCAGACGATAGACAAGCCTAAGTGCCGTGAAATGGCCAACTAAGGGAGCAATAGATTTTGCCAGGCAAAACCACTAAAGACAGCTCGACGTTAGCAGCGAAAATTTATCACTTAAGTGACTGGAAAGCACACGAACTCTGGGGAGTATTTCGTCGTCAGATAAGGTGATAAATCGATAAGAACAACGGGCTGTAAACATCGAAGAAAGAATTGACGATGAAAATGACAATGAAGAAACAACAAAGTGATATTTTCAGTCTTTTCATCTTTTCCTAAAATTCATATAATTCACATATATCACGAATGTCACGTAAGCTGAAGCTTTTCACAACATATACTTGAATTTTGTACATCTATGAAATTACTTATGATGTATAAACTCTTGGTAAATTGTCGAAAATAGGGGTTTTAAAAATAACGCGAAAATTACCGACAGAATATATGGCTACACTAAAGTAAAGTAAAGTATCAAGATTACCATAAAACATGTAACTCGATTAATAAGATAAAGTTTTAATTCCAATTTTATTTAATTCGACATAATTCATTCGATATGGTAAAATAGAGAAACGAGAATGTTATTTGGAAAGCGTATAATTTGTCAGTGTAACCTTGAGAATAATTAAAAATCAATACAGTCTGTCACACAAGAGCGTGTTTGCGATATCTGCGAAACCTGACACCTAATCAGAATGAGATAAAAAGAATGTAAACAAACGAAAACTTCTCTAATACGCGTTGCTGAATACCTTTCAGTTTCATTTGAAACAGTGAAAGGAACAGAGCTTTTTAATATGAGTGCCGCGTACGCGAAACGTCGAAAATCGTCTGGCATGGGCGAATGAAAACAGAGATCGTGATTGGAGTAATATAATATTCACTGATGAATCTTCGTTTTGGGCATGGTGTCCTATTAGGCGTGCTTGGACTATCCATGGAAGAAGGATGATTCAAAGAAGTGTAAAACACCCTATAAAAGTGCATGTTTGGGGTTGCTTTAACGCACGCGGTTTTGGGACTTTGTGCGTCTTTACAGACAATCTGAATGCACAAAAGATGGTGAAATTGTACCAAAGGGGACTTCTCACATCCGTGAAACGTTGGTTCAACCAAACCGAGGACCAATGGATATTGCAAGAAGACAACGACCCTAAACATCGAAGTCGCATCTGCACCCAATGGAAAGCGAAAAACGCCATCACAGTACTTCCTTGGCCATCGCAGTCCCCTGATGCAAACCCTATCGAAAATGTGTGGTCCCTAATGAAATGCAAGCTGAGAGGAAGACGTATCACAAAAATAAGAACACTTGTACATCACATTCGAAAGATATGGAGGTCGTTACCAGAATCCTACGCTCAAAAATTAGTCGAGAGTATGCCGAAACGATGTCAAGCTATAATCGCTAATGGAGGAGATTGGACACCCTACTGTAATAACGTATTAGTGTTTTAGATGTAGATTCAATTCATATAAATTTTTTTACAAATATATAAATATTTACAGAAATATCGCAGACACGCTCTTGTGTGACAGACTGTAAATAAACTACGATAAAATATTCCTGTTACAAAACATTGCTGAATTGTTATCACGAAAATTATAGTTACTGTTAAGAATAGCTTCTTCGTTAGATGATTATCTGAAAAATTCGAAACGACCAACTTTTAGGTGACTACACAGTTCACCCTGATCCCTATCAACCCCACGAGACACGTAAACGATGCAATTTTTTGTTCTCCCCTTGCTAAGAACGTCCATGCTAATTTCCTTTTCACCTAACTACAGAATTTCCTTGAAGTTAAGGCGACACGTGTACAGGAAAATGATTATTAGTACCTGGAAATGCAAACCGGATGTGCGTGTGGAATGCGTACACACACACCCCCTTTGCACGCGATTCTAATGCAGACATCGTCTTAGAGACCAACTTTAATTCAGTTACGATACACGCAACATCGTAATCGCCAGCAACAAGTAACTGGCTCTTCAACAACGGGAATTATTGAACCAGGAAAATTGGGCACGATAATTCCAGCAATATGTTGTTTGAATTTTCAGTTGTTTAATAAAATTTTGGTTCCACAACTACCGACAGTTAATAAGTAATACATGTATCGAATGCATGGAACTTCAAATCAAAGAAATGAGAATGAAAGAGATATAAAGAAATATATTACCTATATATTTTATAAAATATCATTGAAATTTCAAAAAATACACTTTGATAGATCTATGAAATGTTTATAAAGAATATCTGTGACAAATTAGTCATTTTGATCAGTTTGGTATATTTGTCGAATGTTGCAACTGACAGTTCGCTTCTAAAATGTAACGTTTGCTCTTAAATTGGCCATCATTAACACTGAATTGCTAATCCTGTGTAAGTATTTATTTCAAACGATTATTTAAGTAGTATAAAGTAATCATTTGTCATTTAACATATAAATCTTTCAACTAAGATAAATATACTACATCGTATAGTTCAATTACAAATAAAAATTCCTTGATAACATTGTTTTTTAAAGAAGGATATTTACAGGAAACTCACTACGTATTTCCCTTCCTAGCCAGTCATAACATCGGCGCTTATCTGTCCTAAATGAAAAATCGAATAAACTAAAATCGTAGAACGTATAATTAGGTATTAACCCTGAAAATCAATCGATATCGCGGAAATCTACTCGAGAATCGTAACAAACAAGTCCTCCTCGTGCAAATGCGTTTAATAATTTTCCAAAGACTAGGAAAGCAACGTCGTTCTCGGAAGAGATATCACTTTTATCGCCTCGTAACTAACCCTGAGGTTGATAGACGTCGCTTTATTTCTCCGACCACGTAGGCCATGCATATTGGTTTTTCAAATTTAATAGATGACCTCGCAACGCACCTGTTCTATAAGCAATGTTCGAATTTTCACTTTTATTGAGTGCGACTAACACAATATCTGATAAGAGCAACGTAGACAAATTTTTTAGCTGTTGTTATATTCATGTAGAATAGGAAAATGAGTTTGGAATATTCGAAACATGGAAAGATAACTTCACTTTCAATGAACAGATGAAAGAGGAAACATAAATGATAAACATAAAAGTAGTTGGAAGACTGAAAAGTTCACGTTATGAAATCTTAGATAAGCAATTATTGACACCGCACGCGTCATTGGTTTGCAAGAAGAGTGATACGACTCATTAACTAAAGGAATGAGACTGTTCAATTTCGTAGATCTCATTTTTTAGTTAACAAGCATTATGTTTAATAAAAGTACAGTTTTATGAAGAATTCAATTGCATCATCCACGGTATGATAATGTTTTTAAATGTCACTCATAATCTATGAGTTCGTAAATTCTACGTTCTTTCGTGAAGAATAGGTATGAGAAATATGTACTTTAGTTTAGATAAACATTTATCTAATACTTTCGTACAATAATTATTCGAATGAATTTCGTTCGGTCGAATATTTTGCCTGGATAATAATTATTGGTTATTTGTAATATATTATTCTATCTGCATATTCAAATAATTCCTCATTACGTATTCGAATAATTTATTGAAGCAACTATTCTGAAATTATCCGAATAATGACGCAAATAACTACTGACAGTTTTCAGTTCCACTTACAACATTACAGCTTGTAATATTGGAATAATTGTTAAATTTTCAAAAGTTAATTTGGATAATATGCTACATTGAATACATCATTTGAAAACGCATTAATTATATAAATCAGATTAAAAACAATTACACGATAATGACTACGATACGTTAAATGATTCACTTTCCGATGCTTCTCTTTTAAATCTTTTTCGATTAAAGACTTATTTACCTATGATAAGAGGCTTTATGAAAACATACTCGTCACTTGTTATTGGAACAAACTTATGTTTGATTTTGCTGAAGACTCTAGTACATGAAATTTAATAATAACATTCTTCAAATTCTTTAAAAGTTTTTAAAACTTCCCAGTGAAAGAATCAAACTCGAAAATATATGATACAATTTCTATAACAGAACTTAAAAAATTTATGTTCATTCACTGTATTAGTCTTGTGTAATCTTCTCTTAAAGAGCACCCAAATTCTTCCCAAAATAAACTCTTCCCAGCTTTTTAAGATATTGGAAAAGACGAGATCGCTTATTAACCAAAACGTTGAAATCTATTTTCGTTGAATATTGTTAAATTTATTAAACTAATCCAGGATCTTACTTGAAGTACGACAACTTGAAAGAAGAAAAAGAAAAAATCTGGTAATCCTGACGAGCACTTCGATTGGCGCAACAGGAGCGCAACAGCTTGATCTTCTTTCGGATGCAACGAATTAATCGGAACAGGCATTTAATTATCGCTTCGATAAAATGACTGGTCGCTCGTTTGTTTGCCGATTATCAAAACCGCGCTCGATAAATGTTTTAATTGTCTTCATTGTATTAAATTGCAAGCAATGATGCACTTGACCAGCCGTGTTCATCAGTCAGAGAGAAATATTATTCGCGGTTAACGGAGCCCCGGTTGCATACATTTTATAATACATAATATCGTGTTTACGTAAAACACGCGATCGTCGATTCAAGCAGCTCGTTGCTCTCTCGTCACTCCAACTCGTTCTCTCACCTGCCCTTTCTCGTTCTCTTTTTCTTTTCCTCTACGTTCAGAAAATTCACCGCCAGATTCGTTTTCGAATTGCTAACGCGTTACATAACTCGTCGATCGTTTACATTTTCTATATCGATGAGTGTAATTTGAGTCTTGCCAAGAGGTCGGAATTTCTGATTTACGAGTATCAAACTTTTCAACGATGTAGACTGCATTACGTTCTTATTTGAAGCGAATCGTAATTGTAATCCTATAATACTATCAGCTACTTTCTGAATTTTTTTCACTTGACGAAATGTTATTAACCATGTTGCCTTAAAAAAAAAAGAAACTAACAGAAAATTGAAATATAGACTCATACACGTTAACGTTAGAACTACCGACTTCGATATGTACGTACATGCTGTACACGGCTAATTAGAATTGAAACGATATAATGCAAATAAGTAAATACAGTTTGCGAGATATAAATATACTACTTTTATCATTCACTACATCTGTTACGGTCGCATCAATCGATTAAAAAGTTAATGAATATTAAAGCGATAAGTGATATCAGTGCGTGATTTCAAATTTGTTAAGGTTTCGGTGACTGTATTTCCAACAGCAGCGGCATAAATATGTGCCATGATAAAATTTTAATAATATAAATGATATTGAATTCCATAAACGATTTTGCGAATCCTTTATGATCGCGCGAACAATAAATTTCGTTACTTTGTAACTTTCGACGGTGCGTTTTATTTTATAATGTTTTTTCCGTTTACTGCTGCGTTTTCCAAACCTCTCGATATCGCTCTTTTTAATTTCGTAAAAGTCCTATCTGATCTTGCGATACTGCTCAACGTTTTTAATGAAACATTCCATTTGCGATATAAAATTGGAAATGAAAAGGGAAATATGGCCTAACTACTTCGATTTGAAACAAAAGCTATCGAATAACCTTGAATTCTTTTTTCAATTCAACATTCTTCGCACATTACGATTTTCGATGCAATAATATTTCTCATATCTTTAAACGCTTAATTTCTTTTTACATATAAATAGAACTAAACGATGTTATTCAAGATTTTTACCGTTTTTCTACTGTCGTTAAATATTTCCAGTTACGCAATACTTTAAGGCGCAACATTATGCTCCAAAAAGAAGAAGCAAGCAACTTCTAGATAAAAGTCATCCACAGATAAAATGGTTTATTTCGTCATTTTAAAGATTAGGCAAATACAAATAACTTAAAATTGTGTGGACTAATCGAGTGGATACATATATCGCGCACCACTATCATAACAACTTCATTTCTTTCATTTCCTCGTTCGTAGAATGCGAAAACGCTAAATGTTTCCAATAAAAGTTGTACTACTCTCCGCATGAAAATTTTTTAATATCCTGCCACTTGTTGCGGATAGAATCGAAAAGAATCGTTTTCCGAATAACAATCTCGGAAAAGCAATTTCAGCGAACGAAGAAGGAACATGTTGTACACGATTTAACGCCTTGAAACATTTAGCTTGGAAGTTTATCGGCAACGCGCATTTCCATAGCGAGTGAAACGTTCGATCGCATGACAATAATTTTTAGCCTCGTGAAACGCCTCGAGAAAAGCGTCGGAATTGGGGGAAAAAAGCAACAACAAAAAGAGCACACAGAAAAAACAGAGAAAAGTAATAGCAGTCGCGGTCAACGGATTTACCGAGTTCCCAAAAAATAAGCGCACGAGGAGGCCTCTCTTTCTCTCGGGGAACGACAATTGAATCAATTTAGAGGGCGGTTTTGATAGGCCGTACGACATGTGAACGCGTTACACGGCAGGTGTTTTGAAATATTACGCCGGTGTTACGACAATTATCGTCGACAGTTTGCAGAAAAAAATGCGATCGGCTGTTACGACTCACGTCAGATCGCGATTTTTTTCGGGAATACGGACGGTATAGGTTGTACGGTATTAGACAATATACTGGCGCAAGTATTATATCGTAGTATAATAAACTCGTTACGCACGTTTGTTTATCTAAAAATATCAACGAGATTGTTATTTTTATATTGTAAAATCTACTTAATCGACGATATATGTATTATTTCCTTTCACCGTCATTCGATAGTGGATTAAGTAATTTTTGTGATTTTATTATTCCAAGATTCTTTAAAATAGTTTCAGACAATAAAAAATTTAGCACTTCCAGCTTCCACTACTATGGAATAGTTTAATAGCATGAAAACTGGAAACGAGAAAAACGATACGTATGCGTGGTGAAGTACGTACTTGCATTTTCAAGTGTTCTTGTTGACTTAACTGCAACTGTCTATTCGAGTGAGAATGCGTAAATGTTTGGAAGCTGATGAAGAGCATTTTGAACATCTATTACAATATTTTGACGATGTTGAACATGTAGTAAGTAGCAATGGCAACAGATACCTTTTTTTTTATGTGCATTTCGTCAGCAAGGAACGGATTAAAATCATTAAAATCAGTTGAGAGTGGAGTAATAATATTTGTTGTTGAATTCGACTTGTCGAGTTTGTCGAATCGTAATATTTATTTTTGTGTGCTCTACATGATTATAATACTAAAAATATAGAAATCTGTTTAAAGAGATGAAAATGATCATGAGAAGTTTCCCTATCTAAAAATATTTCGTTTGACACAAAGAAATAGCTTTTTTTTTTTAATTATAAAACTTCTAAGAAACTAATTCCGTGATAATTACAAAATTAATTTTAGATCATAAAAATTCCATAACATGTTAATCTTTCGCACAGCACTCCCGTCTTTGTAAATAGTTTAGTGAGAACGAGATATCTTGTATTCATCTTCAATCTTAATGATAACAAGTTTTTGTTCCTTTTTTAACAACTTAAATCTATTTACTTTTGTTTATAGTTCCTTCACTGCGCTTGAAAATCATTGTGCGTAAGATTTCATCAAAAGGATAAGACAAATAAAAGTTTATCTTTGAGAACGATACAGATTGCCTTTAAAAGGGAGATGATTAAATAATGTGATTACAGTGGTATAAAATAATTATCTTATAGTTAAACAATAATTACTCGTGACTCTGAATTAGAATATAGAATGTAATATTAATTAATAAATACAAATGAATGCAACTGTTTATCCCGCTTATTTTGTCGAAAGCGATGATTTTGAAAGTTCATCTATCGATATACACACGTGGCTATATGTATCTTCCGTTCATTAAAAATTTTCATATAATAATAAATATACTTACTATCTCACATTGATTCTATATTCATTTTTATACGTTATTTACAAAATATAGAAATATTATTTACATATTATAAATTAAGAAACTATAACGGATAATAAACTTCAACGATTTTAATATTTCAAAATGATATACATTTTGAATCAATAAAGTAATTCATTTTTATAAAATGTACAGAACTTTTCATAAGGATTGCTTGTTTATGTAATTTACTAAATTAAGAAGAAAATTAGTAATTATTAAATTCTCTATCAAAGCGGTTATTATTTGATCGTATGAAGCTTTACTATTTTCAATTCATAGAATCTGCATTTTATTAATGATTCAGAAGTCAATAAAAAGGGGAAAAAGAAAATAAAAGGAACCTTATTCGAGGCATTGTCAAAATAAAAAAAGGAAGATCTGGAAATGTGAGTACAAAAATTTGTCGAGCACATAGAACTCTTACATAAAGTTTCAATATTGTCCTGGTTAACAACAAACAGAATAATGAATACACAACGTCGTGCAAAATTCAATCATACAAATTAACTGCTTGCATCAATTTCGTTTACCTTGTAACCCAGTCGAATCGCTCGATTCGATCGAACAACTGGTGAAAACGCCAAGTGTTTGTTATACTTTCAAATTATGCTATTTCCTGAAAATGTTTGTGACCAGCGATCGACGTATTAATGACGTCCTGGAAACACGACATAAAAGTTTCATTTTGGGAATAACGATCGTATTGCAATTCTGGAAGTTAGTAACAACTCGACAATTAATTTAAAACAATAACGATCACTATACTTTGAATATTCTATGTACTTCAAAATTATTTTAATGACATGAATTCTTCTTTTATGTAAAAGGAAACGTACAAGTATCATACACATGTACATGTGACTTTAAAAATGGAACACTTTGAT
This sequence comes from Bombus campestris, assembly GCA_905333015.3. Lineage (NCBI taxonomy): Eukaryota > Metazoa > Arthropoda > Insecta > Hymenoptera > Apidae > Bombus > Bombus campestris. The sequence goes on from HG995132.1 coordinate 10,562,297, forward strand.
AAAGATACCTTAGAAGTTTGCGATTCGATTTTTAAATAAATTTATTGAATTTGAGTAATCGGAAAATGTGATTTCATTAATAGAAAACACGTTTGTGATACATTCATGTTTGTATGACTTTTCTATTTCTATGCACGTGAACAAAATTTCTGTCAAGATATATCTTTTACGAAGAAACATAATATTTTAATATTATAGGTAGACTGTGATTGCAATAACTTTGCAAAAAAATGTAAAATGCTATTTCTTATTATCACATGTAATTTATTACACTATCTTGCTATCTATATTATTGTAGTGTAATAATATTTATTGTTACTAATGTCAATTGAATTTTAACTATAGATTTACAAGCATATCTAATTATAAGTTTATTAATTTGGAAATAAACACTTACGAGATAAAAATTATGAACAGAGATTACAATCGAATTTCTTGGAAGAAAATGATAAATTGGCAGCAAAACAACGATCTTCAGAAAAATAATTATTTTATCAAGATAAGAAACGACAGGGGGTTTGTTTTTCTCTCTCGTAGATTTCTGCGAAACAGGAAAGCTTGTGCAATATGTTTATCCAATACGGTGTTTACCTTGTAGTCGGTGAATCTCGATAAAATGCAGTGGTATCCGTGACGATCACAAATAGAGTTTGATGATTCGTCAAGGTGTTCCGTCCAAATAGAAAAAATATTATCTACAGATTTGCCGGATCATATAAATATCAAAGTTATAACAAATATGCTCAGACGTTACAAGTTACATCAAAGAGACTGAAAGCTGAATCTAAGAAAGGTAAGTTTTAATTATATATCAAATATACTAAATTTGTTTCCAACAAACAAATACAATCTTTATAATTACGCTTCGTTCTTCCGATATATACCAATTTTTGTATGATATTTTACAGTTACAGAATCACATCAAGCGATCAAAATGAGAGTACTGTTCGTAGTTCTCTTTATTTGTTTATTGGCCATTTCAGCCATTACAGGTTGCAGACCAGCAGGTGCACTAGTAAGTAAATTTGCTAACAATGAAAATTAAACTTAAAAGTACGAATTTTGTTATTTTATTAAACTAAGCAAAACTTTTTCAGTTGTTTGAATCCGTCAATTTGGACTAGGCTTAATTTGAATCTGTTATTTCATTTGTATTAAAATATCTTTGCAAATTTCAATTGGAATTGAGATTTTCTTAATTATTCTTTGTAATGAACAACACTTGTTAAATAGCATAATGTTATTTACAATTTAGTGTATTGCTGACACTGGATTATTTAAGGGAATTTTATCATTTTACTTTACTCGTTCTCATTAATCAGCTCTTATGAGTCAAGTTACTTCCAATTGCTTGAATTCAAGTAGCTTAGAATTACACTACCCTTTTCCTTTTATTTATTTATTTCAACAGCGATTACAGTGATTATTCGTTCAAATAGTAATATACATATACTTGTTCATTTACCTGACTTGAAATATTATTTTTAGTTTATAGAACTATTGACAAAATATGTTTCCTATTGTTAATAATTAATAGGAAACAAATTTTCACGCAAATTAAGAAAAGATTCAATTCCGAAAGGGTAAAATTTAAGTAGTTTTAATTCATGCAACATGATTCATACAAATAAAAGCTTAAATTCGAGTTTCTCGAATTCAAATAATTTGACTAATCTGAATAACGATTAATTTTATGCGAATAATTTTCCAATCCACTAGCTGTACGTAATGTAGCCAGATATTTCTTTAGAGACTAACGAAACTTATGCGTCGTCTGGGAATTTTTCGAAATTTCTGTCACGCGTTAATTGGCTCATTCGTATGGCTAATCATCGGGTGTAATTTATCGTAGTGCTCTGACGACAAAGATTGCTGTGAACCGTTGATATGCAACCCGTGGGCTCGCCGATGTACCAAGAAAATGGGTCCGCCAGCACCACTAGTATTGGAAAATTAGCTACAACATCAAGCTGTGCACGTGTTCTGGGCCAGCAATGAATCATCTTTCGATTGATATCAATGTTATTTCGTTTGCCTACGAATCTAGTTAGATACTCGCCATATTTAGAATCTTAAAATTGAATTTATTTTCTTCTATATAAATATATGTATGCGTATGTATAATAAATATAAGATGTATTTGTGCTAAATTTATTGTTCCTTAATTTTCCTTATCTAGGGTCCTATATCTTTCTCTATTTGTTAAACAGATAAATTTATGTACGGTATAATTTGTTAATAAATTACGAAACTGCTCTGACTAAATTAATATTATTAGTAAAATTTGATGATAAATATATAAAGTGGTTAGAAAAAGTATTTACATACCATTGTATTTATAGCATTATTTATTACATACTAATTAATAATGAATTGAAATGATAAAGCGAAAGAATCAAGTTCCACTAATATGTATTTTATAGTTATATCTACACTGTATGCATTAAGACTCGCATGGAATTGAACTCCTTATAACAATACGACAATAACATTTCACGATAACATGAATGGGTCTGTGATTTCAACCTCGATCGACTATATCGAACGTATAAATACACGAAACTACTGCTTACAAGACAGTTTAAAGCGTACGTCGATGCTGAAAGCATGCGGATAGAAGTTAGTATATCTTTTTATTTTCTAAAATTATTTGTGATCTGAAACATCAAATTACTATTAGTTGACTGCAATTACTTTATCTACTTTGAATAAAAATCTCAAAATATGGAAGTATTTTCTAATTTGCTGTTTCCGTTCACACATACTGTAAATTTCATTGTAATTAAATTTCTAAAAGAATACATAACTTGAATTAACATCTACAACAAATATAATAGAATAAATATTTTATAACCTTTCTTTCAATCATATTTCGTTCACATTAAATTCAATTTTTACGTTGAATTTCATCTAAATTCCACACAAATCATCCTTTAATTTTATATAGCACCTTGGTATCAAGTTGCATTAAGTACACACACACATATATTATATTACATCTATATTAGTCCGCTTATCAAAAACTATAATGGAAAATATATAAAGTTATAGCCTTATTCCAGCCTTAATATATAAAGTTATACTCGTTTCCTAGAAAGCTCGTCAATTAGTATTATTTATATAAATATGTGCTATAACTAGCATTCATACTGTCAATGTTAATCGCATTTTTAGTTCAGAATAATGATAAATTGTAGTTTTAATGAAACAGAAAATTCCAGGACCCGATAATCTGAAAGAAAATGATTTAAACAAATTTTTCGTACTGGAAAGAATTTAAAATTTACATTATATCTATTTTGTCGCTTTGAATCGTATCGAATCTCTGTTCTGTGAAACATAATTATTAAATTTTTGAGGAATAATCGCAGAACCCGTTCAACCATACGTAATAGAAGTAATGTTTCAATTTCACTGCACATTTTGCATAGCGCAAGTATAACAGCAAAAACGAATGTAATGGTGAATTTTTATGAGCTGTGCGCAATCGGACGGAATTCAACGTGAAATATGAGAAAAGTTTGCAGTTATGTTCACAACGCTTCTGTTATGTTTTTCCTATTAGATCTCTGTATAGAAATATATGTAATTAGCACGAAACGTTTATAAATAAGGAGAATAATCATGAACAATAGACAATTTGCTTATTAAGCCTAATTAAAATATTTATTCTATTTCTTGTACGTATCATATTTTCCTAATTTCTGTGCTTACAGTAATCTTTAATTATATCATGTTCTTTTCAATAATTATTGCAGGTTCGATAGCTGTCGAAATGCGATTTCTACTGTTCACGTTGATGTTTATGGCAGTTTGTACTGCTGTGCTATCGACTCAATCGAAAGAAATCAGCAGTTGCAGCTCTTGGAATGGAAAGGTACGTGCATCAGGCATAAAACTTATAAAATACAAAAAGAAGTACTTTTCTTTATAGAATATATTATTTTCAAGGTATTTCATTTATACCTATAAATTATTTTCCTTTGTATTTCCTAAATTATTTTAGAAATTATAGACATTTCTGATGTTTAACTCAGAGGAATCATATAATTTTATAACAGATCCAATAATTAATGAAAGAAAGTTACTTATGTGTTGAAAAACTAAAAAAAAAAAAAAAAAATGAAAAATAAAATATACATATTATCGAATATCGATATTGAAGATTACATTTTCTTTTTTTATACGGTACAATATTTTTGCTTGTAGTATCTTGAAAAGTGTATGTGCATGACGTTATTCTTTACACATCAAAGTGACACATTTTATTTTTGTCACATTTATATCGTCGCTGACGCTTACTTAAAGACAACTTATAGTATTACAACTTAACATCACTTATATGACATATAAGAATATAAAAAATGTAAAATACCATGAACTTTATTTTACAAATTATTTAAAAAAAGTCATATACGATTTTTTCTCTGCTGCTAGTAATTTTTAAGTATACCTAATACAGTGTGTACGGTTTATCGTTTAATCTTAAACAGTTCTGTAGACACAATTTCGCCACAATGTCGCTAACATGAAATAACAAAACATATAATAATATATCTCTTGTGCATGTTGATGATATACTTCTACAATGATATCTTCCACTTGTTCGAAGATAGTAGTCAAGATTTTCTATTATCTAAGATCTTAACCCATATTTATTTTGTTTACAGGTACTAAGAACGTACCATTTACGTTATATGTAATTTTGTGATAACAAGACACTAAGCGTTATTTTACGACAATATTTAAATAATCTTGTCGAAAATATGACGATAAGCTAAAGAAAAGGTTGATGCCTTATAGATAGTTTCATACTAAGAGAAGTAGTTTTCATTCGTCGTCTTCTTTTTTCATTTTTGATATTAGTAGACTTCTTTTAATAACTATGTATACAGTAGTATTGAACACGAGAAAAAAACGTGCAACTATCCAATTGACAATGTTAGAATTCTATTATGAGTATGAAATGTTATATATTCATATATATATATATGAAAAATTATATAACTTTTTATCGAAAATTTATATTGTAAAACTTCGTAATTCGAGCTTGTATAAAGCTTGAATATCAATACATCAAATATATAAAATTTCAAGTACAGTTTAGTTACCTTTAGTTAGCTCTAAGTCTTAACAACATTTTTAACATTTAATATTTTATTATTTTGCATTTCTGATTTTAGTGTACAGTGTATGAAGATTGTTGTCGCCATCTTCTTTGCCTTACATATGCAGCTAAATGTGTGCTAAATCCAATGCATATTCCAGGACAAGACAAAAGACCTATTGGAAATGGACCATTTCCTCCTGGTTATCCAAACGATTAAGTACTATGTAAAATTATTTACGTTTTCGTGTTTCCCCTTAAACTCTTTATTCATCCATAACAAAAACGACCTTTCTGGATTTTGATCTTTTTCTAGGAAAATAGAAAAGATACTTTAACATCTTTAATTTTTGTTTACTAAATTTTGATGCTTTTTAACACGAGCAGAAAACGTGCAACTATCCAATTGACAATGTTAAAATTTTGTTATGAGTATGCACACATACAAGTGAATGTTATATTCATATATATATATGAAAAATTATATAATTTTTTATCGAAAATTTGTATTATAAAACTTCGTAATTCAAGCTTGTATCCTCGTATGCTTAAATCCTCGTTCCTCGTTCTTCGTACCCTCGTTCGAATTGATCATTCCTTATTACATAAAAGAAAACAAGCAATATAATACTTAAAAATATCAATACATTTTTCGTCCTCTTCGTTGTTATTATAACAGTTGAATCATATGTGACCATGTGAATCAACGGCTAAAAAAAAAAACAAAAAAAAATTAGTGGCTGATAAAAATATCTGTTGATAGCAACGCAAAAGTAATATTAAGATAAGAAATACTTCTCACAAAATTTTTTTTTGTAAAACGTTTCAATTTTCATTTGTTTCATGTGAAGGTACATATATTGTTATATCAGTTTCACCATATTACGAGTCTTATTTCTGACTGTTAGCATGCATTGTTATTTAAATAAACGAAAAATTATCACTGCTCGTTTATATTACATATAACATAGCAACATAATTTGAAACTTCATCCGTTTCCACCGCGGATGTTGCGTGGAAAATGTCGAAGTTCTCAAATGACCTAATCTTTTGGCAGTTTCGTGGTAGTATCATCGTAACGATATGTGAACGAAATTGTATAACAAACAAACAACGAGATGCGTAAAAAAATTTTTAATTTTGAAATTGCAAAGTTGTGACGTTGTATGGTGATGTTTTTCAAAAGCAGATTTACCAAGGAGGGAGAGAAAGCTACGGTTGCGGCACACCGGCTCGTTGTACGTGAAATTCTGTGACGTTAAAAGAAATAAAAAAAAAAAAAAAAAAAAAGCGAAAGAAAGGAAAAGAGAAATAATCGACGTTTTCACTTGGCTACCGTCTACGGATAAAAGGACAATATTACCGGATGATTCGGTTTTCTTTCCTGTTGTTTCCTATTAAGCGAATTAAAGAACAAGAGGGCTTTGTCGGGAGATCAATGGAATGTATAAAGCCTGCAATATGCAGTCGATGGAATATCGGTGCAGAAAGCAAAAAGTGCTCGACCATTTCATAGCGTCGAATGGAAAAAGAATGTTCGCAGTGACTGCCTCTTTTCAATTGTTATACAGTTTAGAGTATAATCGGAGTGAATTATAATTGTGGGGAAAATAGTACGGCAGGTTTTTACTTCCTCGAATTTGTCGAGATACAAACTAAATAACAGGTCCAGAACAATCTTCAGTTACTATAAGTTAATAGGTGGCCTTTCCTTCTTTATTTTCTATTTTTCTTTCTTTTTTTTTTTTTTTTTATTAACATAGAAAGGAAAAGAAGGATTTGTACATAGGACAGAACGATTGAACTCGAAGATAGAGATCGAAAGTAACGTTTCATTGTTTACGCTCATACAGTATATTGTGAAATTGAAAAATGAAATCTGTTAGCAACAAAGACAACGGATTTCCCTATTTTATCTTCCTTAATATTTTTATTCGCGTTTCCCCAGCAATTTATATTCTCCAAACGTTATCTGTTCAATTAATTTTTTTTTCTCTTCCCTTTCTTCTTTCTTCTTTTTTTGGAGAGGAATAATTGTAAAGCATTGCTTTATGCGCTCTTAATGCTTTACTGATGTAAGGTTCTATGAATGTTTTACAGATAACCAGAAAGAAACAGATAAAAATATATTTGTTGCACATATACACGTTGTGTACATTCAACTTTCAAGGACGAACTGTATCACGTATTTTCCATTTCCGACAGACTCCTTAGTTTTCCCATCGTATCTGTTTTGGAAAGTGTGATGAAATATGTTGAAAGATAGTTATATTATAGTTATATACATGTAATCTACATAACAATTATAACTGAAAGATAAAAATTTGCTCATTATTAATTATAATTTTGTATTATACTTACCTTCTATTATTTTCTAAATACGTAATTGTAATTAGTCACTTAAAACATATAGATTAACACGGATTAAAACATATAAATATTAATACAATTTAATCAATTTAAGTGTAATATCTATAATTAAATTAATTAATAACGATGTAACAAACCTACTCGATTAATCTTTCAGTAATAACTTTTTAACACAATTTTCCAATCATATTGTTCTAATATAATACATATAATAGTTGTAAATGACATAATTGCTGTTCACAAAATTCTACGATAAAAATTCCAAATTTCCTCCAACAAATAAGAAGGTCAGAAAGAGGAAAGAAAGTAAGACGTGGAAGATTCATTCAGTAGCTAAGCTAATCGTTGAACCGAGAACACATCGGTGTAATAAAAAGCGAAACAACTGCACAAACATTTCTTAAAACTGAGTCACGTGTACTTGCAAGAAATATAACATTTCTCGCTATTACCCAGCACTCTTCCAGCTACGCACACGTGCCGCATACTGTATGTGTAATACACGACTTAAACAGCGGTTAGAGTGACGCGATGTTGCGGTATAAAAGCGTAGTATATTTCAAGTTGAGAAATCAGTTAAGGTCGAACTCTTGAGACGTTCGCTGTGAAGAAAGAGCCGTGAAATCGCTCCTACAGATCAAGTCACTTCTGGTGAGTAGAATTGCGCAGTTTCTCCGTGAAGGACGAATTACTTCTGAATGGCTGGCAACAACTTGTTTTTAAACTGATCATCGTGAAAAAGTGTTTGAAAATAATATAATTACAGCTACAGATTTCACGTATAAACCATTTTTCAGTGATTGGTTCGATTCGATTGTGAATTTGAATTTCGGTAAATAATTTTAGATGGTGAAACATTTGAATATATGACTTGGAGTGAATGAATATCAAGGGAATATAGAAAATCGTATGAAGTGTACGAAGTGTAAATATGAGTGTATCGTAAACGTGAAACTTTCTCAAATTTCTCGAATGCTTTTCAAAGAGACGAAAACGTTCGACGGTATGTTTTCCAAGTGACTTCTTCTCGATGCGTTAACTTGGTCGTGCATTGAACTTTGAACGCCTGTTGTCACGTATTGTTATTATTTTAGTACGTTATTCATCTGGTCATTGTACACGCAACTATCCAGATAGTTATCTTTTTCCAAATCAAACACTATGATTATAAACGTATTATTAACGATCTTAAAAAATGAAAATAGAATTGGCAAATTAGGAAAGAAGACAATTTTAAACTTACCATAGTGTTGCTATCGATTAAATTAAAATATTATTCTTTTAACGAAAAAAGAATTCGAGACATGTCGATAACAGAATTATGTATTCGCATAATTTACATAAAGATGATGTAATAAAAAAACTCGAGCAGATAAAGATAATAAATTCGCAACTCATCAAAAAATAATTTTGAAAAAAGGAAGGCCAAAACAATGTATTTATTATTCCATGTCCATTATAAAGCACGAAAGAATTCTGTCTCACTCAATACGTGACAACCACTTGGCGAAGTAGATTGATGCCGTACACGGTTGGCCGTGGCCATATACTTTAGTCACTCTGATCGCTATTCAAGAACGAGTCAGGTCAGTAGTTAATGACTCATTCACGGACACCTGTGTACATCCTTCCTGCGCAGAACTCATACATATGCCCGGTCGCTTGCGTAATGAGCCAGAATATTATGAATCCGAGTCCGACCTTCGCAGGAAAGCGTCTTTCACAGATCTGTTCAGACGAGATATAATTGAGTTAAGAAGTATCTTTCTCTTGATATATTCTGGTTCGTTTTGAATTTCTTCTAAAAATAAATGCCCCGAATTTCACAAAAAAGCAAGTGTTCGTTAAAAAATGTTCGTTACAAACGAAAATAAAAAGTAAAATGATAGTTCGATGGGAAATAATAAAATTTCTAGTGCTATACGAGATTAAAAAATTGAACAACAAGAAATGAATTGCATTGCAAGATGGGAAGAGAAAGTGATACAATTTTTTCTCATTTACAGTGTGAAAATACATCGCAAAATGTCCAAGTTTATGCTATTCGTTTGCGTCGTTTTGCTGGCTACAACCGTCATTACGGCTGTCCCCAGCTCCTGCGGTAGACACGGTGACCCCGTAAGTAAAAAGTTATTTTGTTATTTCTCTGAATGTCCACCAACAAAATGATGTAACGTTGGTTCGTTGTCAACACGTTCAGTAGCGCGAAAAGAATTTCGAAATTTAAAACGATATTAGCAATTTATATTCGAATATTTAATTATCCTGATTTTCGACATACTCTGCCTTTCATTTTCTTTCAGCGGTAGATAAAACAATATCTTTGTGTTTCATTCAATGAAACTATCACTTTGTAGACGCGTTGATCATCAGAAATGATCGACGCCAGCTTGACACACAGGTCATAAAGAGGACCAGACGTAAAAATAATAACAGGGTTACGCGAACCAGTTCCGCTAATTAGTCTCGTGGACGATGAGAGCCTAAAATAGAATTTTAAAGCAGCTGTAATAATATGCAGCCAGAGTTGCACAATGTCATTTATACCAGCTGATAAATTCGCTAACGCGAATTTATTTCTTCATTTCAGTGCGTTTCCAGCAGAGACTGTTGCTCTAACACAAAGTGTCACATATACGCGAACAGATGTCAAGTACAGATCACGGAAGAAGACCTGATGGCTGCACGTGAAAAGATCCTTGGCCGGAAAGGGAAGGATTATTAAGTAATTAGCCATTTCAACGATGAGCATATATCAATCAAAGTCTCCCATTGAATAAAATCAACGTTCAAAGCCGACTAATATCTTTGCCTCGAAGTTAATGTTTACCTAGAAACAAACAACAGCGCATGATTCATGCAACAGATGTAAATATGCGAAACAAATAAATGAAATAAATCGTACATACAAGCAAGTCTAAAACTACATTCACGTATTTTTTAATTTTAATGGCGTTCGCGACTACCATAATTACTAGCGATTCTTTGAGTTTTTTAATTTTAAACGGCGGCTATCGTGATTATATTGGTGAGATTTGTTTACAAGTCATTTATTGCAAACGTATACTTAATACAAAATTAGTGTATATCACGAACAATGGTTTTATACTTAGAATCGGAGCTAAAGGTGGTCTTATTAAATGATGTAGCTTATTAGTATAATCAACAATTGACTGTTCAAATAATAATTTATGCAAAATGTATGTTTGCAATGACTATCTTGTAATTCCTATATACATTTTCAGATTGGTTTCAAATTTGATTAATATAATCGTGACAGTTGTGTTTCATTACAATATTAATAAAAGTTCGAAATAATTTTATATAGCAAACATAATATATTGAAAATTTTCTATGTTAAGTGTCCAACTATTTCCATGAGCCATATTTGAGTTAATCTCTGAATTAACTTTACTTTTGTCAAGGTTCGCCTTAGAAAAATTAACATTTATCTTTTTATTTCGACGTGCACATTCGATCGAATGTGTGGCGATAGAGCGTTACGTGTAAAAACGAACGAGCTGTGGAACACAGCATAGATGGAATTTCCATTCGACGAAGAGGTCACGATTATTAGGCTGACGATTATTATTATCAGCTAGTACGAGATTATTGTGCTTCGTTTCTGACGCAGGAAAGTTGCACGCATGATAATATCCGCGTAACTTGTGGCAGCGGCAGAAATCCGATTGTTATGAAATGAAATTCCGCTAATTTTATACGAAACCGTTCGAACATCGTGTGGTACTAGGAAGATGAACATTTTAGAAAATGATATGCGATCAAGCATGTAATTGCACGGTGTACGCTGGAAAATTAAGCGGCACGGCGTTCGATTGCGCTACATGCTGTATCGCTTTATCGCGCGTATCGCATCGCGTTTCGAACTTACTATCGCCTTTAAATTCGCTATCTTTGACGACATTACCATTGTTCATTCGAAAGGTATAGTAAGCTAGGATTATTTAAGTCACCTGAGCTTCGATATCTTAAAACTTTATTTTGAGCTTTATACAGAGTAATCAAACTTGTTGTATATTATGAGACACCATTAGTCTTAGGATAACGACGACAAGATGAGGAAATATCGTACACGTACTTTAAACTTGGCAAAAAGTATTTCTTGAAAAATAATTAGGGTTATTTGAATCAGTAACGAAGTATCGTATGAGGAATAATAAAATAAAGAATAAAATTTCTCCTAAAAATAAGGTAACACACAAACGCTATTGAATTATGAAATTAATTGCACTAATCATTAACAGTAATTAAAGAAACTTCTTGCTTTTTGGATAAACAGGCGTTGAGTAAAAAATGATAGTAATCGAGCTGTCAATGTACACCATATATTTCATTGCTTAGCAAGTTGTTTTCGAATACAGATCGTTAAAAAAATTGTCCTAACAGGATTTAACAAATTGCAAGGTAAATTAAATTGCTTAACTTGACCCAAATATCCTATTGATTTAAATAATCCTATCTTAGCCCAGATATGCCTTGTCCTGCTGATAAAGGCACTCTGCCTCTGATCAGAAATGTGAATAGATTGAAAAATAAAAAAAGAATCTAGCAAATAAAACTGACGCGAAAGGAACAGGTGCGCGTTACAGGAAAAGGGTGTAGTTTAATCGCCTCGACTTATCATTCGATAAAACGACAACTGAATCAGCCATATGTGACTTAATCGAAATCGCTCATGCACAAGGTCTGTCTGTGTCTCGAGATTTCTACCGGATAGGTTAATAAATTATCCTGGACGCCTGTGGCTTTTTCTTTGTTGAATAAATGGTTCGTATAGAAACACTAATGTTCACCAAGAATCGACTGCTTCTTCAACGTTAATGATTGCTGGCGCATCGATTTGCTTCTTTCTACTCTTAATTCACATGGGTTTTTGTAGAATAAAGAATTTGATGGAATCCGAATGTCTGATACGTATTAGTTTCGTGATCAAACCTTTACGAAATTAAAATTTAGTATAAATTTATATATAATGAAGATATTATACGTGATATAAAAGTACATTGTTATGATTGATTATAAAGTGATAAATGACTTAGAAAGTAATTTGTAAAATAAAGGAAATACGCTAGGAAATAATTTTATGACTGCAAATAATGTATGTGTATTATGGTTTCTGACAGAAAAGAATATTTTCACACCGAATTTCGAATGTTGTTTTATGTTCTATCATTAAAATAACTAATTAATCCAGTCTACTCTGAAACGATAAATACATGCTTATTTTATGCATTAGTTTACATACTTTGAGGTATTCCTCAGTTACACGTTATTCATATATTAATTCATATATTCAAAAATATTCTTTAATGAACATTTTCTATTTGCAGTATATAGGTATTTAGATTTAATAGAATAACGGAAATACATAAATCTAACAGGTAATCTCGCAAAATGATATTCTGCGTATTTCTAAAATTACCATCCATACTCGTGACTTATGAAAATCAAAGCTGAAAAGAGAATTTTAAACTCTGCTGTTTTACAGATGTCGTTAAACTTCGCGATCGCGTTGGAGATTTTAATTTCAGCAGAAGTTGTTTAAAAATTGAAATCGGCCGAAGGGTAAGCTCGTTACTTGGGAAAAAATTCTCGATCGTTGGTCGACCATGCTTTATCGACCATTAAAAGGCATCCTAATTTCCAAAAGTAGGCGTACTTTGAATCAAAGACCGAAAGCTTCTTCCGTTCGTTAGACGACATTTACGTCGTGCTTCAATCTCATTAGTTTCAGCTTAAAGTTAAGCGCCTCAACTCTTTTAGGCCGAGCTGTTTCCGTTCTTTGACCATCACGGAGTTTACAAAGTTCTTTTCGACGGAAGTTACGCCTGATAGCCATGGAGAAAAAAGAAGAGAGCGCACGAGGAACACTGTACCCATAATCTAGACTTCTACATTTCTTCATGTTCGAATATCAACGAATCTTTACTACTTTCGCTCTTTCATCATCTATGTTAATCATAGTGGAAGGTTATAGAAAATAATAAATCAAATTCAAATTTTAATTAGACTTTTCAAATTCAAATCAGATTTTAATTAAAATTTTCTTTTTAATTTACCTCAAATCTTGTCACTGAGATTTACTACTCCAGATATGTACCATAGGAATAATGTGTAATTGTTCATTCATAATTTTTCTATAACTCTTGCAAATAATAATTTCTATCAGCTTTGATCGTATATTTTAAATCGTTATCTTAGACGAATTCAAAATTTTGATTAATCATATCCCATATGAAATTAGTAGGCGTCCGTATTTATGTATATAAACAAGAATACTGATATTAAAATACATAACTTTTATATTAAGGTTTTATATGTAGAAGGATGATTCATGAGCTTTTTAGTAAACTACGTACTCAAAGCAAAATCTTCCTTCGTCAACGCTTATTTAATTTTTATATTTCCGAATCTCGATCCGTGTGACTCTGATAAGATGGAAAAAGTCCTATCTAGTGGATCGAAGGTAAAGGCATCACTGGACAAATATTTGTCTGATGTACCTTATCGTGTTCCAGCTTAATTGCCATATGTTATACTCTCATACTTTGTGGTACACCTTCTGTCTTAGGTAAAACGCGCGTACGTGCCTTTATAAAACGATATATTTTGATGAGATTTTGCGTTCTATTAATTCTAAGCACTCTGGATTTAAGCGTTAAATTAATCTTTATTCGTGAAATTAATCTCCTACGTTCCCTAGGTTTTAATTTTGAAATTACATTAATCGAAATAATTTTTACAGTGACGAAAAGGTGGTATAGTATGGTAGATGATATATATCAAACGTATATAATCTACGAATAACGAAATGATAGAATGCCATAAATAAATAAGAATAATGCAAAGATATTTAAATTTTGATATTAAAACATTCAAATTCTAAATTTATTTGATTTTGACATCGAACATAAAGAATACTTTGTTAAAATTCGTTCCCAGTTTATCGAAGTACTTACCATAATCCATTACATTAACTTTTATCCTCAGAACTGGCGAGTCATTAATTAAAACATTTTCTATCTTTTATTAGGAATTTTTCAAATTACTCCTTCGAAACTAATAAAAACAATTTTCCTTCCACTGTTACGGACGGAAAAAGTAATGCTATTCAAGTCTGAATTACTAACAAGTAGATTAAATAAAGTACATATTTACAAACTTTTTAAAATTCTTTTTATCAACAAATTCTTCATCCCTTGTGTCATCGGACTCCTAAAAGGTAATGGATACCTAATCTATAAACCAGAGAAAAATAGATCTTTTTCAATATAAAATTCAAGCCCCTACAAACCAGTCTCATACAAAGCCAAACGATACAATTTACCTCGTCCACAATTGGAACGTAAAAATCATCGATCCGTAAGCTGGAGGTGGCTTGGTTGCCGCGTGAAACATAGAGAAGTCCTAAGCGGAAAACGAGGGAATCGTTCATACGAAAGCTGGTAGGCGAAAAATTGTCGACGTAGCTAAAAAAGCGTAAAGGATAAGCATATGGTGGAAACGAGGGAGGGAACGAAGTCGACGACGAGTTGAAGACAAACGCTAAGCGGAGGAAAGCACTCGAGCTGGAGTCGAGTGTCCCTTTTCGTGGTTCCTTTCAAGTTCTCTTCCGTGAGGCAAGCCGAGTCCTTCACTGCTTTTAAGCTCGTTCTCGTTGGAAGGCCGTCCGGGTGAGAAGCTGCTCGGATGCCAAGAGACACGTTCCGGTGCAATTCTGAGCGCCAGCTCGCGCTAGCTTACCGGATGTGCCAAGAACAGCCTAAGCTCCAGGGTTGAGGGGGTGGAAAAACGTCGAAAGGACTTAAGTTCGTGGAAGAACAGTGAACAAGCGACGGGCAAAACGGAAGAAGAAGCAAGGGAATAATGCAGCTAGCACGCCGTAAACATTCGGGGCCATAATATGAAAACATTGTCGGATGTAAGCCGGAAGGCACACAGTAATGTGCTGAGCTTAGCTAGCGAGCCTGGTGCCGGCTCTCGCTTCTGTCGGCGCACTGCCACGTCAGGACGTCAGGATTTCAGGCAGCTACACAGCTCTCGTTCGATTCGTGGGATTCGCCTAGCCCAAAAGCGCTCTCAGGCCAGCAGGGTTGGAAGGACAGGGTGCAAGGAGCGCGCCACGTGGAATTCCAAACGGCTCCAGCGTGCCATACGCCGCTGGTGAAACGCTGACGAATCTGACGCGCGCTTTTTGCCAAATTGTTCCTTAACTCGGCGACCGGTCCGCGGAAAATTCGGGGATAATCGAAGCGCCGCGTTGTTTGCGTCGCTCGTGACTCGGATTCACGTGCGTCCGTAAGTCGCGATCTAGCGCTTGTAATCGTCGCTCGGTGTATTCGATGATGGATTAAGCGCGCTCCCGAGACCAGTCGGTGTGTTTCAATTCGTGGATGAATTAGACGCAGAAGATCATACTGGCTTTTACATGCTGGTGTTAGTTCTCCTTTCCTTTTTTGCTTCGATTTTTTATCGACTCAAATTAAAGTTGTAAATACTCATTTGACTCATTGAATATTAATAGAATGTAATTGTGCGGTTGTAGTAATGGTTACTCTACGTACTATACTTTTTAAAAGAATACAACAATAAATTTTTATTAGGAAGATAAGAATCGTAGGTTTATCATAAACATCGTAGCACAGACTATTTCAATGATTTTACTGCTTCATTGAAGAAAGCAGCGTTTCATGCGATAAATGTACTTTCTAAGTGTCGAATTTAGATTTCTTAACAACATGTACATATAAAATATAATAAATCATTCCTACGCTTCTAACTCTTTCCATCACATTCCTTATAGAATCCACAATTTCTCTAACAAAGAAAATCTACTTTAACTCTTCGATTGTATCAGGTATAAAGGCTTCTCGAAGAAAGTTAATCCACCAACGTCTTCGTCGACGGACCTTCGTAAAACGAGCTATTCACAACAGACACCAACGGACATTAGTGATTTCCCCCTTATCGTATCTCGATCTGACGTCCACGAATAAAGGGGCTGGCTAGGAAGAGCGCATAGGCCTCGGCGATAGGTGTGTAAGTTATATCGGTGAGAGGCGGCGATAGTGAGGCAAGGGCGACTGTACCGTCGACAGTACAAATACCTAGAGCTACTTAGAGAAGAGGGAAATGGGACTAGCCATTTAGGGCAAACTACCCCCGAGTTGGCTCACGCGACTGATCTTATCGTTCGCCCAGTCGGTTCCCGGCTACGGAACGCATACACTCACGGTTATCTCGCTGCAGAATTGATTTCTTGCATTCGTTATTTCCCTGAGACCTCGCCTGGTGTCACACGCGCGATCTTTCTGCTGTCTGCGATGACTATACACGCAACAAAGTATCAATAGAAATGAGATATCAGATATGATATATTGCGTAATGCACGAAAAGTAAGGTAAAATCAAGTTAATTGGGTGCAATTAAAATTGGCGATATTATATAGATTATATCATGACGAATACCATGGCTCCTTTTTGCAGATATTATTTTACTTGACTGGTCTATCTTCTAGGATAGAATTGATATTCTCAGATCGGTCGGTGAACGGAGCATCATTTTATTGGCAATCGAGGAATTTTCTGAAGAGGAGAGCTATACATTTATGGTAAATATGATCGAACGTAATGTTTTCTAAGCAAATGGTTAAATACTTTAGTAAAATTTTTATTTATTTTGCAAGTGTAGAAAGTACAAAGTGTCATTATATCATTTTGTTAAATTTTTCTACAAAGCTTTTCAACTTTTCTTCTTATTTGAATTTTTTATTTGAATTCTAAGAAATTATAGAGATGAGTTCTGTTACGTTGGTAAGTCCATTTACTTTTTACTATACTGTGAATTGAACGTAGGGAGAGATTGACTCGATTGTGTTTGGTTAATATACCTGAAACACAGTACGTGCGATTCAGTCAATTTACTGTTGTGCCTAACAGGTGTCAATTGGATTTCATGAATAGTTATTTATTTTATACTGTGTTCTACTAAATTAATTTCCTAAATTCGCGTAAAATTTAAGTAAATAAGTAAAAGATGAAAATTGACGAATTATATTTATGTCTTTTTTTATTTTATATAAGGAGATAATTTATTTTATCGAAGTGATTGAACATTGCTTGACTATCTATGCTATTATTTCTGTATCACATGTCAAGCGTTATACTATCGTAAAGTGCTCACATAAAAGTGAAGCGATAAGTGAAACGGAAATTTTAAAGAAATACCGACTCACATATTTTTCAAGAAGAATATTTCATGATGTACTAACGTGATATGAAAAATTATAGCTTCATGTGCATGCCGATATAATATATAATATATGATAACTCAGTAAACGTACATTAGATTCAAATGTATAGAATTCTGTGGTCGAAAATATTACATATGCATTTTATAGATACTATTTTTTCTACATTTTCTCTGTGAATTAAAAACAATTTTTATCAACTTTGATAAGCATTTGATCTATTTCTAAGAAAGGATATATTGAGAAAGAAAGGTTAAAGTATTCGAATTATTTAATAAAATATCTATTTACAAGTTACAAGTCTTTAATGTAAAATTTGCTGTGATGCGAGCGATATATATTTTCAAAGCCACATATCAGATTCTTGATTCTATTAAAAATATCACATAAATTTTTTTGCAATAATCACATAATTATCTATATTATCATGCATTTGAATTCATTCGCGAAATAAATAGAAAAAGATTTTTAAGAGAAAGAGTTATTGACGAAATTAAATTTTAGGGTTGAAATATTTTCATGAGTCACGATATATTTGTACAAAATGGGAAAGAAATTTCATTCTCCTGATTATGGAATTTAATGGGGCACTAACAAGATACGTGTTGATTCGATTCGTAAGAGATTCCTGTTATGGGCCGCGGAATCTCATGCCCCTCGTGTTTGCAGTTCACGCGTCGACATTCGTCATATTCCAAGATTTCGATTGAAATCCATCCCCAGACCAGGATTCCTTCGAAGCAGTCGCGTAGCGCTCGCATACTCAACTTGCTGCATTTTCCTACGGATCCTGTAGATTAAACGGGTTCGATCTTCGGAGTACCTCGAATCGAACTTAACAGTCGGTTAAGTCCAGACGCTGGCCGTTTAGTTAGTCCGTTTAGACCAGAGGCCACGAAGTTCGATCCGTAAGCCAGTACAGTGTAGGGACTGAAGAGGGTCAGTCGAGATCGTGGAGATTTGCTAGTCCTATCTCGATTTGCATAAATTCATAGTTTGCGGCTTAGATCTAAGGATGTAAGGAAACCTCGCTGAAGGGACCACGAATATTCTTGAGACGAGAAGCTGATGATCCTTTTACTGTTAAATACTTATAATATTTGACAATGACGATATAGATACAATTTTAATATATACATATTCTATAATATATCTATTTCACAGCTTGGTCCTTAATGATTTAACTCATCGTTAATTTCCTTTGGTCAAATTCAAATGTCGTTAGTATAAATTGGCCGAAGTATCTGTATTCTTACGAACGATAGTGTACGTCTATGTACATCAGTTTCTCTTTTACAATAACCATTCATCCATCAAATTTCGCCAGTCTCCTCCAAAAAAGCATTATCACAATCTTTTCCGAGAAACTGCTCATAAGTTGATTCGCAGCTTTCAATGCTCAAACCTTTCTCTCTTGCTCGTAGAACGACGTAGTCGTTGTAGAACGTAACCGAAATTCGACAAATGTCTGTAGCGACGAAAATAGGTACTTCCGACGCGTGCACAGACAGACAGGGTCCGCGGGTGCGCGCTTTATGGAATTAATAAAATATTCACTCGACGGACAGACGGCAAAGTAAGGCATATAATAATTTTCAGGCACGCCACCTTGTGTGTTGTCTCCGGCGGTGCGGGTCGTACGTGACCGTTATCGCGAGATCTGATCAGAAAATGGCGCAAACTCCGATAAATAAGATAAATAATGTAACGCGGCTTCCGTACAGGACACAACCCCTTCCCGCGAAAAACTTCGAAAGTCGCGTGCACGTCCATCAGCGTGCCGAGCCCTAATATCGTGTTTCGCGCAAAGCGACCACGATTGGCCTCGTTCAAGGAGATTCGCTCTGGAACAACCATTATCGGCCCGCTTTCGCCATAGAGTAAAAGTCGTTACACGTCTATCGTCCGATCGGTATCATAAATTGCCACTGGTCTAGTTTTCTTCGTGCCATGTCAGCCTCGACGACTGCGATACTTCAGAGGTAATAACGCCACGCACAGGCATGCGTTCCTTTCAAAGGCTATTAGAATCGATCCGATAGATATACCCTGAGTGAATTTTAATTACGATCTTCGATCGTTTTCATCGTTGATTGACTCTGGCGTGATTAAGGCAATCAGTTAATCCTCTTTTCTAGTCGCAGTTAGAAAAAAATCGTGTGTCGTTGGAACGAAGGGGGAGGATACATTAATCAAAGTGTATTGCACCGGTTGCAATAATCTCCACGTCATACGGCAATCTAATGTTTTGTGACTAATGAGCGTAAGACGTACAGTGGAATTAACTCATTCTGAATTTAATGATATTGCGTGTAATACAGAAATTCTTTTTAACAAATAGAAAACGGGTTGTTTTCATAGAAATAATTACGAAGAAGTAGTATAGTAAATTAGATAACTCAGTACGAGCTTTATTTCTTATATAAGTCATTTGTTTTTTGGTCTATCTTAAAAGAAAATATGAAATATATCCTCAGAATATTTTCAAAATTGTAATTAGTTGAATGGGTCAATGGTATTATTGGTAATACATCAAACTGAGATTGAAAATGCCTCAAATGAATATATATAAGTTGTATAAGTTAAATATGAAAGTCAAACTTTTTTAGTAGTAAAATATTAGCCACTTCTCATAGGAAAAATAGTCTTTTTTCTGCAATTTAGTATAATTTATCTATATTTGCAGGTAATAAAAATTTCTATTTGTACATTTTGTTCCTACAACTCTGGGCCGTTACTATCGCACTAATCCCATTTCTCGAATGGCTACAGGTTAAAAAAAAAAAAGAGGACTGAAAAAACGTATTGTATCTACAACATGTAGCAAGTTTCGCTTTTCACAGCATGGATATATTGTTTACAAAATATTTTAGATACAGAGGTATCATCCACATCCCGGTGCATACATTTCACAAATGCATTTCATGCATGCGTCATGCATATCTATTATCTCCATTGATACTACCCTAAAGCTCGAACCATACAAGTTGCGATAAATTTTATGTCGAAACCCGAAGCTTTCAAATTCTCAACACTCTCTACTAATTCGGTCTTGAGAGTAACGATATACACCGCGAAAACCTCAGCTTTACTCGTAAATTCAACCACCAACCACCGGCGAAAATCAAAATACAAACAATAGATTCCAAATCGTGGAACTACAGACACATTCGTAAGTACTAAGACACTTAACGAGAAATAAAATAAACCTTGGCAAATTGTTAGGAAATTATTTAAATCTTTAAAAATTATTACCTCAAACATTAAGCTATGAAGAACTGGTATGTCCAACATCGTAATTAAAAGCTCACAAATTATGTACTAGATCATTTCGTAAGTGATGTCGTATGGAATATTAAAAAAATTTTAAACGTGAAAAGCTTATCATATTAATAAATAAGAAGATTCCGAGTAAAGTTCGAGTCGTTAAAAATCTGACATTTTTAATGTTACAACTTAGTGCGATATTAATTCCTTTTTAAAAGGAATTTTTTTTAATACAATATCTACTATGAAACATTTATATTTCAACGCATGATCTATCTTAAAATATCAAAGGAAATTTGAGAATTGCTTGACAAAACAAACGCTATACTCGATATCGATTCTAAATACATATTCGGAAATTATTCAATTATAGTTAATCGACTGTTCGATCTGGATTCAATGAAGACTAGTCAGTGTCCTAACGGTTCTGAACGAGACAGAACATTCTCCCTATAATATTTCGTAATTTCGTGAAGAAATTGAGCCGAATCGAATCGGGTTTCGTAAATTATTCCACGATACACGAATTCGCATCGAGATATTACAGTAGAATACGTTCGAGTGTGTGTTTTCGTCGATCTTTAACCCCGTGAAAATCCACGAAACGCTGACATTTTTAATGAACGCGGAAGTCTGAATTTTCATGGGATCCGGACGGTCTGAGGATGCGCGATAATCATTAGACATAGATTCGCAGGGGTGACTGCCCGTTCCCCCGCGGCCCATTCGCCCCTCTACCACGGCTAGCTAGCGCCGCACTTATCCACCGAAATTCAGGGTCCCTCCGACGTCGTCCCTCTGCCCTCCGACTCACCCTTTCGCCCTCTACACCGCGCCCCCTTCTCTGTTCTGCAGGATGCAGTTCCGCTCGCAAACTCAAACTGCAGCCGTGGGGGATGCACAGGGTGCCGCGGTGGTGCAGTCGGTTACCATGGCGACCCATCGTCACTGGACACCCTCATCCCACGGTCCACCCACGTTCAACCCCCCTGTGCACGGTGATCCAGCGGCCGGACAACATCGTCCCATGCCGAGCCAAAAACACTGGTCTCTTATTACGCGGCTAAGCCCGTGAATTGTCTTCCCTCCGAGCCCCGTTTGGTCGTTCGCCTTTCATGCGACTCTACCCAACCCGGTTCAACTTGATTTTCGACTCCCTCCGACCCTCTCCGCGCGCCCTTCGCACGAACCTGCTTCCACGTTTCTCCAAGACACCGTGCGCTGTCGACTTCTGGAATATCGTGCGAATTCAACGATATTTTGAAGTTGAACCAGTGTTTGAATATTTTTCGTTCTTGTAATTTCGGTTTAGAAAGATTGAGATAACGAGTGGAGTAAAGTTCACGAAATTATGGATACGTATCGATCCGGTGTTATTAATATGATACGAAGGTCTCGTGTAGACAGGTTTTATATGAAGATGAATTTTAATATCGCGGAAGGTTAGGAGGTTAGATGTTCTTCGAAATATAGGTTCGGTTAATGTAATAAAGTGAGATTAATGTATGTTTACGGCATTAAGAAACGAAGTATTTCAAGCTATAAGAATAGATATTTTGTGAATTCAAGTTGTATGTTCTACGTGTAGCAGTATTTTTATTCCAACATGAATAGGACATATTATAAAAAATTTTAACGAGTTACATCAAGCGGTTTGAAAAATGTATGCAGCAAAGTACAATTTTTTGAAAATATTCCAACTAATTCATTGGCTATTTAGAGAAAAGAAGGGAAAATTTTCTGTACAAATTCCCTCGGTCAATTTCTACTTTTTTTTATCAAGCCACTCATAGTATTTTTTATTCTTTAATATAAAAAAAAATTCATGATAGAAAAAAAGTTCTCAATCCATTGCTGTATGATGAACAAGGTGTATAATTATAAAAACTGACAATTTACTTTCAGGTTTTATCGATTTCGTTGGTATGAGACATCAAACACGCCTGATAAAAAGTGTTTTAATTACTGTGACGATGACGTGGCAGAAACTTAGAAACTAATCAAATGGATTAACCATATTGGTTCGATAAATGAAATAGCAGCTCGTTAGAGCTTTTACATAGCTAAGAGAAGTGGTAACGTCTTAATATCAGATATCCGTCGACTAACCGGATGACAGCCACACCCTCTTTTGGTCACGCGAGAGACGACTTTTCAAAGCCGCCTCAAGCAGACATAATTAATGAAACACAAGGGAGTGGAAAGTGTAAGCATTTTAACGGCTGAAGTCTCTAAAACTTCTGGATCATTTCAACCCGCTTCACGATACGTTTCTCTTATAATTCAGAAATATAATGTCGTGAAAGTACCCTTTTATATCATCCGAGACTATTAATTGCGGTGTTTTTAAGATATTTGAAACACAGTCAACGTAAAGGATTCAAAACTGTCTGATCATGATGAAGAAAGAATTATTCAGTAAATCATTTCCTGAATAAACTGATCACGATAAAAATAAATTGTATAGAAATTTGTATTTCTTATTCTTTTTCTTATTGTAATTCAAACTTTGAATTAATCGAAGAATTGCTTATGGTTAGTAAATTTCTCAAAAATTGTAGATTTTAATACGAAACAAAATTTCTATTTTGATTAATGATATTTTATAAATAATTAATTAATTAAAACAAACAATAACTGTAATGATATTCTTTTCTAGCAAGTTAATATCTATTGATGATTTGCATTTACAAAATAATATTAAGAAATTAATTTCACCACACTTAATTTAACCTGTAATTTCTATAACTATGAGATTCAAAATTAATGATAAACACAAATCAATTTCAGGTAAATTAGTTCAAGTTCTTGCAAATACGAACATGAACAAAAGTGAAATTATACGCAACGATATAGGGTATCTTTAAATAAAAAAATTACTATTGAATGACGAGTGAATTCGCCTTGTCCGATTAACAGATTAAGGAACTAATCAAAGATATAGTCAACAAAATACATGAAGACTTTCGAAACAACTCGGCATGGCAATCTTCTACAATCAAAACAAAATAAGATTTAGCCAAGCTTCAGATCATTTCCGCGCGTATACTCTCGACGATTTAACATTAATAATTCGACTTACGCAGTCGTCGTCAATAATTAGCACACAGGACACGCGCCTGAAGCGACAGTAAATCCTCGCAGCGCGTTTATAGATACTAAAGCGTTGGCTACGGCTCTGAACAAGATCGATCGATCGAACTTGACGATACGATCGGTCGTTTACCATTACGTATCCGTATGATCGTATCGTGGGGTGCACAACCCCCTTAACGTGTGTTCCATTGGCATAGTGACCTCGATACCCGTATACAAAACGGGCACATTCTCGTCGAGCACACAGCCACGCTCATGCCTGACCACGCCACGTTCCCCCCGCGTCTGTTGTGTACATGGACACGCACGTATTGGTCCTCATCGATACCGATCAAATACCAAAGATTCTGAGGCAGCCCGAGTGTATGTGCCCTTCGACCGAGGCGCCTGTTGCACGTCGCCTCTTCCTACGAAACATTCCTGAATTTCGCGTTTCTGATGCTTCCGATCGTCGCCCCTACACACCTGCAATGCTTCGTGTTTAGGTGTCGACAGACTTTTCCTTCTAAAACCTGGGAAAAAGAAAGGAAAGATTGTAGAAGAATTTGAAATTTTGACCAAGAGGAGATTTAATTGTGTTTGTGTTAATATATATTTTTATGGAAGATTTTTTATACATTATTTGTCAGTATCACATTATAATATTAATGTCTTTTAACACTTGACACATTTGTGCAATATAATAACGAATAGACCGTGGATGTTTGCGCATTTATGGAATATTGAAATACGCAAAAACGTACAAGATGGTAATATACCTGTAAATATCTAAAATAAATACTCGTTATAATACTTAAATTATGAAACAAATCTCTATTTAAATTCTATTTCTTCGGTCGTATTCATAAGGATCCAATTTTGCATAAACATCTGCAGTCTGATAATAAAATTTCATTAAAATTATTCCATTTTACACAACTTGAATTATTCAAAGGTTTCAAAGGAATCGAACGGCTATCATCGTAATAAGCTCAATCGTAAGACCGACAGTAGCCACGTTATCCTCTGTCTGTTATTAACTGGAAACGTTGTAAACACACGATTGAACAATTATCGAAGGTGCCGATCAAAATAACGATCGATCATTGATACCGAATTTATTATTGCATGTATTTGTCCGGCCTAATGAACAGCGCGCGGCCGACTCAATCGTGTTGCTGTTGCATGCACACGTGTGTATGTATACGCGTCATAGACGCGATTACAAGCGTGGATATAATATATACACGTATACGCCGCACCCCGTGCGATCCCGTGTTTATTTCCACAATCAGGCGAGTCATAATACTATTATCAAGGGGTGAACCATGGGGGGAACCGCCGCGTCGATGTATCGTGGCACACGACCCACTGATACGATGACCCTATTGAATGTACAATATCGCACGTGGGTTGACCCGTAGTTAGGCTTCAATTTCGATCTGGCCTCGACGGATCGATGATTCGTCAGCGTATTTTCTTTCAAACATTCGATGAGATTTCTTTTGCTTCAACTGGCTATGAGCTGGATATTTTTGGGGATAATTTGCGTTAATATTTTAATTTTTTAATTTAAAAGAGCTTTAGTGCCATTATCTATCTCCTCAAAGTAATAACACGAGTACATAAACTGCTTAATCCTTAAGTGCATAATGTTGTCATTTGCAAACACACCTATATTTCCTAATATACCAGACACATTGCACTTACTGCATGATATGCTGAAATATCAGTATGTTGAAACAGAGAAACAAACACAAAAGAATTACTTTAGCTTTATTATCTTGTTACTCCTATAGCTCGAGCGTCTCAATACTCTTTATTTATGGTTGTTACTTTTAATGTTATATTCAAAATATTATTTAATATTACACTATTTAAAATGTTGTGCTATACCTATTACCAGAAGATAAGTAATTTATAGTATTTTTACAATGACTACTCTAACTTATTCATATATTCTACACACGATGCATCTAGAGGATAACTATATTCAAGTGAAACATGTTAAAAGGTGAAATATCCAGATTCTTATTCTTCTCGCGTATAGTTTCGTAGTATAAAAATTAGAGATTTTAAATTGTTCTACTATATTTGAAAGACTATACATTTAAGGTTTAATATAGAAGACCTCAATCGTAACAAAATTAAAATTGTTACCCAAACATTTACACCTTAACTGCTTAATATGCGCCAGGTATATCCTATTTGCATATAGATCACGAAGAAGCAGTTCTTCGAAGAGTAATAGCACACTTCCTGGAAAAGGTTCGAGGGAACGCCACCTCATCAAAGATGCACTACTATCGGAATGTAAGAACAGACCAAATTTTCAAACGTATAATCGGCATTTCGTTTAGATAGTCATTAGTATACGTGGCCGTGGTTGATTTATTGTGACGGCGTACCGTTGTTGCCAGTAATTTTATCTCCATCGAACGTTTTTCCAGGAAATCGAAATCAAATGGGGGTATTAATATCTCATTGTACGGTCGCGTGTCGGCGACACTTTCCCAGCGTGCGCCGCGGTTTTCCATCGGTTTATTTCTCTCCCCCTTTTTTCCATGCGCATTAAAGCGAGGCCGACCGCCAGTCCACGTGCAACGAATCAACCGTGGCTCGCTTTCGGAAACGACAAAATATTCGCGATCGTCGAAACAATTACTCGCTGTTTGCGCTCATATTATCCAATCGCGACGGTGTCAATGAAGATAATGACGCGAAGTGTTTGCGTGTAATTAGCATGAAGGTGAAATGACCGATGAAAATGACGCGTCGCGAAAGGAATTCCTGAAACGGCCAACTGAATTTGTAAGTTAATCGGTTTCCCCGGTCGCTCTCGAACCTTCGCCCTTCGAATCTCGATCGGCCACTCGCTGTTTTCTCGATTAATCGGCCTCGTGTTTGCTTTTAAATCATACTTTCGCCTTTAAAACCGCCTCGACGTCGTTCCTCGTCAATTGTACTTTTCAATACGTACTCTCTACAGACTGTCAGTGGATAATTAACGACTGAAGCGTCCATCGAAAATAATATATTACTAATTAAACCGATGCACGATGTTAATTTCAACCCTAATTAGAAATGTTACAAATTATCGTGGGAGATTAGATTAGGTTGATTTGATACTCGTAAACTGGTAAAGGAACCCCAGATGACCATTTTTAGGCAGAAATTGATACGAGTATATCATTTACACAAACTATTTCAAAGAAAAAATTTCAGAAAAATGTCAAAAAAAAAGAGAATAATTATCTATGTTGGCAATTAACGTTTCATTGTTCGTCTGAAAATCATATGTTTTGTCATAGATATGGACACGTTTTTTAAATTAATCGTTAAGATCGTTATTTATCTTCGAACAACTACAGTAACATTATTATCAGGAGAAATATTAAGTGTTACATGTTAAAAATATTATAAATATTAAAATTTGTATGAAGAGTATAGATAACGTTTAAAACGATTCACAGTAATATTAATATTTACTGTACATAATATGATGACCTGGATTATATGTATATATACATAAAATTATTATAAATGTATACAATACAAATATCGTAATTGGTAGAAACGTATGTTTAAATAATAAGCAATGAACTAAATGATGCTGAAATTTCACATATGCAAAGAAGGATATATATCAACTACATATATTAGGTCGTCCGATAAGTTGATTTTGAAATATTCAAGTTATAGGACATTCAGAATCACAGAGACATCAGAATCAATAATTTCAATTACGTATGACATAATAATAACTTATTAATTTATTAAATTTATGCAGTTACGTACCCATAATATCTTCGATTTCACGAATTTATCTTCCCATCAATGCAGCTTTATTCTGACGAAATCCTTAACTAACCGGTTGGTTGTTACTCAAATGTCTACTAGTCCGTGAATACAGTGAGTTTCGAAGGTTATTGCGAATAAAGATAGTCCCTTCTTGATAACGCCGTGCTAAGATACCATAGTCCCGAAGCAAGTGGCATATCTTGATTGGGATCTTCAACCCTCGCGCGATCCAACCTTTGCAGGCAGTGCACAGAAGATTTTGAATTTGTGTGTAAGAATCGATTCTACTTGTATCAAATCGCAGGTTGGTACGAAACAGAATGGAATACGCTTCATGCGACGAACTACAAATAATATGAGAATATTTAAATATGAGAAATTTTATAGAAAATAATTAAACTACGAATGTTTTCAGCAGTTCTCTTTTTACAGGCAGTTCAAATCACAGATGCAGCGAAGCATATTAAACCATACTTACAAAATTGAAATTTGTCGTTTATCATTGGACAATTAATTTGAATGCAAAGAGCAAATTAGAAGAAGATAAAAAGAAATACTAAAATCGATTCGTAAACAAATTCTTGGCATAAATTCTATTAGATATTCGAAATCACAAAATGTAGTGCTAATGATTAATGGGAAGAAGAGACACATATTTGCAAATTCGCAGAATACCGTAGACGTTCCTGGCATATGGATACGTGTGTAATGATCGTTCTATCGATCTCCTGTACTCGAATTTCAATTTTTGAATTTCACGGTGCACACGAAAGTGGTAAATTAATGATATTATGTTCGTGTAAATACGGCAATGGCAGATAATATGTAAATAATTTCAAGCGGCATCATTAAACGAACTGTTACATGTTGCAACCACATTTATCAGGCGCCGCAAATAAATCGTCATTTTAATTACTCTGCGATACTTCTAACCTTTATCGTGTCATTTTCTTCCATTTCGAATGTTAAATCCATGTCAGTTACATTCGCACACGTGGAAATGACTAAAAACAGACACATTCAGTTTTCTCTATCGAGTAATGTACATATTGTAACCATAAATTTCAATTCGATAATGAGAATATAAGACAAGAATATGTATAACAGATTTAGTGTTATGTTTTTGGATTGGTTGGATTGAATTAGAGATTTGCTTTTCCATTTACGTTTCATCTTTAAAATTCGCTTTGTAAAAATATAAATAAAAATATAAATATACATAGATGATCTACCTATAAACGTTATCGCACCTTTAAACACAGGTCTCGATTGCTACTTCAACGGTAACCACAAACAGCAGTCATGTCGTAGGTTCTCCCTTAACAATTGTCGAAGGAAGGGTTCAGTGGGCGCGAACGAATTTCGTTTCCGGTGTTCGCATCAACGTTAAAAGTTGCTGGTGATATCGTGCGTGTGTACTTACGGACCTGCCGTCACGCCCTTTAATTATCATACTGGCCATCACGCTATTACACTTCCGTATACAATTACTTAGCTGCTGTATCGTCGCTACTCGCAAGATTCATGGGAAGATGTCGGGCATCAAGATTAACCGCGCTCGCCATTTCCTCGAAATAGAATCGTCCCGGTAATTTATCGCGATTGACTTACGTGCATACGCGCATTTTATATAAGCGTCGCAGGTAGAATAACGTAGAATAAACATAGAGAATGCGTTGTTTGTTTCGTTGAAACCGTGCATTACGCATCATCGAAGCGGCGATGAAACAATGAATTAGTCAACAAGTGAAAAGCCAACTTTTGGAGGCGGGGCCGATGGAGTCGCGATTTACGGGCCGGGAATGAGGTGCGTTATTTCAGTAAAATTTCCTCTCACCGCGTCGATCGACGCAGAAAAACTAATATTTCTGCGCTGGTATTAATTACATTATAAATCCACATAATCCCACATTATCGCACGCCCTCTAATTGCCATCAATAATTATCGTATATCTGTCAGCGGCCGAGAGCGTTGTTAAAATAATGTTTAAACTGCACGCTTTAATTACATTGCTACCTGTTGCTGGTTGATTGCAAAATAAATATTTATTTGTTTGAATATTAATCCGTTGCCACTTCGTTCTCTACCAATGCCAGACGATGGGCACGAAAAATGAATTCTTAAAGTTTACTTTGGGAGAACGAGTTGGGAGGGACGATCGACAAATTTTTAGGATTTTAATCGTTAATTAGTAATTAACGGTAGGTTCGAATATATTCATCATCAACCGTACTTATCATTCTTACAATTTATTCATTATTATTATTATAGTATGTGATTTTTAGAGTTTGTAAAATGTAAGAGAATTAAATTGTAAGGATAATGAACAATAAACAATTGGAAAGGTTATTCATTTATATAAACCATTTGGAAAATCAATTTTTCTCATTTGTAAGAAACGATTCAGGTCGCAAAGGTTAACAAAGGTCAACAAAGCGCAACTTCAATATGACCCTTTATAACACAAAGAAAAAAACGTACAATTGTCGTATAAACTAATAAGTCAAACAAAAATTGCACACTCTCAATTCGTTGGAAAAAAAGACAGAATGCTCGTTCCTTCTCATCCTTTATGAACTTTCCACAAACGATGTAAACGCATGGCAGTATCATAACTTCAAAGTTTGAAGTACTAATTAGAAACTTGCGCAACCGAACATAAAAAGTGCAAAGAATAAAAGGATGGAGAAGGATGAGTCCCGAGGAACTTCGTAAAAAAGATCGAGAAAACTCTATATGCACAAGCTCAACAAGGCGTTCACCTGTCGCGTATTTCGCATGGCTAGTTTAAAACGTTTAATAGTTCATGTATATCCGTGCGCGTATTAAAACCTTGCAAACTTCTCGAGCCACGTTACGGTAGAAGTTATTAAACAGCCGGTAAAATTTACTGCGTCAAACTTTCCTAACTTCTCCAACGGCCGCTGTAATGGTTTCGATATTTAACGAGTGTCCAACAGAAAACCGTTACACCCAACGAAGGAACAGTTGCGATACTTTGTTTGATAAAACGAAGTTAACCGACAAGACGAAGGAAATCGTAGTTAAGAAAGACGGTTAAGAATGCATTATACGTTCGACTCAGAAGGTGGTCAACGTGCGTATCGTGGGGTGCACCTGTTGGGGGCCCCCTTAAGGTTCATCGCAGCAGAACCCCGCCAACCTCTGCTTAATGTTTGTGACGAAGACGTTGGTTGAACGTGGACGTTTAAAGGCCCAGTGTCTGTTACATGCACGCCGCATGTCTTTTAAAAAATCACCAACCGACAATTTCGTTCGGTTAGGTTGCTATTTAAAGAAGGCTGGTATTTAGCTACGATATATAAAATAGTTTAAGTATAGAATTAGATATTTCCAATGTTTTTGTATATTACACGCATTCTAGTCATTTATGTATCTTCGAATTTCCAATAAATGCTTAAACACCTAGTAATTGGCAATTTATCGTCAACTAAAATCACAGATTGACTTTTATAATATTTGAAAAAGATCAGTTTCTTTTGTTTGAGTAAAGTATAAATATCTTACTGGCGTAATGAAATCGAAGTTTTGCTAATTCCTCTTACCACAGTCACCTCGTACAACCATTATAAAATTTGACATTCTAGCGAAGTGGTAACTTTCTTTCTGCAATATTTCAACGGTAATTGCAGCGTGGACCGTATAATCGAGAAAAAAGAAAGAAGAATGAAATGAGAATCGAGTGGTAGAACATCTTCATAAAAACCTGAGCTGGCACCCGCATCTGTTCGTTGAAAACCATAGCACGAGTCGAATGAAGGAGGATCAGGCTTAGGTAGTCGTTTTCTCGCTTCCGAAGAGAAGCTTTCACGCAGTCTAAAGACGTTCCGTAATTGAACGAGACTGATGTTTGCACTAAAATCCAATGATGGTCCTACTCTCGGCGTGGTACTCAACAGACTTCGTTAAAAGCAGAAATGTCATAACGAATTATAACAGCGGCTGGGTAACTTCGCCAGCCTCAAAGGATTTCGATAATTCTTGATCGACTGAAAATCGTATTTCCATTCGTACACTTTGAATCTATAAACCGGTGCGCATCATCCGTATGTTTTTCGAGAAATAAAACGAACGCGACCGATTCAAGCGTTAATTTGGCTGAAACGCCACTCGCCGTTGAAGTTCAACCGTTTTCGAAAGTGAAAGAGCCGAAATTTCGGGCGCTGCAAGTGGTACCTCTTATGGATTCACTCGCGAATAGTAAACGCGTATATACGAGTGCGTGGATGCGTGCGTTCCTGAGTGCATAGAGGAACGTGTTGCGGGTTCGCGCCACGGAATCATTCGGAGAATGTGCTCGGCCGGAATGAGGTGGACAGGATTTCGGTGCCATTACCACGGTTATTGTCCACTGGAAATCATTAAACTAAAATCTAACTACGGACTAATATTGTAAACCTGCCACCTATTCCAAAAGCTTTCCTGCCAGACGGTGGAAACTTGCCACGCGCATAGAATCGCGAAAACGTCGTTCGCAAGGCCAGGCAAGTCGAATGACGAGTTTCTGCGAACGTTTCGCTGAATTGTCGAGAGAGAAGACAAGGATACAACGCGACACGATTACCGATTACATGAAGCAACTCTTCGTCAAGCGAATACGTGTACTGCAATCCTTTTCAGACGATTTCGCTGTCGCTAACAGATTCGCAGCAAGTTGGAGGTGCGTGGGATTAGTCAAAACTTTTTAGTGCTCAGAACAAAATTAAATCTTTTAATCGAATAATAAATCTTGCTCGTACTATTTTTCAGTAAGATATCTTGTAAAGTCCTGTATTCGAAAATTAAACTAGGAGTTTATATACTGTACTAAATTGCAGCGAGTTATATAATTATCATTGTATATTTTGAAATGAAACTGGTTGATTTCATATTGTATATAAAAAATCACTGTTCTCTAAAAGACGATATATATGTTTGACATATGTCTTCCACTTATGACCTTCACATTGCACAAAATCGTACAGCATATTGTACACAGAATGAAATTGTTGATAAACCTGTACCATACCAGTTGACAGTTAAAGCGAAAACTGAAAAAGTCGCAAATCTATGGACGAACAAAATCGACATTGTGGGAGACCAGAGACTGTCTGGGAAGGAACTCCTGCGTCGCGAACTTTAAATAACAATTTCACGGGAGAAAATGAGCCATCAAAAACAATGCGACAGTTAAAAGGTTTAATTCGACTGGTCAAAGGTGGAGCAGACCGAGTCTGTTTGGCTGCAGTCCTGCAAGCCGAGGGAAAGCGAGAAGCGGACCAACGGCAGGAGGGTGGAGAATAGAAAGAGAAAAAGAGCAACGAAGGGGGATGAAGGCGGACGAGGCAGAGGCGGATGAAGAGGACGAAGTTGAACCAGTACCTTTCAACCGACGTAGCCGACCTCCGTGCAAACGTAGATACGCGTATACTTGTACGTCGGCGAATTATTATGGTAAAACGGATACGAAAGCACCCCGATATCCTCCGTTAGCGGGCCGTGTTCGAATGTACCGTGGCCAGGATTCGTATGTATGTGAAGTCATACGGACGTGCGTACGTGCGCGTGTTTTCACGGTACGGCGTATATCCTCGGCTATGAGTAGTTACTGGTCGGAGTAGGAATGTTAATACCGCGGCTGTCACCGGCAGAACAGCAGGACCACCAATCCGTCCGACCGGCTTCAGACTTTTCCGACTATTCGCCGTGTGAAAATCGAACTCCAACGATCCCTAAGCTACGTTTCGACGCTGACTTTTGTTTAATTAATGCGAATTTGTTGACGAACTGTTTATTTTTTTAATTTTACTACGTTGTCCGAGTCATTTTCAATCTAATCGTGTTTTTTCCAACGTATCGAAAGATTTTTCAAGTTTAAGGAATATATGAAAGGATCGTTGTTTAATACGTTTGATTTCTCGTTTCAATTTTACGCCACAACCTCTTTGAAGATACTTATTTTTAGTTCGTTTCTATATATAATAAATATCTTATGTTGAAGAATCTGAGAAATGAATAATCCAACCAAGTGGATCGTAATTTTTATCACTTTACATCATCGGTGTAACACGCGAGTGAGTTAAGAGTAATTAATAATTACCAGTGTATAGATCAGTAGTCTCTGATAAAAGCAAGAAGCTACGATACTTCAACAACGCTGATCTTAGTCGTCTAATCATTGAGTATTTGAGAGATAAATTTCACGTAATCAGAGAGCTAGTTGCGGGAAGGAGACTAAAGATAACCGATAGAGCAGAACCGTACTTATTGTTACGCGGATGTTGCAGATGAAGTTGATACGGACATCGCCAATTAAAGTTCTCCATTATCGCCTATGAGAAATCAGTGAGCATCGCTCTATGCATCGATTATGTATTTGTTTTTTCCGACTTATTCCCTCGAGTTTCAAAGAAGATACGCGATATACTGCGAATAATAAAATAATCATTGATCACATTTAACTCTATGTACATAGAATTTCAATTGGACTGGTACGGTTTTTTCGACGTTATGAGCAAACTTATAAACGTATCCAAGAACGAATTTTATATTCAAAAATAGTTTCGTTCTTTTAAAAAACATTCACGCACATGCACACGTGATCAATCCGTGTGAACATTATAGACGTTGCATATAGAAAGAAATTGTAAAAGAATAGCTATCAGCTTTTTGAGTAGGCTCTACAAATTATTCCAAAAGATTGAACTCTTTTCTGTAATTACTCTTTCGAGTAATCATTCAAGCAATTATTTTAAGAGATAGAGGGTTACTTGAGCCACCGTTTCTTTTAGAATAACCGATACCTTTTTCTTCTACCTTATGAGATTTTCCATGACAGTAGAACGGGCTCGTGCCTACTGACGTGTTAGGTGAGATCGGTTTGTACTTCGGTCGCTGTGCATCCAACGCTCGTATATGTGTACACTCGAGGCTGATGGAGTAGGAAGGTGGAAAAGACTGACTCTAGGGAGTCGATGCTATCGATTCGGTCGATCTATGGAACCTGAACGCTCACAAATCAACCTCTACACCTATTTCCCTCTATTCTGTGTACGTTGCTAACCGATAACTATTACTTCCCATTGCTTAAACGCGTCCCGTTCTGTATATATTTTGTTCAATATACGAGAGCGGAGTGTTAGAGGGGAGAAGATGCAAAGTCGTGTCAAACGGTAATTACTTGTAATTATCGATTTCGTGGGACACAATCGAAGAAAAGGCATCGCTAGTCGAATGGAATTTTAATTAAAATTCTGTCAACGATCAGGCATCGCCGGAACGAAATTAACCGGATAATATGAAATTGCGCCCTGAACTACTTAACGAAGTTGTAATACGGATATACTTTTTCATTTGAAGGAAACTGAAAAAAAGAAGGGGAAAAATGCCGTTTTCCGTTTGGTACATTAGCCGGGGGCTCTTGCCGCGCGCGGCTTTCCCGCGCGATTAAAAGCAAAATGACGTTAATTAACGTGAACGAGCTTACAAATATACTGCTACGCTGTGTAACTCCATCAACTTGGCGATTTTTCAATGCGTTTTCTTCCATCCGACACGGGCACAGTTCGAGTTTCCTGGCCTCGCAAATATTCGATTTCGCGAGACACGAGCAAAACCTCGACTTCTGGACAGAGCCGTATTTGAAGCAGGACTCGTAATTGAAGCCATTTACATACGGTGGATGAAAGTCAATTTGGAATTTCTGATGGTAATTTGTAACGTGAAATGAAACGCGGTATTGTAAAATTTTTAGGTTGGTCATAATCTTTTTTAAATTTCAGTCGAAAAACCACGCGACTGTCATAAAAATAAAAAAACATTTTAACATTTTGATATTGTGAGATCCATATGTATGGACAGAGTATTGTGACAGATGTAGATGTGAGAGATATGAGTCACTCATGTTGATCATAAATTGAAACGAATAGAAAAACAACGTTCACAGACATTTTTTAAAGATTCGCCTTGGAATTTGCAACTATCGTACCATCTCGTGATAAATAAATTTATGAAAATCATTCAATTAATTATTACTAACTATTTATCTCAATAACGTGCAATTAATAACATTATAAAAAGCGTAGTTGATCAATAAGGTTCCTAAAAGATTCGTATACGTATTCAACAATAAGATAGAACAAGAACGTGAAGAGGGAAATATAATATTTTTATAAGTATAGGTAGCAAAATTCTTATCGTAAACAAACAATTACACAAATATCGAATCAAACATGCACTAGCTTTAAAACACACTGTGTACATACTGACGTTTAATCACTCGAAACGAGACGAAGTAATTGCTTTAAAAACAAAACAGCCTATAAATACGAATCTGATTAAACAGCGTGCCGGTGGATGGTACAGTAAAAACAGAAACCGCTGAAACGGAACGATATCCCGAGGAAGAAACGCGAAGGTGAAGAAGCGAAAGCAAAGAAAAGCAGCGGATGATACGTTGTCCCTGTTGTTGTTTTTGTTACAGTATAGAGAAGTACGTCACGGCGGCCGACTAGCGAAAGCTGCGCAAAAAAACCGCAACGGTGGAACCCGGACGGTCTGTAAAAAAGGAGGAAAAAAAAACGGGGGAAAAAATAGTGAACCGATCCCCACCACGTTTCCCTTGCCGACGCTTGGTCGACGTTACGATCAGTGGTAGGGGTGGAAATGAAATCGACAGGGCGTCCACCTATCGGTCCGATGGCACGTATACAACACACGATCGCATACATGGAACGCCTTGCACACGGTGCTGGCCGATGCTTTGTCCACGTGTGCCACGATACGTGGCACAGACTCGACCACACCGCCACGCGACTGCACACACGCTCTCTGTATGCATGTGTGTGCGCGCATGTTGACTGATCGTGTGTACGCCGACATAACTAAACAAGCAACAAGTGACCTTAAAATCTGCGAATAAAAATACCGGCTACTGATCGGGTATCGTGCGCAGCTGCGAGCCTGCCGGTGGCAAAGGGGTTGCAGGGTGTGTTTCACCGTGCCAAGGAACCACCAGCAACCCGTTGCCGCATGTAAACACCAGGATCGTAGTTTAAAAAAACAGGAAAGAAAGAAACAAAAAAAAAAAAAAAAAAGAAAAAGAAGAAAAAAGAAACCGCTGCTGGCAACGTCAGTTGCGCTTTCCTTTTTTCCTCCCTCCCTCTTGCCCGACACGCGCTTGTTTCTGTCAATAGGAGAAAAGTTTTACCAATCAGTTACGCGTTCGTAACTTAAACCGGTAGCTCTATCGTTGATCGATCTATTATACGTGTGTGTATACGTACATCGTTTTTTTTTTAGCATTTTTTCTTCGCTTCTTTGAGACGAAACTGGTACGCGGCATTGCTCTGTTAATCGTCGGAGTTATTCACGGTGGTAATTGGTGTACCCGTGTATGCCGAGTTGGGCGAGTTGAAATGTAGGGACGGTACCTTCGGTGAAGAGCGAGCTAAGTGGTTTGCATAATGGGAAGCAAAAATTGTGCGACGAACAGTAGTGAAAATTGTAACGAAACTGCGTAATTCATTGAGCACTCGATAATAATATTCGTTACTTTACAAGTGACGACAGTAGAATGACGAAAGTACCTAATAAAAGGTATTCAACCGTATAAAGGGTTTTTTTCATAAAAGACTTGAGAAAGGAACCCCCATAAGTTGTTGCGTCGAGTCGATCGGTCAGTAGCTATTTCTTTTTGCGGAAACAGCTGTTTTTTTCGAAAAGAGATACAGGATTCGACCCGGAGCCGAGATATGAAATTAAAGAGCAACAAGTGACCTCAAAATGTACGAACATAAAAATGCGAACGGCCGATCGAGAGTTTTACGCGGCTCAATCGAACTCAAAGCGGTAGGCGAGATCGTTCGGAAAGGGGAATATGGGGTTAGAGTAAACCGAGAGGTAAAAAGGGGCGAGAGTCGACACGGCCGAGGGTAGTTCAGATAGATAAATACTTAGAAGTTACGCTGCTTTATTGACCATTTCTGACGTCATCGGCGACTACAAAGAAACTGAACCCCTCTTGTGCATATCTTGGGGGATAAAACGAGGGGTACTGGGTTTTCATCAGAATTAAAAGCACAAACATCGAGATCACGAAACTGCTTATACAAAATTAAACGAATTTTTTTTTTACTTCTTTAAAGAAACTAACATAAACAATCTGAAATTTTACTTGGCGAATAAATTGTTTAAAAATTATATTTGTGGCGATAATCAAACGTTCAATAATAAGACATAAGATACGTAAATAAGTACGAATGAATATTTTCTAAAATTAAAACAACAAATATTTCGACGCTGCATACGCAAAGGTTTAATAGGCTAAAAGGGGAAATCGCAGCAATAGAATCGCGCACAAAGAGCGGAAAGGTCTTTGATTCAAGCTGTTTCTACGTTAGTTCCAATATCAGCCGTCTAAGCAAGAGCTCGCCACTGTCCAGCGACCCTTTCACCAACACAAGCAGGATTCAACCCCTTAGCACACACGGATACGTCTCCACAGACGGGGGTGATTTTTCTTTGGAACACCGACACAGAATCGAGTCGTCTCACCGTTAGGAACACAGACTCGATACGAGCATGCATCAGTGGGGTTGCGAGTATCCTCGTTTCGCTTCGAAAGCGATAGCTACCCTCTCTTTTCTCGAGAATCGCGCATGACCGAAACCATTCGCGCTCTTCCTCGCGCTATCTTCGTCGAAGCAACATCAAATGAATCGCTCCTTCCAGAGGACATAAAAGTACTCGATTGTTATCGTTAATGTCGTTCACTGAGGCTCATGTCAATTTAAAAAAAGGGAAAATATAACGTGTATTTCCTGAATTGACTAAATACAGTTTAAAGTTTTCTTGCTTTAGAATAATAATTTACGTTACGACAAGTTACTTTAGAATGACAGCATTCTCGTAATACCATTTTAAATATTATTTCGTACTTCCGTAACCAATTATTCTTTTTTTTTTTTTTAAATAAAAGTAATCTATATTCCTATATAAACCATCTTAGTAACCAGTTATGCTTCTTTTGTAAAATAGAAATCATCAACGTTCCTACATAAACCATCTTAGTCTGCCTAATTTCCGTTGCATTCGTCCGAAGCTTGCACGTGTCCAGCCTATTCGATATCAGCATATACCATCGCCTCGAAAGCCCCCATTACACCTCGACGTAGACACGCACACGTACACAGGGACAGCGTGATAAAGTAGAAAAGCTCTCTGTTCCTGTCCATCTAGGTGCAACGCGTTTGTCCGTCCTTCTCGGTGGTTCACCGTTGCGAAGCATACGAGCGCGTGGTCAGCTTGCGAAAAAGCTCTCCGTCGTTCCAACGGTGTCTATTCTATCATCCTCTTCGTCTTCGTCCACACCAGCCGCGCGGCTTGTTTTCTCTTTTTCACCAGCGATCGTTCCACAAGCTCCGTCTCCGTCTTCTGAACGGCTGGCCAGTCGAGTGCGTCTCGGACGAGATCGGGGATGTTCGTGTCGTTTGCAGTCGTCCTCGTTACGCCCTCGTGGACGTCACGGCGCGTCATCTTCCTCTCGTAATTTATCCCCTTCTCCCGGCGTAACCTGTTCACCCACCACCGACGATTCCGTCGCAAGCTTCCACGATCGAGATCCTCCTCGTCACACAAACGACTCCCTCGTTGATATCGTCTTCCTCTGAATTCATTCAGTGCCGGCTGCTGGACTCTGGTTACCCTATGCAACGAGCATTTCTTCGAGTCAACGAGAATAGGCCAACGTGTAATAAGTTCTTAAGCTTAATAAACATTTCTTTCTCTTCTTTTTTTATTTCTGTTATTTTCTATCTCTGGAAGATGTTGTTACGTATAAGAAAATTTCATGCTGATAGAATAAAAATAGAATCGTCCCTTGTCGAACACTGCCCCTAACTATCTCCCTATGACAAAGATCGTATCGGAGAAAAGTTAGACTGGAAAAGAAAAACAAAAAGTGGTCCGCGACAACGACCGAACGGTAGGTGAAACGTTCGCGAGAAACATCTCATCATAAATCTTGAATTTTGCCGGGGCAGTCAGAGCGGGTGCCGCTAGGCCGGTGCCAAGGGGCGGTCATGTCCTCGCCGTCGTTCGACTCGTCCCTTCTTTCTCGCGTTACAAACATTCCCGCATAAGCGAGTCTCTGTCGCGCATCCGGCGTTCACTTTCTCTGTTCTTTGGTCGGTCGGGTCCGATCGCACTCCCGCGGCTCTCACAGCTCGCTAGGAGAAGCAGGCGGCGAGCTTTCGTGTCCGAACGGCAGGGGAGCCACCGTCCGGGGCAGCGGCCAAGAGGGGCCACCGGCTTGCCTCCGCTTGCTGGCCGGCGCGCGTGTTTCTCTCCCTTCGGCTTACAGCATCCGCCGGACCTTCTCCTCTCTCCGCCTACGCGGTGCGAGTATGCTGTGTGCGCCAGTGCGCCCGCAAGCCCGCAAGTTCGCGCTCCGCCACGCAGCCCAAGCTCTCTCTAGCCGCGCGCTGATCGGCCACGTTCGTCAGCCGGGCCCCACGCAAAAAGGCAGCGGGGCCGCGCGCGAGCCGACTGGACACGGACACACACGACGGACGATTTCTTACTGTTAATTCGAAGACAAACACGAACGAACGGACCGGGCCGGCTTGGCGAGCAACGCGTCTCCAAGACAAGTCTCTTAAGGAAACGATCATTCTTATATACTATATATACATACACATAGTAACGTTCTCGCTCGCCGCTCAAGGAAACAGTTCGACGACGTGGTGTGACACGTAATACGAGTGAAAACATTCGAAACACGCGCGCTCCGACCTGATCACACGAGACCTCTTCGAAGAAACGGGCAGTGACTGTGAGGAAACGAACAGGATATCACGGACTGCTATCCAGTGCGCTGTTTTCGTTTGTGAAACACCGTTTACGCACGTCCTCGAACACGTCTTCTTGGGATCGCCGCGATCGTACAGGTGAGTCCACCTCCTCAACGATCATCAGGATTTTTTTGTTTTTCTTTTTCGTTCGTTCCTTTCGTTTCTCCTTTTGGTGTTCGATCTTCCTTTCACAGGAACGGTCGTGAGGAATGTCTCGTGGGGTGACACTAGCGAGGTGTTTCAGTGTACAATGAAGAATTGTTTAATTTATATCGTTAGAATGTCTCGAGGGAATATACTTTGTAATTGGAAATTGATCGTTTCGTAGGTTCGTAAGGTGTATCGTGAGGAAATGTCATCGTTGCCAGGAACTGTCAGATCGATTCTGACTAACAGTGATGCTCTGTACTTTAAAATATTTAAATATATCATTTTTAAGGAACGGGTAGCCATTAAGTTTTTCTCTTTTCGTCTATTATTTGTTTATTCTAATGAAAGTTTTGCGACGAGGTTGAAAGTAACCGTCCAGTGACGACAGAAGTGTTTCTGTTGAATTTTTATATTTTCGTCTCTAACTTCAAAATCGTCAAATTATTACCCTGTTTTGAAGGTGAAGGATGTATTTTTCAGTCGCGATTAGGCGATTTCCCTTTGGTCTGAGTGGCTTGTCTATCGTTCACAGATGCATTCCCCTTTTTCGTAGACATCTCTCAAGCAAAGACGTGTCTCTGATTGTGTGGTGACACTCGTGGTGACAGTGTACAGTGGTGGTAGTGCTAATTGTGAGCTAAACAACACGATTAATCAAATTGCGAAATAAGAATAAATTTTGAAAATTAGCCGGGACGAGGGACAAATCGTATACTGACGATCGTATGAAAACAGTGGAAGTGACATTTCGTTCTAAGAATTCGGCTAAAACACGTGTCACTGGACGTTTGTGTGATGGAAAAATTTCTCGTAAATATAAGAGTCTGTTAATAAAGTGACAATCAGGTATTAATTTTGTCATTATTAAATCGAAACACAATTGCCGAGGTGCGATTATAATGAAAATCAAAGTCACGTGTGCGCGTAATTAAAATATCGCAAATATGAATGTTTCATTCTCGGTATATTAATATTCCAGTTCGTGTATATTAATAAACATATGTCGATGGGGTTCGTCATCGGAAAACTATGCGGCTGATCTTAAAACAAAAAATAGGAGAATATTTTAACAGCTAAGATTTCGATTCAATTTGCAAGAAGTCCAGTTAAACACGTATGAATAAATATAGTCGTTTTCAAAGAAAATGTGAATGAAATCGTGCCGATAAAATCTGTAACCAAAACGTGTGAAAAACTATTAGAACATTTTTATAGCAACATATTCTACTATCAAATATACGTAAAATAATATAAATTGGCTGATGTTGGAATAGTAATGAAGGTATTATTATTATTAGAGTATTAGAAATAACTCGTGGAACGTGTGTCTTATAAAAAATGTACGAATCGTCCGCCTCGAAGTAGATACGGTCAGTTCTTGTCAGACGTAAGATGATACATACGCCCGAACTATTCTTCCGTCGGCAACCAGATAGAACGGGGCATGTTTAGAAAATAAAAGATGAATAACAGGAGCTAATAAAAGATAACATTATGCATTTTTAAATAAAACTTGTAAAATGACAGATTAAAGATGCGAATAATACTGTCGTTACCGGAAATTGAAAAGTAAGAAAAATCATATCTAACATACGTATCAAATCATTAATATACACTAAAAAGTAGTAAAAACATCTCTAAATATCACGTTCGTATTAATAAAAATATATTTTCCTTTAATCACAATCAATCGTGTTATCAAGTCGTATTAAAACACTTAAATCGTGATTTAAAACCGATAAATGTATTCAAACTGTCTAAAACTCGATGAACGGTCGACGTTATCGTGAAAATTAACGAAATTAATCTTTATAAGCATTTCCTACTCTAATCGCAAAATCACCACCGGAATAATCTCGTCCGCAAATTCGAATCCGCTGCGTTGGAGGACAAAAAAACGTTTACAGAATGAT
This sequence comes from Bombus campestris, assembly GCA_905333015.3. Taxonomy (NCBI): domain Eukaryota; kingdom Metazoa; phylum Arthropoda; class Insecta; order Hymenoptera; family Apidae; genus Bombus; species Bombus campestris. Next base: position 10,605,102 of record HG995132.1, read on the forward strand.
TTTCGGTGCAGTCACGAGAACTCTATCGAGTACGAAAAATTAGACACTTTCACGATACTATAAAGACCCCTAATCGTGGCGGCGTCCTCGTGGAACTGAGGGTCCGAAAATCAGTATCTAGCTTCGATCACGTATCTGGTGGAACCAGTTTCGCCGGTCCGAGCAAAGGGTTGGGCAAAAAAAGAAAAGAGAACGTATGCACAGGCAGTCATACAGGAAGGGTTACCGATGGAACGCAATCTCGGAAGCGTTTTGTTGTTGAAATGCCGCGTGGCAGTTGGCAACTCGATCGATGACCGCGTATAAACAGCTAATAATCAAACGAATCGTGTCATAAACAATCCTGCGAGGGCGGTAGAGTGGTGGTAAAAGTATAAATGAATTTCGATGGCGGAGTGGGGTGCAACAACGTGACGGGGTGGGGGTGATCAATTTGAAAAGCATAGGAAATCTCGACCCGCTGAAAAATTTCGTTTCGATGTCCGACTTTCATCTGGACGTTTCCAATTTTCAGTTACATCGATGTGTCTTAGTGTGATTTCTCGAACACTCTAAGTTTTTCGGTATTTTCGAATATCAAAAGCAACTTTCTTTTTTCCTCTATAACTTTGTTCAACGATTCTTTCCATCTACTTTGGACAGGGGAATGTCGTCAGATACAACGATAGAAAGAAAACACTTGATGTGCTTGATCGATTTTGAATTGGATCTTGTTCGAGTCCCAAGCTCAACTTCTAAATCATTGGATCCGCTCAGATTTTGCGTAGGTTGCATTGAATACGTCGCGTATAGTGGAACGTGTGTTTGATCAAGCCCGTGCTGCTACTTTGAAAAGCTGAACGCTACTTTCGCGTTGAAAGGTTTCATTGACGTTTGTTCTTGTTTCTGTTAAATCGTAGAGACACGCGCTATGGGAAAGAAACGAACTGTTCCACTGCGAGAAGTCAGACAGTGGTCTCTGCTTTTATTCATCTTATTCTGCGATGACATGTCTCCGTACCAAAATATGTACCAACTTATTTTAGTTTCACGAATCATCCAACTTACACATGGAATCTAGTTAGACTTTTTTATTCGTTAAAAGACAATTTCGTGATCCTTGTATGGAGATTCATTGAAATTTCAAATACACACCTTCGCAGAAATTTATATTGAAAAGCAACAACCAAAATGGAATAAAGTTCAGGCAATATGGGGCAAAGTTCAAGCAAATTAAAATCAAGTAAGAGCATTCTGAAATTTTCAACGTTTGGTCAAATTTTTCGACGTCGAGTCAAAGTTGAAAATGTCTACAGTCGTATAAATCTAGCAAAAACGTAACAGAGATCACAGACTATATTTCATTCTTCTCTGTCACCCATCGTCAGTTTAATCTTTCGCATCCCTTTACGCTGCATGTCAACACTTCCGTTAAAATCAGACACCTTGTCCCTTTGATAACACGCAAAACTTCTAATAGCGCGGGGAATCTTTCGCTATCCGCTTCTAAACCTGTCTAATAATTTCTACGTCTTTCCCGCATCATTTACGTCCTTTGTCAGCGCGAAAAATTCGAATCCTGACCCCTTTCCTGATTATATCCCTGAAATACCAAAAGAAAAAAAAACAGAATCCATAAAGATCCGGGCAAAAACTAAAACCTCGGAGCTGGTACGTCCGATCGGGAAGAAATGGGGGCGAAAGTGATCTTGCCGGTCACGTCACAGCGACACGACGACAGAACTGAATACGTACACGTCGAAGATCAATGTGCCTAAAAAAGGTCCTAAAAAAAAAAAAAAAAAAAAAAAACAACACACTGACAACAATATATACCGACCCTGTGAAAAAGCACGAGGTCGTTCTCGTTGTTGTCGTCTCCCGTTGGTGGGAGACTCTGGGTGGTCAAGGTGGGGGTATGTATGTTCCGAGGGTGAACGGTATGATAACGTCGAACAGGTCGACACGCGATGTATCGGTCGGTGAAGAGAGGAAAAAAATGGGGGTGGACGGGGAGGGGGAGGATTGAAGGTTGCCCCCGAAAGAATCGAAAGTTTCGTCGAGTCAGAGAGAAAGAGAGAGAGAGAGTGAGAGAGAAAGAGACTGTGCGATCGAGTGAAGAAGAAAAGAGAAGGAGAGGATTGAAAAAGGGGTTGGGGTGAGTCGTGGTTGCTTGCAAGGGCTAGTATAGAGAGAAAAGAGAAAGGAAGACAGAGAGGAGAGGTTAGGAAGAAGGGGTAGCTTGGTATCGAGAAAGAGAAGGGGATAGTGGTAGAGAAGGTATAAGGAGGGGTAGAAGGAAAAGTCTGTCAGATGGTAGGGGTAGACGAGGCGAGGGTGAGTGGGTTAACTGCAAAACCCGATCGTCCGTGTTTTTATCTTAAGACGACTCTCCGACTAGAAGCCGCGTAGGAGACGAAGAGAAGAAGGGGTTCGTCGGTGGTGGTTCTGGAAGGGGTTCTTCTCAAGCTCGGAGTCCAGCTGGAGGGGTAGAAACGACAACGGCGGCGGCGTCGACGTCGGCGGCGGTGGCGGCGTGCGTCGCGGGGTATAGAGGTTTCTGGTGGTGGCAGCGCTGGACCGTCTGGGGGTGGGTGGGGGTGGTAGTCTCACTCCTACGGAAGAAATGGTGGGGATAAGACTACCCTCGGAGGCAGGAGTGCGTTTGCGCCGCCGCCGTGGAGGTGGCATCGGGTGCTAAGGGTTGCTTATTCGCCCCAGTCCCTGGCGGCGGAGGGGTGGTCTCTCTCTCGCCCGCTCACGACGGGGGTGGGGAACCCCTCGTCCCCGACTGCAGGGTTAGGGTGGTCTTTAGGTCTGTCAGTAGCAAAGCGGCGGCCTCATCATACGGAGCTGCCGGGCTGACCAGCCAGGCCGAAATCACTTAAGACGCGTACACCTTGTAATATAACCACCGTAGAGGCGCGCGCGCGCTCCCGCGTCGTCCGCACCTACACCTACTCACACGTATATACATACACGTACATACGACTACCCACAACCACACCGTGCATATACATATGTGTACATTGAAACGCGCGCGCGCGACCAAAATTCTATATGTATATATAAGCTGGTACACGCACCAACACTGCAACTCACATACGAACAACTGCCCAACCAATACAGGTCGATCCACATCGCGCTTATTTACGACACACGATCGTGCCGAAACACGCGGACACTGCTCTCTTATACTACGTGCACGCGCGCATCCGATGCGTATACCAGTCAACAACGCGAGCGCGGTCATCGGTCAGTTCTTCTAATATACGTGCACCTTAAGGACACGGAGGTGCATACGTCCTGCGAAGACGCGTACGTTGAAACAGTGGTGTACGCCGATCGTTGGAACAGAGGTGAGATGTGAGGTGAGGAGACACGACGCGCAGTGGTGGTCGACCGATTAAGAACGCGAACAGACGGTGATTCTTGATTCAGTGCTGGACGCGTGAACATAGAAAGAGGAACAAAACGGAATCTATATGTGTCGTGATTGTCATTCGTCACCGTGTACATCGTCGATGCCAGTTATCGTCACGATGAAACGATCGTGGATTAGTTTACCGCCGTAACAGGACACCGTTCGTTGGTTTTCGTGAATGAAAGATGCTCGGGATTGTATAGAACAAAGATGACCGGACAGTATCGTGAAAATCGAGTACAGTGTGTAAGAACATTGTGAGGCTGCTGCCGGTAGAAGGCAGTAGATCCCTCTGCTTCTTCGTCACGTTGGTCAGTGGTTTGTCGACCTTCGACCGAGACTGTTGTGTTTCTACGTACAACTCTACGCTCGTGTGACCGACTCGACCCACGACTGTTCCGTTGATCATCCCTCGTGTTATACTACGTCGTGACTCAGTGTGACACGTGTATTTTTTATCGTCCGGATAAACGTGGCTGCGTCGACAATAATAAGGTAATACATCGTGAATGTCCTATTGACATGTGTTCACTAATCAACCGGGTTCAAGTGATTCTAGTGATTCTAGATTTCTCAATGTCCTCGAATTATGTTAGGATTCGTTTCTTGAATTTCCACCTATTCGAGTATCGTTATAGGAGAGATGTTCGTCGACTGTCCCGTGATCATCGAAGAAGAAATCTGTGCTATCATGTCGTTAAACCACTCGGCGGTACTGAGTTCCGCTCGTGAAATTCGACGTTATTCTCCGAAAAAGTTTAACGAATCGAGAAATAAGTTACGTGATACCTTTCTTCGCTGACTATTGTGAAGTACAATGAAAATTAACCCGCCTCGGAGATCGACGAGCAAAATTGGTTGCTTTGCAATTGTATCGGCGGAACTTCAGTATCGTCGAGTCTCATAAAAAATTTCGCATGTCAAAATTCGGCGACAATAAAATCGCGGTTGTTAGCCGCTGACTATCAGTGGCCATGGATTGTAATTTTAATGAAGCCGCCTTTACGATTTGTACGGAACCGTTGTTCGACAGTGATTGCGTGCTGTTTTTCAAGCTGAATGAACACACGGCCGGTGTTTAACACAGACAGAGAGAAAGGGAGAGAAAGAGAGTGTGCGGGTGTATGTGTGAGTGAGACGAGTATTTAAAAAAAAAAGCGCGTTCGCTTGTCGAACAGCACTGAAAAGAGCAGCGGATCGTATTATTTGGTGGTGTTTAATTGAGATTTAATTGACCCCTCCATTATTCATCGCGATTGTCAATGAGCGGTTTACGCGGTGTATGCGACCAGTGTTTCACTTTCGTTCCATCGAATCCTAACCATGAAATACAATTTATGTTTTTTTTTGTGTTGCGTTGCATTTTTATTTATTTCTTTTCCTTTCTTATCCTTTCGTTTTCCTTACATTAACTTGATCGCGCAAGTTCCGTCATGCTATATTTTAACAATTCTAGCAAAAATTACATACAGTGACGATCGTTCTTTCACTTCGAAAGAATTAAGAGATGAAGTATAGTCTAAATAAAGTCTTGCGCAATCAAGAGCACTTATACTCTTACATTTAATTTAGTTATTATTCATTTGTCTACTGCAATTTATTTGCAATTTAATTGCTTCTCACAGCGTAAAATTTCAATCATCGAACGTGTCAAGGAACGGTGTATGGTTCAACAAACAAAAAAAAAAAAAAAAAAAGGGAAAAAAGAAAGAGAAGAGAAAATGAAAGAAAAGGAAACAACTGTGAACACCGTGACAACGATTAATTAGCACGGCAACGAGCGCATTGCCGCGGCACTGGAAAGAATGGGTACGCGTGACGTTTCAATAATCATTTTAAATCCATTTCGTGATACTGCGTCCCCTCCGTCGGGAGTCTTTCGTATCAAGCCATAGTCTCTCTTTCTCTTTTTCTCGGTTTTTGTCCATCGCCAAGTGGATTCTACCCAATAATAGATCAAAATCTTGTTGTCACCCAACGAAGACCGATATTTCACGCTCTCGCGCTTCCGTGATAGCTTTTGAATTGTTCAAACGATCCACTCTACGATACGTTTCTAAATTCAAAGAGCCAAATTTATACAAGATACCTACGATTAATTCAACGTCTCGTGGTTAGGACCATCGCGGAAATGACTATTCTGTTCGCTTTAAATAGCAGAAGTCTGAAATCACGAGGAAGAGACGCGAGATTACTCTGTCGATCGGTCTTAGTAGTAGCAGGCGTGTGTGGTCAGACGTCACAGTCCGATAAACTACGAACGCCTGGCGCCTGAGACGAGAAAGAACTCGTCATGCACAATGGTAAAGCTCCATTCAAGGGAATTATATTTATTGTGATCAATAGTTCGGTCTCTCTTTACCCTATATCGAATAACTAGCCACGGTGCTTGCTGCTGCTGGTTTATTTATCAGAAGCGAGAGACACTCGAGTTGTTCCCCGACCTTCAATAATTCAGTCAGATGTCATTATTTCGATGTATATTTCTCACCGTATTAAGGACTTGATTCTGTATGCATTCCGACGTGTTCGAGCTGTCAGCAGGATGAACGTGAAGGAAACGGGTAATAATACCTTTTGCAAAGAATTCGATACGTTATCGCGAAAAGTCGAGAATAATCATATTTATACATATACGTAGGACGTATGCAAATTTTTGACAGAATATTATTTGTTCTCGCTCTTCGAGTTGTCAAATTCAACTTCATCGAGTCGTTTACTATTTTTATGCTTGGCGAATTTGAATGGTTCTCGAACTCGAAGGGATCGGTCGGCGATCGCACGGGAAATCGGAGGCGGCAGAAAAAAAGCGGCATTTTTTTACAGCGATGAGGGGGAAAAATGTCGAGCCTTTCTTCGATAATTCTTTGATTCGTAAGGGGCCTTTGACCTATAATCAGCGAACGTGTCGAACAATACGGGGCAGCTGTCACTGTCCCTGTCTCTGTCGCTGTCGTCCGTTATCAACATCTGCCTCGTAAAGCAGCGCGGTCCGCGTGTCCATGTATGTGCACGCGTGCACACACGCGCGCATGGGCGCAAACAACGCCGGAGCCAGCATAATCTACGACAGCTTCGAATTCAGAGTTTCACGCTTATCGCGAGCACTCCTTCCAATATTTGTTCTCGGCGAAAAGGGGATCGAGTGACTTTTATCAAATGGATGTATTGTTAGCGAGAGAATGGACTACGCTTTCCCACACGGGAACAGCCTCCTTAACGTTCGCGATCGTTTTCACGGGGTTCATTAACCATGCACGCGGACCATGACAAAGCTCTGCGGTATCGTTGTCCGTAAGGAAAGGCGACGACTCCCTTTTGCTTTCGAAACGCCGCGCGATTTGACAGCTCGATCCCGTACAACGATGGTGTCGCTTGTTTCTGGTTATGATAAAAAGAAAAATAAAAAAAAAAAAAAAAAAGTTGAATACGATCGCGTATTCGATTCGAGGTCGTTCAATTAGTTTTAGAACCGGGAATAGAACAGTGACGGCTGTTTCGAACTTTTTTCTGCAATTTATATTGCTACTTTCGAGTATACTGAAAAAATGGTTATCGAACTCCATGAGGTCATAAGACGATATACTTGTTAATTATTCGATGATTTCTTTCGTTTAACATAATTAATTCGTGAAATCTGTAAAAATTATCTAAGAATTTTTAATTGACTGTACAAAAAGCTTCTTTGATTAATAGTCTGATCAATCTGTTATATTTTATCGCGAATTGTATCATATCGTATGAAAGTTAGTCTTTTCTGTTCGATACCATACGCTACCGAGTTTTACGGTAATGCTTAGTAATAAGATAAGAAAATTAAATATTTGTACAATATTTAATGGCTAATAGTTTATTCGCAATCATATTGATAAAAAATACTATACGCGAATTTACGATCAAAATCCATTAACATTTCTAGAGAAAAATACATCATAGAATTTCACATATTCGTTGAAAAAAGAATCTAGTAACTGACCATAAAAAAATACTTTTTCGCATAAATGTTTCTTGTTATAATACTCTGGATTTTAGACACTTTAGATTCTTCACGCTTCTATTCAACAATTTCGAATTTTTGTAACTTAAATTATTTATGAAATCTAAAGAAAAATACGTTCCTCGCCATCCTCGATATTTCTTCAAAATTCTGAACTGGAAGGTTCCGTTACGAATTTGATATCCTGTCAAAAAATGAAAGAGATTAGACGAACCCTAGCGGCTGAAAGTCAATCGGTCAGAATTAAACTCTCCGTCGGTTCTTCGTTACTTAAGATCTTAGATCTCCTCGGCTTCGAATCTTAATTAATTTTCCTAAAACCAATTTGCCACGGGGATCACGCGAAATCTCGGTTGCGCGGAGTCGACGGAAACTTTTTCCACGAGCGGCTGTTCGAGGCTTAAAATAGGAACGAGGTATACGTTGCCTAATGAAATCTCAGAATCTCGCCATTAGGAATCCCGCGGGGGTGCGTCGCGTTTCTCAAACTTCTCGTTCACTTTGCCTGCGAAACTTGAGCTCCGCTTCCGGCTTAACTTTTCACCGACGTTCTGAGAAACGTCGCGCAAACGGTAATGCGTCGCGACGATTCGATTCGTTGCAAAGTTGTCCGTTGTAATGCACCGAGTTGCAAATTTATTTCTGAATTTATTTTATTTAGCTTTGGAAACATATCGTGTTTAACGTTTCTGTAATTTAAGCCTAAAGAATTATATCCATCCAAGAATTATTCTATAAGTTAACTACCGCTTTATTTTCTTTCTTTCGTTAGTTGCGTTTCACTTTTCCTGTTCGCATAGCATCTGCATTTTTGAAATTGACAAGGCTTAAATCGAAGCCGAATTTCAAGACCTGTCATTTTCAACGAATAGAATCTAGCCACGCACGGTTATCGAATGTTCGTAAAAGCAAGAGTAGATGCTTTAATAGCGTTCTCCTAAAATACGATAATCGTAAAACTAAATAAAAATTTATATTCGTAACTGTCAAAAATTCTGCTCGTGTTCCATTGAAAAGAAAATACGTCGTACATTTATATTTGAATATTGACAAGTGTTTTATAGATTTATATTTATTTACCTTCAACTCAACTTTTCAAATTCTTTAACATTTTTACATCGAAGCTTATTTCTTACTTGAAAAGAAATCTTTTATTCTAAATTCCAAACAGTACGTAAAAATATGGTAGCCTTCGTTTAGTTTAGGAGATTTGTCTATTCCATTTCATTCTACAAAACAGTTGTCACATTTTTAACGCCGAAACTGCACCCGTGTTGTCAGCAATGCAACGAAGATCGAACGATTAGGCTACGTTCCAAATGCTTCCCATTTCATCGAGCCGCTGTTAAGCTTTCAAAATCGCATGCAGGGTTATGTCTTGGCAAGTGTTGGGAATAACGACTTCTAGGCGCTCCCAAATGGCGGCTGTTGTCAGGATTTGCTAAGTTCTCGAGTGCCACACCGTGACGCATCTTAACGTATCCTCGCGTCATCGTCTGAGTAACGAAAGTTTCATCGTCGAGCCTCGATTGTCGAGCCTAATCTCGTGGGAGGCGAAGAAGTCGCGAGCTAAATCGTATACGAATCAACCGAATTTACAATTGTGAATTTCATCCAGAGGAAAATTCGTTTTGTTAATTTTGAGAATAACTGCTTTTTTCTATTAGATTAATGGTAAGAAGCAATTCATAAATAACTAAGTATTTTTTAATCTTGCGAGATTCGCGTTAGTCACGCAAATGTTAATCTTAACTACTCTGTTAATTCTAGTGTCATCTTAATTGTTTGTTGTATGTTCCTAGAAAAATATGATACAATACGTACATTTTTTGTGCCGAGCTTTTAATTTCAATGAAGTTAAAAAACTTCATGGAAAAAGCTATTTTATTCTCATCGTGTGAATTGATTATTTTGTTAAGATAAATAAATAATAATGATAGAAGCCAAGATAGAAACGTACTTAGGTTTTTCAAATTGTGCAGCTTTACATTGTTTTTAAAATTGTTTGCCTTGGTAATTTGTATTTGCATAAAGTTTTGTTTGTTCTACCTTTAACATTCGAAATTACAAATTTTCGTCGTGTAGTGAAATAACTATATCGCTACACTTCTTCGCATCCAAATAAATTAATAAACGCGTACTAATATATTTTCCATTTAATCGTGATATTACTTAATTTTATTACCACTCACTTTCGTGATACGTCGGATAATTATTGATTCTGAGTTAAAACCGACTATTTTATAATTGGTCTTAAATAAATAAGTAGGTTTCAAAATAATCTATCGGCTTCTCATTATGTTTTTATAAATATTACAAATATATTTTTCTTCGCTTGTTTACGCCATTCAATTTATATGTATCTGCAAAAAATATCTCATACCCCCTTCCGTCAATCATAGTTTTTTCCTAAATTTAAAAGTACATTTCAAAATGCATGCCCTTAATACGCTAACTAATAGGAATCTTGATTGGCAGAATGTCACATAATCCAATAATCATAAAATCGATATTCCAGTATAAAGTCCATAGAATACCATATAAATTAAAATTTAACAATATTCAAAATAAAATTTCAATCGTGTACAGTTTGTCGATTTAATACAGTCGCCATTAATATTATAATCAACTAATTTTTTATTTAATGCCAGTAATACACGTAATAATAATACGAAACAAGTAATCAAATTTACTTGTCACTGCGGTATTTACAAGACATCGTACATTCCTCGCTACATTTCATCATTTTCATCTCATCCTCGATTTACAAGACGTTCTAATAAAGAGAGGAAAGTACGAGAAAGAAAGAAGGAAAGAGAAACGATCGCGGCTGGCAAACAACATTCGCGCACGGTAGCCGTGAAAATGAAATCGAGACAATAAAAGTACCAACAGGAAGGCGGAGGGCAGGGCTCCCCTTGTTTTTGAAAGATTTCAGGCCACGCGGCGAACTTTTATGAGCCTTCCACGAAGGAACCTTGTCGCTTCTAAGCTCGTTGAAACAAATGTAGCCGAATGCCGGCCTATTTGCATACTCATTGTAAGCCGTAAGTGCTTCACCCTAAAGCCGGCGGATAGCTGGTCTCGTGACGAAACCGGGAAACGATAGTACGAGAGGGCGAGACGAAAATTTTCGTCACGGACGTCCTTGCTCGTTTCACTAACAAGAATTTATCATCGAAACGAGAAGCGACGCCCTTTTCTAGCCAGTTTTTAATACACACGGTCGTTCTGTTACGTCGAAACTGATAAAATATACGGCCGTGAGCGTGTGACCGGGCTTATTTTTCGCAGGTTTCCAACCAAAATATCCGATTTCACTCAACGCTGAAAAATAATTTTATTGGTACCTCGATGCGAACAACGAAAAAAAAAAAAAATAAATAAATAAAAAAAAAATAAAAAAATGGAAGCCGTAGAGGTTCTTACGAGCGATGTTTGATGTCGACGTTACACGCTATCATTTTTACAGTTTTGCGGATTTGATAGAGTAAAATATTGAGAGAATTCGGAACTACAATTTTCCAGTCTCTTCTATTATTTATATTGCGATAGATGAAATCAACGATGAAATTGTTAAGAGTATTTTAATGATGCGTACAATTATGTATGATGTTTCGTCGCTAAGTTCTGGGAAATATAGATGCCTTACTCGGAATTGATAAACATTGAGAAACCATTCTTATCGGTGTTCGAGTAATCTCCGGCTTCCGCTACAATAAAAAGCAAACCGCAGAATATTCTTTCTTCGATAAAAAAAACTTACTTCGATCAGCACACAGTAGTTATGAACTTTTAATTACGACTTACCGAGGGAAAACCGATTTTCCGATGACTTTCGAATCGAAAAACCGAAGTCAAGGAACTAAAAATTTTGTCACTTGTTACAAGAAGAAGAACAAGATTGGGGCATAAAAGTTCGAGGACTGTAGCAGCATTCATAGACTGTAATATCATTCACCTAATAGAACAAGATGTTCTTTGAAAAAGATAACACGTACGTATGTGATTAGCCGCGGGTTCTCACGCGTTCCTTCAATTATTTCCTGGTAGGCGCGAAAAGCGTCGTTATCCGACGTCGACTGAAAATGGGGAACTCGTCGCAATTAATAATATTGGTAATTGGTGTACGCGTGTCGTGTGCCGCTGAACTTCAAAGGTCATCGATTGGCAGCCAGTTTAATTAACGCAATCAAATGAAAATATTAATGCACGCGTTGCGGTATGCGTGAACGTGCATGGGGTGGATCGGTGATGGTGCGTCGCTCGCGGCCGCGAGGCTCATTATGCAAAAGTCCGTCGCGCTACCCCACACCGCACCTCACCGTCATGCAATTTCGATATTCGTTCGGCCTCCAAAAAGATTGGATACACACGTTAAATCGTAGCATTGACCCACATCGAATGATTTCGAGTTTGACTGCGTCGTCATGCCGACACCTCTTGTAATTCGTTTTCGATTCTCAGTTTCAATTTCCCCTACGTTTTGGTCGTTAGATCTCAAATGAACGGTTTCTCTGGTAGGGTGGTGTTACAATTACAAACCTTAAATTTGCATAGAATCATCAGATTTGTATATCGTAAGAGAAAAGAGAGCTCGATTTTATTATTACAGCATATCAAAAGACACATTCTCCGTATCTTAATATGGCAAACGAAATGATAATCCCAGAGCTTTTAATAATAAATTCCTAACGATCTTTTTCAGTTTAACCTGATTACCGTGAAAAATCTAATACTTTATCATGCAATCAGTGAGATTCTTATTAAAACGTTAAGTATATCACTTTTTGTACGATCTAAATTTCCAAACGGAGTTTAATAATTTCCTAATGATTTCTCAGGTTTTATCTTATTTTTCTGTAAGTGTTTTAGCATCTACTTATAAACAAAGGTGTACACGAGTTCATAAAAAGAGAATGAAAGTCTGTCTTTAAAATGTATCACGTTGCCACATGGATCGGTCGAGGTAGCCTGGACTTATCAACGAGGAAGGATGTTTTAAAAGAGTTTGATTGTACCGCGACGTTGTATCCGTTCGGCGACGTGCTTGAGGTCGAATTTATCGCGCAAGGAACCCAGAAAAAGCGTCGCGGCCACGGAAAAATAACATTTAACATTTAATTGAAGACCCGTCGCGCCGGTAGGTGCATTAACGATAGTTTTACAGTGAGGGGGTCGGGGGGGGGGCGCAATCGCAATTTGAAAACGGCTTTTAATTGCGTTTTCCCTTCCTTTTTTTCTTTCCTATCCCCCTCTCTTTTCCATCTACTTTCCTTTTTTTTTTTCAAACGATCCCGCGTAGACCGTGAAATACCATTAAATTATCTCGACGATCGTTCCGAAACTAATTTCGAAAAAACGTCGGTAATAAAAGTAAAACTCTCGTGCTCAACATTTTACGTTTCGAACAATGCGTCCCATTGAAAGGAGCACTCGAACGAAACGACACTCGAGCGAAAGATCCGGAAGACTGCGATGAAATTGCGAATTGAATATGTTTTTTAATATTCATTTCGACCAGAAACCGATTACCGCATCTCTTCACTCTCTCTCTCTCTCCCTCTCTCCCTCTCTCTCTCTCTCTCTCTCCCTCTCACTCTCGTTCATTCCCCTTCCTTGATTAAATTAAAAAATCAAGAAAGGAAACAAAGAAGGCAAAGCTTCTCGTGTTTCTTCTTCGATAAAGCCCACACTTATGACGCATGATCATGCACGATGCTTCATACGATACTAAATATTACCGTCCCGGAAATCGTGTGGCTTTCTGCTCAGTAGCAATTGGTCGTCCTTCGTCACCCTCCGCAATTGTCTCGAGGATGCGAGCCGATTCTCGCACGGTAATTGCGAATCGACGTGTCGCGTTAATGCGTCACAATCGCGTCACGTATCCAGCGGCTCGAGTCTGCCATTAAAGCGCAGTCTTCGAGCCGTGGGAACATATATTCACTGGACTGGCCTTCGTTAAAATAGAGAAGAACACATCCGTGTTGGACTATTGGTTGCTCTTATTTATTAGATCGTCCGAAAAGTTTCTTTCGTTTTATGAAATAATAGACGCACAACGTTTTTTGTTTTATATTATTTTGTCGAATCCATTTTGTTCTGTTGACATAAACACCGCGACATTTCACAGACTTGGTTTCACGTTTGTACTAAGGTGAATTGTTGTAGAAAACACGTTTGCGAAGGAAAGACACTTTCCGGGCAACCTAATACATCAAGATTTTGTTAATAATAATTTCCACGTGAGTCAAACTTTCACTTCGTTCGACCGTGTTTGCCACGAGTATTGCAATTTTCCCAATTTGTTAAATTTTTCATTAATACATTCTTTAATATATTGTGGTATAAAATTCGTAGATTCATACTTGTTGAAATATTGATAAAAATTCTTCAGGCATAACACTAGATTTGTATAAATCTATTGTATTATTTTAGGCAGCTTTTAGAAATGTACAGTCTGTCACACAAGAGCGTGTCTGCGATATTTCTGTAAATATTTATATATTTGTAAAAAAATTTATATGAATTGAATCTACATCTAAAACACTAATACGCTATTACAGTAGGGTGTCCAATCTCCTCCATTAGCGATTATAGCTTGACATCGTTTCGGCATACTCTCGACTAATTTTTGAGCGTAGGATTCTGGTAACGACCTCCATATCTTTCGAATGTGATGTACAAGTGTTCTTATTTTTGTGATACGTCTTCCTCTCAGCTTGCCTAATAGGACACCATGCCCAAAACGAAGATTCATCAGTGAATATTATATTACTCCAATCACGATCTCTGTTTTCATTCGCCCATGCCAGACGATTTTCGACGTTTCGCGTACGCGGCACTCATATTAAAAAGCTCTGTTCCTTTCACTGTTTCAAATGAAACTGAAAGGTATTCAGCAACGCGTATTAGAGAAGTTTTCGTTTGTTTACATTCTTTTTATCTCATTCTGATTAGGTGTCAGGTTTCGCAGATATCGCAGACACGCTCTTGTGTGACAGACTGTATGATACAAAAGACAAGTTTGTGAAAGATTATCATTCAGATTGCAAGAAATTGTACCATATCGTAGAGTTATAAATTATAGGGAAGATAGCAAATAGCGACATTTGTTATTTACAGCAATGAAAGAATTAAATCCAAACAATAAAGTTGCGATGAAATTTTGATTAATCTGTACTAATTCATACAGTTTTACTCTACAGACCAAAATACATGTTTTCGAACATTGGTCTTTGTTTAATGCGTCGATTCTGAAATAGATAGCATCAAAATTGTATAACCTTTCTATCGTGAAATTTAAATATGTATTTCTCTGAAAAATTCATGACTCGTAAAACAGTTGAATGTAAATATCACCATTTCCAAAAATGAGCAATGTTGGTCATTAAAAATTTCCTAAATCGTAGGTTACTCTGTTTCAAAATTCCTTAAGAATTTAAATAATAAATTGATACTCTAAATAGCAATTTGCATCACGATAGAGATCATTGACTACGATAGCTAATCAACATTATAATTAAGTATCTTAAAAATCTAGAAATTCGAAAGAACCACGAACTAAATGATAGAAAATAATCAAAACTGCGCTTGTCCATCCACTCGTATGAAACGATACAGTAAGTAAGAACACGCGATATATTAATTACAGGCATACACACGCATTCGTTAATGAATCTCACGGGAAATGTATATATGTTCCACATTATACGTGTGTACATCGTGTGTATATGACACATGTGCGAGTAAAGGACGCAGGATCACGACGAAAGACACGGAGTCAGGGCACGGAGACACATACTAATTAAACGGCAGTATTGTCTGACCCGTTGTGCGAAGACATGCTAATTACATTTCGAAGAAGAAATCCTTTTTCACCCCATAGACTTGGCCATGAATGAAGCGCGAATCTCGCGCCCGTTTTCTTTTTTCCGCCGAATGAAAAGGATTTCTCCGTTGCTCGCTCATCGCCTCTGTCTGTCTCTCGTGCGCCCGTGTACGTCTCCTCTGAAACGACCAACTGCTGTGTGCCATATCCACGGGCCGACCCTAACGTCGCCATTGTATTCGACATATATATATATATATGCACATGAACACACGGTTCTTTTGAAAGAAAACTACTCGTTCGTCTGTGCCTTCTTCTCCCGAGAAGTCTTTTTCCTCTTGAACGATGACGATGACGTCGATAACGAGGATGTTCATGGCTGTTGGTATTCGCGTACAAGCTGTACACGCTTCCATCAGTTATTATATAAGCGATATGATGATACAAAGAGATCATAGAGTTTATTAGTCAAGCGGTTAATTTCGGAATTAATCAAACGAATTGTATTATATTGGGTCATCCTATAGGGAACACAGTTTTTCTGACAGTTGAATTAAATATAATAAATCTTGTTACCACTTGAGAGTTTGATAAGTTTCTTTAGATACGTTCCATCTTTAGATGAAGTTCCACAAATATTCGTAGACTATGCACAGTTTTACATCAAATATTCACCGAACTCCGAAACGATGGAGTGCCTTTCTGACCAATACAAATTTATATTTATATCACAATTTCTCCTTTCGTTTCAAACTTATTGCATTGGTACGTCTATTTGCTGCTTTTCAATTTATGAATGTGATATCATAAGTTCCAAGTATGTAACTTTTTATCGTATGGAATACTTAAACACAGTTGGTGTCGAGAGCTTAATTAATGACTACGCTATACCTTGGCCCATACTATATAGAATTGAAACGAACAATAAAACCTCGATGGTGGTAATTAGCGATCGAGGCTCGATAATCAGGTTGGTTTGTTGAGCGGCATTGTGCCGGCCGTTCTCGGCCAACCGTTTCATTCAACGCATTTTGTTGTTATTTTATATAAATATTTGCGGATTTTAATATGAAGTGACCGACAGAACGTGACGGCATAATGCGAAGGTGATGCAATTTAATAGAAATTACTTGAAATTCATTAAAACTACCGGCGCGCGAGTATCGAAATTAATTTATGCCCGTCGGTGAAACATGCGCCGCGATAAAATCGAAATTATTATAAATTCCGATGCCGCTGCTCTTGACCTTGTTGCATCGAATTAAATGTTTAAACGGATTTCGAACCCCCGTTCCGCACGCCGCGCCGCTTCGAAAATGAGAGGAAAGCAATCGACAATCACACTCGAAACGCACACATTCGTTTCCCCACTAACCGTTCTTTCACCGTTTCGTTTGTTCTTTAGATTGACGAATGACGACGTAACAGAGAGCTGGCTGGTGCGCGGATACCGGGACACAAGAGGTAAGTCGAACTATGATTAAACAATAGGACTATTCTGGTGCGCGGTTTTCCTTTGACGGTGCATTCGTAATTTCCTAAGTGTCGCCCCGTGTCGAATCGCTCGAAAAATCATCGGCCACGTAACAAGCGCGAAATTAAGCGAGCAGAAAAACGCGAGGAAACTGAATGCATATTGATTACGCTTGCTGAGAAGAAACGAGGGAACACGGTATTTATATTCGATGAAATATGTATCGCATTGACACGCCAGAAGAGCGAATGCAACACGTGTGAAAGGTAGCTTTCAATCTGGATATTTCAATATTTTTGTCTGCTCTGTTTCTTTCGACTTTTCGGCCACTTTTCAGCCGTCTCGTTAAAATCACTCGCACGCGCTCTCGTTTCTTGTCACTTTGTCGATCCACTGATAAAAATGCTACAATCGGATCTTGTTTTATCAGGTGTTTATAAGTAAATATACATGCACGATGCTTTATAATTTTATTGACTCAAACTACGCTGGGTAATTGAACCGTTGATGTGAAGTTTAACGATCGATACAGGTTTTTGTCAATCATAATTTATACTGAAATAAAAATATGTAAAGGAATTACGTTAAATGATAGAAAGAAATATAGAGAATTTATATTTATTGACATACACAAATTTGTTATATTGTTATTGTTATTATTATTATTATACCGCAGATGTTTATGCAAATTCATATTAATAATATATAATAAGGACAGATAAAGCATTGAAACTGGAATAAAAGAACGTTTTATGCTCTAAATGCAGCAATATATTCTTTGCTTTTAATATTCCGTATACGTGTTCCTTCGTGTGTACACACTTTTTTTGATTATTGCATATGTACATCTTGCTTGTCATAAAGACGTAAATATCCACGATATAATTGTTGTATAGCAGACTTTTGTCGTGCAATTCTTTGAGAAAATGTACTAATCTCTGAACATAAACTTAACTTTTCTTTTCTTCTCCTCAATGTGATCTATCGACTGAATTTTATATCTGTAGTTTGCTTAGCCTGCAAGAGCAAAAGCACCTGCCGCTTACAAGCAGGCGAACTATTCATACGATGTAAGCGCCGAGGCAGTCTCCGTCTTCGGCGGATATCGTGGAGGAAAGTTCGCGTGGCCTACGGGCTGCGGAGGCATCCGGCAAAGGTCTCTGATTCGACCAGTGCATTTTAATTCCTCCCCGTTGGCTCTCCGCCGTTCTTTTTTAACTTTTATACATCACCGGGCAGGATTATGCAAGCAAAGAGCCGAGGTCTTTCCATGACGCGGAGCGAATGCTTAGAATTTAAAATGCATTTCATATCGTTATGCTCTCCGCTTTCTCTTTCTCATCGCGCTCTTCTTTTGCCGGGCACCGTCTCTCGCTTCTTCGTACATCGCACGCGCCCCGTCTCCCTTTTTTCACCCTCTTTCTCTGAACCCCACACCCCCTCTTGTACCGTATCTGTTTCCCTCTTTTTCTCTCTTCCACCTTCCTCTCTGTCTTCGTTCTACTCCTCTTTCCAAGAATCAGTCCTCCTGCCCGCTCGTTCAACAGACGGCATATATGTCTTTATGAACGGTATGTGGAGTAGACAAGTGCATTAAAACCTCGGGCGTTAGTTCAAGCTTCAAGAGGGAGGAGGATGACTGGGTTGTAGGAGGGTAGATGGAGGGCTCAGGAGGACACACAAAGGAATGCAAAGTAAGAACCACGACCTCCGCCAAACCCCTTCTCGCGGCTGCCCCTCCATTCCGTGCTTCATCCGGCCTCATCCTCGGCAACCTGCTCCTCCACCTCCGTCATCTCCAACCATCTACCTCTTTCTTCACAGTATCGTTCTCCTCTGCCGGAGGTTACAACGCATTATCATACAAGGCGGTCCTCTCCTCGCCTTCCCTTAATTGTTTTCCACCCCCGTGTTTTCTTCTTCCTTCTCTCTCTTCCTTCTCTTTCGCTCCACGGTTCCATGCTTGTCATCCGCCTCGCTCTCCAACGTCTCCGGACAATCAGTGCCCTACCCCCCTCTCCCCCTTCTCTTCGCACACCGATCACCTGCGTTGAAACCACCAAACGACATGGAAAGAGTGTTTCCCTTTGCCTTGGATGGAGACACTCGTCGCGGATCCACGAGTGGTCACTCGTAGGGCGCCGAATTCCACGCCTTCGAGCGCGATCATCCACGATTCTTCGACATCAAAGGTGGTTCCCTGCAACACTTTGTGCCTCACCCGTCGAGTCTGTGTAACCAAGAGAAACTCGTGAGCCCGACAAGCCCAGGGATTCTGGTCTTTCCCCCTCCTTCTTCTCTTCCTTCCTTGCAGAAATAAGAATCAGTTTGATGAATTTTGAACGCGTCCTCTCTCCTAGTCCCCAAGCACCCGACAGAGTCGTTTGAGCGTAACTGATTAAAGGGACGACGAGGTGTCGAAGGATCTTCGCGTTTCAATTATCGCCTCGCTTTTTTCTTGTTTATACGTTCGAGTGGACGCCAATCGTGATCTTTTACCGACAAAAATATCGTTGTTCGGCTGCCTACTTTTAGCGCGGTAATTGTTGAACGATTTGTTTCGTGTCTTATACGCAGTGGTAGTGAATTGTCGTACGTTTGACTATAATGCATGGTAATATACATACATGTATATGAGAATAAACAGTATTAGTTAAACTACAGATATTTCCGAAAGCAACTCCCACGGAAGAGTAGCTGTATTTTAGTAACAGACAACATGAATTTATAGTACCTTTCAAAAAGTGATTCGATTTCGATCGATTTTGAGTTGGCGTTTGTTGGTTTATTCAAACTATGTATCGACAAATGGAGGTGTCTCCTTATGAATTCTAATGCTGGTGATCAATGATACCCGTGCCAGTGAACGTGCTAATGCGCAGAAAGCAAACAGATCCCACGATCACCGGCCTTCCATATTTCCGCGTGCTCGTATATTTTTTCCTCTCGCGATGCGTTCCATTCGCGTTTCGCTCACCGATTACAATTTGCCGGCAAGTTGTTTGCCGCGCCAATTTATATTCGCCCAGCTCCCAGCACGTACCGCGTTCTCCGTTAACGTTCGGTTGCTAGGAGACGAACCGGGCCGAGGTCTGCAATTGAAATTAATTTGGTTGACTTTTTGAAAGCAAGCACGGACAATGGTTCGTGCACAACCCGAGATGCTTCTCGCCATGGTTTCCGGTGAAATTTCACGTTCGATTCTGTTTTTTATTTGACGCGGCTCTTGTTTTACCGTCGTTACATCTCTGATGTAAGAAATATCTAATTGGCGAGGGAATGGGGAGAACCGACTTGGAGGAAGGAAATCACACTTGCCACAATTATTTACCGATAAGTTTATTAGCAGAACCGTTCCGGTATATGTTCGCGGTATATGTGCAAAGTGTCTATTTGGGGATAATTTCGTGATGTTTATCTATGTAAATAAATGTGGTGTTCGAGTACACTGTTGATTCCCGTGGTGGATTAGAGAATCGAATTGTGCCTGGTACTGCTCTTATGGGAATAGTGTGTTTCAATTTGTGACGGTGTCAGGTGTGGATTAGATAAATTCTTGAAAAAGGTTATGCGAGATAAAGTTAGGAGAAAAAGTTCTATTTGAATATCTATGTATATTCTATTTAAGGGATTTTCTGATTCTTCTATGATAAGGGTATAGTAGGTGAGCAATGTATTTTTCAGTGAAAATATTGATTTAGTATTATGACATTTTTATTCATTGTGCAAATATAAAAAGAGCGAAGAAAAAAGCAGCTTACGTTAAAATACTAGAATTAAAACTTCCGAATCAATTCGCCATTTGATCTTATAAATATTTTTCTCAGAAAGTCCCTCATTTTCTTGATATTTTAATATGTTTTCAGTTTTAGGATTACGAATAATAGATGTACAAATCATGGTGTTTCGTTCACCCAGGAAATAAATAACACAGAAAATTCGAACAAACGAAAGTGAAACTAAATATCTCGACTCATTACGTTTAACTTAATGAATTATGTACGATATTCAATGGCAAAGGTATTTATATGGGTAATAATTTCTGTAGAATTAAATTATATATTCGTTTGAAGGACGATAATACTTCTTTAACATATTATTAAATTATTGTGTAATTACAGAGCAATTACAATTACACATACATAAAATAATATATGAAATAATTGTATCCAGTTAGAATTAAATACTGAACTATTATTGCTTTTAGCGCTAGAAAATAGAATGTTTCTTCGGTCCTGTAGTGAAATCAACAATGGTAAGCTTAGAAATGAAAAAAGAGAAAAGGATATTAATATTACATACCTTTTGTCAACGGTTGTTTTATCAAAAGTATCTGGATACTTTTATTAAATATGAAACAAGGTAATCTGAAACACGTCATTTGGACCATTTTGATAATTTTGGTACCGAGAGAAGACAATGTGTTGACAAAATCCTTCCAAAAACCTATGACAAGAAGAATCTTAACCACGTTCAACAAACAATTATAATCTATCGATACTCATCTTCGAATGCTAACATAATTGCATGCTTAACTATTACGATTATCGTATCACACTTGGTCATTCTTACACGATACTACGCAAATTGTCAAAGATCACGGAGAGAGCGGCGATTAGTTACGACAAGTTACTGAAGTTTAGTCACAACTTCCCGTTCCAGATCGACATCTGTTTAAGATGAAACGGTTCACCCTCGATTAACCTCGACGGATGTGAAATTTCTCAAACTCTCGTTAAGGATTCCAACGCTGTGCGATTCGCTTCTAAACCACAAGTAGTCGTTCTCGAACTCGATTAGCATTCTCATTTTCGGAGATATCAGGAATTGGCTCGGTTTCAAGAAAGCACCGTCTGAACCGAAGCGAGAAGCGTGTCTTCGATAAAAGGGAAGTTGGAAAACATTAACGAAACGATTAAATTTATGATGCTGGTCGTGACATGGCGGAGATGACCGCGTGATATTCGATCGATCGTATTTTCAAAAGTGACAATTCGCCACGCGAACGAGTTCACAAACACTTTCTTTCATCTGGTTTACGGTCGTGCACCATCGGTACGATGTAACGCAATTACAAAGCCGTAACATACTAATTCGGTTAATTCCAAATTATCACCCCTGATTTTACGCGTCGTCAAGCATCGTTAACGCGGTGAGTTTGCGCGCGCGCTTATGCGGGGGCGATAAAAGCGATTCGCGTCGATTATGTATATGAGCGGCGGAAACCATTGCAAATTTTATTACGACAAACTAAACAGGCCGCGATCGTCGATCGAGAGAGGTCCTTTACCGATTATAATGTCGAAAATATTAATTTGTCGACCATTGAACCGACTGCGAAGATCGTTATTTCGTTTGAAGGAAGTTAGGTGATGGTTGTTACATCGTCCATCGGTACGAGAATATGGTCGGTCTCTGTAACGCAAGTAGTTTGATCTTGTTTGTCTACTCCAGCGAACTCTCAGAAGGATTCTATCTTTCTAAATATAAATAAAAATGGATTCACGATTATGATGACGAGAATTATAGTTGTAATATACAAGGATAAATGTTAACTGTGATTAAGAGTTGTATGAAATGAATGAAAAATATTAGGAAGGCCGACCACTTAATCAATATCGAGGTAAATTATAATACATACGTCCAATATAACCTTGCTAATATGTAATTAAATTTATTAATTACAATATCGATAAAACGATTCTGTGTGTTCAAGAAATAGCAGCTTTTACTACATGTGTGTCGTTTATAGTGATTGAAGAACATTGACAAGTTTGACATTAATGCAAATAAAATTTTGCAAATAGATTTTACAGATTACGAGCTATCTAATCATACTTTACGAAAAACTTGAATGCCATAACAACGGAGGCTACAACCCATGTGATATTACATAGTTGGAAAATTATTGTACAATAGCTTGAATTATAGAGCTACGTAATTAAGTATAAGGGAAAAATGCTAGGGTTGGTAGATCATTGATACCACAGGACACATAATAAATATCGAGTGTGAAATTTGACAATGACCCTAAACGTGAATATAAAGGTTCGTTGAACGGCACACGACCTTGCTCTGATCGCAATTTCTGATATCAAAATACATCGATTTACACCTCTATTGTTCCTCGACTCGAAATGTATCATAAAACAGAGATATGTGTGAATACCTGCAACGCATCCCCTGTTTTGTGTCGTTGGACCAGTCGACAGGGTTAATGGTTTTTCTGAAATTTCTATCCGATTTGCAAAATTGCTGTATCGGTACGTTTTTCATAACAAACAGCTATAATCGAACCTGTAATTAAAATTCCATCACTGAAGCGATATAGACCCTCTATCGAGAAAAATCGAGTGTTCGCGTCTTGGATAACTTTTAAGAATTGCTTAGACATCGACGTAAACCTTAGAGGAGCGAACAAGTTATCAGATCGGTTGATTAAATCGTCTTCGACGTTTGTCAAATGTGAAATTAATCCTTTCAAAAGTATGTTGACAACTTTTCATGGATACGACTTGAAGAAACAAAACACGATCTGTCGTAGTTGTTTCGTTACAGCCCATTATTAGTTAGCGAACACGTTGAAGTTTATTACAAGATACAATTGTCTCTGGAAATATATATTGTATCAAGCAAATCAGAATTTTATCGTATCTCTATCCAAGCAACTGCCACCTAGTTACGTGACAAATTCCTAGGTACCAACGTCGACAGAAGACGTAAGTCGCAAATCCCTATCATTGGCAATAATCAAGAACCACGAATTACCGGCGTTTTCTAATCACGCAACGAATACGAAAGCCTTGACAACTTCCCGGGGGTCTGGTCGCTAATTAGTCGGAGCGGTTGGTATGAGAAAGAGGCAACACCGGATGCCGAAGGCTACCTCGACTTCGGAGAACAGGAATAATTTCCCGAGCTAGGTGGAGCTCTTACATCACGGCTCGTCACCGTTTACGAGAACACTAGAAAATCACGGTAAATCTGCGAAGGCGTGTGTAAGTGTATCGAATCGCCGGCAAACGAAGGCGAGGCAATGCACGCTGAATGGCCATTGAGAATGGCGACCGACAATGGACGATCGGCGTTCTTCCGGAGCGATCGCCGTTTCCCGCGCGCTGTTCTACGCCCATTCCCGACGAACGGGGCCGGATCTTCGCTCACTGGGCCCTCATGATCGCGATTCGAGTCTACCAGGTTCCAGTTGTTACCAGGTTACCCGCCAATCGCGACTTTCCAAACGGAATAAAGAATCCGGATAATTGCACCCGCTGCAACCGTTCGCACGCGATCTGCACCGTCTGGCTGCAACCAGTCCTTTTCCAGATGGAGGCATCGATTTTTGCGGACGGCCTCGAGCACCCATCCGCCTCGATATCGAGTTACTGACCACTTGGGGACGTATTATTGCTGAGGATGAGATGTCTAGGAACGATTGCTATCTCTAGAGTTAGACACTTATGCGAAGGCTATTTCTGGTCATGTTAGATATTGGCAGAATTCTTGAACACGAGAAATTGATTCTCTATTTGTTATTTAGTCATCGGAAACTCTACCATGTACGTTGGTCTAGATGTTTTGATGAATTTATACGAATACGTTTATTGCTATCATGGATTGTCAATTGAGATTTCTGAAAGATACTTTTTAAATTTCTTAGTAAATTAAATCTACAAGTTGAAATAAGTTGGAAATTGAAATCAATTTCAATAGTAATTGGAAAGAATTTTATGTAATGAAATAATTTCTTAGAGAGTAGTCAATGAATTGCTTCTCTTTGGTTTGTTCATGCGCAACAACTGCGCATCGTAGTTACCCAAATACAGAAAATAGAATACAATATTTACAAGCAATTAGGAAATAAGCTTTGTATTCGTATCGTATAAAATTTTGAAGATTATCGAGTTACATTTAGAATTCTGAGAACCTTCCGGATAAAGTTTAGAATTTTTCATAGAATGTTATATTTCCGCTAATAAATTTTAAAGTAGAACTCAAAGAAGTACAAGAATCCATATCGAAATCAACATGTTTCGCTTTATTCAAAATTAAAATTCGCATTGGACGTGGCCGTACGATCGACTTAGCATTCCTGAAAAGTCTCTACAGATCGTTAACCATCATGAATCCAAGAGAAAAGAAAAAGAAAAAAACAGAAACGTGGAAAGAAAGTAGAGAGAAAGGCGGCAGAATTGTGTCACGGTTTCCACGCACGCAGACGAGCTACGAGCGGTAAATGGTGAAACTAGAGTGCTTAGATCACGGTATAATGAACGTCGTACGAAGATTACGTTCGTGGGTGGAGAACCTATTTACATAGATGCAGAGGGTATGTTTGGATGGTAGGGAGCCGGAGAATTGCGTCGTCGGTATGGGGCAGAAGTACGTTCGCTCATGCACTTGCACTTCCACTCTTAACGGAGATTATGTGACGCGTATGTCATGTGGTCGGAGGCTTATGAGTCGTCAGTGACGGACACGTGAAGATGATTCTTTATCCGCTGTCTTTATCGTTCCACTAATATCCGTCATTTTAGTAACCACATACACATATATATCTACTTGTTTGCTTCAAATGGAGAATATTTCTCATGGTAAAATTTTTACCATACCCAAAAGATTCTTATTTATGAAAATAAAACTGTAGTTTAATCAATAGCTAAGTATTATACCATGTGTTATTTGAGTTCAAATACTCGGTTTTCTTTCCTTCTTTCTACCTTTTCGATATAAATGTTGAAATTATTAAGTGATTCATAAAATTCATCTTATATATTAGTAATCACATCTTCTCTTAAAATATTGTTTGTAAAGATTGAATCAATTAGTCACATCACAAAAGTCACATGTACGCTTTTCCTCGCTTCAATGAGCTTGATAAAAGGACCTTCTTTGAAATGCAGAAAAACGTAGGTGTAAAAAACAATTGCGGTCAAGGAATATATCGCCGCGGGTCTTGCAAGATACCGCCCGTCGCTATCGTCCGGCAATATTTCCGGTTCCTGCCCAAGAAGCGTGTTCTCGAAGATAAATGATTTATCGCGCTGTGAACCGGACTTTCTGTTCGTTTCTGCGAACTGAACTACACAAGACGGCGATGACGACGTCAACGAGGCAACGGGATGGAGAGGCGGCGGAGATAATTAAAGAGGGAGAATAATCCTGAATCAGCGTGTCCTCGAGCGGACGAAACGGATTCTACTCGTAGCAGAGCGAAGGCTAAACGGATGCGCATTGTGCGCCACTCTTGCGCGTCGTCTTGTCACTAGTATCGCAGTCTCTGCACGTGAGCATACGACGACGATGAAAACACAACCTGTACGCAGTGACGATCTATCGGGTCTAGTCAGCGTGTCCGTCGAATCTTCTTTCGCTTTTGTGCGGCTGCGAAGGACAGATTCGTTGAATAGATTCTGCGTGGCGCGCGCGACAAGACGCCCGATCGGAAAGCTGTCGTCCGATCGCTTACGATATTTTCCATTCGCCCGCCATCCACCTCCGTCCGGCCCCCTGGCCACGAGTATTGATCGGAATCTCCGGTTTTTATGGAACTCTCTTCTCGCTCGGCCTGGATAACGCTCTCTACCTCGAACGATAACGCAACAATGAAGTCTGCAATTTCAAACAGACAACCGCGGCATAAGGAACGTATCAATGAGACGAAGGATAAACCGAGGAGGCGTAGTTCGATACGAAACCGTGAAATCAAGAAATGAGATAATGGGTAGGGTTGGCGAATAGAAAGAAGTTGAACGAGCATAGAGAAACTCGTTTTCGAACAGCAGGCACCGATCAAACCGAAACAAAACGATGATGCTTTGATTGGCTGGCTTCGAGAAGTCTTGGAGTTCTGAAGTAAGAACGGATGGATGGAGAGAGGGGAGCGTTTGATCGTGAAAGAAAATCCAACGAATACGATAGAATTTCTAGGTAGCATGAGAAAGAGGAGAGGCAGCGACTGCATCCGCAGCTGCAGGAAAAAGAGAAGAGCATCGAACGGTCGAACCATCGGGCCGGCTCGTCTCATGACTCGCGGTATAAAACAATATTGATTGGTCGTACAATGTGGGTGGGATTATGGGGTGGATCGGTCGTGGAGGCGGAGAGGGTGGACCACGGTGCATTGTGCTCGCTGCGTCCGGTCAAACTTTTCATCGTCCCTCGCAGCTCTCCTCTCTTTTCTGCTCTCCTTTCTTTTTCTGTCCGCGCGCACCGACCTCTCTGTCCCTTTTCCCGTTGCCCTTCCATTCTCCCTTCGCCGTTCCTTTTTTCTCTTCTTTCCCGAGACCCCCGATAATTATTGCAGACTGTCTCGGTTTCGTTGGTCGCCCGATTCCTCCCGATTCCCGCTAACCTGCACGCTTCCAACTTTTCTACCCTTCCGCCCCAACTCAAGAAATCAGCTAAGATGTTGTACAGTCTGTACGAATCGTTTGTTCGTGGTATTTTTTCCATTGGTAATTTTTGATTGAAATGCAAATGGTCGTAACACGATGTTGTGAGAAAAACGTTAATCAACTACGTGATAAATATATCTATCTATAGATATATCTGGTAAGATTGAGCTTTGCTCTTTTACTCAAACATAAGAAGAAATCTTGTCCATTTAGAAAAAATGTAATTTTATTATTGATAATCGAAAATTAAATTTTGTTCGCTGTTGAGAAAAATGTAGCCCAGGAAGGGTTAAATAATATGAATAATATAAAAGATTGAATTTCCAACGAAGAATCGATCTGGAGGAAATGCAGATTTGAAAATTTATCGTATAAATTTGACGAACACGACGTTATCATTAGCGTTATTGCATTTACATAAATATTATGTACTGCTTGCGAATTCCTGCAAATGGAAACGTTACAACAAACGTGATGAAATGTTATTTAGTTAATAACTTCTATTTAATCTGTCAACATGAAATTACTATTAACAAACTTTCCAATTATATGAATTCAATTTCACATCTTCTGTTCTTTTACATTTCACAATTTTAAATAGCCCATGCTTCCTTTAATAACCAACAACGATATTTATTAAGTAACCACATAAATGATTTTCTCAAATCTTCAATTAACAATACAATAACTTTACTATATCGCCAAATATCAGAATCGTACTTTGTCTCCAATGATCATCGTATTTATATTACAAACGGCAATTAGATAGCTGTCGAAACCGATTCACGGGTGTCGAGTAAAAAAATCAATTTTTCCGTCGAAACGAAGTATTACACAACTTTGGTAATATTTAAAGCTGTTGCTCGTCGATTTCGTCGAACAGTATGCTGAAACTTTGAAAACTAATATCACCGTCAACTCTGGCTGACAAAGGCTCGCCCCAACGACATCACGCACACGTTCCTTCCACCCATACACACGCGCATTTTATAGATGCTCGCGCAAACACACGCGTTGTGTACACTTGGATTACTCGCAATTACGCTCCGTAGATCAGATGACTCTTCTCAGGCAGCGCCTTTATTGCGGCTTTATTAAACGGCGATGGCCGATGCGATCGGTCGTGGATCCTATAGTGACTATAGTGTGTAGTTACAAAGTCTGAAGGCGACAAACAAAAGAAGGCGCGATGAAAAATAAAAAAAAGCGTGTGGCAGACTCGGAAAGGAACGGACCGTCACGGAACACATGAACACACACGCACACACGTATACTGCGTACTAAAGAGAGAGAGAGAGAGAGAGAGAAAGACGGGAAAGCAAGAGCAACGAAGAGCAAAGGAGAATATACAAAGGAAAACGGAGAAAAAGGAGACGATGGTTCGCCAAATTGCGAGCTTCGAGGAACTCGCTACGAGAAGCTGTAAAACACCTAAACCATACGTCTACTTCTCCGCATGGAGATACGCTTGCAGCCAGAGACCGTGCAAGTATCGTGTAACTACGCGATAACTGTAGCGCACGATCGCGATACTTCTCCAACACGAAAGCAAAGGGTACACAGAACACACGAGAAATGTTTCTATGACTCGCTATTGCTCTAGCCAGGGCCAGGCAGTAGCGAGGAAGGCCACGTATGAGAGAAAAGTCGGAGGAATTGACGGCAAGGTGTGCACTCTGGGACCGTATACCGGAAAAATTCGAAACTCGGTAAACTCCACAAACTACGTAATGATACACATGTGTTATGGCCAACTTCGACCCTTCAAACTGCCCGCCTTGTTACCATGGCTAGCTCACACGCTGCTACTCGTCGAATTTTCCAAATATACCGGCCAACTTCGCCATCGTCGTTTTCTTTTACGGTCACGTTTTGCCGATCACTGACAACTTCACGGGAAGTTACGAGTGTGACGATTTTGGTAACGTTCTTTGATAACGAGTATATGTTAGAAAATTCTGTTAAGCGAGAGGTAATTTTGTTCATCGTATAGATGTTCGTGTGACTGATAATTTACGATAGATACGGATATCCTATGTGCATATTGGTAATAAATTTTCATTAAAAGTACACGTTGTAATAAATTACCATTTTTACGATGACATTACTTGAAAAGAACCATTAAAATTATGATACAATTCTACGTCTCTTTTTCTATATTTTAATTGATCTTCTACAACCATTAACACAAAATCACAGAAACCTGCATATTATTTACAGCAATAAGCATGCATAATTGGAAAATTCCAAATTTCTCTTTACTCGCAGAACATTCTTTCGTATCCCTTTTTTCAAACATATACCACGACTTGGTACAATTATTTACAAATTAATATTTAACTATAATCGTCTCTTTATTCATTTCCACAGGAAAGGATTCGCCTCCTGTTTCTCATTAAAGCCTAAAAAAAACCAGTTCGAATGCTCGTTTCCCCGGTTTCAAAATTTCGCATTCACCGAATCGATTTCTCTTCTGGAACACGGTTCCGCTCGGTCCTCCCCCAACGGAAGTGACAATCGAGCCTCGTCTTTGCCGTTGCCCCATCACATCGGAGCGGTTACCAGAGGGAAACGAAGAACGAGCCGTTCGATCCGCGTCGAGATTGTTTCGCGAACGGTTCGACGTTTCGGAAGAAGGGTGGACATTCTTGGGAACAGCGCGCAGTTTGGTAATTTATTTCTTGCTGGATCTCCTGACCACAGGATGCTTGACGAGGGTGGCGCTCAGGTTCATTCCCAAACTGAACTTGGTTTAGTCCGTGCCGCCAACTATTTCGGAATTAATTAAACTATCGAGGCGACCGAGTGTGTGCGATTGAATCGTTAATTAGCAACTGCCCTCCGTGCTCGTCCCTCCACAAGTTACACAATCGACACGCCCTACCCCTTATTTACACTTGTCGCGTCTTCAACTGTTCGGGGTTAGCATCGGGATGTTCTTCTAATTAGAAATTTCTTTCTCTTTCTCTTTTCTATCACGTAAAACTATCAGTATATTTAGTAAAGCTGAAAACAAATAAATGATATTAACATAGATAATATATCAGTACGTATCAGATATTGAGTTAAAAAATAGAAGATTTGTCTGAAAGACAGAAAAAATTCTAGATATTCAATGCACCATGAAAACGTAAAACGAAATCTACAATGCAAGAATTATCCGAATGTCAGACTTCACAGCACTTACAACTCAAAGTGCAGTTAAAACGCAATAAAAACAAATACTACAAAAATCAAATGATAAAAACAACAATGCCAAACAACAGGGCATTGTTCCAAAGCACTCCACTTACAAATCCGACAAGAAACGTGCAAATCTGAAATCGATAACTCAGTCGATCAAAATGAAAACTAGTTATCGAAACGGCACACGAATTGATAAGAAAACGACTATCGATGATCGCTATTCGGACAATAAATATCATCGCGTTGCTATAAGTGTTGAAAAAGAAGCTCGGGGAAAAATCGCAAATAATAATAACTGCAACCGGTGGATATTTCTTTGAAACGTGATGTATTTATTTGCGGACGAAAAATTATTCGCTCGAGGTCCAGCCACGATTTTCCCTGCACCCTTTCGACCACGAGTTATACCTGCACCGGCGCCGAAAGACACGCAAGATTGTCAAGAATTACACAATGCCGCGCGACAAATGAAGCATTTCAGGGGAATGCGATCCGCCCCCACCTCGTGCATGAAAACAAGGGGGAGCAGAGCAGGAGTTTAAAAAACAGAAAAAATCAAGAGAAGGAGAGAGTTGGAGAGAGATAGATAGAAAAAGAGAGATTGTCCGTGCGGCGTACGAGCCTCGGAGCTCCATCAAGCCCTTCGAAAGGTTATGAATAAGGGATGAAGTTCATGCGTAGCGACGCACATACGCCGCCGGTGTCCACGCATTCATACGAACTCGGCCGAGTTTAAGCTCGATTGTATGCCGATAAACGAATAAATGTGCAAATTTGACGAACCAGCCCCACTCTCCCTGGCTATCCTCTCTCACCCCTTGTCACCCTTGCTCTCTCTCTCTTCATCCATTGGAAAAAGGACGCGCGTACAAGCACGCCTGTCAGCGACGAGTGTACGTGAGAGAAAATAGAAAAAAAGCAGAGAGAAAAAGATAGCAGATTATGCACGTACGCCCATGCGTCCATACTTTCGAGAATTTTCTGGTCGCATCGTAGATGCGTGAGGGCTTGGGCGCGTGTTCCATGAGCTTCCCCAGAAAAATTCGACGTATATCCCAGGAACAAGTGCGCGAATATGTACATACGTGCGTGCGCACGTGTGTATATGAAATATATATAAATACGTGGAATATGTCAGTGGCCCCGAGTGGTGCATGTTGACGCGTAGATCGGCCCTGATGGGCGCGTTGGGCGTTCCTACGTGCGGAGTCGTGAATAAAAATAATTAACGGAAAATATATACGAACGTCGAAGCGGCGATTGATTTACGGGAATGCACGGAGATACGAGGTGGGTCCCGTAATTTTGCAAAAACCGCGTATCTGCGGGCTCGGCCTCGATTTTTGTTTTTACCCCAACCAACCAGATCGACTGCACACCTCATACCTCTTTCTCTTTCTATTTCGCGCTTTTTCTTTCTCCCTTCATCTCTGTCGATACACGCAGGAACAAGAAGCGCGCGTGTGTACGAGTGTGTCCGAGCCTGTGCAAATTTAC
This sequence comes from Bombus campestris, assembly GCA_905333015.3. Classification (NCBI taxonomy): domain Eukaryota; kingdom Metazoa; phylum Arthropoda; class Insecta; order Hymenoptera; family Apidae; genus Bombus; species Bombus campestris. The sequence goes on from HG995132.1 coordinate 10,636,890, forward strand.
GTTCGTGCACAAGCATTTAGGCGTGCATGAAATTTTTTCGCCGTTCATCGCCCTCTCAAACTGTGCAGACTCGACGGTCCACGATACTCGTTGCCACAGATATTACGGATAATTTAGCAATAGCTTTTTGCCTTTAATCAAATACAACAGCTGATAATCCGAGGACACTTCACCATGGATAATGTTTTTTGTAGCGACAGGAGGGTTCTGCGTTTTGCCCGCCCAGTCGATATTTTCGACATCCATCGTTAAACAGGGACAAAGATGAGAAAGTTTCATTCGTTTCTTCTCGGACAAATCAATATCTTTTTTTGTCGACTGTTTAATAATCGAATCTCTCTCTTGTCATCGTTTTTCCCACGTGGAGCCGTAAGTAATCGCTGGCATCGTTGTTCGTTGAACAATACTCCTGTTCCATCGAATCGAAGAATCGTATTTTGTATAGAATCTATATAAATCTCTCGTATTATCACTGTCTAAGTCATTCTCCTACAAGTACTAAAACTTTATTATTACGCCAATGTATCCAGATGTACGAGCTTGCAAATAGTATACAGCAGATGGTAGCCCACACCCCTACAATAATCGGTGCAGTTTACTCAGGGTGGCGTGGAAGTTATCTTTAAGAGACGTTGCGAACTGCTTCCAAGTAATAGAATCGAAGTAATACGTCGCATAATCTGAAGAAGCTCGTGAAGCCGCTATAAATCTAGCGCATGGGCGGCGCGATCGTCTCGTCCAAAAGAATTTCGTTGATTAATCGCTCTTTTCCTAATATAATATCGCAATTGTTCCTGGTACAATCTTTTCTGTTCTCGAGGGTTCTTGTCCGACTACCACGAAAATCGCTCGTCGCTCGTGAGCTCCGGCACGGTCAGCAAACACCGAGAGAATAAATACGCGGCCCCAGCCCAGTGCTTCTCTTTCTTCCAAGATAATAACTTTTTTAATTAAAGGAAGCAGAGCGACGGCAACGGAAAAAACAGCGTCACTGTGGAAAAGAGAGAAATAAAACGATAACACAGTGTCTCGCGTGACGTAAGGCACCTAGTACACCGCCGTTGCACTTTGCATTATCTTATTCTGGAGAGGGTGAGGCAGTTTACAAAGCAACGGGTGCGCAAAGCGACGGAGCCGAAGAGACGATTTAACGCCCTGAACGACTTTCTCACCCCAGACTTAGACAGAGGATGGAGCGGGGGAGGGGGTGAGAAACGAAGCACGAGGCGCTAGGGAGAACTAAGAACCTTGAGCGTTCCAGAGCAGAGAGAAAGACACACCGTTGGAAGAATAGCACGGTTGAAGAGGGACAGAGGACGAGTCTTGTAGACATAGGGCTAGGGTGCTTAGTTTGCCCGGTGTGAAAAGCGGAGAAAAGCGCAAGAGAGCTTTTTTTCCAGCGGGTTCTGAAGTAAGTGGCTACATCGTACATAGCACGTAAGTCCACAGGTGTCCGCGGACAATGACTCGCGTCCCTGTTGTACGTCTGCACATGCACATGGTCCCGTGGATAGAGACCGCTGTGATCGGTTAACGTGTGTGCGTGTCACAGATTCGCGGCCCCGAGTGCCTGTGCGTTGCACGTCCGTATATACGCGGATCCTGCGAAGGGGTTGGACTACCGGCAGAAGTCTCTTAATTTCCGTGCTTCGGGACAAAGGGGAAAAAACGAGCGCTCGAGAAAAGAGTCGAAGGTAGAAAAGGACCGTCCGACGTCTCCCTTTCTTCTTCTATCATTTTTCCGAGTCCTCTTGCTGCTTTCTACCGCTGCGCGTTTCCTCGCGCGTCCCCGTCTTCGTTCCTCTCCTGCTGCGCTCCTACGTGCCGCTTCTTCTTCATTCTCCTTCTCTCTTTTCTTTTTCCCTTAACTCTCTGCTCTTCGATGGTAAATAGTAAGAGAGAGGGAGACAACCAAGGCGACCACACGGCGAGGGTGCACTGCGACTCGATACCGTGTACATATATATACGCAAACATTCGCGTACCAGACAAGATCCTTTGAATCTATCTCGTAACAGGTTTGCTCGGTACGTCAACCGGTGAAGCAGCCGTAGGATCGCCGTGATTTCAATTCCGCGATTGTTCGTTCCGCCAATCCCTCAGAAGTTAACTGAAGTGGCACAGAAGTTTTACCGCGTCATACGTGTCATTATATCTTCGGTTTATCCTGCGATTGTGCGTTCCACGAAACAAGCTCGACTCCGTTCCCCGGCAAATTTCTTTTCATACGAGGCACACATGCGTTTCGTCAGTAATCTCGTTCGTGACTTCCGTTTTTTACTCCGCTTTATATGCGACGAAACCGCCGCATCGTTGATTTTTCGAAAGACTCGCGAAACATGGGTGTATTGAAAATTTCATGCGCTGGCGTTACTAGCACGGAATCAGGGACTAGATTTCTCTTCTGCTCGCCGCGCCGGTTCGTTGATCTTCGGCCGCTATCGAGTCTCCTTCCGTTTCATTGTCCTTTGTTGCGATTCTTATACGGTCTGTTCCTTTCTTTCAGAATTCACGGTGGAGACCTTCGTTGTTAATATTTATTGGTGCTTATTTGAGAGCAGACAAAGGAGAGATTTATTGGAATAGAATGTAAAGAATAAGCTTAAAACGTAGTGTAGGTGCACTATCGATTGTGGCTACTCGAGATTATCTCTTCCATTGTTTCTACTTGAATTATGAATAATATTGTGAGAACTATTTGTCTGTGTTTATTCTTGTGTAGGATTGTTTTGCTCCGATACTGCATTTATTTCTTGAGATTTACTAAGATGTACATGGGTATAATTAAGAATGTAATAACTATGGCAAGTATCGGAGCTGAATTGCAGAATAATGCAACGTGTCTATTCATCCAGACAAAACTAATATTTCTCTTTCTTAATTAAAAGTTAAATATGTATATACGAACGTTATGAAACAATCGTATCAACTGGTGGTTGACGATTTTAGTCAAAGTCTCCTTTAACTTATTCTTAATAAATCAATAACAAAAGCTCGAAAATAGTATTGGAAAAGCAATAAATCTTTCGATTAGATTCTAACGTAGTTAGCACTTAAGAAACACGGTCCGATACTTCGGCTAATAGCTGCTATAATATTAACAACTATTCGGTAATAAATAAACATAGCGTCCAGTCGTTTTATCGACGACACTTTCGTTGCAAATGAAATCTTATTTTCCGTCTCCAGAAACGATACAACTATTTTATCAAAGTTATCTTCTCATCGAGCTACGTTATCAATCGTTACGTTATTATCAAAAAATTATCAGATCGCAACGCGTCATATGCGTCACAACAGCAAAAGTATAAAGCTAAGCAACACCTATAAGATGTCCTCTTTCCGAACAATTCGATCACCATTACCAACAAACCGAAATCTATCCGACGAAGACATCGATCTCCGAGTTCTCGACTTAAATCCATTATCCTCGCGTTATTGTCTCCGCGATGAAGCAATTTCGACATCTGCCGAATGGCAGCTGAGAAAGAACAGTATCGTCTCAAATTACTCTGGGCGCTTCTTCGACGTTGCGGTTCCCTTAGATTCCTCGTGCGGCCCGCGTGTAATGTCCGCCTGTCGCTAATCCCAAAAATCTTGAAAAAGGTTCATCATCTGCTCGTGTAGTAGGTGGCTGTTTGTCTGTCTGTACGTCTGTATACGACGACTGCATAATGCCGATCGTCTCGTGTTTATGGCGTTTTGTGGGCAAACAGAATCGACGATCTCCTCCACTTTTCTTACTGCTTATTTTTGCCCTCCACCCCCGTTACCGTACTAAACGAAACGAGGGCCTCCCTCTAGCTTCGCGGCTGGCACACCTTTTGTCGGTGTTCGCCCGAGCGATGCGCCGTTGCTCTGCATATTTTGAATATATCTGAAAGGATCCCGTGCTCCTTTTCGACGCAACACAGAGCTCGTCTCTTTTCTCGTCACGCGAGCGAGCCAGACCTAGCCCCTACGTGATCGAGTGCATCCCGCTGCTGGGCGTCCTCCTGGCCGGAAGGATGCGTCCGGATGCATTCTGAGATATTGACGTAACAGTACGACACGGAGCTTGTTAAATATTTATCCTTGCGTCGGGTTTGGTGGATACAATAGGCGTATTCTCCAATAAGAGGATGAAAAAGAACAGCTCCTGGGCTGGAAGTCACGCGCCGTTTAGAGGCTGTGTTTCGCGAGTACTTTAGGCAGATGAAGAACCATAGGATCCGGAAGCGGCAGCTGAGAGGCTAGGCCGCGATCAATCCTGTTAATCGACTGGAGATGCCGTGTACGCGGGCGTAGATTCTTTTGACAGATTCGAGGAAATAGGGTGAGATAGAGTCGATTGTGCAGCCAGCCCCTTTGTCGGGATAATTCTTTGTCAATCAACGAGACAATCGAGGTGGACGAAGATTTTGGTATCGGACGAAGCGAGGAAATATGAACCCGATGGAACAAAAGAGGTTTAAAGTTGTTTGGGTAGTGGCAAGTGATATTCTTTTTTTGTGCTTTAGCTTATCGGATTAAGAGGATTTTTATTAGTTATGTTCGGTCTGGCATAGTTATTCGAGGATATGGATAGGCAAATTGGAAATTGCTTAGGTAATATCGTTTTCCTATTAAGGCATTAAATTTACTTTTCTTTGCTATCGTATATGTTGGATCGTGAAATTTATAATAGAATTTTTTTCATTAAAATCTTTCGTGAAATAATTGATTCCTAATTGCCATTGTACTACTAACAATTTCTCTACTATTATCAACAATGATAATATATAGAATATTTTATATAATTTTGTAATATTCTTATCGACATTAAATACAATATACGCAAGTTGATAAAAAATACGGTAATATTAAATTTAGACAATTCAGTAGGATTACAAAAACTGTTTCATACTATAACCATAATGAGCGGAATGTTATTAAAGATCTTTAACTAATTATACTTTGATCCACATACTGTTATATAATCATATCAGCCCTTAATTAAAAATTTAGCAAATCGATAAAAATGCAGGATCAACAGAGATACTGTAGTTTTTTATTAGCAGCCTAAGATATGCGAATAATCATCCGTATGAAGAACACGCGTGGTGCAGTTAACGCGACGCTGTCCAAGGGTTTTATCTTCGTCTCCACATAATTTCCTCGTAACGCCAATTTTCCTGAAGACCAGTAACCCTTCACACCACGCTCGAGCGCCCTCTGGGAAAACAAAGGTGTCACTTCTTCAAAGAGCTCTTGGCTGCTCTGACTCTCCTACTGTCTCTCTTCGGGGATTCGCCGTGTCGCGTCTTTCCGTCTGGAAAGATCTCGACTATCATTCTTTCCTTTTAACGCTTTGCCACTCGTCGTTCTATCTATGTCACTCTATAGATTTTATCCCAAGCATCTCAAGATTCTTGTACAGCAGAGACCCCCAACTAAACTTCCAGCCCCTCCTTCATCGGTGCCAAGAAAGCACTTTATCTCTTGAGGGGTTGCTTCAACAGGTTACAAGACATCGGTCGTTTGGTTTTTCTTAAGGCGAGCTTACCCCCAAGAAATGCTCATCCTCTTGATCTCACTCGGCTTTCTTAGCCTACGGGAAACGTCTGCTAATTACTACACCCTCCCTCGGTGATTTTCTCGGCTTGTTAACCATTACCATGGACAATAAAGCAATAAACTTCCCGTAGAAAGCAACCAGTCAGGTAGACAGTCTTTTAAACTTTAAAGTTTCTTTAAGTTTCTTCAAGGTTTTATCGACTCGAGAGACGATCATAATTTAAAGAACTTTTAAAGACTTTTATAGAAACATATTGATGTTCAATCTCATGTCTGAATTTATATTTTGTTTAATCTGTTGTAACAGCGAATTTAGTAGATAAAAAGACATTTTTATGTTTTGACTGACATTGTTCATCTATATTTGTTGAAAAGTACTTTATCCTCATATTTTGTCTTTCATATAAATTATAAAAGATCTCGATAAACCTTTACTCTCTCAGTTAAGTAAATCTCATTCTTTATTTGTCTACACATTAAACGTAAATCAGCGAAATATTTTATTTATAATAAACTGAAAGTATAATTTGAATATACTATTAAATTTAATAAAAATATCACAGTACAAATAATAACTAGCAAAAGATATAGAAAATATCCTTTTAATACACCTTTTTAATAAGTCATTACCTTTCTTACCTTTCTATTCCATTACCTAAATAAATAAACTCTCGATTACCTTAAATACCATATTACCCCGTTATCTCACCACGCACAGTAAACAAGCCTCCATAATCTCAACGCATCGCAGCCGCAAAACGCCAACCAACCACGTAGTTCAATGAGGAGGTACTTTATCCCATTCGAAGAGGGTAATTCCAACAGGTTACAAGACGCTGAGTGCGGTTGAATCGTCTTCACGGTAACCACCCCTAAGGAAACACCATCCCTTTACATCTTGGTCGTTTCCTGAACCCTAAGGAAGCCCATTCTACCCCGAATTCAGCCAGTTTTCTTAGCCCCTTCACGGACGAGGAACTTCCCTACGAAGATTTTCCGGGCTAGAGGGTACGGATAAGGAATCTGTTGATGAAAAGGGACAACCAGCTAGGGGATGAAAGTAAGAAAAGAAAGGAAAAGCGTTTTCTTACGACGATACTCTCTTCCTCCTATTGCTCGAGTCCTCCTACCCCCGGGTCGCCCTCGAGGGAACAAGATATCAACTTGTTGCTGTTGGGATTGAGCGTGGGCCAAGGATCTAGAGGGTCGAGGTTTTTATTTTATTATTTAGAGACGGCACGCGAAACCGACGCGCCCCATTCCACGCCATGTTTCTCCTTCTTTCCCGTCCCTGGATTAGGAGCGCTTTGTTCGGTGTTAATACGAAGAAACTTTGGTACGTTGGAAAGTTACTTCTTTCTTTCTTTTTTCTCACGTTTTTTTCTTCTTTTCGTTTTCTTCGTCCATTTTTTTTTTTTTTTTGTTTGTTTGTTTTTTTTTAGAGATTAGAATGGAAGGTGGAAGTGATGAAAGTTTTAAAGGCTAGGAGTTCTTTAGAAATAGTTCGATGTTATTATTTCTTCTAGGGCTGTGAAATGTCAGAATAGGAATTGTGTGAAGAACAAGTGAAAAATAAATATTAGAAGCAACGTATATTGGATGTCGTGATAAAGGAATGTTATTATTAGTCTTGTTATCGCCAGGATACTCCTGTTTCCTTCCACAGTACGCAAAATGAATGCAACGAAGGTTTACAAATACAGTGAATGGTTCTTTTTCGATAGAAGCAATGAAGTTTACATTCTTTTTTAAATTATGCATATCATTTTGAGATTTTAGATAGAGCCACAGAATTGTACAAATGTCTGGGAAAATTATATTTTTAAATATATCTAACTAATATGTAGGTAACTACTAATAATATATTTTTCGTTTCAATTTAAACAAATGAAGAGCCACGCTATATTTATAACTAAAAAGAATGCAGTTGCTTTTTTAAGCCAAAAGAAAAACGATCATAATGTAATAACAAGAAACATTAGATAAATAAGAATGTGAAACAAGTGGCTTAATATAACGAACAAATTGTTCTATTGGATATCCAGATAATCCAATTGCACTGTACAAACATTTCGTGACAAGCAGCTGCTTTCGCTAAACTTCCTGCGAAAGATTCCCAGAACATGCGTCCATTCGGAAAACACTTGTTGAACATCGAACTAAGATTGCCTGAGCTAAGAAGCCACTTGTTGCTTCATCCTTCCTGTAAGGAACTCGCTGTCCCGTTTCAGGATACTTAGCGTAGCAGCTGGATATATTCTGTCTTACTTTTACCTTGACCTTCTCTTTTCCGTGATTCAGGTTAATTCTCATTCGATTCTTTTAACTTTTATTATTTTATGGACTCTCGTCAAAATTTTGTTTTGAGGAAAAATACAGCAAAATATAAATAGAAAATTTTTTCAGAAAATTAATCGTAGGATATAGATAGTAAATTGTCTAATTATTCTGCAAAAAATGAATTGCAGAATATTGTTTAAAAGTATAACATTTAAAGATACCTTTTTATTAGTTAGGGCGAATGAAAACTAAGATAACGTGAGATCATTAAAAATCTTGTTACAGCACATAAGTAGTAGAATAATCTATAATGATAGGCGGAGCATAATTATAGTTTTGTGAAGAACGGTAGCGATCCCCCGATTCTTCGATTGAAATAATCCATTAGCGGTGCAACGATTAGATGAAAGGGGCGTCTCCTGAGGCAGGGGCCACGTGTTTCTAGCATAGTTCCAGACACACGTACAACTTGCACGCACGACACCAGCTTAATCAATCGAACGACGGTATCGAGCGCTGACTTCGAACTGATATGAACGTCTAACACATCGAAACAAATCTTTCCGATCGCTTTGCTACCCTGGAACAGATATTCATGTTAAATTTAATAAATCCACCGAGAATATATCTACTTTACTGTAAAATATAAATACGTCAGCTGTTATTTCAGTATCAAACAATAAGTAAAATGTTAATTGCTACATCATTGTTTTATTCCTAAACGTCCCTTCGTCTGAGAGACTGATATCGGATAATCCTAATGAATAAATCTAAATAAATTAGTAAATGAGTTTTAGAAGCTGAAAGCTATTGTAAATTAAAATCCTTAAAATCGGACAAAATGTTTGAAATTTATCTCGTAGCTTGTCATCGTATAATATTAATAAGTTTGTGGCGTTGATTTTCTTCGCTCCTTTGCAATATTCTAACACAGTTATAATAGAAATTTCCTACTTGTTCGTTGGTTATGATTATATAACTAATAATATTCATTTCGTGGTTTTCGGAGAATTAGTGAAAAGCAATTTCTTGAGATCGAATTAAGATAAATAGAAAAGGGACAATAAAACGACGCCAAATATATCCAATCAGTCTTTACGACAAACCAACGAATCCTAACCGAAACTCGATAAGTCGGATTGACAATTGGAAAAAAAAAATATAAATGTACCAAACGCTAGCAGAATATTATCGTGTAAATTATAGAGACTGAATTGCAAATCGTTCAAATACGTTCATTCACCCCGACATTTACGTAAATACCGTTTTGCGTTGCACGAAAACAACTTTGTCTCATAGAGCGGCGCGGATTAACGAACGAACTTCTATCTACTTAGCACGCTGAATTGACGGAACTTAAAAAGAAAAAAAAAAAAAAAAATACAAGCTCACCCTGAAACTTGCGAGTATGATTAGATTCTGCCACGTGCCCATTGTGCCAGTCATCGACGTAACGCCCCTTCGTATACGCGCGTGTGCGTTTCAGTGCGTTCAGACACGTTCATGCGTGTCAGTGCCATAACGTGAATCGCAAGACACAGGACTGTAATCTAGTATCACGTCATTCGTATCGAGAGACTGGACTTTACGGGAATTTATTGTTACCCGGAGGAATTATTGGATCCACGATCGCCCTTCTCTGGTGCGAGCTTCGCTCCAGAATTTCGGAATATTATTCGTTTTCACAACAGGTTACGACGTAGTTGCTTTGGAAGAACGATAACACAGAAATATAACAAGTAACAAAATAGCACTCAAATAGTAATATAAGAAAGTAATTCTTCAAAAGATTCTATTTTGTAATCAAAAAGTATTTAATAATGTGGAAGTGTTTGTTACATTAAAGTTATCTAGCTTTATAGAAAAAATCAGGTTTTTCCGAGTACAATAATTGTGAAATAAATTATTTATACAAAATAGTTTAATTTCACCACTTTCTTATTTCATTGCTCTTGCGAGGTAGCGGCACGATATTCTGATATTACGAATAATACATTTCTGAACAATACTGTTTAATCTATTTTTACTATAATCGAACAGAAGTAAACAATAGTTGTTTCGTACCGTCATACAAAACTCGATCATATTTCGTGACGCTATGTGAATTTTCCAGGACAGTGTTATATCGCCCATAAAACAGAAATTCACCTATAAGTCCTTTGGAAAACAATGTTAAATGTAAATCACGTACATATTTACGAAAGTGTAACTCGAGCATAGTAAACACGAGACAAATTACCAACGAGGGAGCATTCGTGACGAGCAGTTCAAACGCGGCCGCGCCATTTGCGGTTGCACAGTATTTAGAAACGTTTCCCCTGATGCGATCCGCCGATCTCCCAAAACGCAAGCCCGACGGGAAAAAAGAAATCACAATACCGCAAAAAAGCGTGGAACGATCGTAATCCCCGCAGCTAATTCCACATCCAATAGCGGGTGTCGTAACGAGGTTTTGCGGAAGGGAGTCTCCTAATCGTCTAATCGTCATGGAACACGGCATGGAACACCCTTCGATCGTTCTTGACGCGGTTTTCGTCGTTTCGAGGGGGAACTGAAACTTCTGATCGGCGCGATCGCGAAGAAAGATAAGAGGTACGGTCAATAGAGAAGGAACGACAGAGAGATTTCAATCTTGACAACGATCAAGGTTTCCCATCGAGACGACGCTATTTGATTTTCAACCCCATCATCCCTTTGACGATCGGTCCGTGTGCCTGCACGAGGGCAAGAGCGTTCGCGTCGAAGGACGATCGACTTTGGACGCTGGTTTTATCGAGTTACGCAACGCGCCACGAAAGGCAGTAGACCAAGTTCTTTGTCTAACGGGCCATCTGTCACCCTGAAGAGAAGAGAGCCGACGTCGTCTCTCTCCAGGAGGGTGGCGTGGGGACAACGATGTGGGCGTTACGGCAAACGCGTTACGACGACCTACTTGTGTTTGTAAATGCTTCGCTCATCATCTCTCTATCGTCTGAGCAGGCGACGTACGACTGTATTTCCCACGAGCACGCCAATACCAAACAGATAGCATCGTGATAAAAGAGAGATAGCGCGAGACAAGTAGAGAAGCGAACCTCTGCAAGGATACGTATGTGTATCGGGTATTGATTTTCCACGTACGGAGTTACGCCAACGGGGTAAGCCGAGACGCGACAAAGTTTATTAATCCTGGGGGCAGCAGACGCGTCTGCGTAGCCCCGGCCACAGCGAAACGCGCGTTCCACGAGGATACGAAACTTTTCACGTCGATCGCTGCGCTTGTATCCTCTGCCGCGTAGTTCTTCTGTCCACTTTGTATGAAAATTCGGACATTTTTCTTCCTTTCTTTCGTAGTTCATATTATCCGTGTATTAGGAAAATTCTATACTTGAAAGAATTTCGAATAATTGTAACGATCAACTCTACAACGATTAATTACGATAATTCAACGATAAGCTGAGGAGCAAGTTCTTTATGAGCTTAAGTGTACTTTAATCCGATTCACATCGAGATACATCACGGTGCGTTTAGTTTACTGAAATATTTGAACGATTGCAATGAATTTGGGAAAAAGGGAAAAATTCAAAATATTCTATGTGTATTAACTGTTGAGGGTATTCTTTCTATAAAAGGAATTCATAACAGAAATCTATATCACATAGTAAAGTACCATATGTTTCTTCGCTTATTTCCTATTTTAGAATGTAAATCGATAGAAAATTTAAGTTAATCGTTTGGTATAGGTGTATAGGAGTTAGAAACTCAAGTCAAAGCAGATGGTTCGCACGAGAAATTCATTCAGATTACACTCTGCGTTAGGTATACATCCTATGCTATAGTACAAGAGCTATTGTTAAACTACATACATTTCATTGCTTTAATACGAGCTTATCCTTTTCATTCTTTTCTAGTTTTACAATTGTAAAGCTACCCAGAGTTACACGTGCATACGATAAAACAAAGTTTAATATTTATTAAATATATTATAAACATATTAAACCTCATAGCAATAGCAATATATTACTAGTAAATCTATTAATATATTTATTATATTAATAATACTATATATAGGTGAAATAATATTAATTAATAACAATAATAATAAGGTAGGAAAAATACATATGAATCATTTTATATGTATATTTGTGAATCATTTTAACCACTATGCCTGTCCTATTGTTGAAAAGTCCGCGGTCCATCTCATTCAAACTTATTCCAATACATAACAGTAACATAATTATAGTCTTTTTTTTTTAATTTACTGGTACCCAATCATTCTAGGTTCTTGTGTATCGCAATGAGAAGCGTCGTTAATTCGAGTAGATGGAAGTTTCGCGTTGACTGCCGGGTACGACATAAATTGGTCAGCCGAAAGGCGCGGTAACGGAGGAAAGGAACGCGGCAGAATGAACGGGGAACATCTAATACATCATAAACTTGGAAACAAAGAGGAGAGAGGATGTCGTGGCAACGCCGGAGAATCCGCCGGGCGCGGTATCCTCGGAACAAAACTTTGCCTATTTGTTAAGTCTTGCCCGCTGAAACTGTCTCAGATACTGGCGTCGAACTATGCCTCACACCTATGACCTCCTTAGTTTCGTCCTTCTTCCTTCCTTACCCTCGCCACCAAAGCGTTGTACCGATGCATCCTTCGCCGAGACCGCTGAATAGGGGCACAGAAAGACGCATTCTGATTCGTGGAATTTCGCAGGTTTCACGAGAAATTGATGATACGCTACAATTCAGTTCTCCTCTGGCGATGAAAGTAGAGGAGGTTGAAACACGTACATAGATTTTTAGTAGTGTTTCGGCTTTAAATATCATGAATCGGTTGAGTTCAAAGTTGACAAGACGTTGCAAATGGATAAGAAGATTTATATTTACTCTGTGAATTATTATTATATAATAAGATTATTCTATATTATATAATATTCATTTAAAGATTTATTGTATATTATATAATAAAATAGAGAAACTTGGGAGAGTATTCACTGAAAAGCTCGAAAAGTATATAGAGCCAATGTATGGAACTTAGCATTTATTTCACATAAATAGATGCTAATTCGTTTATATTATGTTATAGTTAAATTTTAGGAAGTTAGATTACTCATTAAAAAGAGCGAGACAAACAATATACACGTGTAATATGAAACCTGAAACATCTCTTCTTCGTAAGATATAATCTTGTATTTATGGATAATTTAAATATATCACTTGGTGATATATTAAATGTGAATAAAAGATCGAAGTGCGAAAAGATTAATTAAACGAAAAGAAATACCATATCGCGAGAGAAGACCATTATTATTACGATATCAAAGAAAATATTCATTCATAGTAAGGCTTGAAACTTTATATCCTCTTTCGCTAGAAATATACTTTCCTTTTATTTGAATACGATATTCACATATGTAAATTTTATATCGGCAGATGTATATCTTCGTATTTTCCTGTTTTACTCCACATTGTTTGCATAGATACATAAGTATATACATTTCCCGTGCATTATTGTAATTCAGCTACATTATTTACAATGGATGAATAAATTATAACAGACAAGTATTCATATAAGATGCATATAGGTGTATTATTTTATACTAAAGATACCTATCGATCTTAGAATCGATGTAGATTAAATATATTTCACTTTTCTTAGTGAGTACTATAATTGTATATACTTTATATATTTTTGCACCTTTAAATATCTCATGAAAGCATAATAAACCATAATCTAACTACTACAATTCTCTTAAATTTACAACTTTACGAAACCTGTTTCTGTACTCCACATATATATACTTGCAATCGCTTTTTTACTGAAGCTGCAATTTAATCGTCAAATAACACCAACTCGAAGACACGAACAATGGGTATGTCGCCACCTGCAATGCAATGTAAATTAGCAGGAAGGCTAGCGTAACTATTTCGAGCCGGTAATACCTATCGGAAACTAAATTCGTGCCGGAACGAGAATTCAAAATTAAAAAGTTTGCGCGGACGAGGCTGGTCATCTGCATCTAAATTTTCTCCGGCGCAAGTTTCGGCTGGCACACGGCTGTTTCAAAAGGATTTTAGCGTGTCCAGAGGGACAACTCGAAAAAAAAAAAAAAAAAAAAAAAAAAAAAAGGGAAGAAAAAATACGAGAGGAGAGGAAAAAACAGAAAAAAGGCTGATAAAATTTTTTTGTTAGCCGTGCCGTGATGTATGCGTGATCAGAATTCGTGAAGTTTTGCGCATCTGGTTCGAGGCGAAAGTTCGAGTGCGACACCCGCACATGACATCGCTGTGTCGGAGTGTGTATCGAGGGATGGGATGGCGTGCTTCGGGGGGAGGGTGGTTTCATTGTGACGACAATATCGCCTTGGGCGGCATTGGCGAGGCAGAGATGCAAATTTCGTGGAGGACGGCTCTGTTCTCTGCGTTTTCATCTACGGACAACGAATTTGGTAATACTGCAAGGGATTCTAACGGCACTCGCTCCTTCAGGATCTGCTTACCGAAACAATTGATTTTTCTTAAGACGGAATACCTTTGATCGTTATATCAATTTAACGTGTGAAATCCTTTCTAAAATTACTTTCAATAATTTTAGAAATAATTTGAAAATAAGGAAACAAAAATTAATATTGCTAGAAATAGTTGCCTTTAAATCTTTATTACCAAGAAGCCTTTATTTTACGAAGATGTACATTCGGAATTTTCTTTTGTTGCAGGGGACAGCATCTTTCAAATCGCCACAGCAACGTTTATCGTAAGTACCAATATCCTTCATCGTTATCTATCGATACTCTTCAAACCCTTCTCTAAATCACCCTCAAGCTAACCGCGAAGATGTTACGCATCGCGTAGATGTATCTACGTATAAGAACTTAAATTTAACCCATCGAAGCTCTCGAAGAAAACGAAGAATCGTTTATCTCGGGTCTATAGAGACGCGATTCCTCGGCTTTCTACGCCATTGCATGCATACACTCGTGTAGGGAGCAGCGGGTTGGCAGAGGGAAGGGGTTGACAATGCAGCTGCGACGGGGTGGCAGATTCGTAGTCGTCGTCGTCGTCGTCGTCGTCGTCGTCATAGTCGTCGTCGTCGTCGTCGTCGTGCAATGTCAGTGGCGATATGACGGTGACGGAGACAAAGTAGAAAGAAGGAAGGGTGGTTAGACGCGCGGGAGAAGGTAGGTAAACGGGTGCTCGAAAAAGGGAGGAGAAGGAGAAGGGCGGAACTGATAAACGGAGGTGGAGACGCTCTAAGGTACATAATCATGCTTGCTGATTTCTTCGCTAATAAAAGTCTCACTATCTGCCCATCCCCAGCAGTTCCGTATCTTACCCTCTTTTGCCCCCGTCATACTCTCGTTTCTCTCGTTCCGTAGCGTTCGCAGCACACGGAGATCTACCTTTTCCACGGCCTCTGGCTGACTCTAGTTTTCTTCTCTCTTGCTCGCGCGCTCGCAAGTCACGGCACACATGCGTCACGTAGACAAAAGTGCATGTGTGCCTACGAGCGCGGTAACCGGGTCCGCGAAATGCACCCTTGCACGTAGCCAGGTCCCGCGACAGAGATCGGGGTGAACTCAGGCTGTGTAAGAAGACAAAAGTAGCAGGGTACGGGAAGGGGCAACGAGAATTGCACGAGATACGGGTCAGAAATGCTTGCCCTAGCAGCATCTGAAGTTGCAATTTTTTTCATCTCCCGATATCCACTCGAAGATTACGCATACGTGTATTCGTACAGTCGTTTCGTCTCGCGTCTCGATTTCCTACTCTCTTCTGTGGACTTGCCTCTTTTCTGCATTCGTTGGGGTTCGTCGATACCGTCCGGGACTTGCGACGATGAACACTCAGTATGTATATCGATTAGGGAGCAACCGACGATCCCTTCGAGATTCGCATCAAGAACGATTCGCAAATTAATTTGGCTTTGTCGGTGAGCCTACCACGATACGCTGATCTTCAAGGTAAACAGCCCATGTATGTCGCTCTTCGTTCTCTTTCTGTGGTTCTATAAAATGTTAATCGGTATTCAGTAGAAGGATGCAAGATGCATGGACCATTGCATTGATATTTTATTTGAAAGCACGAGATCTTATAGATTACAGATGCATCGTTCTTTCGTTCGTTTACTCACAGAGTAAGACTTTCGATAATAATCCTATCGTCGTAGTTTTACTTCTCACAGTTTCATGAAAATATTTTCATCCTCGTTGGTAGTTCACGTGGCATTTGTATCTCGATTTAAGAGAATAATTTCAATGTAATAAATTCCCGTTTTCCAAGTAAACAGAGAGGATGAAACATATCGATCTAAATGCAGTTCGGTAAAAACTATCCATCACCTAAACACACCCCTTCAATCAAAACCTTAAAAAAAAGGGCTCCTGTGAGTCCATTAAACCCGATACAAACCAAACAGCGAGATGTCCATGGAGAAACACGACCCAAATCAACGGAACAGAAGAACGTGTACACGTATTAAAAAAGTGAAGAAAGAGCCGGACCATTGAATGGTGCGGTTACCCTCGAGGTTGTTAAGGTGAGCCAAGGGTAAGGTCTCGGTGTCTTCGTTTCAGGATCGATCTTTAAAGGGCCAAGCGTTCGAGTTCGAGGGTCCTTGGTCCAAACAGGTCTCAAGGTGTGTGTCTCTGGTGGATTTAAAAGGCCCTTAAGGTGGCCGTGTGCAGAGCAAAGAACCAGATGGTCGACCTACCCCACCTTTCTCGTCCTTCTGTTTCCTCCACCCACGTGTCTAGGCGCTCGAGTCGTTCTCGACATGAAAATGGATTTTCCTTCGTTCTTTACTACCACTCCGTCTTTCTCTATCTTCCTTCCGTCTAGATTTCTTTTCCTATCCGTTACAATTTCCTACACGAGAGAACGAACCGTTTTCCCCCTCTTCTAGCACGCGTTAATAACGTATCTTGATGCGGCCGAGAGAAACTCCGTCGTTCGACATATGTTCCAAAGTCATTGTGCACCGCACGGTGAAAGAGACGACGATACAGTCGCGTTGCTCGATCGTGAAACGCTCCTGGATGCGGTTAGTTTTTGATGATGTTAAGCTCCCGTTAGGGAGGAGGCGATTCAAAAATGCAGCCGGATATAGCGGAGAGTGTCGGCCAATCTGTCGCGAACAGTCGAAGAATTGGAAGGCTCGCGAGGGTGGAAGAAAAGATAGAGAACACTGGTGGATTCCGTTTCGGTCTTTTTATCGGAGGCACTTTAGCCGTCGAACCATTGCGTTCGCATGATTCCATAGTTCAGTTTCTGACAGGCACGCGTGTATGTATAATATACTTGAAAGTCGAAAACGTAACGGAATTCGACGTCAAGAGGTGAGAAACGGTGCTGACATGGGTTTCTGGAGGAAACTCGTGCGAGCAGATGTTTCATGAGACAAGTTGTTTTATAGACGATGATAGTATTGGAGGAACGTTGGAGAATTGAATTAGACGCTGAACGATGAATCGGCTCTTTAGTAAATGGCAGCTTCGTTAGTTTCTTCATGACCACTTCGCAAAGCCACTTCAATGCAGATGTGACGTTAGTAAGTTTGATTGAAGTGGAAAAGGAACAGGGATAGAATCAGTTGGTTGAAAAATAATGATTGGTAGAAAGTACGAGTTAAGAAATTTCTCAAATTAACTGTACCAAAACAAGCAACGATGCTACAG
The DNA here is from genome assembly GCA_905333015.3 of Bombus campestris. Taxonomy (NCBI): domain Eukaryota; kingdom Metazoa; phylum Arthropoda; class Insecta; order Hymenoptera; family Apidae; genus Bombus; species Bombus campestris. Next base: position 10,654,355 of record HG995132.1, read on the forward strand.
CCATAAAATTGACCATGTAGAATTAATATGTTACGTAAAATTGATATACATAGTAATGAGCATGTAAATAGGGGAACTTATTGTAGCAAATTCAATTTGATTTAATTCATAATTATTACTCTGTACTTACTACTGTAATTACTAAGTAATAATTAAGTAATAATACTGTAATAAGTAAGTAAGAAAGGTATCTTTATATTCGATATTGTAGAATAAAATAGGAATAAATTTTTCCACAATGCCATTAGTTGAACTTACGAGTAAGCATTTCCATATTTATAAAACTATTTTAATTTCACATGCGAGCATTTCTATTCTGACAAGTAATTAGATAATACACAAATTGAGAATAAGAGCCTATCTTAAATACTTTGATACATAAGAAAATTCAAATAGCTCCAAATTCCCATACAGGACTCCAATACGATTTAATAAAGATACCAGGTGTAATGCTCGGAAAAGACCGATCGGGCACACGTTCAGTCCATGCGGAAAAACGAAGGTACACAACTCAGACAAAAGGTTTTACGGTCAGGACATTATGTTTACCACACGAAACGCCCCCGCAATACCTTGCTCGGCACACCGGATGTCTCGTGCTGAGAATTAGCAGGAAAGATTTACGACCGACGACAAATCGGTCTGTAGTTCTTCTCTTTCAACCGAGGCGTGAAAACGGTCGAGTCTTCCTCGTTACTGGCCATTTTGACGCAGTTTAAGAGGTTTTAGCCACTGTGCAATAACACACCGGACAATGAACCGCCTCACTTTACACTCATTTTCGCGCCTTTGTACATTTTTATGGTACCCGTTGTAATTAGTTCGGATCCTTTTCTCGACTAAAGAAAACGGTCACTGAAGGTAGTGGACAGGCAGTTTTTCTTAACATAGCCGAATCTTTTGTCGCTGTATTAATAGATCAAGAGGCTAAGGTCCAATTGAAAGGATACAATAATATTCTTTGGATCTTTTGTCAAGTTTTGTGAACAGCCTGATAGAAGGTTCTACATCTCTTTTACACAATAATTTACCAGCTAGTGATATTAACGAATTAGCAAGTGATAAATTAGAGATTATATTTATGCATTAACATTGTAGAAACAATTCAACATTAGCTTTATACCGATTCATCGAGTAATTTGGTTTCCTTGATAAGCATTAAGAAATCCTGATTTCTGTTCTCTTCCAAATTATCTTCCAAGTCATGTAAACAATTTTACAATTGTACATCAAATATGATAAAATGTTTTATAATTTGTGCTTGCTTTAATACCAAATTTGTTACCCTTATACATTATACAATTTATTTGAACAATTTATCTGTTTATTAGAATTTATTAATTCATTTGTATAAAAAGATTTATCGCTTTCGAGCTTACAAATACTAAAATCTATCCAATTTGTTATATAAAAAATATACTTCCGTGATCTGAAGATTAGTCTGCTCCGCGTGCGGTGTCATTTTTCCAAAATAAAATATTGCATTTCTGCCCCTTTGGTACATATACCGAAGAGGGCACATCCCGAACAAATCGATCGAAAGTTCGTCACCTTAATAATCTCTTTCTTTCTGCCGTCCCCCGGTTCACGGTATTGCACGCAGCACGCGAGGGAGCAGCCGGGCGTCTGGCCAGACGGAATTTTAATGGGGCACGGCACCCCATGGCAGTTCCGTTCTCTAATGTGGAAGTAGCTCGTGCTACCTGAGCAGCTGCGAGTGTGTGCGAGGAAAAGGGAACTCCCTTGACAGAAGTTTTATTTTATTTTGCCTTACCTTATGGGGCCACCGATGAAGAGGGGGGACCACGCTACGATACACGGCCAGAGAAAGAGAGAATAGGGTGAGACAAAGAGAAAGAAAAGAAACCCCATGGGTAGACGCCGCCAGGTACCCACTGCGGGCCAAACGTCACGGTTGAGAAGGGGGCCCATCTGCCCCCTAACGAGTGTGTGACGTCAGGTGTGACGACGTGTGTTGCGAGCTAGACGCGTCTTCTGCGTTTTTCACCCTCTTCTGTATCCCTTCGTTACCAAAATGTATAATGCACCAATGATATACGCTATACAGGATGTTTCAAAGAGTTTCGATCAAACTTCAGAAGCATGTAATATAAACCAAAATAAATTCGATTTTCGTTGTTCAAACATTTGAAACGATAAAACATCCGGTCGAATCATTTATTTCTCTTTTTCTTTATTTACAATTGTTCAACATCAACTGCATTTGTGTATAAATATTTTGTTAGGATAATTTATATATATGAATATAAATAAAGTATACATACAAATATTTTATTTCGAAAATTATAATAAATGCTTACTAACTTTCGAGTTACACATTGCATCTTATTTTATTATTTCATTACGAACAAGTTCTTTGGGATTCTTTAATATTATGAAATACAAATGCCAAAAACACACTTGATTCCGTCGATTCTAATTTCTTATCTTCTTTTCACGGTCCTTTGCGTGTTTTGAGCCGCGTCGTTTTTGAAGCAAAGTTACGATACGATATAGACTGAAGTCTTATAGCTTCGAAATTAATGATATTCAGACTATTCTTTTTAATTTCTTTTCATTTTCTTACTGATTTTGGTGAGTACTATATGCTTCTGACTTTTTGGAAACAGTATATGTAATTTGTCTGCGTCGACTTTTGTTTCAACTTGGCGTACGTAGGTACGCGCGTGGAATCGTCCGGTGGGGCAATTCATCGAATCGAGGCCGCTGCGTTTTCGCGGCATCCATTTGCCGCGATTGTGCTCGCCGCAAAAATTGTCTCTTTCAATTTGCCCGGTGTCGCCGGCTGTATAAAATATGAAGTTCGGGGTTTCACGGTTAATTGTATTGGCGTCTGAAGGGTCACCTTTTCAATTCGTGAAATTAATTTCGTGGCCAGCGCGAGCGCAAGCGACCATCTCACCCTATTGATTGGAAAGTTTACGCGAATGCCTATACATCGATTTCGATTTCGCTTGGAACTTTGCCGCGCGCGTCTCAAAGCAACCCTTGATTAATGGAAAACCGTTTTTCACGTTCTGCGATCCTTCGTATAATTAATTATTTCTTGAATCAGCAAGGTTGAAATAAACGTTTTGATTGGAAACATCGACCGATTCTAGCCGCCTTTTTATCTTGGCAATCGATGATGAAAAACGGAAACGAGAAGTCGCTAACTTTGGATGGCAAACGCGGAAAGTCACGCGCGCCTTATGGTCGTTCATCGCTTCGATACGTTAGGAAGTTCGTCGAAGTACTAGGATGGTAGGGATAATTGTCGGGTTTTCTAAATTACAGTTAATTGTGCCAGTCAATTTGGCAACAACTTGCTTTCTTTCAGTGGAAAGAACTGTTCTATAAAAATTTGCCTGAATCGATAGTGTGGTTCTACGGTTTTGTCGATTCACGAGGTCTCTTTTTACAGTTCTTTCACAGTTTCTATACGAATTGATTTTTACGCGAAACGTATAAAAGATAAAAATCTCCTTTATCATGTGTGCTACGTTTTCTTTTAAATATTTTCGTTTTTGCACAGTTTAAAATTAAAAATTACCGATAATCCTTAAAAATGAGGTAGAAACTACCGAATTTGGGGCGTGAATATTGTTTAACCTACGCAAATAATAAAGTAAATTGCAACGTTTGAAAGTTAAACATACTTTTAAGATAATGTTTCTGTCTTAGAGTAAGTATATATTTCCAGAAATAAGAAAATAACAATTTACTACAGTTAAGATAGAAATCCTTAAATTCTCTAACTTGAGATGATCGAATTGATTCATAAATGTAAATTTTCTTAGAAAAAATACACGAATATTCAAAACTACATACACAGAGAACGACGTAACTTATAAAATCTCGTATTTGCGTAAATTATTACCTATGTCTATCAAAATCATGTTGTTTTTGTACTTTCAAAGGCACTGTATTATATTCTTATTGACACAGTGGTTCGATATCCTTGGTACATATTACGTTTCAACGATCGAAACACGCTGGCTCACTCACTTTTATCGCAGTAGGCGTATTTCGTATCTTTAACAAGACCGTTAAATTGTTCTTTATCACACGGCTCGGAGTTATCGTGCTAGGCGGTTTCTGGAGATATATGCACGCACACTTACTTGTTCTCAGCACGCCCAGAAAGCCTGTGCGTGATTTCTGCTGTTTACAAAGAACATTCACATCCGAAGAGACGAGTCAGACTTTTCCGAGCGCGTTGACATCCATTTCAAAGTCGTCGTTCAATCAGCGTCAAAAGACTCGAGTAAAACACGTTCCCAACCACGCGAACCCGTTAAAATAGAATATTACATTGCAACAAAACACTTGTATAAGTCGGAATTGTTGCAACATTTTTTTCTATCAGTTTCATCATTTTGTTGGGAATGGAATTTTTTTTTTTTTTTGAAATATATTTTCTAAGATCGACGAGTTTCTACCATTATAAATAATTTATTTCAATTTTTATACGCAGTATTTTATTATATCTATTTAATCTTCTAACGATTTCTGAAAGATTTTGAAATTTTTAATACGCCAATCTTTTAATAATTCTATTTATATTGCTACACGATGTTGCATTGTTCTTACCATTGGTCCTATATTGGAAACTTGGACACAAAATTAATTCGGTTTCAGTTTTAACCAATTTCCTATTTTCACGTTATAGATTCTAAAATGTGGAAAAGGGGAACGAATTGAGATAAGGATAATGGAAACAATTATATTTCATTATACGATGTAAGTCAGGTCATCGATTTTTACTATTGACGTTGAAATTATACTTTTGTTTCGGTACAAATAAGCTTCGAAAATTTGGGAATAAATGAGGATTCTGACAGAAACATTGCAAAAATAAATTTCGGTCAACTGTATCCTACACTTTCTGCTCCGAAACGAAAACCAGAATAGACGGCCAGTGACCCTATCTCATCTGACGTTTCAAATAACGCAGAAAGTCAGATAGTACTTAGAATTAAAACATTTGTCAAGTGTCCTATTTTCATTCCACGCTGAGTAATCGACTCGTATAGAATTACATAAAAATATATCATTTTATATAAACACTTAGTTTCAAAACCTCCTAATCGTAATAGAACTTCATTAAATAATACTTAACAACCTATTTTCCCACCTTGCGTGCTAATTTCAATTCATACCATTATAATTATCATACAAATATTTTCCTACCACCTCCACCAATCTCGAACCATTATCAATCCAGACACGTGCCTCTACAGAAACCATAAAACTAGTGTGTCGTTGACCATCCGGAAAACACGGGATTGGTTGCGCAAAGGGTTGGCTCAGCATGCGTGCAATCCATCAAAGAGTCAAGAGTTGGCCCTCCTTCAATCGGCGTTAGCATTCTTCGAGGCGAGCAGGAGCGCGCGCGTGCACGAACGCCGAAAGAATCGTGCATATGCATATCGATCGATCGGTGGTCGGTCGGTCGGTCGCGTGTTACACGCCTTGCACGAACGAGCTCCAAGTATAAGTACGTAATACGCAGGAATGAAGGGGCATGCGTCACGGGACATCTGCCGCGGGCGCGTGGCCCCCGTTTGTGCCCCAAAGAGCACCGACTGAAGAGAAGGGTCCTTTGAGACAAAGAAAAAGTATGACGTACCGGCAGCTGCCGCTCACGGTGACGTAGGGCCCCCTCTGTCTACCACCGATCATCTAAGGTGAGTTCTCGATGGAACGAAGATTTACGATCGGTGATCGCGCGTATGACCGCAGCCGCACCGCCAATTCACACTCGAGGTGGCGTTCGGGGTGAAGCCACAGTATCTTTTCTCTGTTTAGAATTTGGGCCATCTATTCTTATCATTGTAAGAATTGTTTACATAGGTTTCTGATATCGAGAATAGGTGTAATGGTGTGATAAAGGGTAAATCAAATATTTTCACTGTTATGCGTATATGGTTTCTTCTGAAAGTATTGGATACAGCAAGAGTTTTGCGTAAAGAAATGGAATTTACCTAAAGGATCGTTTCATCCTTCAAATACTTCTTACTTATAACGAGAAGTTTCCTTTGCAAGTTTTCTATATTTTTCCACGTAACCTGAGTACCATAAGAGGATGCATTAGCAGTTTACTTATCTTTATTGGTAGCTCACTTTGAACAAGAATATCATAGTCTTTCATCTATTTTAAAAAGAAGTGGACAAAGCTGATTGATATTTAGTCTTTTACCATGACGTATAACTAGGTCCCTCATTATCGTAGTGTTTGACTTCTTTCCACGACTACGTTCTTACGTAATACGTGTAACTTGAAAGAGAAGAATTGAAATCTCCGATGGACGACGCAAACAAAAGCTTCGTTCAACCTGGTTTCCATTATAATTCGTCCACTGGCGATCGTAGGTACTTTTATAAACATCTGGAAAGTTTAACTTGAACGGTGGACTGACGACTTGCGAAAATATCGCGTACCAGTGGAACTTGGCGTAAGCCTCGATCCGGCTTCTTTTTTTTCACCAGTGTCTCCCCTGGCTTCCCGATAGAGACGAAGCAAAGTCCGAGAGTCCATCCTCAAAGCTTGCAGGCCGCTGAGTGCATGCCTTTCTTCTCGACAGAGACGCTAAAGAGGAAAGGAGACAAAGACAGAGGCACGCGGTAAAGCGTGCTAATCTCCCAAGTAGACACGCTAATGAAAGCTCGGATGCCACTGTCTTTCCCAGTTTTTTTTTCAAGGCTCGCTCGCTGTACGCGCATCTTTTGTCTCCCTGTTTTCAACAGAAATTAAACCCAAGACATTGAGATTCCGTACGTCGTAATAAGAATTCCTTCATTCGTCCGATAGGCATGTTAACAAATTCCAAAGTTACATTATTTCCGTGATACTGATATTTTTAGACATAGATTTCAGGAACAGGTTTTCTTATTTAATTCTGTAATGTATAGAAATTCGTGATACAGTTCAGTATACGTGAATTTGGCTGCTTTCTAATTGCATCGTTTTTGAGAAAATTGAGCTGGAATATTTCTCGACTATACGTGTACCGTCGTTACATTTGGATTAAACAAGATCGATTTTCTCGAAAATAAAATCGCCAGTTCAGTTTTGTTATTTTCGATCTTCGTCTTATTTTGAGTCATAGAATTTCCACGTTTGACCACATTTGAACCACGATTTTCGGTCCATCTTATATAATGTGCATATAAGTAGGTTAAAAAGTTAAGAGAAATCATTAAAACATTAAGAAAAGCAGTAACAAAATCAACAAGGAAGGTTGCGTTTGAATAGGCAGGAATTTGTATAAGTCAGAGTAATATTCACGTGCTAGCCAAAGAATAGCGTACTGGGATCCTTGTTATTACCTGATGGTTTCCGCGCCCCTGACTAAGGGTGCTCCACAGTACCTCTACCTTCCCAATCTCCTCGCATCTGTCAGGGCACGCGAATCGCGTTTGCACTTGAAAGATGAGGTCCGGAGAAAAAAGAAATAACACGTCCACGGTGGTACTTCCCCTTCTAAAGAGATCAATTAAACCGTTCTTGTTCAATTGCACGAAATTAATTCGCGTCAAATGGAACAATAGAAAAATATATTTTGTCCATTCTCATATTTTTCCTTCAGTTCCCGATTATTGCTGCATATAGTATGCAAAATTATACAAAAAGATTATATATTAAAAATAAAGTAAAATTATAATATATATAGAGGATGAAAGAAATTTTTATTTAAATTCCATTTCTTTAGTTCTATCGTAGTGCAACGATAAATATTATTAAATTTCATAAAAATATGAATTTGCATAAATATGCAATTAGTTTTGTTAATTGATCATTTTTACAGAATAGTTTCGTTAATTTACGTTTATTAATTTTTAAGTTTTGATACTTTAACAATTCTTCTGGAATGTTATGGATTATAGTTAGAGATTGAAGGATGATAATTTAATATTCTTACATGTTGTTTGTTATGAAATTATCTGCTTACGGAGAAGATTTAACTCTGCACATTTCTAGACGCGATGAAAGCACATGTTAGAATAATCAAGTTTACCTGAAAGAAATAATTAATTATCGTGAGTTGGAGCATAACTGCGCTCGTCCGCCAACATGACATTTCATTTCCTTTACAAACAGTGTAAACATCCTCCATTCCCGCGTCTGCTGAATATTTGAACGTCTGTATAAATATGTCGCGACTCGTATTTTTCCTGACCCCACCCTTCAATTTCAAAGCGTCAATTATTCTTGTCCATTATACCGCGCATACTCTTCCACGGCTCGTAAAAGTTCCGTGATATGAATGTCTTGACCACGATTTAATTCTTTGAGCTAAATATCAGGATTTTTGACAGCACTCAACACGACACAATTATTTTTAAATCTGAAACATAATACAACTTTTATTGCAGAGGTTTCTTACGTGACAACTAAAAATCATTACACTTATCAAATCAAACGACGTTAATATTACAAAAAATATTACTGAAAATTCGGAACGCAATTTACTCACATCGTTATAAGACTTTGTCTTATAAACTTCAAAAGGTTGAACCATTAATAGTCAATAGTCATTTCTGACTACCGTTTCGCAAGCTTTTAATCGAATCAAATCAAAAACAGACACTTTATGAGTATCGTATACACGACACAATAGGAGTAAACTAATAGATCCACAAGTCAAGTCAAATAATTTACATAAGCGAAACATTTATAATACTCCCCTTGTGGGAGCTTTTAATCCTTGCACACGTTAATCTCTAAGTACCTTCGAAACGTTTCCATCCTGAAAGATTTTGACTGCGACGATCTTCCGCGAAACATTTTTGCTCGAGTCATTCGCCGGCGGTTTTCATGAGCCGAAAGAATTGCACAAGGGGTAGCGAAGGGGTTATTCCTTGTTGCAAGACAGAATTCCGAGAGTGGCAGGGAGAGAGAAACAGAGAGGATCGAGAGCACAATGACCGCAGCGAATCACGAGTGAATTTGAGAGCGAAATCGCAGGATATTGTTTGCGAGACAGATGCATCATACACATCGAGAGGAGAATGTGAGCTGCTGTCGATGAAAAGGATTCGCAAAAGGGCCCAGCAGAGCAAAGCCGCGATTCCTTTGCATTCGTCTATTCGGGAAGAACCCTTTCATTTGCATCTGTCTCCGAAATGCAAAAAGGCCTTTTCCAAAATACAGATGTTCCTAACCGGCGGGTTAGTCCGCGAGCAGCCGCTCAAGTGGAACAGAAAATAGGATATTGTGCGTTCTTCGGCTTCCTCCAAGACATTCGTTTCCACCTTCCTGGTAACCTTCGAATCTCAATTCGGTCGTAGGAGGGACAGATGTGACCAGCGATCATCTGCTTAACCCTTCGATCGAAGAAAATCACGCTTGACGAGCGATGTTTTCAATCGCTTCCGCTCACGGCGAATAGACGATTTTGATAGGCATTTTTCATAAAAGTGACGAACTACCATAAACATTTCTCTGCGTTGTACTCTTATTCTTCCCGCGAAGAAATTGTTTTATTCTCTGAAACTGTTTGGTTTGGAATGTCAGAACTTCAGGTATTAAAGACCAAAACCAATAAAGACAGTCAAGTAATTTTGAAATTATAGGTAAATATAAACTAGCAAGTTGGTTGATAGACGTACAGTAATATTCACAATCAGCTTACTGTGGATTTTGTGAATTTAAATTTTAGGCTTGCATCGGATAGAAAATATAGGAAGAAAAGATTCGACGAAATAATCTTGATATAGGAGATCGTGGTTTATGGTTATGCTCCTGTCACACGACAAATTAATCAATTAATTATTTTTAAATAAGCAGCGTCGACACTTGGCCGAATTTTTCCGCTTGTAATTCTCATCGTTAGAGCACACAGTTGTATACATGGACGCGTTTATCGGTGTTGCGTTTATCATCGTTAAAATATTTTGCATCGAGTGTCAATGCGCGTTTTAATGTTATTTGCTATCGCGCGACCGTGATTATCGTTGGTCGTTGGAAAGCTATTAACGGAAGAAGCAACCGTGCACGCGAGTAGAAGAGAAGGAGCTCGGAACAACGAAAGAAAGGGAAGGTGAAAAGAGGGTTGACGGGGGAAAATCGACGAAAGAACGTGGAAGAAGGTAGACAAAAAGAACGGAAACGGAACCACGGTGATAATGCCTATTTGGCATTTCGATTATCGAGATCAAAAAAGATTTTCAGTTCGTAGTTCATAGGTACGTGCGCGTATTAGCTGACAGCTCTGAAATTGCGAAAAAAGAAGAAAACACAAGATGGGACCGCTTCACGAACGGTGAGACGCAAGCGCAGAGGTGCAGAAAAAGAGAGTACGCGTTAGATCGAGTTTGCTGATTTTCTGTCGTACGTAAATTCTTCGCCTTTTTTCCACCTCGCCTCGCCTCCCGCCACCTCGGCTTAGCCGGCAATGCCGCCGTCGCCCAACCTCTCCCCCTTGGTCAGATTCCATCCTCCAGTAACCATGCTCCTGGAATGCGAGGTCGAGGGGACGGGGGGTAGCGTGCGCACTTTTTGCGCGGAGATTTTTCGCAACGCCCTTCGGCTTGTCCTCCACCTCCACCTGTGCCACTGGCAGTAACCCCCTCCTCCACAGCCTGCCGCTAGCCTAGCCGCGTTTTTTATTTTACCCCGCACGTCGCCGCTCGGACCGTGCCGGGCGATCAATGAATTGAAGCGTCCGTCCTTTTTCCTTTTTTTTTGGTCAGCTCCTGCCTCTCCTCGTTCGACGCACTGCCGCCTGCACATTTCCATCTCCTTTGCACCACGTTCCATCTCGCTTCGACTCCGCTCGAATCAACCTTCTACCTCTGTCCCTCTCGTGTTTCGTCCACCTCTTTCTTTCTCCCGATTTTCCTGCACTCTCTCTGCATCTCCTCTTTCTATCCAACGGTCTTTCTCTTTTGCTGCCGGTGCCGGTATTCGTTCGTTCGTTCATTCGTTCGGGCCTCTCTCTATCCGCATATCTCATTCTATTCCCATATCCTCCTGTTTCTCCTCTCCGTTATCGTCCTTCTCCACCTCCGCCGAGCTGGTCCACCTCTGGTCCTTCTCGTTCCTCATCCGACTCACCCTTCCGCGTTCGAGAGAAACGGACTGGAAGCTGTCCCGCTCGCACCCTGATCGCCCTTCTCTTTCGCAACGTCGTTCCACTAACGGCCTATCCGGCCCTATCCTTTCTCCGTCTCTCTTCGATGCTCGCCGGACACAGCCACCCTCTCTCTGTTTCCCTCTCCACACATGCACGCACTCACACACGTGACCGGTTACCACGGTGCATATACATTCCACATGCACCTGCACGCATGCAACCCTCGCGTTTCGCGATCTCGCATCGCCAGATAAATCTCACTGACGCTTACGTGCGAGCGACAGAGAAAAAGGGAGGCTCGACGAGAGATAGAGAGGATGAAGACTGGTGCATGCGCCCTGGAGAGGGAACATTACCTTTCCATATATGTATCCGTACTTCTTTCCCTCTCTCTCTCTCTCTCTCTCTCTCTCTCTCTCTCTGGCAATTTTTCTCTTTCTCTCTCCCACTATCCGATGCCTTTTTTCGTCTTTCTTTTTCACGTTGCACTTTTATTTCGACAAAGATCCCCCTCGAAGGTTAATGCGAATTTCCACGTAAAGTGACTGATGCGCCTTCGAGTAATATGGCGCGGTTGAGCGCGAGACGCGTGACCGTAAACAACCGATCCCACCGGAAATGGACCAGACCCCTGCTCACAGACCGGCGCTGTTTCTCGCGAGCTTCGGATTTTCAGGGGAAAATGATTGGAATCGTCGGATGAAAGGCAATCGATGCCAGTCCTTCCGGGAAAACTCCTCGAAATTCGTCGGCGAAGAAACGCTTTTTCCGCTGTCATTATTCTAGCTCGGAATGGAACGTTGTTACACGAGACACGCAATTAATTAAAATGACGCGTAAAATTCCATCAAACGGAGCTCGTTGATGCTAAAACATAAAAATGTCAAAGTGGCCTTCCTAAAATTTGAGATATGAATCTCACGCAAAAGATTTGTTTCATTTTAATGTTTAAAGGGACGGTTCGATTTAAAAGGAATTGATGGAAATGAAACGATTCGTAAAGTCGGAAGATGTGTTATATCTTGAGAAAGTATCGGAGTGTTTTTTGCGTAACGGCAATATGAAAAAAAAAAAAAAACATTTGCAATTAGTCGAGTCGACTAACATAGGAATATTTCTATAGGGGGGAAAAGATACACAAATTCCGAAAAATTATTACCAACGCGCGCTCTCGTATCGGTGTTTCAATATTTTCAGAGATTCACTTATCTCTCTGCAGCATTCCTGCTCTGTGTTATTCTTCAGAATTTTGTTTTACATACTTCCATATCATATATTGCGGTGGCACAGCCGCGTGCTCCACAGGCTTGCAAAAAGCGCCTCCCCTAGAAACCTGTGGCAGCGACAAATGTAAAATTTATAATGTATTACGTGCTCGCGAATATTGTGACACGCTCGCGTCCGGTTATCATGTATAAAAAAAATAAAAATAAAAAGCAAGCGCAACAAGGCAAAACAAAAAAATACATATATATATATACAATTGCACAAAAATAGCGACGTGATAAAAATAATAATTATGTTCTTCTGCCTGGTATAAAATTGCCGGTCCCCACCCTTTCTTTTTTTGTCTCTGTTTCTCCGCATCTCCGTCCCTATCTCTCTAAAAAGACGTAAGTTTATTCATTATCCTGGACGTACAGTACTGGACAGTAGTCGACTGGACAATTGGACTGCCAACCCCATCGAGGATAGCCTGGGAGCTCCGGCGGCAAATAAAATCGTATTTCATCCCCTTGCCGGCGAAAATTTTGTCTCTCTTTCTTGCCTCCTCGCTCTCTCTCGTGTCCTCTCTTTTCGCGGCGCAAGCTCGTACATCAAAGCTCGTATGCGTCTATCTTCCTCCTCGAATGTTGCTGCTGTAGCTGCTACTGCTGCTGCTGCCGGTGCTGCTGCTGGTACTGCTGCTACCGGTGCTGTTGCTGGTGCTGCTGTTGCCCTTTCTCTCGCGTTCCTCGCTTCTCTGCCGACCCATCAGCTCGACTCCCCCACTGCTCACCCCCGTGAACCCCCACATTGCCCATACCCCTTTTGCCGCCCTTCCGACCGCCACCCACTCAAGCCCATCCTGTGTACAACTCATAAACTTTTGTACCGAGATTTAGTAGTTGGAAGCTAACTTCCGGTTCTCGTGACACTCTCCTCTGTCCAGTGTCAGGCGTTGACGACGCCAATCGAGAAATCGCCGTGTTGTTACTGCTCGTTTTCAAACACCCGCCGCGCAGCCACGCTAACCATGCGTTGTGTTCTCCTCACCGTAAACATATTTACCTGTTTATTCCCCTGTATCGACAGCAGCGATATTCTTTCATAGATGTCGAGGCGTGTTTCAGTAGATCGTATCCGATGTATTCTTCATAATAGTAGTTTCTTGCTTTTTCAATGTTTTCGTACTTGGCAAAGCGAAGACTGCGCTAAGGATGTTTACCTGTTCGTGGGAAATTAGAGAAGCAAAGAATTCACAATATAATACAGAAAGTTACGTTGAATATCTAAAACATAGTAATCGTTAAAATATCTAACCGATAGAGACTGGACTCTGTATTTTAATTATTAATGTAATAATATACATTTTCATAAACACATCAACAATTCAGTGATTAAACTTCGTATTAACGAAAAACAGAAGATATAAGATACATAACTAACGAAACGAAATTCAATTTTTCTTTCAAATATCCCTCCGTACGTAAGAAGGTAGACTTCTAAATGATTTCAAGGGGCAAAGTAATCAGTCGCGCAAGAAGTTAACCCGAACGCAGCATCGCGATTTATTTCAACCCTTTCATGGCCCAGGCTGGCTTCGGGACGCAGAATGCAAACCCCGGCGGTAAAGCTAGCTGACCACCAGTGGTTTTCATCGTATAACTCGATTAGCCCTGAATTCTCTCTTTTTCGATATAATTCAACGCCAATGCAATTTTCAGTAATTACGATAGAGAGCGTCGGACAAAAGAGGACAAGGCAAAAGGGAGGGGCGGTGAACCCGGAGATCCCATCAAACTCGCGGAATCCCATCTTTATGAGACTGGAGGACATTGCAAATCGAGTTTTCGTTTACATCCATGAGCATGGACTTCGCATGGAAGGAAAAAAACAACTGGACGATTTGCGAGAAAACGACAATTAGATCATCCGTCGCAGACGATCGCAGGCAAAGAAATACACTGCTATGGAAAGACTCGAGCTTAGCGAGGTCTCCATTTTGTCTCAATATTCGACGTCTTAAGCGCGTTAAAGTCAAACGCATTTCGTTTCTGAGAATTGAAAATTTTGTTAAGTCGGCGATAGATCGACGTCCTCGTTTTTCCATGGCGCGATAAACGGAACGCTAACGCTCAAAAGGTAGAAGAGAAACACGAAGGGGGTGTAGGCTGAAATACATTTCCGCGCTGATTCTTCGAAGCGGTTGACAGAGCTTAGAAAGCTGGTTTCTCCTTTCTGAATACGGCGGAGACCTTACTTATTAGACTCAAATTACAGGAAACTAGGTTGGAGGAACGTTTTTCAACCAGCTTTATTCAACGCGGAAGAGATTACAAGTACAAGGAGAACTCGCGGTCCGCCGTCACGAGGCGGAAGCTGTACGCCGCTTTCGACGTTTACTTACGCGCTTCCTCTCCCACGCGAGCGTAGGTCTCGCCAATTAAAAAACCCGACTTCTGCCAATGCAGTTTCGCTAGGCTCCCATTTGTGACTGACAGTTTTCATCGGTGCGCTTGCCGCCTGCCGCGTTAAAAAAGAAAGCCTCACCACCCTGGAGCAGAGTGAGCCAGGTAGAAAGAAAGGCGGGCGCAAGGGAAGGAATGAAAGAAGGAGAGGAAAAAAACCATTTCCCGAAAACCCTTCCGAGCGTACACATCAAAAGCGTCAGGCCGCGGCGGATGCGAAGAGAACGGTCCGCCCTCTTGGCACACACTCGAAGGTGCGCTCCTAATTGCGTTATCCGCGGCGAGAGGAGAAACGAAATGAGGGAAAAAACTGTTATAATTTTTAATTGGAGAACGCAACTGTCGTCCATCAAATTGGACCATTTGGCACGTGGCTGCCACGCGAGACTCCCGTTAAACACCCCATGCAGCGTACACCGTTAGGGTCTACGCTACGCGTTTTCCTCCTGGAACTATAATAACAGGTGCTACGTATAGTAATTATAGTGTAGCATTTCGCATTGGAACGCACAAATATCGGCGGCCATTAAGAGGACGTAGTGCGCGTTCGAGGATACCTTCCGATGACGAGGAGATTTATGACAGTGATCGATAAATCGGAGAACACTTTGTCTGGAATTCGAACATAGTTATTCTTGTACTCGTGTTAAGATTTGCATTTTCTTGATATTTAGAGAATACAACTGCGAGATCTGATACTTGACTCTCTTGTATCTTGTACACTCTTCTTGTATCTTGCGCGAGACACGATAGTTGGATCCCTTTTCTTGTATTTTATATGAAATATACTGCCTTCCTCAGCTGAAATGCCTAGCATTGTTTTTTTTTTTTTTTTTTTTTAAGATGGGCATATTTGTAGCTGTGTGTTGTCTCCTTTAAGCAAAGTCGTATATATGTATGTATGTATAGGATGTTATGAAATAGCGATTAAATGTTTGAAATTGAACGAAGAAAAACAAAATCGACGCAGAAGATAATAAAACTTCAATTTTCTCGAATATTTTGAAATAATAGTAAAACGTTTTAATTATCGAGGACGATGCGATAGGTAGATCCTTGTATTTTCTTTTTTTCATGTTTCTGTAGATATAAAGAGTAGCAGGAAAAATGAAGTTGGCGTTTCTATACATTCGTTAAATAATATTTGTTACGAAATGACCATAAAACTTTCTCCACGTGGATATTATTAAAACACGTTTGATTAAATGCGACCAACGATGTTTGAATATCATCGGTTTTTTCATACTTTTTGTTCGAATAAGTATTTAACTTTCCAACAAGAATTCGTAACGTAGTAAAATTTCAAATTAAGCGTCTTGCTTTTATAATTAAACGATATGAATGAGAAAAAAGATTTCATCAGTCGCAATCAATTATTGGAAAATGAAGAGACAGCAGATAAACATTATAAAAGTGCTCGATATAAAACGTTCGTAATATGTAAAATATAAAAGATGTCTATGTACTTGTTTGCTTTTGTTTTTAAAAGAAATTTAGTCATTCCAAGAAAGATATACAATCCAAATACTGTTTATGCGACATTTCTTAGAATACATTAATATCTGTAGTTCAAAGTTTTACCATACTTCTCTAGTAATCTCTATATATCTGCATAGATGTATATTTCTGCATATTTCTGCGTACTTTCGTATGCTTAAATTTCTTATAAATGCGTTAACTTGCGCAATCTACTAATCAGACAGCAGTCGCAGAGAATCGAAAGTGATTTAATATCGACGAGCTTGCGTCAAGGCTGTCGTGAATGATTGAAAAAGCCATTAATGCGTTTTCTTGACCGGATCTGTTGCCTAATTTCTGTCAGAGTTTTCGGTCGCCGCCTGTCGACGCGGAACAGACGCGGTCAAACAGATTCTTTCCATTTGTTTCGATTGGCGGACGATTGGCGCGCGTACTCACGATCGGACTCGGAATCGAATCCTGAATTTTGCATGCGAGGAGGGGCCGTGCAGTATTCGCTCGTGCCACATCGCAGGAAATCTCCTCTCTCTTCGTTATGGCGAGTGAAAAAAAATGAGAACCAGAGAGAGAAAAAGGGAGGAAGAGAGAAAGAGAGAGAGAGAGCTTTTGTCGCGTTTGTAAATCGAATCCGTCGTCAAGTGCTCGTTCATATTTCACGCGGCAAGCTGCGAACGTTGTTCTCCGGTTGGAGAAGCTATCGAGAACGTCGCTGTCGAATGGTCAGAACGTTCGGTTCTTCGAATAGTGATGGCTTCTCGTTGTTTGATGGCGTTCGTTGTTTTGGTAGAGCTTGACATTCGTTTTCGTTGTTCCGTGATAAGGTTCGGCTAGACGACAGCTCGTCGATTATTGCAGGATATATGACGATCTCTAATGCTAAATAAATTTCCTGGATTGTGTAACGATAAAGACTAGATAACGTATATCGTCTGCTTTAAGTATTAGGATGCTTGCTTATGTTTAATGTCGATTGAATGCTTGTCGCATCTTTTGTTTTCTAGATATTTTATTGTTGATCTGTTGTTTCATTCACGTATCTTAGAATGTAAAATATGACAAGAAGTAAAATTAGGCGTGATAGCCTTCAGGGCTTCTAAAATCGAATTTAAGATGCATTTTACTTTTGTTCTTTTTGTAGTCTGTAAATATTTATCAATAACGAAAACTTTTCGTACCATCGGGTATCTTAAAAATGAGTATGATAATTTCATAAAAGTTGTGCAAGTAGACGTACAGGATGCTAGTATAGTGGAAAAGTTAATTCTTACAAAAAAATTAATACCCAATCGTGTAACACGAATCTCAATATTTCAATAAATTTGGTTTCCACGACTGACGTTTATTATCGATCGAATTGCTCGTAGTTCAACAATGAACACCAAAACAGAAATGTCTGTTTATTTATTCTATCTCTACCACGTAGGTTTATGACGTGATTTGTGTAAAGGGAAGTTTTCCCATACGGAAAAATAGATAAGCTACAGTGATTAGTTGAATGCAATCTAATAACTCGTTTTGAATAAAGAGAGAATGTATGGAATAAAGAAGAAGAATCTAAATAGGAGAAGAATAAAGGTAAAATATAAGAAACTAATAGCACACGTAGATTCGTACAACGAGAGAAGAAAAATAGAGAAGATATACGAAATAAAAGTCATGTATATTTTCTTAAACAGAGATAACACATTCTAGTATACAAATCGTCAAAGCAGAAATGCATTGTTAAAGAAATACGTTACGTAAAAGTACGGGGAATTCACGATGAACGTAGTGGAATTGACGAACAGGAGAGCAGATACCAAGAATATTGATCGAATCCCATAAATCCTCATCGGTGATGTCGATAATCGGAGAATCCAATAATCGAGTCGCGAGGCCGACGTGCACAGCTAACAATCGCGGAAAAACGAAGAACGCGAGAAACGAAAGATCGCTTTGCATTCGAAACCTGGACAATCCACGAGGTATTTGCAAACGTAAAAGTTCGGTCGGAGAAAAATGGCGATTATTCGGACGAAACGATAAGAGCGGAGGGAGCTTGTGCCGCTTGAATTGCTCGATCTTCTTCTGTGTCGGTGGCGCGTTCTCGCAAAAGAAACTGGTAAACGGGGAATCGGCGTGTTCTCCATAATTAAGGAAGACCGTTTAAAGCTTACACGATCCGGCGAGTTTTCGGGGGTTGAATTGTAACTTTCTCATGAGGAAAGAAACGCGCAAACGGCTCGGTGCTCGAGATTTAACGCATTTGCCGCGCTGCGGGCCGCGTTGCGGTTCATTCTTCCCGTGATTTCGCGTCCACTGATGCGTGTCCAGCCAGACTTTTTCGACGAGCCTCGCCAGCGCGTATCCGCACGCATCGAACCGCGGCTTGCCTCGCCCGAATATTCGTCTCTACACATACACACCGGCTTTTTTAATCTATATCTATATCTATACACACGTACACAGGAGCAGTAGCGAGCGCACGCGCGCTCTCGCTTCCACTCACATAGGAGGCATGCACACGCACACGAAGAAAGAGAGAGAAAGGAGAAACAGAACGCACAGAGCGCGCTCGCGAAACCAGCCAGGAATTTTCTACCGTCGTCGTCCTACCATCGTCGAATCCAGAATGCCGTCGTGAATTCTGCATAATGCACGGGCCACGCTCGGCCGAGCTTCCTGCATAAAATAATCTCTTTCCGCGATCGCGATTCGCGGCCCAAGCCGGCCAAGTGAAAGAGTGGCAGATGTCACGTTGCCGCGTATTTTTCACCGACCCACTCCTACCCTCTCCGCCTACCGGTCCCTCTCCTTTTTACCTACCCTGCCTCTCCCTCGTGCCGTATTTTCTATCCATCGTCCCTCTTTTTCGCGGTTGTCGTCGGCTGGGACGAAACGTGAGCCGAGGGAAAGAGAGGGAGAAAGAGTGGCATAAACGGAGAGGAAGAGGAGGAAGAGATGGAGGAAGAGCAGAAGGATGGATAGGAAAGATGAGAGAGAAGCGTTGTTAAAAATGAGAGAGAAAAGGAGAGAGACAAGGGGGGTGGCTACACCGGGGTGGCAGTGTAACGGCGTGGTACGCGGGAACGTGCGTTACGCGCGTGTACGTGTGCTGACGTACGTGAGAGGGCTGGGATTACGGGAGGATAAAGAGAGAATTCGAGAGTGGCGATGAAAAATCATTTCGAGCCCGCTACCGAACCTTCGGCACGACGATTATTATCGTTATTAGCCGAACCGGTGCAAATTCGACAAGAAAAAAAGGGATGGGTCGTATGGCCTTCGTACGGGAAGACGCCTGGTTTCTAGGCATCGATGACGTTGGATCTGAGGATATTAATGAATTACGGTCGTCCTTGCGGAGATATAATCCGTCGGACTACGACCACAGCGCAGACAAAAATGAGCGAAACGGATATCACTTTTGCTCGGCTGCTGTCGACATTAATGCCTTGTTTCCTGGGCGGCACGGCGGCGATGGTTTTTAATTAATACTTGTTATGTCTGACTAGCGCGCGCTGCCGGTTCTTTCGTTTGGTGAAACACGGATGATATGTTGTTTGCACGCCGGGACAACGGACGCGGCGCAACACAGGCAGGATTAATGGGAGACGGTCCGATGATGTAATTCCAGGAACGTTTGATATTTCGCTGGCGCGGTAACAACGATTTTTTTCTTTTTTCTTCTATTTTTACGCGCGCGTGTATGCGTGTGTGCGTGTGTCGTTCGTTCTCTGTCGGAGGATCAAAGGTACACGAAACGCCGACGTATCGATTCGAGACTCGCGGAGAACACGACGAAAGTCTTCACGGAGATCGGCGATAAAAAATTTTTGTAATTATCCTTTGTTATCCGATTATCGAACGTTTCGATATATTCGCGAATAAAGAGGCGGTTATCGTGTAAAACGTCATTTTCTGGGTATATTAAGCGGCGGACAGGGGAAAACGAACGGCTACAATCTTTTCAACGGGAATCAAATATTCCGAAAGACACGGCGTGCAAACGAGGTAAAAGAGAGATGGAAAGAGGGAAAGAGGAGCAGCAGGAGGAGGAGATGGTGGACGCGGCACTATATGACGACGGCAGACAAATTAACTCTACGCGTTGGCGAGCGCATATTTTCCTGAAATTAATAAAAAAATAACGGATAGCGGATGCTTCAAGCGCACACACAGCAGCACGTTACATGCACGCATAATGCGCATAAAAAATCCGGTGCGTCGGGTTCGTTTAAAAAATTCAACGTATCCGGGCTTCTAGCCACGATGCTGGACGATTTTATATGTAAAAAAGAAAAAAAAAAAAGACAACCAGGACGTCAGGAGTAGGGAAAAACGAAGAGAGCGAGAGTAAGAGAAAAAGTACGGGAGAGAAAATTCGATAGAAAAAAAGAGGCGGGGAAGATGTTAAAGGTAGGAGAAAATTAATCGCGATTTACTCGATGAACCATCGCGTAGATAAAGCGCGAACGTTCAAGGGTCGGCAAAGAAACGAACACAAAAACGGCCCTTCGTCAAAAGAGAATCGCGTTTCTGCGATGCATTAGCGACATACGAACCCATTATTTTTCACGAACTTAATCTCCCTTCGAAATGGAAAATCGAATTCGCGTACGCGAGTTTCGCAGCGCGAAAAGAGAAAATCGCAGCGAGGCAAGCGATCCCGGTGAACACTCGCATCATCCTCGATCACGGTCGACCATCCTCAAAGCTTTGAAGAGTGGCGTGGATTTATCCTAGACCGGTATTCTAATGAGAGTCCAACACGCTCAAGGACAGCGAGCCGCGTGGTGCAGCTCTGCTTGGTGCGGCTCAGCGTGGCGCGACGGTGACGACGGGTTTCGGGAGTGGGAGACGTAGGAGAGAACGACGGCCGAGGACGAATTAGCCCAGCGGATTAGCGTCCGCATATTTTTGCAAAAACGAGATAATGCAAAAAAGCGTGCTGACCGGTCCAGCCAGGCTGGTACGGATGCTGCGTAGTAGAAAGGCAGGTAGAGGAAAAGGGGTGGTTGGGTGAGGATGGTTCGTGACGGACGGAGGGCAGGAGGTGGAGGAGGTGGTCGGAGGTGGATGAGGGGGCTGCGTCGGGGGTGGAGGGCGTGGCCAGGCGGCCTCTGGCAGGTTTCAAACGAGAAAGAGAAAGAGGAACCGCGTTTCCGTGGTACCAGAACTCGTGAGAGCGAGAGCCAGAGAAAGAGAACGGCATAGCAGAGCAGAGCAGAACAGAGCAAAACAGAACAGAACAGAGTAGAGCAGAGCAGAGCCGCGGCGATAGGAAAGAGGGCGAAAGAGAGAAAAGCGGTGAGATCGAGGGAAAGAGAGGAGGGAAGAGGGACAGAGAAGGTGAGATCGTAGAGAATCGTGTACGGATAGAGAGGAGCGGAAAACGACAGAGAACGAAAGAGATAGAAAGAGGGAGGACGATGAGAAAAAGTTATAGATGCATCGTTTGCATGTGGTTCACGTACGTGTCCCGACAAGACGCGTGTGTATTGGTGCGTTGCATACGTGACACGTACGTGCACGCCACGTATGCAGCGGCGCATATACGATCCCACACGTTCAGACAGATATATACACGTGGCCGCGTATCGAGCACGGACCTGTGTGCGTTTAACTATAGCCAACGTGGCCCGTGGGGCAACTGGGGGATGGGGTGGGACAAAGGGGTAAAAATCATTGCGCGGTCCAGCCTCGAGGCTGATCGATGGTTGCTGCACTCACCCCTGCATCTACTACCCTCTACCTCTCTGTACCCGTACCCTCGACGACTACCCTATACCACCTACATCCCTCCCCCCGCGCTCACATTCACTGATCCCTGGGACTCACTGACTGGCCAGACAAAAAATGGCCGGTTCGAAGCCCATCCGCCTCTGCCCAGGCTGACGTCGGGTGTTTGATGACCTCGGGGTGGCAAGAGAGGCCCGGGAGGTGAAGGGTGTAACTACGAGTCAGGGTGCAACCGACGGCGGGGGACGGCTGGTGCACCCGAGGGCCGACGGCCGGAAAACCGACACCCTCCACCCACTACAACCCTCTACCCACCGACCACCCTCCCGACCCACCCTCGCGTTTCGACCACCTACAAAAGGGTGGACGCCGGGAGGGAATCGATGACGGTAGATGATTTTACGTAGACTAGTTCGCCGGTCAACTCTGCCCTCTTTTCGTGGATTCGGTAGCTTCACGATTCGTAGCGAACCAGCCAACATGTTCCAAGCCGACGCCGTCATCGTTGCACGCCTCTTTTCTCACTACTCTTCTCGTGTTTTTCAAGCAGTATCGTTTGATGAACAAGATAGAGGATCGACGTTCTTCAGAACGGACGAGAGAAAGAGAGAGAGGGAGAGGATCATAGGTAAAGAAAACGAGAAGCAGTTTGAAGGATTTTCTTTTCTTCCCTCATTTCTCTTCTTTTTCTTCTTTTCTCTTCTTTCTTCGTGCATTTCACAATTCGCATGCAATTTGTTTAGCGGTCGAATAGATATTGGACGATCTACTATCGACGAACTTCTCGCTTTTCGTACGATTACTATCCAATATCAAGAAAGTGTTTCATCATACCGAAACGTTCGATTTACATAGCTCGATCACGCGTATACTGCGTGTTTTAAAACTACGCGCTTGTTGACACGGTCCACTTGTCCGATCGCAAAAGTATCCTTATTTCGCACGATGTTTCTACATTTTGTAAACTCCGTCGATATAACATTCTGGAAAAAAGAAAATGTAAGTAAAACGAAATGGAAAAAATACGGCCGACCAGCCAAAGCCGTTCCCTTCGATGTAGCCTCTGGAAATTTCGATCCCCAAACGATGCTTTACAGGCGGCCCTCTAAAGTCGATCGTTGGTAACCCCTTGCCGAAGCTCTTTCCGCGCGGCAAACTGGCGAAGTTCAACGCCAATGACACGTCGTCAGGGCCGTTAATGATGCGCCCCTACCCCCGAGCCAGCGGCGCCTACACTCGACTCCGATCCTTAGGTTCACACCCCCGGAGACAAAACGCTCCCTCTGCAACCGAGGCGTCCTAAACGGATGTGTGTATGATAGAATTTCTTCCGTCATTAAGAAAGCCTTACAATGTATACGGGTTTCTAAGCGCGACCGTACAACTCTCGTCCGTATCGTGAGACGAGGTGTCGCGCCACGGCGTGTGTCGCCGTGGGACAAAACTTTCGCGATCCTCGGGGCGACGAAAGTACACCGGGTCCACCCCCGCTCACCCCTTTTTCGTAGTATATATCCGCGGTGTCTATTGAAGTAACGGTAAACGCGACTCGTGAAAATTCCTCGCACTTTGCGCTCCAGATCCGCCAGGTTTCTTGTCTCCTCTTTCTTTCTCCCTTCCGCCTTTCCTCGTGCACCCATACAGCCTTCTTTTCCGCTCCCGTCACGCTTCATCTTCGAACCACCACGCTTTTTTTTCTCCCCCGCGAAACTGCTGGCTCAATGGTTACGCGCGTCCCGCGTCTACGCTCAGGTGACGACTCCAGTCGGAAAGGGGTGCGGGCGGTACCTGGTGTCGTTGTCTGCATTATGCACTGAGTTTTCCACGCGGAAGGGTAGAACGGAGATGTTCATCGGTTCTTCGTGCCGCAAGAGCATGTTACAGTTTGATATTTTTTCTTTGTTCCGACCGGCCTTTAGAGATACGTCTCCTCGTGTCTTGCTAGTACCTGCCATGGTTTTTTCTCACTCGAAGATACCCTCTGATACGTATACGTATACGAGTCGGTTTTAGACCCCGTCGCCATGGCTCTGACGGCTATTTGTCTCGAAAGGAAGAGACTCCCGTTACTCGGTTAACCAACGAGAACTATATTGGCATTCACCGTTTCCGCGTTCGCAGTTTCGGATATTTAGATCGGAAAAGTGAGAGCTATATACATGGACGTATATACATCACGACAGAAAGTCGGAGACCGTGTTAAAATGAATCGGATTTTTATTCGCAGCCGAATACTTTCAACGAACGCCCCATTCATTGGAAGCTTCTTTAATAGACGATATTGATCTTTCGCTGCACGATTATACAATTGTATTGGCACCTATTGAAGGTCCATTTTATATATAACTGCCGCTTCGTCCTACAAACTGGTGAACGAACTTATTCGTATTATCGATTGGGCCAATTGTATCAGATCGAAATTTAGTTTCAATTAGAATTGAAAGTAGCCTCGTAGGAAATAAACCATACGATAACTGATATCCGAGCAGATCGGCCGTAAACGGTATACAGAAGTTTATTACTGCCTCAAGTTGCACGACTCTATCAACTTGTGTATACGGTAGCATCGCCTCTTCCCCAATAAAACCGATCAATTCATCGGCGAAGCATTCGTTACAACTCCATCGACGATCCATCGCTCGGCGCTCTTGCCTCGATCCTCCTGCAGCGGTTATAACACGGCCACGCGTTCAATCGGGTCTAGATACTCTGACATGGTAGGTAGCGTATGGCAAAGTACGGCAAAGTGTCCCATCGCGTTTGGATACCGGTCCGTGCCGCGTCGACATACCGGCAACCCTAACCAAGCCGAGTCGATTCAGAAAGCGGCGTAGGAGCAAGAGAGGGCAAGAGGAAGAGTATATGGATATAAAGTAGCTCGAGCACGGCTGATAGAGACGGAGAGAGAGAGAAAGAGAGAGAGGTGGTTCAGGCACGTTCGTGAGAGAGAAGGAGGGAAGCGAAGAGAAAGAACTCCAACCCGGCCTAACCTACCCCAATCGAGGGCTTACGTTGGAAAGCTTGTACGGCACAACGCAGTGCGCGGTGGAGGCAACGGCAGGAGAATCATCGAAAAGCCCGGCGCTTTGCTGGGTGGTGCAGGGTGAACGAGCTACCGGTGCGCGGTCATTGAATGGACGGAAAAGGGAGTAAAAATCATTGAAAAGCGATGACTGCAGCCCGACGCTGGCAGAGTGGATCATCGAATGACCAGAGGCCACCCCAGCCCGCTTCTAGCAGCCGCCCTCGTGTGGACCCCGCTTTCATGATTTCTACTGGAAATTAGCCAACTGGCTAACGACCAAATAGGAGCCTTTCGCCTTCTCCCTTCCTCCCTGTACACCTCTTGTCTCTGAATCTCTGTCTCTCCTCTTGCCCGCCCTCTCACCTCTGTTCTCTCTTCCTGGCCCGACCGTCTGTCCCTCTCTATTTCTCATTCTCTTTCCTCTCGCGAACGCACCCTGTGTCGATCGCCTGTCCTCTCTCTCTCTCTCGTTCCCTCTCTCTTTTGCTCTCGAATTTACGCCCTCCGCCGGTGCACCCTGTCGCTCGATCGGCCGGCCATGTCTGCGTTTTTATTTCGCCAACTCTCCGGCAGTGGCACGATCGTCCGGCCAAGTCCTTCCTCGCTGAGATTTCACCCACCCAGCCTGATCAATGATCCAAAACTTTCAGCAATTACTATTACGAACTAAGTTCGAAACTAAGTTTAACCATTCGTCTGATTTCATATTTTTAGTTAATCTTCTTGAAGGAAACCTTGGGGAATCTTGAAAGCGAGGAAAGATCGATAAAGAAGAGAAATTATATATATTACGTATGCGTATATCGCGTAATATACATAATACGGAGAAACAATACGGAGAACATTTTTTTATAAATATTACAAATTAAAATATTAATAATTTAGCCCTGTCGTTATATGTTATCGTTCCGAAGAAAGTAAGCTTAATAATCTAATCTACTTAAAGGTATCAAAGAAGGTTGGAAAAGAACGGGAAAAAATGTACAGTCTGTCACACAAGAGCGTGTCTGCGATATTTCTGTAAATATTTATATATTTGTAAAAAAATTTATATGAATTGAATCTACATCTAAAACACTAATACGCTATTACAGTAGGGTGTCCAATCTCCTCCATTAGCGATTATAGCTTGACATCGTTTCGGCATACTCTCGACTAATTTTTGAGCGTAGGATTCTGGTAACGACCTCCATATCTTTCGAATGTGATGTACAAGTGTTCTTATTTTTGTGATACGTCTTCCTCTCAGCTTGCCTAATAGGACACCATGCCCAAAACGAAGATTCATCAGTGAATATTATATTACTCCAATCACGATCTCTGTTTTCATTCGCCCATGCCAGACGATTTTCGACGTTTCGCGTACGCGGCACTCATATTAAAAAGCTCTGTTCCTTTCACTGTTTCAAATGAAACTGAAAGGTATTCAGCAACGCGTATTAGAGAAGTTTTCGTTTGTTTACATTCTTTTTATCTCATTCTGATTAGGTGTCAGGTTTCGCAGATATCGCAGACACGCTCTTGTGTGACAGACTGTAAATCGGAAAGCAAGAAAAGGCAGCAGAAAGTCTGTATAGTGTCGTTGGAACTCGTACGGAGGAAACGATCAATTAAAATGCTCGTGATCGAGGGTCGAGTGGGATCATGAACGCGCGCGAACGCAATCGTCGAAAAAGTCAAAGTTAAAGTTGAATTCGCGGCTGTGGAGGCGCCTAAAACGGTGTGTCGGGTTCTCGGGCCGCGCAAGAATATATCTCGGCCGAAGGAAATATCGGATGATACCGGGCCGATCCACGCGAGCTGGAAGGTGGGACGGGACACGGGAACAAAAGTTTCGCGGTTCGTGATAGAATGATAGACGTTTGTTCGGGAAAGAAAAATGCAAGATTCGCTGCAGTCACGAAATGGCAAATTGGAGTTGAAACTTCCCTCGTACAGGTTTGGGATAGGTTGGGTTAAGGCGTGACGGTGGAGGGTGCGAGAGTGCGAGGGAGGAGGGGAGACCGGTTCTCCTACGGAAAACACAGGTCGAGGGTGAGAGTTCTGGTTAATCGAGTTTCGTCTCCACGGGAATTACGAATTCGTGCGTATCGCTTTAAGCACATCCCACGATATTTACCCACCCGGGAAATTATAATATTTCTTACGTAAACTTCTTTCTATTTTTTTCTCTTTCTTTCTTCTAACGTGAATCGCTTTGCAACTTACCACATTCGTATCGCGGATTCTCCTCGAGTTACGGAGAACAAAGTTTTTCTTCCAAGCTTTCTTTTATAACGGATATTTATTCGCCAATGAATCGGAACAAAATTGTAATGCCTCTTTAAAGAGATACGTATCGTGTGCTTTTGCAAATGCCATCTATGCTTTATCGTTGAATATCAGAATTTGACAGATATGGATAATCGAATTTGCTATGTATTCAATGAAATAAATCTTGCTTGATGCGGTTAACTGTTCTTTAACGTTTGTTTTCATATTAACAAATGGATTTTATCGAATTGAATTTCAATTAAACAGTAGAATTCGAATAATTCAAAAGTGTGTGTACGTATTTATCATACGTTCGAAATAACGCTCCTCATTAAATTAAACGTATACACTTTTGATGTACTGAACCAAAGTTTCGATACATTGGTCTAGGAATCTTTCGAATTTGGAAATCTTGGAAATCTTCCAATATTTTCGATTCTTAGAAATCTTTGGATATTTCAAATGATTCCTTTCGAACTAAGTTTTCAATTACACGTATCACAAGAAGCAAATTAAAACTCGACTTACAACTGTACATTACACTTTCAAATTTAATTTTATAACTTTACATTCAATTTTTAAAATGTTCCTTTGCCTGAAACTCACGACATGTCTATAGACAGAGAACTAACATAAGTTAAACTATACCTAGATATACGTATAGCGTGTAACAGACATTCCACCAA
Organism: Bombus campestris; assembly: GCA_905333015.3. Classification (NCBI taxonomy): domain Eukaryota; kingdom Metazoa; phylum Arthropoda; class Insecta; order Hymenoptera; family Apidae; genus Bombus; species Bombus campestris. The sequence continues at coordinate 10,682,271 of HG995132.1, forward strand.
ACTCTGTATACCTGAAACTTCATTCGATATACCAATTGAAAAAACCTTTACGTTCAAAGAACACTAACAACATCGAAAATTGTCTCCTGCATCGAATAAAATCAGATCAAATCAAACGCAAACAAGAAACAAAGATAAAAAACAAATATTCTCTCTCTTCAAGAACATTTTCAATATCCAAGCATATACAGTCGAACATACAGCGATAGTAAGAAATGATTAGTCGTATGATGATCGAAATTAAGCGCGACACTGCAACGAAAGAGGGTGGCTGGTCGAACGGTCGCGCCGCGCCGCCATAGATTCTCTCGTAACCTTAAAAAATCTTAATGTGGCTTTCGAGGCCGAATCGGGGTAAAGTTTAAATTGAACCGAGCTGGCGGAAGGGACGCGAGATGACGGCAGAAAGAGAAAGACGTAGGCCAGGGGAGAAGGTTAGGGGCTTTGGAAGATATACACCGAGCCTTGGCTCACGTGGCTCGTCGTTGGGGTTCGCCGGGGGGTGGTACAGGGTGTGGGCCGTGCGTGCGAATCCCCGAACGGAACACATGCAAGCTTTGATAAGCTTTAGGAACACATATACATGGTAGCGAGTCATTCGAGCTTCTGGCATCGCGGTTCGCATAATATTACGTAACGCGAAATTCAACGCGGTTCCTTTTTAGCGCCATCGTGCCGTGCTACGAGAAAGACCCCGTCGAAAGAGCAAATAATAGCCGGCGTCTGACTCTCGCGCGATCGGCAGCTACTCGTTCTCGTGATGTAACGCCGATTTCCTTTGGCGGTGGCATTGATGTTCCGCGATGAACGAAAACGTACACGTAAGGTTTGATGCAGAGGAGAAATTGTAGCACATCGAGACTGTGCGATCGAGTAATTAGAAACTCAGTTTTCAAGAGGTTCTTTGACGTAAAAAGGTTTTGATTCAGACATTTTATGCGTTGCATTTAGGTTGGTGTATTCCGTACGTGAAATGAAATTTGTAATAACGTAATTATTGTCTTTTAATAATGTATCTACAATCCGTACAATCCGGTAAATAATACCGCATATAAAATGGAATCATACGATATCCCAGATCAACAATTCACTTTCTCATTTATGCTTTACTCACATATATCGTTTCATTTTACTGCATTTCAGTCTCGTTATTCAGTTTCCAAACTTCGTGTAGCATATTATGACAACATCTAGAAGAATGTCACTCACCTAATATCAACACCAAACAGATCAGTTTGTGAACATGCTATTTAAGTATAATGTACGTTCGAACTTTTGTTCAAGCAGTATCTTCTTCTTTCCTACAAAAGGGAATCGCAAGTTTTTTCCTCGCTACTTTTTTCTACTTCTTACGTATTTTTTATCTTACCGTGTCTTCTCCGCGAGATACCATGGGCCGAACCTTGACGTTGAAAGTAAGGGTTGCATCGGACTAGTAAGGCGCAGCAAGAGAGGGCAGAATATCACCCTAACCGAGTCTGGTGGCGCACTGCCTCCACTAGAGGATGCTTCAAGGAGGGTCCCTACTGCTTATTTATTTCTCCATTTGAATTTTATTATCTTGTTCCGTCGTTACGGAGCCCCGGTTCGTTTTCTTCGTTCTTACATACACGACACCAACCAGCACGTCCGCCACCAAGGACCCGGAGGACAGTCCTCTGTCAACGGCACACAGAATTTCTTCTTTCGAGGGCAATTCTGCGGACGCAGCGGCGCGTTAATTCGAACACGATAATGGATCACCGTGTTTTCGCTACATAACATTCTACGCCGTCTTTTATTACATTCTATTGATACCTTCTCTGCGTTACTTTCTAAAATCTTCCATCATTATTATTGCACCGCTTCATGTTACGTAACCGACAATAATTCCCGCGTAACTACAAAACGACTTAAAGATTTGCGATTTTTGGAACCTTATGGTAGAACCACGATACTTGTATCTCGTTATTAATAAAATTTCAATATGTTTTATACAACCCGTACGATATTACATGTAAGTTTCAAGTGTTCGAATGCTTTCGCGAGGCATTGCGATTATGAGACGCCAGCGTATTTTGTGTATCCCTGGATCTTCACAGGCTGTGTCCTAGAAACGACCGTTTTTCCACTCATAGAATAAAATCAAGCCGCGTTGGACGACTAGTTTTGCGCGGCGTTTGTTCTTCCTTTTCGAGAAGGACGCTCGAATATTCGAGCGATGCCGCGTTTTAACTCGGCATAAGTTTTTTAACATGGCCATATTACGTTGCGCGGACCCGTTTGCGGGCGTCACTCGCCAGAGAGAAAAAAGGCAAAGCGACGAGAAAGAGCTGGGAAGGGGTTTATACATAAGTTTCGAAGGTCCTCCAAAAACTGGCGTTCGCGGGCACCGTAGGTTTGCCAAATTGCCGTGTAGAAAAAGTTCTCTTTAAATCGTCCCGCTCTATCTGACCGCTGCAAGCCTCCTCTTCCCCTCCCCCGTCACCCTCGCTGTGCCTCTAGTCGTTTCCGGGCATAGAAAACATGTGTGCTAACATGGCACGCTGAACCTGCCGAATGTTAGGTAAAACGCGCGTGTACGCGCGGCCGGCCCTCCGAGTTTTGTGGACCCTTCTCTCTGACCCTTCAGCGCTCGCGAAGTTGGGTTTATCGATCGCTGATGCAGCCCCATGTTACGCTGCAATTTCGGTGTTTTCGTCATTCGAAGAAACTCTGACTCGTACGATATCGGCTCTCCGGCTTTCTCAGAATCACCCGTTTTCGTTCTCAATTCGTTTCCTAGCAAGTTTGCAGTGTTCGATCGAGCGCGACCAACTATATCCTTAGCAACGATGTCTCTCGTCGACATTTGGAATTTTTAGATGGCTTTTAATATTATTTGCTGGAATTTTATCCATGACAAAATGATTATTATATATTCGTAGAAGATCGAAGTATATGACTGATTTAAATACGCTATCGTTCTTTAATCGTTTTTCAAGATTACGTAGCTATCAGAATAAATTATCCCAAACGGAAAATTCAAAGTTTCATATTGGAGCATTCAACCGAAAGAAAATTATAAAAATTAAATCTTTCTTCAAGATATTTACGTCTGAAATATTGTCGCAACGATAGAAATACTCTCAAGAAGATAAACCAATAATGTTATATCTTGAATCAAAGTATATCATTTCTAACGAAATAATACGATTCGTTAATCGAAGTTCGATATCCAACGGAGGACTTTCTCTTCTCTGATAGTTGATTGCCCGAGAGATGGGAGCCAAATCGTACCTACCTTAACCTCGCTACGTTTATGCACACTTTAATCTTTTTCGTTCACTCAAACTCAGTTTTATCCTACTTACCTTCGACGCTGGTTCGACTCTCGTCAGTCAGAGTAGAAGAAGGGTTCCAGTCTTTCTTCCCTCTCGACCGAATCCTTCCGGCTCCCTCTTTTGCCCTCCTTGCGAACATGACTTAAAGCTTGCCGTCCTTCAGCCGAATGGGGTTTCGATGGGGTGATTTCGACGATTCGCTCGTCGACTGCTTGCGAGCCTCTAACTTCGTCTCGAGTCGTGGCTACCGTGGGGAAAGGGATCTCGCCTCCTTGGAAACTCGTTAGACTGACGAATTTATCGGCCTCCCCTCCCTTCGATGCTTTAAAATGCATGCAGCCGTGCACATTATTCTCCGAGTTATTTATTTTGCCCATCGTTCTTCTCTTTCTCAGGTGATATCGATGGCTCCTTTATCCTCTGCATTAATACAACAGTAATCGAGCTGTCTTGTTCCTGGTTTTAGCAAGGTGTCTTTCATTTTATGAAATTATTTCTTGACGTTTTTGTGATGCTTCGTCCTTGCATTGTGTTCCGACGTTTTGCAAACATAACAGTTTACTTCTTCGAGACAGACCTGATCAAAATCGTAGTGGATTAATAAAAATATGAAGAACCATAATTATCGTGATATCGTAATATGTCATCGTGAAAGTTAAAAATCTAAAATCATTTCTTCATGCGTGCTTGCCACCAAGTAATCAGAAGTCGGAGGTTTCAAGTTGGTATTAAAGTTATTATATTTTAAGATATTTCGTATCAGTGGTATGTACATTACAATTTTCACAAGAGTTAAACATTTTCTACAAAAGCAGACTATTCTATATCACGAAGATAATCATTGTTACTAAGAAGCAAACCCGAAGAATTGCAATTTTTATTTCAATATCAATTGAAAATCGGAATGATTGAGATTCATTACAAAAATGTACGAAAGTTTCCAAATTTAGAAAAAGAACACCAAATTATAAAAGAAAGAAGCAAACCCGAGGAATCGTACGAATATTCAAGACTATTCTCGATAAGTCATCGTACCTTACTCCATGCTCGATCTAAAATCATGGCATTATCGACATGGTATCAAGACGTAACCCGTCCCATAGGCGATTATTATTCGAATCCAGAGAAATCGAGCCCTCTCCCATTGTGCAGTGAGAAGTTTGACAAGGGTCGTTGAAACTTTGTTCAGTTCTCGTTGGAGCAAAAATCGCAGCGCGCGTACCGAGGAACGCACGATCGAGCGAAGAAAATCGGATCGTTCGACAGACGCTGGGCGTCGTCGTCTCTGACACGCAAATCTTACAACGTCTCGGAAACGCATCGGCCGAAAGAGGAAGAAGCTCCTCCGATATTCGCGGCAGGCATTAAATCGGTCCGCGACGTGGAATTTTCTTAATAGCGAAAACGAGCTCTGGTTCCGAAGGGTGACTCGAGGATGAGGGGGTGGTAGAAGCTACGGAGAATGGAGGATGGGCGAGCGAAACGGGCCGCGGAAGACAGAGAACCCGACGAGAAAGGAAGAGAAGTAGGCAGGGTTCGGTGGAAGAAACGAAAGAAACGGGAGCAGAAGACGGAGAAGAAACGAAGGTATCGGTGGGGTGAGAAAGAAAGAACGGTAGAGAAACGAAAAAGGAGAGAGCGAGAGAAAGGAAAGAGAGAAGGTCTGAGGAGTCGGCTGCCGACTCGACGACCTCCACCACGACGATGAGAACCCTTTAAAGAGAGACGGAGAAGGAAAGAGTTAAGAGTCGGCTTGATGACGAGCGTAACGGAGAAGTAGAAAGAGAAGGCGAGGGGGCGGAAGGGGTGGAAGAGGTGGCGGGTGGCGTAGTCGGGAGGTGGAGTAGACTGGATGGAGGAGCCCACGTTGCAATGATATCGATTCCAATGCTTCTTACTAGACGCGGTTGGTTAGGGTGGGCAACCCCTTACTTTTTATCCCTTTTCCTCCGCCTCACTTCCCTGTACGCGCTCCGACCACAGTTCTCGTCCTTCTCCCGGCCCCTCTAACCCTCTTCCGATCCTCTCGCGATATTTTACTCGGTTATTTTTGCTAGTATTCCTTTTACCCCTTTTCCCCGGTGATAGCTCTCTATCTTTGCTTCTTCGCCGTCCTTCTGTCACCGTTTCTCCTCGCTTTTCCTTCTTCTTCGTCCGCTATCGGTTTCGGTCACTTAAGAGAGACGGACGGTGTTTTTCTCGTCGAGCAGTCAGCCAGTCAGGGTCAGAGGGAGCCGAGACGAAGTTAACGAAGTGTTATCGCCGGCATCATGATGCCGCTTGTTAGCATGCTGACTCGATTGCGTGACACGGAATTTTGATTACGCGATCAGAGAGAACCGAGTCATAGACGCTCGTTAAATGTCGACGTTTGCTTGGACGAACGATTAATTTCTCTTTCATTTACGGTATCTGGTCTGTGTAAAGTCCTTTTGCCACGCAGATCGTTCGACAAATCTGAAAAGACACGCGGAAACATGTACACGAGTAAATTCGGTACAACGAAACGGAAATCCATTCACGCTCGCGGACTCGTTCTTCGTTAAACGATTCGCGTTCAATGAGTCGGCGGTGAAATTAAATGTATTACAGGTTCGGGAAAGGACCGCAGCCGGTTCCCTCCTTAAATTTCCCCCACGTGCAGGGCCAAGCCAGAAAAGTTTACCAGCGCTACACTCGAACCACCGCTTCAGTTTTTCTTGGCCGCGATATTATTATTCTTTCTTTGCCGCGAGCTGACTGAACTTCGGTATCCTTCTTATCCGAACCTCCGCTTGATGAACTCTTCAATGAAGAGAAACGAAGACGGGAAAAGTGAAAGAAAACAGGAGGAGAGGGGGAGGGATAGGATTGCAAGCGACGAAATAGATGAGGAGAATCTGAGGGAGTTAGTGAGAGAAAAGAGAAGAGCGTGTATATATATGTACATATATCTAGAGATCCCCTGATTACTGCGAATTCCTTCTTTCGCCGTCTGTCTTTTCGTCTTTCCCCGCTTCATCCACTTGACAGAGAGCGGCCTACCTCCTGCTCGCCCCTCCTTCGCCATGCTCCTTCTCCTTCCTTCCCTCTCCTGTTCGCTCGCACTTTCCATCTATCCTTCTCCATCGTCCCTTAGCTGGATTCCCCTCCTCTCTTCGTCGGTCCTCCTCTATCGTCCTCTCTCCCCGAGCAGCAGGCTCTCTTCGTTTAATTGATTTCTTAAGACCCGATGGGGTTCGCGGATGTGACTCGAACGGATGCAGTTTTTCCTGCTTCTCGCCCCACTGTCCTCCAGCGCTCCATCCCCGCGGCTTCGTCGTTCGCTCCGTTCCTATTCCCGGATTTTCTTCTTTCTCTTTTTTCCTTCGACGACGACGTCGACCACGACCATGACGCGAAAGTCGTCGATGACGACGACGACAACGACGACGACAAATACGAAGATCGCGAGGACGACGTAAACGGACGTGGAGATGGACGGGATAGAGGAAAAGGCGTAGCAGAAAGAGGAGACGGAGAAGGGTGCACCGATGCTGGTAGGAGGGGGATGCAAGATATTGCAGCCCCGCGGGACACACAGAGACGTAATCTCCACGACGGAGCTGGAGACGTATTACAATCCCGCGGTCCTCCAACTACCAAGTCACTCAGTTTCCCGTGCATGAATGGCCCATTCTCCTTGGCCTGTCTCTAGGAAAGTCTCTATCTATCCCGATTACCGTTCCACCGCCACCCCTTCTTCCTTCTTCTTCGCTCATCCGCAGTGCTGGCTCACTGGTTGGTGTTTCTCGCTCTCGGAACGAGCATCAGCTCACAGTTTTACCTTGCTTTTTCAACTACCGGCTGCCTACCTAGGCCGCCGGCTTCGGAGAACAAAGATTTCATTTTTCACCAGACGCCAGGGACCAAGGCGGCGGGTTCAGGAACGGAGGCAGAGGAGGCACGCTTCTTGCGTTGCAGATTTCTTCCATTATTCCTCTTAATCACGCCTCGCTGCGCTGACTGCGCCGTTCCTCTCGTGAGTTCTGACGCGCGGAATCAGGACAGCGAATGAGATTCTTTTAAGAAGACGTTCCTCGCCCCTGCGCCGCCCTCTCCACCGCTTTTCTAGATCATCCCTCAGAGCTCGAATTCCTGATTCTTCAGCGAAGAAATTATTCTCTTAACCGCGTCCTAAACGGAACCGCGATATTTCTTACAACCATTCAAAGGGCATGTGCAAATCTTTGGACTCTCTCGGACTGAAAATCTAGACCGTTGCTTTATTAGGACGGAAACGTATCGAAGAAAGTTAAAGCTGCGACTTTACGATCGCTGATTCCTTTTCCTCTTTCTTACGTATTACTTCTCAACGATGTAAAAAAGAGTGAAAGAGTCTCGTAGACGCGCGTAGAATAAAACGAGACAGGAGTAAGTAAATCGAGCGTGTAGGTAGCACGACAAGAATAACGATTCACTTCCCGAATTCACCTTCCTTAAAACATCCTTCTACCCCCTTAGCACAGACGGTAGCCCCCTTCGTCCTCGAGAATCCGCACACTTCTTTTCTCCCTGTCCTTCGAGCGTCTCCCTGCCAGCCTCTGAAGCTTGTCTCTCCCATCGTAGACGTATATACGAAGGGGTGCGAAGTCGTATGAGCATGTATACGGAACAGGAATTGGAGGAGGACGAGGACCAGGACGAGGGGGACCGCGTAGAACAAAGAGTGCAAGTATAAGGTGGACGGGAGGGAGGGTTAGCTCCGAGGGGTGGGTCGGGTGGGTGGTGCATATAAGATGGGCGACGTACAATGCACGCACCCTCGGCGCACTCGAGGCTCCTCAAGCAATGCCCGTGAAGGGACGAAGGGTACGGAGGGAAGATTCCAAAAACTCGGCCGCTCAATACCTCCGTGCTTCGACTCACCCTCGTATTTTCTTTCCTACCTTCTTCTCTTGCTCCTCTTTTCGCCGCGTCTTTCCTCCCGCGCTCCCTCCTCTTGTATCGCTGCATCGTCGTCTTTGTTCAACTTTCTTGTTTCTCCGCAAAAGCCTATCTATCTCTCTTCGTCGATATCTCAGTTGCACTCTCTCACCCTGTCAATACCATCTACGACAGCGATCGCAGTTCGACGCACAATCAGGCCGATCGAGCATCGTCATAGACGACACCAGGAAGCTTAATTGCGTTTAATGGGCCTCGAAAGGGGCCGCGTAACAGGGATGGAACTTTGTTGTGTCTCCAGCCGCGGTTCTGCTTGCTTTTGCACGACCAAGCGGTTTCGTTTCCCTGCTATCGGATCGTTTAAATTGGCCAGCTTCCGGCTTGGCCAGCGGGCCGCTGTGTTTCTAATAGATCATTTCGTAATGCATATTACTCTCCCCGTGTACTCCCTCTCCTCTCTGCGCTAATTGACCGTTCAAAATTGCGACATTACGCGTGTAATTAACGCTTCACATAAACTCGATCCCTCATTGATGTCGTAATAATAACCTTATCGGCATAGGTTGTCGTCAAATAAGCACAACGCAACACGTGCCTTGCGTCTAAAATTCAACGTTGCATAGAAAGTTCGCGTGCAAAAGGCATCTCTGTTTCTACCTTTTTCGTGTTGGTCGTCGAACGTGGTTCGATTTTTCAGTTAGTCGAACAGACCAATATCGTGACGCCCCGCAACATAGTGTTCTTGCAAGGGGATATTTGAGCACACCTTGTAAGGTGGATACACCGGCGACACTCCAGCATTCCTTGCGCGTCCTCAGGGGGTGGGCGGTCGAAGCTCAAGTGGAGTCATCGTTTGCGAGAGTGCTTACCAGCCCAACGTCATCCTCCTCTCCCCCGCCCCCTTCATCATCCTCCAATCTCCATCTCCATCTCCTTCCTTCTTCCGGAGGAGAAGACTCGCCGGGCGAATCCTCGAGCATCGAGGCATCGTCTACAACGAGAGCGGCGTAAACCTTATTCTTACGCCACTTTGCCACAAGATGTTAGTCACGGAAGGGGGCACTCCTGCCATCAACGTATGTATAATCCCTTCATCGTAACGGTGACGAACTTTCGAGAGGACGGTCCCTCGTCTCGTTCCCTTATCGCGTATTACTTCCTGTCTTCTTTCTTCGTCTCTGTCTCCTTCGCCGTCATGCTCTTTGATCCAGCCCGTGTTTACACGCGACGAGAAAGAAAGACAGAGGAAGAGTTGGAGGAGACGCTCCAGATCTGCTCGACGACGAGAACTTGGCCGGCTGCAAAGTTTCCTGCGTCTTCGACCCAGTTCGCATCGTCTGCACCCGCTGGTCCGCGATCAACGTCGTTCAGAATTATTATCAAAGATTACTGGGTCATCTCGTCTCCATCGACATTGCCAGGGAAAAGCTTCCTTTCCAGAACTTTGAGAGCCTTCCAGATCCGGCCATATCCTTCTTTTCTTCTTTCTTTTTTTTTTCTTTTTTTGTATAGTTCATTGTTTGTAGGTGATGGATTATCGAAGTAGGTAATATCAATGGAAAATTTCTGTAATTGATGTTTATCACTTGTGTAGTCAGTTTTAAGGAATGTAATAAGCGTAATTATTGTAAGGAAAGTAATTTAAATACACATGAAAATTGCAGATCTATTTTACAGACTATTTGCTTTGAATTCGGTAAACGAGTTTCACCTGTTTATAAAATTTGAATAATTAGAACATTCGAAATTTAGAGATTCCTATTCCAAATGTCTATCTGAGTTGTGGAAGTATTTGCAACATCAAATATGTACAAAAAATTTGTTTTCTTATATAATTGATCAAATTTCAATTACAACATTGAACATATGAATTTTCGTTACAATTTACAAACAAGCTAATAATCGTTGGAAGTTTCAACAATCTTTCGATAATTTTCCTTAAATATGGTAATACTTACAAACGAAATAAAATTGTATATATCCAAGCACATCACCTACAGAGAAAGAAACGGTTCGTATTGCCTAAATAAATCGCGTGCCTGTAGACCAATCATCGACGAAAGTAAGTAAGTCGACCACGATTCAAGCTCACCATCATCCACTCGTTCGCCGAGTTAATCATATCGTCAAATTAATGCTCCCGCGAGCTCTAGTTCGGTCGTTAGCTAAAATACAGTCTGTCACACAAGAGCGTGTCTGCGATATCTGCGAAACCTGACACCTAATCAGAATGAGATAAAAAGAATGTAAACAAACGAAAACTTCTCTAATACGCGTTGCTGAATACCTTTCAGTTTCATTTGAAACAGTGAAAGGAACAGAGCTTTTTAATATGAGTGCCGCGTACGCGAAACGTCGAAAATCGTCTGGCATGGGCGAATGAAAACAGAGATCGTGATTGGAGTAATATAATATTCACTGATGAATCTTCGTTTTGGGCATGGTGTCCTATTAGGCGTGCTTGGACTATCCATGGAAGAAGGATGATTCAAAGAAGTGTAAAACACCCTATAAAAGTGCATGTTTGGGGTTGCTTTAACGCACGCGGTTTTGGGACTTTGTGCGTCTTTACAGACAATCTGAATGCACAAAAGATGGTGAAATTGTACCAAAGGGGACTTCTCACATCCGTGAAACGTTGGTTCAACCAAACCGAGGACCAATGGATATTGCAAGAAGACAACGACCCTAAACATCGAAGTCGCATCTGCACCCAATGGAAAGCGAAAAACGCCATCACAGTACTTCCTTGGCCATCGCAGTCCCCTGATGCAAACCCTATCGAAAATGTGTGGTCCCTAATGAAATGCAAGCTGAGAGGAAGACGTATCACAAAAATAAGAACACTTGTACATCACATTCGAAAGATATGGAGGTCGTTACCAGAATCCTACGCTCAAAAATTAGTCGAGAGTATGCCGAAACGATGTCAAGCTATAATCGCTAATGGAGGAGATTGGACACCCTACTAAGTAATAGCGTATTAGTGTTTTAGATGTAGATTCAATTCATATAAATTTTTTTACAAATATATAAATATTTACAGAAATATCGCAGACACGCTCTTGTGTGACAGACTGTACCCTATTCATTCGTACCCTTTCCACGAGCAGAAGCTTTTCTTCGGCATCGTTAATGCAACGTACATACCAGTAATCTCGGTACAAGCTGCCAGCACTGTACAAAGAACGGAGCTGTAGACGGTCGGATGCAGGCACTTCCTATCGGAACACTTTCCATCATCGTTTCTCATCTTTCTTCTTTAGCTTATATGGGAGGCCTTTTCCGGACGACGAGACTTATAAAGAAAAGCGGACGGTCGTGGCCGTCGTCGTCGTCATCGTCGTCATCGTCGTAGTCGTTCTTGGTCGTCGTCGTCGTCGTCATTCTCTTCATCCGCGTCGTTCTCCATCGGCAGAGTGCTACTTAGAGAAATCAGAGCGCGGCTCGGTATACGGTTTCTCGTGCTACTTACATCGTAAATAGAAGAAGACTAAGAGAAAAGAGGTATCCGGTGGATGGAGCGGAACCCGTTGGATGCCTCGAACTCCAACGGTAATGTCGAGTGCACGTTTACTCGTCGTCAGAAGAGCTTTTCTTGTTCTTGATGCGCGTTGGACAATGGCGAAAAAACACTCTCCTACCTCCTCGCTCTTTCCCCACCTCGTCCCCTCTCTGTCCCTCTTTCTATTTCGCGTTCTCTGTCGTTCTACAGGCAACTTTTCTCGTTCCGGCAACCCCTCAGTGGTCTTTTACCACTCCTGTCTGTTGGCTTTCGTGATGACACGAGAAGGCAAAGAGGAGGAGGTGGAAGAGGAGGAGGAGGAAGAAGAGAAGAAGTAAGAGAGCGGTGGAGGAGGAAGATGAGAGGACCACGAGAAAGAGAAAGCCTCCTGAATGTCCTCCACTTACTTTTCTTCTTTTCCTCCGCGCTGGCTCCTTCTCCTTTTCTACACGGAAGAAAAGACGCGTAGGTGGAGCAGGAACGCACGTGGAAAGGACAAAAGTAACGCGCGAGGTACGATTTGAGACGTAGGTACACGGCATTCGTGGAACTTCCTCCGGTCCTCGTTTCGAAAGAGACGAGACGACAAAGAAGGTGTAGGTGTCGCCTTCAGGAATTCAAGAAAGCTGCAATGCTGAATGCGTCGAGGAGCCACGCTTTTTACCACTTCTTTCTCTTTCTTCCTCTTTCCTTGCTATTTTTTTTCCTCCTTTTTTCTTTTTTCCACCTTTTGCCCGAGGGTCCGGATACGACGAACCAAGAACAGAAAAGGAGGTCCGCGAAAGATAGAAGAAGACCGTGACACCGAGCAAAGAAAACCGTAATATGCTCGAGTGGTGCGAAACGAGGATTGTCCCTTTCTTCGCCGCACTGCCACCTTCGTCTTAACGCCGACAAGTGTATTAGCCACTCGACTCGTTGCTTCGTCCCAAAGAACTTCTTCTTTTCCGTCCGACCGATGGTGTCATCATTTAAATGTCTTTTCGCGCCCAAAGGAACCGTTCTTCTAAGTCCTTGAGGCAATTATAAGCCACTTTAACGTCGTGCCGGCTGACGACTAATTTCTGGTAGATTTAAGTGACATATTCATGATATTAATTATCTAAGGAAGATGATATTAAGCATTCGGTTAGAAGTAACAGACTTGAAAATAATTTCTGTATTTCTTCCTAACACTTGTAGGAATTATAAATACTATCGCTGTATACCGTCAAATACATGTCTCTATTATCTTATTATCATCAATTAACAGCTTTAATGGTGCCATTCTAAAAGAATTGCAACTAACTGCGAATTTTAATATGACATTTATTGTTATCATCCGTGTTTATACTTCCGTATATATTTCACCATAAAATTTTCAAAAATATTATTTGATTGACTAAAGTTCGATTTACTTATTAACGTTCCATGCATTTTGTATGTCTTTGTATATCTTTCAGTGTTCTGTATTATATAACGAGATGTTCTCTGATTATCTTCCTTCCAATTCTTAAAATTTTAAAAAGATGCGTAACTAGCAAACCAGAACCTAATTGAAAATTACCATATAATATGGTAGCCATCTTTAAATAACAGATAAGTTCTTGTATAATGGTCGAGTTCGCATAATTTCCCTTCGCCTATTGTATGGATATATACGTAGCTTAATTTGTAAAATTTCAAAGTAATTTCGAGAATCGTGCCCGAAATAAACACGTAATCTGTCAATATATGTCAAAAGTGACTACAAAAATGCCTGCGGTTTGAAAAGCGGTGTCTTCTTGAATAGAAAGCGATTGAAACACAAAAGGAAACAATTCACGGGTTAATTACAGTCACTCGCCGGAATATATTACGAGGTGTGTCAAACGACGAAAAGGCAATATAATTTTCTGCGGAGCGTAGCGTTCCCGAAGCGCGACAAATAGGCGCCGGAAGTTCGTATCCGCTGGACCAGGTATCCTTACTGGAAGCTTCCACTTTCATGGAGGAAATGAGCTCTCGCTCCTTCCGTTCGTGCCGCGATAAAGTCTCGATACGAGAACGACCACCGAGCATCACCGTACCAAACGATTTTACTTTTTCTTCCATTTTAATTCAATTTTTCAAATGCACGTACGTACGTGCGCAATTATAACCACTTCCACCCTTCGATCCGGTGAGCAGACCGAAAGATAGGAGAATGTGTTAATGCAGAAAAGGCCAGGTGAAAAGAAAAAAAAAAATAATTTTATTCGATCTGTTCAATATTCCAGTCGGGCGTATAACTTTTTATTATGCTACATTATATCAGATTTCTTTCTAGCCGGGTCCTGGCTGAAAAACGCCGGATAATGGACTTTGAAACAACAGGCCAGTTCTGCACGCTGCGTGTGAAACGCAATCCAAGGGGAAAAGCCGGAACGAAAAAATATTTACGCTCTTTGTTACTCGCCCTTGCTCGTTCTCTACCTTCCCCCTTTCTTTCTCTGTTAACAGCGAAACGACGAAAAATGATATTGGGAATCGGAGGACGGCTGAAAAAGTGAATGCACGAATGTTTGGAAAACGTTACTCGGCCAGGATCCGGAGAAAATCACGCGAGATCGAACGACCCAACGAACAAGCGAAGACTACCAGAACATAATAATATTAGTAATTCGATGACGAGATGAGGATTCGACGTAATATGGGAAAATCTCGCAGATCTTTACCTTTTACCGAATAAAAGGACTCTTATAGGTGAACTTAAAATTACAAAAGAAATTCAGATAATCAGACTTGTTTATCGATATCAGACTGTATATTACGAATAAAATAATTCGCGACTGAATCTTGTGCACGAGAGAGTGCAAAAGAGTAATTAGAAACACGGGGAGGAGTCGATCGCGAGATTCGAACGGGTCAGCGAGCCGGAAAGAGAAAAGGAACCGGCGACGGGAGAAAATTAAGCAAATCGAATTCTAGCCGGTGCACACGAATCTAATATGATAGCACGGAGCCTCTTGTTGATCGATCAATCGAAACCCCTGGAAACCTCATCCCAGCTGCACCTAATTATTAGAAGCCGCCAATTACCATCTATAAACCATCCCCGAAAATCCGCTTCCTCCCCTCTCCCATCCTTCGTTCCGTTTCTGCCCCACACCCTATTCTACCCATGTTCACCTTGCTCTCCGAAGCGGTCGTTACTTCATCGACAAGATCCTCGCGCGCTCGGTGTATTACGAAACGTGACCGGAAACTCGTGTGCGCTGGACCAAGTAAGCTCGCCTGGAAGCTTCCACTTTTCCAGAGGAAACGAGGCTGTGGTTCGATCTTCGTCCTCTGTGGCGGACCAGAGATGCACGTTACGAAAGAAAGACGGATGCCTGGATGGGGGTAGAAACGAGTGTAGAAAAGATGCATAGAAAAACGACGCGGCGGTGGCTAGGAAGGGGCAAAGAGGACGAGAGAGATCTGATCAGCGACGGTAGAAAGGCTACAGAGATATCGGAGGGAGGAATCGGAAGACAATGGGTGGGACTGAGGCGAACGAAAAGGGACGGAACACGCCGGTGGAGTAAACGGTAGTACGAGGTAGAGTGAAAAGGAAAGAGTAAGTGGCAGAGGGACGCAGAAAAAGAGAGGAAGGGACAGAGAAAGAGCGTGAGAGAGGAGTGTCGTACTAAGGGGAACGATACCTGTGCGACTGTCTGTCGTCCGGACGTCCGTTGTTTTGTTACAATCACGTATCCGTGGTTTACGCGGGCACATATCGGCGCGTTGTAACCGGCATACCAACACGAGAAAACGAACCAGGATGTGAGCCGTGACTGGGGCTCGGCTCGAGTGGACGCGGGCCCGCGATGACTCGAAAGGTGCGGAACCGTGTGTTCCGGCCTTCGTCAACGCATTATTGTACGTCGGACCGGAAATGATGTCTTAATTGACTCCGTTTGCGCTGCCGTGACCATCGACCATCGCCAGTAGTTACCAGCAGTCGAACACGTCGTTTTTATCGTTCAAATTGCTCGCCAAGAGATTGATTCGAAATTTTCACTCGGCATAGATTTATCGGGCCTAGTTTATGCCATTACGGAAGAGCCAATTTACACGGACCTCCACCAAGGGTCTCTCATGACAGAAATAGAAAATCGCATGCTACTTGTTTTTCGTTGCTCGGGCTGCTTCCGTGCGATTTCGAGACGGAAACGGTGCGAAGATTGAAACTGTGTTACCGTGGATTGCGATGATGTTAATACGACGGAGATTTTTGAGTAAACTGTCTTTTGAAAAGACAGTAGAGTTACGAAGATAAATCATATGAAACGTTTTGCCTCTAAAAGACTTTCTTACTGACTTGTTTCTTTTGTTTTGATCGTAGAATGATTGACTCTCATTAAAAACAATATTTCTTTAGCTGTTCGTCGTGAATTACATTCAATGGTCTTTAAATATTATTATAGGTAGCATTAGACTAATTTTTATCCACACAGTTCACTTTTTATCATCGTTGAACTATCGTAACGTTCGTCTAATATACTCCATTAACTTTTATATCATCGGTGACTTCTAAAGTAATTTTTAGATTCATTTTCAATACGGAAAATTTCTTCTTCTTCGATTCGATTGACGACAATCGATAACGCGAGAAAATTTTTCGGCAAGACTACGTCACGCATTAACATAATATTTGTTATTTTCGATCACTACATACGAACAATATAGTTATACAAATTTTATTAATCCTAACCCCAAACATTTCTCCGCGGCATTGAAGACCGGTTGGTCAACGGTAAGCATTACAGTCCTAAGTTGTACGCTTGGTTGGCAAGTTTAAAATTACGGTTACGTGCAAGAGGAAAGAATACTTATAACAAAATATGCAAACTTCTCCGTCCCCTCGCGGGTGAACTTCAGTTCTATTTATTATTTCAAGCGATTACCAGCAGCGTCTACGTCCATCGCATCTAATTGATGCAACGATGGACGTTAAAGGGGTCGCGAATTGATGAAATATTAACCCGTTCCTTCGTTGCAGTTCTTTTCTTCTTGGTAAAAAAACAAGAGGCCGAATGATCACAATGAACATCAAGGGAGGGAAAAAAATGAACAGAAAGTAAAAGGATAGTTTGAATAAGCTTTACGAACTCCACGAGCGAATAAATCCTTTTTTCAACTTAACCGACGAATAATATAGTTGTACGTTAATTAACAAATGGATTAAATCTAACTCGATATTCACCGATCATTGTCAGCAGGAAAATTGCGTTAAAACGGAAACGAAACTTTCGTTGGAACGACAAAATATTCTTATTGAAATTAAATTTTTAACAAATTTAGAACAGTCGTAACAGTCCTCGATCGTGAAATATTCTACCAGAATTTACAGAATTGTATCTATAATTATACAATGTTGACATTTAGCAATATATCTGATTAATATAAAATAATTGTACTCTTTATCGAGCTATCAAACAGAAAAATATATTGCCATTTGTAATTTTATTAGAATACGACAGGTATCCTGATTTCAAATGACAATTCAAAAGTCCACAGCTTTTCCTAACATCGACAAATAACATAAAATAGTTTCTATTTTCATTCATTCATATTCTACTTAATAACAACTCTCAGAACAACATATTGAACTCCTCTGAAAACTTCTATAGCTTTTCTAAGGAAATTTAAAAATATCCTTAAAATATCCAGATTTTTTTACAATACGGAAACTCTCTTTTCTCTTTCTAAAGTCTCAAAATTTATTAAATTCAATCAGTTTACTAAAATTTTCAAACGACGATTTGACCAACCCACGATTCCACTTCAAAGTCCGTAATCGAACGAGCGGAATGAAAAAAGCGCTCGAGTGTCCGAGCTATCTCGCGTTTTGAGGGGGTGCCGAACGTTGTTACGTCGGGTAGGGAGGGAACGCGAGAACGCGTAAAAATTCGTCGACGGACTTGCGACGTACTCTCCCGCGGACAATAAAATGCTTTTATAATACTTTGTTACGTAGCCAGCCGGCTCGTTATGTTTCTCGCGGTGCGTTACGACCGCTCTTTACTGCCTTTGAGTTTCTGGCGGACAGTTTACGGCCTTCGTCGCACGACTTCAGCCGAGAGGCGTGCACGCTGCAACGTGGTTCGTTCTATGGTAAAAATTCTCACGTTGTAAAACTATGGTTGTAGGATAAAATTGTAGAAAGCGATACCGCGAACAGAAAGAAGGAATACCTAAAGTATATACGTACATGAGACATTATCAGATTTGGAGTACAACTCTTCGCTATTTGGGGAATTCTCAATTCATGTTTATCAGTGACTGTCTTCAAATAGAGTCTAATACTTTCGTTATTAACAACGCATATGCTGCTTCTCTTAAATTATCTGATTAATTTATTCGTTATCTTATTAGCTCACAAACTGCTGTTTTCTCTTTCGATGTTTTCAACACCGAATATGTGAAGCTTTAATTACATAATTTTTTCCAAGTACTGTAAAACACTTTTGTGAAGTTACCAACGTATATCTCTAAATATACAGAAAACTAAGATGGGCTACGATACCCAACGATTATAAAACCAACAATAGATTATACAAAGTAGATTGCATTAAAATTGTAAAGAAAAAGATTGATTATAAAATATATATGGTCTACTACTCCAATTATCTCCCGGCCAACCAATAAAATCTTTTTCATAATTATCCATAAAGTGCCAGTTATACGGTACACCTGTAATTATCTTCGCGAGGACTTAACATCGGCTCTTCCAAAATTCTCCGGCGAATTGATGCATGGTAATTCCGTAGAGAGGAGAATCCACGTACGGAACGATGCTTAGCGTGACAGATACACGCGCGAATACTCAGTAAAGGGTAAAAGGAGTAGTATCCGCCACGGAAACGCACAATGGCTGACGCGCACACGCGGCCTGCCTGTGCAATTACTAGCGTGCGCGGGTCTGAGTCACGAGTGTGCACGCGTGCAACGACGACGGACGCTCGGATACCGCGTACGCCTCCCACACGTCGTTTCTCTCTGTTCTTCGTTGTGCCGTGAATCCGCAACAAGTTTGCTGCACGACGGACGCTCGCGTATCGCTCACTGGGTAGGTCTAATGTATCGTGATTACGTATTTAGAGCGACAAAGCGCCCGGGAGAATTCTCTGGGACAGTTATCGTCGGTCGACCATGAATACGCGTGTAAAATAGTCGCGATTCCTTCGCATTCTCTTCCTCCTTCCTCTTTCTTTTTTATCATCGAAAAGAGCCGGCGTAATTTTTGGAGAGAACGCGACTTTTGTTTAACTTAATTGAAGGTATTAGAAGATTTTGTAATAATGGGAAAATTTAATATTTATTAACAAAGTCAAACCTTGTATAATGGTTTGGTTGGGTCGCAGAATTTGTATTTGTTTGGCGTAGAGAAATATTTTGCGATTTTAGTTCCGTACATCTTATTTCCTTGATTAAAATTCGGATATTTTATCGTTCTTTAACGCGTTCGTTTAATTTTTAAAGATATATATCGATTTTTGCATTCCTATTGTGATATAACTGAAAAGGTACAATGGCAATCGATAAAGCGCTTGTTTAACGCGAGTTTTATTCATGAAGTATCTGAAGTGGTTTGTTCTGTTTTTAATGATACATAATACATATGTAAGAAGTACTTAATATCAGGGATTTTTTTGGAAGAGTTTTTGATTCCAAGTTAACATGTGTGTAGTCCGCGTCTGAGTAATTGCTGAAAGTTTGGGGCTCTTTAATAGGATGACGTATGTACTATAGAAGTAATTAACACTCTCGTCACGTAATCGAGAAATTGAAATGCGCGCTTATGTATCGTATCTTTTAACTGTAACATTATACTTAATTTCCTAACAGAGTTGTTTTCGCCGTAGAAAATACACGAAAGAAAGCGTCCAACTATGACATTTACTAAATTTAAAAAAATCTAAAACGTTCGAATTTACAGTGTTCAAAATTCCTAAATGAATTATCACTTGGTAATTTGGAAACATTAATTCTTATCCAAAAAAAAAAAAAAAAAAAAAAAACGAAAAGACTAGAAAATCACTCGAATCTCGTTTCCTTTAAATCTTCTCTGTCGTCTGTCTAATTATTCAATACTCGTTGGGTAATCAAAAAGAAAAAAGAAAGAGAAAAGTTAAGGTGTTTCATTATTCGCAAACGCATTACTCTATCCTGCTCCATTTGCCGCCTGGGAAAAATTTCGATCGCGAGAATTGCGCGGTACACGTACGCACAGAGGCTCGGTGAAAATCGAGCCGAAACTAATTATTCTCGCAACGGTCGTGTGCTAATTAAGCGCATGTACGCTTAACATAAATAAGCCGCGGCGCAAGCGAGTGCCGTCATCAAAGGAACGCAAAGGCAAAAGACGCGTGATAACGTACGCGCTACCTACGACAGCACTTAAATCGTTCAATTACCAATACATCGTCGCTCGGGAGGGACAGTGACAGGATTATTTATTACGTTTCGCGTGAATCAAAAGCGACGAGTCGAGATTGCATTCTGTTCGATACCGGCTCTGATAAAAAAATTCCCGTTTGATCAGCCGCCTAACAATAATGAAAATATTGAAGCGTTAAGGCGATATGCTTGCTAATGAAATACAAATTAAGATGTATACATGCACCGAGTGAAAGATTAAATAACAACAAACTCGTTACGTATTAATAAGTCTGTGGATCTCTCGATTATTATCCAAGCGAGCCATAATTATACGAAGACGGGAAATAAACATAATCGCCACTATAACAGACAGAGAATACACTATAATACGTCGAGTCGATCAGACGTCCATTAAATTCGATTCAATCGAATTTAAATCAATTAAGATCTCGCGAAGGAAGAGAGGAAGGAAGCTTAAAGCAGGAGAGCTGTGTATTTGTCACGGCCACGACAAACGAGCGGATGCAAAACCGGACGCAGCTACGGGGACAGTCGCTATCATGGACCGCGCGCGTTAAATTAATCGTTGCACACTTACGTTTCTTAATTGCCATTGAAACGGACCTCAAAAGATCCTGTTCCGTCCAGTGGCCGCGGATGCAAGTGCTTCGATTACCATAAACGTTCAAAGGCCGGGTCTTGTCTACGAAACGATCGACGCGGCAACCGGTTGACCCTGTGAAGATACGCTAGAGGAGAGCCTTTTCCTCCTCTTCTTTTCTATTCCTTTTATTCTTCCTTTACTTCGCGGTAAGCCGCAAGGCAAGTGTCTTGACCGGAGAAGAAAAGGAGAGAGCCGCTGGGAGCCGAGGAGCTTCCGACAAGTGGCTTTTCCTTAAGGAGAGACAGACGATAGGGGTGGGAGAACAGTGATTGGTAGTAGAGGCACAGAATGAGAGAGAAGTAGAAACGCGGATATCGAGAGAGGAAGAGAGAAGCCGCGATAGAAAGGGAAGGAGGGATTATGGTCGTGAGTTTGTCGAGGGACGATGGCCAGGGACGAAGAGGGGTAACTCAAGACGGGTCTAAGTGAGTCTTCCGGTCGACAGGCAATGATAGCCCTGAGAACTGACCCGACCCCCGGATATGTGTTGCGCATATATGTGGGGACACATACATAGCAGCATCGCAAACGTGTCACAACATTGTCCGCCTCTATTCGGCCCGGACCTGGTCATCGTAATAGCTTATTTCGTAAATCGGAGATTCGTAATGGGGTACGCACGCGTGACGATAGGTAAGCCAGTATGCGGTCAATTCGGCATAAGCGGTTTGCATGATGCCGAAGAGTTTCGGCTGTTGAGGTTACGAGGTGAACGCCAAAGACCAGGCTATTAGGGATCGGACGATGAACGTCGTTCTCGAATAGAGTTCGTTCGTGTACAGCAACCGTGCGATTCGATTTAGGCCTCTGCAAACATTTATGCGAACGATTTTGTTCGAAATTATCGATATTGAATACGATGATGAGAAATACATATCATGTTAAAAAGCTCTTTGGATTATGGGGTATAACAACTATGGTGCGATAAAAAAGAGTTTAATACGGTGTAACGAAGTAGTAAAATCGATTGGTAGTTAGAGTAATTATACTTTGAATGTCGAGATTAAAGGATCGATGATAGAAATGTAGGTATATACATAAGTATTTGATACCTCGGACAGTGCCGTACGAAGACATTTGCAAAACGGAGTCCACGTGCAACGCTTTGATATATCGAAATAAAAATTTACCATAAAATTTTCCTTCCTAGTTTTTCAATTTATTAAAATAGTAAATAATATAATTCGTTATTGATAAAATTGCAAAATAGAATATATTACTCGAAATCATAATCATAATCGGTTAAACGTTGATTTAATTTACGACGTGACCATACTGCGGTTCATACCAGGCTTTAGAAAATCGTTGGTAAAAGTACAAAAAGTAACAAAAATGTTAAATAAAATAGATTTAACTACTAGATATTTCCAGTTTCTTTCAGAAGTTTTGTCAATGTTCAAGATGCACAAGTATCGTCACATTCGAACAGTTTGAACAGACGCGAACAGAAGACAGATTACACGACACTATAAATCATGAAACAGTGACATAACGCCTCCTACGCCAGCTCGCGACCTCGTAGTTGTCAGATAATTAGCTCGGCCAACCTTCGTAAGAATCTCCTCTGCATTAGAAATTACGCAACCGCCAGAAGAAAATCCTTTGAAAAACGATCATTTTTCTCTGTTTGTATGATTTTAAAATTCGTCGCAATATACGTCGATCTTTCAGAATGAACGCTGGAACGAGAAATACTCGGAAGATAACTATCAGACTGAGTTTCAGTTAAATCGCTAAAGCAGTTCGAAGGAGCGATCCTCCCCTCCCCCCCCCCACTTACCTCTTGGGCGTCCATTTAATCGTCTACTTCGTAATTTTAATTTGTGAGAACGACGTCTCATTAACACCCGGCCGACCATTTGCCGCGTCTTACTTATGTTCGACTTAAAGCTTAATGAGAGCCACGCGGTAAGTTCGTGCCTCGTGCGTTTAATGACGTCGAAGGTATCAGTTTGAGGGGATGACGAGGGACAGGGGAGAAGGGGATCGAGCTTTAAGGTCGTAGGACGATCGATAGCTGGAGAGCACGCCGGCTAAAGGAGTCATTTGTCTTCGTAGCCACTTTGCTTGTCAAATCGAGCCGGCCTATTATTACGGCAGAGCGCTGTTAGACGCCTTAGATTTAAACACGCCCGTTTTAAGCTAATATCCTGCCGCCTCTGACGCGGCTCCACTTTTCAAACACGGTTAACCCTTTTGAATAGTGGCGCGCGAGCGCTGCCGCTTCGATCGCCACCCTGCCATTCAGCCTCGTTTGTTCGAAATTTGGCGACGCTTGCTCGTCACGATTTGTAATTGCCCCCGTTCGATCAGTGTGTTCAAAGTTGATGGCGAGATCGTGCGTGGAATCTTGTCGTGGTTAACACTGAGAATTTTAATACGAATAGCATGCAGTGGGGTGATTTAAATTAGACGACTTTTTGAGATTGTAAATCCCAAGGAAATTAAAAAATATAATTATACAGGAAGAAATGTCTTTAACGAAATATATTTGTACTTTGGAATAGGTTACCACTGAGATGAAAAATATCTAGCTCATAAATTTCATTATATATATAGTATTCTTATAAAGTATCAATTTTTAATTTTCTTCTGTCTGTCATTGTAGTGTTATCGTATCTTATAAAATCTTTTAAAGCGCTTGTTGGTTAAAGCGTTTAATTTCTAATGATTTTTAAAATGTAACGAGATTTTAGATACCTTACAGAAGAATTTTTAAGAATTGTATTAAACTTACAATTTTTAACTATTAGCATAAATTTGAAGGTAAAAGTATCGGTAATTCTCAATAATAGTATCATAGTATTAAATACACGGGTTCGTAAAACGAAGTTTCGCCACAGAGTTGTCTATATCGTCGTGTCATATTTTCCCAGAATTTCAACGTTAACGAGACAAGATTAGCCGAGCTATTTAGAGACGCGGTATCCAATAAATAAATTACCAAGCACTTACACGATGCTTCAATACATTGCCCGCAAGCCAGCACCGTTTCCCCGTTACTGTTAGAAAGAAGACAGTAGTATTTTCTCGAAATCGCGAGCGAAGGATCGTTCTGGGTCATCTCCGTGGATGAACGGAAACGTTGAAAAACATTTTTCTCTTTTTACAAGGCACGACGGCGTATGCACCAACGTACAACCCGCTAATTAGCATTCTCATTGAAAAAGGCTTTTCTCGAGCGAGGCTGAATTCTTAGCTCGGCGAACATGATATGCGCGGGGAATTACGGATCTCGAAAACGAGGAAAAGCCCGCGCACAAAGGGAGTAGCAAGGCTTGTACTGACTTGCGGAAAGAGGCGGTCACGTCGCGTTTCCGAGTCGCTGCCGGCGCGTCTGCTTATTTACTAATTCGGAAGCAATGTAAATAATCGCGCCATCACAGCCGGACGGCAATCACGGCCGTGTATAGCCGTACCCGGTGTCTCTCAGGAGACGAGCTTCACTGACCACGTGGCACGACGAGAAAGTATAGTCGAAAGGTATAAGCGAGCCGACGCAGGTGTGACGGGTCAATAAATGACCGATTGTCGCAATCGTCCAGGTGTATCGCCTTCCGTAGCATTGTCAACAAGTTCCGGATCTGAGATACCCGCCTACGTATCTATCTCGGGTAATACGGTCCTCTTTTTCTCTCTTCCCTCCAACCTTTTCCTTTTTTCCTTCCTTTCCTTTTGTTTTTATTCTTTTTTCTCTCTCTCTCTCTGTCTTTTGTCCTTTTTCCTTCTTTGTTTTGTTTCGTTGAGCCGGAGCCACGCCGAGCGCGAATCCGTGATCAATTCATTTTCCAACGACCGCGGCGAGCGCGTGCATTCAATTTCTTAATGAGGTTTATTACACTCCACTCTTTCTCGCTCCGCCTCCCCTCCGGTTCACCCTTTGCCTCGCCCTTACGTCTTCCTTTGTCCCGCGCTCTTTTAACATTCGCGTTTGATAATATTTTTATTTCCCTGTTATTCTCACGCCCCAGGTGTTTCCATTGTAACCTCATTAACATTGCCGCAAACTCGATACACTTTCGCGCACCCTCTCCCTCTCCCTCTTACTCACTTACATACGCATTCCCTCGAATTTTTCTCGCTGTCTCGCAACCGGCGACGTTTCGGTGCATCGGACTTTGCAGTCTAGACGGTCGTCGTCAGATTTTCCTCCGCGACTCGCAGAATCGTTATTTTTACACCGGTTCTTCCCGTAGGATCTCGCGAGCCCGGGATAGGAACGGCGATACCTTGTCGTTCGTTCCTGTCACGTTATCTCAACGATCGTGTATCGAGCAGCGTTGGCGGAAACTTTTTCCTGTTCTTTCTGCGCGTCCACCGTTCCGCCGCCCCTTCTCGTCCGACTCTTTCTCTTTCTCTCTCTTTCTCTCTTTGACTCCCTTTTCTTTCATGTCCTGCCGCAAGGTCTCGTTTTATAACCACGTAAACTCTGTTTAATTAACGCGTGGACTGAAAGAGGAGGAATTTTCGATGTAAGCGGCGCATTGCACCGCCGGTGCATAAGGTACAGCGCGCATTGCGATGATCCTATGTCGGTGATGGAGTTGGTCGAGACGGTGCGCGCCGTGTGGAGGAGTGGAGATGGTTAGAGGTCGGTCTGCAGGGGTTGCAACAGGGAGGACCGTAATACTGGTGCCGGTGGTCGTAACGTTGATGATGGTGGTGGTGATGGCGATGGTGGTAGTAGTGGGTACTTGAGAGAGCTCGCCGTTTCCCTTATTCCTTCAATCAACGTCAGCTGGGGAGGCGAGTCTAGTGTGTACCCTGAGCAAATACTCGCGTGCTCCGCACTAGAGCAGCATAGAGCTCAATGACTACATCATCCACGAAGGTGGTGGTTAGCTAGACGCGCCTTCGCCCCATCCGGTCAGACAGTCATCGAAATCGATTCTTTCCGTGATATAAACGGCCAACTCGCAAATACCGGACAGTATTATAGTAAATACGCGGTCCGTGGTTGCACGTCGATGAAGCGATCTCGAAATATAGTAAGACGCGACTTTTGCGCGAAACATACACCGATTAAAGAGTAAACGTACGAAAAAACTTAATACACAGTTAGAAATCATCCTCTTAAACTGATATTAGTGATAAACTGATAATCGTTGAAATTAATTATTCGTAAAGTAACGAGTTACAAAAGAATAACAGACAATGCTAGTAAAAATACTCGCGCAAGAATACCCAAACCGAAGTAAAAGTGTCAATCTTCGATGTCTCGCGATAAATTTATCCAATAAATTCTCCAATCGTTTGTACGTTCTACCGTTGAACCGATATCGAATATCACCGAAATTAACGAAGCAATCGAATCAAGGAGATGAAAATGGAACGAGCTTTAGGAGATCCGCGTCTGCAGAGTTCGTGAAACGTTCGTTCTCCCTTAAGCATTTCCTCCTGTAAACGTATCGTATGGGTGTCGATGTCTCGCGTCTGGAAAGGTCTCGTTAAAATAGGAAGGAAGAGGGCCGGATACACGGCGGTTACGCATGCATCATGGGTCGTCTAAACAAGCTGTTTAGACGACTTCAAGTTAACCCAAATTGACTCAATTGGATTAACCGCGCCGTGGCTCACCCGACACTTGGGAACCGGCCTGTACCGGCGTCACCGTATCCGCGAGAGAGCCAGTCCTTTGCTTCTCATGCAAATACGCATCGCGTTATTCCACCACTTCAGCCCGTTTCTCTCCCTCGTTTCTCGTCCGAGTCCTTTTTTCTCACCCGTTTCGCCTGTCCCCTGTGCCCTCCTTGCCTCGTTCGCGAATTTAGCTGGTTAGCTGAATTGATGGCGTTTGGGAAAATTGCCTCGTCTACGCTTCGTACGGGGCTATCAGAGAGGCCCTGCTCTCACAAGGAGACCCTCCGCGTCTTCTCCGTTCGCCAGCCGTTTCCCTCTCTGTTGCTCTGATATCGGCGGGGGCGATCTCTTCTCCGAATAGCATCCACAGCGTTGCATCACGAGCACATTGACGTGGTTAGGCTTTACAGAGGCTCTAGGCCGAGGCTCTTTCAGGAGAGTATCGTTCGGTGTGCATGCAGACCGGACCATGTCAACGCGGACCACGAAGAGTCTTCCGCTCCTCGAGCCAGTTTCGCGTGTACACGTGACGTGCTGACGCACGTCGTTCTCCTCTGTCCTGTCTCTCATGTCAATTTGCGGCCGAGGGCCGCGGAAGGAAGAGACAGAGCAGTGGAGAGGAAGAACAGGAGGCAGAGCGAGCGGCAGAGAGGCGGCGTACGAGAGCCCAGAGAGGCTTACGTTAAATCGTAGGATCGAGGGAGTGTTGCGTGGATTGAAGTGTCCGTTCCTTGGCTAACCGTGGACCCCATGCGTATATATGAGTAATACAAATACAACCTCCTCCACCTCCATCGGCCTCGACGCTCTCTGTTCTCTGTTTCTCCGTGTCCCCCGACTAGCCTTGTCTTTTATCGTCGTTGCGCCCGACCGGGCGGTCTTTCTCGCTCCCTTGGGCTGCTCTCCGCGATATATGGATCGTCGGAAGTCACCTTCCTCATTATCATACCAACAGGCTCGCTCGCTCACTCGGGCACAGCCTTCATCCTGTGCCCTAGTCACTTACGGTTCGCGGGTGACCAACCCAAGTGCGAGCTACTCCAACGTCCGACGATCGGTAGGGTGAACACTGGATCGTTCCAGTAAGCCGCGAGAACCACTGGCCTGGGGAACAAGACGCAAGTCCATTATACTCAATCACAGCGTGATTGGCTCAAACGATCGGACCACCGCTCGCCGCGCGTCGTTCCACGGAGATTCGCGCGGACGTGCCGCGTTGAGTTTCGTAACGTCAAGAAGGAAAGATCCTGCTCTGGACCGCTTCTCATCGCCCTCGAGTTTCCTCTTCCCGTTCATTTTTCTCTCGTTTACTTAGACAAGGGCATCTGCGACCTTCTGACATTCCAGTTTAAGATAACTCGTTGAATATCTGATCTCAGAAAATCACATACTGCGGTTTGAAAATCTTCAAGTAAAAATTTTGAAATTATATCGCTAACGACTATTAGTAAAACTTTTGGATAGTTGGAGGAAAACGATATTATTACCGTTTTCTTGATATATAAAAATAAAAATTTACAATGAAAGCAATCAAATTACGGGAGATAGTATCGTTATATCGAGTAAAGATCTGAAATTAGTTAAATTCATTTAGAGCAGGTAATGTCTGATTCACCTAGGAAGCATTTGCTTTTAACTCCTTCTTCTCGAAACACATAGCTTCGATATCATTCCCTTTCTCGTTTCGAACGATCCAATCGTAATTAAGAAAACCTTACAGGTTCGCCAGTCTCCTAACTCGTTAGCATCCATCCGATAAATGGAATCGCAGTAACCAGGTGTTTCCGATTTCGAGAACGATCAAAGGTGTGTTCCATGCACTCCGTTTCTAAAACCACGAATGTAGACCAAGGTCCAGCTGCAACAAAAGGTCCACGGCACACTAAACTACGCAGACCCCATTTCGAGTCTATCTGTTCTCACATCTGTTCCGCTAGATTCGAAAGGTGACTTTCCATCTCCAGTCTGATCTATCTTTCCAATCTCTCTATCTCTCTTATACTCCCATTATGTTTTTTATTCAACCATTCCCAGGCAGATTATCAGAGAACTGTGTCGAAAAAGACGAACGAGAATCGCTCTGCGTCCGTGGTTCGTATCTCTCTCGTAATCGGGCTCGTGGCGAGCGATCGTGCACGAGCACCTTAACGACTTGAAACATAGCCGTTTCTTTTCCTCGTTTTTCCTCGGCTGGACAATAGCAGACAGATATTTGCAACGGCTCGTATCGAGACTTTTGTCAGCCACGGCGCAATGTATCTTTCTTTTATTCCCGTTATTTCGTGATGACGATATAATTCGTAAATAACGGTTAGAAGAAGCGGAATCGTCGCTTCGTTCGTTGGCATACTTTTCGGAATTGCCGTGACTTCGAGACAGTGAGAATACGTAGTACGATGATCGTTGGTCCGAGCCAAACGCCGCGAGCACGGTAACTTTGGCAATTGAATATAATTAAGTAATCTCGGTACGATATCGTGGAGATGGTTGGACGACAGGAAAAAGCCGGCGCGGCGAAAACTGGAGGGCAGGTTGGCCGACTGCCACAAGGAGGCCTCGCCTCGAAATGCCAACGACAATAACGCCGATAATCCTGCAGGCTCCTGCTTGCCAATATGCTGCGGACGTATCTACGTAACTGCCTCGAAAAGTAGCCCGTGGCCAATAAAATGCAAACAGGGAAAGACCGGGAATCTGTCGTTAAGCCTCCTCGATCTGCTTCGCCGCTGATTACTCTACTCGCGAATCTGGGACTCTTGCTTGGCATCGGAGAACGAAGGAGGTGGAACTCTTATACCGAAAACTCCATATTCCACAGGAGTGGACCAGGCTGGCCAGTTGTTTTCCACCGAATCGTGGCGAGGTGGAAATTATTGGCTGGGAACTATCAGAGATTATTTACATTCTGATCGAAACTCGTCGACTGAACGTTGAAATTAGTTTTCCGTATAATTTTTTCCCTCTTATATCTTGTTTTGCATATTATCTTCTTTTTTTCTGACTAGGTAGGAGTAAAGTTTTACAATGCACAGAGAATAGCAATTGCTTTCGAGCATTGGTAATGGTTAATCTTCATGTGTTGATATCTCGCTATTTTTTGGTTCTTGGCATTTGATTCTCTCGTTTACGAATGAACGCTGTTGATGTAATGGTATATAGTAATTGACAGTTACAAGAAAATAGGAAAAAGGGAAATTGAAAAATTTACATTTTTGCAGTAGAATTCCAAAGATATTAGTGTAGGTTTCTAAAGAAATATATTCGTATACTTCGAATTATTTTAATAAATGTAAGCTATTTCGTTCGTTAATTATCGTTACATATGAATTCTATTTGTATGCGATTTCCATTTACAGCTATGGAAATAATTTATATCTTTCCAATGTACTTCTTCCTGCTTCTTTGTAAGAATCCATTCTCGTGTTCAACCATCACGCAATTTACTTATTCTACTTAAATACACAGCAATTTTCTAGCAACTGATTCTTCTTGAAACTTTCCCACTAACCGTTTTCTAGAAATCAATGATGTAACGCGACGTTTTTTTCCATAATACTTGTTTTTGCGTTCGAAATTTCGGAACTAAAGTGCAGAATCCATAAACATAACAATATGTAAAACAATCTCTACACAAAAATCGAGCAACGTTTACGATCGCAAAGAGTTCCAAACTGAAATCAAAATTTAAAGTGTAATTATACAAATACGTAGTTCCCAAAATCTGCTCAATATCCACTAAATTAAAAATCGTGATTTTCAAAGCAAGTTTTGAAAACTGATAAAATGTGATAAAAATGTTCAAGTTGTCATTTGTCCTAATCTAACATCATCATCCTTTTTCAATTCTACGTAACATCGTCAAGTAATTCGAACTTGAAAAATGCCTGTCGTTACAATATTCTGCACACACGAAACTTAAGAACGAAAATTGAAATTTTAAAAAGATTTTTAAATCACCTGGTTACTGTATCCCGTCAATTCTTCGAAATATAGTAAACATTTGAACGTACTTAACGCTCGAGATGTTTCTCCCCTGCTAAGCGATCCAACGTACGCTGCTTCGTGTAATTATTAGCAACCCTAAGACGGAACGGTGTTCCGAGCACCCTTGTCTCGAGCGTAGCGGATCGAACAGAATAACATGGTGTCGTCGAAAGGAAACAGCTAGACCGTTACTCCACCCAGGCACGAGTCAACCGACTGGGTCGCGTGATTCTTAAGACGTTGAAAAAGTAGGGGTTCGTTTGTGCTCCAAGACGTTAGAGCGACCTCGCCAGGGGTTCGAATAATGGTAACAAGAAGCCAAAACGTCGGTTACTCCTCGTCAACGGCAGCTGGCACGCGCTCCTTCCAATTCCTAAGGAGACCTTTCCTTCTGCCTTCTTCGCCCTTCTCCGCCTTAAGTCTTGAGCGCGCGCTGGGGAACCAAACTAAGAGGGGAAGCCAGTCTCGAGAAGTTACCTTACCTGAATCCAGTTGGGGATACCTAGACATTTAAATCGGGGGACACCACCCGGCGGAACCACCTGAATACTAGCAAGGGGGCCTTCTTGATCTTGCAGTGGCGTAGAACTTAAGGGCTGTTTCTCACGAGTCGATTATGTTTTCTTGATTCCACTGAGATCATTCGGATCTTTGTATCTCAACGTTGCTCTATTTTCGAGAATAATTCAAACGAAAGATCACGTATACAAATGAGGATCTTTTGATTGCTAATAATATTCCGCTAGAATTTGCATTAAATACTACATTTCATCAATATTATGTTAATATATTAAATATCTTAAGAGTTTTGAAGCGTGTGTTATTCACGCGAAGATTCGTATCTCGTTTCATAAATATATCCGATTCGTTTGAAAAATTAAAGTAGCGCGATGTTTGAAGAATGGCGTGAAAGTTAAATGTTCAATGAATGAATAAATGGCATGAGATTCTTTGCAATTTTAATAATTTCAAATGAAACAAAAATATGAGCCAGAGTAACAAAAATGTCATTAATTTAAGAAATTAAAGTACTTTCGATTGTAATTTATAAATTTACGATGGCCAAAAGTCAAGGCGATACAGGAAACGTTTGCAAATCCAATCAAAGTCGTAAGTTTAAATGTCCCACGAGATTTCAACGACCGTCACAGCGACAGGGTAGCGTCTACGCCGTTGAGGGCAAGGACCGTTGTTCCTACTTCCTTTCCAGAGGGAGGACGAAGGGCGCCGTAGGATTTTTTGTAACTTTCAATATTAGACGTTAGCGTTTCCCACAGAGAGAAGTCATGGGAACACATTGATCGAAAGGCCGCAGATCGTCTCGTGGAAATTCTTCAGAGGAGATTTGCGATTGCACCTTGGGAAGAATTCCCCGTATAAAGGATGTGCGATGTGCGTTTAAATCTTTCTCTTTCTTTGACGTTCGAACCTTAAATTCATGCGATCCCTTCCTTAGGTATTTCGTGCTTTAGAGTATCTTTCGTGACTGTTGTATCAAAAATTCCATCTATCTTGTTCCTAATATTTCCCATGAAAAACAACGATATTTCGATCGATCGCCACGTAAAGCGGCAATTTAGACGAAAGAAATACGTTCGAGCGAACGAAATACGTAGAATTTCGTTCGACGACAAATTTCAACACCCGACGCTCGCCCTTTAATTCACGAGATGTTCGCTGATCTTTCTCCTCTGCTTTTCGTAATTTGCAAAATCCGGTACGTGGTATAACAGCGGAGCAATGTCACGGACAAATCGGGCCGGAATTCCCATTCATTCCGCTAAACCAAAAAATTCCAGCATCATCGAGTCCGCGGCTCGTAAAAGTGGCGCGCTCATTATCGCTCGTATTATCTGTAACGCAGCATGAATGGCGACCGAAATCGAAATGAAAATGCAGGAAAGGTCATGCTCGCGTGCCAGGAATAACACGGTGGCCGTGGCGTTGACCCACATTGTTTTTGAAACGCGATTAAACTCATTGGAAACGACCGAAGGTAGATTAATGGTCCTGGGTCGCGTAACCGTGCGCGGAAAGCGAGGTAAAAAGCGAAACAAATTTAACGAGCTGTGAATTATGAAAATCGGTGACAGGCCGCCGCTTTTAAATGCTCTCTCTCTCTCTCTCTCTTCCTCTCTCGCGTGCCGATTCTCTCCACGTTGTCTGGCTCTCTCGCGCTTGCGAAGTTTGGTTTGGGCGCGTGCCAATGAATCGAAACGATTCGAATGCAAAATAATAATAAAACAGTGGAGGGTGTACGGCGCCGCGGGTGTGACGTCGGGTGGACGGGGGAGGAGGGCGGGGTCGGCAGCGCATTAACGCAATTAACCTCCAATTAATAACACATCAATTGACACCCGGTCAACTTGTTGCATCGGAGCAACCCGATAATATGCAGAACGCGTGTGAGCCGTGTATATACACATACGAGTCACCATGCTTCTGCTTTTGTATGCGTGTATCATTCTCTATATAGAACAGAATAGCTGCCTCTCTCTCTCTCTCTCTCTCTCTCTCTCTCTCTCTTGCAGCTTCCTACGTCCATGTGTTATTCCGTCTCGTGATCTCCGCGACTGTCTGCCTGTCCATCTGTCTGCTAGTCATGTACATACGTGTAAATACACAGTGGCGATTAGGCGTCATGAAACGCTGATGCGTTTGCATGTTTGCGAATTCCTGTCACCAAAGGGGTTACTACCTTCGTCCCGGGTGGTGGATAATAACGAAACGAATGTTACAATAATTTACTATGTATTTCGAGAGGGAGAGCGATGCATAGCGATGCGTGCGTGGTGTACACGCCGAGCACCACGATGGACATGGACTGATGACCATAGCCGGGTTCCCATGCACAACCCCCTGCGAACACTACGGCCACATGACACCTACAGGGGGTGGAATTCCGATACACATGCCATTGCTGCGTCACCTCGACAACACCATGTGGGGTACGCGCACCATGTGATATTCATCCAGTAGAAGCTCGGTAAACCTGCTTGCGCTCATGGTTCGCGGCTTCATGCCGGAAGGAAGTCGTTGCCAATCGCAAAGTATAAGTAGTATTGTTTCGTTTTCGCAACGGGTTCCGTGCTGGTGGATCGCTTTGTTTCGCGCAACGATCGGCCAGTATCGAAAGCAACGGTTTCTAGCTCGTTGACAGGGGACTTTCGAAATCGAATGGAAGCATCGAGGAAAAAAGATCAATTCGTGCCGTTCCGATGTCCTTTTCCTCTTTCTATCTATTAATCTTCCAAGAATTATTTTCATCGCGAAGAAAAGATCTGTTCGAAGAACCAAAGATCTTTGTCCGATAAAACGGTAAGAAAGAAATTTTGTTTGAAATATAGGCGAGTTTGTTCGTCTTATATCGATTCCAACAGTGTGTTTGGTTGTCGTTCCGTGGAAGGACAGTGCAGTCAACGCGAAAGAATCGGTGCGGTAACAGAGGAGATATGCCCTCTTTCTTTTCATCGATGGATTCATTAAAAAATTTCGATTCGCGGTATTCCCTTTGAAATTTCATACAAGGTCGATAGAAACCACGTAATGGACGGTAGGAGATTAACGAACGCTTTCCTCGCCCCGGGCTCTTTTGTGTTCCGGTCTCTTCCTTAATTACCCGAGCTATAGGTGGAAGTTATCTGCGTCGATAGTTCGAAACAATGGCTACCTTAGATTCTAACCCCTTCTCGATGAAAAATCTTCAGGAAAAGTTCACTAGATTACAAAGCCGGTCTTTTGTTAACTTTCTCGTATAATCGATAGTTAATTTTTAATGTGATATAGATACCTTGCCAACTCGCTCTTTATATTGTTCGTTTTTAATTCACCTCGTTGCGTCTCGTCCATATTTTTTTATGCTTTTTTCTTGACAATTCTTCCTCCAAGATTACGTTTATTAATATCTTTGAAATCCAGGACAGAGTATTGAACGAGTAACGAGCCAGACAAGTCGGTTCCAACCAGCGATTTTCTAATCTTGTATCGCAACCCCACCGGCATGACCTGCAATCACCCCTTCAAATCAAGTCACCTGCTTAAACGGTAAATATCGCATGACGCACAGGAAATGGCTGTTGGTGGTTCATCAGACTGTTTTCGTCTCGCTCGAAGATGATCGATGCGAGTGTCATTGCCCATAGAAATACAGGGTTTTGTAATGACAGAGTCACGTTCGTTACTCTCTGGCTGACGTGTTTTGTAAACTCGTACGTGCTTCATCATTTCGTCACATTTCAGGAGGAATTATAAAATCGAACGCGCAAACAAAACGATTTCAATTCGTTCGCTTTGTCAGCAACGTGATATATTTATCAAATTTAATAGATATCTTTGCTTGCCGATGTTTACGAATGATAAATAGAGGATCAATAATTTTTCTAACGTGGACACTGGAAATCTTCGAGAAGAACAACGATGAATAATTTCTTCGTTAAGCGATAGTTTATTAATAACGTTTCATCGATAATAATTATAGATCGCGAATGTTTATGTAAATTCTACGTATTTGTACAAATAAAAAATAGAGCCTGGCCAGAGATCTTATTCATTCGTCAAACGATAATTAGTCGGTACTATACCTTGGATATTTTATATATTTTTGCAAGTTATATGCATTTTGATGATCATCCATTAAGAAATTATTTTCTGCAGATCGCGTCGAAGTAACAAAAAGTAATTTACTTGGGAATTGAACGAAGCGCATCTGCTCGATATAACATACATCGACAATGGGGTCACGAAAGCTTCTCGAACACATCGCCACGTATAATACACGTTTCTCGCGTGTAATTAGCCCGACGTGTCTACTTCCGAGTCGAGTTGGTGGGAGAGTTCCTAAAACCATTTCCGGCCGGAGCACCTTTTTATTCTGACCGTCCCACGCGTGACGGCACAGGAGGGAAGTGGCGATCAAACGTAGGAAGAACAGACTTTGCTGACCCCCCTCGAAGCGTTACGTTCTTCGAGGCAGGTACGATCGTAGACGTTATCGAGCTTGAGACCATATGTCACCCTTTCAACCAATAAGAGTAAGATAATTATTGCTGGGGAATAGTATCCCGGAACAGAATGTCTTTTTTTACGAGAAACACACTGGAAAATATGTTTAGCTAGTACAATCGCATACGTTATTCTTTCAAAGGTTCACAAAGTAGAAGAACATGAAGATCGTAATTTTTCGATACGAATTATTCATTATGCCACATGTCGATGCAACCAAAGCGTTTAATAAGGAATATCCGAATGTATTTTTTTATATACAGAACAAGATATAGAGATTGTAAAGAAATAATCTGCGAAAGCAGAATTCTAATTGTTTGACCATCTTCGTTGCATTTTATTCTCATTGATGTTTGCGATTTTATACGCATAAGAACGAGAACAAGTTTCTATTATTCGACTCTTTTACTTACTTATGCACTTGCTCATGAACGAAAATGCGTTACGAATGATGCAGACACTAGTTACGACGTAAATTCGCTAGATAGTGAACGAAAACGTTAAATTTTCCAATTGCAAAAGAGATGCATCTTTTCATTTAAAGAGAATGATTCAATTTTGTTAAACGTACCTGATAATGAAATTTCGGAATAGATATTCCTCGATGTATATAAACTTTCGTGGAAGACCATCGTCGTAAAAGACGAGTGAGAAAAAAGTAGCAAAAGTGGGAAAGAAACACGCGATGGAAGTAATCCCTGGCGATGCCAGAAGTGGCAAGTCCTAATTCAATTTTCATTCGGCTCCAAGTCCTTTGTATCGATTCGACGGGGTAAACAGAAACAGTGGATAATCGTTATTCAATTAGATGCATCGACGAGGCAAACGAATAATCGATGAATTCTAAGCTGCTGATTTCCAACCCTCCTTGCGCGATCGCGCGAACACGAGAGAACAGTAGAACTGGAAACGAGCGTTCGCGCTCGCGCGCCCGCATACGAGTTCTGCTCGTACCGGCCGAGGGGAAAAAGTACAACGATTCCATGCTTTCACCAATTCGCCGCTTTTGCCACGTGTTGCTATATACGTATTCCTCTCTTTGAGCCTTCTTGTCGCTTCGTGAGCCACGCGTATATATACGTCTAGTCTCTCTTCGTCAATATACGTATAGGGGCGAGTGCTCGTGTCCTCGAACGCAGGCGGCTCGTGCGTAGGCAAACTATGGAATATGTCAGCCTATTGAGCGCAGGTGCTTTAAGCTGCTCAGCTGTTGCTTCGAATCTCATGTACATTCGCGCGGCTGTGTATCACGTTGATATTGGTGCACACTAAGCATCGTACCGTATCGGCCATCCGCGTGCGTGCAAACGCTGAACCGACTCACGTGTTTCACCCACGCACTTATGCGTATCGGCAATTGAATGGTGAAACGATCGGGCCCTCGCCTCGCCGCGAGCACCGTCGTCGCTCAATGAATTCGTTGAACGACCGTCGATTATCATCCATCGACGAAGTCGTTTCCTGAGAACGATGTCGTGGAAATAATTTACCCTTGTTTGGAGCGAAGAACGTTCGCGTTAACGTTTTACCGAGTCTACTTCTACTTATCGTCGAAACTTACTAATCCAAATACGTACTCGTGTTGCTTTCGAGAAATATTATTGTTTTACGCTTTTATAAAATATTTACGGTTAAAAAAAAGATATTAGTGGCATCCTGAACAACATTAAGTTCTAACTTATAAATAACTCGAAATTCGTGTGTATTCGTTATATCATAGGGACGAGAATATAGTTTCTCAAATAAAAGATACCTACACAGATATACGAAACAAAAGAACATCATAAATCGATAATCAATTCCATATAAATTTTACGGCGGATGAATAATACACTTCTAGATAGGTACGATCTAAGAAAAGAGTCTGAAAGAATCTAAAAAATGGTTCAAATGAATAATTCAAACGTAGCAAAACTTAATAGTTTAAGACACAAAATTATTTCTGAAAGAATGTAAGCATATTTGAATCATCAAGGAAACAAAGCTTTGGATACAATTTGTCTATTAAATCAATTATAGGAATACAATTTTATAATAATATAGTTTCTGCACAACTTTTTATCCTTGAGTTCAATTAAAACAGACAATGCATCCAGTTTATGACGGGGGATTACTATCAATTACTTTTTTGTGTATCTTTGTCTCCAACTATCGATCAACGACAAGGTGTAATTGAGAAAGAGTCGACTTGCCGGAACTGACTACGTTCTGAATAAGAAATTCAATACAAGTAATTTTCTTATGGTCTTACCACGGCCATCCTCGTCTTCGACAAATCCTGCAGTTCGCTGTACTTGCAGTTTTTCTCGCTAGAACTCTCGGCAGAAGACTTCGGCAGACAAAGTTAAACCATACGGTTCTCACTACCGCTCTATTCCTCGTCTTGTAGTCATGATCGATTACTAGTATTTTTAACTGGTAACACTTGCTATTCTCCCCGTGCACATTCTCCTACGGTTACGTGACATGATCGTGCATTGAACCGGTATATTTATCCCAAATATACGAGACCTGGCAGAGGGAAGAATTCTACTTCCTATGTAAATCTGTGCAATTTCGATGGCCATAAATAAGCTGATGAATTATAAATCATCTAGTACGTAAGATGAAACGAATATAATTCCGAAATACCTCATCAGCGAAATCAAGATAAGATTGACAATGAGAGATAAATAAGTTTTTTTTTTTTTTGATAAAATAACAATTACGATTTTACTTCTTTAGAAATTTGAAATTTAGTACGTGTAAAATATTTCCTCTGAAATTTTTTTCAATTTTTTCCCGATTTTCTCTATTTACAACGAAATCATCTCTTTCTCGTAATTAAGTCGATCAATGTCGTAAAATGAAGTGAACGGCAATCATATATACAGTCGCAGACGCTTTTATCTACGGAAGTCGAGAGCCTATATACGGAAGGCGTTTAAGCTAAAATGCGATTCACGATCGTAACTTCTCTAAGTGTGGAGTATCGATCGTGTATCACTATGTATAAACGTGATCGGGCTCGGTGTTTTCTTTCTTTTTCTTTTTTTTTTTTATGGGAGCGAGATAAGTAATGCATATCTTGATTTGTTTGTGTTGCAGACGAATAAGAAGAACCGCGGGAAAGAAAATCGAGACGAGGGAGCGAGGGGCACCGAGCCCTTTGGCGAGCTCGAAGGATGCAGCTCCCAGGCGGGAGCACGAGAATTCCGCCCGCGAGATCACCGGCCTCAGTTCTCGTGATCATCAACGGAAGTAACATCGTATCGACTGTCACGAAGAAACGTAACGGCAACGGTAGACATAGTAACGAAAACGACGGACCTGGTACGAATAGCGGCAGAGACTTAAGGAAGAGTAGAAACAGTCCCGAGAACGAGCCGCGTCTCCTTAAAAGAAATCGTCATTGTGAGACGAGGACGAGTCGCCGACACCGAGTCATCGAGAAGCCCCAGCTGTTGGCGTCAACTCCAAGGCGGAAGGAGCGGGGCGAGGAATAGTGAAAAGAAAGTAGAGAAAAACCGAGGAACGACGGAAGAAGAGGAAGAGGAGGCGCGAGAGAAGGAGAAAAAGGTGAAGAGGAGGAAGCAAGAGTTCGTCAGGAAGGAGAAGGGTGCCGACGTCGTCGTCGTCGGCGGCGGCGGCGGAGGAGGAGGAGGAGGAGGAAGAGGAGGAAGAGGAGGAAAAGGAGGAGGAGGAGGAGGAGGAGGAGGCGGCGGCGGCGGCAGAGAAGGAGGAGGAGAAAGAAGAAGAGGAGGCGGCGGCGGCGGAAGCGCGACGGAGGAGAAAGAGGTGGAGGAGGAAAAGGAAGAGAAGGAGAAGGAGACGGCAAAGACGAAGAAATTCGAGAGGGGAGAGTGCCGGCGATCAGAGTGGGGAGGACAAGGTTGTAGAAGGAACAAGGAGAAAAGACGGCTGTGGTAGGGGAAACGGCGAGGATAGAGTAGAGAAACGGAGGCAGCGCGCTGAGCCACGAGGGGCTATTCGAGCGAGAAGGGGAGGGGTGACAAGGAACCCTGGCGGGGAGGGGACGCGGAGGCCTTCGGGGGGCCGACCAACCAGACGGCCGATGATGTCATCGGGGGAGGAGACCGAGTATTTCGCCCCCTACGGAGCAACTACGGAAAGCAAGCAACAGCGACTCCAGAAGAAGCAGAAGCGCACCAGACAGCGCGTGGACGCCGGCGAGCCGCGCAACAACTATTCGAGTATACCGCACTTCACCTCCCGGCCATCCTTCCACAGCGGTGGTCTGTACGGTTCTATCTTCGGCGGCAGCGGACCAACGCACCAGCAGCAGCAACAACAACAACCACAGTCGCAGCAACATCATCAGTCGCAAGCGCAACAACAACAGCAACAACAACAACAGCTTCAGCAGCCTCAAGCTGGAGCGGCAAGCAGTCAAGGTCATTTAAGCACAGCTACCACGGGTCCTAGCACTCAGCAGCATTCCGCCCACGCGGCCTTTGGCTTTTTCGGGGCACCGGGTTACGGCCCCGCCAAGATGTTGAACGAGCTACTCGGACGACAGGTCAAACAGGCCAGTGACGCTGGTGGCTCACCGCCAGAGGGCGGCCACGGAATGACTGGTGCCGGCATGGACCCCGCTGCTAATTTGCAATCCGGTGCTGTAGTTAATTGCGACGATCCCGCCACCGCCGAGCTCACGCAGCACATGCTCCGCGATATACTCCAAGGGCGCAAAATCTCCGCGCTCGCGCTGCAAGAACAGCCAAACAATAACAACAGCATACACAGCAACAACAACAACACCACAGCGGATCTACTTAAATCCCAACAACAACATCATCAGAGCCCTCAACAGCATCAACAACAAAACAGTGATAGTGCACGTAGTGGAACAGTGCAGAGTGGTGGAGAGGAAAGTGGTGATGGAAATAACGTCGTGAATAACGCGAATCACAGTGATCGTGATACGGTGATGCCGGGCGATGCCGAGGATAGCGCCGAGGACGCAGCCGCAGCCGCACGTGCTATGGAAGAGGCGTTCGCCGAAGCTGGTATGGAGCCCGGAGCCAACCTCGATGGATCCGATTGCGAACAGAGTTTACCTCCCAGTCCCACGCAACCAAGGTCAGGGTCCGTTTCCGTCAAGGAGGAGATACAGGACTCGTTAAACATCAAACGTAGTCCCAGTCACTCTCCTTGTCCGATCGTGCCCAAAACGGAGACCAGCTCGCCAACCACGGAAACGAAGCGCGCTCGTGTCGAGAATATCGTCAGCACGATGCGTAGCAGTCCAGCGCTTCAAACTGCCACTGTGAACGGTTGCAAGAAACGTAAACTCTACCAACCCCAGCAACAAACGGTGCATCACGTCCTCCAGCACGGTGTCAACGATACCATGATGGACGACGAGGAAGAGAGCGAAGAGGAGGAGGATCCTTCGACGATCAGGCAAAAACGCGAGGAAAAGGATAACCTCCAGACGCAGCTGAAAAAGTTGCACGAACAATTAGCCGTGATGCAGCAAAAGTACAATGAGCTTACGAGTAGAATCGATTCGGACGCGAGCGAAAGCATCGGTGCTCCCTTAAGTCCTCAGCCACCGCTCAAACCACCGCAACCTCATCCACCGCCGTACAACGGACTCCCGGCCCTCCCAACCGAACACCCACATGCCGCGGCAGCCGCTATGTATCACATGGGACAGAAACTCTACCTCGAACAGCAACAAGCTGCTCTGGAGAGAATGAAGCAGCATCAGGAAGCTACTGTCAGGCAACAGCAGCAGCATCAACAACAGCAACAGCAACATCAACGACAAAGTTCTCCACCACCGCCTCCGAGTCAAGCACAGCAACAGAGTCAAAGCAATACCGGCCCGTCCACGCCGCAAACACCACAAATGCAGCCAGCCAGTACGCCTCTTCAACATAAAGAATTCCAGGAAAGGATAAACGTTTTTAGAAGTACAGCGGCCGCAGCTAGCTCGTCGGGTCCTCACATAACCGACGAAGATCTACAAAGTTTGTCGGATACGTTGAAAGCAGAGATCACCTCGTACTTGACGAATTTAATCGACAAAGTGGTAACAAGGTTCATGCAACAGAGGAGGTATCTTGGAAATCAAAGCGAGGCGGCGCAAGTCGCTGCCGAGCAATTAAACAAGGACCTTTTGTTGGCCAGCCAAATACTCGAAAGAAAATCACCCAGGACGAAAGTAGTAGATAGAGGAGCACCGCAACCACCCGGTGGCCCAAACGGGCCACGGGGGCCCCACAATGGCGGGCCCCCACCTCCACAGTCTACGGGTTTCCCACAAATCGGGTCCATGGGTGGTGGTCCTCATGGCCCACATTCTGGCCCCACGGAAAACAATCTTAACCAAATGAATCAACTGCCCTCACACGTGAGGTCGTGTGGCAGGATGTTTCAGACGCCAAAACCGCCAACGATGTACAGCATGGCCTCTATGCAGGCACAGCAGCAGCAGCAACAACAGCAACATCAACAGCAACGCGAACATCAGCAGAGAGAACAGCAACAACGCGAGAAATATTGTAACTTGAGGGGCGACGAGAGAGAAAGCAGGGACTCGGAACAGAACGAGGCGCTCTCCCTCGTAATGACACCGAAAAAGAAACGTCATAAGGTAATTATCTACTTTCTATCTTCGATAAAAATACAGATATGTCATAGACGACAGTTCGTACAAGCAAATTCACTTGTTGCTTCCTTGATAAAAGCTCGAGTCTTTGATCTATAATCGATTATATCGATTGTTATTACAACTCAACTAAATTCGGAAGAGTATTCTATAAAGTACGATGCATCAATGAAAATATTTTAAATCCATAATTTATGCAGTAAATTCTATTTATCAATAATATTATTACACGTGTATTTATATATGTAGTATCAAGTAGAACAAGTAAAACAATTTCACTGACGAATATTTCAAATTTTGTTAATTATTATGTTAACATTGTATGTTCGTTGATATCGATAAAGAAGATAAAAAA
Source organism: Bombus campestris (assembly GCA_905333015.3). Classification (NCBI taxonomy): domain Eukaryota; kingdom Metazoa; phylum Arthropoda; class Insecta; order Hymenoptera; family Apidae; genus Bombus; species Bombus campestris. The sequence continues at coordinate 10,724,553 of HG995132.1, forward strand.
CTGAATTTCCACTGCTTTGTACTCCAAATTTATAATTTATATCGATCATTTCATTCGTCCGTACTATCGTACACGCGATATTAAGTAGTAGAAGGAAATAATTTCATCGACGAGCATTTCAAATCTACTATCTATACCGTCAAGTTTGTTTGTCAGTGAGAATGTACAAGTATTGTTAATATTAAACAGAACAAAAGAAAAGAAATGAATTTCACCGATACATATTTCAAATTTATAATTTGCATTTATAAATTTGTAATCATTTTGTTCGTCAATATCATTGAATGCTTAATATAAAGTAGAACAAGACTCTGATTTTCATCGACGAATATTTCAAATCTATAGTTCACGACAATAATTTTATTCATCGATGCATTGCATACTTGATATTAAGTAGTATAAGAACCTAAATTTCACTGACGAACACTTCCAAATTATAAATGGTAACGTTGACTTTGTATACTTGATGCAAAGTAGCATCAAGCATAAAAAAAAGCATAATTCTGTTCGTCAGTGAATATTTATTAGTTTTAAGTAGGATAAGAGACTGAATTGCACAATGGTAAAGTCGAGGCATCAATTAGTATTTCCCTCCACAGGTGACGGACACGAGGCTGACGCCGAGGACGGTGTCGAGAATCCTGGCCCAGGAAGGTGGCGGTTCGCAAGGAGGCAACGAAAGTCCACCGCCCCCGCCTCCACCGAGATCGTATCATCCGCCACCACCGATGCTGCCAGTGTCCCTGCCAACCAGCGTAGCGATACCAAACCCGAGTCTTCACGAGAGTCAAGTGTTCTCGCCGTATTCACCGTTCTTCAACCCTCATGCGGGTCACCCAGGCCAGGTACCACCTCCGGGGCCACATCACTTACCCGCGAGTCCTCCTGGTGGAGGTGTAGATGTCAGGGATTCGCCTCCACTGCCTCATCCGCCATCTATATTGCATCCTGCCTTATTGGCGGCTGCCCAGCATGGCAGTCCAGACTATGGACATCTCAGGATGGACAGCAACGACCGGCCCAACGACTGCAACTCTGACGACATCAGTTACGACGGGATTCAGCCTACAATATCCTTTTCTAATACAACGTCGTCGAGAAAGAGAAAGAAAGAACGAAAACCAGAAAAACAAATAAAAAAGAAAAAAAAAACATTCGTCTCGATGCCTTTGGTAGTCGAGAGTTGGAGAACGTCCAGAACGATGTGCTCCAAACACGAGGGGCAGGCCATTTGTGTAATAGTTAGCGAACTGTCGAAGTTTCCGCTCGAAAACGGATATCTCTGTTTGTTGGAACAACAACAACAAGCGCGGAATCTCCGTCGACTTTGTACCTCTGGTAATATCGCAAAGGGACAGCGAGTCTGAACGTTCTCCAAAGAAAGTACGACGGAACTTTCGATATTAAATCGGCAAGTAGCGTACGGCCAGGACCGCGCTTTTAAAGAGCTGTATAAAGAGACGAGCGAAAAAACGAGCGTCAAAAAGTGGTAGGAAGGCGAAAGAGTTGATGACGATGCTTAGCAATGTGTTTTTTTCGTTTCTTTCCTTCGTGTACCTTTTTTCTTCTTTGCCTCTGTAGAAGGGAACATGGGGGTGCGTGAGAGAGAGAGAGAGAGAGAGAGGGAGGTTGGAAACTTTGGAAAACAACGCGGATTTCTACGAGAGAAAAAGGCAGACCCGCCAACAAGGAGAAGGAAATCGGCAGATAGAGAGTAGAAGGAAGAGTGGGTGGCCACGGGGAGGCTCAGACGAATGTTAGATTAGTTTGCCAGGGAGTTAGGCTAATGTTGGCTGCACCTACGAGTAGAGTTTGTCCGGCAACAACGCGCGAGGTCGAAAGTTCTTTGCCTACTCGGCCCACCCTCGGCCTCGAGACTCACCCAACTTCGCAAGCCAATAATCTGTCCCGCAATTTCGGAATTTAACCGCGGAAACGAGAAAGAGAGAGCGAGAGAGAGGTAGAGAGAGAAGGCGGTCCGCCAACTTCTCCTCGCTAACGTCTCCTCAACTTATCGCAGATAAGCCACTTCTACTACTTCTCCGACCGTATGAGAGAATTCACCGTAAGAACTCCATTCCTACAGGGTCAACTTGCCGCCAACTATATTCCTTACGCTAGATCGTCCAATATCGAATCGCCTATTAAACCATATCGTTTTCGCATATCTCGTCATTTTCCCGCCTTTTATCCAATCGAGTCGATCATTCTTCGCAAATGTTCTTCGAATATCCTTTCGTTTTCTCTTTGTCTTCTTTCTCCCGTTTCTCTGTTCCATCGATCATCGACGCGCGTAGTGTCACGCGCTCGACGAAGGATAAGAAAAGAACACTTGGACGCGTTCCCTTCGATGGAAAACCAGTCACGCAAAACAGCCAGAGATGTACGCATCTACAGGGCGGGAAGGCATCGGTGACCTCGTAGTACGCTTTGACTTCGTAAAAATAGCCGGCGAACGGACGAAGTTAAGACACATCCTTCTCTACGATCGTCTGAAAGCGTGATCAACAGGCGCGAAAAGTTCAGCAGCTAGATTATCACGCATGACCCGGCCGGATAAGGTAGCTCCTGGCTGTGGCCATTGCTGCTCTCACACTTACCGAAAGCACTCTCAAATATATCGAAGGGACCTCACGTTAACCAGGAAAAAAAGAAGTCGCGCGGGGGCGTGCGGTAAACGCGTCGGCAACGATGCAACGTTGCTAGAACTGCATCGGCGTGTGTTGGTCCGGGTCGTTCGATCGGCAGCGCGGCGTTCTTTGCCGCCTTTTTAGTCGGCCTTTGATGTAAAATCAATGGCGCATTTTTTTCACTCCCTCCTCTTGGGGTAGGTCGAGCGCATGACCGCGGCGCAACCTGCTGTTCACCACTCGCCTCCGGATTCACCCTTGTCTGTTGCTGTTCCTACCGGCCTTCGACGTATCCAAATATGCTTTTCACGCTGCTCGACTTTCTTGGGCGAGCTACGTTCACGGCCGAACGTGTTGGTGAACGTTGCCGAACGCTCATCGCCGCGGCTGGTGAGTGCGACGATAGGGTAGACAAACGTTTCGGTATACAGGCTTGGCAAAGAAGTTGTCGATTATCGAATTTTGTTCTATAAAAAATTAACGTAACGTATATGTCTATGGTAATAGGTGATGCGCGAGACTAGCAAGAATGCCTGAATTCGAGTAATCGTAAATAATTTTAAGATAGTTTCTTCCATTCGATACGATAGCGAGTAAATACGTATTACCATTCGTCTTCACACCGATTTGCAATGACGTTGGATTGATAGTTTTCTTCGTATATATGGATCTTCTTTCCATCGTATTCGTTTTCATATTTTCTCAATGCATCCCACTCGAACGTTTCTATCGAACAATTCGTTAAAATCAAATCACACGTTTCTGCGCGTATTGAAACACGATTTCATGATCTAACGTGGTTCTTCTGTCGAACAAAAATCACCGGTAACTTAATCGTCATCCACCGCGACAACATGTACCTATAAACGCTATATCTCTGGCTTTCTTTCCCCTTCTTTCTTTTCAATGTTCGAGGTGTGCCGATTACATAGCATAATAAGCACGAGACACGTAGGTGCGGGCGGCGCGTTGAGAGGACCAGCTCGACTAATCCAGGGGTGGCTACACGCCGGAATAACCCTTATTACTGTCTGGCATCTCGTTATCGCTCATCGACGTTACCGCAAGCGCAAAATGCGACGCGCACCACGCGTGCACGTTTGATGCGTACGGCTACACTTGTCAACTCGTTCGCTCGTGAACGGAACGACTTCGCTTGTGCACGCTGAGAGTTCGCACGCTGACGGTAACACCAATGACGATAGACGTCCGTGAAAATTGTAAACGTTCCGCGCTTTTCCCGTCTCCTCGCGGAATTAGATGGCTTTCAGCGGATCGAGTATCCGAGAAAAATGTTGCACAAATTTCATGTGATCATTGTCACTCTCTATTCCTCGTTATAATCAACAAGATCCGCGTTGATAAAATTACCAAGGTGAAATTAATCGGACAAGTTTGTTATAGGGTTGTCTTCACTGATAATGTCTTTGACTTTGAATGTATTCGCATTAACTTTCAATTGTATTCGTCTCGGTTAAGGAACAACTAAGAGACGAATTTTCGGTTTGTTCGAAAGGGGATGGATTTCTTCGAGAAGCGTGCCTTAAGGCGTGGACGAACTGCGGCAGATTGAACACACGGATTAACCAAATAAGAATGCGATGAAACCACATGAAGAGATCCTATTACCGATAAGGAGTCGGTAAGGCTTCCGTTGAGGATACGGCCAATCGTGGGTCAACCTCGGTGAGAACGTTCGAGCCCTACTACCCTCGCGACATCCACAGCTTGTACGATTTCTAATCCAATTTGATACGAAGGAAACACGATTAAGTTTGAGATATTTGCGTACATAGGAACAGATTGCTGTACAGAACGTCCTTCTTCGGATCGACGACATTACTTACGCCTTTATCAAAATCCATGTTTCTTCTTTACTCTTGATAGAAAGATAGGACACGAATTGTGTTAAAATCGACGAAGTATGTTCGAAATATGTTAAAACTTCATTTCAATTATCGTTTGGCAAGCAAAAGAGTATTTCCTTAACCACGGTGAACTCGTCAATGCTGACACCGATACATCTGAGGAAGGCGAAGCTGATGTTCTTCTGGGTCAGGTACCCGTCCTCGTCCATTCTCAAGATGTACTTCCCCGACATCAGGTTCAATAAGAACAACACAGCGCAGCTGGTGAAGTGGTTCTCCAACTTCCGGTGAGTACAGTATTTGAGACATTGTATTGAGAATTTACGGTTAACCACGGAAGTCGAAGGATTGTTCCAAAGTTCGAGTAACGGTTAAGATTCCGTAGCATATGACGCTGAGATATTGTATAACCACGATATGCGTTTTAACACGTACATGTTCAGATTTACCAGTATAGAAATTTAACAAATTACGAACATCGATTAAGGATCTTACATACGTTACACGAGAATGGCCCCTTAATCGTAGTTGGATTAATTTGTACGTACATAAATCATATAAATTTGTTGCAAGACAAAATAATATAGACGATTTGAACATTTATTTAAAATATACCGAAGTCATAAAAAGTAATATTATCGTATTTAAAAAGAAATAAAAAAATTTTCTTCCAACCTTCAAAGGTAATGTACGGGAATGATCCTTCGATCAACGATTGCATGCTCGTTATTTACCAAAAGAGAGTGCCGATCATCGGTAGCGAATGAATTTGCATAACATTCCCCAACGACAAGATCGACTCTCCTGTAAGGGCCGATCGTCGATATGAGATATCGTCGTCTTGGAACTCGCAAGTTTGGGAATCAACGAGGAACATCGTTCTCGATTGACATCGTGTTGCCACTCCCTAGCTGGAGTTTCCGTGTCGCAGTCGGGAAAAGAAACGCGATCGTGGAAGATGTTTGAGGTACGCGAGTCCTGTTCCGTGTATGCAAACGAGAACGAGCTTTTCAAGTGATCGACCACTCCCTGTGTAGAAGCGGTCAGAGCCCAAGAGACGAGAGTCACGATGGGTGTGTCCGAATCTTAATTACCCTCTCTTCGGACGGGAATAAGTAACAGCGGCTACATTGCGGCCAGGTATGAAGAGCGTAGGAGTCAGCACGGGTACCGGCGCGTACCGGCCACAGCAGGCATTAGGCTGATTATAATTAGGCTGAGTACAGTACAGATCCGAGATATAAGGCGGTCGAGAAACGCGTGCCCGTGTCCCTACATTATTGCCGCTTTCTTATCGCGAGAGACGCCCATCCTCTTGGAGACCATAAGTTTTCGCTCGACCTCCGACATTCAACGCGTTTGCGGCTCTATTTCTGAAGGGAGGGTTGCTTGCTCATTTCGTGACTTATTCGAGGGTGAGGGATTTAGAATGACATTATCGTTCAGGAGTATTCGGACACTAAATTATTTTTTATGAGATTCAATAATTGTGGGTAAAATGATGGACGATAAATTTTTGCCTTATGATCATCGCAAGTAGTTTTATATTTTTAGTAAAATTATTATAAAATTCAGTTCTTTTAATAACAAAATTCGTATGCTGTAACCTTCAATTAATATAATTTGACTGGTGTCTTAACTTTAAATCGAACAAGTTTGTATTCCGTAATTTATACGATAAACGCTACTAATTGCGTTTATCACAAGATTCGATAATATCGATCGAGAAAATGAATCTAATGTAGTAGAACGTCTAAAGATTATGTTACGGTTTTATTTATTATCAAGGATTACGAATTCAACTGTGACAGATGAAACAAAACGTGAATAAATTGTTATGAACGATTTCTCTCTTACACGGGTGATCGTGAATCGTTGAATTCCATTGAAATCGGCAATGAAAATGTTCATGCAAGCTATACGCTTTAAAATACGTGGCAATCAATTTCATCATCGAAATTCAATGTCCATCATCGCGCATCGTTTCGTCGATCTCGTACGAAATATTCGAGGCACTCGAGCGAACGGGGGAGAGCGGCCGCGAAATTTAATTAACGCAGGAAAAGGTCCATTAAAAAAGCTAGTCCCATGGAAATGAGGAAAGGGTACACTTAAAATTCCGTCGGGGAAAATGAGCGAAAAAAAAAAAGTTGTTCGAAATTTTATTCCGTAAAAACGACGTGTGCGGTCAAATGCCTGTTCGCTGAAACCACGAACGTAATTCCGGAATCATCTGTGATCTATCGCGAGTCACTGATCAGAAAACGAAGCAACGAAATTCGGAACATCAAAAACATACGAAAAAACGAGTCGTCGTCGCGTTTGACGACTGTGAAATAAAAAAAGAAAAGCGAAGGGCACGACGAATGGCGAATCACAGTTGTACCGAGGAAGTTGTTGCTCGTGCCTATGCTCTTGTGTTCCGCACCCCTGCGATCTCATCCCCTCGTGGCCCTGTTTCGTTCAACCGAAACATTTTCATCGAAGGCAGCGAAAAAGAGAATCGGCTAGAGTGGTTGATAAGAGAGAACGGGCAGAAACGGAGTGTGTTTGCAAAAGTTTCAAACGTCCAGTAAAAATTGCATCGGAGGTCGGCTTCCGCCGTTAAGCACAAAGCTAATTACCGGCTGAATATATTTCGGTACATTTCGTCGTGTCGGGGCCGGAGGGGTCTTTGGTCTCTCTTCTTCAACCTACGTACCTCCCCAACCTCGTTCTTTCCTTTTTCTTCTTCGCTGTCTCATGTAGCTACTATTCCCGATGACGAACCAGACGAGGAACGAGCGAAACATGACAAGGGTTCTTTCGGAATCTCTTTCAACGACGATCGACAAAACCGATAGCTGTATTTCTCTGTCCACCCCTTGTTGTTTCTTTCGCTCCTCGAATTTCGTCCTACGCGATGTTCGCGAAAATCAAAGGGGATCTCGATCTTGAACCGCGAACTCCTTTCTTCTTTCTCTCTTTTCCTTCGTTCTTGACTTCAACGATAATCAACGACGCAACGAAACGATCGAAAGATCGAAACCGTCTTCTGAAACGGGTCGGAGGGGAACGCGAGCGAACGACGATGTGCAATTAACCCGAAGCCGGGTGATAAAATTAACGCGTTCGAGGCGGACCGTCCGCGACAGATAAACTATTGCGGTTGATGGAGAGAATTAATCGCGAGGGAAAAAAGATCCACCCTTCGGACGGTGCCGGTTATAATCTCAATGTTTCTAGCCTGGCCGTGTCCATAAATAATTACCGCGTCTACCCCGACGGCCACCCTAACGATCGTAAAAGGGAGAAATTGACAACTTTCCTCTTGATAATCCTTGCATATTAGTTTCGTACAAGTTTCCCGTAAAATGGCGATTAAAGGACGACACGAAGGTGCCAATCTCGCGGCTCATTAGGCACACTTTCACCCTACGAACCCTCTCCTTTGACGACTAATCACGTAAGGGTTTACCCCGGACACTTTTTCCTCCTGGCTCTACGGCAGTCGTTGTCGAGCGTGCTCGATCTGATAGCCTAATGCACGGCTTCCTATGCGGAAATGCTTCGCCACATTATTCTACGCTGCTACGTGTACTCCGACCACCCGTCACCCTTCGCCACCCTGCCGACGTTATACTTTTGTCACGAGAACCGAGTCGTGTTCCGTTGCCATCGTCCACGCTTTTTCAATCTTCCCGGTTAGTTTCGACCGATTTTCATCGGGGAAAAGAACGTTCGACTCAATTTAAGGGGTTGCTATGATCGATCGATCCACCCCTTGGTTCAATCGAATCGCTTACGACCCGAGTGAATTACAGGCAAGATTCAGATAAGAAGCTGTCAAGGTGATGAATTTTTGGCTTTATCGAATGAACAATAGGAGAACGTTCGAGGAATCGATCGATGCGATCGATAAAAAGTACGCATGGAAATTTTACTTTATTTGCAATCGTTCGAAGACCTTTCTTAAAATTGACTCGAATATATATAAATTTAGTCGAGAGATTCTCTTAAACTTCTGCTTGATCGAATCGTTTTGATCCAGAGGATCGTAATTTTTTACATATTACAACGATAAAAAGAAGAAATAAACGCGTCATGTAACTACGACGTACTCCGATACTCCAAAAGCATGCAACACCCTTTTTATTAAATAATTAAATACCGACACGCGATAATCTGTCTTTCATTAATCACCTCGAACATTATAATCAAAAAGCAATCACGCTTGAAACTCATAATCAAACATACATATACGCATTCGATCATATTCTATTTGACGAAATATTTCAAACTTCCAACTTTAATTATTAAAATAATAATTAATAAACTGCTTCGCAACACGAACGCCACGCATAAGGATATTTCCTTTAGACGTTCGCGCGGCGAGAAAATCGGTCCCGAAGCGACAAGACTTAAGGGGGAGAAAGAGGATCCGGTGTTGAGCGTCGTGGAAAGCGCGAGGCGAGGAGCGAAAGGAGATCAGGCGAGAAAGAGAGGGACGAGCTTTCACAAAGCGATTCTTCGCACCCTATTTTCTCACGCGCACGTCGAATCGAAAGCACGTCCGATATCTTACGGAGACTCGTTGACGTCGAGCGTACATCATCGGATCTGCTTATACCGACGACGATATTGACAGCCTTCGTTCGATGAAGCTTGCCGGGGGGGATGATTGGGGTCGTCGATGACAGTGTTGCGACGCCTGTGTGCGCCTCGAACGTGTGTCACGTTCGTGTCCCGCTCTCTCTAGCTCTCTTTCTCTATATCTGGCTGCATCTCTGCCTCCGTTCGTCTGTTTGTGCGCGAAATAAGGGAGGAAAAAAGGAGGGTAGACAGAACGAGAGAAAGAAAGGGTGAGATGCGCGCGGACTCGGGTTAGTTCGTTATCAGATCTCACGGTAGGACACGCGACTCGGCCCGAGAGATCTTATCGTACGAATGGAAGGAATTTTATGTCGTATAATGGACAACGCTCGTACACGACACAGAGACGGGGCGTCGCGATGGATCTGCGTCGCGTGGAGCCACACGACTTCTCGGTAGCGAATAAAAGGCCACCGCGATTCCTCCTCTTGTTTCTTTTATATCGGCAGACTTTTTTCCCCTGAACTCACATTTTCTGCCATGTTTTCACTGATCGCTTCGTTTGCTACGAACTAATTTAGAATTCGTAGGAGGCAGGGGTGAAAAATTGATCGCGTCGAAGATGTACCTCGGAAATTTGACGTCAAGCTGCGATAATATTATACAAAGATGGTTTTTTTTTTTTAGAGAATAAGAAATTGGAATTATCGAGGAACAGATTAGTCGGAAACGTCCGTTAAACAGTGGAATTTTGCATTTTCGAAGATTTGAATGAAAGCTAATATCAATGGTGCAGCACGATCTATATTACATTTATATCTTTTTTAAACAAATATATCTAGATCAATAATTATCGATTGATATTTAAAGATCTGTTTGGTATCTGCTAAGAAAAATTTTGTATTTATTCTATACGTATGTATATGCATTGTATACGTGTAATCACAGATAACAGTTTTCGTATACTTCACAATTTATGAATAGTACATACTTATTAAAGTTCCTATTAGAGCAGTCTGTTGTGAAAACTCGTGGCAAAATTAGTAATTCCATGCTCGTTAACTTTTTGCAATACTCCAATCGCTACGATCAGACGGAAATAAATCCAGACGAAAGGACAGCGTTCTGTCTACGAAAAAAAAAGACACGAAAACGTAACTGGATAAACATAAACGCGGGGGTTAACGATTAAGCCAGCAAAGTGTCTGGAACGCGAGTAAAGTAATAAGAAGAGGAAGTGTTCGTTGTAAACGAAGAATCGAAAGCTCTCGAGCAGTCGAATAATGAAGTCGACGATGAATTTACCCAGTCACGCTTTCGAGGGGTTGCTTATCGTCTCGAAATCCTCGATAATTCTTCAACGAGGGTGCCTGTTCGCGTCTCTCTTTCTAATTTCTCCTTCGCCTCGTTCTTATCAACCGACGATCTACTTCGCTGTGGACATTGCCAGTCGGTTCTCCACCCTGTCCCCGCTGACCACGATGGTTAGGGTAATGACGCGGTAATTTTCTAAACAGGAATTTCCTTTTCCATCCCCTATCTGCCGGACACGAGCACGTGACCGGTCGTTAGCGACCACTTTCCTTCGCCTCCACGCTATTTCTGCAAACCGCGATGTTCTTCGATAGTTCTTGATTCTACCGTTAAAGAGGAAATCGGATTATTTATTTGGATTGTAAAAAAATATAGGTTACAATAATTTTATCGGTCATATTGAGAATTGCCGCCAGTTTTGTATTTTATTATTTTCATTCAAATAAGTTAAGAGATTTTAGTTGTTATTTTTATGATATTTCTCTTGACTGATTTTCCGTTTCTTTTTCCTGCTTTTTCCGAGCAGGTTTGATCGAAGCAGATTACTCGGCAGCAAAAACGTTTCTCGACGTGGACGGTCGACCCTCGTTTTAGCGTTCTTAGATCGCATAAAATCTTTTTCAACGGAAAATGATTACAATCGATGGATCGTTGATGAATTAGTCGATACGAAATCACAGCTTTTTCTCATTATTATCGTGTTTCCTGTCTTTAATATGATCACCACGGTTTAAGTGTACGTCGTTTCTTATTTACAGAAAAAGTAAAATTAAACGGACAGCCATTCGATCACGTTCATGTTGATAATAATATGCGAGGATTTTCATTTGCGCGGATTCTATCAATTATAGAAAGACACGATTTTCTTTGGATAGCTAGTTTGTGGAGTTAATCTTCGATTCTCAGTTATTTAAAATACGATCGGGAAAGAAATTAAGCCAATTACAGATTTCTACTCTCTGAAACGTCGATATCGCTTTACAAATTAAAAAAAAAAAAAAAAAACGAATACCTCTTCAATAAGAGCAGCTTTCAAATAATTCTATTAAACAGAAAACAAACTTAAAAAGGACATTTGAAACCCTACATGCACAAATATCTATTTATATTTCATTAAATTACAGATGGTAAAATGTTTAATTCTTAACTATCTTTACGTTCCAATCTGTCTTAACTTTTACTACGAATTTTCCGAACGGCATAATATGATAAATGCGTATTAGAATATCTTGAAAATACCTATTTTTCATAAAAATATAACATTGCCTAAACGCTTGCAGTCTAATTATAATTTTCAACAAATGTAACGTACTTCTATATCGGCAAAATCGCTCCCGAAACCATGACAACCAAAAATTTGTCACGACGATCGACGCGTAATACGAAAAGGAACATGTGCGAACGACAAAGGGACAATAAGCAGCACAAAATTGAAATTAAAGTCGAAAAAGCGGTAATCCGCGTGTTCACCGAAATCTTGACGACTACAAACGGGCCGAGAGACTGTAGGCAACCTCCAGGCGCGGGACCACGCGAGTGTTCGTTGCTCCTCGGCGTACGCGGCGGCTTGTGTTTTAATCCCACAAGATTGTGCATGCCTCGTAGAAGGAGAGAAGTGCGAGACATAGGGCTGACGGTGGATGGAGTCGAGGGATAGGTCGGCGGTAGAAGGCGTGCGTGGGCGGCTGCGTGGTAAACAGGCGAGAGCAGGCGAGGGCCATTTAGCGAGAAAGCTAGACACGAGCGTCGTCACGCGTGCTCTTGCACGTATGTACGCGTGTGCACCCATACGCGAACGATGACGACCGAGCCCCGGTTTTCTCTTATTGTGAGGAATAAGCTGGCTGCAACCGAGGGAAGAGAAAGAGGGTGGGTAGTCGGAGAAAATTCGAGCCTTGAGGTAGTAGACACACCGGGAGCAACTGTGACAGAGAAGAGAGAGAAAGATGGAAATCCGTAGGTCGTATGCAAACGTTCGTAGGTAACGTGCAGGAGACGAAGCGAACGCGTGCTTACGTTCGTAGGTAGTGGCCTGTTCTCTGGTATGGAGTATGCGAGCTACGGGATAGAGCCGGAGGAACACGAGCCTTGTAATTACTATGCTCTCGTAATCTTTTCTACTTCCACCTATGTATCCCCATCCGACGCTTCTTCCGGCGTGTTCTTCTTTCAATTCGTGGGCTGCTTCCTGCTTGCTGGTCGCGTTGTTTCACGAGCCTTCCTTTCTCTTCTTCGTCCTTTCCCGCTGGTCGCCATGGTTTTTGGACACGCGACATGTGCGCGGTGTGTGTATATAACAGTGTACCGCACGATGCTTGTAATTGGGCTCGTTTCCTGGTTCGTTGAGTTTCCCAGCAAGACGAGATTTCGCTTATTTTTTACATGGAACATGTTACGGTTTACCACGGGGAAGAAGTTCTAGTATAGAGGCCTTAATTTTTAAAACGCTTGTTTCCAGGTTCGCTTCTTTCCTATGTCTTCCGTTTTTTTCTTTCTTTTTTTTTTCTGCCGTTCTCACTCGAGTTTAAGCAACGTTGATTCGTAGCAAGAAACGAAACGACGATGCGAGCGCCTGGCTCCTCCGAGAAAAACGAAGCATGTCTTCGAGATCGTTGACATCGGAAGCTTCGAGACTCTTTCCCCTGAGGATTCCGATTCGCTTCTGTGCAATGTCCTCTCTCGATTTCCTTCTCATTTCGCATGCAGGAGAGTCCGGTCGTCGAGAGGAAGAAAGGATTCTGGTCGAAATGAGCAAGTACGAATTCTTTGAGACAAAAGCCAAAGCGTAGAGAAGCAGAGAGTAAGAGAGAGGGAGAAAGAAAGGTGGTCTAGGGCCAGAGGTAATACATCGAACACGAAAAAGGGTTGGGGGTGGCAGAAACAGCAGCAACAGTAAGAAGTGGTAGGAGTAGAAAAGGGAGGGAAAGGAGAAGACGATGACGGGGGGGGCGGTGGTAGGAAAAGAAAGGGGTAGGAAGAGACGGGAGAGAATGTATCGTGGCAGTTCCGTAGTCAGGACCCTCTAATGAAAAGAAGGAAACTTTGGTCTTTGACTTTCGGGCCGCGGCCTTGCTGACGGCTATACCTGCTTCTCCGAAGGGTAGAAAACGAAGGAATGGAAAAGAAGAAGACGCCGGTGATCTCTTCGGCCGCCGCAAGGCCCTTGAAGTTCACAAAGGAGCCCTCTTTCGTGTCTCTGTGTTACACAAATGCACGCGCGTCCTGCACGCGCCCGTCTGCCAAAGACGTACACGCACGGACGTAATGGCGAACCACGAGCGAACGAGTTATATAGGTAGTCGAGCGAGATCTCGAGAAATTCGCGCCAGCTCCTTAATTAAAATCTCAGTGTACGGCACAATGGAGTGGCAACTCTTTGGCTACCGCGCTGCTGCCGCTACCACCACCGTTACTGACGCTGGCCTTCTGTAGACAGGTACCTACAATACCGACCTACCCCAACCACCAGACTTTTACTTCCTTACTGAGAGGTGGTCAGGGTGCCTCATTCCTACCAAATAATCAACCTCGATTCATCGCGTCAGCGATTTTATTATTTACCGAATCGATCGGTTCTTTAATTGCTACGTTCACGCGACTTTGTCGAGTCGTTTGTATCGTACATATACGTATCTTTGCAAATGTACGAATACGCACGCATTGTTTGCGCATCCCTGCAACGCAAATGAATCCATTCAAAGGTATCGCTTTCTTTCTTTCTTTAACTCCAACGTACGAATTGCGAGTATCAGATATTCTCGATCGAACGATCGTATTCCACATTTACGCACACCGCGGACAAGTATCTTCGCAGAGCAAGTGAGACTTGTCGGTTATCGTCCGAATTCCCGCGAGGAAGCGAATTTTTCGGAAGAAGGGTAATCCGGCTTACGGCGATGCAGCCGGGATGAAGCACCCTGCATCCAGTCAGCTTACCTCGTACGTGGTGGTTGTGCGCGTAAACGGCAGTCACTTAATTAAAAATTACTTAATTACGTTCTTGGCACTAATTAGTGGCGTTTGGCTCTCTCTCGCCCGTACGCCTTCACTACCTAGGCACTGCTGCCACCTTCTTTCTCTCTTTCGCGCGCTCAGCCAACCCGCCTACACCACGACCTCCTTCAACCCTCTCTCGCCTTCCTCGACCGTTAGCTGCCTCCTCCATCTCCTCTTACACCCTCCTTCTACACTCCGTTCACAACCAGCCGGCAGCGAAATCTCTGTCTTGGTTTGCATTCTTCTTCTCTCTTCCGCCGCTCGGTATTACCGCCAACCCCCGCATCCACCTTGCCACCCGCCAACAATCCAACACCCTCTGCTTTCTCTCTCTTTCTCTCTCTTTCTCTCTCTCTTTCTCTCTCTGTCTATTTCCATTTCTCTGTCCCTCTCTTCGCCCTTTTCTTTCCCTGCTCTCCGGAAGTCAGACTAGCAACGAGTTACCCGAAGCGCCGTAAACTTCCGGTTAACGTTATTTCTCTTCTTATTCGGTTTTCTTCGCGGTTTTCACGCACTGCCGACCCTCCGCCGCCCTCTCCGCGCCCCGTCACCTGGCTTCCGCAGGGATTACCCCTTTGTTGCCGAGTACACGACTCCGGAGTCATCTTTGAAACTCCAATGCTATATACCAGCAAACAAGCAGAAGCTCCCGCTTCTTCTTTCTCGTTTTTCCTCTCGTCGCTCGTACTGATAATCCAAGAGAAACGCCGGCTGAACGAGGGTGAAACGAAGTGAAGTCGTTCGTTTATGCCGTTCGATGTTGAATTTTTATTAATGCGATCTTCATCGATTCCATTTCTGTTCCGCTATTGTCTGAATGTCGTTTGATATTGTAACAAACGCGTACTAAAATCGATCGATCCTCGATAAGGAAAAAGAAGAATCTCGATATTCTAAACGGCGGAAACCAACCCCCCCCCCTTCTGACAACACCTTCGCCGCGCAATTCGCCCCCGTGAACGATCAGAAAAAATAGGAGTCCTGATCAGACAGACGAGGAAGAGAGCGAACGAGCTTACCACCCTCGCGACATGTCAGTGCCGTAACATAAGGGGTTCCTGCTGGCGTTGCAGCAGGCAACCAGTCAGGCGGCAGCCGTGGCAGCAGCAGCATCATTCCTTTTCGAATTTTTTGATAATGAACACAAGTACGAGAAACACGACGGGTATTGGCTGGGCGGCAGACAATGCGGTGGCCGCAGGGTTATCGCGGGAGGAACAACGAAGGAGGCGGGGGCTAGCTGACGGGGTTTCGATGGGAGCGAGCCTCTGCGCGGGGAGAGAAAAGGAAGAGGAGCAGGGGGAGAAGGGGGTGGCAGAGGGTGATGCCAGGGGACTTTATAGGGGATGTAAGCATCGCCACTGCAAGGCTAATCCGTCGCTATGAGCTGCTACTTGCAGCATGAGTACGGTACACTCCCTGTCAAAGATTCTTTTCCCTACCACCTTCTCCCTCCTCCAACTCACGATGCCCCCTTGGGCAGTCATCTTTCTTCTTGTTGATAGAACGAACTGGTTCATTGACCTTGCCAGCGAGGATATTGCGCCGAAAGATCTCGTGATCCTCGTCTTTCGTAAGATGTTGCAACTTCAAAGATACTCAATGATTTCGACCTACGATTTCGACCAGATTAAAGTTCAGAAGATGTTAACGTTCCCGCACATGTTCTCGTCGATCATTCTCCAGTTTCGAATAATTTGGAGGATCGAGAGAAAAGCAACGATAATTGCAGTAAAATGATTCAATTATGATTCGGTCTTTTTACCAGATAACTCGTATCGATGCGAATGAGAGGAAACGAAATAGGTAGGACGATTGATTAGATCCGCGAGGTCGATGATACTGAACGTGATATTGCACGGTGGCCTGATTACGTAAAGTCTCGGAGTCTTGTCATTTCGGGGGTATTTAATACCTCGAGAAAAATGCTTGTGACGTTCTAAAGAATTTTATTGTCCGGGCCGTATGAGCTAGGTCCGAGGGCTCGTTATCCGTATTTCTATTGTTCACCGAGTGCATTCCTGTCGGGCGCAAATTACGCCGAAACATCTGCCGGCTACCGTACAATATCAGCCCCTCTACCTAAGAAATATCGGAAATAGTTGGCCGATCCGCGAAGGAAACACTTGGCACGCTGCCTAGTTCGCTCTCGGCGGCTTTGCTCCGGTTGCGCTACTTGCCGATGCATTACTTAGCTAGCAAGTGCAAGCAAGCGGTCGAGCTTACACGAGCAAGGAGACCTAGAAAATTCATCGTCCACGATGAATGTGCCGTTTCTAAATGCGAGTGCTTACTTTTTGTCTTCTTTTTCTTTCCTCTCTTTCTTTCGCTTATCCCTTTCTCCTCCTTTTTCGGTTTGTTTCTTTGCAAACCGCGCGCTGTGATCGCCTTCGCCATCGTTGACACACGCATACCCACCACATCCTACACACATATATACAGATAAAAGAGACGCCACGGAATTAAAATACGATATTGACCGCGTCCCGGTCTAACTAAATATTGATCGTTCTCCTTTGCGATCCCTTTTGTTTCGTTTGCGGCCGGGAGAGGCCAACTGACACGAATATCTTCTTTTCTTGCCTTAAGACGAGACTAGTGGAGTCATTAACGAGACGGCCTCGGTTTTCTCGCGACACTGATTCCACTCCTTGAACCCCTTCGCGTTCTTCTTTCTCTCTACACGTTTAAATACTACCACCACTCCGACGTAATTGTTTTCCGTGGAACAGGCAGTCGCGTGCTTTTCAGACGCGGTTAGAAGAGAGAAGAACTTTTAGAACTAAGGCTGACGACTAAAGCGACCGCCACGAAAAAAGGACCTGTATATGTTTTTAAGCGAATTAATCCTAGCGCGAGTTCGTTAAGACAAGTGCGGGGGCACTTTCGATATAATACCGCGTTTAACCGTTTCTTAAAGTGGTTCTACTTAGCGCGATTCCGCATTCGGATCTATCGAAAATATCGTAGTCAACCATATTGCAAACACGTGTTTGTGAATGTAATGGGGAAAATATTATAGCTAGTATTATATATATATATATATATATATTATTAGAGATATATAAATATTGCTATACCAAAGAAGTATTTATTATATTATAACTATGTAGAGAAAATTTGAGAATCCTTTCATAGACAAGTAGGTCTTACAATTTTGAAGTGCTAATTTCATTTTACCAATTATATAAAAATATTACATTGCGTTATAAGCTTAGTAATGTACGCAAATCGTAAAATAGAAAGAATTTAAATGATATAATTTAGTACGATGTAATTCATTAATTGATTTTTTCTACCAAGGAATACGTATCGTAACATAAAAAAATGCCGCCATACATGGTACTTCAAAAATCCGGGAAATATCCGTAGAAGTAGGTATACATAAAATTCCTTGAATTCTCTCACAATTTTTCTCGATTCTCTTAAAAACATAATTAAATCAAGTATCTCGATTGTACGATCCTAACATCCGGAGGAAGTCTACTCGAGTTTTAAATCACGGGTAGGATAATTCGTTATTCCGCGTGTCTCGGTAGTCGCGTCACGCGGTCCGGTTATCGAGCGTTATTTGCTATCCATGTTCGAAGGATTTCCACGGAAAAACGCGCGCATTCGTCTACGTCCATCCTCTGGTGCGCTGAGTACGCGCAGGATCTGGCGTGCACGCGCGTCAGCCGTCGAGATACCGGGCGCTCGTTGCCCGGAGACTCTTCTCGTTTTTGTGCTCCGCACGAAAAACGTGAAATGATAATGTAGCCAGTATCCCGCCCTAATCGGCTTTGTATCCACCGTGATGGCTGGTGGACCGGGGTACTGCAAGCCGTGCGGCATAGGCACGGAACGAGGGAGGTGGCAGTTGGATCCTGGGGGCAGCTGGGAGAGATGCAAGCCTCCTCCGGCCTCCATGGAGGATTTAATTTACATCCACCGGCGAAAAACGCGGAAAACAGTTTATCAAAAAAGTTACCGCGCAGGCTCCGACCGTGCCGAGAGGCAGAGATAAAACGATGGAAGAAAAGAGAGAGAAAGAGAAAAAAGTGGGAAACAGCGGACCAGCAGGAGGAGGTAGAGGTGGTGGAGGAGATGCCGGAGGAAAAGGGGGTGCGGGATAGAAAGAGGGTTCACGACGGCAGAAATGAAATTGTCCGTGCATGGATTACCGTCGACTTCGTTATACCGTCGAATTAGTCTCCCTCTTCACCCTCCTACTTCCCTCTTTCTCTCGGCTCTACATGTCCATTCTTCTACCTCTATCTCGCGGCGCATCATTTATTCACCGCTCCTAAAACGGCACTTAAGTATTTTTTAATAAAACCTCTTATCTCGTGCGAGTACTTATATACCTCTGCCATTTATTATACTACGTCTTTCTTTGGCGGTTTCTTTTATTACTCGTCGGATAAACACCGACTCAATTTTTTATCTTTCCGAAATCTGGCCCCTTTCCCCCTACGCTAAGCTTCATCTTACTCCCGATTCTTATCATCGTCACACGTCGATGCATCGTCGTGACGACAATCGCAAACAGCTTCGGTCATCCAGTTACGTAGTTACGTACATATCGATATCCGTTTCAGATTCCGAACGAATTATCGACGAGGAAGAGGTTTCGGGGAAATAACGATCATGCGTGACCCGACGCGTAAAACGATCGCGGCTCGTTCGGTGCAACTTTAAATTTCCCGCTAATCCCACGGGGAATTGGTCCGATGCCTCTTGTGACGGTTCGCGGCAAAGCGAATCAGGATTCGAAATCGGCATGGACCGAGCGTAAAATTACTGTTTCGGCCAACATTTACTCCGGCGCTCGCGGGGGTAACGTTCGACTGGACAGCGACTCTGAATTGATTTCGTTTGAAATCCCATCCCCCATCCTCCCTTCTACCTCTTCTACGTCCGCCACTCACTCTTCCCCTTTCTCCCCTTCTCTCTTTCCCTCTCATCCAGGATCGTTGTTCGCTACCCTCGCCTTTCTCTTCTCTCACTCTCCCTCTCTCTCTTTCTCTCTTTGTCCCTCTCTCTCTCTCTCTATCCATCTATCTCTATCTCTATCTGGTGCCCTCTTTCTCCCTCTTTTCCTCCCTCTCTTCATTTTCGAATCTCGTCCGGGTCTCTGACGCCTACATACTGAGACCATGGCGAAATGCATTTCGATCCGCGCCATTTTCTACCGGTCGCATCTGCGTGTCCAGCTTCGAAATGGAGAAAAAAGACAAGCATTGATATGAGGAGGTGGGGGGAGGGAGGGCGAAGGAAAAAGGAGAGAGAGAGAGAGAGAGAAAGAGGACTCATTAGCCAGGGTAACGTGACACACGAGCCGGAGAAAGTGATGCTGCAATCAATAACCAGCGACGCTATTTCCCGATGCGTGCCCCTTCGAAATTTCTGCAATTTCGCCACCGATTGCGAAACAATGCGCACCACCCGCCACGATTCCGCGGCCGTCACGCGGACCGCCATACGTTTCACGCGCGTTGTTTTTTCCACCGCGCAACTCTCGCAACTCTTGGACATTACCCCCACGCTGGCTAAACAATTCTGGTAACTTTCAAGTTTAAAACGACGCGCGTCTGATCGTTTCTTTTTGCTTGCTCTTTTCCAATTTCCTACGATTTTCAAATTTATCGTATTCGATTATCTATTTCGATTGCAATAGCAGACAAAAACGATAGAACTCTGAGAACGTTAGGAATTATCGCTGTTTTCTTTTGTCTTCTTTGATGATGAACGATTCATTCAGTGTTTGGGAACTTATTTTATGTAAAAAAAAGTTTAGAAGAAAAGGATCGTGGAACGTAACAAATTTTCTCTCCAGTTCCTTGTATCGTATGACGAACGTGTTTCGAATTTAACGAAGATCGTATATCGTAAAATTACGTGATAGCTATAGCAATAAATAATAATTCTCAATATACGAGGAAAATTATGCAATTTCGTAATATTCTTTGTTTAAAAGAATACGATAATTTTGCCTAAAATTTAGGTAATAATGATTTCAATGAATACGTGTTCACGGGTCAAGAATCGGCTAAAGTCCTCGCTATTGTTCATCATTTTCACGATCGAGCGCAGGTAGAAAGTTGGCTGGAAAGTTAGAAGCCGTCGATCATCGATATAATGTAAAACGCTACGACCAGCGGCACATCAAAAGAGCGAATTGCAAAATAATAGAGCAACGCGGTTAGTTCAAAATTCAACGAACCCCGTGCATGAAGGCTGGTAATCAATGAACCTTATGCGGAACAAAGAGATCAATGAACGCGAATGACTCGATGATACCAAGCTAGGAGCAAAATAAACCGGGGTTAGTGAAACTGGATGAGAGATGAAATGAAAAGCCTAGTTTAAAAACTCCAAAAAAGGGAAAAAAGCGAAATAAAAAGAAAGAAAAAAGAGAAAAATTAGAGGAGAAAAAGGAAAGAGGGAAAAAGAGAAAGATTCGTAGGAAATTCAACAACGAACGGCCCAACCGATAATATCCATCGTCCACTCGAAGACGGGGCAGAGGGTCGGTGTCACTGGTCCCGGCGCCACGTCATTCGATATTTTTGTCAGTAAAACGATATCAGGCAAATTGCATCTGTCCTTTACACCGTGGCTCCGAGCCAGATCAAACAGTGTTCGTCCCTGGATATTACTCTTCCCTCATCGGTAGCCAGGGTGCACTTTCTCGTTCGTATCCGGCAGTCGGGCGTCGATGGAGTGCCTTTCGACGGTAAAAGGGGCGCGCGAGAGTGCGCAATAAATTTAGAGATGCTCAGAGATTAGTTTTATCGGGTAATCTATATCGCAAAAATGACATCACGCACGTGGATCTGGCGATATTATTCCGTTTCTCATCTAATTTTTTCTCATCGAACGCGTTGTTTTTGTTGCGTTGTGAACGTGTCATTCTTGTTACATTATGAACGCACTTTTCGATGCAACGCTGCTAATATCGTTTCCAAAGAGACGAAAAAGTTTCGTTGACTGCGCTGTCGTAGCAGCTTCGTAAAATTCGTTCCGAAAACGCTGGACGAGTCCGTTAATGCTACCTTTAATTTGGCGCTCCTCCAAAAGAACTCATTCGAAGCGGGCGCAGAGGCCGCGGAACCTGGGCAATGGCCGCCGAACGGGACTCTTATTGGCGTCGTATGTAAATCGCCCATATGTCGAGTCAATTCTCTTGAGCACACCGTAAGCATGCGGGCAAACGAAGCACGCCAAGCACGACTATCTTACGACACGACATACGGGCGACAAGTAGGCCGGTGTCGTTAAAGGAGTAGCAACCTCGGACGTGTCTACAAAGAAACACGAAGGTTTTGACCGCTTTAGTTCACTGATCGAATACATTCTTCGCTGGATATAGACCTCGTGGTATAGACGAATGGAAAGTCTCGCGTAAAATGTATACCGTTCACATCGTTTTCCTAAATACCGTGCAAACTAATTTTATGGATTTCAGTTTTCCTGAATAAGTCAAAGATCTTGTGTTTCATTTGGTTGATAGGTTTATCGTATTTATTACAAGAAGTGACGGGTTAGATTCGTTGGGAACTCTAGATACCACTAAGCTATTAAAAATGTTTATTTCGTATATTATGTTAAAAGAAAGCTTTAGGAAAGCTTTAAGAAAATTCTCGATGTTTCTGTGAATTCTTAAAATAAATTCTTCTATCATATTAACATTATTAATTTATATATACGAAGATCGTAGTACTAATTACAAGACCAATCAACTTAAATTATCGAAAGCAGAAGGGTCACTTGCTCGATTCGTGTCATAGAACAAACTGATAATCCAACGTTCCTTTCACGATGAAAGACACGAAGGTGTCATATACCTGGGATCGACGGAAATGGTATCGTTTAAGACTCATAAACCTAAGCCGGTCGAATATTTACAGCAGCTTCTTCTATCCCGGGTGGTCGACAGTTGTCTAGTAAATCCTATTTACTGTTACCCAATGGTCTATGTGCACTAGAGATGCTGGGAGGGTGCCTATCACCCCTAGCTAACCTACTGCCCTACTGCCATGAGTCTCACCCCTGAAAGAGTCTGTCGTATCTCTTTCTTTCCTTCACAACCTTTCACACGGTCTCCATCTCCCTTTGCCACTCTTTCCGTGATAGAGCTTTTGCTTTTTTCTCTTACATCCCCTTCCCCCTTCGTGTTACGTCGCCATCTTTCCTCATACACGTAACGGTCCTTCACAGATCGGATCACGCGATGATCTCACGATATTCGTCATTTTCTATGGGACGAGCGAAGGGCGACTGTTTTTCAAGGTTTCTCGTACCTCGGAAACCGTCCCCTTTATTCCTATCGTGCCCCTTCCGTACGTAGTTCTTCGGTTACGCTTGATAATCGTTTCGAATCAACAAATACCAAGTATCGATCGAAGTTCTTCCCGAAGTATTGGCTAATTTGTTGGCCGTCGACGCATCGAACTCTCTTTCTACCTTCGGAGAATTATCCATTGAGTCTTAAGTACTCCCCAAGGCAGTTACTTGTCGTACTTAGTGGACAAAATTCGAACAAATTTTACTTTACGAGGCACATAGTGCGAATGGAATAGCTAGAAGGCGAAAGCAACGAAAAGCATTCGACTTCTACTAAATATTAATAGATATTCTAATATTTATGTGGAAAGGTCCTAATTTAGCTACAAAGAATCGTGTAAATTTTAACTATATCACAGAGAATCCTAATATATTCTTCCTAGACATTTAGGACACCTCTACTTTTCGCTGTGTACCAACGTATTCTATCAAAACAGTAACGATAGGAATTGCCAAATTATATTATCAGAGGCAAAATTACCATAATCTTTTACCGAAGATTCTAAACGTTAGAGGGAGGGAGGAGAATAAAGAAACGAGAAGCCCGCGGGAACGCGGAGGCTCCCTTGAAAAACGCGACCTAGACCCGTGGCTCTGCTCCGCGTTACAGCTCTTTCAAGCTGCGGAAGCTTGCCCGTAATGTGGTTTAGCGTGGCATGACAGGAGGTAAACTTGACGACAAAGAATTATTGATTTTTTTTGAGCGGGTTGAACGAGTTGCTGGGCGGCTGAAGCGGTCCCGGTAGGGTATTCGACAAAGGATGTTTTCCAAGTCCCTAACCTAGGTAACCCTTCTCCTACGCTTCTGTCGCATGTGTACGTGTTTCCGTGTGCCACCCGGACTCTCAGTGGTTCTACTCTTGCCCCTGTGTCGACGTGTGTACAGGGGGTTCGTCCTCTCCTTCTCTTTCTCTTTTCCTCTTCCTTTCTCTCTGCCTCTCTCTCTCTCTCTTCCGCCTGTCCTCTTTCCCCTCTTTTTCGTCTCTCGCTGCCCACACGCCGTGTGTACTCAGCCGATGCACCGAGGACTTAACTGCCTTATTGTCGTCCCAACAGGCATCGGAGCTTCGGGACAGATGTGCAAAATTTAAGGTTAGAATACCAGAGAAATCGTCACAGACGTCGAGACCCAAGCTTCGCTCAGCCTCTTCCTTGCCTCTCGCAATAACGCTCTCCCCTTGCTTTCCACCAATGAATAGGAAGTCGATGACCCACGAGTTTCTTCAGATTAAATCGGTAAATACGGCGTCTCGCAGAGTAATCGGTCAATCGATACCTTTGAGTAACAGATTATGGTCGGAATATATGATTATGGTCGTGGGCTGATCCCTTGACAGCGTAATAAAATGACGAAGAGTTTGTAACGAATAATTTAGAGAATAATTACCTCCTTGTTCTCAACATTTCATACATATTCTATTATCGAATATAGAAAATACCTACTTTTAAATTTTTATAGGAAATAAATATTAATAATTGCATTACTACGTGTATTTAACGATTTGAACGAACTATTGTTCCGACGAATGAAACATCTGAAACCCGAAGTGTAACCATTCATAAGAATGTATACCTAATACCTGTTTATAGATAGCAAATCCAACTTTAATGAACTTTCGTAACGTACACGTATCATCGATACCATCATCAGATTTGTTCGACACGTAAAGACCCGCATTGTTCGTAACAGAAGCGTGTAACTATTCATGAAAGAATCAATTACATCGTACAATGAGCAAGCTCAAAAGCGTCGCTAGTTTAACAACGGGTGAACGAAAACTTGTTGTTGAACGAAATGAAAATTTGTTGCAACGTTTTACATCCTTCATAGATAAATTACATAGATGCATCTTGCATAGACAGGAACACGAGGACAGAGAATCGATAAGTAACGTTTCAGAAACCAACCAGTTATTATACATATGTATACCAATCAAAGAACATTCGACGATTAACGCTCGGACAAGCTTTCGAACGGCCAGTCGAAGAAGGTCAAAGACCCTGGGCTCGAATTCCCGCCGGAATGGATCCGGTGTTCCACGATCAAGTAAGACGCTCAAGAATGCACCGTACCGGAACCCGGTAATTGAACCATTAAAAATTCGCTCGATCCCTTAATCAAAGAATGCGTTTAAAGCAAAGTGATCGAACAGTGTGGCTTCGCGTCTGACATCCCCTACCCCGATGATCGTAGTAGGCCGGCGTCGTTGCAGCAAGGCAACAGCCGCCAGCAGCAGTAACAGCAGCAGCAACCAGCCTGGCTGAAAGTGCATCCACGTTAGAGCTCGGTCTTTTTGGAACACCGTACACCCAAATAGTCTAATTCAGCTTTCGCACCTTATGCACGCGAGGCTGCACATGCATAGTGCAACAGCGGCCGGTGCATCGGTGGCGGCTGCTCGGACGCCGGGGAAAAATCGATCGAATAAAAAATGCTTGGCCGATGCCGACGTGTGACGAGGACGCGAATCGCGGCCGATAGCAGCCAGTGGAGGTGGAGGAGGACGAGGACGAGGAGGACGAGGACGCCGGCGGGGTTGAAGGAGGGGTGGTGGTGAAGGCGGACGGGGGCTTAGTACGGTAGCAGAAGGAGGGATAGTCCGGGACCATTGAAGAGTGAAACCGCTCAAAGCAGCTGCCCCCGCCCCCTCTCTCGTCCAACCTTTCACCCTCCTCCTCGCCCCCTGATCCTCGCCCGCTTCGGCCTGTGCGCCCACCGATCCCAGAACCTCGACTCTCTCTTACTCCTCGTAGCTTTGAAAACCATCCCTCTCCGCTCCAACGTATCGTAGAGCCCTACAGCATCGCCACTCTCTCCCTCTCCCCTTCCTCCCTGTGTAGCCGCTTTCTTTTTCTCCTTCTCGTTCGCGCTCGCTCTCGTTCGTCTGCTTGCTCGCCGATTTCCCTTAAGGGAAGCCGAAAATCCCCGCGCTCTAAGAGTCCGTCCGTGTGGCCGTGCTGCAAGAAACCGAATTACGTTTCTCCGATTCCCGATCCTTCGTTCGTGTTTTTCTGACCAAACCGTCCGCCTCGATGCTCGTTTCCCAGGTTCGGTGCGCGGCTGCTTGTTGAACCGCGATTACGACCGCCATGGAACAACTTCCTGAATGAGAGACGGGTAGCGTGGGTTCAGATCGGACAATTTATTAGCATTCCCGTCGCTTAATACCCTGTATTAACGCGTTTCGTTTGATTATTTTCTTCTCTCGCTTACTTGTCATAAACTGGCTCGACGCAGACACGCGAAAATACCGAGCAATGCTATTTGACGAGACGAACAAACGCGTCCAAAGCAACAAAGTACGGGGTACTACATATACGAACGAGCTAAAGGTGCAGAAAATAAAAAGAATCCGCTCGAGTATCGGTTACCGGTACACCGCTTACTAGAAAATATGCAAATGCGTCTTTCGATTTCAATGAGCACCGGCTCGCGCCGAGTCTTCTTTGGTCGTTCTAATGCTCTTTGCATAATAAATTCGACTCTCCGCCGTGCGATTTACATTAGGCAAGCGTGTGCCACGAGTGGCCAAGTTATTCGTCCGCCTATCTGTCTGTCGGCACACTGTTGATGTTCCCCGAGGCCAACGTTAAGAGAATGAAACGAGTTAGCAAGGAGAGAAAGACCGAGGATCAAAACGAGGGGAGCACTAAGGGGGTCGAAGGGGGTCTAAGGCAGCCAGATGTAAAAAGAGAGAGAAGAGAGTAAAAGAAGCGGGAAGGGGAGTCGAAAAGCAAGGGGCACACTAGGAGCGTGCATTGTAAGATCGGCGCGTGCGGCACGCGGAGCCTTCGTTCGCCTAAGTTTGTGCCCTGTGTCGTAGAACCCCCGTGTTCTGAACCGGACCCCCTTCTCCCTTCTGCCTTTTCGTGCCACCGTTTCTCGAGTTCCCTCTTTTATGAAGGGCGAGGGCCCAGAAGCTCATTGTCGGGGGCACATCTGCTGCGCGATCGCCGAACGATTGTCTCGCAAGCTTAGGAAACTTGCTCCTCGTCGAAAAAAGGTGGCTTAGCAGCCGGGAGAACCAAGCACGCGGCCATACGTACATGCGTTCCCCCTTCGAGGGGATGACCAGAAGGACGACTGTTTTCGTAGAAGCAATGTAACTTTTGGCAAATGTCTATCTGCACGTTAATAATTTGAATGATCGTCGTGTCTTGCTTCGCAGACAAGTCATTCGATGTAGCTAAATTATTCTTGTTAATGAGAATGAATTTTGTATAACTCGAAAGATAGTTGTTTCTTGACTCTGTTGCGTAATTTGAGTTGAGCTGACGTCGCAAACGCTGAAAGATTTTTTAAGTTTAAGAAGAATACAAAAATACCGTTATTACGATGCATAATTTCTCGCACATACATTGCGAGATCGGGATATAGAAATTTTAATTGTTAAACATGTCGAAAATTTATTACGAATACATTTTAAAATCTTGAATTTTATGTTAGAATTAAAAGCAAAGAGTCTGCGATTGTGTGATTCATCTTGATCTCTAGGTGTACAAAAAGAACAAGGTACTCAAAGTAATATACAACAATGCAAACTTCTACAGCACGAATAATATTGATCGATCATTTACTTCGAGTCTCGCTGTAAAAGGTATGCATCACAGCGATGCTTTTCAGAGTTTCTTACAACGCTCTGAAAGAAACTATAATTACGGTTCCCTCGTAATTTAAACGCGTGGCGCGCATCGCCGCGAGAAAATGATCTAATTCGCGTATCTCTTCAGCCCCCTACCCACCCACGCATGTTCTCGGACGTTCCGTGGAAAAAAGTTCATCGTTCGCAAGCCACGACTCGTCACCCCTTCCGAAAAGCGGCACCGGATATTACTCCGTCCGCCTAGCACCCATCAGTAAGCCCAACAAACCGCCTCGCCGGTCGCAATCAACAACACCGGCGACACAGAGCAAGCGTGCGACCCTTAAGCCCTTGCGGAAATAGCACGCGAGCGTACGGAACGTGTCATACTTGGCTGGGTGGCCGTGACGGGACAGAATGAAGTAATCACTTGCTAACTTGTATTTTAATTACTTGATTTTCCGGGCTGCGATCGCGCCGTCGTCGACAACGACCACGACGAAGTCGGGACGACCAACGCAGAGCGGCATCGCAGCCTGGTTGATCGTCGTCGTCGCGTTTGCCGCTCCAAGTCTGAGTACAGATGGCGTTAAAGTGTTAATTACTAATTAAGAAGGGTGCACAGGGTGCAGCATCAAGACCCTGCGCGACACCTTTTTGAACGCGCCCTCTGAATGGACGCTTACGCCCTGACGGGCAAACGCGTGTACTCACCCATCCATCCGCATTCATGAGCCACGCAACCACGCACACGCCTATATACATACGCACTGCGTGCTACGCGATCTGTCCACGTAAAGAGGGAAAGAGAGAGGACGTTCATCTGTGGGAGGTGTGCTCGGTTGCACGCGCGTGAGAACCGAGACACGACGTGACTCCATGCGATACGATGCGATACGATGCGGCGCGACACGATGCGACCTTACCAACCCTACATGCAAGCAAGACGAACGAAACCGGAACGCGCGCGCAAACACGTAACACGCGCGCGCCCAGGCCACCGTTATGTTACGAGCGCGCAGACGCTTAATGTTCTCTCGTTATATGCACTTTCACGCCTCGTGCCCGTTACCCGTGAGGATAAAGTAGCGCGTGGCACGACGTTCCTCTCGAATTCTTTGCGAATTCTTCTTCCGTACCCTCTCGTCTCGCGGACGCGCGAGACGGTTTTTCCAGCTGGTTGTGACGCCATCGGCTACCGCACAAAACAGCTGCGTGTGAATTTATCTCTGCTGATGGCGGTTGAACGCGCCGATTCAACTTCGCCCACGATGTTTCTCTGTTAATTGTGCTGAACGCGCCGGTATTCCGTAAATGGACCCCGTTTCTGCCCGCTGATAATTATAAGCTGAAGAGAAAGCTGCCGCGCGGTAGTAAGGAAACGCCAGGGTAAAGTTGTCCCTTTTCTTTGCGCCACCAGTTAAACGTTCCTCTCGAGCGTCCCTCAGCCGTGAACTTGAGTTTTTTGGCGCACGGTTTAGGAGGACGAGGAGAAGTAGCCACCCAGGCAAAGATTAAGCGAACGAAATTTAGCGTTTTTGTGGTTTGTACACCGTGTTTGTCCTGAAACGGACCCTAAAGATTCCTGCGAGTAAACTACCTTAAAAGTCTCTCTTATTTTAACAGTGTCCCTTTCATGAAGATCGCGTACGTTACAAAATATTTAAAAGCCCGCGTTTTAGCCGTTGCTCCGATGTAGAAACTTTTTAAAACGCTCGCTGTTTACCTCAGTAAAATTTGAAATTAGTATTTTAATCTCAATTAAATTAAACAGGCTTACAATCAGATATACCATTTACCGTATTAACTCTATCGTAAAAATATTTTTACTAGTATTATACAAATACTTGCACAAACTGGATTATTTTATATTATCGAATTCTTGTTCATCGGCTAATTTCACATCTCTGTTATACAATTCTACAGACATTAGATAGACGCACGCTACAAACGTTTATAAATCGTCACGTTTATCGGCTATCGATGAGCCAATAAGTAACAAATAAATGTAGAAATTGATTCCATAAACGGGTGTCGAACTTCAGCCAAGGGTAGATAGATTTAAAGGATGTAAAAAGTTAGTTCGGGCCGATCCAAGAACAGCTGTTTCACAGAGGGGACGAAAAGGTTCCAAGGTGATCGAGCTCACGGCCGACACTTTGCGAATCTTGGCGGATTGTCGGCCGTTCCTTGAGCGTCTTCTCCCCTTCGAGAGGGAGTCGTCCGTGGGAAAGTTCTGGCAAGAAAGCCGCGCGAGGGGTTGAGAGAGACTTTAAGGGTCAGCTCCGGTCTTGGGGAGCCGAGGTGTTTGGCATTGTCGAAGGTCGACCGACTTGGCATAACCGTTAAAAGGGAGCCGGCTGTCTGGCTTAAGAAGCACGATCTTTGAATAGAGACGGGGATGGGGAATATAAGTGACGAGTACAAGGCGAGAAGACGCGAGTCGTCGTTACGCCCTGAGTCACTTTACAGTCTGAAAACGCGCGGCCGATTTCTCGCCACGCTTTTCCACGCCCCTGTTTTCTACATCCCTGTTTGCCGAATGCAAATGCAAATAGGTTCTCTTTAGAACTGCGGGAAGCAAGTCATCTTGCGACGACACCCTTACGTTTCAAAGCGAAGAGAAACGTTAAGAAGGAAGCAAATAATAAAAAGAAGAGAAGAAAGGCCAAGTATGTGTATGTTTAAGCCGGTGAAAATTCCTAACTAACTCGAAAGTATGTTTGGACAATGGCGATTGGAATTCGAAAGAAACGCGCGTTTTTTCGCGAATCGACAAAATAGTGGTTAGAGAGTGGTGTGAAATTAAAAAAAAAAAAAAAAAAAAATAGGCAGGTACTGATGTTCCCCCTTTTAATTGGTGCTCTCGCTTATACGGCGTGCAACCCGTTACAAAAGCGACGCGTCGAAACAGCAACCCGCGACGATGAAGATCTTGTATGAAGGAGGCGTCACGTCGACAGGCATCATTGCCATTAAACGCTTCAATACGCGGCGCCTCTACAACTCGCATTATTGCTTCACCTGTGCCACGGTACGCACCATCGTCACGAAAAAGGAATCGACGAATTTATGTTTATCGCGGTGCACCCTGTTGCCTTTGTGCTTGATGAAAACGCGGCCTAAAAGGATCGGTTGCGACTCGAGGAATTCTCCAACGACAGAAGCGTTCCATTCAAAGGTGGCAAGTGAACGCGAATGTTCGAACGACCATGAAAGGAGATACTAAAATTAAAAAAACTAAGAAAGAAGGCGAACAAAATGCTCGCGAACGTGTTCACGTAAATGATGAAAACAAAGATACACGCGTCAAAGTCTATTAAATTACACGTGTTACAAACATGTACTGTTAAGAACGAACAAGTTACGGGAAAGAAGGATACTTGCAGAACTACGCAGTTCTCTCCCTCGAGAGTTTCTCTCGCGATGCTAAGGATCGCGATGCTAAGGATCGCGAAAAACTCGAGGTAACGATTTCCGTTTGCGGCAAGAGCTAATTGTTCCCTCCTCGAAGACACCCCGTATCTTCGCCTTCTTTCTAGTCATCACCTCTTGCTCTCTCTCTCTCTCTCTCTCTCTCTGCCTCTGTTTTTTCGGCGGTAAAGGCAGTTCGTAATTAGATGCTAATAATCAGCACCCTCCAGGAGGATCACGCTCTTTTCCTCTGTCTCGTTCGCATCTCTGTCGCTCTCTTTCGTCGTCGCCCCGTTGCAACGGGGCGCAAGAAAACCCAAGCCCCTGAAGAGCTTATTATTATCCTAATTATACAATACTATAATGAATGACTCCGCGGCTCACCCTCTAGCCCTTACTCTCACTATCTTCCTCCCGGTGGTGACACGTTCTCTTTTCCTCCTCGTTCCTCGTGGTCTCTCCCTCTCGCTCCTTTTCCTTTCTTCTCGCTCACCGTTGCTCTTCTCCTCTGCACTTGGTAGTCGAAGAGTGGCAATTCTAGCACTCGGGCTTTTTGTCAAACCGACTACGGAACTAGTGCCGTCTCCCTCGCGCCCTTACACCCTATTATGCGACCAGCCTCGTCTCTCGTCCCGTTTTTTCTCTGTCTCCTGGTGTCTGTTTTAATTAGGCACTTCGCGGATATATATACGTATCTACCATGCGGTATTACGTAGGTACATAACCCAGCCGAGCCCAGCCCTGCCCAGACCTAGCCCAGTCTGCCTACCGTACGTATTCCACCTATACTCGGCGATCCGACGAGCTTGAATGCGGTTGATGGGTGGTTGAGTAAGGATTATAGACGCAGGTGACACATACACGTTACCTCCGAGAGGTTGAAGTCGGGGGTGGCTCGGCCCCGATGGGTGCTGCTGACGGTTCAAGGAGACGTTGAAATAGAGAGACGGAGCGCGAGATAGGAAGAGAAAGAGAGAAGGAGAGGAACGCACACGTGAGAGCGTGCGAAAGGGAGAGCGACCACGAAGGGAGAAAGTGAACGCGAACGAGCTACCGAAGGGAGGGAGAAGGGACTCGGGACACGATTCTACAGAGACACACTCCTCTTTCAATTCTCCTCTCTCGTGTGCACAACCTTCTCTGACTGACTGCTGATAAGAGCACGCGAAATTGTCTTAATTGGCGAGAGAGCCAATCTGGAGTGATCGAATGAGAAGTGGCTCTCGCGTCTCCGCTACCTGACTCCTCTACTCGCCCTTTCTTCTGGTCGCTGAAGAGATAGATCGGAACGTGACGCGCCAAGGATCCCATTGTTTTCTTTCGTTGATTCGAATAGACGAGTTCGATAGACGAGTGTAGCTGCGTCGATCTTGTTTCCTCGATCCTCCATCTTGCCATCTTGTTCGTTACTTCGAGTATCATCCGCTCGTAACCCCGGTTGCTGGTCTTATCGATGACTCAGGTCTACCTAAAACTTTACCCCCTTGCCGATATCGTTAAAGTTATCAGGTCGAGAGGCATCTTTACTATGTACGTTTTCAACATCGTCGAGAAAACAAAATAAAAAAAAGAGAGAAAGACCGAAGATCTCTGTGAAACCCCTGTAGTAAGACTATAAAAAAAAACTATAAAAAATCCTTCGTTCGTCGCATGACAATTTTAATCGTCAATTTCAAAGATTTAATTAATCGTTAATTCCCGAGCGATTACTTAACTCTAAAAAACGAAGGAACGAAGCATCTTCAAAGGGTTGGTTTCAAAGGTAAACAGGAAACTATGGCGGAAGAAAGGAAGGGATGAAAACACCGTATAATGGAATATTCCTAGATGCATTTAGTTTGGCGGAAACGACGGAGACGACGGGTATGGAAATGTTAGTCGATCTCCTGTTTCATGAGCTGCGCGCGAGTCCGCCAGGCGGAAGCAATCTTAAAAATTGCTCCCAGAGGCACCGAGCGAAGACCAAGACCCGAAGGTTTGAACCGGTTGCCTCATATTGTCGAGCATTCAGGGACCTCGAGTTATACAAGCTGCAGTAGCACTACCGCCGACTCGTTGCTTTCCCGCTGAACCGTACTTCTTTGCATCCCCTCGGGATCCAAAGTGCAAGATCAACCTGACTGCTATTTTCGCTGCCATTCTGGCCTGCTACTCTAGGATACTTCCACAACCGAGCGCTCACTTTTCTGCGTGCGTTTATGGGTGAGGAGGATAGGGACTTCGGAAAGAAAGATCGAGAAAAGAATGGAAAAATATCCGGACAAGTAGCAACCTTCGCTTACCCGTTCCTTCTCTCTGTCTCTCTGCCCCAGTCGTCGCGTCAAGTCATTTTTGTGTTTCCCTCGCTCGACTTGTTCGTTGCCGATATCGATAAATGCGGGGACGGTTTCCTTCTTCGTCGCCATCGACGTCTTTCCCTCTTTCATTCCGTTTTCTTCCATCTGTCGCGACAACTTCGATGTTGTTCCGTTGGATACATGAACGTATGACAAGTATGAGAAGACATGTATTCATTTATTTATTCTTATAAATTTTGAATTTTGCAATTATAGTTACTAATTAATTATGGTCCATCGAATGCAGTTATCTGAACGTCGACTTTTATTATGTACTGTTGAAGTAGTCACCACTTCTAAGAAAACTCTACATCTGGTCTTTTAGTTTTCTCAAGCACCGAAGCTATCGACAGCGTCTAGACGAAAGACTGGGTCGAAGGTAAACCATAAACAGCAGACAGGCGACGATGACTTCAGGGCTTTCAGTCATAGGGTAACACTGCTAGCATGCGGATCTGGACCAGCTCAATTATATTCCGATTTGTATTTACACTTCAGTATTTAAAATATATTTTCTACCTTACAATTTATCCACGCGTTCCTTCGTTCACATATATCTAATAATCTCAACATGTACATATGTACACGAAGGAAAAGTCTTAGATAGTGAAAGAAATCAGTTAACTCGTAGTAGACGAACTGCGGCTGTATCAATTGTTTGTCTACCGATGGTTAAAGCAATCCATAGTCTTGAACGATCTATTTACTATGTTACAAACCTTGAGAAAATCTATTTTCAGAATACACTATGTAACACGTGATATTAGCTTTATCCCTGGCATTTACTTTGCTACCCTTCTGTGATTAAAAACTTGTAATGCTTTGAAACCCAGCGTTAATTTCCTAAGGTTTTGTTAGAATAGTTGACCAACGCTTACCACCTTAATTAAACACATTTTGAAAAATCTGTGAGAAATTTTGTGAAACGCGGCGAAAATGACAAAGGTTGTTCATTGTCGTACCGTAATCGCATCTTAGCGAGATCATGTTCAACCCCTTCACCTTGAAAACGAACGAGCAAGCGTTGCATAGAAAGTAATTCCGTCGGCGTTTCAGTTGAAAAAATAATTAATTTCTTAATCAGTGGCAGCCGTATTGAAGCGGTTGTTGCGTACGCAAAGACGTCGTACAAAGGACCGGTTCGCGTTCAAAGTAGCGTGTTTCGTTTCAGTGTCGGTACGTCGCGTCGTAACCGTTCCTTTCCCGAGTTTTCGGTGAGATCCAGCGAAGCGAAGCTACCCCTTGGTACCGCCCCTTCTCGGTTTCTCCACGCGAAGGCTCGGGTCACTATTACTATACAAATTACCCGCCAATTAGTGACTTGTGCTTGTTTAACTGCGTTAATTAATGAACGTAAACGGCAAACTTGACGTCGGGAACTCGATTTTTTCCTTTGCCGGTGCAGAGAAAAGGAAAAAAAATGACGGTATCGCGCGCAATCCTGCGGCGTTTGTAAGTATACGCGCGTACACTCGTTCGTGCTTTTCTGTAAACGTCGGCGGTTGCCTCTGCGAGGGTGTCGAGGTCTTCTTGGACGATACAGTGTAACACGTTCTTAATAGTCTCTTTGAACCGCGTCGCTTGCCAGCCGACGAGGAGTTGTACACACTCTTTGCGACTCTTTCCCCTTCTTCCTTCTTCACCTTCTACCGCTTGCGTCAGACCACTTTTAGTATCGACCCTTAATTAATTATCGGTAGTGCATTAGCATTCTCCGTTCCGCGAGAATCAACGTCAAGCATGGCGCTTGCTAACTTTCGAAGGAGAAAATATATTTTTACCCCCCATCACGGTTCGTCGTTTTCTAGCTACCAACGAATTAAGAGGATTTCTGATATCTTCGTTAGGTTCCTTTGAACGGGTGGTGAAATTACGAGGTTCTGTACGACGAAGCTCTGGTATATTTCATATCGATGTATTTGTCGAATTTTTAATTTGAAGTTTGATGAAAAGATTGTTTTTTTTTTTCTTTTTTTTAATGCAGATTTAAAAGCATTTTGAAGAGAATAGAAAACAAAGTAGTAATTTAAAATTGTTTCATGGCTGACGACTAATTTACTTTTGTTGTTTCAGGGAGTTCTACTACATCCAGATGGAGAAATACGCGAGGCAAGCTGTTTCGGAAGGCGTGAAGAACGTAGATGACCTACGAGTTGGAGGTGACTCGGAAATCTATCGAGTTCTCAACCTTCATTACAACAGAAATAACCATATTGAGGTAAATTTATCGTTATACTGCGCAAAAAAAAGAATTCCGTAAAAAGAAGATATATGAAAAATGCATTTCGAATTCTATTTGAGAAAAAGAAATTCAAAAATTGAGGTAATTGAAACTGATTGAAACCAATTGACGTCGACATCTGCTATGAGACGTTTCAGCCGCATTTATTAAGCCTGAAAAATTACACGATAATAAAGGATTAGAAAAGGAAGAGACAGTACTTTTGAAAATTTACGTTACACTTTTGCAATTATTTATGACGTCTTCTTGCAATAACTAAAAGTTATAGAAGCAGATCATTGGTTATTTAAAAAGATGAACGTTAATTACGTTTTTGTAGAATAGAATTTTTCAGAAATGAAAGTATAGTTTTCGTAAAGTTGAACCGCGATTCGCCATACCTTAATACGATAAAAGTTGCAGCACTCATAATGTCGTTAGAAAAACAAAGAAACGGTTTCGATGCACAACCACCTGCGTGTCCTATGATTCGCCAATCAAACTCGTGACATGCCGCTGGAATCGAGCTGTCAGAGTCGAAATTTCGATAGAAGCGACAAAATTGCCGGCAGTCGGATCGTTTCCAGCACGGAGACAGCGCGCGACCGTGCAATTATTCGGCGGTCGGCCATGACCGCGCCACGTTACCCCGTCTTTCTCATCTCGCGGAACGCTTTTAAACGAATTCGAACCGGTTAGGTTGAATCCAAAGTTACACGTCGCAAAGCCGGTGTTACCTGGCAAATCACTCGTACGTCTCTACTTTCCTATTGTTGGGCGCAATTTACTTTCGCCACAGCGTAACGACCGTTGATTGTATCTGAAGCGGGTTGCGCGACGCCGCGCGTGCACGCGTAAAGCAGCTATTTAATATTATTTAACGAGTCTCCGGTGAAACCTGGAGGCACCATTCTTCCGGGCCTGGCCACAATCGTCACCCGCTTGACGCGTAATTAATTACTCGTGTTCGTTAATAACCCAAACGTACTAATTATAAGTGGAAACTCTTAGCACGCGGCTCAGGCAACGCGGACGAACCTGCGCGCCCGCTCGCCTCGTGCTCGTTAAGCGATACATGCGTGACATCGCTTTAATTCTTCGGATACGCGCGACTCCTTCGATGAATCGTAATGAGCGCAGAGAAATTATCTTTCTCGTCTCTACCGGATATATATATTTTTTTTCCTCTCTCCTCTTAACTACGTTCGAGATTTCCTCGTCGTTGAGGGTGAACGGCGTGTCGATTGATCATTTGACGCGAATTCCGTTCGTCGATGAACTTTTTCAGCATGAACGTGTTCTTGAGTAACAGACTCGATTTCTCGCGGCATGTAAGAAAGGATAAAACGAGATAACAGACTCGTTGCTTTCTTCAAAATTGCTAATGTTTCGTTGGAATTTCCAGGTGCCGAGC
Source organism: Bombus campestris (assembly GCA_905333015.3). Taxonomy (NCBI): domain Eukaryota; kingdom Metazoa; phylum Arthropoda; class Insecta; order Hymenoptera; family Apidae; genus Bombus; species Bombus campestris. The sequence goes on from HG995132.1 coordinate 10,761,229, forward strand.
AACTTCAGGTTTGTGGTCGAACAAACGCTAAAAGAATTCTTCAAGGCGATTCAGGGTGGCAAGGACACCGAACAGAGCTGGAAAAAGTCCATCTACAAAGTGATCTCGAGGCTGGACGACCCGGTACCGGAGTACTTCAAGACCCCGAACTTCCTGCAGCAGCTCGGTTAAATCAGGAGGTCGCGTGGCTCTTGCTCTTCGTGGTGCGCGGGCTCATCAGCGCTCGTCGGCTCCCGGTAAAACCAAGAAACCAAAAATATATAGCGAAAGAAGGAACGGTCAGCGAAGAAGGATCGCATCCGCCAGGAGGTACACGTCCTTCGCGTAAAGCGCGTTCAGGTATCCTTAAACTAACATATCGCAAAACGAGCGTGAGAGAGAACGTGAGAGGGAGAGAAAGAAAGAGAGAGAGAGAGAACATGAGAGAGTTAGGGAGATTGTACACACAACGTTCAGGAAGAACGAACGGAACGAATGAACACGCGACGTACGGAGGCATCGATCATCAGCAGGAACGATGAGGAGTGCCGACGAAGGATCAGGCTGTGACCTAATCACGAGACAATGTCTACGCGCGAGATGGGTGGATAATTATTATACGCTTCGTGCCTTTAATTACCCGATCGAACGTCTCTCGATCGGGACACCGTGAGTTACTAACGAGGCCACGAACTATCCACCCTTTCCTTACCGTGGACAACACCGATACCGAAACCGACGGTCTTTGGAGAAAGCGGAAGAAAACAGGACGAAAGCGTGGTCAACGAACGGCAAGGAATTACACGATACACAGCTTCGAGCGTCGAGAGTACCTATTGTTTCGATTTGTTGCGTACATAATACGGTTCACCGATGAATATCGCCTAATTTTAAGACACTCGTTTCTCCGAGTAGGCATTAAGGAGCGTAATAACCCGCGACGACGACCGATGGGTGGCTTTCGTTCGAACGAACGTTGACGAGGTGTGTAAACGATGATAGCTATATTTGTCCACGTTTCTAGAGAAACCGATAATACTTATTATCTACTGATGATGGAGCGAGTTCCGCTGGACGGATCCTCCGCAGCTTCCGGTTGAGAGGCAGAAGAGGAACCTTTCTCGTGGATCTTCCGGAAACGACTCGCAACAAACGGCTAACAAAACCCTTCGTTTCGAGTCGTTTCGAAACGGTATGGAACAACGATGGCCAGTTTCACTCGGCATTCGTCACACTGCGTACCTCGTGGCATTTTTTTTTTCTTTTTTTTTTTTTCTTAAAGCGCAGACCTCGTGATTCGATCGCACCCCTGTCGAACGTCGTCTCGGTAGCATTAGTTTCTATAGCGCGATCACTGCAACAGACTGGCTCCGACACAGGGAGAGCCTGGATGATTCGTTGTTCCCAACGAGAATGCTAGGATGGCGGTTCGTACCGAATCGACGGGAACGAAACCCGATGTTCTTTTTTTCAACGGAAGCAACATTTTTCCATAAGAAAGATAGAAACGGCCGGAACACGCAGGAAAACCTGCGTAGGAAGGCTAGCAAGATCTAAAATCCCTTTTCTTAAGTTGTACATAAGATTTTTGTCTCGTAATCGCACCATGTCAAAATAAACGAAATATCGAAGGACACGTTGGAAATCGTCGCGAATATGCTTGGTTCTATTCAATGGAAATTTAAACGTAGATTATAACCAACGATGAACATTCCTAACCCGGTGAAAGCCTCGAAAATTCCGTATTCGGACGAGCGTGACGCGCGAATGTCGAAAAACTCGAGCGTATCGCGGACGCGATCACGGCGATGCTCGCGATCGCGAAACAAATGTCGATTAAACTTGGCAAGAAGAAAAATTCTCTGTCGTTGTATTTTTCTCGGTTCGAAGTTCGCTCTCGTGAAAACAGGAGAACGAAAACGAAACGCGATTGTAAACGGAGAGAAAATGTCCGCGGTGCACGTATAATATTGCGCGCAGAGCAAAAGTAAATTACGTAGAGAGATGTTTTTATTAACGATTAATTGATAGAATATAAACGAGGTTAGGCTAGTCGCAGTGACAGGAGTACGAGTAACAGGGACGACAACAGGGAGGGGCGAACGAACGCGTAAACGTACGAGATATTTTAACGAAAACGATCCAGCACCGGCGATTAATTTTTCAGAAATAAATAAAACGTGTTGTAGACATTTAGATTCGGCAAATTTAATACAAACGAACATACATATACGAGAAAAAGAAAAAGTAATAATTATCATCAAGTAACAATGGGGAGGGAGGAGAAAGTTGATATAGATTAAAAAGAGGCTAAAACAAAAACAAAAAAAAAAAAAACAATCGTACGCCGGTGCGTTACTAATATAAAGTAGATTATATTAAAAACGTATATATGTATATATACACACATGTATAAATATATATATACCTATATATATATATGAGAAAAATTGAAGTATAAAAGATATACATAGATATATATATATATATGTATAATTACATAAAATTATATGTATATATATAATAGGGATATAAAACGAAAGACGGATGTTGGCGCGATTAAAATTGCGTAAGGAATGTGTGACAAAGGGTTAGCCACCCACGCCTCCCTTATTCCACTTGTATCCGACCTATAGCACACGACACTCGCGCGCGCGTACACATTCAGGCACACGTATACACATTCACACAGTGACACATCCGCATACACACACATTATACGGTGTATTTAGATACCCGTTTTCGAACGTTGTACAGACCACGTTATACGTACACATACGCAGTGGCAAGCGCGGATTTTGACGCGAGAATTCATTGCCCAAGTCTACACATGTTCTCTTACCACGAACGTTTGTTTTCTTTTTCCCCTATATACATATAGACGGTTTTGTAGATAACTTATCGTACGATATAATATGATTATTATAATTATACATATGTCTCGGGTGGTAGCGAGTTCTTGTAAGTTAACCTAATTACCTTTTCACCTTTACTACCACTATTATTCTCGCTATTATGTGCACTATTATTATTATTAAAATTATTATTATTATTATTATTATTATTATTATTATTGCTATTATTATTATCAGTACTATTATTATCAGTTATGTTATGTATATTATGTAACGATTTTTGTTTAAATCGCGATTATCACGAAGTTGATCAGCGGTAGTCATCGATTTTATTTGTTTGGCATTGTAGTTCACCCTTAGTTTCGCATCGCGTAAGTATCACCGAACGACACTATGTCCCTTGTTCGTAAATTCCTGTCTCCCTTTTGCATTTCCCTTTTACCTTTTACGTTAAGATGAAAGCCCTTCTATCAGAACTCCTTCGTACCCCGTTCATTCAATGATACTTTTCGCCTATGTTTTGACATTTTAGTTATTATTGTGTATTTTAGTTATTGTATCACGACGATCATTATTCTTATTATCATTATTATGATTATCATTACAATTAAGCATGAGTTTATACAAGTGTACACGGCAGAGAAAGGGAGCAAATAAAAAAGAAAAGAATGGAAAGAGAGAAGAGACACCCGTACGTACACGTATACATATACACACACGTTTTCTGTAAGCGGTGAGTCTTAACCTAGTCACGAGTCACTAATATTTTAATTTTAACGATCGATTTATTGATTATTATTTTATTTATTATTTACGAGGAATAAAAACGACACATTGGACTCTGATTTGTCTTCTTTTATTTTATTTACCATTAACCGCGGCCACGTTTTACAATGTCGCGTTTCATACTGTTGTTTAGCATTATAATATAAACCACCGTCATGCGTTACATTCCCTGTTCCCATATCTCTTCAAGTCCCACATCGAAATTGTAGATTTGAATGCGATACCTGGCGAATTGTCTCGAGCTCAGACGTTTCGAACATATTCGACTGCCGCATACCCGGCCTACCTTCAATCCGAAAACCGAACGAGTCTCGTATATCTGAAAATGGACATTGCGGTGACGTGTTCAAGCTGGAAATCGACGTTAATCGAGTCGAATCGCTACGAAGAGTTAGCAAATGATAAAAAGAGATTACATAAAGTAAAATGCAGAAAAAGACGTTTATGAGGCAAGGGCTGATGTAAATTTATGGAAACTTTCGACTCTTAAATACGATTAGACAGTGGCCTAAAATTAATGTAGCACATCTCCTTCGGCGTTGGCCTAAGATTTTGGTCTAAAAAGTGTTTACGTTCGGGGAGCTAAGGAACGGAGCGGGGAAGAAACGTGTTGCAAAGATTGAATATTTAACAAATTATTCGTTTTAGGGGATTTTTCGAAACGACGATCACGTACCTGCGACTCGAGATCGCGATTTCCGGCTGAACGATCCACGTTGTCCGCGTACGATTTCCGTGCTCGTTCGGTGCTCAGTTCCTACGTTCTACTCGCATCTGCGATCAGCGACAACATCATCATTCGCCAGGGGAAATTTAGCAGTGAATCTCGAGGGAGATTTAATCTACCAATGCGCGAAGCGATCAACGCAGGACGGCGAGCGCATGCCGCAAATCCCGTGCGTTTGCGCCTCGCAAACACATTTGTCGATTCGTTGAAATTTGCCCGACAAAACTTTTCGTCGCACGCTGTTTGATCCTTTAACGTCTATAACTCGATTTTTTGCATTAACAGGTATTGCTAGCCGATAACGACGGAAATTCGAGACATCTACTAGGCAAAATGAGAGAAAAGCTGATAGTATTCGCTGTAATTGTTAAGCGAATTGATCGTTGCGTAACGAATTATAATACGGTGGAGAAAAATTTATCGACGTATAAAATTTCGAAGGATCCTGGAGATCGATTATTTTTTTACAAATTTATTTAAAGTTCTGTCTCTTATTAACTGTACACGTGCGTACAGATCAACGATCAACCGATTACGCGGAGACTAGTAGAAGATCTCCATGGAAATAATTTTATTCGCAAAACGCATTCGTGGATTAAACTGAGCTCGCTACCGCGATATTCGCAGACAGCACTTTGCGCATGCACGTAGCTACGCGTCAACGTCTTTCTCCAATAAAACGGAGCATTCTCCTCGTAACCATAAAAGAAAAAAACATTTAACTGCCATACACACCGTTAGCCAAAATAAAAAAGGAAAAAAAACAGAAAGCAAAACTTAAAATTAAGAAAACACTTATCTATAATAGAGCCGCGTAAAAATAGTAAGCACCCTGATACTCCGCCATTATTGCGACAAACAGTAACAGCCAGCCAATAGAAAATAATATCCTAAGGGAAACAGAAATTAACAAACGATCGATAGCACGTAATTCGTTGAAACAGCTGAAAACAGAACCAAAGAAACTTAAAGGCTGGAGCGAAAACTCCAGCCTTCCAATCACACACGCTTAAAACAGGAAAAACAGAAGCATGCCAACAGTTGACCGACAGTTCGAAACCGGGAGAAAATCCATTTCCAAAAACGAAATAGAAAAATCCCGAGTCGTCCTTCTCATCGCAGACAGAGGCTCGCCACGTCGTTTGTGAGCGTTCTGAAAATCTAGATACGTTAAACACACAATATATACGATAAAAGCAGATAATTGATTAAAAATATTGAAAAAAAAAGTGGGAAAAAAAGCAGTGGGTACTAGAAGCAACAAGAGCGATACATCTCCGTTAAACCGAGGAAAGCACACGTCGAAACCTAATTCTCGTAAGCAATAGCAGATAAGCGATTTTCGATTTCTTTCTCCGTCGATCGAGGATCAAGGGTCCCGGCGCGAAGGACGAACCGCCACGGATCACGCAAACGAATCGCGAACACGTGCTCGATGTCCGAAGACGAGAAACACGGCGAAACGGAACCGAAACCCGTGACCAGCTGCATTCTCTTGTCTCTCGCGAAAAATTCCTCCGCTCGAACGATCGAAATCGCGGCCTTGACCGTTCGTACGAGAACGATCGAGCACCGTGAATTTTTGGAAGCGATCTCGAAAGGGTTGCTAATCGTTCGGGTCGTTATCAATCGTTAGACAACGAGGACATTGTTCGACGTTATCACGGAGGCTCGTCGAGAGACGAAGAATGAGAAAGAGAAGGAAATGAACGCGGGCTCGAAATTGAAGAGAACGAAAGGGATTCCCTGTGCCGACGAAACTTTCACGGGCAAAAGAGTCCGCGCGATTCCTGTTCGAGGTACGAATATGTGGATGGCGAGACTGTGAGAAAAGGAAGAGAAACGGAGGAGAAAAAGAAGAAAGCCGATCGACTCGCCGTTATTACGTTTTGTGCAGCGGGGCTGTAGCACGGAGAACGAGTAGACGAGACGAAACGAGATGACTTAAAGCAGGAGAAAGAGAAAGTGCGAGATACGAGAGACAAATAAGCGAGAAGGAAACGAGTGAATTGTTTTTAATGAAATGAAAAGGAAAAGGATGGAAATGGAATAATAAGCATACGTACACATACCTAAACGCGTAAGTTTTAAGGAACACGTGTAAGCAGAATTAAGTAATAGTATTTAACGTTAACACTTGCAAGTTATTAATTATTATATAAACGATTAAACTAACGGTAATTAATGCGAAAAATAAGAAAACGTAAATATACTAAAAGACAAGCCGAGCGGAAGGTCGTATCACGCTGCAGAGGAAGAGGATTGTGAGCCGCTTCGTGAAATGGGCGGGCGAAGCGAAAAAAAATACTTAAAAAAACAGATTACACACACACACTAATAAACTAATTATTATTATATGATTATATATTATTATTACAATTATTACTATCGAGTTCGAGAATCGTCGTGATAAAAAATGTGGAAAAAAAATGTAAGAAATTAGGAAATAGCTGTGAGAGAGTGCGGGCTAAATCCGAGCGTAAGAGAGAATGAGCACAACGAGAACGTTGGGTGTGCGTGTTGCAAGAGAGAACGTTAATGAGAAATGAACACCTCGAGAGAGTTAGAACGACAGTTATGACGAGAGAAAGAAAGAGAGATAGACAGAGAGAGAGAGAGAGAGAGAAAGAGAAAGAGAGAGAGAGGGAAGCTGTGAATACTTCAAAGTATGTTCATCGAGAATAATAATTCCTCAAACTATTAGGAGCGTAATTAGGGTATATTTATTATAACGAAATACGCGTTTACGGAAGATTTACGTGACGTAATGCAACGCACGCGACACATAGAGCGAAAGAATGCATAGAGCGAGAGTTAGAGAGCAAAGAGAAAAAAGATAAAGTAGGGAAGATATATAAAATCGTGTCTTTTTTTTCTTTATCTCCGTAGAGTCCGATATCGCGAATACGCGAATCGCGCCTCCCGCGGATATGGAGTACGCGCGCGATATTAAAAATTAGTCTAGGAACGAAAGAAAACGAAAATTTCGTGTGATCTTTCTTTCTTCTTTTTTTTTCTTCTTTTTTTTCTTCTTTTTCTTTTTTTGTTCTTTTTTTGTTTATTCGAAAAGAGTTGCGTACGACTGAATTTAATGCGAGAGAAAGAGAGGGAGAGAACGTGGGAAAGCATACGGAGGAAGGGGGAGAGAGACAGCGAGTGAAAACGCGGACAGAGTGATAGATTATTTAGTGACGCGAGAGAACGGTGCGAGAAGCTATGTTTTTAAATGCAAGGGAGCGCGTGCGTAAGGAAACTAAAAAAGAAGAAGAAAAAAGTAAAAAGAAACAAAGGAAAGAGATAATTGAAGAAGATTAGAGGAGATGGTAGAAGGGAAGAAATTACTGATTGTTGACACCGAGTGAGCAAACTTTCTGTGTGATAATCTCGTAGTACACGTAGCACGTTAAGTCTACAATACGTTTCGGTAGGGGATTTTTAGGTGAGAGCGACTAAAACTTTTTTAAGAAAAATTTAAAAAAACAACATAAAAACATGAAAAGTCGGACGAAATGAGAAATTAACGCGAGGCGAAGGAGACGATAACGTCGAGCCCTACGGTCGAGAATTTCGAGAGGTGTCAGGTAGTTCCGAATTTTGGTGATTTTTTTCCTAAAAAAAAAAAAAAAAAAAGGAAAAGAAAAAGGAGAAAAAGAAAAATTCGTCGGTGGTGGAAACACAACGTATCCAACTATCGACAGTGGACATATCATCGCGTGTATCGTAATATCGATTCTCCGTTTTGCGATTGGTTACAGGGAACTCGACGATGCCGTAGATCACTCCGGTGCCGTCGAATTAACCTTAAGCAATTAGTTCCTTGATTTAGCGAGTAAATACGTGTCACATATACCGTGAAAAATTGTTCGTTCCGGACAGCGAGATGCGAGACTATATGTTTTTCGATTTCATTTACAGAACGGTAGAAAAGGCAGTGGATACTCCTGCCTCGAGCATAGAGACTCGATCCCTTGCAGGCTGCGATATTAAAACACATGATTCGGTTCTGTGTCGATGTCAATCGTTTCGCGTTCTTCGGTTCATGATTTCGCGTTAATCGTGCAATAGCTTGCGTTTCACCGCGGATGAACGTTTCGCTCGTTTTCGATTAGGGGTTGTTTGTTTAAAGGGCAACGACGAACAGATTCAACGTGAGAAATTTTGCAAAAAAGAACAAGGAAAAATGAAAAGGGACTAAGATCGAGAGAATTAGTTTCTAATGTCTTTGGCGCAATTTTTGAAAAATCTATTTCGTGGACAAGCGTGAAAGGGAGGGAGAGAATGAAAGATTAAACGTGCGAAAGGGACGAGAGCACGCGCGAAAGAGAGAACGAGCAAGTGTGATATGAAAAAAATTCGTAGAGGTAGCGAAAATTCTAAATTAAAGTTCCTATCGCTTCGCCTTCTAGCCTGAACGTCGACAAGCAGCTTTAAATAAACAACCCTCCGTCCCACACGACCACATCAATTGCCGTTGAACTACCTCGAATTATAAAAACCACTGACGGCACTCCCCCAGCGACCTAAAACCGCCTGCAAGGGGTTGACTCGCCCCTACGCCATCCCTTCTTCCCTTCTTTTCCTACGGGACAAGCGCGCACCTTTCATTAGGCACACAGATTACGAAGAACGAGAGGCTGTTGATACTCCAGCTCTCGAAATGTCTCAAACTCCACGATTAGATCCCACGGTTACACGATTCCTCGCCAGTTTCGGATCTCGTCTAGTCGATGAACGAAAAATTTCCACGTCGCCTCGAATCGATCAGTTTCTCGAGCTTCTAAATCGACGAGACTCGAGGCCTGGCTATATACGTAGATACTGTTAGGCCTCGAAGAAACCGAACCTCTCGGAATTCGTCGCACGATCGAGGATCCGTTGAAGTCGGGAATCTGGGCGGGAGGGTGGGTGGGTGGGTGGGGTCAGGGATGTAAGGGATGGGGTTTAAGGGGATAGAGATGGAAACCGACGAAATTGGGAATGGTGTAGAAGCGTGTAGGGAGCCAAGTGTCCTTGATGCGACCGTCGTTGAAGCCACGAAATCTCGCGATCTCAACAGGTGATTTTTTTCGGGAAGGTTCGAACAGATAAAGAGAAAAGGTGAAAGGGAGATAAGATGAGATAGAAAGGGGAAAGGTACGATCAGGACTGACAACAGGCGTCTAGAAACGGTAAAAGATCAAGGAGAATCAGAGGGAAAAAAAGTCACGCCTGAGAAGAAATCCAAGCGAATTGCGATTTCGGAACTGAGTTCGGAGCCACGGGCGATAGACGTTCGGCGCAAACCGATCCTAGTTGAGCAAGAGAAAGGGAGAACGAGTGAGAGCGGATGAGTAACAGAAAGAAAAAGCGAGAGAATGGTGACGGGCGATAGGACAGCGAACGAAAGGAGAATCGAGCGGATGCGAGGGATGATCGGGATGAATCGAATGAATGCGTTGAAGAAAAATTGAAAAGAGAAAAAGAAATGAGAAAAAATTATACAGAGAGAGCCGACCTCCTTGCCTACCGGGAGGTCCGCATATATATAAAAAAAAAAAAGACTAGTAAATGATAAAGTGGAAAGAAGAGAGAAAATTAGGAGAGAAGACGAGAATAGAGGAGAGGAAAAAGAGAAGAAATTATTAGACCAGTTGTAAGTGTAAGTTAAACGAGGAATTCCCCCCCCCCCCACCCTTTTCGTGCACGATACTTTTGGCAATTCTTTCGCTAGCGAGAGTGCGATCGTGAAAAAGCCTTGTTACGTGTGAATATGTGAAATTACATGCGTTTACGTGTGAATAGATGAAACGAGAGAAGGAGAGAAAGAGCAACGGTGAGAGTGCGAGTGATAGAGAGATCTATTTAAAAAAAAAAGAAAGGAAACAAAAAGGAATGAAATAAGAGAAAAGGAAGGGAAAAAGGTAAAAGTGGAATGAGAGAGGGCGGGATTAAATGGCCCATTACAGATCCGTCGTCCGACTCAGTAGCGCTATCGAGGAGGATATAATCGATTGCAAAGAGGCAGCCAATACACACAAAGCACCAAGAATGGCAGGTACTAAAAGTGTCACGATCCATCCAACCCTTCAGCCACCGAGTGTGAGAGCAACGAATGACTAGCGGAAAAGTGTGAATCTTAACCGGATCTTGCTTGCCAGTGGAACGCATTCCGACCCCTCCGTTTTAATTTCATTCGCGAAACGTCATTCGTCGATGTTTTCGCGTTACGACATATTTTTCAAGCTGTCAATTATCCCTCTGTTATACAAGCGTTGATCAGCAACGGAATATATAAATCGTTCTGTTTTATTTCTTCTGTCTTATCGTCTAACTGTCATATATTAAATCGTCCGAAGGAAGAGAAAAATGGAAGGAAAAAAATTAAACCAGGGAAAATTATTCGAAAGAATTTGATTCGTCGTCTACAGTTGCAACGTACAACTTGGGATTTTCGAGTGGAAAAAGAACGAACGCCGATAGAGGCGGTTTGAAACAGGCGATTCCGTTGCGAAAATTCTTTCCCCGACTTTCATCGCTGATTTTGCCGAGTTTTATCATTCTTATCTGGCGATCTTACGGCAACGAAACGAAAGGAAAGGGAAGAGAAGAAGAAAGGGAGAGAAAGGAAAAGAATAAAACCGACGTTACGTCCCGAAACTTCTAATTTATCGTTGCGTCTGATATCCTTCGTCTATGAATGAGTCAAGGAACGGGAAGAGGGTGGTTGAATGATACGTGCGTGTACCCGAGAAGAACACACACGAGATGAATAGATGAGAAATTGTGTTTAAATATATCTGTAATTCCTGGCATGTATTACTTGCGCATACGTCTCAACCGGCAAGTCGTGTTAGGTTATACGTATTATCGTAGTAGGGAATCGTAGGTTTATTAAGCTAAACATTAACATAAACATAACAAAACAAATAAACAATACAAAACTAACAGAACAAAAGTGTGAAAAAACAGAACCATGAACAAATGAAGGAGATGAATTAATAGAAGGGAAAGAAAAGAAACAAAAGCGAAGGAAAAAAAGAATAAGATGGAATAAGAAAGAGGTGAAACTCTTATTTAGTAATGGAACAGAAGCAGAAATACAAGCAGTAGCAGCGAAACAACAAGAAAACAAAGCGAAATATAAAGAAAAATACCTACGTTGATGTGTGAGGATGTGAGCTAGATCGCCGCGTTGAGTCCAATGAAGTCCTCAGAGATATTATAGAAGCGCAGACCCTCCGCAGATTGAGGTGAAACAATGGGACGCGAAACTGGGCATCGCGTCGGTCATCGTTCGTCGATCCGGGATTTGCATCAGGGGTTTATATAGTGTTTAAAGTATCACGCCAAAGACAGACAATACTTTGATAAAAATAAATGTTAGTCGTTAAATTTCGTCGAAGCCTGATCGATCGTGGACGCGGCACGCGCGGCCCGGAGGAAACAAACTTTCGAGCAGAAATATTTTTTTCGAAAGGTGTATCCGATAGTCGACAACAGGGAAAAAAAAAAAATAAACGAAAACGCGGGACGACGAACGACGACGCCGACCATGCCCGGTCAGCTGGAACGTCTTGTAAAGAATATTGTGGGAATTGTTTTTCTGCGCTCCGGCCCGAGCTCGAGCTTATCGAGCCGAGTCGAGGCAACCTGCTCACGCAAGTACATTTTATGCTTCGTACCTCTGTCTCTGTTCTCTTCTCAAGAATCCCACGCAATGTCACGTTCTTTACAGATAACACAGATCACTGGTCTCTTCTCCTTTCAACATCACTTGCAAGATCTTCAGGAAATTTCGTTTGACGTCGAGCGATTTAATCGTGAGATACCTTTAAAACAAAGTTTCGACGAAGATTAGTTTAATCGACAATTAGTTACGAAACGTCTTAAGCAAAAGATGACGATGGTTGACAATATAAAAGAATTGAAGAGAAATTTCGAGCAATTTTTTAATTTTCGGTAGATTCGTTCGAAAGTAAGCCAACCGTAAATTCGATAATTAATATCTTTTCTGTATCAGGAATCAGATACGAAGAAATATAAAATTAAGACTCGATTACGTCGCTCGATCACCGTTACAGAGACGATTTTCGTTACAATAGCATCGCCGATAGTCGTGCAGACTCCGACTTGGCGAATCGCAGAAATCACAGATATTCAGGAGAACTTGAGACAGAGGTCTTAGCTCGCCAACCTGCCTACTTTCACGCATTACGATATTTAATGTCTATACCACTTTCGACACGAGGACATTCCTTTCGTACATTTTACCGGCGTTTTACTAAGTTCGCTTTCGACACGAGAAGTTTCGGATTGATTCATTGCTGTCCTAGGTTGCGCACAAGACGACACACAGAGACGTGGCGTGGAGGAACGTCCCTATCGTTCGCACTTAACGATTGACGCAGGATCGAGAACACGCGTTCGAAATCTGCGTGGATGTCGTGAAAAGCGTGGAGAACGAAAGCGGGACGTTTCATCGCGACAGAGAGCAAAAAAATTCCGTTTTTCGGCAAACACCAAAAAGAAAAACTCAGCTCGAATAGCTCGCGAGAGCGTGCGCGCGTGCACACTTTCTTGTCATGCACGCACGAACGTTTTCGCGGCCAATTCGGACCACACAACAAATAAGTGTTCGTCAAGGCGGCGTACGTCGGTCGCCTAGCGGCACACCCACACACACGCGTACAGCGACACACCGTGTACACGAATGTAGAGGGACATACACATACGTACGCACACACTTACAACACTCGCGGACACACACTACGCGTACACTAACACATGACACACGTAAACGCAGTTTCGGCCAGAATCTAAAAGACACATCAAGGAAAAAAGTACAAGTTTATCACGTTGCGCCTTAATGTTAAAATTAAAAGTTGATCAAAAGAGTGGAAGATGAAAGAAAGAGAGAAAAAAAAATAATGCGAAGCGTATTCTTAACCAAAATCGGCCTTAGTATATACATTTTTTCCGAGGCCAACCGACGACGAACGACGAGCGACCCTCCCACCCGTCCCTATCCCTTGAAAATTCCTCTTTCTCTAGATTATAAGATTTCTCTAGATTATATCTATAAAAATGATATATTATAAATATATGTATACATATGATATATATCCGCCGGCGGCGGGACGTTTCGAAACCTCGCAGCTAACTCAGCAATCCACCAAACTATCGAAAGATTTAAGGAGAATTGAAAAAGAAAAGGGGAAAAAAAATGAAGAAGAAAATGACGAAGAAGAAGAAAGAAATAGTCTTCTCAGTTCCCGCCGCGTCTGGCCGGATTCGAAATTCTTACGGTTCGCGTCCACGTTGAACGAGCAAATGGTCGACGCGATTGCACACCGTAAGCGAGCCTCGCGAGGCGTCCACGCGACCAGGGTGCGACGTGGACGCGACACCTGTCTTTCCAAGTCCCTCCTCGAACACCGGAAGGTCGCCAGTCGATCGTCTCGCGGCCCGAACAACCCCGCTCCAGCAAACCCCGCGACATTTGTCCATCCACGAACCCTTTACCACCAAACCCCTTACCACAAACCCCGCTCCAAAAAAAAATTCACACCCAGCCTCCTGAAAAATACAATCCTTATCCGCTCGAGAACGAAGAGCACAAGAAGCTAGAGTGGAAACACACAGTGAAAGACACATCCATCCGTCAGGCGAGAGAAAGAGAAGGAGAGAGGCGTTTCCTTTCTCGCGTCAAAGAAGAAAAACACTTCCTGCATGTGTGAAGCTAAGCGACAACGCGAGTGGACGGGTCACCCGAAATTATTCTAAGGACTCTCGTCTTCGGGCGGGAACGCAGATGGATTGACGAGGACAATAGGAATAACGATGACGATAGCGGTGTTAAGGAGACGCGAGTAAGAAAGCGAAAATGAGTGGTCGGAAGACGAGGATATAGAATAATTGCGAACGGCAGAAACCAACAAGATCGAACGATACGGAAAGAAAGATTTTGATGGACTCGATTGTCGACTCGCTGTTTCCCGCGGCCGGGACGAGGGAAAATTCGCCGAAAATCCGAGAGAATCGAAAAGCCTGCGATAGACAGGCAGTGAGAAAGGTAGAGAGAAAGGAAGAAAGAACGAGCGAAAGAACGAAGGGAAACGAAAAAGAGTAGAGATGTCAGGTGTTGAGGAGGGATCGACCACGTATTATCTCGTCGCGTAGATCCGCGGTATTCTTTGCCATCCGTTTTCATTTTTCACGAACCGTATATCTCCGAGAGACTCGAACATAACTCAGAAAATAAGAAAAAAAAAAAAAAAAAAAGAAGAAGAAGAAATTAAGAGGGGCGAGGATCATTCGTGTTGACTGGTGCCTGTTCTGGGTGAATTCGAACACGCGATGCTGCGCATCGGTGAACGGTTGAGCTCGCGACACTGGGTGCAACAGCTTTACGCACGAACAGAAAAACCACGGACGAACATGAAGAAGGATTTAGTTCAGTTCGATCGACCGAAACATTGAGGATCAATTATGTGTTCCTTTTTTGTATAAGTTCAATATACATGACATATAACTGTTTCGACGATAGAAATTAAGAAAAACATATAGATGTATATATATACACACGTATATACATGTATGTATAACATTTTCATCAAATAGCGAATATTCAGGATTACCGAAAGCAAAGAGAAATTCCAAATTCCTATTTCGATTGACGAAAAGATTCATCAAAGAGCCATTAAGAACTTAAATTAAAAGATATCGCATCTTATGTCCCCGTGTTCGTTTGCAGTCACCTTACTCGGCCGATGTCATCGGTCATGTCCGTGCATTTTGGGCCAGCTCGTGTAACTCACGTATTTACCGATTCGTTCATGAAAATCGAGACGGCGACCAAGCCGAGAAATTGAAGACAAAAAACAGAAAACAAAGGCGAAAAGAAAAGAGAAAAGGAAACAAGTATCAAGGAACGATCGTTTCGGCAGACTTCTGATAAAACGTTTAAAATTCGTCACGGATGTAAGTACGCGCCATTCCATGGACGCGCTCGTACCGATATCATTGAGGATCCCAATAGAAACCCAGCCGCCTTCAACCCTCTGTACAACACGCGACGATCCAACTGAACCGGTCCAATCCGACAGATATGCAAATACAGAAATAACCGTTCGAAGGAATCAACGCTGGATACACGCAACAGTTTTACCGCGACAAAACCAGCAAGCATCAACGACCACGCAACTTAACAATAAATAACGCACCGCATGCATCACAGCCTACACACCGCGCGCCGTAACAAACAGACAAACACCGTGACAACGTTCAAACGTTCTAGGAGGATGCGATCAGCCTCGACGAGGCGTAATGCCCCGCAAAAAGATGGATGAAGAAAACAAAAAATAGCGTAGAGCGTCTCGGGATCTCCCTTCGATAATATATACACATACACACATACACACACATACACACGCACGCACGCACGCATACACAAACAGTTAAAAGTTAAGGAACAAAGTAATAAGAAAAATGAAAAAAAATATAAGGAAAGAAGTTAACGAGGATACCAAAAACTCGATCTTCTTCGATTAGTCTTCAGTGTACATAGTAACGATATCACCGGTAGATAATAATTCAGGCAGGCAATAATCGCAGCGACAATTATTGCTCGTTCGTCCGATTCGACGATAACGTTGAACGTGGAATAATCATTGTAAGGAGCGATAATAACGGCGTATCGACGGTAATTACCGAGGACGATGGTGTCGGATGCAGATGCTCCCCGACGCTGATCGATAAAGGCAGCTTAATATTTCGTCGATACCTTATAACTGGAGGGTTATCAAGAACTTGTTGATTTCCGTTCCCACCGTTCCATACACATACACACACACTTACAAATTTCCCATCGATCGTTTACAGGAAAACAGATACGTCGAACAAATCGACGCCGTACCGGTCTTCTTTTCTCTCGCGACAAACCTCTAGACGTTCATTCGTATTTAAGCATTTTCGTGCGACGCTTTAAATTCGAAACGTTGTTGCGATATTGACGCCTAATTCGGCAACGTGAACATATTAACGATTTAATCGAATGCTTTAAGTTCGTTCACAACCAATTACAAAGCTATGATTTACAGGCAAACACATCGAACGCGAACGATTCGATACCGGTTTTCATTTCTCTACCAGGAACACTGATCCCACGAATTCATGGAGAATACACGGGAATCAGTGATCGATAAAACGATTTCATTAACAATTTTATCGAGATTTTTGAATTTCCTCTCGGTTGAACGCGACGACGATTAAACAGTTTTTCACAATACCATAAATGCAATATCGAACGAGCAAAAGGTTCGATCATTGAATCCGGCACAGACGCACAGAGACACGAAAATGATCATGCCAGCATCAAATAGGATACCGAAGCTTAAACGATGTTAATCTTCAAACATAGTCTCGAATAGAATTCTAGCTACGCACCGCTGAAATATACGGCATTTCTCACGACTCAATTCTGACGGGACAGCATTACGAATCGAAGCGGCGAGCATCGTACTTCCGGCGATCGATCCACGATCAGGAAGCCGTGAATACTAAACGAGACGCCCGTGAACCAGAGGATCATTATCAGGAACGAAGAGTAGAGCCACGTGGAAGAAGACAAAGTCGCTGGCCCGGTATGCGGGCAAACGTCGACTAGAACGACACCGAATTCTCGCTTGAACGAGAAGAAGCCAAACCACTGGAAGCACAGCGAATCGTGGAACATGCACACAAACACACACGTACACGTCGACACATAGTACACGAAAACGCAGAGAAGCGAAAATATAAGTGTAAGAATCGAACGAAAGAAACCGAAGCAGAAAGAAGAAAAAAAGCAAAGGAAAAAGAAGAATGAAAATAAAATGCACGACCGATTTTTATAAATAAATAAGCATAACCGCCACCGAACAGGCAGAGAAAGAAGTGTCAAAAAA
The DNA here is from genome assembly GCA_905333015.3 of Bombus campestris. Lineage (NCBI taxonomy): Eukaryota > Metazoa > Arthropoda > Insecta > Hymenoptera > Apidae > Bombus > Bombus campestris. Next base: position 10,778,499 of record HG995132.1, read on the forward strand.
GAAGTAAGGTATCGAACGCACGCGGGGATAAGCGTTCTCCGCGCCGATTCGACACTACCACTTGCTAATTAAAAAACGAATTACCCGAGAAACCTTGCCACTTGCAATTCGTTGAAAACGCGACGCGTTCTAAGCAAATTCGCATAACGTAATAAAAGAAAGCAAAAAAAAAAAAAAAAAAAACAGAAAGCGAAGCGAGAAAACTACTGTGAAAAGTGGGAGCGTGTGTGTTTGAGAGAGAACGAGAGCGGGAGGGAGAGAGGCAGCGCGCGAGAGAGAGCGAGCGAGAGAGGAAGCGAACGAAAGGGAGAGAAACAGGAGAAGGGAACGACTGAATGAACGGGAAGGAGAGAGCTTTTTTTATTGATAGGTGGACAAAGAGCGAGATGGGAGAGAGAGAGAAAGAAAGAAAGAACGGAATGCGTGATTTTTTAAGGATAAACGAAACCAACCAACAAGATAAAGTCAACCGAGTAAAACACAAGCAACCAAAAACGAAACAATGAAACAAACGAAAAGGAAAGCAAGCAAGCAAGCAAACAACGGAAAAAGAAAATTTAAAAAAAAAAGCAAAAAAAAGGAGCGCAAAATATTCCACGGAATCGCTGGAGATTCGCTATTCGACTTTCTGATTTTTCGCAGATTTTCGCGCGGGACAACAGGTGCGTCCCCTCCGAGATCCCATCCCGCCCCCGTAACCACCGCTGAACAAGATAAACAAGATAAGAGCCACCACCTTCCACCCCCTCGGTAAATCCTTCCCAAACAGGAATAAGGTTTGCTTCCAAAAGAATAAGGTTAATAATAATAATAATAATAATAATAATAATAATAATAATAATAATAATAATAATCCGTACGCGTTATCGAAACCTAATAAAAAAAAACTATAACTACCTAACAATAATTATTAAACGATAAAAGGGTTAAGAGTATTGATTAATTGAATTATACCTAACGATTAATTAAAATAATTAATGACTAATAATACTTATAACGATAATACGATATAATGATATATAGTATAAACGGTACGAGGACAACCCGATAAAACATGGCGGCTAACAAACAATCCACCGAGACGAAGCGATCCGGCCTAGAAATCGGCCGCCTGAATGGGGCGGTGCCGATCGAGCGTGACGTTTTTTTATTTCTCTTAAGGAACAAAGAAACGAAAGAGAACGAAGGAACGAACAAAGAAAACAATGCGAAACAAAATAAAATAAACGAACGAACGAATAAATGAAGTCTTTCCTTCGAACGATCGCGCTCGAGTTCGACTCGGGACAAGGCCGATGCCGCGACGCCTTCCCCGACGTCGGCGTCGCGTTCCCTCAAGTCGGATTCTCTCTCGTCGAGGTGGTCGTTTCTTACCCATCATTTATACGCTAGCTTGTAACTTGAGACTTAAGTATAATTGAAAGGAGAGGCGAAAAGAGTACACCCAAGAGATACACACTCACACGTACACACATTAAACAAGCATTAATGATACCTAATGATATAATTATATTATTGATATAACTTACGATTATGAACTATCCTAGCGGTATTATATGACGACATAGTTGATTGATCTGTTTAATATTGAATGTCTGTAGATCACGGAGCGTTTGGAACTCTATGCTACCCGTCAAAGCACCTCATACGATCCAGCTTTGCTCTCCCTTTCCCATCCCATACCCCGATATTCCCTGACACCCCAACAGATCCAACGCCACGCATACCGTCACTACCAATCCAATCGAAGTAAAGAAGAAAAAAATGGAAACCGCGTATCACTTGAAACAATCGTCGACCAAATCGTATTCATCGCGTTTATATCCTGGAATTACGTACGATTGGATGCCACAACGTGTGAATAAAAAAAAAAAAAATTAAAATATAAGAAAAAAGAATGAAATCGCTCAATTTTCCCAAATAAAACGCGAGAACGAAGCGAAATTAATCGAGTTCCGATTATCATCCGATGGAAAGAATCCCTTTTATCTAAATATGGACAACGAGATAGCTCCAACTATCTGTCGCGCAAACGAAGCTAAATCATCATCAGATTGTTGTCTGTAATATTAAAAAAAAAAAAAAAAAAAAAAAAAAAAAAATAGAAAAAGTTCGATTCTTAAAGGTAAAAAGGACCCTTCGAAAATTTCAAGAACGGATTCACTTCTAACATGTATCGATTGTTGTTATTTTGGGGGTGCGAATGTTTCATGGAAGGATGCGCAGAAGGCAACTCTGCTCTTACAACCGGATTTCAGTTCCACATCTTTTATACTGACCTCGGTGCCAACCACGCACCGCATATCACACGATAGCAAATATAACTCGAGGACAACTGGTTTTAAGTTTCGAATCGAACAGGACGATGCAAATAACAATTGACGAGCGCAATAGTAAATTCAGAGGACCGCACAGAGTCCTCTGTGCCGTGTACACTTAGCCTTCGTATAGAGCACATCCACATGGAAACGACAGATCGACACCTGACCTTCAAACGATCGAGAATCGAAGAATACGATGAAATTCGACGAGGATTGCGTCGAGATCGCATCGGCGTATCAATAGGGAAAAAATCGAGGGAAGAAAAAGCGAAAAAAAAAGAAAATAGAAGAAAATTACAAATCAACGGAATTAAACGAAACATAGTGCAATTGATAAAATTAACGAGGTAGAAATCCTTTACAGCGCGATCACGTATCGTCCAACGAGCCATAAGAATGCGAGGCCTAGAAAGGAAAATTTCGTGAGAAACACCTGCAAGCCCTCTGCCTCTGTTTTTTAGAACACGCGTGCCACGTGACGTCCGTCGACAAGAACCGCAGCCTCCGATCGAATCACATCTTACGATCACTAGCTTCCGTTTAAAACGAAAGCCACGGAAGGACGATTCATTCTTCTCGATCGACGTCTCCGTCAATAGGATTGTTGTGTTTAAGTTTTTCTAGCAAGTAACTCCACTTAGTGCTGGACGATCGTGTGTGGTCAAAGGTCGCGCGTTATCTTCCGGCACGTGAACGATTTTCATTGTCCAAGATGGATGTTTCCCACGAAAAAAGACAGAAGCTCGTTCGAGTGCCAGCAAGATTCGCGCGAGTGAATCCTACGATCGTCGCAATTCTTTGTACATTTACCGGTATGTTACCTCTTTAATGATCGAACAATGTGTTTTTTCTTATTAACGTTTTATTGCTAGGAAACCATTTTGAGAGCGTCCATCGTACGCCCAACTTGCGCCTGTTCCCGAAAGAAAGCACCTGATCGCGACCACGAGCCTCCATTACGTAGGTGATCAAATAGTTACGTTCTGCTGTTTACTTCGATTATTTCGACTGTTGACTCGTTAAACCGACACGAAAACGAGGCTCGATCGCGATCATCGGTCCGAACGATCGTCCGACTCGGAATTTTCTTTCCGGGTCTTGTTCGACGTCGCTTTCGTGAAAGTGAAAGAACCGGGCGACGATGGACGCACTCGCGATCACCGTTTGGACAAATCCGCGTAAACACGGACCAATCCAGCCGGATGTTATTTATATAGATTTGACCGTTATCAGAGGGTGATACGGACAGTTTGGGGATAAAGCGAAATAGATTAGGGACCTCTAAGAGTCGCGCTAGGTTACTCGTGGAACCGTCTTGCGAACGCATCGATCGTTCACAGCCAATTTCGCGATTTCGTTTCACATTCGTGGTGCTTCGTCACGCACCAACGATCCGATTGATTGATCCGACGCAAACGGGCGACGGTTTCAGTCATGGTAACGATACTTGATCACGGTGAATTCTAACGTAACACGCGGTTGCTTTTACAGTCATAGCCGGAAACGCGAGGCCGATCTCCTCGCGTTCCGTGGCTCTTTGTTTAGTCCAATGTAACGTGAACTTGATTCTAGACCGATCGAAGGGTTCCTGTCGGTTCTATGTGCTTCCGCACTAGTGAGCAATGTTTCCCTCTCCGACGAAATTCTGCAAAGTTCAGAGAATAATAGAGAACACACGATACACACTGTCACATCGAATACACACGCGCGAGCCTACATACGCTCGAGCATACACACGAGATTACACGCAGACTCTTCTCGTTATGACTCCCGTGCTCCGAGTCCATGTTAGAATGGCCTGTCTTGGTTATTCGGCGAAGACCACGTCGGACGATCGATACACTCCGTTTTCGAAGAATCACAGATAATCGACGTAGTCGCGAAACAGAACGCCGAATCGTCAGCCAGGTTTGAGTTTCAACGTGATCGTAGATCGAACGAAAGTAGTCGTTTCTTTACAAGTGCCTCGCGATCGTCGTTGATACTCCGACTGATCGTCCCAACCTTCTAGATCCAACGAATTTTATTTTACTCCTCTATATAGATATATAGATACTCGAAACGTATAATTTACCGAGATTATGATCGATTTGGTACAAGCTGTATGATAGTACCGGTTGAATAATTTCACACATCGTCGATCTTCGATCGCCTGATCGTTCGATTTGAATTTTCTACGAAACTTCCATAGCGACGAAACTGTCAACCCGACCACGTCCAAACCAATCGACGACGCGTTTATTGTCTTCGCGTGGATCGCGGATCTACGGCCGTACCACATGTGACTCGAAGCACAAACCCCAGAGAGAGTTTGAGTTTAGCCTTGGGCAAGGTCAGGCGAGCGTCGGGCCGGCTCTCAATTTTGAAATAGCCATTTCGACGAAAAGCGAAAAAAATGAACAGACCCCCAAAACCCGACGCAATAGAGGAAGGCAACCGGATCAAAATAACCGCCACACGAATCAACAGTTTCTCGCGCGGGGCCCGGCCGCGGCAGCCACCAAAGATATTTCCGCTTTAGACAAATGAAAAAGAAATTAAGGTTATCCTTGTACCCCGTCCTAACCCTCTCCCCCGTCCGCTTTTCCACCCCAAAATCCCCGATATCTCGTGTAACGAGCTCTGCGAGCCTCGAAAGAAAAAAAACCCCAGAGGATATCCAGATAATTTTATTAGGTGCGGCAGCCCGTTAGTTTAGAGGGGGAGGTGCATAATGCCACCCTTCGGGTCCGCAATAAAAAAAAGAAGATAAAGAAAACGATACGCCAGGTTTGCCGCGGTCACGTGAGCGCGTGGAAGCGGGTCCCGCGCCCAATCTCATTCACAGCACACACTGGGCCGACTCGTCCGATAGAATGTGCCTTCAGTGTTGATTTTATACGAAAAAAATACTAAAATTATACAAAGGGGCCCGACATAGACCGAACGCCCACCCAAAGCCTGACTGGTGCTCGCCCGCTGCCCGTTTTCTCATCCTAACGCCGGTCTCAAAGCACACACAGTTTACAATCGCAGGTACACGTAACACGAATACATCCGTCTCGAAAGGAAGACGTTAGTAGGATCTGTTGATCGCTGGTGGTTTAAATAGTTTTCACGACGACGAAACGCTGCAACATTCTCAGTCGCTTCTACAACGCCTGTATAAATTCGTTCGAAATCGGTGGATCGCGTTCGCTTCACCAAACGGGAGAAGCATCGTTTTCGCGTAACCGATGCTCAAATTTGAAATCAATTCGGAGAAGAAGGTTCGAGTCGACTGCTTGAGAAACGCGATCCCCCGTCTCCTCGAGACTATTTAAAATGTACAACGCGGGTATCTTTCCTTCCATTTCTTTTCTCACATTTTTTACAATCCACGATCAACACTCGCATCTGGGACCACGTTCAAAAAGACGTTATACATTCCTCTAACATATTAAGTTTATCGTTTACCGGGACACCTTGTCGAACGTGCGCGAACACTCGAATACGTTTCTACGGAACAGCATTGTCGTCTGTGTCTCGTGACGATAATCGAATACACCTAGTGCGAAGCTATCGATATATCTTCTTCGCTCGTGCGCGTTCGATACGGTATCTCTAAGATGAAGAGAAAATAGATCTAGAGACGAACGACCGAGAGTCTTGCATAGTCGCGTCGAGTCATCGAGTGAAAAACATTAAACTCCCCACGGGAACAGATCCGAAACGCATTTTCTCCAGAGGCGATTATTGTCGCTTCGAAAAGGAAGAGATATACCCTGGAGCACGAAATACGCGGATCGACACACGACTACATGGACACGAACGTGCCCAGGGAATAAAACACAGACACATACACACACACGCACACATAAACGCTCGCAATATATCCAACAAGATCCCAAGAAAAAAGAAATATTTTGGTTGATGCAAGGAGTTCGGAACGCTGCTATGCACCGATAACACACGTATATTGATTAAATGCAATTACTATGCGATAAGTATACTTACATAATATATATGTGTACTATGGTCTCTCCCACTTTCCAGTCAGAAAGGCCCGAGCTGTCGCGCGCCGATCGAGCGGACAATCGTTGACTCGCGAGCGCACACGCGGCCCTCGATCGGTGACCGGAGACGATTTCTTTGAAATCGTTCGAAGCGATCCGCGAGGGAGAAGATTCGGCAACGAGTAGACGCAACGACGTTGACGTCGCTCTCGCGATCGTTTGTCAACACTTGGATCGGTGCACGGCTTCGCCCACACTCTCCAATTTCCCAGGAACCCCGAAAAAAACGTGACCCCGAAAATATCCCCAGTCTCCCATCGCTCCTGAACGAAAACCCTGAAATCCCCCAGAAATACAAGCGTAGAATTTAACCACATTAACTATGAACGACGAGAAGCTACGTAAGAAGCTAACTAACTAACTACAATTAAACTTACTTAATTATTAACAATTAAACAAGCAGTAAAGCAGTATAAACAGTAAACGCCCAGTAATCATTGAATTGTGTGTCGACAACTACATACTAACTACCTACCGTATATTGAAGTAATAGCCGTATGTAAAACGAATGAAAAAAAACTTGTATTCTACCAGTTGTATCAGCCAGTCCAGTTCTAATAAGCAAGCGATTAAAAGTAACCCAATGCCCGGTTTTAATCACCTCTCTTTCTTTCCCCTTTTATCGAGACTCCGCCTTGTCACCCTCTTTTTTTCTGGTATATCCCTCTTACAGCATCTCTACTCACCGGATCAACCAATTACTTGACTCCGTTCCAACCGTAATCATCCCGACCCAATTACCAATCTGTCCGTCTCCTTCGACGTAAGTAATCCGCAGAATGTAACCCAGTGTTCCCATCAACGTTTCTCTGTAGCTCTCCTTTTTTCTTATCCCGTGGACCTAACCCCTTACCATCCAGCCTTCCGTCTTTCCGACATTTTCCCCTCCCACGTCACTTCCACGATAAATCCTCCGACTAAACAATCACGCAATATAACCCAGTCAGTATAAACACGATCCGCCGGATAACAGAATAAAAACATGATATTTACCATTAGTGTTTTTTCGTAGAGAGACGTATTAAAGAATGGAAACAAAGACTTCGTTTACGATTATACGCACACGTGTGGGGAGACCATGTAACTTTAGCTCCGCCGCTCATCGAGCCGGCCGCGCTTCGCGATCGATGGGTTGTCCGATGCGTTCCCTGCTCGAGGAATCGCAAACTCTTTCGGCAATGGACCGATCCGTGGATCGAGATTCCGTCAACGATCGAGAGGATTCCTGGTCGCGCGGAACGTGTGGCCTCGACCAAGTGATCGCGAGCGCGGACGCGCAAAACGCCCCGAAACAACAAGCACAGCTGGTATTAGCAGCTAGCGCCCTTTTCGATTCCCCGTAACCAGTGTCCCTCGACATCCTCTCCACTCTCTACCCCGGAACCTAAAATCGAAAGGAAAAAAAAAAGACGTCACGCCCAAAACCCTATCCACGCCTCCGCAACCCTCGATTCCCTACGTGTTGTATTATCCGTTATTTTCGATATAATATTATATATAGTATACTAATGATATTTAATGATAATACGACGACGATAAGGTATGGGAGACGTTTGGTCACACACAAAAGTAGGACACTACACGAATCACGCCATCCTCACACGACCATTTTTTCTGATCGACACAGCGACGAAACTCGTATGATCGGATACATACATTCAAAAAGTATTAAAAAAGGAAGACACGTACACACACTGCAGACACACGCATACACACGCGGACATACACGTTCCTACACGCGTACAGATTACCGAACACGCACACAGCATCACTTTCAATTACACGCAGTATACGTGACAGGATAATACGTACACGCAGCTACACACGCATACGGCCACGCACTTCTACAGATACCAGCAGTAATAGAACAGACGTAACAGGAAACAAAAATAAAAAAAAAAAAAACGTAAGAAAATGAATAACAGAAACACTAGTTGCCGTGCAGTTTGTGAAGAAAATAAAAAAAATGCAGTAATGATAACCACCGACCTACCCGCGGGTCCGCTTCGTTCTGGCCCCGCGAGACTGAGCCGCGCGTTCTCACGACGCGATGGACAAACATTCACACGCACACGCACACGTACACAAACACGCAGACAAATACACTGTGTGTGTATATAATACACGCAGACACACAGGCACGCACACAGGCAAACACACACGTAGACGCACACGCACACGTAACAAGGCGGTCGAATCTCCCGTTTTTTCTTAATCTTTGCCGAAAGAGTACAACACCGCCTGCACCGCATATCCCGTGACGTTTCCTCTTGCTGTACGTCATGCGTATCAATCACGATGTCATAGTTGATGATGACGAGCGAGAGAACTCGCGCGGCTCAGGGTTCGCGACAGGGGCTGAATCTGCCTCAAGCGTAGCTAAACGTTTTTGTACAGGATTAACAATGATGCATAAACTGGATGTAAAATCTTGAGTTACAGAGCAGCACTATACATACCACACAGATGATGTATATATTTTTACGTTACAGAATATGCCTGCGCTACAGTCAGGTGCCATAAGACTGGTTCTCATTTCCCACGAATACAATGCGTATATACATGCCACATAAACTTTAACGAGAAAAGCAAAATGACCGATATATTGTAATGTAAAACTTAATGATATTTGTATACAGTATACCGCCTGGTACCACAACACGGGGGTTAAAACAAACACGCCATGGTCAAACGAGACTGGGGCTGCCCGCTTGCAACGACGCGGATAATCGGTCGGGAATCGAGATTCGAGAGGTCGTCGCGTAAACCAGATCAAAGTGAGTTAACCCGGCAAGAAAATAATATCGTTTGCCGAGACTGTAGAAAGGAGGAAAATATTCTCGACGCGTGAATTATCAACGTTGATGAACATGATGGTAAACGAAAAGGTTTACGAAAACGCCTCTCGGGTTTCGAAGGAAAATGGGTAGAAAAGCCGTCGCGGCTTGACAATCCAAGGTGACTACACAAATTGGCAAACGAATTCGCGAACAGACCTGTGCGTTTTAAACACCATGGAAATTACCATCCTGATTTTCTCATTAGGCCGTTATACCCATCGAGCTCCATTCAAACTCGTGTCCAAAAGCGTAAACCGGAAAAAAGAAATAATCAAGCGAGAAAACGAAAATCAAAAGAGGAAGGAGTATGACAACAATCAGATCCGTCGTCGACTGCGATCAACGCGAACACGATCGCAGAAAGGAACGAGCGAGGGTTCTTCTCTTTGCTCGTTCCTCGGGGGTGACGTGTTGCTTGCGGGTACCCCGACAGAAGCATAACGCGGGTAGGAGTTTCTAAACATTGAATTCCCGTCGCGCTCGAGTAGCATTGCGACTCGGGTCGCGGGAAAGTCCTAATTTTCCGAAAATAAAAAAAGTTAATAATAATAAACACTAAATCCGCACTCAGGGTCCGTTGGTCGCGAGCAGATCGATCGAATCGATCGATGTATATAATCCGTCCTTTCCATCCGGGACGGAAAACGAAGGAGAAGAAACGAAAACGCGTGCAAGACACGCGAGGGGACAAAGAGAAACGCGAAACGGTGAACGAATGGGCCTAAAACGTCGCGAACGAAGGAAACCAGATCGATCGATATGTCTGTCTGCGTCGCCACTCACGGACCAGGAGACCTTCATGACACACATTTGAGTTGCAGTGCAAGCGAACATCTGTAGAGCCATATACGTATAGTATGTTGTTGTATCTTTAAACGAGAAGAAGAAAAATTGAACAATTGACGAGAATTTAAGCGTAGTAAGTGTACATTTTTATAAAAAGCAAAAAGAAAAAGAGAAAAACGAAAGAAAATGGATTCAGCAAGAAAACAAAATGGTCGCGGTTGCGTTTCGATGAAAAGTTCGATGCGGCAAAAATACGAAAATGAAAGCGAAACAAAAAGTCGTAACGACACGGAAAACTTAACGAAACAAACTAACAGGCAAACAAAATGAAAACGACGCGAAACAAAAAGGAAAATATATGGGGCGGCAGATTCGTAGCGAGAAATCGCGATAATATGTAAACGATATAAAAATTCGAAACCGAAAACAAGAACGAAGAACGGCGCGAGAGAAAGAGGATGTAAAAATGGCAGAGCGATAGGTACGAAAGAGAGAACGCGTGCACAGTATGCGATCGAAAGCATGAGTGTGATAAGAATTAACGTAACATTGCGAAAGAACGTAGGAGTGTGAATGTATGCGTGTGAACAACAACAACAACAACAAAAACAACAACATCAACAACAAGAACAACAAAAAAAAACGAAACAAGAAAAATATGATAAAAAGAAAAAAAGAAAAGACAAAACGCCAGCGAAGGTTGCATGCTAGAATCGCGATTGGCGGCTTGGTCACCGGCGGCCCCGTCCGTAACGGGTGCAAGTAACTTTAGGTGTATAATACGAAATCGTGAAGTGGTCGAAAAAAGAAAGAGATACAAATTTTACCTTATGCTCTCGTGGTTTTTAGGGTGTTCTAAAAAAAAAAAAAAAATTATTGTAAAAAAAGCAAAAGGAACGGAGAAGGAAGGAAAGAAAAAGCGAGTGAAAGAGAAAAATAACGGAAGACCTATTATAAGGAATGACGACAAGTTTCGAAGCCAACCCGTTGCGCGAAACGCGCAACAGTCGAATGTTGTATGAAGTGAAATGCGTAAACTACGAGTGTGTAAACTCGTGTGGAGTGCGTGCGCGAATTTCGACAAACGCGTGTGAATGGGACTTTTAGCATACGTGGATTATATGTATGAGAGTGAAAATGTTAACAAAAAAAAAAAGAAAAAAAGAAAAAAAAGGTAAGGGAAGGAGAGAAAGCGAGAGAGAACGGGAAAAGAAACAAAATTTATCGTAGATTTCGTGGGGGTGATTCGGTCGCCCAGTGACCGAGCCCCGATCTCGATGCGAGCTCGAAATTTCATGGGCGCCGGATACCAGGTGCACGGAGGAAAATATCGACGACCAAGTGTGTAAAAGGGATCGATCGTATACATTTCGCGAATTAATTGCGAATAATTTGCTTGTAAATATTTTTCTCCGTGCCGCGTTCGATGACCGAAATTAGTTTCCTTCTTCTTCCTGGCCCAAAAAGCGGTTTAAAGTGAATACATAGATAAGGGTACGCCCGAAGGAAGCGACTAAAAGAGAGAAAAAAGAGAGGTATATACATATATTTTCGGAGGATTTCGGCTAAACTCGAGGCAGACGAAAGAAAGCAAAGTAATAATAGTAAAAAAAAAGAAGAGAAAAAATAAAAGGAGAGAGAAAAAAGTAGAGACAAAACGCGTCTAGTAAAATATAAAAACGTTTAGAGAGCAAAGAAAAGAAAAATATCGTTTCCGAGATCACGCGATTCGGCGTCCTTGCCTATTTCGACCGGAGCAGGCTTGTTTCGATTTCGAAAAAATGTCGATTATGGGTTTTTTATATATTTTTGGCAACGATATCTCGATACTATTTAAGGTTTAAGCTTAACGAACAAATATGAGAGGAAGGGAAAAAACGCGAACGAAATGGAGTGTAGGAGAATTGATAGACGACGGAAGAACGACGGAGACGAAGGCGTATGGCTGTCGTGTTTTTGTAAAAAAATTTTGGACACAAAGAATGCCGAGCGATAGAGAGAGAGAGAGAGTGTGTGTGTGTGTGTGTGAGAGAGAGTGAGTGAGAAAATGGGCGACAAAGAGCGAAATTACGGTGTGCATGCGAGAAGAAAAGCTAGACGAAAAATACGAGCACGAGGTAACGAGAGAATGCGAGCGAAAACGGTAGGAACAGAGAAAAAATGGTGGTAAAGTAATATTTAAATATTCGTATCAAAAGGAAAAAAAAATGTGTAGGGCCTCGAAAATACTGGCGACCGAATGGGACAAGGGAGACAAGAAAAGTTGTGAAATGAACAAAAATGAAACTACTTAGCGAAGGCGAAATAGAGGCCGAACTATTAAAAAATATTTATAATATATGGCTACAAGTACAAATTACTTCGACTACTGAGCGTAGGTGTATTGATGTGTGAACAAAATTTGGTTGGCCAATGACCGTTTTTGAAACCATCATACTGCGTATCAAAGTATGTAAAATTTATTGAATAAACGCTAGCGTATTATGATATAATGTAATCTAATAATGTAATATTGTAATGACGAGTCTAAATGATGATGTTAACTTGAAGTTTAGGAGCGCGCGTGAGAGATTGTGCACGTGGATGATTTAAAGAGAAAACAAAAAAGAAACAAAGAAATAAGAGAGGACAAAAAGAGGTTATTGTGCATACGAAAACATAAAAAAAAGAGAGAGAGAGAGAGAGAGAGAGCAAATGATGAAAAAAGGAATTACAAATTGCATCTTTATAACGATTATCATTACGATTACTATTATTATTATTATTGCGATTTACGATTGTCAATCACCCGTCACTTGTCATTATCGCGAACGAAACATACGGAAAACAAAGAAAGAGAAAGAAATTGTAAACCGTTTCCACGGGAAACGGTGTTATTCGTCCTCCCCTTAATAATGTTCGTTTCTTATCATTGATCTATCCGTGAGAAAAAATCAAGAAGCAAACGAGAAAAAAGAAAAATTGAACACATGGAAGTGCGACGATTGTAACCGTTATTATAATTATCATTATTCCTATGGTTATCATTATGATTATTATTACTACGGCGATTAATGGTATTCTGATTGTCATTATTATTATTATTATTATATTGTACATACGTACATTGTAAACGACAGCGAAAACCGACTCAGTTGTTCACAATTTTGAGACACATATATACCTATGTACGTTCTTGGGAAAACTCTACAGGAAAGATGAGATCAGAGGAGAATGACAGAAAGATATAGATGAAAACGACTGGTGCGTTTACAAGATGGATAACTGACCGAGTGACTGGGAATCGTGCGAATGCGTTTTGAGAGCCGGACAAACGGGATGAACGCAGCGAGTACGCTGGAGAATCGAGTTCGAGCGATTGATAGCTGGGTAAAGATGCAAGACGAGCGAAAGGGTGAACGAAGCGAGAACGAGACTTTGCGGCGCGATAACTGAGAACCGTGTAAAAGTAGAAAGGATGAAAGAATGCGATGTAAGAGACTGTCTGTATGTGCAAAAGAATATATGTATAGAAATTAACGAGGAAGAAAATTCTCATACGCTAAATTACTTGCACGGGGGTAAATAGAACGAACGGCGATCGGCGCGACGGTGGGCGTCGGAGCTGGCAGACGGCGTTTCACGGTTTTCCCATCACGGGGCAAACATCGGGGAACGGGAACGGGAACGAGACGACGAAGAAGGAAATGAAAAATTCCGCAAACCGGCGTAGCGTTAACGTTTTTTTCGGCGACATACGTTAAAAAAACAAAGGCAGGGGGATCACGCCGTGTCACGGGGCTGCTACTTCCTTTCGGAATCGTTCGGACATGCTAAATAAACCAAAAATAGGAGAAACAAACGAAGATAAAACAGAGAAAAAAAAGACGAAGAAAACGCGAGCGACGCGAAAAAATGAAAAAGAAGAAAAAAAAGAAAAAAAGAAAAGGAAAGAAAAAGATACGAAACAAAGAGCGAAAAAATTCCTAATGAACTCGCCCGCGCCCGGCAGCGACGCACTTTCCGCGCCTCGCGAAATTCTATTTTTGTAAGCATATTTCTATAAAGGTATACTAACGATACGGCAAAATTTATTATTCCTAGTGTGGTGAAAATGAAAATTGAACGTTTAGATTTCGTTAGTATAGTGTAAAGATGATGATGATGATGATGATGATGATGATGATGATGATGAAAAAATTAACGATGTCTAGGTCCTATTCGTGTATTTAAAGGCGAACTATAAGAAAATAAAAAAATTATATCGTCGGCGGCGTCGTAGGTTGTAAAATTGTACATAAATTATTGCAAGAGGAGGCGCGGACGGTTGCATCGCTGAAATCGCGGCACGTGGCTGGTTTTCCTCATATATATGTATGTAAGTATGTATGTATGTATGTATATCTTTGGCGCTGTATAGAAAAACGAAGAATAAGACAGAAAACTGAAGGGTTAAACGGGCAGGGGGGTTGGGGGGGTCGAAGCAAAGGAGCACGGAAGTGTGAAACGTAGTAGAGTTTAAGGGGCACTTACATAACGCACATCACTTTCGGCACAGGGAGTCAAAATTTCGCGTCTTCTTCGACGTTTCAATATCGCCGCGCGTACGATCGCCGATCGAGAGCCCCGTACGTTCCTACGATGTGTCACGATACCACAGAAAACAGAAAACAATGGGAGAAAAAGAGAAAGAACAAGAGTTTAGTGAGTTTAAAAGAGAGAATGAGTGAGAGGGTGGGTAAAAGAGGCAAGGATAGAGAGAAGAAAACGAAAGCGAGAGAGAAAGAGAGTGAGAGAGAGAGAGAGAGAGAGAAATCGAGAGGAGGAGGAATTTCATGGAGAAAATCAGAGAGTGTATTTTTTGGATTTTTGGCTGTCTCGTCGCGAAACGAAGGTGAATGAAGAAGTAATACAAGTAACGAACAACAACAACAAAAAAAAAAAAAAAATTAAGGTAAAGAAGGAAAACGATCGCCCTCCCTTCTCATAGCCCGAGGAGTGAATTCGACGACGATGCACTGCCGCTTTTTGAAGTAAAAAAAAAAAAAGAAACGAAATAATATATATATAAATATATAAATATATTATATATATATATATAGGTAGATAAATAGATAGAAGAACCAAAAATATGGCAGAACGGAAATCGTGCGAAATTCTGCGCGCGGCTGACTGAATCGTGGAGGGCGCCTCGTATGTTACCGAGTCTCTTCTTTCGTTTACTCTCGGGAAAATTATGTTCGCCGGTGCACGCGACCGTACCTTCTCTTATTGCCCGTTTTTCATTTTCCAAAGTCGACGAGCGCCGCCTATTTCTGCACGCGTTATATCGCAATTTACCATTCGACGTATACGATATGTGAACCACAGTAAATGTCTTTTCTTTTACCGTTTTTCTCCTCACGACGTTACCGTGAGGCATTTCCAAAGACGATTCACGACAAAAGAGACAATGAAGGGAGCGAGTGAGATCGAATGACTGCGAGACAGAGAACGAAGATCGGGTGAAAGGCTGTAAGAACGAAGGAATTAATAAAACGGTGATTAACGAAAAGAGAAATTGAACGCGAAAGAACGTCGATTCGAACGAGATGCGTCTGAAAAATCCGACGAATCTCGTTCGACATCGTGCTTCCTGTTCGATCGTCACGTGTCCTGTTTGAGTTCTTCCATACGTTTTTCCCAATTTCCATATGCGGCGTCTTTTCATCGAGAAAATTCGCCGCGTCTTGGAAATTCGTCGAAAGCAAGAAACTGGATTTCTCCTGAAACGGTTAGAACGTTTTACCATCGACAAAAGAGAATGGCAAGAGTGCACGAAATGCGAGAACGTGAGAAACTGTGACAAGAAGGAAGTGAAACCGGGTGACAGAGAGCGATAGAATGAAAGGAAGGGAAAAAAAGAAAGGAGAGAAAGGTCGTGAGGAAGAAGAGCGAACGAGCGAAAGAAAGAAATCGAGAGAGGAGACACAAGAGTATCGTAGTACACAGAGACACACGCATTCATAACACTTGGAAGTACATGCAACCTACATACACCTACAGGGACATACACATATATATATACACGTACACATATTTGCGGAGACAAACACCCACAAGTGCATCCACATGGAAATATACTGACACAGGGACACGCAATATTATATATATACGACTCCATAGATGATGGCGCGGCACACTCACATAGTGTCTCTCGGATTGTTCCACAAAACTTTTCATTCGAGTTTGCTTCAAGAAACCTTCTGTTTTCTAATGTATGACGTGTTGTTGTCGATATATAAAATAAACTTAATAAAAAAATACATCATGCGGTATAAATCTGTTGCCCTTCATTCAATCCTGTCAACCATACAAGACATTTCGACATTAGAAGGTCTAATTACGTTAGTCCGACAATCGTTTATATTTTATTTCTTATCTTTTATTACGCCATTTAGAAAATTATTCATTATATCAACCGATGAATGCAAATATTCGTAATGTTTCACTTAAAAGAGAAAAGGCCAGATTTCGTTATCTATTTTATTTGCAAATTCTTCTTCGAATCGTTCTTTTCGAATATAAAGATAAAATGGAAAGTGATGAGAATATTAAAAAAAAAAAAAAAAGAAATTCTGGTTTTTCTAGCGTTAACAAATTTTGTCTATTCGCCGACGTTATTCTGTCGCGAAAGTACTCAATCACCATATCATCGGCTGTAATCGTTAATATGGTTCGTTTCTTTTAAATTCGTTCGTTTCGTCAAATTTAAATAGTCGAAGAACGAAAAGGAAAATTTACGGTACAAGTCATGTTGAATTTGTTTGACGTAAAGGATATTAGAAAGATACAGAAAAATTATATTTAATTCTGACGAGAATAACTGTAGATAGTAGTTTGTATGTAGCACCAGGACAAATTTGGCAAACTACGAATACACGAAACAAATACGAGAGATCAGTGGTGATACTCCATTAGGAGTCGCCAAGGATTGTTAAATCTCTGGAGATCTTAAAACGAGGATAAAGATGACATCGCACACGATAAAACATAGTTTGGTATTTACCTTCGTGTTTATTTCCATATGGAAACATCGAGTTAAATCAAAATCAAATAATGGAAATTTTGGAACGTAACAACCGAGGCATTACAACACGTGTAAATAGTGCGTTCAACACAGGTATTCGAAAAATTCTTTCATATTACGGAACATAAATGTTCGTTTAGGAAATATTAATATTTACAATTGAGATTACTTGCGCGGCACTAGAAACGTTTTCGATTAGAAAAGGTAATTCTGTTATACGTATATTGAAATTCAATTATAAAAGCTATTCCAACAAAACATTCATATTTCCTTTACTATTACACATAGATACGAAACGTTCGAAATTGATTTGCAATTTAAATAAATGTTTCAACATATTCACGAAGCAATTAATTGACACTTGCTATATAACATTATCGTACCGTCAAATTAGTTTAATTGCGGAAGTATACACAAAAAGGCTACAAGCGCGCATGAAAAAATATAAAAAGGACGAAAGAAAAATGGGGATAAACAAGAGGAAGAGAATTAAGAGAGGAAGAGAAGGAATTAATTAAAGCTGTAAATGTGTGGATAATGTAAATAAATGTCGTACCATATGTCGTACATATACCTCGGTGTGTAGTTGAATGCGTATGAAACGAATCTTAAATTAATTAATTAATTAATTAATTAAAAGAATTATCGATAAGAAGAAAAAAGTATATAGTGTTGTCTGAGAAATTTAATAACCAATTCGTTGATACTTCTAGGATATCTATGTCTGATATTTAACAACATTAAAAACAAGAAATAACTTTTACGAAGAAAGCTAATTTTTATTGACAGGCGAAATTTAGAAATTGGAAAAACGTTAAAGAAAAAAGAATAACGAGGACGACATGACAGATTTATGAGCTTGAACGGTTCGGTAAATATGTTTCAGGCTTCTCCTCCTCTAAATTGAAGATAGATGTATTAGTAAAAAATCATTAAACACGGCAGGTAGCCCGTTAACTTCTCCACTACGGTGGAATTCAGTCGAAAAGCACTCGAAAATTTTGGCTTATTGGTATTCTACTTTAGGCAATTAAACGTGACCAACCTGTGTCGTCAAATAGGACGATAACGATATTACGAGTACATATAATTATTTGGTAATATTTTTCTGAAAAAAGACTAGTGTAGGATTTGCATAATCATGTAGCGAGGGATTTTCGTTTAAAGTACAAGTTCATTATGTCAATTTAATGATAAACGAACAATTTAACTTTAAGATTTAGTCGCGCAAAAATGTAAATTGATAAAATAATGCTCCCCTTTTCTGGAAATCGGTAATTGCATTAACTTCTTTACGAATGTATAAAAACTATAATAGATTCAACAAAATCAATACAAATGTAAAATATCCACCGGGAAGAGCCTTCATTTTTAATATGGAACGGTAAGTCAATTACAAGGAATAACATTTTTTCATACGAGACTCTATTTTTTTAGAAAATCCACTTTAAATGTTCATTTGGTAAGTTTAAAGAGATTTCGTTACAAGCTAATATCTCTACTTGTGTTTGTCCTTGATATTCTCTATTTTTTGAACGATTTCTTATATTACGTTGTCCAAAAAGTGTCTTTCTTTTACAGACACGTGTTTTACAACAACGCATCTTTATACAAACACGAAATCCAATCTGTCGAACGTTGTAATCTTTATCTCGATAGAACAAAACAACGTAGAACGAAAAATACCGTGCATCCATTATTTCCTTATATTCCAAAATTATACAAAATGTAATTGAATCTTGAAACAGAAACGTGAAAACTCGGAAACGATAATATTTCCATATCTACGTAAGATGGAAGAATGAACCTATAAACTTGACAAATATCGCATACATGGAAAAAAGCTTGTACGAAAAGTAGCAAAAGAAATCTATTGCAACGTTAGTACAACTAACGAGTCGAGTGTAACGATCGTCGCGCAACATATTCCGGTATGCGCAGCGTGAGAACAATAAAATTAAATTCACCTGTTCTCGTATCAGACCTTTCTTACATCAACATCGGTAACAAAGAAAACGATTCGACAATGGTAATAAATCTCTCTGTAAAAAAAACCAGAGAAACAGATCCGTTTTAATTAAGCGTTTCCCTTCTCCGTTCAAAAATATCCGTGTAGCACCGCGTTGGCATCTCTCGTAGCGCTCGTAGTTGCATTATTCCTTTACCAATGTGTAAACTAATGTGGACGATTGTGGAAACGGGCGCGATTAAAATACAGGCTCGACGAAAACGGCGGCGCCGGTGGAACACCGTGCGGAAACTGGAAATTGTAGGAATTATTGTTAAAAAAAAAATAAAGGTCGCGGAATCAAGAAAACACTCGACAACGTGTTCCAACGCGGGAACAAGTCTGAAAAAGGGAATGCAGTTTATTTACTACGATTGCTATGTTACAATCTTATTCACGTCTCGCAGCAATTAATGTTCATTAGCGTTGAAATCGGTATTCTTTCGCTCAACGCGCAACTTGTCAAGCGGTGTTCTTAAGTTACCCCGTTCGCGCCGCTTCGTCCGCCACGCGTTAACACGGTGAAATTAAATTTCCATTTTTCCTCGATCTGCCCACTCCCACTCAGATGCGCGAGAGGTTATGGGGTTGAACACCGACGAGAGTTGGGAGGCGCTTAGAACACCGCTAAGTCGACTAATTCCGACGCGTCGTCGGCCGTCCAGAAAACAGCGCCGAGCGTCGTTGATTCGGCGCGCGCGGCTTCACGACACCGGCCTTTAGACGGGCAACGGCGCGTAAAGCTGAATACAAAAACTTCTGGAAGTGTAATTAGAGCGGCAGTACATCTTAGATCGTTATTTTGAGAATATGTTAATGACGGAAAGTTAATGAAACGAATGAATAGGGTCTCTTTCTCTTCTCCGCCGGGCGAAAAGGACGTTCTGGCTGAAAACCCCGAGCACAGGCTCCGATCTTCCAAGTGACGGCGTACAGAAGAACCACCCTGAAGCATGTAAATTCGCTTACGCATCTCTAAGGGCCATCCACCCTCGAACAAACATCCAGCACGGCGGAGACTGGCTGAGTGTCCGAGTGAGAGAGACGGGGAGACCTTACGCGGTGTGCTTCATTAGACCCTTAATGAAATTTCAACACTTTAACGCCCCGACGCCCTGGGAAATATATAACCAATGAACTCGTTTTCACACCAGACTGCCCCGCATCTTCGTCGCCGGCATAGTCGGTCCTTCGAGCTCTCCTACCCTCCTCGGGGTTGCGTCTCGAAAGGAAAACAGGGGTAGAGTTTACCCTCGGAAAGACGCTCGAGTGTAACCGCGCATCGTGGACCGACCACTGCCGCGTTTCGTATTTACTCAAAGCGATCCTGCAGTCAATTTGCCGAAACTACGCTCCGAATGCGGTCGCGTCGGTAAACGCAAATTCAACGAGATCGACACGGGGTGCTAGGGATTTCTAGGGATCTTTGGAACCTTTCTCTGTGGCTATGGTATGTACGTATGTTTATTCGTTGCTATCCTGTTTCTCGTGTTTACACCTGCAGCGAATAAGATCTTTTCCCGATTGATGTCGGTAAGTGCAGGGAGGAACTTCAATGGTAAAATACGTCGTGATAACCGTAAACGAGGTAAAGCGAGAGGAATTAAATAAACGAATATTTTATAATTGAAACGTATGAAGCTGATATTTGGTTACCATAAAGAACGTTTGTTAATTCCTTTATATTTTTGAAAGCAAAAATATATACCTATTTATGTAACCGTAATATACAAAAGTTACGTACTTTAAAATGATATAGAAGTAATTTATATTTCTTTAAGTACGTTAACGTTCTTTTAGCTGCAGGTAAGATAAAGCAAACGCATTATCCGATGTACATATTTGCTTTCGGGAATATCCAAGCTCTCTTATCATTCTAGTGTCGCGCCCAGCGTTACCGATTCAACATGGGATAAGTTTACGATATTAGTGATGTACGGTAGAAAATACAAGGTACATACAAATTATTAGTTACATAGAAATACATAAATTGTATGTAAATATGAAATTATAAATATTGTAAAATATATAGGATATATCGTATATTACAGGATCTGTTACAATCGCCAATGATCGTTATAATTATAGAATTCTGCTTTGGGAAGCCTCGTATACCTCGTACACAAGGTGTTCGGCTACGAGTGTAAAACAGTTTAAGGGGTGATTCTTGAAGCTAAAATAAAACGAAATTCAAGAATGAAAGAAATTGCGTTTTCTGCTCTGTTTGTTAGTTATTGAGAATAAAAGATTAACCGAAATATCCCTATGCGCGAGCAAACCTCCTTACACGAACGAAAGTAGGTCAGCCTAAAATTTTACCGGTAAATAAATGTTCCAAAAAATGTGACGTACCCATGAAATTACATCAAAACTAGTATTTTGAAGTTTTCATTTATCCAATGGCAAATGTGAATTTTTAACGCAAACTACGTTATCGACTAAAGAAACACTAAGGCGAAGAATCTTTTAGACGGTAAATATCTACCTGTGTACATACGTACACGGCATAGCCAACGACAAGGGGTCAATTATAAATACGTATCGACTGCTTCAGTCATATTCTGTTGGAATTTGCCAACGCGCAAAGAAAAGTATATAGGCCAATGTTTGTACTTCGTCTGTAGTTTAAATGATATCTAGGTAGAGTGCGCTTGAATACTGTTTGCCTACAGAAATTGAAAATGTTCAGTTGCGATATAAAATGTAGTGTTCCAATTTGTAGTAAGTGTATATCATATACTTTTATAATTTTGAATCAATAAAAGCAATTGAAATCACTAAACACAATTAGAAAGATACTTATTATCATTGTTAGAGACATATGCTTTATTGAAGTAAACTAATAATTCTCTAATTTATACTACAACGAAAACATTGTTTTCTGTAAATTTTAAAAAAATCGTCGATATTTAATTTCTCAAATAACTCTAAAGGGAACTAAGCAACGATTATTTTCGGACGCAATCTTTTATCAACTGAAAATGTATCAGGAACTAAGGTATTAAAAGAACCATTAATTCCAAACTTCTGCAGAGATACTCAAAAAGCATAGATATCGTTCGTGCATCTTTCGAAACCGTCTGCTGGCCAAGTTCTCAGGTCACTTGAGGACAAGTTCTTTCTTTACATTCCATTCTTTACGATCAGCCGGCGAATAATATCACAATGTTGGTCAGATTTGGTTCCTCGCGTTTAATCCGCCATCCGCCCTCGTTTACATTCCACGTTTTACGATCAGGCCAAACATAATGTCGCGAAATTTATTACAAGTATCATCTGCAATCTGAACGTCAACGTAAATCGGGATCGAGATTAAAAAACAAAATACAAGTACCTGCCTCTGATGCTTTCGGGCCCTTGATATCGTGGTCAATTAAATCAACTCGTCAGGTCAATTAGAGAGACTTAGTTCTCAAATTATGCTTTTACGACGGTTTTTTAAAAAGCTTTAACTTTTTAAAAGAATTTTTTAGAAATTTCTCAAGCATTCTATAATTTTATAAATACGTTTATTTATCTTTCAACCATAAATGCTATGAAAAGAAGGAAATTACTAAACAAGACAGCTTTAAAGTGTATGTAAACTATTGATAAGTTCATCTCGTATATGTTAACCACTCGATTATCTTCGAATCTTTTCTTCGATAAAAAGAAAGATTTACCGTGACTTCGAATTTACAAAATTTTCATCTATTGAATTGTTAATAGAAATACAACTAAGTCACGAAACACGAAGTGTAAAATATCGAAGTTGCATGCGCATTTCAATTTGAATTTATTACCGTAAATAAAATTATAATAGAGATTATAACTGCAATAACGAAGGTAAAGGAATGTACATGGGATACGCGTGTAAAGTTGCAAATTCATTGGATAATTAATTTTTTGTCGCTTGAGATCCGAGTTCCTTAGTCGATAAACGAACGAAGATTCTGCAGCGAAAAACCGTAGCATATTTTTCACAACAGGTTTACCACGTTGCATCCCCGATTGTACGTTCACTGAAAGAACTTACTTGGTTGAAAAATCTGCAGCCAGGTTATTGATAGTGATGGGATCAAGTGGGATACGTATGTTATAAATCCGAATCAGATAAATATTTACTTGTAGAAAGCTGGAATCTTGTCAACCAATGTTCCACCCTACTACTTGCGACGTACTTAAGCCCATCGCTAGTTATTTACACCAAAAAAGTTCATTATAATCTGCCTGACTCGGCTGCAAGTAGGTAGTCCATCATTACCTGAAACCGGTTTTTTCGGCCCACACCGAGACCCTTCGAACTGCTACTTATTGCGTATTTGTGATCTCGAATCGGTGACCTCTGATTGATTTTTATCATTTTCTTTTATCTCGTAATTGCCATCCTGCATAATAGCGTGTTTTTATTACAAAGATCGTATTGTTGGTAAGCTGATATATCCGTCGATGCGTTCAACAGTCAACGAACATACCTCGAACACCTTCCTCGCATTCCAAGCAAATTGACAAACACGTATTTGCATCGTGAGAATATGCGTCTTCTACCCTTGAAAGCTACCGACGCAGAAATGGGTTTTTAATTTTTTATTTCACTCTGGAAACAAAATAGAGTATAATAAATACAAGAGCGAAAACGTTCCCTATATTTGTTCGATATATTCCTAAGTATCACCCTGATTTCGCTGAAAGTGTGTACAATATTATTACTTGTAATCTTTTCGTTAGTTTATAATGGTAGAAATTGTAAAGTTGTTTTTATTTTTGGATGTTTTTCTTATAAATTTCTGTTGCTCGGATAAAAGTTGCAAAGTTTTTGACAAAGATCTGATTTGCAATCTATTTGCAACGCACGATTGAATTTTATACCTTTCTGATCTCAATTATAAAGAAGAGGGCGAATGGTAAACGGAAATATAAATATTTAAGACTCGTAAAGTATAATGCAAAATTGCATTTATATGCAAAACAATTTGAAAAAATGATAATCCGATTTATATATTTCTTTACTCTTATACAGATGGGACAAATAAGATTCATATATCGCTAGAAATTCTAATTTTTGTTGCCTGTTTTCCGAATTGCTCGGTTCCCCAATTTAAATTCACCCAGTTAAATTCAGCCGATTGGTAAGTTATGAATGAAACATGGGCAATTCATTGTTTTAATAGCATAAGATACACCTCGTTCATAGTGTGTGATTCAATTCGTGGTAAAGCTAATTGCAATACGTTTTCAAAAAGAATACATACCTGTAGATTACACCTGGAAACTCCAATTTTGATAATTGCGTAATATTCGTCCGTGAATTGTTCCTTATGATGGTAGAAATAATCTGTCCATGAAGAGATCTTTGGTCGATGATATAAAGAAATACATCTACCCGTATACTTTTAAGTAGCTCGCTCTTTTTTTTTTATATTTTCAATGTTCTCCACATTTCAGAAATACGTAACATGTTCATGAATAATTAATTGAGCGAGCCAGCATAAAAGTAAACCGATTCGCCCAATGAAATCGTTCTATATCTAACATAGATGTTTGGTTGTTGATAACAGTTTGATTTTGAAAAAATAAATTTCTTCGCTTTTGCGTGATTAGTACTTATAACTTATAGGAATAAATTAACCATCAACTGATAGATTATAAGCGAACGCAATATCTTGAAGTAAAAATGCTATTGATAGTCTTTATAATGTAAACTGCGGAACACAGACTCGAATAAAAAATACCGAAATAAAATTGTATCACAATATTTTAATCGAAACTGTTCTGGATCACCTACTACCCTACCATAAATTCATTTGATGGTATAAACTCACATTTAGAAAAAATATAGCTTGGTACATTTGCGATATCAACACCTTAATTTACCTATAAACGTACGGACGACAGAAATTCCACACGCTTCTAATAGCTCACGGCGCGACATGGTGCGGCACAGCGCCCAGTATCCAATTGCAATACCCAAAGAAAGTAACGCATCCCTGACAACCAAGACAGTAAGTATGTCGTGCGAATGGTCAGACGACCTGTCACCTCTTTCTGTCTGGTGTATGAAATCGAAGAAAATCGTGACAAGGCTTGTGAATGAAGAAAGTAACCGCAACATTAGCATAGTTCGTAGACGTTACGTCCACGTACGTGACGCGCGTATCACATAGGCGCTCCGATATTCACAGGTAGCGTCGGCTCGCGGTATAACCGAGATCATCAATTTCGTGTTTATTGATGCTACGCCACGAAACTGGTCAAACACTTTCAGCGTATGCACACACCAAGTACAAATGCGTCAGAGAAGAGATGCATGTCAGTAGAAATGACTCGCACCGGTGAGAGGGCTGAAACGCGGTGCGAAAGGGCTGAAAATAACCTGCGGTGTTGCTGACCCCTCGCTAACGGCCAGTCAACATCGTGTGTAACCGCACCAAACGATACGAGCACGTGAATTAGTAGAATCTTGGCCGGAAATCGCAGCTGTGGAAGGTCAATTTTAGAGAGCTGATCATCTTGTTCCAGTACCAGACGTCCAGTTTATTTGATCGTTCAAGCGCGTTACGTATTTGATTCCTTTTAAACTTTCCCCCCGTTAAACGAGTCTAAATTGATTCGGCGATTCGAATTCGATTGTAACTGGAGAATTATCGAGTTTGTGTTTCAGATCTACGACGTTACAATCTGCGACCATACAATTCACAATTTTTATACTAGTACGATACCAATATGAGAAATTAAAGATAGTACGCGCTATCGATTAGAATGCAGTAACTAACCTTGATCTTTTTCTTAAGAATAAGGAGCAACGTGAATAATATGTGATAATTGTATCTTGTAATATCTCGATATTAAATATATTTGAAACATATTTTAACGAATGTATAGCGAGATAGATCTGTGAAAATTGTAGAGTTACAAGCACACTGTGCCAAGTTGTTCTATTTTCTAACAAAATGATCCTGTTCTCCTGACCGTTATCCAACTAGCTAAACTGGAAGTTCTTGGACAACTACCGAATGAAGCGATCGATCATAATAACCCAAGCTCTACGAAAACGATGTCCAATGTAAAAATCGAAAAAAAGGTAGATAGTGACGTTGCAGGCTGAAACAAAGGAAAAAACTTGACCACGATATAAGAAACTGGTTTACCGACGTAAAAAGCTTTTGCCCGCAATGGAGTTTCGAAACGGCGATCCTTCGCGATTATAGTGTATAAGTGGTGTACAGTGGTAAAGAGGGGAGAAAGAGTGAAAAGAAGAAAGGACAGAAAACGATGAAGAAAACGGTATTTTCTCAGGTATGAAGTACACGCATAAAGGCGAAGCAAATCGATGAAGATTCTTTCGTGAATCGCCAATAATGCCGTTGCTGTTGAATCTTGCTTACCAGCCATTCGACGAAAGATTATCCTCCAGTGAAACCAGAAAGGGGGAAACCGGTGCATAGTATTGGTTAACCGATCGGAGACGAGATAGAAATACAAATTGTAGTTACAATGTTGTATGTACAGTTCCGAGCAAAAGGTATTGTTCGTCCATCGTTCGAATAGACCAGTTTAAAAGGAAAACGTTAATTCCCGAGTAAATTAAATAAATTAAACGAACGATGCGTTTTCTAGTATGAAATTATATCTTATAATATGCAAAACTCATGAACTGCAAAAAATTCATATTGCAACTCCGTAAACGATATGAGTTTTGTAAAAGAAATCGTCCTGCTTCTGTTTAATTGCTTTGCTTCTTTTCAATTTTATGTTGAATTAAAATTTATGATTTTTTTAGAAAAATTCATCCGTATGTTGAACAGCTTACAATTAACAATATACAAACTAAGAGATTAAAGAATAAAATTCTGAAACTTGAACATCTACGCCATCGTTTTCTATTCCTTATGATTATGTTAAAATATTGACTGACGCTATATAATATTTGAATTATATTACAGTTTGAAGAAGTTAAATTAATACGAAAGTGTATTGATATTTCCTACAATTTACACCATACAGAGATAAGTCGGTAACCGTAAAGAAAATTAAAAATACCAGACAAATTGCTCGACGAACAAAAACCATGAAATTCGAATTTTTGTTCGTCTCTTTTTATATTTGCAACATCGTAAATGAAAGTATCGGAGCGATCCCCGCAATCTTAATATCATCGATCTGATCCATGACGAATCGATCGGCTGTGCATGTATCTTGTAGATGTGGACACTCGAACATTTCGCAATTTTTTTAGAGATGAAACTGCTGCATAGGAAATTGCGGTTGCACGAATGGTATGCAACGCGTTTGAAGTAGGGGAAACCGGGACAAGTTAATATACAGGGCCTGGTTGATATACAGAAATTTTTTCCTCACTTGGTATACTTATGTGAATCGAGATGGGATAAAAAAAATATGTCTGTTTAAGGGAACCTACAGTTTGAAAAAATATAAAAATACCTTTCTGTTCTTACTTTGATAAAATTTTGCCCAATTCTGAATTGTAAGAGTATGTAAATTTTTATTTCCAAAAGTTGATTGCCATCGAAGCATCGAAGTAACCGAATGTTAAAATTCCTAGTTTATGAAGAGGATCATCTACTGTTTATCTTTTTCTCCTGTTTAAAAGCTACGTAATTTGTGTCAGCATCTACATCTGTGTAGCATCTACAAATCGGTGTTTGATAAAAATTCATCACATCGTCGTGTAACATTTTTTCTAAAAACTAATATTGTTTTATTAAATAACAGTTTTTGATTGCTATAATACGTGTTTCAACTCTTTTAACTTATAATGAACGATACATAGTCACAAGAGAAGAACAAATGTATACGTATCTTGAAGATTGGAAACGAAAAATAATTCAAACTTGTACGCTACTATAAAGATCAGTTACACAAAAACAATTGTGTAACGTTCTATTTTCTTTGCATCAAACCATAGGTTTGATATAGGTAAGTTTTGTTTTACGATTGTTTCTACCGAGGCTCACTTACATTGCTTAAAACGTAATAATTTGAGAATCATCCGAATAAATATTTAATATCGTTAACCATGCTAATAAAATATCAAACGCTTGCAATGTCGTTTCTAATAAAGCTGTAACAAAGTGTTGGTTAGGTAACGATACATACTATCGTAACTATCGACATTTAGATTTTTGCTGCTGTACGAAATTATATATCGAAACCAATATTATACCGTTTGCGATTGTCTGGTAAGACCTTGTTGAATACAAATATATCAGAATTGGCAAGTATGTGCTGGTGGAATGTCATCCAGCCGCAACAAGCTGTGAATGATGGCGACTTATAGTCTGTCATGAAACGTTACATCCACGTTGACGCTAGAATCAAAGCTACGCGAAGGAATTCCTTTTCTTTAGCTACTCACAAAAACGGACAATGCCATTGTGGTTTCATTCATTGAGTTGTTTGATTTAGATCCCTATAGTTTGTAGCGCTAGGCAGTAGCCAATACGATTAATCGATCGACCCGGTAATTCTGTTAATATATATTATAATATTTAAAATAATTTGTATAACACACATGAAATATATTAAAAACATATAATCTGTTAATGATTGGGAACACTGTTACAGTACTTAATTACAACACGCAATATCCCGCTTTTTCGTTTCTTAATTTTAATTCACGACAATTTATCGTTTAATTACTCATCGCGAGAAACTTGTTCAACACTACTTTCACTTGTTCGATAACATCAATTCCTGAGAAACACCGAAAATGTTTCGCATTTTCGAAAGCGAATATGACAAGATTAATTATTGATAAATAAATGATAGCCTTGCGATGGTAATAAGTTTGTACATCTGGTTTCTTACCTTATAAGGATATAGAATTTCTAATTAAAACGAAGTACGCGTCGCAAATTTCCAACTGAAGCAAAATCCAGCACATATCAGAGACAAAATAAGGAGGATTATGAACCTCGTAAGGAACGTATTATCATCACGAGTCTAATTACGTATTGATTTTCTGAAAATTCATATCAGATAAGAGAAACGCAAAATATTTTGTATATATCGATAATATTACGGTGTTTACCTGATTGTAGTAAATAGGATCTAAGTAGGGTCTCACATTTATAATTAAAATCTTTTTCCCATGTAGTTAATAATGCACATACACGTACTTATGGCATTACAGATACAAGAGAAATAAGTATTTTAGTATATTTTTGTAACATTTCAATATTTACATCATTCAGTTCCACGTTTTGTAAGTGACATAATGCCGAATAAATAAAGCACACTTTCTTCGAGTATTTAATCGTAGCATTAAATATTTTCAAAGATTTAGTATAGGAAATAATGTGATAGAATGTCAAACTATAATCATATTTATAAATACAAAAATACCTAATACGCTTCATTTTAACGATTCATTCATTTTTCAATTCATTTCATATCGTTTTGTCTAAACATGCGATACAACGAGGAAGCTTCGTTTATTATTTGTCGTTTTTTATTTACATTCAATTCGCGGTTTCAGCCGATATATGATAAACATTGCCAGAAACTATTTTTATACCAGTTCGACCGTCTGGCTACGCCAATGTTTGATATCTTCGTCTAACTATCATCTTGAATGGAAAATGGAGAGTTTAGCTCCGAGGAAGATGAATGGTATGGAATAAATTGGAATGCAACATTGCTACTTTGTCGACGAGGAGACGAACGATGTGGAAGCACTTGATGTGACGGCGGGAGGGCGAATTAGGCTCGATCCACAACGCACACTGTAAATGTAACTAACTTCATATCATTCAGTGTCTTATGATGCAACTGGATTACTGACGTTGCCGATCTATGCGATTTCTGAGAAACAAAGGCTCAAAACAAGATCTTTTCGTTACTAAAATTTTTATCACGTCGAATACCATCTGTTGTATGAACAAATCTTAAAATGGTTAGAGAAATTCACGTAGAAGGGGCAGGGCAAACGACCAGCACTGCGCGACCAAGCGAAGATCGCATTGGCGTAACAAACTTTGAATCGCTCATGCGGCCAGTCGTAACGCTTACCTTAGTGTACGGTAAAAGACCGACTTATAGCGTGATATATCGAATAGAGATTGCCATTTATAACTTGAACAAGACAGGGATCTGCTGAAGACAAGCTCCAGACATTGAAGGACTTTATTTTTTTGTGTTTCGTTCGACCGATCTCATCGCTGACGCGACGTGTCTTCTTTCTCGCACACTGATCCTCTCACCTTCACTCGCGCACCATCTTTCTGATACCTCTTTTCGTGCCCTTTTTACTTTGTCGAGTACGCACGTAGCCAAGCCTCTGGTTCCGTCTTGCATAAACGACGATGCACCGGAGCTAACCACTTATCTCAATGTCATTGCACTTACACCTCAAAACCGAAAGGTTCGTTGTCTTTTGAACTTTGATTTTTATCGTCTGAAATGGCAATACCAAATATTTACGAAACTATGGAGTAATTACGATTATTTTAGATACGTACATGAAGTTAAAACTCGCTGCACTTTTTATTAGCAGATTCAATTAAAATTAAATTAGTCTATACGATATGATCGGTCTATAACGTATAGTCTATAGTCGATACGATAAAGAGTAGTTCGAAGACTTTCATATAATAGTGCCTCGAGAGAAACTACCGTACAAAATTGACAATAAAATGAACACTGTGATAGCTGAGCAAATTTTAAATCTATTTTGACTAATATACACTATCAATAACATTGTCGCGAACAAGTCATTCCTGGATACCTTCACAAATTTTCTCTTCGTCATCTTCTTCGCGTTACTAAGCTATGGTTTTTGTCAAATTACACATAAGTGAACTTCCTATGTATAAGCACTGGCTTTTTGTAATACAAAAGGGATTACGTATTCTATAAAAGACTAGTGTGTTTTGACAGAATCTTTTTTAATAAATTATGTATGTGTATATATATATATATATATATATATATATATATATGTATGTATATTTTTTCGTATATCCGTGCGTACTCCGAGTGGGAAATCATATTTCGGTCTTAAAACACGGTGGCTTGGCGTTAACAACAGTCAAAGTTGAAGAACAAGAGACTTCGTCGCAAGTCAAATGTTGCAACGTTAATCGTGGAATTAGAGAAATAGCAATATGATTTCTCTTTTGTTTCCTACGCTGAAATTTCATGACTCTAGTCGTCAAGATCCGTTTGGTAGGGTATGTAGCAGGCGATTAATCGCTTGTTTTACGGTCTGTGACCGTGTGTTGCTATTAGAAGACGCAGAGCTACAAACTTTGTGTGTAATTAGTTATGTCACTATGGTACATAACAAGAGAAAATGATGAGTACTAGGGAGTGCAATAAATTAAGCTTTTCTTACAAGAGGAACTAGTAATGCATGGGTTAAGAAGATTGATTGCTTTGCAACTGCGTTTTCGAGGAGCTGACATTGGTTATAGAATCGTCGGTGCTGACGAACGAAGACTTCGATCAACTTTACTACATTGTAATATTTTTCTTTTAAAAAATCTGTAAAATAAAGCTAAAAGCTGTACTAATACCATTCGGAAAGATTTGGACTTTTCATTTTGTAATTACTTAGAAAGAATTCCAAAAAGATAACGTATTCCATTAAGTATCATTTATAAACCGTATTCTATTATTACGCATTACGCTACCTTCGATTCGTTGGCGCATTCGTACAGTTCAGAAACCAAATATCGAATTGTTTCATTTATAGACTAGCTGGTCGCCCGCGGCTTCGCTCGTACAGTATTTGGATTTATGTTTATTACTCATTGTTCGAACACTCTTTAAGAGTTGAATTTTTAAAAACGGTCCAACACACGTTTATCTATTTTTAACGAGGAGTTGATATGCCGAATTTCACGTTTCTAACTTTAATGGACATAGAGATACGATTATCCTGTATGAAAAGTTTCACCCCTTTTTGTTCCTTTAGAGTCTCATTCTTATTTCCACAAATCCTTTCCTATTCTATGTCCAAATTTCACGTATCTAGATACAACGATTTAGGCTGGGCGTTGATGAGTAGATCAGTCACTTTTGCATTATATATACATACATGGAGATAATTGAAAATTCAACAATTACAATGCAAAGGGTCAAATTCAAACCGTTTGTGTTTCACGAGGCTACGTGGAGCGGACGAGAACGAAGCAATCAATGAATGCGAATACCGGAGTCATGAGGACAAAAGAGTAAACGTGTGAACAAGCGGCAAAAAGAGAGGAAAAGAAGGCACGGTGACGGAGGAGAAGAAATACCGGTAGAATTTGTAACCTAAGACGGTGGCAGCATTGGCAAAAACCTCGACGTAACAGCGGCATGAATGTGTAAACCGCAGCAAGGTATTTTATTCCAGAGCACAGAACAATTCAGGATGTTGCATGCGTGTGTTAACATATGGCTACGAGATTGTTGTATGTTCGCCGATGAGCATTGCACGAGAATGCAGTGACCGAATCGTACGTATACGTAAGACAGACATGCGACCGTATGTGCATGTTTCCCGAAGACGATCATCTTTGATAACAACTTATAAGTTAGGGAAGCGATAAGTAAAATTATAAATTGAAAGATGAAGCAGTGACATTGACTTGGTTAAGAGTCGATATTTTATTTCTGAAACACATTTTTATTTTAAACAATTGTCATTTTCTAAATGTTCGATATTTTGCAAAGTCTATATACTCCATTTATATATTCCTTAATCAGTATAATCATTGCGTACATATCGTTCCTTAATAACCTTACGTTGAAATAACTTGATAATTATTAATAATTCGTGAATTATGAAAAATTTTACGAAACTGACAACATCGGCTACAATTCGTTATGGTTACATCGATGGATTAATACGTTCTTTGTATGCAAATTATAAACCAGTTCCTGCGACTACTTTTTTTTTGTTTAATACGAAAGTAAAAGACTTAAATAGCAGTAGTGAATATAATCATCTTTTCATGTCAGATTATTATGTTTGAATTATCAGAGACGGTTGACGCGAACGATGTAACCTTAAACTTTGGATATACATCGATGGGACGTAATTACCATTATCGCTTCCTGCGTCTCTGATAAGACACATTCTCGTTTCTATACCACGAATCGTACTATCAATATCGTTTAGTTGACTTGTTAATTAAATCTTCGTTATGCATAGCTTTAAATTAAAATTAGTAACAAGCGTAATATTCGTGAATTCAAATAAAATAAAATACGAATTAAATATTTATAAATATATTTATAAAATAAAAATATTAATTCCGCAACTAGGCTATTATACAGATTACCGTTTAGTAATTGTACACGTTTCATTATGAAACTATTCATAAATATATTATACAAGGTATAAAATATTCTATTATATACTGGAAGAGAAATTTAGCCCATCTATGGAAGGATCGTATTTTGTTTCTTTCCACACTACGAAAAATACAGCGAGCATGTTACCTCCAGCATTAGAAATTTGCAGTAAGGCTCAAAGAGTTTCTCCGAACGATCAAAGTTTTTCTAACGAACGATCTTTGCTTCAAAACGGTGAAACATTGTATATCCGTTTTTATAGATTTAGTCTAACAGTACATTGTATTCTTATTTCGTATAAAAAAAGATGCCAAGTAATGAAAAATTGTAAGATATTAAAAAAATGACATTATTTGTAATATCATCACTTTTCTCAATTTTTCAATTTATGGAGTTGATCGTCATCTCTTCTGTACGGCTCAAATACATATCGATGATCGTTATTAGCACCTCTAGTTGTCGAATGAAATAAAAATACTTATATGTAATTGGAGTTCATATAATAGCAGCTCATGTTCAGATACGTCAATTCGATCAATATAATCGGGCATTAACTGAGATTTCGTTTCAATAAATAGAATTTATACGACTATACGTAATTAATCGTCTCCGGATACAGAATAATTTCGCAAGTAGCAATCCTAACACTCGAAGAAAGTCAAAACAACGTTCAATTTCCAACTAAAGACTGAATGTCTAAACTCTGAGTGTTGTGCCATTCGAGTAACGTTTTACAACCATGTGGTGTTCGTTCTTCCAGTAAACGGACACGCTTCGTTTGGAACGTATTCTGCAACCTGCAAAACAATTTATGAGACGCGTATTGTCCCTACACGACGTACATATATATTAAATTGTCCGAAAAGTTTCTTACGTTTTATAAGGAAATAATAGATACACAGCATTTTTTGTTTTATATTATAAATATGTTGTTATAAAATGGATCGTACATAATTCAATAAAATAATATAAAACAAAAAATGTTGTGTATCTATTATTTCCTTATAAAACGAAAGAAACTTTTAGGACAACCTAATATATATACATATATTATGACGATCCACGTACATATATCCACGTTAAACGAATCAAATCATATACAACCAGATCGACGATCAACTATTTCTGCCGGTACAGTCGTGGGCAAAACGTAATCAACACCACAGGTGAACGTCAGCCTGTCCAGTTGAAGCGCGACAGAAAAGTTATATTTTGTCGCCGTGTGATTAATCATTACAATCGGCACTCTTTCTTTTTCTTTTCAACCTATTCCTAACTCGCGTTCACGACCCTCATTCGTTTTGCAGAAATGACTATAATCGAGACGAAGATCAACAATACGCGCTGTTTCGCGACCATCTGCAGTATTTGCATAGCATCGTGTGTGTCATCGATTCGAATTGCGGGAAACACGTGCGAAGAAAAGAAGAAGAAACGAAAAAGTCAAACGGTGTTGTTAATTCGATTGCTACTCTCAAAATGTAAAGTTAGCGGCCTATGAGAAGAATTAATAAATAAAGTAAGATTTCAAAAATACATATCTATGTACTTCTCGTATACAAAAACTATGTAATTCTTGTAGTATATATTGCTGAAGAGTGGCAAAGGGCTATATGAATAATTTAAATTAGAATATTTTTCCCTAGTCTAGCCTATTTTCCAAAATAATGGTGGAAATAGCTTTTATTTAACGTTACACAACGTAATGACACGACGGCATAATGTTTTATCATTGTTCGAGTGACGAATGTGTATTCTACAAACCGTAATTTTATAGAAAGCATGTAGTTTCGAAAAGTCAACATTAAAAGCAATAGACAAATAATTGAGAATGATCCAAATATTCTGGCAATGAAGTGTTCCGCTTTCCCTTTATAACTGCACTAACTGTGCCAGACATATGCACATCATATAATTGATACAACTGATTGTGAGTGTAAACACCAGATGAACAGGTGACAGATAACGTTGCCAAGTGCAGGTTAAGACAGTGTATAAATTTGTTGTGTCTAATACAGTATACAGTGACTAAACTTGGTCTGCGACGTAGTTATGTGCTGCATCTTTATATCATTACGCAATTTTATTTACCATTATCTTAATACACTATTACTAGCAATCTTACTATACTTGTAATAGTTATTTATTATTTTCCATATTATTTCACTGTTTCTTTTATTATATATCAATATTAAGTTGTAAAGAACTAGCTTATTTGTTGATTGGACTGCACTGACAATCACGCCATTTTTAATATACTAAGATGTTAAGTATGTTATAATTTGATTATGAGTTCTTTCCTTTAAAAATATTTCTTATATATTCTTGATTTCTTTGTATGTTTTTGACAATAGTTGCTAAAATTATTTGGAAATACATTGGACGAATTGTGGCTATAATTCTCATCATAAATATGATATTTATCAAAACAATCAGTGCTTAAAAAGATACTAATTAATATAGTAAACAATAAGTAAATGTTGTTTATTAAATTGTTGAATTATCTAGCTAGAAAACAATACACTCGAAACGATAAACTAAATAACATGTAGCTCATGTCCGATAGCTTAGTATTCCACGGATTCTTGGAATCAACAATAATTCCAATGCACGACAGCAGTCGTCTAAATGCCGGCTTCGTTTAGGTGCATCTGGTATTGACAAGAATACACGTAAGACACTTGTAATTTCATACCATCTCTACCATGTAACCAATCCACGTTAGTCTACAGGACTTTGACCTCGATTTGCGTAAATTCTGCAGAAAATAAGCACTGCCCACACGAACAACTGACGCTCCAGTGCTCGTCAACTTTTTTTCTTTAACGTCGTTCATGGAGATAAAGCGAAACTACACATCCCAGAGAAATACATTCACCTAGAAAACATGGTCGATCGAAGGACATATTTTGTCACATTCAACATACTAGCGTGTACATCGATCGTAAACTGTTTTACTCAAAACGAACATAAAAAAAGAAAAATTAGTTTTGCACGATATGATAATTTTATTTGATATTTCTAATAACTTCAAATCACATGTAAAATCGATTAAGTCAGCTATAAATAAATTAGATTATTTGGCAGAATATTTTCTTAGTCAAATCCTTGCAAAAATAAAAATTTACAATTAGTATTGGAATACAAAACGGATATATAAATGGAAATCTAGAATTGTTTTAAAATAAAAATATCTATATATAAACCACCGCGTATTTTCCTATTTTAAATTTGCATACGATAAACATATAACTATATACAATAAATATGAGAATTCTAAAAGATCTATAAATTATTCGTTGTTCAAGGGAAGAATTAAGAGGAAAATATATGCCCAATATATTTTACCATTTTCTTCTTCGATAGTACACAATATTATTTTAATTTTTTTAAGACACATATAGACACGTTAAACATTCTATATGAAACGAAACACGGAATGGCTGTAAAAGTGATAAAATCTGATAAAAATTCATATTTCCACATACGTAGGTAACAATGCAATTTATATGTCACCGAAATGCAATATACATTCAACATAAATTACACATAATTGAGATGGATGCAAAAGGACACAAAGAAAATTGAAATGCATTGGTTCGAAAACATATCTTTAAGCATCTGTGCGTGCATACAAACACGTATATGTACATAAACTTGTGTAAACGTGTAATACTGCATATACACATGTTAGTTGTTTATGAGTAACAAAAAGGCAAACGGTAAGATAACAGAGTAACTGGAAAGAAGGAAACACGTAAACCTTACAAATGGTGTGTAAGACCCGAAAGGAATGAATAAAACGGAACAAAATAAAGAAAAGAAACAGCATTCCCAAGAAAAAGTAAATATACAGTTAAGAATAAAATAGGAGACAGAGAAAAGAAAGAAAAAATTGTGACAAATAAGCAAAACAGACACGAAAACTATCAATGGATAAATAATATGTTCGATGGCAAAAATTGTTTGCAGCGCAATATGCACATTATACTTAAAATAATTCAACGTTAAATATACAAGATCTTTTCAAAGATCTAAATTCCATTAATATTGGGTACTCGCTACATCGTGCAAGTTTCTATCAAAAGAGAAATTTAAAGGCGTTTGGTTTTTACACGCGACTCCTCTCGTGCAGTTCTCTAGATCGTCAAAATAGAATTGTCTACTATCACGCAAACTGTAATCAATATCTTCTTGTATATGTACCTATTTTAAAAGCTATTTTTTAAACGGATTCATACAACTTTCTCCTGACTACGTATCTCATAACTTCGTTTATTAGCATCATAAAAAATAGGATTGTTATCCTTGATATATCAGATAAAGATTAATTGCTTCGAAAGGTAATGCATTCCTCAAGTCGTACTTTCTATCATGTATATTTGAATTATTTTGTATTGTAAAATATATAATCAAACATTTGTATTACTATCTAACTAATAAATTTATTATACAAGTAATTTACGTTGTATTATGCAGGACATTTTTTCACCAATTTGTAAAGTACACATTATGGACCGAAAAACATTAAAATATGATACTATAATAAATACGAAAGTAATTTTAAAATACAATATTATATCATTAAAGACAGTAAAATAATTTGGTAGAAACAAATTTTTAACGTGTAAAAAATATAATTTAAAACAATCAAATGAACACTTTTGCACTTATAATATTAAGAAACAATTCAATTGCCAAGTGGTAAAACCGAAAATATGTCAGTTTTCATGTAGTCCTACAATTTCACATAATCGTCGAGTAGCAAATAAAATAAGCTAACTCGACTCACCGCTGCGCCAGAGTCTCTGCAGTTTTGTTGGAGCTGAAATATCACTTCAATTACAGGCGTCGAGATTCTCATTTTTTTTTCATGAAAATATTTAGCCATTCGTATCGCACGAAATATGCTGCGTTATCATTCCACGCATGAAGAACTTTTATGCCGATTTTGCTAACATATTTTTCTTTCACAGTTTGGTCACCAGTAATTTATAATTCCGTAGTAATTTATTAAACATCTGATTACACAGATTGTTCCTTGATTAAATTAAAATCCTCCATAATTAAAAACGGATTGAAGATTTTCTAAATACCAAATCTGATAAAAATAAATATACAGTCGGTCACAAAAAGATCACACTGTACAAATTTAATTTCTAAGCACTGCATTTTCAATAAATGCACAAAGACCAACAAAAATGTACATCATTGTGTTACATTACATTATATAAATAATAGTAGAAAAATCTTTTGAGTTATTAATTATCGTTATTTAAATATTAAAATAAAAACTGAAAAAGGAGGCGTTTTTCCGTCACAAAAAATTTCGAACACAAGATATACATACAAGAATTTCTTAGTTTAATTATTCATTAAGCGTTACCAGTGTTCATGTATAATGTTCGTAAAAAATGCTTCGTTCAAGTTTAAGCACGCTGGATTTCAAGTGTATATTAGTTTTATTTCCAATTTATTTAGAACGAGTCGCAAAAGCTGGCATATCTACAAGTTTGTAAATACGAAAATTAGTGATATTTCACTACGAAAAGAAAAAGTCAATTTGTGAAATAGCGAATATGTTAAAGAAACGTTTGGAAGAAGAATGGAAACAAATCAATGTTGATTATTTAAAAAATCTTACTTCCACTATGTCAATACGTTTACATCATATCATCAAATATATAGGAGACGCAACTAAATATTAAACAACCGCGAATAATTCTTACTATTTTTAGTTTTAT
Source organism: Bombus campestris (assembly GCA_905333015.3). NCBI lineage: Eukaryota > Metazoa > Arthropoda > Insecta > Hymenoptera > Apidae > Bombus > Bombus campestris. The sequence goes on from HG995132.1 coordinate 10,817,563, forward strand.
ATGTACAATTCAATTGCTTAGTTTTATGTGTGTAACTACAATGGCATTAGTGTCCGAATTTTTTTATGATCGACTGTATATATCTATATTCATATTTATTCAAATGGCAATAAAAGGGGATAGGTCCTCGTTATTATTATTTTTTATTATAATCCACCAGTATCAGAATTGATTTTCGATAATTTCGATCTCAAAGACGCAGCACGTTCTGGAAGGCCAGTTGAGGCCAACGGGCACCAAATAAAGGCACTGGTCGAAGCAAATCGTCGCATAACAACACGGGAAATTGTTAAAAAATTGAGTTTACATAACTGAATAAAACTGAATAAAAAGATCGTCTTCCATCCTCAAAAAAAAAAAAAAAAAAAAAAAAAAGAAAAAGAAATTACATTCCAAACAACTCAATAGGCGAACTGCATCGTCGAGTATCGTATTTTTCAAAGCATCGTCCCAAACGATAGAATTTAAGTAGTTACACACTCCAGTGTAATCACCACGTTTGAAATCGTACTTATAGGTAACATTATTATTAGTAAACGTTGCGTAGAGTGATGGATGAACGTGCAATTGCATGGTTAAGGCAGGATAGTATAAATCACATTGGAGTAAGGGATCGACAGATATAGATATCACAATGTCATTGATGTTAGAGAAACTCAAATCCAAGCAAGAGGTAAGAGAGTTCCACATATGGTTCATTTGGACTAAACTGCAGAGACTAAGGTTGTGCACCAAATATTCAGGGGAAGACGCTATCCATCGAGTAAAACGGAATTCGAGTGGAATTTGACCACTCCACTTAACACAGGGCTGATTGAAGTCACCCGATATAAATACGTAATTGTTAAAATACAGATCAACAATCTCGGTAATACTATTGGAAAAATCTGAGTATGGGGAGAGTGGTGATGCTATAGATAGGAATAACAAGAGAAAAAAAGTAATAGAAAATGACAGTCATTGAAAATTAGAGTAATATATACCCAAACATAAATATAATTGTACACCAACACATAAAAGTTACGTTGTCAACAGAGTCGAGAGAACAATGGCGAGTTACTGGAAAAAAGAGTTAAAAGGAAAAGGGGAGAAAAACTGAGTATTTAATGGCTTGTGATCGCTGATCGCGTCAGCTAATTGGATCAGAAATACCATTGATATACAGGTATATCAAAACATAATGAAGACATCCAGAATATGTTATCACCTAATTGACAGGATAAAAAAGTATATATAGTTTGAGCACTGAATAGCAATCGTGACAATAATACGTTAATAAATAATCGTGAACTACCTACTAGTTGAGACGAAACTAATTTCATCCGTCAAATCTTTTGATCCACACGAAAATCGATAATTTTTAATTGCGCAAGATGCAATCAGATTAGTCAGAGAGATTTACGATTTAACTGGAAACAATTTGGTGTAAGTGCTCCACGTAAAGATTTTTTTCACTGATCCGGCATCTGTGGAATGCGTAAAATCCGTTTCTACCGTAACGACAACAATTGTCGTGGTTCAATCAGTAAATTTAATCGCAAGTAAAGTACTACCGGGATATCGCATGTGCACACGTATCTTTCGTTGGCTATCGCACTTGGTTGGTGAATCCACTCGCAGGACGTTTTACGATCGTCATTTCACCCCAACCACTAATCCTAACTTCCAACTCATCTAAACTCCACGTTCACCCCTGCAACGTTCCTATTTTCTCAAGTCAATAGTTAAGAACATTTGCTGTCCTGTCTTAATTACAGTCTGTCACACAAGAGCGTGTCTGCGATATCTGCGAAACCTGACACCTAATCAGAATGAGATAAAAAGAATGTAAACAAACGAAAACTTCTCTAATACGCGTTGCTGAATACCTTTCAGTTTCATTTGAAACAGTGAAAGGAACAGAGCTTTTTAATATGAGTGCCGCGTACGCGAAACGTCGAAAATCGTCTGGCATGGGCGAATGAAAACAGAGATCGTGATTGGAGTAATATAATATTCACTGATGAATCTTCGTTTTGGGCATGGTGTCCTATTAGGCGTGCTTGGACTATCCATGGAAGAAGGATGATTCAAAGAAGTGTAAAACACCCTATAAAAGTGCATGTTTGGGGTTGCTTTAACGCACGCGGTTTTGGGACTTTGTGCGTCTTTACAGACAATCTGAATGCACAAAAGATGGTGAAATTGTACTAAAGGGGACTTCTCACATCCGTGAAACGTTGGTTCAACCAAACCGAGGACCAATGGATATTGCAAGAAGACAACGACCCTAAACATCGAAGTCGCATCTGCACCCAATGGAAAGCGAAAAACGCCATCACAGTACTTCCTTGGCCATCGCAGTCCCCTGATGCAAACCCTATCGAAAATGTGTGGTCCCTAATGAAATGCAAGCTGAGAGGAAGACGTATCACAAAAATAAGAACACTTGTACATCACATTCGAAAGATATGGAGGTCGTTACCAGAATCCTACGCTCAAAAATTAGTCGAGAGTATGCCGAAACGATGTCAAGCTATAATCGCTAATGGAGGAGATTGGACACCCTACTAAGTAATAGCGTATTAGTGTTTTAGATGTAGATTCAATTCATATAAATTTTTTTACAAATATATAAATATTTACAGAAATATCGCAGACACGCTCTTGTGTGACAGACTGTATATATATATGTACTGACCTATCTAAGTGACAAATATCGTAATGAATTCAAACTAAACTTTGTGATAATTTGAAAATTCTATATGTGATCAACGTATTTTGTGGATTTTTATACATTGTATGAGTTAAATTTCATACACACTTACAAGATAAGGTATTCGTTATGATATATAGTAAGCAAAACAAATATTTGTCTGTTTCATTTAATTCATTACCTACTGACAAACGAAAGTACTGGCATAGCAGGGATTTTCGCATAAAATTCTTTGTAAATCTATATATCTATATATAGATTTATATAAACAAACACACAGCCTATATTGTTAGACAATGGATCATTTTTAGTACACCGCACTGCACGATCAATTTAGTGATCAAGTATACTCTTACAATTTCATATCGAAAAGCGTATCCGAGGAAAATCAATATTTTCATAAAATTAATTTAAAAAATAACAATACTGCGAAAAGCGTGTGTTAATTAGATAGACTTAGTTAAAGGATAAGAATCAGGATTTATGTAGGAATTTGTAGCGATATTTATCTATTTAATAGTAGAAAAACAGTGGCTCGCATGCCCATAAACTAAGAGAAAGATATATAAAATATCTTATTTCACATTGAACGATTGCTATAAGCGCTTTGGTTAAGTACATACATATCTATAAAGCGAGAACGCTAGAACGAATAGAGGTATCGTTTATATAAAACGAAGGAAAGAGGGATATTAAATATAAAGCTATATATATATATATATATATATATATATATATATATATATATATATATATATATATCAAGTCATTTTTGTACGGTAAGATTCGTTTTATGACTTGCAGCTTGTTTGCGACTACATTCGCACGTACATACTCTGTTTCCAGACTTGCAATCTTAATATCATCGGTAAATAATATATAAAGTTGCGTGAAGTGTGTTATTAAAATGCATGTCACGTCTATCGTGATAGATTTGAACGTTGAAAGAGATATTCATTATTTTCGTTACAAAATGTGAAATATTGCAATATCTATGTATATTGCTTATAATATATGAACAGAAATATTATGCATAGTATACCTTTCCACACAAAATTAAAATATTTATAAATATTTTTAAATAGAAATATTCTTTTGATTGAAAGAGAAAATTTGTATAAAAAGTATATTTTATGACTTACAAATTATTTTAGAATATTTCTGGTTCCTTTGCAAAATAAAATGAATAGCTAATATTTAGGAAATCAAGTTTTATTGCTTTGGAGGAATGTTATTATTCCAAGCTATGAATATTCCCTGTGTGAATAGAAGTAGCAAATTATAATATTTAACCTTTTCCTTGACTTCAGCTGTATTTATTTCGACCGTTGATACATTGCAACGTTTCAAAACACACAAAGATGTACAGCAGTTGTAAGAAGTTAGTGCATTGCATAATTAAATTAATTTTACATTTATGGGGAGAGTAATTATATTGTTACTCACTCAGGCGAATATTATCAACTGCACAGGTTACTTCACATCGACTCTACGTAATTACATTTGATTTATTAATAAACTACATTTATGGTATTATCAAAAAATCCATCTTTCTCGTATCGTGTGATTTGACATACTACGATATTTGAAACTTTATTCTACACACCATATTAACAAAATCTGCTGCGATACTAATCGAAGTTGATCTCGGTTGCGTTCGATAGATCATCGAGTTCGTTTGCTGACGATAAATGATGCATTTAAAAACGCAACACTCTTCGCGCGCAAACGAGCTTCTTACTTCTTACCGACAACACATGCTTTTGTGCACGTGTGTCAGTCAGATAGATTCAATCGTAAAAACTTGACGTTCATCTAAACCCGCGTGCCACCTCCATTTATCCAACCACCACTCAACAACGAAAGACCTCTCGCTCTCCTGAGAGCCGAGTGCCCAACGTGCCTCCTCCCAGTGCCAGAGACGTGCCCCCTCCCAGCCGGTACCCGCGGACTACCATGCACCTCGTCGGCGTGCAGCTGCTACCAGCACTCTTAGTGAGTTACGGGCCGCATGCAAGTGCGCATTAAATGTGTCGGTAGTGTGTCGTATTCGTTCCACTCGCACTTTTCCACGTTTCACCATCTAGATTCTTCTCTCAGTATATTACCAAACCATCGCTTTTCATTCGAACGTATTCCACCCGATGGAGCTACGTCAGCCGGATACTCGGCATGCTTCTTCACGCATCTGCACGCTGTTGTGCGATGTATCGTGATATTTCTTCGCTATAGTGTTAGAAAGCTTTCCAAGAAGAGAAAGGGATTCGCGTAGAGCAATACGGTCAATTTTCTATACAGACTCGTAGTCTCGTGTTTTGATGAACATCATCGACGAAGAAAGATAAAACAAGGATCAATTGTAATGTATTCCAATGGAGGGAACTGCCGCTTCTCATTACATGAGGGGGAGAAGCAGAAGTAGGAGGAGAATAGAGTAACACACGGGCATGAGAAAGACGACGGTACGGGACGAGACACTTGAAGTGCGCGGCGCGCAGGCGGAAGTTCGACGTGCGTTGTTATGTTTTTTGCGGAACTAGGTGTGCGACGTTGATATTTGCCACGGATTTTTCTATCTGTCGTTTTCATTTCAAAACTAGTGCGTGGTGTTAATGAGATCATGATCTTTGCTTGAATTGTCTTTATGAATCGTTCGAATCAAGACAGAGAGAGAGATAATATAAAAAGACTGAGTAGTGCAATAGGCCAGCGAGACAGTGTAATAGAAACAATTAGAAAATAAGAGAAGGTGACAGAAAGAAGGGAAGAATATTTGCCAACGAACCGGTGATTGCTATCGTACTACGTAGTTTTGCGTTTGTGTTGTTAATATCAATGTGCATGCGTTGACGTATACGTGTACGAAAAAGACAAGACGGAATATAGAAACATGTCGGTCTGCTGCGCGCGCATGTGATCTCCCGCGAAAATGTAATACAAGGTTAGTATTCATCGCATGGTATCAACTAGTATACGTATTTTTATAAAACGTGTGTAACGCGTTATTTTATCGAAAAAAACTGTCATTCGGTGAACACATAAAATTGTAATTCGAGGTTATGTGTAACATAGTGTTTTCCTAACGGTTGTGGTTTTATACTTCAAGCATCAGCGTTTATTGGTTGTCAAGAATCTGAAAGTATAACAAACAATCTCGTCGGAAGCAAATTTTTACATCGATAACATTAGGTAAGACCACGGTATTTTGTATTTCTTTTTGATTTGTTTTTGTATTCTTCTTTTTTTTTTTCTTTTTTTTTTCTAGTAAAGCGTTAATCATATCTCAAAGTAGCTATCAATTTCATGGCCGTTCATTTAGGCGTGTCGCTAAATTGTTGGTTTCTGTATACGGTAGCTGAGACAAAGCTCTATACATATTTTGTACATATAGCCAGATGCGTCTGAGTTGGTAATAACTTTCCCACGAATAATGCATCGCAACCATTCGTTTTCCCTCGCTCTATTGCAAAGTTTTGAAAAGGAGACACGACTGCAATATTATTGCAGCTATCTACACATATTCAAATAGATTCTTTAAGTGCTTCATGTGTAATATACACTTCATGATACGTAAGGAAATTAGGGAAAATTATCATTTACGTCATATAGTAGTATTCTACATACATATAATTCTGCATTCTATCCGTAATTGTAGTTCCAAGAAATTAGACTATTAACTTAAACGTATGCTATCCGTAACAAAATTATAAAACATGTTTCGTGTTTCTTGGTCTATTATTTACTAAAAATTATTGGTTAGTACTTCTCGGTGTAATAAAGTGACTAAAAAGCCAGAATGAACAAGTTACAATATAATTATTTTTTTGTCGACAAAATTTCTTGTATTTCTAACACCGGGTACAACTTTTTTTCAACTTATTATATAGAATAAATTATAATAATTATATTGTGTATAATAACATTTGTGACGCGAAATTGATAGTACTATATTTGTCAGCTTATCTGAATGTTTAAAGTTTTACACTACGGAAGAGTTGATTATTAAATACATAAACTAGCTTTAAAGGAGATTTAAAGCATTCAGTACATCGCATCATAAAATTATAAAAATTATCAGAGATACATATTTTCAGAAGACATAGCGTACAGCCAGGTGTTTCGTTTCCGCTAAATGCATACGTATGAACTCGCAGAAAGATATTGAAATGGAAATAAAACGCTAACTCGGAAGCTATTTGTAATTATTTTACAGTTTTAAATAATACTTATTTTCTAGCTGAAATTTTTACAAACAGAAAAGTCGTCTCTAAAAATTTTAATTACGCTTTGATAATTTTGCAACACTATGCAATTATGTAACGATATTTATTAACACCATAGACCATATATCAGAGTATTTTTACAGGACTACTTTGCTGTCAGTTAATGTATTTAGTAACAAAATATCCCGATACTACTTTTTACATAATCTGTCATCAAAAGTGTTTTTTACACTTGACACTAATATATCCTTATTTACAATTACAAAAATCTTATGCTGCTTTATATAATAGAATTATAAATACAGTTGACCTTTGACCGATCACTCACGAATCGATTTATTCAATTTGTCTAAAGTTTTTATCATGACAAATAATGAGATTGAAAGAAATTGAAAAGACCTGTGTTACTCATAGACTGTTAATTGTAGTCAATTTAGCAGTTAAGTTATTAAATGATAAATAATAAGAAAAAGATGCAAGAAAGAGATAGACAAATGAAGAATATAGAAAGATATCTTTCATTTATTATCGTAATCTTCAAAACTATCCGTATTCTTAGCCATTTAATGAGTAAATAGTATAAATAATGTATGTTTTCTCTTCTTTATTACTTTCAAGCAGATTTCTTTTTTAATTATGGGAAATATTTTGTGTTTGACTAATTACTAATGATATTAATAGATAATTAAAAGCAGATATAATGTTAACATTTAAGAGCAGTTTTACCAAAGACAAATACACTTATCGTTCAGTCAGTTAATAAATTTTAAAAGACAATATTATGTATTGTGTATAACCAACGTTGTGTATAAAAGTTAATTTGTTTAATAATGGTTTTTTTTAATTTACTTTACTGTAAGAACACAATATTTTATTAATATCATAGAAACTAAACCCTTTGATAAATAACAGATTATTGTAGATTCACTTTTAAGGAGTAAAAAGCTACAGACGAGAAGTCATCACGTGTTTAAATCCCGCATTATTCAAAAGTTAAATATAGTTTTCAATATTTTGAATATCTTAGTGCTAATCATGTGATGCACCTATTTGTTTCTGCAGAAAGCATTCTTAGTAATAAATGTGTGTATGTTATTTATTATAAATTTTAGATACACAGGTTTATGTTGCATTACAACATAGACGGCTAATGAGTGTATGTATATCAGAAAATGTATCGCACTAACTGTAGTACATCACTTTTGTATGCTTGTTATCCATATTTTCTCCATATTTGTTAACCCATTAACCGAATCATCCTTTAACCAGAAATTTCTGGTGAAAATCTCTTTCGAATAATTACAAAACTAAAAGTTCATAAAAATAAATCTGTTTTAGTTAACAAAAGCGAAGATTTGTTTCACCATTAAATATTATAACGACTATAATATACGTATATCGGATATCTTATATATTACATAGATAAATATAGATAACTCATTTACCTTAGTTAGTAGGTTAAACCGGGAGAAAATATTTGCTGATAAACATTTTTGCCCTATTGTTAGTATCGTATCATCCCTTACTAAACGTTGTTGGAGCGTAGCTAAGTTGGAAGAGAGCAGGGACGATTAATCATGGTCTTGCCGAAACGAAGCGAGAATCTGCTGAATGTATACCTAACATGGCGCAACATGTATTTCTTGCCTCTGAGAGTGCGGTTTTTCGATAGAGTGAATCTTCACGGTGAAGATTCATTGAGAAAAAAAAGAAAGGAGAACCGAAAGAATTAAAATGGTCGATATATAAAAGAGCAAAACGAACGAATGAAGTATTCGATCCGCGTTTCGTTCGAAATTGGCCGATACGGTTTGATAATGCAGAAAGAATCAAAGAGGAGCAAAGGCAGTCGATAAGAAGATTGCGACGTCACTTAAATAAATTTCTTTTAGTGGTTTTTGATATTGTATGATATATCCAAATCGCATGATACCGATAAAGTAAAAAAAAAAAAAAATCGATAAGTAGAAAATTGTAGATAAAATTGAAAGAGTATTTTATTTTATGGCAATTTTATAATTTTTCATCAGATTGAATAATCGAATAATTTATAATTTGTAAACTTTACCCGTAAAGTCTCATTTGTTTTATTAACAAACTTGTTATTGCTACGCAAAGATATTTATTAATACTAACAATTAGTGAGTTGTAAAATTTCGCTAACAATACTGATTGAATTGTGCAAGACAGCCCTGACCATGTAAAAATATACCTTTTCTATTGTCACTTAATTGTCGATAAAGTAAAAGTAGTTTTTTTTTTTATATAAGACTCTATTTTGATTCAAAATTGCACTTCAGAAAAATGTAAATAATGTTGGTTGATACAGTAGAATTTCTCTCTTTATTTATCTGAACGATTTTGATTTTAATTAATGCCCCGTTTACTGAATTACCGATTAAATTTATTTATCTGAGCATAAATTGAACCCATTGAACGAAAAATCACAGTTATTTTCTGTAAAATCGTTGTTTCTCATTCGATAAATATTCAAAGAGGATACAAATAATGAAAAGCTTTACTTATACATTTATTTTATATTAATAAATTTGTAGCATCATATTCTTGTAGTCAGGAATATCTCAAAATACAGTCTGTTATTAGAACTGTTTTTTTTTTTAATGACTGTTGCAAGTAATTTCTACAGATATTTATAGTGTATTTTAATAGTGATAATTCACATTTTAAGACAAAATCTGGTAAAAGCAGAGTCTCCATATTTTTGAACAAATACATATACATTCTTTTATGTGATTGTCGCGAAGTGTACAAGAACAAGAAACATAGTTGGCTTTGGAGAAGACATTGTTTATTTCGTGACCGTTGCAGAACCGCGAAGAAGGTTACTCGTTTGTTTCCTTTTATTGGGCTGGATCATCGCCGGCACCTTTGATGCTGGTACCCGAATTATGTATCATTTCGATGAAAATGGAAAGATTATAACTACGAAGAAGGCAGAGAAAGAGGAAAGAAATAAAACGGTAGTTCTGTGACACTTTATGTTACCGGATTCTTGTCTTACCGGTCTATTAAAATATAATGTTATTTTCTCCAAAAAACGTTACATCTTAAGGCTTCTTTGTTATCTGAAAGAAATTATACTGTGTCCAATGTTAATGGACAAAATTCAACCAGATAAGATATTCGCGGTATAAGACATTAAAATACTTTATTACTTTATTTTGTTGTTGCTCCTATTTGATACTCGCTACTTTACGCTTCTTTTATGTTGTTTTTACCGACTAACCGTTCCACTGTGCCTCCTATCGCAGTGTTTTTTAACAGCAATAGTTGTGGGTAAGAAAATACGTTCCAAAGTATGGCGATTACAAACGCATGAAAAACATGTGCACGAACAATTGCGATAAGATTTTGAACAAAAGTGAAATATGTATCTTAGTGTATAGATACATATATGAATTTAATTGTAATTCTGATTTAATTTATCAATTTATCATTATGATTTTTTTAATGGAAATAATAAAGAATAAAGTAAGAAGAAATAAAAAATTAGCCTTTGATTTTTACAGACAAGTGTGAAATTTACTATATGGTGTAAATTAATGAATAAAATGTCTTTATTAGTTGAACACTCTAGTGTTAAATATTCTAGAATATTTGATTTTCTGAAATACAAGCACTTATTAATTTCAGTCGCCATAATTATTCTTTAAAAGATTCTGCAATTTTCTTTTTGAAATACAATTTATTTCGCTTTAAAAAATCATTGGTCCTTTCTGCTTTTTAATACTAATCTAGGTAATGTACCAGTTTTAAGAGAAATTACGCAATACAAACTGCTATGTTATATAATACAATTTTATCGTTATATTCAATGTGATTTTAGCTTACGATATAAAATATATAGAAGAATAAGGAATCAATATGTCTGAAAATTATTAAATACGAGGTACTGACTAATTTTCAAAGATTAGTTGGTGAAGTGGAGAGAAGTTGAATATAAAAGTATTATTACTGTAATTTAAAATGTAATGTATATTATGCAAAGTATTAATTCATTTTTGTAGAAATGCTTTGAAATTAATTACATAAGTATGTAAATATATACTAAATATATGCAATACATTGTGATTACATACAATTGGTGTTAAAAAGTTTAGATTTTAAAATAATCTTTCCGGTTCCAAGATCGAGTGACAATAGCAATAACTCTACACTGATTCAGATACCATAATTCACAATTATAATTTACAGTTAATTCACAGTTAATAATATTCTGATTTCAATATAATCCATAATAGCTACCTATTTATGTAATAGTTTAATTTATAATATGTAATAGTTTCATAATTATACAATCAGTACAAATAGAACAAACTCTAAAAAAGCTACAAGGGCCAAGGCCAAGTATGTGCTATATGTATCGATCGAATTATATATATACATTACATATGAAAAATATAGTTTAAAAATATAAAGTTCAGGTTTCTCTTACATTAGAATAAAGCAAATTTACCAAAGAACTAAATGTAAATAAGAATTTATTTATTAAAGCAGTCCTGAATTTTATATTTTTAAATTCTTTACGATGCATTTGACGATACATCTGAAAACATTTGCGAGACGCATTATCGTTCGGTCAGAATAAAACTGAAAGCGACTTATTTGACTTTATTAACATCTAATTATCGTTGCGACCTTCGCCATTTCATCCGATGATTTCCTCATATAGGACAATTTATAATCGTATATTAGACTGTATATTAGATACTTTGCGGTTAATAATTTATCTGTACCTCCTGTGTAAGTTTCCAACTCTCGGCTTGTAAATGCTGTACTTTTTCAACGAGTAAACTAACTGCTTAATTGGATTCTGTGAATCTTCGTTTTCCTCGATACGCGAATAACGGGTCAGACCCGAAATATTCTCTGGTCGCTGGGCGATGATCAGTGCTAACACGCTGATTTGCGACGACTGCACGTTGCCAGTCGAATTCGTTGCCAAGCTCTTCTTCGTTGCCACAGTTGATATCTTTTTTCACAATAAATCAATCTTTTTATTGCACTATTGCTCATCCTCGTACTATCGAATCGTCTAAAGTCGTCGTGCTCGTGAAAGACGCCTTTAGCGAAAGTACGAAACTACCAAAGCTCAAATGCTCCTGCTTCGGTCAATAGAAGAACCAGAAATAAAATAAAAATGCCACACGTTCGTGGGTTTAACGTATCTTACGTACTGTGAATACTTAAGTTGAACAATACTGAATCCTACGACGACGGACTAGTATTGCTTGTTGATTGGCTATGCTTCAGAATTATAATGTATGATTACTGTGCAAAAGTCTGCGGCAATAATAGCAACAACGACAACTTGCATAATCTCTTTTTTCTGTAGATCTTTCTGTAGATTTTTAGCTCGGATATAGTCACAGTTGCGTTCTATAGATACGAAAAAAGAAACTACTTGTGAGAAACTGTTATGCTATGTAGTTACACATTGTTCGTAATATATGTAGACATATATGTACGTACAGGTCACATATGCTTAATATTCAATAGGTTTCAGATTTCGGCCGAAAGTTCTGTTAAAGCCGCTGCTACAGCCTCTCTAAATACATACTTGACAATACTTTTCTTTGGTTGTATCTTGTGCACTAGTATCTTTTCGATAAACCACTGTCTGCCGTTTCTATTAACCATTCATAAATTCTGGCAGGAAGCTTTTATTATGCAAGTATCGAACATCGCGTTTAGCTTTCCTGTATCTTGACATTCATGCTATCTTTTCTCATTGATGCTACTGTCTATCTCTTGATACATGTTTCTTTCCTTAAGACGAATTTTCTCAGTTTTTTTTTTTTTTTAATTTTTAAACGAACAGTGAAATTACTGTATATAGACGATGCCAGTTCTTAATGTTATAATAACGTAATATCAGTTAATGGAAATTTTCAGGATACTTTTTCATATGGTATATATTATTAAACAGAAATGACAATAATTAAACACCATGTGTTTAATGTGGCAACATTTGATTGAACGGTTCGGTTGTATAGCCTATCGGTGTTTTTATCATTACCAGGTATTTCAGTGAAAGGTAAAGTTGTTCAATTAAGCGGTTTTTCGTCTAGCTGGAAGTAAATGAATTTGTACAATTAAAAAAATATATCTAGATAACACTATTTGCCATCATCTCGGTTGATGAAGTTTGAACCGCGACCTTTTGGGTTGTCAATTGAGTAGACTTAACGTAAATAATCAACGCAATGCAATGACACTGATGCGACGAATAAACTTCATGTATAGATATCGTAATTGAACGAGATTTTTATTATAATCTTTTATAATCTTTTATACATTTTGTATTATTTATAACATTTTATAAATACCACTATCATTGTATTTTTAAAACAAAGTAATCTTTTACGTAATACACGTATCGATCGTGGAACACGCCACAATCTTTCGGAACTTTTTATTCTAAAAGATATATTCTCTTTTTTTCGGTATAACTCCTAGTAGCTGTCGCAGATAGTAAAACATTAATCTGATTATTTGTGACACCACCTCACTTACTATCTACAAAAATTCTGTCTTTTTTCATGTTGCAGAATGTGAAACTCCAATTGGATAGGAACGTACGGTACCGAGGATCGATTCTCCGCACCTCGAACGAATAATACATGTAATGTACATCCTTTCGACAAGCACAAAATATTAGAAGATTAACGAATCCGCAGACTAGCGTAGAGCTGTGCTTAGAACATCTCTTCGAAATTATACTTTCTGACGAGAAGACTTCGAATCGAGGTCACCTATGTACCGTGAAGAGAACGAGCAAAACAGAACCGCAAACCTGGTTCCCCAGCAGTCAAATGGTGCAAACACGTTTGAGCATCTGGAACATTCGCAGGACAGCATGGAAAACGGGGACGAGGTGGTTTCCACACGAGTCCAAACGGACGCATTGTCGTCCACTAACAGCACGCCAAGACCACGTGCACCACGAAATTGTGCCCGATGTCGCAATCATCGGCTGAAGATCACTCTAAAATCGCACAAGAGGTACTGCAAGTATCGTTATTGTAACTGTGAGAAGTGCAAGATCACAGCCGATCGGCAACGAGTGATGGCACAGCAGACAAAGCTAAGAAGACAACTGGCGCAGGACGAAGTCAAAGTTAGAGCGGCGGAAGAGGTTAGTCTTTTTCTTTTTCTTTTTCTTTGTAAATACACTGGCGAGCATATAGATAGCAATAATTCTGTTTTCATAATTTGTATAAAATATGTACTATTTATTCCTAAAGTAATATTATTACACTATAAAGTAAAATATTTGCAAAACTGTAGTAACTAACTAGTCAAATAATAAGAAGGTGTTATAGGAGAAAATATATCTGAAATGTATGAACAAAAAATTATTTGCTTTATTGTTAGAAAGTATTTATTTACACCTATTTATATGCTTGCTAAGTATCTTTGTAAAAATTTTTTGTTACTCATATTAGCGAGATGCTTTTATTTTTTTTGAGATTTCTTAACATAGATAGTTTTTGAATACTTTACGAATTCTATGAATATCTCTTCTATAAATTTTATGCTATGTACACTATGAAAATATCTCTTTTATAAATTTTACGAATTCTATGAGAATTCATCAATATTTGTGTATCTGTACAAATTAATTGAATATCTATACAAATTAAGATAAAATGCAGTCAATTCTTCTTAGATAGAATTATGTATTTGATATTTACGAGTTCTGCTCAGTTGAGAGTCGAAATGTATTTAATGGCTCTGATCGGAATTTCGAAATTTATAGGTTTCCTATTGTCTTTATAATTTTGTGTTATTGGAGTAGATTTAGGATTTTAGATCTTTCACTACGCAGAATTGTATCGATATCCATATATTTCAATATTTTGTGTGTTATTAAATTGTAGAAATTGAAGAAGACGAAAGTTTGGAGATCATATGAAACAGTAGGTACATTTTTAATTTACATATTAGAAATACGTACAGAATTTAAAATTTACGTTATTATTTAAGATATAAAAACATCAATTTTTTATGTCTGCTTTCTACAATATAATAAACAGTATGTACTTGGTCACAATGTAAATTGAATGTTATACATATATCTATACATGCAATATCTTTTATTTACTTAGTATGTGAATATATCTATTAACCGCTATATATATATAAAGAAAATTAAAATTTTCCTAGTTATAACTATGATAAAATTAATTGCAGCTTCATTAATATCATCTAATTAATAGTATTATATATAACACTTGAAATAAAAGTTTCATGCGATGTTTTATAATATTTGAATAAAGGTGGAATTTTCATTTAATCACATATGAAAATGCAACTTAAAATCATATATAAATAGCAACTATTTTATAGAAAATTTATTTTAGAAATATTAACTAATACTTAATTTTGGTCTTTCTCTATTAAAAAGATTGCACAAAGTGACAAACTTACGGCAAATTTAAACAATTTAAAAGAAATTGAAGAAAAGTATTTTTTAATTTTCCTGATCAAAATTAATCATTTTTATCAATAATTCTGTAAATAGCTGTATTTATATATATTTCCGTGTTTTCATCTTGCTTCATATACAATAACATTCAAGACACCGCGTTCCATTTGAAATTGATGGATAGAAGGTATCGTTACTTCACATTCTCGTTTCACTTTTCCCGCCCAGACGTTCTAACTGTTATCACGTCTGACAAAGCGAATAGGCCAGATTGTATAAATCTCACGGAAAGTGTATGCCTTTCAGAAATAAATCATCTGATTAAGGAGTACACCATTGGTCTGAACCTTGGAAACGTTGATTTGTAATCGCTGATACTGTAATTGCACGAATAAAATTGCGAGAGGCTATGATTATTTCGTATTTCATCACGCTCTTAACACCGGGTTAGGATACTTGTAATACAAGGAAAATTGCTATTATAGCTCTCCTGTATAGCTCTCAGCTGCTATAATTTCAAACAAGCCGCTTGTATCTTGTCAACCTCCGATCGTAATTGATCTTTTCTTAACAGGTGGATCCACTGCCATTTGGTGCAGAAAACGATCGAGTTTCGTCTATTCCTCAGCCAGCTATAAGTATCGAGGGTAGTTACGATAGCAGCAGTGGCGATTCACCGGTCAGCAGTCACGGTAGCAACGGCATACACACTGGTTTTGGTGGTGTCATCAGTATTCCTCCTTCCAGAAAATTACCGCCGATGCATCCTCATGCCGCAACGATCTCTCACTTGCCGCAGTCGCTAACCAGTGAGTAGTAATAATCTTCCTACTATTATTTTATCTTATGAGCATGCATATCGGTATCACGTACAATGAATTAGTTCCTGATATTCTGTATATTGTATCAATGATATCAATGTATTTTGCTATAAACTTGCTTTCAAATAGAATATGGTTAGAACGATGTGCGTAGAATTTGATATCAGACATTTATAGAGGTGACTACATTGCAAAATATTACTGCAATATATTTTACTAAGAATAAACTGCATTTTAAGTTTTTTGTATAATAAAACCGCAAACTTCTTTAATGAAGCTTTAAAAATTTCATTAAATATCACGCAAGCGCGTAATAATCAAGGACTATTGTTTGAGAAGCTCGTTTCGCCAATTCATTCGTTCGTCAGCATCTTCCGAATCGCAGAACATAAATTAAATTAACACGATATTTACAATACGGGATCGTAGTATGGTTGACCCTCCATCTGCATTACTGGGTCATTCTCGAGCAGTAATTTAAAATAATTTTTCATTTTTTTGATATTTTTGTTTAAATTTCGCTCTGCTTAAGAAATATAAGGTAAGACGAAAAAATAAAACCTATTGGATGATATTCTAGAAACTTGGAAAAATATTCAAGAATTTTTGTGGATTTTTTAAAACATAAAATCCTAAAAGAGACTGCATGAACTTAAACGAACCAGTATGCAAATGGTGTCAGTAAAAATAAGATTACAGACGAAGGGGATGAGTAAGAGAAGGATACATTTCATACGCATGCTCATAACCTATTTACTTCGATGTACTTGCCTGTTGATGAATATACATGTAATGTGTACGTAGATATATACACATTGAAAACCGGGATTACCTACCTGTTGCTTGCGTTGACTTTTAGCTATGACTTTTAGCTCCCCTCTGCTTCACCTATGAAACTCACCCTCCATACATGGAGCAATCAGTCTCTGTTGTTTTCATTATCTCGAGCTCAATAATAAGATTGGGGGCATTACTATTATACATACTATCACATATCTTGTTTCATGAAACGTTAAATTTGTTTATACACGAGTATACATTAGTATACATTATATTGAAAGTGATGGATTTCAATCCCATTAAATTATTCCAAATTCCATTAAACACATTAGCACATTACTGGTTTAAATTGTATGGGGTGTTTTCTTTGTTCCGAGTTTCTTTAAATCTTTTACATTAAAATAAAAATAAAAGTCCCTTAATACATTTTTTTATACGGTTTTGATCATTCTGTTGTGCTTCAAGTAATTTCCTTAATCATGATAGCGTTTTACTAATATTTAAATTATATTCAAAACAGTAAACGATCATTTTTCTTGACAAATTGCATAGAAGTAGAAATTTCGTTGATAAATTATTAGCCGCAGATTATTTTAAAGTAGCTATAAATCAGACTGTTTCTACGTATTTTAAAACGCACATACACACCGATCGCTTATATTATTGCTAATTGTATCCTCATGTTCATTCATTGCGTGGCTGTTGATTAATTTGTTTTTCAATCTGACTTTTCAAATATTCGTAATTCTTACCTAATAAGTAAAATCTATTCTTGGGTAAAGGAGAGATAATTAAATAAATGAACTAAATCATAAATTTAATTTGCATTTTATGTTTGATATATTTTAATTTCTATATTTATTATATCGTTGTATCTATTTTATTGATCTTAATTACATTTAAAATAAATCTGATTGTTTTGTAAAAGATGTTATGAAGAAGTAATGAAGACATTTTATTACTTGAGAGGATGCATAAAGTGTGAATCATTTACTGGTTAAAGAGCAATTGGTACTTTCTCATTGCTACTTTCACATATTTGTACCGCGTGCTTTTGATAGGTAATCTTATTTCTCTTAAAACAGTGTACGTACATACTACTTACAAAGTATAGATGTTCAGATAGTTTGAAACTACTACAATTGAAAACAATCTCAACGGCTTTCTAATATCTCGCAGTTTCAACGTGTCAATCTTTAACCATTTCAAACTAGCACTAAAACGAAATAATTGTAAAAAAATTAACGACTAGATAAGGAGACCTCCCTTGTTGGAAGACTTTGAAACAAAGACCAGTATTCAGTAGTCGTTGTCAGAAGACTATTACTTAGCTGTGTATGCATATACGAGCTATTATATCGATTGCAATTACCGTATAAAATATTATTTGAAGACGTTCAGTTAATGAAAGATCATTATTCTTCTCGAACACAATTCGACCACTATACTTCACTTCCTCGAATCGAACGTTTGTTACTGATTACCTATAGCTTTCGCGTCTTACGACTTTGACCGACGTCATCTTAACGACGAGAGACATAAAACGGACCAACTGGAGGAAGAATATTCTTATGGACCGAATCTTCAACGACATAACTTCAAACAGACTACTTATTAACTCCGTTTTACAAATGAACAAGCTTTTAGAGCGCAAATTTGAGATAGAGTAATCGGTGGATCTGAGTTTATAAATTAAACGGTTCATAACGCAAACGATTCTTGTCCATGTTTGATTGTAAAAGCAGAATAACGTTTTGTAGCATCTTTAATTTTTCTTCGATAGGTTTCACTATTGAAGAGTTCGCGGTAATAAAGAGACCCAAAGGAAACTCCAATATTTAAATACATATTCTGTAGATAATTTATTATAATATCGATTTGAACCTTGTTGTGAGTCTTGTTTCTGAATACTAGAATAGGTTTTTGTAAAAAATCGAAAAATTTGGCAAGAGCCATGTTCATTGAAATACGATTCTCTTTAATTGTTAACGAGCTTTTCTAACGTGTTGTGACAAAATTATAACACGTGTCCTTCCACGCATATGCGATCATTTTTAAGTAATGATGTTAGAAAGTTGAGAAATTTATGATCGAAAGTGATCTTCGATTCGGAGATTCGGTGGCTCTAATTTGAACAAAAGCCTCGGAACGCTGGGTATAACCGAACGAACGTACTTATAACGTCGTTCACAGTGATCCCAACGAAATTCAAGCCACTCTTTCACTTGACAACCCGACCGAATGTTAACCCTGGGTTTACGAGCGTCCCCATTGGATGGTGAGTCGTTCGAAGCCGGCTAATATAATACGAACTTATAACCAAAGCCGAAACCTGGGAGCTCGCTCTTGCTTTTACGATCTGGCTCGTTTTTAAAAGTTATCGTTATTTTGCTCGCTTTCGGATGAAATAGTTTGTTCACGGACGTAAACGGTTCGAAGGAGGTTAAAGTCTGCGTGCGGACAAACCACACTAAAGTCGAATTGACGCGCCACCGGTTTGTTCCGATCTGTCTAGACGGATCTCAGCACGCGTCCCCTCACAATATCTCAACGAGATAATGCATGGACATGATGCTAAAATTTTTTACGAGTTTGAAACAACAATCAGCTACTCGTAACTAAATTATTTCCTTTCAATGTTGTACGTCCGTTCATTCGTGAAGAAACTCCGATGTATGTTTTCTTTACCTGTGTACATTTATAGATACTGCGTTCTGTTTTACTTCAGCTACCGATGAAACTAACGGCCAATTTTGTTTCAGTAAGGTTGTTTTACTTATCGAGCTACGTTCTGATAAAATGAAATGAATCCTTATTAGAAATAAATTCAAAATACGGGCTTGATTAGAATTGCTTTCTTATAAGGAATGATAAATATCGCTATCATATTCTTTTGCTGTGATCGCCGTATAACACCGAAATTAGAAATCTATTACTTTTTCTCTGTGTTATCAATGCGATTTCGTTTATATCCCTCTTACAACCGGCATTACGGTAAAAGTACAGTCTGTCACACAAGAGCGTGTCTGCGATATTTCTGTAAATATTTATATATTTGTAAAAAAATTTATATGAATTGAATCTACATCTAAAACACTAATACGCTATTACAGTAGGGTGTCCAATCTCCTCCATTAGCGATTATAGCTTGACATCGTTTCGGCATACTCTCGACTAATTTTTGAGCGTAGGATTCTGGTAACGACCTCCATATCTTTCGAATGTGATGTACAAGTGTTCTTATTTTTGTGATACGTCTTCCTCTCAGCTTGCCTAATAGGACACCATGCCCAAAACGAAGATTCATCAGTGAATATTATATTACTCCAATCACGATCTCTGTTTTCATTCGCCCATGCCAGACAATTTTCGACGTTTCGCGTACGCGGCACTCATATTAAAAAGCTCTGTTCCTTTCACTGTTTCAAATGAAACTGAAAGGTATTCAGCAACGCGTATTAGAGAAGTTTTCGTTTGTTTACATTCTTTTTATCTCATTCTGATTAGGTGTCAGGTTTCGCAGATATCGCAGACACGCTCTTGTGTGACAGACTGTATCACGACAAATAATACAACAGATCGTTTCAAACTTTGTGAAACTAGCTACATATATAAAAGATTCGTGACTATTCCGGCCCCTCTGATAATTACTAATGATACAATTTTTCTTTGATCTATGTCGTTGTTCCGTGGTCCTTGCATGGGACCCGGCCGATCCAAATTTTACGGTAGTCGTTCTCATAAAGAGTCATAAATCTGTTAATTGATTTCCAACTGACGCGTTTCCACGGATCCGCGATGATGAAATTAATACAAAGAGAACGGCATCACAGTATCTTTAGTTGGTAATGGAAAAGTGACATGGATCCAGCGATATCATGAAAAGTTGGGTAGAAGCGAACGGAGCATAGGGAATCGTTCCTTTAGCACAGGGGTGATCATAGCGAGTATATGGGGTTGTAAAGTCAGTCTTTACGAGCTTGCACTTTGAAGGCATCGAGCACGGACTTTTAATAACGCGTGACTCGTTGTTACGCCGGAGAAGGATATGTTTGGTGAAAACGTAACGTCAATTCGCCAACTGTACGTGTACAGAGGACGTTGCGCTGTCGCCATTTTGAATCCCATGTGAAGTCGTGCGTCTCGGCCATCTGACGCGTGACACTTGCATCTTGCAACTGCCTGTTCTCATAGTTACTTTTCCTTTCTCAAGGGTCTTTTATAAATATTCTACCTTTCCTTCTCTACTTCACAAGACACGCATTCGTCCAGTA
Organism: Bombus campestris; assembly: GCA_905333015.3. Taxonomy (NCBI): domain Eukaryota; kingdom Metazoa; phylum Arthropoda; class Insecta; order Hymenoptera; family Apidae; genus Bombus; species Bombus campestris. The sequence continues at coordinate 10,838,808 of HG995132.1, forward strand.
AGCACGTTGAAAAGCATTTCGTAAAAACCCGTGAACTTCATTGAGAATATTTCTACTTTTAATAGATAATAATAAGAGTCTTTTTCATTTTAGGTATGAGGCGCCATAGAGATAGTAACTTTTACGTTTGTTTTACCGAATAAGCATGTCAAAGTAGATTCTATTTATGAAACAGAGCTTTTATCACATCCCATCATGAATTACAGGTGACCCACGCGACACGAAATATATGGAATATTTTAAAGCGGGCCGTAAGCAAAATTTATTCGCTCGTGATAATATTTTACAAGCGAGATAATTTCTGTATCGAGTAATTAGTAGTTCCGTGCGTGCTGAGGGACTTGTGAAATGCAAGAAAGAAAAAGGCGTAGTATGGGGGAAGTAACGTACGATCTTCATAGGCAGCTAGCCCGAGTTTAATCTGTCAATAAAATCAGAGCATGGTTTTTAACGTACAGCAAGCGTTTGATCGATTGTAGTAAAGATTAATGTTCAGAACTAGATCGTGCAAGATCTAGTTGATTGCTTAGCAAGAAATATTAATTCTTCGAATAACATACACGATTTCCACAAGGATAACGCTCGTGATAATAGGACGGATTTAATGCCTTTTTTTTTAATGCTTCCGTCTTCGTGTACATGTTTCTTCCAGTATGTTCCAACCATCGTCTTACGATGCTGCCGATCGTGCGGCACATTAGCATAATGCAATTAGGAGACCATAATATATACGTAATATAGACATACATGTAAGATGTTATGTTTGTCGAATATATGTGTATCAAACATATTCAAACTCAATCTTCTCCAAGGTAAGATTTAAATCGCAAAACTTTTATGCTATATTTGAGAATGTAAAATAACTTTTGCCGATTCTATAATCCTGTGTAGCTAAGAATTATGAATTTCGAAAGATTTGAAAATTCGCGTTATGTTTGACAAATTTTCAAACTCGATTTTTTTGACAATAGAATTTCCAATGCGATTCAGTTATTCTTGATTTCCCCTTAGTTTAGAATGCTCGAATAATTTCATTTGTACTACGATGTACAATTTACGATCGTTCTAATATCCATGGGAAACGTGAAACACGAGTTTACGCTCGAGTTACCATCTTTCTAAGAATACGAGTTCGATAATCGAAGTAGAACGGTTTTGTGGTTTGTTTAAAAGAAAAAATTTCACTTTTGTCACGAAACGCTTGAAATTTTTATGACTTAGGACCTTCGCTCGTAACAGTCACCTTCTCGAAATCCTAACTCGTAAATCTTTGTATCGGGCCGGAGTCGGCTCCTTTCTTCTTTTTCAGCAACCGCGATCGATGACGTACACATTGACCACTTACAAACTCTCGTCAATTATTACCCTTTTATAGACCTTTGGTACGTTGAACTAAACGCCGAAGGGGTAGCCTCTCTTATTACACGAAATAGCATGGTGCAGTGTTTTCGGGGGTCGTGTGGCACTGTGGGGTAGCATTTACGAGTTTCTTGGGTTACCGTTCTGGTGCGTGGTGTCATGGATACAACTGAGGATAGGTCAGGACATGGAAATCCATCCTAAACACCTTGATCCTCTCGTTTTACTTGTTGAAACGATCGAGGTTGGTTTTTGCTGTAAGTGGTGTGATAAGTCAGTTTTTTGGACAAATTTATTTATCGACGAATGACTCTGTTGCATATCTCTTTGCATAATATCATTCGATTAAAATAATTTATTTATTTTCTCCGTTGTAGAGAAATGTGTTTTATATTTCAGGATGTAAAACATCTTACGTAAAATAAATTATTTACGTAAATAAAATATTTTATTTAGTTCTTATATTAGTTCAGATGAAAATTCTCCCCTTAAGTAAGGATGTAAATTAATAAACAATAAATGGCATTGTATGTAGATACCTATATTCATAAAAGAGATTAGCGTAGTTAGTCACATAGCGTCTTACCTTGCTCGATGATAGAAAGATTTCTTAATGATTCAAGCACGGAACAAGTTATTGTAATACTCTTACACGAACAAAGAACGCATAAGACGGATTGTTTATGGCTTCATTGTATAAACACTATTAACAACCAATAATTTCACGATTAGTTCGGGGCGAATAATGACTGTTCCTCCCTTCACGCGAAGATACACTGTATAAGGGGAATGCAATTTGTGATTAACACTTCTGTAATATAATTGGTTTGCGTTACGCTATTACTTTGTACAATAAATTGATCGGCGCAGTCTTCACAGATGAATTATTTATTGTTATCGAACAGCTTAGACACCATAACTCCTAGAAGCAAATTTCATAATAAATAGTTAATTTAATTGCTACGAATAATTCCATACTTTCAAAACTAACAGATGCTTAAGTAAGGCAGAATTTTCAACATTTCTCGTATTTTGTTATACATAATACTATAAATCAAGTATCAATGATTTTCAGTATCCGTATATAAATATGTAATGATTATTCTATATACAACATTTCTATTGTTAATAACAAGAATTATGTGAAAATATAAAAGTTCCATTTGTTATGGTAACGGATCGACTGCCTGCGAAATCTCTATAATACAGAACATAACACGTTCCCCGTATGCCATTTTATTGAACTAATCGGTGGCTGTATCAGAAAATGATATCGAATAGTTAGAAAATAGCACTAATAATTGATAAAATAATGCAATGCAATTGATTACACATTGCACCATTGCACTTTAGAAGAAAAGCATTATCCTACGAATATAGTACTCTTTGAATCACTCATCTTTCCACTTTGACATTTTTCTGTAATTCCACTGGTAACGAAGTCATAACATGAAACAGTTACGTAGATCACCCCTGTATACATAGTATAATAAAGAATAATACTTATTCTTTAACACTTTGATGATACCCTCTAACAAAGATGACAACGACTTTATCGGAATCATATTCAATTTTAATACTCAACGCGCTATCGATCAAGTCCGTATTTTCTACAATGTTATTTCTAGTTTGATATCTAACAGATACTTTGTATCCTTTTACATCAGGTTTCATTGCATTTTGACGGACAATAAACGAAGCTATAAGTACGCTATAACGTTACTAATTCTGCGATATGTTTCTTAAATATATTGCGCTTATCGAGTTGATGTATAAATTACAGAACAGTATGAATACCTATTTTGTGAAAAAGTATGTAGAAACTTTCACGATTTTAATATTATGCATGCGTTTCAATATATCAAATGCACGCGTATTCAGCGTGTTATGATTGTCACCTTCGGTTTAAAACTTGTACATTCGATGCGCATTGTTTTACAGTAGCAATTATTCAGTTTTTATTATTATTGCAGTTTTTAGCTTTCGTAGCAACGTTCCCGATTTGATACCTACTACATATAATGCTAGCCAAACGTCGTAACTGAGGAAAAGGCAGTTTCACAAACGTAATTGATTAGAAATTAGAAAGTAACTCTATAAAACTGTGGCAGCTACTTGGGAAAGTAATTTTAGTCACTGTCGACCACAAGTCATTGAAACAGTTCAGCAATTTCAATTTATAATACTTTCATAATATTTTGATACGTTAGATAATTAAATAGCTATGACACGTTCGCATTAGTATGGTTTTGTTAATAATTTGTAGGTATGAAATTGCATATATCATAGTATTTTAACGAAATACATTTATTTTTGTGTTATTAATATGTTCCAGTAGAGAGAATTATATTTATATTTGAATGAATTTAAGAAAGAGGATCAACGTTGTTACAAATAAACTATGAAAGATCATTTCTACAATTCTACAAAACTGATATATACTAAAGTTTAATTTTTCTCTATAATTTACACTTGTATTTCTTATATTCTTAATGTCATATTCATCCAATTACCTGATTTAATCGCTACAGCTTGCATTTTATGAAAATATCAGACAATTAAGTGTTAATAGATCTACTTTCAGCTTCCCATTTCGTTTTACACATCGATATTTTTACTATTTTTAGACTGCTTTTTACTTACTCTCAAGCATATATAGACCAACATTAAATATTTCAACGCGCTTTATATTTTCTCTAACGTAGGTAGTTTAACTCGAACACATATTCTGGCAATATGAATATAGTGTAAAGTTATAAGTAGGAATTAAAAGTTCAAACATAAGCATCTATCTCTCCATCTATATATATAAGCGTCTATCTTTCTCGTGGGCCAAGTTTTCTCGTTAACGTCGGTGCCACTTTCACGAATTACCCCAAATGCCGAAGAAATTATTCGTTGCCGCATATATTGCATCTCTGTGACGCGTAAATTCGATAGAAAGTTCTTTTATGCAGAGATGATCTCTTTTAATGTTTAGACTTCGTTTGTCTGCAACCACTTTTCCCCATTTCCTACGGATTTTAGTCCGCGTTCCACGAAAACGTCCGGCTTCTAACCTGGGCTATCCCAGGGATTCAGTTTATATCCGTAGACTCTACGAGGTTTTATTATGCCTCCCTTTCTCTTTCCCTCGGCCGACGCGACGCATTGTTACGTCACCCTCCGATCCTCTTAAACGATCTTCCCACTATCGCTGATTGAAAGTTAATATATTTATTCTTTATACGTTTTGACAATTATGAGCGAAGGATTTATCGTATTTACGCGATGGCGATTGTTCACTCCTTGTTAATACTTTCAGGGCGGAATCTTTTAGCTTGCGAGAGAAACTTCTTTTTTTTTATTAATTATCAACAATAGACACATATCTCTTCAGGTGGTTTCGTAAAGAAGACATAATATATTTTAAAATTTGACAGTGGCTTTATTGGAAACAAATACGTTTATCGGTCAATTAATTAATCACTCGCTAGAGTACAATGTTGCGTTCAGGTCAAAGAGATAATATTCGATTGAAATATAAATTGAGATTTCTTATTTTCAAGCGTCACTTTTCTAATACATACGTGCTATTTGATAATAATAAATGGTTACCGCTTATTTTCTGTTATATTTTTGCGCTTTTGCGCATTTTTCAACATTTCTGTATATTTACATCTATATTCTATCACTCTTTTCCAACGAAGCTTCCTGAAACAATTTTCTTTTAGAAAGAAAAGGCAGTAATTGTTCATGAAGTTATTTAATTTTATTTCCAGTTCGCTTTATTTGGACGTAAATAAATGTTGAATTTTATACTTTAAGATTCTCTATGATATATAGGTAATATCTGTAGAAACAGTCTTTCCTTCATTTTCACTCAATTCGAAACCTGTACATACCAATCCACTCCATTACATTGCATTTCGTATTGGTGAAAATAAAGTCAAATTACAATTCACATTTGAGGTTTCTGTAACAGCACGTGCCTAACATAAATGCACTGTGCATGCGTGTTGAATCTTTAATCAGCACTACAATCTGTCCAACGAAACGAGACTAGAGACATTCGATTGTCACTGATCGGCAATCAATAGCCGCAGCAATTACGTTTTCTTTATGTCTACTCCTTCGTCTCGTTAGACGGTCTTATAGTTGTAAATGTGAAAGGGAGATAACTCTAGATTAGATTACTCGTTTGATGAACTAATAACAACGTAAACGAACAATCTTATTCGTGGCAAGATTTTTTATAGAAGAAAATATTTTGATAAACAAAGATAGAATAGATAAAATTGGTATTTTAAAAATAATAAATATCCTTTGAATCTCGTTTATAAATTGTACTTATAAACATTTTTTCATACAAATTTTAATATATGTGTGTACCCACATGTATCGAAGAAGATCGTAGTAATAAAAATATTATTTTCAATATATATGCGTTATCGCGTGCGAGTATCATCAGATATTTACTTGATCTTTCTTTTCCCTCATTTTTCCTTTCAGTAAAACAAGGACATTATATAATAATAATAATGATAATAATATCAGAATATCTTGGAATTCGTTTTGCATAATCTTTCCAACTTTTTTCCTTTGAGCGAAATTTTCCGCTTGCTTGACTCGTTTCTAACCGATGATTGACAGGTATACAATACGTGCAACTGCTGGCAAGCTGAGTGCAAAGTGTATAAATAGGTAACTGCAAGTATTTAAATGTAAATAAGAATGCGAAGCAGGTCGAAGTAAAGTAACTGCGGTTACATTTAAAGCTTTCTGTTGCTCGGCTATACAATGTATGTCACATGATGCTACCGCAATTACCAGAAAACTTTGCATTAAAATATCGATTGCATGTGTTTCGTCCATTGCACCGAGGCATACGTCTTTTAATATCAGATCGTTTACGTAAATAGTCCGCTCTAGATACAACTGCGATAAATCCATAAGTACTTATTATATACAGGCGATGAATGTTCATCAAGTTATACTCGTCGAATTGTGTTGACGTCGATTTCTATTCCTTCCAAGACTTTAAAAAGAAACGATTCTATGTTTTGTTCTATGCATAATGCAAATGTTGTTCATAGTATATATATTTTGTTTATTTATATCTTAGCCAATTTAACAAGATTAGGAAGTAATTTAAAACTGTAATAATATACAATGAATCATACAAATATTTTACATTAGTTATATATAAAATATATAAAATTTTATTCATTGTTAAGCTAAACTTAATAATACTGTGTTTTTCTCCACTGAAACTTCAATTAATATGAAAATACTGATAAGAATATATATATATATAGTTAAGTTATACTTGTCTCATGTAAATACAAAAATGCTGCCAAGTATTTGCAAAAGCGATTGAATAAATACATACCTGCAGACTGAAACTAAAATCGAAATACCATTTGAAATATAAATAAATTACTAATGCTTGCTAATCCCTTAGCTTGTAATTTGATTATAACTGATATGAAATATAAACCGATTTCTGGAACAATTAAATATAAGAACATAAATAACGAAGATTAAATTTGTTTTGTACGATATCATTATTTTTATATTTCTCATTAATTTTGTTTCTTTTATTGTGGCAATTCGAATCCCCATGAAGGCACTAGTCTTGCAACAAATTAATTTTAGTCATCTTCTCTAGCCACGAATTTAACGTTGGAAAAAATGTAAGCTAAATTACACGAAGGGACTTAGTAACATTTCTCATACGTCAAGCGTTCGTTTCCTGTCGTGACAAGCTTCGTCGTCTTCGATATCGCATGTTCAGTCAGAAGAATCGATCGATGTTACTAAACGTACTTGGAAATCATCAATACTTAACTGTTCTTGGATTTTTATACGTAAAAAGTGTAGGTTGTTTGATATAATTATATGCATACTATGAAGGGTAAAAGACTGATGATGCATGAGACAGCTTATGACTTTTTTTTAGTATATATGTATATATTAGAAAAATATACGATATAATAGAAAAGATAAGGGACATTAATGTTTTGAGACTCTTGCATTATTAAAATCTATTTTGAATCGTTAATGTCTCTCTAATGCTATATAGCAAGATATAATTTTAATTAATTAATTTTTTTGCCATCCATAGCAATATTTTCTTCCTAAACTCACTCTCTCTCTCTCTCTCTCTCTCTCTCTCTCTCTCTCTCTCTCTCTCTCTCTCTCGATTTATCTTGATCTTAAGAAAATGTGAAAAATTTGACATTTATAGTAGAGGGATTGTCTATTAATAGACGTAAATATAGTTTTTCACTCTCTTGTTAAAAGCAAATTAGTATCATACAGAGCTTTCTACTTGTTGTATATCGAAGGTGACATTAAAATTTCAATTACTTAACAACTGTAGCTAAATATAGTACACTAGGATATTCCTAGACTGACATTGTAACGAATATGTATAACTTTGTCTTTCTCTGTTTCTTCAGATGAAACTGTCGTGCCAATTAAATTAACCCTTTGGCAGTGTAACAAAATAACGGAGAATTTAAAATGCATGACTTGGATAATAAATAATTATATATTTTTTTATCGTCAAGGTTGCTTGAATTTTTCCTTGATAATTCTAAAATAATCTAAAAATAATGTTTTTATAAAATACTTAGTTTCAACTTTGTTAAAATATTACTAACTACGCTACGTATTATGACACTCCAGATGTGAAACTTATGCTACTACGCTACTTTATAGTTACAGTGTCAACGAGTTAAGCAATTAATTTTAGTTAGTTATATATGATTGTACGATCTTTAAATGAACTAATGAAATTCGTAACTTTTTATGTCTTTTCCTTTATCATTAACATTGAAACAAAGAATTCGAAAGAAACACTTAATCCTAGTAAAACTATGCAATTTTTATCTGCTGGAACTTCATAATTATACTTTCTTCAGAATAGAGAGATATTCTATCACGTACGATCGAATTAACAAGAAAATTTATTCTTTTCATTGTTTTTTCAAATTATATTAAATGGAACATCAATAGGAACACAATCAAATTATATTAAATGGAACATCATTAGGAACACAATCGATCACTGTAACCGTGGAAATGGTTGTAGCATACGAACTGATGCTTTTGCTTACCGTTTACACATTTTGTAGTAGCATAGCAAAAACGGTTCATCGACATTCAAAGTTGTTCGATTTTTAGCGGATGTTTGGTAAATCAAGTTTTTCTATGTTGGGTACATTAATACGAAATACTATTCAATTAATAATGGAGTCGTATAGAGTTTTTAATACGAACCGAAAGAGTACCACAAGGCATATAAAAATATTTTTAGAAATGCTATTGGTAGATTAGATTAGAAGTTAGCTTCACATTTGTTTATTGTACATTTTTTTGTTAATAAATCAAAAGAAAACTACGTAAATAAAACTTTATCTTGTACGGTGATTATATGTCGACACATTCCAATTGAACATACTATTTGATAAAGAAAAGCTATTTGTAAATATTTCAAATTACGTAACAGATAAACTCGTGCAAGCTGCAAACTATTGCTCACTGGTCACTTTTCACAAAAATAGATCCACCTCTTAAATTAATTGCCAGTAACAGAGATGAAAAATAATACTTTACGAGATCTTACGAGAAAAATAATTAAGAAGGTAATACTCCTGCTTTGGAAAATTAAATAATTAAAAAAATAATAACCATGATAAATTATAAAAATTTTATAAGTTATCATCAACCATTGATGAACCAAAAATCTATGCAATTTCGTCGTCAATCGAACAATACTTCTTGTAAATAATTTTAAACTTCATATTAAAAAAACAATATATACGAATAACGTATGAAATATCGATGCGTGTGGCCTTTTCATGCTATACATAGATCTATCCTCAATACGCAATAATACCGTTCGTGATAGTATCTGTTGCAATGGTACTTTTGAAGTTTCTTACCTTCAGTTTAATACATAGTCCAGAGAAAAGTTATTTACGTGAGCTTTTTACGTTGTTAAACAGTTGTTTGAAATGTCGAGGTAGCGTTTCAAACGAAAGTTTTACGATATTCAAACGAATATGTAATACCCAGTATTTGTATTTGTTATTGCTGTTACGAGCTTATATACATACACGTCCGTTATCACTGCCAAGTATTCTACAACTAAGTTAATCCTTCTATTTTCTCGGTACTATTACATAGGCGTACACTCGTATTTCGAACTGTGAAGTAGAATACTACTCTCGTATTATTTTTAGAAACTAACTACATAAATAGTTAGTTTCATTTCACTTATGAATAATTCTTATACGTTTCTAAATGTTAAAATGTATGTGCATTGGATAAATTACAAATATTTGTTAGCAAGGAACAAACGAATTGATTCGTGTGTATCTTAAACTATCGACTATGGATCTAAATCAGTCTTAAAAACAGCGTGGTTGTAGTTTGCAAGGTTTCAGTCAACTCGCTTGAAGGAAGGGTGGATTGTAAAGTTGGTCACAGTCTAGTGACTCGAGTCGGTCTCTTTTACGAGGCGACAGGGTTAAATGATCTGTCACTTTCACCCTCGCTGTATCTGCTCTGCTCAGTGGGCAGCTTACTACTATCACAAGAATGCCATAAAATATTATAGCTGCCATCAGTGTTGGCGATCCACACTTGCACATCAAGCAAGTAACTTGCGACTCGTATTTCCTCGTTATCACTCTTTCTTTTCTACGAATGTCTTCCTTTTATCATGTTGCTCTTTAACTGTTTTTATTCCTTATTTGTACACCTACTTATGTGTTAAAGCGAATTAAGATATCTCAAGTTAAACCTACAGAGGCTACCAAATTTTGAAGCTCCTTCTAAAAGCTGTATGCCTTCTGCCTTATAGAGTATCAATTTTGAAAGCTTATTTTAATTTATCGTATCATAATTTTGAATGTTTTACTGTCCTTGCTTTTATGATAAGATTAGATGAAGTCAGGAAGTAGGTAAAAGTGTAAAAGGTAGATATATGATTTTTAAAGCGGACTACTTTCAGGATACTTTCAAGGCTTCAAGCATATATGTATATCTATATATATAAAAGCCTTTCACTTGCTCTCAGATAAATTTTACCTTTACGATAATTTCGATCTCGGTTATAATTTGTTTTACTTATACTTGTCGTTTTATAAAAGTGATCTCAAATTCTAGTTTACTACATATTCTTTTTTCAAATATATGCGACAAAATGATTCAATTCGCAAATAATTACAAATCACAATAGGAACCGAGAATGAGTGACAAATCGATCTTGTAAAGGTTAGTAGTAAAGATAAAAAAATTTGTTCGAAATAAAAAAGTAACAACATTCATTCAGTGTTTTGTCCTTCTTTTATGATCTTTCTTACAAGAAACCATCCTCCAATCTTCCATAGTGATCGATATCCTGGTAAAATTCGAGCGTTTTAATCAACGATTGTTCTGGTAACCGAGAATCTACTGTAGTTACATCAAATACATAGACAAAATAAAATCTGATCACAGAGATCCTCGCGTGCTTCTCCTAATTCTCTGATAAAATCGGAAGAAAAATCTCGCAGAAGGGTGGAGAATTCCAGTGAAAGGAACGCGGGCAAGCAGAGTCGGTTGATTTTCGTTGTTGCATAGCGCTGCCACCGCGTCAGCCAACATCTCATGTCCAAAGAGTCCTAAAATGTTTACGGCCTTCTACTTACTTCTACTGTGCACCCGGAGGGCAACGATCTTCACGGCATCCCGGCCAGCCTTCACAGGGGTGTTTATGGTCTTTCGCTCTCTCGACTTGCATTGTACGTGGTGTGTCCGCGCAACGCTAGTATGTCTGCGTGTAAGATCGCTAGTTCGTCGCGACGCGGCATGTCGGGCGTCGCGTGACGTCATCGTTTTCATTTCACGAAACTGTTAATTCAGCCACGGAGGTGTATGCTTACTTATTGTTAACTTTTTCATCGCATGTGAATTGTTCGGCGCTTTACCGTACGGCCGGGCTATGCGATTAAAATGCAAAAAGTTCACTATTTGCAAGAATTTTGCATGTACGTACGTATGTACCTACCTCCGAAATGGCGGGAATCGAATGTTTCCAAATTGAAATGTTGTTATAACGTAATTATAATTGGGATAGTAATTTGTATGGTTAGCAAACTTCACAAGTGGAAATTAGTGATTGAATCGGAATCAATTTTCGATAATCAAGTACATAATTATTTGGCAAGCGAACGAATCGAATATATAAAATAAACTAATGAGAATAACGTGTAATGTCACATATTTTATGACCCATAGTCAAAGAAGAAATTTCCAAGTTCAGAAACAGATATAATATAAGAGTTAACAACCACCAAAACCCATCAGTTACCCAATTACTTGACACGACGGATCAGATCCGCAAACTAAAAAGGAAATACCCCTTAGACTGAAGCATTAGATTCAACTAGAATCAAACATACTATAAACTTTTATAATCCAAGTTACAGTACCACGCCAAAAAAATTTACTTAAAATTCTGTATGAGAATTGATTGTGAATAATTTACTAAATAAAAAGAAAAAAAAAACATATTTTATCGTAGGTACACTGCGATACAGATACAGTGCAAGTCAGTTGCACAACACTCACGCGAATTTTATATATGAGTATTTCCTGTGTTGATTTCAACTACTTATTGGTTAATCATACAAACAATAGCTAAAACTGAAGCTGTAAATAGTTTCAAAGAAACAATTATATACAAATCATATAACAAAGTCGTTATTACAAAGTGAAAATTGTCTCGCAAGTTAACAAAAAATAAAAAGAGTAAAAAAACTAATAGTAAATTACGATAAAAAGCAACGACAATAAAAAATACAAGGGAGATTAGGATAACGAAAATTACTTTGCTAACTCGTTCAGAAGAATTTACCAGATACATACATTTTTCCATCTATTATCTAAGATCTGTTTTAACTATCGCACAAACATCGCACATGCGTATCTCAAGTAATTTTTTAAACGAACGAGGAATACGTTCGTCTGTTTGCAAGCAATGGCCAAAAGCGAGCAAGGATTTTATGCGAACGCTTGACAGGATAGAATTTTACTGCTTCCGAAATGTCGTGTCTCGTAAAAGCTGCCGCGTTCACGACCGTTCCTTCATTCGGCTCTTTCCACTGGAACTTATTGCGATTTCACGTTGACTATTTTTATAGGCGAAGAAGAATTGTTGCAAAGGGTTTCGGTTATACCGTTTTTATTGAAATACACGTAAAACGTCAAGTACAAAGCTTCCAGTGTAGCGAGGGGTTGCGTAGGCGATACGTCTGTAACTTTCCTTTGCTCTTGTCTCTAAAATGTCGATGGATACGTTAAAGTAGATATTAAAGAAGTTTCTGGGTAGAAAACTTTTATCATGAATGAAGCGGATGTGTAGGTTCGTGTTTAGAGTTAGCAATAAGTATTTCGTTTGATTCTGTTTCATCAATAATTTTTAATCGCGTTAAAAGTATGTATTAACATTGATTCCAAATAAGGAAGAAAATATATTTGTTATGAACCTACGTAACTCAATTGTAATCATTTCATTTTTATTCAGTAACTACAGATATCCGTAATTTCATTGTTTAGTTCTAGCAGACACATTTCTGGTAAAATGAAGATTTTACAAAATTCTTTTGTTCCTTATACTCTTCTTCGAACAATTTTCATAAATATCAATTAATTAATTAATTCCTTTTACTCTATAGATGCCGCTGAAACTTCATGTCCCACGATTTCTCAATCTAAACTTTCAATTCAACGATCGTTTTCCCATTTTACTCAGAGAAACTTAATCATCGTTGAGAAGCGATAGTGAGAAAGATTATTTTCATACGTTCGTCTATGTTAAATGAAATAATAAAAAAGATTTTTTTGTAACATGATCAAAAGGCGTCCCGCAAGACGTAAAAGAGTGCTGAAAGTATGAAAGCTTTTATTCCGGCTGACAAGAGAATATCGGCCCAGTGAATGATACTCGCTGCGATACGACGTGTCTTTTGTCATTGAAACGGCCCCTCATCGGTGTACAGGCCAGGGTTTCAATTACGTGGCGATACAACGGTATCATTGCTACAAAGCCCGTTTCTAAACCATCCCTCGTGAGAGCTACGTGTGCCGCGATGTATGTCCATCGAACACACGACCAGTGGTCGAAATGTAGACGGGGGTTTCGCGTTCCTCTATGTAACACGAGATCCTCGCAGGGATCATCAAGCTGGAAATTCGTGAAATCTCGTGTTTACGCGCTTGTACGCGATCCCTGGTAAAATTCTAGCTCGTAGTTTTCTTTGCGCATAGGCACTCGTGTTAGTTTAGAAATAATTTCTTTTCCGTCAGATAATTTTTTCGGCAAGTTTTTCTGCGTTCCCAAGCACTTGGCGTATTCGAGTGATTTTAGCTTCGTGCTTTGGGATATCGAGCAAACTCGTTCAATGTGATTTACACAATGACGCTTGAAAATGCATTCTACAAATATTTTTATTCGTGTCACAGGTTAAGTGAGCTTGCTATACGATTTGTGTGGGATTTCTAACAATGTCACGGTTATAGCCTTTGTTCTTCGGATACCAGAGAGGATATCGAGTTAACGACCAATTTCATGCAATCAAACGCACATCTATAAAATGATATAATCGTATTCGTGTGGTCAGAATTGCCCAGAGAGAAAATTCTGTGTTAATGGGTTATCATTGTCGCTGATGGTGTTTGACCCTTGACATTGATCACGAAAGCTTTATTCTTTGGTTCTTGCAATGATCGTACGAATATATGTGTTATTAATCTCGATATGGTTGTTATTCTTCTGAGAGGGTAATAGCAACATTATTTTTCTACCTATTTTGCGATTCTTAACAGTATCATTCACAATTAACGTTATTCTTCCATTACGATAGTTGGAATAATAAATGAATATATACAATAAAGTATAATATACAAATTTTCTTAACCCTATGATGACCGGCTAACTTCAAGCAACTTTCACGGCAAAAATTAACAAAATATAGATTATATTATGTTTGTAGAAAAATCCAATAATTTCGGATATTTAAAATATGGAAGAATAAGAGTAATAAATAATCAAAGAATATACCTATAGTTGAGACGTATGTATATGACGCTAGTGTCGCTTCACTAGTTATCGCATTCAATTTAAATTGCAAATAGAGAAGGAAATTATTCTGAAGAAAATTGTATAAGGATTCTGGATTATTGAAGTTAGTTTACTGAACATCGAGATTTTATGTATACAAGCTTGTGTCATCTCTAATTCGTTGTTATTGGATTCATCGTCAAACGTGTCTAAATAGATATTAATTCTTTTTTAACCTGGTAATAAAAAAGTTTTAATGCTAATCATTTTTTCCATTTTATGGTATAAGTATGATCTGTACATAATAGGAGTTAATCTGATCCCGTAAAAATTGTTTCAATAGGTTACGATGTAAGAGAAAATATATTTTGCGAGTTAGTGCTGGTATAAACAAACTTATTTCTTCTTTTAACATTTTGTGAATACTTCGCAATAAGTTGCAAATAAATCATGCAATAATACAGGAATTAGGATAAAAGTTTATGTATATTAGATTGAATTTATTTGTATTCATATTTTCGAAGAAAATTCAAATAGACAAATTTTTCGATAATTATCCATATGTCATCCATCTCACCGATTTCGATGATTTTTTAATATATTGTCGGCGGCGTGATTCTGAACAACTTTTTCCTATATATATATATATAACCTGTCCTTAGTTTCTGAGACTTGCGAATAATCGCGCGCGACTACAAAATCCATCGTCCAATATGGCACAATTTCCATTAGCGGTACCGCTACTAAGGATCGCGCGCAACTGCAAAGTAAATGCGCGACTCACCGCGACAAATCAGTCGCGTGCGACTGTAAAGCACAGGAAACATTCGATAATTGCACAAAAAGATCCTTCGCATAATTGCGCAGTCGTTATCTCCACTACGGGAAGAGATTCCTTCGACACACTGCAGAACCCGACGGTTCAGAACACGATTCAATGTCGGATATCGGCGACACAATGTATCCAGGTACTAATTCAAAAGCGGAACATTTTTATTTTTGACTTTTTTAGAATTAATCTTCTATTGGCGTATTTGCGGAATCTGTCTGATTAAAACGAGACCAAACACGATATAATTTGAATTATATTTGCTTATTTATATGTATTTAATTATCACTTATTAAGCAAGCAAATATGCTTTAAATTATATCGTGTTTGGTCTCATTTTAATGAAAAAAATGTAAGAAATACATTGGTAAAAATTGATCACAAATCAAAAATAAAAATGCTTGTTTTTTTTAAATCGTAGTTAAAGGTATCAGTTGAATGTCATTTTGCTGCTAGAAGTGCGAGGGATTCTCTCTGAAGACGTTTCAAAACATGATACTATTAACTTATAGTACTATATAATAGTATTTAGTAATAATATATACTAATTATTATAATAATATATACTATTAATATATACTAATAATATTTAATAATTATTATCGTTATATATAATATTCTAATTTATAATATCTTGAATATAAATAATTAATATTACGGTGATGAGACATTTTCTACCATAATACTACATATATTATAAAATACAAAATTTAGTTATTTTATCCATGTTTCTCAGTTTTTCTAAAACTTCTTTTGTTCCATACTAACAGGTTTTCCACATGTATAAGTTACTAATCTTTTACAAAGAAAATCACGACAGGTTCATTAATATGTTAAAAAGTGTGTAGTCCATTAAAAGAATAAAACTGACCTTTGTTCGGCGTCGCGCGCGACTCTTGGCAAGACGCGCTACTAGGTACAAGTGGAAAAGGGCATTTACAGAACAGCGACCTTATTAAATAACGTCTAACCCAAACCTAATTCTTATCTTTTGTTTATAGCTTATATATGTTTGAGTTAGGTGTTGTTTTATCCAGCCGTCGGCAATTAAACTGAAGCGTATGCTGTCACGGATGCAAATTATTGCTAGAATTCGTTATAGTGGTACCGACAACTTTTTGCGAATATTTCGGAAACTAAGACCGAGCAGCATATACACGTGTTACATCTATAAGTAAAAGATGTTCAAAATGTTGATTTCTACAACATATTTAAAAATCATCAAAATCGGTACATCTTACCGATGAGATATCGCTAATTACCAATTTTTGGATAGAAAGATTTTAATGGTACATTTTCTATAAAATCGAGCAGGAAATAACCCAGAAAGATAATGAAATATTTATAACACTTAGATACAGACTAAAGTGATCTTATTCTATTCAACAGGTTTTCCAATTGTAAACATAGATGTATACATCCCGAAGACCAAACATTTTTTTAAGTCCCATTTATTATTTATACCTTTCTCTTTATAAATATACGAGAGTTTCTGTCGAAGTATGCTGCGTATATAAAACAGTATTATCAGTCGGCATAATACTACGAGTGATTGGCTTCAGCAGCGTCACATAATTCGCGGACTCGTATCGAAGTTTCTGTTATCTGATATCGTTACGATCACTACCCCTTTCTTTTTTTTTTATTCCTCTCAGACTGCGAATTATACCCGCATGTTTCTTTTACGTCGTGTATACTCCAGCGTGGATATACGATATTATACTTCATATTACGATATTATAATTCATGTTTCGTTGTATTCTGTGAAGCAGTTTTAATCGAGAGAGAGTCGAGCAGTATAGAGTACCAACATCGTTATATACGTATGTTATATCGTTACATATATCGATACATGTAAAAATAAAATTTGGGCAAGAATGTGTATTCTAATATGTAAATGTCTTTTTTAACATTAATAATCAAATTTACACCGAAAAATCTATGAATTAAATAATTCATCAGTGTTGGATGACGACCTTTTCTTTCCTACAAATTACAACACCTTTACTCTAGCAACTTGCCAATTCTTATTATTGAATTTCATAAAATTAATCTCCCTCCTTTTCATTTGTACCGCGAACTCATTTTTTAAATTTCAATTTTTACTGACATCTTACTCAAGACACAACGAAAAAGCTTCGAACAGTGAGTACTGCAGGATACTCTTCTACTGTTTGACAATTTAATAGTTCAATTCGTTTCTTTCACTTTGATGCTCAAGAACATACTCACGTTTTTTATATTTATCATATCAACGTTATTTATTAGTGTATGTTTATGATACTGAGTAGTTAGAATGCACGTGTTTTTTTTTTTATTTTTTTACGATGAAAAAACGTTAATGGCTTGTTTCATAATCATTTTGCGTAGTAGACGATGACAAATTGGTTTTTGTTAAAGTTAACTGAGGCAAAGAAGAGTGAAGCGAAAGAAACTGCTAGCGAAATAACAAAGCAAACAATTGGCTTGTAATTATTGTAATAGTATATACCGATCTTAGGACAATTCTAATGGTAGCACGTAATATTGATAAGTACTTCTTATTAAACTGCCGTTTATTTCCTTCTGATAACAATGCATTTGCCTGAAGTTTTTCTATTGCAGACACTTTGGATATAAAGCGAAACACTAAATTCTTGAATAAACTGGTAGACTATTATATTTCCGTGATATTACAATCTTTCCCAGCGATACCATAAACTAGATATTACTATCACGTTTACGAGATGCTGTCAGCTTCTAAGTTTCCTTATTATACATATACAAGGTCAAAAGAAGGAGTATACTTATAATCTGTTATTTATATTCATTTATGCAAAATTGACAGAAGTCGTTAAAGTAAAAAAGATACTGAATTAATTTATCTTGTAGCCTCGTAGTATTCTTAAACGGAAAATTTGAGCTGCACGTCATTATTATTTAAAATGATTGTAAAACAATTCTATTACAGTAAATACTAAATACATCCGGGAAGACAACTATCGAATGATTTGTTTAGTATCAAAGTCAGCGTATCAAAATCACAGCAAATGTTATTAGTTTTTATTTAGGTTTCATATTTTGCTTGTACTTTGCTTCTTGTTCAGATGTAAAGTACGCGATCTTACGAGCCATTATAAACGTTAGTCATTAAATTATGTCTTTCGAAAATCAGAATCATTCCTCTTGTTTTAACGAACATATGTATATGTCGAATTTAAGCAATTGTTATCTTACAAATTTTTATTGAGAAACGATACGAAAGTCGCTCATAGTTTCGAGGATAGTCTGACTTTTTTAAAGTTCTGTATCTTATTTTTGAATCTTATATTTCAAATTTATATGTAGGAAAATTGTCTTGCACTGGATGTGGAAAATGGTGAGGATGATGGATCAGCGTCGAAAGTGTAAATAGTTCTGCTTCAGCCAGAGGTTTTCCGGAGATTTGATGAGACTGAAAAATTTAAACAGGAAGGAATCAGATTAGTTTACTTGAAGAATTGGATACACAAGTTTTTTCTGAGGGTCGTGGGAACACGACATCGTGAAGTAATCGGAGCAAAATTAAACAGTATGGCGATTGATAGGATGCAATCTTATAAACTTCTTCTGTCGCCATACGTTGGAGTGTGTTTACTCTTGAAATTCTTGGTACCGATTTTATCGAGAAAGACTTGTTACAGTTCCACTGGTCGGTTCTTGCCCACGAAACTATTTATTTATCATTCGATCAGGAATAATTGTTTACGATGATTGAGCGGATTAAGTAACTTGGAACCTTTCACCACTGTTATATGAGCACTGTGTGTATCTGTATGCTGGCATGTGTTTCTTTTCTTTTTCAACTGTGCGACTCATTGGTGCACGAGTATGAAGCAAAATTATGCGTTGGCAGTTGTTTCTGATATTTTATGATTGATGACGGTTTATAGTTACGATACTGCTTTAGTAAATACAGTAAATGCTACGTGCGAATATTTTATCTGTTGACAGAGTTAACTATACGTAGATACACATACACACGTTTTCCCGTACTCCGTTTGCGAATTAGATCGTTTATGTGCATGTGAAAATTCAATTTTCTTCTAAGAACACTTTGGAAAAACTCGAAGAAACAAGTGTTTGAAATTTTTTGGTAAAAGTAAAAATCCTTTAGAGGAATCTTACTTGTCAACGATCTAGTTTTTGTTTATGGATTAAAATTGTGATAGCATGTGATGTGTGAAAATATGAATAAAAATAATAATTGTTAAAGTAGCAGTACCTACACCGATAGATTTCCTATGCAAGTTCAATGCTCCAGTTCGTGTTGGATTTTGGAGAATTTCATAATCGTAGATTTCTTTGTCATAAACTTCGATTTCTTTCTTAATAAATGATAATTATGTTGTTATCTGTAATTTTATTAATTTGAAATGAGAATATAATGATCAAATTCGTAAGAAGAATTATCTATAAAAAGTTATTTAAAGAACTGCAGAAAATAAGGAGATGATAACATTTCAAAATTGATCTATCGATTTTTTTTACGTTTTCTATAATTTTTATCTTTTAATCATTAATCCTCCATAGACTAAGGAAACAATAAAAAAGAAAAGTAAAGTGTGACATTCACTGCAGACGCACATCAACTTTGGAGTCGATCCATTTTGCAGATCTTGTTACCAATGGAGATTAAACAAACGTGCACTTTCAGCCTGTAATTGTCGTGTCCTTTGAACACTTACAGTTTTAATGATCCAGGAAATTTCAAACGTATGATGTTTCACGCGTAAATCAAATAATACTGAAAATTAGTGACGAACAAAAGACAGTTAATTCGCGCAGTAAATTGGAATCAGTATGAATGATAGTAACATCGAATTCAGTACACGGTTATAGTAATTTCTCAAGAAGAACGATTCCGTTTATCGAAGTTAGCCAGACATACTGACACACAGTTGCATATTTATCTTCTTTTGCTTGCACGTTAAAATATAATTAATCTCACTGGATTTTAGTATCGAAAACTATCGTTGATTATCGTTATAATTTAAACCAAGAAATTAGCGTTATTTGCCCTACTATATTAGGTATTATTGAACAGCGTGCTTTCTCAGACAGCTTTTACTTCCTGTTATATTATCGATTTACATATCATGGATCAATCGATGGAATGCTTTCGCCTTATTTGCATACGCCTCGCTTATACGTGTTTCAATCGCAAGTAATTTAAATATAAATCTTGTCTTGTGATAGCAAACAATCAAGTATTAAATCTGACATTCTCTTTAGCTGTTTCATGTACGTCGTGTACGCCACGATGCGACACCGTTATTTTGCAATATTAAATTGCAAGAGGGAAAGCCTTTTGCATTTACAAAGCGTAAATACAGAGTTTCTGACGTTTATTGCCAAACTCGGCTCGTTAAACGGTAATCGTGTTTTTTAACTATTTTGGATTAACTCATTCGAGCAAATAGCTAGAAAGGGGAGAGGGAGTTTCCCGATGATTTCTCGAAGAGGGTCAAGAATGACTGAAACGCGGGACGCATCGTCGACTCGCCAGAAAACAAGAAGCACCGGCGTGAAAACTAACGACCATAGTCGAAGTTCTTCTCCGGTCAGAGGGCAACCCCTCTACTTGTTTCTCGCTCTTTCCCCCCTCTTTCTCTCGATGTCTCTTCTCTTACAGAATTTCATCCTCTCTCGCTCTTCCGCGTTCGCGTTCACGTTCTCCGCTCGTGTCTCGCTCCCTAACGAAGGCAGCATACCTCTTCCAAAGAGAGTGAGCACGCATACGCCGCGGGTACGAAGCTGCAGCACCTGGTTGGCCGGGTTCACCTGTGCACAGAAAAGGAGGGAACCAACGCCTGGCGTCCGGGTGGCGCGCGGCACCTGTGATCCGCGTCGTGGTGTCTATCCGATAGAACGCCGGGGGATGGCAATACGGGAGAGGGAGACTCGGGTTTGCTTGGAAAAAGCGACAAACAGTGTAGTAGAAGGGGAGACAGCAACGGAACGAGGCAAAAGAGAGTGTACAGCGCAGAGCTATAGCGGCAGGAGGGGAGAACCATTTCCGCCTTTTAAAAACGATCCAGAAGGCCTCTTATATAGGCGGAGCTGTGGCGAGCGGACGCGCTACTATTGGCTGCCTTAATATCTAATATATCATGTCATAACGGCTGCAGAATTACTGTCCTTGTACATGTTCGCGAACGCTATACTCCGCGGTTCCACTTCTCTTGCAGGAACTAACCGCCCCTCTACCGAATCACTATTTTCCCACCCCTTGCGCGCAACGATGTTATACACTGTAACATCAACGGGAGAAACGAGGCCGTTGTTCGTTGTTTAAAATCGATATTTACTTACTTCGACACGCGTCTACTTGCCGGTTACGTACGCGCACGCTCGACTCGCGCTTTTCGGCGGCTTCCGGCCGGCGTCGACCGAGGACCACGTGGGATGACATAGATATGCATTTGTATGCATGTATGTATATATATATGTATTGTGAATAATGACTCGATCAGTGATGGAGAAATATATATATCATGAAAATAAAATGATGTCGGTTCGCAGATTCTATCGAATCTGACCAAGCATAGCTAACAATTAAATTATAGGTATCACGTGCATTTTATTGAAATGTTTCAAAATATGAAAAAAATCATAGATACTTTACATTCGTACCGTACCGGTTTGTCTACATTTCAAGCAAAATTATCTGTGGACTTATTTCAGCATTATCTTATTAACTCGTTGATATTTGCTGTGAAAATCGTAGAAAGTCGTAAGATCTTGCATAAGATCTTGCATAAAGAAATGTGTATGTTCTTTTCTGAAAGATCTACCAAGTTATTAATCCGTCGTCTGAAAATGTTTAGCATACATTCTGAACTTAGTTTCAGAAATTGCGAGCGTTGTCAAACGTGCAACGATGCATTTACATCGATACGTTTATTGCTAATCCGAAATTTATATAAATAGCAAAATGAATTTATACATGTGCGTTAAAAATTAATCACGCGTGCCGCAGATTGTACAAGAATGTTTATGCTACAGTTTGCGTTTGGAATCCTTCCAATGCAAGGATTACGTATTCTTAACCTTCGTATTTCATATGTTTATTACGTGTCACTATTTTTCTCTCTTTTTTTTTAAATTTCTTTTTGCACCTACAGGAATTCACATTAAGCGAATTCTTTGTTGACTTTTATCGATTCACACATGGATTAAACAAAATGTATTTGCGATAATGTACTAACATATCGTTGCGTCGCCTGGTATTGCTGGTGGTATAACTAAAAAAATTTCAAATTTGCTTTTATCGAGTGACAGATCTATTTATAATTTCGTCAGCTTTGCATCCGAGGACAGAATTATGATGCACTTACGCCGCTATTACCTTGGCCTTATTTTTACGATACTGGCTCATTTTCAGTTGTTTTGTGACGCTATAAGTGGAAGATCGTATTGCTTTCGCAAACACGCAGTGACATATCTCGCGCGAAGTCAGCCTTCTAACGTCGTTAAATTTCTTTGTAAATTTTAAAGAGCCTCGCCTTTGCAGCTTGAAGTCTTTAACTCTCGTACCATCACCTATCAATGCCAAGTAGCGATACGATGTTTATTATTATGAATATGATCGTATATAATATGTTCATAATATATTACAGGTATATGACATAATTTTGTACAGTACAATAGTTTTACATAATACAATATTTCTTAATCTTTTCAATGTTCAAACTTATAGAATAAAAGATTTAATGGTGACATTCGTTTTAACAATGTATGATGTTTGGATTGTGTCGCAGGTGAAAGCGTGGAAATCCTGCTGGAACATAGTACCAAGCTCGTAGAACTCTTCCAATATCCTTGGGAAGCGATATTGTTGATGTACATCAATTTAAAATATGCAGGAGCTAATCCCGAGGAAGTCGTGAGGCGCATGGTCGATGGTAAAGTATACTTTGTTCTGAACTTTCTTTTTTTTTCTGATCTTTACTTAACATTCAACGATGGAAAGTAACAATTTCATCTTCTTCTCTCTAGCTTCCATAGTCTTCTGTCTGAAAATCCACAAATTTGTTTTGCTTATCGTAAATTTATGGCCTACTTGAACGCGTTATGGCGGCAAAAATATCTCGCAGGCTTTTTTAAATTGATTATTTGAATTTCGTAAAGTTTTCTTAAAAGCGATATCGATAGAAGATTCTTTTTTCAATTTGTCACGTGGAAACGAACCTTTTGCCTTCTTGAAGTTTTCATTGGAGAAGCGACAAAGATAAATCTAACAGTGATTCAACGATTGGAAGACAGTTTTCTTTTCTCGCACGCGGAAGTTGCAGCGTGATGAAATTGGCAACATTTAAAGCGATGAACTTCCTTTACTATAGTGGTGCTACATCGTGATATCATCGTTCAGAATTGATTTTATCGTTACATTGTTTTCCAAATTTTTTGTTATTATTATACAAAATTATGGCAGGCTGAGTTCCCCGAAAAATAATTCAGAGTCAGGGACACGAATCTTTCAAATTGTTACAATAAAAAAATATTTCTGGACAGGATAGGGTGAATAATCCGAAATAGCATCGCTTAACGTTCGTTTTCGCGATATTTACGTTGCCAATCTCCTGCTGCTAATTTAGTTACGTTCGCGATTCTCCACTTGTCACTAAGAAAATTTTCCACGTATGCGTTTCGCTGGTTGAGTTACGAAATCATCGTTTTTGAAGATCCTTTATGGTCGAAAACGGTCCTTCGATGGTTTCTATATTTGGTTCAACACTCCAAGATTCGTTATGATTTGGTCTACAGAGGAAGATTTGGTTTAATATCACCAAGAAGATGTATGTTGAAATATGTATACTATACATATTTGCGAATAAGCCACGTAAGATAATTTGAAATGGAATTCGAAGAATTTAGAGGTATGTATGATATTCGCAGAAATGAGTAGATCGAAGGTGTTTAATAATTAATTTCTGATCGAGGTTACATTTGCAATTTTTATATATATATATATATATATGTCGGAGATGAAAGGACATCTGAGCCTTTCTTTCGGAATGTTTGGGAAAGTCCCAAATACTTTAGTTCAGACTTTTTATTATAGCCGTACTTAAACGATAAAACTGAGAAATAGCCGTTCATGAGCCAAGTCAATTATGATTATCCGAGATTGATGACAGTGGGTTTGGGTTCGAAGCGACATAATGGGTCACTGAACGTAGCCGCGGTTACGGGAGGGACGTGTACCTAACAGAGGTATAAAGTAATTAAATAACTCTCCTTACAACAGGGATTGACCTGAGGAATACGGAGAGGGGTATATAAGGGCAGTTCCACTTGGATCGAGGTTCGATTCGATAAGTTCGACTAGTACAGGGAACACGTGTGTCAAGTTCAATATCGCATTTGTCATCCCGTTGATCGTGGATTCGTTGTTGAGTCTAAGATCATTACCATTTACATCCCGAGTATCTAATTACCACGGTTACTTGTCAAATTCTGTCACAATCATAATTGGACTAGTAAATATCTTCGCTCTTGCATAACAACAATGTCTAATCCAAAGAAAGATTCGTTACACGCCCCGTTTTCCACGGACAATCCGACATATACACATGTGCTTGGTGTTATTTTAATCAGAAAACTCTCGAAAATACGTTAGAAAAAGTATAATTTAGAAAATATCAGAAATAGAAAAAGTTACATTATTGGAATATTATCCTTTTTTTATGGACGATTGAATTTGGTTTAGATGTTACCTCTGAAAAAGCATCTCATCTGGAATTACCTTATGCCTGTAACATGTAAATTCTGTTATAACTATAGGCAGAATAGAGTTTAAAAGGCACATGTTATTACAAATACCGGAATAAATTATTTCTTTTATTCGTAAACATCTTCACTTAATCTACTGCTACGAGTACGTGCATACAACGTATTACTAAATTTTCACATCATTTTTAAGATTATCTGCTATACGAGAAGTTAAGTTTTTCGGTGTCATCACATCGTAATTAATATTTTCTGTGTTCGTCGGTATTTTATGAATCACCGTATAAATCAGTATCATTAAAATACAATATTTTACACGCGAAGATTTGAGCTTGAGAAATTCCTGATTCAGTCAAATGGAATTTGCGATGATTATCAAGGTAGGATTTTATATATTATTTCGTAATTTGTACCTATGATTAATTGGGTAATATAACTGTAACAACTGACGACGACGTATTATACAATATGAAAGGAAGGCGTAAATTAAACTTAATTAATAACCACAGGTTAAACTTAATTAATAACACCTAATTGCCACAGCTTTGAATTTAAATATTTTACGTGAAAATGATTTTTAATTGCTGAAACAAAGCACAAAACACGACGTACTGGCTTTAATATTTCGAAAAATCTTATACAAAAGGGTCTTTTGAAATTAGAATATTTTTCGTCATAATACGGATAATATATTAGCTTCACATTCTGTAACTTACAATTTAACGTATTCTGATTCACTAATTCAGATACATATATCTACGTATAATTAAGCTAACGATATAGATAAAATATATGCATACATTATAATACGTAATAATTTACAAACATGCTTCTATTAAAAGAATACTTCTCCAAAAGTGTCTCGTGATACATTTACTGGATGAGTTACCCTGACAAGGGGTTGCTAATTAAAAAAATCCAAAAATAAAATCGCTTCTATTAAGGTACGTGTTAATTCAATTCGCGAGAAGACTTGGACACATTAGCTGGATCGATGAGTATTTTCCAGATAATAAGGGGTAGAATAGCATGAAATGCGACATAATAACCGGTCGGGTGCGTTCACCCTCTATCTTCCTCTGTCTGGCAGGAATAAAAAATTATAAAGATGGGGCGATCAAGCAGGCGTGAAAAAGGTTGAGGCATAATTTATTAAGTAGTTTACTTACTTGACTACTGTTTGCTCGAGCCAATCATTATAAATCGCTTAAGCGTGCGGTCTGTAGCTCGTAAGTCATAATATTGCCATCAGAAGCCTGTGTTGGCCTGGGGCACGTATCATCGTTGATCATCGTGCCTCTGTCTTGTACACAAGCTTCTCCAAATAAGCTGCAAATAGACTGGCCAAATTGCCACTTCATTGTTTATCAAGGTATCTTGATGAGATGGCTTCGCTACCCTGATGCACTTTTTTGTTGGGCTTAACGAATTAGGTTCACGCAGCACATTTGCTGTGATAAATTACTACTCAAAAAGCATGTTATAAACTCAAGTAGAAATTAGGAATGATTAATTTTAATCCTGATGTTTGATCTTTTATTTGGACTTTTGTCAAGACTTTGTCTGCTGCTGTTGAAACGTGGAACCACAGCAACATTTCAAGACATGGAATGTGATTTTTTTAAGATGGTATTTATAGTTGCTTCTATCGTTTACACAGGCTCTTTCTTAGAGACTCGAAAGAACGAAGAAATTACATAAAATTACAAATTATATACCGAGTTATTTAGAGTATTTTCACCCGTTAAGAGCCAAAGATGTGTGAACGCAACGTTACCTGTGTAATTTCTTTTCAATTAGTATACATAATTGAATTCTATCGAATTCACGTTGCAATTATGAAAAGGAATTTCTAGAATTTCTCCGCCATTGTTTTGATTTTAGATCTTATAATACATACGTATTATGAAATTTGAAGAAATGAAACTACTTTATATAAATATGATAAAAAATTACTCTTTTTGTATTATAGAAATCCTTTTCCTCGCTTTAATTTCTGTAATGGACTATTCCAATATATTCCATTCCAATATATTTATTTTTTGCGTTTTGACAAAACATTAACTTATCCCACTTTATTCACCCTTAGCCATATTGTTGCGCTCGTACAACATTTGCACATTGTTACACTGCTTGATGCTTAATGGATTAAGTAACTTCACAGCTGTTGATTTATTTTCTAAATTCTTTAAATTTTTTATGGCAGCTTTTATATCGATCCGT
The DNA here is from genome assembly GCA_905333015.3 of Bombus campestris. Lineage (NCBI taxonomy): Eukaryota > Metazoa > Arthropoda > Insecta > Hymenoptera > Apidae > Bombus > Bombus campestris. The sequence goes on from HG995132.1 coordinate 10,866,068, forward strand.
TGTCTCGTCAGTTGGATATTTCTTTATCAATCGCGCTTGCCTTTCTTGTTTTCTATACCTTTGTTTATTTTCTTCGTTCTTTCAAGGATGCGCATTCTTAATTTCTCTATGTACAGTATTCCGTATATCAATGCAGATACAGAAGACTTTCGTGAATGACTTGTGCAACATAGATAATAGGAAGGTATATAGCAAAAGAAGACAATATTAAGACTTTGACAGTGGATGAAAATTTTCAATGGTTGGAGAAAAAACAGGAACAATTTTTCCAAGATTGCTAGCGAAAATTTATTACTCGCTATCGAAGCAAACGTTCGCGATCATTCGATTCGTAGTATCTCAAATATTTCTGTAATTTTATTTCTGTACACAATTTACTATTTAAAGATCATAATCTTTAATAATTAAGACGGTGAACCGTGTCAAGCGTCTCTGAGACTTAATACGTAGCAACGACTAATAGCTTACTCTCAATTATCGGAATCGATATGCGCGAAGAAAGACTATCTAGGCTATCAATTACATTCAATAATGAAACAAGCCGTACTCGAATGATTTAAGGCAGACATAATACGGGACTGATAAATAGCCGGTAAAAATCTCACCAGTTTACCACTATGTTACTATCATATACCCGAGTGCCATTAATTATTTCATTTGAAGTGTGTTGTAGATTTCACGTATTTATCCCCCGCGATACTACAGAAATGGTAAAAAGGAAAAGCTGCAAATAAAAGTTGCATGCAACGCGTTCAGCTTATCGGTAAGAAAAATAGACTGCGTCTTATAGTAGCTGGAAATAGATTGTACGCGTAGTACGCTATTAGCTCGGATTGCGGTACGAGGGAACAGCAATTATGGTGAAGACGTCGTGTTTCATGCATGCCAACACCGTTCTAAGCTATATATATATATATATATACATATATATATATATATATACGTTTGCACGGAACTGAAAGTCGAGTTGGATACTTTTAAGTCTACGTAGAAAGTCGCATTCCTGCCAGTTTGTTGGAAAACAGGTAGACGATTTACAGTTATAAGTTGCTGCAAGTGGTTAAACTGTTGCTAAATATGCTGTTCGATTTATTCTCGAAACGTTTCGTTGTTTTCAATTCTGTTGGTTCGTTCATTCGCACCGTAATTAGTTTATCACCCGCAATTAGATATGCGATTGTGCTGGTGAGTTAAAGATTGCTTTATAGTTTAGTCGCTTAAACACGTTAGAGAGATGGTTAGACAAAGACACTTACGATTAGCAGTTAGCAGAGATTTTCACATCTGTGTATCACTTTATGTGTAACAGCATTGGATTATATCAAGTTATTTTATAAATAATTTCGTGTTTACGTGTAGAAAATATCTTTGCACAGCCTAATCGCATACAACAATACCCTCTTCGTATCGAAAGAATCGGCGAAGCTGTTTCCATTTTACGTAACTTCATGAATTCAACATCGGCACTGAATTCACATATCTGAAGCGCGCAATCTGTACGCACAAGCAGTCTTATCGACTCGATTATCTCCGTTTAAATCCTCACTTTCTATCAACTGAAAAAAACATAACACAACTTTCGATATCTTTCGATACCACATATTCTTCACTGTTCGTCCAGTGTGTTATCTACGAAATCGCGAGACGTTAGTTGAATACTCGTGTGCGTGAAATACATGACTTGTGTGCAGTCCAGGACGCGCCAATTGAATGGCGAACCTTTACACCTAGCCACTTGAGGCAGAGATTAATGACGCCTGGTAAAAAGAAAAATGTTGTTGCTGGCGCAAGAACGCCGTTTGCGCTCAGCCTCGAGCAAATAAATATGGGCGTGTAACGTCGGTGTACACAAGTTATACCTTAATTATCCCGAGGTATTACCGCGACTAATGCCTTTAAAGAGAAGAGTAGAATGACGCTTGTCGTCACGCTGTGCCGGCGGAAATGTCGTTTTGTTCATTGCTCCGTTCTGTTTCTCGTACTGACGAGAGAATGCGACAGGTTGGATATCGAATTCGACATTCGCCCGTTCCAAAGAAACCAACGTCGTTCAAGCGGCACGAATAATTTCTGTTCCGAGAAATAAAAGGATAAGGTAATTCCAGAAGTTACAGTCCTCATTTTTAACCTTTTTAAGGATGAATCTTTCAATGCCAAAGAAATAATTGCCCTCGCCCCCTTTGGGGGATAAGTAATATATAAGTTATACTTTAAATTTATATTAAATCATATTCACATTAAAGAAAAATTGCTGGCGATGCGCTATCGTTTATTATTTTTTCCAGCGATTTCAATAGTCGATAGAAATTGTTTCGATAGATTTAAACGCTGCTCATCAAGGATCAAGCATAGAAATAATGCGCCAGATTTGTATAAATCTAAGGTTCATTGTCCATGAAGCGTTAATCTACTAGACGTGACTATATGTCTATGCCGTTGTTCAGAGTACGAAGCGTGCAGTAAGATATATTTCATCTCATTATTGTAACGTCGAGCCACAAGGAAGACGCTCTCATTCTATATCAAGAGATTCGTTTATAGCTCCAACGTACACCTCGCTAGTGATAATGTTAGCGCCAGTGGTCACGATGAAAACGCGTAGCGACGAAAACAGTTTGTTGCTGTTTCGTGGACAGATATACAAAGGTCGTTGCATAGAAACACAGAGAAGCGTCTAATACGCGTCTATGAAGCGACGCTTCGTCGACAGTGGACTCGAAAAAGCGCTATTAGAGTGAGCTATTAGGAGACGTAATTAATTTAGGCCTTGCTTTGAATGAAAATGTATCGCTTATCACGGTACTTCGATATCTCAATTTCTTTGTCTTCCATAAAACTGTAGGATTTACATAGAACTAGATGATATGAATTGAACGAAGAAAGATTCTAAATGAAATATCGAGTTGAGGTAACGTCAACTTACTTAAATTTTATAGTAGAAGTGAAGTAAGACATAGAACTAGTTCTTCTAAATTATGTAATTATCATAACACATCTTTATAAATACCTGTGAAAATGAGTAAAAATTTTGGATTGTGACTGTCCACACTGTTACGTCTAACACGTATAGACGTTAGACGTAATGCACGTTATTTTGTATTATGATGTTGCGTACAGTCACTTAAGTGTGTGTTGTTAGTAGATTTATGATTTCCATGGAACAGAAATGGTTACGTTGATATAACTTCGCTTAGAATGGAACGTCAAGAGTTAATTTTCTATACGCGAAATATGTTTATCGCGTGGGTCGTGCATAGCTAGCTTCGAGATTAAGTCACAAGACAAATATATAGATTCACGTTCAAATCAAGAGGGCGTAACATGAATATGACAGGTTACTATTTTTCTATTCGTTGGTCAATTGAAAAGACCGATTCGATCTCAGTTGTACATATTTCATGCAAACTAAGCACGTATTTGAAGTGGCAGGATAGATCGTAAGATTGGAAGCATTTTCTTGTTGGCTGTGATGTAAATTTATTGGTTAATGTCATCGTTATTTCGAAGAAAAAGAAGAAATACGGAAATCAAATGTTGCTTTTTCAAAAAGGAAGGCCAATGTTCTAAGAAAATTATCAAACCAAATGAAAACTTCTTACGCAATTACCTTCTGTGATTGGTACGCTATGCGTTACGTTAAATATTAAAATTAAATCGAAACTATCAAAAGTTGTTTAAAATAGTCATACCCATATTTTTGTTTCTCGAATATCTGGAAAAATCTATCAATTTTTTATTGTTTCCTTTACGCTATTTCACCTTTAATATTTTATATATTCTTGCATATTCCTGCACATTCAAATTTCTCATAAGTGCATAAACATCTGCAGGCTAATTATTACTGCCATTGTATTTCTTCAATCGTTGTCTAGCAATAATACAGGAAATGTTCGATAATTGCGCAAAGAGATCCTCTTCGTAATTACACGGTCGTCATCCCTACTATCAAGATGAGGTTCACCTGACACACCGCGAAACTCGACGGCTCGCCACGATCGAGTAGTGTAACACGATAATGTTTCATTTATTCCTTAATAGATTATCTCTTATATTCTTATATTTGTATTAATCAATTCTGATGCATTCCTCGTATTTTATTTCGTGTAATATATTTTATATTATATCGTATATTATTTTGTGTAATTGATTTAATTATATGTTTAATTTAATTTACCTACTTTTACAAAAACCAGGCAATGCTCCGCTTCGTGCATCGATGCGTTCACCCATTAGAAATCCTATTTCAATCGACGTAATATATTAAGGGGATAAAGTAAGGCCAGATAACGTTTAATAAGCCTCTGAAAGACCAGAACAAAATCTTCGATACTTGTGGTATGTGAGTAATATACACGCAGTTTCTTCTATGTTCAAAATGATACAGGATCAGTTCTATCCAATTTTACGCTCTTAAGAAGAAAATTGAACGTCTAGACATATCTCTTTCGATACGTTCGTCGATATAAATAATACGGTCTACGTTATTGACTTGATTTTTAACATTATAGTGTTTTTAAACATCAACGAAAAGTGTATTATTTGCGGCAAAAGAATTTTAATGCGTCCTCTCTCGAGTTCCGTGAAATGGAACAAATTGAAGTTATTTATAACAAACATAAAAATTGTTTGTTCGATATAGAGTACTTTCTTAAGCTTAAAAGTCTATATACATAGCTTTTAGCTGTTACCAATATCTCCAGTTGTTCCTAAAAAATTGCTTCAAGCAGATAAAGTATTAATAAAAATGTAAGAATAGTTCAAATAAAAAAAGCTTCAGCTTTCGTTCAATCTTCGTAAACATGTAAAAGACAGTCACAAAATTCACATTGTGTATCAAAATTGTTAACACTAGCTCAGATTATAATCCAACACAAACTATTAATTTACTTATTTTACAAAAAGAAATGAAAGATGAAAGCGTGAGAAGCTATTCGTACCTTATTGAATGATCAAGTTATTTATTCAAATGTATCTTTAATTATCTCGACGAAGACATTCGAATTACTTTGCAATTATTCACTCCTCCTACATTATCGTTCATTTGAAGTATAGAATCTCGTTTCTTGTCATTGTTTTTGCAACAATTCTATATCTATCTCTCTGTACCAACTCTTTCTGTATTCTTATACCGATATATACATAACAACGCGTCAGTAAGACAAATGTTTCATTTGTATTTGTTTATTTTCCTTTGTGCGTGCAATTGGCAAGTTCGCTACTGACTATGGTAATCGCGAATTAAAAGACCAAGCGAAAAAGTACGATTAATTAAGATTGTTACTCGTGACTTAGTTACATTGTTAGAGGAGTCAGGCCTCGGTGATTCCTTGCGTGTTGACCGTAAAGAACGCACATATACACACATATGGCCTTCTATACATAGCGCTGAAATTCTCTCTTTTTCTTTTCAATTACTTCGTATGCCCCTGTATTGTTCTGCATTCTTAATAAATATACGAGGCATATGCTGTCAAATATATTGCACTTAAATCTCCATGATAATTATATTGCGAGAAACCAGTGAGTCAAGTTTCTACTTTTAGCCTTCTTATGTCCATTTGTTTTTAATTTGTAGTAGCTCGATGTACTCGTATTTGTAAGTTGCATGCAGTGATAGAGATCTTAAATATACTATATCATAGATATATTATAAACTTGATTTATTACGTTTCACGTACATATAGTTATCGAGAATTAAATGTTAAACAAGGGGTAATAATAAAAAGCCTCATAAAATATACGCATAATATATTCTAGCTGAATTTTAACCAATCTGTTATTACACGAATTAGTCATCGTGAACTCATTCTAATAGTTTAACGCACAAATGTTTTAAACAAAAGTTCATCGCACCACATATTTTTTTATCACATTCTGAAACTGCAAAAGAAGTCTTTTGCACTTTTTTGTACTCTAGTCTCATTTCCATTTTTCTATTTGCTATATTTTCCAAAAAGTATGTGCTATTTGGCTACTATGAATAATTTTTATTTTCTTCTTTTGATATATACTTAAATATTCTATATTTATACTTTCTTTGCTAGAGATAACATATATTTTTTGTACATCTTATTTCCTACCTATCTATCCGTGCATCACTATCAGCATTTGCGACTCAATTGTTTAAATACTCCTTTCAGTTATCCATTGAAAGGATGTCACTTTAAAACCATAAGAACAAGACAAACGTGACATTCATTTATAGAGGATAAGAAAAAGGTGATAATGATAATGATTGCAGTTAGTTAATTAAATTACAGAACGATTAATTAAACATCCACGACTAGTATTCATATACGATACAATGCATACGAATGTAACCACATGTATAGACCTCTATTGATATTAACACAAGGATAAAAATGATTAATAATACGTCGTTACGGCAAAGACTCGTTTTGCAGACGATCATGACTGATGGCGTTCCTTGAGCGTGAACAACCGCATCAACGATAATGCTTCGTGTCTGCTTAAGATCACTCTTATTGACGTTAATTGTAAGCATCGATATACACTACTGACTATAAGTCACTGGACGCTTGATAATGGAATATTAATTTGAAAAAATACAAAATATGTTTTGAAGATTGTTATCGTAAAGTTACTTTAATAAACATTATGGTTGAAGTTTACAAGTTTCTGACAATGTACGTATTCCTGGGCATCTATGTGAGTCATGCACATCGTTTCATTTCCTTCAAAGGCTAACCTTTTCTATTGAAGGAACGTGCACGCAGATGTTACAGTTGTATGTTGGTATGTCACACGCTACGGAAGGCAAAATTTGCTATTATGTAAAAACAGATCGTCTTTGTAGAAGCTGAGCTTTACAATGACCAAGTTAAAAGTTCACGAAGAGGAATTAGTTAAGTTTTGTATATATAAATACGATATGTTTAATGAAACGATACGTTAAAGAATGAGGAATTGTTAAGAAAAAAAAAAAAAAAAAAAAAAAAATGGTTAAGACCAACACACTGGCAATTTGATTTAACTTGTCTTTTCCAGTTAAAACTAGAGATACCTAGAAATAACTAGATAAAGATTTCTTTTATTCTGATATTTTTTTAAAGTACACTTTTGCTATGTCTTAAAAACAATTCGCTAATGTCTTAAGCAAAACACAGAAATTTACTTAAAAGACAAAAGCTTTTAGAACAATTATATTTGTTATCTGACTAATCTTTCTAGCGCAATCTTCTTCTTAATAGAATGACTGTCGACGTTTTGCTTATGTATTTACGAATCCTGTAGTTTACTTACAATTATAATATACATTTTAATGCTTTACATATAGTACCTTATTGTAATATCAAAAATGTTGCGAATTTGACAAATATATCTCTTTCTTTGATTTAAACGTTTCAATCGATCCCGGCGTAGTGCCGATTCCTGTTAACTTTCACATTATGCAAACTGTTAATAAGTTGTTACATTCGCTGCTATTAATATATACGTCGCGTTGTCTTGATGATCTAAAACTTTCTTAGCTACTTGACTCTGACACAGTTACTGGCATTCTGAGTTATTGCGTCTTAACAAAAATATTGAGCAAGGAAAATAAGACAGTCGAAGCAGCTTACTATCGAGCCTATCCAAACTTTTTGCAAAAATGTTAAGCAAACACCTGCATACCATATTGGATGAGACAATGACGCTTCTAAATCATCAATTTGGATTTTGAAAACGGCATTCAACAGCTGAACGGGTACACCGTATTACATATAATATTAGCCAAGAATTGTAATAGAAAAAATATTGCTCAACAGTATTCTTGAACGTTAACCCATTTGCATCCAAGCGCGGATTATTACGCGCGCTGCGACTGTCTTCCATCACCAAGCGCGGATTATTACGCGCTGCTTTTTTTATTTCCATTTTAATCTAAATAATTTTTTTTAAATAAATAATTTTTACTTTTTCCCTCTGTTATAAAGAATGTAAGATGCGACGTTTGCGAAGTAACATTGCCTAGCAATCGTTTTGAACAGTAAATTTTCGATAAACTCCATGAAGAATTCATTTACTGTACCTACGACTGACTGCGCGCGGTGATAGGGACCATTCCTCTTAACTGGAACCATGATGCAAATGGGTTAAATAAGCTTTTGATAAAGTATGACACCCTGGACCGCTATACAAGCTCAACAAAATTTTGCTTCATCGATTCTATCTAATCATGCATTCTTACCCAAACAACAGACAACTTAAGATTAGATTTTTAGATGTTACAACTCCAGTTTTCCCTGTTGAGGCTGAAGTACTTGGACCAATCTTATACTCTATCTATACGACAGACCTATCCACTTTGGCTAACGTCGCTACAGCTGCATTGGCCGATGATATTGCAGTTCTAGCAGCGGATGAAAAGCCCGAAGTAGCTTCTTCAGTTCTTCAAGAGCACTTGGACAAAATTGTGAAATGGTACCGTGAATGGCATATTAACATAAATGAAAGCAAATCAACACATGCTACGTTCATCTTACGCAAACGCACATGTTCATCGGCAATACTAAACAACGCAATAATTACAGCTAACATTGAGATCCTACAGCGATTCCAATTAAAGACGCTAAAGCTTATCTGGTATGTAACCAATGAAGCCATACATAGAGACTTAGGAATACCAACGGTTAAGGAAGAAATTCCTGAATTTAGTAACCGCTACCTCACATACGTTTGACTAAGCATTCCAATCCTCTAGTCACCCAATTTCTAATTTATTGAGATGTGTATCGAAAGAAGTAACCTTACCGTAAGGTTACATATCACGCTATGAAAACACGACATCATAATTATTAAAAATTCTCCGTGAGAATTAATTGTAATATTTTTACCCCTCCCTCACCCCCGGAAAAAGAAAAAATATTTGGATTCATTAAATAATCAATAATATTTAAAGCACGAAAGAATTATTGTTAGTACGTATTATTCCCTGTCGTTTCGTGTGTTTATTTTATACTGCGTGCGTGTCGATGATTTTCATTGCAGGCTTGTGACATTTGATAATAACCGTGAGCTCATTACACGTGGAATACGAAGCCATATCTAGATTTTGTTGGTCGGTAAGCGTGGCCATTATTACAGATGCTTTGAGAGCTTGTCGCTGGTTCGGAAATTTTGCACGTAATTTACCGATACGAGTCTGTAATTACGATCGGGTCGAGAATCGTCCGATACGAAGAAAACGGCCCTGAGCTCGTAAAGTGGGATCAAGAACTTGTTGTAAAAAAGAGGAAACACACAGGGTACAAAACAGCCTCTAGAGTATTTTCGGGAAAGAAATCGAGATAAATTCTTACACGACAAGACTTTATTCATGAAACGAAACTTGGGTACAAAACTGAGAATTAGCTTAATGATTGGTTGTTACCCTGTTGAGGATACTTTAACGTGTAAGCTGCGAATCTTACACCTGTCCACGGATACCAATTATACCGTTAACTTAGCGGACTGGTGATGAGGTTCAGCTTGGAGAATATTCACTGTCTTTGAACGGAAAAATTTTCGGAACAATCCAATAAACCTGTGAATCGTATTTAATATAAACTCGATGTTTTCCATTTTCCTTTTATTTTCTACTTATCTCATTATAAAATGTTATTTCAATTGCATCATACGATGGTCCGATAGATCTTTCGCTTTATATTCCAAAAGAAGCATTTCTAAAAACTTCAAGTAACAAGTATCTATCATAATATAACGTATTAAATAACGTATTTGTTAGAGTTTCCCTGTAGGTATAAGGAGTATATAGATGTCGTAATATACTTATGCACGACAGTTATGGCGCATAATTACTGTTCTTCTTACGACGAGGAGAAGTTATTTTCTTCTTGAAATTACGAACATGGTCTTATATTGAATTTGATTAACAGTATTTGATGAATTCTTGCTCAGTTGGACGAAGAAACGAATTTTTGCTAGCAGTATTATCGTGCACAGGACAGCAGCCGAAACCTGAAATCGACATAGAATTTTGCATCGCATCGGCGTGAAAGTGACTGCGGCGAAACCTGTTTACCACGCGACAGGTGTCTGCTTATGATTTATGGAAGTGCTTACCTTCTCTTTTCTTATTTTTTCCCAAATGGGGTGTGGCGGCAGAGATGTCAATTGCGTCATATTTTATTTTTACGGCGACCAGCGTATACCTTGTTGCTCCGTTTTAATTAATCGCCATATCGGGACCTGGTGTAATTAATTAGGGTTTCCAGCAATATCATATCTCGAGAGACCAAGCTGAGATTTAAATCGGTGGTCATTTTAAAAGGGCGAGAGAGGATACTCCTTTTAACATTTACATACTGTAAACGTATTAATGTTTTTACAACCAACTCCATTATCCCATATATTGTAGAGTTCGAACAAAGTTGATTTCGGAACAAAATTATTTCATTCGAAAACTCGCGTTTGAGAAAATTGAATTTAGAAATTTCAAACTTTACAAAATCCACAAATTTATGATGCAATTATCTTTTCTTTCATCTATGTTTACTATAAAAAAAGTTAACTATATAAAAGTTTACTGTATAAAAAAGTTAAGTATATTACTGCATTGTTTAACAGAATGTTATTATTTACTGAAATTTTGCGGTAAATCAGGGCTAAGCAAAATGTTCATCTAGAGGTACAAAGAAATTTATTTTATCTTCTAGTATCTACAACTTTTTTATTCATTTTCATATTCATAATTGAATAGTAGTTGTGAAACATTTTCAGTTTGGATCATTGAAGCGTGTTATTTTTAAAGCGTGACTTTTTTTTACGGGCGAATGGAAGAATAATTTGCATATTTCGTACGTGTCACATTATCGTGGAAAAATTATCTCCAATGAATCTACGAGCCCATTCCACAATCTCTTCGAATATTTTCCTACCAAGAAAAAAAGTTCTCGTTCGTTGGATAAAATATTCTTGTCGACTTTTCTATTTGTACAATTTCAATATTGAGTGCAATTATACGTTTTATTAATATTAGTTAATATTTTATTCATAACGCGGTATTTAGCCAGCGAAGTGTGAACTTGCAGACATTTTAGCGCAAACATTTGATTTTATAAATCTCTTAATTTTCTTGAATTACATCAGTCGCATAAAGGTTCGCATACAATGTAAATTATTATTATTTTTTTATATTAAACCTTATAAATTCCTTGCAATTTGTTCATTCGACAAGTTGCTATGATATTGGATTGGTAACGTTTAAATGCTGGTGAATTATTAGCACCGACAAATGTTTGTATTTTGAGGACATTTCTTGAAGATATTCTGTCGTTTCCTTTTGTGCCTATGTATTTAATGTTTTTCTAAAAAAGTGTAATATACGTTAGTATTAAATAAAATTAAATACTCGTGATAGAATTTCATTCATAATTTTATCATAATCTGTCTTATACATATAAAACTTTTATCACGAAAATCAAAATGAAAGTTACGGTAGAACTTCGTTTATCTGAAACCCGTTTCAATCAAATTTTATTTAATATCTGGTTAACTGTACTCCCATCGACTAAGTTTACTTATCTCGATGTAAATGTTGATACCTCGAGATAGATAATGTACCACATAATTTTTTATTCGAATCTAATTCACTACAAGCAATCATTTCTTTATCAATTCCGTTTTATCGAACAGTACTACAAGGTGGATATTTCCCGGAAAAATACCAACCAAATGTAAACACGGTAATTATCATTACCATTGGGATTAATAATCAATTTCTGTCAGCGAAAATAGTCAGATAGAGGATAAAAATATTCAAGCGTTTCAAATGCAAGCCGTTAATGTTATCGAATCAGGTTCCGCCGTTGAAAAATATCAGCAACAAATTTAAACGTATGGATTCAGCGGGAATATTAAAATTATTCGACTTGCATACAGTACTTTCTGCATATAAATTCGAGTACACTCAATGACATTGATAGAGATTGATCGCTTATCGACCTCGAGATATCCTTAACGGAGCGTACGTTCGAACTTGCATAAAAATCGATCAGTTTTTGAAAGCGTAAAGCATTTAAATTTAAAATTCTTCAAAGATTCTTGGAACTTGTGTATATTCTATCGAAGAAGAGAAGAAGAGTATATAATACAATCCATTATTCGTGTTTCTACTAAACTTCAGCTTTCTTACATGATACTGTAAGTGCAAGGTTACAGCGTACGTTCTGCGATACGAGGCGGTTAAACATTCAACCCAGCTCATATTTTTCACCGAATAATTGCAGCTATTCCAGTCGTTTCGTATTTCATAGGAATTCTAAAAAGATATTTCCAGCAATAAACTTTTGCCGACCTTAGTAATTAATTTCTACTAACGAATTGCCATGCAATTTGATTATGTCTCACCCAAATAACTTACGAATTGCGTTATTCGTTCAAAATTTCCATATACAGGGTGTGCCCCCATGATTGGAGTATACATGTATATTACTATAAAAATGTTTCGCGCAGAAATTCAATTAATCGTACTATAAGTCTTATGTCTATTTCTTTTCTGTATTAATTCAAAATTTGATAAAGAACGCCTTTTAAATTTTTATTTCGAGCAATAATTACAAAGTAAACTAAATTAATTTGGTACGAGCAATTTTTCTATTTATGTGCTTGTCACTGTATATTCACTTAACTTTGCCTAATGCAAATTTTCGCCTATCTTCTGTCGTGTTAAAGATATTTAGGTTTGATTCGATGCAAGCGACGTTTTCTACGTAAGTAAATCTTATGGTACAAATACGATATTATGGCCACCATCGCGTTATACTTTTCTTATCCAAGTTTTACAACAAATTAACATTCCTTTCGAATGCGAAGGTAGTTGTTTTCCCTGAAACGTCAGGTTCTGTCAAAATGTTTATTTTCGTCGAATTATATAACGCGTTAAATAAGGCTTTCCGTGACAGAGTAACTGGCCGTTTTACAATATCATTGTCTTTGTTCCTGTTTGTATTTCGCTCATACTTACACGTAGTATAAACTCAGTTCCATAAATCTTGCTAAGATATTTAATCAATTTATCATTGTTACAGTGGTCGACATGTCTCTTTGGATAAATTAACCTGGCATATGTCGGTGAATTCTATTTTTAATCGTAGGTGCTGTATGCAATACAGTTAGTAATTCACTTGTTCGTAAGACTGACGTACGTTTGCTGGGTCGCCTTTTGCATGTAAGCGTAGTGTGTTGACGCGCACGTATATTTGCATATGTATCGTGTGTAACAACGAAATAAGTATATCTTTTAATATCCATTTTGAAAGATTCAAATTGTTTCAAATTTCTGTTTCAACGCATACCAGAAACTATAAACTAAGGAGTTTCAAATAGCCGTAGCACACGGCTCGTCGAGTTAGCGATTAACCTGACTAACTCGAAAATCTTTTCGCGTATGCCAATAATCGCTTAGAGTATCTGTATAACACAGATACGACGAATGTTACACCGGCACGGCGTCACGTCGCCACAAGAAAATGATGCATATGCGTGTCCGTGTATCTAGAGGCCAGCGCAGTGGTTCACGCCGCGTATAGTCCAGCTCTGGCTGCTGGCAAGTCTTCATCAACGTAACCATTCGTTTCGCTCCTTTGACGCACACGCACGTACATAGATACGCGGTGTACTTTTGCAACAGTGTGCAAAAGTTACAAGAGTTACTCATCATTGGCTACTGCACGAAACAGAAAAGTAAAGAGAAAATCCGAATAGGCGAACTCGTTGGTACAGTCTGACAAGAAAGTCGCGGTCAATTCTAATTCTGTCAATGACGCTTGGCTAGACAAGAACTGCGAAACATAGCCGACAACTGTGACGATTTTGCGGAAAGCGACACGAATTCTTAATTCTTAATTCTTCGATGTAACTGGAGAATGACTGGCTTGAAGCTTTAGAATGTTTCGTGAAATTTTTGTAATTACGCAAAGACAGAGACTGTTTCAATTATAGATTTCATAGAAATAATATCAGAAGCCATGATTTTCTAATTTTGATACTATCAACTTACTTAAGTACTGCGATCTTCTATTCCCTTCATATGCAATTAAACTCCTCGAATTGTAAGGATTACAAAATAAATCGTATACGCTGATTGATACATGTATAGCGATACATCTTGTTGAGATTTACAAATTTCGTGTCACGTTCCGTATGTATCAAGAGTTCCTTCTTTTACTATTTATTAGGTGCACTCACGGAATAAGGAAGGAGCCTACGGTGATCGGTAAGATGACGTTGCATGTGCTACCCTAATGAAAATGGTGTAAACCGTGAACGAAGGAGGAAAATTAACCTCGTAGACAAGGATAGGTGGAGTGTAATCATCTTATATGGTTGTATTTGTTAGATAAGGCGCTCATTCGCGAAACAGCAACGCTTCACCTCCTAGGAAACTTGCTGACATGAAAATTATCGCCATAAATAGAAGAAAAATAATTATGGAAATAAACGCTTCTAGGTTGATCTATCTATATCCTATGCTATTTTATAATACGATGTATATCTTTATAATTTGCTAAAACATTTTACATAAATCAGTTGACAGAACCTTCTGGAATAGTTGAAATATTAAAGCAGAAATTTTCCCCATGCATCTTGAACTTCTTTAAGGCGATTGTTTATAGTCGTCCACTGTAATAAGTTATCAACGACTCAGTTGAAATTATAGGTTGAATATTATTATTTTTGGAAAAGATTGGTTTGTTTTAAAAATGTTGATAGTCGTAATGTTTTATTAAAATTTCGATTATCTTTTTATGGAAGCTGAGTTTTGAGTTTTATAGAAAAAGAACTTCGTTTTTTACTGGTAAATTCTTCTAACACACTAGATGAATTTCATATTAGTTATGTCATCATGTTTCAGATTCGATCGTGTAATTATCAACAAAGTAATAGACAATTTCTGTATCTTCCTACGCGATAACGTTATGCAATTTCACGGATTTCCCCGAACATATCTATGCTATTATTGTTCATAGGTATTGGAACACATATTCGTACATGCAATACATTTTTTAAACTGATATACACTCATACTAGTGTAAGTCAAATCCTCATAATTTTAATGCAAATTGTTATCAAAATTTCGTCATATCTTTATAAGCGAACTGAAAGTTCATGAAAGTTCATGAAAATGAATTTAAAAACGTAATGCCAACTTGAGAGATTCTACGCGCTAGCAAAGAAAGAAAAACAGGAATTATATTTTGTATGTAAAAGATTCCTGTGCAATTCTTATGCGATCGAAACGCGGTGTCAATGGGTCAGTCGCACGCATGACACCCTTGTAATCAATATGAAATGATGTTTCAGTTACGTGTAAAGGTAGTAAACGCATCTAAATCTAATCATTGTCGGCTTGCAACCAGCTCGCGTATGTATCAACTATATCGCAAATAGCGACGGCATAAAGTTCGATATGCGCTTAGAAATCGTCGATTAATTTTCAAAGGAAAATTACACTTTATGATATTCGATTACTATAGATAAGAGGCGATAAGTAAACTATATCGAAAGTTAAGTCTACAAATATATTTCTTTAATATTAGCTAATACATTTAGTTTGATAATCATAATGTCTCTTACGGAACTTTGTTCTTTTATAACTTTACTTAAAAAAAATACCCCAATATCTCTAAATATTTCAATATATTTTAAAAAATAAAAAAAAAAAAAAACGCTAGGAACAGTATTTTAACTAAAAAGGTAGAACATGGCCTACTTTCGGAAAGCATTCAGTTGTTAAAAAGGAGGAAGCGTTCGAAACTATAAAGTTAACTTTTAATCTACTTGATATGTAGTACTTAGTCCCGTTGCTATCTGTAACACACGCGTGGTCGAAGTGGCTCGTATTTTTATTTATGCAACGTCACTTGCGACTCGTGGTACACGAATACTGAACTTTGATACACTGACAACAACCGTCGACGAACTGCGCATCCAGGCGTCGTTGCTGTTTCAAAACGTTGTATGCTCTCGGTTGAGTACATAGTTACACACCGCAACGCATCTAGCAGACGATTATTTTCACGGTCACGCAAGCAATTTAATGAGCGTACTGAGCACCTAGGGATAGACCGAGAAAAAGAGAAAGATGGAAACAACGGCACCACTATGTCAAATCACTATGATTCCGCGTTCATGGACCAGAATTAGAACTGGAACTGGTTCACTCGCAAACTCGCTTGCTCTTGTTCGTTTTAGCGGTGAATTAGTCCCTGACGAAAGCCATTAATACGCGGTCAATTTGTATGCCGCCACTCGATTACGCTTCAACTTTTCTCGTCTGAATTAACGACTTCGAATCGTCGGGTATTATGCTTCTCTTGTTCTTGCTAGAATTTCGTGTGTTGTTTCATAGCTACCTCGTAATTCCTGCTTCCGTTTCTCTTCTGTGTGTGTGTTTTGCCCGCGTTTTCTCGTGTTGCTATTTCTGTTCCCCGGGATATAGATTAATGCTTTTTCTTACTTTTCTTGCTGCAATCCACCGTGCAAGTATGTTTTATACAAGTATCAATTTTCGTATTACGCGCGAAAGGAAAATGATAGTTTTTACCATAAGCATACTGTTCTCTTTGACGTGTGTGGTAGAGCTTGAATATAAAATATCGTGTCGTTAAATATCCATAAAATAGTAGAGATGAATTGAGTAATAAGTTTGTTCGAGTTTTCTCAATCCAGCATTTACTATTAATATATTTTAGTATTAATATATTTGTATTTCTTATGAATATGTATTTAAATACTTAAATCTATCGCACGATGTACTTTAATATAACTGTGGTAGTCGATAAATTTTACTAATATGTGTAACTTCAATATAAAATATCAATCATAAAAAGACAATTGTGTATTAGACGTTGAACGATTATTGAGATATATTCAAACATTTCTGAAAATTGCATAGCGATTGTTTGCTATTGTGTGAGATTCTACTAGCTGGAATTAACTTGCTAGAATAATATACTATGCTCAATTGGCAAATCGTTTGTGGCTATGGCTGAAGAAGCTTTTCTTTGAAGCTATTCTGGTTGCTGAATACTACCAAGTATTTTGTAGATTGTGCGACTATTTCTGTAACGATAGAAGGATAGATTCTTCCTTTGCTTGCAAAATTATTTTCAAAACAAGCATATTAACATGTTTTTCCGAACAACTTTCTTTAATCGTAAACGTAAACTTTTCCACGATACTCTATTCAAGGTGATATTATTTTCTTCTTACCGATAAGATAAATATTTTATTTATATAATACATATCTTTCTCGGATATTAAAAAAAAAATTTTTTTTTGAGGATTAAACGCAGAGGATTAAAATATGGTAAAAGCAATAAATCTTGCTTGTTAAAGAACATCAGTACACACGTATCCTGTTTTATTTATTCGATTTTACCTATCGCTGATACTAATCGCTTTTAAACTCTTCCCCACAGTCTTCTCCATTGATCCAGTCTCTATCGAACTCACAGCGAATAAAGTCGACTATGAAATAACGTTTTATTACTACCATGACTATTACAAATTTCAAGCGTTCCCGCGTCGGGGACAACGACTGACTATGCCATGGATCAATTTACTGTGCACAATGCGCAAAAATAAAGTACTCCGTGAGTGGTAGGTGATTTTGTTTTTCTTGTGACACTGCCACGCCTTGCTTCCATCATTCCAAAATGTTGTATTCATTTTACATCGGGTGGACGTCGTTCAAGGCGTTTCTTTGATCTTGCGATTACACTCGACCCATCGTTGTAAAAATGATTATATTATAGTAGCTGGATATACCAGCGGTAGTTGCTTCGTAGCGTTTTTCTCTCTTTTTCTTGAATTAATCGATAAGGTGGATCGTTTCTCAATTTGATTTTCTTGTAGTTACGAAATTAAACGTTAATGACGACAAATCGCGTGATTTTAAATGTATCGATTTATTATTCGTAATAATACAAATTACGTATTCCTCCGTATAAAGAATTTAAAACGAAAAAATGTAAGATTACGACAGCGAGCGCTATAATAATTTAATATTCAATCATATAATCCAATCAATTAGATTAGACTCGTGTGTAATGTTCATCGATTGACTTTTGAATGCTTTGAATCGTAAAAAAGGAATTTATTATAAAATATTCCATTTTACGTGTGCAAACATCTAATGTCAAGAAATAATGTTCACTTTTATTGGGATCGAATTAAGATTATACGTATAATCCCATTCTATCTTCACCATACGATTTTAATTATAATTATTTATATACATATAATATATTTAGGGATATGTATACATTGAACACTGATTCTACAATATTGCTGCTATATTGTAAAATAGTAGCCAACTACGGTGAAGATTAGGAATTTATTCAGTAAATATTCAACAAATGTTCATTCGTATTTTAAGACCATAATAACTGTTGAGCTTCGTTTTCGTATTAAAAAAAAAAACTAAATTACGTTATAATTTGCTAGATTTCAAGTTTGTTCATTTTGTTTTATTTTGTAATTAAATTCGTAGAATGTATCTAGTCACTCGTTCGATTAAGGTTTTCTTTATGGGGTTTCTTTATTCATTCCTGGAATTCCAAAGAAAATATAGCCGGTTTAAGCGAAGATCGATTAAAGCCAGATCGGATAAATGGGATTTCATGGAATGGTGTAACATACATTTAATAAAAATATAAAATATACGCACGAATATATGCATAATTAGACGCGTTCAAAAAAGAAATAATCCTTAAAAAAATAAATTACTATTTGAAAAATATTCATGACCGACATGACAAATTGTTTCGTCTATGCGAGTTAATAGATTGGAAACAAACTGGTTACACGTTATTCATTCGTATCGAGTCAATGCTATCCAGCAGTTGCAGTGTAGTGATCCTCTGAAAGTTAAAACGAGGAAATCTTCTCTTTAAATATGTACGATAGTTTGAGAAGCTTTGAAGTAATAGCATATTTTTATAATTATAACTTATTAAAATTGTTATCATTGTAAATTATTAATATCATTTGCAATTATTAATTCTAAATCACATCTCACATTGGTGGTAATTTATATATCTAAATCTATCTAAAATTCTAAAGAAAATTACAGCTATTTGAAAATATAATCGTTTATATAAAATATAGAAATGTTATCAGGAAAAAGTCGTATTAAAGAGCTATGATTTGCTATATCAAACAATAATGCCATGTGTAAAGCACTCGTTATTGTCGGTTGACAACATATGCGTTAAAAATCGCTTTATAGATAAGTTACAAAGTATTACCAAGGAATTATCGCCTTCCTTCGAGGGAAGAAAGAAACAAGAAAAAAAGGAAAATTTCACGCCTATTCTAACGTAATTAGATACAATCATTATAATTTCAAACGTTTATAATTCTAAAACGTTCAGCATTCCTGCGAATTATTTAGCACAAATGAAATATTTCTCGATTATACTGCCTATAAAGTATAAAGATTTGTGCGTTATATCCGATGATGTTTCTCATACGAGAAGTTGAAATAGAACGCCCTGTCTTGCAATGAAAAGAAGTCGAAAGAAGACGTGCAAAAATGTAGCTCAGAGGGAGGTAAGATTTGTGTGCGACTGAAGTGGCACACGAAATCGTCACCAGCCCCTACAACCAGAGAATAACTTACATAGAAAGTTTTTACTCAAGTTAACGTTTTTAATCAAATATATGAGAAAGATGAATTTTTATTAATAAATGATAACAATTGATTAGAAAAGAGAGTAACTGCAAAACGATACAATAGCGAAAAATGCGATAGTAACGGCGATCTTCGAACGGTCTAGACGTAATCTGTCTGAGAATTGGCAATTTTTACGGTAGCCTTGCGTAACTGAAAGCTCAAGATTAAACCAAGACGAGTGATAAAGCGAGATACGTTCGCGCATCGCGTTAGAAAATGATGCTATGCGACATGCGCACTGACACTACGAACGATGGAACTATCGTCGGTGTGTTTGCACGAGCGATAGTTACGTGCAGCAGGTAATCGAAACAAGTTGATGTAAAATTTTGTCCAGTTTATATTGTTCTTACGATTTCAGATTTCTGAGAATGTAAGCCTTGTCCAATAGAAATTATATCCCGATAGCTTCGCCAATATTATAGCTACGTAGCTTCGTTAGTTGCCGAATAACACACTCCTATGTATACACATTTATGTCTGTTTTGCGTTTCAATGTGATGTTTGCATCTTTTCATCATTCTTAACAATACGATTGTTTCTTCATTTCTTCTTGTGCTTTTTTTTCTTTTTAAAATACATATTTTATATATATATACATACATAATAGTAGTAGCCTTAATATATGCAAAATGTTTGGACAAAGTTCTAAAATTTTTAATTTCAGCTTAGAAAAGTAATTTTTGATTGTGATCTTAGTTTCCTTCAATTTCTGCGTCGAGACTATTTTAACTACCAACAAATTAATTTATAATTTATGATATTATATATCCATATGTGGACAGAATAAACTGAACGAGGAAAAAGTTATACAAGATAAAATGTTATCGTTATAAAATAAAATATTCGATGTAATAATGATCCAGTTTCGGCTATACGAGAGTTAATCAATGCCTACGCAAATTTCTGATTTCGATCGCACCGATCGATATCGTATCATTCCCATCGCTAGCGTACGGTTTCCTCAGGGCGATCGTGTCTCGTGATCTACTAATTGTAAGTGTATATTTTGCTGTGCACAGCCGGTTGTGTGTTCTTACTCTCTTGTATTCGCATAGACGCGAGTGTAGAGCATAGAGTACATGTATATAGAAGAGTTGGATTTCCTTGACATTAACCGCTACAAAGTACGTTACAGTCGCTTATCGCAAATGCATTCGCGGACAACTATAGCACGCATATTTATCAAGCGAAATATTCAACCATTCTGTCACAACTACAATTTGAAGCGCTTTATCTGATATTTTTATCAATATCACTTATGACTTATGTACATCCTTCACGATGCAATTGATCGGGCTTACGTAATGAACATCACGATCATTCAGCTGTTTTTGTGCAGTTTCACCTAACTATTACTAGAATTTTATGTATATACGAGAAAACAATTGTAAGTGACTACTTTCTTTGTTTTCAGTCTAGAAACAATTCTAAAGAAATGAAAAATTTTCTATTACAATTTTTATACATATTCAAATCTTTGCTTGCTTGATCACCATACATGCATATCGAATTGAACCGGTTATACTAGTTAATATGTAAATACCCTATAATTATAAATTAGTAACATTATGCGAAAACTGGTTTATAATATTTACTTCTATATTAGTATAATATAAAATTTGCAACAAGTGTCTGGTGTTTTTCAGCTGTATTTTTTTACATACACTCGAGGCTCTTTTTACACGACTTTTTTTCAACGCACGTTATTAACTTTTACACGATTTATTTAACATGTTTTTGTTGCAGTTATACGACGTTTTAAAAGCACGTTTTATCGTTTCACTGTAATCTCGAACGTTCTACACAATTTTAAAGAGACTTGAGAACTTCTATCAAAACAAATTTCCATTTACACTTCATTTTCTCAGCGATATTCTCAAAAATATGAATTGTGCATAGACATTCTCATAATCGATTTCATTATAATAATACAAGTCATGGATGACGTTAACAATTTTACAACTGTGATTTTTTACACGTTACGTTTGCAGAACTGTATCTATTTCCCAGCGGTGGTAGCGTGATTCCCACACCATCCTGTGCTCTACAACTGTGCGTGCATCGGCGCAGTTTGCGTAATAAGCCTGTGATTATGCGAAGATAGAACGCCTCGAGTCAGTATCCGCATATATCAGTCGCTGTGTTATGAGTTGTTCGTTGATTCTTATAACCAATTCATTATTACCGATTCCTCCTTTTCTCGGCAATTTGTAATACTAGTGAACTTTTTCAATATCGATTAATTATAGTATCAAAACATCATAATAAACAACGAATCGTTTGAATCGTTTGACTAGGATAAGAAATTGTAGATTCTACGTAAAATTACGCGCACTTCTCGATTGTTCATCTTATTATCTTGAAGAAAGATTGTTGAGTTTATACAAATTTTATACGTTTTTTTTGTACAATATATTGCAAATTGATGGAAAAATAAACTTCCTTGAAAAACACCATAGGTAGTTATGGAAATAATATTTCAAAGCGAAATCTTACATTTGTTATTTTTTAGTTTAATGTACGGTATCCAGCTATCGAGAAATGAAATCGTATCAAATGAGATTGTAAATCAAGTTTGTAACCCATTTCACAGTAGTTCGATTTCTCTTATTCGATCGAACAAGTTATTCAGAGACTGCTTAATAAATTTGACGATTAACACGTCACTTATCATATACAAGATTTATGTTTTAACGGCCAACTCGATGATTAAATATCCGTTTACGAGGTATGTGCTACTTTTAATCTGACGCGAACCAAATAATACTAGTACCGGTTGTTCGAAAAAAGTTCGTAGCAAAGCTTCAAAAAGATTTACAAGTAATGTATCTCTCGTGAAATTGGTATTTTATTAAACAACGTATATTTTTATCGTCCTTATTGGTAACTTTTAACTATCTATTGAATATTTTCACAATTATTTTCACCTCCTTTGAAAACTTTCGTCTTTTCTGAATCGATCGTTAGAAATAGATTTTTGCAGAATAATTTCAAACGATTCAATATGTTTAGGAAATTACGTCGAACGTGAATTTTTACATTTTGTTGTAAAATATACGAATATAGCACGAAATATAAAAATTAGCGTTCATAATTGTACTCTAATTGCGTATATCTCGAGAAATGATACAAGAATTACTCTGTTAAAAGTCTCTATCTATATGTAGAGACTTCTTCAAATAGACCATGTTTCTCGTACGTAGGTGAAAAGGCTTGATTTATTAAAGAATTATACCAGAATTATCTTATTATAGATTTCCTGTGTTAATTATAAGAAAAAAATTAGAAGAAAAAAGAATACAAAGTCACTAAGACATAAAATCTGGTTAGTCTTTGTATATCTATGTATATCGAACGAATCATTTAAATTTAAACAATATTTAAACAAACATTTGTTATTAATGCTTCATGAAACGATGAAAAAACTATTCGCTCGCTTATTCCGCAGTTGAAACTATCGAACAAACATTTTCGGAACATTCTTTTGGATGTTCGATTTCTAATTCGGCAAACAATCGCCGGACGGTAAAACATTCCTCGTTTACGCCTGAATTTTTCTAAAGAAAGGAAAGAACAGAACATTCGTGCGCTTGATTTAAACGCATCTTTAGACGATTTCCCAACAAACGGCACTAATTAATC
This sequence comes from Bombus campestris, assembly GCA_905333015.3. Classification (NCBI taxonomy): domain Eukaryota; kingdom Metazoa; phylum Arthropoda; class Insecta; order Hymenoptera; family Apidae; genus Bombus; species Bombus campestris. The sequence continues at coordinate 10,889,397 of HG995132.1, forward strand.
GATATTAACGCTTCTTTATATATATATATATATATATATAGTTTCATAGGGTGCATCTTCTTTTTTAGGCCGCGTACAGCGTACGTGAAGGCCATAACGATACATGTTTTACCCATCTTCCGGCCAGGAACAATGTATACGATGCGTTGAGAGATAATGATTCCTGCTACCGATACGCACATACCTATTGATAATGATCTGTGCGTCCGCCGAATACTAATTAATTTTGACTATTGTGCCACGTGTACGTATTATATGTGTACATTGTGTTGCTTGCAATTAAAAATGAAGAACATTTGCTTTGCCGATTACTAGTTTATTTTAATTACCACCGACGAATGATTAATGAAATGGATAAGCTGATCAACCTATTGGGGAAGTCTAGAGTTTTTATACTTGCAATGACTCCCACCGATGAAATTATTTTTTCTGTAGGCTTAAACTGCTACAATCTCCGATCGTTCTTATTCTTTTTTAATGAAACGTATGTTAATTACCCTAGTAAGTTTCATGTATATCCAATGTTCCTTTTCCTCCTGACTCCCATTATGGATTTATATGCATAGGTTCAAATTAAAGTTTTAAAATCCTTCAGAGTTAGTAACACTTTTATAAACGTCAGGCGGTAGCTTTTTTATAATAAGTATTCGTGAAATGGTAAAGACAATGAAATTGAAGTGTATGGTATTCCTTATGATATATCCTGTAGATGTAATCAGTATCCTTCTATGATGGATTTAAATAAAACGATCGTGGAATTAAATTAGTATGTTACTAATCCCTAATTGCTATATGTATAGTTGAGTTACAGGTGACTAGAAGAGCATGGATTAGATTCAAGTTCAGTCATTTAATTTTAACTCTTTCTGATCGTGAAATTCAACTTGGGGTCGTTAGTTTACCAATTATTTATTATCTACAACTCATATTTACAATTTACACTTGTATCCTGGCGAGGATTCAAAGTAGACTATCTAGAATCATTAAAAATTTGTTATCCTGAGGTATCCTGTTTTGACAAACTCTTTAGGTTCGAGACCATTAATTTATATTACACATACAGTGGAATATATTGTTTCATAAATTAAAGATAATATAAATTATAAAGTTGAAATATTAAGTAATCAGGGGAACTAATGGGATGTTATAACAATTAAAAAATTAGTAAAAAAACTGTTTTGCATATCGAACAATGTGTCTGTTCATAATTTACACCTGCGAGTGTTGCATTCAAACAGAAGAAAGGAAGGCATATCGAAAGCTTCTTATAAAAGAGGCAATAACGTATTATGCTTTATTCTGACTTTTAATTGACATTAGCGATATTTGCACTGCGGATATTTACGCGAATTCATATTTTTATAAATATATCCAAAACAATGGGACTTTGGTAGAAAATTGTTCGACCTACCGAATATTGTAAAGAGTGTTATACTTTTGATATTTTATATTTTATACGTATCTTCCTCATTCTGTGCATTTTTTCATCATTAAATTTTTAATTTTTATTGTATTTAATTAAATAAAATTAATGTCGCTTTTGGAACAGAAATTGTTGAATTCCTATGTGGTCAGAAAGTTTTACACTCCTCTATAGAGCGATACGATCTTTGATACTTTCCAGTGAATTTCACGTGACCACCATTAGCCCTTATGTTATTAAGAGTGACTGTAGTTAAGTATCATCGAATAATCGTTCTATACGAAGGATGACTATGTTTATACGTCGTTGAGCGTTCACTGTGGTTGGGAATGGTCATCGTTACCGTCGAAATTTCTTCTTACAGTAATACAGTTCGGTTCTCTTTTGCTTTTCTTCATGAAAGATACGAGCTCGAGTGGTTGAGAATTCTCGTTCCGTAAATTGCGGAAAAAATAAGGTATGCGCGCTATCGTAAAATCAGTCTTCGAGGAAAGAAAAAAGAATTGAGATAAAATATAAAACCATCTTCTCCGAAATTAAAGCTGTTGAAGGCGAGAACTTAAGTCGGAAAGGTGAATGTTGCCATATCGTTCAATGCTCCTTTCCACCTTAGGCTCTTTAATTAATTTTAGTCGTAACAACTTGTACCATGTTAATAGCGTAAATTGTGAAAAGAAAATAAGGAAGTAAATGTAAGGGCAACGAGATAAAAAAGTAAGTTGTAAGAAGAAAGAAAAACCTTGTGTTACATGTTATTCATAAAATTGGAAATTCGCACACACGTAGAATCGATTCAGAAATCACAACGATCAACTTCAAAATTGGAAAATACATATGGAAGACTAACGTTACAAGCATTACTTTTTAAAATTTACCTTAGAATCTCCTGTTACTTATGTCACCGCTCCGCGATAAATAAACTTATGGAAGTAAACAATTTATTTTTGGTAGAAAAGCAGAGGTAATTAAATCAAATAATTTTGAAGATTACAGTTAGGTTGAAGAGATTCCTTGATAACTTTGCTGAAGTCTTTGCTACTTTTTAAAAAATCAGTTCCTTGTTACTTTCTTAAGTATAAAGCATTAGTATATCTGACACGTAATCAAGGCATACGCCTTTTAACCATTTCTACTCCAAAAAACGATATCGTATATCCAGACAGAATATCACACCTGAATTTTACGAACGAATTATTACAAATATAGAATTTATGTTTTTCAAACAACATATTCGCTTCTTGAGTCGCTTCGTCGAGTTCCTCATTTTCGTCTCAAAGATGATAAGTTTTGGGATTTCCTTTTTCTCTTAATTTCAAAGAGACTTCCCGATAGAAAAGGAGAGGAGCAAAAGAGGGGTAGTGACGAAACGAAAGAGAGAGGAAGTTTAAATGACCCAAAGGCATAAAATGGTAAACGGGCCTTTGCACGCCGGAGACATAACAGCAGGCGAGCCGATTTATATGCATTCTTTAGCTCGTGCACGCACTTTACGATATGTAAAACTAAGAGAGCCGGTATTGTGCGGCGTCGGTACCCTGTCGTAAAGTGGCCGTTTGAACCGCCTCAACTTTGAAAGACTTTCGAATAATATGACAAGTTTTCAGCCATTTCGTGCCGACTTCGGCTATTGTAACTTCGATGAACAAGCTGAAAGGATAGTTTCGTATGATGCAACCGGTTACTGCTACCTCTACTTACAATTTTATTTGATTGTTTTAATGTTTTTATTGGCTCATAATTTATCATAATGAAATTAGTACCATATATTTTAAGAATATCTTTAAGAAGAAGGTATATATCTATGTAATAATCTGCAATAAATTTTTATTCTTTTATAGAAACCCAATCAAACTTGCAATCGTTATTTTTTATTATTTTATTTTTTTTTTCTGTAACTAATCAGTTCAAATAATCAAGACTCTACTATAGTACAATATAAAACAGATTACAAAGATGAGTAATCGAAATCGAAGTGTACGGTAAACTGCAACCTCGTAGAAAGATTGGAAAATTTATTTCTTTGAAATATTCGATCTCATTTCATAAATTGAATATGAGTTAAGAGGTAGCATAAAAAAAGCGCGTAATTTTCTCCTGCATTGCGATAAATCGCTCAACTCGGCTATTTATACAAATGGTTCAATAGTCGCGTATAAAACATCTACACGGTTGGATACACTGTGCACGGAACAACTAATTAACCATTGAATCGTAAATGTTCGACGACGCCAATGACCGGTAGTTAATTCAGAGCTTTGAGACGTTTCACAGCTATACGATTACAAATAGTAACACTCGCTAGACGCAGTTGAATTTGTTTCTACACTCCGTGTTCAGCGGATGCTTCTAACAATATTAGCAGTAACATTATCAGGATCCCCTTGCAAAGTTAAAATAATATTACTTGCAAAGTTGTACAATTCATGAATCATAAATTATGAATAATACTATAGTTTCTTATAGAACAGTAACATGATTATATACGCAGTAATAAATAAACTGTGGATATTCATGCAAATTTATATTTTCAGAAACGTAATTAAGAAAGTGTAACTCGGGCAGAAATTTGTTATGACAAGCTTTAACCCGGTTATGCTCGATTTCTTTCTACCCGTCGAATAAGATATTTATCGTTTAATTAATTAACGATTTATTAAAGTACAATGTTTTAACAATTAATTGATAATTTTTTAAACGAAGCTTATTTGTCTGTATATATCCTCGTACTTATGAACGGGAGTCGTATACTATATGTTCCAGTAAAAAATTAGAAATAAAGATAGAAATCAATGTTACATCGAATAAATAGCGTGTGATTCTTGGAACTTGTCAATGTGACGCACAGGGCCACGTGACGATAACTAGTATAGCTACTTATAAACAATAACACAAGCGTGGGCGAAGGGAAAGAAAAGAAAAACCGTCGTTTATCGATACATTATATTTAGAGTGGTGCTACTGTTCACGACGAATCGCACTTTAGTAACGCCACGCGATTGTTAGTATTACCGGAAGTTATGGCAATTACTGCAAGCCGTTGCAAACGCCGGGTGCAGCTGCGAATCCTATTTTCGAAAGCGCTCAGCGATATTTCTACTCTCTTTTTCGGCCGTGAAACAGTATGTTTCGCGTAGAACGTGACAACGGATATCCGTTACAAGGTCAGTGCTTAATTCCGAATTCTTGTAAGCTTGTAACATTAGAATTGAACGTAAAATAACAGATTTGATAGCATTTCGCATTTGCTACTATTCGATTCTATATTTTTTTAAAGTTATTATAAATTCTATACTTCTGTAACGTTCATTTCTGGTTGTTTCTCGGTTTCATTTATTCAACAGAAGCCCCTTCTTTTTTCAGATCTTCTGTTACAATCGTGTCAAACGACAAACATTGCAACAGATTATTAGCGACTCAGTTGAAATTATAAGTTGACCGTTTATATGTTTTGGGAAAGATGGATTTGCTTAACAAATTTTTAACGAAAGAACACAAAACGGAACACAGGATGATTCTCTTACTGGAGTTTTACCTTAAATGGCGGTGTCACCGCCACTATCCGCCTAATTACGCTTCACAGTATGTATAAATATGCGACAACTAAAAATGACACGTTGTCACTTGTGACGTTGCAATGTTCGATCAGCGGTATTTTTTTCGTGGTCTCCAGCGAGAGAATCTCCCTATACATTGTATATGTTGTTCGTTATTGAACAATATCTGGAAGCATGTATCAAAAGAGGCAGGAGGTTGATAAGTATTAATAGCGTATGTCTGACACGTAATTATAGAGCGCATGCTAGAATTACAATTCCTTCTGGTGACATTAAATCACCATCCTCGGACAGCCGACCGATAATTTTTCATCGACGACTAAATTATGAATTATCGTGGCTCGAGCACGTATCGAATCAAATGACGAACGATAAGAGGGCGACAATCGCGACGCCAGAACGGAATTAACCAGCGACTGTGCATGCGAAGCCACGCTATTAAATATAATTTACGAATGGAGCAGCGTTTTTATGTACGGCTTTCGAACACGTCAGATTCATCTGGCCGACTGGAGCCTCGAAATAAATCATTCGATATTGAACGAAGCACCGATGCCTGAAAAAGAGAAAGAGAGTAAGGAAAGGCGAACCTTCGTCCTGAACGCTCCTCTTCGACGGAATGCAATTTTCTCTCAAGTTATCAATGCTAATAGCATTAAGCTATTTAATATAATGGCAAAAATTATTATGGTCAGAGATAGCACATATTTTATTTAGCTACGATATCTACCGATGCTAGTTCGATTCGCGGTTCCGCGTCAGTGTTTATGGAAGTTAATAAATTCGATGAAAGTTATTTGTATTGTTGAAATAATTGCTCAACGATTTCGTTCGATCAAAATAAAAATGGAGATGAACGCGTATGAAACGGGTATTATTTATTTTACAGAAATCTTCTGTAGTTATAAAAGACAGAGGAGTGGTCAGACGAAAAACCGTGCTCATGTTCATTAGGACGAAAAATTGTTTACAGTTTTAAAAACATGAATCTTTATCGGTATTTGGTGTATGGTACATACCCATGTCCCTATAGTCCTGAACCTATGTCCTTATAGTTCTGAACTCTTTTTCTTTTCTGTATGTTTAAATACAGGGATTAATATTTAATTTTCATAAGCTTAAAATATTCCACTTGTGTAAGATTTCAAAACGATGCAGACTACGTTTACACCTTGACAAGAATGTGTGTGTGTGCGCGCGCGCGCGTGTGCGTGTGTATTTATTTCAAATTAAGGCTAACATCACGCGAATGTGATGTACGATGTGATTCAAGGTTTTTCGTCTCAGTTCACGCAATCTGTAGTTCAGCTTTCAACTTCTCGGTTACGTGGTTACAACCAATTCTTTCTCCCAAATGCAATCCTGTTCCTTTCTTCGAAAGGTGAATCGATCTTTTTTTTAATGGTTTCCAGTTCTTCCAAATAAGAGGTCCTTACTCATCTCTTTTCTTCTTGACCTTGTCGATTATCTAAAATATGACCGATAAAGTGAATATATTATCGTCTCATATCACTAATTCTACGTCTAATTGAAATGATTTATAAAAATGCAGGTTAAAATCTATTAAATTAATAATCAAAGCAATAACTTGCAGATAATTTTCAATTATGATTGCATTGCTGCACGCGTTCCTATTTTGGCCTATACTAGTTGGCCAGTCATCGAAACTACGACTTTTTCGAAATAATAATTATCAATTAAATTAAAACTAAATTGTTTTAATATCGTGTTTGCACACATTGTAATAGTAGGTTCAGCGCAAGGTAGAATTACAATGTATTCTTGGTTGATGATAATTGCATTAAATCGGAAGAAAAATTCTTGCCACATGGATATGTCAAATAAAAATAGTGTGAATAGTAACGAAAATTGTTGAAAATGACAACGTGAGTTCGTGCTCGCCATCCATATGCAGATGCGCTAGTTACAATAAACAGTAAACAGAAGATTGTTCTACACACAATCGATGGATTTAATCGATAGGTTTAAGATGTTCTTTTGTTTTTATCCCTAGTCCATGTAATAATGTGCAATAAAGGGTTTTTTGGCTCAGAACGGTGTGACAGATTTATCCAAAGAATAAAATAATAGCAATTGTGATCCTACCTCTGGAAATAGAAATAACAACAAAAATAGTACTAATTAAACAAATTCTTGGAATTACTTTTCATAATCACAATGAGAATTCAATGGACGATATGAATTGATCAAATAGAAATTATAAGCGCGGCGTTGGTCCCTAACGAGTTAAAATGAGAAAAGCAATAAAAATTCATCTGCTAACGGATATTACGTAGACGCGTTTACCTTCTGTTATCGTTTCTTTACCCTGGAACGAGTCACAAAATACAGTAGAAACTTCAGAACGTTGTTGATTAACTCAGTTAACGCGAAAGTTGGCAATGATGAAACAGAAATAGCAATACTTAAGTGGTAGAATGGTAGCACGAAATCGAGCAACTAGCATTGTGGTCGTCGTCATGTTTGTGCCATGGGGTGCTGGTTCTTCCTCAGTTCCTCTGTGTATGTAGGCTGTTGTGAAAACCACGCCTCGAATATCGGCCATTTTGATGCATGAATGGGTGGATTCCTATTGGTTATAACCCGCTGGAATTCAGGGTGCACAGTTTTTAGAATCTCCTTTAGACCCTTTAGGGATGATCTCTCCTTGCCTAAGTTCTATTGTGTCGAGAGCAGCTTGAATGGTGAAAGCGGTTCCCGCCTATTTCACACTGGTGTCTCACTTCGATCCATTTTGTCGGCAGACGTGTAAGAGACACGGCGTTGTTTTATTTGCCTATTAGAAAATCACAGAATAAGATTGTCCGGTCGTTTTTATTCGACTGAAGTCTTCTGCGATGCTCAGGAAAGACAGACACGAAGAAAGGAAGACGATGCTATTGGAGTTTTTTTATTTACATGTATTTCTCTGAATAATTGCTTATTTTTAAAATAGATTCCTATATCTTTGGAAATTTTATTATCTTTAAATATTCGTGTCTGTATGTAACACATACGTCGCATATGATACATGTACGTGCGCAACTTAATTATAAAAAATACAGAATTTATTGGTTACAAGTAATATTAAAGCGCATATTATATAATTTTGTGTCTCTCCAAATTTTACTGCCACCTTCTATAATCGGGTAGCTTAGTTTCCTCTTTAGAGTAGCTTTTCTTTATTCTGATCAAATTTTCTTTTGGCCTTAATTTCTGATACGATGAAATGTGTAACGCGATACTTTACACTGTAATCCGAAGTAAAGTAAAGAGAAGCTGCGTGTATCTCTGACGAAAAGACACGTATTGGATTATTTCGTACAGTGGCGTTTGTTCGATAGTCGGTGGAGGAACAGTCCATGGTGTCAACGTCAACGCTCCTCCTTACGAGAAAGGTGTAGTTAAGAGCAATTTTACTAAACAATTTTTCAATAGCATTTCACGGCTGCATTATAAAATATTAATTTTTTGTTGATATTATGATTCGATTATAAAATTATACTTCGTCTTTGAAAAGATATAAGACATAAAAACATAAGAATAATTTTTATAGAATTCTATACGAGGAAGAGATCCAGTTACGAGCAAATTGAAATGATACACTTATTTAGCTTGTTACTTATTTGACTTATTAGAACAGAAAAAAATAAAGAATTAAGTACAAAGTTATATGAAAATAACAAAAAGTTATTGACTATTTTAAAAGCAATGAAAGCTTTTTGAAAATATTAGCAATGATCGGTCTGCAACAATTATTTACCGTTGATCGAATATCGGTCTTGTCGAATAAGCAAACATCAAGTCCGATATAATAAAATTAGGTATCTCATATATTTCACTTAGCTTTAATCCTGCTACGGTTTTAAAATCGTTATGTCCTGGTTTCACTCTCGTTCCAACAAATAAAGGAACATTTGATATTTTAACAAAAGCTTTACCATGAAATTGAAATGTAAATTCGCAAGTATCAATGACGATCTTTTCGAAGTACGTTAGAAAATGACGATTACGTCGATAACGATCCGAAGGAAATAGCAGGATTAGACAATTCTATGTAACGAATACCGCGGATATCCAATTTTTAATTCGTTTCTTTTCTTTAATAGCTAGCAACGAAATTCGAAATATGCACTTCTGGAAAGCAGTCAGGATGACCCAGCCTAGTCGATCGTTCCGTTGCACGGCAGCATGCACTGCGCCTACGGCACCTCCGACAGGACCGCCAACTTACGAAGGCCACGTGCCTTACATAGGGGTTGTACCACCTCCGAATCCTGTCCACTACAGACCGTTTCTGCGGCCTGAGAATGCTCATATACCAGGAACGAGAATACCATCGAGCCCGGATGGTCCTCCAGAACATTCAACGTAGCCTCGGTAAGTCTCCTTTAGTCTTCATCGTCATCAATTATTGATATCAATAAGTATATATTTGAAGAGTTTATAATTTGCGTTGAAATGTACTACATTAATATGATGTAATGTAATCTGTTAGATTAAGAAAGAGATATTTAGCAAACATGCAGAAATCTAAAAGAATGTAAAGTAAATTTTTTTTAATTGCAAAGAAATACGATTAATCTTGCAAAATTCGTTTATTTGTAAAAAAAAAAAAAAAAAAAAAAACGATGGTAATTTGAATCTACGTTTGGTATGTGCTTACTAAAAAGTCAGTTGTACTTGAAATGAGAATGAGAGAAATGAGATCAGTATCAAAATAGTTATCAAACAGCGACAAAATTGTGAAGAACGAAACTAGTACGAATTTCCGGCGGAAACTTGGAGCGGGATAAGTTTTCGTTTTAGAACATAAAACGTTTTCTGCCTTCCTTCTATGTTCCATTCCCTCCTTTCCTCTCACATCCTTATTTCGTCTAGATCGTTCAAAGCCGAAGTCGTAATCGCAAATCCGGCACACATAAAACTGATTCTAAACTATAAAATGCCCTTCCATTCGAGAACGAGTCAGACCGCATCGCTTAGACCAGCAATGTATTTCTCTGTTCCTTTATATTTCCGTCTTCCGTTCCTTTCTCCTTCTTCTTCGTTTTACGTTCACTGTCTATGCAACTTACTTCCTTGACAATTTCCACGATCGTCGTTGAAACTCGCGTATTTCTTCAACATTGTTTTATTACACCTTATGAATTTAGACAAATTCTGCCGGATGTAGCGTAGAGTTCTGTGTATGCGCTAGATACGTATGTCATCATTAAACGTAGTACTTTATCGAAGATTTCATTAAAATGTGAACGTGTCTTCTATCAGGGTTCCGATGTACAATTAGTTGAAATTCAGTTTTGTAATATTCTGCTTTCTTCTGATAAATTTTCTTTTGGCTCTGACAATTTGAAATGACAAGAACTACAGAGCATATACTCGTATTTCGAAATTATTCACTTTAATATATTTGACTGACTTTGTATCAGACAAAAATCATAAACCTCTTCATAAAAGAAGTAAAAGAAACTCATCAATTTTAATTTTAGGTTTATATTCCCATAAGACAATAAAACTTGCTCCTCTAATTTAATGAACAAAACCACTCGACGTCATTGGTTTCAGAACGGAATTACGTATTTTTTTTTCTTCAAAATTTGTTAAGGAAACTATATTATTTTAAGAAATGTTAAATTTTTTGAAATTAAAATACTTCTTTTCAATGGGAGGGTTTAGAGCCGCTTTAACATCGTAGTCTTTTAATTTCTTTAACTCCAAAACCAATGATACATATATACGCGGATATTTCGATACAATTTTTTCTTTAAACTCAATGAAATAGCGTGTCGTAATTGGATTTTATCGAGACCAGCAGCGAAGCGATCGTGAAGATAAGTTTCTACCGCGGAACGAAACGAGTCCAAACTGCAAGGAAATGTGTATGTATACATATATGCACCGTTTATAGCGAGAAATTTTCGAACCAGGACGATGAATGCATCTGACCAATTTCATCAAAGCGGCCGCTCCAAATGAACCTCTGCGGCAACTTAAAGGTGCGGACTCAGTTTTAACGATGACAACACCATAAAGAATCAAATTTACGAGTACTCTTGACTACCCTCCTTTGGGTGATCATCCCCACTTCACCGGGATTCTTAGTTAGTGCTTTTATTTTCTTAGCCTTAGTGCATCTCGGAGGAATATTCGTGTTCCACGATGGGGTGAAAATGTGTCAGTTGTTGATGATCTTTCATATACGTTATTGTTCTTATATGTATGTATGTTACTTAAGTAATTATGCAGTTTGGCGATTTCTCCCAATTTTGCCTATGTAACTCCAATTCGTACGTCTGGAATATCATTTAGTAACGTGATTACAAAAATTTGATACTATGCAAGTGAAACGTAGAATCTGATATAGAAAGGTTTCGTTGGAAGATAAGAGTATGCGTAAATATTTCTTGTAGTCGCTGCCCTTATCTAAGCAATGGGTGTTTTATTACAAACTACCAAACCACTAAAATCGAACAAGTTAAATCGGCAATCAAACGTGTTTCATATACACAGGTACATACATCATTACATATATCTGTTATATTACAGAAATACGATCTAGCGAATGCTTCAAAATTTTTAGTACTTGCGATAATTTATCATGATTTAGATCGTGTGATAGTAAAAGAAATCTAACAAGAGAAGTCACGGTGATGTTGCGTTCGCCATAGAAACGGCGAATCATGTACGTCAGAGTACCGTTGGACGGTGGCCAAGTTTAAATCTTTAACAGAGCTACTTCACTGAAAGATTTCGCGGACAGATACGATAGGTCAATCTTATCTCGTTTGTACATGATATTGATGCTTTGTTTTAAAGAGGGAACAGAGTCAATAAATTCAGGATTATAAAGGATATATCCGGACTGGCATTTTTCTCCGCCAGGGATGATATAAAGGCAACGATCTGGGTATAGTAACTAAGAAACAAAAGCAGATTTCTTTTCGTGTTTCTGTTGATAATACCGAATTCAGAGCAAGCTTTTATCTATTCTATGGAAATTGTATTTATGAAGCAGTTTGTTTGGGCTTATTAATATTTTGCGAGTGCAAGAATAAGTTGTATGTAAATGTTATTGGATGTAAAACTTCTACCTTCTAATGAATGTTTTGTGTTGTTGTTTATAAAGAAAGGTAAAGATACTCGATATTATTTTAATTTTCTTGGCAACAAGAGCTTTTTTCGGGGAATCTTATCAAACAATTTTTCAATATTTTCATCTGCTACCGTCTTCCATATTCCTCCTTTGGTATTTCAAACAGCATATTTATGTTCCCTTTTCTTCTCGCCTAATCAAAAGCAAACGCAACTACAGATAACCGTACACCATAAAAGACCACAAAGAAGATTATCCAAAAATTCATTTCTGCAAAATTCATTTTATGTTTGTGGAAATATTTCCTAAAAATGTGATTGTGCTATCGTTATGAAATCATTACTGCAGTTATGGATACATATATGTACAAACGTATAGACTGCATTTAAGGGGAATTTAAATATGCAAAAATACATACAGTGCATGTAGACGATACGGAAAAATATTTACAGCAAAGTATCGATATGATATTTTGGTAGATGAAACAAATCTCCTGGCTAGGAGAACGCGCTCTTTTATTATTATTAAAAAATATTTAAGAAAAGGAAGAAATTGATCGTTCCAAGGTCTCAAATTCTACGACAGGGTTGAATCATCATTGTACTTTTTGCACACAGAACAGATCAATGAACAATATGTTTGTAACATACGTCCACAGGGACAATTCTTTTCATTGCTGATTAGAATCGTCCGAGGCGTTTACGAGCGGGCCAAAGACACGGGGACCGCGAACCCTGGCGTATCCTCGCGAGGATCGTGTTTGTTCCGTGATTCGCGAGCCGATTTCGACTTTGCTAGTGTCTGTCACATAAACTCTGCTAGTTTACTGCAGCCGAAGTAAAATAAGTTGGAGTCAGGGGTGCGCCTCGCTTACGACTTCGCGGTGACGGATAGAGAGGAAAGAACGGGAGAACGGACAGAGGAAGCGAAGCAAGGGGAAAAGGAGAGGAAAAAATACCGCGAGTTGTAAAGCAAACCGCGTTTACGACCGTCGTTAAATTCGTTCTGAGAGACCTGTCCGATAACATTGACGCTGCCAGCTGCAGAAAACAGAAGTAACCCTCTCTGCCGCGATATGCTTGCAATTCTGATCGAATATCATGATCGATGAGCTTTTACTGCTTTCTTTTTAAGACTTTTATATTTCTTCATACGTGTATATTAAAGTATACACATTTTATGAATTGGATATTGTAATGCTGTCTTGAAAAATGAATACTAGGATAAGATAGGTTACGTTGTAGCGTGATATAACGCCAATGCTATGCAAATTTTATAAATATTTAAACGAATGTGAAATGAAAATTAGTCATTATCATTATATTGTCAATATCTAGTTCGAAATGCATGCGTAATGTTACGATATCTGAATGTTTTTCAAAATTAAAAACGGATGAAAGCTATACTTTTACATCAATTTCAATAATAGATGATTGTAATTAATTAATAACTGAAGGTTACAATTGATATATTTAATCATTAATTGCGATATAACGTTTAAATTAGTTATTTATTTATTAAAATTCTCTTTGTCTCGTGAAATGAATATTTAAATCTTTCCTTAGATCTAAAAGGTATGGAATGCTTCTTACATTTCTGAACTCGATCAGTTAATAATTCCATGATACTGAAAATTGTTTCAAATCCAATAAATTCGATAAATTTTCGATGAGAATAGAAACTAGTAAACGCTATCTGAAAACTGTACGATAACATGGATCTCGGCGAAGGAAAACTTTATTGCTCACATAAATTCTCTCTTATAATTTAAATAAGCGTGTTCAAGATTTACAACTGGACGTGTAGAAAATATCCTGTAAACGCGTTAAAGGGTTATCGACGCACGGCGCTATAGCCGACGAAACGGCTTATATATTTTATCTGATATTAGTGTGCGACAATAAAGATCTAATCGTTGTGTGCACATTACAAGACAAAACCGCTAACTATGAGCGCATATCTTTTTCGTACACGGGTAGTAAAAACGCACAGATTTATGCCCCGTTCATTGACGAATACCTTCGATGTTACAAAATATTCATTACGATCGTTGAGTGCCTTGGGATCGCTTTTTAATTTGATATACGACTGTGCGTTAAATCTTTTTGTATTTTGTTGGGTTGAGTCGCGTCAGAAGTGAAAATCTTTGCATCAAAGAATTGCAAAAGCATTAAATATCGTACTGCGAATGTTTGCTAAAGATCTGATAACTGACGAATAAAGACTGATAGCCGATGAGAAGAATATGGCTTTTGGAAAAATGTAAAAATAATTTGGACTTGAACAGTTAATATTTTTCATGTTTGTCAATGACAGGCTTGTAAATGCTTCCATAAAAATTTTTAAGATGCTGGGATATGCGGATTATACGTACATGGCGTATAAAAATATATTACGTATTCAAAGTAAAATATGTTCTATAACATTTAATATTAATGGTTAAAGCAAATCCCTATTAAGGTCGTATTTCATTACTTACATTTATAAAAATATTAAGTTAAATAAACATAGGATATAGGAATGATCTTCTTGTAACATTTTTCTTCCTGAAAAGCACAAAGGGCGATTAATGTCACACGTTTATGAAATATAGTTTTTTTTTTCACGAAAATTTATTGCTGAAATCATGTTCCATGATATTTCTTCGGCTAAAAACATTAAACTTTCGAAATATTTCAACACTTTAACGAGCTATGAAAGGGGAAACTACTTGATTGTACAACTTGTAAGAAAAACAAAAATCCTGATTGCGTTCCTTGCCGTCGATTATTGAAATATAATTTATAGGTGCAATAAAAATTAGTTTCAAATTACACGTGTTGAATTACCTACATTCCTAAGAAGAAATGGAAAATGATCGAACCAGTTGTTCTGCGCTAAATAGTTGGTAGCGATAAAAGATTTGATATTGTAAATCACTTGTAATTAATTATTATGTTTATTTTTAGAAAAAATTTATATGACTCGAGATAGACATATTTAAATATCGTACGACTCTTTGTCTATTTATCGCACGATATAGGAATTATTTTTGCTTCGAGGTTTATTAATTTCTGATACTTGGGCATTAGCATACTTATGTAAATAAATTATAAATCTATCAATAATGAAATAATTTAATGAATGGCATGAGACATTGTTATCTGAAGGTTCTGTTGTATGATTATGAAGTTTACTATTGGCCAGTGATATGACTTTTAGATAAATATCTGTTATTTAAAGACATACGAAGTAATACGTTTGCAATTTTTATGTACGCTAAAAAGTATCCTGACACGTGTTTCTCTTTGTCAGAACGTTATTCAGTTCCACTCTACGAAAAAGGAGATTTACAAATATTTTGTCTTTTATCGTCGTTACAACTATGGTAGAATATTATTTATAATAATAAAATATTATGACACGATGAAATTACTTTTTAAAAGTTAATCTGTAACAAATTTTAAGTCGTAATTGTCAACACTTGTGAAATCATCATATTGTCTAAAAGCCTTTTAATTTCAAATTGTTTAATTCTCTGAATAATAAGCTAGGGGACTACTGACATTATTGCAAATATGTACAGATATATATATATATATCCTACCTCAAGGTAGGTGTCCCACCTATGTAGCATAAAAGGCATCTATAGTAATACTGGATTGTTTAAAAAGTTGGTAGTGAAATCTAAACCAAAATTTTAAAGCTAATATATTTTTATAGAATTAATAGTTTATTAAACGATATATATATGCACCAATAATAGTTTATGAGATAATATTTTCATCGGCAATGATCTTTGAATCGGGTGTTTGCAGGTTTCTAAAGTATTAATTTCCTTTAAACAATCGGAAGTATGCATCTCTTGTATCTAATACCAGAAATGTAAAAAATCTTCACGATAAAGGAATAATTATTTTCTAAATTGTTGATTCTAAACTTTTCGTTATCTTATTATACTGTCAAAAGACAATGAATCATTTCTTGGTCGTCATATCTGAAAGAGTTAGCCCCTTCATCAACTCAAAGGAACCCTGGTCGAATTAAAAATAGATTATTTAAACTCTGCAACAAATTAAGAGAAAGATTGGGACGGGTGTATAATAAAAGGCAAATCTGAAAATTGAATTCAACTCGTACAAAGTAATTAATACGAGGGTCGTGAGAGAAAGGGAAAGAAAGAAAGAAAAACGGAGATAAACGTTGTAAGACCTTGACGGCGATCGTCGGCCCTATTCTCTACGAATGGAGGCGCAATTCCCAAGACAAAGCAATAATTAACAGCAGCTAAGTGCGTGAGCCGACGCCGGCTCTTCTTCATCCTCATCATCGTCTTGTCTTCCACGTACATGCGCCAAGAATCAGGGAGCGTTAAGCAATGTAACAGGCCTGACTCTGCTGGCAAAAGGAGTTTTACTACTTTCTAACCACAGTCGCGGGCTACAATTAAACCCCCATAAAACCTCGTCGTAACTTTTTTAAAAGCGACCGACCATTCTCTCGCGCGTATCCAAGCTCCCTTCGTTTGCTGGGCAAAAAACCACGCTATATTGCATCCTTAATGAAGCCTCGAGACGTTATGGGTATCGACGTCTTCCGGTCAACCCAAAACCGCCATGTTGCAGCGTTGCGTTGCTTTGTTCGCCCTTTCCTCCTCCGGTAAAGTCCGAATTTCACGAAAACCTTAAATTTCAGGAGCTTGGATTTTACAACGAGTCCAAAACAGGAATATAAGATTGTGCTACTGTACTAGATTCAATGAGCGGAGCGAATAGGATTGAACAGTCCGGCTATTGTCTAATGTAGCGTTGGCTTAAACCTTACCATTTAAATAGGTATTTGACAGAAATTCTTGTGATAAATAACCCATTTGTGATTCTGCTAAATAGAATCGAATCTCGATAATCGAACTTTTATCACGTCATAAACCTTTAAAAGGCTACAATTTTATTCATTTCTTCCCGCTTCTACAAGTAATATAAACTCGCTTTATTTCGAATTATTTTCCACGTATTTAGGTTACTGTTACTTTACCTTCATAAATCGAATTAGAAGAAGTTCGATCGTTGCAAGTCAAAGTCAGTGCTGCTTCTACAATTCTAAATATGTAATACGTATACATATATGCAGACATACAACTTTTAATGAAAAATCGGAATCAACCATATTTCTGATCCTCGCATCAGCGTCCTTAGTGTCTTCGGAAAATAAATAATTGACCTGTAATGATTGAATATGTCTTTTTTTAAGTTTGAACAACGCGTAATCTTTGTACAGAGCCTCCTTAAATCGTTCTCGTTCGTTAAATCTTTTATTTGACAAAATTTCCATAACTCGAACATTTTACTTCTACCCTCGAGATTCGAGTTATCGAGGTTCGGCTATTCCAGGATATATTCACAGTAAGAAACGCAACAAAATATTCCGTAAAGCATATCTTTTTCGAAATAAAACCTGTCTTCTCATCCGCGGCTAGAAGCCTAGCGCTAAACGTTCGATCGCTTCGTACGATTTTCATCATACGGTCATTCGCAGCGGGAATCGTTCGATCGCCACGTGATTCGTCGACACATTGCACGGTTAAATAAATGTAGATAAGAGAGGAGTCACGAGATGTAGAGCCACGAGACGCTCGCCACGAAATTAGCCCCCGCAAGAGAGGACGCAAAGAAGAAGAGAAGAGGAGCTGTTCTTTAAGACTCTGGCTAAGCAGGCTGTGGAGAACTTCGAAACCGGCCAATTTCTCGGGATCTTGAAGCAGACAGCGTGCACGCAGTGGCTCGACGTGGGAGCCGGCGGTGGGCGGGCAGGGGACGTGTAAAAAGGCGAAGAAGAAGGTTAAAGAAGGAACCTGACAAGCAGCCGTGCGGGGCTTTAGCGGGGACTGACGTTTACGGCCCGGAGCGGTCGACCTAACGTCAGTAAAACTTAAGAAGAAATACAAGCGAAGTCCGCATCGACAGTTAAAGTCATACGCGCGAAAATACAACCGGGCTTCTATGAAATACGACGTCTGTTGAGCGCCTACCTTTGGCCAGCAACAGTCAACCGAGGTCCACCCAGGATACGCGTCTCGTTAATGAAAAGAACACCGCCTCCTACCGATCCTCTCATGGACGATAATCGAGTTCTATGACCCAACGAAATCGAATGGCCACCCGCGATCAAGAGATCGTTACAACTTTCGTTGTCAACGAGAGGAAACCCTGTGCTCGGTTTTTGAAGTCAGGGATCGTGAGGAGAATGCAAGAACTGTGATCGCGTCTGTACGTCAGGGGAAACGTAAAACCAAAGGGTATTCGAGCGAAGCGAGTAGTTGATCGCTTCCTCGAGGCCACCTCTTTACTTCGTTGTTAGGATTTCGAAGGAGACCGTATAGAAAATTGGACGCGCCTGTGGCTCTTTCAAGAGGCTGAGGAATACCATAGATAGAAAAAATTAGTATTAGTTGATATTTTATCGGTTTTCGTTAGCGTATTGTCATTTTTACAAAATCATGCGAAAGAATATTTTTTCAATACTCGTAATTATGGGAAAGAATTTTTTAGTCTGTATAAATTATATTCGCTTACTTGTCAAAGCTTAAAAATGCTTAAAGTAGCAATAATGTTTGAAATAAGATACATATGTATATAGAATTTCAATGTTCTTAACGAGTAATCGTTCATAAAGATATCGGACAGGAAACATGACCGAGCATTTCTTGTGAATTAAGAGATTGGTGTTCTAAATGTGCCTTTTACAATTAAATAAGCATGATCGAGAACGCGATACATAATAAGAGCACGTAAGTAGGGAATAGTAAAAGGCAAATCGGAATGATAGATCTCGCTGTTTCGCAATAACTTTTATTCTACAAATGTGAGTAAAATGAGAATTTCATTTGCTCGCGATAATTACAAACGTATGTATCCTCATTACAAATGTGCGAATACGTACATGTAAGATATCTCATCTCCAGATAACACGCATTATTTATTACTAGTTTGAGGATCTTTATGAAAATTCTTATTATTACGAACGTAACTAGAGCAATAATAACCTAGTAATAAATTAATAACCTAAATAGAGGTTTGCTTTCTTTTTGTAAATATTATTGTAAACATTTCGTATAGTTTTGGAACTTGCATGTATCCTATGCACATTTGCATCTTTACATTTGCCATGAACGAGTAAATATCCGTAGTATATTTATTAGAAAAAGAAACGAAGATAGTCACGAAGAAGGTTGAATCTGTGGCCGAAGTGACCAGGATTCGCTAGGATAGGTATTATTTGAAGCATTCGTGCTGATTTTATGGTCTTCCTGCCCCTTATGGGGGACGCGAACGGGGTAGAAGTGAGAATTCGCGAAGCACTTACCAGCAGACGATAAACTTCCAGCCACCGACTCCACAACCACCGTAGCCGTTTCCATTTTAGCTACGTGCCTGGATGTGTCTTCTTCTCCTTAGATCTCCTTTACGACCAGCCACCTCTGGTCCTGAAATCTGCCTAGATCAATCGTCGGATGAAAGTCTTTGTCCAGAAACCATTCAGCCGTTCGGTACGTTCACAGCTTACGGACCATCACGATTATTCCTTTTCATTTCCGAGTTAAACTCCTTTTAAAACTATGTCGTACGTTGACACACGGCACATAACGCCCGAAAGCAATTTATTTTTATGCGACTTTTAGTGTTGCCATGGAGATAAGAAATACCTCGTGATGGTGTACGTCTAATTACATATTCATACACTGCAGTGTTATTGCGACCGGTTGATTCCAGCGGAAAATGCAGATGCGATTCTTGTCTCTTCTTTAATTACTCGCTATCAGAGGACAGGCCACCGGTGATTGGATTAAGCATCCGCTACTGAATTACCGAAACAAAATATAAAAGGCGAAGTAACTGCGAGTTGAATCCTTTTTTCTAAGTAGTGAAAGGTAAGATCGTGACATGGTGGATGCTGCAAATAACTTGAATATAACTTGACGATAGAGCATAGGATGTTCATATGGTTATAATGGTATTATGATGGTGGAAATGTTAGTTGGTTGAGTAATACTTTGCTATAAGTTTCTTGACTTCTCTATGATTCAACTCGAATGACTCTTCGTATCAATTACGAGAAGGACTTTTAATGCTTTGAGGAAATCTTTAGTGTAAAATTGAAACAGGAGATCATGCTTATTAACAACGATTCGTTTATATTTTCAACCCTGATGGAACAATATATTTTGAAGTGAGATCCGGCGAAATGAGTAGGTAGTTACAATTTATAATATTACCGAGACCTTTTAGGATATGAGATGTCATTACGAATGGAACTATATAATCCATCAAGAAAATTGTGATTAGATTATATGTCTTCAAAAATGAGTCTACTATAGTCTGTACTATTATATTATAGTGTCCGTTGCTAGAAGAAAAATCCGTCTGAAAAGGGTTGCTCGAGAAACTTTTTAATAATAAAAAAGTGAAAAAATTCGGTGGAGAGTAATCCAAAGGACATAGTGAACCAAATATGCAATTATTTAAGTAATTTTGTATGGTAAAAAGAAAAACTTGCTTCGTCAATTTGCAGGTTATTGTGCTCTCATGGTGTCATTAGCACTAGAACTCCGGATGCAGATATTTTGACTGCAGTTACCTTTCTCTGCGCTCAATATTTTGGTCCTCAGTCTCAAAACTTCGATACCTAACGACATTTTCTCACATTTTTGTTGAAACACAATGCATATCAAATTCTATTTTTAGTTTTTAAGTTTTATTTTTATAAGTAGTTCTAACTTGCGTTTTTACATTAAAAGAAAAAGAATCAAGTCAAGTTGAATTTGATGTAATGTCTTTACCTTATTTATATATCTCCTTGCCACTGTATGTTAAATTGTTGTTAAATACTCTACTATAATTTCTTAAAATTTTGCTAATATTAAAATCAGATGCGGAGTATCTGAGATATCGCATTGGGTAAGAAAATTAGGAGTACAGTTATAAATCAAAGTTTTATGAGGCACTCCATGGCCAGTTGGGAGAGGAAGGTCACTCTACAAATGAATGGAACATGAACTGTAAAGCGAGATATAATCGCAGGTATCTCGGTTTCTCTGCCACTCTTCCAGTAGTTCTGTCTTCTCCCGATCATTTTTCCATGTTCTCGTGGCTTAACTGTTTCATCTTAACCCGCAAACATCGATGGAGCTTTTATGACTTTGTAATTACGAGCAGGGTCTCAAGTTAAAATACCATAACTGAGAAGAACCCTTTCTTTTCTTTCTTTAAATCGATGCCAAGATTATTCGTCTCTCTTGCGGATCTATCATTTACTCGTTTAATTCAGAGATCTTCTTCCGCTCGATAAATCGATTAATCAAACGATAGTCAAGTACGCCGGGGAAACGGAAATTATTTAATATTTATGGTATTACGAATGACGATATCATGAAACCGTAATTAGGTAGGATTCTGTATCTTTTTACTTATTTATTCATAGAAACCAAGATCGAGATATCTACGAATTAGGATTTTTTAAATAATTTCGATAATGACAACGCTTTCACGTGATTTTCTCTTTGACGGTAACCAAAGAATATGTTTGGTAATTAATGGGATGACCGTTTAAGATGAAATCGATATTCAAAGAACACAGATTAGTCATAATAATAGAAATCAATCGCAACGAGTAAATAATTCTTTAATTAGCTGATTAATTTTTGTTAGAACAGATTTATATCGATGGGATGTAAAGTAGCATACGCAAAAAATTGTATTTCTGTGTTTGTTAGACAATTAAGCGTAGAAATTAATCTATAATATATTCAATTCTATCTCTGAAATTCTGGAAACTATTTTAATAACTGTACACATTTATATCGCATAATCCATAAATAAGGTTTGAATTTTATTTAAAGACATCGAATCAATTTACACGTCTAATACATTCACCGCACATCTCGCGCTCGTTTTAGCGCTCAGACTTGTCCTGTGGCTTTACGATTCGTTTTCATGACTTTTCAGTGCAATGAGATACGAGAAACCCTTCTTCCGTTCTATCTTTCCTCTCTTTTCTCCTCTTCGCAGCTGCGAAACGCTAGAGATACTATAGTTGATTTTCTTTTATGACTTTTTCAGTTTTACTCTTTCTTTCTTTCCTTTTTGTTTTACCCCCTCCTTCCCTCCTTTTTCCTCCTTTCTCTCTTCCCCTCTCTTCCACTCCCCATATTTTTGAAGCAGTTTTATTAAGCCACGCGTTCCGTGGAGAAAGACACGGGCAATGGGCTATATAATTTCTTTTTCTTTAACGACGTGTCGTTGGAGGCGTTGTTTAAAAAGAACGACACAGTGTTTAATACTAACGAGACAGTGTCGTATTTCTTCGTTGATGAACATAGAAAGACAAGGAGTACGTGTGTAAATGATTCTGTTGATTGATGTTTGTAAAGAAGTTAAACATCAAGGATTCATTAAAAGGGAGAAAGAGTCATTTTCTTTAGTGGCGTTGCTTGACGACGCATATAGCCGAAGATATTTTAGAACGAATTGGTCTAATTAAATAATTAAAGCTTAACTTATTTATAAATTTAAATTGTATTTCTACTAAAATCATATATCACTCGGTTAAATTATAAATTCTAATCTATAATGTCGTAGAAAATTGAAATTAAATTATATTGGAAAGTCAAAGTAGCGTTAATTCCACTAATTTTAACTTGGAAATTTATAATAAACAAGAAAAAATGTCAAATGCAAATACGCATATGTATAAAATATTAGACATTATTACGTTTAGCAGATATCAATAAGACAAGAAACGTGACCTGGAAGAAATTGTAATTGAATGATGCACATTACATAGACCAGGTTACTAAATATATTTCTAAACATCAGTAAAAGTTCATCAAAATTGATGATTGTACTTTCTACACATCCTATCGCTAAATAATGCATAACTAAGACGTCAAATAATTCTATGCGACGATCGTTCAAATTTTATTCAACGATAATAATGCTTAACATCACCGATTGTTAGTTCTTAATCAAAATTTAATTCTAAAAGAAAGATTTTCGGAAACAATAATTTCAATAATTCGTTAGCATAAAAATATTGGGGTTTACACATTTGCTCTTTTCTTTTACAAATATTCTAATAAAACAGCTATTCTTTTATAGACTGTTTCATCTCATATAGATTTGAATAGCCAAAAAGAGGAAATTACAACATTTGATATTTAATCCTCCGTCAAAAAATATTCAATAATTTTTACAAGTAGAAATAAAATTTTGAGCTACTGAGTAGGTGAGTTAAAAACGTGCAACAATTGATATGTTCGTGTTGCATAAGCAGTACGAGTTCCATTAACCGGTTCTTGTTTTCCTTCTGTCGTTCTTCATTCTTCCTATCATTTTACTTTTTCCGTTCAACCCGTGCTCTTTATCTGCTCATTTATTCACTCTTCTGAACAATTCTTTACCAACTTCCGACAAAACTGCAGATTGTGTTGGATTATATTCTAGATTTGAATGATCTTTCCTTGTTTCTTTCAAGGATCGAATTCATTGAATTGTACATTTCTGGTTGGTTTCTCTTAATTTTAGCCAGTGCATTATGATTTGCGTTGTATCCTGTTGCATAATCTTCCTTTTTATTATCTTGCCTTATAACAGATAAATGTAATATATATATACACCTACGTATAAGACGACAAACAATAAATAGAATATACCAATATCTTTTTACACCAAAAAAGTAGGATACCATCTGTACTTCGTTCAACTTCCGAAATCAGTCCGTATCTTTTAATCGCTGCGTAAAACTCAAAGACGAAAACAAAACTAAAACGAAACTAAAACGAAAGACGCAGAGAACAAATTTCAGTAAATAACAGTAAATAACCTGAACATGAATTTTGAGTATTTTACGTGCGGTAAAGGCCGACCCGGTTCCCAAGAACGCGGTGCGAGATTTTGGTGTCAGAATGTTCCAGGAAGGACCGTGGAAATTATTAAATGGGAGACGGTAGTTAACACGTATTTTGCTTCACATATTCATTTTCGGCGTCTTTATGCACGATCACGGATTGGTCTTAAAGACCACACGTTGGACACTGTTGTTATCGAACGGACACGAACGACGATTAAAATGACTTCTTTAAAAAAGGGATAAGAAGCGTCTACGAAAATCCTTCAAGCGCCTATCCGGTAAAAGGTAGTCTTTATCGCTGTGATGCTTTTCCAGACGTTATACGTCGACGAGATTCGTTTTACGATGCGGCCAAGTTTTAGTGCCGAACGAGGTTCCGCTTCTCTAGCATTTTCTGACTTTCGCCTTTTAGTTTATTCCTTCGCCATGGTATTTTCGCGAATACTGACCCGAATCCCAATTTACAATATCATTGTGTGATTATAATCTTTGTCAAGGCATAGAAATATTAAAATATGGAGGAATTTTTCCTATGACGAATCTACGGAATATTGCGATGGAAAACAATTGGAGATACGAGCACTAAGATGGTTGTCAAACGTTTTCTGGATCTCGTTGATATTATAATTATTTTTATAAGATATTTTAGATACTATTTGATATACTATTTTACAGAAAGCTAGATAAGTGATATTCTGAAATTCGTAGGAAATATTTTACACATCGTTCTATAGAAACGTAAGTATTAGATTATATGCTAAAAAATGTTATTTTTAACGTGCTTTCTTTATTATTATCCCATGTTAAAAGTCTTCGTTTATACTTGCATGGGGTGAAAGGAGTGTAGCTATATATTATAAGCTTCAAAGGAAGTCAGATATGTTATAGATAAGATGTAATTAGTAACGGTAGTTATAGAAAAAGAAAATATAAAAGATTCTTCGAGCTTCGTATTGCAATATTAAATCGTTTTACGTACAAAACGGAAACTTCGATATTAATTAAGTGTAGAAAACACTGAATGTATGTAATTAATTGCACATAAAAGAAGTCCCATCGAAGCGCAAAATTATTTGACGTACTCGGTTCATTTTTATGTAAACTTCATATGGAAATCGCAATTGCTTATATCATGAACGCGACTGGTCTTCATTCACTAAGGTAAAGTAAATTATTTAGCTTACAGAAGACATTTATCTTCGAGATATAAAAGGCATACTTAACATTCTCTTTGCGCTCTACTTTGCGCCGACTTTTATCTACATTGTCATCGTATTATATTTCTATCTACTATAACAGTCGAAACAGTAATTGCAAAACAAATGACGGTATTCGATTAAAATTATTTAATTATTTCCATTAGTTAACCCAAACTTAAACGCCAAACAAAATCCTGCATCATCGCATTAAATCTACCAGCTGCATAAAAAATGTATCTACCCTCGTCGCTTAAATTCTCGATATGTATCTAACCAGCCAATCATTTCCTGTGCTTACTATTAACCAAGCATATCGAAGTTCGTCCATGTATCGTGTATCGGATAAAAAAGAGGAAAAGACGAAAAATCTTAAATTGGCATGATGCATCCTGAAGAGGAACCAGCGTGTCTAGACTTTCGAAAAAGTCAGCTACGATCCCTTGCCGCTGGTGTGCTGAGCAAGAAACCGAGTCTGGTCTGGCCGGGTGAATGGCGGGTGGGTGCACGTATGAAAACTAAGTCCGGGTTTCATTTGACTGGCTTTACGAGGGAGACATAAAATGGATTTTACTGTCGGCTAGTTCGCCAGTTCTCAAGTTGGTAACATTGCTTTAGCGAGCATAATATAGCCCCCATGCCTTTCTTCTCCTTCTCCTCCAGTTCTTCCTCTTTCGTCGCCATTCCTCTTCTCTTTCTCTTTCCCCTTTCTATTATTCGTTTTCTCTTTCCTCGTCAGGACGCACGTCCTTTTCGTTGTCGTTCCAACGTGACTCTTTTCTCCCTTTTTCTTTTCTGCCCTCTTCTTGTCGGTACCTTTTTCATTTTCTTTCTCTTCACCTCTCATCCCTGTCTCATCCACACTGGTCCCGTGTGTTCGACCAGTCGAATCTTTAAAAGTCATGCTTCGCGGTGTGTTTCCGCCCTGCTCGGCGGAAAGTTTTCGCATGAGAAATGTCTCGCCGACGGATTTAATATCCGCTGGATAAGACGGCATGCTGGTCATTAAACTTAACTTCGAATTCATTTCCTGTTCTGTTTCGGTAGCGGTTAAGGACCTTACGGCATTTTGTTACCTTTTCTTCGGTTACCAGACGCCATTATCGTTCGTTTCTGGCCCCATACAGACGTTTAATGTCCGCGTATTTGGTCGAGACACTTACACATGCATTAATTTATTTCTAGCTTTGTTTATTCCTTATTCCCTGGATACCCTTCGCTCGTTATCATTACTTTTACGAGTAATCCAGGAACACTGCACATTCCTAATTGCGATATAATTCTAATAATTCTTCTTGAGATGCAGCAATCTTGAATTTGGATTGTACATAATGGAATATCATTTTATACTGTTCTATTCCTGTAAACTTTTATCGTTGTTGAACAATATAATGTGACATTTAAAAACAGCATAGAAAACGAAATAAAATGTTAGAATAAATAAGAATAAAATCTCCATTTATTTATTTACTAAGTACAAACAATTACGTTCCATTTCTTTGCTCAGAGTGGCTACGAAAGTGAGAAGTACAGTCTGTCACACAAGAGCGTGTCTGCGATATTTCTGTAAATATTTATATATTTGTAAAAAAATTTATATGAATTGAATCTACATCTAAAACACTAATACGCTATTACAGTAGGGTGTCCAATCTCCTCCATTAGCGATTATAGCTTGACATCGTTTCGGCATACTCTCGACTAATTTTTGAGCGTAGGATTCTGGTAACGACCTCCATATCTTTCGAATGTGATGTACAAGTGTTCTTATTTTTGTGATACGTCTTCCTCTCAGCTTGCCTAATAGGACACCATGCCCAAAACGAAGATTCATCAGTGAATATTATATTACTCCAATCACGATCTCTGTTTTCATTCGCCCATGCCAGACAATTTTCGACGTTTCGCGTACGCGGCACTCATATTAAAAAGCTCTGTTCCTTTCACTGTTTCAAATGAAACTGAAAGGTATTCAGCAACGCGTATTAGAGAAGTTTTCGTTTGTTTACATTCTTTTTATCTCATTCTGATTAGGTGTCAGGTTTCGCAGATATCGCAGACACGCTCTTGTGTGACAGACTGTATATGTTAAATTTGCTATCGTTTAGTAGTACATGCTTCCATATTGTCGCAAAAATTTGATACTATGAAAATCAAGCGTAGAACCTGATAAATGAAGCTTCATTGAAAAATGAGTGTATGTGTAAATACTTTTTGTAATTGCTATATGTTCACAAAAATATGAATCTGTATAAACATCAACCATCTACTTACTACACAATCTAAAATTGACGATAATACACAAAGATCGGTTTGGTAATCATATTGAAAGTAAGATCCTATTAAAGGTAGGCATAGAGTATTCCTTCCGTTTGCGTTGAGATGTAAAACATCGCTAATCTCAAGTGAATTTTATTTTTCTGATTCTAGATCGATAAACAATCAGTGAAGTAAAACGTTTGGAAGAACAGATCGAACCCAAAGAGAAACGAATATGGCGAAGAAGAAGGGGAATAAGCGTACGTAAAGGATCTTTGAAGAGGGAAACAACGAGCGAGTGGAATCTCTCCTCCATCTCTTCTCCTTGGAGAATGTTCTCCATTTTATCCTAATGTGCATTCTCTGAACAGTGGGTTTCGCCAATCCACCACTCGAATGCCGAGTTCACTATTATGTGGAACCTTCATACTTTTTGGAAATAGCCTCCGGCCATGTTGTTTGGTTCTCTCGTGTCGATATTTATCCGTAGTATAATACGCGAGAAATTTAGTTGCTCGATACCACGAATGGATCGACACGAGGAAGTCTCGCCGACGGCAAGGCGAAATTAGCATTAAGAGAACTAAATTTTCTTACTGTTTCGGAAGAAAGGAAGGAAATACGAGAGCCTCCAAACGATAGAAAAGGATGCGTATCATTCACGGACGATCGATAAAGGAAAATAATACTCCATGGTCCCTCCCCCGTTCGAACAACAGCGTTGCGATTCGAGTGCCGTGTTCCGGACACAAAAGAAATTCAGTTGCAAACAAAATCCATAGAGCAAGAGAGCGAGAAAAAGAGAGGAAGAGGGAGAGGGAGAGAGAATGAACGCAAGAGAATACGTTGTGTTCCGCAGGGTTCTTCCCGTTGTTCTTTTTTTCTACGCTGACCGAGAGAACAAGAAAATCATAAAGGTTTTTGTGAGTGGATAGTGAGATGCCAAGGTTCATGGACAACCTATACCTCGGGCACCCCTCGTCCTTGCACGTCCTTCGGTTCGTTAATTGAATCTTGCTCGCTCCTTCTTTCTCTTGTTATATTTTATTTTCTCCTCTCTTTACGTTTTCCTTTTCCTTCCCACTTTCAATTTGTTCGTTTCATTAAATAGTTTCCCTTCGAGTTATTCTCTTCTCTCTTGCTCTCAGAGCAGAATAACAGAGCGCATCATGTTGTCAAGACAGGAAACGAGGAACGCATGTTGGAGCTTGTTCGTAAGATTACGAGAGACGACCATCGCCGACCGGTTGCTAAAGCTCAGTCGCCCGTGAACGAGATCGCTCGACAGTCTTTTCGATGATCAAGTGTCATCGTGTGCTATAAAACTCGCATGTACGGCCGGCCGAGTTCCTCTGGCTTGGACTACATATTTTGAAACTCTTCGTCGTGCTCGGCTCCGCCTCGTAGTTTCACTCATTTCCACAGGAAAGTGCTTTCGTTCTGTTCGCGGTGGATGACAAGTGTCGATGGTCACGGTTCTTGCCGGCTCTTGACACACGCACGACAACGTGATTCCAAGAAACGTACTATCTTCTCACGTTCGTTATCTCGACAAATTTGTAACGTGATATCTCCAACTATGTTCCTTTGATAATCATGCTAATTCTGGATGCTGAATATGAACTACTATTATGGTACCAATAGAACGAAAGACAAGCGAACAATGAGGAAAGAAGGTGAGGCAAATGACGCGTTGGAAGATTCGTAGCGAATGATAATATATACGTGCTCCATTAAATTTCAAGAAATTGGCAGTGCAGAAAAAGGAATAAATCTAGCGAGAACAAGCGAAACAAATATATTTCTCATTTATTCTTGCTACTTTCTATACGCTTCTTTCACAAATAGATTTAGATTACGCGATTGAAACAGTTTGGTAGAGTTCGAGTAACGAGCAGTAGCGGAATTGGGCGATTTGAATTTAGGTGAAACAATTCTATTGGAATCTAAGCGAGTACTGTTGCACAGACGTGCGAATAAACAACGTAATTAAAAACAAGGTAGAAAATGGTGTATCTGAGAGTAAAACGGATGGATTGAAAGGAGATCGCGCGATTAATTAATAAATGCGTGCGTGAATGTTGCCGTGATTTAACCGCGGACACGTACATATGTAAGCATTAAGGACTCATTTTGCGGCCGAATCTTGCGATCTTGTTGCGTGATTTTCGTTCCATCAACGATCGTCGATGAATTTCAGCTAGTCATACGCTTGGTTGGAGTCGGATCTTAAAGAAAACCGATTCCGATAGAAAATCCTGACAGAGCGTTGAGAATTGCTTTGGAACTGCCGACAGATATTTGACATGTTATGGTTTAATTGTACCGTGCGATTTCGGTAGTTCCTTTGCTCGATTCGGTATAATATACGAATTCTCTGTTTTTATTCGAATCGGGCAAGTTTCGAAGTATGCGCAAACCTGGTTCAGTTATGTTTAACCAGAGCTTTCCGTTGTTGCCAAGCGTGCTATTATATGCGAAGATCGATCATAAACGTGTTTATATTACGCGGAATAGTAGAGCTCGCAACACGTTTTCTACGAAGCAGTAGATTATACTAACGCGAATGTTCGCGTCCTAAACCTACGGGTCTCTTTAGATACACGGACGCGCAATCAAGAAATAGGTGGATATTTTAGTTGCACGGACGTGATGTGACAAAACGTTGGTTGAAAAACTGGTCGTTCCATTTCTCGGAAAATTAATTTTCAAA
Source organism: Bombus campestris (assembly GCA_905333015.3). NCBI lineage: Eukaryota > Metazoa > Arthropoda > Insecta > Hymenoptera > Apidae > Bombus > Bombus campestris. Next base: position 10,919,521 of record HG995132.1, read on the forward strand.
TAAGAACACCGAGAGCTATCTCTTCGATATGCTGTTTCATTCTTACCTCCCTTTTTTCCTCCGCACTCCATCTCGCGTCGGTTGGTATCCTCCTCTTCTTTCCTTGCGAGAGACACACCGTGATCCTTCTTCCATCCCTTCCTCTGTACCTTCGTTCCTTCTTTCTATTTTTCTCTCTTGCTTTACCTTCTTTTTTTCATATCCATACCGCGGAGAACACGTTCCGAGCAAAAATCTGATGTCGAAACCTAATTGGTTGTTATCCGTACAGAGCTTAATGACTTGCTTCGAAATGACTCGCATTTAAACGAATTTGCGCTCCTATAACGAGTATGCGTACCATTGACGCTTACCACTTTAGAATCAATGCGCATCATCGACCTGTGCATTTCATTTACGCGCCAACGCTTACAGATATTTTTCGATTTACTCCCACGAAATGTAATTGCACCCACGGACAGAGAATTCGATCAAAGAAACGGTCTACCGATAGATCGCATTCGATCTAGTTGAATTATTACTGGGCAGATATGCGGAATTTGTTCATAATCGGCAATTGAATATGTATATCGAGCAAAAGAAATACAAATCGAGAATATAGAAAACGAGAATAATAAAAGCGTATTAATGACGTTGCGAGGATTGATTATGGATGTACGAGCACTGGTCACGTTTCGAATGCGTGTGCATGTATAAAATTACGGCATGAAATTAAGAAAATGGCGTGTTTCGTGACTGGTATACCGGAAATGACACGGTCGTACGCTCAAAGTAAAACGAACGGATAAATCCAGCCTTCTCTTGCGAATAAATTGTGGGGAAGAACGATTGCGGTTAAAATATCTTGATGGATCTGACAAAAAGCTCCGAAGGTGGTCGATATCGGTGGAAATATCTTAATTTCGCAATTTTTTTTTTCTTTCCTCTTCTGTTTGTTGTTTTTTTTTTTTTTTTTTCAAAGAAAGGAATCAATACATGAATGTCGCTGAGGTGCAAAATGTATTCAGAGAATTTTGTGGTCGGTTTGTAAGCATCGTTTATTATTTCTTTGTGTTAATTCGGCTTTTGTGAGACTTCTGAATGATTTAAATTTAACGGAAGATGAGTTCTGTTTGACTGGATAGTTCACTGAGAAAGAGGACGGTTTAGAAGATTGAATTTAGAGACTACAATAAATCTCGCCTGATCTGAAATTCTTGAAATAATTATCTAATCCACACATTCTATTAATCTGTAAATTATCATGACAGCATTGAATTATATAGATAAAGCGTGAAAATGTTTATATCGTTACGAATGTTACAGAGGTGGTTGAGTTTGTATGATAGAAGATTATTTTTACATTGAATTTTTTAAGTTTCTCGTGTAGGTAATATTCCCTGTTTTTTATTTAATGTGCACTTGTTTTAAAAAGAATCTTCTTAAAGTTTTTACATCTGGTATACATTTATGTAAATTTCTAGAAAGTTTATGCGAAAAATACAGTTCTATGCAGGAACTTTTCAATTGTGTACTCGAGATTCGTAAATTTGATTTCGTGACTGAAACGTTGCGTTATTAGTCGAAAATTTATTGCTCGTTGAAAGCTTTGCCATATTAATTTAGAGTCATACAAGTGTAATATCTGTCTAAAATAAGTAGTATATGTTATTGAAATAAAAATAATTTTGTTATAAAGGAAAAATTGATAAGGAACAATTTTATACATATGATATTAATATTAATCCTGTATTAAAAAAATTAATTCACAATATAATTTAAAAACTTTCAAAATTCTTAGACATTTCTTCATATTTAATAATCGTGATTATTTATATTTACTTGTTACGATTCTTCGTGGCGTTGTTTCTGCGTTAATGAAACTATTAAAAATATCATTCTCATGATTTGCGAATAAAATAATTAATTAGTATGGTTTCCTCAGTCGTCGACATAAATTAAATCTATTGTAAAAAGTGTTTGTAAGTACAAATTACAGATACAACACAGGATGCAGGTTGGCGTTATGATATATTCATTTTGAAGTTCGATCAAGAAAATTTGCATATATAACACACGTTTGCAAATCCATTCTGTTCGAGTAGTTACCGTCATATGGAAAGTTATAGGATGAGCTATGGAACGTTCTAAGAGTCAATTTGATTTGGCATGTATCATTGAAAATACCACTTCGAGGCATTCGTATTGGTTTCTGAATAAAGGTAGAGTCGCAGGTACGACACGATACACCTCGCGATTCATACACCCTGCTGTTTTGTCGTCTTAATGCTTCTTGTATCTAATGATATGTCAAATGTTTCATGCACATCCGAGCCCAGTAATGTTTAGCATAAACGATCGGAACCCGGAGGGAATCGAATTAATGCCCTGTAATTTCGTACATCCGACAGCTTGTTGCCTAAAACCGTCAACTTCAATGGAAAACTTTTGACATCGGCGCGGTTCCAGGTGTTGAAAGAAAAGTGAAAGATATTTAAGAGAGAAAGAAATTCGCTGGGGCGCGCTCGTTTATACGGAAATGTGCTTTACGTTCACGCTTTCGGTAATAAAATTTTACGTATTATCGATGAGTAAAAATTACCATGGTATGCATGGAAAAGCGTCCAGATAGTGTTACGTATATTAAAGCGTGAGGGAAAGGCGGGAGCTGCGGACTCGATATGAAGATACGACGATTTAATGGAAAAAATATACGTTACAAAGGAATATTATTTAATACTATATAGAATACTATTTAATACTATATTACTATAAGAAATACATTATATATAATATATATAATGAGAGTGTAAAAAAGTTTCTCTTCGAAAATATTTAGTTTATTAAGGAATAAACTTGACCTCGTTATACAGGATAAGAGAAAACTCAACGAACATTGACTTGAGTTTTAATATGTAAAGCGTGCTTTCCTTTAATTTTTCTTTTGTCAAGTAAGGTGGATTGTTTCAGTTTTTTGTAAATAGGTTATTTAATTAAAGTGACCAAGATCCCCTAATACATATCTTTCTGTTTCTGTGTTTACTTTATTTCTGTAGTTCGTTTCGTCGATGATTTTTTTAGTTATTCTTCCATTAGAATAACTCGATCTTCATATTTTATTATAATTCAATTCTTACGGTATAAATATAAGTCAGTTTTGATTTTTTTTTAAAAGCAATGTTACTTCTAGTAAATTCATCGTATTAGTTAAAATGTTAAAATGATTAGAATTTGTCAATATCGATTATCTCTTGATTACATGTACAATTCATATAATTGTTATCATTGTCCAAAATTTTTACGATTGATCAATTTTCAAAGTCTGAATCGATATCTAAAGCCGCAAATAAATCGACGTGTTACTCTCCTTCAAAAAATCAGTTACAAATATTCTTAATGATTTTACGCTGTAAAGATAGTGAGCGAATATTCTTAATGATTTTACGCTGTAAAGATAGTGAGCGAATGTATCAGCTACTAGATTTTCATAATCTTGATCCAAGACTAGAAAAACGAATTTCTAAGATTTCTTTATCGAGGAGCAAGTCAACCTGTCTTTTCTTGCAATCATCATCATAAGATCAACGTATTTATTTGTTATAAAGTGTTCAATTATCTTTCACGTTATCACGAACAACTTTCTCTATATGTATAAGAAAACAGTTTACCTTAATTTTGTTATAAATCGTTTAAATTGTAATAAAATTTCAAATGCTTCGCTGTAATGAAATCCTCTAGAATGTACTTACATTTGATGCGCGATTTTAAAAACAATCGCGATTATTCAGAAATGGTAACAATCATTTTTTTGCTGAAATATTATTTCTTGAAACAAATACCAGACAAGTTTCCAGATGTTCCGCATCCTATTTAATTCCTAATTGACTGAGTACTGTTTATAGAACAAATTTCAAAGGTTCCGTTTAATAGTCGTCATAAAGGAGCATGCAGTGCGCCTCTGCTTACACTATTTTCTCTTGTGAAATGTGAATCCATTGCAATGATACATTTTCCCCTCGAAACACGCGTATATCTCAGACACACATTATTTTTGCAAGGTTCAACCAAATCTCTATACGTTCTACGTCACTTCAATTAGGAGAGTTATTAAATAAATTTCTAGTTTTCCCGAAAAGTGCTGATAATTTGCACAAAGTGATATAGGTACGTTTTTGTACGTACCTAAGTACGTTGACCTCGTGGCGTGTTTATTGCCACCATATCCTTGTTTTCTTTTTAATCTTGATCGTACTTATTTTTATTGTACTATGTTCTAACGATGTACGATAAATTAACAATGGATCGTTCGCTTTGAACTTGAAATTAAAGGGCAATTAAATTCGATAATTCAAACAAATTCGGCTCGACGATTTCGACCACACATTAATGTTCCTAGTCGCGCAATTGTATCAAACGAATGTTACTAAATCGACGAAAATATACGTTTGAAGAATACAAAAGAAGACCGACATAAATCGTATCTTTTTTTAATTTATAAGAGCGTGACTTTTATATTTAATACTTGTTCAACTAATTCTATGTTATCAAAAGATTTTTATTTAATTTTTATGCTAAATTTAGCTTTTGGTCACTATAGGCGTATCGAATATTTTTAGAAGATCGTTTTCTTTATATCAGACGTGATTTTCTCTTTTCAATTATAATTACGTCGCATTAAAGTATTTCCATTTAAATATAAAATGGCATTAATGTCAGACAAATTAATAGAGGTTGACTCATAAAATTTTCTCCTGTGATCTTTATTTGTATTGCGTTTAGAATAATCATATTCAACGAATACAAATCTAGAATGGTTCAAGCAGCACGTTATTACTGAAATGTTATTCATCTTTGTAAATATTTATATTTTTAATGTTTATTCATTAATTAAGTCTCAAATTTTACTTTCAACTTTTATACGTCGGTAATAACTTTGCCAATGTTTAATATTTCATATTTAGAAAAAAAAAAGAAAATATTGTTAGTCTGTAACCCTTTCGTTACTGACGATGACTATATAGTCATTCGTCGCTGCTGCGTTCGACGAAATTTACAATGTTTTATAATCTATAATATTTATTTTTAATACGCTGACTGGTTATCTTTGTAAGTAGCATGTAATTACAAATAAAGGATTATCAGGTAAATCACGTATTTTTTTCAATAAATCGAGTCAATCGATTTTAATATCGACAACCTATTAATTAGAGTTTTATCGCGTGTACATACGAAGATTTTGTATCGAGTAGGTATATACATAATTATTTCCGTAGCGAAAGGGTTAGCGACAATGTATACCTTCAATACAGTTACAAAGTGATAATAATTTAATATAATTGTAAATGCAAAATTGCACAGAATGCACATAATATGAAAGAATACATGAAATATCCAAAATATACTGCTTTTTATAATATTTGATAGGTGAAACAATTTTCCATCGAGGTCTTAATTACTTGACTTACGCAATAATAATAATACGTTATTTTTTGTAACTTAAACTCAGAAGCATGAATTTCCATACGAATTTACAGTTCGATAATTAAGTATTTACTAAGGAGAGCGGAAAATACTAAAAGAAGAAAACCGCAAGAGCAGTGAAAATGCCTGTATTCACGGTTCTAGTGTGAAAAACATACAAGAAGCTAAAAAAGGGGGAAAGGGAAAGCAAATAACATGGCTTACTGTCACGGTCGTATACTATGTATTAAATCATTCCGGAAGCGAAGATTATAACAGGGCGTAATATGGCGATTCCACATTTTTCCTCGTCCATCCTTTCTCCCTCTTCCCTTCATAGCGTTTACGTGGATGTAAACGACAGCGTGTACAAGTGGATGAACATAACGAGAATTTTATAACATCGTGGCCGGTGACACTTTTGTTTTTACAGCTTGTAAGGTATCGTGTAAAAGTGTCCGGAACGATGGTCGCCAGGAGTAGCGTGGCAGAGGAATGAAACAACACACGAGAAGGAAGAGAGGAAGAGAGACGATAACCAGAGACCACATTGTATCCAGTTTATCGGGATTTATCTACTCGTATCGATCAATCTGACCATTGTAGTTATTTATATAACGATCTATAAATGAAACGGGTGTTGCGCGTGCATCGTGAAATTCAAACTTTTACGATTTGCTTTCGATAGATCGAGAAAAGGGACAAACAAGGTGTATGGTCGAACTGCAAGTACGCGAGGCGGGACATCGTGAGCGCAATTTTCGATAAACAAAATCTCCGAAGTGTGCACGTATCGTTATTCGTGAACCCAGTATATTCAGCGTATTTAATTGTTATACTATAACGCGTTAAATAAATGCTGATACGATTCATGGCGTTACTCAGGATGCGTGAACTTTCTACTCCTATCCTTGTCCTGCTGTTGTGTTATAGACGGTATATCCGGTTTAAATATATACACAGTATCATCTTGTTAATTACTAAAAATGCGAAGAAATATTTTATATAAAAGAAGCTTAATAAAATATTTAGATCTTTTTTTTCATATTGTTACTTATACAGGATTCGTTGATATTTTCAAGCCATTCAAAAGTATCCGATAAATGTTTGTTCAAATTATATACATCGGTGAAACGATCTTGAAATATATAATAAAACGTGTGATTCCATTAAGAAAATTTACATTAGAATTTTCACAAATAATATTTCAGAATATTTTATGTTCGTTTCATGTGGAATACTAATTGAAGTTTCACGTTAACGAAGAAAGCTTTAATCGGAACACGAATCGGCACGTCCCGTCGTTTTTATCGTGTGTTAACATTTCGTTTCAACTACGATATTACAGTTTCCTATTTATGTTCGTAAATGGTAACAGATGTAGATGTAACAGATTCACCAAATGCAACACCAATATCTCTTCAGTTTCTCATAGACAACTGCAAAATAATTTGTCCGATAAAAACATAATTAGCGAAATATTGCGCTTTAGACTCGTTGAAGTCTGGAATTATTCGATATTGCATATTACCATATTCATTTTCATTTCAGTCTAGTCATTTTACCGTAATTTATAAAAGTCAGGAGTGTGCAGGGAAAAAATTTCTCTCTTAAGAAAATTTAGCAATAAGAAAGTGACGCGAAATGTACATATACATCAGCCGGGGTAGGCTATAAAAACTGAAAAATATTATAAAAAGCGGGCAAGAGGCGAAAGGCTAGATCGATTAAATTCTGATCGGCCAAGACCCGAGTCTGCATCCTTCTTTTATCCAGCCACTGTGCTGTAACTTATTGAGAAATATAGGAAGTACCTTTTCCATATCTTCCTTTTTTTCAAAACTTGGATTTATCAATACGTCGTATACAATAGTTTAAAACTGGACAGACGATGAGGAAAATTGTCATCATTTTGTCCGTAACAATCCTGCTGACGATATGCTAAAATTTAAAACGTTGTTAACTAAATTTCATTTCTAATTCAGGAAAATATTGTGTAGTTCAATATCTCAATTAAAGCTTTCTTAATATATTTAAAAATTTTGATAAATTTAAAAGATACAATCGTTAGGCAGACAAAGTGTTAAAATCATTTGCATAGATATGTGGAGTACGTTTCGTAAATACGTTTGTCGTATTACTTTGGACGCGATTGAAGAGGAAGGATGAACAAACGCACTGAACTGTTAATTGTCTCGTTTAATTCCACTTTTGCACTTTCTACTTTAGAGTCGGATCTTTTTCTAATAATTCATCACGCGTTGCATTATCTCACCGACGTAACAGTATCATTCCCCACCAATCCTCTACATTAATTAACAAGGTGTTCCACTTATTTCGATTCTTCGACAGAAGGTACAATTGTTTGTAGCGTAGATGATTGTTTCTACGAACAATGTTCTCGCATCGTGCTAGAAACAAGTCCGACTTGTTGCTCGTTTTAAGATCGAGCTCGTTATTATTACATTCTTTGATTTCACATTCGTCGGTTTCTTCCTTACACGCGATCAATTTTTCCTAATTCGTTTCTTCGAAGATGAACGATCATTTTTCGTCAATTAGACTCTAGCTTTCGCGTGCACGAATGTCATTTGCGAGTAATAGCGTGCATGGGGACTTCTGTGCGCTGTAATTTATTTAAATGTAACTAATCTGTAGCCTAAGTTAGAACGATGATAATAACACGAAGGAAAAAATCTCACGGCCCTTCGGAATAAAAGCTTCGAACGTCGATCGTCCTTTTTTGACGTTCGAGAAAGGACGGTTCGTTGTTCCTTGCTATTAACCCATTAAGAGAGTTAGTATTATCCCAACGTTGCGTGAATGCAATTTACGTTACCGAACTCCATTTTTTAAGTTACAGTTACGAAAGACAATTTCAAGAATTTTAGTTCTTCTTTTTGCTGTTTCTTTCTCCACGCAAATCCCATGGTTTCCAAAAGTTTGAAGCAACTGAAGTATTTATAGCGTTATGATTTATAATAATTCGCTTACGTAGATTGTGGACTTTTACGCATTTATGAACAAAATTAAAGATGAAAAAATGCATAAAATGTATACTTATAATGCGCAAACTATAATATTGATTATGATATTTAGCGAATACAATGAATCTCTGCGTAACAATCTGTAGCCTAATAACAATTATTCTTTTTTTTTTTTAGATCGCGCAAATCTGTTTTGTACCTCTAATTCGTGTCCACCTATTACACTAATACGTTTTCCATATCTTGAAGAAATAATATATAGAGTTATCCGTTCGAAATTTCAATATTTAGGTACATGGTATCGTTTTATTCTGAAAAATGTATAGTATCTATGTATATCATGTTAATCAAACATGTGAAATGTACATATTTTTGTATACTTTATTTTCTACTTACCTACTTACGATTTATATACACAGGTATAGTTATACATTATCAGGGCGTTACGCACGTTAAATTATTATGGAAATTTAAATTACACACTAGCTGTAATTTGTTCGTATATACCGTAGAATTTTAATTATAGCGATAGTAAGGCAAAAGACCATACATTTTACATATTTTCTATCCTAACAGAAACCGACAGTGTAAAAAAGATATTGGACATCAATGTGTTGAATAGGAGTTTTAAATGAATTTTAAATAACAAAATGTCTTCTTTTAACACGATTATTTCGTTAAAAAGGAAAATACAATTTTCGGTTGCACGAGAATATCTAAAATTTCCTGCATAAAGAGATTCAGGATAATAACAATATTTTATTTTTATCGAAGCAATTGGAATCTGCACGAAGAGATTACCTTGCAGTACAGTGTTACAATTTTATACGTCAAGAAACGAATGACATACGATTAAACAATTTTAAAATGAAGAATACGTGTTTTATTTGGTTTCTCCATTAAATTTGTTCTACCGTCCTTGATATTTAAAAAAATATCGATTATAATATTTTTACAAAATCTCACGAGTCTCAACTATCTTTACATTTCTATCACTTTTGATTCAGAATTGTTACTATCAATTTCTACATTAAAACTACTATGCTTCTTTTATTAATTAGATTCAGAATTCGAATTAACATCAATTAGCATGTAAATATGTATCTTATATTTCGTAAAAAAGGTCCTCGTATCTTTATTATAAGACTTTACTTCTTTAGTATGATCAGAGAATTAATTTAGAGAATTAATTAATGCAGCAGTATTCACTTTTTCAAACGCTTGCAAACTTTTCAGTGCATGAAGAGATAAAAATATGTTGATATAATATCTGGATGCAGCTTCTCACTCAAGGTTGCTTTACTTTTTTTACAAAATAAGGCGCGGTTAAGCATTGTCATGGTGAAAGGTAAACCCGTTGCAGTTTACCAAGTATAGACGCTTGCTTCTTACAGTTGAATATCATCAGCAAGATGTCTTACATATAATTATTTATTTAAAATTTTCAATAATGAATTAAAAACGGTCAATAAAAAACAAACAGTTTCTAAAACATCTCACAATTAATTCTTTTATCACCATTCACCCAAGTGCTCTAGAAAAAGAATTTAAAGTTATAATTATTGTTTCTGATCGATAATATAAAATGTGACATATCCCTTCAACGATCTGTAACAATGGAATGCAAAAAACGACATATACCTGGTGAATAGCCGCAGCGATATAATCGATAACGCGAGATATCTCGTACACAATACAAATTGTACTAATTGTAATAAGTGTCTAATTTTGATCTTACTACATTCAACCTATTATGTCACGTAATCTACACGTATACATATCTCATTAATATTTATCAAGTATGCGTACATACTTGAGACCACCATGATATTACAATGTTCCATACTTGCAATGAAAGATAACTTAAACGTCATGGTACATAAAGATGTACATATTACAACTTTACGAGTAAAATTACGAATAAAAATAGAAGTCTCGAAATTTTCAGTAAATCGTTTCTCCACAGAGATCATCATAGACAAACTGTACATTGTTCTTACCTAAGCCATATTTATTTATCTATTCATACTCAACTCGTTATATCGCGTTATATCAATTGATGATATCAACACGAAGATAAGAAAGTGAAACGCAAGAAACTCTGTAGCTTGGATAAGGAGAGCGAGCAAAGAAAATGTTGATAATGGAAGGAGAGACAAAAAGCAAATCGAGAAGCTAGGAAATTTCAGTGGAGGAAAACCATGAGAGTTGGTCGGTCGGTACGAGACGTATGAAAGCGTTGCATCGCCTTAGCCGCAGTATATTTCTGCATTATATAAGCAATATAGTCCTTAGTTTATACCTGGTACGCCGCAGTTAAACGTTGCGAAGACTTTTATAGGCCTATACGTGAATATTCTCGTGCACATACCGGTTACAACGCCTGGCGTGTTTCCTCTTCAACGCAGATATACACATTTATACACGTGCGTCCTTGTGTCGTCGTTTCTTGTCAGCTTCGATGGGAAACGTATTCGCTGTGAGATAGGTGATTGCACGGTGTCGGATAACGAAGTGTTAACCCTTCACCGGTAGCATATATTTTTTATGACGACCAAACCTTGGATTCCCACGTTGTTATCTTGATAAAGAGTCATTTGATTTTCAGTGTCGCATAATATTCCCGGTCCCCTCCAACTATAAAACATTAAAATTTTATGAAAAATTGAATACCTGATATTCGTTTTCCGCCTCCTTTAGGAAATGAATACATCTACGCAGAAAATAGCGTTCCTAATAATTATTTATAGTTGTTTAAATATCCACACGTTGATTTTTCGAACAATTTGCATTATTCCATCTTTCAGAATGTCATTTCATATTTTATCCGAATTAATGGTTTCTCGTGTTGTAATAAATGTATGCGAAATGTATTAATAGATTTTGCTTTTTCTAGTTCATCCACTATAGTGGCCAGAACCGTTGCTATCTACCATCTACATCGTCTGTCATGGTATACTTTATGATAATTAATTGATTTCCGTATCCGTAGTTATAAATATAGATTTTATTAAGTTTCTATGCATAATATATTATGATATTTTACTAGAATCGGTGACTCGCGTACAAAAATCCTATATGCATATTGTCTTGAATCTTGAGAATTGTCTTAAGATCTGACTGTGAATGTTACATTTACGAGAAGTACTTTTCGTTGCTTCATTTTTCATGTTCTTCCTGCGTAGTATAGTATAACGTAACTATTATATAAACTACGTAATATAATATAGTATAGTGTAGTATACTATACAATGTAGCCACTATAATAGATACTAAAAGCTCTGTAATTACATTTCTTAAGAATATTTCGTACATCTTTTAATATTACCTATATCTTGTAGAATTCTGAAGATTTAAATGTTCCATAAACGAGTAAATATCCGCAATCTGCTTATCGTAATTAACGACATCATTGGTCATTACGGTACATAAATTCTAATTTGTACAATAATTTACTAATTAATAACGCCAGCGAATTGGCAAGTGACAAGTTACAATTAACAAATATATGTCAGTATATTCTACGTAAAGAACAAGAGAAAAATATTAAATGGCTGTTATCAATTCCTTTAAATAGTTAGTTATCAATAAGATCAATCTTCCTTGTCTACGATTTCATATCCCTAAACGATAATGTCATCTCTAAGGAAAGTAGCCCTTCAACCTGGTTATTATCTCAATTTCCTTTCAGTTTCTATCGCCTTATAATTACGTCGCTCGATGTTCATTCCCATTAAATGTAGCTGTCAAAAGTACACCGCGTGTAAAATGTACCATGGAGACCAGTGCATATTGCTAATTCATCCTCCGATATACCAGACGCGATTTTACAGCCGTATACTTTGCTTGTAACGCGTGTGCAGTGTACACCTGCACTTAGCGCTATTTAAATATAAATAAAATATCGAAAGTAGTAACGTAATTAAATATCCGAAAGACACATCTATTCGTTAATGAATTTAACGGTACTCCATACGCTTTGATTAATCCAAGATTAAATAACAAAATTAGTCTTATAAGCAATACGATAAAATTACATTGCATATTTAAAAAAATTTTACATTCCAAATTCGGTTTTCTTATTACGTATTATGATTCACCCTATAGTACGCCGAACGCGATGTTTTGAAACTCCTCTATAGCTTGCTATTTAACCGACCCTCATCCTCGACATTGTCAATAAAACGATTCATTCTTTTACCATTGTGAGTATCTTATAGTCACGGTCAAATTCAACACAATATGCGCATCGCCTATTTAAAAAGGAAACAGCAATCTCACCACGATATAACGGAGACTTCATTTAAAATGTATTTGTCATGCTAGCAAATTGCTTCGTGAATTAATTAATTTACTTGAAGCTGCCTGATTGGCCTTCAAACCAGAACCCACAACAGACCTTTTATCGCGAATGCCAAATTATTATCTTTAAATATATTTTACGCTACTTCGTCCTTTTTGTCAATACACGATTATATTCGAATCTAATTCTACGTATAATTCAAAATGTAATTCTGTAATTCTATAGAATTATCGTTCAGAATTTTTCGAGTATGTAATTGTATAATTAAAAATTCCGTAAGTCTTTAATTCTACATATTCAAAATCCTCTTCATCTACAATTTAGACTCGCACATTCATCCTGTGCATAGGCTAAATAATAAAAAGTACAAGGCAATCATATATCCTTGGTCTGAATTTTCGAAAACTCCGACCCCGGTGAATTACCGCTCGACTTGTCGAAAAAATAGTCACATATCCTGATACAAAAAGTGCACAAGGGATAAAGTTATCAATATGCATAAATGGACCTTATTTCATCCGAAGGTTATCAAGATCCATGTAAGCTGGTTCGGCTTAGCACGCTATTAAGTTGATGGAATTTTTCAAGAATCGATGCTTGTTCGCCTCGATGAAGGGTAAGTAATGTAGGAATACCGTTTAAGACTAAACAAGATCAAACAAAGCATTTTATAACGTGCATCTTTGAAATTAAGAAATGTTTTTACTTTATTATATTGCAGTATCTCTGTTCTCGAGCCGATATTAGCCAAAATCACTGGATTATGGATAACCAACACGTGGAACAACTGCCAACGTACATACGTATAGGATTCCTAGGTAAAATCCGTGGCTGTGGATACGCACCAACGCTTACCAATCTTATACTGATACTGCTATAAGATTAATTTGTGTATTTCGAATCTCGATAACCTTGAAGAATCTCAGAAGTACTATAGCATGCAGTTCTTCGTATCAATCATCGTTGCGGAATGCGATTTATTATTTATTATGATTCTTCCCCTATCAAGATTGTTGCAGAAGAAAAGAGACTGCTCTTCTGTCGTTTGAAGTTTTAAAGAACTGACTAAAAGAAATATTTTGCGTGATAAGTAGACCGTGGATTTTTATGCATTTATGGACAATCTAAAGGTATAAAAATGTACGTATGATATAAAAATATTGTACGATATTATTGTTAAATATTCAATGTAGAATACTCGTTCTGATATTTAATAAGTGAAATAAATATATCTCTGCTCGTGCTCTATTTCTCTACTAATAAGTTTGGTCGCCAAGACCGTTGCGAATTTATGCAATTTTATATGCTCATGGATACAACTGGAGAAATAGAAATTATACAAATAATTATTTAACAAATTAAATACCATAACAAGTACTATAGATACGTGTAGGCTTGCTGTAATTATTTAAGAAGCTGTCAGAAGGTGGCGACAGCTTTCTAAATAATTACTAATAATTTCTACACTAATGTTCATTTTATTTTAAAGTTGCTAAGATTCTTCTGATGAAAATGAGCCTAAGAACAAAGTACATAAATCAGACTAGTTTTAACAGTATCAGTACACGGAATATGGAAATGAACAGCTTCTTTCATTGCTCCTCCATAGTGTTTTCTAAATTACTGATTATAGGAATTATCTGCGCGTGACTGAATTTACAGTATGATCAGATGGGCAAAGGTAAGCGTGATCGCAGCGCGATCACCGGCAACTATGTTAATTTACATCACGTGCTATCGCGCAATGACACCAAACGGCCATGGCACTCCCAGGTTATCGAATTATCGAGTCAATTAGTAAAATACTAATATGGTGTAATGGTGGCAGCTTCTCTTTGGAGGTCGAATCCGAATTATTAAACCTTCGTCCCGGTCAATTCATACATTTTAATGCAACCCAGATATGCGCGCACTATAGCGTCTACTTGCGCTTTCATTTGACAATAATAGTGTCTTTAACGGGACGATAATACGCATCGAGGATTTCCCGGCGATTTGTCTATTTCCTAATTCGATGACAAGTGTGGCATGTAGAATCTTGATAAATATTATATTTAACAAATTTAATTATTGGAACATCGAAATCGTCTAATTTGTAAATATTAGTAATTTAATGTACTGTAGAATAATTTCTATATGGATGATTCTAACTATAAATTTAATTATGAATAACAGGTTTAATACGATGTCCAGCATGAACAATTCTAATGTTATTAAAAATGACCATTTTCTACTTTAATTTATCTTAATCTTTTCTGTAAAAGTTATAAGAAGTATTTTGTATAATTTTGTTAAATATAATTTTCTTTTTTTGTGGTAGGGACCTGTTTTACCATTGAGACTGTAAGAGTTCACGACATCTTCCGCTAGAAGCATATTTGGCGCACTTTCACGAGCGTATAATTAGATGTGCTTTGCAAATAATATAATAGTGTATTTTATTCGAATAATGTGTATTTATATGATTTCTGTGTCTTCGGAATTTTTGGTATAAAATACTGCATTGTGTGCGTGTAATATAATTCGCAATTGTTTAAAATGTTAGAATAAAAGCTGCTAGTTGATTATTATGTGTATATTAACCTCAACAGTCGTCGATATTTTATTTCTGTATGCGATTAATTGGTCGTAAATAGCACAAAGTGAGTGTTTTACAAGGATCTATTATTTAGATTTATTTGTAGTAAGTGTATCGGATAATGAATTGTACTTTTTGTGCATAGCAATATTCTATGAAATTATCATAACCTATATTCTATATACTTACACTATTTAGTTTTCTTGATACTATGAAGTTTATAATAATATGGGATGAAAATGGAACATTTTTATAATTTTTATGTCGTCCAGGCTGCTCAATTATGAATCCTGAAATTCAGGACAAGATTTTCAAGTTTGAAATGTTTGTCAATGATGTGTTGAGGAAAGATCTTGCTAAATTAGAGGAGAAACTCGATACTAAGAATGGAGAAATTGCAGAGTTTCTTCAGTTAAAGGGTATGATAACTACCCTCCAAAACAATGGCTTTGATAAAAATGGCTTTAAAACTCAAGTAGATATTGGACAAAGTTTCTTTATCGAAGCACACATCCCTGATGCTTCTACAATTCTATTGGATGTTGGTTTAGGGTATTATACGGAACTTTCTTTACACGATGCTCTGGCTGTTATCAATGTTCGAATTAAACTACTGGAACAGCAAATTAAACATTTTTATAAAGAGATAGCCAATGTAAATGCTCATATCAAACTAATTCTCCTAGGCATTAGGCAATTGCAAGAGTTTGATGACTGAGTACAAAGCATATTTTGCACTGTGTAATTTTGTAATCTTTCATGTATACATATTTCTCTATTATTTTTTGTACATATTGAAGCTTTAAATAAATGTCAAACGACATTGAAACACTTATTTTATTTTTTGAATCTCTTCATTTCCAAGATCGATGACGTTAGTCAATCACAGCGAGGCTAGTTTGCATAACGTATTCGCGCATTTAATCCAATGCAAATCGTTCGCTATGTCCCATCAACTTCGTACCCCGAATACCACTCTTTTGTTTCCTTGTTAAGCGCAATTGCGTAAATTTGCGAGGACCTTGTGCCTCGCTTATATATGATAGGGGCCAATCGCGAGCGAATCAGTACGTTTTTCGCTTCAACTTTGTTTTCTCATTTCACTACGTTTTTTTTGCGTGAAGCGTTCATTTTAATGTCGGATTGGCGGAGCACACCATGCGTCGAAAGGCACAAAGAATTTCTCGAGAATCTTATCACAACCTTGATCGATTGCACATTCGAAAGTGTGTCCCGTGAAAATCCTGTGTTGAGATGGAGAGAACCGGGTCATCTGCAGGATATTATAAATCTTAATTTGCAGGAAGAGCCCCGTAATCAAGATTGCCTTCTAGAGGTCGCGACTAAGGTTTTTAAGTATAGCGTTAAGACAGGCCATCCTTATTTTATGAATCAGTTATTTTCCGGGTGAGATATCGATAAGAGCATAAGTCTCGCTTCGAATAGAAATCATTTTAAAAATTATTTATAATTTGCAAAGAATTGGATAATTTGATCAAATGCATATGAAACATATATTCTAACGTCTGAAATTCTTTAATAGTACATATTATTATTTGTATTATTTTAGATCTGAAAAATTTATGAGTCAGATCTGAATAAACAAAATCTAGTACCTTTTATAAAGTGTTAAATTATATTACATTTATGAAGTTTTCTTGTTTCCTAATGAAAGTTCAGGTGCAAATAATAAATTAACTTTTAGTATTAATTAAAGTCTGTGCCTTTTGTATATTAAGATTTTATACCACAGAAACAGAAAGTTATGATCAATGATTTTCAAGTATATTTACTTCCATATTGCATGTATGTTAACGATACTTTGAATTTTATTTTTAATATTCGCGAAAGCATGCAACAAATCGATGTGTAAAATAATTTTATATATCTCAACATTAATATTACGATTTGTTTTATTTCCCATAAAATGACATTTTTTTTTGCTAAGGTTTAATTATTAACATGAATAATTAAACAATTTTGAACGTAACTTTGTTACTTGCTGTTGAAATTAGGAAATGTAATATATGCGCGTTATTGGATAAAAATTGATTTAGATTGGATCCATACGGTTTAGCCGGACAATGGCTCACAGACGCGTTAAACTGTTCAGTGTATACTTACGAGGTGGCACCGGTCTTGACATTAATGGAAAGCACCGTAATTACAAAATTATTAGGCATGTTTTACAAGGAAGAAAATGGTGCTACTATCGGGGACGGTCTTTTCTGTCCAGGAGGTTCCTTCGCTAACGGTACCGCCATCAACTTAGCTCGATTTTGGTTCAGGAAGAAAGTTCAATATGTGAGTAATTATTATCTTAATAAACAGCGCTGATATCGTATCGTTTGGTTAATATAGCAATAAAACCATATTCTAAATTATTTAACAGTATTGCCTGATAATAACCGTGGTATCCGTTGGAGATGCAGATTATTGGTCATAAGATTGTATGATAAGACGGAATAAATGGAACAGGTTTTTTCACGTCCGTGATAGTCACTTATTTTGTAATAATAGTTCTTAAAAATTATAATTTTTTTGTACAGAGTAAAAGATGTACAGAGTGTCTCAATAATTCTGCTACGAAACCGTATCTCCGTTAATGGTAATGAGGAATTAATTAGTTGATTCGAAGAGAACACGTTTGCTGATGCGAGACATTCTTTTTCATGATCATATTCTTCATTAAGTATTATGTATTTACGTCTGCAAATGCTTAATTTAACAAATACTTTAATCTTATAAAGTTTTGCATATGAGAGGCAAGCAGAGATACTGAGCAGTTTATTATGTCCTGCTGTCTTTTTGTCTCAAATTTGATGAAATTGGAACTAAAATAACTTTTATGGTAAACATTTCAGACACAGGTACCTTAATCTTCTTGTACAGGGAATACAAAAAACGCGGAATGTAAAATATAGAGAACACAAAAACGAGACACCCTGTATATGTGTCTTTATCTTCGACATTTCATTTATTTTATATAATGTAGAATTTCTATCTTCAATATATGTAAGGTATAACAACGTTTAATAAATATAATTAATGGTTTTAATGCAATAAAAAATAACATAAAGTACATATTCTGAAACTTTTTTACGTATTTATGAAGCTTTGTAATTAACATTTTGGATTTAATATCTATACTCTGTAATAACTAATATTCATTATCTTTTTGTGTGTTTTAGAACAAAAATATACCATCTATGAAGCTAGTGCTTTTCACATCCGAAGACGCGCATTATTCGATTTCAAAGTGGGGAAACGTTTGCGATATAGAGGTTGTTCTCATAAAGACTGATGATTATGGCAGAATGGATGTCAGCGATTTGAGATTTAATATATTGGAGGAACAAAAGAAGAAAAATTATCCATTTTGTGTTACTGCTACTGCAGGTTCGTTGAACGATAATGTAATAGCGATATGTCATATAAATACACGGGTTCAATCGCTAATAAGTATGTTTATTTTTAGGAACGACGGTTTTGGGCGCGTTCGATCCATTAATCGAGATTGCAGATACTTGCCAGGAATTCGGTATGTGGTTGCATGTAGATGCAGCCTGGGGAGGCGGTTTGGTATTTAGCAAAAAGCACAGTGTACTTTTAAGAGGAATACAAAGAGCAGATTCTATTCTATTTAATCCGCACAAACTGTTGGCCGTTCCTCAACAATGCTCCTTACTTTTGTCCAAACACAAAAGCATTTTTAAGGAAGCTCACTCTAAAGAGGCTCCTTATCTTTTTCAAAAAGATAAATTTTATTCTAGAGATCTAGATGTTGGGGATAAGTATTTGCAGTGTGGACGCAGACCAGATGTGTTGAAATTTTGGTTCATGTGGCAAGCTAAGGTAATTCAGGTTTAACTTATCTTTGCTTTTATAAAATCATTTAGTTTATATCTAGCAGATAATTTCTGTTCAGAGATACTCCTTCTTCGAACTCCATGCAAGGTTTCACATGCACCGAACACAACATAAGTCCTACTTGTACGATACATAGGTACCTGTTCTTCCCTTATTAATCTTTAAGTGTTAACCACTTATGCAAATATGTGCAAAACTAGCCTTGGTAGCACTTTTTCCCCCGATCTTCCTATAATTGTGCATCTTGTACTTTGTGGTTTAAGCAAGTGCTACGATGCACTCCGTATGAGATAAGGGTCTGTATGCTATGTTTCAAGTGTTTACCAGTATACTTGTGCATATATTAACTTCCCCTGTTAGGAACGAAGAATGTTCATACTGCATCTATCTCAGTGCATTTTCAAGATCATAAAAGAATCTCCTGAAATTCTCAAGAGAGTCTGACGATAGCAGTGGATTTAGACGAGTAACTTTCAAAGTTTTCATTCCTCACTCACACATATACATATTATAATATTCTTAATATATATATATATATATTAAAGATTTGAATAATAAATTCTTAAATCATAATACTGATGTTTCATGAATGCTTAACAAGTAGCATTCAAATCTGTATTATAATTCAGATTTTATTCTCAGTAATTCTATCAAATTTAACATGTCTCAAAATTGAATCACAGATAAGACTAAGACAGAATGTTACTATAGTTTAATGCAACAGAGTTTTGAGTACTAGTATTTTGTATTTATTCACAAATGAAGTTGTTTTACTGACTCCTACGACATTCGCCAACATACATGTCAATAGAAAAACTAACGTGTATCTATACCCTCGTTTCTTCTTTGTTGGAAACACGTAAAAATTGTACCATGACTTTTTATTTGTTAATAGAATATTATTAATGATAATTACTAGAAAAATGAAAAATATTATTGGAAAATATATGTTTTATTTCGTTAGTTATTTCGAGATACGTGTATAGTTCCTTCTTTTGACACGCCACAAGAATTAAATGAATTGTAATTCATCAATACATCTATCTAAGTGTTAGAAATTTATCAATAATGATACGAATTTGTTATTAATAGTAGTTACATTAGATTGGATAATAAGGATTCCCAAATTCTTATATTCTATTGTTTTAGTGCATGGGAAATCGCAATTTAATGCTACTTCTATCATGGTTTAAAAGTACCATGCTTAAGAAACATTAATGTTTTCTAATATAATCAAAGAAGAAAAGTTGAATAACTCAGTAATTCTAACTTTCTTGACATTTTTTATATTATATAAAATCGAAATAATTTCTGCCAGCATCTATTTATTTCTTGAGAATTGAATATATTATTTACAAAACTAATAGCAAATTTGTTTCAGGGTACTTCAGGATTTGAAAAGCATGTCGATCATTTAATGAAACTTTCAGCCGTCTTCAAAGAAGAAGTTGAGAAAAGAGATGGCTTTAAATTAGTGACGGAACCGTGTTTTATAAATGTGTGTTTTTGGTTTATTCCACCATATCTAAGAATTCAGAATTCAGTTTACGATTACAAGAAACGATTAAACGAAGTAAGTTGATTAAATTTTTGATATTTTGATTGTAATATTTAAATACTAAAAAATGGAATGTTTTAGAACGATGAAATATTCAAATGTAATGTACAGAAAATTGTTATACATATACACATATTTGTAATAAAACATTTAAACAGTTTTTTAAAATATACTTAATGTTTTAAGAATGTTTAGAATTACTTTAACTGTGCATTTCATCTAAGTTCTAAATCTTTTTTTATAATATATAAGTTAAGTCACCGACAATAAATAATGTTAACAAACCTTAGCTATTTATATAAATTCGTAAAATGAAATTTTTAATTTTAACATACAATTTGCAAATCATTTTCTACAAAATGAAATTAATACTTCTTTTTTTGTGTATATTTTATTAGTAATTATGTTGTATAAAATCATTAAGTACATGTTTCGTATTTTTCTAAGTTAATTAAAAAAAATATGATATCGATGATAGGTACAATAGAAATCTGTACCTTCTAAGGTAGATAAGCAGTCTTATCAGATAAGAGATAAAAATTTCATTTTATAGCAATCATTTTGCTTTTACTAGCAGTTAATAACTGACAATCTAAAAATATGTATGTATCTAATGTTGATTATCACTCCTATCGAACAACGTTTGTTCTTAAAGATAAATCAATGTATAAAGCTTAAAACATTACAAGGATAATATATCACGATAATATATTTAATAAAAATTTATTTATTTTTATAGGTTGCACCAAAGTTAAAAGAAAAAATGATCAGAAGGGGTAGTTTGATGATCAATTATCAACCACTGCACAAAAAACCGAATTTCTTTCGTTTCGTTATTCAGAACTCAGGCGTAGATATAGAGGATATTCTCTACGTCCTTGACGAAATGGAAAACCTTGGAGAATCTATGTGATAATTTACGGTATATGTGTAACTCAATGTTATGATCTTCTAAATGATTTATATATAGTTCTTATTTAATTATATTGCAATTCAAACAAACGATCGTGCCGTCATATTTTTATTTCCATTTCACCTTTCAATTTACATTTATATAATACGGTTCACTATAGCGCTAAAAAAATTGATTCTTTGTACGTTGTAATTAAAAATGTTGTATTACGTTTGACAAATATTCCGACGATAGAACTTTATCAGGTTGCCTCCGAAAGAACTAACGAATTTCAGCCACGAAAATCAATTCGTCTCGGTTAAATAAGCGAAACCTAGTAGCCGGTCGATCTGATTAAGGAAGGCACTGCTACTAAATTTCTAATATCAAGATACGAAGTTAATCGGTGACTGTCTTCATCGTAGATCGTAGTGCTGCGACGCACCGACTAATCCTGATTCAAGTGACAGCATATCCAGAAGCCCTATATGTATCTATAATACTAAGTTTGTACTATGCGGAGTATACAAACTACAGTTTGCAACCATCGTAGCACAGTTTTTCCTTTGAAACCAACACAATCCTTTGACGCTTAATCTTGTCGAGATGGAACGCTTACTAGTACTGCAAAACTTTTAGTAATGATATTTTCATATAATGTTGTTCGTGTAAATACTTTACTATATCATCCCAGGGAAAGAAATGGATCGGTAATTTCATTAATTTCTTGGTGTATAACATCATGATCGTTTTATTTCAAGAGCGTTTTCATTGTTCATATTTGCGTTTGATTCGCAATAAGCCGTGTTAATGAAATAATGTTTAATTACCAGTATCATATTGGGCAATTTTAGCAAACAGTATAAAATATCTGTACGCATAATTAATTATAAAAGCATGTGCAACGATCAATGGTCATGAAATTTTGCAAAACCGCGGTAACTTATAAATTGTAAGATTAAACGAACTTGTGTTAACATAATACTGACAAAAGCCTATTAATCATGTCGACGCTGGTTCATTCTTTAATTTATCACGTCGCTTACAAGGAACCGTGTGAAATAACAGAAATAAATTTACCTAATATACGTATAATCGTAATCCATCATTATCCTTTTACATTACAAATACTACTAACGTTATTAACTGAATATTGTTATTAAAGTATTCATTACTAATGCATTGTTAAGTCATCTATGTCACATATTCATCTCGCTCTAGATTTACATTCTTCAATTTTAGATTAGCTACAAAACATAAAGCTATCGTTGTGTTATTATAATTCTAATAAAAAGAAAGTGTCACAAAGATTTCTTAGAACCATAAATTCCATATAACTTACTAAATGTTTGTTCAAATTTAGTTCTTTCGTAGTTTCAACATTTTATTTTAATGAACTTCCGGCAAGTCCTGGATTCAATTCACCATTTATGTGTAAGCGATATTTCTTGTTCTACTAGTCTTGAATGCGTTTCTTTATCGTATTAAAATAGGGTGTGCGAGAAACCCTTTGCAGGGAACTGTGCTTGTATGTTACGTTCCTGTTCCCGAGTCACTGCTAGGGGTGCTTGCCCTGTGGATGAACTTAGACAGTAGGTTGCCGCCACGAAAGACGGTGTTAACGTCGATAGTCAGTTACTATTCGAATCGTTCAGTAACCCGAATGTCAGTCGATATCTTCAAACTCGATGGCCAAGATGGGAAGGCTCTCCCAATTCATGTGCCACAGGTATTGCTTCTTTCTTTTATTTCTAAAGTCTAATCGACGATAAAAAAATGTTCAAAGCCAGTTACGCTTGTGAAAAGTAGTAGTTGTCGAAAATTTCAAATTTATTTCGAGCGAAATAACATCGTATAATTTTGGATAAAAGTTGTGTGCCGATTTTTAAGAAATCGATCGCTCAAACGAAGTGTTATAATTGGGATTATAAGTAAAAAGTTGCCAGTCGTGGTGAATTTAATAATCGTTGTTGGGAAAACAACGTATCTAGTTTTGTATTTGTTACTGTGGTTTTCGAATGTATTTGGACTTTAAGTGTAAGTATAATTCGATATGATTAATTTAATATGGTGATAGCAGCAGTGTTAGTAGGTTATTCGATCACTGTCATATAACTACATCAAGTACAATCATATACATACGTACAAATATATCATCATATGATACAAAGTCATTACTCTATTTAATGTCTCTTAGTTCGTACTTTTCTTATTTCTGTAATGTTGTTGATTGTTTTTCGATTAATAAACTAACTCGTAATTTTTTCCTTCTACAGGATTGTAATTGATTTTTCTAATTATTTGTAAGATCGTCTGGGACATTTTCTTTGTTATTTGCAGAAAGTGGGGTTCTTAGAAACGTATCGTTACATCATGGAAGATGCAGCAGGTTAGCTTCCTTAGATTTAATTGGGAACGTAGAATATTTTAAATACGGTGGGACCTCGTTTGACCGACTTGGCTTGACTCGAGATTAGAGTAACCTGGATATTGCCTGAATATGCTAGAAAATTGCCATGAATGTTCTTTATTTTATAAAATTTCACTAGCATTGTAATAAAACACGGTTGTCGCGATTATAGTGACAGAATTTACATATAAAACTTACAAGACATTTATTTTAGACACGTACTTGGCAACAAATTAGTATACACAGTATGAATAAATATTTTAAACATATGGTTAATGTTAAAAAATGGCTCCATTTAATATCGAGTAATACAAACGCAATGGATAATCGACTGAATAATTATTTAAATAACTGTGTGATCTTCGCTCAATCGAGGCTCCTTTTTAGTTTTGTAATTATCTCTAACTTATTATTAAATGTAGCTGAATGGCGAATGTAGAATTGGAGAAATCTCAAGTTGATAATTTAAATTTGTTAGATCTGTATTTTATAATATACATATTCTATAATTAAATAGCACTGTATATTATATTTTATAGCCTTTTTGAATCGTCCATTTCAGATTCCAGAGTAGCAGATTGGTTCTTAATGGGCAGTCCATTTCCATTGCTAGGAATTATATTTCTTTATCTGCTCTTCGTTCTTCGTTTTGGGCCTTTATTTATGAAAAATCGAAAACCGTACAATCTAAATAAGTTTATGATTTGTTATAACATCTCTATGGCCATCGCGAGCGCAACTGTATTTTACGGGGTGAGTTCGTCCGAAATAACTTACTATATCACATTCTATTCATCTGGAATAGTCTAATGTAACGTTAATTATTGTTAATTAATAATTTTCATATAATTTGGAGAAATAATTTATTCCCTATCATCGTTACGTTATCATTACTGTTCTTCAAAACGATTAATATATTTTTATATTT
The DNA here is from genome assembly GCA_905333015.3 of Bombus campestris. Taxonomy (NCBI): domain Eukaryota; kingdom Metazoa; phylum Arthropoda; class Insecta; order Hymenoptera; family Apidae; genus Bombus; species Bombus campestris. Next base: position 10,944,486 of record HG995132.1, read on the forward strand.
AAAGCTACTTACTTCGGGCTTCACCGCTAAATTCTCTCTCGGATGCGAGACTCATGTCATTTCAAACGACCCTGACTCTTATCGCGTAAGTACCACAGTCATTAAACAAACGCGAATTTCGATATTACGAAAGTTATGTCGTATTTAATAGACGGCTCGATGGGTATGGAGGCTCTTAATGTTGAAAGTCCTCGAGTTGAGCGACACCGTTATCTTCATTCTCAGAAAAAAATACAACCAAGCGTCTTTTCTTCACGTTTATCATCACACGTCGACCGCTATCCTTTCGTGGATAGCCTGCAAATTTGTCCCAGGTAAATCTTTAGACATACGCGTAAATTTACCTTTAACTTCAATTTCATACAAATGATTATGCTCCTTAAACATATTATAGTACTTAATACTTTTACAGTCGACCATTTCTTTATCTCGTTTCACTATGGTTTCGTATCTCGCGAATCGATAATTTCAATATGTTTAAATATAAACAATAACGATTGAAAGGTTCGCAACAAAAGCGGTTTTTCCTCCAATCTCGCAACAGTAACAAAGTTAATAATAAAGCAGACGAAGTATTATAAGTAAATTGTATAAATTACGAGTCATCCGACTACTCTACTTGGTTCAACGTTATAAAATCGTAAACAAGAAATCTATAATCTGCAATTTGCAACTCGTCAATTCATTATATATAAAAAATCTAACAAATATTACTTCTAATCGTCGTAATTTCTCTATTATTGTTACTACTGTATAATTGCCGATTTCAAAAGATCTCATTATACCTGCATAAACTACGATTCCCATAGTTACCTCTCGTAGCTTTCCAAATGGTTCGCGCAAACAATTTCATTTCAACTATTACAGCACACCGAGATTCCCGAAAAAGACTCGCATGAGTGGAAATTAAATTGCGCCACGACGTATCAAATTTACCTATTAAGCCGATGCAAAATGGCCATGGCATAAAACACAGAGGAACATGTACGAGCGAATTTCCAACAGTCGTAAATAAAATTCTCCCCTTGCAAAAAATTCATTGCGCGACCATGTAACTTTGTTACAGGCTTCCAACTATTTTCCATCCCTTTCTTCCGAACGTGTTAAACGCTCCTTGTTATTTACAGGCGGCATGTGGACGTTCACGATTATGCCAAACTGTATCGTGCACGTGATTATGTACACCTACTATCTGCTCGCCTGCTTGGGCCCACAAGTGCAAAAGAGGATCGCGCCTTGGAAACAATATATTACGGGGTTACAAATGGTACGTTCCCATTTTCTATCTGACTCCGCTATCTGCCATGCTACGTACATATGGCCCGCAATGCATATATCGTCGGCGGTGTTTCGTTGTGCTCGCTGAATTGCCCTGCTGGAAACGTTATTCGCTCATTTCACCGTGCACCGTCGCGTATCGCGTAATCGCAAAATTACATTCGCTGTCCTGCAGCGAATTTTTTAAACGTGAAATTACTATTGACGTTCGAGCGTCGCGGCAGGTTATACGCAACTGGCTAAGTAAATTAATCTATATAAGCGAATAACGCGGTGTAGAAAATCCCGATCCACCGTGGACAATTCGTTGATCGATTGGTGAAACTGTTTGCGAAACTGGTCGATTGGATAATGGTAATAGTATAGAGTTGGCGTCGGTGCGACGGTGAGTCAGTGAGAGGAGGGGGTGGAATTTATGATGCGTCGAGAAGCTGCGAATCCGTGTCATTTGAGGGATTCGATATTAGTTAGAACTTTACGATTCAGAGTAGTTTTTACGAAGAAGCGCGTTGTATCTCGACCTTGTTTGAAATTCTAATTTATATTTCGCTTATATCGAAGCTGCAAACGATTCTCCATTTTTCTTATTTATGAATGTTACATTTCTTTCGCGTTTCTCTCCTTACATTTTTCTCTACTTTTTCTACTTTACTATTTGTTTCTTTACTACTTATTTTTACTGTTTGTTGTCCTTCTTGTTATCATGCATTTAGATAAAGACGTACGTATTAATCGTAGTTGTACCTTAACTCGTGCCTTTAATATTTATTAGCGAATTTTTATTCGACTTCCTATATATTTCTTTTCTATATATTCTTATTATTATAAATTGTATTATAATACAATATTTCATTCTTTTGAAGCAAACTTTGATTAAAATTTTAATGAATATTTAATGTTACTATTGTCACGTATTCTACGTGTTATACACATCTCTAAACGCTGCTTAATATTTAACGCATAAAATTATTATTCACGTCGCGTCGGTATAATGAAAAAACAATTACTTTCAGTGTAATATTTATGCGAGAAACGATATATTCGTTCAGAGATGTATAACATAGTCTTTAAAAAAGATTGATCAACCAGTTGAATGGTAAACAATTCAATATGCTCTACCCAAACCAACCGTTATAGTTACACTGAAATTGTTCTTTGTGTTTTCTCTGACGTGCCAAGAATCATAGATGAAATGCATATAGCCATAAAATATAAATGTCAAAAAGGTATACAACGCTTACAGAGTAAGGAAGTATCGGAAATCAATCACGTTTCTATGCAAACCTTTTTGTTTCATCTCGAATTCATCTGAATATCACATTGCATGAGTTTATTTGGCGAAAGCAATTTTGTATAATAATTCTAACGTTTCATATAACAGATTTTGATTCTTGAATAAAAAAGGAAGGATCATTTTGTAGCGAGCAACTCTCTTTGCAAGAATACCTCTTCGTTTGCTTGTCCATTAAATCAGTTTTTGTAAATGGAATATATGCGAAAATAATGTGATTAAAGTGATTGTTTTTTTTTTAATTAAAGTCTCGAAAATCAGCTGCAAGTCATCGTTCAATATGATTGAGATTATCGATTGTTCCGTTTCTTAGTTATCGAGTGATATTTAAAAATAAATTTGATAAATTCACATATCAATTAAATTTGTGTTAAATACGTGAATTAATATCTGTTTAAAATCGAGTAAAGCATTGTGGAAATGCATAATTTGATCTAATGATCCTTCTAGTCACAGTAATTTTTTTCAATTATATCAACTTTCATAATTACGAGTTCTAAATAACTAAATAAATAATTACGAGTTCTAATTTTCTGCAATTTTCTAATTTCACACCAGGTTCGTTTGCACTCGCATTAAAAGATTTTCTTAACCCAATGACTTGATTTATTTAACAAATTTTATTCCAAATTTATCATGTTCGTTAACGAAGTTTCATCCTCCTGAGGTTCCCTGATAAGGCATCACTTTCGTCAACACGTGAGTCTATTTCTAAAAACTTTCTAATAATGCATCAAGTTGGTTTTCTAATCGTCGATACTTCCAGCGATTTCTATTTTCATCCATTAAATTCGGTGTTCCATGATTTTGGTCAAATACTTTCGTAATATATCGGCAAAGCGTACGAATTGTTTTAGAAAAATTAAATATCTGCGCTTTTAAATATTTTAGACCAATTTATTGTAGATACTGAAAGAAGTAATATTTATAAATGTTGGATAGGTTATAAGGATATATTTTTTACTACAAAATTTTAATAGTGGTGCTACAGTATCGTTAAATTGTAAAAGGTTAAAATGTTTTCAGTGTCCTCTTTCACAGTAATTTATTAAGGAATAATATTAGTGAATTAAAGAGTTATAATATAAATTATTTGTTACAGTATTCTATTCTACAATAATTTTACTTCTTAATTTGCAGCTTATACAATTTCACGTGCTTGATTAATAAAGTCACTATGATACAAGGGAATTTATTAATAACTTATAACTTATGAATTATCAAACTTTGTTAACAGTATTATGTTAGTTTAATTGTACAGGAATTCATAATATCGTTACAATATTTTAAAATTCAAAAACTGATTTAACTCTCATTTATTGTTAGTGATAATACTTGTCAAAGAAAAAGAAACGACAGCTGTCAGATTTTTCACTGATAATATTATTACTATATTCGACGAAATTGTAAAAAGAAAAATTCCTAGACACCTTAATCGAACAATACCGATAGTGAAATACCGCGCTGTTATCTGTTATCGGCGTGCTCTTAGCTAAAGTGATTGCGCAATTGAAAATTTCATTCGAGTCACCGATTAAACCAGAAATCGTGGAAAATGGATAAAAAGCTGTTCGAACCCCGTTCGAGTACTTTGGGAAACAATAAAACGCGGCCACGCCTTCGACCACCGAATCTCCATTGTTAAGAGATGCAATATGTTTTCGTGGACGAGAACGAAAAAGAAAAAAATGTAGGTATTCGTTACGAACAGGTCGTCGAACTAGGTATACATATGTATAGGGTGTATCAAAATAGTTAAGCAGCAATTAGAATACGGAATGTTAGGCGGGAAGAAAATAAGAAACTTTTACATTATCGATTCTAATATCGATAATTTTGAGATATCCGCGAAAATTATAATATTCAGCAAGAAGAAAGTCACAATTTGAAAACTAATTTAATCTTTCTATAAATAGTCGATAATAAAGTACTCATAAAATTCCTATCAGAGTGACAATGTGCTGTCAGAATGACAAGTATACGAAAAAATAAATGATGCCAGAAAAGAAACATGCTATATACGTTAAAATTATGCATTTCCACAATGCTTGGCTCGATCTTAACATGCACATATGCATTTACCAATATATTTTGCAAGAAGATCATTCAGATCCCTTAAAAAATATCGTAGCAAGATTATATAATTTTCATGAAAAATTACAAATTTATCTTAATGAGATCCTAATCGTTCTTATATAGTTCCAGCGTTAAACATTTCTGTCCAACATATTTGATATACCCTGTATGTATGTTTCGCGTTTAGTCCGTATATTGGCTCGCATTTGGCTTGCCTAACTCGATAACCGGGTTTTTGCACAGGGAGTTGAAAGGGTTGTAAGTGCCCGATGTGGAATTACACGTGTACTGGCGGTGATTCGATTTGCGTTTCGAGTCCCGGCAGGAAACAACGGGTTAGGCGCACGGGAAAAAGGGCGACTGTTGGGGCTTTTTAATTAAATAATCCGTTGGTGAGCAACTTTTATTTCTCCGCAAGATATCTACGCGACCATTTATCGGGTTACGCGCTCATTTAATTTCGAGTTGAAAACGTTTCATGCTGCGACGAATGGAACTGCAGCTACGAATAAAGAGTACCGCGACAGACTAGAGTATCATTTTACTTACAACGCGATGAAAGGCCTTATTAAGCTTTGTCGTGCATGAACAACGTTGTTTTTGTTTCACGCTTCTACTTCGAAGCGGCCATTCGTTTTGGTCTTATTGTAAGATTCCTTCTTTTCTTCCTTTGCCACCCTTTACATTCCAAATTTTATATTTTACTTTAATAGAAAACTTTTAGCAAAAATCTTCGATATTAGATCGTCCTACAAATTCGTGTCATGATGCTAATACATATACGTGATATCTTCATATAGTTTATACATCTAATTTATATATCTAATATAGTTTATGAACAGAGTGATAAGTAGGCAGCAGTAGACTACAAAAATAAAGAAATACGTTTCATCTACTAAATATTACAGTAAGTACATTAGTCATGTTAAAGTATACTTGATAAAATTTCAAAGTCGATTTTTCCCGAAAACTAAACCTTGAATGAACAAATTTTATTCTATATTTTCTTCTTATTTTTTCATAAGGAATCACCTCGTGCCCGTTTGTACGTGTCATTCGACCTCAGTCGCATGCTGTATATAATTCTTAATTATGTGTATTATATTAAAAGTAAAAAACGTTTTCTTTTATGATTTCAGTTCCAGTTCATAATCATGATATGTCATATGTTCCAAACTTTGTTACCTACTTGTGAGCCAAATCGGAAACCAATAGCTTATATCTACATGTCACAGATTCTTGTCATGTTTTGCATGTTTTGCGATTATTACAAGAAATCATATCTCCGAAAAAAGACGGAATAGAGATTTAGAGTGACACAAAAGTTGGGGTAAGTTACAATATATTGTATAATATGTATTTCATTTTTCTTTCTAACAAGAATTATTGCTCCATTAAAATTTTTTGGATCAACAAACAATCAAGTATTTACATAAATTTCTCAAATTTTATCATTTACAAATTTTATATATTTATCTTAATCCAACAATATATTTTAGAGAATTGCATTCATTCATTGGTGAAAATAATTAGTTTTAATAGGATTGTTTCAGTAATTATACAGGAATACCACTTCAATCGAATATTCTTAGTCAACCAGAAACATATTTACATTATTCAGCCTTTATTTCACGTGCCTGTATTACGACTCAATTAAGCATAGATTTATAATTGTTCGAAAATGATATTCCAATCGTTATCATGGCAATAAATTTTCACCAAATTTTCCAATTATTACTCCGTATATCGACTATCGTGTAACTCTTACAATTATTTCATTACCACCAATGTATCGATTACGGTGTTTTAATTTTACTAGAGTATCAATTTGATATAAATTAATCGCCACAATAAATTCATACGCATGTACCATAATGACCATTTCATTTGAATAGCTGTCTTTTATGCCGGCAGGTGGTTTCGGGTTACACGCTGTTCGAATGCTTCCTTCAAAATCGTAGAATCCATCATCGAAGAGGCGTCTCTGCATAAACACAATTTCATGGAAAATTAAAATGGAACAATCACGGACGATTACGTTTGATATACCGCACTGATGGAACGTATTAGACAGAATATATTAGCATAGGATACGATATAAGGTCAAAATTCTTTCTCTTAAATGTTGCTTTACAAATATGTATACTGCTTACTGCGAAAAAGATTATTTATCATCAAAATTGATACACTCGTACGTATTTTAAATGAATCCTTCAATATATCGAATTTTTTTGAAGAGGTGTAATGAAATATGTAGACATAAAGAATTTAAAATATACAAATTCCTAATTTTTAATAATCACTGATGTTAATTGTTATAATTAGTCAAACACAGATGGATTTTATTAGTAGTATGTAGTTTTTCAATAAAAAAATAAACGATATCTTAACATTTTATTTTTGTTCCCACTTGATGAAGGGCGAGCAAGCAAACACGTCGAAAAGTAAATTTTCTAACTAGTTGTTAAATGTATGATTCAAGTATATACACAGATTTTTAATTACATTTTTCGCTTTAAAAAACAACAAATTAAATTCAGAACGTGTATGGAAAGATTTGTGTTTATAATATTGTTGGGTATAAAGAGATTGATATAAACGAAATTGCTTGGCTTCGGTAGAGATAAAATTACTAATGAATGTTTCTATTAATTAAAGCTTAATTATTTGACATTATTTTTAAACGAACAGACACACGAAAAAATTGATCAAGTTATAGGAAGTTTCCATCAATTTATATTAAAGTGTAAGACGAAGGTACGACGTAGACGAGCAAGTAGGGACAGACTACCAATTGTCAGACGTAACCTGTAATCAAATAACGAGAGCTATAACTTCTGAAGTTTTAACAAGTCTAACGAGTTGAACGCATGTTTCGATTAAAAGTTACTTAACTCGATAAGAAAATATAAAATTTCTCGGAAACAATATCATGTAAATTGCTCAAATAACTTTTAATTCATTCCTTCGGGAAATAGAAACTTTTCTTTATCCCTTGCAGTAATTCAACTACTTCTCCATGCCACTAGAAAGTTTAATGAATGGCCCAGTACCACTAACGCAGTGTTATCAATCAACTTTTAATAAGCAACTTTCATAATCGTATGTGAAAATTGAAACTATCATTTAACTTTATATATTATTTCTTAATTATTATTGATTCTTAAAGGCTATGTAAATTTTCTTTTAGTATTATCGTCTCATTGTAAGACTACAGCCATGTTATTTGCAGTTATCGCAAATAATACCTCTCTTTACTTTTTCGTTTAATACTAAATAATAATGAAACACTTGTATTTGTTGATTTTATTGGTTTTCACGATTCAAAAACTACACTGGAGTGAAATATCGTTCATGATAGCATAAACGTGATTTCCTTTAACAACAGCCTTTAAAACTTAATATTAATTATCTATAAATATATTAACAAATAGATTGACAGTATAATATTCTGATAATGACAATTTATTAATAATAAGTAAGAAATAATATAGATATAAGACTATGTGATAATATATTTCCAATAATTATTTTTTTCAAACTTGTTTTCGCTAACTCTTTGCATCTTTCTTTTTTTTATTATTATGATGAATCATTAACGATCAATGTATGATTTCATTTAAAAAAGTGAAGATGACTTAAAATCTCCGAAGCTTCTCCAGATGTAAAAATATTACTACTGCCATATTATAATTCCCTCTATACTGAACAGTTTTTATTAATACAGTATTTTTCATATCTCCAAAAACAACGTAAATATTCAAGTGCCGATTCTTATTATATCACCCTGTATATCTCTTTTCATGAACAGTTATACGCATCGCTCTCGTATATGGCTGCGTTCCCTCTGATGGACACGCGTGTTTAAGGGGATGGTATTACAGCCGTCGTTTTCCTGTTCGACCAAAATTAGCATAGAGGATTAGCGCGTTTGTGGCTTAAAGTCGACACGCATGGTTGCACGCCGATAAGAGTTTATTAACGCCGGCTGTGTTTATCTTGCAATTTTGACTGGCCCGAAACCCTATACCCTACCCTCGACTTTCTCTCACCAGATTTCGGGTGAGCTGATTCATTATCCCGTGTTAGAAACGATTATAAAAATCAAATTTATTAAAGGCGATCAACTATTTCGATCAACAATATCTTTTATAGTTGATAAAGAATAATAGATGGATAGTTGACAGCAATAAAAATTGAATCCCATAAAGATCATTTTGACTTGTTTCTATCTCCATGAAAACTCTAAATATACCGGCCATTAAAATCTTTTACAGAAATAGAACTGCACAATATTTGGAAATTTTCAACAAAGTTATATTAAATGAAAAATGCTAAATTAAATAATTTCTTTAGGAAACTAATTGAATAAATTGCTTTAAAAGCAGAAAGAGCGATGTCATACAGCATAAGCAGAATTCCGTTTTTTCTTTTTAATTCTATTCCACTTTGTAATGCTTTAACAGAGAATCGCTATTCCTTTTACTGAATTAATAATATCAAAGAGCCGCGAATGCATTACTTTTGCTGTAAAATATTAAACGCGGGTGCGAGCGTCCTTCGTGGTGGCATGCAATACTTATAACTATGAAAGAGAAAGGGGCAAATCCTTTCGTCTGAAATGTGTGACCGTACAACCAGCTGCCTCGCCTTTGCTCCATGAATTTATTTTTTAGACTTCGCGAGGTTTGTTCATGTCCGACACTGTGAAGCTTTTGTCGTGCCACAACTTCTGCGATTTGCAAATTTCAAGCAGTCACAGGAACCATCCTCTTTTCTTGGGAAAATATTGGTGAGTTCCGTATAGTGAGAAATAGTTTTATAATCTCAAGCAATTTTTGAACTTTTGTTATAAATACTCAATGTATATCTTAATATGCACACAAATATGAACATCACAGAAGAAAAACACGATGAGTAAATCTTTGTTGATTTTCTGAATTTAATGTAATCGTATGATTAAACGAGAGGAGAACTTTTATTTTATATAATTGGAAATGAAAACAATCTGTTGGATTCAAAGATGTAAATCTTTTACAAATAGATGGAATATTGACAAAATTTTGTATTATATCAATTCAGAAAGTTCCCCATTTTGTCTTTCATTACGAATGAAAGTATCCATTCCTATTTTTGATACGCTTTTAACCGTTTTCAAAAGCTTCATCTTTATTGCGTTTGAACGACGACGGAAAATCTGCACGGTTCTCATTTTCCAAAAAACTAAACACAAAATCTGGGTAGACTTGCTCATTGTTGTTTCAACCCAGTCTCTCGATCATTACGGTGTTTTTTCATTTGGAAACAGAAGCTTGCTAGTTTAATGTCAGTTAGCTGTTTGCCTCGTGTAATTTCTGTGCCATTTTAATATTTAAAAATCACCGTGATTATAAGAGAAACGACTAACTAGTATAAATTTTCGTTTCAAATTAAAAAATTCAGCTTAGAGATTTTTCCTTGTAATGTATAACATTTATACACAACTATATATTATATATAAATGTATATTTATAGTAAAAGTTTAATGTTGGTGATGGCAAACCGTTGTTATACATTTTGCAATGCAGAAAAAGATGGACCATGTTTTTTAAAAAATGTTTCAAATTTAAATATTTAAAATTGTTCCACCATTAAAACTATCAATAGCCACTACATGGAACTAACAAAGTTAAAATACAAGATAAGTATATATATATATATGAAAAAATATATAATGTAGAGGAAAAATAAATATTTATCGACGCATATAATTTTTCAAAAAATCATTGAAACCCTCCAAAATGTATAGAATAAAAAACAAAGTATAGAATTTACAGGGATACACGATTACGGAAACTTTTTTTACGTTTCATATAAAAAAATAATTTTCTTCATCCTGATTCATATCAATCGTCGTATTTTATAAAATTAATATCCATTCATTTTTACGGACACGCTACATATTTTAGTTCGCAGGTGTTGCTCGTTCCTGCAGTTACAAACTTATGTATGTATATACATATATGGGTGAAATAAGTAATATGCCATTTATTTTCTGGGTATGACGTCACCCGCCCAAGTGACCTCCACTTCTTTTCAGGCATTCGCATCTGCTATGCGCTTTATGCATGAGATGCAGTATATTTTTAGGAATATTACAAATTTCTAAGTTCTTCTACGTCAAGTGAGCAGTGCAAGTTATACTTTATAATTTAATAGTTTTCCCCTTTGTTTTATAGAACCGAGAATCTATCATCGAAAACACGATTTTACAAGCTTTAGATTCCAGAAATATTTCACGTTCGCGTTAAATCTTCGTATAATCGATTAGCTGTTCCTTCGTTAAAAGTACCATTACCATAAGCATCATCGTTTTTCACTTCCGTTTTTACACAGAATATAAATCATCCAGCCATGAGACCAGCTGCCGTGCAATTGCATCGTACAGCTTAGAAACGGCATCATTTTTTATCGTTCGAAAATTTTAATTTTCTTTTCGGATTCTCATTACTGGTGGGACGCGCGTGGTCGTGATTCTTTCGCAGCGGCGCCAATATCGCGAAATTTATAAGACAGTGTGCCGCTACCATATTGCGGGGCCACACTGTGCCACGTAACTGCTTGCTTAAATACCGACCAAACGCATACATACGTCTGGTGGATACAACGAGTCAGAGCGCGGCCAACTTCCGGTCCTTTGGCACGATACGACGATTCGAAAGCTCGTTCGAATCGCCCGCCGTAATCGTATATCTCTTACCGTGCCAGGCCGCCACTTCCAGTCTTGGATAATTATGGCACACCTCATGAAACAGACTTTCGTTGTCAAAGAAAGAATATATTAAATATAATATATTCCTTTGTTGTTTATAGCGCTGTTCCTTTCGCACGACGGTTACTCTACCGTCTAGAATTTAGAAGTACAGTACCGCGCAAAAGTATATGAATATTTGCTGAATTTTCACAGAAGATAATCTACTTGCAAGATTACAAACAGGAAGATTCAAGACGGTTTTATTCTCCATTAACGTCGTCGTAAAATATCATGACGTTAAATTTAGCTCGATGACATTTGATATAAATATTTTCACGTGGACAAAATGTATCTTTAAGAGTTAATATCCTATAGAAAATAGCATAATCATGACAGTCGAGCGGAATTATAGTACTAGTGAAATTTCAAAATGTTTTCTATAACGCAGTTAATGTATTCATAAAAGATGTCCACAGACGTTGGAATACTTTTGTGTGATCCTGTCTGACAATTTGAAAATCTTGTACATAAATTTCGCTACAAGGTATTTACTACAGTTTCAGAATATACTGTAGTATCGGTCAGAGGAATGTGGATTTTCGATGGTTATAGTTATAAGCGAAACGTAATAGAGTGGATGGTGATATTTACGACAGGATGCGAAACCATAGATTACTGCGAGGTGGTTTGATCAAAAGCATGCTTCGCGATAGCATACTGAAATTTAATAACCACCAAGCACCGACTTGAATCCGTTTAGAATTTAGTACTAATTTAAAAGAGATTAGTTCCGTATCCGGCTCTAGACAAGGATCACTACTCTCTCAGCCGACCCCCTGCTTTCGTCCTGGGGTGAATTTCAGGGGCCAGCAACCGGGCACAGAAGCCGTGTTCCCATGGGGGAAGCGGCTTAATTAATTGAGCTTAATTTAAATTTAATTTAATTTTCCTCACGCCCTTGTCTGGTCTCTTCCGTTCTGCACATAGACACGTGTGTCTTTTCTCGTCTTTGAAAATCTTTTGAACGAATAGAGGCATTATCGAACATAGAAAATTATAGGCATTAATATCGATGAACATTTATAGAAAAGAAATTGATTTTGTAAAATTTGTATAATTATGTAATTTTCTCTTTTTATTTCGTCATTTTGTTTAAGGCTATTTTTCGAATTTATGTCTCAGAAAATCATGAAACAGTTATTTTAAAATTAATGCTTTTCAGATACACGACCAGTAAAAACGATTCCCTCAGAGTGTGCTTGTTGTTTGTTTGTTTTCCTCTTCTCTCAAACATTTAAGATAGCATCCATTATATATGATATTAGAAAGAAAAAAGATCTGCTTCATTTTTATTATAAATGTAGCTGGAATTATTTATCCAAGAACCGCCTCTTGCAGTTTGTCATCTATAATTCTATCGTATTATTCTTCTAGACAGCGATTTACAGAAAATTTAAACTTTCCAGCATCCGCGAACAATAAAATCCCTTCCTGCAGCTGCAATTACTCTTCCTTAAGTTTCAGAATGTAATTGCTTGCTGGTGAAGTTCGAGAAAAGAGGCTGTGTAATAAGGATTGTAAACATTTAAATTCCAACTATTCTGAATCCAGTATCGATACATTTAGATGATCGTGGATTTCCACGATTGAAATATTACCGAGAAATCGTTGAGAAAAATATCGGTTACAGATAAAACTATCGGAATTCTATGGAGAAACTTTCTTTAAATATTACGTCTTTTCGCAACGATCGTGTAACAAGAGAAGTTACATCGTGTTAAAAATGATCGTTAGAACGCGAATGTTCGTGCATCTATGGAAAATTTAAACACGTAGAAATACACAGAACAAATCATACGCATGGTAATACGTTAGAATATATTTACAAAACATCTAAATTATAATCGTTATGATATTTAACGAATGAAATAAATTTCTGTTTAGATTCCATTCTCTAATTGTAATTATGAAAAAATAAATTTGCAGAATTAATCGTAGTCTAACGATCATTCGATACAGAAAAATTGTTTTCTACGAACAAATTGCCCCTATAAAGCTTCACAATACATTTCATTCCTCGATTTTATATTTCGAAACATCGAAGGTGGGCCAAAGGAAAGTTTGAAGCGCGTCTAACCTCGAATGATTTACTTGGGATGTAAATCATTTTTCGCGAAGGCTGTGTCGAGGTGTTCTACGTCCCCGCGTGAATTTCCAGAAACGATTCGTATCTCGTTCGTTCCACTTAGCTCGTTGGGATATCGAAGACCCTTTCGAAAGAACTTTTTCCTCGTTTTTCCCGGCTCCACTCAGGCTCCTCCCATTTTCCACGCGGAGGAATTCATCTCGTGGAAAACTTTCAGTTTTGTTCTTCCCTCTTGCGCGCGTTCCTCCGTGTGATTGCTCGTCCACGGAAAAGAAGGAAGCGGAGAACCGATGCTAAGGAAAACTTTGAATATTTACAGATAGGGCGCGTTCCGACATTCAAGGGGGCAACCTTTAAAATTTATTAGCGAATATCGATGAAATTCCAGCACGTTTTAAGGTGAAGGAGGAAGGAGAAAGAGCGAGAGAACGAATGTTCGAGGTGAGCGCGTGCGGCTAGAAAAATCTCATTGAGGACTATTTTTTGCGAAGGAAACGGTGGAACTGGATAACGGAAGTTTAAATTAAATTTCGAAAGGAGAAACGGAAGTAAATTATCGTAGGTTCTCTTACGTGAATTAAGAAACTCAAGTAAAAACATGAATTCTCTATAATATTACTATTTATCAAACAATTCCTCAAATGAGAAATAGAATTGGTTACTAAATTATTCCCTTAGAAATTACCTTGGACGATTAATAGACGAGCGAATATAAAAGTAAAAAATAAAATTGAAAACGATTTATCAAATTCTTGCAATAAGAAGCACACAATCTATATAAAAAGACATTAACAATTTCATATTCTACTTTTAAAAAGTACGTTTCCTCGAAAATTATAAGCATTTATTTAAGGAAAGTTAGGTTTAAGGAAATTGAGTCGAGAATCCTAAAGAGTCACTCGAGAGGTAGAAAATTCCAAGTTAAATTTCCTAGAACGCAAAGAGGGAAGATTCTTTAGTTTCTTATGCAGATTGTGTACAATTTATACAGAACGGTTTTGTAATTCTAACGAACACAAACATGGAATTAATTCTTTCATGCAGCAGCCTGGTCGTTTCCTCTCGTGGTTAGAAACAGACACATTGTCCTTTTAATATGCGACGGAATAAAACATCATTCGGTTAAGCGAACTTCCTCACATTTTTTCCCGTCGACTTTTACACACAGGACCCTGAATATTCATCAGTAAAGTACGATGAGAAAGTTCAATCCACAAGAAGTGGACGACCGACTTCGTTAGGGTGTTCTCTCTTTCAGTTCAAAGTTTTGGTCTCGACTGGGGCTTCGGATAAACTTTGATAAGGTAACATTGTTACCGGTACCTCTGACAAACGAATAGCTTTTTACTTTGTCAGAGAACATACCCGATATCGCTTCGAGGTAGATAGATCGGATACAAAATTAGGAATGTTGTGCGTAAGATGAAAACTTTCGATAATTACATTCGACTAGAGATAAGTTCGTACTTCGGGATGAATGTAAAAATATGGTGAAGAAACATTAGCGTAGTATCGGGAAAAGGGGGGTATACACTGGGCCTGTTGTAAAGGGAGTGAGGGAGTGGGAGATCCGGATGGGTCATACCTTTGGCCCTTTACAACATTGGGGTAATTGAAAGGGATATACCTGAGAACAGGTCAGGCACATCTGGAGAACATACGGAAGACGTTAGTCAGTTGAGTTGTAGGAGTTGAGTGGGGCAGTTTGAGTTAAGCGGTTGAGAAGTTGGAAGCCGAGTGTTAAGACGTACGACGATATTATAGTCAGTTTTGTGTTGAGTATTGCTTGTACGAATAAACTTGAACTTAACTCTGAATAAACCATCCTTTCTTGTTCTTGCTCTAGATAAAACAAAACACCTTTGTAGGTTACCACATTAGTAACAAGCTGATTGGTTATTCGACTACCGAAATTGGCTGATCAAATATTGTGTTCGTTCGGAGTTGGTTAGAGTTTGCACGTGGTTATTATTAATATTAATAAAAACTAACTAGCCGATTAAGAAAAATTAACTAGCTCGAAAGACCACCCACAACTGTGGGAAGTAAATAGAATAGAACGGTTGCTAAGGACTAAAAATGATAAAGTAAACTATCGATGACGAGAACCAAACTGGAGATGACAAGTAACTACAAAACGATGAGTAACAACTAAGGATTACAAATAATTATCAGGTTATTGCTAAGCACGATCAACTCGTAGTCGACCCCTCTCACTAATAAAAGGATAAAGGAGCTGGGCGCTGGTGGACGACGGGTCGACAACAGGATGATCCCGACAGGACAAGACTGGATATTACAAAGTATCGAAAACCGTTAGGCTCGGTACCAAGGATCTAAATTTCAAAAGATCCTTTGGGATATAACTTTATGATAGTTTGCTAGCATGGAGCCGAACAATGACTGACCTGTAACCAACGAATTTTCACTAAGTGCCGCATGTGGACTGTAGATCGGCTTGTTAAGAAAATTTGTCGATTGACGAATTAAAAATACACGACGCTTCGCTGTATAATAAAGTTGTCCCATTGTGTTTCAATCTTTGCATGATCGATCGTGGTTTCTCCAGCGGTCGAATTATAACGTTACAACCTGTGCGCACGATAAACGGATTACACGCGCCTACGTGCATTGAACCGAAATTAATTCGGTTATAGCCATGACGCGACGTCGAGGGGAAAGTAAGAGCAAAAGCACGTTGGAATTGGCCGTAAGAAAAAGGAAGAAGGACGATAGCGGAAGGGAAAAGAAGAAAGATTCTCTCCTTATCCGCGACGCTGTTCGTTGTTTGTAACGGGCGACCGGCATCAAAATGGGAAAAGAGGTGGAAGGAAGTGTCGCTGATGGGGTAGCTAATGAAGAACAGCCAGGATAATGTCGTTATAATAAGTAGTTGCGTCGTAGATGGTACGGTAGTGTTTTATAAGTCAAATGGTCCGCACGCTTAAGGATTTTAAATGTCCTTACAGACGTTAAGTGACTCGGAGTGGAAGTCAGATAGCGCTTTATTGTCATCAGCTAACCGTGCTCTTCTTTGCACCAACATCGTTTTCCTTTGCCTCTGCTAGACCATAGCCACTTATTCTTTTGTCGCCCGTACACGCCGCGTCCTCTTTTCATCTTTCTTTACTCGAACCAAGATAGCTCCTCCAATCGCAAATTTCTTAGTAGAGTCGCCGATTAAACAAATGCTGCATTTCCAGGTTTTCATGATAATAATCATTATTTTGTGAAACTGTAACGCATCTTTTCACTTAAATATTGGATATACAGAAAATTTGCGTTGTATTCTTGATAATAATAAATTGTTGAATTTCCAATCCTGTAAATATGAATATATTCATAATAATAATATAAATTATATTATTATAATATTATTATCTTAATATTATATCTGTAATAATATAAATTATAACCAGCATTGATGGATTAGTATTTAAAAAAGTTATTTCATTATTTTTCTAAAAAGATAAAAAATGTCTGATTTCTCAGAAAAAATACAAAGCCCATGTGCCTTGCTACTCATTAAGTAAGCGACACATCGTTTAATAAAACCGGAGTAATAACGACAGTAATGACTAGAGTGTGAAAGAATAGTCGAGAGTCGCTTGCAACGGAAATTCTTTGGATGAATATGCATGCGTCGAGTGTGTGTGACTATGGAAACGCTGTTGGGAACGGTACGCTCTCTCGTTGCATTCTAACCCGATGATTTGTTTCTACGTTTTGCGATGAAAAATTTCCAAAGCCTATAACCTCCTTCTCGTAAATTCTCCCCCACTTTCCCAAAGAAAGAAGAAAAATCATTCGGAATATTTGCGTTCCTGTAGATTTTTTGTCTGCTCGCGATAGCTTTATGATTTTAAACCTATAGATTTTCTGGAGTATGTCGTTTATGATAACGTGGAAATCCATCCAGCTGTTCGTCCAACAATATACGGAATATACAATGTCTGACTTATTTCGGTTTGTTTCCACTGCGTACGCTATTCATCCCAATGGAAAGTTATTTGCTCAAAATTTTACTGCATATTCTGCATGTTTTATTGTATTTCACTGTATATTCAGAGTAGCATGACGGAGAATTTGTATTTTATTTAAGAATAAGAGAAATAAAATATAAAGAAATAAAAATATAAAGAAAGAAAATCGTTTTAATAGCAAGCAAACTGTGTAAAGTTTGTATATACGACGAATCACGATATTTGAACACTTATTACAGAAAACTTTATACTGTAATTTGATAACTGATAATTTGATAACTGTAATTCGATCGATTGAAAACAATCCCCTATACGCGAAAGATTATTCTCCCATGTCGAAGAACGCTTTACCTTATTTCGTGTTATTTACTTTTCCGTTCTGTTTTCCAATTGCATTTGAAAGGAATGAAAAGAATGCATTTGGGAAATTGAGCTCGTTTAACGTCGCATGGAATGAGGCTTGTGAGCAATACGCGGAACATCATTCTCTATAGCAATCGTTAAATTTAATACTTCTGTCCAAGGAGGTGAAATAGTCTGTCAAGGTGTTACGCTATTCTTGAAAGCTTCAGCTATTTGCCAGGCCGGTAATCTTCTGGGAAAAATTCTCCATGCGACGCGCGATCAGAAAATGTGGCACAACGATCGGCGATTGTGAGTTCACGTGTGCCCCGATCAATCGTTCTCAGGGCCGTGGGAAAGCAACTTTTCCCGTCATACGGCAGAAGAAAAATTGTCCGAGCGTTCCGCAGCCCGATTTAAGCAACCGAGACCTTTTAAAGCGACCTTCCACGTTTATTTGAAATTTTTATTCACTTTCGTAATCCGGTCATTCATGGTCAGAGACATTGAGCTTGACGGCAATTCCTTACTATTATAGTGAATCATTTTTTATATGTTGTATTATGTTTTATATATATTGGAGAATTATATCGTACTAATTCTAGAATTTCGTGAATTTTACGCTACCTGAAATAGAAATTGATCATTACTTTAATCACGCAGTCTTATTCCTCTGTAAGTATTATTATTTAAGGACATCTACGGCCCTTATCTTCTCTATTAATCGAAATTATCTCAACAAAACGATCAATCAATCAGAATTTGACATTCATGCAAGATTGTGGTTTAAAATACATACGAAACATGATATATAAGTGTAGTATCGGGAAAAGGGACGTACTTGACAATGGGTCGTATCTGTGGCCCTTTACAACATTGGAGTAATTGAAGGGGATCTACCTGGGAATGGGTCAGGCACATCTGGAGGACAGACGGAAGACGTGAGGCAGTCGAGTAGAGTCAGTTGAGTTGGTCAATTGCAGAGAGTCAGTCGAGTAGAGTCAGTTGAGTTAGTCAGTTGCGGAGAGTTGAGTTTGAGCAGTTGTGTAGTAGCAGTTTGAGTTAAGCAGTTGAGAAGTTGGATGCCGAGTGTTAAGACGTACGACGATTGTAGTCAGCTTTGTGTTGAGTATTGCTTGTACGAATAAACTTGAACTTAACTCTGAATAAACCATCCTTTCTTGTCCTTGCTCTAGATAAAACAAAACATTTGTAGGTTACTACATAAGTAATACGTAAATACAATAAGAATACAATTGTTAATCTCGCTCTTTCTCCTACTTTTTATCTTTAGTCACAAACTTCGCGTTATAATAATTTATCAAATTACACTATCTACATTGAATCTTTCCTATTCAACTTCTCGATCCTTTCATTTACATTTAACCAGCATTAATGAACCAAAAAAATTAAATGTCACACGAACATCGCAGCAATCGATAATTCTCGATTATTCAGTTAAACAACCAACGAAACTAACTGGTATAGTTGGGTAACGGGTTCTTTCTAGACGCAAGACAGCTCGCTTTGAACGGTTCAGGACGATACATATACGTAACATAATAGGAAACGGAAGGAAGCGACGAGTTGCAGCAACTGAAGCGAACAGAGGGGAGTTGAAGGTAGGAAGCGGCCATCCAGTTTCTCTACTCCCTCTTCGTCATTCCATGGGTTGCCAGAGACAGCCGCAGAAACTTGAGAATTTATGGCCCTGTGGCTTGCGGATTTTCGTTTTCTACCAAATACCGCACGATCGTTGTTGGAAATTCCGCGCCTTCGTACGACGACACCAATGGAGACTCAATTAATATTTATGGAGATGCCTCGATTTCGTCCCCCTCGCTATTCCTTTGGTTCATGCGACATCGGTTAAGCTCCGTGGGACAAAAAGGAATATCGTTTTTCCGATCAGCTGCACGTTTAACATCGATTTCAATCGAGATCCTTACGGAACTGGTCTTTCAACTGATAAAATAAGATCACGAGGCTCCGATTTGGATGAAATTCTAGAAATTTGAAGAACAGCCAAACCATTAGATTTCTTTTTTTTTTTTTTAGTTTGTTTAAGCGGAAATATTTGAAAAACATCTGGTTAGAGAATTTTCACACTTTGTATATTCCATAAACTTGTGACGCAGTAAAATTCTGCGATTTTCTATTGAATTTATAGTACAACGTCTAGTTTATTATAATCATTATGGAGAAGTAGATTTGTCTATATTCTCACATTTCGATAACACTTCAATGGTTTCTCATTCACAAATCAAGACACATTAAATCGAGAAAAATATCTGTTGAAGCGAAAGCAGAAAAATTTCTAATTCTTGAAGCCAGCAGATCTGAATATGTGCTATACAATTCCAACTTACATAATAAGGGTTAATTGGAGAGCTGAGAACCATAGAAATGTAAGTCAGTGCAGTATTGGTTTCCATGAAAGAGCATTCCACGTTTATTGTTATATGTAAAACTTCCATTGTATTTGATCAGATAATAAAAACGTATCGCTACAAAGAATAAAGTTATATCATAATTATTATAATTATAAACTTAAGAAGATCAAATTGTTTTAGAAGTCGAAGCACGTAACTAAATCCAAATTCTTAATATCTTCATTTACAGCACGATGCTTTTGATTTAAATGAATTCTTAATTTTCAGGCCTTAAAATAAACGCTTATGATAGTACTTTGTTTCATATCATATCTTCTCTTTCTTAAGCTTCTCGCGTCTAGACAAGGAAGAGTTATTTATGGTCTAAGTAATATTTATGCTGCCCTTCTTCGATAGTAGAGCACAAGTTCATCACGACCCCTGCCATAAAAGAAGCGAAAGTTTACACGGAGATGAGCATAGTTTGTTCAACTATGTTTTGATGAGATCCTTGTCGAGGATACTCCAAATCCGGTTAAGTCGCGCTTTCGTCGTCTATTTTCGCTCATCTTTGCACGGCTCTCCACCATTTTATGAATTGAATCGTTCAGCGACGTAAACGAGCCGCGCGCTGACCAACGAGCAATAAAAAGAGACACTGTTGAAACGTGAAATAAAAGTCGGAGGAAAGGCTTTTGTTTATGACCTCCTCTATCCGCTTAAAGCTAACACTGTCTTGTTCAATGAAATTTTTAGAGGCTGTCATAAAATGATGTCTATGAATTTTTAAAGAAGTCGGGGGTTGTTTTGCAAGCCACGTAAATAAATTTAAAAATTCCAAAGGGGAAAAACAAGAGATTTATTCAAGAAACTTCAGCTGTATCGAAAAAGTCACTAAATGAAATTGTATACCTAAATATCTTCTTATATATAGACAATAAATATAATTTTGTATATTAATTTATTTCTTCATAATTATAATAAATTACCGCAATTATTTAATTATAGGATCACTTCACATTTGAAAACAGTTCTTTAATAATTCCAAAAAGAGCTTTGATAGCTCTAGTTGTTAAATATTCACCGAAAAACTATTAGATTTACTAAATAGAAATTTCGTTCTCCCCTCTCCTTTTTTCTGATATTAGACGACGCGTTTCTCTTACACTTTATTCGCAATCATTTTGGTAATGTTCTTGGAACTACCTATAAAGTTCCGTTTTCTTTTTTCATTTTCTTTTTTTTTTTTTATCGATTAACTTGGTACGCTTTGTATTTTATAAGTGTGACGGCGTGGACGATTGCGTTGCTCGCTGCGACGTTAAGAATAAAACAACGGATAGTCGAGTAGCGGATCTGCGAAAGATCATTTTTTCCGGTCAGGAGTCGTGGCTAGTTATGAACCTCTGTGAAAACGGAAACGAAAATTCCCTGGACGGAAATAAAGGTAAATTAAAGTACAGGTGGCAGGCTGTTTAAAATGTAACAGCCAATTACTGACCCTCTGGCGTTGATGGTCCCGTTGATCGTGCCAGCGGTTGTATTATCTTTTCCTACCGATCTTCTTTGGCCTTGGTCCTTTACCAGCTTCTTGGTGTCACGCGAACCAGTCCTTTTCCTTAAAAAATGTCTTTATTTCAATATTTCAGTGACACCATTATTTATTTAGTACTAAACTGTCCAATAAGGCTATGTTTGTTTAAATGGAAACAACTTCACTTTAGGTAATTACACTAATTTGTTGTAAATTTGAAGTAAATGTTATTAATTTCTTACGATAACGTGACAATTAATTAAAGTTGACATTTAAGCAGAAAATCGCGATATAAAATTTTCTACATAAGTGTCTAAATACTTTTGTGTATGTATCCTGCGTCATAAATGTATCCATGTTTTATTTTCTCGTGGCATCTTTTTTTTTTTATAAAAGGAATTTAAAAAATAAGCAAATAAATCACAATAAACTGCATTGCATGTGTCACGTAAACGTTTTTAGGATTCGTTTCGTCGTATCCGGATTTGCTTGTAACAGAGAGAGGAGCCAAGAAGCAGGATCATAGCTGTTTCTTCACTCGATCCGGACACACAACATTAAATCTTTATCGTTGGCAACAAATGTTCTTCCCTTTGCATTTCCCTCATTTCCCTTCCTCTGTAAACCCTATCTCCTTCCTCTTTACCTTTCCCCCTTTTTTCTTTTTTTATTTTTTCCTCCGCATCTCGTCACTGTCCTCACGTAAGAGGATCATTCTCGCGTAGTTTTTATCTTCCACTTTGTTCCCATCCCTTACGCCCCTTTTAAACCAGCCAATTCGCCTCTCGAACGAGAAAGTGGTCTGGGACGAAATGCAGGAAGAGCGTGGAATTATCTGGTTTCTAGCGGATAGCCAGTTATCCAGGGTACGATTACGCCCGAGTTATGTCCGGATGTCCTGCCGACGTCGAGCGCCACTATCGTCTCTTTTTGCGCCAGTCGCGAGAGTGAGGAAATTGTTTCGCTCACGGCCACTCCGCAGTACATCCAAGAACAGACGATAATCCGAAATTTCATTTTTCGTTCTTTCCCTTGATCGTTTCGTTGTTGTGTTGGATTATGGCCCAAGTGAAAACGCCCCACGGTTAGTCAGACTATATTTAACGCATCGTATGTTTGAGATTTTCCAACGGAGAGGCAAATTGATATTAATTTGGATAAGTAACACGGACATGTCGGATTAGAATTTAATGTCTGATAATATTGCTAGAGATATTTTTAATTATAACTATATTTATTATGAACGTGTATTAAATTAGTAATACGTATATTTTGCATGGATGCTGAAAGTAGAACGTATCGTGTTTGGTCAGACGTTAGGTGATAATATCATTTAAGAAGCTTTTGTTGTTCTTAGTTATAATCGTATCGGAGAGCATTAATTTTATGTTCAATGATACGATATATCTGCAATATATATATATGGAATATATCGTATTTGATCAAACAATAGATGTTCTATTCTATAATATACGTTTCATTTCAATCCAATATTTTCTTCTAAGAAACTTTGTTTCATAATGTTGTTACAAGTGTCATGAGCCTTCCATCAATAAAATTTTCTTTCTCTTCGTTTTTCTACTTTTTCTTTTAATTATTAATAATGTATCAAACTTTCCCTTCAAGAAAATATACTTGATCTTAATTAATCTTAAACCAACAATACTGTAACGAATGCCTCTACTATGCATTGCTTTGTTGAATTAATATTTTACAATCCCGTGAAGCAGATTTATGTTTTATAATAGGAAGGACGAAGCGTTCCCAGAAGTTTAAACACAGCGTTCGTTTATTTTTTAATACATCGACAGAGGTTCAGGCAATAGCATCGTTATCGGTCTTTTTCCACTTCTTTTAACTTATCGTCTTCTAGCAACGCGCATTACGAAGATGCTCGAGAGGATGAATGTTCGAGTCGATGGCCCTCGATGTTGAAGTGGATGAAGGCCTGCGGTACATAAGCCTGGTCCATTAATCAGGTCGCAAACGGCATTTCGCAAGCTCAGAGCTTGCGATTCGAGCTCTCGGTATTGGCTAGTCTGCCTTTTCAGAATTTATAGAGGCCTGACGAACGTTGATCTTCTTACGATAAGATACCGTGTCCCTCGAAATGTAGTCATTTTTTCCACCGATTCTTCGTTATTGATGTTCGGAAAAATATTACTTTGGCCCGGTTCGACTATTTATCGGCCTTTATCTTTTGATTCGATATTGTCTTTCGCTATTCGGTTGCCAGAGCTAAATAACCCGACGAACGAGTTAAAAAGGAAATAACGTAAGTTATGGTGGTCGGTATGAAACTACATGGGATTTTTAATTTTCTATTCAAGCATAAATACTTCAAATTCTGATAACAATGTTTTACCAGTCTTTGCATTGTGATGAGATAATTAAATCTGTTTTATGTCTCTATATATCCACACTGTGCTTCGTAGTATCATTTATATTAAAATATAGCCGCGAATAGAATTCAAATGAAACCTAAATCGAGATTTCTTTCGCTCTTTGAATACCATAATGAGAGTATTGGAAATTTTATACATGTTATGTATCACGTACACTTTGTATATTTCGTACATTTAAATTTCTCATAAATGTATAAAAATCCGCAGTTGAATTATTACTTTTGTATGTAAAATGTTTCAGTATATCAGAAATTATAGATAAATAATAAATCGTTGTACTGCAGTATTTTTTTTTTACAATAGAAATACATCTTGACAAAATTAAGTAAATGCCCAGGCACTTTTGAATACTACTGCACCTCTGTGCACGATTGAACCACATTGCATCACGCAATAAAAAGCACGCCACCGTTTTCATCTGGCTGTCTTCTGCGGTTTCATTCATCGCACATAAGCCCGCAATTTGTTAGTCTGCGGGTGCAATTTTGTCCTTTCATTGCGCTACTCTCTTCAAGACGGCGTAGTAGCGACCGTATTCCTTTTTTTTCTCTCTTGTCGACGAAACAATTTCAGGCAGGGCTTTACACCGATTTACGCGGCTGAGGGACCGACGCCTCTCTCGACGAGTTCGGCTCGGCTATTCCGCAGTGCAGTCCAATACCGTGGATCCCCGGCATTATACGAAGAAGGAGGAACTATTTATCAGGCACGTATACCGGGACAGGCGTCCTCTGCGTAATCCAGCAGGGAACACGAGAGAAGCGGACAAGTTGCCATTGTTCCAACAGCTCGAAACTCCGCGAACTCGTGGATCTCCGACTCCGCTTGCAGCCATCGTCCTTCTATCCCGCTGTTTCCGTTGGCTTTGCCCAGTCCCATTGTGTGCCATTCCTCGGATGGCAGGACCAATAGACTGAGATATAGGGTCGTCGTACGAGCAGCTTGACACGACTAGCCCAAACGGAACCAAAGACCGCGAATCCAGCTGATGTTCTTGTTTCGAGGCTACCGCTGCTGAATACCGCCACTTTGCCGCTTAATCGTGGTCGTCGTCTTCATATTGTCTTCGCATAAATGGCAGATTCCTCTTGTAAACCTTCGAAATGCCACGCAATTCGTGATACCAGATGCCGGCAACCCCGATTATCACGATAAATCGCGCAATTGTCTTTTTAAAGGGTCGCCATATCGGAACAACGAGCAATGGCCTGGCCATGAAGGAATTTCGGGGCAAGCCGCTTCTATTCCGTCGAGCAGGCTAATAATGTTGTCGGAATAGCTACTGGCACGGGTCGAAGGATTTAAGTGGTTGGATACTTCGGATTGATCCGAGACTGGTAATATTTTCTACCGTTATTAATTTTGATATTGAGAACAGATCGATTTAGTAACATCTTTTAAACGTTATAGAAGAAACGAAAATAATTTCGAAAATTTATTTTGAAAGCAGACATGGAAGAAATCTAATCATATCATCTTGAAGATTCTCTCAAACTATATCTTCTACAAGGAAAATATTTTTTGATTTAACAAGAACTATAGAGGTGGTCAGAAGATTATGTGAAGTAATGTGTCTTACTTGAATCATTGTAATTTCCTTAGTCCTAATTTGCTTCCTAAAACTTTTCTCGAAATCAGTATTTTGAGATTTTATGAGCTTTCTCTGTATTTCCATCGACGAGAGCTTTACTTCATTCGGATAATAACAATAAAAATAAACAATAATTCTATTATCTAATAGTTCAATTACCATTGCACGATATAAGAGTTTATTTCAAGATTTATTACCCAATTCGTCCAACTGGCGCATGTATCTTACTGAATAGCTCCCTGAACAATCCAATTTCGCCAGTAGGTCAATCAATTTACATGATTTGTTTCGAACAAGATAGCCTTAACTAAATTGTATTGTACTGAAGTTTGCTCAAAATGTAAACACAAGTGCTTACCTTGTTAAGGTTTCCGAGCCATTGATTTATCGCGGAACCAACAAATCTTATAATTGCTTTCGCTTATAGCAGGTTATTAGTAGATACACAGCATATGTTCGATACATTTTTATACTTATCAGAAAATTTTATTCTTTTTTCATCTGATTTATTTTTGTATCACAAAATATAAATAATATAATAATATAATATTATAATTTAGTATACACGTAGTAGACATGAAAGTACAAGGACATTGATTTTAATATGTCAGCTACTCGTGGCAAATATTTAATGCCATAGAACTTTAATGAAAGACTGTAACAATTTTAGCGAACGATTGTTGCAACCTACGATTCAAATGGGTTCTAAGCGTACTACCGTAATCACAAGTCCGACTGTATCAATGGCTGTCGCCGTTTGACACATTAATTCATGACTGTGATATATATTGGTTACATTGCTTCCACTTACAATTATAGGCTTCGAATAGTTAACAGTTAATCCTGTTGTGAAATAAGGTTATTGTGCAGTGCAGTGTTCATGTTAGAACACGTAGAGAAATGTATTCCCAAAGGTCGATTCGTCTCACGCAAAGCTTTTTCCACGTTAATTGTTTCGAATGTACGTATCGTGTGCTGTTTTGAAAATACACGCGTTCCACGCGATAAAGTAACCGAAGGTAGGAACATTGCCACCGTGTCTGTTCCCATGTCGAATACACGCACTGTCGTTCGTTTGACAAAGTGATCGTAAACGTGAACACACTTTTATTGTGCGCGCAAAGCAAACGCGTCAAGTTGGTGTGATTCCCAAAGGTCTTAGCCTTCCACTAATGCATACCTGAACTTTACCGGTGGGGTAACGAGAAACGTCAGGGAAACGAAGCTTTGTCAGCAATCTATTTACTCTGATCTTAACATAAACGAATGAAAGTCGAATCTTGTTGATGTTAATAGACAATTCAATATTAGAATGTAGTTTCGTTTTCATAAATAAAACATTGCAAGAAGATCAATATTTCGTTAATTAAAAGAAAAATACTAAAGTCAAGTATTACGCAGATGATGTATTATACAAGATCTTTTATTATTATTATTATTATTATACTGATGATACGTTTATTATTTTCTATATAATGGGAAAGTTTAGAAAGTCTACGTTTGCTTTGATTCAATTAATTACGACAAGAGATTTCACAGATACGCCTGTAAGAACTATATGGGATAGAGGAACTTCAGTACGACTGAGAAGAAACTTTTGCCGCGAGAATAATTGATCTTGCTAGACGTGGAAGACGAATGATCGTCGAAGTCCGACTATTGAAAAACCTAAGAAACGCTGACAAAGGAGGGAATTTTTCAATGAAATTCAATTAGTCCGACAATTCGAGGATATCTTCGCACATCTTTCTTTATAAATGATTTGAGTGGCCAATAAAACTACTTGAATAATGATTACATTAAATTCAAGGAAACATTGCATTAAGTAAAAATAGAAGAAATCAACTCTATGTTAAATGATATTCGTAGTCATCGTATGCAGTGACTTTCAAAATTGTTGCAACATCGTTTGAAACTGAACAGCTTCTTAAAAATTGAACCGCGTGACTTCGGTCTTTTTTTGAGAAGTTAGAAGCATTAATTTATTAAGCGATGTGTAAGACAATTTTCTAAAAATTGTAATTGGTCGGAAACGCGAAGAAAAAAGGAAAAATAATATTTTCAACTTTTGTTATCTGAATTTACAATGAAAATTTCAACAACACATTTCCCACAATTATATCAGTTACATATTACTTGCAACAAATATTTGCAGGTCACTGTGTTTGACGAAGAAATTATCATTTTAATTCTATATTTTCACACATTCCATCTTACATTGCGATTCTTAATTTTTTATATTTCTATAGGATGAAAAAAACTAAACGATCAAACCATGATTAAAAAAGCTCATGCGATCCTCTAGTTCGAGTTAAACGATATAGCAGGGTGAGCATTACAGAACGAAACTGGTCTCGGAGGAATAATCGATCCCAAGTAGAAACAAAAAGTCGTACGATGTTTCGAGGTCGAGATCATGGAAAATTATTCCACGTAGCGTCTGGTAGGACGAAAGATATTTCAAACACGACGACCGAGTCTTGGTCAAGTTTTTCAATTACGAAATACACGTGTCCAGGACGTGCACAGAAGAGATATAATTGAAGGAAGACCAGGCTGGATGAAATGATCGATTATCATGCCTTGTTGAGCAACCGTCGCTCACTCCAGAGTCTCCAATTACATCTTTATCAGACAGAGCCATACCTACGCGCCACTACGATACATCATCTTTCCGCTGCTAACTCATAAGACGAAGTTTCGAGATTGAGCAAAGATTTATGCCAGTTGGCTCGAGCGACGGAACCAACTCGCAACACGTTTCTCTCGAGTTTTCCTTTCTCGACTCGAGCATCGTGCGAGTTCATCGAAGAAATCATTCCTCGCACAGTTGTTGGCCGAATAGCCTCTCCTTGGGACCATCGACTATTTTTCCTTGAAATTTCTTTGGTCGAGAGGAAGTCAAAGATTGTTAAAGTCGCTTGATCTTAATGATAGCTATTGTGTTTTTGTGTCTTCCTTTCTCTTTGATATGATAATTAGAAATGGAGCTTAAATGAGAGACGATTAATGTAAATGAAGTGTAACTGTTGAATAATGCTGGCTACTAAATTTAAATAAATGATTATTCCAATTTATTTCGCTCATTTACAATCCGATTTTCTTCGTTATATCGTAAGAATACGCACTATATTGTATATTCTTAATAAAAAGTAGAAAATAGAAATTTCTCATGTATTTTTAGAAATCACGACAATCGATACAACAATTGCGCCATACATTTGATTTCATTCCTCGTTACAGTGCTTCTAAATGATTCTTCTTTCTTTAAGTCGATTGTATCAACTTTTATTTAAACGATAAGTCATATCCTATAAAAGAAAAGTCGCGCGTAATTTACCAAAATTCCTCCAATAAATTATGAACAACGACAAGGTACCATAAGAAGATCCAACTACTTCATTTTTTATAAAAATATCTCTTCTGTACACTCTGCATATCAAACAGCTTGTCGAATACGAAAGCAGCTATTTTGCGATTGTTGTGCATCTATTTACTGATTCCGATCAGTATGTGTAGAAGAATGATGTACGTTACCATCAAGAACAAATTAAAGGAATGGCAAGCGGGTCTAGAAAGCAAAGTAAAAAGAATCGCATTTAGATTTCATTTGTTTTTCAACACGATCTCTCTATGTTGCGACCTGTACACGATTCATTTTCCTCTGATACGAAATTCTTTCTTCCCTCTATGTCGACAAAATGCACCACAAGCAAGATATTCGTTCAGGAATTTGATAGATGCGAAATGTACGAGCAACGTGAACCAACGAAGAAGCGTTTTGGTTTTACTTTTATTCGCAACGAATTTTCGTCCCGGCTGTGATTTTAGTTTATACAGAAAACTTCGAAATTCTAGACGCGGAATTAGTTGGTGTCGCAGAAAATATGAATTACGAGAAAATAAATAGATAGAATTTACATAATAAAAATGCTAGTATATTTTTTATAATTTCTTTTATATAGTATATTAGGTGTAAGGATCTTGTTCGTATTTCTTTAAAAAAGCGTCACTTTCGTATGATTTATTCAATCAACGATGTATGTATTATTTTACCCTACTATCCTTTGCAAATGGACTTTTTATTCCATCGCTTCCAAAAGTTTGATTTTTTTATTACATGAAAAATCCAATATGCATACAAATATTTTTAAATCCTTTAAATTATATAACGATTATTTGCGGACAAAATTTTCTAAATACTGAAATAATTGATATCCCAATATGAATAGTATAGCAAGTATTTGTCATCAGATAATATCAAATATCGTAAACTCCAACGAAATATAATGATTATAGTTAGAACAATAAATATTCATTAAAATTTTGTCAGTCCTTTTATCGCCATTAGTTATCATTCTTTCTATTTATAATTCTAAAATCATTTACATACGACAAATGAAATTTAAACGTTGGAGAAGATTTCATACTGTATGCAACACCGGTTGTTTGAAGATTAACGCGCCAATTTCAACAAGTTTATGAAGCAAGATCGCCCCAACAGAGTTTCCCTGTACTACAAGGTAAAAATATATAACATACGTTTTGCACTTTACTAGAACGAAATTGTACTTTCCTCTGTGTCAAAGTTAAAAGATCACTCTAAATATTATTAATTAAAGCAAGTCATTAATATGAGAAACGAAGAAATTTGTCAATAGTGTATTGAAATTAAATATTCGACTCGTTGATGTGCTTCATCCATTAAATATTATTACTAGAATTAATTACGATAATCCTTCTGTACATTTGGAGAGACTTTTCTAAAAATTAAAAAAGCCAATATTAAGCCAATATTTCTAAAATAAAACGATTCCACTAAAGTTTGTCCCTTACGTGAATGCACGATAGTTTTGAAAAATAAACTTTAAAGATAATAAAAAGACCAAACGACATCTTACTAAAATTAAACAAACTTCTATGGTATGTATATTTGCGAACTTTAGAGTATCTACTCATTTTCCATTTATAACATCATGTACATGCTTTAAGATGAGTCTACCTCGGCTAAAATTTCCTGGCAAACTCTTCTTACTGAAACTGTTCGATGAACCCTCGTTGTTGTCAAAAAATTGTCAACGACGCTAATTGTGACGCGATTCAACGCACGGAGCGGCTCGTTCACGCGCTCGCTGAACCACGTCGAATCCGCGAGGAGAGTAGATCAAACGAATGGGGCTACCGCGTCATTTTGAGTCCGTCTAGATGCATGCATTTCAGATTATGCACTCCGCTGCAACGCTGCCAGCGATCGTCGGCACAGAGGTGCTTCCATGACTCATCTTCATCCATGATGGGCGACATTTTCTGTAGCTTCAATTCGCCTTAACAATGGCGGGTACGCGTGAGCACCTCTGAGGTAATCTAGACTCTATTGCTACTATCAGGACCGGCGATCAGGGTTGCTTGTTTCTCTTTGAACCAACCGGGTCAACTGGTTGCAGTGTCAACACGCCGCAAGTGCTC
The DNA here is from genome assembly GCA_905333015.3 of Bombus campestris. Taxonomy (NCBI): domain Eukaryota; kingdom Metazoa; phylum Arthropoda; class Insecta; order Hymenoptera; family Apidae; genus Bombus; species Bombus campestris. The sequence continues at coordinate 10,975,703 of HG995132.1, forward strand.
CTATAACGGTCCCCTTCACGAGCCTCATACTCTCCTCTACGTCATCCTACTCTTGCAATCTCCTTTTCTTCATCCTACCGCGCCTATCGTCCAATGCGGAGCCATCATCGTTGCACGGACGAAGCTTTTTTGCCGGGATATTTTTTTCAACGAACCGCCGTATGCCTTCGTTCAGCATAAATTTTCAGTAAGCGTATTAAGCCTTTTCGCTTTTAGGTTGCGTGAAATTTGCACTTTTATATCTTCTATTTTTGTTACATGCGAGGGAAAGTATTTAAGTACATGAGAAGCAGAAATAAAAATAAAATTAGAAGTAAAGAAATAAGTGACGAAAGTAGAAGTAGGACTAATGTTGTATCTATATCATAGTGTTGTATAAATATACTTGAATAAAATAAATAGTTCTAACAAATACGATTTATACGATAATTTGTGTGAAGTTCGTATAATGTATCAAGAACGTCGGAAATATCATAATAAAGGTATGTATGGATAAATTACACGGGCTGAATAATTATTTGAACACATAAGTAACTCGTTATGGTTAGGAACACCTCGAACCGACGCGGAGGCGTAGAAAAATTTACGGGCTGCAAGATTAATGTTCGCATAAATGAGAAAAAGGAGTAGGCGGAAAACACGCTTGTACAGCGATACGAAGTGTTTTATCAAGTTGTATGCTTTTAGACAAGGGATGAGCAACCAAAGAACTCGTAGTAAGCTCTGCGAGTCTGAACGATTCGCTGGCAAGTGTTCTTAGAATATCTCTGTTTCCAGTCCCCTGTGACAAGCGATTTGACTTCTTGAAAGTAAATATCCCAACAACCGGACGATGCGGTAAGTTAAAAATGGCTATCTTTATGGTTGCACTGCACCAACGATTCGTATTTATGAAGAAATTTAATTTTCCTTTGAAAATCTAATTCTTTCGTCGAATCTCGTTATATGAAAACCAGACGTTTGTATCGATTGTCACGAATGCTGGAAACATTCTGAACAATCTAATATTTTCTTTTAAACTGGTCAAAGCTAACAAAGAACAAAATTCTTCTACAATATCTGTTAGTAATAAAAATAATGATGATGTTTGAATGGAAGCTTTTTTATATCGTTCCTAAGATTATATGATCTCATTAAATGAATAATTTTATACGGTGATGATAAGTAATTTCAATGATAAATATTTATTAATGATAAATAATTTCAAAGAACGTGCACCATTTAGACAAAAGTTTAAAGGTTCGTTGTAATTGCGAATCGCTTGCTAAAATTACGTGAACTGAGAGAGAAATTAAAGTTTAGCTCAACCACGCGAAATAGAAACCGTAAGTATCTTGTTAATGTTTCTTTTCTGAGCGTTCCTCGCTCGAATTTTTCATTTCTTTTCTATTACCGAGATGCGCCTAGTTCCAGAAGGATCTGTATGTAAATAGGAAACAGAACGAGTTATATTCTTTGCACTCCGTTCTGGTTCCTTGTGGTTCTTCCATTAATTACTCGTTCTTCCCTTTCATTCCCTTTTTACTTCACATTGCACGAAAGAATATTTCTCTTATATCGAAAATTATAAATATTAAATGTTTAGGAATGTTGTATGCAATAAAGTATATTATTTTATATCTCGCTATTAATGTATTTTATATGACACATGTTTTCAGTTTTAATTAAAAAGAAGATTAATTAAGTTCTAAATTACATCGAGGAAAAGGTACGTGCTAGAAATTAATATATTAATTAATATAAATTTATTATAAATATAAATATAAATTTATTATTATAAATTTAAAATGTTAATATAAATGTATTATCAGTATTATAATGTATTACTAAATATAAAGTTCGATATTTATTAAAATTATATACCAGTTTTCAGTACCCAGAATAGGATAATTATCTTCCATTTAATTTAACATTATAGAAAATGTACAAATATTGTTAATTAATTGAATTATAATTATTCATAGTTCTTAAATTGTTATTTCAAATCGTACCATATCTCGAATACGTAATACGTACCTTATCTAATAACATAGAAATACTTTCACATACTTATTACATTACAAGATATCACATTTTAAAATAACACGTTTACATAAAAAATCAGTAAATAATCGATACATCGCTAACACTTTACCCATCATCATCTTACAACACATTGCTTTACCCCGAAGCTAAATATACCCAGGCTACGAAATATCTTTCATATTTCATTTTGTTCAACGAAATGCCCCAATCCTGCCATAAAATGGTGCTTATATCAGAACGTACGTAGCTACGTCATAGCTTTTGCAAACGCGCTGTCATCGATTATTATTCAATTTGGCTGTTCAACCTCGGTCATATTATATCGAGACCTTTCGTCGGCTACTGACTCGTGTCTGAGAACACTGAATCGTAGCCAGAGTCTGATGGTAATTCATTTGCCTGTTTTCCAACCTTAGCCTCTAGGCTACGAACGGATGGAAGCCCGAGGCCTCGACCAACGTCCAACCAACCAATCATCTTCCCAGCTGGAGATAGCTGCTAGTTAGCTGGATGTTCAAGCTCGCCTGGTTATTCATAGAATGTGTAATTGCAGGGCCCGCGGACGATTCAACGCGGGGACGTTTGTCCGTCATTTAGTTTGCTCGGCTGGGAAGACAGGGGCCCCTCTCTGCTCACCTGGCCGGCTGGAATGGAGCTTGTCGTATTTGCCATCTCTCTTTGTGACGTTTGCTTCGCTTCATTTCCCACTTTGTTGAACTACGAAGACGATGAGCAAAGCTAGAGCGAGGCTGAACGCTCCGAGGTGGCACACTACAGGCTGGACCAACGGAACGGGTACAGGAGCCGGGCTCGTTTCAAAGAAAATGAAGCTAGCATTTTAATGAGACACCACTGCCAGGGAGAGTAGCTCGCGAGAGACCGGCAAATAGATTCGCTGATATCCTTCTTTTTCCAGAAACCCTCTCCTAACCTTCAAATGCCTCGTTTTCATAAACGGACGCGCGGAATCGCGTGAATCGCTTGCGTCTCCTTTCCTTCATCCTGCTTGTCTCTCTTTTTCTTTGCTTCTCGCGCCGTACCATTTCCTCCGAGTCTTTCACCGCGCCTTAAATGCACGCCCTTCCTCTCTATACGACCGACCGACCAACCGAACGAACGCTTCGTATTCACGTGTCTTCTCGTGTGCCCTCCGAATGCTCTTCCGCCTGTGCACCGTTAATGATTAATGCGAATTCTCGGATATCTTTAGAAAGAGAAAGAGTATATGTATGCCAACCGAAGAGAAATCGCACATGGATGCTTCAACTTTGATTCGAAAGCTGTGTCCCTCTGAGAGATCGTTGCCTTTTTCTGGCTCCCCTGGCTCTTGCCGATTCGAACACAAGATCGATAGAGTACGGAATACATGTTCCACGAAGGTTCGCTTAAAGCGTTTCGAAGTGATTACTTTTCGTTTCATACAGGTGAAAGAATTCTCTGAACGGAAAAATGTACGAGGCTAGTTTGAAAGAGTTCTGAGATTTCTTGCATCTTTATATCAGAGTATATCATATTCATCGATGGCCGATGAATGTTGTTCACTAGCTTCTATATGTATCAGACTACTTTAACGAATTTGGCATAATTTTATTACAAGTTTATGATCAATTTTGTTTGTCGTATTGTTTGATTTATTTAAAGTTAAACATATTTATCATGATCAAACTAAACGGGATACTGTCCATATAAGTGTAACCAGTTAGAAATCCCCAAACGTGGAATTTCTGTATGATAGATGAGATCAGGATGCGGAAAAACTTCCTCGAATGGATAAATTTAATAGCGGTGCTGCCGCAAATGCAGAGTCAAATAACTCATTCCACAACGAGCTGAAAACTCCGTTGTGATTGCGTTGTACGAACAACCCGACCGGAGCTTTTCGCCAACGGAGAACTGAATGGAATTAATTCAACGGAATCGGGATCGTTAAGGAGGATTAAATCGTTTTCACAACGACGATGACGACGACGACGACGACGAAGAATCCACTCCATAATCTCGGCGATGGTCGATATCGCGATTTATTTGATAAATCAATGGGGTGGTTCCTAAATTATTCGTTCACCTTGATGTAGGTGGCCGTGAGGCAATTAAGAATTATGATTAACGATCGTGCCTGTAACTCTTAGTGAAGTTCAGTTTGACCTGAGTTTCGTTCAAAGTTGACGATACTTTGTTCGATTAACTGTACACCAGTGACCAGTTGCAGAAATTATAGAATTATGTTCCTAGATTTTCTAATTATACATCAAATATTATATTAATTTCAATTTTCATGATTCAAAAAAAGATTAGCTGCTTAACGTTTGGAATACTCAATTTCTGACGTGTATCGAAATATTTACACTGTATAAAAATTACGACGTGTAAATAAACTAGTTGAGGCAACCTTAATTTTACTACAAATACCTATATCGGTCAGGAAAAATTTCCTTTATCTAAAATGAAAAAAAAATTGAAATTAATATTTACAGTAATTTTAGAAAAAAGAAACAATTTCATTTTAAGCTTACCTCGATTTTCTGTTTTCTTTTTTTACTGTTTCATAGATATAGTGTATTGAATGAAATGTAAGGAACTCTTACAAATTCTTCAAATGATATAGTTATACAGTTTTAGTTTATTATAAATGAAGTAATTTTTCAGTCGTTTATTCCATTCATAAAATACAATCCCGATTCAGGTAAACACGCACAAAGGCATTGTTATCTCGCTTAAGTCAAACTGCTAACCCAGTAGAATTATATTATCAGCATTCCAGGCCGTTAATAACATTTTCAGGGCAATTAGTCCGCTCAAGGTATCTCACGACTGTTATATGTATAACGTGTTAATAACCGCTAATTAAGTATTTGGGAATGCCATTATAAAGTTAACAACATTCGAGATGTCGTCGTCGACAAAGAACATCGTGAAAACTGAAAATGATTCAGTTTTGGAATATCGTGGCCTGGAAAGCGACCGTCCAATCTAAATTGCGATATTTCCCGCGAAAAGAGACAAAATTCACTATCGGCTTGTTGCTGAGCTAACGAAATCTACCGTGGAAATTCGATCTGTTTTTTGAGTTATTTGAGACAAAACAGCAAGTTACAAAGTTTGTTTTCCATTCCACAAAGATTTAGAGACTGGATCCACCTGAATTCTCTCTAAAATTCGAGCCACCCATGACGCGAACATTTCGACAACTGTGAAAAGTAGTAATACATGGAAATTTGTTTGCTTTATTGAAAAAAAAAAAATGCTTTATGACAGAATCGTGAGAAATAAAATCTGTGAAAAGGTAACTATAAAGATTCTTTCCATTCGTATTAAACAGATTTCCCATGATAATTTCGAATAACTACAGATTTAAATAAATATATTTATTATTTAATACAAACTTTCGTACGTGTTCTTGAAAGTAATCGAATTGTATTACTGGATGGTTTAATTCTTACAATTTTTATATTTTTAAATAGGTTGCGATATTTTTCATCTTTCCCCTCAGCCTTCCACTGAGTACAAACGACAATTTGCTGATCTATTCCGGTTACCTAATATTTCGTGCTATTAGGATCAATAAACCTATTCTCATAAAAGAGTCATATATTACAATTATAATATAATTAGTAATCCAATTCCGTATAAGCTAATAAATTCATTCATTTCTTTTCGTTGTTTCGTGCATCTCGAATAAACTAAATATTGTTAAGAAAGGTTTTAAAAAAATCCAATATATCAAACAATGAAGCCGTCGCAACGGTTCAGGCGCGGTGCTCAAAGGGAAGTAGTACACTCGAGCTAAAGCCATCAGTAAATTCTCCCCTCTCCGTCGAATATTCCTTCTCTTATCAGATGATGCAGCCTCCTTTAAACGTTGTATAACTGCGCTCTATCTCAAATCATAATTCCCAGCCTCAGATGAAGTCGAAGAAGCACCCCCTTTGCAGATGGAATAAAGATGGGAAGCTATTCGGCAAACAGGAAATGTCTGCGTTCCCAAGAGTTTCTATGACTTCTCATCCGAGTCTGCTTCCGGCAGGCAAACGGTCTCTGATATCTCCATCTTTGTTAACAAACCATTAAAGTTGTACCGCAGTTTGCTCTTGCTCATTAAGTGAACCTTCTTCTTCACCCTTTTCTAATCTTTCATCTGCCTTCGCCCGTGTTTGACGCGCTTAACGACAATCCATGGTTCTTAGTACAAAAAAACCATCCCTCGAACTTCGATTAATAACTCAAATATCAATTTTCCATTTTTGTCTATAGCAAAAGAATCAATTATTGGATTCCATCTGGCTGTTTCAATAAATCTCTCGATACTCAAGATTTATTTCGATTCTTTCCGTTTGTACGAAACGTCAGACAGGTTTCGTTCGAAGCTTTTGTAATATTAATTTATACAAAAGGGATTTGTTATGCTGCTGGCTATACAAGGTGTTGAAGAAATAGCAGGCGATGTTTATAAGTGTCTTACATATTGTGTCTAAGCTGAAGATATTTTTTAACGTTAGAAAAGATTAATTGGGTCGAGAATGAGCGAAAAGAAGTAGGGCGATTAAATTTTATTACCAAATTTCTAGTGTTATTTGTCTTAGGGCGAAGAACATGAAACGTGAATAGAATAAAGATCTGTCATCTGATTTATTGATTTGCACTACTAGAGTAAAATTACATTGTTTACTACTTGTAAAATACTATGACTTTTTCATTGTCTTCATGTATGCAATTTCATTACGCCTAAATATCGCTCATTTTTCTACCACTCTGTATAACGTAATCGAACTGGATTCTTCTTGGGATGAAAATCGGAGAATACAATAAATGGAAAACCCGAATCTACCGACGAATTATTACATTCTTGTGTAAAGCACACAGTCCATTACCGAGTCTACGCTTCTTAACGAAATTGAATGCTCCAATCCTCTCCGATGAAATTTTTAAACTGTACTTTTTGAAATAAGTCGAATGACCAAAATTTGTTGAGCCAATTTAAGTAGATAGTACAAGAATTATTAAATGGAATGGTTTCAATGATCAATGGTCGCTTTATTACAGTACCAAAAGACCGATCTCCCTAAGAATCTGAGACACGTAATTTCCTATGACCCCTTAACGTTGACCAGTGACCAACTGGAAACATGTAAAACCAACGTGTAGTATACAAAAGGAGGTCGATACAGTTAAACAGGAGGAAGCTTTCAGCAAGGCCACCGAGGCCACCCCTTTTGGTTCAGCGCCCCGGAATTCAATAAGCCGCTTATTCCGGCACGTAATGCGGTAAGCCACGCGGAAAAGTTTACGGTGTCTGCTAGTTTCGGTACAGCAGTGCCTTAAAAGTAACGTAGGATATAGGGAGTGGTTCTCCAATGTGCAGCGCCACCCCTTTACGATGCACCGTGTAGCAGTTGATAATATCTGGTAAACCATTACTTCCGTTTTCCGGGCGGACCCTGTAGCTTATCTTAAACTGGGAAGGCGTACGAGGAACCATTTAGAAGATTTAAAGTAAACTACAGTCGGCAATGAGCCAGCACCCACTGGTTTTCGTTCTGTCTTCTATCATTCTATCCTTTTGTTTTTTTCTATAGTTCGCCTATCTTTCTCCCCTTTCTTCCCCCCGTTTCGTCTCATTTCTACCATCTTCTATGATTTGCAACGGTTTCGTTTGTAGCTGAAATAATTTCACTTTTTATCGGCTAGGTCTCGATCACTTCCTTGTTCCGCTGCCACTGATTTACAAATCAGAATTACAAGTATTATAACAAATAACGCCCATGTATTATACCGTAGGTGGAAACAATATAAGTGTTTATGCACGTTTTGGCTCAATGCTGAAACGGATAAATAAAGAAAGTTTTGGTCGGTGTAAGATTCTCGAGCAATATCGCATCAAAACGCTATATTGATTCTAATATCCTATCAACATTTTCATTTTTAAATTTCATTACATTTCTTACGCTTAACACACCAACATTATAATTTTATTTCCACCCCATGAACTCGCTTACATATATTTTACAAATAAATAAAAGAAAGAAACTACCCAATAGATAGGCATAAACAGACAAATAGACATTGTCGAAGTTTCTTCGGTACGATACGGAAATGCAGTCCTAAGCAGAATCCTAACAGTTTCTATATAGACAATTCTTCAAGTCCAGTTACAAAAGACGACACGAAACATCCTGAGGGTTGTTCGATTTAACAAACAGATGGAATTCGTAGCAGCGTCCTAGTGAAAATAGTACCGACAGGGAAGCTTCTCACAGGGGTTAGTCCTTGGAGATTGAAGAACCTCCCTCCGAACAAGGGTCGCTATCAAGAGCCAAGCGAAACGCCCACTTCGTTCAGTAGAAGCATAGTTTATTTGGGTAAACAATATCTGAATCGGTGAGTCACTGCTATGATTCATCGTGAGAAAGTTAACAGACCATTTATATTTAGAAGAGAAAAAATATATATATATTCTAGTTTCTCTATTTGCAAGTAGTTTGATGGAAAACCCTAATTTCTTTTTATTTGGTAACTTCGTAACCATAAATAGCTTGCTACGTTAAAAAGAATATACTTACATACTTCTTAGGCACAACAAATCTTCCACGACTACAGAAAATTTTGAATACTTTGAAAACTTTGCTCGGTACACTTAATTCAATATTTCGGTACCTGATACCTGAAACTTTGATTAGGAGGAATCATAACGCGTGTGAGTAAACGTTCGATCCTTAGGATGAACACACAGGGGAATCAAACTGCTTCTTGCCACTACCTCATTTCATCCTACCATATCCCTAGTCCAAGTTTACTATTTGCATAACTAAACTGTTCCAACAGCCGTGGCTGCTGTTGGCGCTCTTTAGTACGGATGCAAGCACTTTCTCGGCTCAGCTACAAAGTCACTCGATGTACGTGCACATGGATACAGGTGCACATGGATACAGGTGCACATGGATACAGGTGCACACGGGGTCATGTAAAGTCCCAGCAGTTTAGACTTCCTCTCCTTTTACCTGCGTCACCCTCTCCCTTTCTTCTTCGTCGCGTCACCGCGGTAAATTGCATAAAGTACACGGCAAATGTTTAGTTGGGCAATGCGCATGTTAAACGTGGAATTATTATACAATGAAGATATTCATAATACAATGTTGCTGAATATCGATACGTAAGAAGTTTGACATAAGTTCAGTTGAATAGTTTCAGCGACCTAAAGTATCATATAAATGTATAGAAGCTGATTTCGTATAGAAAAATTGATCAAACGCAATACAATAAAATGCTTTTATTTGAAGTTTGGTTTTTCAATTGAAAATTAGTATAATTGGAAACCTTTATCCTATCAAAGTCTAAAATGTGCTCTTAGCAGACATAAAGAATTATTTTATACGAATAACGAAATCGTTCTACAAAAGAGCCAATCTATCCGATAAGGATTGGCTTCGTAATAACTCCGTAATTAAATATTCAAATTCCCATAAGGCTAGTTGCATTACCGTAATTTCCAACGCGAACGTTCGTGTATCACCGCGCGCAACCACGTTGACCGATTAAGAGAACACGTTAAATTTAAACTCGTTGTTCTACCACAATTTCGTTCGATCGATTCCGAAGAAAAGAAAGTCAACGACAACATTTTTATTTACGACAATTCTATTAGCTTTAATTATTGAAAGATCGCGAAATTGAGAAGCACAGCAGCTTTTGTATTTATAATGAGCAACATCAGCTCATTATGACAAACTCGAACGAGGCTGTTTTAAGCTGTCTGGTGTAATCAAGGCAGACAATGTCGGATATTGCTCTATCGATCTAACAACGTCCTTTCTCATTCTACTTCCTTAAACTTCTTGTAACTTTAGCCAGTCTTTAGCGACGAACGTTGAACAAATGACTAAAGAGGAGATAACTGATGCTTCCAGATGGTCGTTTGTAAAGAATTGATATTGAAGGGTAAGAATAAGGAAAAGAGATTGTGATGCGTTTTGAGTTTGAGAAGGTTTGTAAAAATTACCATATATGTATATAGGTATAAAAATGAGAATCTAAAGAAATTAATTTTATGAACGCTTATAATCCACGGTTGAATAGTCTTTGAAATAGTTTTTCCCTAAAAATAATTTGAAATAGTTTTTCATGTTGTAGAGGTAGTTTTGTCCGATAACAACTTTCTCAACGTAACAAAAATCAAATTCCCATTAGGTTCTATTTTAAAACGAAAACATAAGCCGAAAAATAAATTTACGAAACGGACTGCCATATATGTGTATTACATTTCAACGTGTTACAACGTGTTCTCGCCGAATCATTTAACGTAATTACGAGTCAAGCGTGAATATCTCGTATCGAGATAAGTGAAATACAATAAAGATGCAGGAGACTTATCTGTTCTTGTAGAGTTAAATCGTTTGGACTGAAACTGTGGGAAATGGGTTTGGTAGACAGAGAGAGGAACGGCCGCGAAAATGAATGGTAATTGGAGCATTTTAAAACTCATCACCATCATTTCCTGCAGCTCGTCCATTGTGGCCGTAGCTTGTTCGTTTTATCCGGAACGTTCGTACTAATGAACGACTCGGATCCCGGTTAAATTCGTTTTAAATACCTGATAGCCGCGGCTTTCGTTCGGCTAGGGCTCAAAACAACAATGTTAACAAGCTCCGGTCGACATGTGACGACGCAAAAAGGTCAGGTGGTTTTGGAACAATCGCGTTTTCGCCCATTTCACGCATAGTGTTTTTCTCTTTCTCTCTTTTTTTTTTTTCAAATGTTTCGATACTGGCCAATTAGTATTCGTTCAATCCACGGAACAATTCGTGTTCTCGCGAACAATAACAATGTTAACGTTCCAATAGCTTTCATTGAAAAGCATGCGTGTTCCGACGATTTGGATTAAATTTCAGTATAAACTTTCCCAATTTTTTCTAACACGAATATTTCTCATTCTCGTTTTCTCATCTTTTCTTGGAAGTTCCTTCTGTTGCGTAGGATTTGTTACGTAATATAAGTATAATATTTTAAATATTTTCATGCGTCTACATATGGACAGTTTGATTCTATAACACTCCTCCGTTTATTTCTTAATTAATTAACAGCTTCCGCAACGATTCTTAAAATCTACGTAAAGTCATCGATAGTTCTTTTGACTTGATCCTCATTTATGAATGTTTTCGGAGATTGAATGGTGGCGGATTATTAAGTGAAATATATCAGGACGAAAACGAATAAAACATCGTTGATATGTTCTTTAGTTTTTATTAGTTTTATTTTTTCTTTTAAATTAGTTTCGTATTTAAATCCATCGTAACGTGAATGAGAAAGCAATTTTATCGATAGATAAGATAGAATAACAGGATGTTTCCATTCGTCTAATATTAAGTACTTATTATATTTTTGGTTAAATTAATATCATTATCCATCCATTTCTGTTTGCTTCCTATTTGTGATTCGTAAATTCTATCATGGAAAATACGCTATGATCTCGGAAAATTTTACGAGGCTATAAACTTGTCTTACGTTGAATTCGTGACGACAATCGCAAAACTTTAAGGGACATAGAGTTAACAGAAGAAACAAGGATTTATGTGTTAGGCGTTGGGAATTATAAATAAAGCTACTTGGGATTGGAAAATAGTATCCTCTTATTTCTAAAATTTATTGACAGAATTCCTTAATTTATCGAGGTTTATGTGTGATTATTAAACCTCGCGACTATCGAAATATGTGGGATTTTCAATAATTTTTTTAAATTTCAATAAACAACGATTTTTTGTGTACATATTCAATAAGAGTGAAATAAAATAAAATTTAGTGACTTTCATTTCATTTAAAATAGTATTTGAATTTCACGAAGATCCTTTTTAATCGATATACTTCTCAGAAATTTAATTTTTAATCCTTTTTATTTCTTCAGACTATATTTAGTACTTTCTAAGCTACTTATGCTAAATTATGAAGTAGAAGCTTTGACAATATCAAGACACTAGTCTTGTAAAAGAAGATAAAAGGTATACATATATTTATATACAATACCTTAATTTCTAATTTAATTTTAACGTTCATAGCCTTCAAAAATACTACACAAGTTCACAAACGAACTTGTATTTTACTACTTCATTCGTACGAAACACGTATAAATTTTTATTAAACAGACACATTGATTTATAAAAGGTTCAACGTGACATCGCAGTTTCAATTCACTGTTCAGAGCTATCGTTTTCCATTCTACCATCGACTCGCAAAAGATCTATCGAACGGGATTGTTTAAAAGCGGCATTATTTCGGTTGGACCAACGGCGATCTAATTTCTAGTTGGACAATGGTCCTCGGGTTCGATCAGAGCCTGGTTCTTCCGTTTCGACCTTATTCTACCTCACCCTACGGAAAACCTTTCGACCCTCCAGTCTCACCCCTGCCCTGTATCGACGATAAACAACGCAGAGGGCTGTTCGATGTCAGTCCGCTGATTTTAATTCCAATTTCGGACGTAAATCTGTAAGGGTGTTTACAACCACGAAATCATAAAACTCTGAGCGACGTCATAAATTTAATATGGAACTTCCATAAAGCATAAACATAAACGGAAACGCAAGCAGGGCTGTGCAATGAGAGGGACGGAGTTGGTGGCAATTGTCGAAGGAGGAGCGTGAAACGGAAGTTTCAAATGGGTGGAGGTAGCTGACCTCGCGACCGAGGTGACAGGTGACAACAGTAAGCCAAAACGGTGTCTGTAGTTGACGGTAGAACAGAGAGAGAGAGAGAGAGAGAGAGAGAGAGAGAGAGAGGTATTGTTACGGGTGTCGGAGGCCACAGTGAAAAGTTGCTTTGGAAATTAAAATTCGAACAACAAGCAATATCGTGGGAGCGATGGAATTTTCTGCAGCGAGTGGAAACTGAAACAGAGTAATATACACTGCCTCACAAAAATATTTACTTACAACCATAGAAAACTTTTATGTACGTATTGTAGATACGTATACATGACATACATAATTTTTGCGGATTCGTTGTATTTCCTTTCTTCCTACATTCTGATTCGTTCGATGGCTTCTATTGGCGGCTATATATCTATGTACAGGTTGTAATTTCATTTTCAAACTACCTGTATTCTAAGTTCGCAAAGATATAGAAATCACGTTTTCATAAAATATGAACCTTTCCTTATCGAATGCTAGAAAAGTTTTAATTTATTTCAAGAAACCAACAAATTTACAAATATCTTGTGTTTAATAGTAATTTTGCTAATAGTAGGAGGGACGATTACTTAATTTTGCCCGTGTTTCAGCTCAGTAACGATAGAAAAATCGCTGACAGGGCTAAGGCATTCGGGTCGAGTAGGTTGTAATTATCGGTGGATTTTTTGGCAGCGCGATCGAACCGTGAGAACGCGCACGCGATCGCACGTTAATCCGTCGTTTGTATCCGATTAACGATCGTTTATATCTGCATAAATTTTCGAGCGCGTACAAATCAGATTTCACGCTGGCGATTGTTTAGGAGCGACCGACGGATTCAGTGAAGCGCTGCGGGGTCTCGATTGTTGGAAGTAATTCAGGGATACGTTGTTCGGATAATGAGCCTCTTTTTCAGGCACAGTGATTAGATTCGAGCGACATGAATAGCAATTAATTGGGTAACAATATAGGTAAGTTTCGAGAACGATCGAAACGCGTGCAACGAAAGATTCTATTATCTATTTCACGATGATAAAATTATGGAACATTAAAAGCAGAGAAACGTGATTTCCAATAAAAAGTAATCGAACCTGTGAAATAAATAACTTACAAGATAACGCTTCCTGGAAGGCGCTCGAAAATGATTTTTCTGCAAAGATAGAAGAATCGTCGGTGCTACTTCAAGTGCAAGGAAATACAATTCTTATCGTGGCGAGGTTCAAAGGGCTTAACGAGTTTTCAAGATTATCTTCTTCCAACCGGACTTCGTGCACGTATGTCAATCCATTTCTCGGTTCTCGTTATAGTTTCCCCTTTGTATGGGGAACCAGCTTCTTTCAAAGTGATCGTACCACCGCGTAATTATGAGTTCCTTTCGCGAGAAACGGTCTCTCTCGTGTGTATATATCATCTCTGCTAACGAGACCGTCCGTTGTAAGCGCGTTTGTATCGAAGTCGCGTTGAAAAATCGACGATAATCCTTCCTGAAAAAGCGTCGGCAATTTTTTGACATAGGTACATGCGCGCAAGTCACATGCCATCGGTTTTTCCTCCTTTATTTTTTTTTGTCTCGCTCTTCGTCTTTTTTTCGCTACCGGGAAATCGTAGCGAGTTCGGTTCAACGGGAAGTGGGTCATCGGATTGCAGTACATTCAACTCCATCGACAAAAATTGGTAAAAATATAGTAAAAAGTGAATTAAACGCAACAAACTGTGTTACATGGTGACGGCGTTTACGAAATAACATTAGATTATTTTTTACGTTTTCAACAGACCGATTTTTGGGTTTGTTTTGAAATATCTCCTGAATGTAGAAATATTCGTGTGCGCGTGTGTGTATGTATTACGGACTAAAGTTAGATAGAATATTATCATTACCTTATTTAATTTCGGTCTCATCTGCTTAGTAATGGATATGGTTTATAATACTTTTCATTCATCCTTCCGTACTTACACTATCTGTCTTATCATCGCTCCTTAACTAATTGCTTATTTACTTAATTTTCTCTACTCCATTACTATTTTATTACTAACTCTACCTTTGATTTTCTTTGTCTTTCTTTTTCTTTTCTAGTTCTTTCAGCCAATTTACTGTTTTCTCGCAGTATCTTTCGTACCCCACTTTATCCAGGCTGTTTCTTAGTCTCCAAGTTAGATAAAATACTAATCTCTATAAAATTCTGCAGGAAGAAAATTATTTAAGAAACGAAACATTTTATTATACAAATATTTATATTTGTAGAAAATTAATCGTTAATACAAAATATGAGCGAAATTTATTAATAGTAGAAACTGAGAAGCCACAAACTAACTGCTTTCATTGTATATCATCCTAGAGGAGAAGAAAAATTCTCGAGTCGTACCTCGCGACAGGAGCACAAATTTCATGAAATTTCTTCGTCGTTTAAGCTAGCGCTCTGCCATAAAGTGCTCGCAATTTCTTTGCGAGCGTTGTTGCGTCGACTAACTCTGTCAAGAACGATTTTCTCCAAAGAGTCACGTGTTTTTACGAGGTGAGAACCTAATCGTTGGCGTAGGGAAGATAGAAAATAGTTGGGAAATTAGTTTTAAGATGAAGAGATAAGAAAGCTGTCGAGTACCCGCGAGTTTCTACATGTCCCAAAATATTCACCCGTTTAATTAATGTGATACAAGACCGGTAATGAAGAATAAGCATTGCGAGTTAATTCCCTCGCGAGTCATTCTATTTCGTTTCTGCTGATTTTCTCTGCCTTTCTGTATCTTTTCGTCGCTATTCTTTATCGTTCATGGCCTTTTTCTATTTTTCTCCTTTCTCTCGTTTGTCGTTTTCCTATTGGCTTCTACTATTTTTCTTAATCCATGGCGAGAATTATTCCGAGTCGATGAACGCGCGCACAGATAATCGGATTTATCGACCGAGACAATGAAGAATACACCTGGAAATAGCGGTGTCCACTTTCTATTCGGTTCGTTCACCCGTACATGATTTGGTTTACGTTTATGTCAGCATGCCCGTGGCCTAAATTTTTGCTTCGACTCGCACGATGTGGCTACGCGCCAAAGAATCTAGTTAACGTGGTTTTCGCCATGGTTTATCAAAAATGATCTGTCTTTACACGACAACGAACAGCATCAAATAATGCTGGTAATTCTTCACGTAATCCCTTCGATTATTTTCGTTATGTTTGTTAAATATATTTAACGTTAACAAATATGTTTTTAATTTGTTTATTAAATAGCCAGTTTTGCGGTATGGTGTCCTTATCATTTACGAGGAATATTTTTAATCTCTCTCGTAATCCTCTGTGTAACTGGTTCCCTTTTTTGCTTTGGTCATATTGAAGGATTGTATGCTTTTGAAATCTTTCTATTTTATGATCATTGCGAGAATTATGTTACCATTACACGTTTTCATGCATATGCGCATACACGTACCATGGTATTCGATATTTCGAAATATTCCAACAGATATCCACTAAAGCCTATGCCAAACAGATCAAAGAGACATTATTTTCTATTGTGCCTTTCGATGCAAATAATCTGTATTGGATTTTACTTTATTTATTGCAAATAAAATGAAGCGTAATCCGTGTGAGCGCAAAACACGTGTAACAGAGAGAAAGAAGTGGCGAGAGAAATAAAGGGCTTCTGTATGGTTTTATCGGGTATTTGGTGTATGAAAAAATAGAAGGGCGACAGAAAAAAAAGTTGGAAAAGTCAGAGAGACACCGATTATCGATTCACCGCAAACAGAAAGATCTCAATAGTCCATTTGAGTTCGTGATCGTTATGGGAATGCTGGGGATAACGCGTTTGCAAATACCAACGGACACGGTGTACCTATTCGAATAAACTGCTTCTCGTCCTAGATAATTTGTCACTGCGAAATCCACAGGGATTATTTGTCGAGCTAATAATGTGGGTCCACTGTCCCTGCCCGCTGTGCAAACGATAAAATCAGCGAAAATGCGCCCGCAACGAGTAATTGCACGCGCAAGTATCCATGTTCGCATCTTCCTGTATAATTATCAATGAAAATCAACAGTTATATCGACAATAATGCACGTCCATGTGCTTAACATTTATTGTCATCTTCGTTTTCTGTTATTTTTCTTTCCTTGCTCGAAATAACAGTCCACGCGTGAAATGTGTTGTTAGTTATGATTCGTTACTTTCGTGAAACGTTTATGGAAGAGAAGCGAAGAAATGTTCAACCATAATGAAGTTCTTCAAAGTTAATGTACTATAATAGATCAGAGCATAAATATAATTCTGAAATGACAATTTTCGTGGCAATACAGCAAAACCTTTAATAATTTTATCGAGCGCAGTGCAATTTTCTGATGGCGACTGAGACCGTGGAACAGACAAATGACAATGGCTGATCAATTTAGAATATTCATATAATACAATGTTGACGATTTAATCCAGGTAATAATTAAAACTGTAGCGGTAAAAATGAAGGATGTACATTTTCGACGACTTTACGGTGTATAACGCACTTTTTTAACTATTATTGGGACTATAAAACAATCGAATTTGAGAGATTTGGTATACTACGTACAAGCAGGCAGTATTAGCCTTCCATCGAAATAGATAGAAAAATTTCATCAAGAAATTTTGTTATTCTAAGATAAATAATTTTATGATTATTCATTGATTCATCCGTAGCAAATGCGTGAGAATCCAAGTATCTGCTTGACAATGTGTATTACTAAAATAGCTGAACATACTTTTTTCTATGAATATCTGTATCGATATCAGTTAGTATTAGTTAATTTTTTAAAGAGACATAGTTTTCTAAATCATATTTATTATTGCAGATTTTGAGATTTTCCTAAAAATAAACTAGGAAAGAACAGACGAGTAACTTATTATTGAATAAATATTAATATCAATATTATTATCCATTTACTTTCAAGGCATAAAGAAATTTCATAGCAACTCTGTTCAATTATTATTTCATACAAGTTTCTACATAAATGCACTATGAATAAGATTCATGAATTTTAGAGATGTTTAATTTCATCCTAACTTCATCTATTATTTATAATCTTGCGAATGCGTCCTCTATCGGGAAATGGAGTACGATCGATTACGGATCACTTTTATCGTTTCCATGGTATGTATTTCGACTCCAATGCATTAATAATAATGACCGAAATCGTTGAACAATGTATCAGTCGAGCGACATACCGGGTAATTACACTTTGTCGGCTCCGTTAAATTTGTAATCACAAGTTCCACGTTATTACCACCGATAACGTCGAACTGTTCTGTTGACTGAATCGGATTATTTTAATATGTTATTCATGTTTTAGTACCGCAACAATCGCGCACGGGGATTCGAATATTCAGTAACAGATACACGCGATACTATTGTGTAGCTCATGCTAATTCGAGATTATATCGATCATGCTCGTGTTATCCTTTGTTTCAAGACACACGATCGCATAAAGTGCCGCATTAAATGACACAATTTACCCAAATTAAACATCGTTTATTCGATAACGCTCGATCATTTGCATACGTTTGATCGACGACAGGTAGAATAAAAAAAAAACCTCGCAACAGCTAGGCAACTTTTCCACGGTTAATCGGATGCGAGCGAGTTCGAGTGCTGGGTTATAAATCGTGACGGTTAAATATTTCTTTCTGCGAACCATCGATATATCGTCTCTTTTCAGGCCGTATTTAAATATTTCACGTCCAATTTACGTGCAAACGATTCACCACGCCCTTCAACTTGTCATCCATTTTTTCACGTCATAACAATGACGAGAAAGCTTTGTTTAATTCATCGCTTGTCCTCTTCTCATATTTATTTTAATGGTTTTCCACAACACGTTAGGTGACTTATTCAAAGAAGATTTTGCATTGTCAATATCGTACAACGTTTTTCCTGTATTGATTTTGATTAATTGTTACCTTAGGATGTAATTCCACTTATCTCAACTTCGTCTTTTACTTAGTTTTTAGTTTTAGCTACTGCTCGATTCAATGAACATTTGCAGATTAAAACCATTTATCTAAACGTGAATTATTGCGCGAACGAGAAATCACTTTCAAAAACACTTTCACATTTACAATATCCTGAGCGATTCTCAATTTATTTCATGGAACATCTTTCACCTGGAATTTAATTCAGACAATATTTATTGTTAGACATGCAACGATACATAACACCGTTTAAAATACGTATTATATAATTGTCTGTAGTTACAGAACTGTTTCTATGTGGTGGCGCAGGAAAAACTATTCTCGTTATTTCAGCTTGATTTCCAGCGCTTGTATGTCGCTGTTCTCTCTGTACCTACCCCTTCTACCACCGTTAAAATGATAAATAGTGGACGAGAAAAGTTATCGCGCAGCGTTCATACACGAGGTGGTCACTGATCGATATTATAGGTCAGGTGTGCTCTCTGAATACTGTGTCATAGGACCAAACGGGAGTTAGTTTGATAGTGATGATACAGTGACGCGTCACGAACGAGTACTGTTAGCTATGTTCTATCAACTTCTGTGAAATTAATTTTTTCAAAACATTAAAGTTATGTTCTCCATGTTTTGCGATCGATTACACTAGACATATATATATGTGTAATTTTTCAGCATATATCTGTTGTCAGTATTTTAACGAATAAAATGTGAGTTCGTAATAAACGAATTGTTTACATTTATATTCGAATGTCTTAGAGAGAACAGAAGAAATATTTTAAATTCTAATCTCGCGCTGAAGTTTCTCTCAAAATATTAAAACGCTCTCTGTTTTATTGAAACGAGAACGAGCTATCCGTTTTTCAGCGTGGACACCGAAACATCTCTACCATCGACGTTTATTCGCTTAAAAAATTGATTGTACAGCATGCGACGAATCAGGCTCGAGTGGCCAATAGCTGGTCTAGTGCTTTTCAAACTCCCGCTAAGTTATCTCCCTTCTGTCCCTGCTTTGTCTCGCACTCAACCTGCTTTCGACCTCTCCAGTTGAGCCGGCTTCCTTCTTCCACCGATTAAGATTACCCACGTAAACATACTCGAAAGGAGGTAAATGCGAATAGCTTGCGCCTCCAGTGAAAAGTATTAACTGTATTCACTTGACCTTTCGTTGAGTGTCGATCGGCCAAATCCTGTCCGCCATCTCGTCGACCGGTAAATCGTCTTTACGAAGTTGACACGGAGAAGGACAAAAAATGAGAAAGAGATCGATGCCGAAAGCTCTGCCCTAATTTCTTGCTCGTTCGTCGCTCGTCGAAGCGGACGACAACCGAAGAAACGGGATTAAATTCTTTTCAACGATCGTTACAGAAAATGTTACGGACTCTCAAGACCGTCCGTCGTTTCCAACACGAGAAATCTTCGCAATGAGAATGCGTTAATTCAATTGTATCTCTTTCTCAACGATTCTTTCCGCGTTTTTGTTCCATTGTCATCCGATTAATCTTCGCTTGAATCTCGATGTTACCGTCACCCGTAAGAAGCATTCTTGACAATATCTAGTTGGATGTTTTTTCAAACGAAAGAAAAGAAGATGATGACAATGCATCTGTGCTTTTAGTATAATTGTCTGTATATCAGACGTGCTGTGATCGCGATGCCGTATACTTTCAATTAAGTTTTCTTTTCGTAGAGAGATATTTTTAATGAAGATTGATTGTTAGCAGTAACTTTTACTACACCATTTTCTTATATCTATTAGGTTCACATTTTACGAATTATACTTTACTAAGCTGGTTCTTTTCGTCTTTCTTTTTGACGCTTTCCAGACTAATGGAATAATACGTTCTAAAATAGTACGTTGCCAAAGGGCTTTTAAAACGTCTGCTGGTTTGTTACAATTTTTCTAATATTACCGAGACCTATCGAAATGTATGATCCAATGCTAAATGAATTTAATTTATTTTATTTCGAACGGTTGAAGTGAATTAATATCTAGTTTATTATATTATCTTTATTATATTATCAGTATTAGCATCGAGAGACGTCAGCTAGCTAAGTAGATAAATAAGTCTAACAGGTAAAGATATATATGTCGGATTAACATTACGATTAGGGCTAGGGGCGTGCAACGAATATTCCCTGGAATTAGCCATCGAGGCTACGCAATAGAGAAAGCATCTACTTGCACAGATATGATCATTACAGAATCCGACAAGCAGCCGCGGCAACCAGACACTCGAGATGCCAATGACAATGATCCCAAGTTCGATAACGAATCCGCGGCCAACGGGACGACTATACCCCTTTCAAAAGTCTAAGTCAACCTCCGTACCAAAACGTGAAACATCCACCGATCGCAAAGACGCCGTCCCACTCGCGGACGAGACCATACAAGAATGTGTCTCTCTGTCATCGCGATGCTGCAGAGGCAAACTATGACGGGGTGTGTCTCAGGGCACGAAATCATCGGATTCGTCGAGGACAACCCTCGTCCAGAAAGTGAGGGAAATGGACGTTGTTGTTAATTGGTTAATCTCTGTTACGGTGCCCGGAAAAATATATAGGCACCGTAATGTTATGGTGCCCGGAAAAATATATAGGCACCATAATGTTACGGTGGCCGGTACCACTAAGCGGCACCGTAACGGATGGGTTGAGACTGGAGTCTTGGGCGCGTAACAACTCTTCACGTGGATTGGTCGTTGTCTCACAAAGCTAAGAGTTTGTTTACACGTGTGTACACGACTATCACAAAGCTTAACAAACGATAAGATTTCGTCAGCAATATCCTTATCAATATTATATCAACAAGTTATTGACTATTGCAGTGACAATAATACTGTTAAAGTACTATTGTTAATACCTGATAAGTAAACGGTAGCAATCAATTAATTTTTTAATATAATTTCAATTAATCACTCGAAATTGTGACAATTTATGTTTATCATTTCATCCTAAAAAGGATGAAGGGTTCGCTTTCGTATACAGTCGTTCACATTAATAGGATTTAAGAGTAATACTCTATCAGTAGTATGAAAAAGTGCAACAGACCATAAATAAATAAAAGTTTTACCGCTATCTCGGAAAAAATGGCTGGTGATACTTCAACTAGAACATCGTGCACGAATATTTGTGTACGTTATTTGTGCTTTTTTAAATTTCATAACTCAGATGCATATAATCCTGTACAATTGATATTTGTCTGTTTTGCTTTAATTCCAACGCGTAACACTTGAATCAATAGTTTGGTAATCCTCGTTCTTAACAAAAGAAGGACAATGTGAGACGAAAGAGCATAAATCGATGTTCAATTTTATACGAAGCATATTGCAAGCAGATGATATATTTTTAGACACAATCCAATCAGTAAGTGACAAATCTGAAATGTCTACAACTGAAATTTCATATATTATCTGATACTCGTATATATACGAGTATATATATCGCTACAGATTGATAATATTATTAGAGACGCATAAATTTCACAGCCTACCATCACTGAAATTGACAAATTAAGCTATCACGCTTGTAATAAATACATTAACAGCTTCATTTACCTCGAAGGATAACAAACAAACTTCCTATACAATTTTACGATATTACTAGATTAGAGACATCTGACAATAAGCTGACAAGGCAGCGTCAACCACATTGCACCTACGTATAATACATTCCAGTAATGACACGACATTTTCGTGAAACAAGCTATCATCTTGGTACGAATTTTATCGCATACCAGAAGAATCAGGGTAGAAGTAATGACGGTGACGCAACGCGGAGAAAACGGCTTAATCGCACTATTATTAAGCATTTTGCGTAATCACCCCTAACGTTGTCTCTGGCTGACTATGGAGTTTCCTTTGTCCCTGCCCCTAGGATTCCCATGCGCGTGATCGTGGTCGTGGTCGTGGCCGTGGTCGTCATAAGTGTGGTGGACAGGCACGGTTTGTCAGAACACGTTAAGCCCCGTCCTTCTCATTAATTACGTGCTCCGCTTCCTACCAGAAATAAACGTATTCCTCTTATTAATTCCGGCGTCAGCAATTAATCTTACACGACAATTAAATTGTTTACGGACGGAAAAGATGCACGTTCGTTGTCAAAATCATCGCGCAAATAAATGGACAAACGCTTCGTTCAGCAAGAGCTCCGGTTTCAACCACACCATCTCTTCTTTCTTTCGTTCGTCGAAATTATAGCGGCGAATACTCAATTGTAATGCTACCTCCGTCGCCCATTGCTTCTTAATACATCCTTTTTGGGCTTATTTTTAGAGAAGTAGGGCTGTTTCTCGTTCCTTTCCCATCGTGTTTACTTTTGTAAGAACCTACGTATGTATATACATCACGTACGCTCGCTTGCTTTTCAAATATTAAATGCGACAGAGGAGAGACGCAGCTTTTGAAATCGAGCGTGGCTTTAGGGATGAATAATTTTCACGTTATTTTCTCCCTGTTCATTGGATTTGGAAGTTGAACGTAACTGATTTTTGTATCATTCGAAAGATTATAGTTTGGAGTCAATTACATCTTCGAATTTCGAAATTTTCACAAATAGCTCGACATATTATACACCTATCACAACCTGATTTGATTCAATCGTCTCAATGCCAACATACGCCCTCACAGATATTAGGTTTATTTTCTTCGAACGTGATGTAAGAAAACCTCTTGGCAAGCGGCTAGGTAGAATGTAGAATGCTACAATATCGCTATAACTTGGAACCTAACCCAGGCACCGTGCCATGTATATCCTGATTTTCCTTTATTATGCATCTGCTTGGGCGATCCCAAAGAACCCTTCTAAAATCTTTCAGCCTCATAAACCGTAGCAGCAGCAGCAGCAGCAGCAGCAGCAGCAGCAGCGTTACTAGATATCTCTGTCCTGTTTCCCTCAAATTTTCACCTTTGTTCGCCACGAAATATTCCTCCATTCTCTTCGATCCATACTTATTCAGTTTCAAAGTCACGAATATTCGCGTCTCAGCGTAATAACCAGCCGTACGTCTTCTGTTGGAAAAATTGTCTAGATAAATAATAAGAATAACGTCTACGAATCCGTTTTTTCCGAAACGAAAGAGAGCGCAACTTGGCAAACTTCTTTCTGGCTGAATTATAGCTCGTATTATGCCTACCCTACGAAATGCTTACAAAGAAATGCAAATGGCAAGAGTTACGAGGGAAAAAGAATAAGCAGTCTCGAAAGCGGGCAGGCTACGAAAAAATATCCGTGGATCGGTTATAGACAAGTTAGAGGAGGGTCTGTCAGTCGCAGCTCTAACTCGTTGGCTGAGTGACTCACCGCGCGTGGAAAAAAATGAACGTCCTATCGCCCTTTCTTTCCTTTTCCGCCTCTTACTATGGACAAGCGAGCGTAGTGTCGCGAAAAGGCAGAAAAGGCACGGCGCGTCTCGTATTTGTCACTCGGTGCTAAGGGGTTGTCGGCTTGTCGCCACATAACTCTCCGGATACCTTATACCTCACACGGCTGTTGCCTTAACTTCAACCCTCTAACTCTGCCTCGTCTTTTTCCTCGTCTAACTTGCGTCCTCCGCGTTGTCGCAAGTGTTTGTCTTTTTCGAATCTCCTCCCGCTTTTCACCGTTTCTCCTCTCTCTCTCCCTCTCTCTTTCTCTTGCTATTCTCTGTATTTCCTCTTTCGCCTAGAATCTCCGTGCGTCTTTTTCTTCCTTGACTCTCGCGACACGCGGTTCCAGAGCACAGCTGAAAATTTACATTCGACCCGGAATATCTCGCTCAGTGCCGGGCGAGGTGCAATTTGTTTCGTTCCGTCCTTCGTATGTACAGTCTGTTTTTAACCTGTTCGTGCTACAACCGATCCACCTTATGGAATATTTATGCGCCAGTTAGGCCTTTGCAGCGGAGGGAACAAATTGGCAGCCAGTCGTGTTTTCGAAGACGAACGAGATATTATGGTCAATGATATTCTAAACTCCATGCGATTTGTTCATATCTAACGCGAATTTCCACTTTCAAACGTGTTATTCCGATTTATGGTTTCTTCGGGGCACGTGACATTTTTCAACCAACAAAGAAATTTTCGCTGTTTCGTTTTAAAAGGCGAACATATCATATTTTCAATTCAAAAACTCTCTATATTCACTGAGCGGATCACGAATCGATATGTTTTACGCTCGATTCGCGCAAATCGGCGCAGATTTCATAAGAGTTTTCAATTTCCGCAGATTATTCAACGCGATTAAAAAATCTGATGATGTCAGTCAGATAGATTAAGATTGACTTGCAAAATTACAATCTAATTTCAGTGTATTCCAATAAATTGGATCTGGACATTTCCACCGAACTGAATATCTTTGCCAGTTGAAATCCTTGACATTTTGCGATCAATCTTCGCGCCAATCGAAATCCACCGAAAATCGTGCACCACCAACCTGAGGGATGTCTGAGGGTACCAACCTCAGGGTGCATAGCAGCCCGAGGGATGTACACGATATCTATATACATCATAAAGATTTCAGGAAATCGAAAATGACAAATTCGATGTACGTGGCTATTTCGTATTCGCACGTTTCGGGAAAGCGGTTGAATTTACGCTCGGAATTGCGATTCGAGCCACTCTCGTTTCACGGACCACGAATATTCTGTTTGAATCGGATTCGACTTCGAATAAACGCGTGTCGACTTTCCTTAATCCGGCTTGGGAAATTGTACGCCACTTTCACCTAGTGAAAACTGTTTTTCGAGTTATTCATGCCCTAAAAGAGTGTAAGTTTTCTCTTCTTTGATCTTCTCGTCCTTTCGATTCCATGTTTCTGCGGTTCTTGCGATATTCTGCTGCAATCAACATCGAACAGGGAATAAAAGGAACAGGGATACGAGACTTCGACAACTATATTCCCTCGACATTTATTTCGATCTTCGGCAAACTTTCTTTACAATAAAAATTTCATTCGTTTTAAGTTGATCAAACAGCCCTTGCGTGGATCCTTTTTATCGGGAAACTTTTATGCCGGTAATATTTTTGAAATGAAACAGAGAAGCGGTCAAGGGAGGTTTCCAGAACTTTATTTGAACAAAGAATCTTTCTCTTTATCTTTTTAATATTTTCTCGTACTTGGATCGTAGAAAGTTAGGAATACAGGAATGTAACGGGAATGTACTTATAGTGGCTGTTTCCGTCTTGAAATGTTATTTCATATATAATATACAAATCATTTCTGTGTAATGCCTTTTTATAGTGAGATACGCAAATACATGAAAGCTTGTAACAGCTGTTATTACAAATTGTATCTCATTCACCTCATTTGGCACTACACGAACCTATATATTGTACATACTATGTTTTTCCTACTACGACAAGAATTTTAAAAAACTCTTTTATTTTCATAGTCTTCAAATTGTTTAATGATTTCTCGCGAAAAGAATATTCCAAACTTTGCACTCTCTATGGACACAATCTTCTTTCTTTGTCGTGTTTGAAACTTGTGAAACAGCCTACCTTGAAAACCGCTTTTTCTTAAAATGTACCAAATATGTTTTAAACCCTTCATCGCGGTTTCCGTTTAATTCGACTCAACAGTTTGAATAAACTCAACGATTAAAGTTTGCAAAGCCTAGGTCTCAAGAACGATCCGGTCTTTATCCAGGAAGCGTCGAATCACCGTAGGTTATTGGTGAAACGTAGGGAAAAGGGTTTTTTCTATAGTGAAAAGGAGTAGCTCAAACGAAGGAATATTTTACGAAGGAAAAATCGCGAAGCTGACAAGTGTTGGACATCGGGCGTGAAAAAGGGAGGTGGGAAGGTAACTCGAGATTATGAGAGGAAAAACTTTCATAAAACATCCTTCGCACGACTAGTTCGTCGACTTGCGACCATTTTGAGCGTCTGCTGGGGAAGAATTTGAAAGCGTAGGACACAAGGATAGGTGGGTCGATAAGTACGTGGATATTACACGAGTTTGGGGACAGCCGTCCCCTGCGAACTACGCTCCTGACTATTCAACTTTTAACTGCCTGCAGAAGAAAAAAGTCGTTCATCGGATCAAGAGATTGGGGGATTGCTGCCAAGTGTGGTAAGTTGATTTTCAAGTATCACGTACCGTTGATGTTTTTGTTCTTAAGCAATGCAAATTTTTATAGTACATACGTTTAGGTTGCATTGAAATATTTTTACGAAATAGGATAATTTTCCCAGGCAGCTTTGATTTACGATTTAACATTATCCACTTCTGATATTAATAAAAGTATCGAGAAAAATATCGACGTCTGTAGTTACAAGTTAAGAAAGTCCCGATATATTTACCTGCGCGAAAGAAACAAAATGTTGTAACAGGAATACAAATATTCTTTTATAGTGTACATATTCATACGTATAGTTCTCAGATTTGAAGAAAAGTATGGCGAGCAACGGTTTGATTCTAAAAAGAGACAGCTATTTTTGCAGCCTTTTTGAGAGAAAAGAAAATACAGGCCACTTGTGCAGCTTGGCCTAGCTTTCTTTCGGAATCGCTAAAATATTGACCGTCTTTTCCTATACGAGTTCTTACACACATTCGTATTTTCGACCAGAAAGGAAATTTAAAATTATGTTTGAAGTTAAACATTTCACGGACGTAGTTCGTATGACGTAACCTCGTATTATTTCCAGAACATTGAAAGGAACAGGACATTTCTGCAAGCTCAATGCTTCTCCTTGAAATGACGAATGCCTGTGTACTGTACATACTTCTGCCTGAAGGTATCTTTTCTTATTCACCTATGATCTCGAAATATGTTTTTTTTTTTTTTTGGATGATAATCGAACCGTAACTCGAATACACGAGATTTTTATTCGTAAGAACGACGGTTTGATAAACTTTTTGTTATTCCAGTTATGTGTTTATTTCGCGTTTGGCGGTAAGTTAAACCTGTAAAACTATAGCCAGAGTTTAGAAGTACTGTATGTATGTACGATGTAATACGATGGCTAAGATCTAGAAATATTAAAAATGCTATATACATGCTGTATATTCTACTATATACAGTCTGTCACACAAGAGCGTGTCTGCGATATCTGCGAAACCTGACACCTAATCAGAATGAGATAAAAAGAATGTAAACAAACGAAAACTTCTCTAATACGCGTTGCTGAATACCTTTCAGTTTCATTTGAAACAGTGAAAGGAACAGAGCTTTTTAATATGAGTGCCGCGTACGCGAAACGTCGAAAATCGTCTGGCATGGGCGAATGAAAACAGAGATCGTGATTGGAGTAATATAATATTCACTGATGAATCTTCGTTTTGGGCATGGTGTCCTATTAGGCGTGCTTGGACTATCCATGGAAGAAGGATGATTCAAAGAAGTGTAAAACACCCTATAAAAGTGCATGTTTGGGGTTGCTTTAACGCACGCGGTTTTGGGACTTTGTGCGTCTTTACAGACAATCTGAATGCACAAAAGATGGTGAAATTGTACCAAAGGGGACTTCTCACATCCGTGAAACGTTGGTTCAACCAAACCGAGGACCAATGGATATTGCAAGAAGACAACGACCCTAAACATCGAAGTCGCATCTGCACCCAATGGAAAGCGAAAAACGCCATCACAGTACTTCCTTGGCCATCGCAGTCCCCTGATGCAAACCCTATCGAAAATGTGTGGTCCCTAATGAAATGCAAGCTGAGAGGAAGACGTATCACAAAAATAAGAACACTTGTACATCACATTCGAAAGATATGGAGGTCGTTACCAGAATCCTACGCTCAAAAATTAGTCGAGAGTATGCCGAAACGATGTCAAGCTATAATCGCTAATGGAGGAGATTGGACACCCTACTAAGTAATAGCGTATTAGTGTTTTAGATGTAGATTCAATTCATATAAATTTTTTTACAAATATATAAATATTTACAGAAATATCGCAGACACGCTCTTGTGTGACAGACTGTATATCTACTCTGGAAAATAGTTCGCAAGTAGCATAATGTACTCATCGTGGATAAAAATAGTTAACGGGAGGATTATTTATCGTCAGAAGTATTTTTCTCGAATGATCGATGCCGGTTTTAATTTAAGAGCACGATCGATTGTTGTTTTTACGATGGGTATGTAAAGAAGAGTTGTAGCCTGTAATTTCATTAAATTCTTTGTTGCCTCTCCAAGACTCGCTTGCGCAACGAACGATTGATAAAGGCGTGGCTCTCGTATTAATTTTAATTAAGGGAAGCCTTCTTCGCTACCATCGACTGTAACTTATCGTACTTCTTTTCTGCAGCGAGTGTTTCTTTCGAACTCGCGAGAAATTGCCCCGGAGATTCATTTGGAGATTGTAAAGAAAATTTATCAAGTCCTTTATCTAATCAAAAAGTCCTGCCAGACATCTTATTCATTTTAGATATATATATATAGATGTGAAACATTGTAACATCGTTAGATGCACGCGCTCAAGTTTTGATCAACGTGTGGCAATTAACTTTTGTTTTAACATGTTTTAATAACATTTTATAACAAGGGTAGAATATGCAAAACAAATTCGAAAAAATTCAATTCGAAACTCGCTTTTCTACGTTTCTGTGAAATATATTATTCTATGTAAAAATGCTTGCATTTTTTACAAATAAAGGAGTTACGTTAAATAATAATCTATTATTTATATCCACCATCTCAGATATTAAAGAATGATAGCCGCTAACTGCGCGATTACGATAAATAATAAAAATGCAACTACGGCGCATGATCTGCCATGCGTGCATTAATGTTCCGGTTTGATAAATATGCAAAAACAAATTGTGTTTCCGCAGTTGTATTATGAAAAGCAGATACAATTTCAAAGTGCTATTTCAAACAGATGAAAAATATTTTCGAAGATTTATTTCATTCGACCGTGGACCTTGTTTAATAATAAAAAAAAAAGAAACATAATTTAGTGGTGATACTGCAAACAACATACACCTAACCAATTGGCACTGTCGTACTGGGAATTTTGGAGAACAATATGCATTTACTCGATTTGTACAATCAACGGAGAATAAATTTTATACATGTTTTCCATTCAATATTTTTCGAATCATTCCGTCCAAATCTCTTTCATGTTTCTGTTTTATTTGCAATTTTATATTTACGTCACATCGAGCTATTTATTGGAAATCGCTTAAATTACAGAAAGGATTGTATCATTTAAATTTGATTCAGAAAAATTTTTCATATTACAGCTAAGGTTAAAATATTTTCGAAATAAATTTTTTATAGGAATGTTGGATTGCAGACAGGCTTTTACTCGATAATGTCGTATAAAATAATGAAATGTATATATAGTAATTAAAAAAAAAAAAAAAAAATGAAGCTACTTCTCAGAATAATAATCTCAATTCTCTCGAAATTCTCTTAACTTCTGCTTCGACTCTCAAATGGCTCTCAACCTTTCTTCAACTATTTACACAAAATTCTCTCGCTTATTTTTATAAATCTCACGTGTACAACATGCATTCTTGCCACATGCAACAAAATTTTCACATAGTATCGTGCATTCTACTGGTCTACTTGTACATTCTTCGAATCGCTTCTCACCTGCTACCGATACTCCGATGCTAAACTATATATGTACTAATTAATTATATCCGCAAATTATTACATACAGTTTAAATGTTATAGATTCAAACAAATACCAGGGATAATCGTATACTCTGATCTTTTTATGCTCTGATGATTCTATGCTTCTAATTATTTACAAAAATACCTCAATTTCATAAGAATCGTAATCGAAGTAAAAATCTTAAAAACGTGGAACACAGAAGAAATTAGTCAAAATAAAAGACTATAATCGACTTGCTATGTAATATGTATATATTGACTTGCTCATAATACCCATTTACAATTTTAAAAAAGAACTGCAGCTTAACAATTTTATCTTCCGTTATTTAATTATCGTTTCACGATATCTCTGTTACAGCATTGAAAACATCCGTAGTATTTAAATATTTCGAGTACGATATTGAGCAGAAACTGAAATTACAAACACCACGAAATGGCTTTTTGAAAATCACCTACCACTGCGCCAGTAATACAATATTTTATCAAATATCAAACACGCTTTAAAACCTAATACCTCTCTATCCTATGTATTCTTTTTTTTTGTTTTTTGTTTTTTTTTGTTTTTTTGTTTTTTTTAATCATGTCATCCTAGTGAATTAAAAAACACGACAGGTGTAACGCAACGCAAGAACGCATACGTTGCAGAAGCTAAAGCCTTTCAGCAAGGGGTTGCTGAGGCAATAGCTTATTTGAGTTTTTAATAACATTTAATTAACGATAAAATTCTAAGATGCAGCTTTACGAAGATAAATTCGTGTAATTGCTTCCCTTTGATTAAGCAACTTCAAATTACTCGTTCACCAAGCGTGTATCATCCGCCTTTGTCTCGGCTTATTATATAATAGTAGTGATGATATTTTAATAGGAATATGAGCACAGGCTTTGATTGCGATATACATCGCATTATGACTGGAATTTGTGAGATTCCGCGAATTTTGCTTTTCATAATTATTAGTACACGGGTTCACGGAAGTGTTCGAACACTTGTAAACATTTTTCTATGAATATATTACATTTATACAATTTCATGTTCAGTATTGCGATTACCACTATGGGACTAAAAACAAAAATTAAAAAAAACTAACTGAAATAAAAATGAACAAAGCTTAAGATTAATTAATACATAATTTATTATTTCAAGATGTTACTATTTATTTTTGTTTCGAATAAAATTTCTCCAAGTTCGATTAGAAAACAAGATAGATATTACAAACACAGATGGATTATATTAGAACTAAGTTAGAAAAATATCATTAATACAGTTGCTGATCATTTTTACGATAAAGAATCGACCAATGTTCGTGACTAAAGATAATATTTTAATGCAACAAAAGTCTCTCATTTGCCACTGGTATTTTTACAGTCTATTATCCTAGGCAGCTGTTCGCTTAACTATCTTCGAGAGACCATACTTCTAGGTCGTCAGCTTTACTGAATTCTCCTCTGCTCGTTTAGCAATGCAAAACGCTGGAAACTTTCCGAACGATTTCTTTCGCGAACCGGAGTTTCGTTCGCGATCCCGCCGTGATTAAACAGAATCTCAAAGTTCGATGCGATGCTTGCTACCGTTGTTTCAGTTCAACAATACTTCTACGATGCTCGGTAATTAACACTACTTATTTTGTCTGTGTGAAACTATCGACGAGAGGCTTAAACAAGTTTCATGAACATCGATTCTGTCTTCAAAATTAGCTCGAATAATTGCAATCAAAATTATTTTGCAAACATTTTTTGTTTCTCCAGTATTTTTTTATTCTGTGAATATTGCATCAGATACGTATAAATAAGGTAGATTTTAACGATATACAACTGAAATGTATCTCGGATATTTGTAAGACTAGAAAGTAATTTGAAATATTTAAAATAATAAAAATATTTGCTTAAGTAACAAAATACCGACGGGACGCACAAAAATTTCGCAATACGTGTCGCTTTCCGAGCAGATTTGTATACGATATTCCAAGTGTGTTAACCATTTCAAGACAACGTTAAGTGACTTTACCTAGTTCCGAGTGTTGTTCGAGAACTTTGGAATATTTCCTTTATAATTCTTCTACAACTATTACCCCTTCAAGTTTATTCTTTTTACGTAGTTTAACTTGGGGTTAGAAGCGAGTTCGGATACACGTTGCAGTGGCTTAAGTAAGTTACACATGCATCGACAGACGCGCTGAAGAGGATTATGCGATAGAAATTTTTCTCGGTGACACACGCAATTTAATTTCAAACAAATTGTGTTATTAGTCGACGCCGAAAATTACGCGGTTTATTCTGGCTTTGCGTCTTACGATTTCAGAATGATATAATTTTGGAAATATTAGTATTATAAATTTTCACGAAAATGCTAGCAATAGGTGTTGTTCTTCTAATAATTAATCGTCTTCTTTCCGCTAATAAATTTCTCTTCTTCAGTTTTCTTTAACATTAAAATAATTCTACATAATAAATTAATAGTTTTTTTTTATTTTTAATATTTATACATATACTTTGCTTACTATAACGCGATATAACATGTTAATTTATTAATGTCTACTAACTTTTACTTTATATTTATTTAAACTAAAGAGCTACGAGATCAAAATTACTTTAATGTTCGAATATTTCCACGATCGACTATAATTAGGAATTTGGAAAATCGATGCGTGCTAATCTCTGCTTTTTGATGGTATACCGATTCAAACGTTCGTTCTCTCGTATTTCGAAAAAGAATTAGACCGACATCGAATGAACGTATCCAGCTGGAAATCCTTTCAGCAGCCAGACGTCGTCAGAGTCTGACTTTATCGTTTTTACAGCATCATCGACTTTTCGTTTAAGAAAAACGAGATAACGATGCGGTATATAGTATCGCAGCGATGTTTAATACTGCTCGTGAAATTTCACTTTTTAAATGGTTTCTTCTCTTTCTCTTCTGCTCAAACTTTTTACGTGCCCGTCTGTGCATCATTTCGGTGGCCCGCGAATCATAAATTACGCCTTCTTTAAAAATTGAGACCAGACATCCTGGTAAAAA
This sequence comes from Bombus campestris, assembly GCA_905333015.3. Classification (NCBI taxonomy): domain Eukaryota; kingdom Metazoa; phylum Arthropoda; class Insecta; order Hymenoptera; family Apidae; genus Bombus; species Bombus campestris. The sequence continues at coordinate 11,008,862 of HG995132.1, forward strand.
GTAAAAGTTTCAAGTGCCACGGCTTTTCTTCGAGTCGCACTTTACGCTTCGAAATAGTACACGAAGGGAAAAAAATCTAATGCGCATCGTTCTTAAAGAAGCCGACGAAAATGTTTGAACGCTTCGCCATAGAAAATTTGTACGCGTGTATAAATATATCGCGTGTATTAGAAACACGTTTGGCAATTAATTGATAATATTCTGAATTTGGTAAAAAAGATGGAAAACGTGACTTATCACCTTTTTCCTCTCTGGTCTTCGTATGCATATGCACGTGGCTGTCTTTGATGAAAACATTATTAACTCAGAAAAATTAAATATATCCATATTCATACAGCATCGTCAAATGATACAAGGTACTTTAAAAATATTTTCTAAAAGCGCCGACTTGTATAATCAACTAAATCAAAGGGATTTCTTAATTTGAATAACATCACACTGGGATTCTACCAGCATCATTTTTAAATTGATGTTTGACGCAAAGCAGTAGCTACCATCTGAAGTTCATATTTTAAGTCTCACTTTCATGAAATACACGAAATAAAGCATTGTTATTTTTGAAATTATAAAATGATTATGTAAATTGCTTTTGCTGTACCAACCAGTCGAAGTTACACGAAAGTAAAAGATAATATGATCAGTGTCCTGAATAATTTTACTTTAAACATTTATTTTAATTATTGATGAGAGTGTCTGTAAGACCTTTCTTTGCGTTATTTGAGTGAAAGTGAAAAATTATAACATTTAAAGTTAAACGCGCGGAGAAGTAGACCCAACAAGGTACATACTTTTATCGTGAATTATCCAAGAACATTAACTTTTAACTACAGCTTTCGTCTTAGACCTAGATAGTGAAACATAGATACGTATTAAGTTCAGCTAATAATTGCTAAAGTTTCAGAGTCGTTCCCTTATTGTATCTACAGTTTCTATTATCTTATCAGTACGAGATTATGCAAAACACTTTACCTCTATAATTATACGAAGTAAAACTATTAAAGCATTTCCTTCGTATCGGAATACTGATTACGATAGAAGACTCTCTTTACAAAAGGAACTACTATAGAATTAAGTAAACCAACCGAAACTGTCGTAGATAATCAACGACGAACAATATCAACGTCAATAATTTCACAATGCTCTTTCAACATTTTCTCATAAGCTTGCCAATACTTACGAACAAGTGTGCACATCGTTACGTATACGCTGTATGAAATCATTATCTCTGAGGCATTACTTACATGTATAATACTTATACTAATAACCGACAAATCCAATTATTCAACAACGTCTGTGTCATAAACGTGAAGAGAGCTGCTCGACACGGAGGCATCTTTCACGCATCTGGAGGTCTCGTAAATCCACTAACATACGGAGCTTACTGTGAGAAAATCGTCGTAGCGTTTAGTCGTCGCGTCTTGTGTCACGGACGTTTATGACTTTCAGACTACTTTAACTCTAACATACCACGTTGTGCTCACCAATGTGCACAAATAAACCATATATATACATATAGAACCCATACATTCTACGCACAACCAATGTTGTACCTACTTACACGCATATAGATATACACTCCCGTTTATAAGTATTAGAACACTTTCGCGAGCTCCATTAAATCTGAAAAATGATTAAGAAGTCATCCGAATCCTTAGAAATTATTACTTGAAATAACTTACTGAAAATAACAATATAATAGATAATTTCATAAATTTTTAGTATAGTTGAATTAATTTTTGTAGTCGTAGAGTGTTAATAAAATTTCAAGATGTTTTACATAGCACACATAATATATTCATAAAAATATTATACAAGGGTTCAAATATTTTCGAGAGCTACTGTATATTAAATCACAATTTTACATCGATATGAAATTCTGATCGATTAATTGTTTCTTTGATAACTCGAATTAATCATCGCTGCTCAACCAGCGTTTCGAGTTTCATCGTGAAATCACCAAGTGTTTCAGTGTTCGGTATTTATGAACAGTACGTAGGCGAAACACCCGAGGATAATCGCATATCTCAAAACCTCGTAACCCCTTACCTCGACTGCGACATTTCTACGACAAAGATAAGTTCAAGTTTAAAGAATATAACCAGAAAATTTTCCAGAGGTTTCTCTCTAATAAAACGAATTAAAGGAAAAGGGTGACATTGGTTTATTGGGTGATATTACGTTTTATGGCAAATATTTTTAACAACACAGAGAAAAGACGAGCGGAAGGAACAGCCTAAAAACACAACGTGTAACCTGTTAGTTTGACAAGCTAGTAAATCATTCACAAGCATTGGTATTTGACGATCCGTGAAAAGCTGAGAGTGTAAAGGGTGCAGAAGGCTGACCTATAAATTGTTAGACGGGCTATACCATTACGTTGCACTCTAAATCCATAATTCAAGGAGTTCTTTGCTTAGTAATTGTCAACGATACATACAGTCCCGACTGTAGGTAGGAAATTTCAACAGACAATTGTAATTTTCGTATAACGCGCTTAAATCGACTGCGAGCCCTATTGTTCTAAATTCCGCGTACAATCTTGTTTATATTGACAAAATTCGCGGAATTAACGCTGTTCTAAAAAAGACACGATATACAGGAATCGAATATAAATTTTACGGTCCAAGCAACTATTTAGTGAGGCGAACAAGTTAACCGTGAGCTTGTTCAAAGCGAAATCACTAAATGTGCTGCAGAGAGTTTAAATACAATTGGAATTAAAAATATCTTTACATAATGGTTGATCAATTTTTTAATAGGAAGAAAATGAAAATATTTGAAAAGTATTATTTTGTCTTGAATTTGTATAATTCTGTTCTGGTCTTATTCGCCTATTTCATATTCTTGTTAATATAATTCTGTGCAAATATGTACATTATCGCTTGTAACGGTATATGAATGTCAACATTACGATATTAAAGGGATCAAAGTTACATTAACGCAACATTTCATTTGTAATTTTGTTCTTTTTTTTCAATGTACACTGTAGTGATTCTATTCAATTGCGATTATGAGAATAAATTTGAAGAATTTGCTGGATATATTATAGTAACCTACTACATTCACTGTCACTAAAATATAGTTGTTTCGTAACTTGCATGCATCCTTCCTAACTCCTTTCAATTTTCTCAACAATATTTACATTACTCTTTTACCCCTTGTGTCATTTACACCGCAACAAGAGACGAAGCAAATGATTAGCAAGGGAAATAGAGACGAAGTTTTCCACTCGATTTTCAGAGCCGCTCCACTCATCCTCGAAGTAATCACATGAATCTCGTACACGTAATGATTGTGCAACGAACAATATCAATTCAGTCTCGGCATACGGGAAAATCGGCGAAAGTCGAGAGACACAGCTCCGAAAGGGGTAGACGAGACGAGCTGCGAACAGGAGGCTAATTTTCCCCGGAGAGGGATTAACCCCTCACGGACAAGGAATAGTCCATGGAGAAGCGTCAGCGTGGTAGAGAACCACGAGGGACGGAAGAAAGACGAAGAGAGGATCTTAAGGAAGAGACTCTTACCAGTGGTAGATACACGTAAGAAGAACTTGCGGTCTTGAGAGGCTAAAGATGGTGGCGGTGTGGTAGAGAAGAGCACTGTGGTTGAGGAATAGCCGGTGTACAGCTTGCTCTTACCAGATCTCCTACCGCTATCAACTATTTTGCATTTCGTTGTTATTCAGAAACAGTCGCAAACCGCGCCGTCTAGCGAACCTGTTGTCTTTCTACTATCTTTTCTCGTTTCTCGCCTCTTCTCTATCCCTGCCATCCCTTTTTCCATGGAACTTCTTACCCAAAGAGATGTTTTATTAATGAAAATGAAGAAGCACCCTATATTTTCCTTGATCCTCTCATTCCTGCCCTTTTTGTCGCTCTTGCCTTTGCTCTTTGCGATTCCTCTTCATCTTCGTTCTTCTATCGTCCCGTGTTGTTTTCCAATCCGTATCTGGCGCCAGCTTTGTGTCGATTGTCTTTCGTTCTTCCAGCGTCCGTTTTCCCATTTTCCAGGATATTCTCAGCGACCAAGTATCTCGTTCGAAACGATTTCGACGCTCGTTCCCTTTTCATCCTTCGGCTGACGACTCGCTTTGTCCACTTTTCCTTTTTGCTTCTCCTCTGTCGCCATCTTGCCGTCACCCTTCGTACCGTCACTTCCGCCGGTGCTTCAAGTAACGATATTACTTTCCGTACAGCGCACCACGGCGGTCCGGTCTCCGGGGGAATGCGACAACAAGCTATGCGCGAAATTAATTCAGACTGGCAACAAGCACGCCTCGGTAAGCCGACGCGAAGTTCGCGAAAAAGGGACATGGCCATTGTAATATCAACTAAGCAGATGTAATAAACACACGGACATGTTCTCTCATCTTCAATTTTATTACTTGTGATGCGAGAATTTCGACCAACTAACTGCTTAAAGAATCGTCGTATTTTGAGTGCGTACACACTGAGCCGACCTACACCTTGAAATCAACAGTAAGATGGAGAATAAGTTATTTCGAAATATAGCTTCTTGTCGCAACTGTAAAGAAGACCTGATGTAGATTCCGATGAAACAGAATTTTTAGGACCGCTAATAGGAATCATTAATTTTGTTTCGTGATCTGTTGCTATGAAGAATTCTTAAGAGAAAAATTACTCTAACAGTAGACGCATTAATTCTTGTTATAGGAAGAAGATATTTTCTCGTATGTTACATGTATCTCAACATTTAGAACAAATATCGTAAGCGCAGGAACGTGCTTTAGAGCAACTATGCAGCAGTAAAATATGGTTACAAGTACTGTCAATTCGAGTGTATTTCAATATGATTAAGGTGTTGCGAGAAAGCTCCGTAGAAGTAGCAAGGGAAATTCAGTAGTTTATATAATACATATTTAAACGTAGGATAACGAAGATATACCTTACATCCTAATAAATATCAAGTTTTACATAATCAACGCGTGTATCATTTGATTATAAACTACTATGAACATGTTTAACAAATTTAAAGAGTTAAATCATAATCATTGGCAATCCTAACAAATCAATTATACACAATCTGCACCAAGAAACAATTTTATTTCACCCTAACATTCCCAAATCGTAACTCTCAAAACTTTCCTAACAATCCCAACTGGTCGCGTTCTAAAAGGACGTTTATCACTGGGAAACACGAGATCACACGTAAATCAGACGTACTACACGGAACCCCAGGCGAAACACTTTTCCCAATAGTAGTCTCCTTGCGTTGTGGTCGTAACGGTGTGCATTTATGGCGTGGAAGAGCAGTTCGAAGCGGATGACCGATGAAACTGATGACGGGCGGAAGGTAGCGCAGAACCGGCTGCTGGTTTGGCTAAGCCGTAGATGCATAAATGCACAGTCGAGCGAACACAACGTTGGTTCGGCTTGGTGGCGTAGTTTGTCGGGATGTCGTGCAGAAGCAGGGTCCAGTTGCACGCGGAAATGTAGGTTCGTCCTGTTTCAGCCTTCAGGCTACTACCTATATCCCTCCTTTACCATCCCTCTACGCGCGTCTCTGTCCCTTTTCCATGGAGGAATTCCTCTGTTCCGACCATCCCATTCGCGAATCGTGGTTTCATACGCTAATGTGCCGGAACCCGTTGCTTTATCAGATTATGACAGATTGAATGACTCTAACGAATCATTCAAGTTCGTTATTGGTTTTCATTCCCTCGTGTCAGAGAAATGTGATTGATTAACCCTTTTGTTGCTACGAGCGACTACAATTGCCCTTCGTAAAATGCCACTGACATACTACGGGCGACTACAATCGCTCTGCGTAAGATGCCACTGACGTATTACTATATGGGGGCTATAGACGTTCTGTGTAAAATGCCGCGTATTATACATCCTCTAGCCTTTTATTAACAATAAAATGGTGTGACAAGAGGGCGAGGTATATGTTGTTTTCTTTCCACAATGAAGAATTTGTTGACACGAAACGTCATTATCGCACACAAAAAATGATGAAAAAACCGAAGTGTGTTGTCGATTATAATCGATTGATGGGAACTGTGGAGCTAATCGCGATACCAGTGTCAGATTTGATGTTAGTCTATGTGTAACATCATGTTTCGAAAAATACCACACGCAGTACCATTATTAAAAGCTATTAGTATCATATTATTATATTCTGTAATTTGTTTGTTTCCACATTGTAACTAAAAGTAACTGTGTTAAGAAGTTATAAATACTCTGTTTTGAGGAATTTTTCTTCGAAAATCACTGTTAGAGCAGCTCGGTTTGCAGCGAGACATAACCGCAGCCGCTGACGATCTTCCTCGCGCACCGTGCACTGTTTTGGCCCGTAGCGAAAGGGTTAAGAGCTAAATATCTGGGAATTTTAGATGCTTAAATCTATGTTTGCTGAAATGTAATTAAATCTTGAGAAGCTGTGCTATTACAAGTGAGGAAGTATTCGATTCTTTGTGGTGAAAATCGATATAGGATTTGAATTAATTTTGATTTGAATTGATTCTCTTTGTGGATCACTGATCGTGCAGATCATCTTGTCTTGATATCGACTGTAAGATTAATTACTGTAAAGTCAATCTCTTTTCAAGGCTCGTTCAATGTTTCTTTGTTTGTTTTTTTTCTTTTTTTTTTTCTTATAGTAATCTTCGAATTCTTCTATCTTGTAATAATATTCAACGTTGTCGAGCGTTGATCCGTAGAAGAAACGTGTATTATGTTATACGTATTATGTATAACGTTGAAGTTTCTCAAGATACATATTCTACACCACATATTTAGAGAAAAGAAAGTTTCACGTTATGTTTTATTCAGCCAAGAATGTCTTTAGCGTTTTGTTGGATGGGAAAATATACAGTATTATGCATACTTGTGTAAAAGTATGAAAGATTTCTTTTGAAAGATTTCAGTGCATAAAGCATTTTAAGAGATATTCTCCTCCTGTATATTTTCAACTACATACTTTACATTGATATGTATAATTTTCGTTAAAACTTTAACCTACACAAAACTTGAAAATATTGAATACTTACGTAGGCTTAAAGACTATAATCACATTTCACACTTGAAAATCAACAAACAGTTAATTGTATATCTTGCTAATCGTAAAACTTGTGTAGTTCTTTACCTCTGCCATGTAAATGTAGTTTGTAAAGGATTTCAGCCGTAATATAATGACGCGTGCTCGTGTTTCCGAATAAAACTCACTGCCCTTTATTACAAATCGGTCAATTGCTTTTAGCATAGAGCGAAGGCAATTTTGATCACGCAATTTGATACACATATACGTACATAAAAGTAATTAAATCGTTTACGCGGATCATCGTTGAAGAGAAGATCAATCGAGATGCGATCGTAATTTTCTATGCAACAAATGCCTGTTTAATGGAAAATATTTTTTGGCAAAGTAAACAGATGATCTTGTCAACTAGTCCAATGAATGGTAATCGTTGTAGTAATTGTTGCGATCAAACAGCATAGCCACAAATAGCGTTTGTCCCTCCTATTTTGTAGCAAGTTAATTACGAGAGCAGAGTCTATTATTCCGGCGCAATGTCAACTCATAGCTGTGTTATTGGACGTACATTTAATACCTAAATTCTTCTGTGACCACGTCGCTGTTAGCTCTTGTCCTTTGTCACAACTGCAATTTCATTGAGCACAATTGTTGATGTAAACGGTGGCCACAGCTATTCGAAAACGCGTCTCTTCCAAGATTAAATTATTCGCTGTGTTGAAGATCCATTGCATAACAGGACGGCGTTTGTATCGGTTGTAATTTTAGGTTTGGGAGTTGGATTTTATACTGAATAATAATAGCCTATTATAATAGCATTACGCGACTCCATTGTCAAATTGACGTCGAGGAAAGAATTATTGGAATTTACTACAAAATTTTTATTTAATAGCATTTAAAGTTTTAAGATTCATGAACTCTTTTATCGAGATTTTCAATATTTTTATAAATACGATTATATTTGTCCGATTATACCATCAATTGCGTTTGTATTTTCAACTATACTTTACGTTCAACGTTTTTCTATAAAGTTTAGTATCTCGCGATAAAATATATAGTGACACGATTTCATTTAAAAATGTGTTAAATGATGGAAGAAGAATCGTATAATGTAACATAGGCAATAAAGTTCCCTTCTACTTAAACGGTGAGTACAGTTAACAACAAAACTTGGCCTCTTCACTACGCGCTTATCATAATATATATCGATTACGGTAAGAACGTAGCACAAAAAGAGCGGCCAGTTGCTAAACCGCGAATTCAGCAGAAAACAAAAGAGCACGATTGGCGAAGGAACGCGGAGCAACTCAAACGGTCACGATTGTTGCAAGTAGTAACAGACGCCGCGAGTCAGCCAAACATTTTAACGATCCCTATAATCCGCTGACTTTACAACTCGCCTCGGCTGCGATCCACTCGGCTGGTTGACTGAGACTTATACAACAGAGCATCCACATGCTTCTCCGCTGCTTTAAAGCATGAAAGTATAACAACACAATAAACCTGTCTCGTACTCCACCCACACCGTTCTCGACTCGTTACCTACTTTCGCTCGTCTTCTCCGCGTAATAAGCCTTCAACATTGCACGTTTTCTACCAACTATGCTTCGCCTTCAGCCAACCTCTTCTGTGCTGCTCACCCCGCACATGCGCTACGAAGCCAGAGCTTCTGCCTTGATCGGTGCATAAACAGGTTTGCCAAAAGTTTATCATGGATTAGTCTCCGGCATTGTACTCCGTTTTGGTGGTAAGGAACAAGCCATGGAGAAGACGAGGATAAGCATCGCCGGTAGGCGAGTACACAGGTGGAACCAGCAACGGAGGAAGGTGACTCGAGTACACCGAGGGTGTCTACCTACTCGGCTACACACTCATCCTCTCTTCTCCACAGCCGAGCTACTGCACGTTCGAGCGAGTTCAACGAGGCAACTGCTTATGGCATCATAACCAAGCTTACGAAATGCTCGTCGTTGTCGTTGTCGTCGACGTCGCAATGGCGACGTCGCACCCATTTCACGTCGAGCCAGAGTCTGGAGCCAACGCTGGAGCTTGCCTCGAGGTCTGTTAGACCTGGTTGAAGCCGCTTGATTCCACTCTAGAGTGGGGCGCGCTTCCGCGGGTCATCCGACCGTACACCGCGAGCGGAATGAAGACGTTTACGTGGGTAAACCTCGACGCCTTCAACGAATTTTCTACGAGGATACAAGCACGCCGTTAGTTGAACACACGACGGCACCACCGCGGTATCTTCGTGTGCTCCATCGCGTCGCGAACTGTCTGCTGCAGCAACCGAGGACTCCCGTGATTTTAAAGCTTGGTAATGTGAAAACCGGTCGTAGTAGAGGGGTGGCGAGTGAAACTGTTTGCCGAGTGGGGTGTAACGTGCCGGAAGTCGTTTACGGGAGAAACGATACCTGCTGGCAGCAGTTCTGCCAACTTTGTTTAACGCGATACCAGTCGGCACGTATTTTTGTTGAATTTTATGATATGCGTGGTATGCCTTACACGAAAAATTAAAAATCATCAGATTTCAAAAAGCAGAACTCAGTTCGTGTAAAGTACATATATACGAGAACACGTTCCTAGGAGAAAATTGAATCGAATAAAATTGGATTTTTAATTCGTTTCTCTAGTTCATCGTAATTAAGTAACATTTAAAAAAGTTTGTTACATATGTTAATTAAAGATAAGTAACTAAAGAGTTTCATATGTAAGAGATGTAATTTCGTAGGAGATTAATTTTTTCAACGTAGCCGGCCCACTCTTTAATCGATAAACAACTGTATATACTAAATAATAAATTTTACATAATGTACAAATACTCCAGGCGAATGATGTTTTACGAAGCTTTAAATGGAAACGATTTGAATAAAACGTATATTTCTTCTTTTCATTAAATAAGCGCAGCACAACTTATAACGAAGGAAATTAAGATAACAGAAGGAAATGAAATATCATTTTTCTTCGCAATTCTTAAAGAATGTTTCTAAAGAATTTTTCCAAAGAAATGAGCGAGAGCGAAGAAAAAATAGTTTCTCATATTTTCGAGATAGATTCCGAGTTTAATTTCGATCAACATTATTGCTAGAAAAATAATTGTTCTACGAAGAAGTATTCGTGGTCCTTTTTCCAAGTCCCGGATTCTCGAGACAACGTAACCAGCGAAAACCGCTAGAGGATTTGCCAACTCCGGTGTGTACTGCCCCGTGAAAGTTTTCTCATGTTGAATTCAGAAAGCTATTCTTCCGGAAAACGAATACCAGTTAGATACTCTCTTCCAGATTTAATTCAACAACTTCGTCTCTCTGACTTTCTGAAAATGTAATGTCGGCGTTTAATAAAATACGAGTAAAATGCAATTACTGTGAGATATGGCGACACGAACGCAAGTTCGCAACGCAAGAATATCTTTTGTACCTTTAATTACTTAATAATGAAATTTCGAATTTCAGCAATTCTAATTCTATGAGTCCAACCCTTTTATTACACACATGCATACAGTATGATTTTAGTAATTATGCTTGGCTTTATATGCGTTTCAAATTAAAGAAATTCATGCAAAAAAATTTTACTCATCAGGATCTATCATTCTGTAATGTGAATTTTAAATTTTCGACGTTTCGATCTTAAATTACACGTAATTATCAAAAATTATCGGTGAAAGCTGGAACTACATAGTTTTTGTACCGAGCGATGGAAAAATAATATTTTACACGTCGTTCGTTCAAAATTCCTCCTAGTTTTATATCTGATCTCTCAATAATATCTTCAAATTTTACGACAGTAAAATGATTCAAACCCTGGTATCTTGATAAGCCCATGAGATCTCAAATTTGGAAGCAAACGATCTATCAATTTTATTGAACTATTTTATTGAAAACCGAATCGATTTGAGTAGAATCAGTAGGAAAAGGTAGTTGGAAAGTTGAAGGAATTATCTGCACCATTTTAAAACACGTAGAATAATAATGCAAACGTCGTTACTGTAACAGAATAAATTCAGCAAGGGTGGAGGGAGAGGCACAGCTACCGAGGACGAAACGAAGCGTATTCGTTGAATGTTCGATAAAGCAGGGAACGTTGACGATATATTATTCAAAGGACCTTTATCTTCGAAAGTAGATTCTATCGTGCTCCTTATTTCGGACTTGAGTTCTTGCCTCTATTTACGGCCACTTAGATCGAATGGATCCCACGGTACAGGCTCAATTAAACGAGTGATAGGGCTGTAAAAAATTTGCTGCTTCGCGAAATCTTTTTTCATGTACACGTCCTTCCTTTCATTTTCTTTTATAGTCGATGTGTCGTGGATTTCTTATCACAAAGGTGGGGCCATCATTTCGACGTAGAAAACTCGCAGGCAGCGCAATGACAAGAAAGCATACGAAGTTTTATTCGAGTGCACACGATGACATATAAAAGTTTTCTCATGTAGCAGTCAGAGAGTTGTTCTGGCGAATATGCGAACGTGATCGTATTCTGCGTCTGAATTTAATACACTTCTGCGTTATTTATACGCTTATCTGCAGACTGCAAAAACAATATATTTCAATAATAAAAATTTCATAGATTAAATACGATTGTTTCCGAGGGGTATCTTTTTATTTTTCCAATTATGATATCTATTTAGCTTGGATAGTTTTATCGTCGTTGAGAATTCACATTCGTGCAAATAACAAAATGCTTCGCGTCGCGTTCTGTAAAATTCCTTAATATGCGTTTCTAGTTCATTTGTCTACATGCTAATTATATGTTACGTTATATAAAATAGAAAATCGTTGTATAAGACATGTAATAGAATGACACATTGTTAGCCGGCTAGTTTGCTCTCAATTGTCAAATATTGGATCTTGTCATTGAACGAAGTGCATTTACGTACAGAAGTTCTACGAATTTATACACGAAGACGAACAAGACATTTGCATGAGAGAAAATGTCCGCGTAGTATCTAAAGTGGTGTACAGTCTTGGATAAAATTTCCGTTCAAACGCTTATACTTATCATTTATTGTTACAAAAAAGAAAAAAACAATCCTATTTTATTCACAATACAAATATTCTTTTTTCAATGAACATGTATCTTCAAAATATTCATTTTATATACGACGATATATACGATGTTTTAAAATTTCATTTATAGGAAATGTTAAGTTTCGTCTCCTTCAAAAATTACGTTCCATCGTTTCTCCCGTTGTTTTTCTACAACTTGATATTAAATAGAACAGTTAGGTGAAAATTACGACGAAGTGGAGTCTTATTTACGACCGCCGCGTCGCGTTGCGTCGTGGAAGCATACAATATTCGCTCTCTTCGTATTTCGGACTGTACATCGAGGCTCTCTAGGCGCAAGCTCAGGCTTGGCATGAGATTGGACCACATTGCACAGCTGCAAAGTACCGCATTTTCTAAATCCCATGGGTCGAAAGGCGCAAAATTCTTCCTGACGAAGTAGTAGAGAAGAATATACAGGTGCTGAGAGTTATCTTAAATGACTAAGAAGAACCACGAAACACTCTCACGAATGGAAAGCATTGTAGCGGCGCGACAATTTTTCTTAACTGGAACAGCATAATTCATTTCGTTGTTGATTCAACGTTGAACGAAACTTATATATAATATTCTAATGACAAAGATATAAATTATAAGCAATGCTATTTACCGCATATATCGGTATCGCATGTAGGCGGTACATTCATTTTCTAAATACGATTGTTTATATTAAGGTTAGAAGCCTTTTTATCAATCGAGAAAAATCTTCCTAATCTGACTTATGGTGCAGAAATTGAAGAATCCAAAGACGAAGAGCTAATCAATTAACAAAGTAGTTCCACCAGATTTCACACGTACAGACGTTGGTTATAGTATTATATATTCGCTGTTAGTTTAAACTCGTCATAATGTTTCATCCTGTATTGCCGTGATGATTATAAAGAGTGAAATCATTGCAGTACAATATACCAGTAATCTTGTAATTAAAATATATTTTGTCAGAGATAAGGGTCCGAATACTTTCGAACAGTAGTGCGTATTGCAATTTTTGTCTCAAATAATAATTAACTTAATATTTTTATCATTCATCTCTTACTCTTTTCTTTCGTGAATATTTTATTTTCAATACTAATACTGATTATTTAATCCTTCATTCAGAATCTGAAGCATTATTTCAATTTTTATTTAGTGCATCCCAACAGTGAAAAATATTACTTTGTGATACGAGAGTACAAGGTTGAAAGTGGGAGATCGTAACGTGTAAAATGTCGAACACGTAAAATATGAGGATGATATGCCGGACCAAGGTACTTCACGGTTATGTAAGATTTCCTGCTAGATGCAAACCTCAGCAGTATCGGGAGACATCACGTGTCGGCAAACGTGAAAGCAATTTTCTATAGATGGCTCGCTACTTTGCCCTGATAATAATGAAATAGTTTTTAAAAATAGAGTAGTTTAGTTACAAGTATTGTTAATAAAATATTAGTTCCAAGTTGAAACCAAAATTGCAACTATAATTGTACTAAATGTATGATACGTATAATACATGTTAGCGTTCCTTCGTGTCGATATAATGCAGATAGCCCGTCGCTATTTAATTTTACCGATAATTTATGACTGGTCCGAGGGCTCAATAAGCCGCAGACTCGAATTTGCCGAGCTATAAGATGTCGATAACACGACTATTCAGAGGATACGTGAAACAGTTTGACGAAAAATAAATTGATAGAGAGATAGATAGACTGATGGCAGGCGATTCGACGTTGAGATTTTGTTTAAAGGATCTAGCAACAGTTTTGATGCTAACATATATAGTTGTAATATAATACAAGATTCCTCTTGTTTCTGTTCTGTTTACGGCTTGTGGAAAATTTTCCGAAAGAGAAGATCGGCTTGTTGCTTCGAAAGCTGGTCAGGGAATGTTTGAAGGAGTTTCCGTGGAATTCTGTAGAGTGAGAAAAAATAGAAGAGGTTAAAAGACTGACGTTGCCGGGGGTGTCTCTGGTCGCCGTCTCGTCTAGGGGTTGTAACAGGTACATCAGGCTCGAGGCCGTTTGTTCTTAAACAATGGTTGTAAAAGTGACCCTCGTTGAGCAGCGGCTCGACATGGCACAACACGCGGTTTCCAGATTCAAAGAAGGACCAGAATACAACCGTAACATGAATTATAATTCATTAATCGTATATTGCTGGAAATAAAAAGTCCAATCAGAAAAAGATATGTAATATATTCAATTACGTATGTCGTTTATATAAAATACGCAAAACCTACGCAACTACTCGTAATACGCAATCTACTCAAAATACGCAAAACTTGTATAAAAATCCGCAATCTATTAATAATAAATGAACGAATAATGCTCCTGCCTGTAGAGATATTACCTGGTAGTGGTATTTTTTGACACTCTTTTTTTCGAGCATTCGCTTGAAAAACTCTATCATAGAATTTTCTGTTCGTTGTACTCACTATGTTTTGTTTTCACAATATACTGGCCGCACTCAATAATTCTCTGATCCCTACATATAAAAAAATACGGGTTAGGATTTTATTCTCTACGAGCCTCCACCACACTCAATATTTAAGAAATATTTGTATATCGACGCTTAATCCAGTCTCATATTAACAATAATTTAAAAAATTTTTTAAAATATGTAAATTATTTATGTTTTCATGTATTTACATTTTATATTTTTCTATATTTATACTCGCATTGAAACATGGTACATCGAGATATAAATAAATATCTATCGAAATAAAAACTTCGGTGTATACAAATGCTTGAAAACTGAAAAGAGGAAATTTCATATACCTTCTATGTTTTCTTTTGTATGTTTTTACTATAATACGATTAAATAAAATCTCGAAATTTTTAAATATAAAAATATCTCCGAAATTCAAAAGAACTATATATTGCATATTAAACGAATAAAAACCCTTTTCATTTAAGGAAATATAACATCACTTCAAATCGAACATCTCCGTCTTACCAATCAATCTTACCAATCAAACGTGCATTATATCTGTTTCTTACTGCAGAGAAACCAAGATTCGGTTGAAATTTACACGTTTGATTTTTCTGAAAACACTGGAGCAAAGGAGCGATTCAGAGATCAACAATTCTATGCAATTCCTCTAATGATTTGGCTCGTAGAATTTCCAGCACGTCGATTCGCGGAGGGCAATAAACTTTCGAGTACCACTTACGTCTAAGAAGTTTCGGTAGCTTGCGCTAAATTAATTATGTTACGCGTACGATCCCCTACGTAGTATATCACGTCAAGCATTATAGACGCGCAACAAGCTAGTGGTAGCGTAACATCACCAAGTATCCCATAGATCGACACAGTTAATGCTACCACTTGCGACAGCTTTCTCAAGGATCAACGAATCGGCTGTTAATTATCGCAGCAATGTAAACGTTTGCCTCCATTTAATTATGGATCTCGAGAAATTACGCTAATCGATCGCTCGAACGTATAAACGAACGTGTTACGCATTTACGCTGGATCCGTGGAAGGATCCGTGAGAAAGATCCGTAGAAAGAAAATCGGCTTGCGGCTTGTTTTAAACGACGCTCGGTACGAGAGGTCCTATTTATCAATTGTAATAATATTTCACAAAGGATTCAACGAAATTTCGTATAAGCGAAGAAAAAACTTTTCTCGTTATTTCGCCGAGCGTATTTCAGTCGGTTAAAGGGTGGAATTTTATTCTAAACGCAAACCATCAGCTTCTTGGTTCCGCTTCTTCGCGGGATTAAATAGGGAGGATTAATTAAAGGTGAAATTCATCGGCGTTGAACGTATCGCGGCGCGGGTGCGTAATAAACGTTCGCCTAGAAAAGAAAAGGGGGAAGAAACGCGGATAAGAGCGGGCAAAGAGAGGCGATGGGTTTCCGCTGCGGTTGATTTATGAACGAAAATAATGATGCACGCTCGAACGGTTTCGTAGGTTAATCAACAAATGATTTTCTCTCTGTCTCTCGGTTTTTCCGTGAAGCACACGGTACCGTTGGGAGGAGAAACACGAGACGCTCCAGTGGTTCGCGAGAAACGAGCAGTAGAAAGGGCCGCAAGGATAATAGGGTCCCGAGTACAATAACGTGTGATCAAAGGGAGAGTGTCTAGTTATCCGAGTGCAACGGCACAAAACACACGGAGAATCGCAAATCGATAGAGGTAAAATCGTGTTGGCGAGGGTGCAATGCGGCAATGGCTCACCCCCTCCACCACCCTTCTCTCCTACTCTCTCTATCTCCTTCTATCTGTCTCGATATCTGCACCCTATCTTTTTCTTCATCTCTTCTTTTCCATTCTCACACCGTCACACCGTCTTCCTCTCACCCTATCATTCAATCCATCTTCTTTTTTCTTATTTCTCTCAGCATATCTTCGCACGTTTTCCAGCTTTTCCTTTCTAACCGGTTTTCTCTTCGTGTATATACTTCTCTGTTCTTCCTCTCCTTTTCCTCTTCTTTTATGCAAAGTTCTTCCGTTTCTTTTGTAGGTGCAGGCTACTCGACGCTCTTCATTTTCCTTCTCTTTTTTTCTACCACGGTTTGTCGTGTTTTGCGATGGTAGAAATAAAATCAGCAGGCATCCCCTTATCAAAACACCGGCCCCGTCGCAGACCGCAAGAGACTAGTTAGTGTTCACGGAGAGATTCTTCCTTTCTCTGTCTCTTCGCTATTTCTCTGTCGATTCTGTAGTCGAAATATTTCGGTTTAATCAGAAATTTTGATAGAGCCACTTCCTAGCCATATTGAATTGCCACGATTATTTCGAGCGCCGTAATGAACGTAGATTTGACAACGAAGGCAGATTGATAGTGTGAATTCTTCCTTCAGGTCGATTTTGAACGTTCAATGGAGTTAATATTTTGACTACTTTAAACCTGTTGCTTAAATACTATATATTTGTGATATGATAAATGTTTTTATGAAATTTGTTTGAAAGAAATATCTAGAACACTTCAAATATTAATACCGGAATCATAATCGATACATCAGATTCATTAATTTTAGTTCTTTGTATCTCCTTTTGTTTTAGCAATTTCACAGACGAAAAGCATAAGGAATAGAACAATATGTCGTATCATATGCTGTATCCTCACCTAACTGGTACAAAATAGTTTAGCTCTTTTTAGTTCAGACTACATACGTTGCTTCATTTTCACTAATCCACTTGCTTACTTGCAGTCGTATTTCTCAATTTCCTGCTATTCGTAAACGTTACTACTTAACAACTAACAAGATATTCAGCCAACGCAAAACATATACAATTACTATTATTTATGACTTACAATTGTCTACTATTCATACCATACTACCCATACTATCAGTGCTACTCGCACTATTCAAACTTACTACTATTCGTAACAAAAACCAACATATAGTCAGACTTCACACAGAAGAACTTCGTCGATAATTAAATCAACAAAAGATATAAAAACTACTCGATTACCGAGATCCTTTAAAGATTGGTAAAATGTTTCATATTGCTATTTGCTTCTCTATAGTTTGAATAGTCGGAAAGCTCAATCTATTCACTTGGATTTGACTGAGAGCGATCGATGCAGCCATTCGCGAAGGTGGAAACCAGAAGGAGGCTTCCTCCACAAGCTGTGAGACACGTCCTTGGCGTGGCGGCGAAGACAATGGGATATTAGATTGTAACCAACGACGTGATTTGCCACAGGGGAAGGATTTTGGCTAGCCATTTCGCGTAATTACTGTGGTATCTGAGAGACGTTTAATCCCGTTTACAAAGCATTACCAGTTAATGGATATGTCGGGTCACAGACTCGCGGTGCAATAACGGTGTTCAAAGTCGGGCTACTCGATACTGGCCACGGGGATTCATTGAAATTGAATATACTTCCTTTTGCTAGTGCCACCTAACTGTAGCGAAAAGAGCCTGGATTTGTTTGAAAGCGGTAAACATGGTGGCTAGGTGTAAATACGTGTGCCGGCTGAATTTCAAGAGCGAAGTACAGTCAACTGTGAAACGGAGTTTTAGTCACGGTTTACGGAAATTGTTGCGGTTTCCATTGTTCCTGAACTCTTCTTACTTCAATTGCTAATGTCTTAATGCGTTGAACGGTTGTTAAGTTACAAGTTGTACTTTGAATTAATCGATAACGATGCGCAAAACTTTGGCAATTTTGTGTTCTCTTACATTTACGATATACTATGTTTATAGTTTATTTCTTTTATCTTAATTTCAATGACGACAAATGTTTCATTAATCCGAGCTCTATTTTCACCATGCATTTATTACCACGTAAAAATCTACAGACATATTCTTATTCGTTTCTTTTATATTATACCTCCTATAATATTTCCTATAATACTTTTATCCTAATTTGAACACCACCAAATTTTCCAAGATCCAAATATCTCTATCTTCGACACAAATACATTACTTTCATTATTCTCTTACGATCTCCATCTTGCAATAATTTGACGATGGTTTGAGTTACACGGATCAGTTTCCCATGGGGTTTAATAGGATCAGCCGTGAAATCCTTAACAAGATTCGAGATGCAGGGAGGGAACTCACCTAATGGTTGTTCACGATCACCGTCGTCGTCTAGATCATCGCCTTAGGTCCGTCATTTGCGGACGCTGTAGAAACTTGGTCTCATAAAATCAAACGGTCAAACTTGGTCGTCCGAGGTAGCACGAGATCAGCCCCAGTGCCGTATAAAATAGCGTAATGCCCGAGGTACGTCGATCGGAATCAGGTGCAGCCAATTTGGCCGCCGTCCAAAACCCTTGGCATGTAAATCCAGTTTGGAGGCATCAATGCTGATGGTACCGACCGGAGATCGAGCGGAATAGCATGCTCTCGACGGTCAGGGCCGATCAGCCGTGCTACACAGACTTGTTTTTCGTTCGTTCCACGTACAACACCCAATCGAACCTTGAAAAATTTCTTGTTGCACCCGATGATTCGGCCAGTTGCATTAAAATTTTCGCGATCCAACGGTAACGACATGGTTTCACTATCGATTTAACTATTATGTACTTGAACTGGGGTGATCGCCCAAGTAACTGCAATTGCGTGTACTCGCTTCTGTTTCAAATCGAAGCATATGGAATTAAGAAAGCGTAAGAAATGAAAAGTATACGTGTACTAAATTTATTGTAACAGTATAACTGAACTTTCTCTAACTTGAACGTAAATATAGCGTTATTAGATCGGTGCGTATGAAACGTCGTTTATTGAAATAAAATTTTAACTTTTCTTTCAAGACATCATGCACAGCACATTCCTAAAGAAACCACTTGCATCCACAATAATCGAAATACATTAAAAATGTAAACTTACGACAAAGAATGTTTTCAATCAATTTCGCCAGTTTCATTCACTGAATGCTTTCGCTCATCCTGAAGAAAATTTCTACAGATGTCTCGTACGTCACATGCTTGACTTCAGAATGCAGAATCCAAGCTAATCCGAAGTATTCTACTGAACGCATCAATGACAGCGTAAGAAAACGTCGGACTCGAGGGATTATCATCTGCTGTAGATGGAAATCAGAGCAGCAGGTACAGGAGAACCTGCGGATTGTTCGTAGTTGAGTGGCACGGTAATGGTATCGAAAGCAAGCCTCAAACCACATCGAGGCTCGATTTTATTTCCCTCTTGCTTTCCCATCGCATTTTCCACGAACTTTGTTGCGTGCAATTTTCTCAGTCTTATGTAACTTTCTTGTCGCTCTTTAGAGCTCCTCACTGGCCTCCGCCGGCGTTCTCACGCGAAAGTTCCGTGCCACGACAAACGGTTTCCTTTTATTAATGTTCAGTGCCGACGAATACGTCAGACGTTCCTTTATTTTCCGGTCCGCGTCTGAGGCGAATTTCCATATCGAAGCATTAACGACGGAAGTGCAAGCTGCTCAACGGCGATAAAAGTAAACGTCTCGAGGAAAGTACCGTGCGAACTTCACAGGCGACGAGCACGCGATCTCTCTGCCATGACCCCGCCTGTGTATGATGAAGCAACGTGCTTGTTGCTTCCCTTGTGTGCGCCCTTTGTCGATGATTCACGAACGTATGACGTTTCCAAAGAACGAACTCACTTGTGCAACACAAATTCAACATACACTCGTTTCAACGAGCATACGCTTTTGTGCGAGTCTTGAACAATCGGAAAAAGCGTAGCGTAGGGAGTACAAGACTTGAAGCAAATCCGCGACGAATTTTAGGTGAAATTTTCACTCGAAATCTGGCAATTTTTGGCTTGCGACGTGATTATAATCTCGCGAGGATGATCAAATCGTTTCTTCGTATAGTGGCTTTTAGATGTAAATATATATGTTTGTACCGATTTGTCTAAAAACTGTATAGTGGAATTTGAGAAAATTCGTAAGCCGATGTATTTTTATGGTACCAGCATTTTATTGAATTTTCTTTCAATGATTTTTTCATCATTTGTTAAACGCTAGTACCGTGCTACTTTTGCAGCCTTTTATCTTACTCTCGCACCTTTAATCAGTGTCAAAACGCTGAATTACTCGCAGCACGACGACCGAGCCTCCCCTTTCCCATGTAGGTATTCTCATCAAGCGTGCCAACCCTCGCACGATGGCACTTACATACGTGTCAGCAGCTAGCTCGACCGGTCGGAGGAAACTCGGTGCAAACTATATCGCGGCACTGAATAGCTCCGAGCTGAAGCGACCCTTGCACGAAACCGCGGCATCGGCCTCGGTGTTTATTAACCCCGGCCTACGCGATGCAGCTTCTGCTTTGGTCACGACTCTCTTTGTCGAATCTGTACCAACTGCGTGACAACGCACCTGAGGACCTCTAGAGTGTGAGATTCTTGACCTAATTCTTTGGCCAGTTTGAAGAAGATTGAAGTATAAAAAGATTTTTTATAAATAATAAATTATAAAAAAACTGAAACAACTCAGGATACAATATAACATTATTTTGTTAAAAAATTTCTTATCGAACTTTTTTTTTTTAGTGAAAACACATTTCTCAAATTATATCGCATTTGCAGCATTCGTTTATTCCAGCGTATTTTAAAAAGATTTATGAAGTACTCGTCACTTTAATAAGGTCGCAAACATGATTTCAACGAACGCTCCGATAAATAATTAAAGCCTTAATTATTTGATCGAAGTAAATACGAATCAACTAACGCAGAATGTCTAACTATATCTTGCAGCTCGTTTTCTATTTTGCTGATTTGTCTACCGAGAACTATTCTCGATCAGCAAACTTTTACCCAAGCAACGTCAACTCTTCTCCACTCGACTGGGCGCAAAACTTTCTTCAAACTTCCGAATCCGCCGTTTAACCTAAAGATTCCAGGAACGTCTCTGCAGGAAATTCTCAAAAATTTTAACTGTATCTCTTCTACTAAAGAGTGTCTAAAATCGTGGCAATTGTTTGCGGAATAAGGTAAAAATGTCCAAACATTTTCACCGCTGAAAATAACAAACCCTAATCCCTCCCCAGACAGGATGTCGCTTGTATTTAGTAACGGGTACACCAACCACGGAAACCAAAATCTTCCAGCACGAAAATGTCCATAGCCAGCGATCGTGTCGCATATCCAAGCCACCAGAATTTCCGACAGCGTTGTCGTGCACACGTAGCCAAAGCCAGGCATCGACAAAAGTTGCCTTGCATTGAGCATTCATTGAAGCTGTTGCGGTCCGTGGGATCGCGGCCGTGCACAGAACTTCGTGTGTACGTACTTATCAGCACGTCCGTGACATACCTTTCTCCGTACTTACACGCCGCGACAACGTTTCCATGGAACTTTAAACACGCAGCCAGCCACGTACGGACAGAATGGTCCGAGATTAGAAGCGGCTCGTTATTGCGAATTGCCACATAGTTGAAATTGTACGAACCTCTGGAATTAGAGCATATTCGTATACATATGTATATAGGTTACGCCAAACTGTCCGTCAAAATTTGATTGGTTATTAAAATATATAAAGGAGAAAAAAGAAAAGAATTTGATAGATATAAATAGATCTGAATAACAAAGTATTTTTCTTTTATCTTGCTTTATTTTGCTACTTTGTTGAATTTCATGTAACCTAGAATTTGCTAATATCCAGGCTAAAATGTGAAACGCATGTTACACAGCAATGAATACAGAAGTAAGTAAGTAGTTACATTGTTGGAATTTTGTAAAAAAAAAAAAAAGAATTTTTAAGCTACAGTGGCAAGAATATAAGTAGGGAAACGTCCATTTGTAAATTGTGCTAAATTTATTATGGAAAGCGTTACTTTTATTCGCTTTGCAGAACATAAGATTTAAAAATTCATATCTCGTATTTTAAAATATTTTTGAATAACCCTTCGCGTTTTGAGTAATAATTATAAATTTGTTGAATTTTGTACAAGGACCGTCCCTATTTCTGTAATCGTCACTACAGCTTGTAATTAATAAATTTGCTCCTCTATATGCAACGTCTATCTCATATCTAAAACATCGAACATTATTTTTAATTCTTCTTTCTATTAAAATAAGAAATCTACCTATTAAAAAAATTAGATATTGAAAGATTGTGAAAATTATCTCTGCTTTCCTGAATTTTGTAGTTTCCTTTATTTTCTTATGTTTCTGCAGTCATCGATTATTACACGTAATATTATTAGATTATTCGTAAAAATTAACAAATTTCGGTTACAACCACGTCCATTACACAAACGTGATGGGTTAGTCGGAGTTTCTCTTGCATTTCAATCGCTCTGCGTTTATTGCCATGGAATGCACGTTTACTCGTTTTCCAGTTATTAAACTCCTTTTACTTAGCAGCTTATCGGAATAGTGCTTTCGATAGGCAACAGTCGCTGATAATGGGCCGCATCCAGTCGATTAAACTCTGATACTAGCTGGAAACTGCTTTTTATGCATTGTGTATACTACGGGCTCTTTGAACAGGATAATCGTGTTTAAGATTACTCGACCATCTACAAACGTATTTTTTTAGTTATCTCTTAATGATGTATGATCCTTATGTCATAGTATCGGTATTGGACATCATCAAACGAATCAAATTTTTAATTTGATCAATTGATAAATACCTACGATTAGAAGAAAATAATTTTAAAAAAATCCGGATACTTTAATATTTATATGGGATGCGAATAGTCACAAGACCTTTCAACAAAGAACGAAGACGAAATTAGATCATTCAGTTTAATGAACATCGGAAACGTCCTTCCGGTTCTGTACGGCTTAAATTAAGCTCTCCGAGTTCATTCGATGGCTTCGGTCAAGTGACTTGAATTCAGGCGGTTTAAAATTATATTCATAAATACATTTAAAATCATACATGTAACGTCATGACATTTGATTGCAAATCAAGAACTCTGACACGTTGAATTTAAATAAATTAAGACGATTGTAATTGAAAATGTATACCTAAACTCGACTTGTTTTAGGAAACTAATATACGCGCCAGTCAGAAACTATATTGATCAACCCTACAGACCCTAATGTTTGAGTTTTGTATGCATTTGAATATTACTAGAATATATTGCATATTGATATGATTCTAATGTTGTAATTCTACCATATTATTTATTTTGAAATAAAAGGAGAATATTTGTTTATTACTATTGTTATTACAAATTACATTTTATCACTATATTTCGTTACTAGAGTGAGTAGTAAAAAGGTTTAACTCAAAATGAAAAATGATTAAACTATTGGAAGAAATAATATGACTTGAGATACGTCGTTTTCCATCAATAATAACAAAACTGTACGAAATTTCTCATCTGCGGACATACTGTCAATTATGAGAATAAACTTTTAAAATAAAATTCCGACGTCGTTCGGTACATTTCCGATTATACAGAAAATGATGAGATCAAATTCGACAATAACGATCCGCAACGAAGGATGCGAAATTGGATTGAATACGCGAAAACCATGGAAAAATTGACCGTATTTGCACCTCGTAAATGATTAATATTCAATTCGGGAATAAAAGCGGTGACCGTGTTTCATTAATAAATTCCTCGTGAGCTGTTCCTTGTTTCGTGGTTGGTTTACTTCAACATTTTACTCGCGTGTCCACAATAAAAACCGTGGGGGTTAGTTTTAAATTATTTTTTAACAGCGTGGCGTTTAAGGGTTGGCCGTAGTCGCGATTCGCGGCCAACGAAGCCACCGTTTTGCAGAACAATAAGAAACGAAAATAACATTGGAAATCTCGAACGTGAAATAGTCAGTCGGTTAAAGAATAACTGTCTTCCCCTTTTTTCGTCTCTATTTTCTATATACCTTGTTTCCCACGGTAGAATGATTTCCTGAAGAGAGCTATTATTGTTCCTCTTGACGTCGAAAAGAGAGAGAGAGAGAGAGAGAGAGAAAACGTAGATCGTATATACTTGTAACGTAACTCGTGTTTGTTTTCATTCCATAAAATGAATTAAACGTGCAATAGATTTTCCGACGTATGCTGGTTAAAAAGGAAAACGTAAAAGAAGATAAGAGAAAAGATCTTACATCCAAAGATATTGGAAATTAAAGAATACATTTCTTGTGTTTTATACATTTTTTTGTGAAAAAATAATGCTTATGGTGTATCAATTTTTTGTATAATTATAACGAACAGGTGTTTCATTCGAATAAATCAATTTGATGAAATTGTTAAACCGTAGTTATTTTCAAAAAATTAATTTTACACGAATAAAAAACATTCCAACTGCTGTATGGGATGTCATTTATCATGTCAACTATTTTAAGAGTAATAAATTTTGAAATTTTCTTAAAACGATATCAAAAATTGAATATTAATCAAGAGGAGCTGTTTTTAAGAAGGGTAACACGTAATTAATTATGCAGAGACTCTACATAGAAATTTCACGTAGCTATCAAGCCAGCTTTGGTACGTGTCTCTCTTCGTATCCTATTTTTTATTCTGTGTGTAACTTGTCTGACGCTAGAATTAACTCCGTAATTTGATAACAACGAAAATTTAATAACATAGACATAATTCTAAAATCTTCCATATACATATTCTATTACAAAATATTTATATATTTCAGCTAATTGTCATGGAATTAATCGTACCAATTATTCGTAAAGCACGAAAAGACCTTTCAGAATGTTCTACGAAATGCTTAAAATAACCATACAGAAATTTATTATGTTAACTTACATTAACAAATTACGCTGCAAATTCACAATCGTCATCTCGAAGACCGACTTATCAAATTTATCCGAAACACCTTACGTGTGCATCGCGATTTCGTCGAAATACTACAATTTACATTTTCATGCGACTTCTTCGCATCAGAAATATCGTTCCCGGAAACTGAGTTTGTCCTATATGAAACGAAACACGCCTATATATGGTCCCCTCGAAATAGAAGGGGGAATATCCCATAATACGGTACTGATATACGCACGAACCCCAAATGTAAGAATATATATTACAGGGCAGCATAAATATTTATACTCGGTCGCATATTTAGTATCAGCAGCATCATATATCTATGACAATGTCAGGCATGCTAAGATCTTTTCTCCATGTTAATTTTATTCTTACGGATGCCGTTGGTTCCGGGCGGCGACGATGGCGGTGGTGGTCGGTCGTCGGATTATTAATAAAAATTTTCCTCGTTTTATTCTTTCTAGACCATCTCTCGTAAACCGACGACTCATGGCGAGCTGGCTCCACCTCCGGCCTTTCCTTTTCCGTTGTCTCTTTATGACCACCATTCTCCCCCTCCCCACCTACTTTCGTCCTTGCCTTTCTTCTTTCACCCCTTTATTCAACCAGCCTCTCTTTCTTCTTCATCTTTTCTATACAATTCCAACCCACCAACCCGCTTTCGCCTCGGTTTATGTCTCTTTTTCCTCTTTGTTCAGATTCCATCTTCCACGTTTTCCTTCCTTTGATCATCCTCTCTTTCCAGTTCTCTCTCTCTCTCTCTCTCTCCCTTTCGTCCCTGTGATTTTCATCCCAACGTCCGTCCTGTGTCCCTTATTGCCCCCCTCACGATCTCACCTAAAGCCACTATCCCCCTTTTCATCCTCAATTCACAGCGGTCCCGAACGCGCACCGATGTAAGTGCAGCAAAAATTCGGCTCGCGAGTATCGCAAAACCCGCGCCATTAATTTTAAATCCGAGTAAGTCACCCCTGCGGAGGACAGTGACTAATGATTCATATAATCGGCGCGCACCAGCAGACGGTGCGACCGTCTCTTTAAGCCACGAGAAGAAGCGCCGAGGGTGAGCTCGGGGTCCTCTCAACGAGAGACACCAAGGGTGTGCTTCGTGATTCATAAAGTCTAACTTTTCTCACACCACTGATGCTTGGACGAATCTCTGCCACCTTTAGTGACTGATTATCATCCGTACGAGAGACAT
This sequence comes from Bombus campestris, assembly GCA_905333015.3. NCBI lineage: Eukaryota > Metazoa > Arthropoda > Insecta > Hymenoptera > Apidae > Bombus > Bombus campestris. The sequence continues at coordinate 11,035,218 of HG995132.1, forward strand.
CAGTGCTGTAACGAGCTTCTTGATTGATAAATAATTTTCGCAGAATTTTTTTAATTGTCTTGCCACACCTTTTACGATTTTAGAGAAGAAATTGGCGGAGGGATTCTTTGAGATTAAATTGGCAATAAATCGTTGCAAAGGAGTTGCAAAGTACCGACGAATTTGATCTATTGAAAAGATTATTTTCTCAATAGAATTTTATGCATTCTATTAATCCATTCAAATTAATTATGCCTCTCGATATTTGGAATCCTATCTAACGGTAAAAGAACGATATATTTGCATTTTTCAAATATATTCCTTACTTCTTTAAAAAGGAGCCTTTTTAAATTTTCATCCACGAGTACGATATTTTTGTTAGAGAATCATATGCAACGTTTCACGCAAGGAACAGGTTTTATCTTCTTTTATAATACAGTAAACACTCTCCTATCCGGTCTCGCTTTAATCGGACCCCACTTTAACCGGCTATATTTTCATTGCGAGGTGCGAGAGAGTAAATAAGGAAACTTCATAAAGAAGACTTGAATTGAAAAGACGACGATATAATACGGATTTAATTTCGAAATAAAAGAAAAGGAGAAAAAAGCTAAAAATTTAAAGAATTTGCAGAGTTCTCTCTTTATATTTAAATACTTTAATCCCATCTTTTAAATTAATTTTTAAAATTATATATAATGTTTAAAAAATGTAACGTTTTATAAGGCAGACCTTGGAATAATTAAAAGTTTTTATCACTAAAAGATCAAAAACATAGAAAAATTTCGGTTCTAATTTAACAAGCAGGTGTATTTTAATATGTGGCTGTTTTGAAAATTCGTTAGTGCTACAATTACACCATCTGCAGAAAATTCTGATGCTTCTTAACATATTCACCGTGTCTCCTCTCGCGTTGTTCAACGTCTAACATTTCCCCGTGATTATAGGCGAAATTATTCCGACTCGTAGCAGCCGCTGTAACGCGATAAGCCGGCTTGTCCACGCTCGGCCAAGGATGAGACCAAAAGAGCTTGATGATGTTTATTGTCGGCCGTAAAAATGTAAAAGCCACAAGTACGGCTTAGGTTGGCATAGTTTCCGGCATCAGTCGTGAAACTCGGGGCCAAGGAAGCAGCAACTGCGTAACTGTTAGCCGCAAATCAACTTAAACTAAGCGGACCGTTTTATCTCGCGCGAAACGGCCTCCTAGCTCGCTCGTGTATCTCTCAGGCTCTGAGGAAAATCCGCGCTACTGAGAAACATACTCGAGCTCACGATTTGGATGCAACTTTGCGTATTTAATTGTCCATCTTTCGCGTGATCCATCGCTCCGTGCCGTTTCTACCCGCACCTTTAGCCTAACTTCGGCGAACAAGTCGACGAAAGTCCTTGCGATAAGTTCTAAGAACTACGTAATCTTTGCGCACGAGTTTCGAATCTCGACGACGCTTCCACATTTGGCGAGAACTTATCCGTCGGACGAATCATCGATGTTATCGAATTTGCATGAATCCATTGCAGCTGAATAGGAGCTGTCCTCCTCGAATCGCGGTGCAGGTTGGTTACATGGGACGTACACCGCCTGAATCGGTATAAGGCGATCGAAGAAAGACGCGAACGGGCTGTGCAACGTAAGGCCACCATTTGCATGGAAAACGTTTGTTCGAGTACGGATGTGATTTTACATCTCGTGGTTTCTCCCGCGTAGGAGAATATCGGCATCATTCTTGACAACGTAACGACTTTACTGTACACCGCAGGACGCTGTATATAAACGTATTCTGTCAGCAGGTAGTGGGCGATTTTGGGCTAGGGTGCTGTTAATGGATTATGACACAGATTAGGTAAACGACACTGAAGTGGATGCTTCTATCTATCTTCTCTTTCTATGCGATAAGGAGGCCTATGGAAAGTCGATTTTTACTATTGCTATGGTATATATTCTATAAAATTCTTATAATTTCACAATATAACGTCAAACACGACAATCATTTTCTTGTAATTTAGAAATTCTTTTTTTTTTATTACTTAGCCTCGTAGCATTGGTAATTTGCAATTTATGATTCTTAGAATTTCGTTAGCAGTATTAATTCAAATGCACTAGGTATCTAAATAATCAAAAAACTGCTGAATCTAAAATCGGGAAAGTGGGTGTATTTAATCAAAATTTACTTACTCTAAATAATCAAAACTTTAGTCTAAATCAAAATTCTATTTTTTTTTCATTGCAATGTCACGAAATATCAGTTAAGATAATCCTCTAAAGTATTAAAAAACGTTATATGAAATTGTAAATTTCTATAGAAAGATAAGGGCAGCCTCGAACTGTGTTTAGTTGCTATGTAAATGTTTTATGTCACGCTGGCGTGTTTATTGAGAGAATGTTAAATAACCCTATGGAAAGGTATCGCTAATTACAGTAATTAGGTACATAGACAACGGTTGTCCTGTGGCATCCGATCATTGTTTGGCGGAAACATGATGAAACAATTATGAAGTGGTATGTACACTATTGGATACTTGAATATTCAATGAAATGTGCTATTAGCTCCTTCTTGTGTTGTTTGACGTCACCAGATGGGTTGCAGACGAGTCACTCTTTGAACTATTCATCACGGTTGACGCGCCAGAAATGAGCATGTCACACGATTTGCAAGCTTATGAAATTTCGTGAATTACTCCTGTCGTTACCCAATTAATCAGAAGAAAACATCATCGATGTCTAAAGTTTACAAATACCATTCTATATCTATAATTTTCTTTAATCCGTGATACATTTCCATTATATTGAAATACCTAATTACCTATGCATATATTCTTAAGTCACTTACTTTATTAAGTTAGCTTATAAGTTTTTTATATTATTCAATTACCTTTAATTGTTTAATTCTAGAACTATTAAATGCATCTTCGAATCTGTAAAAACAAATATTAACAATATTAAACGTCTAAAAGTAATGACTAATCGAGTTAACTAATGAATATCTAAACTTCGATGATAATTATTGATAAACTTAAATGCTTGGTTATTTTTTAAAAATATTAGGATTTAACATTCGACGAATGAAATATCGACAAGCGTAAAACGACCGAGTATATGTAGAAGAAACAGGAACCAAAGACGATCCTAAAGAAATGAATATTCAAAGTACCAAATGTCGAAAACACTTGAAAGGATGAAATATTTAATCTCTTCGGAAAAGCAGCGTAGAAGTATTAACGTAATTATACATAGATTCTCTTTGATTCGGTATCTGCTAGTCGGTACTCAAAGTCAAAGGTGAATCTCGTTACGCGCGAAAGGCTTAACCAAGAATTCCAGCTCAAAGGAAAAGTACGAGAAGTCAGTGGAACAGGGTGACTAGCTTCGTTCTACTCAGCTTCTACTCTTCCATTTCGTTGATTTTCAATTGCATTAGCAGAAACTACGCGGTACAAAAGTTGTAGACAAACCGTATAGGAAGATGAATTGCAAATACAAAATGTAAGTACCGTTAAAATGCGGATGCTTATGCATATTCGTATTTTTATGAGCAGAATAAAAAAAAAGAAAGAAAATTAATTAGCTATTTTTGACATAAAATAGCAGAAACTACTTCATATTTTTTTTTCAAAAAATTTCCCGGAAGAATATTCTCAACAGGAAGCACGTGCATAACAAAAATGTAACATCTTTACATTGCTTTCGTGCTAAAATCTAAAGCACAAAGCATTAAAATAATACACCATATCAATCCCGAACAATCTTAAAATTATTCGACTAAAATTTGACACCTTTATTCATTCTCAAGTTTCTCTAATACTTCACTTAACACCTTCCTTTAACACCGTCGCTTCTCTCGTTGAATTTCAGCGAGCCAGCGACGGCTGGTAAAGCATCCAAGTTGAAATTCCAAGCGATCCTGGCGATTCCGTCCTCGAGGAAGGAAAGTTCAAACTTCCAACAGGTCGGGTGACACTGAAACTCGCAGAGACTGTTAATAAAACCGAGTTATGAGCGCAGGGTCCAATCCTGTATTCTGTTATAATTCCACTTTCCTTTGGCTGCGTGATAAACACGAGTCGACCCCGCGAGATGTATGCCACATGTGCGATTGTCTACGTGTGCATGTAAACATGTAGGGACGATAATGTCGAAATAAAAGTTACCGGAGCACCTGCAACCGATGTTGCTCTGAAGATAGTGAAAGAAAAAAAAAAAAAAAAAAAAAAAGATGGTGAGGCAACGTGGCATCGCACAGTGTTTTAGAACTTAGAAGTTTAAGATTATCTAACTACAAAAAAGTCGTCGAATACTGCGCAGACTAACATTGCAAGTAATATAATTCTTTAGAAAAATAATGAGCAGATGAAGAAGTTCAAATACCAAATTTATCGTAACTGTTGGAAATCTTATGTCTGATGGAAGATTGTTCACGACATTAGTTGTTAAAATATAAAATTAATTGATTGGTATCGCCAACGAAACGCGCGGGGTCGCGGTTCAATTTTTTCTAAATACGATAAAAAGATGTATCGAATCTTAATCTGATATCAAAATGCTAGAGATTGGTTGGATATATTATGTGGGTACATAAAGACTAACATGCAAAATAACGTTTCTTCGTATAGAACGTATCGTCTTTGTATAATCCACAGATAATTTAGAGATTGTAAATTAGTAGCTTGTATTGTAGTTATAGTAACTTTTGATACTAAAAAATAGTAGTAGCTAAAGAGTGAATGTGAGTATCGCGCTCAGTGATTATAAAGTTTCATTTTACTACGTCATTGTCATCCTTTGTTTTCGAATAAATACTGAAATTAAATGGAGCAAATGCAGAATAGGAAACATGTATGATCGGTTCTCTTTACTGAGATTTGCATGCAGCTAATTTATCAGATGATAATTAGCATCCAGGCAAATTTTTCAACTAAAATATCTCGCTTTGTTATCGATGAATTACAAATATATGGATCTGGCTTGAAAGCATATATTGGAAAAGTGAACGTAATTTTTGAATGCGTACGTATAATATGAGATTCGCGAGAATTTTACAAATATGTCCGCACATTACGTACCAAAACGTTGAGTGGCAGCTAAGCAGACATGGTGAAAATATTTCAAGAATAAAAAGAATTTCTTAACTAGGGGATGAAGATAGGGTGCAAGAGCTTAACGGTTGAAGCATATTTGGAGAGAAAGAATTTTCCTTATTCTGTACTCATCTTGCTATTCTTCTTATTAAACGCATAAATCTACTTGAGTCTTGTGTTATTTGGAATAAGGTATCGCTACCATTGGATAAAAAGTATTAATTATCTGCTTACTAGGTGCATCTTAGTCGTGTTTCTAATTCGTTTTCTCTTTTCTCATTTTAACCGTGCGTTATACGTCGCACAGTGAATCGTTTCTCAGCAACGACTGCATACGTACGTAGTAGATTTTCAAACTCGATTTTCTCCAAAACTAAGTCTGGGGCGAAAAAATTTTGTTCTATATTTTCTCCCTATTTTTTTTGTTTTTTTTTTTATGGGGAAACATTCTATGCCCGCTTTGTACATAGTATTTGGATGGATTCCATTATTTATGTTCCATATCTTTATTTACAACATTTAAAAAATTTTATTTCTCAAAATATGATGGTGTATAAAATTTTCAATTGAGTAACAGAGAGTATTTGCTTATGGATATATTTCCAACGCAAATTCATAAATTTACCAAGGTATTTAACGTAATAACCATTTTTAAAGAATGTTAAGGTATCTTTATTTCTAAATTACAAGTTTCTGCCTTATTAATTTTCCAGTTTCCCAAGCATACTTTATACTTTATTCGCTCAATGTCGCTCGTGACTAGAAAATATTCTTTCAAAGTTAAATGGAGGATGTAATCGCTTCCAGACATAACGAATCGCGGAGTTCTTTAACTTGTTGGAATATCTTTCACGTTCGCAAATTTATGTTATCATAATATGTATGTTACTCCATTATATACGTAGTCCATTTCATCCACCATGGTTTATACGCATCAGGAGAGCTAAACCCTCTTGCACAATAACTTGACAAAACACAAAAACCAACGAACGATATTAGTAAATTGACGAGTTACAAGTAACAGATTATAGATTTCTGTTTTATAATTGTGTAGTTTTATTTCGATGATTATTTAATTTTATATACCGCCTTTATGCCGATTTATTTGTTTATAAACGAAGAAGCAATTGTATAAGTAGTGATGGAAATAATAATCGATACGAGGAAAGAAGCGATTCTAACAACACAGCGTTCTAATAATACTTATATTAAATTATAAACCTTATTTTCTAAATTGTATATTTAGTGGCACATTTTTCATGATGATTAATGCTACAATTTAATACTAATCATAAGGATGCGATCTATTTCTTGTCGTGTACAAAACCATTTTAGCTTTCTATATAATATGTTTGCTAACATGGAAGATATCAGAAATGATATAACGTACAATATCATACGTGTCTTTCTACAAGTCAATACAGTACTTTCCACGTCTACATCAGTCTTGTTTCACTGACAAAAATTCTTCCATGTCTACCATTGCCGTACCATGCCATACATTCTGAATGCCAGAATGTATTCTCATATTCTACAAATCAGTCCTCTTTATTGGTGAGACGCTCTCTTCTGAATATCCTTGTTACTTGCGCTCTGTTTCGCTGTTTGAACAAAAGTTTAAACTGCCAGTAGAACAATTACCTTGCAAGCGTTCCTATCCGGACACGAGTCGGAATTTCAACGCCATTGGTGGAAATGCAACGCCTGACTGTGTATCTTGTGAAAATCCTGTGATTCCATAAAATCACGCCCTTAAGAGTACTTTAAAATTAGGTAGATGAGGTATACATGTTACTGTAGACATGTGAGTAATTCGATTACATTGTCAAGCTCATCGTAAATAGACGATTCGTGGTTCAAATCTCTTGCAATATCATTTTTTCATCCTACCAATGATAGCGCATAGAAATGTCTATATTACAGTCAGTGATCCTTTGATCTCATCAGCTAGTCGACCGTCTCACCACTTCTAACATCGCTACCATTCGAGCACCGAATCGAATACCCTGCGCCTAATATGCTCTTGTTTCCTGCCGAATCAGCGCGTCGCAGATGTCGTTTCGATAAAATGTCATAATTCATCGTTCGCGGAGCACGTGGCTGGGTTAATATGGCGGCATGTCAGCACGGCGACTGTCAAAGTGCACTCAGCACCAGCGAACCTCATGCATAATCATATATTTACAGTAGCCGCCCGAGCGATCCCCTTGCCAGCTTCGAGCCACCCCGTCGGGTGTAGACGCGCGGACACAGCGGGCACGACCACATATGCCACTGCCACTAGCGCTGCTTTAATTAAATATTTGCATGCAAGTACGCATACTTCCAAGCGACGTAGAAGCCAGCGGTCGGAATACGTATGCACAGACATCGGCCGATTTCGTGAATGTTCTTCACGGTTCTTGCTGTGTATCGGTCTTCTCGAAAGATTAATCGCTAAGTCGGTATTTATAGACACTCATTTGCGATTAGGACATTTGTGGATAGCATCTGTTGGGAAACTGTCGTTGTGATGCGAAGGAGAAAAAGACGCTGATTTTGACAAAGTTAATGGGAGATATCTTTTGTTAAAGTAGAAATGTGGTTATAAGTCTACCGTGGATGTTTATGCAATTGTAGATTTTTGTAAACATAACTAAAGAAATGGAATTTGAATAGAAATTTGTTTCGTGTATTAAATATTGTAATAAGTATTCTACTTAGATATTTGATATATTTTTAAACATTCTAGACATTCTGTAGGCTTTTGCGTTGTTAAATTTCTTAAAAAAAAAAAAAGAATGCATAAATATCTACAGTCTAATTATAGGGAACATTGGATCGTAGTAAGATGTTTATTCATTGAACATAAAATCCAATATTAAAAGCCACACTTGATAATAATATGACAAGAATAACGACGGTAATTTTATATTTAACACTTTCAGTAATTTTGGATATATCTTGATGAAAATGAGTTTAAGAAATTTCAAAACGAGAGTAACCATCGTCCATATGCTCCTGACGATTCTAACAGATTCCAATTTTCCTTCATGACGTTCTGAGCACAGTGCCATCGTTACATATTCAATCCTCTCAAAGTGTGGACAAGGCAATAGCATGTACCAAACTGCGACATGCCGTGGATATCACTACGCAACATACGTTACCATAATCGCATTGAAATAGTCACTGGCATACGAATATCAAATAACTCGTGTAGCAATACATAAATTTGTCAACAAAACGAAATGTCTTACGATTCTTTACGAAAATGACGTTAACAGTGGAAAAGGAGGAATGAAACTCGCTACTATGGCCATTATACTAATTAATACGACCATGAAATATACATAGGATATCTTGATAACATTTTATTGTCAAATCCTAGCCACACTCTTTATATATATTTATATGATTGGATGTATTATTGATTATATTATGTACAGGATGTGGCATTTAGATAGAAACACTTAAATATAAGAATAAAAATTGCACTATTTAATGGAGAATATTCTATAACGATGAAACATATTTCTTCTTTTATAAGATTTTCAACTGATCAACTGATGCGTTTTCTTGTTCTCTATACATATACAAGTATAAAAGTACTGATAGTTGAAAAAAAAGATACATAAAATCTGCAATATACCTACATAAAGTGCTATTTTACGTCTTTTCTTGCCTTTCATAGTTTTAGCAAAGTTTTACAAAGTTCAACTTTATATATAAGAAACATTGGAATCTTACGAAGTGAGCCTTATGTTGGATATTGGTATTGTAAGTAGCTATCGAACTAGATTCCGTTAGTATTCGTTAGCCTACTGCAAAGACGACAAGTAAGAGACTGCGTTTTAATCGAAACAGTTCAGCAAACTCTGTCAAACTAAACTAATTCGTATATATTTATCGACGATTAAACCATTAAGGCGTTCCACGTCGACGTTAAGCCTTCGGAGTAGTTTATCCCCTTGATAGTTTCGACCTGCATCCTTACAACCCTGATCCTTGAGAATGTGCGATCCCTTTGAGGCATTAAAACCGCAGAATTGCTTGAATCGTTGGGAACATTCGCGTTTACTGTCTTCCGAGACCCGGTGCTTCGATTACCATTCTCTTTGGGAAAGTATAGCAAACTATAAAGAGCAAGTGGAATATGTTAAGGGCGAATAATGTTAGCGTAATATTGAAAATCGATACATGCATCGTCATAATCTGTATTGGCATTTTTGAAGAGAAAAAAGAAGGGATTCTCTATATTTTTAACTATTTTAAAAATGCAGTTTATCTTAGTTTTATAAATTACTCTGTTTTTTTTTTTTGTCAAAGTCCTTTACTGCAAATTTTCTAATATCGAGTAACAACATATATCGAAGAGGTAATTCATTGGAAAATAACTGAAAACTTAGTAAACCTACTCAACAATTTTATTCAATTTATTCGACTACTTATTAAATTGACATATTATAACTCTAGTCATAAAGCGATTGTATACTGCTATCATCGTTATATGATGGTTCTACAACTCCGTCTAAACTCCAGAAATTTAGAATTTCCAACCTTCTCTGCTATTCTATTGAACGAATAATATCGTAACTTATATATTGTAATTCTATAACGCTATAGAACTGTATGATCCTATTATCTGAAATTTCGCGAATACAATTCTCATTGTACCTACACTCCCTTTCCCTGTCATAAGCATAAATATAATAGTAATAAATAACGTTGTTCACGAGTTTCTTCAACGATAGCGATACCATGTTAGATTGAAAGTTTATTAAGCGCGTTGAATTGTCGCGTCATGATTTACAGCGGAGATCATCAAGACAAGTTAAAGCGTCTCGCCAACAATATCAGTCACAAAAATACTACAAGTACTTCAATTAAAGGGCACTAAATCTACTTGGTAGAATCTTGTTTATTGCGGAAAAGATGAAAATGAATGCGACTCATGTAATATGTGTACAATATAAATCAAACGTTAGAGCGATGTGGTATCAGCTGTGGTTTATTCATTATGCACACATATATGTATGAAACTTTTGACATACAGACGTATGCTAATTTCCCATACGTGATATCTGCGAGAAGAAAGACTTGTTATGTACGTTAACTACGTTTCGTGCAAGCGGACTTGAAAGTGTGAAATATTCGCTCTGATTAAATTGTACCTATTGTACAATGATCGATTAGTACATTAAGATCCATCATGCAAATTTTCTGAACCTTCTGGTGGAACCTTTTAATTCAAGTATTCGAGGTGAATGACTTTCTCTTGTGATAGGAAATTGCGAAGACGTGTATTAATTAATAATTTGGCGAATAAAATAAATTTCTTCTAACTAACGTGTTTTCTAAAAAAAAAAAATTCCTTCAGGATATAGATCATATCTAAATCCGAAAAAAGAAATTTGTTTCTTACAGGATCACAGCGTGAAAGCAAGAAGATTTCATCAAACGATGCAAAATTAGGATGAAATCTTAGATTAAATAAACGAGCTAAATAGATCAGAGTCAATTAATTAATTAATCTCGTACGATAAACAGGCCGTGTCTGTTGTTTAAAATTTCTGAAATTTATTCTCCGATTTATTTCACCGTGGTCCAACTGTGCAACACAATGTCCGACGATGCAAACCTACGTGACATACGCTACCTTTCCTTTGTTTCCAAAAGAAGGCAGAGAAAAATTCTCTATATACCTGTTTCATCGTATGAATATGGTTAAGCATGTCACTTTAATCTAAGAGGGGAAGGACATAAAAAGAAAGGAAAGGATGAGAAAGAGACAGGAAAGAAGGTATCTAAACTCTAAACGAAGCTGGGCCGCGCAGCGAGAATCGCATCGAACGTTGGACTTGTGACGCGAAGCGCCGCTTATGCATGCAGCATAAACTAAAACTACCGGTGTCACCGGTGATATACCGTTGGTAGACGCTGGACGAGGCCGGTTTATTGTCCATTTGCATTCCGCGTCCCGTATTCGCATAACGTTCCACTCAAATTTCTAGTTTGCCCACCACCCTCCGTGCTCCAGCGCCATTTACCCAGTCTCCATTGCCCGCTTCCCCCCTTTTATCCTTCTCCCTATATCCTCAAGGATAGTGTGTGTCGGGAGAGAAAAGGTGTACATCCTCCGCGCCTCCTCTTTTTCCCTCACGGCGGCTATTTTATGAAAGGGAAGAGGAATTGCCAGCTTTTAGTCGTTGCTTCAACCGACACGGACATATAAGTGTTGGTAAAGGATGGTCAACTCTTTTTTCTTCAAGCCACGTTGCTCTTTTATGGCGGTTTTATGTCGAGCTTGCTAACTTTTTGGAGATTACAGTGAGAAAATTACGATAAGTATGGAAAGGAACAGATTCGGAAAATGTGAGGATAAGGAAAGGGAAATGAAGGGATTGGCGAGATGATTGATAATGAAAGACCGATGTTGAGTTAAACAGGTGGGTGGGAAGTATCGAACTGAAAGATTTGTGGAAAATGAAATAAACGTAAAAAAATGAACAGGAATTTATCGAAACCTCTGTAATTATTATTTCCTTTGGAACCATGGGTTGGGAAGAATCCGTATATTCTATGTGATAAGATTTTTCATTCTGTATCACAAATAATAAAATTAAATTTCTTTTTCGTAGACAAACTATCTACCGATGTATGTAAAATGTATGCATATCTATATAACTAAATGTAGCGAAACGGAAATAAATTTAGAAACAAACGGATCGACGAATTGCATCTTTTGTTCTTAAAATTGTTTATCCGTATATATGGGCATATAAAGATTTGAAAGCAATCGAGAGGTAAGCTGTCCGGTGCATTTACCGAGGAAAAATAAAGTGCACGCTTCCGAGGGGTAATAGTTTTTCCCTGAAACGACGAGACCTTTTTCCTAGGTCGTAGACCCGCGTGATTTATCGCTGTGTTCATGAACTATAACGTGTTCGCGCAACTTCTCATTGCTTTACGACCGTCGAAGGCTCTTTTCTGATTTATCGACGTTTACACTTCCGGCTCGTGTACCTTTTTTTTTTTTTACGTGGGGAAATCCTTATGGACGGGTGTCCATAAGGCCCTCTGGGAGGCGGCGGCGGGTAGTGTCGGACTCTTACCGACTAAAACCCCACGATGGTCGCCGTGACGGTTCTTGGGATCGTCCCGTTTACTGTCTCGAAGCTCTCGGTCCAGGGCGTTCCCTCGTCGCTCCCCCGCGAAATTTTTCGCAGGGGACATCCTCTTCTTCTTGGCAGCCGGGAGGTGACCACCAGCCCCCCGGCGCTGGCGTTCCGTGGGCCGTCGTGCAATTCCGGGGAGGAACCCAGACCCTCCTCGGCTTGACGGCCTGTTGTTTTCTTCGGACGCACGCGCGCGCGCTCCTCTACGACGGCGGCGTCGGTGGTGGTGCCGCAGTCGCGCGGCGTCGTGTCGTCGACGTTGCTCCTGGCGTTCTTCGTCCGCGCACGACCCGAGAGGGGTCGCGGTTCTTCTCCCTGCTCCTCTCCGCCCGCTCCTTCGCCAGCATGACCTGCTCGCATAAGGCGCGGACGGCTGCGTACTCCTGTGGGCCCCTCATCGTCGCCTCCACGAGCGTCTCAGGGGCCAACCTGTCGCCTATGGCGAGGCGTAGCACGCGGCGCGGTACCTCCCACGCCGGACAACGCTACAGCGTGTGCTGCGCCGTGTCTTCTTCCTCCTGGCAGTGGTGACAGATGGACGTCACCTCACGCCGGATTCTTCTCAGGAACTCACCGAACACCCCGTGGCCGGCGAGCACCTGCGTCATCCTGTACGTCAACGGGACCCCGCCGCGGTCCCGCCACGCCTCCCAGTTGGGGAGGACGGCGCGCACGGCCCGGTGTGGCCGTGAGATATCCTCCTCGGTTAGTTGAGCGCGCCATCTCTCCCAGACCCTGTGCCGCGTCTCTCTCCACACGTCCTGGAACGGACGATCGCCGCTGCCGCCGCCACCGTCCGAACCCAGGGCCCTACGGTGGTTGTACACCCGTTGAAGCGCAAGGGCCTGCAGCTCGAACGGGGGGGACGCGGCCAGCACGGACGCCGACGCGTGCGATACCGTCCGGAATGCCCGCGCGATCCTGATGGCGGTCGTCCTGTGCAGCCTCCGTAGCAGGGTCAGGCTGCCACGGTTGGCCAGCAGTTCTTCGGCCCATACGGGGGCCCCGTAGAGGACCCTCGATCTTACGACTCCCTCGTAGAGGCGGCGCACTCCTGTACCCGCTCCTCCGATGTTGGGCAGCAAGCCGCACAAGGCGTTGGCTGCGGCTGCCACCTTCGGCACCAGTTCCTCGAAGTGGGGCTCGAACGTCCATCCGCTGTCGATTGACCTTCAGATGACCGTGACCTTGAAATGACCTTCAGATGCCCTCCAAATGACCCTCAAATGACCTTGAAATTAAAAATGACCTTCAAATGACCTTCGGATGACCTTGACCTTCAAAATGACCTTCGAATGACCTTGAAATTCAAAATGACCTTCAAATGACCTTGGAATTCAAAATGACCTTGAAATGACCTTCAAATGACCTTGGAATTCAAAATGACCTTGAAATGACCTTCAAATGACCTTCAAATGACCTTGGAATTCAAAATGACCTTGAAATGACCTTCAAATGACCTTGGAATTCAAAATGACCTTGAAATGACCTTCAAATGACCTTGGAATTCAAAATGACCTTGAAATGACCTTCAAATGACCTTGAAATTCAAAATGACCTTGAAATGACCTTGAAATGACCTTCAAATGACCTTCAAATGACCTTGGAATTCAAAATGACCTTGAAATGACCTTCAAATGACCTTCAAATGACCTTGGAATTCAAAATGACCTTGAAATGACCTTCAAATGACCTTGGAATTCAAAATGACCTTGAAATGACCTTCAAATGACCTTGGAATTCAAAATGACCTTGAAATGACCTTCAAATGACCTTGGAATTCAAAATGACCTTGAAATGACCTTCAAATGACCTTGGAATTCAAAATGACCTTGAAATGACCTTCAAATGACCTTCAAATGACCTTGAAATTCAAAATGACCTTGAAGTGACCTTCAAATGACCTTGGAATTCAAAATGACCTTGAAATGACCTTGAAATGACCTTGGAATTCAAAATGACCTTGAAATGACCTTCAAATGACCTTCAAATGACCTTGGAATTCAAAATGACCTTGAAATGACCTTCAAATGACCTTGAAATGACCTTGGAATGACCTTGAAATTCAAAATGACCTTGAAATGACCTTGAAATGACCTTGGAATTCAAAATGACCTTGAAATGACCTTCAAATGACCTTGGAATTCAAAATGACCTTCAAATGACCTTCAAATGACCTTGGAATTCAAAATGACCTTGAAATGACCTTCAAATGACCTTCAAATGACCTTGGAATTCAAAATGACCTTGAAATGACCTTCAAATGACCTTGGAATTCAAAATGACCTTGAAATGACCTTCAAATGACCTTCAAATGACCTTGGAATTCAAAATGACCTTGAAATGACCTTCAAATGACCTTGGAATTCAAAATGACCTTCAAATGACCTTCAAATGACCTTGGAATTCAAAATGACCTTGAAATGACCTTCAAATGACCTTGGAATTCAAAATGACCTTGAAATGACCTTCAAATGACCTTGGAATTCAAAATGACCTTGAAATGACCTTCAAATGACCTTCAAATGACCTTGAAATTCAAAATGACCTTGAAATGACCTTCAAATGACCTTGGAATTCAAAATGACCTTGAAATGACCTTGAAATGACCTTGGAATTCAAAATGACCTTGAAATGACCTTCAAATGACCTTCAAATGACCTTGGAATTCAAAATGACCTTGAAATGACCTTCAAATGACCTTGAAATGACCTTGGAATGACCTTGAAATTCAAAATGACCTTGAAATGACCTTGAAATGACCTTGGAATTCAAAATGACCTTGAAATGACCTTCAAATGACCTTGGAATTCAAAATGACCTTCAAATGACCTTCAAATGACCTTGGAATTCAAAATGACCTTGAAATGACCTTCAAATGACCTTGGAATTCAAAATGACCTTGAAATGACCTTCAAATGACCTTGGAATTCAAAATGACCTTGAAATGACCTTCAAATGACCTTGAAATTCAAAATGACCTTGAAATGACCTTCAAATGACCTTGGAATTCAAAATGACCTTGAAATGACCTTCAAATGACCTTGGAATTCAAAATGACCTTGAAATGACCTTCAAATGACCTTCAAATGACCTTGGAATTCAAAATGACCTTGAAATGACCTTCAAATGACCTTGGAATTCAAAATGACCTTGAAATGACCTTCAAATGACCTTGGAATTAAAAATGACCTTGAAATGACCTTCAAATGACCTTGGAATTCAAAATGACCTTCAAATGACCTTGAAATGACCTTGGAATTCAAAATGACCTTCAAATGACCTTCAAATGACCTTGGAATGACCTTGAAATTCAAAATGACCTTGAAATGACCTTCAAATGACCTTCAAATGACCTTGAAATGCCCTTCAAATGACCTTGGAATTCAAAATGACCTTCAAATGACCTTGGAATTCGAAATGACCTTCAAATGACCTTGGAATGACCTTGACCTCCAAATGACCTTGGAATGACCTTGAATTGACCTTGACCTACGGTACAACGTCGGTGCACGATACGCTTTCTATTACTATCTGCAAACGTGCAGTATCGGTTTTGGGTTGGGCTAGATTCGAACGAGCGAGCGCAGCGAACGAGCAGCGATTGCAACTTGCATCTTGCACGCTGGACGCGTGCTCCATATTTTCTTGCGTATATTTCCATTATTTCGACCTACGAATCCAAGGTCTTGTCCACTGCACGTTGACCCGCACGTACTCCGAATACGCGCCAGCGAGTACGTGACGCGACAATTTGAAAGAACTAAGCGATCGTGAACCGATAAACAGCGAAACCAATCTTTCTGAGTAAGGTGAGCCAGAGAGGAGTTTTTTTTTTTCAAAGATGAACTCGAAGGAAGGATTTCTTGATAGGCAAGTATCGTTGGACAGACTGAGCTTACAACACACATAACATATGTATCTATCTTACGACTGATTTAGGCTAAATTGCACTCATCCTGCGGTCTCCAACGATGTACTACGTTGCAGTCTAGTATAGATCATCCGTAATTCTCTTAGTGGCTTTTGGTGACCCAATCTGGACTGGTGCGTAGTTCTTTGCTTGGTATCGTTTTCCAAAGATTAATCGTATGATCAAATTTTGGAAAACGATGCCAATTACCAGGTCTCACCACGAGGAGGTGACTACGCACGAGACCCCTGGCTCGTGTACCTACGTTTAATTTTCCTATCTGTAGCGGGAGCGCGCGCGCCACCCTATTCCCGTAGAATTAAAAAACTTGATCGTCGCCGCTTACGAAATAAATTTACACAGCAAATTCCTGTTGGAAAATCGCGCCACGAAAAAAATCGTTCTCGTACAAGCGACTTTCACGTGTTAATCACCGAGTCGATAAGCATCGCGGGAAAACACGCGCCCCCAAGCAAAAAGTATCTTCGTGACCAAACTACTGGTCACGTTCGCGTGTTACTATCGTTTTTCCCGTTTCTCCTTTCCTTTCGCATTAAATCCGATAACTTGCTTCTTTTCACTAACTATTCCGCGATTTTAGCAACACAGCGTAACGCTTGTTCTTTTGTCTTGGTCCTTCATTTAGCCTCATTCACTTCATTTTCTCTTCTCTCGGTTCTCCGCTTTAACGTGCTAGCTTCTTCTCTTCAATGTTATTTTTATTTTCCGTTTTCCCATCTCCTCTTTCGTTACCTCCTATGAGTTTCCTATCTTCTTCCTTTGCCCTTTCATCTCACCTTTATCTCCAACCCTTACGCTACGTCTCTTCATTTTCCTCCTCATACTCTCCCGCACATACACTTTCCTTCTTTATCCCTGTCAAATGGTTCCTCTTCTTCTCGTCGTCTTTCCTTTCTACCTCTCAACCACGTGAAAACCTTATCTTTATCTGCCTCATCGGTGGCACACCAGCGTCTCCCCATTTTGTCGACTCTTCTCTTTTTTTCCGTTCTGTCTGCTTTTTCCTCTATCGTGGCCGATCCCAGCCAAGTTTTTTTTGGGGAAAGCGTTCTCGCGCGTGGCACCCGCTGCGAACGCGCGATCTGTTGATAAATATGGCGACTTCCGGCGGTCAGGCGGCTCGACACAAAGAGACCTCGCGTGTCGAGTCGCTCAGCACCGTGTATACCGCCCATGGAGCTTTTAAAGCGGCACTTTTCTCGGCTTCTGACGTTTCCTCTATCCGTCTCTTTCGTTTTTCCCCGGTTTGTCATCTTTCTTTGTATTACATGCTGACGTTCGTGTCCTCGACCATCGCCCCGAGAACTTGTTATAGCGGACACGGGATAGGGTTGTTTATATATACATGTATACTCGTACGGATTCAGAAATTGATGCGATTCATCCAGTCCTCGGAACCACGCTCGATCCACTAGCTGCTCGTCATTTTTTCAGAGAGTTGTACGTGCGTCAGTTATTGTTTCCATCGTACGATTTGACATCAGGTGCTTCCACGAAACGATGGAAGAGGCAATATTGCAATTTCGCAATTGTAGGATCCTCTTTCGTCTGTATAAATCTCAGCCGTGCTTCGATGTGAATATATCGGTTGTATAAATTAATCAAATAGCGCGTTGCTCCAATGATTAAAACGAA
The DNA here is from genome assembly GCA_905333015.3 of Bombus campestris. Classification (NCBI taxonomy): domain Eukaryota; kingdom Metazoa; phylum Arthropoda; class Insecta; order Hymenoptera; family Apidae; genus Bombus; species Bombus campestris. Next base: position 11,052,999 of record HG995132.1, read on the forward strand.
TGATTGTGCTGCTTCTACCGAGAGAAATTGTTTTGAAGAATTTTCTTGAGAAACTATCTGCATCAAAATTGATTACTGCATCTTTCTTGCGTTTCTGTTTTGTTGTACCTTGGAATTGATCATCATATCATTGGCATTGGCTTTCCCGTGGAATTTTCCTTTTTCTTTGTATTTATGTTATTTTTAATGCATCCGAGGAGTTTTTGATAAATTAAATTCTTTCATGTTTTATATTTAAACAAACCTAAATTAATAAGCAAATAATCTCCTTTACTTTAACCGTGTAAATAACGGAGAGATTAATTAATTAAGACGCAAAGCTCCGCATACGATTCAACATAATTTACACATGACATAAAAAAGTACGCCATCATGGATCTAACAAGGTCATTATTAACACGAACATGAAAGGTTTAAATTACCTCGTATATCTACATTAGAATCAACTAATTGCTATTTATAATCGCGTCGTTGGAGGTGTAGCATTCTCGGAACTTGATTTTGAACGGTACACATTAGCTAATTTTTGTTGCAATACTTAGCGCACGTCAATTGTTTGTGTCAATTTGACACGATTTTCTGTCAGAAGATTATCTTATTCGACCATTTATAAAACAACTTTCTCAAACTTTTTGTCTTTTACTTTTTTTCTTTATTTGTGAAGAATGCGAAATCTCAATAAAATAATTTTCAGTATTAATTATTTACCTCTTCACCTCATTGATTCTTTATCATTGTATTAAATTGACATCGAGGAACACACTAAGAACTGAGGGACAGGTGATAGTTAAACATATTGAAAAAAATTACTAAATAATGGAGAAAATTATATATCTAATTAAACATGAATCTATCTACATTATATATATGTCGGAGAAGCATTAAGATTAGGGTTAGGGGCGCGTAACGAATCTTCACCGGGATTACTCATCGTGGTCACACAATTCGAGGTATCGTTTATTGACACGAGCAAAGATGTTACAATGTTAACAAGCGACCGAGATTATTATGCAATGATGACAATGATCTCAGATTCGGCAGCGAATCCGCGATCAACAGGATAACAGCTATACCTTCTCACAAGTATGAATCACAATCGACTAACTCTTTATGTACGGATCGTAGAAACTGGAAAACTCGCTAAGGAGAGTTCTCGAAAAAGAATGAACTTTCCGTCGCGGTGATGCCGCGGAGGAAAACTATGATGGGGTGTGTCTAAGGGCACGAGATCATCGGATTCGTCGAGGACGACCTTCGTCCAGAAAGTGAGGGAAACAGACGTTGCCGTTAATTGGCTAATTTCTGTATTGGTGGTCCGAGAGAGATGCCGGCCGTTCTTGAAAGAAAGTTGCTGGCGGGAAGTGTCCCACGTGTGAAAACCCGATCTCCGGCATCCTCGCGTCTAAAGTGGCAGAAAAGACTGCTTGTTCGTTTTAAGGACCTTGGTACCCAAATCCTCTGATTTATAGCGAGTCCTCGGACTAGCTGCAGGGATGCGTTGACATCTGGTAACCATCGTGCCCGAAGGATAGAGTCTCTGTCTGGACGAAGTGTTTATCCCGTGACCGCGGCTACGCTCGGCGTTTTCCATCTGGCGCCTCGAACCCAAGCTCATTGCCTCGGCTTTTCCTAAGAATTCTAACGGGGAGGCCCGATGTCCTTTCATCTCCGACATATATATATATGTATTTAATTACTGTGATAGCTTTTTAATTTATCTTACTTAATAAGCCAAGTTCTCGATTAATTCGTCTTATTCAATTAACAAAGTGAAATTGTATATAACACAAATTCTTGTTAAATTTTAATACAATCGAGACTATTCGATCACCCAGGGTTTTCTGGCAGTTGAATTAAGATGATTGACCTTAGAAGCTCATGGTTCTCGAGGAATCGTTCAGTACAGACGGTTTATCTCCTCTCTGTGATCATTATAACGGCTTCAACGGAACCCTTCATATTTTCCCGTGGTTGTGGGCGGTTCAATTTTAATCACAACACAGCAGAGGTTGTTGGCTCACGAATGAACAGCACATGGTATCTCTCCGAAATAGAATTCGCAGAAGAACTACCAACCAACTGAAATCTTTTCAAACCAGCAGTCTTTATGTTTTCACAGTTGCGCCATACGTCTCGTGTCTTACACGACAAAAGAATTCTTCTCCAACTTGTAATCTTAATATATCTTATAACGCTAACAATCTCAAGATCGCGTTCTTTTTAATTTCTTCGAAATATTTTCAAGTTGAAGATAAATTTGATCACGTGAAATGATTAATTATACAGAAAACATAACGTATGCATGTAATGTAAGATGTTTGTCATATGGCTTGGTTGTATTATTCTGTTACCAAATGATTTTACAGAATGGTGTTCAACAGAATATGTCAGAGGGATCGATGTGCACGTAATAAAAGGAAAGGCTAAATAAACTATTAATACTAACTAAATAAAATGCTACTGAGATAAAAATTCGCAATAATCTCCCACAAAATAAATTACCTGCATTTTTCATAATATTGAAACCCAAACAGAAATACAGAAATTTAAATCTGTTTTTACATAAAAACAATATAACTAAAGAACAAATATAAAGTCGATACAACTGTATTACCACTTATTATCTAAAGTTGCCGAATCGTTTTAAATCCAAGTGTCTTTTATAAAGATGTAATGTTATAAAAACGAATGACCCAAGGAGCAATTAGTATCTGAAAGATGCAAAGATAGATCGCGGTTAATGGCATTTGTACTTCCTTTGATCGCTTGTCATCGGACGTTATCGATAATAATAGTGTTGCGTTTCATTGTGAAAGCTTAAGTAATTGTAAGTAAGATTGACGTGACTTGGGTGTTAAGAGGTTAATAGTCGGGATTGCACACCAGCGGATGCCTCCGCGAATAGATTAATTTTTTTTTAAATACATCCTCAACGACTGGTCGTCTCAATCGTCTAACTCTACTGGTCATCGATGTAATTAACGCTTTCACCAAGAAAATGCCGTTGACTAATTACGTAGAAACACAGAACATCTGTTTTATACATTCATTCGCGAGCCACAGTTTCCTTTCCATTGAAATCGTTTATCGCGGTTTCGTAGTATTTGCTTAATCGTGCAGTACTGTGTACAGAATACTCACGCAAGCATTAGCGCACAGTATGACTAATGTTTCCATCAGATCTATCGTATTTTTATTTACTACTGATATTGCTAATTCCGTTTGCACCGGTGGAAATTAAGTTGTAAACGTTTTGATAACTCCATTGTTTAGTTTGATAATGTTTGTTATTATTACATTGCGGATGTTTGAGTATTTATAGAAAATTTATATACGGAGAAATGTACAAAATGTACACAATACGGAAAAATATAAGAAATATTCAAACTATTTAGATTGTTTATTTAGTTATTTATTTTATTCCCATTTCATTAATTCAATCCTCAAAAATATGTAATTGCATAAATATCCGCGCTGTAATTGTTCTTGTTAATGATTTTGGATCTTTACCGCCGAAATAAAGGTACAGAAACACTAAATATCCATCTAATATTCACAATAAAATAATTATGCATTTATTTAGATAATTTATTTATTACACGTGTCTCGGCACTTTCTTCTCTCACTATCTTCCATACCAGATGCCCTTCCACACACGACTGACGACGGAACAGTTTACATTCTTTTGTTTTCGAGACGCCGCGCACACACATACCCATACTCACATACTACGCAGACAATTTAGCACATAAAATTATACATATCTCAACAGTTCTCTCAACGTAGATATTGTCACGTCGGAGACACAAGAGATCACGAAACCGATAGATCGCTGGTGATGTCCTCGCGTCGCAGTTCGAACGTTTCACGAATAAAGTGAAAAAATTCAACTTTGTACGTGGTAATGAAATTTATTGTATAAATCTGACAGAGTGACGGGTCAAAGTGTTACGGCAGAATAATGTGTCGAGCGCTAAGTTAGGAGGGTTTTTATACTGAGGTTTTTAGTCCCTTTGGAGGGGTTATCGTCAGGTGTGTATCAGAAGCGGCTATTTCGTTACTAACTAGTTATTGTTTCGATAGCTGTGGTATGCAGGATGTTTCGTTTAGCTGATTACCGAGCGGGTGGCCTTACTGAGCGGGTGGCCCTCTTGAGCGTGTGACAATATCAAAGTATTTAAGCCGATAATGAGTGTTGTTTTATTATTGTTTTACACAAGACAAATGTTATTATATATATATATATATCTCACTTAAGCAAGAATGGCCTATTCGTAAATGTTTAGAACGCTGTGCGAAGATTTCTTTGAGTGAATACGCGTACATCTTATAAGTATTGAAATGAATTATAAATTTACTCGAATGTTTGTTTTTCGTATGGGATATATCGGACAGAATTAATTTTCCTAACTTTCTAAATATATAAAGACGACGTTTTAAATTGCTAGTAGTTGAACCAAACAATAGGATATATTTGCGAGTGATCTATAAGTCCATTTATTTACAAGTCCACTGGGAAATCTTATTAGTGTTCTCTTGCACTAGGTATTAAAGCGCATCAACATCGGTAGAAGCACTGTACATGCGATATCGTCGCAGTGTCTTTTGAAAGTCGGCGATAAGTCGCTCGAAACTTTGCTGGAAACATTTCTCCAGATTCTACTGGCAATTACATAGCACGTATCATTGCTGGAATTTGATAAACTTGGTTGAGAACACGAAAGAATTTTCCGTTTACAGTAAAGCAAGGAACTATCGAGTTGGAACAATTCGTGTTTGAAAATAGAATAATATAGCACAAGAATTAGTTGCCGAAACTCTGTAATTCATTCTGTAGCAGCGATAGAAATAAATACTAGGTGGTACATCTTCTATAAAGAGTTCTAGTAATTATAGAATAATCGAAAAGGAAGTAATTCTACATAGAAAATAAATTGAAAATATAGGGTTAACTTTCTTTCATTTTAGACCTTGTTTTTGAGAAAAATGTGTTCAATGCACATATATCGGATTATTTTTTAACTAAACATATTCATACCCTGATTTCTCAAAATCGAGGGCATAAACATCCGTTGCTAATGATGTTTTATGATGAACACGTCGCGTTATTTCAATTATCTAATATATTTTCGACTTTTTTCATGCAAAATCACCATTTTACCAATTGCAAAATTGTGTATCTTGCTTTGCAAATGCAAATAGTTTAAATGAAAAAATACATGGCTTTTGAATCGTTTCTCTTAGATTCGTAATAATAATTTTGTTCTAGAGTGAATGCATTTATTATTCAACGATGTGATTTTCGGTTGTTTATCGAAAAATTATAATGCTGCTGATCTATAGAATTAGAACTGACTATTATAATAATATGCACAGCGAGTCATTTAATTTCATGAATTGTAATTACAGTCTGTCACACAAGAGCGTGTCTGCGATATTTCTGTAAATATTTATATATTTGTAAAAAAATTTATATGAATTGAATCTACATCTAAAACACTAATACGCTATTACAGTAGGGTGTCCAATCTCCTCCATTAGCGATTATAGCTTGACATCGTTTCGGCATACTCTCGACTAATTTTTGAGCGTAGGATTCTGGTATTGACCTCCATATCTTTCGAATGTGATGTACAAGTGTTCTTATTTTTGTGATACGTCTTCCTCTCAGCTTGCCTAATAGGACACCATGCCCAAAACGAAGATTCATCAGTGAATATTATATTACTCCAATCACGATCTCTGTTTTCATTCGCCCATGCCAGACAATTTTCGACGTTTCGCGTACGTGGCACTCATATTAAAAAGCTCTGTTCCTTTCACTGTTTCAAATGAAACTGAAAGGTATTCAGCAACGCGTATTAGAGAAGTTTTCGTTTGTTTACATTCTTTTTATCTCATTCTGATTAGGTGTCAGGTTTCGCAGATATCGCAGACACGCTCTTGTGTGACAGACTGTACTTGTAAACCACTCAATTTACAAATGCATACATATTTCAAATAAAATCTGTATAATTCTGAACGAAACACAACTACGTTTGGGTTATTTTGTTTTTACAAAAACTTGAGAATCGCTCAGAGTATTTTAATAAAATATTCAACTACTTTAAAACGCAAAAAAATAGTTTATTGAATGGAATATATAGAATGGTTCACGCAATTGTTTCGGTATAGTTAGAAAATTAGAAATATGTAGCTTTAAAAAAAATTTCAGAGGAAAAAGGTGAATAGTTCAAAAATAACGATAATGTAATATGCTATAATAAAATAAGTTAAAGTATTGAAGTAAAATTGGTAAAATAAAAGTAATTAATTCAAGAGCTATACAAACACAGATATGTTTGATAGGATATGGTAATAAGGATTGTATCAAAAATAATGTCATTTGATATTAATTAAATTTACAAATTTTCATCGTTCTCCAAGTCTTCATTCGGTTACCCTTGGTCGCCTTATTTACAGAAAGATGTAAAATCAAGTTTTAACGGCTTGGATCTTGCCAAGGTAAATTTCCAAAGTATCGAACAAGATTACGTCTAATTCGATGCATTAGCGTGGAAAGTTATATTAAAGCGGTAGTAGAATTTTGTCGTCAAGACAACACCACTTGAAAGCCGTATCCACTTTCAACTCGACTTTGTAGCTTCGATCTACTCTAGTTTCCCTTTAATCCGCAACGTGGCTGTCTACACAGGATGTGTCGGGTTATTGAACGTCCAAAAAAGCGCTTTATAATTTCATTGTACAAGTACGCTTTACTTTAAATATCGATCACTCCGTTGCAACTTTTATCACAGTTTGAATATCGTTAAATATCGGCAACATAGAAAATGTTTGTCTTAGTATTTTCCCGTCAGTATCGTGAAAATGTTATCTCAGCTTAGATCAATAACATTGTCTTAGCAATAGTTGTTAAATCATTTTTATATTGTACATTTTTTTTTAGTGTAACTCTGTATTAAATCTGAATAACAGAAAATTTATAGAAGAAAATAATAGAAAAAGATTATTTTACAGAGCTCGAATCGCAAAGTTATTTCCTCATATTATTTTATTTCCTAGTAAGATATTAGTATGGCTGGTTGATTATATAATTTCATGTGCATCTCTCGAGCTCATTAGCCGCCTCCGCAATTCAGTCTTTGAAATTCGTCGAATCGTGAACAACCAGCACAACCAGTCGTTGACAAAACAGAGAATATGCAAATTCTTGTTATTTATTTTTGGAATAAGAGAGACATGGGCACAATCCACAAATTCTTGTTTACCTGTCAAAGAGATAAACCAATAGAGTCGAGAGACGAACACGATACGGTGAAACGAAGGAGTAAAAGAGGGAAAGGAACACCGATGGAATGACCTCTTAACCTCGTTTCGAGGCCGGTTGAGTTGAAGTAAAGTCGATAAATCTATATAGCGGGAGTAATATCTCGTGGAAGGTAGTTCGGGATTATAATCAGGAATGTTGCCCTTAACGATAAGGTTGGCTTTCGCGTACGATGCACGGTTTAATGTCGGCGTAATTCAGGATAAGAGCGTGCTGCGTGTCCACAAGGAATAGGCTGACAAGCGTCTACACCACCAGCTGATATTACTTTTATTCAACAAGGAAAGTCAAAAGTAAAGCCTAGAAATCGTAAACGTGTCTACTAGAAATTGCACACAATATTTATTACCAATTTACCGAATATTCTATTCAAACAAATTGTTAATATCACAATATTCTTTACCAACTGATTGTCATCGAACATTTTATTCAAATAAATTCTTAATTATAATTAGGTAGCCATGTTATTGATTTTACGGGAGCAATTGTATTTTATATCTTGCATCGACATTCCATAGACGTTGTAGTCCATTTCTTCAGGACAGACCTGAACAGTTTCAGGTCTATTTACTTTCGTATTAATTATAAAAAAGGCATAGCAAACGTTAGATTCGTCTATTATATATCAGTTACAGTTACACTTTGCAAATTATTGGTTTTATTAATTACCTTAATTGAAACTGTTACTTCAGGAAGACTTAAGAATTGTTTAAATTGATTTAAGAATTGTTATCGCACTGGCATGGTACAGCTGCATGGAATGCAAAATAGTATATCACGCAGCCCGAGGCTGTGGCCAAAGACTCGCAGAACGATGAAATCTTACGTTCTAAAATTAACCGCAACCGTTAGTCCGCTCTTTCGCGCGGTTTAACTGCTCTTCTTCAACCGCGTGGAAGTTTATGGTAGCCCCGAAGTTCTCGATGAACAAAGCGTTTAACGTTTAGTCGGTTGCTAGTTTACTGAACTATGTTGAGTCGACATGAAGAGAGCTACTTTATTACTACGATACTGTTTACAATGGCTCATCGTTTGTTGTCGGCCAAAGGAAGGAGTTTCAGTAGTAAGCTGAGAGTAGATTTAAATTAGATTCACGAGACTGTACGTATTTGCCGACAGCGATTGAAAGACTGAGAGTTTTTTAAATTTCAACTTCTTTGTAACGTTGATGCATCTTTATGGAATATTGGATCATTGATGAATATTTTATTGCTCTCGCGAAAGAAATCACTTTCTCATTATTTTCGATCACTTCAATATTATAATGGATTTATGTTATAAATATTATATCCCAACGGATTGTTTTATACGAAAAACATACAAATATTTTGAATTTACAGACATTACTAGCCCTGTCACCCTCAATCTGTCATATATGCAATATTAACAAAACTATTAACTAATTAAAGGACAAGCGTATTTGTTTCAACTAAAACTAATTGTAATGTTAATGTATGGTGTCTTTCTTTTATAAAAACACCAGAAAATATATATTTTTAGTTTTTATTATTAATAGTTGATACTTTGGAATTTTTCTCACAGCTTGTAAAGTATTAACGTGTATAACGTGTAACGTTTTTATATGACACGTAGCATACAGGATGTGAAAATGGATTACAGAATGAGGTCGTGCAACTTATAACATTAAAAGGAAAGTATTTCTCCCTTTTTTTATATCGACTTCCGCTATTGGGGTTTACCACGAGTTTTTGCTGGGATCAAAAAGAAAAGCTTCGGCACGCCCTAGCTTTCGGCCCCTCCTACTACATGCGCCCTTGTCAGGATCATCATTGAGTTCGTAACCACTGAGGAATGCTCCCCACGACCTTAATTCCTCTAACTCTTGTTCTTCGCGCGTCGTGTACAACGACCTGTGGATTTCAACCCAACTACATCGAAACGGACATTGTTTTACCAGAAATTTATCGTCTTATTTTATGGGATATCTATGTACATCTTTGTAAAAGATACATCAGGATAACTGTATCAACTAACGATTCCATAAAATGACACTAAAGCGTTACGTCATTCATTTCGCAAAGCACTGGAATAAGGACGATACTGTCATTCTCTGTCCTTAAAGATTGCCTGATAATTAAATTGACCTTTTTACTTAGCTAAGTAAGTAGTACCTGACTACTTAAATTTTAGATATTATATGCTTTAGACATATTAAATATCACAGTTTTTAGAAATTCTCTTAAGCCACGAAGGCGCATTCATCGATGAATTCATTGTTCTAGCATTCTAAGGTTTCGCAATAATTTGTTTAAAGGATTATTCAGTTAGCTAATATATTCAGCTAGGTATATGTATTCAGAAATTAAATTAAAATAATTTTGTTTCCTTTTATTCCTCCCTCAGCGTTCATAGTCCCCAACAATTACATTTGAGCACTAAGTCAGTAAAAATAAAAAATTTAAATGATGTTTTAAAAAGTTACAAAGTACAAATTTTAAATCTAAACTCTAAATCTAACTCTGTGCTTTTAGAAAATATCAGTACTTACATATAGAACAGAAAGTTTCAAATAAAATGATACTGTCGCAAACAGTATCCAAGAAAAACGAAATTTACTCAATTGTGAAATGGCGGTTCTCGCAAGCTCGTTTTCAGCATTCGTTGGTGTCACACGTATAATGAGGCATGGCGAGGGCTTGACATCGAATATAACAACGACCATCAACACCGATGAGCGTGCTATACAGGCTTGCGAATGTAGAGCTCGGCTATTTGTCTTCATTCGGTCCCACGTGGCACCCAAGGGTGGCGACCCCTCATTATCACCTCGCCATATCCATCCTGATTAGACCTAAACATCCGGTAAACTCTCTAGCCACACCCCAGCTATCCTTCAACCGGATCTATTCAGCGAATTAGCGGCAAAATATTCGTCCCGTTTAATTACCAAGCTAATCAATTATGTATCTTCTTACCTCTATTGTTTTACAATTGGAACAATTACTCAGATAGTTTGTACATATCAGTTTAATTAACATTCGAATAATTTTCTTTAATGTATAATTAATGATTAAAAGTAAAAATTCTGTGACTTGGAAAATTAAAAGGTAATATGTATCGTATTATTAGTGCTGTGAGAGTTCATAATAATTTATACAATAGTTTATTTCTATCGTATATATTTTAAAGATTTTTCTTTCGGAATGATTCGAAATTCTTGAGAAAAATATTCAATGTTTTTAAATCAAATTAGATTCACTTATTTTGCAACGGTCAAATTTAGTCACATGTATTACTATTTATGAAATGTAATAAACGTTATCAATTCGTAGAACAAAGTATATCTGCTGTGAAGAAATGAAACTTTAATACGATACGTATAAACGCTTTAAATAGTATAGAGCATTATTGTCACATCATTCTTATATCTCTTTGAAGCAATTTTTAAAAATTGTATTTTAAAATATAATACAAAACAAAAAATACTAAAAATACTCATAAAGCAAGACCAGAGAACGCTAATACATTAACAAAAAGGATTCCTTAGAACAAATAATACCTCTTGGAAAAAAATTCCACTGTCTGAAGCTTGTGGGATCAATAGAGCCGCAATGAGCGGAATATCTAACAATTTTTTCCCTTCCCGTTGCGGCGTTCTTTAATTATAGTTGACCGCGTCTAATTAAAAACGCGCTCGCGGCTATTCCGATACAAGGGGTCCAAACGTACAGCTTTTCAGAGAGGACAGAGGTTTAGGTCTCTGTAGCACACCTTGCAAGAAAGTTCTAACAATATCGCGGCCTCGCCACGCCAAAACTTCGATGCCGCGAAGGGAAAAGCAGGATTTGCCGTGGAGTTCCGTGCTGCCCGAACTCCCTAGGACCCCGAATACTTCAAAGGCCTGTTTGAACTTTGAGAATTTTTCTGGAATATTCGACGCCAGACGGATTACAATAAATTCTCGATCCCGTTACGATAGACGTACGGTTGCTCCGCACCGCTCTTTTCAGAGTGCTTAAAGATTTCTATGAGATTTTCTTCCCGCTCTATCATTTCCATATTTCGTAACACGACGAGTATCGGCTGCAATAAATTAGGACATTTATGTGCAAGAAATGCGTTAGGGTATTTAAGAAAGATATAAGAAATATTGTGGAACGAGCGATTGTTTAAAATTTGACTGAAAACTGAAAAAAATTAATTCATTGAACATAATGTTAAAGTTCAAGCAAAATATTTTAAACGTATGTTCTCTTTATATTCTCTCTTTATTATAACGGACAGTTAAGTTAGAGATCCATTGCCAAGCTACGCCAATTCGAGGGTATTTGCTTCAATGTAGTTATGTGGAACCATTCCCATTGGCCCAGCTGCTTGAAAAATTGATTCTGTGCAAATATATGAAACCGTTTCCGCTAAAGTTAAATTCAAGCCATTTCTCTCCGCAACCACAAGTCTATGCCACCATCCGCTGATCGCCATTCTTTCTATTGTAGTTGTCAGTTGTCGATTTATAAACTTGTTACGATTAATAACTAAAATTTATTCGAATGACGAATAACAGAAAAGAATAAACACCGCTCCCGATCAGCTGTATATTGTAAAACTGGTGACTTGCACTTTGAAACAGATCTGTACAAAGGGTCTGTGTCAAGAACTGTGGCAATTCAGCGTGACACAGCTTCGACTGGCTGAGCTTGGCTTGGCTTGGCCTCAATGGATCTATAGCCTTCCACTCGAGATCAATTCAGTTTATAAATATCTCTGATTAATTGCTTCAACAAGATGGAGCACTTAAAATTCTTTCTTTCGTGTTTGGATCAAAGTATCAAGTGAAAGCTTCAGTAATGTCTCTGAAATACAGCTATAATGTATTATTTCAGAATGAAGTTGCAATTCTTGTTTCTGAGAGAAGATACAACAACTTTGAAATACGTCCTTTTATGCAACAGCAATAAAATAACATTAATCTGTTTTTAATTATTTTAATTTTCTAAGGGGCTATATTTTCGTATTTTAGCTATAAACCAAATATAACATTTACACGCACTAGCACAATCTCTGCTATTTCTCTTTTTTATATATTCCATTGGTTCAGTTAGGTATATGTAATACTCCATCGCAAAAAAATTCATGATAAATCACCGTAGATTACAATCGGATATATGTCGTTTATTGAAATTGTTATCAACCCACTGGTTTTTGCAGCCAGGCATCTATATCTGTCGATGATTTTTTTCTCACAGTGCAGACGAAGCGATTCTAAATCTTTTTTAAATGTTTTTTAACGTTTCGTTTTTTTACTCAAATAATTCATAGAATTTGTAGAAAACCCATCAAGATTATTAATCTTTAATCATCTTAATAATCTTATTAGTCTTTATTCTTCAATTCATTACCAACATGCAATGACCAACGGTAATATAGCTACAATCTCTGTATTTAATTTTGTTATCATTTGGTACAATGTTTTATAGGAATATCTATCCTGTGCTAATAATTTTATTCATTACTGTATATGACACAAAATTCTTCGTTCTAATTTCACGGTAATTTTCTAGCTTATCAAATATGGAGGTGAATATTATTGAATTTCTAAACAATACCTTTTTTCATGCCTTTCGCATCGTTCTATTAATTCAAGTTTATGGTCTTGGCCGTCGAACGCATACGACGATTTATTTTCATGGAAAAAGAATTTCACTCATTTATTACGAAGCAGCTCTTTGTGCAGCACAGTTTTCAAATGCTCTTTATCAAACGTGAAACTATATTAAACGAATAACTGCACATCATTATCTTTGATAAACTGCTATCATATTGTCATTCCAGGCTTGATAGAAATTATTCTCTGCGACGCGTGTTTTAGACAACTAGCTAACCCGCGAAGAGGAAATAATTACATTTCTTGATTCGTTTAATTACACGGATGTTTGTTTATATACTTTTTTCATAAGAGACATTTTTATGAACAATTGAAAACAGATGTGGTCCTCAAATTCAGATTCAATCTTCCCCCGGGCTAATCTCACATTTATTAAATGAAAAAGAAAAGAAGTAAAAGTTGATCTGATTTTAGTTATGAAGATTTTATTTACATATAAGTGGTTAAAATAGAAATACGCGATCTAAGAGAAAGCCGAAAGCTACTATTTATTGCGTAAATATCAGAATGGAGAATTTTTAATAAAAATCTGTATCATAAACAAAGGATAATAGACAGCAGACTTAAAATTAACAAAACTAAATTTCTACATTGAACCAGATGAACTCCAACATTGAGTTATCGCCACGCAACATTACAAATACTTCGTAAAGTATTTTAACAAATTTGCAGACACTTTCATATTAACAATGGAATCACTGTCATGTCATCGCTCAATCGTGTCAGTCATGTTCCTAATTTTATTACGAATGTCTTGTACAATCCGGACGTCTATAATATGCAGAACTGACAATAACTAAATTGACTATCCGAGTTCCGACAAAGATAATTAAATTTACTAATAATACATACTCTCTAATTCCAGTAATGGAATCCTTGGAAGCTTTATAGATTATCAATGACATTGTAGATTACTTAAATTATTATCTCCTAAATTCCTCGTTCCTTTTCTAACATTAACAATTAAAACAAAGAAAGAAGTTTACTTGCTTGTTTTTCCCTAACATCGAAAGGCGATTGTACTAAATTTGGAAAGCAGAGCTTTGAAGCACACAGAGCAAACACAATTCCTACATGGCAAAAGGCCATTCGACAAGAGACCAAAGGCAGGTAACCATAGACTAACCAGCGTATAAACTCCTCGCAAATAATACATCACGTTCCCGTAGTTACAGCCATGAAGTTCCACGGAAGGAGGAGAATTCTCTTGGACGCTTCCTGAGAACGTGCCTCGGTGAAATCACGGTGAATCAATTCTATTTGTGGTTATAGCTATAAGGTAACCATTCGATTCCAAGGTTCGTCAGAATCTCCACGCCATCCACCCTATTATATAATCATGCGGCCCTTTGTCCAGAGAATCATAATCGCTTCAGTTGAACAACGTCGCTTAACAAAGTAATAGAAGAGGAAATTTGAAGAAAGCTACGAAAATTTTACACATCCATCGGAAGATTGTTACAGATACTGGTTCACTTAGAAAGCGCGCTTAGGTATGTTTTAGTTGAGATAAAAATAAAATGTCACGATTTGAAATAATGAATCGGTTAAACAGCTTTATCAATTTACTTTAGTATTTTAGTAAAAATGTACAAACTGTATACAAGATTCTACAAAGTATCGAAAGTAAACTACTAGAAATAGCGTTTAAAAAATTAGAGAAATCTCTATTTTGGTGATTTACCAATACATTTAGAAAAATCTAAATTTACATAAATACCCAAAGTCTACTCATGAGGGTAAAAAATAGCAAATCTAACAGTTTCCCCTTGTTATATCTTGTCACACGTAGTTTTACTGAAAACGCGAGATCCAAAACGCGCTCTCGAATTCCCCTCGGAAAATTTTAATAGGAAATTTTTTAGCAGGACGTCTGTTAATCTAGCACGGACGGGCGCGTTGCATCCAGGAACATTCATCACCTCGCGCCGCGGCACGCCAGGAGGATGATGTACATCATTATTAAATACGGAAGGTTCGGGTGATGGAGTTTTTTTCGACAGTCCACTAACGTCATTCCGCAGGATTGCCTGACGTCATTAGTCGTTTTTCGCCGCTCGTCCTCCGGAAACTCATTTCGCCTCTTGCCCCTGCGACCGTTGATTTTCACGTTTACGGACGGCCATGCTATCTCTTCCGTTAAAAATCCATGATGCATCGCGCGTCGCTCTCTCACCATCGACGAGAGTGGCTAAGTACAAAACGAACGGACCACCGAGATCGATTCGTCGATTTCGTTATAGCCTGGCGATTTTTAGCCAGCCGCTAGCTAGAAATTCACGGCCTCGATCGTGGAATCGGCCCGCGAACGTCATTTCGTATAAATGTTCAGGGCTGCGGATAAATTCCAGGGAATAGCAGCGACTCGATTTCGTGAAACGTTTAGATTGCAGATAAATTTGGATCAGGGATAATCTACCGAAAGGGAATTGAAAGTTCGTTCAGATACGTATACAGGTATATTTATATTTGTTTGACAGAAAATGTATTAGGTCGTAAAGTGAATTTGTTCTATTTTACGTTTGGTATAAAATTTCAGGAAAGTACGAAGTCGGTCATCGACGTACTGCCATTCACGTTCTTCATCGCTCTTTACTTTCAGGAAGTACCTGTCTTCTCCATTACTGATTAAAATATCCTTATGGTTTAATATCTAAAGAAATTTCCTTGAACTTTTCAAACTCCGAACTTTCTTGGCGACTGTCGCTGCTGTATCACGGTCTGTTTTATGGACATTTTGCTAAAATTTTGTACCAGATTTTTAACTTATTTTCAACGAATTTGTATAAATGAATTACAAAGTTTTTATAGATCACTGCTAACTTTGGAGATCAAATCGACTAAATTAAACTCGTCAAGAATAGTTTAACAGCTGCAAATGAACTAACCTAATACATGTACATACATTTCCCAATCATATTCCTCGCTCTTTGTGTAAAATTTACTAAACGATGTTCTATAGATATTATACATTCATCAAGTACTTTAATAATAATTAAAATTCTCAAACTCAAGTAGAGTGGCGGAAACGCTATCAGATATTGGCATCTATTAATTTATCGCTAGATCTAAATCACAACCAATTCTTATTATCGCTAGCAGAGATCACGATGTTCAAGAAGTGGAACGTTTTGCTGTACGCTTATAAAACATATTCACAAAGAGGTCTATCGGTCGTGGAGGAAAAAACTCGTTATCTCGAGGGTTAGATTGAGTTATTCGAGCTCGTTGGTCTATCCAGTCGCTAGCACGAGGTGTTGCTGCTGAAAGCTTGCGAAACACCGTACGCGTGTTCAACACGCACATCTGCGCTCGCGTGTACCCACATGAGAGGCTGGTAAACCTCGTTGCGGAGCCGTACCAGTTAATATACTCGTGGACATAGGAAGCTAAAGGGCGGATGTTAATAAACCAGGTGAATACCAATGTCGTCATTCTCACCATATCACCCTCCTCTAGAATTTCAGCATTAGCTTCTGGATATCGAGCATAAGAGTTAACCGTCAGTTCCGTTAATAAGCTATATACGTTACTGGTTTTAGGAATACAGGTATCCTTGTGGCTTTTAATCTCTTCGAGACTCATTTTTCTCTTAAAAAACAGCGCAATAATACCATACTAGAAACAATAATAGGTATGGTTAAGTTTGAAAAAGTATGAGATAATCATAATAATCATAAAATACATATCCGTGTATACGTTAAACGAAAACATTTATGGTTGAAGGGTCGAGTGTGGAAGTTTCGCAGTAAACACGCGTAGATCGAGAGATTCGGGCTGATAAATATTAGCGTCTAGAAATTTTATCTGATCGTAAGAAATGTAAAAAAGACATAATATATTACTTCTTACTGTAAAGAATACATATAACATAGTAATTTAGAAAAGGTAAATGCAATATGAAGTTATATCACATTGCTAAGATTATACTGTTCTGTTGCGCAAGAATCAAGAAACTCAATACTGACCAACCTTTACATTTCCTCCGTTGTATTTCCAAGAAAAAGATAATAAAGAAAAACAAGGGAACCATAACGTAATATCACCGCGTTTACAATATCATCAACGATGTGAAACGCTTTAAGGTATCCAGTTGCTTGCAAAGAATGGATTATGTGATGTTCAACGCGATACCATTGGAAAGTAAAAGAAAAAAAGGAGGAAGAAAACTGAAAAGCATCAAGTCGAGCTAGGAGCTACGTGCTGCTCATACGTGAAACGATCCTGTAACTTGATCGTAAACGAAACGAAGCCGGAATTCTGGAAGAGTAGTGGATACCACCGCGCCTGTACAGGCCGACAGGAAGAGCCCCGAAGGAAAGGATCTCCGGTTCACTGTCCTACTATAGGAGCATCCGATCTCACGAAACTGTCCTGAGGGATAACTTAACAGAAAGTTCGTGCTTCCTTGATGCTACTGCACCTAGATCTCGTTGCAGGTTCAAGAGCTGATTTAAGAGTTTACGTTTGTATCATTCGTCACTGCTTAAAGCTTCAAGTATTAGGCACTTAGTATTCCTTTGTTTTAGATGTACATTGTCCTTCGTTTTCGTGATTTTGTAACCATTGTATATACTGATGTATTTGATTGTTCGAGAAGCCCATAGCGTTTTTATTAGGAATTTCCATCAAACAATGAACTATGCCAATAAATACTTCTCTTAGTTGGATACTAAAGATAATTAAGGAGGAACAATGCAAAATTCATTTCATTTGTGAAAATGAGACAAGAATGCTAACGAGAGAAAGTGAGACTAATGATACCTATTATATAAATAATAATGAATAAAGTTACAGCTGATTAATTTAGCTTTTAAACGGTAGCGTAAAGAGTTCCTGAGTAAAGAAATGTTAGATGGTTCTTCAAAATATAATTTCTATAACATTAATTATTTAATAGTTAAAAGAAGGAAGATAGAAAATAGCTATCTGAGAGCGCGCTA
Source organism: Bombus campestris (assembly GCA_905333015.3). Classification (NCBI taxonomy): domain Eukaryota; kingdom Metazoa; phylum Arthropoda; class Insecta; order Hymenoptera; family Apidae; genus Bombus; species Bombus campestris. The sequence continues at coordinate 11,070,895 of HG995132.1, forward strand.
TTGTTTAATAACGATAATAATAATTAAACAGTTCCAAGTATTTCCACTATCTACGGAAGGTATTATAGAGTGACCTGAATATTATATTTTCCGATGGCTGGTGTTTTATTTCTACGGAAATCGATCACGTGTTAGGTATTAATTGGAAATGAATCGTATTGAACAGATCGGTCCTCTAATTGAAACCCACGAGTGCTGGTGTAAGTTAAACAATGACATTGATCGATTTTATGCGCGGCGACGATGATTCTTTTGTGAACTGTGATCGATCATTGTTGACCGGGAATTGTAATGGGAAAATGGGGATGTTAATTGTCAGGTGTGCTTGACATATTGGATAACGTATAATATAAATAATTCTAAGAACAGTTTTTACGTGTATATGTGCCATTTTGCGAATCGGTGAATCAAAATATTTTATTTTATTACGTTCAAATAAATGTAGTGGTTCTAAGTAATCTATTGTAGTTGCTGAACAATAGATTCTGTATTTTGCTCCACAAAGATACAAAATATGATATAAATTACGATTAAATATTCTAAAATTAAGTAATCTAAATCAACTTAACTAGATCTTTTACTTACTCACTGCTTGTGACCTAACTATAACAGTTGAGGATTAAGAATATTAATACTCCAGATGATATTTATGTTTTAAAACTATGACATAATGGTTTTACATTTAATTTAACCATTTTCATCTCAACATCTGAAAAGCGAAGTAATATTGCAATATTAAGTCGTCAAGTACACGCTCGTTTCCTCAATAACAACTACTTTGAAGAGCATAATACCAGTGCTTTCTAGGAAACGATTAACGATAGCCTGAGGATTAAACATATTTCGCGTAGACAACACGTAATGCTTCTTATCTTTAGGAAATCCGCGAGAAACCGTTATCGCCGCGCAATTTCTTGAAAAGTAAATTTTCAATTGACACATGGTAATTTATACTTCTCATCTAACTTTCGATAAAAGTCAGCAACCAGTTAGTGTTTTAGTGGAGATAATTCTACATTTTTATATTTTATCGTATAAGTACTTGGAGGAACTAAAGAATATAATGTAATTTTAATTACGAATCTTTTAATTAGAAGCTACCTTACTAATTCTAATAATATAGAAATATATATTAAATATGTACATCTTATTTACTTTCCAATGTACTTTTCTTCCAAATTTTTCTTCTAAAATTTTAGTTTCTTTAAAATGAGTTCTTCAGTGACCCCCACTTTCCAAATATGTTCTTCCGATTTTAAATAATCTTTTCTTATTAACTTATTGATTTCCTCTCGTAGCTTCAAAACATTCTGTTTAAGTCAAGAGATCGCGCACGAGTAGTCTATAAATTCCGCAAAAACTTCTTTAAATTGTAGATATTTTCCATGCAAAGTGGAATCATAACGTTTTATACATCATCCTACTACTACACTTAAAACACACAAACCCTTATCTATCTTTTTCTGTGATCTGCAATATATTTATGTATTTACATATATAAAATCTCCTCGCAAGATAGTGCAACGTGAACTAAATTCACTAGATCGTTTAACAAGGGTTTCGCTACAATAGACCCGTTTCATCGTTGTCAAAGATGATGCAAATTAGAAGACAAAGCCTAGGCGTGTCTAATCATCAAGCAAACGGTGTCTCCAGGTCAAAGAAAGGGCTCTTTGACAATGTCTCTGGAACGAGGAGAGGTCGAAAACCACCACCAGCAACGTCGTTTATGACAGCATTGGGTGACTATTCCGCCGCATAAATAGAATATGAAAGGCAAAATATCTCCAGAGCGATCCTATAGCGACGACACTCCTCCATTTCCTTTGACATCGGCAATAGCCCTCTGCGCTGTTGCACTTCAATCACCGCTCCGTCCTCTCATCGATTGGAACGTATCGTAACATGATTTCCCATATGAAATAGTTTCCTGCATTTTTCTCTGTGCCGCATCAACGCACTTCCCACCGATCGTTCGTTCCCCCGCGCGAAACAAAGCGACAGATATTAGGATCGTTTCAACGGTGCCTCTCATTTTTCTTCCGTTACTTTTTCACATCCATTCCCCATTTTGCTAGGTTCCACTGTTTCCGATTACTATATACATCATCACTTATGGTGCACGATATTCACGCAAATTTTGCTAATTTAGTACTTTACCCTTTTTTATAAATCTCTTTTCGTTATAGCATGTACTGCACTGTTTGCTATGATAGGTATATCATGTTAATTTCGTTTACTGTAATTATATTTTAGCAAATACAATAGAAATTTCGGGCGTTTCTAACTATTCAAACAGTCTCACTAATCGCTGTATAATAGTGAAATATCACATCTTCCACCCAGAACCATTTCTAATCCAATTCCATGTAAACTATTTAAATTTTGCTCCATACTTTCTCTTTAAACAAAATCCAGCCTGTACGATCCTCGCATGGGCTAGTGAAATAAATTCACCCAGTTCCACTCGTTCGAGTCACCGTGTTCCCATTGTCAACGATCTTCATCATCCCTGTATCTCCATATTGCATTTAAGGATTTCACGTGGGCAAATGGTCAGACATACTCGTGCTGTACGATCGCGTTTTACAATTTCGAAAACGCGTCGATAATACCGGCATTCGATAGTCGTTGTATCTATCGTTTCGGGCAGCACACTGGCCGCGTAAGCCCCGTTATCCGACAAAACCATTTTGAGAATGAAGATACTCGTATCGGTGAATGTCATTTCTGCCATGTGACAGGATCAGCCCGGGGTAACGAATGAACCTGTACGTTGCATGATAACGCCCCGTTAAAATATTACTACGAACGTAGGCGCTGATGCTATTCAGTCCTGTATTAACAAAGGTGTTCGTTAACCAGAGCGAACCGACGCCGATTCCTGGAATGATTATTCAAATGTCGCGCGAGCTTGCTTCGAGTCAGCAGGTGACCAGGTCGCGTGCACCGTGTACAACGTCTTGTTGACCAGGAAATGTCGCAGTCGTAATGTGAAATATTAGCTACTTGTTATTTGTTCACATTACATTACGGTAAGCACTGTGATATTTTCCCTTTCATTTCTCATTTGTTTATTTTCGTTCTTATTACTTTTTGTGGTAGTTTCGCTTGATTTATAGATAGATGGGAGTTTCACGATAGGAATAAATTATTCCATTTGTAAATATTCATGATGTATTTCTGATGTTCTGATGATTTTTTGTGTTTGATGTAAAATCGGTGCGCAAACTTGTGTTTAATAACTCACTTTAGTGCGTTAGCTATCAGAATCGTTTGACAAAAAAAAAAAAGTTGCAACGATAAGAAACATACATGGACCAGAGTCAAAAGCTTCGTAAAAATATTTGACACGCAATGATTTGTCTACGTTCATATTGAGTTCTATCTGTGATCGTTTACATTAGAAATATACGTTTTAAAATATTTCAGAAACTTCAGTAGCTATTTCATTTGTTTCAATAATACACGTACATATGTATATCGAAACTTAAATATCAATTCAGAATTTTTCTTATAATTTCATAAAAATTCGTGCATACGCGTACAATTAGTAACGATGAATATTATATCGAAGACTAACTATGTAATATAAATTATAGTTAAAACAATTGAATTCCCTTTTTTTAAAAAACCAAAACGATAGAACGTACAGGTCAACTGGAAACTCCGGAAACGTAATTGCATTGTACCAATATAATCAATCGAAAGTTAAGCTATTTTAATCCTCAGCAGTACGATGCTGTTCGTTCTCGTCGAATGCGAACTTGGAGATTACGAAGCGATCGTGAGTACAGACAGATCGATCGTAATCTGACGACGAACTTCTGTATTCGCCGCATAAATCTAGCTTATCTACCAAGCCGCGGTAACCTAAACTATCCTTCTCGTAGCCCGGAAGCATCGGCAAACTTGTTATTGTTATTAGGCTCTGGAAACTCATCATGATCTCGCGCCGACGTAATTTTCACGACACGTCGAGTAGATACCCGCAATTTTGGCCGCTTGTACCGCTATTATCGCGCATCTACTTTCCAAATAGCTATTTCTGTATCGTTAAACAGCACCCTCTCTTTATTTTGTAACCGGCCTCCCGGAGTCCCTATTTTCTTAAACGTCTAGGATCTCAATTTCCTCGACACGATCCGAGATATCGCAGCTTTACGTGCGGAATCTGTAATTTTTTTAGAACCAAAATAATCCATAGGGCCAGCTATTGGTCCTTTCTCCGCGTGCTTTAGCTTTTAATAGCATAGATAAACTTTCATTATGTTTGAAAACTGATAAAGAGTAAGATCGATGTCGAAACACTGTTTTTGTTTCTATTAGAAATTTTCACTTTTGGCATTTACCTTCGTTCCCTCGTAACTTCAATTTCTCAATTATCTTCAAAACTGGCTGAACAAATACGAAGCGGAAAAAGAAGCGAATCATTATATAGCAACTAAAGCTGGGGAGGCGAGGGAAGTGATCGAGTCCAATTCCACGTTCACCGTCTCCGTTTCCATAGAGATCAAAGCTCGAGATATTTCGCGCGCTCGCGGCAAAATGAACGTTACGATGCTCAAACTTCTGTTCCTTTCGCCAACTAGAAAGGGTGTCAGGCAGGGAGAGAAGGAAAAAGGGAGGGGTTGAAACTGTGTCGTAACGAACCAAGCGGGCTGTTAATCGCCCGCACGTTTTTTTCTACTCGATTCCGAAGGGGCTAAAAGAAACTACGCGATTGCACCGCTCTTTAAGTTGCACGAACCGCGAACATAGGACAAAATAGTATTGCAATGACTGTAACAGGGTCGGACAAGGAGAATGTGAACAGGAGCGGTTGTAACGGCCTCTTTAACCGTTTCCACTTCCTCGTGCAAATTTTAGTGAAATTGTCGTGCACTCGAGGCTCTTCCCTTCGAGATGGGCGAACCTATTCAGGGACCACTCGAAAAACATTCGAGTGCCCATTGTACGAGTACGTCCGTCTGTTCAGGATGCTTTACCTCGTTGATGCACACCCCCTACACTCCTTTGCAACCTGGTAAATACCCGGGTAAAATTACTCAATCCAAGTATCGTGTTAATAGAGAATGTAAGACTTTAATCGGATTTCAGATGAATTTGATTCTCTGTAGTTCTGATGCCAAATGAAAATTCATATGTATTTGTTAAATTCGTGCATGTCGTTCTTTATGGTAGTTGATTTTGTTCGATTAGAGAGTCGATATTAAAAATTAATTCGAACTTGATATTCCTTTTTACAGCCAAATTGCTCGAGATTCGCCGAATTTAAAGCGACACACACAATGAACCACATATGTTAATTATGATGTGTTACAGAAGAAATTTATTAAATCTACTATTCTGTGAATAGAGCTAGCCTACTTCGTTTTTAGATAAATAATCCTATCGATGACTTATTTTATCTCATTTAAAACATTCCTGAAACAATGCACGTCTAAACTTCGTGGCTGCGACACATGATTCTTTACAGTCTTTAATTAAATTTGTCAAATAGTTTCGTTTCGAATAATAGAATTAACGAATATATAGTACATCTACTTCTATTTCCATTGGTAAATTAATTAATCTCACCTTTTTCATCTTTTTCAAAATAATAAGGCAAAGATATTCATCTAAATATTCATCGAGTATTCCACTAATTGCATTAATCCCTTCTGGAATTTTTAAAGACTCGGTGCGATAGTAATACACGTAACCAGCAATTTAAAGCAGTTTACTATGCATTATGCGATTGGATTTACGCTTTACGATTTCCGATTTCAAAACGCTTATGCTTAATGAAACAGTGGAGCAGAAAGCAGTCATTTACAGTTTCCTACCATGTACTTGCGTTTGCTTCAAATTGGAATCATATTACAGTCAATGATTAAAATAGAGATACGATTCAAAGGGAAACCAGCAATGCGCCATTGGCACTGATAACATTACAGAATGCATTATCGATTAAAGCTTTATGTATCAAAAAAATCTTCAATTGTAATGAAATTCATTCTACATATTGCATATTTTATGAATGGAATAATTTAACGTGGATTTTAAAGAATTCTGTTCTAGTGAATAAATTGATCTAATTGAATAAATAAAAAAATATAGTCTTAGAATCGTCAATATCATTAAAAATTTTACCTAATAAATTAGTACAAAAATCTGAGCAAACCAATAATCAGATTACCCACTACTAAATCTACCAACATTCTATTCCTCAGAAGTTCTCCCAGAAAAATTTAAGTACGAGCATCGTATCTTTTTAAAACCTATCACATCGTTGACCGCGTCTCACCGCTAACAGAATCTCCAGTACCGTTATTCGGCCAATTTTCACTATCCCTTTTATTGTCATAACTTGAAAGCGTATAAATGCCAGAAAGAATATCTCCACGTCCCGTAACCGGAGGCTCTTCATTTTCCAGCATTGTTGAATTTCGCGCTCTACACCTGGAAAAGGGGCGAGAGTACACGTGCGCGAGCCCACTACGATTAATCATTCTGTTTTTCGATGCTGCCTCCCCCAACCTCGAGCTACCTCTTTTTTTTTTTTTTTTTTTTTTTTCGTTTTCGGCCAGTTTTCACGGAGGAGTCGGGGGTAATTGTTCGCTCACGGTACGAACAACAAGCGCGTCAAAAGCCGGACGAGCCAGCGGATTCGTTAGGCAAGCATTTAACGAAAAACGACGCGGCGTTTCCCCGAGCTGTCTCCACCCCTTCTCGTCCGGCTAGTTTTTGTGTTAACCCGTTACGTTCATCCCTTTCTCCGACGATACCTACGAACACTTGTCAACGTCGCGTGTGTGCACCAGGAACAGCGGAATTTACGTGCGATTTTGCGATCCGTTTTATTTTTATCCGCCTTTTCTTTCTTTAACTTTCTCCCTTGTACCGTTTGGTTCTTCACACCTTCTCAGTTTGTAAATTTTTCCGATGTTTTGCTTGCCGTTAACTTTTTTATTCTATCCTTTGTGTCAATCCTCTCCTCATTTATTCTCTTTGTCTTTTCATTTTTATTCCCCTCTCGATTATTCCTCTTTTTTATTCAATCCTTTTTTCATTTTCTCTTTGTCTTTCTCTGTTTTCTTCTTCCAATGTTGACTTTTTAATTATCAAATTCCTATCACTCTCCTTTTCTCCGTTTTCGAATAAGAGTATTGTATCTACTAGTATTCGCCATATTCTAAGACAGTAGCTATGTGTATTTTTCTACAAATGTTGTATTTTATAACAAATTTATAATAAATTCCATAACATTTATAAATGTACACAAGTAATTAAAGTTAAAATACTTTCTCTAAGGGAACAAGAACCTATGTCTGCTTTACATGTTTCACAAAGAAGCAGCCTTTCCAATAAAGTTAATTAATTCCAATTTTAGATCATATTTCTCACGTGTTATTTAGCAAATCATGTCATAAAATCTTCATCAACGGCCAAACTCTCAAATTACCCTAACACTTAGGCGTTTATTACATCAATTAATTTCGTTTGATCCACCAACTGATTCTAAATTATTTAAGAGGGCATTGTTTTAATGGCTGCTCAAATTTCATCGCCCCAAGCATGGTCTGATTTACGCTATACATACTCGTGGTATCAGATCACTGCGATGCATACACCCCCTAGCAGTTTCCTAGAATTTAATCGGCGCTATTATACTGACAGTTAATCTTGTTGAACTGTACCCTGTTCTGCTCGTAAATGTGTAATGTTATGATAGTTGGCTCTATGAAGATTCCCAGATTTAATCGTAGAGAAGAAAACCATGATATTCAGAGACGTAAACGACCCCTCACTATCCCTCTTTTGTAAAAGAAATGGTAGATTGTTATATTATTATACATTATTAAATCTGTTTACTCATGGAAATTACATGAAAATTTTCGACTTTTATTGCCATGGAAGTGAAAACTAATTGATTGCGGTTATAATAATTAATTATGATTAAGAGTTAAATAAGAAGAACAAAAGAATAAGATGAAATATGTGCCATATAGAATTAACTGTTATATAATATATACATTCTATAATGCCATGCTTTCACTACGATGTCATGCTTTTAGAGTTAGATTACAACTTTAAAGTAGCCTACCTTACTATAAATCACACCTATGTAAAACTCTAAATATTTGTTTATTCTATCCACGTAAGAATCTAAATATACAATAATAAAGGGAAAGGGAAGGAATATTGTATGGACTATGAGCCACAAAAGACTCTGAAACAAATTCAGAAAGGTTAATAAAATTCTATAAACATGTATAATTACTTCCTGATTGGTAAAGCCTAAATATTATTTCCTAATATCCTAATTTCCTAATTTCCTTTCTTTTGTTTATCTCCTATATTTCTCTCATTCTTTTGAGCCCCTGGCATACATATTTAAGATGCAATGAAATATTAAAAAATGTAACTGAAATGTATTTTCTGCAAATTGATAAATCTAATACAAACTCATTTGCTGGATTAGTACTTGAAAAAACATACATCTTTAAAACAAGAACATTTTATGCATGAAAAATAAAGTACTAATTATCAATTAGATTAAATTACTCATGAATAAATTTTAGCAAAGATAAAGAATCATTTGTATGTTTTTAATCAAAACTAGGAAAATTGAAAGGAAAAATTTTAAGTTACTTAATTTGAACCGAATTAAAAATTGAAAATTTTATTTGAAAACTAAAATGAGAGAAAAGCCGATTATTATGAAATCACTTGCTTCGTCTTTTAACTTTTACTATCTGTTATTTCCATCACTACTTTTATTATCTGTTATATACATTGGCCAAAAAAGAAAGAACTACTACTACTACAAATACTAAAAGCGAGCATAGTGACAAAGTAGTAACAAGAATGACTTCCCATGCTCTGGATGATCCAGAGGGTGGGGAGTCATTGGTAGTTGCCCTCTTCTATGGCAGTTTGCCGGGCCTCTTCGGCTCGTGGCCTCTTCTTTCTTCGGGCGAAGATCATATAGCGATCGCTATCCGTTCGCATGTGCATGCTCGAGCAATATTAACGTTCGTTTCGAAAACCACTCGCGATCACGACCGCGAAATTCAAAAAATCGACGAGCAAAGCCAGAGACGATGACATGTTCCATTCGTACCAGCTTTACCGTCGATTATTCGAATGAAATTCCCTGAAACAGGTTGGTCACTCGAAAACGCGCCTACCCGACCAGAGACTGTGCCAACCTGCCCGGCCCTACCTACTTATAATTAACAGACACACCAGAAAGTATACTACCTATCCTACCTAGCGCTATATTTAAAAAATGGCAAAACAAGCACACCAACACACTCGCTCCACGGTTCTCACACATAACACTCGGGCGCAAGAGCCTACACTAGAGAGAACGTCCCGGGACGCCTCCGACACCCGAGCTTAACACACAACATGCACACTCTAATTTACGTACCATTTTCCTGAAATCGACTGACGAAGGCTAGTGACCATTGCGCAAAACGTGATAAAACACGTCTAAAGAAATTATATCGTTAAAATAAATGTAAGTAATCTTGGAATTATAATTGCAATTTACAGCAATATGAAAAGCGTGGTTATGCTTAATCGTGTAACTGATATTACCACGAATTGCGATTGTATTGATACATAAGTTGAATTAATATATGTTCTCAACATTTTTAATATCTTAAGTTGTAGCGAATGAGAAAAACGACGCAATCCCACAGCCTAACCACACACACAAGATGTGGAAAATACGTCGTGCACGATACACTAACACATCGTCAGACGCTGAGAAATTTTTGCATTAATTATAGTCATCGTGCCTAATGTCTTTTTCCCATTCAAGTAGCGCCTGGGCACGTGAATGAGATCCTGACAATGGGCACGGAAATGGTTAAATCTGAAAATCCTAATCTAAAAACATGATTAGTTTGTATAATTTGTATTTAACGGACTAACATTCTTCGATTTTACATTTTATTACTTCGTTTCAGATTATAATAACTCTACTTTGTTAATTTAATAAATTACTTTGATTCAAAAATTTTCCTGCCGCGAAGTTTCTTCTTGCACATAAAATTTCACATATTCTTGTACGGAAAAAATGAATTTTAATTCATATTTTAAATTCTACTTATGTTTATAATATCTGAAGTTAAATAAAAGAATGTGACTTAATATTGTCACAAAATGTATATATCGTATAATGCATGTATCATCATTATCATTGAGGGGAAACTGCATCTTTCATTGCAACGAAATCGGAGGGCATCTGATTTCTCCGCTATAAAATGCTCAAATCGCTTCGATATCTCTTATTTATACTAAAATTCATTGCTTAAGATTAAATATATTTATGTCATACAGGTATATTCGTCTAGATATTTGTCTTTTGCAAATATTTATACCCAATACTATTATACATATTTATAAGTACCACGAATATATTCCCAAATTTATATATTTAAACTAATTATTAAAAAACTAATTATCATAATCGCGATGTGCAAGAAGACCTATCCTGAACTAATAAATAAAGATATGGAAAAAAATGTTACTACTCACGGGTATAAAGAATACCCGCGGTCACTATGCTCGCAAAAAATTCTACAGAATACAACAAGTCACCCGTGCCGATTCGGACCTTTCATCCTACGACATGATTGAGTGACCGGAGGAATAAAAATGCATGCGACTCGCCATTAGAAGCAGAGAAACGGAAAACGTTGCCATCAATACTGCACTATCTCAGCAAATATCATTAGAAAGGCTAACATCAGGTAGGAACCGTTGAAAATCCAATGGTGGAAATGGAGGTTGTGAAAAATCTGTTACAAAACATAAAATATCATTAATATCGTTAATACACAATACCAAACATGGAACTTTAGCAATAACAAAGACTAAACTCTAATAAGTATAAAAATTGAAATTCTAACATAAAAGTTTGAGAACAAAACATTGAGAATTCAATAATTTTTTATGCGTATTAGACGGTTTTATTGTACTTAAATGTTAAGACTTTAAAACTTTATTTCAATTAAAAAGGACATTTACAGCTTTCTAAATTATCAATTATTTTTATTGTATAATGAACAATAATTCAAACAAAATATAATAAATAGAACAAATTGAAATACAATATATAAAACTACTTACATTCTTGAGCTCCTGCAGAGGCTTTGTTCTTTTGAGGGATGCACTGACTCTAATACTGAAAAAGAATGTTCAAAACAATATAAAATAAGACCACATTACCACGACCATTAAAATTATAATAGGGGAACAAGAACTCTAATGTCGCGCACAAATTTATCTGATAAAATTTTATTACTTTCGCGTGTGATTATTTAATTGAATTTAATCAAAACAATCGTGATTTGAAAATATTGAAAAATACTTTTGCGGAGCAAACACTGACTCTACAAGCCGCATTGCACGCTGTCACAAATATTCCCTAAAAATAAAGTTGTTTATTGGTGGAGTGGAGTGGGGAGTGGAAAAGAAGCAAAATACTGTTTCGATGTTTTTCTTGCTTTCTCTATCAAACGTTTATTTAGAAAATACTACTGCTTTTCTTTTCACATTTAAGAGATTATTAAGAAATTGGAATACGTATGAAAAATATTAGTTTAAAACTATAAGATATTTCTCGATATCGAACAAATGTTTACGAATACCGTGAATGCAGTGCGATCATTTGCAAGAATTATACTGTGAATGTTCGTTACTAAAATATGAAATATACACTTCACTAACACACTATAGTCGCGTGTTATAAACAGTTGAAAATATTTGCAAGAATTCAAAAGTTCACAACTAAATATACTTAAATAATACTACAGTAACGCATGTGCAATCTTGCTTTGAAGTACGAGTCTACTTGCGCGCCACCTCTATGAAAAAAATATAAGTTACGAAGTTGCAATATATGACGTTAACTATAGCGAATTCACATAATATAGTAAAATAATTTGAATTCTATATGTAAATGTTACGATCCCTAACGAAATAAGTTAAAGCTATTGTTATTAAAATTTCTGTTTCAAGCTGTCTACATGGAGCTATCTTTAAATTATCAAGAACTCTATATCGCGAATTACATTGAAACAATAAAATAATTCCTTACAAATTTGTTTGAAATAAGAGAATGATTTCAAATATCCGAAATAGAACAATGATTAATTTAATCGTATTTGCTTTCATCTTAGTATTCCAAATAATTTCGAAATTGTCTATTATGAAATATGTATCAAATATATTTCAAAATAAATATAAATTGTATATCAAATGTTACCCATGCTTGAATAAAAAGACAATAGAATTGCTCATACACAGCTGTCTTAGTTAAAATAAATTAAACATTACCAAATTTCCATGAAAATTCATCGGATCGATAATTAATCGTCGTTGTATCCATATATTGATATTTCTGTTACTTCTATTATTATTATCCCTGCTATCGATCAATAACCTGCACAAAACATAACTACAAGTCAAAACAAATATATAAAATAATTAAATGAAAACACAATCAAACTCAAATTTTGTTACGAAAGCTTACGATAGAAGCCACCGGTAACAGTATTATTTAATAAATAGACAATCGAAGAAAAAGTAAAACAAAAATTTCAGAAAACTGCTTAATTTCATTAGCTTAATGTTCAATGAGTCGTTAAATAAATATATATTAATTAAACGATATTAATAACGAGATATAAACGACAGTAAGAAATATAGTAATTAATAATGCAAAAAATATACTAATGACAGTAATAAAGAACTAACGCCACCAATAGGTTATAATACGTTACAAACCTGATGCAGCGCGATCCATGTTATCGGCACGAAATGAGACGACTAAATGACACCTTGTACCATAGTTTCGTCGAGAAACTTCCAAAGTGGTGGGGGAAGGGGGAGGACACACGAGTCGGTGGCACAAGCAGGTACACAGTTCACAATTACACGCAGATACAGATTAACCATCTAGACAAAAAATGTACACATCAACAACAACATTCATCTTCTACGCAGCGTTTACACAAATCTTTCTCAAGATCGATATTTACAGACGTCGTACAATAATTCGTAGTTCTATTGGCAGCATTCAGTATCACAGACACATTTGTCCAACTTGGAACGAGAGAAAGAAACCCATCTGGTAAACTCGCGGACGGGACAATAGCAGTATACGTTTCTGAATACCATGGTCTTCTCTACGACTTGTACGAGGTAAGCTGCTGTCCATGTATCGTTTGAATTGACAATCACTGTGCTTCTGGTTGCTTAGACTAACCTCCTTTCGTCTGCGTAAGGTTTTCTCTCGTGCAGGAGTATTTTAACCGATTTTTAATTGTCTATATAACTAAAAAGGAAAGACGAAAACGTAATTTTTTATGCTTGATTTTCGTCTTATTTCGGCTTCAAGAGTCATCCTTTAAATTTCCCGATACCTGTGTAATAAGAACCCTATGTGATTACTTATCTAAATCATAGTCAAGTATTTATTAAAAAATCTCTTCTTCTCAAGGTACAATTACCCAATTAAATTCTTATAGTGTGCTCATCGGTTTTACATTACACTGACACACGCAACACTTTGCAGATAAGCCTTTTTCATAATGGCTGCTTTTAAATTACACCATCGTGACTTCCTAGCGTTTTCTGTAATTGTTCCTTTTAAATTGAATTGTTTTATGCAATTTTTCTAAATTTAAATGTATATTTAATACGTCATATTTTACATGGTTTATATATGTATTCTACATATATAATATAGTAATATATATATATATATGGATTTTGCATCTACCATATTTTTATTGTATATATTTATACATTGAATTTTTAATTACGTTTCATAGTATGTATAGCAATATATTTTAATGTTTGGAATCCTATTGATGTTTGCATTGCTTCTGTTGAACTTAATTTTCTCAAATTAAAAGTTTTATCACATGCACTATTTTTCTTCTAAATACTTCATTTGTATTAATGATTACATTCAGCTTTTCATTATAACTACTGAGATCGAATTATGAGAATGCAACGCAACTTACCCAGGTTGCGTTAATAGTCTCATTGTAATTTCTAATGCGGTGTTTTTGTACGAATGCTCAACGATATCCCGGAATTTTCGCGACTCCTAGCAGCTGAGCAATTTTGTTGGAATGGAAACTTTAAGATGGCGTATCAGGTAAAATTTCATAACAGTTTCCATTGGGTCGGAATATTGCGAACGAACATTGTGCGAAACAGGTTGCGTTGGAAATCGTGCACAGGATTAGTATGGATAAATCCAATGAGAATTTCTTTAGTTTTTGTGTCACTTCGTAAGTACAATCCTTGTTATTGTTGTGAAAATTGTATATGACGGAAACAAAATAGTTCGATTTGACTTCTTTTAATATCTGGATTTAAGCGCTTTTAATAAATACATTTTTGTTCTTGTTGGAATTAGAAATCACGATTTGCTTTAATAAAAGGAGGATTAAACGTATTGCATACTTGAATTTGCATACTTGAAATACTTAGCATTTTAAAGATTTTCGTAAGTTTTTTTATTATATTTAATGTGAAATTTTATAGTTGATTTACTACTAAACTTGTTACTACTGTGCAGGAATATTTATTGGTACTGATAGTAATTTGTTACTACCAGCTTGTCAGATTTTATTACCAATATTAATTCAATTGTGCAAAGATCATTTTTTTAGCAATATTACATCATTTTGTATAGTATATGTTTTGACTATTAAAATACAAATATATTTTAATTATTCGCTCACTTAAATAAAGTTACAAATATGTAAAGAAAATCTAACGACAAAACTTCCCGATCTATCTAATATTTACTTCTTACAGTACTAAAATAACAATATCTTAGTAACAAGTTAGTAATATTATTAAATGATCAATTATTGCATAGAGAGCTCAGATTATAGAAATCTCTATGCAAAAATATTATAAACGATTTGATATTTCAGGAACCATTAAATTTATTTCTTATATTCTGGTCTTGGCATGCACAAGTAAATCAAGAATTATCCAAACTCTATTTATACAATTAATTAAATTATTAATAGCAGGAATTCTTAACTGCTAAAAGACACCACAAAGTAGAAACTAAACAAAACATATCGCAGTTCGTAACCACGTTTCTTATTCGCGATCTCAACACATCCTATCGCGTAACAAGTTTACTCTTATCGCAATCAGTATTTCCAGACATTTGAGCGGATCTCCTTTTACTTCCGCGCGTTTTATCTTCCAGGAGGGCGGGCCGGGGATGACGTGACGAGAATGTTGAACATGACCCGTCGAGTTACATCGACTTTGTGTCGGTTCGACCGGTTTTATTGATCTTAAAGTATTTCTCCAACGTGGAAAAGAAAAAAAAAAAAAAAAAAAAAAACCAGGCGCGCAACCATAACCGTAACTAATGTAAGCTTCTTTCAGGGCTTGCGGAGAACTCTTAGCCGTAAAGTTTCCGCACGGCAGGCGCAGCCGCGAAAAGTTTCTGCTACGGTGTACATTTGCACTCGGGTGTTTCTTGAATTTGAATATCGCTTTGGGCGCCGTTTCTCCCCCACGCGAATTTATCTCGTGAATTATCTCTCTCAAGTGTGCTCACGCTCACTCAGCTGCATCCAAACGCGTACACGCAGTGTAATTCATTCGAGTAGAATCCCGAATGCACGGAAAGAATCCGCCTGAAAAAATTGAAATCCGTAATTACGATCAGCCGTGTCAATTTACGAATAATTATAATTACAATAACGATGTACAAAATAATAGCACGAGAACTACTGTTGAAACAACTAAATGATCAGTTTACACCAATTACTTTCACATTGGCGCAATTAGCTTCTAATATGTAGCAAAACAAGCAATTACTAATAAAAAATCTAAAATTGTACATACTTTGATCTGAACAAAAGTTGATGTTAATTTTGTTAAAAACATTTATACTAAAGACTACCTGCCGCAAATACCAAATTTATATTTCCAACAATTTTCGTGACACTTTATTAAAATAAGAAAATTCATGTTTTATGCGACGTGCTTTTCATTCCAATTTAATAAAAAAATTTACATTTATTTTTTTAACGTACATACAAAAGTATCTATATATATATAACATAATATGATAAGTAAATAGTATTGCGCGTGTCGTGTTTATGGTATCAGAGGTGAAATGCGAATTTCAGTCGGTGCTCTGAATTGAATGCTCAGTTAATGGAACGATACGATTGAATTGGTCGCCGCTATTGTTTGAGTTTTACTCAGATGTCAATGAACGAATTGATATGTAAATGAGCTCCTCCGACTCCCGTCGCTTCTCTTCGTATTATTCTTTTCGTGCAGCTCCGTTGGATTATCAAGACTCATCGTGGTGTATTCGCTGGTACAATCATTCAACGATATTTATTGCCTTGGCGTCGTCGTCGAGATAGGAAAGTTTATGCTGTCGTTTTATCGACGATCACCACGATCGTTGATATCAATTCCACGCATCACGATTTTTAGCTAAGATCGCGCGTATCTTGCTTACAAGTTTGATACTTAAGTCCGCATCTCATGAAATATCAACGAAGAATTGGACATTGAATTTGCTTAATACTAATGCCAATGCACTAATGATTTATATTTGCAAATTTGCAGATTCGTGTTAAGTAGAAGATAAACAGTCTTTCCTGTTTCACATATTTTTAGAATGAAGGAATCCCTTACATCATGGAAATATTTTACAAATGTGTCTCCTACAATTACTTCATATAAATTTTACCAACAACTTTCAGTAGAAGAAAGAAGTCTATTAATTCTCCTTACATATATAAAAATTTGGTAGTGCGATAGAAAGGAGATACAAATAAGTATTATATATTTTTGACATTTATAAGGCATTAATACCTTCCTGTGGCCGTTCGATACTCCATTGTCGATGGCTATTCTCGACCCCTTTTTTATCCATCGATAAAAATGCTATCCCTGTCCCGAAAAGCAGCTTACGTGGAGAAAAAGGGAAACCGCGGGATTGAAAACCTTACCGCGCATCGTATCGTTTATTTGGAAGGTCCACCACACGTAAGCAAGTGGCACGCTGAGATAAAGTTTAAATCACTGGAGTAATAAAAATGAATACGGGGACAATATATCTCGCCATGAAGTCTTTCTTTTCCCTGTGCCAGGCCGCTAGCCCATACAACTATGCATTGTCTGTCAAAGATTCGTTCATACACGTAGTTTTTATCGTCATCCGTTTCTTTATGAAATTGATACTTCTAGATACGACTTCGAATAGTCTTAAAAGTTTCTCATACTTGCGTATTTTATTTCTTTTTTCAATATATTTTCCAAATTCTTATAAAATCACTTCTTCTGTTATTTATTTATCTATTTTCACTGATAATCGATTTTACAAACGAGTCACACAGAAAAACAATAGAATAAGGTAACAAGTAATTCATACTTAAAAAGAAAATATATATATTGTATATGATTTTTAGAAATATTATTAATATTTGTGTATAGTTTTGTTACATGTTAGTATTTTTGTTACTTGTTTTCTTTCATTTCAAGCGAAGAAAGAGGTGACAGTCTATCCAAGGAAACTTCAGAGGCAAAAATTATGTTGCAAATTATATTGGAGAATAAATTAATTTTCTTTATAACCCAAGAATAGTAAGAGCTTTAATACACGTATATGTATAGGGAAAGGCAAGAGAGCACAGCTGAGGCAATATTTCATAGTAACCACGTTCGTTCACTGACCTACTCTACGCATCAGCTTTCAAAAGTATTCGAACTGGCCGAACAAGCAACAGTTCTTTCCACAATCCCGACCGTCAAACCCCTCCTCCGTCTTTTCTTCTCTCTTCGTTCCTCTGCATGGCTCCTTGACAGTCCCGGGCGACAACAGTGTGGCAAATTAAATTAAATCCGCCTACAGGGCAACGCGATCGATAGATTTTCATTTGGCGTGGAGCGTTTTCGATTGGAGCAAACAGGACGAAACGTGGGAAGAGAGGAGAGAAGGCTACAACGACGCCGTAGAGACGAAAAAGAGAAGGAAAGAACAAGGGCGAAGTGAAAATATTGCCTCGCGGCCCTTTCGTCCCCATCGGTCTCTCTGACAATCGTCACCCTCTCTTGTGGGTGCCACCCATCCACCCACTCTCTCTGTTCGCTTCTCTTCTCTTCTCGATTCTCTTTCGCCGCCGGTTGCATTTCCAAAGATTAATCTCCCGATTTATTCACCAAGCACGCAGCTAGTCGTGAATTTTTTCTGCACCCGGTATTATAGCAATAGCGTGTAATAAGCGAACCAGATGCTGCGCTGAAACGAGATTCGATCAACGAATTATGTATTTATTGCGCGGAGATAAGGTGGAAAAGCGAGAATCATGGAAATTGTTTTTATTGTATTACTTAAATATCAGTTAAACGATACTCTTGTGCGCGTGTGTGCTTATCTAATGCGATTTTGGTATTCAGGCGTCGAGATAAACTAGTGGGATGTTCAGACGATGAAAGTGAGACGTAACGTGGTGAAAATGTTGGTTGGACATTTATTAATAGGCAAGTAGTACTCGTAATATTTAGCGGATTCAGTTTCAATTTCTTTAGATAAGTTCATGAAAATGTAACTTTGTCTATTATACAGCATCAAAATATTCTACGAACGTTCTTATTTATAATCGAATTCCGATTCGTTTAATTGTCTATATGTTTGAGAGAAATTTGCGTTACCATATGTACCTTTCTCACCGATTTCTATCAATTAATGGGAATATTTTTAAAGGGAGATTTTTAATTATTGCTTGACATTTATGAAATAAAAGCTGTCGATTTAAGTGGAATAGAAAAACATACTTCAGCGACGATTATACGATCTATCAATAATACAAAGAATATTGAGCGAATTTTATATATTTACAAAAAGAATATGTACCTGGAAAATCGAGAAGAACTCAATAAGATTCACAATAAGTGGGCTCAGAAGAAATTGAAAGAAAGGAATATAGACTATGACGACGTTATTAGTTTCAAATGTTAATTGAAGTTATCGATTTATTACTGAAGGAGGCAACAGAATAATTAATGCATGAAACCTTTGTGATAATAACCAATCGCTCGATATATTAAAAGGCAAAAAAACGGCCAATAAACGCGACCAGCTTTATTATGAAAGCATTTGAGAGAAGATTTCTATTTGATTGAATTTTATCAATAAGTGGACAGAGCCATGTTTTCTACTTATAAGCGGCGAACTATCCATACCGATCAATGAGGTTAAGTGTCTGCATGGGTTTATTTCGAGCAGTTTCGATAGTAAAGTACGCCGCACTCTCCATCAGCCGAATAGTATTACGAGCGCTATTGCTACTAACTACTCGTTATTTCGCTATCGATCGGTTCTAAGCTTTATTTCGGCGCGCATGTATGACTAAATTATAATTCCGGCGGGCTATTACAATGCAGGCAGTCCTAGATTCTACGATGCCATCGCTTGAAAATTTACTACCTATTTCTTCGTACAATAAAGAAATTGTTAGAATATCTTTTTTGCAATCTCGATATAAAATTATTTTACAATATGTTTATTATACATTATACACCATCAAACGAAGTACAATTATAATCATTATATATTATTTTCTTGCATAATTCGTCTCGTATAATTATTAACATCCTTGGATGTATCGACGTTAACAATTAATAAGAACTAGCATAGAGATTGAAGTCGATACACCACCGACTAGATCATTACAGGTTTCATATAGAACGTAAAGATTTTTTTAAAAAAGTTAATTTAGGATTGTGTTTCCTCGAAAGACTCTATGATTCAAAATTTATTAAAAGAAAGCAATAAAACAAAATGAATGTTGCTTTAGTAACTAAGAGAAAAGTGAGAAAATCTACAGATACGAACTCATCATATTCTTCGCGTGTGGTCTTCAAGTCAAATAAAAATATAATACGATTATATGGTAAAAACAATATCAGTTAAGATAACTTCAATAATCTGAAGGTTTTACATCGTTTCTTTCTTAATCGAAGATTCACAATCAATATTACGTTTACGTTTAACGTTTATGATAATCCAGCGATTGAGATTTGTCACGCCTGATTACCCCTGCAATGTAGCAATATCCATTCGTGAAAGCAGCTTGATATCGGAACCAATTTTCTCTATCGAATACAATAATAGATCTGAAAGGATCTTTTTATCAGATCTGCTTTGGGCGAACATATTGAGAGGGATATTATACGTGTACACCTCTCAGCTTGTAAAATTAAATTACGCAGGTCGTTTCGCGTTTGCGGCTCATATTGGAAGAAGGGGGAAATTTTCTTCTTCTACGCTCAACGCCTTGCACATAACGTTATTCACCTCACAATTTTGTTTCAAGTTATTCGACAGCGGTTCGATGCAGAAGTTCAAGATTCTTTTCCACGATATCGAGGTAAAGATGGCAACATATAAATGTAAACTCGCAAGTAACCGAGAAGTTACACGAAGTTCGCAATAAGAAACTCGCTCCCTTGCTTACTTGCGCTGCGTTACGCTGCAGTTAGTTCTATGGATTTACGAAAAATTACTTTCGAAATTAGTTCTTATAAATTGCAAGATATCCTTTGAGTGTAAATTCGAAAAGAAAATCTTTCTCTGGAGGGAATTCTGTCAGGACAGTTTTACATTTTACATTCTTTAGTTCTTGTAGAATATATTCATATTCGAATGATAAATAGGCTAATTATTAACTGTTGGGTAATTTGTAACTTATTTATACATTTGCAGATCAGTTCCAAACTTTAGCAATATCACCATAATAATTGTGCTTTATGGCAATATTAACAATATTTCAAAAAGTTTCGTACAACACACATAATATATTCGTAAAAGTTTTCTATGATAAACGTTCAAGTACTCTCATAGATTGCTATATAATACAATTACGGTAACATTAACGAATCATGTCAGTTAAGGGTTAAATTTAATTTCAGATATCAAATCTTGATCGAAGAGGAACTAGTTAGATCAAAAATAAGGAAAGACTTGATTTCTCAAACAGATATTCGGGAACGACGAAATTGGACAATAAAGCTGGTTCCTAGAGTTAAACAAAACGTATCTGTTAAACGGAATACTGTTACGAAATCTGCTCGCCAAACAGGGGCACTGCGGTACTTCCGAATGACATCGTAGTCTGTTCTCTGTGTAACGGATTCCCGGACTCGAGATTGTCAATCGAAACAGGACTTTCGACATGCTTGTTACATACCACGTGACTTAAGCGTGTTCTAAGACATGCCGAGTGGTGGCAGGGAGATGAGGAGAGAGTTGGAAACTTTGAATCTTGCAAACAGCCTCGAGGACTTGTTCGCCACCCTCTTGAAGACTAATAAAGCTACGAACTGCGAATAGGGATGGTAAATGGCGGGATTGCTAGATAAGAGTGGTCACCACCCATTAAAATTATCCGGTTACTTGCTTGAATGAAACTAAACTAAATATGGAAATAATTAAAAACAGTTCAAAATGTACCGTCCGTTACAAAAATTTACACACACACTCGATGAATTTTATGTATCCGACTTATCAGAAGAAATTAAAAATGTAGTTTGTACAAAATTATTTAGAATTGTACGTAAAATGATTTTCGAAAAAGAATTAGAAACATGAAGCATTTACGAACAAAAATCATGCTCGGAAAGTGCTTCGGAAAGAACGAAGCCTTCGATTTTATCGATGTCAAGAATATTGCGCACCGTAGGCTGTTATTGAGTCTTATTAGGACTTCCAACGTGTTAATATTAAATCTACTTGTTCCGTGACTTCGTGTAAGTGTAACGAAGATATTTACACTTTTATGAAATTGTATTCTTTTATTTCTTACGTTTTCCATTCGATATGAACAATATTGTGTTATCTTTTATTTATTTTTTATGTACCATGATTACTTGGACACCATATACGTACGAACGTTTTAGTAGTTAGAATCAAGACGCGTTCAAACAAATGAGAGAGGCATTTGAAATCCTTACAGCGAGAAAGCAATTAAATTGGCGCCCCGCTGCTCTCTTCTTTCGTGGAATCAGCCGGTGAGAAAGCGGTAAAATTCGATTATTACCGAGCTTAATGGCGCGGCTTAAACATCTTTAGTTCATCTTTGCCAATGTCCATCGCGATTTTCGGCTTCACACTCGAATGCTTGGCAATTTTGTGATCGTCAACGACTCGAATGGAACGGCAGTTTTCACTGCCACGCATTTGCGACGAGTTCCTTTTAAAAGGTACGTAGATCTATCCCAAGCCTTTTTTCTTGGCTTAAGAATTTTCATGGAATTCAGGATGAAAAGACATTGTTCTTTGAAAGCGTTTAAAAGGGTTTTATTTTCTTCTTATTCTAGTCTTTGTGTTTGGCTTTATTACCATTGCTTTGTTCAGGATGTTCATATTTTGTGCTGTTTTTATTCAAAGTAGCAATTGTAATGGACCGGATTATACTTCTATTATTAAATTAAATTTTTATTTAAATTTGGAAAACTATATCATATCACATATTCTTTACTCCCGGGATCATTTAAAGCTTCGCAAATTTTAATTTCATTGTGTTTGAATCCAACGAATTTATAGTTTCCATGGAGTAACTAGAGTAGAAAGATCTCTTTATGTTCGATATATAAAGGGAAGGGCAAGAATAATCGATAACTTTATTCCTCTGCCACTATAGGATTTTGAGAAGAAATAAAAAATGTCTAGTGGGCGATATAAAGGAAATAAAATTAATTTTTTATATAGCTCCATAATATGCTATGCGTTTCAGTATATTGCCATTTTTAATACCTGTGCTAATGACATATCATACTTTTTAGAATGGTATTTGCGTTTATAAAATTATTAGTATATTTGAGGAAGTCTGAGAGTAATGAATAATAGGAACAGAAATAAAAGGGAATGGAAATAGCTATATGTTAGCGTCGACTCTTCTACAGAGATGATGTCAAGGTCGACGCATCGCGCGGTGTCGAATCTATCTCCAAGCCGGAACCATAAATGTGTCATTGTGGTTTAGGATCGATCTCGATAGCGGCTTTGAACGGCGATACTCTGAAGGACTATTGCGATTCTAATTCGTGGATGTTACAGCTGTAGTTTCGGGGTGCCGACTGTCAACAAGAAGATCAAGAGGATCAACGCTCTCTGTTGTTCTACGCGTCGCGCCGCCGATGACTTAGGGACACTCGGGTTCACGGCGGAGAGCGATAAGAGTTTTCTAGAAGGATCTGATCATGGAACTCTGGCAGGCTGATAAATCCTCTGGCAACAGAACTGACAATGAGTGAAAAACCTCAGCACTTACCTCACAATCTTCGCGAGATTCCCATCGTCCAAGATGGATATATCGTCGAATTTCGAGATGCGTATTATTTAACAAGTAGAAGATAGAAATTAGTCAATTAAATAATGATGATAGAATACGTAGAAATATAATTGAAGTCTGTGAAATTATTTATTAAGTTTTGTAGTCAAGAGTTACGTTTTATAAACAATGAAATAATTAATTTAATATTCGTGGACAAAGAAAAGGATTGATATTTATTGAGCATTCCAATATACTTCAATACGTACGTACATACATTCACATGAAGAATTTCTCACAAAAATTGATTCATAAATAGATGCATTATTTCAGATCGCAATTTTATACAAACGAATAAATAATTTCACAATTTGAAAATAACAGTTGATGTAAAACACGAAGTCGCATTGACCGACTTTTATGTCTAGTCTGTAATTAACACAAGTTTCTTTCAGAGCGAAACCAGACAATCTTATGGTAATTACGTACGATTCTATAACGAACGCGACGCAATGTCTGGATCGACTGGATTCAACGAAAGCAGCCTGAATCCTGAGACTTCCTAAACTTATTACGCTTCCCTGACGTTGAAAATAAACGATGAAGAAGACCAGTAGACGGTAAAAACCGGGGAATTTTTGTAAAACAAGTGGCTGCAACTCAGCTTGACGCCGCGCCGTGGAAACCGACTTCGTGGTTGCATTAAGAGCTCCGCGGTAAAGTGTACTGTCAATAATTTAGAAACTCTCCGATGAGGTTTTCTTTTCAAGCCAGCTACCGTACAGCAGAGACCAATAGAATGATAATAAGATAAAGAAAATGGGACGGAGGTAAAAATTTTTGTCGTTTAATGTAATTTTCAAAGGTAGAAATCCGTTAAATATGGAAATCAGAAGTAGTAATACCTTTTTGCTGTTTTAGCGAAGTAATTTCGAAATCATTCTTGATTAAGCAGCCGTTTTGTTCTTAAAGTACATAGAATTAAAGAATTGCATATATTTCTTTTTTCCAAAGTGGTTGATAAATTATTTCATACAGTACAATGTAAAATACAAAATAAAATGTTTGTTTTTCGTGGCAAACTTTTTTTTTATTCATTAGAGTAAATGTAAGGAATACTAAATACTTAAGGCCAGCAATGTATAAGTGATATTACTATGTTCTGAAACTACTAGCATGCATTCTATTTTAGTTTTATTAGAAACTTTTTATAGGTACTCGATTATTGATTGATTGGATCTGAGAAGGATGATGTGAAAGTACGGAAGTTACAGATAAATGATTGATCGGTGACAGGCTGTCGAAGACAGTTTGTAAAAATAGAATGTGCTAATAAAATCGAATGGATGTCAAGTGTTTTTTAGCTCTGGTTCGAGCTTGTTCTGCGCCTGAACGCTAATAAACTTCACATTACTCAATCAGTCATTGACGTGCTGAACAAGTATCACATCATATCTACTTTTATGTTCATCGAATAAAACTACGTCAATAGCACTCAAAAGGTAACCAGTAACATGAAATACAAGTTATTTATACAACTATAAAATCAATGGATTGCAGTTCTAAGTAGTTCCATCACGTTCTTACAACCGTGTAAACAAAAACTGGCATACATGTTCTTGATTCATTGATAACCAGAATTTAATTTTCGCACGCTCGATATTATTCAGATAAAGAATAACAAATAATCAAAAGTAGTAAACACACCACGCATAGGAACGATATGGATCTCTGTTTCAGTGAAATTGTCGTGCTCTGTAATTGTTTTATTACGAATAATATTTATCGGAACCCTGTGGTAAAACCCCATCTTGTACCGCGGATGTGTCTACTGGCTACATGCGGTACAAATGCCCATGAGGTTCCGGGTAGGGTTCGTTTTCCCAAAGCTACCTAACCGCCAATGCAATCTCGTATCTCACGATGTAACATTCACCCTTACCACCATCGAATTTAGTTTAGGCAGGTTAACGAGTACGTATTTTCCACTCGCCACGCTGTTCTTCAGTTGCCTACAATTACTGTTAATATTCAATACTGTATAGTTATTCTTACAATTATTACACCGTATAACAACTTTAACAATCATTATTGCATAATAACTTTCTCAGTTATTGCATTTCACAGTTACTATATCGTAGTAGAATAATGAAACAATGAGACAGCGTTCAATCGTCCTCGTATATAATAGAATGCATTAACTTCCTAATTAAATTTCGTAGCATTTTATGTTAACAAAAGCAATCTTCGTGTGCAGTGTACGGAAATTTTTGTGGGTTAATATGCATCTATTAAACACTAAACTTTTAAACTTTGCCGTGAATCGTATAAATTTGGCTAATAACACCCTATATTCGGTTCCTTTTTATGCAAATAATAGTGACCCAAGAATACAAATATTTCCAAAGTCTAGAAGGATACTCGCGGCAAGAAGCGCCGTAGAACACCGAAACTGCCACTTCTGTCCGGAAAGCAATTCATGCTTTCGTTCATTCTTATCTCTATCCCGTTCGAAAATTTCATTTCCCTCCAGAGACGATTTCTGGCCATTGTAATTCAAGGGAACTGCAAGTTTACGCCTCGGTCCGATTTAATTGCCATCGCCTTAGCTGTTTCTATTGGCATCGAGACGATCGTAGAAAGAACGTTTCAAGTTCTGTTATTGCAGTTTCGAGTTTCTACACGAATCTCCCCCACTTTTTTGAGTTCATTCGGGATATTCGCTTGTGGCAAGCAGGGACCAATGAAATCCAGCCATTTCGAGGCGACCAGTCGGCCGCTGATCTTAAAGCAGCTACGCCGAATATTTGCAGTCGGATCGAACGTTGGTTGCCCAACCGACTGAGTTTCCGTCGAATAAATTCGAATGGCCATGAGGGTGAGAGTCGTGGGGGACACACGATGCTCGTATACAAGGATTATTCAAATTTCCGGCAACCCGTTCCCGTGGAAAACCGTCGAGACGTCCCGTGACCGAAGGGATTTGCTCGAAAATATAAAATAACACCATCCAGGCAACGATTCAGAGAGATTTCCTAAGACAATGTCCTCTATTCAGAACTCGCTTAGGATGCAGAAAGATGTTTTCCTGGTGTGTTTGCTCTTCGTCCGGGACAAGTCCTCGGGCTTGTCCTTTCCTGGCACGAACGTTTTTAAAGGAATCGTTCAGGCTGAAAGTATAGCGTGGTACTAATATGAACACGTGCTGACAGTGACTACTGGAATTGTAGAAATAAGGATGGATAGAGCATACTCGAAAGTACTTTGGAATAGAAAATGTAGTTTGTCGAGTGATGGAAAGAAATATCCAAGTGTTTCTGCATCATTTAGAAAAATTGCATGTAAAGACTACGCAAGAATAATTAGTTTCTGTTCATTCTTGTATCACTTGGTGGGTAAAATAAAACATATACATGTATACAGTATGATGTAATGCTATTATATATATTTATTAATAATTTATCATTATTCATTATTTAATGTTACACAATTTAATGTGTATAACAGTGAACTTAATCGAGGAATTGCGGAGTGTATGAATAGCTGTATATGTTTCTACATGGTTTATAACCCGTTTCATCTGTTAACTGAAAGTAATTAGTGTTGTACTAATGTTGCGAAATATGTGGAAAGCATAATTTATCAAGACCTTGCGTACGAGTTGTGCCATACTCCGCGAGTTTCGTGAGCGTTAAGAGCGAAACACAGGCTTGTATCTCTTTCGTGCCATATAAATACTAAATAGCGTCAAGGGAAAGTGATGTATTTTACAAAATAAAAGATCGGAAACTTAAATGTAAAATGTAAATGAATTGTCAAAAATTTACAATATTTATTAACGATGCATAATAGAAATGTGAAATGTTATAAGTCGTATTAG
Organism: Bombus campestris; assembly: GCA_905333015.3. NCBI lineage: Eukaryota > Metazoa > Arthropoda > Insecta > Hymenoptera > Apidae > Bombus > Bombus campestris. Next base: position 11,098,120 of record HG995132.1, read on the forward strand.
TAACGTCAGCAGCATTTGTTACAAATATTCCCATATCGATCGCAATGACATTTTTACAGAACCTTGACGCTAACGTAATATCACAAAATAAGAACCATAATTGCTAAACATTTATGTCCCATTTCGTCGTTTTAACCATTGTCGAACACCCATTTTTGTAAAAGCAAGCGAAACTCGATAGAAACAAAAACAAGAGAGCAAAAAAGATCGTCTATAGCCTCTCTGTGCGCTTTTACGCGACCGTACACCTTCGTGCATCTCGCTTTTCTGAAATATTACCGTCCACGCAAGCTCCACACCCGCCTCCGCTTTTAACAGCACCTCGACTGTGACACGGTTTGTATCTTGATACGATAGTCTAGGCCAGTTAGGACGGTTCCTCGCGTAAACCTGTCGCAAACCGTTGGCAACCGGCCTCGACAAGCTACTGCATTTTGTAGGTCAACGCCGGTTCCACCGTGAGGGTGGTTGACAGTTTCTGAACGGGAGAGGAAGAAGTAGGGGATGAGCGGCAAAGGGTGAGATAGTCGAGAGTCGACGCTGGTTGTACGTGTCGCGAACAATAGCCCCGAGGGTACACGGCAACCTGATGTCACTTCCTGCGTCGGTGAAACTGCCCTAATTGTCCCCAACTGTACTCACAACGGCCACCTTCACCTCTATCCTCTCTCAGCATCGAGCGTTGAGAATCGTTCTGTTACTTTGTCCACGTTATACTTTCATTCAGAAGCATGCGAAGACATAAAAGTGGAGGAACATTTTATTCGTGTGAAATAGACGCGTGTGTTGGATGATTGGTTGCAACTAGTAGTTTTTGCTTTGATCGTTATATCGCAGTAAAATCTCTGTAGAATTCTGTGTTATATTTGTAGTAGAGTAAACCTCTTTTCTTTCTCATAAGTAATTTTCTGTTTCGGGAGCATTTACGAACGAACCATTTAAAAATGAACAGATTAAAATGGTTTCTTTAACTGAAATACTAATGGATTTTGGTTCGAGTCAAATAACCAACAAGAGAGAAATAATTTTATATAGAACAGGCTGTATACGTTCATACGTTATGTATGAATTTGTTTTGAGAAATTTTATCAAAAATCTGACAACATCGATTTATAATATTATCCCTAACTATGGTTGAAACGAAGTTTATATCCAGCACACGTCATAGGCTCAACTCATTTTAACTTAGCACTCACTCCCACATTAGACAATGAAACAGTCGAGTCTCCTCTCTGTTACGTCGTAGCTGATAAATGCTTTTGAGATAACAAGGAGCCTAATCAGGGAAGGACAATAGGGGTGGGCTATCTTGCGTGGAAGCGAATTTTGCTGCCGTTTCATGCCATAATACGATATTCATGAGCCGATTATGACAGCACGTAGCCGTATAAGTAGGGCGCGCTGATGAGTTATTAACTTCCATAATTTAACAGACGAGCGTGCGACGATAGAGTGAGAGAAGAGAGGGGGGATACCGTGATGCATTGTCAGTAGTCCTGAGCACGTCGATTACGGATTAGCATCTACGATTCCCTCACAGAAGATTCGTAATTGCTTTGCCAGGGTTTCAACCAGCCTTTGCCCCGACTTTTCATTAGGGATTCAATTATAATTTGCCCGATTGTTACTGGAAATCTCGAACACGCTGGTGATAGAGAACGTCGTCAACGGCGGCTCTCGAAATATAAGAGATTTGAAGTAATTAAATCTACTCTTTGCTGGCGCACAATTCGATCAGAAATTTCCTTTCATTTATTTTGTTACGATTGACCGAAATTCTTTTGTGGATCCTATCAGGGTGAATTAAAATTCATTTGGTTGTAGTACTCATCGTTCGTTTCTTTTTTATAGGATAAAAGATATAAGTATTTTTTTCCACTGGATTGTTCGATAAGCTCGTAGTAAAATTTAATTAAGTATCCATAAGCGGGATTTCCTTTTCCCAAATTCCCTTTCGCTCTAACAACGTACAATTAATTAATGTAATTTAATTTGGCACTAGTAAATTAAATATAAGATTTACATTTGCTTTTCCGAATCCCTATAGCAATATTTTACTTATTTACGTATATGCAGATTTAAATGTAGTAAATTTTTTTAAACCACTTCGGCATTGTCCATTCCTCGTAATCTAACTAATAATGCATATGTTAACAAATTTTCAGAAGTAAAGGCGAGAGAAGTATATATATAAGAGGGAGAAGCATTATACTAGTAGTACGCAAGTAGTAGCAGCCTATCATTAGTCAGACTGAAGATAACAGGCACTCCTCAAACTTGGTACGTATAATTATCGTTCTAGGAACTTCTAAAGAGTCATCTATTTCAATCGGTAGTTTGAAAGTGCGATCACATTTACTAACAATACTGTATAACAATTTAGAGCATAATAATTTTAAAGTTTCCCTTGTTTTCAAGCGCATTCGATTCACGTTTTCAAAATGATCCATCCATCGTTTCGTATGTTTTCATTGAACCTGCGGGGAGGTTAAAGGTCCCTTTTTACGCCTCGCATCTAAAGGTGTGATCGTGATCTTCCCTAGGAAAACGGTGTATCTAAATTTGGGGGAGTCGCTCCGACGTTGTTATATCGTCAATATCAAACTTATGTACGAACGTATCCTTGAAACGTTCGTACATAAAGCAGATCTCTTCGAATATCGTATCAGGATACACGTAATGGCTTAATGCCGCCGTCAACTTTTATCACGTTCGTTGCAACAGTAAGTCTCCTGAGCGTGCAGAGGAAACGAAAGCTCGTTACACTCTTTGTTTAACTTAATTATGGTCGCTTCGTTTGTGGATGAAGCTTAATTTTTGGGGATAAAAACAAGTCGTGATGTTAATAGTATTTCGTAGGCGAAAAAATAAAATATTGAAATTATAATTGCGGATGTTTTTATGAATATTTGTATTTGTGGGAAAGAGAAATGTATAAGAGAATATAGAATGTCCATAATATGCACAAATATATGAAATCTTCAAAGTAAGGTACCATTTATCTAATCTTTATACTATACATAAAACAAATTCTCTATAGTATTGTTTGTTTGTGATTACTGTATTTCTTTGTTATTTTTCATATGCAAGAATTGTTGAGATATAATGTAGCGTTAAATGTTATAGATATCAGATAATATTATAAATGGATAAAATTTGATTAGTTTGCAATGTTGGTTCTTCAAGCTTTTTATAATTAAACTGAAGTTCTTTCCCCTCAAAATACAAATTGATTAAGTTAAAGCTTAAATTTTTGATTTTTCAATCTTTCTATAATTTGATTAAAATTCATTAAATTGATAAAGTTTGTTTATTTTGCAAGTTGGATTTTTTCAAGCTTTCCATGACTCAACTGAAATTTTCTGCTTTCGTAAAGTTTCAACTAAAGTCGATTATTATCTGAATTTCGATCTTAATAAAAGTTAATTAAAGTGCCTATTGGCAGAGAGTTTACAACCCATTGGATACAGTTTTTGCAGATTACACGATGCTGTTGCTCTTTTTTCATTCAGAAAAACTGTTATTTAATTAAGGGAATTTTTCAAATATTAATATGTGCAGCAAATTGAATTATTAACAGTAGAGGATATATATATGCATTTTAAGTTGAAAATAGTTAATTTTCGTTACAACGTTAAGACACGATAAAATATATTTCCGAGCCTTTTAAAATAATATATTTTAAAGGTTAAAGTTTAATATAAACTATTCACAAAAAAGATGTACAATTAAATATGTCGATGGTCTAAAAATATTGCACTCGAAGCTGCATTATGCTCGTCGATATTACGAAAACTAAGCACTTAACATCGAATACCTTCGAGTAGCGCTGAAGTGATATGCGATGTTCGCGTACCGATATTAATAGAAACCCATTAACTCAACCGTATTTCACGGGCTTGTTAAAGTGAAGCATGATCAACGTTAACGATAAAATTTCACGATCGTCTCGAGAGGCTTGTTTGTAGGCAATTTTCTTCGAAACTTATCGCTGATACAACTTCAAATACGTGTAAGTCAAGATACGTATTGAAATACAGTAGTTCACAAGAGTGTTTGAACTGTTATAGAAATCTTTTATGAATATATTACGCGTGCTGCTTACAAGTTTCCAAAACTTTTTGATATTACATTAGCACTTTTTTAAGGCACAATAATTATGATTATATGTGTAGATAAAATTTCAAATCAGTCTGGAAATGTGTACAGTAGTTACAAGATTATAATTGCAAATATACATTTATTATTAATCAAAAGTTATATAACACGAATGACTGTATTATTAGTTTTCTATAGCAAGTTCTCCAGACATTTTTATGAATCTTTCTATACCCTCGAGTGTATTGATCAAATTGTACATTCGAGGTTTTTGTTCCATTTTTCTCCAGAGAATGTTGCATGCTCTTTCTCACTGCGTTACTTTTTTCCATCTCGTATGGAAGATATTGAATCTAGCAGGATTCGTGTCTACGCATTCGCTGAGATGAAAAATGTCGAAGGAAGAGAAGAGGGAACGTTCCTTATCTTATGACAGGAAAATGTTTTGATTCCACGACGTCGACAGATTTGTCTTCTTCTTATTAGTTGTTGAGATGTGGCCAAATAACTTTAAGACCAGGCGAACGATACGCGAATCTCAACCACTTATGCGTCCTCGCGGTATAAAGATATTGCTCCTGGGCGTTTAAATTTTTCAAATCGCGTCTGTCGGGTTAGAAGGGAACGAATAATATTACATAATAATATTTGCGGATTTGATATAAGAGGAGAATATTTTGCCGAGTTGTTTGAAAAGTTCGTAGCATTCTTGATAGCCATGAGTACTGCAAATCGAAAGGATATTTATTTTAAATATCTTATTATAGCGTTACGTGATTTGTCGTTTTATTACAAGTATTAAAATGAATAGAATTTATCTTCCTTTCTCTTGTATAATGCACCTTAATTATCTGATACGTATTATCGTTTGTAATATCAATATTATTATATAAACTTCCATTTAATGGATTAAAATTTATCAGCAATTCTTCACACGCTTGGTAAAAGACCAGCATATCAATTTCAACAATTTTAAAATTAAACCTTTTCATGGGAATTTCAATTCTGCTAGACTGTACGTGCGTATCGCGCATAAAATCGTGTGACGTGATAAAAGAAAAGCGCAGTAGGAGGTATGAAATGAACTGCAACATCATCGTAATGCAATTTATTCCACTGTCGCTATTTCTAAATGAAAAGAAAAAAGAAAAAAGTAATTTAGTTAGTTTCACGAGACATTCGTATTTATTAGAAAATTAAAGGATAACAGAGCGAGAAAGGGAAAAGAACATAAAGCGGGCCATTCGTATACTGCGGGCTTCATATCCATTTATAGTAATCAAACGTGCCAAGAGGACGTTATCGTTCGACTATCTCACTGTGTCGACGCCTACCAAACTTCTTTTCATTCTTCTACATTGAATAGTTATCTGTGTTGTGATCTTCCGTTTCCCTTTCTTCGATCCTTCTCTTTTTACATTTGACTAATTTCGATCGATCCTGTTCGCTTTATCAGCAAACTTATTTGTTCAACTACGAATATTATCCCATCGATATCCATCGTTGAAACTGCTTTCGAATTTAAATAAATCGAGACTTCGCTAAAGCCGTGAATAAAAGAAGGAATACAAGAGATTCGTTGAAAGTTTGCTAAAGTAGGTTCCGGCGTGAATATTCTATTTGACCGTTGCGTGACTACTTCGATTAAAGTTAGTTGTAATTAAATAGGAGCGTTAAAAGTAGCTTATAAAGTGTGCAGTGATGAAATGTAATAAGATTCAAATTAATTACCTTTGGTGTCGCTAAATGTGATTGAATAGCGAGATTTTACTTGCTATGACATTTTTTCCGTGATACACGAAACATAATTACAAACATGGTAATTCTGTTCATCCTTTTTATTTTATCTATATAAATTACACCAACTACTTTCGATGGTAGTAGTAAAAATGAACGCGAATTACATCTTATATTATCTAAAATATATTTCCCAACTCTTTTTCATTTCTGTATAAATTAAATTATACCATCGATTTATTTCCATTAGTTTTTAATTTCATAAATATAGAAATTCGTCACAGAATTCACTGACATACTATTCTCGCATTCTAAACTCAACACTAGTAAACGTAACAGCGTTGCGGCTCAGATTTTACGACCGCAATAACTTGGATAAAAGCGATTTAATTACACGTTATTCTCGTACCGGTTTGAGAGATAAAAGTGGCAATGTTTGGTCGATCGAGTCGATCTTTGTCGAGCTGGAAAACAAAATCCCTAGCGAATACGGAGCAATCCAGCCGGAGACCGAACCAGCTCCCGCTTGGAAAATTGATGAAAAGTGAGATTTGACACAAGCACTTCGCGCTAAGCGGATAACTGGACTGATCTCCTCTTCCACTATTTCCACGTTTGCATGTCGAATTCCGGCTTAAATTATTGCGTGTACCTAGTTACCATCTCTGTCAAGGGCATACACATTCGACCCTCTAAGCTTTCAATTACCAAACCTGAATGCGACTTCGCATTGCGATTGCGTGCGTCGCTGCAAAATCTCTTTCTTTCTCCCTCTGTCCTTATTTCTCTTTCTTTCACACCGCCAGTCTCTTCTCTGTCTCCTGGAGGACGCACCGAAACATGGGCGAAGTAAATTGGAGGATGGTAATCGTACTCGCGCAGTTTTCCCTAATTCAGCAACCCTTCTTCGTGCCATCTCTCTCCCACCTCTTGGTCCCGTCCGGGTGCAACGTACGGCCAGAGCGCGAAATAATGAATGGCTACCAAGTTTCCACGGCTCTGAATTCTGCGGATATCGTTCCCTACTCGCTCGTTTTGTCCACCTCTCGTCCACCTTCCTCTCGTACCGAATATTCAACCGAGACTTCTGAATTGCGCGCTCCCGTTTTAAATCCCTTTGTTACGCCGCCACGTTATACATACTGATGACGCGAATTAGAAGCGTGCCAATGCCAACGGGTTATCCATAAACGGAAGTGAAGTGTTGCTGGGTTTGCATCGCGCGTGAACACGCGGAATTATTTCATCACCTTGGAAAAGTTTAATACACGGCGATTTGGCCTTACTTTTTAATACTACGATTTTATTAATAAATATTATTAGCAAGAGAACTAATTCACGAACCAATAATTTTTACAAATAGGCACAATCGACCAGTTAAAATTATAATTCCTCGTTTATAGAAAAAAAGTTACGATTCAACGTACTTTCGAACTTTATAACCTACGAAAGAATAAATTTCTTTCCCATTTTAATATGCCACACGCATGCTGTTAAAAATCAAAAGGTACGATGGAATTAGTAAAAAGAAGAACATAAGACACGAATATGAGCAATTTGTGTTTGATTTAATAAAAGGAGTAGTAGTTGCCCTTTCTCCATTTCTTTAAAATATCGTCCTCGCCATCCGGTCGTTCGGTGAATCTTACTACGGGCTGCAAGCTCCACTACTACTGTCCAGCTTCTTCTCATTTGGAATATTCATTCGAGATTTCTGAATTGCGTCACTTTAAATCCCTTTGTTCCACGACTATGTTATACATACTGATGATAAGAGGTGAGCGTTATGCGCAACGTGCGAGTATACGTACGAATATGCTGGGCCAAGCCGCGAACAAAGTAGAAGCTTTTATTTTCTTTTGCTATGCTAAGAACGAGGAACAACCAAAGGCAAAGAGAGAGCAAAAACGTCCTTTCCAGTGAAAATATCTCTTAACGAGCTTCCAACGTTTCTCATTACGGAAGAAAATAACGGAAAATATTGTACGAACGTTTATTGTAAGTATTATTTATGCAACGACTATTTGTATATTAATTAATAATTAAGGACCAAGCAATGAAATAACGAGAAATAATGAGACTTATTTTTGTCATTATTTTTAACTCTCTACATTGTATGTATTCTGTATATTTTTTCAGATTGAAATTTCCCACGATTACCTTAAACATTCGTCGTATAGATATAATCGGAAGTGTTTGAAAAAGATAAAAGTACAATAGACAAACAAATGAATTTAATTAATGCGGCACGACGTTTGCTGCTTGCTCTTCTCCTAAATTTGAAAAAGTAACGAGTCATGAGAGTCCCTAGACTTCTAATAATAAATCATGTAAGTAGCAAAATTAACAGAAGTTTTTATATCTATCGAAAATCTTCACACCTGACATTTACATTGTTTACCATTCCAACTTCTCAATTAAAAAAAAGGAAGGCATCTTGTCTATCACCTGTATATAATATCATCTTATAAAACAAACTGTAAAGTAAACTATGCTGTTGGAACCAGCGAACGTCTTTGACATTTTTAATGTTCGCGTACAAGTAATTTCATTTCGTGTATATCAATTTTCACTCGGGCTAGCCCTAAATCGTCGAGGCGAAAGGAAAGAAGCTGGAGATTAATTCCAGGGCAAAGTTTGAACGGACGATAACCTCCGATAACATTGGGTCACCTTTCTCACCGCGTAACAGAACTTTGATACTGAAACGGTCGGATAACGGCGAGAAAAGGGAGAAGAAGAGGGTTAGAGAGAAGTGGAGGCCGCGTTCAGAAACTCGAGAAACGCGAGCCGAGCAACTATAACTTAGCCTCAGCCAGGGTTAATCGTCGTAATGCCGTGATTTAATACCCAGGCGAGACGAATATCCTCCATTTCTAGAATTAATGGCAGGATGCACTTTGCAATGACAAAAGAAAACGGAGCTGGATTCGTGAGACATTCGTTCGTAATGCTTAATTTATTATACATTATCTCGTCGCCCTGAATAGAAAGTCGACGATCCTTAGACACTAAGATTACTTACTGAATAATACATGTATGTACAACAGAATATGGATAATAGATATGCGTAATGGAAGAGACGAAAGTTGCTTGAAAAGAAAGTTTTGTAACGTAACGTTGACAATTTTATTTTAAAATAGTATCATGGTTTTCCATAATATACTCTAATGTTTTTCATTGACTGTTTACAATCACATCAACTACTGTAATCTATAATCGATCAACAGTATGAAAACTTATGATAAAGGATTGTCAGCTCTTGATTTCTCATCATCTTCTTTTAAATGACTTTTTTCGATACTATTACAGAGAATTAAACACGTTAAATTAAAATATGTATTCCAATTTCGTAACTACATACAGATAATTCTTTTTAAATGTGCACGAATGTCCTAGCAATTCTGTGAAATTGTTACAACAATTAATCGAATATCGGTGAAAGTTTCAACCGTTCCGTCGTTCACGAAACTAATTACAATCGTCGGCAGCGATGCACGATTCTAAAGATTAGGACAATCATTATTCAGATCAAGCTCTGACGTGCGCTCGAACCGGAAACGGATCTCAATAAATGGCCATGCCAGATGGGCCAATCCTTTCCGAGATATATAATAGAGGCAGGAAACAATGTGCTCCCTGTGTGCCACAGGCATTATCCTTTCATTCTCCTTGCGGCTTAGAATCTACTCGACGATCCGTAGTTGCAGAACCGTTGAGTTTTCTGCGTTAATATCTGAAGACTGTTTGTATTAGAATCTATAGGTAATACATAGGCTGCTTCATTGGTGGCTACGATTACTTCAATGAAAATCGATTTCACGATTTATCGTTGAAAGAGTTCCCGTTGGCTTCACGTTTAATATAGAAATCATTTGAAAAATTGACAAACATATACAGATTGCCCCAGCTTTCTTTTACAAAATGTTGCTACATTCTGTGAATAAAAATTCTGAGAAAAATATGAAAATCTCTTGATTTTTCCTTATGGTTTATTTTTGTATGGTATATGTATTTTTCTTTATTTTTACTTGTAAAATATGCTAACCTCGTTTCACAGGAGGAATATGGGACATTTTGTATATGAAAGCTGCGTATTGCATTATATCGAATAAGTTTCTTAATAAAATTGTTCATTCCTATAGGGCATCTTCTTAACTTTTCATCCGTTTCTTTCCTATTGTAGTATGAACTAATGTCTACTTTTCTATATTAAATATACACATTTTATGTTGTTTTTTTTTCAGTTTCCTATGCCGTGTTTTTCGATATATACGTAGGAATATTGGTCTTTAAGGAATTAAAATTTCATGATACATCTATGTATATTTAATTCATGAACTTTAAGCCATTTAGTATAAACTCCTACTTGAATATCGTATATTATATATGAGACAAAAATAACGACAAATTGCAAAATGAATATTGAATTAATTTACGGAATGATTATTAGTATTTGTTAATTATTAATACTTCTGCGAACACGATGCTGTTTCTACAAAATTTTCAAACCTTTTCCATTTACAAGTAAACATGATTTAATCTCGCGAACGGAAACGTTGCCACTCGATAGTGAATTAAGTTTCAGAAACGTGCAAATATGTATTCTAACGATACACGAATATCGTAGATCACTGGTGCAATTTGCAAGTAGTACAAAGTGAACCGACCAATACATAGACCGTCGCAATCTTCATATATTTCTCCTCGTTCGTTCATTCAGGCAGTTGCTTCAACTTTTAATTTAACTTGTATTCAAGCCGAAATATGTTGCCACCGGTAAATTGTATAGTCCGCCGGTAACAATATCTCGGAGGGTTTATGCGAGAATCATGGTTTCCGTTGTGGTGTCCGTACAAGGTAAAATATGCTGGCGATAATTTTACGAAACGCGCGAAGAAAACAAGCGTACCGATATCGGTGGATCGTTCCGCCGGAAAGTGTTTCCATAGCAATTTTTTTATTGCTTTTATCTTCTTTTGTTTTTAGTAACGTATCCGGCGTGAACAAGAAATATAGGTGTCGTGATTTTAATCCAAATCCGACCGGAAATCGAAGTAGTCACCGAATGTATCGACGCGTCAACTTGTCAAACCGATCCTCTCGGCCGTTTATCTATCGGCGTGGCCAACGTTTGTCACTTTTTTCACTCTTGTGCGACAGTGGGGAATGAAGTTATTATCTTAACCCTTCTTGGATCGACGCGAAACCTCGCGTTACAATTCGAGTAGATTGTTTTTAAATTAATTATATTTTTACAAACAAAATGATGTCTAGCTTTAATAATATAGCAGCGTGTCCTGTGATATTCATTATATGTATAAAATAATATTTAGACTGTGGATTTTTACACATTCGTGGTATAAAGTTTATGCAAAAGTATAAATATTAATGCGAAGTGATTATAAAGACTAACTCTGTGATTTCGACGGTCCAGATAATATGTGTATAACATACGAAGATATATAAAATATCTAAAAGATTCAGCCGAACACCCGTTAAAAGGAATATTCGAAGATTCATTTCCTTATAACAGCATGTGCTGTAGAACCGTATTGTAAAATATACGTATCTCATCGCTATTAGAAAACCAATATCGTCCAAAACTTTCATAGAACTTGCATCCATCACCTGCTCCTGATTCGAAGAGATCAATACTTGAAATCCGAGAAAGCGATGTCTCCGCGTCAATGACGTTTCCTAGTAAAAAAAAAAAAAAAAAAAAAAAAAAAAAAAAACAGATCGTGAGCCACATAAGAGCTCAAAACAAACTTGCCAGGGCTACAAAACTTCGCGGCTACTCTCAAGCTAGGTCGAACTCCCACAGGGTTTGCATAATTAATTTGAGAAACCAAGATTATCCCGTACGCTTCTTTCGACCCCCTGTACCAGGATTGGAACTTCTGCTACTATTCCTGTCTTCTTTTTCAGTAGACGCTATCCCTTTCAGCGCACGTATAAAGCCGAAGACATCGCATCGTAATCATATTTATTTCATTGGCCAACAGGAGCCAAGCCACCGTTGGCTGCTATGCCTCTTAAAAGCAATCCGAAAAAAGAAGCAACGGCCCAGGTTTTCATAATTCTCCTTTTTTTCTCTTTCGTCGGGCTATTGTGCGTCTTTGTCGAATTTGCTTGAGATTCCGTTCTCCGTCGCAGTCTCAACGGTCGTTATTAAAGGCAGCGAATTGCGACGATGCGGCACCGTGCCGTGAATAAGAAATTAATTTTCTTTTCCTGCATCCGGATTCCGGCGTGTCTGGCCTCCACCCACCGATCCTCCTTGTGATCCATTCCTTCTCTTTCCCTCGTTATCTCTCCCCTTACAGCCTTTCCTTTTTCTCACAGGCTAATCCAATCGCTAATAGGCAAGGAAGCCGCTCAACTTTATAGTTACAAGCGTAAACTTCATTAGCAGCTTCCAATTACTTTTCTTTTCCTTTCTCTCGGCTCTCTTTACCGCGCGCTTTTCTTGGACCGACTTCATCTTATCGTCTCCAACGCCCGTATTATCTTGCTGGCGCAGGAAATGAAAGGGCGCTTCCGTTTTAACGAACGCAACGGCGCCTGTGTGAGACAGCTCTGCAACGTGGTGCGTTGTCGAAAAGAACGTTGCCCACTTACCGTAATTATAGTGAGATTTAATTAACGTCGTTCACAAGCAGCATATTTTTCTGTTCCTTCTTCACTTTTGCCCGGGACGACTTAACAATGAAATTATTCGTTATAGGTTTGTTTTATGTTTTGACAAGAAGCTGCAAGAAATCGAGGATATGATTAACGGATAGTGATTCTTTCTTTAGGTGTCACAGTTTTTTAATTTACGTTGCGTTATCTATATGTCACAGAGTAGATTGTTTTATTTAACAGGTTGTTTGGTTGATCTCAAACTGACACGCTGCTTCCGATGTCTATAATAAAACTGGTATAAAATATCGATTTCGGAGCATGTTATACTTGCATAACCCAGAAGTGTATATCCATTACTCTGCAATTAAATTTTTAGAATGAAAACTGCTATGCAAGCATAAACTGACTCTACACCATTCTGCATATAACAAAAAATTCAACAAAAAATTTTGAATCGGAAATATGATGGTCCCTGAATATAAATACTTTAATTAATATTGATATTATTGTATACTGTATATTACGTCATATATGTATATTTCATGCATTTATTTGTACCATTAATAATGCATACATATATACCAGTTGTAAACAGCGTATTGGTCATGCTCTTTGCAAATGAATCTACGATAATGGCACGATAAAGGCTATGACGTTATTACGTATAATATCTGAAGAGTAGCTGCGGGTACATAATAATTGTAGATTAATTCAAATAACAAGAATGAATATATATATCTGACGACTGACTGCATAGTATTAAATTTATTTTGCGATCTTTCAGTACTATTTATACTTGCAATCCTTTTGGGAAGTGATTATGGTCATGTCCAAATGATAATATCAGGATAATATCATTTGAAATATCGACTGAAAGTGATTCAAAATTTAACGAATACATTCGGTTTAGAACTGTAATAAAGGGATGACATTATTGAAAAGAAATTATTACAAAAACGTCGAGTTCCTAGATGAGAAAAGATCAATACACCAGCTTTAAAATTAAAAAAAAAAAAAAAAAAAAACAAGGTGTTAGCTTGTTTGCAACGTGATTCTCTTTTTCTTCGTTTTGAGATTTGATAAACGTGTAAGAATAGGAAACAAATTACGTATTAATAGAAGGTACTAATTTTTAATTTCAGGCTCGAAATGATTCCGGCATACGGCCAACAAAAAGAACCATGACGTGATACATTTCTTTCTATTGCTTTCGTCACGAGTGTACACGCAACTGAACCAAATGGATACCCTCCTACATCTTGGCCAATATAAAAAAAGAGTTTACGAGTTCGATGAACGTCGCCGATTATGTCTGGAGCTGAATTATTTAATAAAAATGAGAAAGTGTCGCGTGTTAACTTGCAGTTCCGTTTTAACTTCCGGCAGACGTATTACTACCCTTTTTCATGCTGTTAACTCGTACCTGAAGGGAGGTGTAGAAAAGGACAACGCGGAAATGGAGGACGAGAACAGAGCGCGGCAAAATTATTACGAAATAATTGGAGTTACCACTAGTCACGAGTCCTTTCATGACTGATCGATGATACGGAAATTGAGTCATCAAGGGACGTTTCGTGTCGTACGTGAATATATATACACATAAAACTATCAGCAGTTCCTTTATCGATCAGTAATCTTCCAAAGGTATGTAAATAACTTAATCGGTACATTTTATGTGTCGCGAAATTTGAATTTCAAAAAGGTTACATCGTCTAGCGTTAGATGTAATTTTCGTTGCGTTATTCCGTTGCAAATTTTAACGTCCTATTAACGTTAGAATCAAGTTCTATTAAATATAGTAAGTACTTAAAATAATACATACAAAGGTATCACTTGTACTAGAAATATTGAAATCACGTTTTCCTGAAATGAATAATACAAGGACAAGAGATTGCTGGTTCACGTAAGAGTCGCACTAAAGTTTTACAAGTCGATAATAGAGAATAGTTAAGGATACAAAAATTCCTCTCATGCAAGAATAAGTAACAAATTTGATTGTCTCTTAAAATTGTTTGTCTTGTACTATGTCTATGCTTTTGTTATTGATTATTTTATTATTGATTGAAATTTCAACAGAAGTTTTCTTCTTGGCTAACATTTGACTTTAAACTTTAAACGCGACATAGTAAAAGGTGGAGTAACGTTCAATTTTCAACAAACATAAAAAGCTCGTTACTACAACGACAACAGCTAACCTCATATTTCTTGTCGCTCCGTGCAAGAACACCATTAATAACCGCGCAATAACGTATACTTACATATACAGAAGGAGTAACATACAGAAAGTGACGGAGCCATAACTCTATAACACCTCACAATAGCTACTCACATTTTGTTCCGTTAATTGTTACTTTCTTTTTCTTTTGGTACTTTCTTACTGCGAAAATTTTCTTCGTTTAAATCGTACTGATTTTTAAATAACATAAATTTTAGATAATAGCAATATCTTTTTTTATTTATGAAACAAATTTACTAAAATACAAGATATACATTTTTACTTAAACAATAAGAAAGGAGTACTAGTTGAACATACTTATATTTAATTCCATGACAGATCAACGCTTAGTTTGCGAATAATAAAGATATCATAGATACGTATGTAGTAACCTACAAATGTGTTTTGTTTTATCTAGAGCAAGGACAAGAAAGGATGGTTTATTCAGAGTTAAGTTCAGGTTTATTCGTAGAAGCAACACTCAAAACAAGACTGACTACAATTGTCGCCGTACGTCTTAACACTCGACTTCCAATTTCTCAACTGCTCAATTCAAACTGAACTGCTACATTCAACGGACTCTACTCAACTCCTCTACTCAACTGACTCTCCGCAACTGACCAACTCAACTGACTCTACTCGACTGCCTAACGTCTTCTGTCTGTCCTCCAGATGTGCCTGATCTATTCCCAGGTAGATTCCCTTCAATTACCCCAATGTTGTAAAGGGCCACAGGTATGACCCACTGTCAGGTAGATCCCTTTTCCCGATACTACATGTATTTTACACAAACTCAAAATGATCAGATCTCCTTAGGCTGAAATATTCCAAGTATTTGGAAAAAGAGTTCTGATAATTTGAAATGCAAAAAGAAGTTACTTGTGTCAAAAAAGTTATATAATTAAACAGCCAAATAAATATGGGACAATTCTTGTATCGAAACGGACTGACAATTTCTTGATTACCATTTTAGTAAACGAAACTATCTAACGTTCGTTGAATCTATTTGTCTGTTTTGTTCCTTTATTAATTAATTATGTAATGTTACGTATACTGTAATTATGTCTAAATATCGCGGTAAATCATATTTATCATACAAAAGCAAGAAACTCGGAAAACCCAATTGCGTCCAATCGCTACAACGGTCAGGCTTATTTACAGTCCGCAAGAAGAAAGCGTTTATTAATCATAGCCTCATCGAGCTTTGCTGAAAAAAGCGAATCGATAAGACGTAACTTTCGGTTGAAGTGACTCTTGAGTTTTTCGTGCGATTTCGTCCCTTGGGAACAGGTTCTGTGACGTCTAATGGATCGTTCCACGGCATTTTTTCGTTCACGCCTCAACTCTGGCTGCCTCAGGCGTTAGATAAAGACATTAGGGTGGCCACGATCCCGATTCGATTCCCTTTTTCCCGAGAATTCGACGACTGGTCAACGACGACATCGAAATTTATACGCATCACTTCTCGCGGCGATCGTTTCAATTTCGAGCCACGAAATTGGCCTGGATTTCGAGAGAGAACCGATCTCGTAGTTTACGATAGAAGATTTCCGATTATTTTCTATCAACTTGCTCTCTCTCTCTATCCTTTTATTTTTATAGAGGTTTTGTTAATACGATAGAATCTCCATTGTCCAGACAATCGTAATTACTCACCCCCCAAAAAATAATTAAATTTTTATCGAACGATTAAAATCGAAGATTGGCAGAGAAAAACGCGATAAGTCCATTTTTATCGGTTTCCTGATCTTGATGTTGCTCGATAGCTGAGAAAAAGTATATTTTAATGTGAAATAATCGCGAAAGGAACAATTAGATCCAAATGCGCGTATTTTGTAAAATACTAATGATATTTACATATATGTATGTTTTAATCATTCTCTTTTTAGTCTTCTAAACTGTATTGCCAATTTTTTCGAGCTACCAAGTTAGAAATTGTTTCTAAACTTCGTAGATCTGCAGATTTTATTGAATAGGAGAAGGTTGTCTCGACGGTAATCGATTAAAATTTGACAGATACCGTTCGAAGTAGGTTGGACTAAGGGAACGGTTGTTAAGCCGTTGTGTCGAGAGGATTCAATTAACGATGTCGTTTTAACGAGACTATGTTGTCGCGGCTTGTAAGATTGATAGTTTCGGACGAATTAGCGTAAGAAAGTGAATCGATAAAATAATGATTAACGAGCGACTGTCCTTCGCGCGTGGCTGGTAAACACAACACGAACATAACATGACAATCATTGTTTACGAATATCAAATAACAACAAAGTTTAATTAAATTTAATTATTTTATATTTTTATTATTGTAATAAATCATTATAGATTTATTGCCAAGGATATGGTTTAAAGCAAATTCGAAAATGTATATGACAGTTAAAGAGAAAAATATATTTAGTTTACAAACAACTTAATTTTACGTCCACTCAATCATACCTAGGTACGTGATTTATAGCAAATTTCTTCCTGTTTAACGTAATTAACAGAACAACGTTGTAACCTAATAGTTCCAACTTCACGTCGTTATCTTCAATTCTTTGTAATAGTTTGTAGATTTTCCCAAGTACTTAGACTATACTATCATTTAACCATCCTGATTTCAATAACGCGTAACTTGCTCAGACGAATGTGTCAAACCGCCGAAACTGAAGCGATCCCTGGGCAGACAATCGTTACGCGGCTCGTTTTCAACAGCTCTCAGCAACGTCACGTTGCAATTAACTGTATCTCTTGCATAATAGGCCAAAACTCTGGCTGCGTCGTACGACGCATCATGCCGCGCTAGCTGTCTTTGCAAAATTAAGCGTTTCGTCGAACGCGAAACGCGAAGCACACTTCAAACATTCTCGCTCGTTTCGCGAGCGAGACTTCGTCGGTGCTCGCCTAAGAACCCAGTCAGGCCGAAACTAAAGCTAACTTGTAACCCTGTTCGCTGTGTAACTGCATCGCAAAGCGGCACTTGTATAAATTAACTGGAATCTCAAGAAGTAAAGTGGCCGAAGAGCAACGCGCTGGTTGACTTGTTAATTCCATTTACCGGCGCGCGCCTCCGTTCTCGCGTGTGTTCGCCGATCGCGTTCATGCAACTCGCGTTGCAGCTACTGATTTTAAGTGGGTATCTTATGTACGGTAGTCGCGGTGCGACTGGTATAGTGAGATTATAAAAAATTAAAACGTTAAGTAGCGATTGAGAAATTTTAAAGCGACGTATAAAATCCTTTTAGGAATTTTTCCAATATATACGAGACGATACTTACTCAACCTATATGAATATATATATACACACACAAACATACATACGTAATTAGTAAATCATAAAATGTCATATTATAATCGATATTTATTAACATCTTTGTCGTTCGTATTATAAAACACAGTTGCTGAGCCTTACTCAAATTCATTAAGTTACTCGAATCGAAGTAAATTAACATCTGTATTAATCGAAAATGATCGAGATTATTGACAACTTTATCTGACATTTCAGATATCCCACTCGCCCGAGTATTTAGGTAAATATCGGCTACTCTAGTGGCTACGTAAGCATCCGACTACTCGCCTGAATACTCATCTCATAAATTAATAGCTCTAAACGCAAGCACCTGTTGGAAATTGTTCTTACGAAACAGCTATGTCCAGCTCGTGCGTCTCTTCCCTCTAATTTCCCGGCGGCGACCACGCGACGTCAAAAGTCGGCCTTTCTCTTCCAGCCACTGGCTGAAATTCCCCGCACGTAGTCCTGTATTAACATCCTGGAAAATGAATGGTTCGTTGCGACTCGTCGAGCCGAAAGAGGATCCCTCTCTCTCTCTCTTAACGAACTTTTCAGGTATACGTTTCTGTGTCATGCACCTACCTTTTCGTTCCTCTCCACTTTTTTTGTCATTTTGTTGCTCCCACTTTTGGATTTGATTTCGTCTCTCTGTTTCCGAAAGGTATACGTTTTTTCATTTTGAAATTCAAATCACACGGGGAAACCTGCACATTCTCTGTTTGTCGGTGTTCTGCCTTTGTGTTTGATTCCAACGGAGAATTGCAGAATTATTGACTAGTTCAAAGGTCACGTGCATTTCAGTCGTCTTTCTAATGCATTTGTCTGCGTGAAACGACCGATTCGAAAGTTGATTGCAGTAGGTCATAGTGTCAGACGACACGCGGTTATAGGAGAAATGGTAGCTCGAGGTTTTTAGTTTCAGTTCTATTTCAGCTGAGTTTTCATGGATGACGCCTTAAATACGTGGCGTTGCCGTGTGCAAATATATCTATGTATATTTCTTATAATACGACAGACACGTACATTATATAATATTTATCAAGCCATGTATTATACATACATACCTTTTTAATTTTATCGTCTTATTAACTTTATTTCCACGCAACTTTCTTCTAGCTCTACATACTTATAATTTATAATTATTCTTCGATAAATTTATATTGGACATTATACTTATTATAAGGTGTCATGATAAGTCACATAAGTTTCTTTAACATGTACTTTTTAATTCTCGAAAAGGATGAAGCAGAATGTTAAACTATGGAAGAAATAACGAAAAATGAAGTATACTTTTTCCATATAATTATTTGACACAACGCGATGTGGTCAGTAAAAAATATTTATATACTCAGAAATTATCCTATTATCTTATTTTATGTAAAATTATAAAAGTACAAAAGACAAGTCTGTAATTTACAATTTGTCGCATAGTAATTTGCTAACATTATTCAGTAGTCAGTTTTAAATGCTAGAGAAAACTTGTATAATAAGGTTGTTAACTCGTCGTACTATCGACATTTTTTATGCATCGATACCTTTAACAAGCGAAATACTTACTATGACTATTTCTATGTCAATTTTCAAGATTGGCTCGGAACAGTTTTATCGACGTTTGATAGGCGAACCACTTTTTCACGTCAAGTGTGAGAGAATCACGCATCAATCGGGAAATGTCTGGAATGAAAATCGCATACGTGGCAACTTTTTTCATTCAGCTGCCATGCAACTATTTAATTTTATTCGTAGAAATTCCCATTTTATTGTCTTGCTTGCCAATCGTTAATCGAAAACGCACTATTTATACATATTATATAATACGTTAAATTAAAAATACGTTAGACAAAAGCATTTATTATCGGAAATAGTTCTGTGTTAAATTTCCCTCAAAATCACTGAACAATTATGAAACATAATAACCCCTAATTGGTTTGAAGAACGATTTCCGCCACTTAACGGTCAAAAGAGAAAACTTTTCGATAAGTCATCCCCGCGACGATCCTCCTCGATCAAATCTATCACTTTGAGCGAAAATTTTCCGTCGATGCGACGCTTCAAAGCGTTCATAATCGAGCTCGAAGCGTTGCGTTGTATGACTGACGTTGCTATGTTAGACGTTTGTAATTTTCCAAGTTGCCAGCTTTAGGCTTATCGTATATCAGGCGTTGCCATTATTCTATGTCCCGTTTACGACGAAGGCTTGTATTCAAACTATACTCAACTATACTCTTCGCCACTTACCTCGACTGACGTACATCGTGTGTACCAACGGCGTTTCAACAGCTCGTTTGGTTAACATGTGCCGTCGTATTTCTAACACGAAACACACTCAGGCCAAAGGAAACGAATCCTTGCCGCTTGTGCTTCTGCGCGAGGCGATGTCGAGGGTGCGACGATTCGAACGGAAGAACGTAATTCCACAGGTTCAATCGTCGTACTCGTCTAGTGTTAATTACGCGTTAATTGACTTGCTGTCACGTTTTCGAACCTCGTTACTGCCTGGCCACGTAAGAAATTATGTTTGTTCCATGTGGCTGTCGTTACGAAATTTGCAGCGAACCCATGACCCCCTACCAGTCTCCTTGCAAATGAACTCGCGTTGGATCGCGAGTTTGCAAGTATTTGGAAAAGATGGATACCTCAGTTAGGACATTAAAATTGCCTGTAACGTTTTCGTGAAATAATCGATACAGGTAGTTCTTAAGCGAGGAACGACGAGGATATAAAATTTGAAAGCGTAGAAGCAGAAGGTACTAGTTCTGCTTGTAGTTAGACGCGAAAAATTGTTGAAGAAAGAACATCGAACTTTCTTAAGATACTTGGTTACTGTTTATCGAATCTAACAATCGTAAGGTTATTCGCTATTTCTTATGTTCAATAAAATTCCTGATCTCGCAGTTCCATTTTCCAAAAAATGGTTAACTTATCTCGCCGTGCATCACGGTGCCATTTCATCCATTCGTCATCGATAATATCCCATCAATTCCTGCAATCATGGCTGCTGGAGACTATCGCGAAATCTACTGCGCGATTCTTTCGTGCAAGTCGACATTTTGCTAAAATCCTCTCGGCATACAATGTGGCCGTGGAAAATTACTAGGGAAACGATGGCGGGCCCGCAGTTGTTACCGCAGATTGCTACGATGCGAGTGACAGTGCTTAACTTTTCATACGCGCGGAAACTTCAATCCAAACTTTTCCACACCGCTCCTCTCCCTTTTCATCCTAACCCATCGTTCTTTCGTATGCCGCTTTAGAACGTTCACGGAAAGCGTCCAGATGCACATTTTCGGCAAGATTTCCCGCGACGAGCCGTCTTCGATGGCTCGTCTCCGCTCCTCTCCCCTTCTGTCGATCGAAACTTCGAGCGCCTACTCGTTGCGAATCCTCGACAAGGGCCGCATCCACGAGTGGCTGTGCTGCACACCGGATGGACAACGAGAGCGGCACCGAACGGCTCGTAAAAAATGATCGTAGCCGCCCGTAAAAATAGAACGAGCGCGAACGAGGCGGTCGAGACGGTTCGCGTTGCGTCCGCGAACGACGCCTGACGCTGACTTTCCATGAAATTGCGGATGAAGGATATACTGATACTGATAACAACGATGGCAAGGGAATGGAAAACCATGAAACCGTGTAATCCGGTGAATCGATGATGTGTCTTGCTCTTATGTATTTCTCATTCCTCAAATATGTATACGAATTCTTTGATCGCAAACATACATATAGATGTAAATTGACGGATTACCAAATAAATTCTTATACATAAATAGAGACCAAATATTTAGCGTAGAAAAGAATAAGAAGACTTGAAATTTTTCATTGAGAATTTTTCGAGATATTAATCGGACCTAACAACATCTTCATTGACATAAGTTATATATGTTGCCAACAGCACTGTTTGGTACAATTAGTGAGACCATTAAACAATTTTAAATTAAGAAATTTGCATATTCCCGAATATTCAATCGACTTTACTTTAGATGTTTCGTTACTCGCCCAATCGTTAAAACCTACAACATAATTGGATTCCAGAGAAAACAATTTTAACAATGTGAATTTTCAGCGTGTAATATTAAATCATATATATAGTCGTATACATTGCAAGAAGCATTTTAATCATTTCGCACTTTAAAATGTACGATGAAATAAAAAATTATGAAACATTGGAACATTTAGTGAATAATTTCCAACATTTGCTTTAATTAAAATGATCATACGCGAATGAAATACACAAAATGTACTCGGCGAGAAATATTTTTCGATATAAAGTTATTTCATTTCCAGACATCCGAAAGTCGAATGTTAAAATTGATTTTGTGCGTTCTTGATTTTATTGAAATCGATAATTCATTACTTTATGCTCAAACTTACAGCTATACTTTCGATAATTTCTATCTTCTCTCAATTAATTGATCGTTAATCCCGATAGCTATAATTCCGTTTTACGGCGTATGATTTTTAAAAGCAATGCCTATGCCAAGTTAATGTTATAGCTAAACCGTTACACGTTACCTATCCGAGATCTTATTGTAGAATTATTTCAGATGCGATAGTTTATCGGTTAAAAGTTAGATTAACTTTTGTCTGTAAAGATTATTTCAGTCAATTTCCTGCGTTTATCATAATCATATAACAATTATTATTTCAGTCAAGTTACTATGGCTATAAACTTCTAATTTATAAACGAAGCAACTGGTATAATAATTATTTTAATAGCGTAAATTGAAGAATAAAATAAACTTTAAAATTGTCTGTGAGGAAGGTTTCAAATATTCCTATGAATTCCTTCTATTGCGCTTCAATTTTTAATTAACAACTGCACTACCTTTTCAATAGTCTTGTTTAATTTTGTAGGGCTTTCGCACTATAGAAACTCTATATTAAATTCACCATCGCATTTAACACTAATTAAATCTTCCAAGTTCGTGCTTTATCATTTGTCGTAAATGATACGACGATTTTATCAACGAACTGTTTATAAATCGATCGCAACAGAAATTGAACAACCTCGGAAAAACATACGTAGGTGCGCGTAAATTAATTTTACGGCGTTTCCGTCGTGAAATCCAATCGGAGTGATGAAGAAATATCGGCAGAAGCAAATAACTCGTCTTCCCATGTCGAGCGACGCGTATTGCGAGAAAGGTGGTACATTTTTATGGAAGTCAAGTCGAGCGACGCGATGTCATAAACGGGTGATCTATAACATTTGACGAGATATTCGACCGTCGATTTCACTTCTTCTTCGACGGAACGATCGATGAAACTGAGTGACACACGCAATCGGCGCATTCGCCTTCCAACATACACCCGATACCCTCGATACACGTCTCTTTCAACATTCATAGCGTATCCGCAGCGTCCATTGGCTGCTTCCACGTGTCACTTCGCAGCCATCGATCCGCAATTATTTACGGGCCATTCCGGACATCAGACACTGTCGATTATCCTCGACTAGAGTTGGTCGCCTGTTTGAATCGTACGCGGCACGCGGCTCACATTTTGTATGCGTTACACGTTCATCAGCATCTTGGAACCAAAAAGCTACTTCTTCCCTGTCGTGGTACGTGGCTCGAGGTAATGAAATATTAGGCGAACAGGCGAATTTCTAGTTTAATTCTCGACCATAATCAAATCGTACGTGAGTAACGCGAGTTAAGTGAAATTGATCAATTCGAAAGAATAAAAACTGAAACGTGCAAGCTTTTATTTTAAGCGATTCAGGGTTGATCCCGCAGGGTTAAACTCTTAATCTGCTGTATTCTTTGGACTCTGCGTCAATCACGAAAATGCAAAAGATTGCAACCTGAAATACAACGAATAATTAATCGCTAAAGCAACAAAATAAAATTTCCATAATTTCGCTAGTGTATTTTAATCGCGTCTGTTATTTACACTGAAATAAAATAATCTATATTAGTATAATTAATGCAGGAAGAAAGTTTACTAACATAAACAGATTAATCGTGAAATCTACTTGTGGACGTCCTTATGAATATGTAACGAGGATAAAACTGGAAGAATATTAATTATTAAGCAATATGTCAACTAGCAAAAGCTCGAATACCTCCGTCATAAATATTTGAGACGTTTTTGATAATTAGGGAAATATAATTCTTGGTCGGCTACGATGATAACAGATCATTTTAAATAGCATGCAACGTTTAAAATTCTGCTTCAATAAGAACTATATCTTTCATTTCGTTGTTAATTTTTTATTCAAACCTGCGCCGCCGCTTTCCTATATATACCTAATTACAATTTTAACTGTCGGCTCTTATCGAGCCATTCAGCCCTTTATCTGATGTCAACGTGACACATCACATTATTCATAGATATCAACACTGTCTATCTTTACATCCTTCGCGACTTTGTTTAAAGGCTTCGAGATAAAGCAAAAAGTTGTAAAGAAGCATGTGCATGTATAAGTCTGTCTAACGATCAAGTCGTAAAAATGAGTTCAGTAACGCGAATCATGAAACTGATTCTCCTTTACATCGCTAGATACAATATTATTGTAGATAATAAACATTATCTTTTTTAAGACCTTTTTTTGCTAAGGCTGACATTATTTCAGTCTTAATATTAGAATTTCTTTGCGATTACTATTTTGCAATTTATTTTAGAACGTCAGCAGAATATAAATGAAAACAAACTAGCGTAAATGATATCCTGATCGGTTTTAAGTAAATAGTTTCGCACGTAATCCCATTTCATTCATCTCAATTTATTCGACGAATTAAGAAACAGTTAGCAGAAAGCTCGCTAAAGCTAATCGTTAATTAAATCAGTGTGTGCTCGTAGATCTTATTCTGGTTCAATACTCGGAGAACATTTTGGATAATTTTCTGGTACGATAACATCAAGCCTATTCCACTGGGTATATTTGATCTAAGCTTAGAAGACAAATATGAGACAATAGACGGCATCAAAGTAAATGGAATTACTGCGTAGGAAATTGCCAGAGATGATACAAAGCTACGGATTAAATTATACTGATTTGCTTAATTACGTTTAAACGAAAAATCATTCTTTTTCGTAAAGGAAAATATTAAACGACTAAGATGTATGTTAGAAATTAATTAGGAGAAAAGTAGACGAAGAAAATGTGGAAGTACATATATTCTAATTTTAATCTAAGAATGGTACGTAAATAATATAACAAGCTTATAATAATGATAATGGAGAAACAGAATTCTTTTAAAACAAAACAGAAAATGTTATCATAAAGCCATATACGTATCTACTATTGATCCCTATATTAATAAATAAGTAGCATAATAATGTATGTTTAAATATACGTACCTTCTATTTCTTGCAATCTTCTTAATGACATTTCTTTTCCTAATTTATTTTCTTACAAGATTAAAATAATAATACACGCAGCATACGAATTAAGCTTCCTACCTAGTCTACAATAAATTATTGCAATTATTACGTTACACTATAAAATTAAACTCTAAAATTAAATAACTGAACCTACCCTGGTTTGAACCATCTATGGATGCAACGTACACCATCTACAAGGGAGAGAGTCGAATCTTACTACAAATTTTGCAAACGTTCCACGTTATAAACCAACTACCTATCAGAAACATTTGTCATTATTCCTATTTTGATCCTCGGTTAAAAGTTCACGATGGTCAAAAAATATGTCAAGGGCAGCGACAACGATTAGAAGAAAATGCTAAGCGTGTAATTGGGAATCCGGTGAACGTTTAAACAAAGTGTACAAATCAGGCTAAAGCCGATACTTATGCACCAGGCGTACGTTGTTCATATCGATCACAACAGGCTGTGCTTAAAATAATACACGTTTCTGTGTAGATTTAATGGGCGGTTTAGGTAGGTAAGTGCAGTAATTTAGACTACGATTCCATGACCATACCGCGAGCTCGTTAATTATTAGAGAACGATACCGCTCATGGATATCGAATACTCTACAGCGTGTTGTGTACATTTACATACCAGACGTTTTCAGATACAGTATATCGAGGACATCTCTGAAGATATTTTTCATGTTTTCAAATAATACGATACCGTTCGACCATTTGTCAGAAATATGAAATGGTTACCGCGATCAGTCCCCGTGGAAATTTATTCGTGTATTAAAGCGACTGTTATCGACGGCGAACGTTCCATTATGTCAGAACGCAGGAACAATATTCTATGAACTGTTAAAAAGTTCTATCGTAATTTGAAATGTCTCATCTCTCTCAATGGGGAATCTGACTTTGACAATTTTGTTTCGGGAATTTGTTGTAACTTGTATAATTACGCGTACACAGTACAGCTTATTTATAAGTTTTGATTACCTATATTGCACTTTATTATAAGTTCTGATTAAATTTTGATTAAATTTTAATTAAATCGATGAGTAAGAATACGTATGAACACTTATAGGTCATGGTTTTCGATGTATATGAATTCTTTGACAGCGTAATAAAGTGACAGAGAATTGGAAGTTAATGATTTTGAAAATAATTATTTATTTTCGTCTCTCGTGTTCCTCGTATCAGATATAAAATATACGTACTTGTAATTTTTTATACAGAATAAATATCGATACGAAATTCTTACCACTATAATTGTTGGATCGTTGGAATCTCCCTCTGATTACATCGTGAAGGGGTTAAACAGAGAAGCAGGGATGTAGACGTATTAAGAATAAATAAATTAAACGCAGCTCTATTCATATCCAAATCAAATTAAATTTAGTTCATAATAGAAAAGATACGATGTCTGAAACTTGTCGCCACGAATTAATTTCGCTAATGCGGTCACGATCAACCAGTTTTGGTTAATTTTGAGCACAACTGGTTAATTGGATATCGACTGTGACAAAACCAGGTCAAGGAGACAGCGATAGAATCGAGTTCCAACAATAATACATGTATATCATTGACAATGATTTGTGGACATTTCAGGATAATTTAATATTAACTCGAATAAGTTGCCGTTGAATCACTTTGTTTTAAAATATTGTAAGATACTTCGGCACATTTGTTAATTTCTCGCGTCTAATTCATTTTTCTATATTCTGTATACACGATAAAATATACTTAACACTAGTTTCTTTACGTGACAAGTTACGCCCAACTCACAATAACATTTTAACATTATAAAGAAGCGAACGTTTATGAAAATGATCGCGAAATTGAAATATAAAGAATTCTAAAAAAAAAAAATTCGATACAAAACATTGGCAGAACCACTTGATTAGAAGAATACGCATTCTTAAGTATTCTCAAAATAAACCTGTATTATTGGCCACTTTATTTTTATCCTCATGGAATAAACTACAAATCGTTAAGCTGCTAAAATAAATCAAAGCTGGCAAGTAATATAATATACGTATATACTTTTAATAGGTTTTGACGTTACAACAAATACGCGCATGTGGATATTAGCAACGATAATGAAACATGAAAATATCGTGAGGATTAAAATTTGTTATAAAACGAATATAACTTTTGAAATTTGCTTTTATCTCATAATCTACAAATTTATGCCAGAAACACGAATCGCGTAAACATTTTCGTCTTCATCGTCATCTTCGGAAGCAGTCATCTTTCTTCCGTTCGTATTACGCTCCACTATAAACATCGTTCGTCTTTGCTCGTGTCACTTACCTCCTACCTACAGTGGCAAACAAATCATCTCCTCAAATTAACAACAACCAGCACCACAGTACCGGAAGCAACCAACGGAGAGCCAAAATCCATAGAATCGAGCCAACTCCCCAAAATAGCAATTAGAACAGACACAAAGATCCCCCATCGAACAAGCCATCGAAGCAAAATCAACTACCCTACGTCGTTCAAGTACGTAGCGTAGCTGCACGAAGTACAGTGAACCCAAAATTCGAAGAACCAATTACGCGTCAGCACTGTAGACGCTTTCGCTGATGGAGCAACGACGATCATGAGTGTTCACCACATCTGTATCCACTACAAAATCATCGGATTACAATGGTTGGATGGATCGTAATTACATAGTGTATTCACGAGTAGAATGGGCGACAGTTGGAGGCGCGGGGTGAACGCTGCTTGAACGTTAGGTGTAGAGAGTCGGGGTCGTCTTAACAGCCCCAGAGACACGGTTGGCACATAGAATAATAGGGTTCGTCAGTGTGCCGGGTTAGTCCCTGTTAGCAAGACCGAAGGTGCACAATGTATGCAAACACCGTCGCGCCACGGGATTCCCTGGAAATGTTCTAATTAATGCGCTCTGCCCAATAGGGCGCATCCTCTCCTTCTTGTCAGCCTGCTCTGCGTTCAAAACTAACGGTGACAAGCCGGCCATCCGTTTTCCTTAAAATCTTGGAAAGTAGGTCGAGGTGATATTCGAATGTTTGTTCTTCGGGTTTGCTCGAAATCAAAGAGTCGAAACGATGTACGCTACACACTACCGCTTAAAAGTACGTGGACTGGTTTATTTGTTATTTTTTGGGAGTATACTTTGATCAGAAAGTTACAACTGGCGAGATGCAAAATGATCCTTTTAACGTAGTTTAACTTTTTCGTCTGATTTGATATTCTTAATTCAATCGAGCCTTTGTCAGAGCAGTCGTGGGATATCAGGACACGATACAAGTTATTTTTTAAAGTTTGTATATAAAATATGTGTAGTTTTCGAGAAGTCTTCCATATTTTGTGAAAGTGCTAAACGCTGAAAACCCAAAGAGTTCGAGCAGTAATCGTTGTGTTAAAATTAACGAAGATGCGTTTTTCTTACGCGTTATTCCTATCGGGATAATTTACGAATGTGAAATTATACTTACCTGCGTTGTAAAGGTACTTACGAATTATAATACGATAGATTTCGAATGGGCCTATGAATATATAAATTTCAAGCTTTTTGAGGAATACCTTCATCTTACCTTTACCTTTACCTTAACAACGCATGTCACGGAAACTAAAATAAAAGGTAAAGTTTGAAAGAAATCGTAAAATTAACAACACAAAAGACAAAATGAAATTTATATTGAAGCAGTATAATACACAAAATATATCGACTTAACATTCATTTACGAATGACAATAATGCCAACGAAAATGAACCTAAACGATACATCCAGCTTCGTTTAAAACGAACACAAATAAGAGAAAGAAGGTTTACATGGCTTAATAGACAAAATAAATTTTTAAGATTAAAATGATGTCAAATGAGATAATAACGTAACAACGCATTCATATTAATCTGTTAACCGTGTGTGTCGTCTCTTAAATAGATACCTACTTCTCTAATCATGGAATTCAAAATTAATACGGACACATTAACTTTCGTCAGACTTGATTTAAACCTCGCAAATGTAGATATATTATATTTTCAAAGAAGATGAAACGGCACAGGAAAGAGATAGGAGATTCGTCAATTAAAAAATTATTATATTCATCTTCTCCGGTCAACAGGGTGAACGTTGGAAGATTATTTCGAAATGAATTCGAAAGGTTAATCGTGGTCGAAAATTTAAACCAAAGTCGAATCGTCGTTCGATACGGTCGTAGATATTATTCGATAGTTGAGTGGTTTCGCTACTAATAAAATTTTCATGCTGCTTTCACCGCCGTAAATGCACGTGATGCGCTAAGATTTTCTTCATGTCCAGAATGGAGAATGGTTAGCGGTCAGTGAGAGAAAACGCGAAATGCGATTCGACTCACGTGCGACTGAAGTTTTGACTGCTCGTTCGGTACGTTTCCTGCTCTCTTAATAGAGAAGATCGGGAAAAGGTTCGGACAGGACGACAAGTGTGCGAGGCTCGTTTCTGTAAAACAGATGAAACGTATTCTCTTTATTTCGTATGCCATCGAGTATTTATCTTACGTGACCGATCAATCCTCTCCCCGACATAACACGTGACTTTAGCGAATGAAATTCGGACATCGGTAACTATCCACTAGGACCAGGCTGTCTCGCCTATTTACAATAGATCTTTGTACAAAAACTAATCTCATATAAACAGTACAATGCACGATTCCAAGGTTCATGTACGCAACGTGAACAAGAACGAAGATCGTTCGAGATATCCATTTCGCGTTACAAACTCTATATTCGATAATTCAAGGACGTTGCCTCGTCAAATTGGACTTTGCTCTTATCGAGCTCTGTTTCCGTTCTCTCTGCTTTTTTATTTCCGTTCTATTCGTATAACGTGGCCGCACTCTATTATAAAAATCTGCAGGTAGAAAAAGAACGTACGATTCAAACGATTCGATACACTTCGTCAAGCATCGAGTTCCTGTCTCATCATCAACGTTTCATTAAACCTGCAACTGGACATCCACTTGTCCAATCTCACGGTGTACGCGACTAAAATCGTCGGCCCATCCGGATGCAGGTCCTCCTTTTCGTCGCAAACACGGAATTTTCTGTCGGTTTCTTCCTCTTTTATTATTATTTTTTTTTATTTCTTTCTCTCTTTTCCTCTTGTTATCTCCGTTTTTCTTTTGTACAGCGAATCGTTCGCAGTGTTTCGCGAAGATGCTTGGAATTTCGCACGTCGATCGTAGAAAGACGCAACGTGCGACTCGGCTCGCGAGAATTTCGACTCCGTTTCACAGGCTCGTCAACGATGTTCGCGCACTTTGTAACTAGCTTTTCGTACGAACGCTGTGCACAGCCGCTCAAGTGTCTAGACTCGGTGAGACTTTCATCGCGAGCTTTATATACAACTTTCTTGTATTCGATTCGAGCGCGTCACCACCTCCGGTTGATGGAACTTCCCCTGCGCGGAAACCGACGAGGAAACTGGCCTCTGCGGCATCGACGATAACCCTTTGCCTGACCTTTGGAGACTGTAGTATACCTGCAATCAATGAAACAGGATTCTTCGTTTCGAAAAATAAATGTTAACCATCGATCGCTTGTTGAGTAACGAGTTAATTCCTTAACGTTAAAGTTTTTCGTCAGTTTACCGATGTTAGATTATCCTGAAAATTCTCACATTTGTTTCTCATATTTGACTTTAACGTGAAAGATAGTTCTTATTGTAATAAAAATATTTGGAATTTTATAAATTCGACATTGGGTAAAATAAATAAATTCCATGTATTTTCTGGAAGAAATGAATCTTCAGTGTTTCATGAAAAATTGGATAAATATGTAAAGCAATTCGTATCATTTAGATTTTCCATGTTTCAAAAGTACAAGGAAAATGTTTTGATAGCATTGAACGTAATAAAAACAGAAGGCCACGCGCATTAAGTAGGAGTAATAATTACGTAATTTCGAATTTTAATGGCTGTCCAGTTTGGCAGAAACTAGCGCTTAACTAGTTTACGATGCCGAGGAGAGAGATTAATTATTTTCTTTAACGCTTTTCGAAGGATGTAAACATTCTTTAAAATTGAGTTTCAGTTAATTGCGTCGAGAACGTAAAACGTTAAATGCTTTACGGAAGGTTAGTTCGCGTCCTTAGAGACTTTTCTGAAAGGTAAACGTGCTTTTTCTAACTTGTTTTTTCAATGTTAATTGAGTTTGCACGTTACCATATTGCATCAACGCGTTCTATTTTCATTTAATATATCAAAAGCCATTCCAAAACAATTTTAAAATCTACGATAAATGGATTTAATTTTTATGAATGATTACTTATTAATGCATCGCGTTTATTTTATAAAAAAACAGAAAAAAGACACGCTTTTATATCTTCAAAATTGCGCATTTAAAACTCGTTAATTCCAGTGTAACTTATAACAAAATATACAAAAAGTGAGCCAAGTAAAATGATGCCAACCGCTGTTTCCAAATATACCGCGGATAGATACCGATTCCAATTTCTTTTTTCTTCTTCTTTTTTTTTTTTTTTTTAACTAAGCTACAAAAATTTACTTCAAAATTCCTCGAGTGCAAATCACATATTAAAAATATGTAATTTACATATACCACGAGTGTATAATTTAGCGTCGCTTATAACCGTATTATTAGCGCAAAGACCAGATACGTTAAATCGAATCTCGAGATCAATAAAATCTATATCGTATTCCAGAAGCTGCATAAACTATTCGTTTGGAAAATAACCAAAAGTTCCGATTTACGATAGAGCCGCGTGAAATGCGACTGGACGAGCGATAGAGAGAGGCTACAAAGAGAGGAAGAAAGAGAGGAAAAAAAAGAAGAACGGTAAATGCAAATGTATCGATACTTGTGAAAATTGCAAATTCGGGGTTGGAATTAATAATGGAAGAGCTGACGGGGAACGAACGCGTGGAGCGAGGTTGAAAATAATCGAAAACCGCGGCCGGCCACGTAATTCCGAGGAAAACAAAAACAGTGAAACGAAAACATCCAGGAGGAATATCGGGATCGGTTAATGAAAAGGACGACCAAGTAATGGTGTAGATGGTGGTTGGATGGGGGACTGGTTCGAATCGGTATTAAAATTATTCAGACACTCAACGGAACGCGACCAGTGTCGAAAGGAAACTGAAGTCGAGTTCAAGACGAGTTATATACGCGCATCGAAACCTCTCGAATTATCGAGGAAACTTCGATGTAATTAAACTGGCGAAAGCACGGATAACCCAAGGCCTCGCTAAACCGGAAAAGTTAAAGTAGAAGACTGTCGCATATTAAAACGAGCGATCTCTTTTCTTGGCTCGTGACCTAGGTTTCCTGTGGTCGTCTTCGAAACTTGGAATATTTAAAACAACCTTGTCTGTTTGGCTATGCGAGACAGAGTAGAAATTATACAGAAGAAAAAGAGAGGGGAGACTGAGTCATGATAAAGAAGAGAAATCGCGTCGACGAAGGAGGATCGATTGTATTACTTGCTCCGACGAAAAAAAGGAACGCGATCTCCCTGTTGAATATTGTATCACGTTTTATCGATCGTTCGTTCGGTAATTCGCTAGTTTCCCCTACGACCTTCCACTTCTTCCTCTCTACCCTCTTCGGCAGCTAGGGGAAGCGTTAATTGCTTCTCATTAATCAAACGGCTTCGACTAAATACACTCTATTAGATATCGCTAAAAAAGGCACCCGATTAAATTTACAGACCGTAATGAGTTTACGGGGCTAATTGTCGGAATGATTTATATGGCCACGGGACTCATCGATTAGTTTCGCTTCTGGGATATCGGCTTTTCCATTTCTACGCCATTTTTGTCATTTCTTGGCACGAGGGAATATGAGTGAAACACGATTAAAACAATAGACCGGAAAGCAATGAAATCTGTATGATATCGGAGATGCTTCACCTTTCGTTTGTATATTCGTTTACCTGTTATCTCGTTTCTTGTCCTACTACATACCTATAAGAATGGTGGCTCGTGAATTGAATCTCCTTCAGAGAGGTAGTCTCTATCGAACAATTTCGAGGAAATTTAGTTTAAATCGAGTAAAGAAATCTATACTTTTAGTGGAATCCATTGTCGCGATTGTAAGGTTAATATTGACGCTGCTGTTTCCAAAATTATACGTTTATTTTCGCTCTTGTAACTAGTCTCCAGATGTATTTATGCCCCTTGTTACGTCGCGTAAGACGGTCCGTGCGACGTCCCTCATGGTCTGGCCGCCGAGGCCCACACACCGTTACACCGACCCTCGATAAACCTAAGGAACCACCATAAACCGAATCTTCTCAGTTTAATTTCTATTCACATAAGTACTTTCGGTTTATGGATGGTCCTTAAAACAGTCCTTAGGTTTATCTTATAACTTATAACTTATAACGCTCTTATAACTTACGGAGAAAGCGGTTGTTTGTTTATTAAAATAGCAGGTTTTTCCCATTAAAAAGGACACCCATACCGAGCTTTCCTCCGTAATTGTACGAGACGGGTCATTACAGTTCTTCCAAACGTCGCGCAGTCAACACGACTGTTCTTCCAAGCTTCGCGTAGTCAACTCCGGATCTTCCGACATTCCTTAAAACATAGTCCTCCCTACGATCAAGCTGATATTATCTTAATCTACTCTTTGTTAATACTACTCATACATCAAGTGTATTATTATTCATCACTTATATCAATTATATCTTCCTATACGACGGAACCTCCAGTGTAACAAGTTGTTAAAATATAAATATTATAAGACTGTAGACTACAGTTTTATACCCCAAAAAATACCCCTACTATCCCACAAGAAATAAGGGGATCGACCTGTTCGTGGTGTCGATCGTTATAATCGTAACGGGAATTTACGACCCCCGTTGACGCGCTTCAACGCGATCGCGACTGGACGAAAGAACACCCCTATTATAAAATATTTAACTTCTTTTAGACTGCTGCTGTATGAATATAACTTCCAATAAAATTAACTTCATGCGGAATTATTCTTTCAAAGAATCGTGCAAGTTTCATTCTTTATGTCAGATCGATAGATATGAAACATCTTTTCCTTATCCTCTGAAATCAGTACACAGATGTATGTAATGCTTCAAATTTGGATATTATAGAAGCTTGGACAACGATCCGTTTAAACTTCATTTTCAGTTTGACTTGAAACATATATTACGAAAATATTCTTGAAAATCTCACATTTTGGTTGTTTCGTTGGTTGTAAGCGTCCATTGCCATCTGCTTGAAGTCCGCCATAGTGGGTGGATTACTGTAAGTATTCGCTTGGGACACATGGTTTTGGGGATAATTTATGGTCGGCGTTGGCAGACAGTCGGTCAACATTGGATCCGGTGGTAGATCTAAACCGTGTTGCACGATCGGCCTTTTCTCTGGTGAGATCGCCTCGTCCATAACTCGATCTTTCTTTCTTCGTTGAGGCGGTGTCTTATATATCGGAGTATACGTTAGAGGTCTTCTCTCTGTGAACAGATTCGAACGAAGCCATGCAAAGTCGCGCATCCACTAAGCAGATTAGTCGATTAAATCTAGTCGAGAATGGTCTCTGCGTACGATACAATAAGCTACAACAGGACAAAGAAGTTCGCAAGCAGCGCTAGATTTATTTAATATGCTATTTTTTAAATAAAAAATTATATTTCTCTATATAGCAACGTACTGAGTTAATTTCTCGATGGTAAACAGCTTATTGGTCATACGATTCAATTATAATTGTTTCTCTTCGAAGATGGTGAATAAAACAATTTCCGTGAGACGTTGGTAGCGTTAGCTCGAGGAAATTTAATGAAATAAAGCGGAGAGAAAATGGTAAAAAATTATTGAAATC
Organism: Bombus campestris; assembly: GCA_905333015.3. Taxonomy (NCBI): domain Eukaryota; kingdom Metazoa; phylum Arthropoda; class Insecta; order Hymenoptera; family Apidae; genus Bombus; species Bombus campestris. The sequence continues at coordinate 11,133,197 of HG995132.1, forward strand.
CAAACGCATCGATATTTAAAGTATGGAGAATAGAACCAATGTTACACGTATGCGTACAATGTATCAACGATATTACCAATTATGATTTTATTTCCTTTCTCAATTACTAAATGCACACAAATGCTTTTAAAACTAATGTTGACTTTGATTGAAATGAGAACACGATTATACTATACATATAGCTATTAATTTTCAACACATCGCTTTAATTATAATTATTTGTGTGGAATATATTCGGATTCTATATCCAGTTGTAACACCAATAAGATATTATTACCAAAAAGAACCTAAGGAATTGTAAAACAATAATTATTTAGTATAAACTTGTTTACTGAATGGAATTGAATGTATTTGAAGTATCGGAGGTATCTAAATTCAGATTATTCTCTACCGTGTTCCTTTAAACAGAGAGAAAATACATGAAAGAAATTCAAAGAAACTGAAACAGAAAGGAAAGAATACTTTCAGGCTATTATATTTTAAGGAGAAATAATAATTATTATTTCATTTTTCTTTCGACGTATCGCGCGTCAAAGCTTTCGATGCGGCGGACAGTGCGTTTGCGTTTGCCCACGTTAATGCTGAGATAATAATGTAGAAGTTTGATGAACACACATTGATCACTATTCACTCTGGATAAAGGCATTGCATTTCCGATCTATTAATGTGTATTGAAGCGTACCAATTTAACCTGACAATGCATTTCGAAATTCATTGCTACGCGACGCGGAAATATCTTTGATGGGAAAAGAACGCCAAAGCATTCGCTATTAACATTCTCGGGAATTTGAACAGAAAGAAATGACACTACACTGTCATACCTTTATCGATCTTTTCTTCCGTTCGATCAACGTATTTACCAAAATTAACATACCGTGAACCAGAGCTTAAATAGAAAGCAAGTGCGTTTATGATTAAAAATCAAATCAGATGGTAAAGTTTAAAAGATAGAAATTGTGCATTTACATCGGACTTGGGCAGATTTTATTTGAAATAGACATGGGAAAATTTAGTGGCGATTATCTTAGTGAAATTTAGATTAAGTATCTAAATATTTAAAACAAAACATAATTATCTATTCGTTCTACCTTCTATGTTTCTTTTTATTTTTTTTTTCTTTTTTATTTTAAACGATCTATCGGAGGCAGAATGGGATAAGAAAAAAGCTCGGTATTTGACAGATGATATGTAACTCTATAAATGTTTTGCAACTGGTAAATTGCAACCGAAACGAATAAACCGCGGAATTTCCACTTTCAATCAAGCGATTTAACGAGGAAGAGAGATACGGTACTTCAAAACCAATAACGATTCCACGAAACGATAATAATCTGTCCAGGACAATCATCGCGTGAAAAAATCTTTCTGAAATTTTCATTTCACCCGAAGATTATGGGTTACAAAAACATAATATGTCCTACGGGGGTGGAGTGTTGTATTCCAATTAATTCTTTGAAAGATGAAGATTCTACATGGGTGTGTGTGTATGCATTATCTTCTAGCGGAATGTTAAATTTATATTCACGTATATACATATACAGGGTGATTTTCAAGTAATATTTGGTACTTGCAACAAGGAAAAAAGTGATTCTTCGGATAAAAATAAATCGAAGATATAAAATGACGTCTTTTTAAGTTTAACGGTTCGTTTCCGAGAAAATCGACTTTGAAAAGCTGTCAAATAGACTTCAATTTAGTTAATTATCGCCTGTACAGAAGCGAATATATTTAATTTATCTACTTATAGAATAATTGGAAATGGCTATCGTTTTCTTATCCTAGTTTTAAAATATCATTATCATGATACATTAATCATGAAGAAGAAAATACAGAGCTAGAAGTTTATAGCAATAGCGATAATCAAAGCAAAAATTGGTCTTTCTAAATAGAATAAAACTTCGCTATATAACAGGTACTCGACATCCTAAGCATCTTCTATCCTGACCCAGTACGCGTAGCAGGGTCGAGGAATCCATGAAATCTGTTTTTAACTCTATTGAAAATAGCCACACTTCTCAATCAACAATTGAAACAAAAATAGAGTGGGCCACGTCGATAATCCAAGAAATTGCACGATCTGGAGGTACACGGAGGTATAAGTGCAGGCACACGAAAGCGGTACGATAATCGACCTGCGATTGTTCCAGTTACGCGAATCATGGCTATCAATCGTGGCGAAGACGAGCAATTAAGCAACCAATGAAATAAACAGATAAAAGTACATTTTAACCAGTTCAGCAAGAAGAATTCTTTTTCTAACCTTACACGTATATTTGCCAAATCTAGTTTATTTGACGAACTTTGGGCTTCGTGTACATTTTTTCTTTCTTTTGGACAGGAAAAATGTTTGCAGTGAATAGGACCATTGTACCTAGCTTTACGATACAAACACTGAATCCTTTGTTTTCAAGCATTTAGGTTTTCAGCTTTTGGACATAGCATAGTCGAATATTTCCACTCGCTATTTTGTAACAACGTTCGACCCTTTTGAACTGAATTTTTGTTTGCCTACCTGACAAGAAACTCTAATTAATCATAGCTTCTCATTACGATCCGCAGACTAGGAACAAATAATTGTCACAAATAGACTCTTTGGTACTGATACAAAAAAAGGTAGGAAAAATTAAATTAGCCAAGTTCGCTTATACTTGACAAATCTCCGAGGGTGTTGGTTTCATTTTTAGTCATGGGATAACTTGTACCGATTTAATTAATTCTGATAAAAAAAAAAAAACACCTATATTTTGGTCTGGTCCACAAGATGATTCCAAGATCGTGGTTCAAATTTGATTTCCTCAAGAACAAAGCGTCGAATGAAAGAACCTTATTATACGTTTTCGACATATTTTCACTCGTAGGATAAGCTCCTGCCGAGTCTTCGCTTCTGTACAGGCGATAATTAATTAAACCGAAGTCTACTTGACAACTTTTCAAAGCCGACTGTCTCGGAAACGAAACGTCAAACATGGAAAAATGTCATTTTATATCTTCTTCTCTCCTTATATCACGTTCCCTTCCGTTGCAAGTATCGTTACTTCAAAATCACCCTGTATATGTATTGGTCTGTATGACCGCGTTGTGAACACGAAGGCCATAGTTTAGCGAACGTTTGGAACAATCGGAAAGCCGTAGACTCACCATACTCGTTGGGTATGATGTCCGGATCGATGTCGTCGACCGCCTGCTTGGTCTGGGGGTGTACCGGAGTAGTTGCACCTGCATTAGGTGGCTCGCACACGATGGGAGCGTGCTTTGGACTTCCGGGCCGACCGTTCGAGTGCTTCCGGTAGATCGCCGTCAGGATTCCAGCTACAGCCAGAGCCAAAATGGTCGCTGTTGCTGCCAGGCCCAGCAGCAACGGGTTCAACATTGATGCGTCCGTGTTCCCTGTCATGGCAGCAATGTAAAATGCTCGATCAGGCGGAACTTCCATCGGGTTACCTATCTGTTTTGTCCCTGCTTCTCGGTTATTGCGGCAAGTATATTTTTACCTCCTGATACATCCACCCACTCACCCTTTTTCTACCCCTTGCGATCTCGCCACCGACGATCCGATTTTACCGGCAGACATCGCTAAATTTACTGTTCTATCGGTAATGCTCATCTTTTTGGAATACAGTGGCTCGCGAAATAATTCCAGAATATATGACAATATTTTACGAATATATTAAACACACGCGCCGTGCGAAACATTTTGAAAATTCATTATTACTGTAATGAGATTATGGTCATGATTATATTGATAAAATATAAAACAAGACTGACAACCTGCGTAGAGTATAAGAGTTGCGAGATAGTTTTTACAAATATATATTTAGTAACAAATTAATATACGACATAAACAGCCATCTTAAACGTATAATAAATGTTAGAGACGGACCTACCGATTGGATAATCGCACTTTTGTGATTTTTATGAAATGTATACATAAAATATCTTGTACCTTCCATGTGTATTTCCTATCCTATTTCAATTAACGATATAATGAAATTTCAAAATGTTTCACGTAATTCAAAGATATATCTAACATTGGAGCAATAAAATGTTTCTAAACAATCTGCAAATGTATTAGCATTTTTTTATGTTATCCAGACACTTAGCACGATCCTCTATTTTCAACTGCATCATTATCCCCACTCATGCTCTTTCTAGGATAGGTCAGCTTAATAAGCAGCACGATAATTAACGAAGGTATGTCAATTACGCTGCTATTACGGTTCAACAGTAGTACACGTACGGTGTCCCACTTTAATTATTCGATGCGACTATGTGTAAACCTTGTGACTGTTAAAAGAAAAATGTTATCGCTCAAAATTAATCTGCTTCCAGACAAATGGCTCTAACTTTTTAAACAGCTTTCGTGATTTAATTGAAGCTGTTTTCAAAATAGCGTTAGCATTTAAACAAAAGCCGATCGTTACCATTTTCAGAAAGCAAACGATGAAATATTCATATCGTGAAAATGTTTAAGTTCAATTTTCAAAAAAGATCACAACTGAGCTTCTCTTGTATTCTATTGCGAATTTGTAGCATCGAAAATAAAATATATTTTCAAACACTACAAAACTAACGTCATCTATAAAAATGACATAAAATTCGATCGAGTTCAATCAAAAACAGTGAAAGCATCCGTTGGAAAACTAACAATTTTAACGCGATTTTCTGATAAACGAGAATGTTGATTTAGAGCGAAATCGTCGAAATAGGGCACCGCCCATTCACATAACAAAGAGTGATCCTTGTGTCCACTTCTCTGAATACAAAATGCTCTTGATCCTTAGAAATATTACAAAAATTAAAATGAATCTTCTGGATGTCACGACGCAAATCCTTCTTTCGATTTCTCTTGAAACACAACGTACATAACTCATTTCTACCAACGTTGAAGCACAGCAACGTCTATGTATAATCAGATAACACAGTATGATCCTTATGCCCACTTCTCGGAATACAAAATACGATTCAACTTTAAAAACATCACAAACAACAAAATAAATTCTTCTGTTCTATAACGACGCATGAACCTCTGCATTGTTCTTCCCAAACACAAAATGAATACATAAATGAAATATAATTTTGTCAACTAAAAAAACGAAATAAGCAATGAAAATTCCAAGAACAAAAGCATATATCATATTATCGATTGGAATATGCTTGAACGCAGGCGTCGTTCAAATACGCACGTTTCTTCCATCGACTTCGTATCGAACGCGTTTAGACTTTCTCTACTTAAAATCTGTTCACTTTCACTCATTACGCATTCTGACAATTTCATTAATCCTAGCAAATCCTCGCGTTAAAGATTTATTTACCTTGAAAACGTTAAAGAAAGAACGTTACAAAGACTGAAACAAGTCTTCGTAGAACGAGACGACAGAAATTCTTACGTGCATTTCTTTCGACACGCAACGCGACTGATCCTCAGCATCCGGTTTTTGTACGCCTGGTGCATGCGGATACATGGAAGCGTGTACACGCGTCACTGCAGGGGGTTGAATCGTAAATCAGCCGTTAGAAGCCGTTTAAAGCTAGTCGCACCGATGTCGCGCGTTGTAAATTTTGTTCCGGCGTGGCGCGCGTAATCGTTGTAAATTATTAAGCGGCCGGTGTCCGTTTCGCACGAGGCATCGGTTCGCTTCCGCCCTTATCGATTTTTCCGCGCCGATTTTTCCGAGCGCCTTCAATGCTATCGTGTCCACTAATTGGTGTTTGCGTGAAAATGTTTGCTAGCCGGGCATTAATAAGGCTGTTTGGTTTCGTTACGCGGCGTGTTTGCTCGCTATCAAGCGAACGGATTATTCGTTAGCTATTAATTGGGAAGTATTCATAGGCATTGCCCGCGTGCTAATACCGCGATGAAAAAAACTTGATTGCTTTCAGTTCATCGTGAAAACATTCGATCAATTTTTATTACCGTCCCTGGAAATATATTAATCGTTATAGAAGTTTCGGAGATCTCGTAGATCTCTTTGGAAGACTTTGGTTAGACAGATGTTAATATCGACATGTTTATTGGGAATATTCCCAAATTTAATTCGCGTTGAAAGTTGTTTTATTAGGTATGCTAATTTTTCTACAAGTATCATTCTTGCTGAGTATCATTGTATCGTTGACGAATATAACGACGTTTATTGAAAACAGATCTCGAGTTGTGTTTTTTCTACTGCCGTGTAATTTTATGTAAAATGTATCAAATAATTTATACAGCCGAATAATTTTGCGAACGTTACTTTATATTATGAACATAAAACATAAATAATACGAACATAAAGAATAAATAAAAGAATCTCGGGCAATAACATGATTGATAATTGTAAAATTATACTACATTAATTGATATAATTATAAAATATTTAATGTTAAAACGCTGAATTCTATAAACAGTTTGGTTTTTCCGCTGCATTCCTACCCAGGTGTATGTAGGTTTCAAACCACATCCTTCTCATTTTCATGGAAATTTCGCATTCATTGCACCTTTTTGTTCGGCGAGAGTACGTTTCAAAACTTCATGAAATGAAATCGATAAATTCGCGTATAGCTCGCGGGGCGAAATAAATGCGAACGAAAATAGCCGTAAATAAAGAGTCGCAGTACGAGCGACGACACGAAAGAGTTCAGTGAAATGTTATATTTCAATCGTCGTGCCTTCATACGAGAAGGATCATTTCAAAAACAGCGTTGAAAATTACGAAAATCATTTATTTTCAATATATCAATTATCGGCTGCAAGTACTGGTCAAAGCAAATATCAAGAAACACGTATTTTTCAATTCGAGTGAACTTTAATTTCATGAAAAAAAAAAAATTGTGATTGACGTCATATTATTTTACCTAAAGGAAAAGAATTTTTAGAAACTTTAATTCGTAGTTTATGAAATTGAATTTATTATTCAATGATAGATTGAGAACAGTGGCGTTATTTTATCCGAGGAAAAATAATTATTCGATAAATACAGTGATTTTTATATTGTGTATATTATATTTCGTTTTTGCAAATAAAACTTTAACTGCATGTTAAACGCATGTTTATATTAAGGTATTATATTTAACTCAAGTAATTTCCACACGATTCTGCGCAATTTTGTTATTTCAAAGTCGTAAATATAGGAAATTGACCATTAAATTTCACGATTATGAAAATGTTAATGAATTCATTTACACATATCACACTTAAACATTGGCCCGATATTTCCTTAACGTAGAAATCAAAAAATGATCTCAATTAATTAAAAAAGAAATCCAGTTATGATCGATCCGAGGAATTCGCAACTATTACTCTAAGTACTCCAATACCTTCTCAAATCTATTTCAACAATCTTACGACGAACATAGCTAAATTTTTGGATATGGCATTGCAGAAAAAGGTTTCACATTTACGTTAGAATACTCTCTACCTGAAAGAGATCAAAAATTTGTAATAACATACTCCAGGAACTTGGAGGATAGTTACATTTCATATAGGAGAAATATACATATACACGAGGAATATCTTATCTAGTTAATTTCATCGGTTGCTTAAATATCATTTTATAAAGGACTTCGTATTCAATAAATTGAATCGAAGTCGCACAACGACATTGTTTAACTTAAATATACATTTCGAGACAAATCTACCGATAGAATTAGCGCCGTGAATTGTTCAGAACGTAAAGCATCCCCTGGAAATAATCAAATTTCATAATATCGTTTAAATATTATTAAGTACTATTGTACGATTATTAATTATTAATATCTTTCATATTAATAATAATTATAGGTACTTGTGAATAAAACCACAATGTTCAACAACTATATACAGAAGAATATATAGCGAACTGTAAAAATTTCTATAACTTGATGGAATTTGATACTTTAAGGTTTAATCATACTTCGGTTGAATGGACGTGGTCTCATTGTCAGTGGAAAAAAGGGGAACGAAACCTATCGGTAAAATTTAATTCAGCGGCCGGGACACACATCTGCCCATATTCAACGTTGTCGACTGATCGTTGAAATTTTTAAAAGAGCCGTAAATCCAGCGTAACCCTTGCCGACTATACTGTCGCAGATCGAGCCGGCGTTGAATTCCCGAGCTGGACGATCGTCCAGGGAGCATTCGTGATACTCGTTAAAGTTTGATTAGACTTTGATTGCCGGCAGAAAGCGGACCAATTTAAACTCCACCTAGCGAACGGCAGTCGGTGTGTACAAGATAAAAAGAGGAGCAACGACGAGCAAAAGGGTAGAACGATAACGAAACGACATCCGGTGATCAAGCGAGCGTCGCGTCACCATCGACGAAGAATTCTACCTCGAGAAGAGTCGTCGAACTGTCTTTCTCTACTGGAGCGCTCTACAGACGTGTTTACACCGGAATATGTCACCAACGTTCACTGTAATTAAACTTTTTCCGCCGCGAAATTGGTTGCTCGCCACTCCCATCCCGATATCCCTCCACCGGAACCCGCTCGACGGCAGATTAATCGATTGCTGTGGAAAATGGCAACGGTGAAATTGCTCAGACGTACGCGCCAAGAAGAATATGTTGTAAAGCCCGCGATCCAAATGAATCTTGTCTAGATGAGCCACAACCTTAACTACCTTCTCAGATATACCGAAAGACAAGTCGTAATTTGTATTAACGACAAAAATAGTTGATTAACGCGTTGATTGTAATTATATATTTGTAAAATAATACACACAAAGTGTACGCTAACACGCAATTAATAAAACACAAATCGTGCTACCCGTGAACAGAACGAACTTTTGATGATCGTTATCTGATACTTTTAACGTTTCTCTTTGGACGATATTTTTCTCTTTTATTTTGCTTTTCATAGCGATGCATGAATATTTTCGTTTGATCCATTAGCCGGAGTTATGGACGTTGGACGATTTCATCCCGTAATTTGTAAAACACGAATAAATTTCTTAATTTATCGATGCATTAACCTATCGCGCACAGTCGCTTCTGAATCTGATCGTATAAAAATTGCGTTTTATATACGACTGCATAAATAACACCAGACTATTTTCCATGTAAAAGTCACTATATAAATTGTTAACAAAACGATTGATACGGGTTTACTCACTATACCATATGCCATACGTTTTTACATTCTATTTGTTCGTAACTTTTATTTATTGATTTACTAGAATTTAGTATCTCTATAGCGTCTAGCAGATAGGAAAACAAAGATAATATCTGTATATTTTAATTTTGCTATTAGACTAGATTTATGTGAATGAAAGATTATTACTAAAACTTCTCTAACTAACTCCTCCATTATTCTCTGACAATAGTTACCTTATTACTTCATTACGTGCTCCCTTCTATAATAGGAAAAAATGTCAGAAGATTCAACATCTTTGCCACACAATTTAAAATATTCATGTTCCATCCGAAAAAAAAGGAATCAGAGGAATCGGTATAAATCGTAACGCATCCCGCGATTATTTTGCTGGCACGACGCCTGCAAGAAGTCATCCATCTGAAATCACAGCGACGATCCGTGTTCCCCATCTGCTGAAACAGTCTAAATGAGCTTCAAGTTTAACCGTAGAATAGGAGTCGTAAGACTGGTGTCTCAACTATTCCCATTGGTGAACCAAACATACTCAGCTAGCTTAAATACGTTTCCTGGACTGTTTGCGTTGAAACTCGTGAGCTCCGCCAACCAACCGTCCCATTACTAATTGTGACAGAAACAAGAGCAAATAATGAAGCAACGACGGGGGATAGGTACCACCACGTCAACTGTTGCCAAATATTGATATACCTGCTACTGGGTTGCAGTAACGACTGATGGAAATTACTACCACTACGGGATAATAGCAACAACGGTAACAACAACGCATGTTACTGCCAGGACTGCCTTTTATAGGAGAAATAACCGGCTAAACACGCACGAAATACTTAGGATAGTCGTTTATATATCCAGCGGCAACGTAGCTTGCGTTGCGTGCTACTACGTTTCTACCGCCTTTCCGTATCGCCTCCTTTGAATATTTAGGGAGAAACTTTAAATAATGAAAGTATTCCTTAATAATGAATCAACTATCTTTTCGCGTACAGCCAGTGGGAAAACCAGCTGCAGATAGAAGAACCAATATCTCGGAGAATGCGTATGTCGTAATGTTTCTGGATTTTTATAATTTTTTGTACTATCGTAGGTAGATAGCGCGAATGAGAGTTTCAATGAAACATTGAAAGGTATCGATATTAAGGATTTTTACAGAAAAGAAGAACAAGGAATTGGGAAAATATTGTAATAGTCTTATATTTTGTTGAAGTAATTACTTCAAGCAAAGCTCTATACATTTTCTTCTGTATACCCGTCACCCGGAGACCGCTGTTACGAGGAGAATAGAATTTAGTGAAACAGAAAAATATTCTAAATAAGGAAAGGTCTAAATTATGTTTTGGGTTACAAGGTCTAGAAACAAAGGAGCTATAATATTTCTATTGCTGTTTCTTCTAGTCTTTAGTTAGAGCTACGATATTTGGTAATGTTCTTTGCTATAAATATACCAACGTGCTCCTTATCGCTTCTATCGTATTGTAACGCTATAAGAGTGAGAATCTGAATCAGTATACACTATACTTATACTTATACCCTTATTTATTTCAATATATTTTTCCATTACAAATTCGTCCACTCTTTCTTCTATCAGTCAACCTCAACATATTCAGTGATTTGCGTTCTTTTCTATATGGCTTATTGTTCTCTTTTTTGAAATGAAGAAAGATTAAAAATTTCGAAATTTATTGTTTGTTTTTTTTTCGTGTTACTTGAATCGAACTGTAGTAGGTACCTGCTTGACGAGAATCTTATAGTTCAAAAAAATACAATGGAATGCGTTCCTCGTTATATGGGCGCATATTTTTCTAACCAAAAAGTCAACAAATGTGTCAAAATTTACAGTCTGTCACACAAGAGCGTGTCTGCGATATCTGCGAAACCTGACACCTAATCAGAATGAGATAAAAAGAATGTAAACAAACGAAAACTTCTCTAATACGCGTTGCTGAATACCTTTCAGTTTCATTTGAAACAGTGAAAGGAACAGAGCTTTTTAATATGAGTGCCGCGTACGCGAAACGATTTGAAGCAGTATTCTTGTGTTGCCACCCAAAAGGGCCAAAATTGAGTTTCCCGAGTGCTGCTAAATATATGCACAAGTCGGTACAGTTTGTTAAGAAGTGGGTAGACCGATATAAGGAGACAAAAATGTCGACGACTTCCAAAATCGGGGGTTAAAGAGGAAGACCGATATCCGACGAGACAAAATGATTCTCCGGCTTTTCGAGAAGAATCCGACTCTCTCATTACGGAAAGGTCAAGTATTTTTGGCTAAAAAGGGTATAAATATCAGTATAATGACACTGAAACGGCGTTTAGACGAATTTGGTGTTAAGTGGCAAAGTACATTGTTAAAACCGATGCTTTCAAAAAAGCACGTCGAAAATCGTCTGGCATGGGCGAATGAAAACAGAGATCGTGATTGTACCTCCTTGGCCATCGCAGTCCCCTGATGCAAACCCTATCGAAAATGTGTGGTTCCTAATGAAATGCAAGCTGAGAGGAAGACGTATCACAAAAATAAGAACACTTGTACATCACATTCGAAAGATATGGAGGTCGTTACCAGAATCCTACGCTCAAAAATTAGTCGAGAGTATGCCGAAACGATGTCAAGCTATAATCGCTAATGGAGGAGATTGGACACCCTACTAAGTAATAGCGTATTAGTGTTTTAGATGTAGATTCAATTCATATAAATTTTTTTACAAATATATAAATATTTACAGAAATATCGCAGACACGCTCTTGTGTGACAGACTGTATTTAAAGCATTATACAGAGTGTTTATCGCGTTGTAAGAGTACCAGGCTGTAATTTTTTCGTCGTGTCGGGGATCCACCGTACGTGGCCAAATACTTACAAACGACACTGTATATCTTGGTCCAACTGCGTGCAACACCGTGTATAGCACGATTATGTCCGAGGCCATCGATCTTCATTTCATATTTTAATTTGTCTGCTTCGTCTCAACAAAATCCAGTTGTCGTTTCAATGCACCGCGACGCCGCCCCGTTTGGCATTTTCTTCCCATCTTGCTCTCTCGAGTAGTTTACCGACTATTGTCGAAAATCTCCCATGGTGTCCGCGGTAATAATTTCGCTAACTGACACTTATTATCATCCAGAACGAAATATGTCATTGCAGGAATCTTCGAGCTCTATATATTTTTCTGGATGATACGCTGCTCATAGGAGCTGGCAATTTTTAACGGACATATTCGCAAAGAGCTTTACGATCCCGCAGCATTTATTTCAGGATAGGAGTCAACGGGCGAAAAAAGCGGAAGATTATGGGAACACATTTCCGACAACTGGCTCCTCTGGCAATTCGTGTTTCAGTTTTCGTATATTTCACGGAGAAATAACCATCGTATTTAAAAGGAATTTTCCATTCCTTCTTTTCTATTCTTTTTATTAAGAGATAAACCATGGCTATATAAATTATTTGAATACTTATAAGAAATATTTATAAATACTTTTATAAATATATTATGTGTCTTATATGACGATCTTCTTGATATTTGGTAAGGTTTGAAACAAGATACGAAAATCTACGTAGAAGCTAAAAGGTATTTTGTGCAAATATACATTTCATAAAGATGAAAAAAGTATTTAAAGTAATTTAAGTAGTCTATCGTCTACTGTATTAATAAATCTCATTTCACGTTACTTTTGTATAATCACCAAAATTCTTCAGAGCCCAACACAAAAAGAAAAAACCCTCGATCTAATTAATCTTGTCTTTAAAAATTCTTCGAGTAATACATCAAGGCACGCCAGTGAACGAGTTAAAAACCAATAAAGTTCCAACGAATTTAATTGCAGAAGGATACCGTGTGTCAGTCTTAATCGGTTGATTCTTTCCTTTCTTTTTTACCGGTTGGAAAGTTTAAAACGGTAAACAGAGAGCAACAGTAAATAAAGTTGAAAATGTCTAGGAATTTTAAGAGGACAGCTCCTCGTTCCTTTATGAGTGCAACTTCTTCAGGGTGGAATTTGAACACACTTAAGACACTCACCTTGTCGTAACTTCGTGTTGACCATGCACTTTGTTCCGCCTGCATAAACAATGCAGTCACGGCACGCTAGTAAAGCGAAACGCGTGGACAATCGTGCGTTGGAAACTACGACGCAAGTGTATGCACTTGAAATCATTATGCAACCCTTCTCGCGAGTTGACAGATGCCAACTGTCATCTAAGCTATCTGTCAACACTCCTCCAGAAAGAGAATTCTTCTGCTGGATGGTTTTCGAATGCTACGCGCCCTGACAGTCAAAAGACACGAAGAAAAATGGGAGCTCGACGCGCAGCCAGCTTCTCTCGTCACCTTGTATACATTTAACCGACAATGGTAATTCGTATTTCAGAAGACGAAGTGAACATTCGCGTGTCGAAAAGCGACTTACGCGTCTGACAGCCGAACTTCGTAATACGCATGCTTTTTGTCGAGGTTATTAGATGTATGCGAATACAGAGGAACGCGTGGATAAATTGTAAGGTAGAAAATATATATTTTAAATACTAGAGTGTAAATACAAAGTTCGGAATATAATTGAGCTGATCCAGATCCGCACGCTAGCAGTGTTACCCTATGACTGAAAATCCTGAAGTCATCGTCGCCTGTCTACAATTTATGGTTTGCCTTCGACGCAGTCTTTTGTCTATGCGTTGTCGATGGCTTCAGTGCTTGAAAAAACTAAAGAAGATGTGATGACCACTTCAACACTTCTCGTAATTATTGGTGACTTAAATTTTAGTTTGTAGCTTGATTTTTAAATCTATAGTATTCCTATGTGCCGCAATACATATCAAAGAATTTACCAAAAGTCTGAATTGAAATTTGAAACGAAATAGCGATATACGATAAAGGAAAACTATTGTAGTAACACGAATGTCAGAATAGATTTGGAATATAAGGATAAGATTATATATTTCTATTTGATAGCGAGTATTCGAATATGAATAATCTTCAAGCCGATAATAACAAAATTTCCTAATCGTGTGTCATGCAAGGAGAATTACGTCCTCTGAATGGTACGTTTTAGCAAAGAGAAGGAATCGTTATTGCGTTCTTTCTCATTTTATAAACGTTTGCTAAAGATTTATTCACATATATACATCGCTATCTTATTTCTTGATATGATCATTATTTTAATCGATAATTTATTTAACCAAATAGTTATTTCACTAAAGAATATGAAGATACATAAGAAACTTAATAATTCCATAAATACAAAAATAAAAATTAACAATGTCGCAAATGAAGATTATTTACATACTAGGGACATTTCTCATATTCTCTAGAAATTTACTTCTTAGACTTTTCGTTTCTTTTCCGAGTTATACAAAATATCCAAAAGCGCAGCTTAAATCTTTGTAATACCTATCTGTTCAAGAATGAAGTTTAATGCTTCTTAGAAATAAGATCTTAGAACTCAAACCGTAATTTTGTCGCGATAAGATCGATTTAAGCTTCTTTCCTGTATCTTGTTTCGCGTTTGCTCTTCATAAAGTAAACATAACGAAGAGAAGGGAAAAGAACAAGATGTCGCTTCCGCGGAATACTCGACACTATTGCGAGAAAGTTTCGCAGACGTCGAGTTGGTCGAAACTTCTCCGCGTTCTAAGCTGGCCGGAAGTGTTGGGCTTGCGAGCGTGCGACTTTAAGGCAGTCAAGACAATTCATCCTAAATCGAAGCAATCTCGCGGAAACCCGAAACCAATTTCGAAAGAATTGCATTCTAAAACCATCCACGTGCTAGCTTCCGGCCAAACAATCGACCACCGCGCGCATACGATCGAAATGTCTATCCGAGCGAATGCAGGAACTTGTCGAGGAGTTTGTGGTCGAAATCGATATCTTGCTAAGTCAAGAACAGGTAAACGACCCTGAAGGTACTAGATCCTCTTTTTCTTTTTTTTTTTTTTTTTTTCTTATTCTATCAACCAGCGACTCGATGCTCCTGATTTCGTGCACGGTTTCCTTCTGTTGCGTTGCTTTCAACTCGTCCATCTCCTTTTTCCTCTGACGTTTTACTGAATAGGCTACGTAGACGGTGTACGCTAATTCACGGAAGTATTCAAATAGTTAGCATAGAAAACTTGATCGATATATTATGTACGTTATATGAAAGTTTTCGAAACTTGATTAGCATTGTAACGATGCACGACCGTCATGATTATGTTGGTAAAATATGAAAAAAAAAATGTAAAAGTATACATATATAAAAGTTACAAGATACTAAGTACAAACACGTGTAATTAGTAACAAATTTCTATACGGTATGAATAACTATTTTCAACCTGTAGTAAGTGTTAAACATAATCTCAGTGAAGATCGAGGCTTAATGCAATGGATAATGTTCTTCGTAGAGTAAACTAAGATTAGTATATTTTACGTCATGTTCATTTTCAGTATTTTGTTGGGCAAAAATTTGCTATAGTTTAATTCTATTGTAAAAGAAATGTAACCAAAGATAGTAATTTGAGAAATGAGAAAGATGAAAGTATTATTAGATGTAAATTGTTATTATATTTTAGTGAAAATCAATTACATTAAATTTGTATGTTATAATATCTAGGATAAACTTTTGATAAACTTTTTCTTTAGTACATCGCATTTGGTCGTTCTAACTTCTGAAAGTTTCCGCGAAGCGAATTTTAAGACACTTAGAAAATTGAATTGGATGCCGGATCTCGAAGGATGCGAGATCCTGGCAAGTAATTTTCTTTTAATTTTTAAATGATTAAAAGTTGCACGGAGTGGTAAATGAGTTTTAGAAAATAGAGTGGACCTTTTCCTTTGAAATTTAGAAATCTCATCGTGCCGAAACTTTCCTTCCTTCGTCATTGGTACGTACCTCGTGCTATAATTTTTCAAAACTGTGCCAACTTTTCCTGAATATTTTTGTCCGAAATTTTTAAATCAGAATACTCGATGACATAACAATTATAATGGAAGAGTTATGTGGTGGGAGATATTAGAAAGAACTAGGAATAAAATTCCATAATTTCATACCTCGACAATTTGATTTTCACACAGATGAGTTGCTTTTTTTCATAAATTGACGATAAAATAAAATTATCAAAGCATGAAATTATATAATTTTGTTACATTTCAATGGAAATATATGTATAATAAAAAGAATCGATGTTTATGATTTTCTGATTTTATGACTCTATATCTGTATAGAAAATCATATCACATTTTCATCACATTGCCATTTTTGTTACAACGTCGAGGAAGGAGTTTTCACTTTGAATTGAATTTTTATGGTTGTGGAGAATTCTTTCTCAATATAGTTTTTAGCACGGATGTGGAAGTACTTTCGAAATTTTTTGGAGTTTGGATGAGTAATGAGATAGAATCTATTCGTGTATGGTGCCCTAAGGGTCTTTGCTGGCGAACTATGGTGTTCAGCTTCGACAGAACAATATCGCGTGACTAGTATTCTATGAAGAAGTTAGCAGCTGCGAAATAGATTTTAATTTCAGATGTACCATTATGACGTGAACGTATTAAATCTGTCATATTTTAAATTAAATTTGGTAGGTAATATTATTTTATCAATTTTTCGTAAAAAGCGATAAAATTTACGAAATGTAATTATTATCGCAAATTATTTCAATGTTATTATTATCATAGCTTCTATAACTTCAGTATTGCAATTGTAAAAATTCAATTATTATCTCGATATTCCGTTTAATTTTTTCATTGTAATTTCGATTTGAATTCTAAATATTATTTTGCTCTCGTACAAAGTGAAATTTAAAGAAAATTAAATAAGTGGTATTTAAAGAGTTGTAAGGAGCTATGCAAATATAAAATTTTGCATGTTTCACGTATTAAAAGTAATAGTCACTTAAAACTTGGGAAATTGCTATAGAATCTAAATTTCAAATACCTTGATAAAGATTCGAGCAGTGCGTCTTGCATTTTTCGAAGTATTTTAGAATTCTTTTCATGTATGAAAATACATAAATAAATTGATATGTTATCGAAAAGTTCATCGAATTTTAAATTTCAAATAAGTTTTTAACGTAAACATAAATAGGTTTACTAGAAAAATATTCGTTTTAAAAATCATTTGTCAATATTAAATTTCCCTTTATTAAACTAAACCAAACATTCAAATCGAAAGCAGGCAATTAAAATATTTAATTTCCAGCGAAAAGAAAAATAACACAGAAATCGTGAAATAATTACGGTGCAAATTTCAATAGCTCTTGGAGTATAAAATTTATCGATATTCAGAGAAAAGCAATTGCATAAATTGCTTGTCTGGGGAACCAAAACAGAAACGTTCTTCGAATAGTTCTCGACTGGATATGAAAGGGAGAATGGTGGTCGGAAAAAGACGTGGGAGAATGACTATTTATCACCTTGCTTTCGTTTCCTCATCTCCGATATCTTATTCGTTTTTTCACTCTCCGGGGCTGTGGTTCCTCCCTCTATCTTTCTTTTGGCTGACGGAGCATGGTGTGTGCTTAAAGAAGGGACGGCCTTATTTCTTATTCCACGATCCGCGACAGGTCGGGCGGGGTTAACAAAGAAGAACCAGAGGATACATTACTCCGTCAGGAATAAGGAAAGCCCTATCCCACGCTTAATTTTCCTAATGGATTAGCTGGAGCTAGTTCAACAGCCACCACCATGAAATGGAGAGAAGCGATTCTGTTCGCGCGTCGTTCGCGTTTTCATTCTCCGCGCTCATTTCCTTGCTCCGTCGCGTCATCATCGCCACCACGGCTCGATTCGCCGTTTTTCTTTCGTTTTTCCTAACGGCCAACCGGGTTCCTTTTCCTCGGTACCTGAGAAACCGCTCGTCTGCCAAGCATTGTCTTTGTCCACTGATTCATCTCCTCGAATCCCTTCGCATTTCATAACGCGACTCGTTTTGTACTGTTGCCTTGAATCGCGCGCGCGCGAGAGAGAGAGAGAGAGAGAGAGAGAGAGAGAGAGAGAATAAGGGAGATGGGGACAAGGTTTCGGCTGCCATTTGTTTTTCCACCTTGGGAATTACGCTTGATGTCTTTCGCTTCCCAAGATGGAGCCTCCGCATAGAAGAATTTCAACCCACGTTGAATGAATTTTAATGCCAAATTCAATGTTGAAATATTAGCTGTTCGCTGTCTTTTGGAATCGGTGAATTGAGTTGACGCACTAATTGAGACGATACAAAGTCTTACCGGTTAAACGCGGAAATTGAAAAATATAGGTAAGTGAGGTGTTAGAAGTAGCAACAATGGTAGATGATATGACGTAGTATCTGTACTGATTACAGTTATTGTCCCTATGTTATGTGGTGACCCTATTACCATGCAAACGAGGTTTTGATAAGAGAACAACGATAACGTAGCATCCGTGCAGATTATAGACTCGTATTCTATAATACGTAGAGAATTCGACTATCTTGTTATACATTCTGCTAGTTAGTTGCTTCTGGTAGACAAGCAACAAACAATTGTGGATTTTCAAAACGAAATCTTCCTGAATTGTTCTTTATTTGACAGTGGTATATTAATACCACATTATCGGCATTAGCCGATTGCAATACTAATTTCTGGCAAAAAAATTATAGTACTAATTGACACCCGGCAAGAAGAATATACTCTAAGAAACAATGATCAAATATTATTTTTACAATTTTCTATTCTTAGCTCTTGAAATCTCCCTTTGACAATTTTCATACGCTTGTAACGCGAAACTGATTTATGTCGAATCACGATACTTTTGATCACAACTCTAATATCAATTTCAATTCAAATATAATACACTCTGTTCACATTCTGAAAAAATCCTACCACCTACAAATGCAACGTAGCCAGTTCCAACATTCCAAGTTAGTCAGTGCGTTTCGAACGGAAGCTTCGGAGAAGATACGAGCGACACACAGAATAGAAGCGCTGAATGCTCGGAGAAAGCGACACAAAGGGCGGTGCTGCGACGACTTTCTCGAAGAATTGACCCCAATGGCGTTCCAACAAACGAGGACAAAGCAAAGAGGCCGAAAATTGGCTGCGACGGCTCCGCAGCCGCCGTGTCGTTCGGACAAATCAACGCCGCGGGCTTACGGTCGTCAAATCAATATTTGCAGCTCGCCACCCTTACACACGGACAGACTAGGGTGCAAAGTCAGGCGTGTTGGAATTAGGAGAAGGAGGGACAGACAGGGTTGCCAAGAGTGGTAAGGCCGAAGAAGGAGAAGAGGCGAATTGGATGATAGTCGGCACCTACTCTGTGCGGTTGGTCGCACCGAAGATCGCCGGCAAACTGAATTAACCCAATGTTAACCCCGTGACCGTATGTTACCAACGACTTTCTGTTATGTCCCACGGGCTGCCAGGGTAAAGTCGATTATAACCGAGACGCCTCTGGCGCGCCAGGAATCCGCCACGAGCAATTTCGCAAACATACAGGCCGATATTCTGGACCAATGACGTCTTTGTCCGTGATTCCCGCGGGAGTCGAAACCGCGCTACGAATTCGCGTTTGCTCCGGCCAATTTCCTTGGGAACGGATACACGATAAATTTGATCGTTGGAGAAACATGACGCGTAATGAAAATGCATGGTAAATACAACCAGATACAATATACATATGTGTAACTAAATAATTATCAAAGTTCGATGAATTTCATTGTGAACCCTCTCGGAACAATCCGCTTTGATAATATCGCGAGACCGACTGGAGATAAAAGAAGTTAGCTCGATTGTGCTCGAGACTTTTGCTTGGAGTGTGCATTGGGCCGTCTGTGTTATAGCGAAGGACATTATGCTTGATTAAAATTGTTTTATTTACTTTAGCAAGATAATTTTCTCGAAAATTGAGACGATCTTGATACGTTCGATTAATTTATCGTTAATTTCCTGCTGCTACATTTTCATCGCGATTATAATTTTAAATAGAACAGCCTCAAATACTTTGAGAGTCACATTAAGCGACCAAATGTATTCCGTCGCAAAATATTCTCACTCTACCGATTCTATCGAGTCTTACCGAATCAAATTCGTCCTCCTTTCCCTATCACTTACCCCATCGCATCAATCGCTTCATCAGCCTGCTACCATGACGAGCGTCCGCTTGCTACAATCGGTAGCCATTGAAACTTCGATATCGCACACTCACTTCGCACAATCCTTTCTCGTCAGATCCATGCCAACACGGAAACCCTACCACCTGAAACTAATTCGGCAAACGATCGTGGCTATGGTAGAAACGGATGCGCCGTATCGACCAGAGGAAGAGGCACTAGCCGACTGGGTGATTCCGGTATTTATCATAGAGAGTCGGCGCTCGCAGAAGGCATCGCGGAAGGCCCGTGAAAGCCAGTGTAACGATTCTGACACACGGACACCGGAAGAGATATAGGTGCTCGTTGATTGTATAATCTGTTTTGTTAATTGCAAGGTCCGCAGAGTCCGATACCTGCGGTTGCGTTCCGCTATGTTCAGCGCCAGCAAACCGACCGGGCCTCTGTTCGGTCCCTCGTTTCTACTTCAAGCATTGTGTGTACCTGTAAAGGCCAACAACGAGCCAGACCACAGTCAGGCTCCCTTATGGGGCCCATGTCGAGCGTAGCGTCGACGATGGGCCGAGTTTGAAGGGCGGTTAACCAACTAATTGCAATACCGACGCGTGCGCTCCGACTATTTGCGCAATTGCAATCATATCCGTCGTCGTTGCGTCGACTATCGCGAGTATAATAGACACAGAAGGCTACGTGCAAGCGCCGCTGGTCCGTCAAAAGCGGAGTTCAGCGTTTTTCCGCCAGTCATTTTTCAAAAGCCATCCTACGCCGGAATCTGCAGCAGCGATTCACCGTCGCGACAGCGGCTGTTACCATTGCGACTCTAGCGTTTCTCTTTTTTTTTTCTTTCTTTCTTTCTTCTTTTATTTATTTCGTTCGTTCCCTCGTCTCACTGTCCTCTACCATCGTGAGTCAGTTTCGGCAAACCGCGTGAAAAACGACCGCGCAGGATTTATGTGCAGCTTTGTACGCCGTTTTGTTCCCCGAGACCTTCGAGCGACTTCGACGAACGATCTGTGGGTTTTGTTCGACTCTTAGCCAATTACGGCTGAAAAATATCGACGGGTGAAGTTTCTGTGATTGTAAAGGAACGATGAGGGCACTTAATTTCTGGGTGGTTTAACGCGTTTAATGGTATTGACACTCTGAAACCTGGTGTGGCTTTGTGAAACAGTTTGGGACATTATTGCAAAGTTTTCTTCACCGTCAAAGTAACGGTTATATTTCTAGCGAGACAAAAATCGAGTCAGTATTAATAAATAAAACGTTAGAAGCTGTTTTGGAAATCATCGCTAATATCTTTTTATTTATTTTTACTCTTTGTAAATCGTAAAACCTCGCTCCTGTATTATTAACACTAACAATATTAGTTGGATCGTGCAAATGAGTTCAGAATTAAATAGAATTGTAAATATAATATTATAGAATATAGCAAATATAGAAGAAGCATCGATCTTTTAGCTCTGGTATCTTCTAAATTTGTACAAATTAAAGAAATTTCGAAGAATCGAGTCATTCAACTAATAATTTACAAAACATATAAACTTATTTACTCGGCTAATATCGAATGCTTAATAAATATTAATCTGATTAGTTTTCTACAAGACAAAAGTTCGTCTTTGAGCGTAAAGCACGTTGAAGACCGCTTTTTATTCCAGAAACCTGAAGTACTTTAGAGTTAATAATAAAATGTTACAAAGAGTTTGCGAAAGTTGTATGTTTCAAAGGAAAGAAACTGTTGAAGGGAGAAAATTCGAACTACTCGGAATGAAACTTAAAATAATGAATGTTATCGATCGACCTTTTTTGCTCCTTGTAAATAAGACACTGCACACAGCATTACGAATAACGATGGCATAAAGTATCCTTGGTTAAGCTAGTTGCATCGTGTTAACAATAGTTTTATAGCGCGTAACGAAGATAAAGCGTTTGCAAAGGTCTTCCCATATCGACGGTACGGTCGACTAGGAATTTTTAATATTACGTCAGTCGTTTTTTCAAACGCTAGCAACATCAACATTTGTGAATTATACCGAGATTTATAAATGCTTGATAGTATTCGTGCACTCGCGTAGCGTATTAAAAACAACAATTACGATTAAAGTTTGCGTTGCAGCGAGATTTGACATCTGTGGACGTCAACGATTTAATTAATGCCGATTACGTACGTTTCCAATGTCATACGATTTTGCATTTTTTTGTCAAAGGAAAATCACGCTGGATTTGCACCTTCTCCTATTTTCCGCGATCTTATGCATTTTCCCTTGAATTAAACTTTGTAAAAAATCCTGTCCATAATAATTTATATGTCGAAGAATATTTCAGCTTCAAGATAGACATAGTCGTCAAATAAAATAATACCGTAATACAATTGATACTTTGTAACTGTAATGAAATTTACCGCATTTTAGCAAACTTCTATCAACGTAGCGTAATCGTCGTGCGATCTTTTATTCCTAAAACCTGCAGTACTGGTTTTTAATCTATTCGTTTAAAAAAAAAATTACACTTTATTTGATGATAAGTTTTCCTTAGCAAATACATACGTTACACGTGTACATATATCAAATCAATTTTGAATTGTTTATCGATCAACTCTTGACGTGGTTCGCGTAACATTATTAATTTCGAAAATGGAACTAGGCTCGTAAAAATGTTAAAACGCTTGGTATAAAATAAAGCGACAGAAGTTTCCACGGGTCTTCATACAATCAATATCAAATCATTGCTTAACGAGTATCGTGACATATTTTCCACGAAAACAAAGAACGACGATAACGATCATTGAATATTACTTTCAGATTAAAGTAGGTTCTCGGAAGGTGTATTTAAATTCGATATTCGATGAAGGAGATCTGAATACCTCCTTCAATTATACCTCTTCCAATTTATAATCTGTTTCGATCATTTTCCTGGCCGTTAATCGTGCCGTGCCACGATTCCAGAATAGCCTCGTGACCGAGGCTTAAAATTTACCGGACGTTCCGTTTTCTTTTAACTTCTCGTTTTCTCAATGGCAAGAAGTTCGTTCGCGAGAACCGTCCCAGTTTCCCTTAGCTTCCGTTCTCCTCCTTACAGATAATGCGAAAATAATCATCATCGGTAACGAGAAAACTTCTCGACGCTTCTTGCGCTTTACTGAACTCGATAATGTAAATACACCCTCCTGCTATCCCAGTCGAATTAGAGAATCGTAGAGAATATGAATGCCCAGCTTCCTTTGTGTTTTTCTTCTATTCTTACGACAACTCGAGAAGCGTTAGATTACATATCGTTTACACGTAGAAATTGATTCGATCAGGTATCTGTTGCGCGGTTAAATTAATGTTATTAGAGAAATTTCATAAGCTGCAAACTGCAAATTGCCAACACCATTCGATTCTCTTATATGATGGGAAGAAAATTAATAAAACAGCTAGCAGTTCTACAAGTGCAACTTTTCAAACTTGCCAGGGTCTTCTTGCACAATAACTTAATACCTAATTAATACTTAATGCTTTTATTGAACTCTTTTAAAAGTCAATAAATTTTGGGAATTTTTCACCAAATAATTTACTCTAAGATCGTTTGGCTACGATACGATTAATAATTTATATAACTTACAGTTGTAATCGTTAGCAAGTGTTGCAATGTATTTGAAACACAACTGAAATTGTCATTATAGAAAAAAATACTCTGTTCGTGCGAAGTTTTGCCAATTTTCCAAAATCATCGTTCTTACTGAAATTAAAGGAAAGAAAGGAAACAGATCGCTGTTAAAATTCAATTGGATGTAACACATTTAACCGATTCGCTTTGAATATCGTTCGCGACTAAAATCCTTTGAGTGAAAGTATTTCGAGGTCAGAAAAAATAATTAATTTGCAAGTTTGTGTTCACTGGGATTTCTTACACACCTATAATTACCGAGCTCAACCATCATGGTGTTACTCTCTCTGTATCGTCGCTATCGAAATAACAGTCGAATAAGCAGTAATTACATCCTTGATCGTTTATCGTTGAGAAGCAATTTTCGTTTAATTGTTTCTGCTTCAAACGATTGCGTGATTGCCAGTTGTTGTGACTAATACTCGAAACGAACGAAAATCAGTGCACGATCGATCGGCCGGTGCAAAGATTTAAATCGAGATCTTTAAAACGTGGTTATTTCGTATGCAGCTGGAAAAGGGCTTGGCGATATTTATTGCCTTTGTAATTGCATGCTTCCGTGTAACATTACCATTTTCGATTGTGGTAATTCTATTAGATCGTTCAAAATGTTCGTGCTAAGGTGTCGTTTTATGACGAATTTCTTCGTGCAACAATTGCCTACCTGCAATGTATCGAGTCGTTTCATAAGTTTCACTCTTACTTCGTTGTTCCATTCATACGAAGCTTTATTTCCTATTTCGTTTTATATTCCAAATTGAAAATACTTTGAGCGGAAACCTCGATCGTCATAAGCGAATGTTAAAAGTATTCTTCGTTTAAAAAAAATTTAGTTACGTTACAAAAATCTATATAACAAATACCGCTAACGTTGGTGATCACGTAGTATATTAATGATTCGTGTAGTTATGTAAGCAGAAATGCAGGTTAATATTTCAGACTATCATCTCATATGGATATACAAACTGGCCTGATTTCGCGGTTCAAGCTAAAGATGTTCAATAATCTGATTTGCCACGTGACATTCGACGACAATGTGGCGATACATAAATTCTAATCATATCGTAACTAATATAATAAACCAAAGACGAGACTTCGCAAATTTGTTATTTATCATATAATGGGAATTGAGCTTAATAAATTTTTCCTGTTTATAAAATAATTCTCATCTAGTACTCGTCTCAATAGTACTCGTTTCTTTCGTAAAACTTAAAACTCTTTCCAAGCTGAAATAGAATCTACAAAATGTGGTACAACGCACCTTCTGGAACATTCAGATCGCCTCTACCATACACATGCTCCATCTCATAGGTATTCTATCCCAACATATATAAAATAGATTCGACGAGCAGAAAACTTTAAACGAGACTGGTCGTCGTTTAACGCGTCGTTTAACGCGAAGAATCGTTTCTCATTAGAGAAGTGATTTGACATGTGTCAAACGGTTCCGCTAAATGCGATACGCATTAGAAAGTCAATGTACTCACCGGTCGTGTACATGGCGACACCCTTCAGGGTCACTGGCTCCAGAATGGCAGGTTCGCTCCTCCCCTTTGCATTAATCGCGTACAGAAAAAGTCGATAACTTCTTCCTGTCGTTAGGCCTGCCACCTCGAAAGTTGGTCCGTTCGGACCGGCGGGCATAGTTTTGTTCAACAGAATTGGCCCGCCGTCTTCATCCGCGACCACTTCCAATTGATAGCTATAGATCGGAAGACCGCCATCATAACCCTCCAAGCAGCGAACTATCAGTCCGGTCCCGGACTTTGCGTTCAGTTCCTCCGCGTCTAAAGGCGCGGACATTTCCGTCGTGCTGCAGTTATGCAGAGCGTATGGACGTCCTGCGGCTATCACCTGGAAAGTGTGACCATTTGGCTCTCAATATTGAATGTTTGCACTTTTGAATTTAATCCAGTTCGAAAAAGTTCGTATTAGATTTCGATTTAAACGGTTCGATTCAATTATGGCACCTTCGATGTGGATGAGACATGCCACGTGTTTTAATCCATTAAAGGCCATTGTTGCGTTAACGCGACATTTCATTGGCAGGCTTTTGAAATTACAGTTCATTGAATTTTGCTTTTTAACGTTATGGTTACGAGAAAATTCCAAGGGTTCGTTTAATATTCTTTTCGTCGAGAATTATAATATATTAATAACTGCTGCTAAAACTGAGAATTCTATGAAAATTCGATTTTAGTAAATTACGATGAAAGTCTATGGCGTACGTAATTCACAGGCACAAAATGACGAAATTTATAGAAAAAATTTCCAAGTGACACAAATTTAAAGCAAATCTTGCTGTTGCTGCAATAGTTTACGTGTATATGTATATGTAGGATATTACGTAATCGATATAACTATGCTTAGATTGAACAGATCAACGTAGCAATCATGTGGTATAGCGTTGACTTAATTAATTGATAGAACTTGATTGATAGGGTCGATTGAAACCGACACATAATATCATTTGGGGTTGTTATACAGAAACTTTCACATAAATAGATGAAACACGAAGAAAAGAGCTTTTACGAACAATCTTGTTAGGCATATATATATACATTGACGACAGTAAATGTATTAATTCGACCAAAGATAACTTACTGATTGAAATTAGCTTAATTTAATTAGTCCTATTCAAAGTATCAACTGGTGCAAATATTTTTCTCCAACCTTCGAAGAAAAAACGTGCTCTATTATAACTTATTTCATTTTCATTTCACTGTTCAAATACTCGTAGTCTGTTAACAAATGTGTTAATTAAAAAAATTAGAATTCTTGGCACAGATATACCATTTTCATTCATCGTCCTATTACATTGTTGATATACCGTGCTGGTCCATGAATGTACAAAAGTGCACAACTATCAAACATTTAGCTAGATGGAGTATTTTCCATTTTGGAAGAAATTCGATTCCGGGCCATTAAAAGCAATTCTATGTTTGCATGCTCGATCTGCGATACGCTCGTCGAATACAAAAACGTATTCGAACATTTCTCTCTAACAAACTCGATTCCTGTAGATTTTTCAATTATACAATAGATAGATCTTGCCTTAGAAAATTCATTCACACGTCAAACTTGATTCTTCTCTCCTGTTCGTGTAAACGGACACTTTACGTAAAATTCAATATTAACCAATAATTAAAATGAAATGTACCGATCTGATTGTTAAATAGGTATTTAATTTTTCATTGTTTAGGTATAATCAATAATAATCGTTGATATTAACAATCACAGAAAATACGCATACAGTGACTCATGAAAGTATTTGAATCTTATCGTGCCATAATATTTTACTATACATATTTGTAACTATCATAAAAAATAAAATCATTGGAAATCCATTTATTTGTAAAAAAAAAAAAGATGATCTACCTTTCGTGTATTTTTGATCGGTAATATATCTCGCGCATTCTGTGTAAACCCAAACAACTATAAACGTATTTAAATTATTTTCTATGCCTAATATCCCTAGTATCGTCCATTCTAAATAATATCACGTAGCGAACAATTCGGAAAATTGCAAGATGCCGGTACAACGTAAGATAAACGAGAGAAATGCATTTACCTGAAAGAGGCATGGCGTCCGTTGCTTGCCAACCTGGTTGCTCGCCCAGCACGCTACCGTACCATAGTCCATTTCCGTTGCGGGCGTGTAGTTCAGCCTGGACCCATGAAATTGTGGATACTCCTTCAGGTTTTCGGCAACGGACGGCGTCCCGACCGCTGCCACGTGAGAGTAACGAGAATGAGGAACCTCCACCAACTCTCCGGAATTATTGAATGTCCAGTGGAAAATCAACGGTGCTGGGTGACTCTCCACGGAACAAACCAACGATACAGTTTCTTGCTTCAGCGCGCCAACCACCACTTCGCTTCTGCCCTCCTTGCAAACTGGCGTGTCTGTGAAAGAATGTCACGTTTGTTTTTATTCTAACGTTTCAGTCGCGGAATTAAAGATCACTTAACGCGAATCAATTTTAGCGAAGAAGGTCGTTGTTATTAAAAATAAGGGGAGGGTTGATGTATAAACGAAATAGAAATAGAAACGAAGACCAGAGGGGGAAAACACATATAAATTATATTTTTCATTTTTTAAAAAAGAGCAATTTTAAAATTTGGTACGTCATTCTATATTGTCACGATTCCTTTGTGTTTCATTCTAGGGTTAAATACGTATCCTTGGTGGCATTTGTTCAAATAATATGATATTCAAGGCTGCCTGAACCATTCGTATAAAGGGCAGTATATTATAATTTATCGAATTCGATCGCCGAATCACAACAATGTCTCGTACTTCAATGTGAATTGTGCTTTAATGTGATCGAACGATTATTACAAATCCGAAGCCGTATATCGTAAGAAACTGAAGCAGTGATGCGGATCCGATTGACCTGATACACGGATAAGTCGGACAGCGTATTAAAAGTGGTAAATTAAACGTGCGCTTTAATGTTTGGAACGTTTATGCAGATACGATATCGTTAAAATTTATGCAATTTTTAGCTTGACGCTTGCCGAGGTAGTCGCTTGATGCTTGAGCTCGTATCCGCGCTGTAAATGAATTGTTTTCGAGCGAATTGTTATTTCTCCGATGGGTTTAACTTGCTTGCAAAAATCCTCAGAAATGCTTGAGCTGTACTACTTCACCTTCAAATATTTGCCCCTTAATCAAGTAATCATTTCTCTTAACCCAAATCTGATTGGGAAAGTTTCATACCGAATGTAAAACTCGGAGAGGTTTATCCAATTCTGAATGGAAACTTGGAACCAAACGAAGGGTCCATAACAAAAAGGTATAATATTATTTTCGCATGCTCTTTGCGTGTTCTTTATTGCTAGGTATGCCGCATTGGAAATTAATATTTTCCTAGTTTTATAGCAATTACGTAGCAATTGAGACGTACAACGAAAAATAAATACGTTTTATTTTTTAGAATTTAACGTGCTATACATTACGTAAAATGACAATTAAAAGTTGAAACTGATGCAGAATATTGAGAAATAAATCTCTGTTTTCTGAGTGTCTACTGCCCTCACTTTCCTAACCAAAATTGTCATCAACAAATCCGATGGTCCCATGCGCTAGACACACCCATCGCTAGTTTTCCTCCGACACAGCATCGTCACAAAACTTCACTTATTCTTCATCGTTAGAATAGTGAACACATCTGTAACGGGTCTCTACCCTTAAATCAATCACTTACTTAACTTGTACATACTCACCAGCGTAGCTATCTGTTTTACAAAGTTGTTGGAATAAACATTATTTTATACGTGTTAACTCAGTGTATACTCAATTAAACCAGCCCTATTATCGTAACGGAAATAAGGGGATCGATCAGTTCGTGGCGTTGATTATCCAATCGTAACGGGAATTTACGACTCCCGTTGACGTGCTTTCTCGCGATCGCGTCTCTCCGCGAATGGTCGATTAACCACTGAGAGACGCTGAAACTTGATATTCTTCCTTTTTCCCATGGATCCTTCAAAGAAACGTCAAATACAATAGAGAAATTGATAAGACGAGTGTCAGAATTGAATGTTTAGAGCAACTGAAGCAACGACTTAATATAAATAAAGAAGAAGTTGGAAATTGTCGCGCATGAAGATGAGATCTTTATTATAGCGTTGAATATACGAATTCTTTATTTACATTAAATCTCTATTGTCTTTGTTTCAAATCAGATAACAATTAATAGTTCTAATAAATCTTCCATCCAGATAATAATTAATAATTTCGGTTCCTGATGCTCACGAATATGGGTGTATCTCTACCACTCAAAACTTTTATTCTTATTCGCGACAAACAACTATCCAGAATTGTCATTCCCTCAGAATTACCTACAATCTTTTAAAGGATCTGATCCAACCTGTCCTTAATTTGTTCTTTCAAGCAGAAGAAATTACGACCGATATGGAAAGCGTCTAGAGAAGACGATGCTCGAGGGAGCGTTTAATATCCAAATGTGAGAGATGTTAGCGCGTGAAACGGAAGAAGAAGCTCGACACCACTGAACTAGCGACTGGTTCGATCGATCGCCTAATAGGAAATTCCCTTGACATCGGTATTTGCAATAGGCCATGGCATACGGAAATTCCAAATGGCACGAGAGATGATTTACGGCGGAAGTACGGGATCACCAGACGGCTTGGTTTCAATCTGATGCGTTTGATGCACTGCCGAATTAATTACTAATAAGAGAAGTCGACGATACTGGATGCTCGACGTATCACCGGCACTGCATTTGTCGAGTGAAACGCACAGTACACGGTTCCTGATTAGTACGCATTACCAGTCGCCTGATGTTAATCGAGATGCGAATAATGTTATCTTACGGATGTACTGTAGGTTCTTTGTATAGCAAGGCCGTATATTATTTGAAATTTACTTCTCGAACTATTAGGTAAATCAATTTCATTTAAACGGATAGCTTGACAGTTCAGATTGCGAATGAAGAGCGACGCGTTGCAGTGATATGTTACGATTTGATTGCGAATATAATGAAAATGTTAGATATTATTATTAGACTGTGGATTATTAAGGGAATTCAAATTTTATGAATAGAAATTAAAGAAGAGTATACAACGAAAGGAGAAATATTATTACGGGTACTTTAGCTTGGATATTTTATACACCTTTACGCACTGTGTGTTTTAATTTTGAATCTATAAACACTCACAGGCTATTTATTCTAAATTGAGCGACGAAACTGCTGGATAATAGTTTTCGCGTGTTTCATAATTGAATCTCCTGTTTCTTGAGAACATTGATCCTCGGATGGCGAACAACAGACGGTAACCAGTGGTTAGTTATCTCTTACCCAACTCTTTCTGAATCACGTGTTTGTGTCATTATTTCTATCGACTTACATATACAATTTTATTTCTTTAAGTAATTTCACTATCGAGTAAAGATCAAGTAAAGATAGAATAAGACGCGTACCGCTAGTTAAATTCGTCAGCGGAAATAACTCGATTTTCGAAATTCTTGAGCGACTCGATTCAAGGATCAATGCCAACGGTTGAAACAGCAACGAGTGACGGAGAAATCCTAAAACGTTTGGGCGAATTCGCGGTTTCCTTTAACTCGGCGCGCTCCCACTGTTGTCTCGCGTCGCGTCGGCCTGGCTTAGCACATTGCCAGGCTGCGTTCACCCACACATGAATATTCAGTTATGCTTTACATACATTGAATATGCATCGGAGTCCTTCCTTCCCTCTTAGGTCATTTACAAGATGCAGATATGCCGGGCTACTAAAGCCGTTACCGACCATTCTAATAGAATAACTCGTGCTGTGTGTTTTACAGAAAACTATCCGCCCTATCCTCATCCTATCTTTATCCTCTGTCCTCATTGCCTCCTACGTTCCTCTTGCCGCTTCCTTTCACGCCAATTTTCTCGAACGGAGGCTAGGGAAGGTCCTTTCGAGTCTCTGATTCCAGTATTCGACCGCTACTTGCCATCGATTAAGTAATTATCGAACAGCCGAGGCGAGAGCTGGCAAATTAGAGAATTGGCGAGAGAATATCAAGCCCAAGCCGCAATTCTATTCGCGACCTCTTCCGTTGTTCTTGTGATTAACGAGTGGAAGCAGGGCTTGAGATCAGGCCAATGGAACGCTTTTGTGCTCACGCGGGAGGAGAACGGTGTTGCCCGTTGTTTGGGTAAAATTTTCGAATCGTTGTTTCAACGAAGTTTCGTTGGCCGATTGTGTTAGCGACAGCAGCGTTTGTTTATTCGCGAAGACAATCGTGGATCGATTACTCGAAGATTAAGAACGAAGGAAATTATTTAAAGCGTGTAAAAAAGCGTGGTAATCTGAGAAAGTCATTTAAAGCAAGAAGATGTATTCAGTGAAGAAATAGAATTTGAAAATATATATATGTATATATAGAATTTTGTTCGTATTTTAGCAAGTGAAATAAAAAATTAGTGTAATTTAATTTTTCTTCTTGCGAGTACAAGATAAAAATTTCTTCTCGTTTGTCTTAATTTCGCTATAATTTATTCTTATTTATATTACTAGCAAGAAGCAATATAATTCGAATAATTGAAAAAAATACTCCAAGAATAACTATATAACTATATAAACATTTTTTCAATAGTTACAGCATTCGAAAATTTTCTAATATACGTATCATAAAGTATTACATTTTGTACGTAACATTAAGAAATTAATCGATCAAGTTAACGATGAATATATTTAAAAGCAAATTTATTTGAAGAATCGAGAAAATAAAAGTGAGAGATACGTAAACTCACACATTATTTGAAGAGTCACCGGGTTACTGGCAGTTTTCCCTTCGCTATTGGCAACAAGACAAGTATAATCACCTGCCGAGTATCGGGTTATACGCTGAAGTACCAGAGAATGATCACTGAGGACGATACCTGCCGTGGCATTGTTCTTTAGCTCTTTGCCCTGCAACAAATAACTCTATTCCGTGTAATGGCTGTTGCGAAATTTTATATTGTACATTACAAAATCTTATTATTTGTAAATTATTTTACAGCAAGAGGTATGAAAGTTATTTTAAAATAATTATCAATCTTTGAAATCCAGATCAAATACAACCTTTTTGTGTAAAAGTTTATAATAAAAATTATTCATTTCTGTTAAATACCTTAATGCTATTTCTCATCAAAATTATCAGCGTTTATTTTCTTCGTTAATTTTAATATACAAGATATGATAGTACGTGGAATAAAGAAAAATTAAATTTCGAAGAGAAATATCCAATAATTTTCTAACTATTGTATATATCATAATCAAAAGAATCAAAAGAAAGGCAACTAGCTGCACATCTATCGTAAAACCCTTAAAATGTATTATTTAAGAATACACTATGTCGACACTTACGTCTTTAAACCAGGCAAGCTTGTACACTTTCGGATTAGCCCTGACTGAGCATTCGAAGTAGACATCGTCACCCTCTTTGATATCATCGGGATTCAAGGTTTTGCCCATTTTCAGAGTGACTACCGGCTGATACTGCACGTCCAGTCTCCACTTGTCCTCCAAAGCGCTGCCAGAAATAACGGGATTCTCCGCTCGACAAGTTAAGTATTTGCCGTCGTCGTCAATGCTTGGCACGAAACTCAGGACACTGAGGCTCTCGTTATTTTCCAACGGATACTGCCAATGAAAATATTCCAACGTCTAGTTATAATTGCGAGAACGAATGAACGTTTTGATATAGAGTGAAAGGTGGATGTATAAATTACGGAAAATGAATCATTTTTCTAGGATACAGAGTGAGATGAATCAAATATTAGAATCGAAAGCAATATTTTCAGATGTAAATTGAATGTTTGATCACGTTTGTCGGAGGAGGTAATGCAAATTATACGTTTTAGATTTTATTTAAAAAGCGAAATGTCAGCTTTTTTTTTTATCTTTGTAATTCAGATTGATATTTATAGCGAGGAATTGACAAAGTTACCGTGAATAAATATCGGTGCTGCTATAAATATCTTTAAAAGACGTATTTCTTGCATAGAAAACTATTCTTATTTGTATGAAATTAAATCTTTGTTATATTTTCTTATAAAGAAAGTAATTTTAAAAGAGTAAGCATTACTTGATATTTGTTTCACATCAATAAGCAATTTCAGAAGATTGCTATTCGTTACGAAGAAGTATCGTAGTAACAAAAGCGTATATCGTTTCTATAATATCAAACAACGTCCGCTCCACGCTTTTCATTACCCTCTGTCCATCATTTACCCTAATCCCTCGATCTAACAAAGATTAACGTTCCCGATTTTACACAATCAAACGCTAAACAGATTTCGCAGGCTGTAATGGCCCGGTTGCGTAAACGAAAGCATCCGAGCGATTTGTCACTGGTTTAATATGAAAATCCATTCGACAGTGGCTTGCATTGCCGCGCAAGAGAAATGAGAAAATAAAGGGGCACGGCGACAAGAGACGGAGGGCGGGGGGAGGGGCTGAAAAATAGATTAACGATTTTTCAGAATTTACGATGCAGTCGCGTGGAATTGAGGAAACTGTAGCCCGACCAGACGGGCTAGTATAGCGAATGGGTGGCGGGTCGATGACTGTCTCCTGGCTGGATTTCATCTTTCTGTTTCTCTTATAGCGCGCCGCGTAACCTTCCGTTTCCGCGATGTCATTTTAATGATAGCGCCACGAGGCATACGTATCGAGAAAAGCCGCGTATTCCGCACGAGTATCGCGAGCACGATGAATGGAACTAACAGTTCGTCAGGATGAATGCCGCTTCGCGAGCTACCACCACACTTCTTCTCTCTCTCTCTCTCTCTTTTTCTCTTTTGCTGTTTTTCTTTTTCCAACTCTTTCTGTCCAGCAACGCCATTATCCGTTTATTTCACTGATTTTTCGTCTCGCTCGCCCAACGTTGACGGTTCGTCTCTCATTTTTCCAGCGTAAGCTACGAACCGCACAGACTCGGTTCGCTTCGCCTCGTTGCGGAGCGATCGAATTTCTCGATAGAATTCTGCGGATAGACGAGTACCAACGTCGATATATCTTGCAGGGAGGATAGTGTGCACAGGCTACGATGGTGCGACCGCTATGCCGAATACGCGCGAACGCGAAACTTATCCGCGCAGAAATTGAGGCTATCTCTTCCGTGAACGATGCAAAATAAATCAGGTCCTTCGCGGCTTTCCCTCGCTCCATAACGCTTTCAGTCGTCAACAGCTGACGCTTCGATCGGGTTATGGAACTACGCAATTTATCTATTCCGTTCTTTTGTACATGATCGAAGTAAGGAAGAAATGAAATACTCTATTCTGTAAGTGTAACTAGGCACAAGTCAACGCTTGAGCAATCGACTAAGAGTTTTGCAAGAATCGTCGACGGCGAACAGTCATTTTTTTGAGCAAAGATTCAACGATGACGCGAATTTAGCGTTATTTGTTCTTAGCTTTCAATAATATTGTACCTTACAGATGCGATTTCTTAGACATCCTTTTAAGAAGACTATTTTCTTAAACGTTGCATGCGTCTGTGTGTAATAAAGCTAAAACGCACGGTTGCAATGAACATAAATGCAAATGTGTATACCCTATGGACATGACATAACGTGGTTATAAATAAAATAAGGAGCGGCTAGCATAATTTAATGCGAGAGAATATCAGATAAGCCATAGCATTTTAAAACATCAAAGATAATTAGGTATCACATTAAAAGAAGTAGAAATTTGTGATACCTTCACCATGCAAGACGAACAGAGCTCTCATATTTTTTACTCTACTATATCGTTTCAAATAAACTAAAAAACTATTCTTTGTAAATATCTTCGAATCGCACTACTATCGATTATAACTACTAAATTGTAATTTAGTCTATGTCTTTATGAACATAATTAGAAAAATAAAACCTAAGCAAAAATTTGCTTCCTCCCACTTCTTTTTCTACACATATTTTCTCCGCGATAATGTAGCATAATCCGAACTGTCAAAAAGTTTCGAAAAGTGAGGAATTTCCGTTTCGAAACACAGGAAAAGTAAATTCGGTTTTCAGATTGTAGGATTACGAAGGAGAACAGCCCTGTTGCAAATAAGAAATGAAAGTAAAGTCTTCCGTAATTTATCGAGGGGCGTGGAAGGAGTCGTAGAAAAAGAAGGGAATGGAAAGGGAGTATCCAGTGGATTTGAAGTTCTATCTCGTCAGTACCGGGGAAGGTGTCGAGTCGACTCAGAATCGAAACGAAAAAAGAAGCAGACCGCTTGTTGGAAAAACGGAATAACTTCATTGCACCAACTTCCCGATGAGTCGTTGCGAACTGGAGAAACTCGTGGCGCATCGATTTCCAGAATTCTCCTTAAAATCGCGTCACGAACCTCGCTGACACATGCGTAACTTCCACAACTCGAAACGCTAACGTGGTCGATTCGATTGGCGACTTTTGCGATTTGCTGATTCTGTAAAGCTCGCGGTTTTCCTTCCGTGTTCCTTACTTTTCTCGTCAATTTGCATCGTAGATGCTGTCGAAGCTCGAAGCTTGTTTCTAAAACGACGGTAATGCCGTCTAAAATCAGTGAAAACGTTTTATGCAGCACCAGAGAAGTTGTAGCGAATATATGGAATTGGGGATTTTTCGCGTATCAAGTGGTTACATAAAGTGGAGGCATAAAGTCTGACAGAAGGCAACGAAAGTCGCTTAGATATTCCTCGAACAGTTACAATCGATATGAGAGTTTATAGGAGCGTGTAATCTAGAAAATAACGGGGTGATACTTAAATAAACTATACCATGTGACAAGTAATATATTAAACGTCTGATTAAACTTAGACAAACCGACATATTTGTATTATATAATTACAGTAAGAAATATCTGAATTCGTATCTGTTAGGAAGATGATACATTTACACTGTACATGTGAATGTGTGTGTAAGCGTCAGAGGGTGTCCAGGCCATAGTTGGGATAAAAGACGATTGGCAGTCGTTGAGAAGCATCTGGAAGGGTCGGTTGACAAGAAGCGTGCGTGCGAGTAGGTTTACGGGGTCTTCAAAGTATAAGATATGTGTATAACTGTTGTGTGCTGAATAAAGTGAATTATTTGTATTTCCGAATCCCTCCTATATCTTTACAGTATCTGTGGAAGAATTTCATTTTCGTTGTTTATCGTACAAAACTCGAACAGTTTTAGAAAAGGAGGTAAGAAATTTTACAACATTCGTCGAGAGAAGAGTAAGGTTCAAAACAGAATATCGAGCGAGAGAAATTATATTGAAAACAGAACGGAGCGGACTATTGGATTTTGCAAAATTCCAGTTATCGGTAGCGGAACGTTTTTAATTATCACGAATTATATTACACATTGTTTCCAACATCGATGCATGCTTTCTCTTTAGGCATTGTAATCCAGTCGTTCGAACGATAAAATTACATCGTGAATAGGGAACGAGGCAATTTCCATTGTAACGCGAACAGTATTTTCATAATAAATCCGTTACGAAATAAATGTACGCTTTCACATCGGCGTTTGTGGAAATTGTTAGGTATTTATCCTCGACAAAGCTTACATTTTGCGCCATTTTCTTAATCTGCTTTTCCGCCTTCCACCAAGTAATTACTGCTTCTGGTCTGGAACCACTTGTCCTGCATTCCACATCGTAGTTCTTGTCAGCGGAAACTCGAGGCTCCTTCGTCAAAATCTGCACGACCAGTGGCTTCACTGAAATAAAAGATACAAAATGTCGGTTTTTGCATAAGATCGATAAAAAGGTGATTCGAAAAAGGTGAAGCCCGGTTTATTAAATACAAGAAAATGTTATATAAAATTCATCGAGGAACAACGCATCGCGTAAATCTTCGGTATCGTCGAATAT
Source organism: Bombus campestris (assembly GCA_905333015.3). Taxonomy (NCBI): domain Eukaryota; kingdom Metazoa; phylum Arthropoda; class Insecta; order Hymenoptera; family Apidae; genus Bombus; species Bombus campestris. Next base: position 11,170,275 of record HG995132.1, read on the forward strand.
GATGTAACAATAAGTTCTTCTACACAGTTTTAAATCGAAGCTCATAGATGAAAAACATGATAAGTCGTATTTTCTATCTTTTGTAACAAAGTAGTTTTAAAATTCGATACGATGTCAACCGATTGTACGATAAAAACATCTTTTTCATTTGATTTCAAATACAGTGGCTCGGGAAAATACTTGGCCAGACTTACTACACGAACCTTTTAAGTGTATATATAGCTGTAGTACATTAATTTCAATGTTCATATTTTCAATAACTTTTTCTAAATACGATGCAACTTTTGCATTCGTTAGTTTCTGTTTGAGAAGTAGTGGTTGTTCTAAAAACGTTGAATATGAATTTCGATGCATCGTTGAATTTCTTCCAAGCTAACAGGAAAACTTCCTTTCCTCTAAAATTGAAATTTTCCTGTAACTTTGTTAACTTGAAAGGACCGAAACCGATAGCGAGCAATTTCTGTTTCTACTCTGTTTTCACTTCTTTACAAGAAACTTCAAACACTGAGTGCTCGATTTGCGCTGTTATACAAATATAACATTTGTAATACGCCACTCCTCTTTTCACTTAATAATTTTACATAGTTAGAATTCGCAACGAACACAAATCCGCCTAAAATATGTGACTAAGATATGCACGACGTAACATCCTCTCTAGAACAGTTGTATCGTTCTAGATACTAATTTTTCAGTATATTCCAATAGTTTTCTATATCCTGTATCTCTAAATTTTCTGACTTTTTTCTTAATTTCGTGCTAAGTTTTACAAAAATCTTTTTAAATAATTTTCCTAAAGATATTTATCCTTGTACGTATATTACAAAACTACAAGTCAATTTACATTTGCGTTGTATGTGAGTGAACCTACATAAAGAACATATTAAAATAATTCAAATGTTCTAGTTATTAAAACTCGCAAGACAAGATAGCATTGGATGCGATATCAGCATAATTTAACGCGAATAACGACACGATAAACATGCAACGAAATAAGTACGAAGGAATTAAAATTTCGGGAGAAGATTCTTAACTAGACATAGTTTGTTCTAAAGCACGTTATATAACCAACTCTCACCTAGTTGCAAAAACAAATTTTTTCTCTGAACAACTTAACTTTAACCAACTTATGCGAGCGTTGCCACTTTCCGAACTTATCCTCTTGACTTTGTCGTTCGTGAAAACTGCAAATTATTCCGGCGAAGCGCCCTGTCGTGTCGTCCCATTTTCGTAGTGTTCCACGCGTCGAGATCATGTGAACGAATCCAAGGGGACGATAAGACAAGACTCTGTAATTCTGGGAGGCGTTGCTAGAACGTGTTTAGCAAATAGAGACAGGCCTTTCTTAAACTCCATGTAACAATTTCATATTCAACTCGATCGTCAGAAGTGTTTTATATCGTCGCGCTAACGACTCGCTGTACATTGCTGTACGTAAATATATTTCGAAGGTTTTGGTCGATTATTCGTGAAAATGTTTGAATTTACCAAAAGTGTAAGATCTCTACAATAAGTGTTTCTATGTTTTTACAATTCACTATACATACGTCGGAGATGAAAGGACATCGGGGCCTTTCTTTTGGAATGTTTCGGAAGGTCCCCAATACTTTAGTCCAGACTTTTTATTATAGCTGTATTTAAATAATAAAACTGAGAAATAGTTGTTTATGATTTAATCATAGTTTAATCATAGACAGTGGACTTAGTCTCAAAGTGACATAACGCTGAATGTAGCCACAGTTACCGGAGGGACGTGTACCTAACAGAGGTGTGGAGTAATTAAATAGCTCTCCTTAAAAACAAAGATTGACCCGAGGGTTACAGAGTGATACGGAGAGGAGTATATAAGGACAGTTTCATTTGAACTGAGGTTCAGTCAGATAAATTCTACTTGTACCGTGGACAAGTACGTCGAGTCACGCTCGAATCGTGGATCAGTAAGTTGAGTTCGATTTAGACTGTGGAAGAAATCGCATTCGTCATCCCGTTGACCGTGGATTCGTTATGAAGTCTAAGATCATTGCCATTCACATCCCGAGTATCTAATTACCACGGCTACTTGCCAAATTCTGTCATAATCATAATTGTACTAGTAAATGTCTTCGCTCTTGCATAACAATGTCTAATCCGACATACATATGTCAAAAACGCGTCGAAGCATTGTACTTTCACTGATAAGTAAATTATACCAAGTAGTTGGAACAAGGCAACTTCAGAAGTAGCGTCTTCGAAATTACAGAAACGGAATAGAAACGTATAAAATGCACGTGTTTCGCGGAAATATCACGTTGCTTAGAGTTAAGGAGAATCTTTCAAGGCGTTTATTGCCGCGTAAACGAGCGAGAGAGGCTCGAAGAAGGGTGTCTTACATGGCGAAAGAACCTCTTAAAATGTCGACGGCACGGTACTGCGGTAAATCTCAATTATTTAATTTCTTGGTTATGTCAACAACCCCTGTGTTTTCCGGTCTATTGAAATTAAACGATTTTCTTGTCGATTTCCGGGCTTAAAATTAAAACGAACTGAAAGGAATTAATGCGAAAGTATTCAAGGAAATAAAGTTTCAGTTACAGAGAGTTAATCATACGTCTCAAGTACATAAATTACGATATTCTTACTTAGAATTAAGAGTATCATCCGTTCGTATCGTACTCTTAAACCTATTCAATCACTTAAGTTTAATTATTAAAGTAGTTCGTCTAGAGGGTTGAAAACTTTCCGAGCTTTAATCTCCGTAACAAGTTTTACGTCTGGAATATTAAATTTCATAACTCACTTTGAAAAGTGATAGCAATTTTCGTATACAGAGTTTTTAGTAATACAGCTGCTTATCTTTACAGTTCATATTTATCGCAGATGAGAATCAAATATTTAATAAATTTAAGATAAATTATGAAATTCTGTAATTCTTGCTATTCAATTGTTTGTATTTAAATATACCTGATCACACTGCCTTTAGGCAAAATTTATCAACAACTTTATAATTAGAAATTTTATTTCAATGTTATATAACGCATTAACATATTTTAAAGCAGGTATAATGCTAGACGCGTTCATTCTTCGTTAAATATACAGCACGCTGCTACGTATTGGTTGTATAACATATGCAAACGTTTCATTGCAATTATCAGCGGCTACTTATATCGAGCAATTTTGCAGGATGAACGATGGAGAATATTGAATTTCCTATTAACGTCGTCGCTTGTGCGTTGACTACGGAAATTCATAGGTTGGAACGTATACATCTGTCACGGTAAATGCATATATGTATCGCCTGTCCATTTCTATCAGCGATAAATCTTGGAACGTCTATTGATTGCAATTATTGCATGCAATATTGGATCGCCTTAATCACGCAGAATAAGGCATGTGTAACGCCAATGAGTCGCTGTAACATTCTGTTTACGATAATTCTTTCACCACTTTAACGTTTTATCGAATGTGATCTACGAATACGGTTAGCAACAAAAATGTGATACATCTGTTCTATCCAATTAACTCAAATTTCATACATATATATATGTCGGGTTGAGATTGGAATTTTGGGCGCGTAACAACTCTTCACGTGGATTAGCCATTGTTTCACAAAACCGAGATTATATTTACATGTATATACAAGATTATCACAAAGCTTAACAAATAATCAATCTAATGGATAATAAATTTGATGAATAATAAAGTTAATGAATAATAAATTGTACGAATAGTAAGATTAACAGATAACAAGTTTAATGAATACTATTAATAATGTTTTTGAGTTCAAACGAATCCACGGTCAACGGGATAACTCTTTACTAAGCGCAAACACGATTGTCGAAAATGCTCGATGTGTCACTCTCCAAGGCAATCGCACGAATGCCAGCCTCGTGGAGATTTTTCTCGCTGTACGATTGCATTTGTTTTCTATACCCGTTTGGAAGCATCGAGAAAGTTCCAAACGCCGTTGCTAGGCAGTGTCTGCTCTGGAGTTTGATTATTAATACGATGTATGTCCCATCGTATCGCCACCTCCGAGGCAACATCACACGTGGCTAGACCTGCTCCTGAGGCCGCATGCCGCCACCACCACGTTTCTTGGAAAACCCATACAACCATTCCAGACCTCCGTTAGGCGAAACGTCCATGCCGCGACCGTGGCTACGTTTGGCGACCAATTGTCACCTCGAACCCAATCTCGCTATCGCAAATCTCGAAGAATTACAGCTATGATAAAATCTAGGCTAGAGTACTAGAGGATATTCCCAAAATTTCCAAGGAAAGGCTTCGGCTTTCCTTTCATCTCCAACATATATATATGACAGTGTCTTGATATTATGAAACAACTCGTCAAAATATTACAAGGAACCAACAATTCGAGTTGTTCAAACTTTCATATAACTGTTTCTGTATTAAAGCACTTATTAAATTTACAAAATTAAAGAAAGGACAGAATAACGTTGCATGTCCGTTCGCGTATTCCTTCTCGTCTTATATTCCATAAAGCCTATACCACCGACTGGTTACATTTTACTGGCTGTTCATCGGTAGAAATTTAATAACGATCGAGACTGAAAACAAAAGGCCAGTTGTATCTAGCACGATCTATAATACCACGTTGCCCATCGCGCGGTCTGCCTCGTAAATTCCAGCGCACGCTTATGCGCTGCCGCAACCAGCCACTCGTACAACCCCTAATTGCCATTAGCCGGTAGCCACTTCTCTGAAATTGGTTCCTCCGTTCCGTTTCGTGGCTTCGCTGCTACTCTATGTGCGATGGCGATCCTTCTCGTCGTTCGACCAACCCTCGCTCTCCTTTCACTCACCAACAGATATATACGTTCGCGTTTATAAAGATTTTCGTTTCTCGAAACATTCGATTTTTGGATACCAAACGAACTGTTCTGTAGCTCGTGAGGGAGAAAAGAAATGAAGTTGTCTTGTTCCCGTGGCAGTTTATGCATCGATGGTTATCGATAATACAATGAAGATTATGTACCACGTTCGAGACGTTACATATTATGTGTCACTATCGCGTGTTCACACGAGATTGTTGTACTGTAACGATTATAACTCGTTACAACTTTCCAAACTACAACATTTTGTTATACTTCGAATCGATAATGAACGGCTATAGTTATGTTAACTCATTCACGCTCACGCTTCTAGGAAACACCACTTACGCGAGAGGGTTTTATGTCATAAAAATCGAATTGATTGTACCAGCCGGAAATAAAATTGCAATGAAAGTTAAACAATTAGATAGAATAATACATTGTGAGAAATTATAGATATAAAACCAGGAAGACATGTCATATAAAATTGAAAGTTATAGCCAATCAGAGGCATATGCATCGCAAGATATCAAGTTGCAATGCGAATTTCTGTTTTCTAGATATTTGCTTTCAGATCAAAACGGAGCCTTAAATTTTCCATAGTCTGGGCTGTTTTTAGCAATTGTTAAGACATGGCATTACTACTACAGCTGGGTGCAGTCAGCATCCCCAAATGCGAATTTTTACAAAATCCAAACGACATTCGTTTGTCCACGATATGTCCACATTCGCCCAACCAAAATTTTCGTTTGTCTTTCCGTCCCAAAAATGTACCAGTCCCTTTAAATATTCATTTAGCAATAACTTTGTTTTTAAATGGCGGACAAACAAAAATTCTGGGTGAACAAACGTATCTCACTTGAAAGTCAACGAAAAAGTTCACGGGGCACTGATTACAAATTGTTTGAAATTTTCATTTGGTGATAACTTCTTTTTCGAGGGTGGACGAACAAAAACTCTGGTGGACAAGCGTAAAAAAATAGTGAACAACCGAATGCAGCTTGGTTTTTGTAAAAACTCGCATTTGGGGATGTCAAATCCATACCCCCTTTTTTTTAATTTAGTGATAACATCGTTTAGAAGGGAAGACAAACGAAAATGTTGCTTGAATAACTGTGGACAACCGAATGTTGTTTGGTTTGGTAAAAACTTGCGTTTGGGGGCGTCAAGTTCATTCAGCTTACTGGTACACTTTAATGTCTATAGGATTTTGTAAATTAAAATACTTATTGTTCATATCAGTAACAGTACGATTCCTCGTTATATCTATTGATTATCGTGGATTATGTAAAAAGTTAAAAAATAAAGAAAACCCAGTTATCGGAAGAAAATATAAAGACTGTAATTAAAGAGTATTTCAAAGCAATAAATAAAGTAGGAATTTGAATAATATTGCCTTTTTAGTAAAACCAATTTGAAAAGAAGAATGAGTAGCAGAATGAATGTTTGTATTGAAGAGTGTGTAGAAGTTCTAAGGATTCAAAGGCTTTCATCTTACGGGCATTATGAAGAGTGTTTTAATATCTTTATATAATTTTTGTGCTGATTTACTGGATAAATTTAAATTGGAATTAATTCACTTTTCTGTTTGTAAGATATTTTCGTATTACCATGATATAATGAATAATGGTTTAGTATTAATACTGTTAAATATAATTAATTGGTAATTTCGTTTTTTAACGTTTTAAGTAGATTGTAGTTTGTATGATTGATATAGTCAATGATATTTCACTGGAAGCTTTCTACGTGTTTATATAAGAATAAAATCTGATGACGGCTGACTCTTTTAAGGTTACTCTACTTGCCAAATTGTAACACAATTTATTCCGCCAACTGTTCTGATTCAATAAAAGGACATTTTGTTTGCAACAGATATTGGCCTGAACCCTAAATTTTGTTTTCATTTGTTAGATAAGACATTTGCAAACAAAAATTAAGTTGAACATTTGGCGTTTAATATAATACAGCAACAAACACTGAAATGCTTTAACGCTGAAAATATCGTAAGACAAGAGGTTAAAAAATTGAAGTTAATAACATACACAAGAGTTCTAACAATATGACGATTTATTTTAATCAGATAATTATCGTTTTTTAAAAAGAGAACAGAATGACGAGATAAAAATAAAATCACGAGTTAAATTAATGGAGAATGCGACAATTTCAACTTTCAATTAGACCGCGATGTTTGAAAAATCGTGGACAAGAATCGCAAAAGTTCGTTTCGTGCGAGACATGTCAGGAACATGTATCAAGCATCGATAAGAATGGCATAGCTGAAATCAAAGGCTGTATCGTTTGGTGCACGAAGCATCGCGTGTTGTTGCATCGTGATCACGCCTTCCTGCCTTTTAAGAAGCAGAAGAGAATCGACTGTACTTTTTGCGATCAATTACGGAGAAAATCTGCTCCGAATGATTCTTCGAATTACTTTACAATGTCAAACGAAAGGTTTGATTCGTATTTTTCTATGATTTTTCTTATCACCTCTTTTGAGAATCTTTTTACTTTTACAATCGTAGCAGTTAGTACAAACGGTGTAAAACAGTATACTCGTCATTGTTTTCACGCGTCGGTACATGATAATCAATGCAGATTTATCAAACGAATTTATTATGTTCTTACATTTTCTGCTTACACTCTTGCAACGAACTTTTTCGTTATAAAATGATTTATATACGAAAAAATATTACAGTTCCTTCCAACTTTAATTCAGATATAATGTCTATTGTATGCTATCAATATTGTATAGTTATACTACCATAATATTTTCAAGACTTACCTAACATTCTAAAAATTGTATAGAGCTTTGGGTTTTAAGATGCATAATATCCATTTCTATTTACTTGAGGCTTCAGAACAGAGCCATTACAGATACGCTGGAAATAGGTGAAATTTCAGCTAATATATTTCTTTCTGCTTTAGAAATTCATCCATGATTTTTCTAAAAATCATATGAAACATTTGAAACAGAAGCTACAAAATTCGCAATTTTTATGTTCCAAGAATTCTATATTACCTATTCAAATTCCATATTTTTATCACGAAATCTACAAAGGAAAGTATTCAGTGTTGCCGGTAAAATAGCACGAAGAAAATTCAAGGAAACACAACTACATATGCATTAAATTTCCAAGGAAACAATGTTCCATATAAAACGCAACACGCACGGTCTAAACTTTAAATACAACAACGCACAAATTAAAATATTAGAACGAACAGCAGGAAACGTTAAGTGTATTCGCATCTTTATCGCACGTAATTACGTGTAGCGCACTACTCTAATAAGTTCACAACTAAGTTCACCTTGTGCTATTATCGTTAATCTGAGTGTGTAAGCTTCGACCACACGACGCACGTTCTATTGACCACTGGTGCACGTCCATCGTTTACATAGATGTACGCTAACTATCGAAATCGTGAGTTAACACCTGTGTAGTTGGCGCTACACAATGTAACTTAATGTCCCCACGCCTATTTATCACGGCGCGACATTGTCATTTTCTATTCGAATAATTCTCTAAGAATCGACAACTCGCTGATAAGCTTGTTGCACGCCCATCAAATTCCATTTCTGCATATACATATACATAGGTTTTTGACATAATACAACGATTAATATATAGACAGATATACGTGTAATCTTTTTCTCGACGTATTCGACAACATCCTTTACCTACATTTTGCATTATTTGATATACTATACCCGCATAAACATCTGCAGTCTGGTTATAGGCTATTGCATGTCAGAACATGTAACATACCATGAATAAATTCACGTTTAGAAAACGACGTATCAAGGCCGCATAATATTTTATTTTTGAATTTTCTTTGCTTTCCTACTAAAGATTCAAGAATATAGTTACAGTTATTAGTCTATAATATGAATCATAACAGTGAATTAAATGTGCTTAAAAAGCATCACTGTGGATTGGAAGAAATGAAAGAAGCAAGTCGATCGGCTGCAATCTGAAAGTAACCAGAATTTAAAAGAAATTTAAAGTGGCATAAAATTTGGCGAGCATTTCACAGAAGATTATTTTTCACGATACAAACGGTAAGAAGATAATATCTCACAGGCAATCGGAATAGGTTGGCGAAAAGAGGGACGCGACTGCGCATCGCGCTGAGACCATTATTAATTATCATCCCGTGAACAGTTTTGGCGCGCATCACCGCGTTCCAGTAAATATTGCGACCGACTACAACTGCATCTGCATCGTACGGATAGTCGCGTACGAGCACGCGTTTGGTGAGCATTCAGATCAACAGGATATGAATTAGCGATAATCAGAGTAGCGATGCCTATCAATAATACGATGGCCGTTTATATTTGTTGAGATATGTGTAATTTTATATGCTAAATTGACTGCGTAGTATGTGAGTATGGGTATGTGTGTGCGCGACGTCTCGAAGACAAAAGAATGAAAACTGTTCCGTCGTCAGTCGTGTGTGGAAGGGCATCTGGTATGGAAGGTAGTGTGAGAAGGAAGTGCTGAGACACGTGCAAGATTGTATCGTTTAATATTGTTGGAATCGTTTACTAAATAAATGCATAATTATTTTATTGTGAATATTAAATGAATATTTAGTGTTTCTATACCTTTATTTCGGCGGTAAAGATCCATAATCATTAACAATTTTAGTCTTTAATCCTTCATTGATATAATATTTCGTAAATTGCAGGAATTTAGATATTAAAGGAGAATTAGTTGTTGAATTCCCACAATCCCATTGACACGTCTATACGCTCAACGTATCTATTTACGTATTCCCTGTGAAATATATTTACAATTTTACATTTGGTTGATTATGAAGCAACTCGTCCTATCTCCACCTTTTTTTTTTTTTTTATTTTTTCTCGCGTTTTTTTGAGCCAAACACAAGGTAATATTTTTAATTCAAATCGAAAAGTGACTATAAATCTATTAAATTGTTACTCGAATTTCTTACATATACATAATTTGTTTATATGAGAATGCCCTATCTTTTTATATATCGTCCCACTTTTACTAAGGATAAATTATATCGCGTTTAGATTTGAGAAGACTGAAACTGATTTAACTGACGCTCATCTGTTTCTAGTAGCCTTTATTTTCTTAATTATCGGAATTTCTGTTCAGGATTGATACGATTAACGGATTAAGCAATCAATATTTTATTAGGTTCCGTGTTAAACGGAACGAAATCGTTAACAACTGACAACTTGTATTGGCAATTAATCTGGGTGATATCCCCTTAAGGCTTTTACTCACACATAACTCTCTTTTAATAAATGCAATTAAATGTTAAATCTAATGCTTGTAATAACAATGCACAGTCTAAAACAAAATATGATACTCTATGATATTATATTACATATATATACGATATAGATATACATATATACTATAATTGTAAATGTTACAATAATTTGTAATCAACTTTGAAATTCATACCCCTAATTGTTAAGTAATCAAGTATAGTGTAAATTATTTGATGTATCATGTGAAACTACTAGAATTACAGAAATAATAAATGAGCAATATAATAAAATAGAATCTATCATTTATATAATAAATAAACCACTTACACATTGAATCAATTAAAATTTAATTAAAATACAATTATGCAGGGTTATTGTATGATATATAGACTAATGTAATAAATTATGTTAGTGAAATAAGTTTTCTTTAATAATTAGCATAAATTCTTTCCAACTGTTGATACTGTTGCTATGAAATTGATTTTGCTATGACATGTAGATAATTGACAGTTATTTCTTGTTATAGACGTTCATAGTTCTACTTTCTCTTCTACGTATTATACAGGTTTTCTTAGAAATCAACTAGTCATAGGATACAAATATCTATGATTGTACAGCGATGTACGTCTGCATATTTATCTTTAATTTCTCCATGAGAATGAAACTTCTGATTAATTCATAATAGTCTGCCACAAGATTCAAATACGAGTTCTAAAAAAAAGGATAAGAATATTTTCACTATATATATTTCTTTAAAAAATAAAAATATTTGCGACTGAAGCATTAAAGCCATTAATAAGACTATAACGCTTATTAGAAAATCATATTCGTTCCTTTTGAGACGAATTTCTCTTTTAACAATGACTATAATTAAATAGATCGTATATCAAGCTAACTAATAGTTACATTTCTAATAGAATCTTAATCCCAACAAATGAAAATTATAACAACTTGGTTTTTCCAAAAGTTAATTCAGGGCCTATAGGCCAAATAGTCTGAAATGGGTCAAGATACTGCGAAGAAATTAACAAATTACCAAAATAAATCAATGCTATAGTTTCTTTCGCAAAAATATTTCACTTGGGCTATCAAACAGATTTTAATCGCGCGAATTATCAATTATCTAGTAGTTTATCGCTCTTCCTATTTTCTGTATTAACGACCATCATATATAACGTTAAAGCCATAAAAGATGAAAAACGTTCGAACACCAACTCCGTCATTGAACGAAATTCGAACTTGGCCACAGAGGCGAAAAACGGCGAGATTGACCCGGGGCCACTTTAATGAAAAACGATAAAGTTCTCAGGGAACATTTCTGGAAAGGAAGGAAGAAATTCGAAGTACATAGAAGAAGCGGAAGGTTTCGCAAAAAAGCAAAGTTGCTTGGCCATCGAACACCGTATCGCTTAAGGACATTTAATTGGCAATCGAATCGGTAATGCTAATGCGGGCTGAACAATTAAAAGAGAATTTATTGGCGGTAAACCAACCAGTACCAGGAACGGGAATGCTTATTATTATTTGTACTGTTGAATGAAACTTGCTACGGGCTGGCAATGCTTCGAATTAATAGCTATCACCCGGGGGGGGGGGGGGATATATGAAATTATAGCTGGTTATGTGTACTTTCCTTTACCATTGCACGCCACTGTCGAAATCGGCTAACCGCAAGCAGGCCGTGTTCGTACGTGTAAATTTATTTACAACCGTTCTTTGGCACGAATTAATCAAACGGCAGCTCGGCCGACCTCCATCAGCTCTTACGCGGCGCAGGCAACGCTTGTCAATTAGGAATTTAGAGGATTGGTCTCTCTGTGAAACGAGATAATTGATTCCTACGCGCGTTTCCTACAGTTGGAGAAATTCAATTCCTCTGATTATAATATCTGGTAATTTATCAGAGAAATTCGCAGTATCCCAATATATAGCCGTGTACCTATTTATTATTGATATGTGCAAATATTGTAATAAAGAAGCATAATATAAATTGTGTTGGAGAATTTTCATTGATTACGCGAAGCTTGTATAGTAAAATGATAGCGATTGGTCCAAAATTAAATGCCAGACGCTTTAAAAAAAATATTGATTTTAACTAAATTGGAACTTTTTATATTACATTGTATTAAATTATTTATAGTAAATTAAATGGGAAATAAAAATTCAAAAACAATAGATTACCTTCGTGCTCCGTATTTCTATAAATTCATTTGAACTTGTATTTTGTTCCGTAATAAAATTTAATTATTCTATATAAAATTGAAATTTCAACGTTAATAAAACACAAAGTATATTCATAATTGATTTAAACTTACATATATATTTTTTTTTCAAAATTGCTTTATCACCGAATATTAATTTAAAACATACTAATTTTCATAAAAATTGGATATATTATATTCCCGAACGGAAGAAACTATTATTTATTACGATACGTATCAGCATTAGACGAAGATTATCTTCTTAGAAATACATAATTAATTAATTTCACGTGCTACAATGTACTAGATCGTAATTTCCTGATAATTTTCCTAAAATTATACATTCTAGATCGCAGTTTCTTTCATGTGTTTACGAAAAATTTAAAGCTTTCGAAAAGTCTACGATTCTCATAATACAAGAAAATGTATAAAATATCTAGCGTAGAACTTGTCAGAATACGTACATATTTAGCGGATGAAACAAATTTCTACTTAGCTTTCTTTTCTTTATTTGTCCATTTGAAAATATGAATTTGTATAAATATCTGCATAATATGAATATGAATCTGTATAAACATTCTAATACAGTCTCTTAGATTTGGGATATCTTATCCAAAGTCGAACAACTTACCGATATGGCGATCGACAGGATCAGACACCGATGTTCGAGTTAAGAGCACGAACTGTAACTCAAGCTACTAATCGTTTCACGCGTGTTTACATTAACGTTATCGCTGGGTTCGAATAGTTTTACCCCTCGTAATGGTTACGACTCCCTAACCCTCGCCCTAACTCTATTCTTGCAAGTAAGGCAGCGCTTCTAGCTTCTCCGGAGTGTAACACCCTTCAGCCATCGCTTGTACAATATATCTATCTCGTCACCCCAAGCAGCTCTTTGCTCGGTAACACCTAAACGCGTGCCGCGGTCGTACAGGCGCGTATTCTTTAGCCCGTAGAAAGCAGAAACTAGCGGCAAACACAATCGTACACATACATTGAGTATCTCAATACTTATAGTACAATCGTCGAAGACGATTCTACATGTAGAAATTAGTCGAAAATATAGAGTAACAATTTTTCATACGACCCTTTATTTTCGATAAAATCGAGTTCGAAAATTTGTCACATATATCAATTAATTTTAGATTAGATTGAAGCGAATGATTGACAGGAGGTCGACCTACCTGCGAAGATAAGTCCACAGGCGTAGAATAATATTTCTTCGCACGATGTTTCGTTTCTGAGAAAATTAAATTCGAGAATTCTCATCAAGTACGCGTGTATCTGGCCAATTATTAACTAAACACGATGAAACTCTATTTTCTTGGAAACGAAGCCTTAAACGAACAAATTTTATTCCACGTCTCTCGCTTAGTTCTTCACGTAGAATCACTTTCATACCGACTGTAGTATGATTATACCGAGATACTCTGTCTTTGCCGTATGCAAAGATTCTCTTCCACATACGTATCTTCGATTTATTCGTTCGTGTAGAATCACCTCCACGCTGACGTATCGTGATTATTGGAACACTCTATATATACACAGGCGAATAGAAGCATATATATACTACACATACGACGCCTCGTCACAAGTATCGACCGACAACGGCTGAACACGCCAAGAGCTCGCGTAGAAACACGGAATCGAAGCCGCGGACCTAGAAAGCACGCGATCCACTGATCCGTCTTGCGAGAGGCGTTACTGTTATCTTCGCTGACCAATCTCGAGCGGACGACTAATAGGTTCAGCGCGTGAACACCTTGTCCTGGCAGGACCACGTGAAAAGGCGTTCGGTAGCGAGAGTCCGTCGGCTCGGCTCAGGTCCGAGAAATCGTCGTGGCGAATTGTTTAACCGCGATGGTAGGTAGAACGATAACCGGGGCAGAGGCCGATCAAGCCTCGGGTCAGGTGGCTTCGCGAGCCGCGAAGAATATTACTTTGAAGCGTTTATCGCCGGAATCTAGCATGCCGGATTTTCCTCTGATTCCCTTGCAGATTAGTTCGAATTGGACTTTAATTCTGATAGTCGTACGAGGATCTTTCTACCGTAGTACTGTTTCTTTCGTGGAATAAATATTCTCTGCATTTTTCTACTGCAAATATTTATGAGGCGTTGATCGATGTCGACTATGATCTATAGATATATATATATTTAAATGGAACCAATTGAGTGTAACTGAGAAAGATATATTTTATGTATTATAGTGGCAAATAAAGAGCTGCTGATTTATGTAAAACTGTAGATAAGTTGTTAGAATAACCATTTGTATTCGTTGTACCGTATAACGTAGCATTAGTCACGTTATTCATTTGCAATTAATCCGCTGTTAAGAATACAATAAAGACGTGGAAATATTTCGAGTTGCTTTCTCTGATTTATTATCTTTAGTTTCCTATCGTCGGATGGCTTTTGAAATTGCATAAAACGTAATAAAATCACGTCATCGCAATCTAGTCACGAATATTCGGAATATTACTGTAACTTTACGGGAGTCTAAATTTGAGAAAAGCGAAATGAAAGTTACCGGAGACGTTATTTTAGCGTTTGAGAATAATTCAGATCCCCAACGTCACCTAAATAATTTCTCAGCGCGGAAATTATTTTTAAGAAAACTGCAACAATTCTAATTCGAGAATTTATAGAACTGATAATTCCTATAAATCTGGAATAACGAAACTAATTCATTTAAAGTGGCAAAGAAAATGCATTGAATCACGTGGGATACTTTTAGAGAAAGGAAATGCCAGCAAAATCTTTTTTAAAAGATTATATTTCATACACTTCGACCAATAAATCTCAACCTAATAAATGTCTATCAGATTTCCTGCTTTTTCTATTATACGACGTTATGCCTGATATTCTCTTCGCAAATGAAGAAAGTCTGTTCATGCACCATGGGAACTCCAGACCACCAACAAGGAAATACATACAGATAAATTCTCGAACGAGTGTCAAACACGTTTCTTAATCGGTCTTTCGCTCCTTTGCGCGTATGATCGTCTGAAGCCGTAAAAGACCGAACTCATTACCGCGAGTCAAGCGTGTAAGTTGTATGACCTATGCGTTAATTCGCCGCAAAAGCAGCTGATTTCTGTATAATTTCGTTGCGAAAGTTTCGACAACACGAACCAGAGATCGCACGAAACGCGCCCTGCGTCTTGTTAATGCTTACCACTTGACGTCACCGGTATCATGATTCTATCTACTTATAGCAGACAGAAATATGTAACCGTTTAGCCTGGTATTCGCGCGATTTCGCCATTATAACTGCAATACGTTGTACATGATTCAGAGAAGCTGTTGAGGGAACATACTTTGTTGACTGTGAAGAAAGATTACGAGGTATTTAGAAAGGTGAAAGTAATATGTGCATTCTACCTAATATTTAATTTATTGTAGACACGTAGTTATTAATGTCATTTTCTCTGAAAGTATGTATCCTTAATAGAGAATTATTTATGTCGCTAATTCAGAATTTATTATTATGTCCAACATTTAGACAAAATTTAAATACTGTACTTAATGTGATAAATTGTATCACAACACGTGTGTAAGAATAGAACTCTTTTCGATATTCGAAGCAGTAAGAATCGGAAAAATTGTTAGAAAATATTTTCATACGTTTCAACTCTTGAAAATAGTGGAATAATACGACCCAAGATAAGTTTATCAATTTTCTGGCACCAATAATGTTTGTGAGACATAAGATCTCGTTATAAGCTAAATATAAAATTAGCCAAGACCTGAAGCGTCTAATAAAGTCTAACGTTATAAGATTTTGGTACACTGTTTCAAAAATATATAAATTTTACAAAAATAATGAAATGAATATTTAAACGATTTCATTAGGCTTTTCTTCGTTATAGGCTGTTTCAATTACAATTAAATCACCAACTCTCTATTTCTGGATCTTCTATCTAGAAATCTTCTATCTGAAACTGCACCAGTCTGAACGACACAATTATCTCCGAATTACGACAAGCACGATGTCGAAGTTCTCGAAATGAGAACAGAAATAGAACCAATGATGAGATTAAAGGAATAATGTTATTTCAAAATGCGACGAAGAGAAATGAACAAAAAATCGAAGAAAGGCATTTTCACAGCAAAATATTAAGATATCATTCGATATTTTAGATACCTCAAAAATATTGCATTTTCAATATAAAACATAAACAAACATCAAAGCAAATTGCTAAATTCTCTACTCTAATCCACTATTTATCCGAATTCCTTTGAATCCATTCATCATCCTATTTCGTTCATTCCCATCTGCAAATAAACGTAAGCTCTCAAAGAAAATTCTCATCAACCGATGGCAGCTACTTTCCAAAACACCTTGTACCTACTAACGCCACCATAAACGCCCATATTAAAGTCTCGAAAATATCTGTTGGAATACATCGGGACAACGTGGTATTGAAACGCGATCCAGTCAAAACGTGCGTGACAATTTTTTAGTTACAGCTATCCATCACAGTTATTTTACTCATTAGGTTTGCTCTGTTCACTGGTAGCGCTTTTAGCTTTTAACGAACAAGAGATTAAAATGCAACACTGACAAATGTAATAATTAGACCGCGGATTCCTATGCGTCTATGGGAAATTTGAAAATGTAAAAATCCACAGAAAGTTTATAATCCGCAAAAATATAGAAAACATCCAAAGCGTAATATTTTTTACTAAATATTTAGCAGGGAAAACGATCTCCTTCTTGAGTACAATTTTTTCAATTACACTCGTAAAAATACGAATATACGTAAATATCCGTGATCTGGTAATATGGTCGCGAATAAGATTCTGTAACTTACGATTCACATCGAGAACGACCAGCCTGGTTTGCGGCGGCACAAGGTTATTGTTGCTGGCCTCGCATATCAGACGAGCCTTGAGATGTTGCCTTCCAACTTTAGGATAGGACAAGCGGTTAACCGTCAGGCCAGAGTCGGCGTTGTAGTGATAGGACTCGTCTATCACGGTGTTGTCGAGGTACCACGTCAGCTTCGGGGGTGGCTTGCCACCTCGTACCTCGCAAATCAGGTTCACGTCACTCCCCTCGTTGTATGGTTCCTCTAACCTCGAGATGTCCCTCGTCGTCCCGTCCAGTATCACCGGCTTCGACGGAGGCACTGTGCGAAATACACATACGTACATACACATGTACACGTGTATATACAGACGCACATTCACACAGAGGCAGCATGATTGAATCAGCGGAAATGCGGATTGATTATTTGTCCGCCGCTTGAGAATGGCTGATCTATCGCGCTACCTGCGTGCCGGCGTGATTTACTCGTGAAAGATTGATTAGGGCCAATTGAGTTCCGCTGATGCGAGTGATTTACCATTCGGTGAATACTCTTTTGTCGACGATTACGCGCAAATCGTGGAAATGAACGGTTAAAAATCAGCAAATCCTGCTGGAATTCGTGCAAGCGTGAAACGGTAAATTGCGCAAGCCTTGGATGGTTCGTTTATCTCTCCTACTGGATATATAATTGTTCTTCTCGTTGCCAGATATACGAACGATTTCGTGCAATGAATAGCGTAAATGAAGGTGTTCCGTGCAACGTTAGAAATATTTTCTAAAATAAATTCGATGAGATATGATATCGTGTACTTGGTAAATGTCTTATTCAAGACAGTAGTTATGTCGTGTGTGTGGTTAGTACGATAGCTTATCCTTCCGGTTTCGGAGCCAACTGGCATTGAGAAATTATTATTGTATGATATATCGAATATGATTGTTAAATTATTATACTTTCAGGATTATTAATACGATTAAATATTTTTTCATTTATATCTTTTCTTTCTCTTACTAGTGAACGTTAAGTTATATAGGTTGGTACATGTTTCAATATTTCTGAAGGAAAATATATAGCGTTACAGTCCCAACGATTACAGTATTAATTGCAGTACGAAATATTCGCTGAGAATTTTTAAGAATTGGAACATCTACCGACGTTGCGCGTAATTTCTGATAAATGACAGGCGCACTACTCACTTATAACAGTCAGATTCATCTTTTGGTTTCTCGTCGGCGAATTCTTGAAGTCCACTCGACACCGATAGATCCCTTCGTCCTTCGTCTCCAACCGATCGATGCTGAGGTGAGCAGGATTCGATACTGTGATAAAAAAAGCTCTTGGTCCTAGCGCCGTCGGCGACGACCACAGGCGAGCATTGTTCAATTGTCGACGACCACGGACGTCGAAGCTGAAACCATCGGTTCTTTGTAGCAATGGCAAGCATCCACGAAACTTTACTGTTTCTTATTACATTATGATAACTCTGATAATTGACAAAAAGAGATATTAAATTTAATTTTTGAAATTGTACACGTCACGATTATTAAATGTGATCTTACGATATGTTTTTCATTTTCTTTGAAAATCTGCGAAAGAAAAATTGATCAAACGACCTATATCGTAACGAAAAAGATTTCTAGTACGAATTTCTTCGCGAAAATGTTTCTGCTGGATATGAGTCAGTACTAAAATCCCGTGGAATTGAGGCGAGAATTTTCATGCAACAAGCACTTGTAATCTCGAAGATCCGACAGTCGACAACGGTCTTCGAGTCGTCTCGCGCCGTAGACTTCACTTGGTGTAACGTGCGAACTTGAGAACATGCTTGCGCGAGCTTATCGCTCCTGAAATCCTCGACGATTCCGCCTTCGATCTAGCTACGAATCTCGAAATCATTGGTAACACGACTATGAAGTGAATAATCGTGTCTCTCGAGTCTAATTGAGCAGGATGGAAAGCTCCCATTCGAGAAACTTAGTAATGTTCGAAGTTTAATCATATGAATATTAAGTAAGTGTAAAGTCTTCTAAAGCGCAGATGACAAATGTATAGCTTTCCTCGTTATATATTATCGATCTGCTAAAACAGCGACGAAACTGAAAAATATAAATTTAATAGAAATTTTGAAACAAAATTTGTAGCCAAAGAATTTTCGTTTATAATTTACAATTTAGATTGTGTATTTTGACATAATTGTAATTTTTATACTAATGTCACCCACTATTCGAACGATTATTTCCTATTGCAAAGAATATCGTGAAAAATCGTAAGATATTATAAGATCTTTGAATAATCCTTTCGGAAGGACGATAGTCGTTTGTAGATTAAATCACAATATTTTCCGTTTCTCAAATATCGAAAAAAATATTTTTTAAACACCTGATCAAGATTCTATTATTTATAACGTAATCCCGATATCGAGGCTAGGGTTCAAGTCCAGTCACGATTCAAAATTCTTCGCTATACCGTGAAGGATCTTAGCGGGAGAAGTATAACGGAATTAGAATGCGGACAGGACAAGGAGGTAGGCGTATACGTCGAGTCTCGTCCGGGGAGCTACTCTCCGTGCATGATTGCATATTAAACAGTCAAGGACGGAGGAGCCGCGAGAAAGGAGATGATTCCGCGAGTGGAACGACAGACGGAAGTTTCAGGAAGATCGAAAGACAACGAGACGTTAAGCCTTACTCCTTTCACTCGTCGTCTCTGCCTGTTTCTCTTACCTGGTATCACGACTGTGAAGAGGGAGTGAGAAAGAGAGAGAGAGAGAGATAGGGAGGGTCGAGAATGAAAGAAGTGGGAATTGGTAGGAGGCCGAGGAACATGGAAACCGACGGTTCCTCACGAGCGACTAAAAGTTAAATTGCGTTCCACGACTGCACGGGAGTTCGGATTTCCGCTCGTGACTGAATATTCCCAAAGCTATCCCACTCTGCCGGCTGCTTCCGCGGCATTGACGTTGAAATACGATTTAATTCTTCCACTTCGCACTTCCAACAGACGAGGAAAGCGCTTCCGTGACGTGCCGCCGCCGTCCGGACGTCCGTATGGTTGCTTGCCTTGAGGCCGCTGCACCATCGGCCCTTAGGGCTTCTTCCACGCTGATGCAACACATCGCACACATACATATACGTATACATATGTATAATATGGGTCTCTACATATTCCCTATTCCTCGTCTCCTTTCAGAAAATTACCGGCTTTCCATCGGGGTTGAAACGATTCTTGGATATAACGCGTTCATTCCTTCGTTCGATTGGCTTTCGACGAGCGATAATCCCGCAAAGCGATTCCTAGCTATCAGTCTTCCGACTCTTGGCTGAATCTTCGGATCGATCGACGGTCTCTCACGTGCCTCGTCGATCACCTGACTGATTCGCGGAGATTTTCGAAAGAAGAATCGCCGATCGAACGTTCCTCAACGCGGCGTTGCATAGAAATCGAGACGATCCGCGGCGAAGACCCTCGTTTTTATTGGAAATCACAAGCGCTGGATTCGAGAATTGCAGCAAGATTCGACGCCTGCATTCGTGAATGCACAGCGAACTATCTTACTATCGTAAGAACTGCTCCCCCGTAGTTTGTATGCAGCATGTTGCACCTTTTTGATTTGCTGAGTTTCGGTTTTGTGATTATTTGCAACGATCGATGGCGTGTCTATGGCTCCTTCCTCTAAGTTTGTAAATTTGGTATAAGAGAGTATTGCTAAATGAGAAGCATTTAGTAAAAATGTTCAACTCCTTGAAAGTGTAACGAAATGAATATTAGTAAGTTTGCATTCATGAAGCCACAGAACGAATTCTTGTACAATATATAATTTGGTATAATAATTATTCTAGTAATTTTTATTATATACGTTCTAAAGAAATTACTTATTGAACGAATACCTACAAAACAGTGACTTCAGGCGTTGCAAGTTGCAACATACTTGACTATTTTTTCCCTGTCTTTTACCAGAACACGCTCTCATCTTTTGTCTCCCTACGGCTTCGATAGTAAACTATTAACCCTTTGGCGAAAGAACGACACCAGGACGATCATTCGTATAATGCAAGCGATTTAGAAGGTTTCTAAGGGGAGTAGCGAATGAAATTGGACAGATTCAATTCGATGGGACGATGTCCCTTAAGAGCAATTCAGGACGCTGTTCGGAGATCTCACAAATATTACGGAAAATTTCATAAAAAGCTGACGGTGGCCGAGTCTAAAGAAAATACGGAAGAGTGGAGGAGCAGTAGGAACTGGAGAATAAGAAGGAAGAAAACGTAGAAATAAGGTCAGCCAAGAAAACGAAGTAGATGAATCGATAATCGGGAGAATCGAATGAACGAAACGTCCTGACGGGGTGAAACATTCAAGTGACCGAATAAATCGGTGTAATAGGATTACAAACGAGATTAAGCGGCAACTACGCGACGGGGTTAACACGGGTGAGGTGATTTAAACGAGTGAGAGGGTAGATTTAAAAACGTTAACAACTCAGTCAAGTTAACTCGTAAAAGAGATTCCAAATATAATATCATAATTCGTCGGAGTTTTACGACGCGACATACAGAGAACTAGATTTACATATAAAACAAGCCAGCGCTTATCTCCCGACATGGGTTTGCTCGAGGGCGGAGTAGCGTTTCGTTTCGTTGGATTAGTCAAAAAATTACCCCTGTTTATCAGGTATAACAGTGCTTAGTCATAATCACAGGAAGTATTCGCTTTCTCTTTATAACATACGTTTTCATTATGCCGCATTAATTAAAGAAATCTGAAAGGTCATTATTTCTCGTATTATACGAACGAACGAATAAATTTGGTCTACATTGATAAACAGAGTATAAGCAAAGTGTAGAATATTATGCAGGCCGTATGAAAAGGACGTAAATGATTTACATCGTAAGGGAAATAATCATTTCTGTTATTATAGGGAGTAGAAAATAGAAATTAGAAAACGAACGTGAAGCAAAACATGATAAAACGAAATATCAATTAATATTTCATTTGCATCGAAGCTTTAAGCAAAATTTGGAATTTGAACGGTTATTGAGGAGATTAAATCAATTTTATTTTTTATAATTCTGTGCGGGAAAGAGACGTGATATTTGCATTGTTATTGAAACGCTTGAATTGTGTGCTTCTACGCGTTATCCCAAAGAATTCATATCAGCGTATATTATTTAACGGCAGATTATCGCTGACTAAGACTAATTGTAAAGAAGGTTATACAATATAATTAGGGGGATTATTAATCAAATTATTGCGCTACATTTGGAACTAAAAGCACCTCTGATGTGTGAAATGAAATAATTAGTCTATTCTGCTGTATTTGTATGCTAAATATTTAGATATTTCGCATAATTAATTAGCAAATAATTTACAACCGCTTATAAACGATTACGTCGTATAGTTAATAGATTCGTATGTTTGACAAATAATAATTTCAATTTTGCGGTTTCTTCGTAAATATACTATGTATAGGATTATAAAGAAATAACTTTACTTGAAGCTATAAAAATATATTTTAGATAGAAATTGTTAAAAGAAGAGATGTAAGCTAAGTCTATGGAAGATAACAAATAGATGAAGTTTAAAATTTTTCAAAACTTAGAAGTTTGACGGATTTCCTTTGGAATGTTAGGGATTTTTAACGTATCCTTGCAATAGACGTGACACTCGATAATATTCGTATGATATGATAACTTAAAGGTAGTTTTCACGTTTTACGCATCTAAAATCTGCACTTTTGCACGTAAAATATACGCACTATTTTTATACCTCGTAGAATTGGTATAAACCGATCGTGAATGTTAGCAATAAAACATCGTATGGCACCAGATTTTGTTAAGAATTTACGAGCTACTCATAAAATCGTATAATTCCGATACGGACACCCGGCTTACATGTTATTTCAAAAACACAACTTTCTATATATCACTGAATTTCTCTCTATAGCAACTGAAACAGAACAAATAAAACATAATAATAAAAAATGTAATTTTTAAAAACTGAACATTCGATGTACTTCATTTCATGACACATCTTTACAAAACCTAGTCTTTTGCCCTTTCTCTTTTCCTTTTGATATACTTTTTACATTCTTGAAAATAAAATCAAAACATTTTAGGGGTTTAAATACTCGTACGATTGTTGTTAAATCCATTGAGAAAGTCCCGGTACCAATTTCAAATCGATTTATAAATCGTAATTATTCCTCGAAATAATTTCTTTCCGAGCTAAAAAATCGAATTCTCAATTCATTTATAAAAATTCTGATGAAAAGCTTACTATCGCTTTTACATCGCACCGTTGAAGAGAGGGCGCGCGATAAGTCGAGGAAAACAAGAGAAAGCCGAAGAAACGATATTCGCCATTTCGTGTCTTTAACAGTCTGGCGCACGTATGATAAGCGAGCCGGCACGTCTCGTAATAAATATTTTACTGCCTCAGCCGGAAAAGGGTACGCGGGGAGGACAGGAAGAAAAGCTCGTCGAGAGGATACAAGGGGTGTCTGTCTGCCTCTAAATTTAAAGTTCCCTCTCTAGCGGCGAGGATTAAACTGACTTTACAACAGGCAACGACCTATGCCTCCAACCATCCGATTCAACCCCTACATCGCTTCTGCCAGGGATGGAAGAGAAGAAAACGGTGGAAAAGCTCGAGACGATGCATCGCCACCACCGCACATATCTTACACCTTATTACATTTCTTAAATATGACCCGACGGGCAGCAACGTCGACTACCCCCGCGACCACATACCCCAACCCTATGATAGAGAGTGTCGCGCTTCTTCGCGAAAGCGACGAGCTTCGAAGGTTTGCGGGCCAAGCACCATTCTATATGCAAAATTTCACGGGTCGCGGAAGCGAAATAGCGAGTCGGCAAGCAAATGAAGTTCACCGTGGAAAATAACGCGAGGAATTTCTGGACCGTCCCTTCTCCATCCCTACGACCACGCCCGCAGTGCTCCCCGTTTTATTTCTTCTAGGCAATTTATATTCCCGGATTATCGGGTTTCAAGAGAATTTTAGACGTCGCATAGCCTCGCGCGATATCCTTCTAACCGTTGGCTGGTTTTTAAAGGCTTCTGATGAATTCGAGGCTTTTAATAACGATTCGGGATTACAGTGGATTTTATCGGCGGATAGGAATACGGGAGAATTTAGTTTTCTATCGTGTTCTCTCGTTATTCAAGCTGTTCCGTCATGTCTTTTCTATCAGTGATCATCAGTGTTTTCTGACTGTTTATAAATTGAGATTATCGCAATATTACTTTAGCGTAAACATCTAATAGCGAACAAGTAACGTCCTTCCTTTTTCTGTCTTTTAAGGAGAAAGGAGGTTGGTTTTCGTGTTGGTAGAATTTATGCATCTTTGGTTATGCAAGTAAAAGATTTAACGACTCACCTGTAGATTGGTTCATTAGCATCTTCTTTGTACCAGAATACCATGCCGACTTCGTCGTTGTCGTTGGAACGAATATCACAAGGGAGGTGCACTTTGTTTCCTACAACCCCATTGATAGTAATCATTGGAACTGTAAGCAAAAAAGATGAAATATTTACAGTTAATTGTACTATAATAGGATAAAAATTGGATTAAAAGCGATGAAGACGATTAAATTTGAAATTTTATTATCCTCCGGTATCCTTCGACAGTAAATCGCTAACTGTAACCTTAATTAAATTAACATGAAATTAATTATAAGTTTAAGCGGTTACTAACAGATATTTTCTCGTAATATAATACTTGATATAATACTTAAAAAGAACGTAAAACTATATTTAAAGTTTAATTCAACAAAGGTTCCAAAGATTAAAAACACTTTAAATTATACTTTATAAAATACAATACACATTTCGTTTATAGAAGATTATATATATATATATATTGTATAATATAATTTAAACATTAAATAAAAATGTTGGACGTATGATGTTCTAGTCGTAGTATCTAAGATTTTTATTGAAACTTTGTACTTTTAAATTAAAATTTGAAGTTTGCTCTCGCCTCGCTATAGCGATATATGTAACCAATCCAAGAAATGTTGAAATAAAATATTGGCTGAATGATATTGAAACAGTAAAATATTTATTTCTATTCTATGCTTTGTCTAAACATCAATACCTATCAATATAATACGCATTATATATATATTATATATTCATATTAATATAAATTGGTGTTTGTAAAGTTTGAAAAGAACTGAACACAAACAGAGACATGTCTCGTAAAATTTTATAATTAATTATACTTAATTCAAATCTGCTCTTTAATTAATCATAAGCAGGGATACTTGCTAACCGATTTATTCGCAGCTGAACCTACATTGTAGCCATTTTTCAAGGCAACATCAATCACGCTCAGAAATGTGAGCGAACTTCTTTCGAAATCAATGAACACAGCAACGCCTCGAAATATCTAATCTCGCCATTAATCAAACTAAATCAATCTCCTTTTATCAATTTGCCATGTACCTCGACGATTTTCTTTTCTCTTGCGTAAATGTGAACGCGCGATTCGTATCGAATTAAATGACTGTCACGGACAATGTAGCATGACTAAACTTTTCCTACCTCACATTCACGGCCAAACAATGAAAAGAACTTACCGTTCTTATTAGAACGCGCAAATGTAATCCGACGTGCGTCATAATATTTTCATCCTCTGCCTCTCAAATTTCAAAATATTTAATGCTGCATTTTGAAGCAAAAAATTCTCCACCATATATGGTATTAACAACGGCCGAATCAGTTTCTTAAAAATGATATTAATTCTCGATTCTACTATTAAAACCAGCGGGCCATCTCAAGTATGCGCATTATCGCGCATCCACCAGGAGAATAATTAACCACATTCGTTTGGTAAGTGGATAGCGTAGTTTTACCAGGTAATAGAAAGCGCCCGTGAGAAGCAGAGCCAGGGTGGTGCACGCAAACTACGAGGACATCCTTCGGGATTAGGTCTCATTACATGAGAATTCTGCGGTGACGTACGCGCTGACGGTTAAGGTCGTGGCTTTCCGACCAAGCTTAAGGCGGCCAAGTCGTCTTGCCGGTTGACGATGCAAACTACGATCAACGGGGGTTTGATGTCCTCATCGCCTTGTCTACCCGATTAGATTTACATGTAGATGGAGTTATCGCGTTTTAACGAGCTACACGGTGACGTACATATCACGAATACCATTCCTTATTTTCCTTCTTGACTGACGCGTTTGCCATCCTTGTCAGTTGAAAATCAACGATTGCGTGGAACATTCTCGAGGACCAATGGTCGGACAATCTCATCGATCAATGACACTCTCCTAGCCGCTTGTTCCACAAAACAATCGTAATAGCTCGCTGTTACGTGGACTTCCATCTTGGGTCACACGACGCTGATACTTCTCTACAAGTTTGGAAACATAACCACGAAAGTCGGGAAATCGTGGGTGGAGGATAGATAGTGGATGAGTGTCCCGAGATGAACCGTTAGAAAGTTGGTCCGGCAGTTCCGACTGAATATCATTGGCCGACTAAGTTTCTATGTTGAATTCCCCGCATTGTGAGATTCGTAAATTCTGTTATCAAATTTAACTTTGCTGTTCGAAGGAAAATGACTAGTTGACGCACTTAGAGATCATGCCGAAGATCATTTCGTTTGGGTCTTCGTATAGTTCGCGAAATTCTGTGTACATAGACTAATTTTTCAGTGAAGCAGCTTTTTTCTCAAACTCTATATCTTGTTTCAATAGTATAGTACATAAATATCATTAAATGATACGAAATTTGATATACCTACTCCTAATTAATTAGTATGCAAATACCGTAATGAATACAGTGGTGTACTAATACTTTTTGTAGCCAGTGTAGATTACCAATTTCCGATATACTCGTCTCATGGCAATCTAACAAAATTCTTGTTAATTCTGTAATCCGTGATTCATAAATGTAGTTCTAATTTTACAAATATAATTGAATTATAAAAGTCCAAATCTTCCATCAACACCGGTCATCCAACCAACATTTGTAAACTAAAATTCAAACGAAGAAAAATTTCACGCAACATATTATATAACAAGCGTAGTCACAATCCGACGAATTTATGGCAAACTTTATTTTTCGGCAAATACAGACTACGAAAACGTCCACAGTGACAAGCACCAGGCTCGGTTATATTGGAAGAATTTCATTTACCACAAGAAAAATGCTGGCTAAATTTCACGGCTAGGCGTAACCATACATTTTCTTGGCGTCTTGATATGAAAGAAAGAAGCCTCTAACCAGTTATGTACAAGCTCGTGAAACGTCGAGAAATGGGGAGCAATAATGGCAGAGTCGTTTCTTCTTCTTCGTCTCCTATCGTTATACGACAAATATTATCGTAGGAATCGCGATCCGTTACAACTACTATTTTTCTATGGCGTTTAGCGAACTCCAGACGAACAACTTGTATCGTTATGCAAGTCCGCATCACGCGAGTAATGGTAAGATTTTAATAATTCTACGTGTTTCGATCGCCGTTGTTGTGTCCGGTCGATCAGGTATCGACTATCGGCCAACGTAACTTCTCCAACCTCTGGCTAGGGTCCACTGATTTTAATTACTTTTGCGAAAGTTTAGCAACTGAAAGTGTATTTACCGTAGAAATTCGCAATTTTGTTGGGTGGTTCGTTAGTTCACTGATTGTTCTCTATTCTTCTTTATATCTGAATGATTTCAGAAGGAAGAAAGCTCTATAGGTAATTTATTGTATAGGGTGAGGTACGTTACGCGTTTCCATCGAGTATTTTTGTGAATATCGGTTATATTGAAAAGTTTTAGTAGACGAAGTTGAAACTTTTCATATTAAGTCGAGTTTGTAGATAAATAGTAATAAATCCAAAATAAAGCAAGACTAACTTAAAGAACGACTCGACGTAGATTCATCCTATGGTGCAAAAATTCGATGTGCCATACATATTCGAATTCGCCGATCTACGATAATCAGAAGATAGAAACACCGAATCGTTGAAACAGTTCTGCCAAATTTCCACCTTAGTAACGTTTCATAGTCGAATCGATTGAACTGACAAGCGAATAGTACCTTTTAGCGTCGTTAATATTGACAAAAGCGTCAATTATCATGATCGAATAGGAGACTATTTTGAATTTTTTTCAATTGAAATTCTAGTGGTCGTCTAGTTTGCCGATTGGACAGATATGCGTGTAGCGTGCACCGTAATTCGTTTCTGTTGCCGAAGAATCCTCGAACCCCCACGTCGTTCCCGGTACGGATCGATGCCTCGACTCGTGCGGTTCATAAATAAGCTTTCTACGCGGAAAACGAATCCATCAACGGGTTTGCTTCTTAACTAGCCAATTCGAGGTAACATCAAACGCAACATAAGGCTGCCGTCTTCTTCCATCCCCTCGCAGCTGCTGCGCGTTGCCAGGCCCCCGTAAATAAGTAATCTTTTCGTTTCCACGAATGCGCGAGAGGGTTTTGAATCTCGAGGATGATCGCCTTCGAGCGAGCGTGTCCAAGATACCAGCCGCGTTTATTTTCTTTTTTATCGAACGCGTAAATTTAACTGGCCTTATTTTTGCCCGACGTTTTCATTCGTTTCCGTTGCTCGCCATCGGCAAAATGAAATATAACGTTATTATTGTGGCATGCCGCGAATCCTTTCGCGATCTCCTTCCTCCCTCCTTTGCTTCTTGGTTGCGCGTATCGCAAGAAGCACGTTCCTTTTCAGCGTGAAACCTTTTGATAATTTATCGACGCACGAAACAATCTTTCACATAACTCAAACGTAAATAAAGAGGCCGTATGTCAATGGCGCAAAGAATTCTTACTCCTGTTTTATGACTTTTTGGCTGTCGACGTGTATTCCGCGAGTCGTCGACGTTCTATCGTGAGAATGTGTTGTTGATTTCGTACAATTTAATCAGAGCTGGTTTTGTAGAAAATTAATTAACGTGTACTTGTTACAGCGGAAACTATCGAAGATAATTGAGAAATAGAGTTTAGGCATAAATCCGCTTCACTTACCAAATATTATAACGAGTATTGCACTCTGCATATTTCATACATCTTCGCGCCTTAAATTTCCCATAAATGTATGAGAATCACCACTGTAATTATAAACTTTGACGATCTTGAGGATAACCCTAAGGATGATAATGATCGATACCTTGGTAATTTAATAATCTACAGTTCGTCGATAACGGGGCCATATTTCTCGATTCCATTGTAAAGTTGGAACTAAGACAAATTGTCTCGTGTCGAGGTAATTAAGACTTGGCCTACCCTTGGGAATCGTTGAATGAAAATGTCAAAAGATTCTTAAGCCCTAGTCGTCTCCACCGTTGCGTGTAATCCAGATTTATGCGGTGATAGATCTTGTTTCTGCGTTAATTATTTCCTTCAGTCGTTATTCAGCATATAGGACCGTTTTACGATAGTGGCGGAACGGAGCAAAGCTATTGAGATAAACTAGCCGAGCGCCGTTCGAGTATCGTTCGTTATCTTTGCCGCGGCATAAATACGACTGTAAAGGAATAGCGTTAACAGGAAAGGGTGAAAATGTCGAGGTTCGTGGTCGTAAAGTAATAACAAGAGTAATTTGCTCTTGGTTCCACGTACATTTCCCCTCTCTGTAGGGGATTATCGTTATCGAATTAGTAGTAGAATGTACTTGAAATTTTGTAACACGACATTGACGAACTTGACGATTCTGACGATCAAATGGTCTGCGACTGTTTCTTAATTTTTTTGTTACAGATAATATTTGACTAACTTTCTCTTCGTGAACATAATATGTATTAAAAATTATTTCTACATTGAAATAAAACGTCCAAATGTTACAACGCCTTTTTTAAGTAAATCTAATTATCTGGAAGAAGAATTTTGTTCCTATTCGATTACATAAATAGCTCTATCTTTTTTAGAAAATAGAGATATAACATGTAGAGGGTGGAGAAAATAAAACTGAACGTACTCGTCCGAAAGAGGACTGTTATTAATTATTCAGAATGTTATGTCACAGTGCAATTTACTATCGGCTAAATCGTTTAACTAGTTTCAACCGACAGATGACACTAGATTGGCTGATTGTTTATTAAATGCTGTCAAATTATTGATGCTAATAAGCCATGGTTTGCCGAGCACGCGTTCGAACGATGCCAAATAAGCGACGGTGGATGTCGAAAATATCTGGCAATGACGCATATGGGTAACTATATGACGCCCACCAATCAAAATTATTGTAATATTCGAACGCGGCCGTGACTCGAAAACGTCGCCTCTGTCCATAAGTACCTAATGAATCGAGAATTTATGTTAAAGCATTTTAATGGTGTTGGTAACAGTTTCTCGTTTCACAATAAGTTGAATGACATACATGCAACGTTGCATGAATTAATTAGATACGATGCTTCGGTTTTATTAATTTCGATAAATTTATACATGCATCGTGTATGTTCATGTATGTCAATTAAATATGTACATTCGATGCTATTCTGTCTTTATAATTTCGTTGAAACTCTCACTACTTGTTAGTGCATTCTTCTAAAATTCCAGGATGCAGGGACCAGTCGAATAACATGTAAGAGCATATATAGTGTCTCATGTTGATGTGCCTATTCAGAAATCTGAAATATATTTAATATTTCGGTAACTATATACTTAAAACTTGTACTTTATTATGATAAAACACTACTCGACTTACTTTAATAATAAAATCGGGAAAGGATGCACTTGAAGAAAAAGATGCTCAAAAGATGAAAAGTTACATAGATGTACCTTTTCATCTATAAGCGAGTGAAGATACAAAGAGTGTCATCTCTCTTTGAATAATCGTATTTGTCATCCGACTTCCAAGCAATCGAAATTCCTTTCAAACGAATAAACACGGGTGAAACAAATTACGCGAGGAAAAAGAAAAACAGGAGAAAATGTGGCGTTCTTGGCCAGTTTCTTAATGTCCTCCTTTGTAGCGGAGAAATGAAGGGAGACTATTAAAATAGTGCTGGTCTGTCGAAGAAAAATTCTCCTGGCAGCGGAGACGACTTCTCTGTTAAGTCCAGATGTATTGTAGACCGCAATGTAGTAGGTAGATTAATGGTTTTTACCGGTGCTGCACCGGAGCTTTTTATAGCAAAAGGTGGCCCTGCTCGGGATAGAGTGCCGCGACCGGCACATTCGGGTTCCGCTCAGCCAGTAAAACTTGTAATTACTGTAAATCGCGATGTAATTGCCGTAGTAATTACCGCGGAGCAAAGTAGGCGCCGGCTCGCGTAAATAAAGCTGTGCTTGCGAGCTTACCCGCAACCCCCGTAAATTTCAATCGTGAATGTTTCATTTGTTATGGAACCACTTTTAATCGCCCGCTCTGTTCTCTCAGTTCTATTAACTCCTCTGTACGGTGGATATCGTTTTTCCCAGTTACCAATCTTATTTTTTCTCTTTAATTCTGCTAATAACAAAGATCGTTCTCAGTCCTTTTGGGATACCGTGTTGCGGTAAGCGTTATGACTTCTTTTTTTTTTTTTTTTTTTTTTTTTTTTTTTAGAGGTTTCGTACGATCCGTTTATTTATATGCCGGGTTATTCGTTCGTGTATATTAATGTTTCTATAAGTGTCTTATTTATTAAGAAATGTATTCGGTTTATTAAGGACTTGTTATATTTTTGTAAAAATTGCTGTTACAAAATGTATTGAAAACGCAGCTTTGCTTTTTTTTCTTAATTCTATAGAATATTTAGATTTTCCGAATATTTGTATTAGAAATGAATTATTCAACTTACGTTAAGGGATTCACATATAGTTACTTTCCATGAATTTCTGGCTGGAATATCTCGTGAACTTCAGGGACACCCTATGCGGACGAAGTTGTCGCGATTTTATGGATTCCCTT
Source organism: Bombus campestris (assembly GCA_905333015.3). Classification (NCBI taxonomy): domain Eukaryota; kingdom Metazoa; phylum Arthropoda; class Insecta; order Hymenoptera; family Apidae; genus Bombus; species Bombus campestris. The sequence goes on from HG995132.1 coordinate 11,202,212, forward strand.
TGACGATCCCTACCCAGAAATGAGATTATGTATATCTCCGATTTACTGTACTAACTACGCAAAGCCGATTTATCAGCGAGCTGTGACTACCAGGTCGCGTGTTTTTCTCTTTTACAATCGATTCGAGAAGTACCGTCTACCTAATTATCGATGCTGCTTTAAAGTTAGGAAATACTTTCAAACGTGCGGCCACCATCAGGTTGCATTGCAAATTCTTTTAGGATCGCGACTAGAGATACGTTCATCGGTATCCTCTTTCCTTTCAGTTCCAGAGGAGAAGTAGAAATTATTCCTTTTTTACAGGGAAATCTTGAGAAACCCATCTGGTATCTCGTTGAAGTAAATTACGTTTCCAAAAGACGAGTTCGCCGTACACTCTGATTAATTTCGAGCGAGATCGTTAAATGACTTTATATGTTGATAATATTTTATACTTATCACAGGTAATGTTATGTCAAAGAAATTTTTCTGAAACTTTGAATAGATCGAGAAAGTAAATCAAATATCAGAAATTTTAAGAGATACACTATATACGTGTCGAGGCTTTTAAAGCATCGGATAATTTAATTAGTTTCACTGCTGTAGTTATAAATATTTAGCCCTTGCTAACATTAAACGTTTGTAAATTATTTTACGTAAAATTAATAAATTTGAACGTTTGTAATACCAGTGTTTAATACAAAATTGTTCAAGTATTTAATGACCAATTATATGTGCTTTAATAAATAATATGTTACAACATGATATAGGATTTAATTGCTTTCCACCCGTTTATATCCACTAATTAGTGTAAGTGTTACTCCAATATATATGATTGAATTAATAATAACTTTATTTCCAATTAACTTTCTATCAGGCTAATAACCCCGCGTTATATTATTTTCATCAACCAAATAATCAAAAGATAATTAATTGAAATATATTAATTGAAAAGAGCAAGATTAATGCTTCAACCTCCTTTCCAAATATTGTACCAACTACTCCTACATATGTGTACTAGAAAAATATTAAACACAGGGGAGTTCCCCTAATGCCGGACGGCACATAATTCCGGGCATTAGCTATATTGGTAACATTTGAAACGCAACCGAGCCGTTATTCCATGTAGCACATAGAGGAGATTGAACAAATAACGAGTACTTTTCGAAACGTTCCAGTAACACGTGCACATCTAACGAGATTCATTGATTATGGCGTTTAACAGGAATCTGGTGCATCGTACAAATTATAGCCTATTAGATTTATCAAATTTCGTGGCCAAAAACGCGTGAGTTGTTTGGTTACATCTTTTGGAAGGTGCTTTTTAAATTATCTTTGTATGTTGTGCATACATTGCACTAGTTTTTGCAAACAACATTTTTTCGATGGATTTACGTCTCATAATTCCGAATAAAACATTTTTCATCATCAGCGGACAGAACAAATCTCAATTTTCTGTGTCTCTATTCGTATTATTATTTATTATTTTGGTCTATATCGGTTGAAAGGTGCATCTAAACAACACGAATAACAAGAAAAAAGGATTCAAGGAATATTTCACTGCAGGAAATCGATAAGATTGTGAAACTATCATCGATATTTTTTATATGAATATTCTTTCATATAATCCATACAGTTCACGCGCGTACATAAACTTCGAAACAACGCAAGCCCCTACTCCAGGGACCAATAAAGGGACGCGAAGAAAGAGGAAAACTAAAAAAGGAGAAAGAAAAACGTGAAATAGCGGGATAAAAACATCCGTCTATTATCCCCCGTTGGCCGCTTTATTCACGAGAAGCGTATTCGGAAACGATTTCCCCTATTCACGCAGGGTTATCAATAAAGAAAGGCCGAATTTCCCGTAGAAACGGCAAAAGGCGGCCAGGCTGAATACTCAAAGCTGCTCTTTACGACGTTCTACAGTCGCATCACGATCCTCGACTCAGTTTCCTCTGCCGAGTAACAGCTTTCGTACAGTAACGGAACAGTTTCTGTAGCGAAGCTTTACAGTTCTCCAGTTCCGCCGGAGACATTAATCTCCCTTATGAGTTACGACGTGTGCGCGCCACCGGTACACACACATACACCCACCCACCCACATCTTTCTCGAGATCCAAGCATTTTCGGCACGCACGCGCTCGATATTTATACAAGTATATATTTATACGCGTGACGCAAGGATTTCGTAATCGCTATGGTGGTTAGTATCGAAGAAGCACGAGCCATAAAACGGCACGTGCTACGCGAAACAGGGAATACGACGAGAAAAAGAAGGAAGGAACGAGAGAAAAGGAAAAAAAGTAAAGAAATTAATCGTAGGTGCAGGGGTGAAGTGAAATAAAAACGAGCCCCCGTGTGTCAACGCTGCTCCTTTTCCCTCCATCGACACGTAAGTCGAGTCGTTTTACAGGGCGTCGTAATTCACGCTTTACGAGCGGCCTGCGCTCGATGCTCGCTTGGCCTCTCACACCCGTCCGTCCTGTTCTCCTGCCCAGGACGTTTTATCGAATTTAATTAAGTCGCCGCGCGTCTCCGGATTCCTCTGATTCCTGAGCGTTAGCACGAAAGTTGCCGCGGTGAAGTTCGCTAAATTACGCGAGCGCAACTTACGTTCTCCGTCGAAAACTTTCAAGGGAAGCTCGCGAACGTGCGAACCAGGGCTACCGTGAAACGCGAAGCTGCGTGTCGTGTGATGCAAGCACATAACGCGATCATGCGGAGATTCTTCTGGCAGAGGAACGCTGGATACTTGGTTTCTCCAGAGGAATCTCCTTTCTAGTTCCAGCAATCAATAGACCAGTGATGGCGCGAGTGATATGGTAATTGAAAGCGATTCTATGAGATTCCATGAGAATTGTATGCAGTTTGATAGCGACAGCGAAGTGAATTTCTGACAAATTGAATTGTGGAATAGAGTTTCGTTCTTGTAGACGCTGCTAGCGAGTATAGTTGTCGAGGTTTGTCATTTTACTTACTATTGTTAGGCAAATGGTTTGCTCGCGTTCTTCATCGATAGAAAATTTCCACCAATCACCTGGAAATCCTCGCTCGTTTCTTTCAGATATACCAAGCATATCGAAATTGTACGACATTTTAAGTGGACAAGTATTTTTCATTAAATCAAGCGCCGATATTCTTTTGATATATCTCGTATACGTTTAAAGTAACGAATCTTAAAGATTTGAGACTCTAAGAACTATTAAATGTAGAAAAAAATAAGAAAACCTCTTTGTTTCGTTGATAGAAAACACGGAATAAATAAACAAACGTTAAATAAGACGTACACGTTGTCCGGTCAAAGAAGTTTCATGTTCATCGATCAAAGCCAAATTGGATACAAACTTTTCTCCATAAATCGTAATATTTTCACTTGAATACCCTGCTGTGTCGCTCACACTTGTTTGCAAGATGTACCGATTTTCTTTTATGGACCGATAAAAAGTTCGATGATGAAACCCATCGAACCTCGTCCTTTCCTTTACAGCCTTCCGTTTCTCTGCTTTTTACGACTGACAGCTTTCGCAGAGTAGAGTAGCGGGTAGCGGTTAGCCTTTACACCACTTTGATACCGCTAAGAACACCTAAGAAAGAGAACTATTTTTTATCGTACCTCGATGATTTGCACACATACAAGAAGAATCTATGGAAGGCATAGAAACATGGAATAACACAATGAAGGATCTAATAATGCAAACGTCAAAATGCACGAAGAATAATAAAATAATAAAATAAACAAAAATATAACGAGAAAATTCATTCATTCGCGTTATTTATCTCGATCTAAAGACTTTTATTATAATGTAGAACATACAATATAGATTCGATATAGATTAAATACGATATAGAATAATAATTCTAAAGTTTGTAACAAATTCTAAGTTGCGAATACTTTACTCGAAAAGAAATAGAATATTCGAGCAGTTTTGGACAATTTTTTTAGGCGAAGGTAATTTACAGCGTCGCGGCTTTAGAATCTTTTTCTCGTTCGTGATAGAATTTAAATTTAGCGTTGAAAGGACGACGACAAATTGGGGACACAAGGATGCTCTGGGTTCCGCACAGTTTGCAACACTAACGGCCGAAGTTGGTAGAAGCGTAACTGTCGCCGCTTTTACGATCAAGTGATTTCAAACATCGATACTATTCGATGCGCTGTTTTGGAACGGAAGCGTTGTATTGTTCACGATATAAAAGAGAATAGAAAGACTGGAAATTGTTTGAGGGCTGAAACCTGCACCTAAATCGGGAAAAAACTAGAACGTATTATTTCATAGAAAAGATAAATGATACTCCCGATACGAATCATTTTTATAGAAATGCCAATGCTTAATCGTTTTATTTTTCCTGTAAGAATTACATCTTAATTAAATCTTATTTACGAGCGCCAATATTCTATTCTTATCGATTCATCTTAGTTTCATTTCAAAGTACTTCTCTTTTACCATAACGTGAATAATAAATTACGAATAAATTATTCTTATCATAATCGTACATGATCCACCGAAGCTTGTCGTATAGTTACGATTATCGATTATGTGGTTCATACTGATATGCTACTCCATAATTATTATCGAGGCTCGTTGACTCGTGGCTGAAGATTATGTCGGATAATTGTTTGCGAATAAGACCATCTTCCACGCGATAAATAATTACTTCGAGCTTGATACATGGTTTCGTCGCTGTGCGTGCCGTGATTTATCGATCAACGACGATCTCCGATCCGCAGCATCTTTCTTTCTTGCTCGCGAGAAAAAGAAGTCTCGTGACAGGTATTCGTAATTACATAGCCTCAAACGTAGCGCAATTATCAACAGGTCTGGAGTTTCGGAGTTATCGAGAGCCACGAGGAAAGTCGAAATCAGTTCGTTGGTAGCGGAAGAGTTGTGGCTAATAATTATGGGTCCACGGAAACAAAGATGATCGTGATTAGGTCGAGACCTGAGATGGAGACGAGCGATACCACCTAATTGCGTTCCGTACAAGCGACGAAAGATTCCCTAGTATAGCACAGGAAAATGATCAAAAACGAATTTCACCCAATTCCCGTTTCTTTCTAATTCCAAATACTTCAAGATTCTGCTAACAACACACGCATTGAGTGTAAATGTTCTTTACAACTTTATGCTCTACATTATCCGTATAGGCCTATACATAGAATTTCAGAGAAATAGCACGTACACGTAAATAACATCAAGGTTTTAAACATATGTATACTATTTATTTTGTAACAGCATTGTAATAAAGATGGTATTACTAATGTAGTATCGGGAAAAAGGACGTACTTTGACAATAGGCCATACCAGTGGCCTTTTACGACACTGGGGTAATTGAAGGGGATCTACCTGGGAATGGGTCAGGCACATCTGGAGGACAGACGAAAGACGTTAGGCAGTCGAGTAGAGTCAGTTGAGTTAGTCAGTTGCAGAGAGTCAGTTGAGTAAAGTCCGTTCAATGTAGTGAGTCGAGTTGTAACAGTTGAGTGGAGCAGTTTGAGTTTAAGCAGTTGAGAAGTGGGAAGCCTAGTTTAAGACGTACGACGATTGCAGTCAGCTTTGTGTTGAGTATTACTTGTACGAATAAACTTGAACTTAACTCTGAATAAACCATTCTTTCTTGTCCTTGCTCTAGATAATAAAACAATACATTTGTAAGTTACTACACTAAGTACCTTTAAGACATACAGAGTTGATCGGCACAGGTCCGACAATTAATTCTATCGACGAGGAATACAATTTTTTTCTTATATGCTATGAGCTGTTCGATATGACTTTTCTTCGTTAGAATGTCAAATCACGCAGTGCCACCGCTACAGGATAGCAATAACTCAAAAGTATTATTATACGGCTGCGTCGAGTCTGACTACTATTCGTAGCGTTCGATTTTTTCACGCAGTATATGTGGTATGTGTATGTATGTATGCACCCGTAGCTGATTCATCTCGGTGCGTGGTCGGTTACCAAACACTTTCCCGCCGATTAGGTTTCTTTCGCCTGTATGAAAATTGCGCTTTGATCGTGAAAGTAGACGCGAGAGGCGACTCGCGCGGAAATTGCAGGGGAGATTCTCCTCGGGGGAAAAAAGTGATTTAATGAAGGCTTCACAAGCATAATACGCGGCGCTGCGGCGCGACGCGGCGTTCCACCTCATGATGGAAAAGTCGAACGTTGAACCAGGGAAACGGATAACGTGGCTCCCTTACTCGTTTATTTAACTTCGCCGCTTACTTAACTCTGATTCTTTTCGTTAACACTTTCACATTCTCTTGGTAAAAGTATCTCTGCAAGAAACATTGTTTCGTCTCTGGTACAGTTATACGCGTCTATTCGATGATGCAATTTAATTTTGGGACGATATTGTTTTACAACCATCAGGTTTCTTTCATTCCAACGTTTTTCTTGACGTTTCTGTATTGGGAAGAACAGCTGCTGGAATCGAACGATCATTCGTCTAATTTAAGGGTATACTGATATTCCATAGATCAATTAAATATTAATGGTAGACGTATTGTTAACGACTGAAAGAGAATTAATATGAACTTATCTTCCCTCTTTGAAGTAGGTAAATTAAGTATTGTTTGGAAGTGTGTGCTGTATAAAATTTTCAAGAAGGAAAATAATCTTTATCGTTAGAATATTATCTGTCGTAAGTGATATCAATGCGACGTACCTAGTGTTCTAAGTCGTTAAAATCGTTCGACTCTCTATACTAGTCAAATAATTATACGAGCATTGAAAACGTGGTAATCGAGTGGCGCTATATAACGCGAAATTACCTTTAAAACCTGCTGGATTATCGATCGAAATCTTGATGGGATATCATGGCTGTTCGATTCACTAGGAAACTGTTAGGACATTCACGGCGTTGAATGAAATTAAGTTTATGAAGAAGCCTGTAATACCGATGAAGTTGCTTTTGTATTTTGAGATTTTACGATTTAAATTTTTATCGAGATTTTTGTCGTTGACTTCCATTTACGAAACATATTCGACGAAGTAATCTCTGGTCGGTATATGATTTTTTCTTTATCAAAATATTTAAAACTAGTTTGCAAACATTTTTTTCGTCGTATCGTATCTTACATTTATTAACAAGCATTTCTCGGATTAATGAAAGCACGATACAAACGTGATATAGATTTAAAGCCTGCGATAACAATAACGAAGTTATATTGTAACTCAAATCGTTGTTTTTATCATCGAACGCGCTATTGATCAAATAACAAAACGAATGTTTTCTCAAATTTCCAGCATAATCGCACAGAACTAAAAATATCAATGGGAAGATGGAAAATTTATATTATTAGGTATCTAAAATGTAATTTAGTCGTGAATTGTGATAGACGAATATGTTCATCCAACAATCATAATAAAATTAATTGTTTATTGCAGAAACAATTATTGTTTAGGGCAAAGTGATGAAACGCATCTGAATGAAATCAAACAGGGTGAATAATGTAGTGGAATGTAAATTGGAGAAAAATTGACAACAACAGCCTATCAATTTCACGATGCACGAGTGACTTGACTAAATTTGCTTATATCATCGCGTATGAATAATAACAATGGAAAAAATAATTATCGAAAATTTTTGTCGCGATGGAATATTATTTTTGTTTATTTCGTGTCGTTTTATTTGCTCGAATACGTCTATTTCACGGGTTTCATGCTTTTGATGATGTTAAAGCGTTCAAACAAAATGGTAAAGTATTGAAAATAACTTTTAATAAATGTGAAAAATATCTCAATATATTGCAATATAATTTTCATTACTAAGAATTGTATAGTGGCATTTAAAAAGTATAATATATTGAACATTATGTTGAAGACACTACAATTTTTAAATTCAATAAATACATATTTTTAAATCCACAATTTCAACATTAACTTATCATATAAACTCCCTTAAACACCGCAAAAGATTAATTAAGTGGTATGTTTTTGTAGTACATTATGCTTGGACCAATAGCAACTAAATCGATCGATTATTCTGCTTAAAGTTCAAAGTTCAAAAATAACTCGACTTTGTCCTCCCATAATTTTTTCACTTTACATTAAAACAAGTCACTAATTGCAAGCTGCAAACATTATCATTTCATTATTTCATTATCGTATTTTCTCAAGCAACAATCTCCCTTTCTATCAACTTTTTCTTTATAAATTAGATACGATACTCTCGATGAAAACGACACAGCAAACCTAATATCGCATCGAATATATAACGAGAGCCTAATATTTTACTTTGGTAATACAGGGACAACTAACTTTCACCCTCGTCCCCTTTACAAACTCATGCAAAACGTGGTCCGTCACAGTTAGCCACCCTTTTATCAAAGATTCAGTAACCTGTTAAACAAGCATCCAACACGGTCCGCTTTCAGGCTTGCCGCAGTTTCGATTTTTGTTTCTATTTCTCGTAGACACCGACCGGGTATGTGCCCAGAACCGTGAAAGCCGTGTGCAGAATAGCATTTGGTGTCTAACTCTGGCAGGTTTTAACGGCTTGGTCCCGTATGCCAGACGCGTGCCAACTTCATCCCCCACCCTCGCATCTTTTCGTCTGTCTGCGCGTTTATCTTTCACCCTGAAAAAGAAGAAGCAGAGGGAGCAGCCAGCTACTATTTTCCCTCTGCAAGCATCCTCCATCTTGCCTTCAACCCCTTCGAATAATTCCACGTCGGGTGTCTTGGCTAAGTAGCTGGTAGCCGAAGGATCTGACCGATTTCGAACGTGTTTCCCTATTTTATGGTCGTTAATTATTAAAATTGTATTTCACAAAATTAAAAACACGCAAAATCCTAGAATGCTCGATATAGATAACATAAAAAATGATATTTCGTTAACGTTATAATTATACCGCAAAACTTCATTGCGTATGATATAGTTAAAAAAGGTTCGATATTTATAGTTAGAGAATTCTAAAGTATAAAATACAGATTCCAGCAAAATAGTGCAACTTTATATACTTCTTTAGCTATGAATTTACGAATTGAGATGTTTGTACGGCAAATCTTCGTTGTTTGTTAGCGATGACAGTGTAAGGAGATTGAAAGGAGAAGTTTGATACAGTTCCTAGTTGCATCGTTTCTCATACTTAGCTTCCTTCTTATAACACGCTGTCATATCGACGATCATAATGTTTTACAAATTCTTTCAAGCTGTTCCAAAGCTAGAATTACTTTTTCTTCTGAAACTGATAGCAATAAGTAAGATTATTATTAATTTTATTACAAATTTTAATATTACGATTCTGTTATTCGTTTCTTTATTTAGTTACGAGATTCGAGCAGAATTTACTAACTTTATAAAACTCGGAAATCTCTCCTTCTCCCAGAAATTCCAATTTTCAAGTTCACTTCTAAAACGATTTGTTAAGAAGAAACGCGTTGCGATCCAATCTTTCGGAGAATTTCATAAAAAATTTCAATTTCTCTTTTTTATCGCTGTTATACTATTTGTAAAGAAATTTCAATTCAACACGCATAGTAATTTATAGCAGAAAATATAATCCAGTTTCAAACCTGCCTAGTCAAATATTTTCTCTTTTTATGAGAGGAAATATTCGAACAACGTACGCGAGGACAAACAGTGTGCTTCGAAATTGTAATTTCGATGCGTTTGAAGGATAGCAGTCTATCTCAGGATCAAATTTGCGTAGGATAAATAGCGCTTATATCAAATACATAACGGCGATAGAAAGGACCGCTGCATCCGTTCGAAGCCACGATGACTCTCGAACGATTTTCAACAGGAAAATCTCTCTTCCACCTCCGTCCGTGCCTCCAAGGAAGTAGAGACTCCGGTTCCTGTAGGATTTCCGGGGACAAGCGTCCTTTTACTCCGAGGAAAATCAAGAATATATGCCGCAGGTCAGACTAGGGTGCTTACAATGAGAAATTGCATATTTCGTTGTCCTCGAATAGTCAAACAGAAACCGTTCGAATAAAAATCGATTTCTATTCTTCTCGTTTTGACGCTCATAACCTTTGACTTTCCAAGTAGCGACGTTTCGGTACGATACACCGCGTTATATTTTCTATTCCTCTTTACTCGCGTATGTAAATAAAACAATTTAAGAAAAGTTTGAATAGTCGATCTTTCTCTTACGTAGGATGCTAAAAGACAAAACTGAACAATATACTCTCTTTACGAAACCATTCGAAGAAATGGGTTCTCGTTATCGCAATAAACAAAACCAATTTTTCTCGCATGTTGAGTAAAAATTCGCTTACGAAAATATGTGTATCTTGGAAAATAGCAGCAGCATGCAACGTTTTACGATTTGTTTCTCACATTTTCTTTCGATCGGAACGAACATTACAAATTCTAAAGACATTATCGTGCAACAGCTTTCAATTAATCGAATTTCTTTTCGTACTGCTCGCTGACGTTATGGAAAATCGACACAATTCCTTTCTGATCTCCTTTAACATCAATTCTAATCCACGTTTCCAGCATATGTGTAACACGGAATTCATATTACGCGGAACGTGTTTCTTGCTTTATAGGGAGTTCCACTTTAATCGCATTAATATTTCATCAATTCTGTCCCTTTTAAAATATTCTCGGTATCAATTGAAAAGCATACAGCAGAGATATTAACGCATCGGAAATATCGGTAAAAAAAAAAAAAAAAAAAAGGGAATTATTGCGCATGGCAGGGTCTCGTCAATAATATGTGCCAATAATGACATATAATATTTCTCGCTGATGCATTATTACAATATACAGATAGACATCGGCCGTGCAATTAAATTTCATTCACCGATCGTCCGACCAGTTTTTGTCGTTTCGTTGAAACGTCACGCAATCGTATGTCCATTACACGGAATAAAGTTCCACGAACGGAATCATGGGTACGTGCATGAAAATATGGTCGATGTACAAATTTTAAAATTGCGTAGCAATAAATTTTTCTGGTCGCATGTTCCGACCAAATTCTCCAACGGATATTCTGTGACGCACGAAACTGCTGCAACGTTTTATCCAGTCTAAAATTGCCTTTCATTGTGAAAATAGGATGGCTGGAATGTCTTCTCAAGGTGAGAATATAACTCTGATCAACATGGTTCACACACACGATGTTAAAATATTTGAAGACCAGGTTTATGATGCGCGCGATTAAAGTACCATTAACTTTGTAATCAGGGATTCAGGCTAGTCGCTTATTACTGTATATTTCGTAAATGTATGTGTTTTGTCAGTACTGTAAATTTACTATGTAAGAACTTTTTATACCAGCTAACGTAAAACCATATAACCCTGCACGAGATTTTCTTTCTTTCAGATTAATAAAAAGAAAAAGAACGTATATTTCTTACTTTATTTCTATCACTCGGTAACTTTACGGACAATTTTCGAATAAGTTTTCTCGCTTAATCGTCATGAGAGTCTGACCAGAGTATAATGTCAGAGTTCTCGCAGCGATCGTCAAAGGTATTTTATTTGAAGATCATACTTGAAAATCGAGAATTATGTGACGTTTTTCAAAGTAGACTTCGGTTCATCAAGGATTTCCATCCTCCTGTGCTTCAAAGATCGTGTTACCTAATTAACGACCCTTTTATCTCTCGGCGTAACCTTCTTCGCCCTCGTTGATTACTCTTTGATCGGGCGCGTGAAAAGCGACTTTGTGAGAAAATTTTCAAACAGACGAACTTTCGCCGGTGGTCTGATTTCAAGTATTATGTATAATATGAGTCTAGAAGAAAAATTGCGAAACAAAATATCCATTTAGTAGAAGCTGGCGCTTGTAAATGATCAAGCAAGTAATTTTCTTATAGGAAAATGCAATTTGTTCGAAAGTGACGCAAAGAACGTACACGAGAATTAAAGTTACGTGGAAGGAACTTGCAATTATCGAAAGATAATTTTCACAAGTAACCTTAACCGTTGCGCTTAAAGCGTTACGCTAAAATAGCGTGAAGAAAATTACTTAGAATCGAACGACGTCTAGCATCGATCAAAGTCGTGACGAGTTGTGCGAAGAAAAGTTCAAACGAAATCGACGCCATGAAAAACTGGCGAGAAAGGCAAAGGGGAAAGAAAGGAAAGATTCGTCGGAACGGAAACCGCGAAGTTGTGGGGGGAAGTACGACAGCGGCAAAGAGAAAAAGAACAGCAAAAAGCGGATGAGATAAAGGTGAAAAGAAAAGGCTAACGCGAAGCTGCCAACCGTGGAGAACCTTGATACTTTCGCGATCGATAAAAAATAGTATTACGTCTCTTTGTTTATAAAACTTGAGAATCGTTGATAAAGTACTTGCCTCTTTTCATAAAACGCAAACCTTTAACAAGCGCTTGTACTTTTTGCTGCGCGTTGTATCTCGAAAAAGAATAGCTAAGAGAAGGGACATTGTTATTATTGTTTTCGCTTATGCAATATTTAGTGGTCTTTGTTTTTTTAAGTTTTTTCTTTCACAAAGATATTTAGTAGCTTGTCTTATCTTTGGTCCTCCTTGTACATAAAGCATTTAGAAATTTATAATTACAAGTAAAATGCAATCCTGCAGAAAGTATAGGATATTCTAAATCCCGTCGATTTATTTAAATAATATAATAAGTGAGTAAATATAATAAGTGAATAAAGGTCTTTAAGAATTCCATTTGTATCAAGGATAAATGTTCAATTAGTATGAAAAGAAATTTTCCATTATTCTTTCACGAGCATGTTAAGGAGCTAATTACTTCAAGTAACTTTAAACAATACGATATAGAAAAAGTTAACACAGCAAAGTAGGGTAACTACGTGTAAAATCATAAAATGTCACTGTTACTCATAAATTTAACGATATGATACAAATAAAATATTTCCCCGATAAATCACCATAGTCGATTAAACTAATCGTCGTCTGATGAAGCAATCTCATCACTCTCGTCCCTTTTCTCACCGAACGGATCACTTAGCAAACTAACGAAGCAAACCGCGAGAACATAAAACACGTAAGAGAAACCGAAGAATAATCAACGACAAACACCGGCACGATGATACGAGCGCTGCTTCGTAAACGAAGAAAGCTCGGGAGAAAGGAAGAGCTAAGCGACAGAGCAGGAGACAGAAGCTACGAAACAAAGCAAGTAAAAACCACTTTCAGAAAAAGTAGAAAAAAAGAGGGAAAAAAAGGAAGACGAAGCAGAGTAAAGGCAAACGAGGAAGGAGGAAAGTTAAACGAGCAGAGGTAGGGCTAAATAGCCCGTTACCGTCGGTCGTGTGTAACTTCCGGGGCTTGACTTACTCCTCTATTAGTCGGCGAGCCGGCAGCTCTCCGTCTCGAAACTTCGTTTTAATACGCTCGCATCGAAGAACGACGGGAGAGGAAAGGAAAAGCTGCGTCTCTCCGCAATGGAACATACCAACGAGCGTACAACCTTAAGCCTCCTCGGTTTGCTCTACTCCCGCGGCTTGCTCTCTGCCAACTTTCCTGAAGTTCCAACGAGCGCGATCGTTTCGTCGCGAAGCCGACGAGAGAAGCTTTCGAATCGCGAGCGGAACGTAATCCCCTCTCGCCTCGATGCCCTGAGAATAACAGGGGCTTCGTGCAACCCCCATTCTCTCCGTACCCTACTTTCGTCTATCGAAATTTTGGCTCCTTTATTCAATGGGAGTAATAATGCGCAGATTAAAAGTTACCAGCAATTCTGCCACGAGCATCAATGCAGTTTGCGGCACTAATCGCATCGGATGATTCATAGATCATGCGTTGGTATAATTAAACCAGCAGACTTTAGCGAGATTGGATAGGTTATTCTGGAAAGAGGCATAGAGGTAATTGTGGATGATGGAGGATGGTAATTCGAGTAAAGATCGTTGAGAATGTAACGCGGGAAAGTGATGTTTCAAGGTTTTAAGTGGAACTGAAAAAGGCTGATTTACGATAAGACTTTTATGAAATTTGTATCTGAAAGAAATTAAAAGAAATGGAACCGATGCAAAGATTTAAATATTCGATATATTTTTGTATATTATACGATCTATAAATATTTACGCTTTTAAATATTACAGGAATCCAATAAAAGTTCAACAGACTAATGATAGCGAGCTGAATGGAATTTTTTGTTCATACCGGTCGAAGGCAAACTCGATATTGAAATTTCGTTAAAAAACAAAATCAAATGAAATAAAATTCAGACTTGAAACACTCCTGTGAACAGCGCGAAAATAAGGGATAAATTAATAATTCATTTAGTATTAATTTCGATAAACCGCGACGAAAGATTTACCTTCGAATAATAATTAGAATTTTAAAACGATTTCTAAAAAGCAATTCCTCTTTTCTATGGAATTCTATGCAGTGTGATTTTAACAACTGGGTCAAGTTATATCATACTTTCAAACGAAGGTAAAAAGAAGCAGTAGAGGAAAATTTCTGCCCGTTCTAGTAAATAAATTGGATGAGCTATGCAAATTATAGATCGGAAATGTTGCACGATATTTTAATCAATGGTAATTTTTAATTAAAAGTATTCTTGACTAAAAAGAAATTGCAAATTCTGAATAAATATACACATATTATTCTATTGATTCCAGTTCTTTGTGAGATCGTCTAATATTTTGAAGTGTGGAAGAATTTAATAAATCGTATGACGCGTAAAAAACTCTTCAATCCTTCTTCCGTTAACATTCTACAGAATAATTTTTATACAAAAGTTAAAGTTGGCAGAAAAAGAGAAAGGGAATTCAAGATACGTAAGGGAAGAAATTATAATTAAAAACCTATGCAACGAAAGCGAGCATTTGGTTGAAAACGCTAAAGCCAAGCTAAAAGCAAAGTGCGCACAACAAAGTCTTGTCATGTATGTAACTGTCTGGCGTAACATAGCGAAGAGACAGTCGCAAAGTTACTTACACGAAACCTAATTTGATCCTCGCTGTCTGCGCTTACGTTGTTTAGTATAGTTATTTTAATTTTGAAAATATAAAAATGCTCTTCGCGCATACCGTATACGTATTAGCGACGAAAACGTTGAAACAAGATGTAAAGCTGATTAATCTAATTAAAATCCAATAACTTAATTAAATTACTCTGAAAATTCATCATTACGGAACAAACTTACAAATTTTCTTATAACCTTATTTTCAAGGAATAACGCGCTCCTTAAACGTATCTTAACGACCAATGCAATATAAAAATTAGGTTTCTTTGCGACTGAAATATCGTTTCTCAGCCGAACCGCAATTACAGGAAAGACACGAAAGGAACTGCATTCTGCACTCGTCAGCTGGACACGGTGGAATGTCAGGGTGGATAAAGTTTTACCAAGGAATCGTATGCGAGACGCGCAACTCGCCGAATTGTCTTGCCTCTATTATTTCGAGCTCGTATCGCCAGGCACGTTCCACGGTTTATCCGGATCCGATGAAGCTGAAAAGACACGACCCCAAGACAGTTTCTCGTGTCTGTCTTGGTTCTATCGACCAATCTCATCAGCACGATCACGAGGATATAAATGAAGATTCTACCTTCTGGCTCGTATTCTTTCGGTGAAACGTTCTCTTTTAACTGAGCTGGAGCTTCTTTCCACGAGTGTGATCGTCCCGGATCCAATTGACGACGAATGGGTTCGCGTTTAAAGCATAATTGAGCGCTTGAAACGGCACATGCCGTACATCCACCGCTCAGACTCGATAACAATACAAACGAAAACGAAAATTTGTGTCTCTAGGTAGTTGCCGACCTCTCTCTTCCTCTCTCCTACGCCATTCTCTAGTTGCGTTCATTGGCCAGACCTCGTCGACGTGACCATTCTACTCAGGGGAGGAACTTTGGTCAACTTTGCTGACCAATCTCAGACACGCGAGTGGAATTTCCCTGTAATGTCCTACTGTCTCGAATGCTTGCTTCTAGATTACGTTTACCGTCAAAGAAACTTTGCGTTCGGAACGCTCGGTTAGAATCGAAGTTCCAAGGTTCGGACTAAAGTACCTGCAAACCCTTGCTTGCGTTCACGTTGACGTTCTACGAACGATGTACATCAACGTTTCGAGGAATCTCGAACGCTTCCATTATGGTGTTTATGAAGAGATTCTTAGCTAGTTGAGAAGTTGCTGCCGCGATCAAGATGACTGGTAAGATTGATCGACTGCTAATGTATCGATCAAAGTCGGCTGATGGACAAATAATACCTGACAGAGATATACAGGGTTCGATCGATGAATTAGTCATTTATTTAGTAGAAAAATCGAGAGAGATAGATTGAACAATACTGTTCAACTTGTCAAAATGAAAACTGAATCAAGAAGAAGAAGAGGACGAAACATAGTCGCTCTTAACATCTACCGATATTTCCTCTAAATTAAATACTTTTCACTGTTTTTATTTTTTAATTGTTTTAGTATAGATACATCATTTCATTTTCGTCGTGTATGTCTCGTAATGTAAAATACCGAGTAAAGGAATATTCGTTAGAATCTGTCAATAAATGTGGCGCAACGTGTATCATATATTCAACATATTTTTGATATATTTTTTGAGAATATTTGCATATTCTGCGCGTATAAATGTCACATACTTCTTGCGTATTCAACGCGCATAAACATCCGCAGTTTACTCATAAGTATAGTGTATAGTATACACGAATACCTTCGTCATCTGTGAACGATTACACGTACTACCGTCACGGAAAATATTTTATCCAACTTATTCGATTCGCGTCGGTTGCCGGAAATAGCGACAAATCGCGGGTGAGAAAAGTCAGGGAACCGAATTTACGCTTTTCACTCGACGGGGAGAATTTCGTTGCCGAATACAGGCGCCGGTTTGCAGAAGTAATACGTCTCGCGATATTTGCTCGAATCACTTTCTCCTTTCAAACCAACCTTCGCTCCTTTTTCTTCGAGCCATTTCGTGATTCGTGGCACTCTAGGCGATTCGGTTTCGATTCTCAGCCAAACGCGTTTCCTTCCTTCCCACCACCATTTTTCATAAACTACGCCTTCGAATATCTCGCTATTTCCACATTATTTCAACGATAAATTTCTACGTGGAAAATGGCATGGAATCGTCGAAGGGCAGCAGCTATTCACCAAGCAACGGTGAATTTATTGTCCAAGAAAAAAGATGGTCAGGACGTTGCGGCTGGTTCAATTCATTCTTATTATCGGTTTCCTTCTTGCGTAAAAGCTTGCGAAGAATAGAATACGAGAAATATGTTTATTTCAAATTTGCTAGAATTAAGGATACGACGTGGAACATTAGTTTACGTTCGAAGACATATCCCTCGACATTATTGGGAAGTATCAAACATTCAACAGCGATGGTACTAATAGAACAATGATTTTTGAAAATAATTTCGGCACTTTGTTATATAATAATTTATTTTTGCCGATATTTCGTTACTTGTAACGGAAATAAACAGCTAATCGTTTATTTATCGGATATTAATTTTATTCATCTAATTTCGCTTAAATCGTAGAATTATAAAATTTATATACCGTAAACTTCAGAACACTACAGTCGATTATTCTAAACACGCCTCGCGTATGTTTCGCGCATTGTTCGATTCGTTTATATCATTGGACGAACGAAATCTCACAGAAAAACGAAATTTGGATTCCAGCACGAAACAAAAATCGAGCGAGGCCCGCGACAAAGTGATTGGGAGAGGGAATGCCGATGAATCGAAAATCAACGTTGCATCGACGATCTTTGTTCCGGGACAGAGAACACCTCAATTACTTCGGCTTTGGGGGCTTTGCTGATACACGTAAATTACAGACGTGACCCAGCTCGCCCCCTAGGGGGCAGCAAATTCGCATGGTCAGTGTTAAGGTACTAGTACAATAGCAGTACCGCGAACAGAGAAATTGTACCACCAATGAAATATACGCTGTCGTCCGGCATCGGCCGAAGATTTGTCAAACGAGAATTGATTTAGGTTGCGGAAGAGGGAGGGGAGGACCTTAATCCTCGAGGGAGCTGGCAGCAGCAGTTGGTTTGGTTTGCCTTGGAACTCGTTCGATTGCAACGCAGCCCGGCCGTTTCTACGCAAATAAATTGAGATCCTTTATGTCGGTCAAAGGACACAAGTCTCATGTTTTATTCTGCGTCGCTCCAAATCTGTTGACGTATTGCTCGCTGCTCCGCTTTAATATTAATCCTGGATACTTTCGCCTGGAATTTCCGTAAAATTGTACCATCTGTAATTTTGCTTCTATTTTTCTTTCGAACAAGCATTTTCCCCTATCTTCGAACAAAAATGGAAATATTTATAATTTTGTTTAACGTTAATCCCTTGCGGCCTCAGCCTATGTTTTCAGGTAAACGTAATATTTATATGGCGCCTTATACACACTTGTATCTTTATGGAAAAAAACCATACAAATTGATATGAAGAAGAAGTTCGTTTCACTCTTTAAGTTACAGCAGATACTTTATTTTAAATATTTTATACTTTTCTTCTGTGTACTTTATTTATATTTTGCATGTTTCACATTTTAGTATCTTCACATGTTGTTCCTTGTCAGAGAATTAAATCTCGAAAAATTTCGTCCTTCGAATGTTTTTCAAGAGACACAGATTTTTAATCTAAGATACGCAAGTCTTAGGAGATCTCAATAGTCATAAGAACAGTTTCTATCGGAATTTCTTTCAGATACGTTTCGCGGTGAATTGTTTTCACAAAATGTAAATTCGATCGAGTCAACTGGGAATCGGATTTACTCTAATCGAGAACCAGGTTGCATCGCAGCAAAGCACACCGTGAATTGGCTTGTATAATAAAAATTATTATCATGCGGCACACGGATTTCAGGCTACGTGACCCACTTTTTCCACAAGAACATATAATAATGCCTGTACAGCCGCATAACGAGGGGCCCTAATTACGCTGCGAGCCAGCTGCGCCACGTTTGATGTTGCAAATGATCTTAAGAACAGCTGTGCTCGCGAAATATCCGCGTACAACCCAAGAATTTTTTGCCAAATATAATAAAACGTTTTTGGAAATTCTCTGTTGCCGTGCTAAACGCTAACAAGATTCTTCGTTTCTTTGGGCGCTATAGTATACTCATAATGGTATTTTAAATAAAATTATCGACTTCAACGTGGCTACAAAAATCTCACGCTATAAACAACGGAATCTGTGAAACCTAAAAAACAAACTTCATAGATAAATAAGAGAATGTGGAAATTTTTGTAACCACTGTATCTATACAGAAAAACTTTGTATGATAAATGTTCAAATATTTTCGTGGATTATTATACATTTGTTCGTATACATGAACACCAATTGCAAATGATACTAGACCGAAGTATCTAACGAACCACAAAATCGTGAAACAATACTGCCATCCGTAGCGATACCATCGGATCAAATTCACCCTCTGGGTACGATTTGTCCAATTTTAATAAACATTCGAATCAAGCAAATTGTCCAGGGCACCGAACGAGCCTGTGGAACCCAGTTGCTTTTTTATGAAGCTTTATCTCTCGCCATAAAGCCAGGGAGCAGAGGGAAACCAATATCGTGAAAATGTTACTTCCTCGTCATAGTCCTCCTGTCTGCCATAAATAAAGAGAAACACGATTTCGAGCTAACGTGCTCGTCGTTTCGTTCATCCTGTCCTCCATTAACCCTTCGTACGTGATAGGGACTGCGATTCCCTTGGAACGAGGGTAAATACCTTTGGCTAATGGTCTCCTAAATGGGATCGGAAACAGTTACCATGAAACGCTTCATACCTTGAGAATAGCTACTGAAATAAATGCGTGTGTGAAAGTGCAATTATCACTTGCATGTTTACAATGTTTGTTAAGTGTTCGAGAGATTCGCCAACTACTTGTAACATCGCCATCTGGTCGAAATTAGCGCGCTACTCTTCTTTTTTCGCGTCTCGATGGAAGATAGTAGAACTGCATTTAATGTGTTAAAAATTGCAGTTTTGTCAATTGAATCTCTATGTGTCGAAGGTAAATTTTGATCGTCTAAACCAAAAGTCATAGACGACTATTTTACGAATTTTAATTGTTATGAAATTTTCGTCACAGGGTGGTTTCAAATAAACGCAGTAGCACTGTAGACTTTAGGAAGTTTACCTTCTGTTCTTTGAACGTTGTCCTAATCATTGACCCAAATCACTTACACGCTGCAGATACCAATTCACTATATAAACGAATAGGTTAAATCGTATGGAAATCAGAGGAGAAAATTTCATTTGAACGGTATTAAATCGTCGAACGCTTAGAGCTAATTGAAAAGAAAATTAACATGATCTTCGAGTCGTCTAAAGGATCTTTCAGTTGGAAAGTTTAAATCGAAATTACAAAGTTTGTGTTCCTTAAAAGCAACAGCGATGATCACTGAAACGAGAGTGGATTTAGCAATACGAACAGAGAATATAACAGCTTAATGCATAGCAACGAATGCAAATTTTCTTGCACTCGATAAAATCGAATTCGCGAAACACTGGATGAAATTAATATTGCCGTCGTACCGTTTCCAACATCTGTTTCGTTTTGAGACCGAATCGACGCAAGTTTCAAGAGTATTGCGCCGAATTGATAGCCGAAGAAGGCGAGAACGAGCAATTTCCGTTCGAGTGTATACGATGATTCATCGTGTTAATAGATATTCGGATTGTACAATTTTGAGAATGGTTCTTGCCAAGAACTTTAAACGAATCGACCGTGTAAAGGCACGAGGAAATTCCCATTTCACAGTAAATGCTTGTGGTTAACGTTCTTACCACAGAAAGCCGATAGCTGTTACGAACTGAATGTTCGTGTCTTCGAAATGGTTCGCAGAATTAATACTAACGTAATCGCAGGCTTCACAGTCTACTTGCAAATGAGATGGCAATAGTATCTTCGACGCTTCGTATAAACGATCTGGTTAGGAACTCCGCTGTCGTGAAATTCTTTACGATATCTTTAATATTACAGAAATACAACGAAAACGAAATCATTTAGAAATAGAATGTATGTCTCTGTAACAATAAAATTGTAACAACAAAGTACACACAGTATATCGTTCATGATTGTATTGAGACACTTACAAAGAACTCAGTTAATCCTAATTGTACAGTATACTAGATACGCATAAATACCAGTTGTTCCATTAAACAAACTACTTCATCAACCAAATCTCCATAAAATGGATCTTAACTATCCAAACGTAGCAAACATCAATGCGCCATTGCATATCACAGAACATTCAAGCATTCTCGGTGCTGAAATTAAGCTACTTAACATAACATCCTAACCATTCGTCGACAGAAGCAATGCGGTTGAATCTCTCGGCAGAATCAGCTGGACGTAACCGTAAATTTCCATTTCTCCCGAACATGAAGTTCAGCCATCAAATTTTCAGCATGCTATCGTGATTCTCTATTCTGAGCGAACACGGCGGCGAAAAGCAATCCGCGTGGCCGACTGGCCGCCGATATCGCCCGAACATCGACAAACGCGTGGCCCACGGAAGCTCGATTTCCCCAGATAACGACGCGCGAGGCCGTCGGACAGTTCGCGATGCCGCGTGCACCGGTTGGACATTAATCCAACTGTCCTCTCCTGGACGAGCACCATAAATTACGGGATTCCAATTTCCAGACGACGAGCCGCTGTGCACTGTCCTCGCGGATAGAGGGTAAAAGAGAAAGAGAGACAGGCGGACAGACAGACAGAGACAGAGAGAGAAAGAGACAGGCAGACAGACGGACGGACAAAGAGGACGGAAACAGCCGGTGGCAACAGAAAACCACGGGGTTAGAGGGAACGAGGGTCGCGCGTCGGTCATACGGAGTTGCGTTTAATTATCCACGCTCCTAAGGACGCCGAAGAGGCGACAGGTATTGCATTTCCGGTGGATAGACGACTGAAAATCCTGTTACAGTTTAATTGTTAATTTACCAACTCGCCAACTGGGCCACGCCATAGTTCGGCCGAAAACAATAGGCCAACCCTTTCGGGAACCAACCCTCCTGAAACTCGCACACACGTACGCCAACCGCCTCAATGCCTCGGGAAGAGTTTGATCTCTAACAAGTTTCTAGAACGAGGCGTGAAACTTCGCCGCTTGTGTCCGCAGGAATGAACGTGGTCCTTCGACCATTGGCCTCGGGAGAGACAAACGAGAATCAATACCTTATGAATGGGAACACTAAGTTTAAATGGTATAAAGGATATCGACGTTGTTTCATAAATACTACTTTGGTGGAAGGTGTCAAAGATCGTTGGAGGATGATATGTTACATAAATTAGTAGTAGTGCGGGCACGTAGCTTCGTAAATTATAGATTTTATCGGAGGATGTGGAAAAGATTATTGCACTTTAGCTATTTTTGTGAATCGACGTAATTATTGGAAAATGGAATTTCTACTGTAAATAATAGGGAATGTTAACAAAATATGGACGTCTCGAAGTCAACTTACCAATTCTCAATTAGAGACTACTTTCGAGACTGAAATATCCAATTATCATCTTCTAAGTCCACCTAACTTAATCCTTTCACGCCATTATCCTCACATCATGCTTCTCTGTTATTTTACGATTCTTTCAATTCCTTCTATTTCGTTCTAAAATTCTTCCGATTCCATAACCCCTAGAGCACGGATTTTATAGATCAGTGTTGCCTAACGAAATGAAAGGAAGGTGCAGCAATGTCTCCTAATCCCCTGCGTCCAGTAGGAAACCAAGGACCTGAAAGTAGATCGAGTTTCGCCATCGACGACAAAGCCTATCTTTTCTCGTTCTAAGCTCGTACTCGCCACTTTTTTCCACTTTGGGATCGCCAACACCGGAGAGCTGTGTTGTAAAACACAATTGCGTCTGATAGCGGTCAGTTAACCTCGACCAACAAGTATCCACTTCCGACTACGAGCTTCGGTAATAGGTTCATTGACATTTTCCTAAGAAAGCACGTCAAGTGTTATTACTTTCACGTAAAATCTATCTAATCAAAAAATAATTTACTTGTACCATTTCTTCATAAATCCAGATACATGTATATTCACATTCTTTAAACAATTTTCATAACATTCTTCGAAATATATACGTCAATGAAAAGTGAATAAAGTCATTTCTCCATCCAATATTTTCCACAACGTTATTATTGGCAAAATCTTCGTGCCATTTGGAGCACCTTAACCTTTGCCATTTTTCCATCCCACACCGAAACGAACAAAGTTTTCTCCACCATCTGGTTGTTTCTCCTTTCACCACCACCTCTTCTCGTGTCGAGGATAATTCGCGGCGTTAAATTCGTGGAATTAAAGAAGATCAGTCCGCTTGCATCCTGCATCGGTATTAACCACACCAGGTACAGGTAAACATGTAATTAGTATAGAAGCGTATACTGGCGCGTTGGATCGATGCGAGCGAATCAGAAAGTTGTTATACGTATGTTGCAGCATTGGAAAGATACAGAACGTGGATGTTAACACACGGGGTATAGCCGTTGTTCAAATTAATGACAAATCGATGTTTAGAAGCGAAACTCGAATCAGTAAATAATTGGTCAAATTCTCGAAATCAGTATTTTCTATAACACTTAAAAATAAATAATTTCAAAAGGTCTAAAATATAAGTAAGTCTACTAAATAAGTTATACAACAGCATCCATATCGTAAATTACAGTTTAGCGGTGAAAGCAAGCAATCCTGTTGCGACTAACTGGTCAACTGGAGTATAAGAAACGTCTTTAGTAAGTTCGTTGATGATCGTCGTGACAAGGTGATCGTTTGGTGAATTGATTAGGACGCAACGCGCTTCTTCTTGGTCATTGAACATCAGCGCAGCGCAGGTGAAATAAACGAGCACCGAGATAAACGCGTGCATGAAACAAGCTTGGTAAAATGCAATGTCAGAGCTTGTTTCATTAAGGTGATTGATGTTCTTGGGGGGAATCTTTGCGGTCACGGCGTGTTTTTCCTATTCCGTGCGAGGCAATTTGAATTAAGGCAAATTCGTTTACCAAAGGACCAAAAGGGAGGGATGTTTGCACGAATGCATGCATTATCCCTTAATAATGGACGGTCGGTTGAGTACTGTCCGTCAATTTCTTGCTGCTAGCGTTTGCGATCTTATCGTTTCTTAGAAAACCTCGTTATAAATCATATCTGCACATAAAATGTCGTAAACCGGGTTTTTATAAGTTTGTAAATGATAATAGATCGAACGAGTGATATAAATATCTGTATGTTTCGACAAATGTACATTTTTAACACCAGAAACTAGACAAAATGACCGGTTTCGGACCTTTTGTCTTCGCAAAAGCAAGTAGGAATTTTTTAACAAGATTAACGTTCAATTTTATCAAGACAGAAACACAACGTTACGTTCTATGCACTTATAATATTATATTTAAATTAAGCTAATCGTGGTATTGATTGGATATTTAAAAAATGGGAAATATGTATATTACGTATTTGTAATATTTTTATGCTGATTCGATAAATTTGAATTTTTAATTTCCTTTTATGGGACTCTTTTCAAAACTAACATTTCAAGTCACCAGCTCCTTTTCTGTTCTCATCAAATGTAATGTCCCATTCCTTTTACGATTACTACCAGAAAAATCAACATTTGTGTCGATTTATTATATCAATTATACAGATAATTTAAACAAAGTTAAACAACTTTTATGCGAAAACTATTTTCACATATTTGATGGTCGAATAAATAATAACATATCCTATAGCTCATAGGAGATATATTGTATTTTCGGTAGAAAGAATAACATCCTCCAGAAATTTATGCTATCTACTTACAATTTTTGATATTGTTGAAGAAAAGAGTCTAAAATTCGATAATACACTACTCTCTTCTCTACTACGAAGCCTTTTACAGAACGCAAATAGTAGGATAAAATTTCGCGAGAGAATGCGTATGTTAATGTCACGCCAACTTATTTCACTTTAAAATCCTCCCTGTCAAACTATATTTTCTCCCGATTCTTACCTCGTAGGTTGGTTTTTTCAGATAGTCGACGGGAGGAAAACACGCTCGGTTAGAAGCCATACACCGACGCGACGGCTTGGCTCCTTCTTTAGATTCCACCGGATATCTGTTGGCGGTTAGTGAACCGTTACGCCAAAATTAATAGATCCCTGGCTTCGCTTCTCTTCCGGAAGGTGAAAGAGCCTTGATAAACAGCCGGTCGCAGTGTATCGGGCTGCTTTGAAATTTATGTTCGCACCGTAGACCGCGACCTAGCACAGTGATTTTTCATTGGCCCTTTCGCCATGACAGCCAAGGAAAAACCGAAAATCGTGTGCACCACATCTTCGCAAAAACCGTTTCCCTGACACTATATTGACATTTTTAATTCTCTAGATCGAAGAAGGGACGTTATATTTTTTAAAATATCTCTTTTCCTGCTATTTTCTCAGATAAGACTTTAGAAATACATCCTGGACATTTTTATCTGGTCTTTTTACTTGAAATATTTGAGATATTATTTACCGAGTCATAGTGCTTATTTTTACTCTGATATTTACGTGTCATGGAAATTATTATAACGTAATAAAAATTATTTACATTAGAAAGGTTATGTCAGGGACAGGTTGTAGTAAAAAGAGGCCAGTATTCACGCTAATCGAATTAAGAATGGTCAGTTAAGAATAGACAATTTACGAGGAGACAACAGACGTAAAGCTATTTCCTCTATAAATTCTCTTGATCTTATTTTGACTGCGTGCAAAGTAGCTATTATTCTCTTGCCTCGGCGAATTCGGGCCATGATATTTCGCACATTACGAGGATTAACAAGATTGAAACTGTCAGTAGTTAACGTATCACTAGACGTTCGTTCTTTAGAGATTACGGATCTTCTTATGGCTTGAAAATGTGAAGGTGCTTTCAAGTGGAAGAAGCTTCCAGCAATATTATTTGCATATCAATCATCAAAAATTTTAAAGAAGAATTTTATAAAAGACTATTATTTCTTAATCATAAAATGACACAGAGAAGGTTAGCGAAAAAATAAAAAAGCAAGGAATTAATTTTATACGCTTTTAGATTTTCTTCTCTGGATACGTGATTAATGTGTACGTACGTATGTAACTTCTCTAAAAATAAATGACTTACTATCATAAATTTATTCGTCGTAACAGGCTAGCACGAATAGTCGTACATTCCAAGATAAATTTTAAAAAATTACATCAATACTTTCCTCTGCTTCTCAAAATAGCGGCTTAAATATATACTTCAGCTTTGAAAATAGAATTCTCGACCAGTCGAAATTAATTTACCACGCAGATAAAAATATGAAGCTCAACTTAATCTCTAGCAATACATCAAGGAACTTCTGCTCTCTAAAGATAGTCGTAATAAAAAATTTCCCTTATCAACCCGTGGAATTTTTAATCTTTAGACGTGCTCATTTCCAGCCCCCTTTTTCCTCTTTCCTTTTTTCTCGTCCAGCAAAACGTCAGCCGCGAAGTGTCTGATCGCGCGCGAAGGATTCGAGATAACTGCGCGCGAGGTTGGTTCTAAGGGGCTGGCAGTTAGAAAGCCAAGGGATTCCACGGAGTAGGAGGACCACGAAGAGTAATCAGAGATGACGAAGCGCTCCCAGGATGGCCCTTACCCATTTTCAGCCAACCTACTACCTTCTGCTCGACCTTTCTAGCACAGAGAAGGCTATGAGATAGCTCACAAACTCAGCATGGGGAACATTTGCAAGCTTCGTTGTGAAAAATGAGTTTTGACAGTTTGCAATTAGTCAGTCAGTTCCGTTCCTCTAAAATATCTAACATATCAAAGATATCCTCTAAGATATCTTTTTCAAATTGTAATTGACGAATCTTTCTATTCTTTTCGTTATGTACTACGATTTTAAAGTAATCTGTGTAAAAAAATCCCATTTGTTTTAAACGTAAATACATATTGATTTCGATTATGAACATTCCTCACAATTCCTCACAATTCCTCACAACATTCAATTTTATATCGCGCACAAAAAACGCGTTTACGCCCCTTTTTCATTTCTATTTTACGGAAAATGTTATTTTTTCACTAATTTGCGCGAAACATGCGATGTCAAAACGCAAATACTTTTAATTCTCGGAAACGTATAAAATTCTGATGAATGGATTCGCGCATTCGATCAAACGCATTCGAATGTTTAGTTTCCGAATGATTAACACAGTCATTTAATTAACACGGATCGATGCCTTCATTAGCATAGGAAGCGTAAATTGACGTACGATCGATTTAAAATTACTTCGGTATCAATGGAATCTTGACAAGCGTCAAGATAATAACAAATTTCCAAATTTCTACGTGGTTAATCGTCACCGATTATTCGTTATCTGTTCAATTGTCCTCTTGCATGGTTTCGATGGCCTATTGTTCCAATCGATAATTTACGCGTTTCCATTCTTCTTCTCTTTTGCTTAATATTACAACTACCTAACTCTAATCAAAGACCTTTTTAAAATTATTATCGTCGTATGAACAATAAGAACTCCGCGAGAATTTACAAAGTTACCGCGACTTGTAAAATTAGAAAAATATTTT
This sequence comes from Bombus campestris, assembly GCA_905333015.3. Classification (NCBI taxonomy): domain Eukaryota; kingdom Metazoa; phylum Arthropoda; class Insecta; order Hymenoptera; family Apidae; genus Bombus; species Bombus campestris. The sequence continues at coordinate 11,229,645 of HG995132.1, forward strand.
TATGTTTTTAATTATAGCCTCTTTGCTCGTTTTATATCAACATTTTTATCTCCATCAAATCGGGCTATCGCGTGTAGTATTAAAATATAAACCTACATAAACGATGAGGCGATGGTTCAACTCTTTTACATCTCTGCCCAAACCAATTAGTAACGAACTGTCTCTGGAAACTAATTTAACCGGTACATAATTATTATACGTGACAGCTTGGCAGTAAAATTCCTCCAATATCCGTAGCAACTTACTTTCAGCCAACAAGCGGACAGTGAGAAAATTAAAATTCCCTGTCGTACGAAATTCGCTTCTCGGAAGAAGCAGAGATCATTTACTTGCGCTTAGGACGCGTAAGCACGAGCTGTTGTGTAAGGTACGCGACGCAGCGGCGGAACGTTTGTCAGTAAAGAACGATCGTAAGGAAAAATGATGTTCCCAAAACTTACAAGCCGTCACGTGGTGCGAAGAATGCGGTCGAATAGCACGGACCGAGCTCCGTTTCGGAATTCGAGGCATTCGTTGGTCCCGGAATCCCGAGAATCGCGATAAACGTCGCGCTTCGTCGAACGTTTGGTATGTTTACGATTGCAGGATGCGTTCGTGGATAGAATTTCCCGCGAGTAGAAAAACCGCATGTTTCTCGTTGATAAGCGAACGAAAATTGTATCGGGTGAGAAAATTTTAACAGGCTGCCTCCAACTATCTATCCACTGGACGAAAAATGCGAGCGAGCCATTGATATCAGTAACTAGCTACGTTCGTGCAGCGCGGCACTCCTGATAGCTTTAGTATCGAATAAAAAGCACAGTTTAACATTTTATTCGAGCCTTCGTTCTAATCTTTCTTTCCTTGTTCCATCGGTCCATTGTTTTTCTCTTTTCGTTGGATTCTACGCGCGAGTGATGACTTTTTACTGTTAGTTTTATACGTACGTGTGTGTGATGTTGACAAAATTTGACGAAGTAAAGAGTTATATTGGAAGAAGTATAAAGTCTAGAGTAGAAATGGTAAAATGAAAATATGTTTTCAATGATTCTTTGTAATTAATTATTCTATTTCTTGTGTAATATTGCACATTAAAATGTATATATTAATATATATATATATATATATATATATATATATATATATATATATATATATATATATATATTGAAATATTTAAATTTATATCCAGAGTAAGTAATTTCATTTCGTATAAGGGTTAGGGAAATTTGGAAAAGATTATCCTGGAAATAAGATTCTGCATTTCCACTAACACTGGCCGCAAAACTTATCGTCTGCAAAAGCTTTCACAAACACGGAGCAGTAATCCAGTCCTTCAAAAAAAAAAAAAAAAAAAAAAAAAAAAAAGGAAACTAGCATCTCTACATATGACCTGTAATTAAAAAAAGCACACATACACGCACACGAAGGGAAAAAATTCGTAACAATGGTAAGTTAGTTTCTAAAAAAACTATTGTGCTCTCGTTCCACGAGAAAACACAATTATTCTTCAAGCTTTTGCGTACGCACTTAGGAAGCTTTTTCCACCTTAAATGAACGAGGTTGCTCTAACGGGCGGAATGTTCGCAACAAAACGTTCCACTGTTTTGTACGTTCTAACAATAAACTTCTTCTATTACTACGCTCTTTTCTCGCGAAAGTAATATTTAAACGCATTGTTTAGCCCGCTTCCCCGTTCTGCGTTAATCGGTTCTCGTGCACGCTTCAACCAGGAAACGAAAACATATTTCGTAATTAATGTCGCATTATGCCAAAAGTGGCATTAAATTAATTGTTGGTTGTTACTCGGCGAGCAACTGGTTATTACGTGTAATCAAATGTTTTCAGTTTAAAACCCGTCGCAACAACGTCAACCTACTTTCGCCATTTTCAAATTGTGCCGTTACCATTTTCTTTTCAATTGTCCTCTTGTTTCTCCACGGCCACAATTTCGCTGAATGATTTGATCGAGGCGAGAAACTACGTAAAGCAACTTCTATTTTGTTTGTCATAAAAATAAGAATCACACATTTTCAATTTTTTTACAAAAATCTACGCTTTTATGGAGATAGAATATTTGGTACGTAGAACTTAATATATATCCAATAAATATTGTCTTTTCCCTGCAAAGACATAACCATTGCCTTCTACGTGAAAAAAACTAAAAATAATTAACGATATGGTAGAAAACCATTTAGACACGAAGCACATATTCAAATTACAACATACAATTACAACGTTGTATAGGAAACAGAAAAGTTTCAACAAGGTAACAAGCAATAATTCAAAAAATGACAGCACTGAATTATCGTTATAAACCACACCTCAAATAGACACGAATGGTCGTAATTAATATCGACTTCTATTAAAGGACATGAAACACGCGGTGGGCCATATATCACGGGAAACTGTGTTAAGAGGGAATTCAGCTCGTATTAAATATTAATGAGCTAGTCCTGTGCGAAAAGTTACGACTCTGTATTTTGTCTTATTTTATTACGGCCACACCAGCATACTACCGTCTGTTATAATTACCACCTATATAGCGTGCTGAATAATAATCCGAGTACTCCTTCAAGTTATTTTTCGTTCCTCTAAAATACTAACGAAAGATTAATGCCGGTTCCGGCAGACATATGCGTGCCCACGACCACGATACGTCCGCTTCCATTCATCAATTATTACGACGAGCAACAGTGTTTCCTACGCGTGACTTCGTTGTGGTTAGAATTTGAAAAGAAAGGGTGTGCGTTGAGGGAAAATTTTTTCAAAATTCGGTAATGAATGGAAGAATTTCAGATGTTATTGTTGAGCATTGTGGATCTTAATTGCCGAAATAAAAGTAAGGGAACGCTAAGGTTACACTTGGAATTCGTATTAAAATAGTTTTAGATTTATTTAATAAACAATTTCCAGGATCTTCGTCGATATACATTTGCACGCGTCTCACCACTCTCTTTGTCTAACCATCTTCCATACCACACTGCCAATGGGACAGTTACATTCGTCTGTTTTTCGAAACGCCACGCACACACCTACCTCCACGCATTCATATTCACATAAGTGTGTCACTACTACGCGGCCAATCTAGTCTAGCACACAAAATTATACATATCTCAATAGTTATTTCCAAAGGATAGAATAAAAGGGAAAATGGAAACAAATTCACGACATATCATTTAGGCATAGTTCACTTATCGTATAGACGCACAACGACGAATTTGCCATCTTCTCGATATTCTGGCTTTAAATATTAATTTATTCGATGATTAAATTTCATATTCGAGACACTACTATCCTCATCTATCGTCGCCTTGCGTCATTAGCGTCGTCAACGCGGCTAACTTGAATGTAACACGAACGGAATGTAAGAGAAAATACGGAACTAATATCCGAGGCTGTAAAATTGAAATTTTATTTTTAATTCTCCATTCGAGAAAATTGCTTGCGCGTCATATTTTTCGCGCGAGTTATGCATTCCCAGTTTGTATATCTTTCTCCCTGTATCGTGCAACTACTATTTACAGTGTGACAAACAATCGAGAAACAAACTAACAAACACGCGAAACAGAACGAGTAAAGCTTACATTTTTTAAATAAATTCCACGGCACACGATAGCATACTGTATCGTTGCTGTAGAAATGTAAATGTTGCCGGAATGTCAATCACGCGCAATGAGTTAATCGTTCCAGTGTTAAGACAATAAAGCGATCGATCAAAATGAAATACAACGCGATGAATGTATAACAGTGGAAAATTGTCTAGTTGGTCGGTAAAACAAGTGACAAAAATTCCATTTTCTATCACCCTCGAGAAATCCTTTCGAGACCAGTCGGACGAAGAACCAACCGCCACCTCGATTGTCTTTTCTGGACATGACCCGAATAACGATGGTTCCTCACTCGTCAACAAATTTATGAGAAATTTCCGTTTAAAGAAAACGAACAATTGCAGCGTATAGCATGCGGTGGAAGCAAGGAGGAAATCGATATGAGCTGCAGTCGATCTCTTTTCGATCTTTCATTGCAACATTACCATTCTCGCTTATGGCAATCAGCCTCGACCATCGTCCACTTTGACGGTTTCGGAACACGCTGTCAATCTCTATTTCCATTTCCTTTTATCCGGCTGTTTGAACGTTTTACAGTTTTATGCGGTCGTACCTCTTTCTAAAATCTTCTTAATGTTCTCTTTCAGCTTCGTTTTACCGCTCAATCGCCTTTCGGTTTTATTTTATTCCCTTCCTTTTTTCATTCTCTTAAAATGAGACGTTGAATAATATCTTTCATAGACATTTGAAGGACAGTATTTTAACGAGGGAGCTTGATGGTTTGCAAATTCTCCGTTTAATTCTTGTTATAAACGATAACATTCATAATTAATGACCGGCGGTATTCTTGTTAAGCTGTCAATGGTTATGATCATTAATACGAATAAATATAATAAATGACGAATAAACAGATATATTAATCAATTTGCATGCGATATGAATTTGGTGAGTTTCCCGTTTCACTTTTGTAAGCGAAAATGGAAAAAAAAATATTTCTACTCGGGAGGACCGAAAGGACAAATACCATTTGTTGTCGACCAGAAAATTGTTCATTATTTTTAGTTTAAATGAAAACCAGGCACAGTTAACATTTACGCACCTTTGAATCTGACATGTCAATAATTCATTTCGTTCTGTGTTTTCTTTTTGTTGAATTTTTATACAATTTATTCGGAAGATTGTTATTTATGTTATAACAAAGATTTGATGTGAATATTTAAAGCAAGTGGCATTAAATATAGTTACATAAATAGACCCAAATAAAAAGACCAACATGCTGGAAAAGATTGAACACATACATATATATACCATACATTTTAAGAAGAAAAATTCGAAGCTGAATCTTGCTCTTATCGGATGGGTGCTCTCTCAATTAACCAGTTAGCCGTTGCGACTTCTTTGAAAAGTGTGTACGTAAAATTTGTCGCAGAAAGTAAACGATGCCGAGCATACTCGTCAAAGAGAACTAACTTGGGTGAAAATTTAGCAAACTAGTTTAAAATAGAAATTACTGTCAAATGTAGGAAGAAAATGAGCAGTCAATCAGTTTGACTCTCCGAGAAACTCATACGATAATCGCCTTTTGAACAACAAATAAGACACCATTCATCCAAATACATATTATTATTAACATACAAATTCCTAAAAAGATTCTATCGAATCTTATCAAATAAAGGCCAATTCTCACGAATCTACGCTGTATCGCATTAACTTCGAACCTAACAGAATGAATTTCTCTCCACGCTTCGTCTCAAGAGCAACGACACATCAGGTGCACGTACACCATAAACTCAATGGATGAAGAACTGTCAATCACCTTCGTTGTGTAACAGACACCCTCTTCTGTGCATCCTATCCGATCTCATCCTTCGTCACGAATCAAAGACCCACTTCGATCTGACAAAAGAGCGTACAGAGATAGAGAAAGAGAGAGAGAGTAATAACGTTAAACGATTCGGAACTTGTAAGTTGCTTTCGAAGGCAGCTTCCGCGAAGCAACTACCGCGCCAACGACCGTCATTATTTATGAAGCATGCGTGCCCAGCATACGCGTGCCATTTCACGTGTGAGACTTGTGGCACAGGGATCACGTGTGCAGCAACAGGGAAACGTGAACCAGGAAAGAGCCCACCTTGCCCAATGGAAACGAACTCTTGACTCGTGACTCGACACGCGATATCGACATACAAACTACCGGCGTGACGTTCGCTTCCTGCACATACACTGGTGCGCCTCTAGTAATAACGAAATATTGCCCTCGATAAGAATTCGACAAAGATAGGGATCTGGATCGAGACGATCTATAAATTCGCAGCCATCTTTCACGAGGTTAGATAACGTTTCGCGTCATTCCTTGCCGGACATGCATTTTTGTGGTGAAATTGCAGTTCGTTTCAGCTTGAGACGTACATCGAGGTAACGAGGGTACGGACGTGACTTGTTTATCGCTGTTAAGTGACGAATACGAGCAATGGAAGCACCTTTGGCTTGGCGTTTCACCCACTTCACTCGTTCGTGGAAGAACACACTGTGGAATCGTGCCTCAAACGTGTCATTGTTTTTGTTAGACGTAATTGGCGTGTTTTGCAGTTAATTGAACGATAGATTTTGATGAATTGCACATCGGGATTGTCCAATGAATTTCTAAAGATTTTTCGGGAAATACTATACAGTTGATATATGTATATCATCGGTTTTTAAAACCGATTTTTTCAAACCGAAAATTAAATCTCAAACTTTTTGCTTTAAATGAATTCCCTGAAAGGAGAAAGCATGGTAATTATCGATATCCTGTTGATTTCACCTCACCGATTTCGATGGTTTGTGTATATATTGTAGAGATCGATATTTTGTACAATTTTTTCCTATAACCGCAGGTGGGCTTTAGTTTCTGAGATGTTCGCGAAAAAGTGTGGCTACCTTTACGGTGAACCCCAAACCTAATTATTATCTTTTATTTATAGTTTATGTAAGTTTGGGTTAGGTGTCATCTAATTCGACCACCGGCTGCCGGCAGCACGTAGATACTGACGCGTGCGCTGCTACAGACGCACAATTATAGACAGAATTCACTGTAGCCGTATGAGCAAGCGGTTTTGCGAATATCTCGGAAATCAAGGCCGAACAGTCTTGTATTATATGTACAGGAAAATGTTATGCGGAATTATATCTCCGATAACATGTTGAAGAATCATCGAAATCCATAAGACGGATGAGATATCGGTAGTTACCGAAGATAGCATAAATAACGCGCAGTGAATTCCTTTAATTAAAAGAAAAAGTTGAAACATTTTTGTTCTTCTTTTTTTCTCGATCTAACAGTTCAAATACGGTAATCACGATGAATATACCGAATAAAATTATCGATATGTTGCAAACTAATAAACCACTAAAAACACAAGGCCAAGTAGCCAGCAAACTCAGTTCAAACTTCATATTCGCTTATTGTTAAATCCAGGCACTCAAAGCGAACGTTTCCGAGATAGAAACGGAAGAAAATGACCCGATTGTTAGAAAAGCCGTTTCGCAGGAAACTATACTCCCGGGTGTCATAGCGACAGATGCGTTGATTAGAAACTGGCCTGGATTCGCTGGCGTAAAAATCGTGCCCTATAAATCACGAGACGGCGATTCGAAACCGACCTACACACATCGACGCATTTCCATATTATTCAACGTGCCCTCGGTACGCATCAGAAAGAAACTCGTCGATTTTCTTTTTTTTCTCTCTCTCTTTTCCACGAAACACTCGTCCCCGTTTAATCATTGATCCGTTATTGCTTCTATCTCCTTAAGGAAAAAAAAAAAAAAAAAAAAAGAGGAGGAATACGGCGACGCTTCGTCGGTGGTACGTGTTTCCCACGATCCACTGAACGAAGATTGTCCCAACGAGAACGGTTCATTTCCGTCTGAGGAATTCATCCATTTGCCCCGGGGAGAAGGTGAATTTCGTCGAAACGGCATGGCTCGCCTTTAGCACAGGGAACCTCAATTTGCAAGGAAAACAACGGTCTAAGTAGATTTAATTCCCAAACGGGAACGAGAGAACGCAAGAACGTGCGAGTCCAAGACGAGCGAGCTCAACTTCCGTGAACCTGTGTCCCGTGGGGGACGTTGCCTTTTTCCGAGAGTGGCAGGAGTATAGTGGTAGCAACAGGGAAGACCGCACGTCTAGACTATATGTCATCCCCTGTGTCCCGGTAACCACAAGTCAACTACCCCCTTCACGACCGCCGTACGTTCCGGGTGCGGTTAGCGACGACTCTACTCACGGATTCTTGCTCCGCGCCGACCACCGGAAGATTCTCGATTCTATTGTTTCCATAGGAAATACACGCTGAATATGTTCGCTCGGAATGGGAACGTTTCTCGCGGCATCTTAAAATGGAAAAATATCTTGTAAAACGTGCACGCTAATTTTTGGATTTCTCCCAACAGGATTACCGACGATAAGAACCACAAAACAGTCTGAATCATAGATCAGCCAATATTACCGAAGCAATGAGATTTCAAATAAGAAAAGAAGAAGTTACAACAGCCATGATCACCTAAGCGATGAAACTTGGGGAGTATAATTCTTAGAAAGATCACCGAGGCAGTTAGACTTCATGCTCGTCTTAATTAAACTTCATACGGTTAAAGTCTAAACATTAGTCTGTTGATCTTTCAAGTTTACAGCTTGCTCGATGTTCAGCGGTTTGACAAAAATAAAATTGACACGCTCTAACAAATTCTGATTGTTTCATTCTGCTAGCTTTATACAACAATAGTTTGTATCACCACTACATTGAATTTTTGATCCCTGAGGAGGAAAACTTTCATAATCCATGTTTAGCTTCTAATTTCTAGTTTAACTATGCGAAAGTCGTATTACAAGATTACGAAGTTAGTCGAGGTATTATAAATCAACGAAAAGAAGTCAACGAATGAATTACGCTATACAACTTCCTTGTAGAACGTGTTAGTAAACAAAAAAAAAAAAAAAAAAGAAAAATTAACAGAGAGTAGCTGCATGACACCATTCCTCTAATTTCTTTTTATTTGATAATGCAATCGATGAGGAATAATATATTTTTGCAGAAGAAATGCAACCTTTGGTTAGTACTGCTTACAAAATTCGATCCAGATATTCGTAATAGTCTTTTTCGAAACAAGTTAGTCAGACTTTCGACGGCTCTCCAAAAACTATGAATCGTTACTTCGAGTTTTACGTATCTATCCATATATGTATTTTTCTTTATATCCATTTATATGTCTATTTCTCTTTATTTATCTCTATCCATATATCGTCAGTTTAAAAGGAGAGTGGCTACATTTAAAATATCGCCTGTTTCGAAATATCTGCCAAAAGTTATACTAGAAGTGAACTATTTACTAGAATAGAAGCGTCATAATTATTCAATAAAACCATACTATGTAATAAAAAAATGTTATAATTCATAGAGCGTCGTGTCTCAACGCTTTCACTACCGCTGTCACATAAATGGTATTTCCAAATACAATTTACTTTTTCTTAATGCAATTTTCTTAGAAAGTGTACCTCAATTATAGAATAATAAACCGAATGAAAAATGTCGGCGGCTGGCAGTAAAGTTTACGCCGAAACGTGCGGTCGTCAAAGCGTTAAAACCTAAAAAAGTAAGAACTAAAACAACTTTTACTCGGCTAAAATAATTGAGTAAGGTATAATTGTAATTTCCTGCTTTAATCTTTCAAACTGATTAAAGTTGAAAGCTTAAGAAAAATTCTACCACCAATGTCTTATATAGAATTGTCATATTATCAAATGACATGACGCACGTACGTAAGTGAGTCTTTTTTCAAATATTACTAACTTTTTTCAAGAATGAATTTTTCATAGTAAATTTTATTACATATATGTATAAGGTATTCAGTCTGTCACTCCAACAGAAAGACAATGTTTTCATCCGATGTATTTCTTTTGTCTGTTATCGAAGTCGATGCTGGATACATCATGTCACTCAATGAATAGACACATCGCGTTACGTTCCTACACATAGATTTTAATATGATGGAAAACAGTCGACAGTCGAAATAGGAGTTCGGAGCAGAATAGGAAAGGATGTCACTGCATTATTCAGAATGTGATTACATTAAAGCAGTAACTCCTTCATGATTTTCGTGAAATCGATTTTCTTAACAGAACTGGAAAGCAATAGACACACTACATGTTAGATGTTAAAGTAGTTTATTTTCCATCACGATTTTTTTTGCATAGCGGTTACGCAAAATCGATTTTTGTGAATTTTCGATTAAAAGGAATCGAACTTTTTTTATGTACCATATAAAATTATTAAGATATTTAATTAAAAAAAGGAGTTGGCAGCTATAATATATGCAAATACACAGTCTTGTGAAAATATATCGTAGTCGAGTTATTTAATACCTATTATTATATTAGATTATGGTATACACTGTCACACACAAGCAATACTTTCTATGTCTTCTAAATAAAATTACCCATTATAATCCGTGTCTTCCAATTACCATCGAAGACCATAAAATTGATGGAAACATCATCATTCAGCCAGTAGCGAATAAAACCATCCAAGTCATCCAGCCACCCTTCTTTCGCTCAAAAGTACGCTTTTCCCAAAGTCCCAGTTATTGGGTGGCATAATCGAAGTAAGAAAGACCGTGGTATAAATCAAGGAAATCTCTTTCGTCCCTTTTCTTCTCCCTTGATCCTTCCACCGACTCCCTCCTTCTTGTTCCAGTCTCGTAATTTCATCCAACCCCTGCTGAAGTGGTTCTACGTGGTCGCGTAATATCCGCGCGAGGGTAGCGTAAATACGTGGATTGGAGCACGGTGTTCGCGAAACCAAGGGTGGCAATCTTCCCTCGTAAAACTGATTCGGATCGTATTCAGGACGATTCGATGCTTCTTTGCCCGTTTCCTCGTGGCACAGCGCGTAAGCAGGCCTATTGTGCCGCGGTCCACTTTGAAACGTGCAAGCTCGAAACTCGACGAGCACAATCGATGAAAGCAGAGTCGTAAAAAGGAAGCTCAAGCGCACGATCGGCACGAGCTTTTACCCAGCGTCGACCGCAAAGCTCTTACCCGACGCGACGGCAGGATTTCGTGAAAAGCTGAACCGATCGCCAAAGGAATCGATAGGCGATCGTCTCGAACAACGAGCTGCCGCCTGTTCCCTCGTTGAAACGAGACAACGAGATCGCGCACGGTAATTCACTATGTGGCCTGAATCACTTTCATCCACGGAAGTGATCCGACGATCGAACCGGTATTCCTTTCGTATGCGAGAACCATCACGGAACGATTTTAGCAAATTGGTATTATTAATCGTTCGTGTGCTTCGCTTGCTACTTCGACAAAGAAATTGCTGTAGGTAATGGTTTGAATAAATTTTTATTTTAACTATTTAGCTATTTAATTTTAACTTCTTCTTTGTTTATTCGTTGGACGATTTCAATTTCCTTTCGTTTGATCATTTATTCGAAAGTTTGTCTATCCGTGATTTTTATATCATCTTTTGATTATTCTTGTATTATATTCTCGTATTGCGCATGAATCTCTGCTGTGAATATTTCGCGCCCCGAAAAGAATTATTTATCGAGAATTTTGTCCTGATCGTCGTAATTATTAACATTCAAAATAATTATCTTATTGTCGGCTCATTATTTATATATTATTCAATTTTCGATATCAATATCCAAATTATTTATTATTTGCAGTTCATGTTGGAAAATAAATTTGCATTTATCTTCCTACACTGTAAAGTGCATCTTTCCGTCGGACTGTCTGCATTTTATCGCTGTACAGTTGGCGGAAACAATGATAAATAACAATAATAAATTTAATTGACGAATAGAAAGTACTTTTCACGAATGATCAATAGACATATAAGTATCTGCAACATACGATATCGACGATGTAGAATTTGTATGTAATTGAAATTTGTATGCGTTAATCTATTGCAACTGGATCGTTTCATAGCCATAATCTCCCTTCAGCATGGAATTAAAGATTAACTGAAGCTATGAATTATATTCTATTAAGATATTGCATGTGAAATGGTGATATTTCTCAAACGCATAAAAGTCGCTGAACGTTTTAGCATCAATTGCACATTAAATTCAAAATGTTATATCTTTAAAAAGAAGTTTAAAAAGAAGACAATATAGTTTTATATAAGAGGATATTTTATCGTGTCAATAAGTGAAACCTTTTAACTCGGTGAAAATATTTGAATATATAAATGTAGTATCGGGAAAAGGGACGTACTTGACAATGGGTCATACCTGTGGCCCTTTACAAACATTGGGTTAATTGAAAGAGATCTACCTGGGAATGGGTCGGGCACATCTGGAGGAGAGACGGAAGACGTGAGGCAGTCGAGTAGAGTCAGTTGAGTTGGTCAATTGCAGAGAGTCAGTCGAGTAGAGTCAGTTGAGTTAGTCAGTTGCGGAGAGTTGAGTTTGAGCAGTTGTGTAGTAGCAGTTTGAGTTAAGCAGTTGAGAAGTTGGATGCCGAGTGTTAAGACGTACGACGATTGTAGTCAGCTTTGTGTTGAGTATTGCTTGTACGAATAAACTTGAACTTAACTCTGAATAAACCATCCTTTCTTGTCCTTGCTCTAGATAATAAAACAACACATTTGTAGGTTACTACATAAATATATCAAATATCCAATAAGTCGCTTAAAAGCAAAATTGAAAACTTCTGTAAAATGTCAAGCCAAATATTTAACTTGCTTTATAATGTTGATGGAATTATTCATTTACTCTGATATCAATTATAAAATATAGTTACGAGAAGAAAATCAGTAACAGTAAGATCTGATTACTTATTTAATTAAATCGCGATTCTGATGATCCCGATGCTTCAAATATTAAATAAAATTCTATTGGCAACGAGGTGGTATTCATTCAGCTTTGACGCGACGTTTCAATTTCAGAATTAAAGTAGAATTTTCGATCGAGCATTTCTCAGCCAGATCGAATCTTAAGCATTCGACGATGTCACATATTCGATTTCCTTCAGTTTCAACTGCACGAGTGCCCGTTTAAAGTGAATCGATTGCAATGTGAATATCATGAAGTAACTTTTCCTTGGGAAAAACGCGACCAAGTATTAGATACTTAATTCGGTCGATTGCTTCGATAAAAGGTAGCCGTATCGCTTTAATTCGATTATTATAAAAATGATCCTTTAAATTATTAAACGCTCCTTCCTCGTTAAAATTTATTCAATGAGATTATTTTTAATACTAGCAATATGCTTGATACGTAACTATGACAAATATGGAGAAAAATAAATTGATATGTCGTTGCCTTTGTGCTTAATACAAATATTAATGCTTCAAAAGTATTAAGTGAGAAGTAAAATAGAAATGTCTTGTTAATGCCCGCCAAATGCACACAGTTTAGTAAGTTTAAAGTTAACAAACAGGAGTCTCGTTCAAACTCTTGCATCACAGTCTCAGTTCAACTTCTCTCAGCGTTATGGTTACAGTGACTTGTCAAGATATTCAAGCTTCAGTTTGACTTCTCAAAATGTTCCGCTTACTACGAGTTGTTAAAACATTCAGGTTAGCGACTCGCAAAGACGTTCTGATTTGCAAGTTTTAGTTTTAACTTTGAAGTTAAACTAACGTTACTTTCTCCACATGCGTTGGTCTTTCAAAGTTACACCTTCAGCAAGTGAATAAATGTTTTAGTAAATTTAAACGCTTGGATATTATTATGCTCTTTCCATGGCGCCTGCATAGCGCGCTAGAGCAGTTTCTACACATTGCAGAATAATATTTTCTGTATATGTATTTCTTACTTTTGGATTTGAATTCTTTTTGAAACTTAAAAAACTGAATTAAAATTTAGAATCACGTGCATCTCGTAGGAAAAGATATAAAGAACGTAGGAAAGAATATATTGTAAGAGAATAAAATTGAAACATTTGCAATTGCATAATTGCAATAGAGTCGTTGTAGTTTACTTAGAATTTATCGAATCGCTTAAATTTTTGAGAAATCGCTTGAAAATTTGTTTGTTTTCTAGAAAACGGAGAAAACATAATCTACCGATTGTTTAAAGGGAATTACAGAATATCGTTAGAGCAAACAATTACGAAATTCATTTTATCATTTATTTTATATTCATCATAATCAAAAACATATTGATGGAACGACAGACGTAACTATAAATTGCGGAATAATCTGAATTCACGTTCATGTTTGGGTATACGGTAAAGGAAAATAATAACAAAGTCACCCAATATAAATTTCATATTTATTTTCTGATGAATTTAATAAATATAGTTTAATCGAAATACAGCGTATAAAAAAAGTCATATGACAACAATTCTTTTACATGTACCTACTATAACCTGTATCAGATGCCCGAGAATATTGCTATTATACACATACAATAAGCACTTATATCATACAAAATGACTCATAAAAAGGAACGAGTAGTGTTATTACTGGGAGAAAATGTAGAGATTATGAACAGCTATAAAAAGATGAAGATATTTTCGATACAGAGGGTAGCCAAATTTACGAAGAAATACATGTAAATAACCAAATATGAATAGAAATTGTTCAGCATATAAAATATAAAACAGTAATATATATACATAAATATAACAATTTTATTTATTATATACACATTCTTAATTCCTTGGCCTCGAATAAGCAGTCTAACTCGTACTAATATAATACAATGTTCGATATATAGAAACATTGCATATACAGTATATAATGACACGCTAATCACAATTAAATCGTACGCCGAGTTGTTAATCAAATATTCATTAATACAAAGAACGAGAGGGTAAAAACATTTAATACTCGAGGAATCTTTCAGACGCGTAGTAACAAGAAATACACTGGATAATAAGCTGATCATAGTGAACCATAATATCTAACCACAATAAACTGAATACTGTAACGAAATAAACAGAATTACGCGGCAAAGTAGACACTGACTAAACATTTATATCGCAAACACCATGAAACTTGAACGCACCTAATAGCGTTGAATGTATAAATCATCCTGTTAAAGATTCTAAAGGTCTTTGTAGGAATTATTTTCTCATACGGAAATACGAAAAGCACGTGTTATTTCTATATAAAATATTGTGTATGTAAGAGAAAGATATCTGTAGTCGTCGCGTTTATAATTACGTACATGAAAAACGAATACGGCAATAGAAATTTGAAAAGTCTGAGCGAATTTCCTTGCGTTATTTCTAAAATCAAAACAACGCTCAACCACATTAATGCAATATTCCATCTCTAGTGATCACGACCGACTTTCTAGCGCGATCAGATGTATAAACCTTAAGCCGGTATAAATTTCAGTCAATGTCGTTTTCAGGCTTCCTTGGCTTTTGCATCGCCGTGTCACACCGGCCGAGTACAACTGTAAATACTGTCCATAAGGGAATTCACGCGACGTATTTCTCTAACGTATCCCGACTCGACCAATAATATCACTGCTCCGAATCTGTTCACATTAATCAGACGAGACAGACAGTAATTTCTGAGAATATAGAGTCGGTCGTTTTGCATCCGGACGTGACGGCATGTCTCCTTCTCTTTCTGTTTCCCAACTGCTCGACGATGAACAAAGAAAATTCGAGAATTATCGCGCGACACGACGCGAAAAAAAGAAGGAACAATGAAACGCGACAATATCGATGGAATTGATGAGCGAGATACACCGTCGTTTCGACGCTGTCCAATGGACGACGGCTGACAGAGAAACGAGAAGAAACGCGTTGACAGCCCGCTCGGACAGTGTAATTGCGAAATATCTTCACCGTGCACACGATGCTTTTTGAAAAATGAAAATCTTCACGGAGACGACAACTCGGTGGAAATTGAGAAATTGCAGTTCACGCTGAAATTATATATATATATTTTTTTTAGCGAAGCGATAATAATGCTTTTATTGTTATTTGCTTGTTTGTTTTATTCGGAGCACCTAGTTTTAATTTCTATAAAACTTGGATAAAAATTTACACAAAGAATAATATCAGCCTGTAAGTTAGTTCGCATTTTAAAAAAAAAAAGACTCGACTAAACCACTATCTCATAACATTTTTGAATGTGCAATACAGAAGTAAAACGACGATGGTTTCAGTGCCTTCGGGGCATTGGTCTTTATAGTTTCAGAGGGATGAACGTAGAGTAACAGAGACGTAAGTAAATGGGTTTCTTAAATACAAGGAAGAAAGTGTAACAGCGTCTTATGTTATAGTAAAAAGTTACAATACGAATAATAAATGTTTCGAAACTTTGCATGTACTTTCGCACAAAAAAGAGAAGATAACTTTCTCATTTTATTACAATCCCCCCAACTTACACTTTTACGTGCTGTTACATCAAAATTCTGATATATTCGATACTTGTGAAACGTGTATTACAATTTTAAGACGAATACAGAACATTTATTTCCTTTTAAAAGTCAGAATTTTTGCTTTTTCAAACAAGCACGACACTGGCGTTTATATCCCAAAATTCAAAGACAACCGAGCAACGACTATCCGAATATTAATATCAAGATACTAAGGACGCTAAATTTAAACGCTCAAAAATAACAGGCGCCTCTTTTGTGAACCGTGCTTCGTAGCAAACTCTAACACGATCAAACCGAAAGATCTCGATTGGATTTCGTTCACTGTCAAGTTAGCTAATAACATAACAGATCGTAGTTGTACCGCTTCGAACGGCTGATGGTTGGTAGTGTCTACACTCTGCTCTACCCATTATTTCTCTGCACGTCCGCGATTCGGAGTAGCGTGTCTGAAACACGAGTTCGATATTATCGCCTATCGTGTAATTTTGCTCGTACAGCTACACCATATAGCTGGCAATACGAAAACGAACTAGCTCTGGTCCCGTTCGATCGATTTTGTTCACACGATGACGCGACTGGGGGAAATGGTCGCGATTCTAGCGGCATGTTAATTGGGTGACGGTAAATAATGCGTCCATCTGATACAATCGCGCGCGACGTGACACGAGGCGGCACGAGCGCGTCGCTGCGAGTTATTCACGGGCAAGAATGGCCAATGTTCGTGAAAATTAATTCCCCGCCATACAGCTTAGTGTCGGTGGGACGATCCTGCGACCGTGCCCTCCATTTTATTAGTTCGAATTATACTAAGTTGAAAATTTTTGCCGATACGAACGTTTCTATGGTGAAATTTATGTATGTGCGTTTGAATTATATCGATGTTACTATTCGGGATAGTTGATCGTTTAAAGTTTGTGACATGGATAAAGGATAACGACTGGGGATGTTCATATAAGTTCATATTTTTATGAACGCTGCTAAAGAAGTATGTATAACATACGCAAAGATTTGTTTTATGTACGAAATTTCTAACAAATAGAATATTGCGAATACAAAATACAAGGAGAGAATACATGCAGCGGGCAAACAGCCCCTAATTTTTCTAGATTTTTTATATACCTACATTTGACAGTGCAGTATTCTCGCCGATAAAGGTTTTTGAAACTTACCTACCCCATTACCTTGATTTTCTATGTGTAAGAAAAGGATTCTTATATGTTCGGATTTTTCCTCGCTGCTACTTTTCTAAAATACGTTTACTTATCGCGGTAGTTCGAGGAGCGACGCGAAAGACTCAACCGTGCAGGCGTGCAAATCCGAGGTGAATTATAAAATAACGCACCACGAACTTACAGGCGCAATCGGGAGCCGACACAAGCTACTTGAAGCGACCACGTGACAGCACCCACTGGGCAGATCTGCTTATTTCTAACGTTAGCGATCAATGTTCAGTTGTGCCATCACTAGCACACACACTTCCATACGTTTATTTATCTAAAATACAATTACTGTACTGAACTTTTAAAACATTCGTATTTTAGAATTCAATCTAATTCTATATCGAATTTAGTATATAAATGCGTTTGTATGGACAAATAATTAAATTGCAACTGTTCGCTGCATAGTTAACTTTGCGAACTAAATGGAAATCCTGAGAGCTATAGAAAGCTACATAAGGCAAAGCTTGTGTATGTTAAACGTGCGGCATTTCTCCGGGAAAATATTGCCATTTCGCGATATCTGTAGGAATAAATAAAAATTATATTGTAGAAACCTAGGTAACCTTAGACGGAGATAGCATTTAGTTTATATTCGAATAGATTGGCTATTGTACGGTAAACGAAGGGTAGCCTGCACAGAGACTTTCTTTTACAATGAAATATATGAAACATGTTTGCGCACCACTGCAACTGAATAACAAGCCGCTACCAGGAAGAATCTTTCCAGTAAAAGTACCTACGATGAGGAATAACAGTTCCAAAGTTCTTTCACAGTTGGCACGCTTGAAATATTCTGCAGTTTAGAAGAATAAATGTTTCGCGATCCTACCTTGTTGTGCGTTTTCTGATATAAAGAAATATTCTTTTCTAAGAGCTTAGAAAAAACTTATATTATTCTCCTGTACGTATATTCTTTTTTATTTAGTGCAAGTAAATTATTAACATCAATTAAAGTATAAGCGAAGATATATCTTAACTTATTTAAGAAACAATACTTTTTCTATTCAAAATAAGATACGGTGCTTTTACTATACTTGTAACTATCACAAATAAGCCAACAAGTTGACATACTGATGTTATCGCGGAGAATACAATCATTGGAAGGTAAAAAAATAATAATTAATAGAAAGCATTTCTTCGTATAATCGAGGAAATTCGTATTATTCGTATTTTTGTATATAAACATTATTATTATTCGTACATTCGGTAACAGCGTGTCCCTAATTGTAGAGGACCGACAAACTAAGAAAAAGAATTCTTTAGAGATGTGCCGGTTGTTGCTTCATTCTGGAGAAAATCACGAAAATAGAAACAGAGTTTCCATTTTTACGCTTATTCGTCTATGTTATCATCCGTTTAATGAAGCCTGTTCGAAACACTGGTCTCATGCGGCAATGCATACGTTACATCTAACACTGACCGCTTTAATTGCAGCTAAATATTGCTCGATGACATTTACTGTATTGCAGCTACGATTCGGTCCTCGGTAAATAGACGATGACATGAACAAATAAGTGTAAATAGATAAATGGAGAAAGAAAAATGTTGGAGATTCGATCGAGCAAAAACGAGCAAATTTCTAACTTAATTTCTAAACTTGTTCTTAGTTTATCGATCCCATACACGCTACCGAAGTTTCAACATTTCAATCGACGACACTCTGCGTAATTGTATGTAAAATATCGTGTAATTATGATAAAACGTTTCTTTGCGAATATTCCTACAACGCCGTTATGAAAAAGTGAACGTAGCAGAAATAGAAACATTACCATAACCATCTCGAAGCGCATCTACCTGTAGAATGGAACAATCGAAACCTCGATACACTTAAAAGATGCATTAACGTTCGACAGCGGTGCTGCACAGGTTCCTGCATCAGCTGCATAGAACCTATATTTCACCGAAATCCGATT
The DNA here is from genome assembly GCA_905333015.3 of Bombus campestris. NCBI lineage: Eukaryota > Metazoa > Arthropoda > Insecta > Hymenoptera > Apidae > Bombus > Bombus campestris. The sequence goes on from HG995132.1 coordinate 11,248,650, forward strand.
TGCATTGCAAACTTCGAAATCATTCGTTCCAATGGTAGTCCATCGAAGAACCTTGGCCATTGATAATTAATTGCTCCAATGTGTTTCACGAGTAGTTTAGCTTGTTATCAGCTTCTAGAGGAGAGCTATTATATGTATATTTCCATTTGTTGATATCGTAATCGCTACCCTCACAGAACCATTTCATAATCGCAATTGTTTCGTTTCACGATACGCATAAATCCAATAATTGGCATAGCGTGAAACGCACGGTCCCGAAATGCCAGCCGAATAATTACTGACAACGTTACAAAATCAAAATTTAATATACCCCGCGTAATCCGTAATTCGTGCCGTTTCATATAAGCGGTAAACGCCGTTCGAAATAGTTGCATTATTAGCGCAGTCCTGGCAACATATTAACACGACGTACTATTTTGATACGTTCAAATGGTGCGTAATCGCGAATGAATGAACTGAGAGTCGAATAAGGAGAATCTAGATGCACGCGAAAGGTGTACATGTAATTTAAATTTATATTCTGAGGTATAGAAAATAAATAACCTATTGGTTCTATGGAAAATATAATTTCTTTTAAAAACGAATTTCAATTTATTTTATTCGTTTAATATTATACAAAGGATTAGATTCCTCGCTTCTCTATTATGTAAAAGAATAATATTTTTAATATACAAGGTGTCGATAAGTGCCGTTTGGTATAATTACTGAACGGTAAGTGATAGAACAAAAATGTAAGAAGACTTTTATCATCATTTTTCACGTAGAATATGATCGTGGAAAAAAGAGTTTTTACCTTCGATTTTTCAAGCTCGTACTAAGGTTGCCTCTGCTTGTTCAAATGGAGCTATTTCAGCAACAAACATTCTCAGCACCATCGATGATCGATTCGTTTCACGAACTTGAATACGAATAATTCAACAGTGTTCCCGGTTCATAGCGATTCCATGTAATAATTTTCATGTCGAACGGTGGTCGTACGTTGGACAGTGTAATCAAGTTTTCGAAAAATTCCCGACTATCACGGTCGCACGAGTAGACTAATGGATTCGTGGTGCTACGTTCAATTGAAACAGCATTCCCGAAATTGCGCGTAATCTGATGCAAACGATGATTCACGGACTGTATACAAATTGAATAATCCTATAAAATGTACACATTTTACTTTCCCGCCAGCGTCGCTTTCGATATACGTATATTTGCGCGGATTAATGCTCAGTAGTTATTCATAAATTTTATTAAGCCTTTGCTATCGTGCAAAGTCTGTGTAATTTATGTTCCACGAAGATATTTATAAAAAATCGAAAAGAACATGCTGCTGACTGATTTTTAATGTACTATGCTACACTTTTATAATACGTTTTTATGAGGGTGAATCAACCTTCGATTTGAAATAACGCGAATCTATCGATCGATGTTCTATCTAGCATTTTCTCATTTTTTTTAAATACCTAAAGTTTTTCTACGTTTTTCATCTTTTAAGAAAAATTATAGTCCTAAGTGTTTGTCAGATGATTTTACTAGTTCGTAGCATCTGTCATCGTCTAGCAAATTACGTCCATGATTATAAGTTATAAAATACAATATTGGGATTCGAATGGCGAATATTTATAAAAATCTTACACGGTTTACGCAGAGTTCCACAACTATTTGACAGAAAACGTTCGATATATCACAGTTTCTAGTTGAAAGTAGCGTGACGTGATACACATCGCGAGCTGCGATGCAATTGGATTTTTTTAACGCCCGTTGGTTGCAATTGAATCTATCAGTTTTTATTGCTGCTGAGTCCGACAATGGAACTTGTTTTCTCTCTGTCGTGCGTGAACAGAGAGTTTTATAACATTGCAGATACGTGCTATGATATCGTTGGAAGCAGAATGTGTTGGAATCAAGCAAAACAGGATTCGTGTTATGCAATCGATATGAATATATTGTACGATCGAGTATGTTTTACAATAACTCACGATGAGTTACATAGTCGAAAAAATATTCAATTAGGTACTCGTTTAATTTCATTGATCCAATCAAGAACAAAGTCGGTTCCATTTTAATAAATCCACGTTGCACTCTTAACAAGAGATGTTAAGGATCTGTTCGATATTCCTTTTGCTGTTGTTTCTTCTTCCCTCTGGATTGCACACTTTTATGAAATGTAAAGAGGCTGAAGCATTTTCTATTATTCTGATACAAATCTTTTTTTCTTTTTTTGTAATTATAAAATGTAAAGTGAATAATTTAGTCACAAATCGGTACTGATCGCTCGTTAAAATCTGTTTTCTCGCTACTCATCATTCAAGTTCCAAGAGGATGCACACAGAATGTGGAAGATAGTTAATCGATACTTTTCTATCGGGCCAACAGAACTTCCGCAGGTGTGTTCGTGATTGATGATATAAACTGATAAACTTAGTTATTCGTTTATCGATTAACGCAGTATTTATTTAGTAAAACTAAGATCTTGCAAATAATACATAGAAAAAGACGATAGAAGGAAGGACAAATAAATTATATATATATTTCTTTCTTAACTACTTGATATCTAATGGCTTGTGAATAAGAAGATGTGTATGTAATGATCGATTAGTAATTTAATAAACAAAGGAATCAGTCTGTGATTTGTGACTCGCAGAAACGAGTGAAAATGCAGGAGGAAAACATGAATGGCCAAATGGCATTAGAACTTGTTCCTTAACGTTGTTGACAACTGGAATGAAGATGATGAAACACTGGAACATGCAGCGAGGAGATACAAGAAAGTAGCAAAAGCTGGAAAAAATCTGAAGAGAAATACTTGTCGAATTTGAAGAAAGATACACATGGATGAAAGAAGACATACTGAAAAGAGAGAGGCAATACAAGGGAGCAAATATATTTTTTGCAATTTCAAGGAAAATAAATACAGGACAAGCACGACAAGTATACTAAACAAGCGTTAACAAAATATAATAAGAAAGTAAAATACGTCCCTTGAAATGCCGGGAGGTAAGCAATGAATAAAACTACTGTTAGAACAATGGAACCTATGTAGGAAATTATTTTATCTACTAAACATTATAACGCACATTGTGCTTTGAACGCATCGCGTATTTTTTGCACCTTCAAATTTCCTATAATTGTATATCTTTTTATATAAATAATATCACCTAAATTCTATCGTTTCTAAAATGCCGAACGAAAAATTTATCCGACCCAACGTTCTTTCATATCGTTGTAGTTAATATTAAAAATCTAACGCTAGAAGTAAAATACTTCCAACGCACGTTACTGGATTCATCATTCTGTCTCATGTGCCTTTTTTCTAAAAATCTCCTTGATTAATCCCCCGGTAGAATGTCACAAAAAAATAGCGCAAGATACATATAACTACGACTATAATAACCGGCTCGTATGTAATTTTAAACATTGCCGCCTATCGTACATGAGCAAACGAACGACCAACCAGAATGAAGGCTGTTGCTTGCAGTCAAGTTATACGCGCCTGACGTAATCAGATTTTCGTAGGACGGATAGAATCGCATGGTCCCAGAGCACGAGGCCGTGTGCTTCTATCGTAACGCGAATCGAAGCGCTGTTTCCGAAATCATGCGTAATCTGATGCAAACGATGATTTAACGTCGCTGCTGGGCAGAACGCGTTCGCGAAAAGGGGCTGGCAAATGGCCGCCAGCTCGAATGGGGTGCTATGACGTTACAGTCGGCATTATTTTGCGTTTTGTTCGACCATCGCGCCGTTTACAACGACGGAAAACGCCGTTAATATTGATGAAAGCCGTCGCCACTACCGTTGTCGAAACGGTCATGCTAGTTTCCACCCGCACCTGTCCATCCCTAGTCACTCTTCACACCCTCTGTCCGTGCAACGAGTTTGGCGATCTTTTGCAACGAATTGCACGGACAATGGCTGCTCTTGCATCCACGACGACGGTCTGGGTTATTGACCGCTGTTTGCCATTTGCAATTTTGAACGCGTTGTGTCGTCGGGTCGCAGTTTCGCGAGAAAATTTTGCTGAGAGAGGGAGAGAATCGAAGAGTATGCAACAGGAGAAAGCGTCAATATTTAAATTGTATTTATTGAAAGCGAGAGACGGATACGGGGCTCCATATTCAGACTGCAGAAGTTTATTGCTACGGATAAATAGCAGATTCTTCTTTAACGATTATGCTTCAAATACGGCAAAATCGTAATTAAAAAGAATTTCAGTTGGGAGAATGTGAGAATGAAAAGTTAAAAACGACATAAAAACGATTCCCGTTCGCCGTTTTAAATATTAAACGGGCTAGACATTTCGGATTGCACAAGCTAAATTTACATTCAACCCGCAGATGTTTCCAATGCGTGTAAAACAAGTGACCACGTGTACCATTGCCGGTACACGTGGCTCGAGATAAAAGTCGTACAAAAACAAAACGAACCGCGATGTGCCACGTTTATTTTATACCTCTGATTGATTGGGGTATTTGCCAAAATTTGCAAGATTCTACGTATATACGACTGATCGCAATTATTTTATTATGTATATACTTTTTTACTCTAATTCACGAGATATTTATAAACTGTTTGTAATATAATATCGTACTTGGAGAAATAAACTCTCTACACGTGGTTCTAACTCGCATATTTAATATAATATTGTACTTAGAAAACTGAAATTGTTGCCTATGATCCTCCTAATCCGATATTTAATAGCATTCAATTGGAATGCAAAATTCTCGAAACTAGGTAGACCCAAAAACAAGTGACTGATAAAAACTACCAAACAAGCCAGCACGATCGAATAAACATTTTCTTTACGTTCGACCGATCAAAAAAAAAATCGATCTCGTATCATCGATGCATGGAGAAAATGGGGGGTGGCACCCGACGCCACCTTCCACACTATACTCATCCCGAGCAAATAAACAGAAAAGTACTAACCCAATAATGCTAGCGGCAGTGATTGATATCCGGCACGCAATAATACCAGGTGGCTGGATAAAAAGTTCCAGCCAAGCTGACGGATGGGCGACGTGCGGCAGGATACAAACGGGTGGACGACGAATCGGAAAAATTTCAACGTTAATGGCAGCGACATATCGACCGGTTGGAATCGTCGTACGATTTTCGTTTCATTAAAAGGCCCTTGCGAAATTCCGAACGCCGTCCAACGAACTCACGCGTTTTTTATTTTTACGCTCTTCCCTTCATCGTCTCTACCCCTTTTCCCGACGAGATCATTATTTTCTCATGCACCTGTTCTTCCGATTGCAAAACCACTTTCGACCAAATGTATTCTGTGACGGGGATATTTCGACCAGAAACTCTGTGCTTCGCGTGCTTTTTCACGCGAGATTAATCTTCTTTTTTTTTCTTTTTTCTCCTTTTGTCCTTTTCGTTTCCTTTTTACACGGGATTATGAATCGCGTTACTCGTGTCATGATCTTCGTAATCAAAACGGCGATACGAAGGGACAATGGCGGTGATGAAATTTGACTGTGAATTTCGAATCGCTCGGACGAATCGCATTCGTCGCACGACTGATAATATTGTTTCGCGTAGCCGCGTTTTTTCACTAAGGCGCGAATGTAGCCTCTATCGAGAGCAGCTACGTTTATCATACTAGTTGCACCGTTTGAATTTTATCTCGGTGTAAATGGTACGCGTGATATTTTCATAGTTAGATGACCGATTAATCTACTTTCAGCTGATACTTTGTCTTTCGAGTAATAACTTGCGACCGTGGAACAATGTTCACAGAACTCGATGTGTACTTCATATAGAATATTTATACATTTCGATTAAAAGATAGATAGAATCAAACGTTTTATGAATTTTTCATTGCCAAGGTTAAAAAAAAAAAAAAAAAAAAAGAGAGACGTTTTGAAATATATCGCGACTGCAAGTATTATTTCAAGTAGAATCTTCTGAAGTAAATCGACTGCGATAAATAAACTTCTGTTATGAGAAAGTTAATTCGATCTTTGTAAATAACGTTAAACTTGAATCTAAAAATATGGCAGAGATACTTTGAGAAATGAGAAAAGGCAAATAATTATTGCTAGAAATGGTTGATCGGAGGCGGATATTGGAAGAGAAATTTGCCTGTTAGATCGTCCAACGACCGACGTTAATTTCGAATCAAAGGTAATCGATGCGCGTTCGTTTACAGCTGAAGTAACTAACTTAAATGGTCAAAGGTTAGAGACGTGGTCACCGACATTATACGTATATGAAGCACTGTGTACAGGCGTAAGTGTAACTGGTGGCCAGGTAAGATAGCGTAATGATAGCACCTCTACACTATGTTGTAATTGCCTATTAGTTAGTTAGCTAGTGCAATGCACTTCATAACCGACATGCAGCCTTTTAACATGACGCACAGGATGTACGCAGTCGCCTAGTCCTGTAGGAAAATTACGATGAAATATCGCAGCGAGTGATTCTCCGTATCAGAATTTTATCAGGAACAGCGAGTGTCGCAAAACTTTTCGAACAAACTAAAACAGCATAATCTATAAATGAAGATTAAAAGAACAGAATACGATATTTCGAATTACCATAAAGGATATTTCATCTTGAAAGGTATGGCGTCGGTTTCCTTTATTTACTCCGAAATCCCCTTTTATTCTTAATAATTAAAAATTCATAGAAATGTATCGCGATATCGGTAACAAGATAATCGATTTTAAATATTAATTATACGTTTGTTATCCATAATACCAAAATATTACTATAAAGCTAACGCAAAGCTAGCTATATTTCAGATGCCACGTTTTAATGTCACGATAAACCAAATTGAAATATTAAAACAGTGGACGTTTGAACGTAACATTTAACGATATTTTGAGATATCAAACGTTGAAAAAAACAACCGTTATCTCGAATGTATCTCATATCGAGATTTATGTCCCACCGCCATCCACATAGCAGTTATTAATCCATGTCATTTTATAGCGAGTCCCTCCTTTGTTAAACATATATAAATCAATGGAAAAAAAGAAGTAACCAAAGATAAAATTCATCTATCTGCGTTATACCGGAAGGCCCCTAGCTCCTGCATTGTAAAACCTTGTATTCAAACGCTTAATACTCTTGCATAGCGTTAAGCAGTATAAATATGACGGGGTACGCTTTGCTACCAGGATTGCCTGGTATTATTTCAGACTTAATGCCAATGTTACCGTAATGTATTATTACTGTACCTCGGCCGCTGTTATCTTACAAACCAGCCGCTTTTATCGTAACACAGAAATATCGGGATACGACTTTTGAATCTTTAAACATATATTTTAATACATCTGGATCGAGCAGTTCATAGACTTTACATAATGCACTACCGTGTGTGTACATTCGCATAAAGTAGCAGATTATTGAAAGGAATTCCTGCACGAGATGTCTCGTTCGTATCGCGTTATTCCGATATTTATCGAGCCTTTTCTCTGCTATCCACGTAAAAACCATTACCATCGAATTGCGCTTTTACAAATTTCTCTTATTCTCTGGAAGCAGCGTCACCTCAGAAAAGGTGTAACAAAGAAAACTCGAGTGGAACGATAAACGTTTAGAACAAATGGAATGGAATAAAAATTGAAAGATAGCGAAAAGGGTACTCATTATTTTATGCGTATCATTCGATCGAAATTTTGTTGGGAATTAATCGATTAAATCGTCTCAACAATAACACGAATAAAAGTTTTATATAAAAATATAGACAAGAGTGGTCGTTGTTATAAATATAAGTTAATACAAATAAATCTACTTTTGGTTTCCTCTTCCGGAACAAATTCACTGACAGAGTGAAACTTATTAGCAAAGAAACATCTTATACACGTGTTCTTCGAGCTGAAACTACTCGTGGTTGGGATCCAAAGTTAGTAACACTCTGAGTTTGTAAGCTGATTTGACCATAGTTGTGATAAGAGAACTGTTATCAGTTCTCTAGGGTGTTGCGAACTTACACATTCCCTAAATTCTAATTGCTAGGGACTGTGAAATTAATAATACAAGACTACCTTAGAAATACATTTGGTTCACAAAAATTACACGTTGTAGTTACTCTAGATATTTTAAAGTCAAATTTGTAATAAAGTAACAAGACAACGAAGGCAGTGAAAAGTGTTCAATCCAGATACATATATCAAACATCAGTAGGTATCATTCATAGCCAACAGTGTACATCTTCGCTTAAAATATTGTGTACTCTTTAAATATCCATTATAGATTTTATAGATTTACAAATATTTTATGTTCCATGAAATAATAGTATTAATTTATAAACTAAGTACGTAATATGTATTTCATATAAGTTATGGAATAAAAATTATCCTACTTATATTCTCGTCACTGTAAACTAGAATAGTTGAGTACTTGATTGTTGAATAAATACTTAATAACACTCGAATAGAATTCATAACTCTCGCTATAAACCAACTCTTCAAAAATAGTATAACTTGCTGAAAAATCGTGTAGGGATACAATAATCTATGTATTAATATTCTCGTTAAAACTTAGAAAAGCAGGGGAAAAAGTACAAATATTTAGGAATCTTGGCTAGTCCTGGATAGCTGCCAAAGGGAAAGTACCATGGACTAAGATAGTTTTATCCTTTAATCAACTCCCTTGATCCTTCGAATCACTGTAAATGTCGCAAGAGCTGCAAACAGAGCTTGCAATAATCCCAGCCAGTGTAATCGTTTCCGGATGAACGGCCGAGGGACAGTGAAAACTTTCCAAAGTCGAAAACGTTCAAATTCCATGAACTTTTGACCCCTCCGCGTTTCCTGCCTAACCAACATAGCCGAGCTCAGGAGCCATGCTACTATGAAACTTTGAGATTTGACTTAATACGTTGCTTCGACTCGCCAACAGACCTCACCTAACAACGGCATGCAAGCTTCTCGCTTTCCTGTCTGTTTAGTTCACTGTCACGCACGATAAATCCGCTTAGCAGAGGCGAAATGGCAGTTTCATCTTGTTTACATTTTCCCAGAATCCTGTCCAGTAAATCACCGTTTTGAATGTTAAGATGGTCTTGCGTTTTTTTTGGGAAAGTAGTGAACAAAATCAATCTTGTAGACATGGATAATTAATTAAATATAAATAGAAAAATATAAGCGTATAAGGTGTATAAGTCGAAGAAGAATTTTTATGGTGTAGAGAACTCTGTTAAAAGATCATATAACATAGTTCGAAGCTCATTTTCTCGCGATGCCCTATATTATATCTTCTTTATATAATGTGCATAAAACATTTGAACTAATTACGTTAAATATTCTTAATCACCATGCATGAAATCTTAAACAAAACACACTCCAGCCTTTGAGATCGTATGATCGCGCAACATTATTCATCCTTCGCTTTTCATAATACGTGTATTGAACAATTCAATAATACACAATAAATTGATTATGAGTTTATAGAGGAAACTTATCGAAAACAAGCGAAAACCGTACACGAATGAACTGAATGGTGAATTGAAATTCTCAGCATTCCAGTATCAAAAAATCGATCAATCTTAACATCCTTCGTTACATATTATAAAATCTTTTCTCTGGATAACCTACTTAACGATCAAAAGTAACTGATATTTTATCATTTTTTTTTCTTTTTTTTTTTTTGTGACGTATTCAAACTACAGCTACTCAAACTAACTTTCTTCGTATAATAAAAAGCGGCCGTGCGTTGTCGCTTCACTGATACTCAAATTCAAAATAGCAAATCAGAAATCAGACCGTGGAAACAAGATTCGAGTGACGCTATCGTATTACCCAGTTATCAGTTACAACGTTGCCAACAAGACAACGACAGACGAAGCTCTAATTAGGCAGCAACATAATTCCCATATTTCAGACTGCAACGAGCTCGCTACTTGGATCAGAAACTGCGCTATACGTGTTCATAGGGATCTGTTATTAATTAGCGACTAATACGTCGCTTCGTTAGCGGATAAAGAGAGCGTGGAAAGTCGTGAAGCAGACGTCAAACGCAAATCGTAGCAACGATTCGACGACTGGCTGGCTGTTCGCCGTGTTTCAACAATTCGCGACTCTTCCCTTTTTTCTTCGACCTCTTTTGCAAGCGGTCGTTGTCACAGGCGAACAATGAGCGACGAAGAACAACAACGCGTTACTAGCGGGAAGATGGCAACGACCCCGGTACAGATACCGAAAGTCGAGGACACTCGATTCGCTTCAAGATTAACGATCAAATGCGACTTCACCGAACCCTCGGTTTTCCGTAAAACAACGGGCTCGTTTGTACATTCATCGGAGTTAGTTCACTGTAAAACCAGTTTGCATTAGTATTGTTACTCGGCTAGCATTCTGTTGACGAAAGGACGCTTCTAGAACCATTCCCCTGCTCAATTCTGTAATCTAGATTTTCAAACGAAGATGAAGTAGTCTTTCAAACAGTCGTTGAATGGATGTTTGCAGCTTTAACAGCATGTAATCTTGGAATTAAAAGAATCATTTTTTCTATTAATAGCGTATGAAAGGAATTCATATTGAATAATAAAAGTTAATTACGAAAACTGGTTTGTATATCCATTAATTTATTACGATCTTTCGAATGTTTCCGATCCAATCAGTTTAATATTTGCCTACATTCATTATCAAATAATTTGTACGAAACTTTTCCTATGTATTCTGCATCACCGTGCTGTATAAATTCTAGCCGATCGATCGTTCCCTCAACGATCCAGATCAACTATCGCATTTTATACAAAGCCAGGAGGTGTCCTAACACTGACGAACGAAGGAGTAAATCGGCTACCAAGGTAAGGCATTATGCACATCGCATTCAATATATCTATATCTACGTACGAGCATAACGAAACGCACCGCCTGAGCCACGTCCGTGGGAGAAGATCGAATCGGTTCGCGTGATTAACGCCCACGAGCAGCGCAGTCTAATTAATTGGATCTCTTCGAATGCGAATATTAATCGGTGTTAGAAGGGTCGATTAGAACCTCGATTAGAATCTTCCGAGATGGTTTCCATCGTGGCATTACGCTCGAGGGAAAACCACCCGCTGCGAGAAATCGCGACTGACAACTCGATACGGATCGAGGTACAAAGAGATACGACCGGATAGACGTGTCTCTTAACCATCCGTGATTCTCCTTCTTGTTTCTCTTCTAATCCCGTGACTTCCAACTCTTGATCGCGATACCCGCACCATCGAGAGGGAGACAGAAAGGGGGAGGGTGAGAAGGAGAGAGATTCCATGGCTTCTTCGTTCGACTTTTTGTCGGCAAAGATGGGAGGAGGTTGAAAGCGAACCGTAATGGAACCGGAGATGTATCGTTCCCTCGCGAATAACGAGTTTTATATTTCTAGCCGGCCCCTAGGGCCCGTAACTTCCCCGGCAACAAGATCCAGACCGTTGCCAACCCAGGGTAATTAGTTGCGTTCGAGTTATGTTACTCTCGTAACCGATTTCCTTTTTAATTCCGTTGCTTGCGCGCAATACCGATCTGAGTAACTGGCTTAAGTTCGGCTCCGGCGTTTCCGTGATACTGTTGCAATTGCACGCAGAGCTCTCTCCGCGGCGCATACAGCATTGCTGCCGGCGCTTGAATCTCGGAGTCGTCACCCTCCGTGAACGGTGTAGTAAACGTGTGATAGCATGAAACGTTCAGCCTCGTGGATGAAAGTTTTTTTCGATTATTAGGCTTTTGCTTGCGTTTTGATGTACGCCACGTCGACTATTTACCGTTTCCTGTTTGTGATATTTTTAAGAAACTTGTTCATATGTATGTGCAAATTTCCCTTTGTAAATACATTCGTGTGCCATTCTAACGCTTTACACAGGATTACTTCGACCTAACAAATATTCTTCGTGTCACTATTCACCACATACTACAAAAATGCTCCTTCGTAGCCAGCGTAATTATTATTTATTCGACTTTTCTAATCGATGTACTTGTTCCAAATGGAAAACATTGGGCAGCGCTAATATTGGTGAGAAACGGCTGTAATAATTTTCTCCTAGCCGTCGATGTATTATAGAAAGTGGCATGTATCGGTGTTGTAAAATCGCATCGACCTCTCTCTATTAGAAGCTCATATGCACACGATCGACTCGTACGGTGGTAGCGGCGCCCCATTGACCCACAAGGAATGATATTGATCTAAACTCGGTTGACTTACACTAACGCGTGCCTATTATTAGCCGACCCTAACGGAGTTGGTCTCCCAGACTAATTACAAAAACCAGGAAAGAGAAAAAAAAGGTAATATTCCAGATCTTATCAAACCCGTTCAACACGGGAGATCGAACAAAGCTCGAGTGAATGTTGAAGTAGGTAATTACAGTTCAAAAACGAAACGAACGCTGTCGATCGTAGTGGAACGAGAATTTCCCTCCGTGCCATCTTCCTTCGTTCGTTTCGTTAAGTGATTATCGTTTCGAATGGTACCTTTTCGTATCGACTATGTTCGTTTTTATTGCTATTATATTATTATTAATAATTAGTAAAATATATGATAGACATACAAATAATTAAAAGCAATCTTTTAAATCGGAGTGAAAGATTACCAAAGGTATTATCAGACATCGTGTCAGTTTGCAATTATCTTGTTCCGTTCTGTACCGAAGGAAACAAAGTCGTGAAAAGGGAAACCTATGAAGTTAGCGAAGATGTGGAATATTGTCTGGGTTTTGGTTCAACGTCGTTCTCACGTTGCACGCCACATGCATGAACGTTTGAACGCGTTAATCGACGTCTAAGAGAAAGTTGAACGCAAAGCAGCACGATCACTTGGAGGAATAAACGCTGGCGAATCCGATCGAACTTAGATAAACCAAGCACCCCGTCGACGTAATCGTTTGTCATCCGAGGAAAGTCAATTTTTACAGACTTCTATAAGGCAAAGGTTACAACGTTCTACGGAATCCGCATATACAGGAACTAGAATAAAAGAAGCCTGACATATCGTATAAATTATATACCGTACAGACCTATTTTCGTCAATTTAGCTCTTATCGAGCATTAAAATGTACTATCATTAGAACTATTATCTTTGTCTAAATACATAGTGTGTACCTAAGGCGTGCATGTTTTACGACTATTTTCTCAGAGATTTAAAAATTTTTCATAAAAATAGCATTACGTGGCTTGCAGGAGAACGATGAACTGGCATAAGCAATTCATAAATGGCGATAATTCTGACCTGAAATATACAATGTAGTCTATAGACGATTATGCAGTAAGGTGAGCTGTGTTGATATACAGATGGGAGAAAATCGCAGAGGAGACGATTGCTTGGATAGAAGGAAAGCTTTCTTTCCCACATTACAGAACTTATAGCCCCGTGTTTCTTCGTAAATCCACGTAATCTCACGTATGTTCGAAATGCAATTTTATTTTTTTACTATACACCGTAATGCGCCGTGTAATTTCAAATGCATATATATAGCTTTCTGCGAATACCTTGTATGAAACATAAAAAAAAAAAAAAAAGAATATCCTACAACCCGCAATCGTTGGTAGTAGTGGATAGAATTACGCAGAAATTATTTCTATGTATCAAGCGTATTAGTGTCTAAGAAATGTCATACGTTTACTTCCTCCAAACCTCCAGCTCGAAAACGTGAGTGTTTTAAAAATGCAAGAACTGTCTTCCAACGTGGTAATAAGTCTATTATTATTAGTAGATTCGTTTTATATTGATCGATGAATGTTTATTCCTGGGAAGAAGATCGATCGAGAGGATCTCCGAGTGAAATACACTCGGATGCCAAGACATGTTTGCACCATAAACCGCCATTCTCGGTCAACGAATCGTGTAAGGGAAAAAGCGTTTCGTCTCTTTTGTCGTAAAATACCACCGAATTATTTTCGTATCCACTTTCATCGAGTAGAATATCGAAACCACGTATGCACTTACTTATTTTATCGATATACATCGACTACGACGAAGACGAAAGAGGACTGGCAAAAATGATTTCCGCCGATGAAAATATGAAACTGGATCACCAAGGTCCAGTCGATTCCCTTCGATCCATGCGTTTCAATGGCTAATAACTTGTCGATGGGTTTCAATTTAAAATCACCGGCCATGTATATACCTCGTCGTAAAGTTCGTCAGGGGTTGTGGGGTTATTGACAGATATCCTGCATTTTTCAAGCAACCGAGTGGCTTCACAGCCGCTCTATATTGTACAATATTCACGAGGGAGCTCTCTGCCTGTAAAATGACCGCTCTATCTCTTTCTCTCTTCCTGCGTTTCACTCTGTCCCTCCTTCTCTTCGCGCTTTTTCACCAACCGTGAGAGCACCGGTATTCGTCATCCTTTTAAAACAGATTATTTCACGGTTAACTGATGGTGCTGACACCGGGGTTGCGAGCGCTTTATAAAAATGCAAGCGTACAACTTTTCGCTCGATGGTCTAAGCCACAGTTTTTTCGACCATAGAGTTTCGGCTGCTCTCCGAGCAATCGGAATACTGCGCTATCCTCGTTCACAGCGAACCTCAGTCTGAACAGGATGTATATTTTGAATTGCTTGAATGCTTAACTGCAGTTGAATTTTGTTCAGTTTATGAAACATATATAGATGAGCGAAGAGAAATTTCATTTTTCTTGCATTTACGATAAAAGAATTCGTAAATTTAATTACGATAATTAAATAGCGAATATTTAATATGCTGCCAGTTTGACATCACGTAACACCGTGCAATATCATAAGAACAAATTAACATAAGAGAATTAAAAGCAGACTTAACACTACGATAAATATAATTAGACTACATATAAGTGTATGAAAAAATGTAAAAGGTGTACGTAATATACAGAAAAATAGGAAATATTCGCTGTGAAGTAGTCACTGTACTTTATAGTATTCAACGAATGAAATAAATCGATTAGGATGTATTTGGAATCCATTTTTTTTTTATTTACGTTTTTCTCAATTTTAAATGAAAATATGATTTTATACGAACATTCGCCATCTAGTAATTACTGCCTATTGAGTTCTATTCTTGTGTGCATTTCCTAAATGAAAAGACTTATTACCGTCTTAGTTGTGAGAAGAGATTTATTATTTTCTTTTATCTAAAAGAACCGCGTCGCAGTAAAATCATTTCAAGTTAAACGCGTCTTTGAAAGGTGGCAATATTTTTTCACGACAGAAGTAATAACCGACGTGTTGCAATAATTTCATAACACATTATTCACCGTCCTTCCAACGTATGGAGTAACATTGTTAAACATTAAGGTCCAATTTGAAATGCCCATAGCTGAAATTACGTTCAACGAGATGAAAAGACCATTGGCAAGTACACAGGAGAAAACAAGCGAAAATTGATTTGTAAGGTGCGGTCGTAATCACCTGGAATGTGTTATATGAAATCGATAAAATTATATACAAACGTACTCGTTACGTGTTTCTTGATAAATTAACACCACAAATAACTAAACATTAGCGTGGTGGAGGAACAAGGCACAAAATACTGTTCTACATTTTTGTTACTCCCTGTTTTAAACAAACATAAATATGTATACGTTGGAATGAAAGAGGAATGTCTTTTTTTTATAACATTAAAAATATATTTAAAATATACATATAATAGAAAGAGGGAAATTTTTAAAACGAAAATGTGCCTCCGATATTTGAAGTATGAAGGGCTTAGAAACGCGTGCAAGCGACAGTGTGGCTAAATGGCCGCTGTGAATGGCCATCTAATGTAGAAATAACTTCTTAAGGCTGAATGGCAGGCCGCAACAATGGTTTTCGAAAACGAGTTTAGAACGAGAGTGCATGAAAAACGTTCGGTGTATTGTGAAAGAAAATGTCAGTGTAAAATACTCTTGCACGTTTCACTCGGCATATTTATATCGTTATTTGTATTTGTGATATGAGATATTACAATCGAAAAATATCTTGAATAAAAAACGTCTATCAATATTACTCTTCCATTATGTCTCTGATATCCAATGAATTCTTTATATTTGGCCCGTAATCTTGCGTGTACCACAAAAATTATTCATCGGAATTTTATAAAATAGAAAACTATGAAAGATATAAAACCTACAAAATTATATTCATTAATATTAACTAATTAATTATTAACCGAATAATTGGCATAGTATAATAGAGGATTCCGTGAATCGTGACATAGTTTGCAATGGGAAAAACAGAATCATCGCTACACGTGTCCCATAGATGATCGACATGCATCAAAAAGGGAGATTGGTTGCGTGATATAACGCACCCCCGAGTTTGCAGCGATCCCAAGGCGATGACATACTTTATTTATTGATTACTCTATTTCGTTTTTCCTGTCTCCCGATCCATTCCAAGATAGAAGGTAAATTTTATTAACGATAACATCTAATATTTCTTCTTGTTTGCCAAGAAATATTTGCGCAGAGATATTTACCGTCAAAGAGCACGCACAACCGTTCAATTGAGAAATACGAATTATTAGCGTAGCATATAATATGTAACGTTGTTTTCCAATCTCACAGATATATATTTTATTTAATCTTTGTATATTTAATTAACAGTTCTCGATGTACTTTTGGTAAAATATTTGCTTCTGATCTTTTTACATTTTCATCCTTATATTTTACTGTTACAGGCGGAGAATTAGAAAATATTTAAATGATAATCCGGAATGCTTTCGATATGAATTTCTCGTATAATATAACGTAGATTGCTCGAGGACAATATAATTGTTTCATTACAAAAACGTTTTTACTATAAATTGTTAATACTTACATTTTTCCGGTATTATAAACTGTAATTTTAACGCTATTTATCTCAACAGTGTTACATTCGGATGATGAGAATTTTTATACGACGCGACGTTAATGAAATGAATACAATTTCGCTCTTTAAATTTCTTTAAATAACGCTGAATATTTGCTCTAAAGCTCTCTGCCATTTACTGTACTTATTCTCTTTAAAAACTTCCAGGATGCACGTTTCACTCACAGTACTCGCTGAATTCCGCTCTCACCACGCACTGACCACAGTTAAGAACCCTCTTCATCTCACACCTTAAACATATCCACACATACGCGCCGTATCTGCCACTATTCAGCTAGGCCGGAACAGGAGCACAATTTTAGATCGATCGTGTTAGAAAATTCGTAATTTTCTCGTTCTTTGACTTGTATAACTATGGAACTGTAGACATCGTATCCATCGTATAATTTAAAATTAATTTCCCATTTACTAATTTACCAATCCACTTGTCAAAGTGTCGTCAAGTAATCTTCTAAAAAAAATTGTTATCGCAGAAAATTCAAAAGAATCAGTTTGACAATCGTTTCTACTAAACACTACGATGTTTTTAGAACAAACAAAGAACTAAGGAGACGATCTACGCAAAGCTAACTCTCGTGTTATTTCCTTAACTCCTTTCGCTACTGTATCGTTGGTTGTACAATTATTATAGAAAACCACTGCTACGCTACATACACGAACGATGGAACTATAATGATATAGAATATAGAGGGTGTGGATGATAGCGTGGTAGAAGCAAACAGCAGGTAATTTCCTATGCAAACCTGAATCAAGAGAATAAAACAAAAGTTTACATCCCGAGCATAGTTTTTAATAAATTTTTAGAATCTCAGAGATTCCAGAGATCTCATGCATGCTATGTACGTACTTCATAATGGTCTTAAGATCGCTATTAGGCTGCTAAAAATTCCAAAAAGCCGACGATATCAAAATTAGGCTGACGCCATTCAGTACCGCAACGACAATTTATATACATAATTTTATATCTTAATAATTACACAGATAATTATTAATAAACGTTAACATAAAGACTGTTGGAAAGTATAATTAACGTTTTCTATATTTTTTCTATTTAACATGCATTATACAGAGATTAAATGCCTATCTATCTCTACGATGTAATTAAAACGACTCAATCTGCTAGCAGAATTTTTCTCAGTCACAGTAATATCATCGCCAATTCACACCCTCGTGAGGCGTTTAGCACGAATGTGATTATACGATTTATCGCCGTTTGAATAAATCATGGTTACTTCGTCGATAATCATTGACGACGTTGAATGAAAGGAATTCCTTCGATTCAACGTTGCACGCTTTCTAAGAGAGAAGAATTCGAGAAAAGACGGGAAACGAACAAACGAAAGAGAGGCAAAGCGTCATCGAGCAAACTCATTTCTCGTTTTTCTGCCATGGTGTCGTTCATTTATACTATCGCAGAGGTCCAATCGTAATCGCAAGTAGCTCGTTAACGCGCTCTCTGAACCGGTCGAGGGATAACTTTGGCGCCGATAAAAAGCTAATAACGGCAACCTTTAATAAGCGTCGACGTATAATTTACTCTCCACTCGCTCTTGCCCTTTCTCTCTCTCTTTCTCTCTTTCTCTCTCTATTCACTTATTCCTAACGTTCGTGTTTTTGTCGTCTACATTGGCCGGAACTGCATTTCCTCTTTTTCCGACGATCTTTAACGAAAAATAGTTTCCATGAGTTTTGTAAAATCACATAAAAACAAAAACGAATTAATTCGAAACAAAATTCGATTATTTATAATGATTATTCATAATCGGAACACCTAAAAATTAATATTCTCTAATCGTTGAATTTTTTAAAAAGTCTAAGATTTTACAATTATTGTTTTCTATTTGAACAAAAGTTAACATTTTCTCAGTAATTTTTCTTGTACAAATTTTGAAAACAGCTATTATCATTTAACCCTGTATTTAGGCTAATATGTAATAACATGCGAATTAAATTGTATGCTTCTAGATGATTGACAATTAAACGACTAACTGATATTAACAAGTCTAGTGTTAATATAAACATAATTACAAGAAGTCTGTGATTAAAATTTTCTTTTTCACTCTAACTTTTTCTCCTTCTCGCTGTTTTTTCTCTCTGCCACTCCCTTTCTCTCTGTCTGTGAACTGCCGCTTTAAAATTTCTTCTTTCATCAAGCACTGTTTCCTCTAAAGAAGTTTCACCCCGTATGTACACGAGGACAAACACATTCAGACTTGTTAGTTACGAGTGTCAATTACACCAACACGGTACTACGATTCCAGCTCTGCAAACACCACAGACACGTATCACCCTTAAAATTTTTCGCTGCCAGGCTATTCATACCTTAAAACCAGGAATTTTCGTTTATGTACCTATGTCATGAAAGCACGTAGCTAGGTATGATGAAATTTTCAAAGTCAATCTGCATACTTCTCGGGTGCAGCTGATGTATGAATTTACAATTTGCAAGTCTATTTGCGGGCAACACGCGAACGATCGATTAGGATTTGATTGTTGTATAAAATATTTTTATATTCAAATGTGAGAGCCGACAAATTGAAAATGTAGGATTTGCACACGAGAACACGCTCGAATATTTGGTTCATAAAGTAAAGACATTAAAATGGAAGCAAGTTTAGTGGTGGGTACAATTGGTGTTCTCTTAAATTCTCTAATCATCGTCGCCTCGACAAATAATAAATTCATAATGTAAGAAATTTATGTAAAAAATAATTTAAAGCCATGTAATTCTTCGTAAGAGTCTTTTTCCTTTCAGCTCAATAAACATAGAGGAAAGGTAAATTTAAAATTCTTGAAACGATATCAACTCACGCGTTTCAGAATGCCAATACAATTTGTTATTTATGCCGTTGATTTTTAATATCATGGAATTCTACAGGGTGAATCCTTAGTATGTATATCTGATTCGAAAGTTAAACGAAGAACAATTCTGCTAATATAGAATTTGTTCAAACCACACCTATTGAATTTTAAGCTACGTTTATGCCTATGATTACCAAATATTAATGGCCTAGTCGTTTCTTAATATTCCGAAGTGAAACGAATAAAAATACCTTTTTTTTTTCGAAGGAATTATATTAAATTAGAATATACATAAATAAATAATCTCCATTCGATTGATTCTTTTAATTTACATGTAATATTTGTTCACAAGTCAGATCTAAAGAATATTTGTTATTAAATTAAAAAGAATGCACATTGAAAATACAGTAAGTAAAATACAACATTTATTAATAGTAAAAATTATTCTTCGCGTAATATGTTTAATCATAACTTTCATTCTAAACGATAACAATGCTTATATCGATAATATTGAACAAATATCGTCGTTTCTACGAGGGTCCGATCCAAGAAAGAATCGAATAGTATCCAGGAACATGTGCGCATAGAAGAAATCGAAAAAAGAAACTACCGTAATCCGTAACGTTACAGTTCATAGCAGCGATATGCGGTTACGTAAATCGTAATATTACGACTGAAAATTGCATCGTATTCCCTCGGGTAGAGGTATGTCAGAAACATAGTGCATGGATATTTGGCGTCGACATAAAATCACTACAGCTTATTATAAGTTCGTATCTCACTGAAAGTACCGATTTTTACTATACAAATTCACCCAGAACATTATGTTTAATTTATTGAGAGATAAAACTATAAAAGATACTTCTCGGATGATATATGTATTATACTTCATATACTCCTGGGATTTGGTAAAACAATTTAGAATGTGAAAATCAAGAATATCGTATTAAATGGTAAATTATTTGTTGTTATTTCTATATTCCGAGATAGTTATTATTTTATTCTTTGGATAAATCTCACAATTTCTCACCTTTCTGTGCCAAAAAAACCTTTATTGCGCTTTCTTACATGGACTAGGGATGAAAACAAAAGAACATCTTAAACTTATCGATGAAATCTATCGATTGTATCTAGAACTCTCTTCTAGCCTACTATTTATTGTAATTAGCGCATCTCCATATGGATGGCGAGCACGAACTCACGTTGGCATATTCAACATTATTGCGTGTAATCTTCGATCGAAATATTAATTTTTACGAATCGTAGAGATGTCAAACGTCTAAGATATAAAGTGCACAAATAGAAATTTTACAGGAAAATTTTACAAATTACAAGTTGTCTAGTTATTCTATTCGATAAAGTTAGAAAATTGTAAAAGAGAAGTGTAGAATCTATAATCCGTAACTTGTCAGTTTACTAAAATATTATTAGTAAATTATTATGCAGAGAAGCCAGTCAGATAGCAATAAATATTAATTTCTTCCTTTTATTCTCTACTTTCGTAAAACGCTAAATTAAATTGTAATTAAACATCTAAACTTGAGCTTTCTGCCTTCTTCAATGCAAGTTTTCTTCTGTTCGAAATATTTTCGACTTTGTTCTTTCATATCTGACGATCGTAGCTGGTAAAATATAAAACGAATGTTTGATAGGGTGAGTTTGTTTAATAAGTTTAATTAAAACGGTAACATAATAAGCTAATTGAAAATGTGAAATGTTTACCGTATAACTGATAAAGTAAATAGAAGTGCAGAAATTAATTACGCATTTCATCTTATGGAACGTAAATCTGTTTAACTAAATAAAATCATTTTAAAAGTTGTTCATAAGAAATTCTACCTTTTCCACCGTAACCGACATGTAATTAAGTAGCGTTAATTATCTACTAAAACACTCGAAAGGATAATATCAGTTTACTCAATGCCATTTTACAATCTCATTCGAAAAGAATTAAGTGTCATTCCATCTAAATTCTATT
Organism: Bombus campestris; assembly: GCA_905333015.3. Taxonomy (NCBI): domain Eukaryota; kingdom Metazoa; phylum Arthropoda; class Insecta; order Hymenoptera; family Apidae; genus Bombus; species Bombus campestris. The sequence continues at coordinate 11,270,186 of HG995132.1, forward strand.
TCTTTAATGGCGTGCATAAAAAAGTTAATTTGTATAAAAGTATAGTACACTACAAAATATACTACACATACTGCGTTATACTACTTTCTATTATATACCATTTCACTGCACCCAAGACTTAACAGCGACATGTTCATAACTCTAAAATTATATATCAACGCAGAAAACTAAAAAACCTCCATCCATGATAAAAAAAAAAAAAGGGGGAAACTTTTGTTTTCTCGCGTACTGTGGACTGTCACGTTTTAATCGTCACCCAATAATTTTCTTACAGTTATCCAATTTCGTAGCTGTTCACACCAAAGGATAGCTAACCGAATTCCCTGAACGCCTACTCACCCACAGGTTCCGATGGCTCTATCCTCTCATTAAGCGAAATGGAGAGATAAATCACAACGAAAGGTAAATCAAAGTTGGTTCCAGCGCGGCTGGCGCATTACGCAAAGGCAAAACCTTCGAAACGGAGCGACGGCCAAGCACACATCGCACCGGTGCGGACCAGCAGAAAAACAATCCCGCTCGACGATCGAGCCACCAGGATAGATTATCTAACGTCGGATTATGACATTGGAAAATTGGGTCGTGCTATCCAGCCTGTACAATTCGTCACACCGCTGGTCACGATGTAACGTCATCCGTCCCACGAGTCTCTGGGATCGGATAGCGGATACTTGACCAACGACTACAGTGTTAACTAACATGACTGTGACACTGTCTCGAGGGAACGTGGACAAGGATTACGGTGATATCACGAGATCGTTCAACCTTGGTATCGTTTACGAGGGCAACTTCGTTCTGTGCTACTTGTCGGCATATTTTTTTTTTTTTTTTTTTTTTTCTTCTTTCACGAAACTGTCTTCTGCGGTGATTTTAATTAGGTTCCAAGATTTTCAGGAAGCAGATTCGCGAGATGGGATTTACAAAATTGTTGTACTTCGTTTGAGAGAATATTTATATACATCTAATATACATCTTTTACGTTAATGTACCTTGTATAATATACGTGTAGGTTATATAACTCATATATAGTGTACGAAGCTTTTAGAGGAAAAGTGGATTAAGCTACATTTCTTCTGTAACGGGTACTTACTTTGTCTTGCAACGAAGGACGTAAGTGCTAGAAAATAATGTCTACGTACAAGTTCAAATTGCTTTAATAGAAGAAAACAACATCGATTATAGACGACGATCGATTATTGCTAAAAGAAAACATCTCTAACCGTAAACCTATCGATATAGAAAATCCGATTTTTTAGAACACTCTTTCGCGATACAAGCAGGTCACTGCGAACGCTTTACTTCGAAAAGAAGAGCTGGATTTTCGAAAAGGTAGGCGCTACCGTTCGAGCTTCTTTTCAATTCCTTTCGCAGATAATTTCTCGAGATCCGTTCTTTCTTTACGAACACCGATAAAGTCTCGCGTTACTTTGATTCTCGAGTAGAGAGAGGCGCGGCGCCCAGGATAATCCTCGATACCAGCACGATCTCCAGCTTAAGAATCGAAATCCAATCTAAAAAGGGCTATCGGTGTTTACGCAGTTTATGCGGGCATTCGTTGGTTAAGGGGATGTTTCAGCCGAGATTATCCGGTGAAACTCCATAAAAATCTAAACGGGAACCGTGGCCTGGTCGATTCCTTAAAAGCGATCCCATCGTGATTTTACGTGTTCTTGTCTTCAACAAGGGAATGTTCGCAGTGTTGCTGAATGTTTTTAGCCAACAGAGATCCAACGTTTTATCGACGTTACCGCAGATTGGACAGGTAAGACAGGTATACTGAAATCCTTTTGTGCCAGGTATCATTTGCCGCGCCTGTTGTTCCACTTTATATTCCTCTGCCTTCGCCTTCGCCTCCCGCGTTAATCCTTACGGCACGATCGCGCCACCCTCTTTGTCTTCGTTCCTCTCTCGCTGCGTCTAGCCATAGAAATTTTCATTGTCTTAATCCAACGGAACGACATTCGGTTTCCGAACGTTTCTCCGACTATCCGCAAGACCCACCGTGTAACCATTCATCTGGCTGCAATAAACTGCGCGCGAGCTCGTTCCTTTTACGCTTGGTGCTGCGTAAAATAACGGGACGGTGTATTGTACGTCCCTGGTCATGAAACAAGCAAATTATGGTTTATACGTTGCCGAGCGAGTCATGCCTCCGATTTTTCACTGTTTCAGAATTACAGGTCTCGCGGCCGATACACGTGTTCCATTGTAATTAAGGTGCGTGTGCTTCTGAAAGAATTACGTATCGAAAATGTACGAATCCAGAGAACCGCGTTTCGATACTTTCTATTTTGGTATTCAACTTTTTGGCACTTTTTTGCGCTATTCTTCTTTTACACCATTTTTGTGCAGTGTTTCAGTGGTAGATGTTAGGCTGATGCACGAACAGTTTCGGTTTCTTAAACCAGACTGTGCATTTTAAGCCTACAAAGATGGTATATCGCGTGTAGCTAATACGTCCATCGTTTGCAAGTTTATTCTAGCTACTGATTTTCGTAAATTCAAGCTCTGTTATATCCTTCTTATTATTCCTTTTTTATCAGTATTTATTCTTCGGTGTTCCTCGTTACGATAAATTTGACTATATAAATGTAACAAATCGGGGAAAACTGACGCGTTACGAAGTTAATGAAACAGTTCCATTCTCTTCCCGTTCCCTTCATTGCTCGTTTATTCTTCTCAGACAAGCTTATCACGCAACCACGTACATATGTATATTCATAAGATCATTACCAAGAGTATGACGAATCGCGTGCTTTTGTAAATGATTCGGTATGAAACGAACTGACCGGGCAATAATTTATGGCATTAAATACGTGCCATTAATTAATACCGCGCGGAAATTTATGGCTATATTCACTTGCCAAGCTTACGAGATGCGATGTTATGTTCGTGATGTAATAATGATCCAGCAGCGTAAACGGACTAATTAGGCTAGTGTAATGATCCTTTAAACTGAAAATCCAATACTGGAAACACGCGGGACCACGTTACACGTATAAACCTTTTTAACGATAAGATTGCAAGGTGTAAGCGACGTATCACTGCGATAACCGAGAACCGTTAGAAAAGTTTGCAATTCGCATTTTCCAACTTTCCACGCTAATGGACCCGTGACAGATTCTAAATAATTAATGCCGCGGTAGGAAGAACATTTTCCTAGTAATGCACTCTTGCCGTTGCTTAACACGCCCAACAGACTGTATTTTTTGTAATTTTAGTTCTTTAATGAAAGTGTAAACGAATTGAAAAAGCTACGTTGCGAGATTTAATTATGCGTAAATTTGTAGCAACTTCATTGGTTTTTATGTTTAATTTATTTTTTCAACAGAAAAGAAAAATTGCTCGTTCGTTCCCCCCCCCTTTTTTTTACAGAAATTCTAGTTAAAAATTCACACGCTATGGAAATACGTGTTAAGTCGAAAGTTTTTTAATTTCATCCCTGTATCTGTATATTGTTTTCGGTATGCGATACTTTTCCTTTACTCATTTGCATTTCGATTGAAACAGCATTAAATAGATTAAAGATACAGTTTGCACTGTTTCTCGTTTAACATTTGTAATTTACAGCTTTTGTTTCAAACAGTTATCCTGTTATCTGTAAGATAATATTTTTAACTAATTTTGTTTTAATCGAGTGACATTAGAAAATGTTTAGAAAATATATCTCTGTCTTTTGTCGCTGAAAATAGGATTTGTTTTATACTTTATAAGATTAATTATAATTAAAATTGCGATAACTCTCGAAGAAATAATTTTACAACGTGGATACTTTTACACCTTCAGTAACAGTCTATAGGATATTATTTAAAAATATATTGCACTTTTGGCATAAAATTTATTCCTCTTTACTGTACTATATAGCAGCTGATGTTGGAAATTCGACAAAATATTACTACGACAGCTGGCTGTTTTTATGTTGAAACTAAAGAAGAAGAATTGAGTCATTGGATTAACACGCGTAACGATAACGTAGGAAAGCATGGTAGCGGAGAATAGGATTTGAATAACACCTTTAATCAGCGCCATCGTTCACGCATAGTGACAAGGGAATTAAAAGTGATCAAGGCATACAGGAGTACCTTATTTGATTTGTGCTCATCAGTTAGTTAGATAATCAACGCCTTTGGTTGCTTACAAAGCTGACACCTGCGAACAAGCAGGCGCCAGCATTAGAGTAAATTGCTCAAGTGCTTCAATCAGAGAATGATCAGGAAATGGTATCTGGCGAAAGATAGAGAAAAAAGAACAAAAAAATTGTCTCTCTATGTAGTTTGTTGTGAGAAACTGTGGAATTATATTTTCAGATATACATTTTCTATATTTAGAATAAATATAAATATATTAAATGTATTTTCAAATATATTTTAAACGTTACTTTAATATCTTAGAATATCTTTAGGAATATTCTATTCTATGATATTGTGCCAGTAATAAAGGCTACTCTAGCATTACACATAATTTGTTAATCCTAAGTTTCTCTCAAGTCCCTTTGATCCTTTGAAAGTTCTTAAGCGGTGAAAGAGAAGTTAAGAAAAAAGAAGAAACCGTTCTAACGTAAAAGAGAACAGGCAAAGCACTTACTTCGCACACTTATTTCTTTCTACTTTGTTTTCGTTACAGAGGAATGGTAATAGTATATGAAGCATTTGAAAGAGTATATACTTCATTATGTTTTATCGATGTACAGGCTTCAAGCGAGAGAACAGGAAATCTGTGATACACGTAACATGTAAACTCCGGCAGAGGTAATATAGAATTAATATTTTTCGTGAGAAATGTGGTTATAATATAAACGAAAGGACGGTTTCAAAAATAACTTTAAACTTCGATATATTTATAGGTGTAGGTAATAATAACATTTCGTAGAGTGCAAGATAAAGAAGAAAGTAAAGGTAAATAATTTCAGGGTGGAAAAGAAACGACGAATTTGGAGAATAGATATTAAAATAAAAAGCTAACAAAATAAAATCTTAATATAAACAAATGGAAAAGAGATACCAAATATTATTCAAATAGATTTTACAAGAAAAATTTAAATTTAAAGGAGAACCAAAATTACTATCAATAAAGTATGACTACGTGGTATTGTATTATTCTTTTTGCTGTAAAAGCGAACAAAATGAATATTCTACCAGAATAGGTGTAATTCAGTAATATAATTCAACAATTGCAAACTCTTGCATCTTTATCTATCCACGGAGTAAATTTTACAATGCAGGATAAATTCAGCACAACGCAGAAGACATATCGCATATATTTTTCCGCTTTACACGAAAACGCGCTTAACTAACGAGCTATTACGCAGGAAGTGCATTTCTCTATGAAATAATCTGCGTCAAGAGCAAACTTTTTCTAAAAAAACGTGCATAAAAAATAAAATAAAGACGTATATTTCAAGTACTGAAGTGGAATTAAATTTGAAAATGTACAGATAAACAAGTTACATCGATATTGATTGCTTTGGAAACCTTTAGATTTAATTTAGTTCCTGCTAGAGCGTGATCCGGACCAAATAAAACCAGATACATACAGTTCTGAGTTACAGTCGTGCGAGGAAAAATGTCGACACTTCGGAGATCGAATGTCAGAATGAATAAATTTGTAGAAAAATAATTGATCTGATGTACAGACAGCGTAGCGTAGTAACTAATTAGTTGATAATTTGGAGATTCGTAACAATATCCTCGGCATGAACACGGATGTTGTGTACCTGTCGTTCCACCTTTTCCTGAAACGCGATAAATTCCGGGGAAATGTCGAATAATTTTCATAACTTATCGAAATCGTTTACCCAGTGATATTTCGTTTCATAGGAATATTTTCACAGTGATAAAAAACGGCGTTTATAAGTCACCAGAAAGAAAAAAAAGCTTAAAATTCATTTGCTGAAATATTTGTGAAACTTTTGACGTAAAAACATAAATATATCCTCTAGAAGATAAATGGAAATATTGCAGCAAAAAAGGTTAATGAAGTTCTAGGTAGCTTTCGGTTTAAAGATTTTCAATTGCACAAATCGGAGGTTTAATTATTTAAAGACGCATTCGCATACTTTTGCCAAAAGAGAAATCACGATATCGTTATAGAAATGTGTACTGTACTCTGTACTCGATTATTTTTAACATCAAAATTATCAAAATGATTAAATCGGCGAATTCGTAATATATCACAGCAATTTTATAGATTTACAAAGGTACAGTTTTTAGGATATGTACAGTCTGTCACACAAGAGCGTGTCTGCGATATCTGCGAAACCTGACACCTAATCAGAATGAGATAAAAAGAATGTAAACAAACGAAAACTTCTCTAATACGCGTTGCTGAATACCTTTCAGTTTCATTTGAAACAGTGAAAGGAACAGAGCTTTTTAATATGAGTGCCGCGTACGCGAAACGTCGAAAATTGTCTGGCATGGGCGAATGAAAACAGAGATCGTGATTGGAGTAATATAATATTCACTGATGAATCTTCGTTTTGGGCATGGTGTCCTATTAGGCAAGCTGAGAGGAAGACGTATCACAAAAATAAGAACACTTGTACATCACATTCGAAAGATATGGAGGTCGTTACCAGAATCCTACGCTCAAAAATTAGTCGAGAGTATGCCGAAACGATGTCAAGCTATAATCGCTAATGGAGGAGATTGGACACCCTACTGTAATAGCGTATTAGTGTTTTAGATGTAGATTCAATTCATATAAATTTTTTTACAAATATATAAATATTTACAGAAATATCGCAGACACGCTCTTGTGTGACAGACTGTATGTGGATGAAAGCATAGTTTCCTTCTAGGGCTATGCGAGATATTTATCATGCTTCGATCGTTGGTATTAACTGAAAACACTATTTTTACTAATTATTAGCAACAGAAACGTGTCATTTCTAACATTTTTATGGGGAAGACTTAATAAGTATACTTGAATTCGCAACTAACTTTCTTCAAAATAAATACAATTATGTTATACAATATATTTAGTTAGTTAAGAGTACATTCGATGCTTAAGAATCATTCCAAACTTATATCACTATCTCAAAGGTAGAAAACAATTAAAGACCTGTATCTCAATCGCTTCAACGCGTAATGAATTCGACACAAGTTCATTGTCTCGCATCAATCACCCGGTTCGATTCAAACCAGATTCCGCGATTAGTATCTCCCTTGCATCGTGACACGACCTAAGTGGTACACGCGGCGTCAGATAGCACAAGAAAATAAGGAGTTTACTTGGTCGAACTTTGTCGAACCTGTTACAGGACTTGGTAGTCGCGGTTGAACGTAGTCGCGTTCGTTCCGTTGCTTGGCGAAAAGGAGAATGAGTCATCGATACCTATTAGATAAATAGACACAAATACGAAATAACGTTTCGCGCGTATCTCACGACCGCGTAGCGCCAACCTGTGTTGGTCGGCAAAGTTTACGGCGTGCAATATGCGCCGCGAACTTACGTAAGCCGGAACGTTTTCACAGAAATGGCACAAAGACGCGGACGCCCAGTTGAATCGCGTGTAACGGGAGCAGAGGCTGGCGAAGCACAATGAGTCGGTGACGAGTACCGATCGCTAACGGGGGAATATCTTTTATTAAAATAATAAAGGAATTTCATTAAAGGAGACGTCGTCGAAACGTCCCGGGTGAGCCGGGGCTGGTCGAGGGGAATGAGAAGGAGAAAGAGGTCGATAGTGGCGAAAGGAAATAGGAGGGCGAGAGAGGAGAGATGGTTGAGTAGAGGAAAAAGAATATGACACGGTAAACGGTAGAGGGTAGGAAAACCCAGCGAGTATCTTTTCACCCTCCATCCCTTATTTCTTCATCCCTTACTCTGGTCGCGTGCATTTTTCTCCACAACCCCTCACAGGCCAGTTTTCTTTCCCGTCTCACGATATCCGCGCCCCGTTTAATCCTGTTGACACGGATTAACGAGGATTCTTGACCGTTGTGCATCAATGCCTACTTTGTTCTCTTGGTGAATTAATGGACGTCGCGTTTCGGATTCTTTCGTCCGAGTCGAGGCGAAGGTACGTCGCGTTAACGACCGTTGTCGCAGCACGTCATCACGGTTCTCTATCAAAGGCAAAGTTGACGAACGTCCCACTCGTTATTTTTTAAAAGAGTCATGCAACGCCCCTTTGCGCCTTCGTCTCTCGCGTGAAATATGAGCAGATCGAACACATACCTGGATTAATACGGCTTATGGTTCGTTAGAAAAGTCTGTCAGACGGCGTTTTCCTCGTTGAACATGGTAATTTCATCGAGAATAGCTGTGTGATTCACCCAGCATCGTGAAAAATGTATTTGCACGAAAAAATGCAAGGATAACATTACTGTTAACGTTCCAACTTATAGTCCTTGCATCTTTTCCTTTCGACTTTGATCCCGTTTTAAAAGACAAAGGAACGTTTGCTGTTTCGGAAAGGCTCTAATATCAAATAGAAACTTGTAACAAAAAATAAAAGATCTAAAAACTAAAGCATTCGAAAATAACTTGAACCTAACGAGATTCAGCCTGTATCAGATATTTTAGGATCTTTTAATTTAGCAATTAAACGTAACAAAAAGCTTGTAAGAGAAATTAGGCCCATGCTCCAAGAACCGCGTTTTATTTGTTCCCACAAGGGGCCACGTGCAATGAATCCATTACCTCCGGCACCATGCGCATCAATTTGCAGTAGGCCTGGAGAAGTTTTTCCCTGGCCATAGCCTTGCAAAGGGCCCTTTTTCAACCTAACGAACCATCTTTGCTTTCAAACAGTAAAACACTGTATCGATGACTCGGTCCCCCTTTTTATATATTTCATCTAAGAAACTGTCCCATCGCAAAGTTTCTACACAGTTATCTCGTATATTATTCTATATTTCAAAAACTATTCTTGTCTAGGTGGAGATATTTTCGAGTGATCTTTGTTTTTTCAGATGAAACTATTTTCATATATTCGTTATACTCTTTCCATTCTTTCTATGTACATTCGCTGTAACAATGATGAAAAATAAATATTTCGAATTGTCATTTAATCATACAAATACATACTAAGCAAAAGGTAACAAAATCTCGATCCAAACATTTGATTTTATACAGTGGATTCCGTTTAAGCGGCACGCCGGTTAATCAGAACCACCGTTTATTTGGGACAAATACCGAAGAACGGAAACAAAAGCTAGAATACAATGCGATTTCAATTCGTTTATATGGAACATACCGCCGTTTTATTGCCACACCTTACGCTCGTATAGTTTACGATTGCAGATAGAAAGAAACTTAAGAAGTAGCGATACTGATTTGAAGCATAGCTACGGCTTGAACGTAGGAGAGGGCAACGTGGACGAAAGAGAAAGAGATCCGACAGTCGGAATCGTATTAAAATGATTAAAACGAAATCAGGTTGACACGCTCGAGCCCTGGCACAAGAACGCGAGTGACGTGGGGACGTGACACGCGTTTTCCCATCACAGCTTCGGCGACAGCTTTTTGTTCATCGGTATAACGCGGCTACCAGAGGGGGCGGGGAATAATTTGCTCTGTTGTGGCTCGTTTTGGCCAGTTACTAATAAGATGCAAAGGTGAGCGTACGTGTACGATCGAGATGTTTATTGTGTCTTGCATATATTGCCTGCAAAGAATTTCTAATTCGTATATCCCTTTCCAACGTGCGAAAGAAAACCAGGATCGCATCCTGGAAATTGTTTCAAGATATATCATACATTTAAAAATTACAAAATACAACAATAGTGCGTATGAAACTGGTATTTAAGTGAATTTCTTTCTTCCTTTGTTTATTTAAATTGTCTTATTTTTTAGTTAAAGTATATTTCAAATAAAACGCTTAAAAGCGTTGGGAGTTGCTGGTAACGAAATTGAAATAAAATTCGGAGTGCAAAGGGTTAACTTTCGGCGATAAAATCGCTTTGCTCGATGAAATACAAATAGGACTAACGCCCGATGGAGGTTTACATCAATTGGAAACATTAAGAGCTATCCTAAAATCTACGATTTCAGGGGTGACGAAGCTAAACAACCGAAAGGGTGGAATAATAAAAAGGTAAGGAAGAACACGGAAAAGAAAGGGCCCGTGTATTCAACACCAAATATTACATACGTTCTTCGATAAATCGTTTTTAGTTGCACTTTTTACGTTGCTTAGATTTTGTCCCTGGAAATTCGATTCATTGGGACCCAAGTTAGCTCGGACCCAAAGTGTATAAAAACTGGAAACCGCCGTATCTGTTTGCGCTGTGTTTGATAATTAAGATATATTAAAACGTATAGCTGGTACTTGAAGCTTTCGAGCGTTATCTAAATCGCACGATTTATGTATCGATAAATTTACTTAATAAACTCGTCAAATTTCGTTTATTACGCTTCAAATCCTTGAAATGTAGCGGTAAAGATTTTGATCAATTAGTCGACATCACGCGATACAACGATTTAAAAATTTTCAGATTAACAGCACGCATAAGTTCATGGAATCATGAGGTCACATATAAAAATATGTATCAGGAATTTCGATCTAGTTTATCTGCCATTAACTGGAAATACGAGACTTCCGTAGCGGCCTCTAATCCGTTGGCAACCGATTCACCCCTGTCTACCGCTCATTTACACCACGCCACGGGTAATTCTACACGAGAGCCGAGCAAAACGAAGTAACCCCATTAAACGTACGTTGCTCGTCAAGCGGCGAACGTTTAATCGGATAATCGGGACACTTCAAAAGCAGTTGCCAACAGAGTATTGTTGTTCGTGCCTAACCACTTCAATTTTTGTCCGTTTAATGTATTCGCAGCGAACAGCTGAATTTCATACGATTCCACTGAAATTGACAATCCATCGACCAACGTGTTATCGATACACGATCGAATTTTTAGAGAACCTGGTCTTACCGAGATGGAAATATTCGTCTTCAAAGTTGTGTTTTAATTCCTGCAGCAAACCGTTCTAAAAATTACTTTTTGATTAATTACAAAAAAAAAAAAAAAGAACTGTTCCTACAAAGCTGTTAAAAAGCTAATATCGCGTAAAATGGCTAGGAGAATCTTTTTTCGAAGAGAAATTTAAACCTCGCTTCACCGTTTTCGAATAGAAGTATAGGTAACTTCGTCGTCCAAACTGCTGTGTGTTATAACGTGAAGTTCCCGTTATGTTAGTGTGCGTGTGCGTAGAAAGTACAGACAGACAAGAAATTTCTTCCTAAAGAAGAGACATTTAGACAGGCGTGTTAGATGTTAAGAATTTTTTAGAAAGCCTTAGGCTCTGCTAGAGTCTCTATTCTTTTAAATTCCAAACAATCGTATCATCGACATCGACGCCTCGTAGTTCGGCCACTTGGAGTCGTAACGTTCTCTCAAGCAATCTGTCGAGCATCTTATTAATCCCTCGGCCCGGCCATAAACTACGATAAGGCTAAATAGCGGCGGGCTATCTACCATTATATCATCATTATATCGTACTATCGCGAAGATGTTTCGCTGCTACGTGCACGAAGACTGTGACTTTCGAATCTCAGCGTGTGTTCCTCTTGAGGGATATCTTGAGGAATATCGTCGCACTACGAACATCTTAAGTGGCATGAATCTTAATTCGTGATAGCTAAACTTAATACATAACAAGTTACGGTTATTTTCTTATAAATTAGAACGTCAATTAACGATACAAAGATCATAAATCGTAGAAAAACTTCGGCAAAATTGCTACCAGATCTAACAAGTTGTTAGACGCACTGTACGTGTGTATCACGTGGGGAAATTCGTCCTCCGGCTTGTCCCAGCGGCCTACAAATACCACGGGGAGATTCAACGACGTCGTCAGCGTGAATGGAAGTTCGTTTCGCCGCGGGCCGACATAGAGCGTGGTCAAACTTCCCTGTCTCTCGTTGAAAGCGAGTAACTGTTACCCGAACCCGAGGGATTACCGGTAATCTGCGGTAAGCTAAGCTACGTGAACAGGTACGGGCAACCTGTTTCGGATATTGTTACGAGTAGCCGGCAGCCATTTCGTCGAATCGTTCGAACTCAAGACAATTCACCCTTATTCCCAACCATTTCCCGATGCATCTTCTCCATTCGCCTACACTCCCGGTCAGACTAGTTAACGACTACTCGGCTATGGCCGGAAGGACCGATAGGGAGGCTACGATAATAGTTTCTCTGCGAATTAACGCGTAACTTGCAAAATTTCTATCGCTACCTGGAGAAAAGCAGCTGCCGTTTGGCTAGCGATGCACGAATTACGTTACGGCTTCTGGTTATCGCTTTTAATATGCTAAAATACGTGGCTATTGCGAAAGGATATTTCCGACAACTTTCCGCATTCGAGGCTGTCGTCGTACCGTGTGCATTGTCCAGCACACTGGCTATCGAAACGTTTGAACGTGATACAAAATGCACGATGCGTGACGATAAAGTTTCAAGGATAAATACGCAACTGTAGAAATTACATCAGCGTATCGTATAACCGGATTAGATCTTCACCGGTACGTAAAAGATCAATACGATCAATCGTTAAAAAATTGAAATTCAATTCGTCAAAGGTGCTTAAATAAAATGTAAGATCATCGTAGGTAGTTTTTACAGCCTTCGTCGTGTGTTTAGCATCTCGCACAAACACGGAATTCCAATCGATTAGTAATCTGCATAGTGATCTGAATCAATTATCGTGTTCTATATGAGATCGGAGGATGTCTTAGTATAATACTTACGAATACGGATGTATTTGTAGACACCTCTGCATACAAATACACGAGAATCAGAAGGAAGTACACGTAGATTTTACAAAAACGAGGTTCGTGTAATATCGACCTACTTACAGACTCGCTTTTTATTATTGCTTTTTCAACCAATTTTCAATTTATGCAACATACACGATAAATCTCGTGCTTTCAAGATGTTCGATGTTGAATATCGATGTTGAATATCCTTGTTTGTTTATTTTTCAAAATAGCTGATAAACCCATAAATTAATTACTCACTGGTTAACCAGTAAATAATCGATGAATTGTTAAACGAGTCAGTTTGAATATCTCGTCGTCGCGGTCGGTACAAGGAACTTCGCGCTATTGATTAATCCAAAAGGAAGGTTAGTTTTTCTTCGTGCAACGGCACGACAACTTTTCATTTCCCCGAATAATTCCAACTTACTTCGCTAGAAACAGCCGGCAGGCAAATTTTTGCCAAACTTCTGTTTCCAATAGGTAAGATGGAGTTACGGCTGAACGAACGAACGAATCGAATCGAACGACGCGTGAAGGGGTATCGATTCGCGACGCGAAAACTAATTACCGTTAAACGAGAATAACAAAAGGAGGGATGCAGCTCGGTGTCGTATTCGTCGAGGAGAAAAGATCTGCGATCGAATCTTCCACTAGCAATAGCTAGAACGCACGACTGATTGAAATTGATAGCTTGCTATAAGAGGATTTCATGAATACAAAGTAGCAACTGCGCGTCTCTTTGACATGCATCTGTTAATGAGATTCGAATAAATAGATCTAATTAAAATTTAATGTAATCTCGTTTCCTATACCGCAGCTAACGCAGCTTTGACCAGCAAGGGCGAAGGCGAAAATTGAAGTTATCAGCTTGCTAAGATTAATTCTGCAAATTATGGATATTCAGTAAATATCGACAGTGGTGGGAGAAAAATGAAATTTGTAAACGCTTCGGGTAACGATCGCCAAACAAATTAATGTTTGCCAGGGAAAGTGTTTGAAATGTTTAAAATGTGATTCTGAAATCAAGGAAAATAGTAGCTGCGTTTTAAGCTTACTCGAGTTATTCTTAACGACTTTTACGATATACGTACATATTTTGTACGACACTCGTACATATTTATGAAAGTTTGTAATTATGCAAACGTAAAGCTACGATAAACGTCCAGGTTAAAGTTTCCCTTAATGTCGGTGAAAACATAAGAGCAATGGGTTTAGCAAATATTTAAGCATCGAAACACACTGAAATCTGCACGATTACTGCGCAAATGGAGAACGTTCGACTGCTCACGTCGCACTAGGGAAAATTCGCGAAAAATTCCAGCATAGTCTGGATTACGAGTTTAGCTAGGCGGTATAGGGACAGCGAAGTGGATCCACTTGTTACCTGCATCACAGTTTTGCGAAACGAGACCCGCGGGTGTGATACTCCGCATTTTCACCATCAACCACGCGAACACCCGTGAGATACGCGGAACACGAAACGCCAACATCGGTCGCGAGCGACATAATTGCGTGGCACATAATGAATTATAATAATACAGAGATGCGCACTCGATCCTTGACAGAGGGTTCCATCGAAATAGGCATTCGTTACGAACCACAGGGATACGACGATTACGCGTAATTCGTATAATCTCCGTAATTTGACGAACATTTTGATGCACGCATCGTGTCTTAATTGAATAAACTGTCTGGCAAATTGTGAAAACGCGTGACATAGAACTGTCGGTTTAAACAATTGCGGTGCCATATTGTTGAGCGTTATTTACTCGAATGCACAAACAGATGGATAACGTTGGATTCGTACGTCGTTGACTAGATGGTTCTTATTTGTCGCTGTTTAAAAATATGCAAACTTATTACGCAATCTAGTACGTTATTGCATTATGATTCATGAATTATGTATATACACTCTCTATTTATAGTAAGTGGATTTTCTCTGAACCGGTCTGTATAGAACTGGATTTCTACTCGGTACAATGGAATCTCGGGAATAATTGCAAGACCCGTTAATTTAAAGATATTACTGAGAAAATTAAATCACCGATACAATGTATATTGCATACATATTGTAATCGCAAATAGATATACATTACGCTCTATGCTCTGTACTAGTAATTTTCAAATCGAAATTTCCCCCAAGTATCTTCGCGTAACAAAATACGTTAAGTTTGTCCCGAAGCTCAATTGTCAAGAAGTTCAATTCGGACAAAGGGAGAATAATTTTATAGGCGACATTTCTCGCGATACAGTTCGACGATCGATCAAAATTAGTCTCACGGATCTTACGTGAGAACAGCTTTTAGATTTGGTGAATGATGCAGCGACATTCCGCGGCGTGGTATCGTCTTTCACGCGACGCGACGGAGGGCAACGTGTTCTTTGCCCGTTGAGAGGGCAGGAAAGCGTAATTCGTGACAAGAAACGTTGCAGCGGTATGCCCCTTTTCTACGAGCACATTCAAATTAAGAGCTCTCTAGATGGGACGCACGCCGTTCAATAAACAGAACACGCCATGTCACTTGACCGCCCACTCGCGTTTTACACTACAGGAATAGCGTACTATTTTCACAAAAACCTAGATCAAACGGTTCGTGCCGACCAAGTCGCGTATACACCGTCGATTCCGCTTTTATTTTCGGTTTTTTCGTATCGACCGGGAGATGCTGCGACGTTTAATCGCGGCTGTTAAAGCCAGCTTGGGTTCGAACGACGAACAGAAAAAAAAAAAAAGGATAAAAATTCCTCGGAAAAATTCTCCGTCGTGTATTCCGTAACTCACGTATAGTACGCGCGACGTGACTAACAACACGAACGATTCGCGTTTCTTTTTTCAACTATTGCTTCGTGTGTGTTTCACGTGTGTTTCTATTAGCAGATATCATTGGACGGAAACGTATACGCCGAGTGCAACTAGCGTGTAAAGACCATATAAATAGTACTAATCTGTGCTTTCTGTATCGCTGAAGTTATCGGTGTTGCCTAGCTATTGCGATAGAAGGTGCCAGCTAGTTAGACTCTTAAGATTGTCGTGTTTATTGAGAATATCTACGATGTTAACGATCTCTAGAGAATAATTACACTAGGATTGCAATTACGATAAACTTGCAAATCTAGTTGCGGAGAATGAGTAGGTTAAAATCAATCTATAGGCCTTTTAGAGACAGATAAGAAAACTAAAAGTCAAACAAAATTCTTAAATCTTATAACTTACGTATATTCAAGTAGTATAACACCGAGAAACATGCATACGCATAATCGTTAGCCTGGTTTATTAAAGCTAACAACTTCTTCCATCTTTTTCTCCATTATTCTCACAAATTATTAAAATCAATAACATTCATAAAAAAAAAAAAAAAAAAAAAAAAAGAAAAGAAAACTCGCGTAAACACTTGTACGATTTAAAGTAACTACCAAGAGACATTTTCAAGAGTTTCCAAATATCCCAAACCACGTTCCATCAGACCTATCATAATCCAACGACAGAAACCTAAACAAACCTGGAATGTCCACCTCGTTCTCAATCTACCTCGATCGACAAAGACGTTTAAACTCAACCTCTCAAATCTCTACCATCGTCAGGTTTCAGATAAAAATGTCAGAAGCAGTGCGTGTTATGGAAGTAAACGAAAAAGGCTGCGTCATTTATCGGGTACGAAGTTCGTGAGCAACGTTGCTCGTGTTTCCATTAAGTCGTACAGGTCGGAAAGTGTGTACTTACGAAGGTGGACGGAGTGCAAATTATCGTTTGTCTTTCGTCGAGGATGTGCAAAAGGCTTCCGCCTTCCGCCGTTCGTAAAATGACAAATGACCAGCCATTAGATCGATTTCGTGGTCATTCCGCGGTTCCTTCGTTCACGAGAGTCGCACGCAAAAAATTAATTACCATGAGCGTGCGATGCTGCAATTGCCGTTTTCGAGTGTCATCGACTCTTCGACCAGTCACCAGGACGCACAGAATGCGCCGCTCTCGTCCTTGTGAACGTGTTTGAGCGGAATTTATCACCCGGCCGGAGGTCGTGCCGCGTTAATACGTTTGAAAGCCATGACTGAATCCTCCTGATAAATAGCGCATGTAAGTAGTGAAACGGATTTCTATAGATTGTGCGGTATGAGTGTGACCGAAAACAGGTATTAATTATCTGCACCTACGTGGAGTTCACGCTGTTTTCTAAATTGAATTACGTATCGTGCTGAGTTTTACTAAAAAAAAGGTGCCATTTTTATATCGAATATCAGGCTGGTAGATACGAAGTGAAAGATTTTTATCAGATAAATGTTCCAAATTTTTTACTTCCTCCACGAAATGAAATTAATAATAATCGTATGGATACGCAAGTATAAATAATTCCCTGACAAAATGTGTCCTTACTTCTTCTGCTAAGTCAAATACGTAAAATTCGTTAGCTATATATATATATATATATAGATTTTCGTGAATGTCTGCATATCTATGTTCGAAATAAAGGTTTTTCGATAACGATACATTCTATCCGACTCTAGCACTGGAAATAAAGATGGAATGCCAGATATGAAATCCTCTGTGTTTTAATACAGCGCTGATCAAAGTACTACTCGCACTTTTCACTGTTCGATCACGCTACGTACGTACGAACGCGTATAAAGGAAAAAAGAAACAGATGTAGCGCATTTCGCGAAAGGAGAAGCAAAACCATCTGCCCTTTTAATCCTCTATTTAGACCGTTCAAACCGTTAGTCAGCGGTAAAGGAACCACAGATACGTTTTCCCTCGGTGGTTTTCGACTTTAGATGGCCTTCAATGGAGGCGTTCAGGTGGCTGCGCCGCGGTTTTCCACGATACAGCGTCCTGCACGGAGATTTCTGTGCGTTTTACCACGCGGCAGGCGTGTAAAAGCTTGCGGATAAAAAAGGGCCACGTCTTTGAAAATCGCAGGCAAATATCATGCGGCCAAACTCGGTCGATGTGAAATGAGCGTTAATGGAAATGGATCGAAGAGCGACCTTTCCTCCTCGAACAACCAAAGAAACTTCAACCAGTGATTGTCAGCCATTTACGACCTTCCCTTCGTATGGTCTCAATGTGTCATATTTTTACGAGTTATGGATAGCGTAAAAATTAAAAAAAAAAAAAAAAAAAAAAAACAGCCACGACGTCATATGAAAGAGAGATCAGACAATATTTTGTAGCAGAGGTAGTAAACCAGAGATAGTAGATGAATATGACGGTGAGTAGGTATTCGTACGTTCATACAGATTCACTTTACTATGACATAAATTGAAATAGTACGAAACATATGCAATAGTAATTTTAAGCATAGAAGAACGTCGATGAGATGATAAAGGAAGACTTCATTACCCATGTTAATTTTATTATTCATGTTTTTGCAGAATAAAATTAAACACTACGTTTAAATTTCCTCGTATTCTCTGATACCATGCAACAAATACGTACAGAGATGATGTTGCGTCCGAATATTAACGTAACTGCACTTTACTATTAAGATTGGGTAGAATATAACATCGTTATCGAGCAAATAAACTACTCGTGTTAATTTTCAGCCATATATTTTCTAAAAATGTTTGTTTACGTTGCGGGAAACCACCCACATATCGCTAAATCGTTTCGCTGTATTTCGAATTACACTGCGTATCATCGGCTTGATCTTTACAAGACTCATAAATCTATGACTAGTTATTTCCAGTCGTAAACTACTTGCTTGGCTTACTTGTTGAATGACTACAAAATTAATCGAAATTTATTGAGAATATCACAGAACTGGGACGTCTTCTAACGGTACCGCGTCTATTCGCCGTGAAAACCTGTAAAATTTCTAGCCTTCGCTTTCTACGACTCCCGAATATCGCTACTCGAATATCAAATGATCCGTGAACCGATGAGATCAGGTTCAATGTGCAAACTTGAAAATCTGAATCAGAATAAACTGATTCACTGTGAATCTTCGAATCTATTCGCGACGTATTTAAAAGCTCGTCACTAATAATCGCTGCAAAGGTTCGAACGATCGACGATCACCGTATCTGTTCGTTATTTTTCTCAATACGAATCAAAACGAATTGTTCAGTGTTTTGAAAACCCATATTGAATATCTCTGACGTCCTTCTGTACATAAACCGGCGTAAAAACTATTAATTAACACGACATACGAACGAAAAAGTTACCACGCGTTCTGTTTTTCATCCTTGCGAGCACCTGTTGAAAACAAATGTTCAACAAACCCGGCTGAACCACGGGGATAACATTCGATCACACACGGTCATAGCACAGTTTTGTAACTGCAACGCGATCGACAATTGCAATCGCAATTAACCACTTTCGAATTCACTACGAAGCTTGTATTGTAGTATATTAATGCCCTTCGAGCAACGTTTCTTTCCCTACACCGAGTTAAAATTGTATTTTTTCTTTCCACAATTCACAGAGTTTGTCCGATGCTCCCCGAGATTCTATTGAAAAATGAATTCTCCCTAACCGTTTAACGTTGCAGCCATATAACGAAGAATTCAGAATCAACGACTCGAGAACACAAATATTTCCTTATTACAAAGATTCCCTATATGTCGGGTATCAGACACAAAGAATACTTACGTTTGATTTTTTATAGAAAATGGATATTACTAAGCGCGTAAAGCGTAATAACATCTGAGATATGAAATCTGTCTTACTATATTACATAGCTGGAATCCTATTCAAAAATTCCTTTAGCCAACCAATTATAGCTTCGTATCGATAAAAATTCTAGATATTTCATTGTAACAATTGTCATTCAACGATAGCCGCTTGCAACGAATAATTAAATCATAAAAGTAACAATGGAAAAGAAAGAACGAAGAGGAGAGGGAGAACGCAATGATTAAAGGGTTCGCGAAGGAAAGGGCCGTTTTAATAAATAGAGAACTTTTACAAGGAAGTTTGGGAAGTTGCGAAGTCGGTGCCACATTATTTTCCGTCTTACAGCCCAGAAAGCTGAACTTCGCTATTGAAATTCCAATTTTTTTTTTCTGCCTCTCCTTTTCTCTCAGTGGACCGGGAATTTCTTTTCCTTTGTCGTTTGACGATAAATTCAGAAGGGGCTTAGAGCAGCGGTTTAATTAAACTAGTTTAACTGTCATTCCGTTCCTTCGACTTAGCTTGTTCCACACTGTCCACTCAAATCGATAACGCGGCTTTCGTTCTACATTTTTATTACATCTACGTACGGATTGTAGGTTTTAATATTAATTTTCCGTGACAAAGGAGGGCCTACTCCATTACGTACGGGAAACGACCAAATATCCAGCTTTATTGGAAATTCTTATCCGACGTTGCGTCCTTCCACCAATAAAACATTCGAAATGAAACTATTCACTGTAATATTAACGCTTTAAATTACATTCGGTATTGAGAAATCGGTTAGCTAGTAGCTTTAGCAATTACGCTAGATGAGAATACTATCAAGATCTGATCGCGTTTCCAATGTAATTTTTAGCTTCTTTGTCAACGTAAAACCGTGCCGAATAGAAACGTGTTGCCATTAAATATTCGATCGACGCTTGCGATAGGTTGTAAAATTCAAGTTCAACGCGATCAGTTAAGGTTTCCGACGTTTACGAGATCTCGCAGCGTTTCATCCAGTAGAACATTTATTTACGAATAATTTCCCTATGAGAGAAGCGCGACCGCGAACATGTCAGCAATTTCTGAGAAACGTTTTCTTAGTCTCCGTCATCTTGGAGGCTTCAACGTGGAACGCAGGAATTCACGCATATCCGTACACACGGATTGCATAAAGTGCATTTATCCTCGACTTGTCATTATCCATAGAGAATGGAGATTAAATCAATCGAAGAACAGCCTGGCTATTTTTTACTCTCACGCAGAACACGCAATGAGAAATTTATTTCAATGGAAAATAAATACTATAAATATTTCTCAATAGCACGCAATATCGTTTTACAACGCGGTGAATCTTGCTTTTATGTACATGGCTGAACGTTTATGCTAAAATTCTAACGTGTGATTTTTCGTTTTCGCTGAGTAAATATTACAAAGGCAGAGCTTCTACTCTGGTGATTTTTTGAAAGCAATAATATCGTGGTTCTGATGAAAAGAAATCGATTTAAATAAAGAATTTTTCCTCTCAAAAATGGAAACATTTATTCTAAAGAATTACGAGGAAATAATAATTATGTATTTATTAGATTGTTTGGAAGGATCGATTGTTCAGATGAACGAGGAGCTACGTATATTGCAAACAAGTACAGTCTGTCACACAAGAGCGTGTCTGCGATATTTCTGTAAATATTTATATATTTGTAAAAAAATTTATATGAATTGAATCTACATCTAAAACACTAATACGCTATTACAGTAGGGTGTCCAATCTCCTCCATTAGCGATTATAGCTTGACATCGTTTCGGCATACTCTCGACTAATTTTTGAGCGTAGGATTCTGGTAACGACCTCCATATCTTTCGAATGTGATGTACAAGTGTTCTTATTTTTGTGATACGTCTTCCTCTCAGCTTGCCTAATAGGACACCATGCCCAAAACGAAGATTCATCAGTGAATATTATATTACTCCAATCACGATCTCTGTTTTCATTCGCCCATGCCAGACGATTTTCGACGTTTCGCGTACGCGGCACTCATATTAAAAAGCTCTGTTCCTTTCATTGTTTCAAATGAAACTGAAAGGTATTCAGTAACGCGTATTAGAGAAGTTTTCGTTTGTTTACATTCTTTTTATCTCATTCTGATTAGGTGTCAGGTTTCGCAGATATCGCAGACACGCTCTTGTGTGACAGACTGTAGGACGTCTTCATTTACAATTTTTCTGTTATTTCTTGCACGATATGTTCTGAATTATTTGCAATTAATGCTTTGATCGATGGAAGGTTGCTTTTTAAAGGGCGTCTTTCAACTTATGGCCAAAGTTCTCGCCTTTAGAAAGAGGAAAAAACTTTCTGAAACATTGCGCATTTAATATATCGTCGTTTCAGTGAGTCCTTTTCATTTTTGAGAGAACACAAATATTAAATTTCGAAAATGTATTCAATTTCCTTCATCTTCGAAATATTACAGTTTCCATAAAAATTAACCAAATACGATAAAACTTCTTCTCCGAAAGATACGTGAATTTTCGTTTGATTCGAAGTATTTGAAATATCGCTTACATAACTTTCCAGACAAGTCGATATACGAACTTGTAATTAAAATTTTAACGAGATATACGAACAATAAAAGTATTTGACGTTGTAGTTGCACAATAGTTGCAAGCTTATCGAAATACAATATTCGATACACTGCAAGTATGTGCAGCTATGTAGAAAAAACAACGGTAGAAAAAATGTTGTGGATGCAGTTTTCGATGTAAACAAGGTTAAAAGTTAAGAAAATGTATCTTCATTGTTTTCCATTACGTTTCGTTTAAAAGAGGGAATTTCATAGCATAATTAACGTCGATGTTCCTAAAATACCAACTGTTGAGGAAACTTTCAAACTCCACAGACGGTGGCTTGCATTAACTACATAAATTATGCTCCTTTCGATGCCTGACATAACTCGATAATCAATATTGACTTTTGAATTAAGATTTCGTACAGTAACTTTGACGTAAGTATAATTCCACAGGGATATCAGAATTTATCAGTGAACGGAAGTTTATAATAACTAATATTCTAATAGAATATTATTAAAACGTAATATTAAATCGTAATACCTACTCTAATTATTTTGATGATATATTCAACTTATAAAAATATTTTGTTCCAACTATACAACAATATTAGCTTTAACATTTTAGAAGATCTCACTTTTTAACTTTTATGCAAATTATACAAATTACACAGGAAATATTCATTTTTTTTTAATTTAGAACCGATAGAAACGAAATTGGTGAATTTGAAAGTTAAGCGATAAATTATCTCGCAGAGAAAGACAGATATAAAAATCGTTATCAAGAAAACTTTTCTACAAAGAGATTGACTTAAGACGATGGTTCTTAGCCGATGGCCCGCGGGTCTCCGGAAGATCGCGAGATCCTCGCACACGCACCAAGTTATTATAATTTATTATTCGAATAAAAAATACTTTATATGCATATTTATTTACTTATAATAATTCTTCTCTTCAAATTTGAAGGTTGTCGATGAGCAGTTGTTGAGTGTTTTAAATATACATATTTAGCTATCCAAGTCTTGAGCTAAGTCTTGAGGTTTCGCGACAACGAAAAGCTTGAGAACCCTTAGTTTCACATAAAAAAAAACTTAAAATTGAGACCAACATCACAGGTGAAAAATATTTCAAGCGTACTTTCTTCGATAAATCCAAAAACAATTGTTTATTTTATACTTCTCTAATTTCGATATTTCGATGGCCATACTCTGTTAAGCTTATCGATCATTAAAAATACAACGAAATACGTGTACATACATATACATGCTCGAAATCAAATCTGCAGAGTAATACGATTTCTCAAGCGTGAAAGCTAAGTGCCAAATGTCTGCTCACTGAAATGTCGAAACAAAAACAAAAGTGAACGGATGTTCATCATTTTTATAACATGACTTCACTTTTAATGGCTATACGTGTGCCGTGTATACGCACGCATACTTTAATTTCTCTGATTGCCCTTTGATCTTTCAAATTTCTCTTACAAACTTAATTAATTGATTCTCATGCGACGTAATTCGAAAGCAAGGTGCTTAGGCTTATATCACAATCCGGATAATACGTATCATTTCCTTCGTCTGTTTTTTTTTTTTTTTTTTTATTTTTGTAATTTGATTTCCAACTGCACAGTTAGTGTAACAATCGAATCATTGTCTCTATGTATTTCCTTTTGCTTGGCTTAATGGTAATTTCTATAAGATGTCCCTTCATTCAACGTAGAATGCAACAAGCTAAGTACGTATTCCTTATACGAATACTCAATGAGTTTACCCATTGAAGACCAAAGTTGTATGAGCGTAACATTTCACTCGTAATTCCTTTGTAGTAAACTTGTATCGTTAAATTCTATAAATTTCATATGCTATTTACGAAAAGGAATTTCGAGAATTCGTTCGATATTTTCTTCCCTATTAAATTCTACGAGTTTATGAAAGAAGAAATTGAAGTATTCTATACAGCTATGATAAACTATATTTTTCGAATGTTAAAAATTCATTTTCTACCTTCGTCCTGTGCAATGGGCTTCTATAATACATGTTTTGTAACTTGACAAAACAATAACTTGCTTTAATAACGTTGCCTATATAATTTTACCTATTATTTCGATACTTGGACCATGACGAGTTAAACACGAGACTTTTTTGTCGTCGTATTTGGCTTCGTACTTCGTCAAAAGTTGCCAAAAAATTTCGAGTAACGGAGACAAAGGCGTTGATTATCCTCCAGCGTGGTGGGATCAGATATAAATAATAATAACTGTGTACAACTTACTTGGCTTATCCAGATCAGATATCTCCAGCTGCGAGCACACCGTGGCAATCCCCAACACGAACACCGTGGTCGTAGTCGCTACACTCCACCGGCACCTCCACCACCACATTTTGTCTCCTTTTCGCGCACTCTTGACACACACACCGTAGAACCAACACCCCGACCGACCTAGCCGCCCCCGCGCTCGCCGCCTTTTCAGCGGTTACCTAGTCTGACGATCGTCGTGAACCGGCACTAATTGCAGCTGCTGTTGCTGCTGCCGCGACCGGTGCAGTCGGTGTTCTCCTTCTTGTTGCCGATGTTGCCGCCAGTGCTGCATTGCGCCGCCGTCGTCGACATCCTCTCAACGCCTTTCTGTCCTCCTCGACTCCTCGCTACACCCTCGACGATCACCACCTTTGTCACTCGATCGGAGATTTCAATTGTGATCAATGATTTCGTCGTCGACCATTTAATCGGCGTACAACACACTACGAACCAAAGCTTCCCTCTGCTATCCCCGAGAGTCTTTTCTTCCCCGAGTCTTTCTTCCAACGACTCGACGAACCAATTGATCTTGTAACCTTCCCTTCGAGTACTCGTTCCAATTACGGTGGCGAGATCACCTTCCAAGGGAGTCTCAATTAATCCACTTGTAAGATAGTAACTGAACGAGAAGTGTTCGAACGTTGTGATGGTTTCTCGCGCGATTGTTAGCCAAGAAGTTTCCAGCAACTTTCTAACTGGTACTAAGTTCGTTGGATATCAGGCTGGGATAGCTGCGTCGCAGAGTTGGCAGATTCTTCTTGAGAAAATTCGTTAGAAAATGTGTGCGGTCGAATTTCGATGGCAGTTAGAAGCGTTAGGTGAAACTTTGTGTCTTTCGATGCATTCGCCGTAAAACGTGAACCATGTTAAATATTAATGTGACGTCAGGCTGAGTAATCAGATCTCCGTAAAATTCGAAACTTGTACGCACTTCCGAGAGACACGAGTATCGCTTCGAGTTTGTCGGATTACGGTCTAAGTTCAGGATCGATGTATTGACGTTAAATCTTCGATCGTCAAGCTTGATGAACAAATTCAATCGTCAATTCGAAGAAATTGAAATTCGGCAGTAACGAAATCGATGAAATCGAGACAGTGTGCGTAAAAATCTTGGAAAAGGCGGCAGTGTGATCTGTACCGAAGCACGTCAAGTATGAGACTGAAGGGACACGTTTGACTCGTTCTAACGTCCCTGAGAAATCGTAATGTGCTTGCACAAAACCATCCACGCCCGATAGACTTCGATAGACTGTCTTGTCCTCGAATTGCAGCGTGGGTGGAGCTACGTAGAGCTTCTGGATATTTTTCGTATCGAATACGCAAGGTTATTGCGAAAAGAAAGCAGGAAAAGTGCAGAACGACGATCACGAGTTCGTTCAAAATTCAAAGTTCGAATTGCCAGTTTCGCGAGAATTGGTCGACTTGGAAGCGGGTCGCACTGAACCGCAAGTAACGCTCCGGACACGAGTCTAGTTTACTGCACCACTAGCTCCGAATGAACTCGTCGGTTTGCCCCTATCTCACGGCTCGTTACTCGCGTCGCTACTCGAGGGGCGCGTACACGGAAGGACATTCGCACAGCAGAGGCATCCACCCGGGATTCGTGCGGTCCTCGTAATTAAATCCCTGCGTATCGATATTAATCGGTCAACGAAATTGAGTCCACGAACGTTACTAAGTTAATTACTCGGTCACCCGGCGTCCATGAGTATTGCAATCAGATTTATGAACCCGACTCTCCGCAAATTATTCCTCCAAACACGAAACTTCGTTTTGTAGTTTTATTTTATTTGATTTTCTTCTCTCCTCTTCCTCTTTTGTCTCGTACAGTGAATCAAATCTAAATGAATTTCCAGACTAGCTGTATTTTGCATTTATCGCAGCGTAAACACGTGTGTAAGTCTTCTTAACGATTGTTGCAGGACGTCAGGCATCGTCGGCAGGTTATCTTCCGTACACAATACCATCACATTGTCCAGCATATTCACTATGATCGATTATTTACATTTCTAAAAGCAAAAGACAAGATGCTTCGTGTCGGTCTGTCTTCGCTATCGGTCTTTTTGGACGGGTCATCGATCGAGCGAGACAGATGAGAAACGTGACGGCACGCAGAAGCCGAGATCACGTTGTCTCGGCACGATTTTAATTCATAGATCACACAATGCCACTGTGGTCGTACTCGAATACGAGTTTACGACAAATCCCCCACGTGATAGAACCACGTCGAGTCCTGACCCGTGGCGGCTCGGTACTGAAACCATTGAATAGCGTGAAGGACCACCGCAAGCCGGTTCGGCTGCCTTCGCGGCTACTCGGTCGACTTCGGGCACGCTCGCGTTTCACCTTTCTGTCTCGCTCGTCAATCTGTCCTCGTCTCGGCTGGCGCTACGTCCATCTTTGCTTTTCTCTCTCGGTTTCCTACGGTCCGTTCGGTCGGATCGGGTCTTCTTCTCGCCTCTTCCTCGCGCGTTCACCACCACGCACTACGCGTTCAGATCATTATGATTTAGTGACGGCGGGGCTAATGAGCCGCCATCGTCATAATCGCCGCAGTACAGGGCATGCAATATCTTCGAAGGATCGACAAGGTGACGCGAATTCGCGCCAGCTGAGCGACAGCTTGTATATATGGAATTTGAACGGTGTTCTCGTTCGTTTTTAATAAAGCTGGTAATATACCGTTGCCGCGAGAACGTCTTCGAGAGCCGTGTTCCGACTAAATCATTTTCGAGACAGGTTTTTATTAGTAAAGGAACTAACGCCGAACGCGAGGTGTTGAAATTCTTGAAAATTGCCGCGTTATATAAGATCCGGGGCGAGCCGACCTCTTCGCTTATTCCACTCTAAACGCTTGCGAAATTAATATGTTTTATAGGTCGATGACGACCGTAATTCTCTCATCTCGCAATATCATGCGAATTGGTTAATATTCATGGTGTTTTAGGGTCAGATTGCTTTGAAGAATCTTCGACAAATCAGATTTTCTCCCATAAAATATTTTTGCCGGCATACCCAGAAATACGGTTACGAGAATTTTAGGTGTTTTATCCGCGTTGCTTGTGTTTGGAATTTCTCTCGGAATACAGGATTTTTATTTATTAATTCTTTCGAGATTCCGGCAGTGTAAAATATCTATATGCGTACCATCGGATCTTTCCACGTAATTGATTTTAAAAATCACGCGACTGCCATTCTATTTCTAATTTATTCAGATCGATCGATAAATCTTGCTACGACCTAGTACTACCATTCGTGTTTGTCTTTATAAACATGGAGTAGAGAATTATTAATTTCCATTAATCTCTGTCAGTCTCCGCCAAGTCATTCCAAAGGCAAGATATTGTGCGCTGATGATACAGTGATATGACTCTTAGTTTCATTGTCACTGATAATACAAATTCGCCATTATTTACACGTTTGTGTTTCTTCGGTACTTCTGTATCCACCTGTATCTCTATACAAATTGTTTTTCGTTCCTTGACAACTGTTATTTGAAATATGTATCTGACCGTATAGCTTTGCTATTTTCTTATCACTTGCTCTTTTTATGTAACGATTAATCATCGTACTTTGAAGAAATTCCATTTGCATTTATCGATGTATACATCGATATGGATATTGCGTTATGCCTCTTTTGTAAAAGTCTTCGAATTACTCGGCGAAATCATTTAATCTTCCACGTCTGAACAAGTTGTCGAAAGCTGGAAGAAGTGGTAAAAATAGAAGTTTTAATTTGGAATAACTAAAAAAGATTTTTAATTTAGTACATGTTAAATAGATATTAATGATGCAATGAACTCAGGCGTAAGACTCTATGTCTAGTGAAATTCGTACTTCCTAAATTTACTGGATAGGCACTTCGCTCGTTTACGTTCTATAAAGGCGCTCCTCCTCTTTCTAAAATCCTCATTCATCATACAGTACTTTCCTGTAAAAAGACTCAGCCTCATATAGATATGCGTTCCGCACGTGCACGCGCCACTACCACCCAGGAACTTCACTGTCTACACGCATTATTAAAATTCATAGCTTTTATGTATTGCACATAGTTCTAAAGATTCCTCCATTCTTGAAATATATTAAATAATCAAATGATAAATCGTTGAACGAATTAATTGTCTATAAGTATCGGAAGACATACATAATGTAAAGAATTTTTAGAAACATACGAATGCAAGCAATACGTGGAAATTTGTAAAACTCACAGGAACATTGAAATAAACACGCATTTTATCGTCGTCAAACAATCACATATCTCAAGCAACTTATTAATGTGACTCATAAAAGAGAGGCATATAATCTATAACTCGTACCTTTTCAATTTACTAATACGATTAATTAATCAATTTTTGTACAAGAGGATCCTACTCAATGGCTTTTGTATTAAATCAACGTTCATAAAAGCGTCCACTATCGACTTTTGGTATCGAAACTGTTTCAATCTTGAATACGGTATGCGAATTAACAGAAAGGAAACTTTCATTCGGAGGAATTTTGATTCGACCCAGTCTCTCTGCAACTTGACTGCGATCATAACGCATATTAAACGTACTAACTTTGTAACTGTATGTATAATCATTACAAGGTACCATTCATAAAATGGCTACGTTTCTGGGTATATGATACTCGTCCTTGTAAACAGTGGTTACTTTGACAGTTTCAATTCAAAATTACTTCACACGAACAAACGAGCTCCTAATTTTATAACTCCGTGATAAGCATTATCGGTGAGAATCCGTTCGAAAGTTAATGCGTTCGATACACAAAATACATTTCATCAGCGTGGCCGATGGTAACTTTAAATGTTCCATTTACAGATTTAAGCGCGGCCAAGTCGGAACGAGGTTAATGAGCATCACGAAACATATGTTTCGATTGGAACACCGAAGGGTTCAGAAGGGGTAGGACGCTTATTTGCGTCATAAACATGTTCATGAAAACTGATAGTTCGTGCATAGGTTGTGCACGCGCGAGATAACACCCCTCGAAACTTCATGACTACGAGAACTCTCTGCGATCACGATAAATTCCGGCTTTCGTGTTTCCGTCGCTATCGGGAATCGCCTGCAAATCACTTCCTAATCCTCATCGAGTAGGTATCTGCGAAGGTATCTTTCCCAAATCCCCTTTGAACGTTTGAGAACATTCCCGGCTTAGTTATGTGTATCGTTGTTTTCCTACCGTTCGCGATCTGTAACGCTAGATAGGGTGAGATTTTTCCTTCTTGGAAATTCATGTGAAACCTTTTCATTGTTGTTTAATAATATTATTAGACGATTAAATGAGTATGCGTATAGTACATTTCGCGGATAAATTATGAACATTGAAAAAGATGCTTTACTACTATAGATAGAATAATAAAATGAGATATTACGTACACGTTAATTGGAAGATATTTTGTTAAAATTAAAAAGATGCGGTAGATATAAATTCTGGTTTGGACATTAAAAGATGAAAAGAGGATATCTGAACTGAAGAGCTGTCATATGAAAAAAAAAAAAAATTAGGTGTTAGAGCGAAGCAAATTAGGTAGGAATTTTCTCCTTGCCTATTTTTGTGTTAATCGTCACTGATGATTATCGCGGTCATTAGCGAGAAGGATTAATACTGTAAAATAGCGTCTGAAATACCGCTTTGAACTCTTTCTTACTTTCTTAATAGTACAAGTTGTAATTATCCGAGCATTATGTCCTCACTGCCCAAAAAGCAGACTTATGAAACAAAAATTTCAAGAACAGATACATACAGGTAATATTGTATACAAGATATTTCAAGCTACGTATATAAACTCAAATTTTATATATATATGTGATTTTGAATGAATTGAAAAACGATATAAAGATATTTACTTCGAATATTTTTGTATATTTTTTACAATCAAAGAAAAATAATATATATAATTTAAAAAAGGGTAATAATATTAATTATAATATAAGAAATTCAGAAGAACATCTAGATACATGTATGTATATCAAAATCTATCATAGGATTTTAAGGACTTAAAACGACGTTATAATTTACGATTAATTAAGCAATGACCTATCGAAAGAAGATTAATAGTTCAGTTTGCTAGTAATGGAACAAATTGAACTGCGATATGTCTGTAACTGGCTAAAACGACCCAGCCTCGATTAAAGTTTTATTGTAAGCGTCGCACCTTAACCCTGAGGTTAAGTGAATGTATCCTCAAGACATTTATCTCGAGAACAGGTTTTAATCTTTGAAAGACACGAACAAATCATTGTAATTTTAAATCGTAATGCAGCTTTGTACGTTCGTGATTAAGATGGTATTATCCGCGAAAAGGTATCTTGCATGACAAATGGATAAACGGCGAGTTTAATATCACGTATATAATTATACAAGTCTAATTACAACAATTTCAGTTTTCCATCGATGCATAGACTGATCCATCGATTCGTAGTCTACAAATAGCTTCACCCACAACAGAAAACATTTTCAATTTCTTACTGCGTTTATTTTAATTTCCGTCACTTTATCCAAACTTTCATTTTACTTTTGTTTCCATGGGTTTCTTCTTAACGACCGAGTCTCTGATAACGTGATAATGCTTTCTCGTATCGCATGTATCGTATGCATCGTTAATTTAAGCGCATATCAGAATCAGAGAAATCTCGAACGACTTTAAATCTCAGTCACTGCAGTGAAAACTAATCGTGTGGCTCGTACGCTATCGAATTTAACGTACTTTTTAAAAAGTCTGGATGCCTGGCGAGATCGAATTGTAATCAGAGACTACGATCGATGTGTGCCCGTGAGCAGATCAACGTGTCAGGATCAACAATAATTTATCTATATCGAGATAGCTGTACTATGCGCGCGTTCTCTCACTTGCGTTTTTAATTTGCGAACTGAGGCCGGTGTTCAGTTTCAATTTCCCTTCAAATTGGAAAATTGTTTTCTCCTTGCTGGCGAGAAGCGGAGAATTACCGTGAGTCACAAAATTATTGGCACCGACAGGGACAGAAAAATGAAAAATGGAAAATAAAAAGATCATACCAGCAAGCTTTTACATCTTTTATTCGTTTGGAAACTGTTTCAAATAGGCTTTGGACTGTCGAATATATAAAATATATCATTGATTATATTTATAATTATATTAATTATTACGGTGTGAAAAAATTATAGTTGAATTATCGAGACGATTTTTGAAACTATAAACGATGGATTTAAATCTCCTAAAAGATAAGTTGAAGCAAAATACTATGGAGATTCCAAATATTTTTTATTTATGTGAAATTACGTATTCAAAGCAGAAATACATCTGGACAACAAATATTAATTTCGTTTGAAATTTACAGAATAAGTTCCGATTGGTTTTACAGTAAAAAAAAAAAAAAAAGAAAAAAAAAATGGAAAAACAGACACAATAAAACAAGCAGATACGAAAGAAAAAAGTTATCGAAAGTTTGATCTTTCCTTCGATGTTTCCAGTCGAAATTTTCCTACAATACTAAATCGAATACTAAAATTGTTTGCACACGAAGGATACAACTTCTCGAGAAACATTTCATACAACAAAAATAAACTTAATCCTATGTTATCAAGCAACCAATTCAGATATGGAATAAATATTACGTATTTGAAAGTACAAAACGAACATGAGAATCGTGCTTTAAAAAAGCGTTTACTGGTGAGAAGATATTAGCCGAGGAAACGGTGTACCATAACGACCATAACCGATAACGTTGATCCATTACCTAACAGGTTTAAGAGAACTTGTTGATGGATTATCCTGCTAACCATTACTAATTTATTTTATTATGCAGAACTCACAAGTTGCAGTACCGCCAAAAATCAATTTATCATAAGGATTAGAACGTTTGTATATCCTACGTTAATTCATAGATTATACTACGATGTATTAGGTATTCAAAAAGTAAAGAGGAGAAGATTAGAAGAGGGAAATAGAAAGCCGAAAGAAGACTAAATTACTATAATTAAATGAAAACAAATCATTCCTGTTGCTACGAATAGGAAATTGTTAACTGTGCACTGTATTTACATTGGAAGACTGTACAAAATTTCGTCGAAATTATATTTCGCAAAATTAAACAATATTATTTCATATTTTCTAGAGAATAAAGAGAAGAATTTTTATTCGTAAAATTATTTATCAGTTTTATAAATACCAAACTAACGATTCACACGATTTAATAGAAAGTTCTATGAACAAAATGTGTTATCACGTTGTTCAAGCGTTATTTTATGTATCTTGCACATAACAAAAGTCTGATTCGTCAATGTTTTGCCAGATTATATCCAATCGCCGTATCGGTGAGTACGCAAAGTGTTTTAAATCGTTGGAAACGTACACTTGTGGTCATAAGTTCACCCGATTGAGATCGAGACTTACGCAAAGATAGACAAACATTATGGAAGTTTTCGATAAGTGAAACTATACATTACAACACTATACTTTGCGATCGTTGCTTTAATCAATTCGCTTTATCCAATTTTCTATTCCGAATTTCAATTGAGAATTTAAATAAACTGCCTTTAAATAAATGTATCTAATCCGTACAAAACTTTTCGTTCAAATTATTAATCGTAATTAATGTTGCTCACATTTCTCTTGCGAATTTTATAAGTTTTTACAAACCTTCGCGTGATATCTTGCACGAATACGGATCATGATCGGTTGTATGAAACGAAACATGTTCCAACGGGATTGTAGAAACGCACATACGCCAGCAACGTGTTCCGACTTTGGCTATGATTATGTACTTACCAATGGCTCATTAATCTTGCAAAGGCGAGGTAGTTTCGTTATGCTACTGATTGACAATGATTATTCATTATGTAGAATCCATTAGCTTTCCTACCAAGTTTTAATCCTTGGATTAAACTCACTACAATACACAAACACATTAATCAATGTTATTTCATTACGATATAATAGTCAAAGATTAATGTCATTGCAGGAAATTTGAAATACCGCGTATTTTCCTAAGGAAGGAAGAGATAATACGCCGTGGTAAGTTTGGAAATGGAAGTTTCCAGAAAAATTGGCACGTGGATTGTTGCTAGATTCTCCATGCGTTTGATAATTATTTGGAATAGGGGACATCTCACAGATCACACAGTAGGTGTTCTATTATATACGTAATATAATATAAGATTTGTTTATAAAATGATGTAAAAAATTCTTTGTAATTTAGAAAATATCCGAATGACAGAAATTCTACTGTAAAGAAAGATATAATTTAAGAGTTCGAAGAATCCTTGCCGTGCTCGTGTAAAAGTTTCATTCGGAGAAATATATTTCTTCAGACATGAAAAATTTCTTAATTTTATGCTTGGTATTCATACGCTGCTAATGGACCAACTAATCGCGACATGATACACGAAGATTAACATCGCTATTAAAAAAAAATAAAAGATATTCAAAGAAGACCTCCCCATTTTCTGTTCCCTAGTTCCCGAACTTAATGTCCTATGAATATGCATTACTTAGGTGGCACCAAGCTATAAAATCATGACAAATTCCCTTTTTCAAATGATCATAAATATATCTTCATTAAGAAATTCGAAGATTATAGTTAAGAATCGTAACGTATAATACGTATACTATGTGAAATATTCTGCAGTATAATTAGTTTAGGCTATTGATTTATGTACGATAATTTTAAAAATATACAGAGATACGGTCGTACATTTGGAAATTCTTCGTTCGTACAATAAGAATGTGATTAATTATCCATTTTTTAATGAACATGCGAAATAATTGAATTTGTAATACGATCCGACTATATTCCTTTTAAACCAGCAAAAATCTATATCGTATGAAAATAATTATCAGAATATATAGGTGTACTTTATAACAATCCTTAAAATTATCAATAAAGGGATAGAATGAGACA
This sequence comes from Bombus campestris, assembly GCA_905333015.3. NCBI lineage: Eukaryota > Metazoa > Arthropoda > Insecta > Hymenoptera > Apidae > Bombus > Bombus campestris. The sequence goes on from HG995132.1 coordinate 11,304,236, forward strand.
AGTAAAAAATAGAAAAGGCATTATACCGTGTATGAAGCAAATAGAAGGGGTATAATTAAATATCTTCTATGTTTTTTCTTCTTAAAAATAAGAAAAAAATCTAGCCTAAATGATGCTAATAAACGCAATATTAATTCTGTTTAATATTATATGAATCATATAGAGAGATAACACTAGGAGTGTCTTTCTATGAAGTATACCTTGGAATTTAAATTTCTGAAAGTCATTCTTATTAACAATTACACGTTAATTGTATACATACTTATGGTAATGAAGTTGGGAAATTAAAAAAGAAGGCGGTATCGATCGCTTTGACTTCTGAAACGCCCACATATGATCTAGCACACAATTCGAAGAAGTAAAATTATTCGTACAACGATCGCATAACGGCACTAAAATTAACAACCCGAAAGTCCTCCAAAGTCTTATATTTACCTGCAAAGATAAACATGCTCGAACAATCTAGAAATGCCACACACGAAGCTTTTTCTCTCTTCGTACGACCGTAATCTTCTTTCGAAACTGGCAAAGCATAAAGCATGCTTACACAAACAATCCGTGTAACGTTCCGATTCAGTGGGAAAAGCATTAAAAAGTCGTTAAAAGCAGCCATGTTTCAGATTATCGGGGATAAAGCCACTTGATTGCGGATTCGAAAGACTCCGATGCGCTGGTAATCGGTGACCACCATTCAAAATCTGCTGCTGGTGAATTGGTCAGAGTGTATCTGGTACTAGTCCAGACCGCGTGCCAGATCAACGATATTTTACATCGAGCACAGAACCCGCTTTCATGGCATTCCCAGAGGATTGGAACCTGACACCACGTCATACATCATGGTACACCGTCGAACACCCAGGCTGTTAACTCGAAGCACAAGTTGGATACGATGTTGTATCGCAGGTTTTCCTGGTCTGATCTTCAACTTGTCGAATAAACTACGAAACCTGTCAGTCACATCCTTTCCTCGTTTACGATCAGTTTGTCGATTTCCTTTTTATCTTTATCTCGTGAAAGAATTATCGCCTTCATCGATGGTCCTTTTTCTACTTTTTTTTTTTTTCAATCTTATTGAGGTATCTGTGATTAAGCAACAGCGCTACTGTGATTAATTGATGTTTCAACTCTTATTCTTATTTTGCATATATAGGTTTCTCTTTTTGTATTAGAAACTTGGGCAATTTAGATGTAGCTAATTAAATTTGTCAAAGTTACGAGTGATTTTTTATTTGCTTGTAACAAGAAATATTCGACATACGAATGCCCTACATGGATCATCGATATATAAATATTTCTCGATCATACGAGTAAACTAAATTCTTAATAAATTTATAAAATATCATTCTTCAAGATTAAGATATTCGATATCAACAATTAGGATACTTTTTTCACTAGCTAATTAACGATCGCCATTCAATATTAATACCATACTTTTCTCTCACATCTACGAACTAGATTTACACAAAGATAAACACCAGAATTATGTCTTCCGTTTCTTCTCGTACTACTTACAGCACTGAATCACAAAGCATAATTCCTTTTTCTGCCGGCAAGTAAGAGAATATTTGCTCGAAGAATCCACCTTTATCCAACTTCCACGTACTGAGACAAAATAACCCTTCCGATTCGATCATAAGCACGCTATGTTAAGCTCTTAACGAGAGCTTAATTCGCGTCAGTCAGGTAAGGCGTTGCCAGCATTGTCGTCGTTATGATCGAAATCGATCAGATAAATGGAATACGTTGGTCCGTGAGTTTGTTCCAGTCGAATGGGAAGGGTACTACGTTAAGTGGAGGGTGAGAAATACTAGATGGTCCGTAACAGTTAACGGTGGAGCAGAATGGTCAGGATGTAATGTAAAATGGGTGGAAGAGGACCGCGTAGAAATTTATGTTGGTGTTTACGCAGAGTGGTGTTACCGGTGAAGCTCAGAAGGAGAATAGTTATTACGATTACCTTGCCGAACGCCGAGTTTCCATCCGGAAAACAAAAGATTTTATCTTTATCCCGTTTCTTTCTGATTTCTACGTGTACATATTGTTAAGGTTGATGCTGTTCGTGCAACTAGGTACTTAGCAAATAAATCAATCTTATTTTCCAACGTTAAATGTACTTAGCAGCAATAATGACAGCGAGTTAGGTTAAAGTTTTAAGTTCTGTCGCTTCATCAAATTCAAAGTTTTCGAAGCTAAAGGGATTACCGCGATAAGGAGATAGATTCGATTCACTTTCTAGTAATCCGAGTAAATTCGACGAAAACCAACTGGATAGCGATCAAGAGCAAATCATTTTTTTCAATTCATTATAAATTCATAGCTATCCGAGATTCGTAGTAACAAGCTTTTTGTATTACGTATGAAACCTTGAGAATCAAATCTGCACCTGCCTTCTTATTTTCCAAAGAAATTCCATGTTTAAGTTTAAATCTGCCTTCTTATTGCTGCAAACCCTTCGATTGGCAAAAGATTTTTAAGAATCCATAAGTTTCGTAACGGATTAATAATACAATGTTGTAACGACCAATATCTTTGAAATGTTTAGGAAAGCGACGAAGACAAACATGGAATTCTTAAGTTATTTCTTTGTAAAACGAGAGAAGTTGCGACTTGTTAAGTTTCTTTCCTATAATTTTCATTTGTTTTTTACCGTATACCATCTCGCGATTCTTCTTCTTGCCTGACCATTGTCCTCCATTTCCTCGGTTTTCTTCCCTTCGTGACTTCATTTCATTCTTTCCTTCAATTTTCTTTTTCATCCACTAACGGCGCCGCGAGACGCAGAAGTTTCCGGGCAAGAACAAATCTCAAGAGATTGCAGGCCATACGGCAAATCTAACGTATAATTCGCAATGCAAAAATAGACGAGCCCGTGTAACTCTATTTATAATATTAACATAATTTATGCGCTGTCCCTCACGGAAGCACGAGCCACTAATGGGCGATGCATTAACCCCGCTGCCGTATAAAAATCGCTTTAAGCGCAGGAAAATTATTCAGAATAGTCGTCCTGGCAAACTTGATTACGTTCAAACCCGTTCAATTATACGTATAAGATATTTCGTTCTTTCATTTCATTCGTACGAAAAAATTCTGATTTCTACCAAACTGTATTTTCATCATAATCGTGTACATAAACGGCGAACTGATGTACCGATGCTGTATTGACGCGTTACTGACCATTCAGTCAAGTCTTGGTGATAAAGAGTGTGCGAAACATCTAAAGGAAGATTTCGTTGGATCTTGTTGAAGTTTGTTTTTCGAGGATGAAACCCGTAGCAAAAGATCTGATGGGAGAATAAAAAAAAAAAAAAACCAGTTTTCGATTGCCGCGGTTGAAAAACGTGTTCGAGCAACGATAATGGACGACAAGGACAAGGCGTGCTACGAATATCAGGGGCGTTCGCGCGAACCGTTCGCATCTGCATTGCACCTGCACCACTGCCATGGGAACCCATGGACGGACCACGTATTATGCAGATGACTGGCGATTCAAGAAACGTAAGCGACGCACGGTCCTTTCGTTTGCGTCTCTCTGATTCGCGGCCAAACAGGAGACACAGACCAGGATACGAACGACCATTGTGTATCATACAACGTACAATAACAAGTTCCGATACGTCGATGCAGTCCCAGTTGCTGGAAATTATATCATTTTTTATCGAATGGAAATATCTACGCGTGATTTCGCGCCGCGAATTCGTGTAACCGAGCGTATTACGTGTCGAAGCAGTGGCTCGTACGCTTCGATAAATTCGGGCTATGCGTTCTCGCGATAGAAGCTCCTTTGCGAAACGCGTTACGGTGGTAAAGCCTTAAACTTCTCGTTACGAGCTGGAGGACCGACGAATTGGAAAAATTACTCGCCGAAAATGTTAGTAATTTCTTGATAATTATTCAGGTTCGCCTAATTTTTCGAAAGCGTTCTTATTCTAACGGGTACTTTAGTAGTAAATGAAAAGTACGAATTGATTTATAGGAAAGACAAATATCTAAAAGTTTGTAACGAGCAACCGTTTAAGACATTCCTCTCGATCGTTCTCGAAATATCCAGCATCTTTGAAGAAAAAGGATTAAGAACGAACGAAGCTAGTCACATTGGCAACTAAAAGATTTCAGAAGTATTACAAAGCATCGGTGACGCACGAAGTATTATTGCCGGAATCACCTTTATGCGGTGATTACCTTTATAGCGCGTTGCTCGACTTTCGTATTGAAACGAGCACATATGTAAGTCGACGGTATCTTATCGACGATGTATACGTTCATAATGAAAGCTCGGATCGCGAACGAGAAGACGACGAAACGAGTGTGTGTGTGGCCGTTTCAAGAATAGGAGAGCTCGCGATACATGTACTTGTAAAGTAGACAACATCCGCTGGATCAACATAATAAAGGCAAGAAGAGAGCGTTGAAAGAAGCACGAGTGGAAATAGAGTAGAAAAAGGGTAGAGACAAGAGAAGGAACCTTTCGTTGAGAATTTGCTGCGGATACGGAGTTCACCGGTTGCTTCTAGGCCCCGCTTCTCTCGAGGCTTTCCTCTTAACGAGAAACGACTTGTCCTCGTTACCACGCTCAGAAAACACAGATCAAGGGAAAGGAAAGGGAGAAAGATGTTTCTTTTGAACCGAAGGATTCACAGAGCCCCAGGGAGAATTAGTCTCGTATAATGCGATGCCTTGCGAACATCGCTGCTGCCACCGTTCTGTCGCATTCAATTTTACAAACGAAAATGACTCCGAATCAACGATTGACGTATAAATAAAAAGCAGGTTAGCTAGGTCAAGAGTAACGCATACATTAAATCCAAATTCATCGAATTCTTCCTTATACATACTCTTGCTATATCCTCGTAGAAGACGAAAGTACCGCAATGTTGAGGTTGACCGATAAACGAACGAGTGGATGAATTTGTAATAGAAAAATATGTTGAAACAAGTATAGGTATAGGTGTAAGTACAGGTATAGCGAATGCTGATCCAGATCCTCACTCTTTCAGTGTTACGATACAATAGAAAGTAATAGGGAGCACGTTCATACATTTATAACAAAGGACATTACCAAAAAGTTAATCTTGGTGTGTAGCTTTAGCTGAAGGCTACGAGAAACCGCAATAGAAATCCTACTTATAGCTCTTTTGTTTCTAGACCTTGTAACCTAAAACAACGTTTATATTCGAGGGCGCAATGATACGGACCTCCCCTTGTCTTGAATTTTTATTTCACTAAATTCTATTCTCTTCGTAACAGCGGTCTCCAAGTCAAGGATATATAAAAGTAAAGATGTAGAGTTTTTCTTGAAGAAATTACTTCAACACGTAATAAACGTCATCTTTTTTAAATAAATAATATTCATTGCGTGCTTGTGCCAGCTCATCTACTATATCGCGTTCTTTCCTCTTTTTTCTCTATCAATGGTTCTTGGGTTGAAGACTTTAAAGATCTAAGGGCGAATTTAAAAAGGAACTTAAAAAAAGCATTGAGAAATATTAATGCCAGAAATGAATGTTACAAGAAGAGTGCGCTTTCTCTTTGCTTTCTCGAGCATTTTCCATCTCGAACAAATGTAATGCAGAATAATACAGATACGAAAGTGTTGAAACTTCTTAACGACAGTAATCTACCATCTTCCCTCTCGGAGGATTATTTGCTCCGTTGCGAGGTGGAAAGTAAGGAGATTAAAACAATTGAATCTTGTAAATGTTCACTAATTATAGCGACAGCTTATGATGTTTGTTACGTGAATTGTTAAAGATAATCTGTAAATTCTTTACTATACAAAAATTAACTATAAGTAATTCCCTTGGGAACATTACTTTCTCTGTCAATTACGAATTTACACGCGCACGGAAAATACAGCGTAGAATGAAAATAATAGTTCACTGATGGAGCATATCTCTCGTTATCCTAGTAATAGTTCGTACTATGTTATTTGTGTCTGAACGGTATTATTCGCGACAAGAAAAAGATAAATTTGCTCGATTCGTATTCAATGAAGGTTCGAATGATTGAGGAATCACGTACAGCTACGTGCCCAGGCGTCAAAATGTTAACATTTGATGAATATGCCAATTGCGTTTAACCAAGTGCTATGTATGCGCGAAAATATTACGGTATGATTATATTAACAACGCGATAACTCTGAATATCGTAAAAAAGAAGAAGTAAATTCGTAATTCAGTGGCACGCGTCTTATATTTGTATCTATGAGTACACCACCACTCAAAAGTTTGAGATTACTTGTTCAATGAATAGGATGCTCGAATTTTTTAAGCACCGGATGCACATGCCCGTGATATATGAGGACATAAATTGGATTTAGTTTGGCGGATTATTTTCGCATGATCGTTATCGCATACGTATTACTTCATTTTTATCATCGTTTATTTTTCATTTTAGCATAAACATTAGGTTTTATTCATATGGTAATTCATTTGCATCGTAAATATTGTTTCTCGTCATACGAGAATTGAGTCGTTTCGATTATTAAATCAAATCGCGTTCGATTTACTTTTATACAAGGGATTCGTCCCTTTTGCCTTGTACCAAGAATTGCGGTGCACCCTGTGTAGTAAAAGTATCAAAATTTTGATCGAATTGCACCAGATGTCCAAACGCTTACGCGCGATAGTGTATGTCATATTTTTCCGCTATAGTCTTCAATTATTGTGAAAGTTTCTTGCCAGCGAAGGAACGCGAACGCAAAAAAGAAGGGGGGGGGGGAATAACGAAGGAAGAAGATGGCTGGAAAAATAGAAAGGTTGTACACGAAGAAAAAAGATAGCGAATCAGAGGACACTTGCTTGAAAACCGGAAAAGTTTGACCGAGTCGCGACGTGATACGGGACACGATAGTGCAACACATGAGTTACACCTGCTGGAGGCGCAAAACTCGGAACGAGAGGAATAAACCGACCGGCGGAGAAATGAGTTTGGAAAGAAGAGTATGCGGTTGGTTATTAAAAAGCGGCGGTACTAAAATCGTCCATCTCGTTACGTAAGCGTGACGCAACACACGTTTCGAGTATAATTTCACAAGGCTTTCTTCTCGCCAGCTTGCGATCCATGCAACCGCGGTGCGGCGCGGCGGCCGTTTTAAAAAGCAAGGCGGCCAGCGAGATTTTTACGAGTGGAATACTAAATGAACGGTTCGCTGAAATTCCATGTTTATACGAAATTCTTCCTGGGATCAGTTTCGTACACGCAACGAACATTCGCACCGAACTCGATGGAAACACCGTGACATATCGCATTGAATTTTAAGTGGTAATTGATACACAGCATTACGCGAAAAACCGTACATTTTCATTTCTCGGTATGTATGTACATATATTGATTTTACTACGATCGCTAAATTTTTGCAGTTATATATTCTTTTATATCGTAATATCATTTTTATTATATCGTAATAGCATCGTTTCTGGCGTTTCATACGATTAAACTAAACTGTACGATATATATAGAATATATATAAAAATCAAATAACTTAACTCACGATCCACCTATACCAGTCGGGAAGTAATTATGGTAATTTCCATAATTAAAGACCGTAAAAATATGATACAACCTATTATTTACCACCTTCGCTGTCGCTATCGGAAAGTTATCCACGCATAGCACGCGTAATTTTCTTGTTCAGCTAAACGATTGTCATTGCAATTTTCTAAAATATACCGCCTTACCATCTTATACGAATCAACTATAATATCTCGCCATCGATACTAATTGGTAGAAATTGCGGCATCTACAAACCTGTCCCGAAAAAGACACGAAACAGATTTAATTTCAGAATGCGTTATATCAACGACAATCTCGGCGCTCTCCGAACGGCGTAACGTAATCTCTCCGCGCACTCACCTCAGAGTACACGGTAAATCTAGTCAGAACGTATTCATCCCAGCCTCCCTTGAATGACGATAATCTCCGGCCGGGATCTAAATCACCCCTTGTATTCCCCGCATTATCGCCATCGAGTCTTTTCTTATTTAATCCCCGACACGTCGATCAATCTCGAGGCATAGCGGTACCATCCTCATTCACGCTCGCGCACACGCACGCATCCCCGCGTCCTTGTACGCTCGTGTTGGTAGCTACATATATCGACGGGCGTTATACATTGCGATTCGAAGCTCTTGCAACATCGTTACACCATGCATCAGATAAAAGCGTAATTAAAGGGTTGGCGCATTTATGAGGCCGCCATGTTGCCTCATGATGATGCTCTAGCTATACGCAAGTGTAAGTGGTGAGGACCTTTCAGAGAGAGCGAGAAAGAGACAGAGACAAACTATGGTTTTTAGGGGGGGGGAGACCAATACAGGTAGCAAAGGGTGGAATGGAAGGTAAAGGGACGTGTGCAGGCAAATGGTAGTCGGCAAATTGTAAAACGTGACGCAGATTACGCGCAATAGCTGCACCGGTCGTAATAATAAATTATCATCGACGGGGCTCGACGTTAAACACTACTGGTTTCGGTGCAACCGAACGGGCTTGCAAATTCGTCGGTGATTCGGTGCCGCATACCATGCCCGCATAAAACGTGCAACCTGGAAACGTTGAAACGTGTCGCGCGCTTGCTTCTCGTCCCTTTCACCTCACCGAACCTTCGACCCCCTCTATGCCTCTACCCTTCCGGACCGAGTTCCGCGCAAAACGCTAAAAGAACGGGGGCGGATTTAATGCCGGTCTGATTGCCATTGCGCGCCGTATCGCGGCACCAGCATACTTTATTTCTTGTAATCCTCCCTGCTCGCTACGAATTTCACTATGGAAAGGTCGTCGTAATGTTTATTACGTACGACGCTTTGTTAGTTCGGAATTGCACTGGCATTTATCATGGCTGGAATGGCAGCTGGTAGAACGGGCAGAGAAGTGGAGAAGAAGTCGAATTAGGGGCTGTGAAAATTTGAAAACATTATTAGGACGTTGATAAATGTTACGCCGCGCAGGAAATTCTTCAACTCGGTCTCGGTATTATTGCGGCACCCGGCCAACGCCGGCTACGAAAAAGCTGATTCCCGACGCTGCAGCGATTTTCTCCTTTCTTTATGGTCAAACTCGCTGTGTGACGCGATATGCAAATAGGATCTAGCTGACACGGGATAGTTTCGGCCAGCGTACACTCCTCAGGTGTAGAACGAGTTTAATTGACACTTGCCGCGCCTGGTAATACACCTACGCAATTAAACGATCGTTAACGATCGTAACTGGAACAGTCGTGAAACCTGGACGTCAAGTTTCGCCGGTTATGACGATAACTGTAGCGTAATAGAAGGGTAGCCGTGGCGCGCCGCGGGTATTTGCCCAAACATTGAACAACGCGTGCAAATAACCAATGCAGCGCGATACGTCAAAGTGCCCCGCGAGTTATAAATTCCAATTTCGAGCACGACAAAACAGGCCGCGCGCCATTTGTAGATTGAATTGCTGATATTAACGAAAAATTCATTAAACACGTGGGATTTATAGATTATATACCTACGCCGCATTAATAGAACACACGCGCCCTCTGAATTTTGCCTTTTGAAATTTTAGCGAGATAAAGGCCTTCTCGAACTACCTATTTCCGATTGTTTAATCTTTATTGTCAGCGAACATCTGATCGTAAATATCGTTATTTAATGGTAGACCGACTGGACCGTATTGATCGCTATAAAGGATTTATCGATCTCTATAAAACTGATCTTACGCCGGTGTTATTTCAGCCAAGTGAATATCGATGTTTAAAAACTCAGTATGGCCAACTGGAAAGTACGAATTTTATAAAATCCTTCGCGAAGATGAAGTTGATGTAGCTTTTCGAAATAAAAGAGAGAAGGAATTTAGATCGCGTTAATTCCTATTCATCCGTTCCCCGCCCCCTTTAATTATACCTTTTAGCATTTCGATTTCCAACGGGCTACTAAATTTATACAAAAAGAATTATTACATAGATTTAATATTTTAGGCATGCAAGACTATTTATGTTAAGCGTTCGACGTACGTGTATACACATTTACACCATGAACTTTATCGTCTAAACTTAATAGAACAAGATCGCTAATGCAGAAGATCGGTCGGGCATCTTGCTGACGGCAACCGTATATAATCGTCTCTCCGAGATTTTAAGCCCTGAGTCACGTTCCTTAATTGTTTTAGCGCAATCAGTTACAGTTCGTTGACTGGTAATTACACGGGGCGCTCTCATCCGGAACGCCACGATTACCGAAACTCACAACCCTTTTTACCAAGAAAACCGTTCCCTCTTTTCCGCTGCTCTAAGAAACGGTGACATTCGTTTCAACGAACCTGGCGGCAGATCGCTGTGCCGTGATGAGTAAACATCCATTATCCAAGCGGAATCGAAGAGAGAGAAACGTCGAGGGGAGAAGAGTAGCCCTCGGACCCTGACGATTTGACCATTTCAAAGGGAAGAGAAATCGATCTTGGTGACCTTTGGCCAACTCCTCGAGGAAAAAGCTGAACGTCGACCCCCGTGACTGGTTGCTTTCTCTACAGATATCTGGAAAAGATATTACGATCTCTCGATTGAGCCCGATTGACCTTTTCACGAGACACTCTATTCGTTCAGGATTAAGAGGTAGGAATGATTTAAGGTTAATTTCCAACGGATTACTGTTCGCCTCGCCCTTTTGTCCCCTTTTCGTCAGACCCTTTTTCTGTGAATGTCTGTCTGGATATTTGCTTGCGAAGAAATATTGCGTTGATATCTTGGAAGAATAGTCAGGAGACACGAAGGTATGCCGGATTTGTTGTAATATTAAATTTTTAATAAGCATTCGCCATTGTTGAGGTATTTTTCTAACGAGAAGGTGATTCCTTTTGAAAAGGTATGGACGTACACGAGCTGACGAATTTTGCCAGAGATTTAATTCCACGGACAGCTCGCTATACAACACTGCTCTATAGTTAATGAAACAATACCTCGATACTTGATAATATATTATAATAGAATATCAACGTTTTTCCTAATTCGTTCGTTTGCAACGTAACGTAGAGTTGTAAAAAGTAAGAATGTTTAATAATTGGAAATTAATTTGCGGTCTAAATTATCCGAGATCCGCGTTATTTGTTTCGCCAAGCGTAATGTTCTTTTAAATATTTCAAAGAAATAATAAAGAGTGTAAGCAATAAATACTATACATATTACACGCTATATACCAAGTATCAGTCTAAGCGATTTGTATTCTGATTGACCATTGACTATGATATCTATATTCATGCCACATAGTTGCGTATATTATGTGAAATCAATTACGCACAGATCTTTAAATTTCCATATCTCAATCTCGTTCCTCTTTCAACTAACGAAAAGGTTTTAGAAAAACATGTCTTAAAAAACTTTAGCCCACATCTTTAGATTTCCCATTTGCTTATTAACGACGATTCCTTCGCACCTTTTTCAAGTTTAGAAATTCACGATCAATAAAGAAACAGCTAACACGATACAACGAACGCAGTACAATTAAACGTTATAAACCCCTATTTTTTTTATCTCTATCGCGGAATCTTACTTTCAATTAACCCTACAACTACTCTTCGAACAAAAATCTCATATACATACGTATACATAGCCTGATATCAACAAAAGTTTCATGCACAAGCCATTACACGCGAGCGATAGTGGACAAGCAATAAAGTTACAAAGATCACGCTCCTCGAGGATGTGAGGGAAGTAGGAGCCTTATTTGGGATTTACGAGCGAGGCTAGTTAACCGAGATACACGAATCGGAAGTTCATCGCCGGAAGTTTCTCGGAGGCGACACCATCGGCACGTAGCCGTGTCCAGTATCTAACCAAAGTAAAAGGAAGCTGGCATCCAACCGTGGCGAAGGGTTGCGAGGTTGAAGCGGTGGTGCAACGGGTTAAAAGCTGAGTGCTCAAGATGTCATTTAGTTGGACATTCCTCTCAAGATCTTACCAGGGTCCTGCCATCTCATCGTGTATCTCTCCCGCTTCGAGGCATCGCTTCGCGATAACCCACGGTGCCAGCAACTACGAGAAGTTTCATTTCAGGATTACGAACACTCTGCTCGCACTGCTAAAGCCCACGCTGGTCGGTGGATTCGCAGTCGGGAGACCTTGTATTACAAGACGAGACGAGCATCGTAATGAGGGATGAGAATTACAGGTCCGGGTGCTCGATGCGGTTCGCCACAAAGCTCTGTCCTGTCGTTGCGTTACTCTTCGACCGGCTACAATCATCGGCCGTTATCGAATACGAAAAATCTTTTACCCCGGCTGCGGCCAAGTTCCTTTTCAGCCTTTCTCATCTCCCGATCTTTCTACGTCTGACTTCGAACGTCGCGCTTTGATCTTCGTACTGGGGTCCGATAATGATTTTATTGTGGAGTATTTTGTGAATAGAAAATGCAAATAGACGATACGGTAGCCTCTAGAAGTATTTGGATGCCTAGGCCCTTTGGCGCAATAATCTCGACGAATTGACAAGTGACTAGTAAATTATAGGCTGTTTTTTTATAATTTTACAGTTTTACACCAAATAGGATAGCATTCGACGATTTCACTTGTTACAGTTATATATTTGTATATATTTTTTTATTTGTATATATTTACTGGAAAAAATGTAAAACCATAGAGAATACAAGTCGCCGCGTAAAATTTGGTGGCCACTAACACGAGCAAAAATCAGAAGCTTACCCCCAACTTCGTTCCTCGACTATTTTTAAATTTCAATCTCGGAATACGTTATTAGAGTTCAATTCTTCAAGAACTACAGGATCGACGTTTTATCTAAGCGAATAATGGTAGCTACGTATCACAGATACGCAGGAATCTTACGATCCTAAGCGAAAATCTTATTTCTCTGACAAAAGTATTTCAGTAAATCTAGCGACCTCTGGCGAGCGCCGTGTATAAACCAGAAAGTACGTGCATAAAACAAAGTAACATAACGGGCGTAATAAAGTGTCGCCTCGTCCAGATATGTATAATAAAAAAGTCTAAGCTATATTTAGGATAAGTATCGTCTAGCGTGCAACACGAAAGAAGCTCGTTGCTGAATTCGCAACAATTGTCCGTAAGACTGGTTGAAGATTATACAACTTCAAATGTCCTTCGTACGATTGCCCTGATACGAAGCCATATTACAGAACGTTATGATCTTGCGTAGTGGCATAGTCGTGGCACAAAAGATCGAAATGAACTTGACGCTCGTGCAGCCTATAATAGATAATGGAGACGTGGCGAAACGTATAACCATGGCGTGAAGAGGAGTTCGTTCGCAAAGTGGTTATTTCGACTCCCTTTGTCGAGCCGACGCGACAACGCAAGAACAGAGAGATCGTTGATCGTGGCAGAAACTCATTCGACTCTGACATTTATCGTTTCACGATCATTTACCGAATCGAAATGCTTCCCGAACCGCCCTCCGTAATAAACGCAGACCGCTTATATCGAGAATAATATGGAGTTTCGAAATGATTGGGCCGATTGGATGGTTAGATCCTTTTTTCTTCTATCTTTCGCTACGATCGTCGCTCGTGCTTCGTATAGTAAAATTATTAGATACGTCCAAAGTTAATCGAGATACCATAGCATTTTGCTTGAAGCTGTTAGATGTTCTCTCGAAGTAAGATTTAACCTCTTGATCGTGTGATATTATAGGATGATGAAGAATTTAGAATAAATAGTATAGAGAACAATCGTCTCTTTATCCTGAAAACATGCTTTCAATTTTTTATGGGAGATAAATACTGTTAGGAGGATGATACATTTACACTGTACATGTGAACGTGTGTGTAAGCGTCAGAGGGTGTCCAGGCCATAGTTGGGACAAAAGACGATTAGCAGTCGTTGAGAAGCATCAGGAAGAGTCGGTTGACAAGAAGCGTGCGTGCGAGTAGGTTTACGAGGTCTTCAGAGTATAAGATACGTGTGTAACTGTTGTGTGCTGAATAAAGTGAATTATTTGTATTTCCGAATCCCTCCTATATCTTTACAAATATATGTTCTTAATTGCGATACGCACGCTTTTAAAATGCTACGTACCAAATTCTAAGCCGCTAAAGAGATGGATGACGTTCAATCGACGTACTAACCATAAAACAAACAATTACACTAATATCTACGAGTCTATTTCCACTGGTTCGATAATAGGATCCGCAATCCCAAAATATCAATTATATATTCATAGGGTCAGATATATCCTGTCGCAACAACATCTGTCTAAACATTGGAAACAAACACCGAGGATGCAATCGTCTGCTAAAATAAGAACAATCAGCAATTTTTGTTGAAAAATTTCCAGGCTTACTTCAGAGAATACGTAGATAATAGTAGCCCACGAAATTGTTTCCAGATAATATTTTTTGTATACTTGAAGAATGATAAAATTCCGTTGAAAGTTTCACGTGTGAAAAAATCAAGAATATCAATATAAAAATTTACCAAGTATATATACATGAATCTGAGTTGAATTCCCAACTGGACACAAACAAACAATCGGCGAAAGGTTATTTCACACGTGAAAATAAATCGAAAGTGTACAATACAATTTTTCGCCCGAAGTTCCGTTTTCGAGAGAAGTGAATTTCAAGAGTTATTATGTGTATCGGTTTAATTCCTAAGGAAAGAAGTTGAAGCTTTATTTTCTACGTAACGGAGCCTTAAACGAAAAATCTTTACTCTACTTTCTCAAGTTATTTTCACAAGAAGAATAATCTCCTGTCAATTACCTATCGCTGTCAGTTATAATTAAATAAATTCTTATATACTCGACAGGTTATCAAACTCTCTTTTCTCTGAAACAAAACCTCCGACGTAATTTTATTATTCCTGACGTTCGCTTTATTTTAAGCCGTAGAATCTCCTATATTTCACTCGTATCACGAATTTAAGCCACAGTGTACCATAATGGAAACAGTGTCGATATAGTTTCTAAGGCGTGCGCCAAGTCACTATTCTGTTCCCGTCTAATAGTCCGCGTTTGGTTCGCCAATCGATCCTACGAATTCATGCAGAGAACGTAGAGCATCGGCCCCATGCATTATTTGAAATGTCGAAACTACTTTCGCCGTATCGGTTTGAGTGCCAGGACTCGACAAACGTCGTTACTGGCTGTCCCTGGCGCTCGTTTAATCCTACGCGGCCAGTTTCCTGAATCTCGTACAAACTTCCCCACTAACTTATGCATCGTCCGCTACGTTCTCATGTTACGACTGATGTGGTCGTTGCATTATCGGAATGCATTACCGGTGTCGTATATCATTCGCTCCTTCACGACGCTCGTGCGTATTGACGTTTGAGGAGTCGCAAACGGTATTACGCGTAACATAATTTCCTGCATCCAGTCGGAATTTAAATGTCACGCGGACATTGTGACAAGACGGCGACGCGCGACGTCGAATGACCCATCAGTCCATGAAGCAGTCGAGATTTTTCTCTCGAGACAATTTATATATGATATGACGATTAATTTTTACCTGCCGAAGGTTTTGTCATCGTTCGCACGAGTATCGAACGTTTTATAGAAGAATAGAATTTGTAATCCTACGTAATAGAAAAGTCACTTCGCGCATAATATTCATAAAAAAACGGCGCTATTCGTATAGCTCATAGAATGATAATTAAACCGTGAATATTTATGCAAATTTAGATATTCGTAAAAATAAAAAAATACAGATATTAACGGAGTAGGGTAGATTACTCATTGTTCTGCTTTTTACTTTGCGATTAATTTTCCACCGTTATTTCCAGCAATTTGTAGGCAACCGCATCACCATACCGACAAAACGTAGGATTTGTACATCGTATCCCGAACAGCATAGCACGTTAGTACCTTGATATCCATGTTGATACGGTATTACATATTATTACGCGTACCGAATCGCGTATGAGATGTTACAGTATAGAGAATAGCATAATTGAGATGCATTGCTTGAGGTGGACTTTAGAGAACGCGCAGCTGCAGCTTTCGCGTTATGCGAAATTTCTCGACGAAACTTTTTGACGGTAGGATTTAAGCCTATGCTTGATAGTTTTGCCGACGAGCAACTCCTTCCGCGAAGATTTATGCATCGTTCGCGAATATATCGACATCGTGCTTAATACGTCGCTGCGCTACCCAAATATATTACTCCCATCATACATCACTCTGCGATGGATATAGCGCACGGATGCACGCGCGTTGCCCGCACTTACGTACACATGAATATACGAGCCCTAATAACGCCGGAAAAATATGATCAATCTCGCTGATTTATCTGGCGTTCATTGAAAATTATTCCGCTACACAGCCGGATTGCATACTATTTGCTCGGTTACACGCTAAATATTTTCCACTGGGTCATCGATAATTTTACGCTCGCGCTAAACTCCGGAACGGTGTTTGTAGCAAGTTGATCGAGCATTCGTTAAAATATTATTAGAATAGTCGTAGACGATTAAAAATCGAAACACCGATGACAAATTATTTTCGAGCCAATAACCGAGTCACGATAGAGACGGTTCGTTCGATCATAAGCTTAGGCGAGATCGCCTCGTTCGACGTTCCTTCTAATTTATACGGATCGTAACGTTATTTTTGCAAAACGGTTAAACATGTTTGATGCTACGTTCGTGACTGAACGCACTATGTTACATCAGATACACCGAAGATTTATCGCCAACGAAGAGAATAGGGGAAAAAGCGCGAGCTTTCCTCCGGAACGGTTCCTTCGTTTCCTTCTGCCATTCGAAGCTTAAATCAAACTCCGTTCGTTTTCTTCTGCACAACAGAGATCGATCGATGGATAAATCGGCCAACCCATTCATACTCGTTTTCATTAACGATCATAATGTAGGTGAGTTTTATAAAAAGATGGAAGGTAACTGGCTTGGAGTCTCTTAAATCGATGGGATTGAGCATCGAACACGAAGAATGGTCGTTCAAGTAGCGATAAAAGTCTGTTTACTGCCCGGTTCTTTTGAACAGGACTTTAACTTTAATAAATCTGTCACGCAGGATAACAGTGTAAATACGACTGGATCGTAGACCTTCGGGAGAGTAACTTTCAGTCGTCGAACTTTCTCATTGTCATTCGCTGACTCCGCTAGTTCGTGCTCTTCAATCGATTTCATTGTATTGGGTATCGTACGTGCATTAATTGGGTATAACCGTAATATATGACTCGTGAAAGGTTTTCGAGTCTTCTTCGAAACAGATATCATCGTTCCTGGAATGACACTGACAGGGTAATTACCATTCAGAGTAAGAAGTTACGAAACGTGATGGTTTTTCCCCCGTTGTTACTCTGACCAGTTGCGAGTCTTCTCGTGATTTATTAAAACACACGTCACGCTTCTTCGGATATTTATATCTAATAATCTTCGATAACCTTTTGCTATTGGATGGAATACGCAGAATTTTACAATGTGCAACTAACAACAGCAAAACAGTATTTTCTTTAGTGATAATCTTTTGTCTTGTATAAGTTATACTTGATATAATTTTTCATTTCTAAATATTCCACATGTACGCGAGAATAGGTGCAGTAACTCGCTTCTCTTTGGTTACCGGGAGGATGCTTTAATATGAAGTTGAATCTTTTTAAAAAATATACGAACGAACGAGTAAACGAGCATACAGATATAACTTCCTACACTAGATCAATAGAATTCTATCCTGTCTGTGTCCCTTTAGGAACACCAGCCAAGTATCCGTAAACTACCTTCGTTATTTTTAGTAATCCAAGCGTATTGCTATTACATTTCTCGAAAAGAATGATCGATTTCGTCATTACATGCGCGGGACGTATCTGTGATATTAAGATTGTAAAAATTTCCATGAAAATCGAGCCTGTTAATGATCTATTTGTTAACCCGTGGAAAACAGTCGTCTTTCCGAAAATATGTATCAAAGGTTGTCTTCGTAAATACAAAATTTAACAAATTTCACAAAATAGAAATTTCATAATATAGAAAGATCACGTATTACATTAAAAAAGAAGTTTTATTATTTTTCTTAAATATTAGTTGTGCAATGTTATCAATGAAATCCTAATTCTGTACAAATATTATAAATTCGTTTCGATACTCTATGCATTTCGAATATACTACATATATACCAATAATTTGTCATATTAGAATTTCCTGTGTGAATTGATACTACTGAATACCATTAGCAGAGAATCGAAAATCAATTCCAAATTTGTAACATTCAACGGGATGGGCATCACGGTATATACAGTCTGTCACACAAGAGCGTGTCTGCGATATTTCTGTAAATATTTATATATTTGTAAAAAAATTTATATGAATTGAATCTACATCTAAAACACTAATACGCTATTACAGTAGGGTGTCCAATCTCCTCCATTAGCGATTATAGCTTGACATCGTTTCGGCATACTCTCGACTAATTTTTGAGCGTAGGATTCTGGTAACGACCTCCATATCTTTCGAATGTGATGTACAAGTGTTCTTATTTTTGTGATACGTCTTCCTCTCAGCTTGCCTAATAGGACACCATGCCCAAAACGAAGATTCATCAGTGAATATTATATTACTCCAATCACGATCTCTGTTTTCATTCGCCCATGCCAGACGATTTTCGACGTTTCGCGTACGCGGCACTCATATTAAAAAGCTCTGTTCCTTTCACTGTTTCAAATGAAACTGAAAGGTATTCAGCAACGCGTATTAGAGAAGTTTTCGTTTGTTTACATTCTTTTTATCTCATTCTGATTAGGTGTCAGGTTTCGCAGATATCGCAGACACGCTCTTGTGTGACAGACTGTAGCTTCTGTTACATATTTATATAACAGATGTGTTTTGGTGTGTTGCTAGATGTTATAAAATAATTTATACGAGAGTTGGATGATAGAGATTTCAAAGTTATTATGATACAAGATTGTATTTGAAGTAAGTGTATCTCGTAGTTGGAACAATAATCTCTGTTGATTGGAATAACAATTTTTCGGCCGAGAACATGAATTTTCAATTTGCAGTAGATCAACGAAATGTGAAATTACTATGATTTCTAGATTATGTTTAAAATGTGGCTAGTATTGTTTCGAAAATGATAATAAAGAATACACCGGTTAATAATACGATCTGATGAACAGATGTAATTAATTATGTATTGAACAAATGATGAATAAAGTAACAAATTTCTCTCAAGAAATGATAAACTGAGTTACTCAAATATTTCGAACGTTGATTTGCAACACGATCCGTATGTTACTTAAGAAAGTTGATAAGTCACAAAATAATTAATTTGCACTGTTTATTTATGTTGAGATACTATAGATTCCTACATATATGTATACATATATTTATGTTTTCTTTTTATTAATTATAACCAAGGTATTAAGAAGGAGGAATAGATAATAGTTGATATTGGAATTAGTTCTTTTGAATTATATATTACTACAAACCGTATATAGCAAAATATGTTCTCCAAATGAAGCGCTGAGTTTTGTATGTTATCGATGTTCTTGCTGATTATGCGTGATCGACATGCATATGTGAGTATATAGCGGCTTTACGCGTGCACTCTTGAAACTAAAATCGATATCACTGTATTAATGATAAAAGCTTCTCGATTTTAATTCCTTTAATGATGGAATTCGATCATTAGCTTACAGCAAAGTAAAAAAACATCGGTTTTGACGTTTATTCTACTTCTGAACTAATGTCTTATCCGCATAGTAAATTTTACAAATTGGTGCAAAATGCTTCGACAGATGGGTAAGAATAATTAAATCACAGCGCTATTGAATCACAATTACTAACACATTTTCGCAGATTAATTAACTTTTGTCAATAACTTTTACCTGCTTTAATTAGAAATCAATAAATTCTTGAAATTATCTACAGCTATTTGCTGTTACCAATGCTGCGATTAATTGCTGTTAAAGACTTTATAATGATCGAACTTTGTTTAACTTATACGAAGTCGATCAATGCTCGAACTTCGCTCAATATGATGGCCGGTTTAATTTCGATAACGAAAGAAATGAAAATTTTCGTGTGAAACATTGAAATTTAAAAACTGACCACCTATACGTAATCTATTTTCTGCGATATCACTAAAAGTTTCATTGTTCAAAAATATAATATGAGAATATTATTATATATAAACTTGGTCGATCAAGATAAACATAATTTTATGCCTGAAGTTTAAAAACATATGGAATTCAAAAGGCGCGTTTAAAAGCCGTATTTAAATATTCTACTAAATTGATGTTAACATTAATGATGAGTTTTGAATATCAATTGGAATGTCCCATATAGATCATCAATTTTAAATGAATCTGTCTCATTTTGCACAACGCTTTTGCATATTGTAGATTGTGCGACTGATATTCCGCATAACAATAAATTTATTCATATAATTGATTCGCAATGAGAAACAAGAGCATTTAATTTTCAATTTTGCTGCATTTCCTCCTAGTAATTTCAAAAAGAGGCGAAGAGAAATTTTGCTTGTTATCGTATTTTCTGCCCTTTAAAAATCGTTTCTCCATATGCTTATATAGTATGGCACGTGTGTGAATACGATATGCCGACCAACTTCGTTGGAGGCCTTAATTATTCGGATGGCTTCTTAATTTAATTGCATCAATTACCATACTACTCCAACTGTGGTTTTGGCCAGGCTGTTCGTTCCTTCCTCCCTTGATTACAAGTTTGAAGCAACATTCTGCGAATCGCTATTCGCGTTACCAACGACGGTGATTCTTTTGCCATGCGCTTTCCATTCTTATTTTCCTGTATAAAGAATCACCATACTTCCTTGAAATTTATCGATGTCAATAAATTTATTTATATATAATTGTATTCAGTACAATTTCTTTACATTCCTTAGCAAATATAATATTTATCTTTTTGTTCAATGGGAATATTTTTATGGCATGCTGCGTAAGATAAAATCCGTGCAGCAATGAAGCATTAAATCGAACAATTTAGTATAACACCTTTTGTTATTAATCTGGTTCTCTATTTTTCTTTGAAATAATAAGTATGACAGAGTGTAGCACAAAGCAAGGATTATACCGTAAACATTTTCTAATATTTCTCTAATTAGAAGTGAGCCACTGTCCATTGTATTTCAATCGGAACTCGGACGATCACGTAAATATAGAGAAATAGACGTCGTGCCGCATGAGCTTGCATGCGTGCGGGCGCACGCAGACGAGCTCGTAGGTAAAATAAATTTCCGTGCGAGCGTAATTAAGCACTCGCTGCCGGGAATTACATTGGGATCGGCGAAAACAACTCTTCGAGCACGTCCACTCGAGCGCCGGTACCTCTCCGCATAATTAAGCCCTTAACATCCTTCTACTCTTGGCTGCCACTCAGCACGCGCGAAGGAATGCAGTTTCGTTTGGACGTTTCGTTTGGGCGTTTCATTGGTGAACATCGTAGACAAGGTGGACTCGCCCGTTCACGCGTATATTTTCTTTTTCCCCCTTTTCGAATCAACTTTTTCGTTCGACAGCCTGGCTCGATTTTTTGTGCCCGAACCTGCCACTTCGTCTTTTTCTTCATAACCGCGAAAATGAGACGAGAAAAAATCGCTGCTGCGAGGAATTTCTGGCGAAGTAAAAAAAGAGCATACCAGATCGAGGATTGTGTGTCATTACAGCCAGAGATATTGTATCGCCGAAAAACGAGTAGAGCGAGTGTCCTTCTTTTTCTTCGTTTGAAATCTGGTTCGGTAGCATCGAGTATAAAGGGGCCCACATTCCACACACGAATAATGTACTAATATGGGAAATTCGATGAAACGAAAATTAAAGGAATTTGTTGAAAAGTTCGTGTTTTTGTATTATCCACGAGTTTCCACCAGCAACCAATGTGGACAATATCGACAACTATTGACAAAATCATTCATAGTGTGTAGGCCCCTTAAAGAGATCTTGGTGGTCTTGTCTCTTGTGCCCGATCCCATCCGGCGTACCGATGTCGAAAGTAGGAGCCAATTAACGGGAGTAAACGTTGAATTAGTTCCAAGATACGCTGTTAGAATGTAATATACAAGTTCGTATCGTAATTTGAGCAGTTGCGACGTGGCATTTCCTCTAGTTCGTGTAACAAAGATTTCAGTTCAGTTTCCTTGGACTTGGTGAAACCACCGCGTTTAATCAAGTCGCGCGACATGAAACTCTTTATCCTTGCAGAGATAACTATCGGAGAGTGCCACTACGTAACGAGTGTACACTGTCACGGTCTCTAATCTGTGATTTCGACGAAACCTTATCGTACAATTATCGGCGGGCGGAAAACGGCGAAACGGTCGCACTGTAATCTACGGCATCTTGTGAGACGTTCAATCAGAAAGCCTCGTAGACAGCGGTCAATAGAGTTACTCGCGACAAAAACGAACAAAGAAATTGAAATCGAAAGAGCGACATTTTCAAACAGCCGGAAGACCGCGTCGTGGATTCGACATTAGATACTCTGTTTGCTGTGCGAAAAATTCGATCGGAAAACTGGTCGTACGATATGATACGCGACAAAAGAGAGATGCAAAGGATAATTAAGGAACACAAAGAGAGACGAGATTAATTTTTTCTAAAAATACAATAATCCTATCGTATTGCTTCATTCCTCATATTTCAAGTTACATGTATACCAAGAATAATTCGTCAGCTGTTCTTCTCATGTTATCTTCTCTGCTGCTCAAATAACTCTTAAACGTTCGAAGAACACTCGCAAGCGAAGGAAGAAATCGAATTAGTCGATTGACTCGCTGGAGTTGTAATTCGAACATCGATGCTTCAGTTGTTGAGAGCATTAAATTGTATTAATTTAAGCAATTCACGTCATAACTATTTGTACCTGTCTAAAGAAATCAATATTCCATAGCTTCTTAATTTGTATAAATCACGACCAAATCTAAATCAGTTTATTCGAAATTATTATCGCCTGCTATTATACGATTAAATTTCAAATAACGCAGCAAATAACGCGTTTCTATGCCTCTGTCAATTCTGGCCTATTCTATTTCTTTTAGACTGTTTAAATCATGAGCCAGATTCAGTCTGAGACGGTAAATACTTCACGGTGGTCCACGCTAGCAAAGAGACGCAGTTAATTCGGCCGACTCTGTAGCAGTGAGGTTGCGAAAACAATTTATCGACGTATCAGCCTTTCCAGATTGTTGAAAGTAACAGCGACAATAGTATCGATCGCGTAAGTATTATTTATTGTATATCGTTTACGAAAATAGCCCATTAGAGTATGTAAAGTTAATGTACAAGAAGAATACACATATAAAACATAGGAGTTAATAAAAATACAATGAGATACGACATAATGACTCTTTGATAGTAGAAGAAGATTCAGAGAATATATATATCAATTGCGGAAAGTGGGTTATCAATGTTAATGGCCATACGATCTATGCCGCTACGGTAAGCGAACTCAGTGTTATGTTATGCGGTTTGACATAGAAAATTTCATGGTGCCGCACATTTCTCTACGGACTGAAACATTCATTTTCAAACTGTTGATCATTATACACTTTACGTACAAATAATAGGATGTCATGAAGCTTCCTTCTACGTTTCAGTGATGCGAGGCTTAGATCAATAGCCGTGGCAGGTGATAGAAATGGAATCGTCACAGTCTCTCGCAGTTGGACGTAAAAATTTATATTAAACTTTCTTCGATATCGGAAAATAAAGAAAGCCATATTTTTTTTTTTTTTTTTTTTTTTTTAGCAAAAATGAGAGTTAGGAAACTATTGGGAGAACTAGACTCGAGGATTAACGGGAATCGTATGTTTTACAGATTTATACTATTTTATAGGAAAAGTTGTGTTTGCGTTTACAAATTTTAGTAACAAAACATAAATATATATATTTCTTTTTAAGATGAAATTATTTTATACGATTGTATGTAAATTAGGACTCTTTAAATTTTAGATTCGTGAAAGAAAAGAGATATTTAGAAATTAAAGTCTTAATTCCAAGCTTTAAGAACGCTCGTAAAACCTTACTATGAGATTAAGATTATGTTAATTATTTTAAGCACTATTTTATGTATTTTGTTGGTCATAACTGGAACTGAAAATTTGAAGAAATTTACATCTGGTGGTTTATTTCGAAGAACTTGCGAAGTCGGTAAATACGAGCACACTAACTTTTGGATTTAACTTTGGATTAAGGTTTTAATACTTGATTTGTTCCGGGACAATAAGAAATTGAAAAATAAACTTAAGTAAGTACATAGAAATTAAAGTTAGTTCATCTCACTAGAGATTAAAAAGAAGTTTTACGTATGAAATTAAGAATTTATTATTAAAGACAACTAAATTCTTATAGGAATAATAAATTACGAATTGCATCACTTGAGTATGTGACTCGTGTCCAGCTTTGCAAAAATCAACTCACTTACTTCCACGAGCTTATTTATTACGAACAGATGGTAGAAATTTTAATTTGTAAAAAACGTTTATAACGACGTTACTTTCCCCTGTTTTCGCATTTATGGACTTCTTTTTTATTTTTTATTTTATATTTTTTTTATACGTGGGGAAATCCTCATTGACGCCCCCACGCTCTTAGAAGCGGCGAGGTAGTGTCGGACTATACCGATTAAAACCTTACGGTGGACCACCCGACGCTCAGCTGGGATGCCGAAACTTCTTTCAAATTACTGCCGGAGAAAAAAAAAAGCTTCTTATCCGCATACGAAACCAAATAACAGAAATCACTTCGAGGATGTACCATCGCTGAATTGGTTCCTTTCGTTTTTCTTCTGCATTTTGCAAAGTACGTCGTGGAAAGGAAAAATCGGACGACTACGGATGCCGGGATTTGAACCCGGGTGTCCCGAACGTTTGTAAAAAATCAAAGGCGCTAACCACTGTGCTACCGTCTTTTTCTTATTTTTTTTTTTTTTTTTACACGAGTTACAAATTCATTATAATACATTGACTTTCGGTTGTGGGGTGGATTAAGCAAAAGTACCGATACGTGACGGTACGGCATAGCCATACAATACTTTGCGTGTCGGAATTACATTTTTTTAGCGTTACAATTTATAATTGGATTTAAGTTGCCGTAGGGCGGTGCTTATATATGATATTGTTTTTTCGTTTTAATTCTGTCCTGAAAACCTGGTACTGCGCTACCGTCGTCCAACGCATTTATGATCTGTCGTGCAACTTTCACAAGAATCGAATCTCTGTAACTCAGTTTAGCTACAACTAATATAAGAACGAATTCCTGTAATTAATATATGTCTACCATCATTGGTCTCCGGCAATGTGTACTTTGAAATTACGTTTGTCGAAAAGAAATGAAACGAACTAGGATCTAAAATAGCGGCGTTGTTTAACTCGAATAACGACAAATCAGTTAGGAAATGTCGATTAGGCTTGGCTGTTACGAGCAAGCTAGTTCCAGTTGGCGATCAAACCAAAGAGAATTTCACGATATGACGTAGATATATAACGTTATCGATGACAAAGAGATATCAATCACGAAGATACACACGGATTCCTGGATCCTCGGGAATCTCTCGAACAGGCGATGGATTGGATATTCAGGTGACCGCGTTCAAAGCTATCGATTACAATCAACGCACGGATCTATCTGGGAGCGAAATTCACACCGCGTGCGAAAACCAGTCCTCATACGATATCTTGATGATTATTGGCAAGAAAAAATTCCACGGATGGTAGCAACAGGGGCCGATGATTGCGGCTATTTTCCTTGCGACGCGACGCGGTGTTTGGCCATGGAATACGAGAGGAGAAAACTGTATATGTGTGTGAGTTGGAGAGAGAGAAAGAGAGAAAGAGAGAGAGAGAATAAGGCAATAATATACGAGAGGGGGAAACAAAAGTAACTTGGGAAAATTGAAACCAGAGAAAAGGGGGAATGATCATTTCAACGGTTGTTATAATTTTTTGATAAAAAGGCTGTTTCAAAGAACAAATTGTAATATGGAAAGTGATAAACAAATATATACTGAATAAAGAATGAACGTCGCTATAACTTTTTTAAGCAACGCGATGTACAAAGTGTTCGAAAAATTGTGTCGAAATATTTTAACTAAGAAGAAGAACGACAGTATATGCTTGTGAGGTTAGATCCGAATTTTTTGAAGCAGAAGCACCTATATAGAGGCGAGACGATACCTAGAGAGAAGAAATACGATGTCAGTAGTGCATCATGAACTATGAAAATTAATATACACTTATTACAGCCTGTGATTCGCATATTTGATTCAAGCTCGTTAAGAATTGACATTCTCTGCTCCGTGTGCTACTCTACGTGCACACGTATCAGATTTTTCCCGCGAGGAACTCACAGGACCGTCCGAAATGTTCAGTGGAACGTTCAGCCAGGTATTGGACGAGGTATATTTTCCCGGTGATCGCGATTAGATCGAACGGATTGATATTTGTGAAAAATCGCGAAAGTTATTTTGCGACGTACTGCGCGCAGGTTGATTGATTAACTGTATTGTATTTCTTTGCCTCAGCTGTTTGTACAACGGGTACAATTTTCATTGAATTTGCATCGCACGAGTGTAAACAATATGTTGCACGGTTTTTTGAACGCTTCGATTTTTAGTTGTAACAATGGAAAATGCGTGTGGGATTTTGTTCTTCTATCGTGTAAAACATATTTTGTTCTCCTTCTTCGATCGTTTGTGAATATAATATGTGATGATATATCTTATCTTTCTTTAAACTCTTTAGAGTGCCGACATTCTATTTTGGAAAAAAATACGTAATTTACGATTTTGATCGCAGTGAAACTGGAAAAATAATAGACAGAATGCCCCCTAATAAAGAATTATTGAATAAAAATGATCGAAGAATAAAAGGAAAGACATTGGTACAACAGAGAACTTTTCTCTGATTGATTCGAGATACATTTTGTTAAATAAAGCCTGTAGAGTGTAAACGATTAGCTTGTACTAAAGTTAAGATAATAATTATATTAATTAAAATTAGGAGCAAAGAATTTTGTTGGAATTGATTATATGCTTGAAAATTTAGTAATCAATTTAGCAAGTGTAATTTGTACCATTACTTATCGATAAGTAACTCAAAAATATACGGTAAAGTGGTAAACTCGACCATTAAGGTCTAAGTGCAGGTGTCGCAAAGTTACTTCGCATATAGCGTAATTACATGAAAAACATGCCACACAGAGAAATATATTGACAGGAATAAATATACTCTTGAGGCCAGAATCATTATCTAATACACACAACATGTTGCGAGATGATAATCGATCATGCGTCATTAGAAACTTAACACGAGATTCGACAAGTAATTCAATCCAACATTTGATGCCTTTGATAAATATTTATACTTTAAAAAATTAGAACAGAAAACTATAGAAAGTTTAAAAATTGAAGAACAAAGGTAGGATCTATGATAAAGAAACTTTCGAAATGTTAGGTTATATAACTTTATCGTTTGTTACATAAAATAAAAATTATAACTTGCATACTAATTGTTTTCAAACTTTTCCTTCTCACGCTATGCTAATTAAATTATCTACATAGAATATTTACTCAACCATTTCTACGAACTATGTCTTTCAATACATTGCAACATCGGTGTGATATTTGAAGCATTAAACCTTGTTTTAAATAACAAACGAATAATACTTTTATAAATGAAGAATGCAAAAATAACTTTGAGAACTATAACACACATTCTCGCTGAGATAACGCGGTAAAATAAATTGATAACAATTTTTCAAGTAATCTAACAGGGACAGTGTCACAATTAAAAATAGCGGTGTTCTAGCTCTTTGTTAATAATAAGTAACAACACGTCATTAGAGACGCTAAAAATTGCGAAAAGAAAAGAATTTTTTCAGTTTTATACAATTTTCCAATTTGCTACAATTCTATAATTTCAAACCATTTTTCTCAACAATTCACTTTCCTTAATTTCCTTTTTCAAGCTACCATTTTTCTAGCAAACTGATTGTATACCGATAGGCTAAGAAAATAGATTTTGCCTATATGTGTTCATAGGGTCGTAAGTGTTAAAATAGAAGTTTTTAGATCAAAATTCATCGATATATTACAGATTCTCTGATTATTAGGTGCTTCGTCCTTTCCGATCCCATACTTTTTCGTGTCTAATTATCTAGTCTCATCTCGACTGCTTCGATTTTTAACGATCACGCGGCGGATTCAAGAACTTCGCTATAATAATAATAAGGAAAAAGGAGCAAAATACACAGAGAAGGGGTGAAAGGCGGTTCTATCTGTCGTGTTATCGGTAGAAACGATTATCGAACGAAAATGTGTGTGCGGCGTCGGAGAGTTTGGTCAGGACAAAGAAGCAGTCGGTGCGTCAAACAACCGATTAGTTTGCCAGTCAGGTATGTATTTATATTGTTAGTCAGCTCGTAACTGTCTACCTGCGGAATCGTTTCACGCTGGCCGACCTGTCTGGTTGGTCTGATGCGTCTCATAATGCAGGACGGAACATCGATACGCTTCCTTACGACCTGTCCGATATGTTTCTTTTGGCCGAACGCGTAAAATCAGGACCTGACAAAATAACGCAGTGTTATTATCTCGCCGCACAGGTTTTTCAGGTCTTTTAATGGTCTTTTACCTCTTCAGCACGGTAACGTGTTACTTTTGCTTTACAGAGAGAGGGTGAAGTTGATTAAAATTGCGTCTTCAAGCTTCATATTGGATTCATTTTGTAACCGGCACGAGAAATTTATAGCGAAATGGATATAAACGTGTTATAAAAGAAAGGTGTTTCATAATTTTATATTCGAACGAAACAATGCGATAATTGACGTTGAAATAAAATAATTCTTGCTGCCATAACGTAGTTCTGAATATTCCGTAGTCACTTAATGTTTTATTCTAAATTGAATCGTGCATTTCCGTAATACCTTATTAATACTACGCACTACTATGTACTATGTACTAAGTTAATGTTATGAACGAAACGTTACCATCGATTTTGATGTTTAAAATAAAACCGACTGGATACTTCACTAACTTTCGCATTGATAATTTGGAAACAGTTACGCATCTAACAACATTTTGATCGAGCCTAAAGGTTGCAGTTTGTTGCAAGCTTGTCACAACAGCGTGACAGTACATGCCGCTTTAATCGAGCAGTCGTTAATCGAATATTTACATATATCCTGTATTTATGGTACGTACGTAGTTGCGTTAACGTGATTGAATGCCGAGGTCTCTTTCGCCTGTTACATCCTTCTGGTGAATGGGAACGGAATTTTATTACTGTGCTCGTAGAATGTGGTCACGCTGTTGTGTAACACGTAATTGCGGTAGTAGCGTAAAGCGTGTAAATTTAAGAGCCTATAATTATGTTAGTAACGATAACATGTGTCTATAAAGTGATTCGAAATTGGAATCCTAAGAAGGACATAACTCTATTATAAAGTATAATTTATTAGACATAAAGAAAATGCTACGCGTGATAATTTTAGAAAATGTTAGAAGCCAAATACCAATATAGTCTTAAGGAAGCTGAATATATTTCATTTATGTTTTCAATATCATGTAATTAAAGTGATGGTATAAAATATGGGAATATGGAAAGCTATGATCATACATTATATATATTTCTATATGTATGTATCACTGACGATAACCTGTATTTACGTAGGAAATTATTTGTATCATTATTGCTTCTCTTAATGGAACGAGGCAACATAACCGAGATAATTGAACGTTACAGAAATTTATTTCTTCATAACGAATTCAATTGAAAATGAAATATTAATATAATACCATAGAAGTCTAAAATAATTGATTTACATCTTCGAAACGTGACATTAACCTCATCAATATCTTTTACTTAATATCTTACATATATAATAACATTGTAACAGTAATTGTAGAAATTGAATATCTTATTCTCAAAACCTACAGCCACGACTTGTAGCGGTGTCCGTATGTAACGGTATACGTAAAAAATGAGTAAACGTATCATTTGAATAATCAGCTATGGCGAAGATTAACCTTTGATTTAACTATAACCATAGAATAAAGGAAAAGAGGGATTAAATTAAATGGCGTAAGCCGGAAACTGGCTATAAACGTTACTGTTACAACACGACGATCAATGACGACTGCTACGACGCGCCCAAGTGGTTGCAGCTGCCACAACAACCAGACAATGAAAAAAAGTGTTCCTGTCTCTTTAATAAGCTCCATGTTACATGCGATACGGCGCGACGTCGTTTCTACTATCTCTTTCAGATTTGTATCGCCGATTAAGATAAACGCAAACATGTGTTTCACTGTCAGAGAATATTAAAAGGGTATTAAATTTTGGTACGTACTTAAAACAATAGAAGAGTTAGGAATTAAATGTATTGGATTGCGTATTTTTTCAGAAACTGTGAAAAATTCTAATTGTTAATTATTTGATGCGAACATAGTTGTTGCACGTATTTAATTACAAGTACACTCCTGCTCCTAAAAGTCTTAGAACGCCTATTCTTGATCAACTTTCAGTATTTCATGTAGATCATAAATTCGTAATTGCATTTAATATATTTTTCGTCGTATAAAGCATCAAGTTAAGTGATTTCTCAACCATTCATCGCCCCAATTTTGAAGGAAATATAGGCAGTAACTGTCTTAAGGTTTTCGAAGGAAGGTGTATATCTTAAGAAAAATGTTAATGCTTAAAAGTCGTCCAAAATATTTTCCAACAAATATCATTTACTCTAGAAATTTCCAAATAATGTAAAGTATAAAACGATGTAAAATATTCATTGTAACAAAGCCTACTGTTTCAGTTTAAAAATGTTTATCGTATAATTTTTATTCAAGAGAAAATTACTTGTATTTAAGGGATCCATGATAAAAAAAAACCGTCCGAAATATTTTCCGAAATGCACACATTACCTTGGAATTTCGTAAACGATGTAAAGTGCGAAACCATGTAAAATATTCACTTCCACGTTTCCATGTTTAAGAAGAAAGCTCGAAGTTAATCTTTACGTGAACTTTACAAGCGCGATAACGTATTCTTTCAACACGCGTCTCACAAACTCTTCGCTGGGTACATTCATCGTCGTGCAACTTAACACTTATTTATACGATTTTTTACGTGGTGGCTATTCGCACTTCAAATGGAGCCAAATACGAAAGGTGGGCCGCGTGAGAAAGTCCCGTGGCGCGCTTTTGATTGTCTTTTTTCGTTTAAATAAACAGTACGTCTCTGGTCTACCTTTCGTCCATCCACCGGCTTCCTTTATTCCACGGTCCTTCTCTCAGACCAGCCACGGTGAATAATGGCTGCTCCAACCTTTAGTGAGAGGAAGCCTCACGCTGAGTGCACGACGACGACTTGCACGCGTTTTTTATTCTAAGGACGCCAACTGCAGCCAACTGCGATATTGTTTTTAAGAGCAGCTGAGAGTATTGCATTCGAATATAACGGGCAGCGGAGTACGCGTTCGCACCTATGGTGCTGCTTCCGTGATGTTCACGCGAAATTTAAATTGGTACGCGTTACGATGGTTAATTAAAGTTTAATTAAAAGTTCATTAGACTCGATATGAAGTGCCAACTGTCGGCAAAATTTATCGGGCCATTCGGCAACGACTCAGTCTCGTAATGGCTTCAGAATTACTTGCGGTCATAACTGCGATTATTTCGATACAATTTTCTCCGTTCATTAGAGCTTTCTAATTAAAACAAACCTAACGCGACAATGTCTATGGATCGTTGAAGAATAAGACATCCTCGAAGAAATTGGAACGATCACATTCGTCCCGTGTAGTTTTAGGAGAACGGTTCCACGGTTTCCTCTTTCGTTTCTTCCCTAATTCAACAGAAGTCTAAACTCGCTTCCTCCGACGGATAGACGTTCCAGCTTTCCATCTTGGCACGCCATATCAGGGCTGCATTAGACTAATGATCATGATGCATTAATATTCCGGCTGCTTTTCTGTGATGCATCATTCAAGCGTACTCCTTCAATCTATCTTGCTCCATTAATTACTTCGGCTTTTTGTGCCTGCGTATTCCAGTCGGCAGTTCCACTCTTTGGGAAAATAATTTCCTTCCTCGCGTCATCGTCCCCAAGCGGCGACTGCTTTAATTGCCGCACACTCCAGGACTCAACGCTACGAAATCTACTTGCTCGTTTCCTCGGTGGACTCGAATGCTCCTCCCATTATACCCTAATGGCATAATAATCTGTATATCCCGCGATATGGTTTCCAATTTCAAGCGCTGATGCAGTCGGGGCGCAGCGTGTATAGTGTATACGTATAACAGCTGGCTTTCTGGGCCGCCGGTGAGTTACGATTGCCACCAAGTAATGGCTACGTGGATGTTTCGCTGGTTTGTGCAACTCTACTGCGTATTTCCCAAACCAGATTTCCTCCCGCCAAACCGGCCCGTTCAAGATCGTTTCTCAATCCAGCCGAGGAAAATGTAATTTTGTATTTTCCTTGAGAGGATTTTAAACGAATGCCGCGGCTAATGGGACCTCCCATGGTCGTTCGATACCACCGATTCGATTGCTCGAAATGCACCGCTGCCTGATTGAATTTAAGTATTCGATATACTTGCGCTTTCACGTTTGCTTCGTTTGTCACGCGATTTGTATTGCGAACAAAATGCGAATAGTACATTTGGTTCCATCCAATTTACCTATCCATTATATTATAAATTCTTTTTACAAGCGAGATTTTAAAACTATTTTCTCTGTTTTTATTTCGTACGTTCTAACATTAACGATGAATGTATCGATATAGTCTTTTTAAGCATCGTAGCAGAGCAGTCTTTTAATGGCGTTATACGAAACCAGAGGGAATCATACTGTATTTTGATAAGTTTAACACACTTGTATAAATAAACGCCATCCCTCCCAAAAGTCCCATTCGTTCCAGCAAATTCACAGTACCAGTTTTAAAATACACGTTTGCACGATTTTTCATTTCTCGACCAGAAGCTTTGCTAACAAAGAATTCTTTAAATATTAGATACTCATCGAATCGCGAAGAAGTTTTATGACTCATTATGAAGAACACTCTTCATCGGTAGAACAAAGAGTAGCCGAATTTTACAGATATATCTTTCGATTTTACACGACATTTACGGGTCTCGTGTAGCGACACAAGGGGCCACTTATTTTTCGAAGGGTGCTTCGCTAATGAGACATCCAAACGGGAACCTGTGTTACGTGATCGTGAACACTTCTACGGCTCGTAAACGTCCGGCGGTTTTACGCGGCGAAGCGTGTCAGCGTCGCCGTCATGGTAAATTTGCAACAAATAGAAACTGTGCGGCCGTGAGTGTATGCATGCTTCACAACTAGAAGGTTTCTTCAATAATGCATGCTTGTCGTCGAACATATAGGGCCGTAGAGTAAGGTCCAACATGGTCGACATTGTTTTATCTCTCAACAACGTGTTCGTGATAATGCGCCTGCATGTAGATATTCGTGATAAAGGGTGTGCTTGCAAATATTGTTCTTTTCGTGGACGTGTCAAAAATTCATCGCACGTCTCTTATTATACTTGGCGAGCTATATTACATTCGTCGATTTTTCATCGTTCCGTAGAAATGCTGGCAATTGCAATTTTTCTCTGATATTTACAACGCGGGAATTTGAAAACTCACCGACATAGAAAACGCTTTTTCCGCTTAATATCGACGCTGAAGATGCTTAAACAAGGAAGCCGCCGCCAGCTTTCGACTCTCGATTGTCACTCTAACTGGCACAAATTGACACTGGTACGGGAAATAATTAAACGCTCGTTTCGCTCGGCCCACGCTCTGTAGGGAAACAAGTTAAAATAAATCACCGAAATGTCGTTCGTTGTCGTGTGACTCGGCGCATCGACCCGCTGATCTGTGGACACGGTCCCGCAACTTCGAAACAACAATCGTTAATCGACCTTGAATTCGAATCGTAAATTATTTTTTATTCCATGAGCACTCGATGAAAATGAATCAAGCTTTTCATTGTTCTACGTGCTTGTATTATCCAATGGAGCTGTTAGTAGTTCATGTAATAACATGTATTTACTTAATTAAATCGTGTGTATCATTGTGAATACGTCTTATGCTCTATTGAACACCATTTACAGAACATTAATTAATTTCTTTGAACGTAAAAAAATGAAACGATCGGAATCGACACGCACCTGGAAATCGATCAATTTCGAAGTGGACAGTACTCTAATCTTTTTGTTTTACGAACTTTTCGTGATCGGTGAAACGACAGTAGTCATTAAAAATTCATGTGAAAACTTTGGAACTGGAATTTGATACGAAAGTGTACAGTCGAATTTTAGAAAGTCATTCTTCGAAATTATAACCTGCGAATATCATAATTAAATAACAATCTTGGAGTGAAAAAATTCCTTTCAACATTTGTTAATATGTGAAATTTTCTTGTAGGAAATAAATTCTCCAAAAAATTATTAATACAGTTGTTAAATGAATTTTAAAAAATAGCAAAACTACTTTCGCCAAGATTAAATTAAAATATTAATTTATAGTCTGAAAAAGTTTTCTAAAAAATGCATCACCTAGGTATGTCACAAACTACTGGACGATAATACAGAAACAGTGTGTAATTAAATACGGTAATTAATCATAACGTAAATGAGCTCGACGCATCTTTGCACCTTTGCTTATCTCGTTAAGTTGTCAAAGAAATGTACAGCACGGTCACGTTTCTGAGGAAACTAATGTTGTGTGTCCAACACGTTAAT
This sequence comes from Bombus campestris, assembly GCA_905333015.3. Classification (NCBI taxonomy): domain Eukaryota; kingdom Metazoa; phylum Arthropoda; class Insecta; order Hymenoptera; family Apidae; genus Bombus; species Bombus campestris. Next base: position 11,338,904 of record HG995132.1, read on the forward strand.
CGTTGGTCTTTGTTAATGAATTATTACCCTACACTTCGCGTACAAGCCAAGTACCGGCACGACAGCCAATCAGCCAGTCAGTCACTGCAGTTAATCGCGACGTTGACGAAGAACGAGTGGCTAAGTGCGACACAAGAATTTTTATGTTGCTCCTCGGGCAAGCGTTAACCTCGCCGGCCGATTTCTATCATTGTACATGTCCGGCTGTACGGACGGAAGCAGGGAAACACGTGTATTCATATTACGAAAGCGATAACGCGCCTTTTATACGTAAGAAACGAAAAAATCCTCACCTTTATCACGACCATTCTATTCACCTAACAAATGGAAGTGGTATTTACGTTCTTTTTCTTTCAATCGGTGATAGACAGAAAGCAACTTATTGTATCGTTTTGCATTTTGCATCGATATTAAACGATATTTGATTACAAAAGGAAAGTGTAAGCTATTGTTGAATGATTTAAAGTAAAATAAAATATTGCGAGCGAAGTGAATAAAGCGAATAAGACGAAGTATCTTGTAGGTAAAAACGAATAAAATACAGCTGTAATTAAGTTGCTTATATACTGTGTTGTATCTATAATTCTTAATTCAAGTTCTGTTATAAACCTTAAATTTTAACAAATGGCTAATCCAATTGTTGGAAAGATAGCATAAAATTACATAAGAAAAAGTTGTATAATTAAATAAATTTTACTTAAAAGTAAAACATACCGATATAATATTCCTATTATTAATTTCTATCAAGACATAATGTAACATATATGTTCCTTTCATTTCCACGAATAGATTCTATTATGCAAAACCCTATTAATTTCACGATTCTATCTCATAAAGAAGTAGGTGGCAGATGCGTTACTATATCAAACGAGGAATTAATTACCACGAACATCGCACGAAGTTTGTTCGCAGCACAGAAATCATCAGCTCGTCGATTAAATATTCAGGATCAGTTTCGACAAGTTTGAATTTTCTATTCACTAGTGGCAAACCACCAAACTCGTGACAGGAGTACAGGTATACTCGCATACAGAGTACTTACGTTCCTAAGTGCGATAGATATTATCAGCCGCGAGAACGACTGTGTTTCTGGTCGTCGAAGGGACCCGCGAAAACGACGAGATTATTCAGTAAAAGTTCGCCGCCACTGTCTTATCATTCGTGTTCAAAACTTGTTCATGCTTTCCACTTACCGGAACGTGATGAGAAATCGGGATGGGAGGTCTTGGCTGTGTGTGTTCTCAGAGCTGGTTCCTGAGCTGGAGACGTTTCTTACACCGGTGACAACCCACCTGCCCTCTGTAGATCGCGCAACATCTGCGCTGGATTCACGTGTGTTCATGATGTGTTCGCGGTTATGACATCATTTATTTGAAGAACGGAATTTATACGGCACAAAAACTTCACATTGCAAGTTTCTGCAAGGAAACAGACATGATTTACTTAAGTAACTTTTTCAACGAATAACTCGATCAACCGAGTCGAATTTCGTTACTATCGAGTATCGAGAAGAGAAACTGTAAAGAAACGGTAAAGAGGCACGCACAGGATCGATAATATTATCGATATCCCCACCATTTAACGCTAGTGGTACGTGGATTGCAAAATATATAAATTCTTGTTAATATTTAACCTCAGTTCTTTAATATCGATCACACGCGATTGATAATATCGTCAATGTCATTAAACATATATCGTCATTAAATATCGACGGTTAATATCGTTAGATATTCGGGACATTACTTATCGTGTGCAAACCCCTTAAGAAAACAATCGATTTTACACGATACAAAAAGTTTTTTGTATCGTCAGTTAAGTGATTGGTTTAAAGTGTATTAATATGTATTAAACACGTGACGAATTGTCTTTTATATATGTGCTAACACTTTTTATAATATATACATAATAGTTAATATATTGTTTGTGATTTTAAATGAATAATAATAAAAATATAGCTACTTACGACTTGAAGTCGACTCTCCATGGTTTAGCAGGAACGACACTAGCGACTCTGGTGGAAGTAGTTATTACAATTCGGTTATATTTGGGTGGTAGAGTAAATGTGTTCCCGCGTTTCCGAAGGATTTATTTACCAACGCTTGAACTTTCGATACCTATTTGATTCCGAATGTTTATATTACATTTCGTGTTACGAATGTGTTATATGTTATAAAAATAGTATTTTCACATACATACGCCATCTAAAACAATTAAATAATCGTTACTATGAACAGTTTTACTACACGAAAAAGGTTAACAGAAACGAAGAATTCCTGTGGACTTCGATACATTATTCGTGCGATACTGTGATAAAGACTGGCTTAAAGACAATCATGGAAGCGAAGTATGTAAGAAACAAGTAAGTGACATAATGAACGATTTACTAATTATTTTGAGCAGTGCACTTAAATAATTTACAACAAATAACTGACTTGTATAGTAACGATTGTAACAATGCAACTAAGAATGTATAAATAGTTGATATGACATACAATTCATATAACTTTATTTTAATGATAATTGTTAATTCATGAAATTTGAAATTGATTTCGCTGTCTGGTTACGTTAAATGCAATTTTTTTATTTATGTATGTACGTTCTATTTATATTTTATCTATCATATTATTCCGTATTTATTGCTTCTTAAAAATTACTAGTAATTTTATTTTAAAGTATTTTTATTTATCAGATTTACTTTTTGTATTTAATTATATTTATTTATTTCTATATATCTAAAATTTAAATCTATATACAGATATGGCAGTGAAAATTTAACCACTAAAGTTATTTGACAAGGAACAAGTTCATAATCTACCTTTTCAATCTTTATAGTCTTTAATTTTATTTACAGTAGCATAAAATAATATTCTAGATATTACAATCTTTTATTCACGCAACTTAAACAAGTTTAAAGCATGTTTTTGTTGATTATGTCTTTGATGATATCTTTAGTCCAGAATCCAATATGAACGAACAATTTATGGAACAAAATAATAAGAATAATTCATAAATTCATTTTAATGAAACGATAAATGAAAGTACTTTTCCATTTTCACGAAAGTTGTAGTTTCTTTATTCCCTATTAACATCTATCTTAAAGCAAATTTAGAGGCGCTTAAAGTTACACAGTAACCCCCTCGATTTATCAGGATTATCGATATTTTAAGGATATAAAGACAGTTTTATGGTCGCCGATACTTGGCCATTATTTATGGATAATCGATTGTAACATCTGTACTTCATAGCAGTGGTGTGGCGTATATCAATATTTATTTTATCGAAACATTTCGTCGAAATATTACGCTTTTATGCCTTTACATCTTTATTAAACGATAATGTTGAGAATAATGGTTCTAAGGTTGAATTTCTCAGCAAAGTTCAAAGTAATATTCTTGACTGGAAATATAAATAATATCTAAGATAAAATTAAATTAATAAGAAGTATACTAAGTACAGTAAATAAATACGTATATTTTTATATTTGCTATAACGAAGATAGGATATGTGAAAATGAACGAAGCTACAGAAAATTAATGCTTTAGTTTTAATCAATAAAATCAGCATACTATAACAAATCCAAACTTTTATGTATTGATATATTTTATTAACCTATTTATCTTTTAAGCAAAAATGTTTGTAATTACAGTGTTAACAGTTGATAAAGACAAATAAATTTTAATTAAATCAAGTTTAATCTTTAGAAATGAAAATATAATTTATTCTTTTGCAGGAATGAAACGATACTGAAAGCAGAAGGTCCTTCGATAAAGAAATTCTTATATCCAAGAGATTGGTAATTCAAGTGACAAGTTAACCCTTCTTCTTCGCGTAACAAGGTAAGGCGTTCTTTTTTATGGTTTAACACGTAGGCATAGCACCTACATAAAAGATACATAAATTAATTTGAGGTATTATTTTTATATTATTTGTACTGTGTTCTGATTTTACTTTCACCATGGCTAAATTTTTTAAATTAAAGTATAGTAAAACGGTACACGATACTTTCGAGAACATACATAAATTATTGCAGTTAAGCTACATACATATAGACGAAATTAAAAAATCGTTAATTTTATTTTCGGCTTTCTCGTATTCTACTATGTTTATAAACTTCGTCCATAGTTTAAATACCAGAACTAACATGAAACTTCGTACTTCTATCTCACGATCGACCAAAATTACCGTTTTCGACCCTTTTAAACACTGGGTCGATTCTACTTACCGTGAATCGGGTTCACCTACCTTATTACATTCCGTGATAATCGATGGTGATGTTATTTCAGTAACGATAGGTACCTTAAAGCACGATAGTTTCATATAACCACTTTGAACTTACAACTTATACGTCCTTCTTTATCGATGCTATTTCTAAAATTGATCTGTGAAATTTCTGCATTTCTAATTTGCAATCTGTAACGAGGATACTCAATGATGTGCACCGGTTCATAAATACTACGAACTAATATAATTAACAAAATTGTGTACGTTACGAGATAAAAATTATTAGTATCAAGAGATTCTCTTCTGTAATCGAATAGTAAATATTTATCAAAGATTTTAGTAATCTTCTAATGATTATTCAGATTAGCAATTTTTCGTAAGTACCTAAATATTGGTACTTTACGTACACGTGACAGAAGTAATAAAATGGTGGTGGGAAATGTTTTGATTTTAATAAAAACACCACGCGTAAAGCATTGCATGGCGATGCACTGCAGAGTGAAAGATATCAGCAGCAAGTATCTTGGGCTTTTGTCCTTTAACGGGGCTGCAGAGAGCACCAAAGAAGCAGTGGTTTGCGTGCACGATGCGATAGGTTAATTAATTAGGTTCCCTTGGAAAGGCATAGAGGCAGTCGGTAGAAGGAATCGGGCGACGTGGATGACACGGGAGATAGGTTATGTATTCTAATCCAGCTAAGCAGACATACTCGCACACGCCCCGATGTAGCACGAGTTCGCATTTCAATGAGAGACCTTCTCGTAAGATGCTAGATCGTCGTTCCCCTGTTTCGCTCTCTTTATCTTCCACCAAGTTTCCTTCTTGTCTCATTTGTCTGTTCAGAAGCTAAACCGATCCTATCCAAAGGGTACGCCTAACTCCTCTTACGTGACGTCTATCTCCCTTCGGCAAAAGGTTTGTAGTTCGCGCCACCAACCACTCGGAAACTGCTCATATAGAGCATAGAGTACGTATGAAACCGCCACTTTGAAACTGAACTGGCGGAGCTATTGGCGTTGCTGGCTCAAGATGGTTTGTCAGGAGGTTACTCGGTGTTACCGTCTTCCACGTACGGAAGTTAGTTCGACCGCAGTCTTTCCGTCAAGACTTTATGTCACACAGTTTAGCAAGACATTCAACATCTATGCTCGGTCTTTGCCGAAAAACGAATACGTGCGCGCGTACTTGGTCGCGTGTGCACGCGGAATGACAAGTGGTCGGATCTCTAGACCTCCCTTGGAATCCGGCTTTTCTATGGAACGCTTGAGAGATGCTTCGTAGATCTGGTTTTTGTTAACGATAACAGCCACTTCAGTCTGGCGCCTGGCAATGAACTCGTTTCTCGAGAAACGCAGCACGATCGTGATGTGTGTCGATTTATTCACCTCGAGTCGATATCTTGTACTTGATGTTTCTTGGCTCCCGAGCGTTCGGCATCTTCGATGAACTGGAAGTGATTCAATTAGCTTTGGAAGTTGTTTTGTGGAATTTTCTTTAAGAATTATGCGATAGCGAATATGTTGCGCCTATTGTTTGTAGGAATTCTCGTTTATTGCGACGATAATTTTATATTTAGTTATAGGATTGTATATGTAATTAATCGAATTAGATAATAGAACTAGAAGCGATATTTTGTCTATTTATAAGTATTTAATAATGACATATAACTCGTTTGTTTAAAGAAAAATAGCAATGTATTCTCTGCTCACGAGATTTAACGATTAACCCGTTGTTGATACCTTGTTTATAAAACTGTCTGGCAAATCTGAAACTACGAGGATAGGCAGCAGTACATAAAAATTTACTCGAAGTCGAGTATTTTTAAGCGACAACTCGTGAGAGTTACAGTCTGTCACACAAGAGCGTGTCTGCGATATTTCTGTAAATATTTATATATTTGTAAAAAAATTTATATGAATTGAATCTACATCTAAAACACTAATACGCTATTACAGTAGGGTGTCCAATCTCCTCCATTAGCGATTATAGCTTGACATCGTTTCGGCATACTCTCGACTAATTTTTGAGCGTAGGATTCTGGTAACGACCTCCATATCTTTCGAATGTGATGTACAAGTGTTCTTATTTTTGTGATACGTCTTCCTCTCAGCTTGCCTAATAGGACACCATGCCCAAAACGAAGATTCATCAGTGAATATTATATTACTCCAATCACGATCTCTGTTTTCATTCGCCCATGCCAGACGATTTTCGACGTTTCGCGTACGCGGCACTCATATTAAAAAGCTCTGTTCCTTTCACTGTTTCAAATGAAACTGAAAGGTATTCAGCAACGCGTATTAGAGAAGTTTTCGTTTGTTTACATTCTTTTTATCTCATTCTGATTAGGTGTCAGGTTTCGCAGATATCGCAGACACGCTCTTGTGTGACAGACTGTACATCTCGTGAATTACGTCAAGAACAGAGTAGGACTCTCCTAGAGCGAGCTTAATTTGCGAATTACGTTGGGTACACGAGAGAAGTGTAATGTCTCTTGCAACGAGACAGTCCTTTGCAGCTTACAGGCGGTTTATGCTTCGCTTCGTTGAAAAACGAGTCGAGGGTTGCAATAATTCGAAACATCCCGTAAATAATTTCACGAATGAATTTACACACTTGCTACCGTTTCATGATAATTATCGAGCCATTAAATATCAATCTGGCATAAATTTTCCCCAATAAGATCATCGTATGATTTTGTAACGAATGTTTCATTTAATCGAACAGTTTATCTTCTCGCAATCTTTTTGCGAAGGAATTTCTAGCTTATCTACTCATGAAAGCATCGGTAATCAGCTAAAACGACTGCTTCCTGCAGTTTTACCTCACTAATTACGGACAGAGTATAGCGAAAGTTCCCTGAATCGAATCGTGGCAAGCTCTCACTGCCTTTCAGGTGACTTATCGTCCCCGTCGACAGGAATTACGAGCAGCGACAAGGAGAGACGAGGAGACACGCGAGGTTCGTGAAGACGGCACCGATCGATCGATCGATCTGTGGAACAACAAAACCATTATCTGCTTCAGGCGTTCAAGCACAAGGTAAACTGTTTCTCCTCGTTGAAGTAGGACTGTTCTGTCGGAAGTCACAGGGTCACTCTTGCTTCTCCATGTTGTGGCAAGACGTGCACTCTCCATTCTATCCGTTGTTAGTCGTTTCCAAACCATTGAGATCGATTTAAAGTTCGCATCTAAGGAAGAAAAGACAATATCGACCGTTTTAACAGCATAGATAGGTATGTGTGCGTGTTTAGCTTCGTTTTAGGGTTGCGATGATTTTCCGATACGATGATCTAACGTTGTTGGCAATTTAAATATCTCAATTTTATTAATAGCTTCTCGTAATTTACGAAGCTGATTTCGTAAGGTGATGTTACTGTTTTGGAATATCATATCTCTTTAATATATAGGAAATGTTAATTTCTTCGATGCATACAACTTTTCAATCAATATGTCGTATTTTTCAGTCTAAAAGTTCAAATTTCTTTTAATGAAAAAGATAATTTAGCTTTCTGTCGAGATTCATAGTGCTGCGCAAGAGGAAAGATTCATTTAAAGACGATAAACAATGGGTGATTGTTTTCGAGGAATGTTTCAGCATAATATTTAGATTGGTGTAGCTTCCAACTGGAAACGTTGGTGTCTTTTCTTAATTTCAGCCTGCCTCTTCTCATGAATACCGTGGTTTACTGAGACCGATACGCCGACGTGAAGCTAAGAAAAGGATTACAATGATTATTTGTACAGGCCGATTCCGGCAGTGCTTTGCATCTGCCGTGGGAAATAGAACATTGAACCCGAGCGCAGATGCATATTTACCATTTTCTTGCCACGAATACCGCTCCCACGAATTGATTCTTAATTCGTCGATACATAGATTAAATTTACATACAGATTGTTAGAAAATTGGAAAATTTCAAGTTCTGAAGGAAACTATATTTATATATCCAAATACATTTTTATTTAAACAATTTAGACATACAAGATGTGAAAACAAGGAGAGTCTCAATTATGGTAAATTCATTGATAATACTTTGAAGATGAAACTGAATGATGTTAAATAAATCTTTAAATTCCTTTTTCATAAAAGTCACAAGAATGGAATATTTTTTGTTTTGAATTGGACTTATTACAGCTACGTGTCTACGTATGTTTTGTTTATTTGTGAACCAAGGAATATCAGATAAAAAAAGGGTTTTCACAAAGAGGAAAAAAAGGGTGCAAAACATGAGAAAACTTAAAAAATTAAGCGATATTATTCTCAAATTATTTACATTTCGTTGTTGACAAAGGGTGCAAATTTAAATATCCCCAATTTAAGGCAGAACTGGTAAGCGTAAAAGTATGGATACGTAAGGAAAAATAATATCATAAATGGGTAGTCATTAAAACAGCAAATAGGGTTACAATTTTTCAGATCGTATATCTCAAAGAGAATTATTATTTGAAAGCGTATTCGATCCTCCATATAGGATTATTCTCCTTCACGAGACAAATTTTCCAGAGTAACGAATGTTCCGTTAAAATTTTTAATGTTTTCGCGTATTTGTGGATCCATTTTATTGAAATGTATAAAGTCTGATTGAAATACTTGCAGAGAATTCTCGACGTAATTATTTTCAATATGGAAAACATTCGTGAAAAAAAAATAAATCGCAATGCTGTTACATTACTATCGAAATGTTTGATATAAAAATGTTTACTTTTTATTGAAAAAGGAACTCAGGATATGATACGATAATATGAAATGTAATATATGTGAATTTTTCAGACATTAAAAACAGTACAATTTATCAAAAATTGTATTTTAATCCGTCGCAGTATTGATCTTAATATAATTATAAACTAAAATAATTAATATACAGCATGATAAATGACAGCAATTAAATCAGTAGATGGTTTTTCGTTATTATAAATCGTCTAAATATACTGCAAAAGGACTTTCTCATTAAATTTATCTATTCGTTATATTTTTTCAATACATTTGTATGGAAATTTTCGGTTACAGCTATTTGATTAATCGCAATGAATGTCTGATTTATATAAAAAACTACCTAGCATAATTTTTACTACGAGAAGATGCCATACTGTATTTTTATTATAAAAAACTCTTGTTCTTAGATTATTGATATTTATACAAATTCATATTTTTATAAACACAACTAAAATGTAGGACCTGAACAAAGATTTATCTTACTCGTTAAATATTATATCGAGTAATATACTTTGGATATTTCATACATTTTTGTATCCTGTTTCTCATTAAATTCCTCGGTTTAATCATTATAATCTAAAATAAATTTTTGCATCGAATGAATTTAAAACTACTGTAAATCCAAAGTACCTCTTTGTGAAATCTTTTTATACTATGACTTTTCTACAGTCTGTAATGCGTAGGACATGGAAAAGTTATCGTCAATCTTAGGATTTCACGAAAATGGGGGAACAATTTTTGTGTAAAAAACAACAGATAAGTCACGAGTCAAGGTTGAAATGTTTTAAGGTGATCGGTATATAAATTCCAGAATGTAGAGGCATATATGTTTAGTATATGCATATAAGTGTGTTAGATCTTTATCAAGGATTTCAGAGAACGACGTTAGAAGTAGTTAAGAAGACAGTTTTAAGAGGCGTTTTCCAATTTTGCCAGTCGTGTAAAACGTCCATATTACGCGCACGATTTTATACGCACGCTACAATCAGCTATATGCTTTTTGTCGATTTGACCTATCAATTCAAATGATTATGGAGCTCTGAACCCTCCGGTTAATTAGGCTTCTACTATGCAGGTATGTACTCCGAAAGGTCGTCGCGACGGCGACGACCGTTTGACTCGAAGTTATCAGATCCTGTAAGTCGTAGGAAATTTATGAACAGCAAGTACTTGCTAGTGCTTTGATATGTATCCAAATTCTTTCCAACTATAGCTTAAAACGTAAATCTCTTTCTACTTTTGTTTCCGTTTTCTATTTCCACGAATGTTAGTTTGACCGAAAGATTCTGTCGCGTTTGTTCTTTGAAAGCAAAGAGGATAAATCAATTGTTTTAACAGAAATTTTTACTCATTTATCTTTGTTTAATTATTTCAAATGAACTTGTTTGTCGATTATAATAGCTCGTCAAAGCGACGACATGGTATTTAGGGATGGATAGTTGAAAGCGTATCTTTGCCACCTGCCGTGGATAGAATTGTAAGCCATTGTCGATGAATAATGTATGTGCAGCCCGTAACACGTGTTCCTACGAAGAAAACCCTTCTATTCTCTAACGCACATATGCTGGCATATGCGTTCATGTACGAAAAAGTGCAGCAACGACGGTAGGAGAATTCTTTCCAAAAGTTCTGCCAACAACTCTTCGCCGTTATTATATTTCTCAAATTTTCCTATTTTCCTTCCCATTCAACTTCAATTTGTCCATTGTTCTGGCCATAAATCTTATCCTACCTACACCACTATTACTTTCAATCATTTTCAATCGCTTTCTTTTTGTCACCTTATGTACCATTCAATAGTTCTTCTCCGATAATATAAATTTATTTTGAAAATTATAGAGTACATTAATATTTGTAAAATCCATTGGTGAAGTGATTAGATTGAAAAATAACTAGTAGAGATATTTCACATTTAACATTAAAAATGAAAGATTACTTCTTTCGGTGTATGTACATGAAACAACCTAAGTATAAAATATGTAAATATAACACATAAGATCAGTTCAAAAAAATATATGATTTCAAAAAAATAAAAATCATTGCAAGAAATATGTTTATATCAAAAGTAAATAGAAAGTACATTTTTTCATGCGAGGAATCAGAAAATATCCTAAAGGGATGTGAGTCGGTTTCTGGCAATATTTGGATAAACACCGGAAATATTGATACCGTCTATATCATCCTTTAGAAGCAAATAGTAGATGTATGCGAACGTATGATAGGTACCTGCACACGAATAATTTCAGTAAATGTATTCGTCACGACTGCGGTATATAATTAATGCAAACCTTTAGTTGTAACAAATTATGCGTCCTCGCGGCTGCGACAGCTGTTGTTTACTTTACGTGCTATCAGTACGCATTTATTTGCCTATTGGTGTCATTAGTCACGTTCACATGCTCGCTTCGTGCTCTTTTCGTGTAAGCTCTATAGCTGACTTTGATAGATTCCCTCACGATCCTCATATAAGCTTGGCATTCGTTACTAAACAATAACAGAATTTGATATTTTACAGTTATTTCAGTGGTTCTAATTTCACTCAATTCTCGCTGTTGCACAACCGACGACTGGCTGTTAATTATCCTCGAAGAAACAATGAAGAAAATTCCACCAAACGTGAAAAAAGTAGAAATCGATATTAAGCATTTTTTAAATTCATATCGTAACATTTGTCTTCAATTTTATATAAAGCAACGAATTTTTTCAGTTAAATTTTGTTAAAGAATTGATAGACGACTTTTTACTTTTCGACAGTCGACCTATTCTAAGATAAAAGAAATTATTAAATAATTTTAAAGATAGTAATCCTGGTAATTATAAGTATCGCGTCAACGTAATTGTTCGATTTGGTACTTTAATAATTTAGTAATTTAGTAATTTAGTTTAATTGTTCTGAATTACTATAATTTATTTTTATACGTGTAATTTAGGAAATTTCTCTTTAAATCCTGGTAGATACTACCGATAAGAGGATTCCGCTTCACTCGGTTTCAAAACGATTCTTTCCGGATTGCCTCTGCCCTGGGCCGAATATTTTCTTCGACAGCCGGTCTCTGATATTTCAAGCGCGTCGACGGAAATGTAAGAAGTGATATCTTTACGAGAGTGCTTTTTTTCGTCGTTTTCCAACGAACTTCCTCTCGTGTTTTTCTTAGAGCTTACTTGACTGCACAGTGGTCGTATAGCGACCGACAATCCTGCGATGAGAAATCGAAACGAGGGTAGGAAATGACTCACTTTCGAGACATTCTCAGCAGACGCAACACTTGCATCGGACGAGCTACCATTGTTTTTCTTGTCTGCATCGGATTTTGATGAATTTCAAATACGATCCGATTTTCATCAGCACGATCGCTTAAGAAAGCAAGACAACGTTGCTCGAAGTAATTGCATAATTTTAAAAAATTGAGAATTTTAAAAATAGTCCTTAACAAAATATATAACAAATATATCTGAATAGTGAAAAATATCAATTTTGTCTTAAATGTAACGTATATAACAAGCTTAATGTTTGCTTCGCGTTCACTGTTCCAATTAAATTATAATTCAATTTTGTAAAATTATGGCGTTTCCAGTTTTATATGCTCCTTAAACTTTCTTTTGTCCATGGCTGCATTTCGAATATTCATAATTCAATTAGGTTTCTACGTTATTTCAATGTTTACAGTATACGGCAAAAGAGATTCGTAACAACATAAGGATCACATAAAAAAGGAGTAATCAAGTTGGTTAACTGACAGTGAGAAACATAAAAAAATTAAGTCTCCCTCGAATAGATCATAATCTGAAATGAAATTGCGTAACTGTCTTCGCACTGTGTCCTTTTCATTTCCCTTTCGTTCGTAGTTCTACGGGATCTTCCGCAAACAGCACGCCTCATATTTGCATTTGCACTGGTAATTGTAACTTCCTGAATGAATGTAATCTTTCTCAAGCCGAGAGTTTTCATTAAAAGGAACCATCATGGCATTTCCAACGTTATAAAGGAAACATTTGCGCTTCCTGAAAGGAAGAAAAGTTACTTCGTCTCGTTCCTTTCGTGACAAAGTGGTGTATTAATATAAAAAAACGCCGGGAAAGCGTGAAACGGACCTAGAACCATGCTGTAGCACTTTTTTTACAGCATCATCTTATCATTGCCCGTTTCACGTAAACATTCTTCTGTTTAAAACGTGGTTAAGAGATTTATGCCAATCGAATTGTCAGTTATTGCAAACCTTTCTTTCGTTTCATTTTGTTTCAGCGCATTCCATTACAGTATTCTCTTTGTGTTTTACAATATTTATTCCTCAAGGAAAAATATTTATGATAGGATATAAGTATGTAATTGTTTTAAAATAGTAAGATAGGTTTGAATGACTAAAAAATGCTTGAGTTTCCTAGAGAAGAGATTTTGGTAAGCTAAAGATTCATAATAGCATTTTTCATTAGGATAAACCTGTACAAAATCTTTATTTGTTACGATTTCTAAGATTCCTAAGTTTATTCTCAATTGTTTATTAACAGAAAGTATTAAAAATGTCTCTTCTTATTTCAAAAACTAAATTCTTTCGAACACATCTTTTATCTATATTTTAAAATAATTCGTGTTCAATAATAAAGTTGATGGAAATTATACAGCGAAAGATAAAAGCATAAAATATAGTAAAAGAGGTACAGTCTGTCACACAAGAGCGTGTCTGCGATATCTGCGAAACCTGACACCTAATCAGAATGAGATAAAAAGAATGTAAACAAACGAAAACTTCTCTAATACGCGTTGCTGAATACCTTTCAGTTTCATTTGAATCAGTGAAAGGAACAGAGCTTTTTAATATGAGTGCCGCGTACGCGAAACGTCGAAAATCGTCTGGCATGGGCGAATGAAAACGGAGATCGTGATTGGAGTAATATAATATTCACTGATGAATCTTCGTTTTGGGCATGGTGTCCTATTAGGCAAGCTGAGAGGAAGACGTATCACAAAAATAAGAACACTTGTACATCACATTCGAAAGATATGGAGGTCGTTACCAGAATCCTACGCTCAAAAATTAGTCGAGAGTATGCCGAAACGATGTCAAGCTATAATCGCTAATGGAGGAGATTGGACACCCTACTGTAATAGCGTATTAGTGTTTTAGATGTAGATTCAATTCATATAAATTTTTTTACAAATATATAAATATTTACAGAAATATCGCAGACACGCTCTTGTGTGACAGACTGTATAATTGTCAATCTACATTAAAGTAACTTTTGCTCAATTTTATTATAAATTATATTTTCAATCTATGTGCATTCCTCCACAAAAGTCACACAAACACTGAAATGTCAATTTTTAATCAGCCACGTTCAATTTTATTCGTTTACAAAGTAAACTATCATGTTTATCAGCCAGATTAATTCTTTGTCACTTGAGATCATTCTCGCAACGGAAGATTAAATATTGTTTGTTCTCTATGACAGGCTTTCGAGAGCTTTCATCTCGCAAAGAGGCAAACCGTGGCACGACGTAATGCGATTGCTCGCTATATCTTTCTTCAGCCTTTCTCTTCGCGATAGTTCGCATCTATACGCTTATGACAACTCACGTTTCAGGGTAACTGAGTTATTTTCACGTACATTTCGATGGATCCTATGTCGACCCGTTACAACCTCTTTTAGCGGATACATGCGTTTCTACTTATACGCACCTATAACTGCACACGCACGCACAAGAAACTCGAGAAAAGACGACGAAATCATCTTAACGATTATTATCATGACTATCAGGGCTACTCCACCGATGCATTATGTTCCTTCATGTGGAACGTGCGTCCGAAGGAACTGCTTTCCTCGATTTAATACATTGTTTTAAATAATTGGAAACTACATCGTCCAAATGAAATAATCGATATTTCAAAAGTCCATTGATATCATAGACACTAAATGTTTTGTAAGCCAAAGTTTAATTCTATAAAATTCAACGAATATCCGATAAAAATATATTCTTTTGTGCGACCGATTGAACGTTGTTAAAAGTTTCATAAATATTTAAATATAAAAATATTAATCGTTCAAGTTTTATACCAGCACATAGAAATATCGTGTCCATTATTTAGTTTAATTTTGAACCAGTTATGCAGATTGAAAATCAAATTATAACAGGCATTTAAAGTGTTAAATAAGTTTCGATATTAAAATTTCGTATTCTTCGTCGTATTACTTATTTCTACGATTAAAACGATTAATAGAAAATACCCCCTGTCGTACATCTTTGTTTAATCCGGTGCAAATTTGCGGTCGGACATAATAATAAATAACGACGATGTCCAATCGCGATATTTCATGAAAGTAGCGCGGATAGTTTAATTGAAAAATAACCAGCTTTGTAATTGCAAGGCGTTGGTGGAGAATGAAACGAATACTTTTGCCGATGCGTGGTTTAACGATAGATATTTTAAGCGTTTCTTAATTAATCTGTGCGTATGCATAACCCACGTAACAGCGGGTATTTGTTTCAGCGGATCGGTAATCAGTTTACGCGCTTTTACTTAAAAATCATCGGCAGAAAGATAATGGAATTAAAAACCAATCCGTTTTAATCAGAGGTTATTCGATAAATATTCATGCTGCCATCTGACAAGATTATATTTGTGCAAGCCGATTCATATTTACTCATTAGTATTATTTCTGTCAGAGATCTTTTGATCATGGGTAGGTTAATTAATACAAACTGTCTATTCCGCGAGTTGATTCGTCGATTAATCGTGAAATATCCAAAGGATAATTTTATATTGCAAGCAATTTACCAGAGACGTAGAAACAAAGGTACAATAAATAGCATAAAAGTCATAAATCGTGGTGAACGCGTAACACGTGCTAAAAAATGAAAGTGACGAACAGAAGAACAATTTCGATGTTATAACGAAAAATAAGGTCTAGAACGACGTTAATTCCCTTTTGTATATATGCATTGATTCGATGAACTGTCTGCCATTGATTTACTAGATTCTACTACGTCAGTTACAGTAAATAATATTTCATTATTTAATGAATAATACAATTTAAAAATTTGTTTGCCTTATTGTTAGTAGCGAAAATTTTCTGCGCGAGAGGATAAAGTATTTGCCCTCCTTTACGACAATGTAAATCGGCAGGAAACTTAAAACTATCGTCTATTGTAATGGAATAATTGATTTTATTAAGAACGCGAATTGGAACTAAAATAATACTTCGGTTTCATTTCCCTCCTTATTTTTGATTTGTTGATACGCTTCTATTTCATATATTTCATTTACATCGACGTATATTAGAAATGCCAAAATATACGCAGTTTAGCAGCGATGCAAATTCAACGTAAAAGTTTCCAAGAATTTTTCAGAAACGTTTACGTATAATTCGTATAAAAAAACAGTAATCGGAAACGTGTTTATTTTCCTGTAAGAAAACAATCGACGCAATAGTTGTAAATACCGAAAATTGACAATGGCGATTCCATGCGAGATTTGCACTTTTACGACCACCTATTTTTCCATTTCTATTCCCTTGAAAAGAAAAGGTCGATATCGCGTGGCAAGGACGGTGTCGCAGTCGTAGAGTCTAAGGTAAATGCAAGTCCGGAAGAAGCGCATACGATAGTAAGAGCAATATTATCGTTGAGAGGGAATGATAACACCTGGCTGCATACGTTACTCCACGCTGATACAAGTGTTCCTCTTCTCCTTGGAACACTGATATACTTCCTGCGGGTATGCTCGAACCAATACCACGAACGGACGTAAGGATGTTTTAAAACAGAGACAAACGTACCGTAAACCTACGTAAGGAACGTTCGTAAAGAAACGATCCCTTTGAAGGCAATGTTAGTACTATATCGACCTATCGAAACACGAAGCGCGACGTAAATTTAATCGTTTAAGTGCGCGTAAGTTTCAGTAATTTGTATTACTCACGGTAATTCGAGCGTGAGATCTATGGACGATGGGTGATTAAGTAAAGATCTTGGGACGTTCAAGCTTAATTTATTTCTTAAAAATCTTTTCTTCTTTAAATATTTGTAGGTTCTCGGCGAAGTAAAATTATATTATGTGGTTAACGAAAAAGTTGTTTGAAATTAAGTTATCGTAGATTTCTATCTCGTTACAAATGTCTAGGAGATATTCGTTGACTGTGTTGCGAAGAAACAAATAACTATGAGTTACAACGATAGTACAAAAGATTCCTTCGGTCATATTTTCTTTATAGAAACGCGTCACTTATCGATCGGCTTATCGCAATAAATAAAAGAGACACGTTCGTCACGAGGAGCGAAATTTATTTCGTAAAGAATCTTTGTTCGACAGGCTTGCAATAGTTGATTCAGGATGAATTTTCCTATTCGCCCAGCCCTCCCACGGTTAATATAAAACCAGCGAAACTTCAGGTTCGTGAATAGAAAAAAGGCAGAAAGATCGGCTGCGATAAAGTGGTGCAAAACAAAATTTAACGAGGGCACTTTATAGTTCACTCGGCTGGGAAGACGGAGAGCGCACCGTAATCGAGGATACGCAAAGCGCCAGCCAGATCGTTAGAACTCCATTTCGCTTTATTGTAATTCCATTTTTCTCGTCTGCAAATAAACGCTCGGCTGGTTACGTACATTACGTTAACCGCGAGCAGAGGAAAAGTTTCGGTTCGGCTCCGAGGGTTAAATAGCCTCTCCTTCCTCCTTGCCGTCTAGCTTCTCACCCCTTCTCGATTTCATCCATTGCTCCCTTCCAAGTCTTCACCCGTCACTCTCTATTACCTTCGTATTTTTCGTATTTTGTACTCTCTTTCCTGTACCATCTCTCTCGCCTCTCGCTCTACAACTCGTTCTTCTTATTCTATTAGCCGGCGATTCTGCTTATTTACCGTTGAATATTTCTCCCATTTTGCTACAATTTCTACGCCTTTATCATATCCCTTCTGTCTCGCTGTTCCGTTCACCGGACTGCTTTGATCATCGACTTTTTTTTCCTTTTTTTTTTTTTTTTTCAACCCCTCTTATAACGCCTGAAATGATTTTCTTTTATGCACCCCTATATCTGCCACCCTCTCGTCGCGCGTTTCCGCACTTTCTTAGTCGCTTTTTCGCTTTTGTTATGACAGGAATTACGGTTATATTCGGTTTCCTTTTGCTTCTCGTCTCATCGTTGTGTCTCTTTGACAATCTATCTCTCGCTTTTCTTCCACGATCGCTGTTCGAACGCGTGGTCGGATCACGCGATTCCAGCGAACAGGATAGCCGATAATATTAACGAGCTATTGCGGGAACATCGCTTCTTCCTTTGGCAACGTCGTATCTCCGTTTTGTTCATTCTTGTTCTTGATAAACGGTGTAAAAAGAGGAGCAGTTTGTTCATCCTGGTATTTAGCATGCGATATTTAAATCGCGGAGGGTACAAAAGAACTTTTTGCCCTCTTTTACGTTCACTGAAAAGTCCTCGGGAAAGTTTTCACGTTTACAATTTACAAAGAGTTAAGAAAATTTCGAGTCTGGTTATCCTAGTAATATCTACTTTTATTTCTGATTAAGTTACTGGCCGTGAAAAAGAATCTCGATCACCTTTTAATAGTAATAATGGAACCAGTCGAAACAGCTTTTAACGTTTTCCGATATCGACTAAAAGTGTCCGCGTTATTCGTTTTCTCGCTAAAAGTGTAACGTCGAACGTGAAAGTAAAATGACGTACACTTTTCGTACATTTATGTCTTCGAATATGTTTGTCGACTTTGCTCTTCAATTTAGAGAAATATGAAACGGTGTTAGTTCGTGTTCTGTCGCCAAAGCACCGGTGAATTCTGAACGATCGACATCGAAACTGACGTAATCTGTGGTAAAGCGCGTAATTAGATAAAAACGACTATTTGTATATTTACGGAACAGAGCAGCATCGACGGGGGACACGATGCGTGGAAGCCGTAAGTTAGTTACGGCCTCGTAAAAGAGGCAGAATGAATTTTAAGCTGACGATGACGAGACACGTGGAGCTGGTCGCTTCTGTTTTTATCGATGTGCGCGCGAATGGAATCGCACGTTAGTCGAATCGCGTTTTAATCAATCCCGTTTATTCAAAATTATGTTTCCATTGCGAGATTTAAAGAATGCCATATCACGTCGCGTGATATTTCATCCCGCTGACAAACGATTTTTCTCCAATTTTTTTCTTCCTTTTTTTGGTATATTTTTTCCTTTCCTACCTGCTACTATTTTGTTTGTTTCGTTTCGTACAAATACGTGTTTCGCATAGGGAAACGGGGCTGTCTCGTTTTTTATTCGCAAATAGCGAAAAAATATTTCGTCAGAGCAAATAAAGTCGCCGTTCGGACATTGTTAAGTATTATTCAAAGATATGTGTCGCGTTCTGTGTGTTCAAGCTCGTTTATTCACATCTGTGTGATGATAAAATAGTCGCGTGCTTGAGAACGGAAGAAAAGACAAATATACAGAATGAATAAAACTACCGACAACGCGGTGCAGACCGAAGGAAAATAGATTGGACGGAAATAGTAATCTGTTCCGGCGTTTTCGGAAACAGGTATCCATAAAAGCGATACGAAAATACGTCTGATGCATGTTCCTGGAATTAACAGTCATATGTGGGAAGGTTTATCTTGAATCTTATTATAAATATTTGGGAGAGGCCACGTTGAAAGAGCTAGGTTGCAGAAGGATGTTTCGTCCAGATGGCACTGTCGGATTTTTTACTTCAATAGTGTTTTCATAAGACAGGAAAGCGTTATCTCTCTTCCCGTCTCGTCCACTCTCTTTGAATATTTAAGAAGCACACGTGTAGATACCATCGTGACCGTACTTATGGTTTACCACGGCACATATGTACCTATATTGTTACATACTGCTACTCGTACACGTATATACACACTACATGTTCCTGGTAAAGTGGCTGTCACCCCTTTTTGCATTCCCGTTACTTTACATATTGATTTATATTTGCATGTTAGTAAAAATGATATGAAAACTTTGTAAAATTAAATATCGATATTATCAAAATAAATCTAAAGGTTTTACTATCAGTTAAAGAGGTACTTTGAATCGAAAATTTAGAGAAAATTATGCAATAGCGAGTCAGATACTTTGGGCTGGAAAGATTACGAGCTGATAAAGAAGAACGAAAGGTGTTTGCAGCCCGGTTAAGGCTTTGTTACTAGGGTAACTTGAATCATTAAAGCTCCCCTACTGTAATATTTTCTGCTCATTTCACCATTAGCCGTTTACCCCAAACATCGCCAATCTTAAGGTATTTCTTCAGATTCTGTGCCGTAACGGAGGTTCTCGAAGATCGGAGATTATCTTTGTTTCTAAAATTTCTTCCTGCTTCAAAAATTATGTCCGATTAACATTTAGAATACTAGAGAACTTTGAGGTATAAAAATGAGTTGATTTTCTTAATTATTTATTGCGTACGTAAAAATATAGCCAGCTGTGCGATTTTTTAAAAACTGATACACAAGCATAAAACGAGTGTTCCTCTTTCGTTCTTTCCGATCCCTTCTCTCCTTTATTTTTTGTTTAGATTTTATTCACTGGCTTGATGTCTAAATTCAGCAGTTTATTCTTCGTAAAATGTCAAACTGCGCTATAGTCGTGCTTCATACATATGTGTATTGGCATTTCACAGTTCGAACGGTATGATTCGCGTTCGATCAATTCGTCCCCCGTTCCCTGGACGCTTCTGTTTTGTCGATGTTTCGAACGGCCCTTAACGAGTCATTGTGAACGTGACTGTCAGACATTATTTATGCGTAGCATGGCGCATTCGTAATAAAAACCAGGCCGTGCCTTTTCGGTCAGTCGAGATGGCGAGAGTGATCGGCCGTGCCAAATGAGTTGTAAAGGATAGCTCGTAAAGGAATTTCTGTCAGTTCGTTTTTACGATTTTAGAGATTTAGAGACCTCCGCCACGAGGCATCGTTGGAAACGGAACGAGATGAACAAAGCGAGAGCTCTGTACTGCCGGTCATTCACGCGGTTCCAATCGGAGAATGGCTTTAAAGTAAATTAAAGACAATGATTTATCCTTTAACTTTGTACACAATCGAATGGATAACTCCCCGATTATGTTTGCTATTGATCAGCGAAGGGATAACGTGAATAATCAACGTGATCGAAAAAAGTAGAACAATAAGATGAAGTGGAACAGTGCGAATTTAAATTCAGAAGATAGAGATTATTTTTTCTTATTTTTCAATTCCAAAAAATTGTTCACGATGCAATGCCGTGCTAGCCGGAGCTAAATTTCTTCAAGTACCAGGGGCAATTTAGCTCGTTAATGGAGACGGTTCCATATAAATACATTGAAGCCATATGCTCTTGAATTGGCTCAACTTGCCAATGGATCTTCGGCTTGTAAGAATCGACGCTAACAAATAACAGCTAATTTGAGTTAAATGCGTGGAGATCGGTTGTTTTATGCGTCGGGTGCTTCGATGCGCAAAAAAGTAGAAACTTTTCATCTTGGAACAGGGGTAAATTAATCATTTGCTTTTCTTTGTACAGAGGTAAAAATTATTACGAGTAGAAATCCCAATCGGCACGGTTTATCCAGATTTATGCATATTTCTTTCTCGAGATCAGGTTTACAAAGAATGTATTATTCCTTCTTTGATGTTAACATAGACATCAGGCTCGGAATTGCCGATTACAGATTACTGAAAAATTACCTATTACCTTCGTCAATATTTTCAATGAAACGTTAGCTTTAAAAATGTAACGTTGTACAAAATCATTGATTTCATATCGAGGAGACGGAACGTATCTATCTTGAACGCGGTCGAATGGATAAGCTTTAATCCATGGAGGAGCGATTGCATAATCTCGGAAAGTGGACTCGATTCTCTCTATTTTTCTGACAAAATTATCTCTCTTCCGATATTCGAATCTCTCGACCGATTTGATGCAAGAATCCGACGATCAGAATGAGACAACCGCGACGGACCTTTTACTCTCATTGAATTATTATGCAAAGTAGCAATTAACCTCTCTATTCGGATAATGTTGCTGAGAGACTTTTATATGTATAAGATGTCGCCGATGAATATTTAAATATTACATCGAAACGGTGAAAACGATTGGACGGTTCCTTTTGCTTCGGAAATGAGGCCTTTCTCCTTTCTCTGCGGTTAGATAAAAGTGATAAAACGTGATTTCAACTTCTCCCGTTCTCGTCAAACGAACGCCTCAACGGGTATGCATACAGAGGAATATTTTAATATTTCAATGGGCGATTCTGTGAAAATATTCCTGTTAATGGCATTCCAATCTTTTGTACTTTTGCGAGACATCAAATACGGAACTAAGTAGCAACTTGAACGAGAGTTGTTAAGGTTTCAAAATTAGATACTCGCGAAATTTTATCTCCTAAGATCTAAGATTTCGAGGCTGAGCGGGAGTAAATTTTGAAAATGTTTATGTTCAAGCTCGTTGTTCGTTAAATCCTATTTTTTTCTCTTTGAAGATGGAAAATTAAATAAAACGTGTCTGCCATATTCTACGCCAATTAACAAGTTTCAAAAAGGAATTAAAATTAATCACTTAGTTAAACCGTAGAGAACCACTTAGCCAGAGAATTTTTAGAACACAAGAGATTGAAGCTGTAAAATTCCAAATGCCATTTCTTTACTCGACCGAGATAATCGACGAAAGAATCTTGCAGCTTTCTACCCAACGCTATTTTAATAATCTCTCAGTTAATTATCCAAATTATCCGAGTCTTAACAGACATGCTCCATAAAAGTCACTCTGCTTCTATTTCTATCCAACGATAAGTACATATGACGTAGCACTTTAACTAGAACGTTTCGCACGAATAAATCTGCCCCGAAAGTAAATCCAATAGCTGACCAGTCTGTCTCCGCCAGTCTAGTCTAAACATTAGTGTTGTCTGTGAGAACAAACGTTCTAGCCGCGAATGCTTAGGTACACGCGCGCGGATGTAGGCTTTGGTACGCTTCGCTTTAAATTTAGACAGGTACAAGTCCTGTCGCGGTCTCCCATGGTGGCCCTGGCGTGTTGTGATGCGCTCGCAAATTCGAATGATGCACGGAGAACAAGGCTGGACGTGCCGCGACGATGATTGCCGAGTCGCAATGCAGTCGCGCATTATGTCGCACGCATAATGACGAGCTCGCATGAATGCATTGCATTTTCGGGACGTTCACGCCGATTCGAGTGCCGACAAAGGCCGAAATTGGGCCGAATATGTCGGCTACCCCCAGTTGTCTGTCCGCCTGTCTGTCTCTTTCGGCTCGTTGATTCGCTCTTTACGGTGGTCCACCGTCTTTCTCGTGCAATTTACTTGTCCTCTCTGGTTTTCCTTTTGTTGGACAAAACAGCAGCGTCTATGAATAGCGACCCTTCTTTATGGAAGCAGGTGTTTAACCCTTAAATGCGTAATTCCCTTTAGACAGGACGATCAGTTTGAAACGACTACTTTACGTGTCACAAGATTGTGGAAAAATGAAAATAAATAAAAAAAGAATATACATTGGTCGGATTTGTTTATTTGAGAATAGAGTTTGTAGAACGTGATTTAATTATCATGAGAACTATTTCAAGATATCTAGAAATAGCAGACCTTCTTTACGGAAGAAAGAGTGAAACTCTTAATTGCATGATTCTTTGTGTATTTTTATATTTAAGAAATGCGTATAAAATATAATTAATACCGACAGCAGATAAGAAGGAAGAAGTTGATAATGTTAATTCGATGTTTAAGTTTAAAATTGTTCTTTTGTGATGCAGGAAATATGAGACTTATAGTCTGATCTTTACCCAAATCCGAGTCTTCACGATGCACAAATTTAGTCTCCTGCAACTAAATCCTAAACTGGATTTATCTCGATCATTTAACCGTGATCTTGCTCGTGTATCCTCGCATTTATTTACGGCTTACACGTGGAATCCGATCTCTGCGATCTATTACGATGTATGTACAAAGTATAAACTGATTCACCGCGAAGTCACCTTATAAATTCAATCTCTTCGTATATTCTCTTCAAATAATTATCCGTCTTTCGTTAACCTCGCATGGAGTCAATCCAGAAATTGCAAGCATTTACGATTATCACGGTATATTACACGTATTTTATTACGTTACATTATATCACAGATACAGATATTGAAGATAATTGCCCTTAAAAGTCATTCACTTTATCCGTACGGAAGCATAATTCGCATGGCAGGCATCATAGAATTTCCATAATTAATTCCCATACCGAAGAGGTTATCGGTCGTTCGAATTTTCATTAACTGGTAATCGCATTATAGCGAGCAGAAAGAGGAAGAAAAGTCGTGGCGGAATAACCGGGAACACCGTTCGAGGGGATGAATTATCTCGAATGCGGTGAATTCGATTGCTTAATTCGCGAACAGATATGCCGCGTCGCGTCGCGTTGTGCCGCGTCGATCGGATTGCACGGTGAAAAGAAGAAGAAGGATATATATTCGGCGACGAAGGCACAACGCAAACTCCGTAATCCAATTAACGCGGTGAAAGGCGAGATTGACGGTGAGACGACGAGGTTTCGAGGGGCTACGGATCGATTCGGGGATCTGGTGGCAGATCGATCGTCGAGACGCAAACCTGTCAAACTGTACTCTTGGGACCAGAGGTTGCATTACGAGCGACCTAGCAGTCGCGCGTGTTCGCACGATTAGCGCATTCCAAAGCGTCTGTTCACCGATGCTCTTGTGTCCGAGTGGAGATAAGTCGATTTGCGACCCGTTCACGATACCGCATTGTTTCCTTCCACACCTGCGCTCGACATTTGGATACGAGCAGCGTTCACTCTCTTCTCGCCTGCGACAATGTTTCCAGCTGCGTTAAGCGCCGTTCCTCCGATCGCCCGATAGTCCATTTCGCTATCCTTTATACCCGATTGTCTATCCAGGATGGCTTAATTTTCGAGAAGAATTGCGGCTCACGTGCGATTCAATGCACTCGTTGCAGGTGTGCGTCCTGCCGACGTAAATCCAAGGAAATTACTTTTTTTTCTTCTTGATATAGAGAAGAAGCGATTCGACGTTCTTAATTACCTTGATACGCTTAATAAATTATATTATTTATCGGATATCAACGCAAAGATAAATGAATAATCATCGATCCTCCGGTGAATCGGAAAACATATTGGTCTACGAATATTTTAACATTCTAACGCAAATCTACTTGATTAACGCTTATTAATTAACGATTAATTAGCTGCCGATTATCGGAAAATAATCTTCATAAATGCAAACTTTCGTTACGAGGTAGTCGACCATTCCATCATTTTCATATTTCTCTCTCGGAAGGGATCGTTCATTTTCTACGTTTTTACTAAACTTGACGACATCGCGACGTGAATGTAAATTGCACGGGAAGGAAAAATATTCCCTCTTCGCTTTTTCACGGGTACGGAAGAAAGAGTTGCGACTTGGTAAGCGTGTATCAAAATCCGAGCGACTGGCTGGTGGAGGTTTTCAAGCAGCTATCCAAACCCGTAACGCAGGTTCGCAACCCCTTCGTTCCACGAAGTGTGTCTGCAGCTGCTGCCGGCTGCTGCCATCTATACAGCGATGCGAAACGTTCACTTACGTAAATCCACGTGGGCTTCTGACGCTCGTACACACAGAGAGGCGGGCATCGCGCGCAAACGTATCGACGTGTCTCTTTATAACCGATCGCATTGCAACAGAGCAGTAGCTGGAGAAGGCGGCAGAGGCTTTTCATTCGATCGCCTTCCTTCCTTCCTTCCTTCCTTCCTTCCTTCGCTCCCCGTACCCTTCTTTTTTTTTTACGAGCACTAACACCGACCTCCATTCTTCGCGCGATCGTCATTCTCAGCCTTCGTTCCTATCCTCGACTCGCTCGCAACCTCTTTCTCTTGATTTCCTTCTCTGTCCCTACGCCATGCTGCTCCCAGCAACGTCTCGACGAAAGGGAAGTCTATAAATTTACCGGGAGAAATTGTCGCAAGAAATATGGAATATCGAGTGCGAAAGGAGTTCTCAGGTTTTACCCCGACGCCGGATGCTGAAAAGGAGGAGAGATTTGCTAGCCCGGGTAACATCGGTTCGCGCATCGACCCCTTTTTCTTCACCCTTACTTTGTAGAAGGTCCGAACCAGTTGCCCTCGCTGCTCGTCCTTTTTCTTCTTTTTCATATTTATTTCCTGCTCTTCGAGTATCGCGAACAGCGCCCAAACGACAGCGCGCGTTTGTAAGATCGCAACGGCAGCGTGGCTCAGTTTCGCATTCGGATCGAAGTACATTTGTTTCTTCGATTCTCATCGACAACGAGGATCGCGTGATTTGCGTTAGTACTTTTCGGTGAAATTTCCACGCTCAGTGGTGCGACTGTCATCCACTTCTGTTTATTCATCAGGGACGGTTAAAAACGTGAATTTTGAGTTTCCACCGTGAAAAGGTGAAAAAGCAGAGAGTGCTTTCGTTCAATTAACTGATGGGATTCGGTATGTAATTTTTTGAAACGATGCTCGTTAGATTGGCCATCGAGACGAACGAGCGCTCGAGAACGCTTGTCGAACTTTGTTCGATCGCGCGTTATTTATTCGGCCAACGAGAGCCCGCGTTTCGTGTATTCGATGCGAGGCCTCGTTTTATTCGATTCTTGCCAGGGATCGTTGAACTTTCGATCGTTCGCTTTTCACCCATAGATTTTCTAACGTAAATTCCTGCGTAATTATTCGTGAAAAGTTTTTACTCGAATGGAATAGAAAAGTGTCTAACAACGAATATGTGTGACAAATTTATTGATAAATGCTAACGGTATGTAAATTTTATAGACAAGCTTCTGCGATCCATCTGCTTTAAATGCGTTTCTAGCAACAAGTAAGAAACAATTGATAGAATTTTGATCGTGGATCGACAAGTATGTGCGATTCGCAATTGTTATACGTTAAATAGCTAGAAAAAAAACTAGACAATTTTCCATGAAACTTATTAAAAATACCGCCGGTTGTTAAGGATATATTTACATCCGTTTCGCTTCGTTTATGTCGTTATTGTGTCTATTATTCGTAAGAAATTGTCGACACGAATGATTCTAGAATGCAAAGAAGATCAGAATCAGAATAAGATACATACTTTTGTTAGCATTTTAGTAGTCAGAAATCCAGAAGCTTTCTTACAAACTCTTGATATGACTAGCCATATAAGACATCGCGTGGTCTATGAGTTTCAGTTTGATCACAAAACACATTCATTTTGCATTTGGTGAATGTGCTGTGACGGTTCCTACATGTCAAACGACGGTTTTGCAAAGGTTCGTGCGAGAAATTTCAATCTTGAAGTAAGTTCAGCCAAAGCTTTTTATGCAAGTACAGGAAACTAATTAGTCGAACAAAATACAGAATTAACTATTTGTAATATTATTTGCATTCACCGAATTCATAATCGAGGAGCTAAAATGGCAAACCATGAGAATGATAAATAAATGAAACAGCTGTTCACAACGTAATATACTTACACGTTGTATGACACAACGTGTATTGAACTAATCGCTAGAACTTATAAACGTAGTACAATATGTTTATGTTACAAGATAAATAATAATTGACATCTGTGGGAAGCTATGAAAATTGGAAAGTGAAAACACATTATTATACGTAGTCATAAAAAAAAAAGAATTTACAGGAAAATTCTCGAAATAAATAATCTAAGAATCTAGATCTGATGTATCACTCTCTATTTTTAAAATAAAATACCCATGTATCACTTTTCCACTGGTAATGGGCCCTTCGCATAATTTAAATCACTTTACGTTTTGTCATGCGTATTACGTGTAATATATGTTAATAGCATAATATTTTACTATATTGCACATTACAAAGATAATTTCTCAAAAATTCCACTATTTCGAGATCGTGATAGCATACCTTGTTACTACTATCCAATATTTGATAATATTTTTCTTCACACGTAAGTTAAATACAGACTATCTTCTATCACGCAGCAGAGATACGCGAAGAGTGGCAGCTGTCGAATTTCAGATTTTGCGATCGAATACCGATAGTGCTGAAAATGCTTTTGACAAAAAGAATGTCACCGATGTCCTTTGCATCATGGATCGAATGATGAGCCTGAATACACCACGTTCCATCTATCCTATACAAATCGGCAGATAGTTTTCAATATCGCATAAGCGAACAGATGATGCGAGCAAAGAGACGTCGCTCACGTCGATCTATTTTCAGAAAAAATTCACATCCTCTCGTTTACTATTGCTGGACCGTCTATATAATAGATAATAATTCATCGTGAAATTTTTGCGTCATAGACACGTAGGATATATTTTGCTTTATCTCTGTCTACCCATCTTTCATCTTCCGTTTTAGTTTTTTTTTTTTTTTTCTTCCTGATTCACATCCACTCAACTCTTTAACGCTTTTACCACTATCGATGCATTCGTTGCATCGATACGATTATCCAAGTAACGCTATCGAAACGACTGTTGCGTTTTTGTCTGATAAAATTGCTTTATTATCAGAAGATTAACGAAGGAAACGAATGTTTAATGCTATAAAATCTAAAAAATTCATGTGTAATATATCAAAAGTTACGCGTATTTGAGAACATCTCGAGAACATCGAGAGTACGACGAAAGTTACGATCCCCGAATGTGTGTTCACGCGTCGCGTGCACGTTCGGCAACCACAAATACAGGGAGGCGTTAGTTTGTTATTACGGATAGGTAACCCTGCAAAACGCGAGCGGGCGCTAACGTCTGCGTATAAATTATTAGTCGATATTTCAAGCATGACGTCACTTCCGGCAATGTGCCGGCTGGTTTCCGCCGTATGATGGATGGTCCACCCCTCCATGCCGTTGGCCCGTGTCTCGCCATCCCCGTCGTCGTGCTCTTCCTCAAATCGTTGCGCATTACACGGATCTTCTGGCGGATACACGTCAACGAAGTTTCGCGTAATACCTGCATTATACGGCCAGTTCGGACAGCGGATGTACATGTGCAATATTACGTAAAATTTTGTATAGCACGAAGAAATCAATGGCATTAACGTATCAACGAGTAATTCATCGGCAAGCTTTGATCATGCAGGATCATAAAGCGATCGAAATGCCGAACAATGTTTATTGTTAAAAAAATAGAAAAAGTTCGTTTCTAGCGAGAGAGGATGCGAATATCACGTGAAATACAGTGAAAGAAATCAAAAGCATCGAAATAATTAATTTCGACTTTTGGAGTATCTTTTTAGCGCAAAACAAAGTTGTATCGAACTGGCCAATATTCACGATATGATCCTGTAAAGTAATTCGAGCAATCTCCACTCTTCAACGAAGAACGGCGTGTTTGTGTAAAGAAACCGGAGAGACGATGCCTGGAGAATTCTTTGGTTGGCTGGAGCCAGTTGGAATTTCTGTACGTCGATAAATAAGGCGACGGGGTTATTAGATATCATGGCCGCCGATCAAATTCCAATTTCATCGTCGGAAAGCAAAGGGCTCTTCCGCCGGTGAGTCCAAAGCTCAAAGGGGTTGAATCAGTGTCTAGTCGGCGCTGGAGGATCTTGGCCGATGTCCTAACTGCAAGCTACGTTGGGTCACTGAAACGTTTACGCTTGATCTATTACAACGATACTCGACAGATGATCGATCGTTTAACGTAATTCCGTAATCCTATTTCACGTTCTTCCCTTCAGAAATTCGTACTTTTATTACAGAATCAAGTTAGCTCTCAAAACACAGCTTAATTCTACTTTATTCGCAGTTAATTATAGAATTATCTTCAATAACGTAAACTTCTAAATGTTCCTTTGATAAAGTGGTAGAAATGTAGTATCGGGAGAAGAGACGTGCCTGGCAATGGGTCGTGCCTGTGGCCCTTTACAACATCGGGGTAATTGAAGGGGATCTACCTGGGAATGGGTCAGGCACATCTGGAGGGCAGTCGAGACAGACAGAAGACGCTAAGCAGTTGAGTTGGTCAGTCGAGTTAGAGACAGAAGAAGTTAGGCAGTCGAGTTAGAGAGAAGACGTTAGGCAGTCGAGTTAGACGGAAGACGTGAGGCAGTCGAAGAGTCGAGTTGCGGAGAGTCAGTTGTGGAGAAGACGTTAGACAGTCGAATTGAGCAGTCAAGTTGAGGAGAGTCAGTTGAGTAGTAGCAGTTGAGTGGAGCAGTTTGAGTTAAATCAGTTGAGAAGCTGGAAGCCGAGTTTAAGACGCACGACGATTATAGTCAGCTTTATGTTGAGTATTGCTTAGACGAATAAACTTGAACTTAACTCTGAATAAACCATCCTTTCTTGTTCTTACTCTAGAGAATAAAACAAACACATCTGTACGTTACTACAGAAATTACAATTGGTATACAACCTATTGACACGCCATTGTACTAATATAGCGTCTATATACCATAGTGCAAAATTTTCTAAATTTTTTTTACAGAAAACGTTCGATTCGTTATTTCGTTTTGATAAATTTTATTTAATATCGTACATGTAATATCGTACGCGTATCTTGTTCATATTTGCAACTTCGAACAACCTAACCATGCGTATATCCGATACGCTTTACATTTAAAAGAAGACTTAGTGATATAGAAAGGTGCAATACGCGTATCCTTGTATTCTTAATATCTAGCATGAGGTTGCCAAAGGGAAAGGTTTTATATTGTACGCGTAGGCATACTATCGCTTCGTTATCCTCGTATATCTTTGGTATTTAGATTCAGAGATATTCCGATTCATTTCCTTTCATAAGTCGAACCAACTACTTGTATCACACATACACACACACACACACACACATAAAATCAGCTTCGCCACGTCCACTTCCGCGGCTTTTGCTCGCGTCAGGGTTTATCGCGCTTTTGTGTGGAATCTCAAAATGCACGATGAAAGCGGAAAGGATTGGCTCTTCGCACGAAAATACAGCACGGAAAATACAGGTGTAGAGTTTTCACAGCCGCCATGACAAATAACATATCTCCCCGTTCAAACTTCGAAATGTAGGTCGATTTTTGTGATTTACTTGACACGATTTTGCTTTTTCCTCGGCTCGCGTTTTAAAACTCTCTGTTTCGCGCGAATCAAAATTTATCTGACCAAGGTGATTGCCGACGTTCGTTACGCGCGTTCGTTCGTTCGCGACAGCGCTGACAACGCGACGAGATTGCATAATTTTTCAGACCAGCTTCGGACATCCCGATAACTTATGGGACTTATCTGCGACCGTTTAATGGTAAGTTACAGAGCTGCGCCGCGAAAAGAACGATCCATGTCAGTAGAATGCAGGACGTTCGATCGTAATCATCGGTGATGAATCTCGCTACGTATGCCGCGATTTGTTATGCAATGTTTCCTGCATAACTCGTTTCTGGAACACAGTTTATGCCATATTGACAATTAATTAATACTTAATGTAACATTTATTAAAGCATAATTGAATCATTACCTGTAACGATTAATATCTAATTAGCACGATAAAATGGAAACATATCAACTTTTTGATTAGGTCCTCAAATATTTAAATAAAAACTTTAAATCTGTAATTATAAGTCATAATTATAAATGTTGACCTAATTGAAGATAATTAAGACGCTTAATGTCGTGTATTTACTTGAAACTGAAATTGTGGAAATTTGTATGTACATACTCGTAACATCTGAAGTGCTATATCTCAGATTCCTACAGTGAGCGACTTGGAAAAGTATTCTTACACTTGCCATAAAATCTTTCTTACGAAACTTTTTGAAAGTTTCGTTAACACTGTAATACGATACGATTATTGTGATTACATGCAATAGCAAAATTTGAAATCAATCCGGAAATGTACAGACAAGTTACAAAGCATTTATTACAATTGTTAAAACCATCCTGTATAGAAACTGAAATAACGTGGCTATTAAATTATAATCTCTACCAAGTTAAAAGCCAACACGCGAATCGTTCAGAATTGCTTTATACCCGTGCGATCCTTTTCAAAGCTGGTCGTCGGAACAGTTATTCGACATCTCCGGCAACGAAAATGTTTCGCGTGTACAATTCACGCAATATTCAGTGCTGTAAGTAGAAAGTGGCATGGGGATTGCGGTGAATCATATGATCTGTGATTCTCATTGCGTCAGTGTAAGTTATTAATTTAAGGAAGATAAAGTTAAATTTTCATCGAGCGATTTTCTACATTATAATTGACATTTAACCACACATTGATTAACATTTTTGAGATGCGCAAGTTTCAAACCTCACTTTATCATCCCTATTATTTTTCACAAACCTACTGTAAAATATTCCCTGATAGCAACAAAGAAGCCCAGTAGAGAGAAAAATATCTTACACAACAATCCTTTAAAATCAAATATCATTTCCTATCCTTTTTCGCCCGTTCACGTCATTCAACCTCGAATGGTTATTTCCACGCTCATCCACTGCCTTTTCTCCGTGGCGTTTTCAATGGTCGGAACTTTGTTAGCCGATTCACAAAGGCAAAGCGGCAGAAAACGATCCGCGGCGCGAGAGGTCGGGCCACGCGTATAATCGATTCGAAAGAAAGCCGCGAAAAATGATTTCGAGCGTTGTCGGTTGGGAAAATGCGATGCGGCGGAGGTTCTCGCGGTGTCTATCAGGCGCAACGCGCGTCTTGATGACGCATAGAGCCGACGATACAGGTCGGTTCAAAAAACGAGCAGGTCAGAGGCGTGCGGTAACCATTGAGCGCTTCGTTAGGTCAGCGTTTGCGTTTCCTGCCCCGGCCGAAAACCACCGTCAACCGGCCGGTTCTCCCTCCAGCTCGTTCCAGTTTCAATGGCAGATAAAATAGCGCGGTGTCCAGCCTCCGCCAACAGCAGCAACGCTACCATTGCCACCCTCCAACCCTTTTTCCAACCGGTCAATAGTGGACGGTGTGTACACCACCAATGTGCCGCTGGCATTTTTAGCGGTTATATACACCTCTGTTCATAAGTATGAAGAAGCAGTATACTCTATAATTTTGTAATGTAAAAGTGTAATGAAAATTACATTTATCGAATACCTTCGTAACGAACGTAAAGTAACGGAAATAGAATGCAAAGATTCAGATATGATAGTCGAAATAAGAATAAAACGAAATGTCTCCCTTTTTCGATTCTGACCCGTAGACAGAGTAAAAATATACACATACGTGTATTGTACGATCTAAACTAATAGCAGTATTTATAATATGCGCGACATAACGTTTATATAGTATAGTACTCGTTATATTTAGCGAGTGAATCAAATCTTCACTCAGATTCCAGCTTTCGATCGCATTCGTAAAAGTAAAAATTTGTATTAACTTTCGCAATTTAATTAGAACGTCGAACAGTCTTCGTGTATCTAAAATGTATCTCTTCATCGAGATAATAATCGTTAAAAGTTGTCATAATTTCCTAACAATATCTGAGGCTTTTTTCATGTTTCATAGGTACCCTAATATTTATAACCGCGAATATACCTTTTTCTCTACTTCTTCTTTGTCACTTTCTTTCCGTTTCTATCGTTCTCGGTTTCTTCCACTGTTTCTCCCTCGTTATTTTCATCCGCCTTGCTTTTGACATCGGCCGTTTCCCTCTTTTGCCCGCTACATTCATCCCTCTACATTCCGTTCCTCGTTCTCGCTTCTAGCTTCTGCATCCAGTTTTTCATTGTTCTTTTCGCGGTCTATCGTGCACTCTGGTCGTTTTTTTCCTATTTCCGTTTCATGCTACTTACTTCTTTTGCCGACTCTCTCGATCCACCTTGATTTTCACCACTCGTCTAGTTTCCGTCGTTCTCTACGCTGCGCTATTTCTCATTATTCCTGTTGCGCACCGTTCGCCTGCCATTGTTCGACCGCCGTGAATTTTTCTGACGTTTTAATTCCGTTATTTCTTCTCTATTTTAATTAATTCTCGTCCGCGGGCCACTTCACGAGCCTCGTCTGGTTCAACGTTCGATAAAAGTATGCCTTGTGCTCGGTTGGTTCGCTCTTTTATGTAAGTACACTACCGCTCAGAAGGCTCAGAAATATATAGATATTTGCTAATTTTTAATAAAATGTAATTTCGTTGTAAAATTCAGGATAGCAAAGCCACCGAGGAGTTCATATTTTATTCAGTGCCATAGAATATTACCAGATCATCGTATTCTTTTCTTTTTTCTTTTTTTTTTTTTTCTTTTGAAGAATTTATTTTATTTTGAAGAGTTAATATCAACCCGATCCCGTTTTTTGAACGACGATTCCGAATATTCAAGTCTCTTACTAATCGATGTCACAGAAACCAAAATACGTTAGCATCCACGTAATATATTTTTCCTAGTCGGTCGGTTAGCAGAGACGAGCCGAGAGCGAAAGTTAAGTTGCACGCAGCTATAGAAAAAGTAGGCCGCGAAAAATTGGAATGTAGTTACCAATCTGCAATGCAAACTCGCAGTTTCGTGGCAGTTGTATACTCGATTCGACCAGCAGGAAAAAATGTCGGGAAAGGGATACGAACATGTAGCATATTAGTACAGAACGGAGAAGGATGATCTCGCTCGTCTCGTTTTTCCCAGATTCGCGAAGCCCGTGAAACGCATCCTTCACTGTGCCAATTAAATTCCCGTGTTTCGTTTCCCTACGATTACTATACTCCTCGTCATTCTAATTTCAAGCCGTTCCCTTTCTGTTTTCGCCGAAAAGATACGTAAAATCCTGGAAACGCTCGATCAATAGCGTGACATATTTTCTGCTCTCGTTGGTTTTCATTGTTTTCTGACCTAATTTTTACTATATTACGCTGTTACTCTTTTCTTTGTCACGAATGTTTTTAAGTGAAAAATTAAAACTTGCAATTCGTTGAATTATCTTTCTCAACATGGTAATGCGACTAATTATTCGGCACGATACTTTGTTCGTGATTTTATTTACATTTATCAAATCTTCAACTTAACGTAACTTCATGAAGGTTGGGTAAATATAACAAAATTTAGTAAAATTCAGTGATATGTATTAAAATATCTATAGAATGATTTTAGAAAGATTTTACGTGCCTTTCTGTCCTATGTTTAACGAACTGTAGATCTGATTTGGCAGATTATAAGTGTACAGTATAGATTGCACACGAAAGAGATAACAGAAGCTGAGATACGAGTCACGATCAATGAAACTTTTCTCCACGACGTTTACCAAGAAGGACAGGGCCGACACGATCAACGTTCAATCAACGGACAATTCTCGTTCTATTCTTGTAAAAAAAGTAGGTCGGCATCGAGTGTCTTTTGTAGTCGATTAGCAGGCCTATGCTATTAACAAACTAATGAAAGCGAGCATCGAGGGCATTTCAAATCCACGTTGAACTTTATTCATTCGTGAAATCCCTGGATGCCGAATATTTAGGATAGCCACAGAAATAAATACTCGACCCTTACAACTCGAAATCTTAATTTTTTTAAATAATCCTTAAGTATACTATCGAGAATAACGTTATAAATAATTTTATGTGTACATGCATAACCGTCGTTTCATTTTTAATCCCGTTTAGCTCTTATTCGACGCGACGCAGAAGCGTAAAGAAATAGTATGCTAGTGCTTGAATAAATTTTCAACCTGCTGTAACCCGAATCAGAAACAGGAGTCAATATCATTAACCAATTATGTGGTATAATTTTGATCCATATGTTGCACGATTTATTTATTTTGATTCGTATATTAACGCGAAATTAATCGACAACATGTTGAATTTTAAAATTGCTCTTCTATAAAAGACGAGAAATTTACCGTGCGTTTCGTTCGTGACCTATATTTGTAAACGGCACGAATTTGTAAATTTATCGTCATTTTTAGCAATTTTATTTAAACAAATATTAACGACGAGGGTCAGTCTCCGAAATCGAGCGACGATGTTGCAACAAAGTCCAATGTAAATATGGTTACTACAGGATTTTAAGTAATTCCGTTTAATTCAAATATGAGATATATAAACTTAAACCACGTTGTTAGAATATTTTGACGCAATTCCTCGCAATAGTCGCGAATACTAGTACTCTTTCTTCGGAATACGATACGAGCGGTGCTATTGGAATGCCGTTTACACAGGAAGTCGAGTGCATTCCAAGTGCACAGGTATAGTCGACTTGTGAGGCAACGTAAATCCATGCAAATGCACGAAAATCTGCAACGAGACGTCGCATAATAAAATGTTTAAACGCGTTATAGGAAGAAAATTACATACAAGATATTCGCAATAGTCAAGTGGATGTTTAATCGTACATATTTGCAATTGAAGGAAATCTGTTTAAGCATAACTCTTGAAATGATTATTTCATGTTTATACACTGTTATTACCTATGTTATACCAAACTTTCCCAAATTTTATAAAACGTTGCAAAAGTTGCGAAAAACTGAAGCGACAAGTAATTTACCGTTCAAATATTAATATCGCAGTACTTAGACATCGAAGTAACACTTTTATTTGACGCTTCAAATACTTCAATGACTTCTGTGAAGCATACGTTTGCAATAAATATTTCGCATCTTTTATATACACTCTCAAGCATTGTTAGTTTAATAGCGTGACAACCGTACATAATCGATAGCTGTACACGAGTACTTTTCTAAACTTAAATTTAAATATCAGTAGCTACGATTGTTACATGCTACTTGTTTATAAATCTACGAATATTATTATAACAATTACGAAATAGAAATGGCACAGAAATTATGTCACCGTTCTCGAAAAACTTAATACCTCGAGCTTCGTTCTCGAAAACCGTTTGATGTAAAAACGAAACCGTGGAAACTGATCCCAGCAGCGCAGCGTAGCGCGTTGCGGTATGTACCCATGAAGATTAATCACCGACGGCTGGTGGGCGTAATAATTTTACCCTGTGTAAAATTTCGTCGATAGCTTAACCGCAGCTTCCGTTTACAACGCGAACCTTTCGCGGCTGGACATTGGGTTCAATCTGGCCGTCACGTGACACACAGTAGTTACGCGAGGGTTAATTTTCTCGCGCAATTCCCTAGATTCGTCGCCTGCAAACCCTCCGAACGTCTCCTCCACCCTCAGCGATGCCGATCTGATCGACAATTCTCGTGTCTGAGAGCGTCCATATAACACCGGTGGCATTATGTACAGGCACGAGTTGCAACGACAGCACGAGTCACGTAAGTCACGAGTATCACGCCCACGATAATAGCGAGCGCACGCTCGCACGAGCATTAACCCGTATGTCTTATTCCGTGGGGCTGCGGCGTGTGATTAATCCGCACCGCAAGCCCGTCGTTAAACCTGTCTTCCGACATCTCCATGATATTATTTACGTCATTTCGCTCGTTGCGAGAAACCCAGGTAACGGCTACAGCCTGCGTATACTTTTTAACGTATATCCTCTCGTTTTGTCACTCGATATTACGTCGCCTTATTTCACGTCGCTCTCTTCTTCCGGCTCTACTTTCTATTGCTAGTTTATTTCAACATACAGGCTCAATTACGAAGGATTAATACGTTCTTTCTTTTTATTTGGCCTCTGATTTACTTTGTCACTGTCGTTGTCATTGTGATGGGTAATACACGAAGATTAATACTCGGCTTTCTGTATATTTTTCCATTTTTCTTCTTTTTTTTTTTTTTTTTTTTTTACTGCGAATCTTATAAATCGTCTTGATTCGTTATCTCGCATAAATGCAGAATCTTGAAAATTTATCGATTAATCACTCTCTTAATAATTTACACGCGTTCTAATACTAATGGACGAAAGTAGATGTATCGTTGCTTCAATTCCGCGATGTTATGTGGGGGCACTCGACAGTCAAAACACCACCACTCGACACTAACTAGAGTCGGACGACGGCAGCGCAGTGGTTAGCGCCTTAGGTTACGAACGTTCGGAACTCGGGTTCAAATCCCGGCGACCGGAGTCCGATATTTTCTTCCGCGATACAGAAGAAAAGCGGCACCGCCCCCCCCCCCGGACCTCTACTACCAGCAACTACATCCTACCACGGTCTATACTCCTCAGTTATAACAAACTCAAATTGTTCGTCGAAAACCAATGAAAAAAGAAAAACTGAAAAATTTACAAAATTCCAAGATATTTCTACGGTTAGTAACACTGCTGTCGCCTGCACTCGCTATCGCTAAGAAGGAATTTATCCTAGATGCAGGACAGATATATTTATATGCAGCAGTCTGTACCGTCTGGAGATACATTATCGTTTCGTTCTTCTTTTCTTTCGACCTGCCGATGGGCAAATTTTGCGTTTCTTGCAAGAACAGAAGGAACGAGCGGAAGAGGAAAGCGTGTGTAGGGGGTAGGATTACCGAGTAGAACGTAAGGCAAAAGGTAGAACGTGCCTCGGTACTGGAACGAAGAGAAGCGGGCCGATTTAAAATGCCGCCCACGACGGGTCATACCCCATTGTTTCGGTGTTTGCAACGAATTTGCCTACGTGCTCGAATGCGGCCGCAGTCGTTTTTCGGCTGTTTTGCTCGCTATGTCGCAGTTTATATACGCGCCAGGAATAAACGTCTCTTACGTTGTTTCCGCCGCCGCGCCGCAAAAAAACTCGCACCGTTTGCCTGACCGCGTTTAACGCCCTGTCACTTGTCAAGCAATGGGAACACCTTTTACCTTCGTTTAAGGTTCAACCATTGGCACTGTACGCGTTACATTTTGTGCTATAGGGCACAAACAATCTGCGCTTAACAACCAAGTAATCTTAATTAAACTAATTAACGAGCAATGTATTTAAATGAAACTGTGAGTTGATCGAGTTCAACGACGTTTACGAGTTCGATGTTATATAAGTAATTCGAAAAAAGAGCACGTTCGAAGGCAATTATGCTATTTTTGAAGATGAATCTGCTTGAATAAAATACGGTAATCAAGGTTGATAAATCGTAATGGGTAAATTATATTACGTTATGTCGTAAGAACTAGGAATATCCCTAATTTCGACACCAAAGTGATGCTCTTCAGATAGTCGAAGCAATTGGAATCAACGTCGATTGCGATGAATTTTTAAAGCAAGGAAGTAGAGACAGATTAATCGATTCGATCCTAAACCAATCTTCTCGAAAAGAGGTGCGGTAAAACGCAAGTTAACGAATGATAAGGCTACAGACCCTGAATTTTAGATAAATTAGCAGGTTGTAATTATAGTGTATAGTGTTTTATTGTACAGTATTTTGCCTTTGAAGGAACGACAGACTTTTGCCTAGGTGTCTATTTACTGTGTTATCAGTAGCTTACTACAGGTTTCGGGGAAAAAGGAGAAAATTTAGAAATTGTCGAAGGAAACAGAGAATTCAGGGTAACAAATTGTAAATGATTCTAATTTATTACAACACAATTAGTATAAATAGAATTTTCAATCTCGCAATACGTATAAGTTATAAATATCGAATAAGCGAATGATATGAAGTTGAGTCGTTCTGCAGTTTTTGAAACGGACGGATTTTACCTGTGCGGCGAGTGAGTGCAAAAATTCTAATTTGAAAACTTTAACAATATTGATTAAAAGTATAAAAAATGTAATCTGAATAATTTGCCTAAAAATGTAACAATTGGAGAATAATTCATCTTGTGGATTTATAGAAATATAGAATGCCGGATATTTAATTGCAAACCGCATTTTAAGGAACTTGTTATATCTGGTTGAGAAAACATATGGTGTTTAGTATGTTGTTTCATAGCATTGTTTAGATATAGGGCTAGATTCGATGTATTTGGCAATTTAGTTTGGTAGATTAGTTTGTTCACAGGAATTAATCTGCTGGTTGAGGAAGCGGAGATATCAGTATTCAGAGGGCAATAGGTACTATCTATACGAGAAACACTTCTGATCGAGAAAGGGTCCAATTAACAGATTAACTAGTTTATTCGGATAGAATGATTCATTTGGGTGGATGCTACTATTATTTATACGTATTGAACGAAACTGTTTCCTAAGATAATTTCTCCTAAATTCTTGTTTGATGATTGTTTAATGCCCTTATTATTATTCAATATATATGCGTTACTATCGTAAGCTAAATACGTAAATAACCTTTAGATATACATTGATATATTATATAGCATGTACGTAATTTTGCATAGATGAAACTATTGCTCGTAAGAAACTTTCATAAGCTTTATCACTTCAAATTTCAACATCGCAATTTCTGGAATTTTTATTTCGTTACAAAAAATTTTATTTCAGATTTAAATATTTGAAGAATATTTTTATTAGGACACTCGATATCTAAAGAATCATATTGAGTCAATTTTGAATTACTAGATGGAACGTTCTACGTAAAATTATTAAATATTAAAGAAGCGAAAATTTAAAGATACAGTCTGTCACACAAGAGCGTGTCTGCGATATTTCTGTAAATATTTATATATTTGTAAAAAAATTTATATGAATTGAATCTACATCTAAAACACTAATACGCTATTACTTAGTAGGGTGTCCAATCTCCTCCATTAGCGATTATAGCTTGACATCGTTTCGGCATACTCTCGACTAATTTTTGAGCGTAGGATTCTGGTAACGACCTCCATATCTTTCGAATGTGATGTACAAGTGTTCTTATTTTTGTGATACGTCTTCCTCTCAGCTTGCATTTCATTAGGGACCACACATTTTCGATAGGGTTTGCATCAGGGGACTGCGATGGCCAAGGAAGTACTGTGATGGCGTTTTTCGCTTTCCATTGGGTGCAGATGCGACTTCGATGTTTAGGGTCGTTGTCTTCTTGCAATATCCATTGGTCCTCGGTTTGGTTGAACCAACGTTTCACGGATGTGAGAAGTCCCCTTTGGTACAATTTCACCATCTTTTGTGCATTCAGATTGTCTGTAAAGACGCACAAAGTCCCAAAACCGCGTGCGTTAAAGCAACCCCAAACATGCACTTTTATAGGGTGTTTTACACTTCTTTGAATCATCCTTCTTCCATGGATAGTCCAAGCACGCCTAATAGGACACCATGCCCAAAACGAAGATTCATCAGTGAATATTATATTACTCCAATCACGATCTCTGTTTTCATTCGCCCATGCCAGACGATTTTCGACGTTTCGCGTACGCGGCACTCATATTAAAAAGCTCTGTTCCTTTCACTGTTTCAAATGAAACTGAAAGGTATTCAGCAACGCGTATTAGAGAAGTTTTCGTTTGTTTACATTCTTTTTATCTCATTCTGATTAGGTGTCAGGTTTCGCAGATATCGCAGACACGCTCTTGTGTGACAGACTGTACCTCTGCTTCAAATCGCTGCTGTTTCATCTCTCGATAGTAAAATTCGGTTAAAGGTGTGGTCATACATCATCGAGCGAGAATCTTGTAGTAGATTTGCGGATTTTGCATATACGCGTTGCAGAAATTTGCTAGATACGGTGTGCAATGTAAATATGTTGTATACGTATTCTCCTGGGAACAGGCTGCAATCTAATAGACCTTATTTGAATTCCCACTTTCCGTGGTTTAGGTTTTAATTAGGAAATGGAATTTTCCTGCTCATTCAAACAGCTAAATCGAAAATTCTAACCTACAGAGAGAAAATATAGTGTAAAAATATCAAACTTTCGAAATGCAGAAGTATTTTGAAGAAGAGTATTTTACCTCTACGAGATGAACGATGAAACATACGTTGTAAGTTACAAAAGAATCGAGAGGAATTTTATATTTTTAAATGATTATAAATATTTTACCTACTTTTGATCAAATTACGTAACTATGTAAATGATATATTAATAATTACAAACAAGAATATCACTAAATCTGTGAACATGTATGCTTTTGGTAAAGAACGACCGACTTATTTATTTCATCGAATAACTTTTCAAATTCGATTTTCTCGAAAACTAAGCGTAGGACCAACAAATTTTATCTACACTTCCTTCTCGTTTTCTCGCACGAAATCACATCCCAGCCGCTTGACAAACACGTCGAATAATAATTCAGCCGCACCCTGTATATTTATAAAGCTTTGATCCAGTCAATATTTCATTATATCATAATAATTTCAATACCTTGAAAATACTGGTACCTGTCTCAGGGTATAAATAATTTCACCATGCACATACAACGTATTTAGCAAGTTCGGAACGAACGATCCTGATGGTCAAACACGGCCAACACGGCTGTTTATTCGTATCGGCATAATTCATGTAATTGTAATTTCTTAATTAACAGGGCAAACCCAGCAACGATTCCAATTTTAATCCTGCGTTAAATATTATAGCTTATATACTCCTGCAAACAAGGTGGAAGTAGAGGTCAGAAGGGCTTGTAGGTAACATGGCCAATATGCAGTCTCAATAGCTTTATACATACAAGCGACTATCGAGAAACATGATTTACGGGTGGACAGTATGAATCCCTGGCTCGATGCACAGGCTAAGAGAAACGGCGTTGGGGGAATTGACTGGGATTAAATAATTATTCGCAATCACATACAGCTGCTGCATTATATACCTACGTATAGGCGGCTGTCAGCGCTATTTAAAGGTTCGTTCACATGTTTTGCGGTACCACGCGGCACGACGTTGGGTTCTTCTACTATATGTTACTATCACGGAATAATCGATAATCATAGAAGAATTGAAATGCTTAGACGGTATTTTTTACGTTTTATTGGATCGTTTGTATCGCGAAGATTTCACCGAGCTAATTAACGCAATTAGCGTAGAAATAATTATTTGCAGCATGAGGACAATTCGATCGTTCAACTTGCTCCAAATGTATAGGACTTCAGGGCGAAAACGAATAAGGCAAGTGCAGTCGAAAATGTTGGCTGGTTAACCGCGCGAATCTGTGATTTTCTGGTCGTTAAGTAAACGCGAGGATTCGACCAGTCGAGTCAGTGAGGTCTAGTATTATCCCGGAGGAGCGCGCGGATTACACGAAAATACGCATCGAAGTGAATGCACATCGTGATAACAAACAGGCCACATTGTGCTGGTTAATTATCCGTTTGACCAATTAATTAATTAATATCGTCCAATGTTGTTAGGATTTTCACAGAGACAGCTAAACCTTAAAGTATATCATAATTCATTTCTGATATTAAACATCTATCTTGTATATGCATAATCTTATTTCTACGTCTACTAATTTGACACTATCAAGGAGTGCAACATGCGTTTCATGTGATTTATTTTCATAAAGCGATAGATATATAATAAAATAGGAGTATCCTTTA
Source organism: Bombus campestris (assembly GCA_905333015.3). Classification (NCBI taxonomy): domain Eukaryota; kingdom Metazoa; phylum Arthropoda; class Insecta; order Hymenoptera; family Apidae; genus Bombus; species Bombus campestris. Next base: position 11,381,969 of record HG995132.1, read on the forward strand.
TCGTTCGTACGACATGGTAAACTAATACGTACCTTTAAAGATAACAAATGACTGAGCAGCAAACTAACGATACGAATACACTCTACGCATACAATCATAAGAAACTACTTTCGTCTTATTTCATAAACGTGTTATTATTTTGATCAAATATTCGATATTTGCATTCGATGATGAAGGAAAAGCATCTTACTCCGTACAATGAGTACCGTAAATTAACTTTATTTCTCTCGAAATAATCCGTTATTAGTTTCATTCAATCACACGTTTCTCCATATAACTACTCGCATTACGTTTATACTTGTAAATCAATATTATCACACCAACTTGGAGACACTCCCCCGTGTAGCTTGTATTCCATTTCGCTGTTCACCCACGCGAAACGCAGACACGTATACGCTATACGTACGTTACGAAGGCAAACACGTTTTCATTCCCTGTTCAGCGTATCGTTTTCCCAAAGAAACTTTTTTGGTAGTTCCTTTGTGAAAGCGTCGTACGACAGCGTTCTCTAGCGACCAACTGAAAGTCAGGGGATTTTTTAAGCGGTTCACAACCTCTTGCGAATGTTTGCTGGGCCGAAGCAATTATGCGAATTCCGTGGAAGATGGATATCCATCTTGTCGAGCGTACCTGTATCCCAACTAACGTGTACACGGCCATGTACATTGTGCCAAAACACCCGTTACGAGTTTGCCACGAACTCCTCGTGTCTATCCCTCATTAGCGCAGTGCAAACAACACGAGGGTAGATGAAATCCCGTAAATAATGGCAGAGTTTGTGTGTCCTCCCGCCGACGCGATGCTGGCTCTCTTCATATCAGGCGAAACCTTTAACCCTAACGTAACCACTGGTTCGACGTGATTTTCATGAAAGTATATTTAAGAGACTTTCATCGCTACCGTAACACCGTGTACGTAAAACGTGAGTACGAAGTTCCAAGGTTCAGAGTTTTCTCTTTTTCTTTTAGAAATTCGGCAGGAATAGAGTTGATCGTTCCAAAAGTGCTTATAGAGATTTTTATATGTATATTTATTTATTTAAATTTTTATATTCGAATGGTTATTACGCTATGATATATTTCCTCGTGCAATGTTGTTGAATTAATTGCCTTTTAATATAATGAACTATATTAATTATAAGATAACGTCAATTCCGTCGATCCTCAAAGAAAATCTTAAGGGAAGATGCAAAACGCGAAATATGCAACATGTATAGATACTTAAATCGTTAAATATAATTCATGAGACTGTAATTTTCTCCAAAGCCCATTTTTATGAGTTCGAAGAGGTTGATGCTAGGAAACGGACAAAGATTCTAAGATGTAAATCTCCTTGAACGTAAACAAGAGAGCTGAAGAATAGAAACTCTTGAACCGGCACGTAACAAAGGATTTACGTACAACAAAACTGCCTACTGCTGCCTCAGACAACTACTTTTAACTTTGGAAATGCGCTTTAAAGGTAGACATAGAATGGCGTTACAAACCACGCGAAACGTAGGCCAACGTTGCTGTACATTTAGAAGCAAGAAAACACATTTAGAACGATTTACCGTAATGCGTAACGAATGTTGCCAGTTTTGTCACTGTTCCACTTAACACTGTGTGTAGAGGTTTCTAGCACCTATGGCTAATGCGAGAATTACAAGGCACATTCATCACAACGCATAATGTATCGAAAAGAAAAAGAGCAGGAAAAGAGAAACGAACGTCGTTATCGAATAAATGAAATATTCAGTGGAAAGAATTATGGATGTGCTGGCACCTTACGATTAGTGTTGGGGACATCTGTACAGGAAAATGTAAATTTGATTGGAAAATTTTGACGATTCTCTCTTTGAAAAGAAAGGAAATCGATCGACTTCAGTGAAATTCTTGTCCGATATAATATTCCATGTTATTTGTTAAGCTATTATTCCAGGTTCTTTTACCGGAATTAATTGACCTGACTAACCTGATTCCAAGTACCAAAAATTTTTTCTATGGAATAGTTTTATAAAAATGTAAAAATACTGCCATTCTATCTAAAAAGACTGTGAAAGTTGCCCTCGTTTCAGATTTTTCTATTTAACGCTCTTACAAAATGCAACGTGTAAGAGATACAATGTTATGGAACAATTTCTTAATTAAATTCTTAACGATTGATAATTATCCTAATTATAGCACATCGTCATTTTCTGGTTTATGTTCCGATGGTTAAAATATAAATACGTACACACGATCGATTTATATCGATATGTACACTCTATGATTTACGAGATTCTCAAAGTAAAATTATAAATATAGAAGCAAAATCGATCGATGGAACTTTCCAGTAAACGCGATATTCATATTGCATAATAGTAATTCAGTGAACATTTGATACAACCAGACAATGAATTACGAATGCTATAGTAACCAACGTAAATGAAACGCATATAAAGCAAACGTAAACTGATTCTACAACTCATAAAATTTACCAATCGTGGCATCACTATGTGGGTATATAAATATATGACAATGTTGTCAAATTATTTCACTCTCACGGTGATACGATTAGTACCTGAACGTGAAGTTAAGTGGAATCAAACAGACATCCCATCGGTAGCTACTTTTTCTCTCGATTACTTGCTAAAAAATATCAGAGTGTCTTTTGCGCTTTATTTCCCACGAAATTTCCGCGATTTTCCCTCCTTTCCGCCATTATGCTAATTGTGTCCAGTCGTATGATAACGGTACTGTTCTATTTTGCTATCTTTCGAGAGTAAACACCTTGCTACGCGTAGACGGAACCTTCGTATCCCACTGGCCTAGAAAATCTGACTGACAATGAGATGCTCTCGCAATGCAAATAGGTGGATGCGTTATTCAGTAGGGTGGAGGTTCGCGAAGCCACGGTCGAGCCGATTTGTATTCGTCGAGAAAACCCCATACTCGAAACTTCACCGTGAACGATCCAAGGTGTTCCCGTTGAATCTACAATTCTTTATTGTTTTCAGCTTTTAGACTCAGTGGTACCTGGTAAGCAATTCCTCGCACAGTGGCGGAATTTTCATCTCGTACCACAAATGAACGGCGCGATTCGCCCAGAAAATCGTATAACTTGCATCTACTTGGAAAGTACAAGATGCGTGAGAAAAGTGTAAAGATGGTGCTTAAAAAATATTTACAAAAATATCTCGACATTACGCGATTCTACGTAGGTATTAATTACTGGGATCATCGAAGGTCGTGAAACTTCGACCGCTGATTGATTTTCCAAGCTGGCTAAATGGCTTCCATCTACTATACTTTCGCTGTACAACTATGGCGGATACGTGGCTGCATTCTACCGTGCGTGTAAATACACGTGTACGCTTCTGAAATCAGGAGAGTCGGTCGCACGGAAAACATAGTGGAAAGCACGCTTTTAAAAGCGAGCAAACGCTACGGAGGAAAAGTAGCGTGACACGAGTAGTGGAGCACGTGAAAGCACGACGAGAACGTTCGAAGTAAAACGAATACCTATCGGGACTAGAAAATCGACAATAGACAGGGAGATAGTGGGTGGAAAATAGATAGAAAGAAGAGCGGAGAAAGGACAACGCGAAACAATGCGACAATGCGATAGAAATAAAAACGGGGAAAAATTTCGATGTATGTACATAAAGTCTCGTAATATAGGGAACGGCGAAGTGGACTCGAATCATCGCGGCAAACGGTCGAAACAATGGCAGCAGAGTACACGTCGAAAATTAAAACGGGAAGAAGACGAGTAAAACGGTAGGGTGAGCGGCGAACGATTACGCTATCATCGATCTGCGCTTGGGGAGAAATCAAAAGAGAGAAGAAGAGAGGAGGTGAAGCGTACATATTCGCGAAGTGAAAAGTAAAAAAAAAAGGTGCATATAAGCGACAGAAAACGGAAGGGAAATCGGTGGGCGAGTTTATTGGTGAACGCGCAAATATGGCGTTCATAAGGAGATACTAGTCTGGCATCGACTGCAGGGAAGAAATTCTCTGGAACGTCGAAAGGTTATAAGTCGAGGGTTACCGGAAGAAATTTAAAAGGGAAGGACCGTGGATGGGATAGAAGGTTACACGAAGACGTGCCGTTGATTTCTATGGAGGAAGTGAAATAAATTTTTCGATCAACTCAGCGGAAGACAGTGAACGCCATGTATATATCTCGGGAAAATTCGAAAAGAACTTCTGCAGAATTGGCGAGGCAACGGTGAAAGCGATAGAAACATATTTTTAGAGCTTAAAACGTACGATGAAACTACGAGGCTACGATAAATAACGCACATTCGCCTGTAGCTCGAGAACGGAAGCAATTATCGAAATGAAACAAAGAAAATGAAAGTGCGATTCATTACAAAATATCGTATTTACTTTTTAATACAATCGTCGTCAAATTTGATACATTTTTGCCAATGCCCGATTAGTCCCTTTATTTTGTCATCGAAGAATTCTGCCGGCTTATTTTTGATGAAAGACTTCGTTGCTCCCTTCACTCGATCGTCCAACTTGAAACGAATACCTTTCGAGGTCCTCTTTAATGTTGGAAGAATAAGGCGGGTGCGGATGAGCATCAAGCGTCGTGCGTGTAATGCGCTGCTGAGCATTCTCGTGCTGCAACAATATCGTCTCGATCGAATTCCAACACAGAGATATGCAGGTTGGTACACAAACGCTTCGTGGTCTTGATGCGATCATATACGCTGCCAGTAAACGGCGATGAGTTTTCTTAAGCGCGACGTTAAAAACTCGATCACTGCACGTTGTTTGAATCTCGTTGACATCGCATCAGCCGCATATTTAACCTCGCTCTAAACGACACTGTCCGCGATTGTATCGAGCAAACTTATTGAAACTTTGCATATTTACGCAGGAAGATCGTAGTTATAAAACGAATACTTACGCATAGCTTTAACTTTCTTTGTTCTCGAGATACAGAGGATCGTGCATTATCAGCCGATCCTCGTAGAATTCTTAAAATATCGATTTACATAGCTGTGATTCTTAGCGTCGCCAGCTACGATTCGTTTCGAGTCTGGTGAATTATCTTACAATAGCAAGGTTCTATTGACATTTTCAATCACGCTCTGTACAATGTATCGAACTCGTTGCAATATCTTTAAGAACGTTCGAGACACTTTTACCGCACAGACTTACTTAGCGAGTGCTGTTTCGGCACAAAATTCAGCTGTACCGAAGCTGTATCGAAAAAAGGAAAGAAAAAGAAAGAAGAAACAAAAAGAGAAGAAGACATTGGAAACCACGAGGTAGGAAAAAAGATAACGTTATAAATAGATCTTGCAAGAGATCCCGCAGAAATTGCAACGTTTCCGTTCGGAAGCGCGCGTGTATATCGGTCGCAATAATCGATGACACTGTCGTGAGGTTTACGTAGATACAGCGGGGATGGGAAGGAGATGCTTGTGGCTGTAGGGTGGAGAATACGGGCCGTTTGACTTCACGCGCGACGGTATATAACGCGGGTAATACAATTTGTCGGAATTTATTGGCCCTCGATACCCGTGCGACCCCCGCTGAAATCAGCTTCCTCCATCGAATTGCCGGCGTGTACCGCGTTTACCGTCCACCCACGTCCGTTTCCGGTGATCGCATAAAGTCACTGCCATCTCCTCTCACTCCCCTTCTTTTGCCTCCCTTTCTGTTCCCTAGTTCGCTGCATTTCCTTCTCTTCGCATTTATGCACCTCGTTGCCAACACCAAGTGCCTTCTATTTGCATCGTTTGAAATCATCCAATCTGGTAGAAGACAGTCCGAGCAAACTATTGCGAATACGTTCTTATTGCGAGGCCAGCCCATACCTTTTTCGTTACTTTTCTTATAGCAAACGAAAATTAGTTTATTCGGGCGTCGGTGTTTTCGCGTCGATGCAATCCTCAGAGATCTTAAAAACAGTCATAGAAACTGAGTTTATATCGCATGGACGTGACTCCACTTATTACCAGATTTAAGAGATTTCGTTCGTGAGTTATCTCCGCGTATTTTTGTGATTAAGGAATATTATGCAGTTTATTCGTCTTCCACGTTCCGACTGACGATTCGTCTCCTGCAATTTCTCGGTGTCGAGAGCATTCCTACGTGCTTCCACGTGTAATTAGAATCTGTTAAGAGACAAAGAAACTTTGTTTAAGCGACTTGTTCTTGGATTTTCGTGTTCTTTTACGTGCCAACTTAATAGTTTTAACGTTAACGTGTAAATTATACACTACAAATTAATACGACAAATAGATGCTAATTCTTCGCGTGTAATTATTATGCGATTTAAATCGTAAATCAGAAAATAAGTCGCAAAGTCCATCCATTTGACTTTCATGTTTCGAACATATTTCAATATTCCATCGTCAATCCGTTATCGAACGTGTCACAAAAGATGATCGTCGAAAGGAATACCGAACGACCTCGAATCGATATCTAGTCGATTCGTTAGTTCGCATTGATAAAACGTAACTCCCGGCAGGAAATTAGTAGCCGTCTTTCTTGTTCGATTGTGTATAATAAATGTCGCGTTCCTCTTGTTTCGCGGAGAAAAGACTGGCCGATTGCCAGAGTGCTCGACGAGGTTCTGCGGCAACAGCCAACCGGAAACCAGCCCCAGCAGCATCGCTGATGGAATGAATTAACGCTACAGCGAGCGAAGTCGATGAACGGCCCTTGTCGTGGGCTCCTACTGACAACTGACAGTTGAATAATTAGCAGAAACTCGAGTCGATCTTCAGGACGTGGCTCGTCAGGCTCGATTCAGGATCGTTTACTTCCACTCAATTCATCCTCTTCGCTTCCTTCGTTTTCTCGTCTTTTCTCCTTCCGCGTCGATGATCGGCGGTCGGACAAAGAACAAGAGACCGTATAGGCCTTGCGTGGTTTTCTCCCCCGAAGAAGAAACGAACACACGCTCACATCGAACGACGGTGCAAGTACATAACGCGGCGCTTATGTGAATTGATCGTCATCGTTGTATGGTGGAGTCGAGGAAGCGTGTGCATAAGTCTCGTGCGCAGACGAGCGTGCACCTGAATCCGAGTATACCTGCATAGCTGACTGGCGCGTATTTCTATGTAGACCCGAAGCTCTTCCGGGCTGGTTAAGCTAGCAATAAGGCAACGTGGTCGAGACTGCATTTGTGAGAGGAAGGAAAGAAGTAAAACAAAAACGAAAAAAGGGAAGGAGAATAAAAGCAGATATGGTTTATCGACCCTCGGGACCGGTTTCTAGACGGAGGCGAAATTGGAAGAGTAAAATGTGCAAGCTGTTACGGATGGGAGATAAAGCAACTAATAAGATAACGTCTAATTTGCATGATTGGGTCAGCCGTCCTGGGATCGAACACGGAATTTAAAAGAAGCTGCTAGGTAACGGGCGTTGACAACGCGCGACGAGGTGGGGCGGGTGGTCGCGTTTCTCCAAGAATATTTATCTTCGTGGTCTTAGCGAACCTTCTCGTCGCATTAATTAAATCAGCGTTCACCGACGGCCAGAGACGCTGACAGAGGTATCGCTGCTTTCGACGTCTTCGTGATCGAGACGGTACACGTGGTAGTAATTACGGAGTCGCTAACGCGATCAACCATTTCAACGTTCCTTTCAAATTTCCACGCGCAGTCAACTAGCCAGCCAGTCAACCCTGTCGAAACTACCACGACGAAGGGTTTAACGAACAATTACAGAGGGAAAAGAAGGCCCTGGCAATTAAGCGTATAATTACGAATAGAAATTAAAAAGGAGCGATTGCGAGGGGGGAACGGAGGCAGGCAGAGAGATACATCCTGATGAATGTAAGGAAGAAAGGCAGAGAGGGTATAGGGGGAAGAGGATGATGCATGTACTCGTGCTGTAAACGTCCCTCCGTGTTCATCTACTCGGCTGCGTCGCTCGAACGCAAACCGAGCCGCACATAAACCGTAGGACTCTACTGGCTGCCGCAGCTACGAGGGAAACTACCCCTTGGCACGCGAGAATAGCGTACCGACCATTACGTTCTACCTTAACCGCCTAGCGCCGCCTCCTACCTCGGCTCCTCATCAACCTCGGTTTCCACCACCTCGAGCTCCCGTGGTAAAACGGCCGAGTATGCCAACGGAGAGAAAGCACGTGAGAGGGCTGCCGCACGAAAAGAGGGTGAAAGGAGTTTCGGGAAGGGTGCACAGTCACGTAGCCCTGGGGCAAAGAATGGTTAATTGTTTGTAATTAATATATTACATGCCGAGTGGCAAGTCTCGAGTGCCAGTGCATTACGCGATAGCCATCGCTTATTTACGACCATGGCCGAGCTCGTGCGTCCTGCAATTGACTATGCAGCGCAACGCACACGTACGTACAATATACACGAGAGTACATATATAGACATGTACATGGATCGTCTATATCGGTTGAACGACTTGTGTATTTTCGAAGATTCCAGTTTGAGGATCGAAGGCGATTTGTGATCGCTGGTACCTTTTGCATTAATTGCTTCGCCGCGAGTCTGTTTCCCAGGTGATTTTTGTACTTTTTATTTGAAATGTTAAACTTTTACGACGATGAGATAACGTATTTCGAGTTTTTCGGGGTTCGATCGCTTTTCTCCGACGTCTCTGGCGAACGTTCCAGTTCGTGTCATCAGGAATTTCTTCGTCTGAAAATTTTCGCCATAGAATATCAGTACAAAATTTTTATGGATTATTGGTAACTTGGTTGATCGTAATTGTTTAATTTTGGAAGTTACTTATAATTAAAGGATTGTACGAATAGAACTATCGTGAAATTTTCCAAATTGTTTATTAGTTAGTATCTTTATCAACCCTTTAATTTACCAATTTAACAGCATAGCGCTTTGTAGGAAAATTTCAGTCAGCTGTTCTTCGTTATTCAGCAAATACATCTGGTTTCACGAATCGAAATTATTTGTAGAAGTTAATTAGCCTTTTTTTACACGGACCGACGATGAGTTCAGATAAAAGTTGGGTTAAAACTAAACTGGAACAAAGTTACAGCAAAAAGCTTGAAAATTATTTCAACGTTCGGTATCTATATTGTTCTGATACATGAAGTGATATTCAGGTTGGTCGAGTATGAACTGAAGTAACATTTTTCTCTCTTGTTTTATTTTTGACGTTTACGCGTTTGTATAAAAAACCTTCAAAATATTAGGAGATTTTGTATATCTTTTTTATAAATCTTTTTTATAAAACCTTCATATTTTAAAAATAGAACGAGTTTTTCCTTCGATGAAAGTTTACCGAAAGGAAGTAAAACATGTTTATACGATCATACCGTCGAAACGAGTAAAGCTAAAAATAAATTTACAATTACATATAGTTTCTGAGCTTTCTAAGTTTTCTATACGTACATATGACAATATATGTAATTAAAGTAGATAGGTACAGGGATGTATTAGTATCTTCTTGCAAAAGTATACAAAATTTTGAGAAATCCAACATTTTTCAGTTGTACGTGTATACCTTTTATTTGTTAAGCAAAAATAAAGAAGACAAACGAACGAATTTGTACGTTAATTTTTATCAGCCACTTTGCAGCTATTCGTAAACTAATTTTCCAAATTTCTTAAAAACCTGTTAACTAATACATTTTATAATATATACCGATTCGACAGATATATCGATGTATGTATATTTGAAATATGTTTGCGGAAAAGACGAACGCTCGTAAGATAGGGATAAAACATCGGTTGTAACATTGCATTCCTGTATGGTGCACGAAAGTGTGGATCGGCGGAGACAGCAATGGGGCAAAGGGAGCTCGAAGCGGGGCTGGAAAGGCGTCCGGTAAATTCCTAGCGGTTTGCTTGAACCACATCCCCCTTTACACGTCGCTATGCACTTAAGTGCGATTCTACTTGGCGAAGGATATACGTCGAGACATAGTGTGCCACGTCCGACCACTGTCGTAAAATCGTTTCCTTGCTCGCGTTTCGAGAAAGGAACATTTACTTGCACGAGAATATTTCGTTCGATGTCCATGTTAAATGTATAATTTATTATTTTCACTACCCTTTCCGATATTCCATCGAGCTTTCTACGAGGACTCTCTATGTCATGCATGCTCGTTGAATATCTAATCGAGGAAGACGAGTTATCCCGTCATTCGAATTGCCCATTTTTTGAATATTATAATTTCTTTATTCATAGACTCCTTACTTTCTTTTTTGTATCGTTTCATTTCCGTTAAAGATGGATTATACGTAATTCCTTTATATGTGGATATACGCGCAGGGATTAAAACTAACTTAACGTTCGTGCCAGAATGCGTATAATAATACGTAAGATATTATTTATTTAGATTTTTCTGGAAATTATTTTATCGATAATTTTAGACGGAAAAAGGTAATTCTAAAAATGTCCAACTAAATCCAATTTCTCATTTATAATGACATAAACGAACATTCTATTAACACGTCGTTCAGAAACTCTTATTAACTTTATACGAATTGTTATCTAAAAAACGTTGTCAAAATTCGATACAGAATAGCGGAAAAAGTGTTCGTTGGATACGAAAATGTGGGTAAAAACTTTCCATCGTAAAAACTTTATTCGTGGATGTACACGCAGGAGCTACTATGTTTTCTCCAAATACTCATCACTGGCTGAATAATTCCACGCGATGTAATATTCTTTTTTCACCTAACTCTGTACTTTTACGTATAATTTCTCCTCTCGTTCTTCGTTCGTTGCTAACGCGGTCCCAGTGTCGTTCTTCAGTTTCTGTCCGCGCACCCTCTGTCACACGAATTTCCATGAAATTACGCGATAGCACCGCGACCGTAGAGCGATAGCGCCCGGAGCGGCTTGATAATCATTTTCGATCGTAACTATGGTAATGAGACGGCTAATTATAAAAACGAACTACAAGCATTCCGCTGAGAGAAGCGCAAAAAAAGAAAAAAGAAGTTTTCTTACGGGTAAAACGGTCAGGGCAACGACGGTGCTGTGCCGCTTGAGTAACGACTTTCGGGACGACTAACTACTTTCAACGACCAGCTACGACCATTTAACGAATAGAAAGCGGTCCCTTCGTCGTATCCTTGAGACGCCGCACCGCCTCGGATGCCGCTGCAACGGTTTGCCTTTCGCAAACTTGCCTAAACCCACATTCCATCTCTAATGGAAACATAGTCCTCGCGTTCTTGGAGAGCGAAATGTATCAAAGCATAAGGGAGGTGAAGCAGGAAAGACGAATTACGATCGAAGGTGTTTCTAAACCAGTGACAATTGTTACGAAAATTCCACATGGATACAACGACTATGAAAGGCAGTGGCATGCAGCCTTTTCCAACGAGATTATTTTGTATTATATATCGTGTTCCTCGATAGTAGATAATGCAAAAGCGATTTTTCAAATATGAATCGCCGTATATAAGTCTTTGTAATGCGATATTATGATTACGTTTCGATCGCTATGGATGAAATTCTTCTTCTTGGTATTTTCCTTCCTGAATTTTTAACAAAACGATATGCCCTAAATTCCCTTTCTAAACAGTCCCAAGAATTTTCTTTGTACTTCTTTAATACTCTCCAGCATATATGAAGTATTCTCATCAATCGTGGCGTTCGCCTGCAGCCCTATTCTACTTTGCAAACGAAGAAAGGAATGCTTTAGATTCACGGTACGTGGTAAGCTGAGGCGAGGTATTGGCGAGGAACGAGACGCTCTTCGAATGCTAAGGATCGTTCGAATTTCGATCTGGACAGTGACGCAATCAGAATTCAGGAAAGAATGCATGATTTATTATAGTTCTTCGCGTACACCGTTTCCCACATTTTCATAGCATTTTTACCGCTATGACGAAAATCTCGTATTAGTTCACAAAACATGTTCATTCGTTTTAACAGGAGAGATATTTTGTATACAACGATAGGCGAAAATATTTGACCATTTAACGTAGAAAAATGTAACGAATATTCGGCAATATTCTGAGGTGGTTATGGGTGCAATAACAAACTAATCGTTTAAACTCAACAAGGTTTATTGTCTGATGTCGTGCGTACAAGCGGTTCGTCGGACTGTTCGGTGTGACGATCGGAAACATTCTGTGTGTCGTAAACGATTGTCGAAGACATCTCGGTGGACCGTCCGCTAATCGTTGGGTTCGGTCTCTTGTCTTAAGAGTTTATACTTCCCGTCGCCTAGCTGTTACCCGAGACGACGGTTTTACGGAGTATCTATCGCCACAATTCTATAATGGATAATCCGTGTATTATGCGGCACATTTTAAAATTTCATTAGCTTGAAAGTTCAATTTTTAATTGACAATTTCCTTCGTATTTCGGTTCAATAATTTACCTGAAGCTTTCGTCGCTACATAAAATCACTTATAGAACGTTTCTCTTAAAATACTCTCCATTCTTACAAGTAAATATACTGCGAACTAAACATTCGCCACTTTAAAACTGGCAGTCGTTTTCTTATTTATTTGTTACTGTTAATTCTCTTAACCGTGGCTCTTAATCCAAAGAACGTTCAGTCCAAAAAACAAATCGCAGGGATCGATGTTATTAGTAAACGCATTGAAACGTATGTAAGAATAATTATTCATTTGTCATCCTAAGAGGAATAATCTTATACAGGTTCTTGAATCTCTGTACGGTTGAAAGGAAAATTGATGGGCAATGTGGTTGCAAAAGGAGGAAAGCTCGTGGGTAACGGGTCAGATAGCTGGCTCGGTAATAAAATTTTTTCTCCGCATGATTTGTTAGCAATGAACTGCACACACGGCCAAGCGGGAGCTAAAAATACATCTCGCAAACGTATAACGCGTTTCCCGTGGAGCAATTTTCCACGATCTCTGTTTCTTTCAAATCAACGTAACAGCTCTTCCGCTTTTCGCGCTTCCTACGTGTCAGCGTTGGTGATATACGAACCGGCCAACGTTTAAATGAGTTTTTAAGGCTGACCAAGAACGCGCACGCGTGATCCATGAAAAAGGAATAAGGGGACCAGGGTGCACGAGGCGCCGGTTATCAGCCAGTTGCTCGTTTATTTTGCCGAAATAAAAAGAAAGAAACGAGTAACCAGCGGGCGAAGGGAGCGACATTGTTAAAAAGTGTTAAGAATTGCTCTACTGAAGAAACTAATAAAGAAATTATTCCACATCCTGTTCCCGTCCAGCCGGAGCGGTAGAGAAAAATGGCCACGCGTTACCGCGGGAACAAGATCTAAATTAAAAATCGTAGACGACTCGGACGTGCTCGCGTGCAATAATTTCCAGCTTACTGCTCGTTAGGAACGGTTGTAAGTATGTAATGAGTTTCAGCGACAAGGTTCACAGCGACTCCTATAAATCCAACCGGCTGCTGTCTGCTTTGCCATAATCGTTTATGCCCTCGTAAACTCGCATCTGTGAACTAACTCCGTTCGATATTGTGATCCTCGCAAAGGGGAAAGATCATGTAATCACAGTGGCGAAATTGGTCGATCAAGTGAAGTACGAAGGTTACGTTTATACGGTATCGGCGGAATTTCTATTTGCAGAGATCTGTTTGGATAATATTTCCCATATGGTGGATATACATACAGTTGGTATAGTTTGAATATATCCGTATGGTATATAGGGTAACCTCGATGTCGTACACGGAATAACCTATAGTTGGTAAATTTTCAAACTGAATTCGTTTTTATTTGTAACACGAACTGCGGTGCAACGTGCTGGTATATATCTTAGTTCTAAATATTTCGTAGTACCATTGATACAACAATGCTGATATTAAAAACTACGAGTAATATCACTTCACAACCATTCGTCACGAATGCTGCACTTTGTTCTACGTATAATCTGATGGAGGAAGACGCGAGGACACGTGTAAACGCTCACGTTTTCTAATCACGACGTTCGACGAAACATCTAGACGAGCGACCAGTGTTTCGTCATTTGTTTTTACAGGACGGTGTTTCGTCACGTGTTTCTGAAAGGTCCGTATCTTGGAATTGGCATCTATATTCGCGCCATTTAAAAACACGATTCGACGTTCAGCTCTGATTCAATCACGATCAAAGTTTTTATATCCGAAAATGACCCCTGCAATATGTCCCACGTACCGTGTACCATTTTAGGGTCGTAACTTGCCACAGCTGCATACGACATCGTGTTTAATTTACTTATTCATTTCGTTCGATAGAAAATAAACCTCTGTAAGCCCTGTGGGGATAAATACGTTCAATAAAATGTTTATAATATACCTGGAATTCTATTCAGCTATAATACATGAACACGGAATATACACGCGCGAATTTGGACGCGAAATCAAGTTATAATCCTCGATGTGACGAAATGAAATGCTTGTTGTATAACAATTCTGCCGAGCTCTATTTAATCCCAAATGGAGAAACAGACTGAATGCGTGTTTCATTAAAATAAACAAGTTATTATACTTCTACTTATATTTTTGCTACATTAATTTATTATTAAATCGTAAACATTGATATAAGAACCTGTTAGCTTGTTACAATGACGAAAACGATTTTCGTAATTCAATATGTTATTCCTTGGTGGTTGGGAATATTGAACAATGGTTCGAGGAAACAATACGACTCTACAAAATTATTTCGTTTCGTGTTGGACTTTATATTTTACCGGGTATATTTTTACATTGTTATAGAACATTTTTACGTAGCTTACGAATAAATATTTACACAAGCAATATAGACTAAGCAATAGATATGAATATTGTCCTAGCGTGATCGGGAAGATGTATAATTTAGTAAATAAAAAAATATTTAAAAATGTAAATTTTTTTACAGTGTACATAAATAATAATATGTTGTAAAATACAATTACCGAATGAAAGGAACTAGAACGTTTTCAGCTCGATCAGTCGTAGGGAAAACGAAATATCAAAATGGAAATATGAAGCTTACGATATAAAGCTTTATGATATAAGCATCGATAAAGCAGGTGGTTGTATGGTTTTCTACGTTACTGTATGTTTATCATGATATGTGTATGATAGTTAACACAGTATTCGAGCCGAGTCCCATTTCTGTTAGAAAACTAATTTGAAATTTTCCTGTTTTTGCGCTCATTATTTGCCTGTACTTGGAACATTTCATTTCTGCTTCTGTTTCTTTGTCCGAGTCGTATGCTCTCTTTTATGAAACCACGTGCTATATTGTAGGAGTAGTTGGGATCAACGAGGCCAAAATAGTTTTTCACAACGTCGATCAAATGAAATTACATCGAAGGGTGTTTATTAATCGTTTATTTGCACTTTAATAGAAAAAAACAGACCATTTGTTCGATTGTTTGGTATAAAACTACTTTTTCTACTACTTATTCGTTATATATTTTACTATTTATTTTTAATATAAAGTTACTTACTTGACTTTTTTCTCCAATTTGCAAAATTACATGCAGCTATAAGATCATCGGCAACCTGATCAGGTCATCAAAGCTTACTTAAAACAGGCTACATTTCCTCGTAATCTAATACACTCCGTTCACATTGTAGCTCAGAAACCATTATCTTATCTCGTGTCTGCGACGATTAGTCTCGGTATACCTGTCAAGGATTAGCAAGGATACGATAATTAGGACAACATCGATATTAGACCTAACAGGGAGCGTAACATGCATGGTCAATAATTCCTATTCATAGCGCGTCCTATTCGACAGTTTTAACCTTTCACTTATTAAATCGTGGTAGATGTACGCTATCACGCGTTTCCAATTTAAAATATTCGATTGATTTATGTTCCTATAAATATCCTGGTGGAAATGTTGGAGAATTTAAAAGACATCTTAGCCAAAAATGTATGTCTTACAATCTTTTATTTAGCTATCATGTGTGACAAAATTAGTTATTTCTAGTTTTAGTAACGGGACAGCGTCTATTGAAATATTACTCATAATGTCATCTTAATAGTTTCTAGTCTCAAGTTAATCAAAATTTCTGGCTACTAATACACCGATTATGTTTCTTCTTTCTTTTATATTTCTTTCTGAAAGATTGCCCGAGCATGTCCATAATATAATGAATTATTCACAGCTGTGTTGTATTGTATATTGCTACGACGCAAGGAAATAATTTTAATTACGGTGCACGATAATCTTCGGTATCCTGAAACTGGTTACTCTCTTACGTGACACGATATTCGAGAAATTTATCTTATTATTTGTATCTGCGCGTACAACGTCGTTGTCGATGAGAAATTAATAATTTATGATCCGGCTTTCGCGTAATATAGTCGCGTTATCACCTGATTGTAAACGAACTTTAAAATGTACCCTTATTCTATGCAGTTATACCTTCAATGCATTTCCTACCGATCGTCGATAATTCCAAATAAGCTCGATGTAATCGCCGAGTATATGCATATTTAAGCCAATGCATGAACCATTCGATCTTCAAAAGAGGTGCTTGATCCGAATGATCATTTAGTGCAGTATCAATCTCGATTGAAGGAATTATACATATACCTTCATATTATAGCAACCGTGTAAATATGTAAATAAATCTTAAAGTGCGCCATGTATCATATTTTACAATATAGAGGTAGAAATTATTTTGATGCTTTCTAGAATTAAAATTATATGCAGGAAAGGAAATGTGGTATTAAAAATGGTAAATTGGAATTTCTAATGTATAATGTATTAATCTAACCAGTTGCTCGAAAAGTCTATAACAGAACTTAAGGAAGATTTAAAGTTACTATACTTCGATATCATTGGAATATTTTATTAAGCAACCTTGAAAATAATTATAATCTTTAAAGAAATAAAATTACTCCTATACCTGTACCTTGTCAATATCTCTACTAACAATGAGATTTCATTCTGGTACGAAAAATTCCTAGAAAAACACGGAATTTTGTTCGCGTGATATAAAAATGTTATACAAACGCTGAATAACAATATATCGATAGTACGAATACATTCGAACACAATATACGGCAAATGTCACATGCTTGTTGCATTTGAAAGTAAAAGCTGTGCCACCAATTGGCAACCCTACGTAGCGTAGAAGAATTAAATTTTCTTATTCCGGATACGAGCACTTTTGTATTTCTCGTTACAAGATAAAGCATAGGATAACACAGAGGACATAGATACATATATGAATTAAAATGAGGTATTCCAAAATTAAGTAATTTAGCCCGAACTCTTAAGGGTAAGCTACGACTCAACGATACCACTTGAGGGTTAAAACAGTCTCCCCGTGGAATACAAGTTAACGAAGTCCATCCAACGTGGAAGTGACGAGAAAATGAAAGCGAGATGCAAATAGAGTGATGGCGGACGAAAATTTGAGACTAACGAGAAGGAGGGGGAATATTAGATTAAGTTTTAATCCAAGTCTTTTTTTTTTCCACATTCCCAGATGGAGCAGCACTCTACGCGACAGAGCACCTCGTACTTACTAACCGCTCTACGCCGAGGTAATGCTTTTAAGGTCTTAATTTTTTAATTTCTCGACTCTCGGCACGGGTATCGTAGCCACATTACTAAGTTACCAGGCTAATCCAGTTACAGCTTCTGGTAAGCACACCGCTACGGTTGCCGTTGTATTTGTCAACGTTACTTCTATGTAACGCCCTTCGTCAGGCTAATTAGAGCAGCTTCTTTCTTCATTCAACCTGGTCATTTCGAACCTCCGCTGACCAACAATAGTGCGATCAAGTTCAGTATGTCGGTACTTATCGATCCACTTTAGTCGATCTGTAATGAATCCTATGTGAATTTTACCAATGATTTTGCAAATTTTATTTTACAAATTTTACAAATCAATGACAAATTACTAACTCGTTTATAGAAGTAGCATTTACTTACTACGTCTCCTATGGAGTCACCGATTTATAAATTTCAAATATCTATTAAGAGCATAATATAATATATTGTATATGTACATAAATTACTATACACATTTATCATTTCAATAACGCTATTTGTATTAACAGCCGAGGTATTTCTACCAGACACGAAAAACCTTCTCAATGTGACTCGTAGCTCAGAAATTAAAGAATCTAAAGATGAAACGTTTATCAAGTAACAATATAGATACATAGTCCTGTAATCTTTGTCAATAACAAGCATCAGCTGTATCATCGAATAGTGGCCTTTGAAAAGCGCTTTAACGCTTCACAATATTCTATTATACATGGCTATGACGATTGTAAAGGATAGAATCATCGCAATTCGATTTATGTTTTACGTATTTTTATCTGCAATCATCCTGCCTAGATCTGTATGTAACCAATTACGGTTGGAAGTGTGTGGCATTGAAAGCCTCTTATCGATAACATCGTTTAATTCAAACGCTTAATATAAATCATTGACAAGGCTGTTCCCGTGATTAGAATAAGAAATAGAAGAATTTTTGAAACGGTATAACAAATTAAATTCTCATTAATCTTCAATCGACCAACTTTGAAAATTGCTTAATATCCAGAAATTAATCAATTTTAGTTCCCTAATGTAATAGCGTCATAGAAGACAGTCAATTGCGCGAACTTTCCATGAAAATTCTGATGGGACATTCCGATTGTTGCAAAATGGACTACAAATTATTTTTATACCATTTAGCCGTCTACGAGTCAGCTTAAACGTATAAAATCATTGAACCGCGTTATAATACGGGGCGTTCCGGGAAACATTCTAAAACTTCATCCAGCTGGTCGTAATGGCAATTCTATTTGACACAGAAAATACCTTTGGAAGATACTTCCGAGGGATGAAAGCTTTGCGGCCTGTTCCCAAACGACGATTCTATTCTAACCACGTTGGTTATCTTATTATCTCTACTCTCCTCTGCTGATTCTGAATTGTACACGTAGTTCTGAAACCGCATTTTCATCCTTGAGTACTTCATCCCACGAGACATCCGCCACCAAACAATGGTTCTAAGACCGAGTACCATTACTCGGCCGATTTTTCTCCGAACAATTTAACGAAATTACTCAAAATGAACGGGACAATTGGTGCTGTAAAATTCTCCGTTTAAAGGTCTTTCGCTCGTGCCACTATGGAGCTATCGTCGATCATTTTTCAATTTAGAACATTATCCACTTTTAATGGAACCTTACAATCACCCGCCTGCCTGAATTAATTCTAACGAGTATGATCTCAAGCCTCGTGTCACTTTTGCGTAATTACTGTTTCAATATGATATCTACGAATCTTAGTGAAATTTAATTTTCAATAGTTTTTATCATTTCTTCGAAGTAACATAAATTAACTTGAATGTTACTAAATTTTGAATAATTTATTTGATTTAAATACTAAGCATCGCTTTTGACTAATTAACAAATTTATTATAAGAAATTAACAAACAAATCAAAATGACGATTAAGGATTTTTTTACTTCGAAATCGCTGTTCCCTTCAAATCTCTGGTTGCTGAAAAATCTAAATGGAATAAATAATCATTGAAGATTATCTTCCAACTGATATCGTTGATTTTAACTACATCAGAATTATTTCTGAAATAAATAGGAAATATTATAACACTGCAAAAAGTCTATTTCTAATATTTGATATAAAATCTACAATTTTAATTAAAACCTCCTATCTATCTAATCTATCGTTAAAAATGTTTCTAAACTACAACCTTGTTCTATTGTTTACGCTATCTTGCCATACTAATCGTAACATGAAAGAAAGGAACTGAGAAATTAACGACAAGGAAATAAATCGTGCATAAGGTTTCAAACTCTTAACAAAACGAAAAGACAATCGCAAAGATTTCATACATTAAATCTAAATAGTACACATATTTAACATCCATGAACTATGGAATAAAAGTGCCTCAAACTCAAAAACATGATCGCTTCGTTAAAATATTGTTTCCGCTAAATAATTTCCAGATTTATATAAGACGAAACCAGAGATCGAATTTCCGTGATATTTCCACACGTCGATATATAATGGTGGAAAATTTTGACCGATTTCGCCAACGAGGTTTAGCATGGGCCATCGACGTTGCTTGTCGGAGATCTCCCACGAGGTCCTCGGAAGAGGACCTTGGACGATTTGCATTTAATCGCGATCCACGGGCAGCGTACACGGCTGCGTGTGTACCGTGCAGATACGAATTCATAGTTTACAGAGAATGGCCTCTGGTTCATATAAGCAAACTAATTGTACCAGCGGTAAATTACAGCGCTTGTACGCCGGCAACGGCAGCTGCGGTGCCGCGTGTGCGCTTTGCACTACAAGTCCCGTTCCGTGGTGCACGCGTACATTTCGCTGTTCTGTATCCTGTTGCCTAGTAAAAAGTAGGAAAGAGAGTCACGCAGAAAAGAAACTAGGACTTTCTCCATAAGAAAAGAAAATAGTCTCGTTTAGGTTAGACAATTTACCTGCGTTCGAGTTGCTTGACTTGCCACGTGAAACCTCTTTACCAGTGTGAAAAATGAAGTATTTGGTATGTAGCTATAGTAATCTTCTATTATTCGAATACCTACGATATCTGAACGTTTTGTTACCCGAGTATTTTTTTATCCAAACATATTGCGAATAATTTATTCTGAATAATAACTATTATTAAATGATACTATTTAAGACATTTATTTCGAATAAAAGTAGTATCAAAAAAGAAGTGAATTCACATTTATCAAAATTTTCATTGTACCGTTTAAAGTCCTTATAAGAAGTAAAGACAACTACTTTCGGTATTATAAAGCTATAATCATGCACTTATATTCGTTAACTTTTATGAGTTTGGTTGTATTTAATAGACTCTTGTCGAGATCTTAATTTTCCCTTATTAAAAATTCTGAACAAGAAGTTGCGAATAAAATACGAAAAAAAGAAAGTAGAAGAAGGAAGATTCGTTAAAGGTGAAAGCGAAGTGAAGGTAAAATTTAAAAAATTTAAGGTGAAAGTAGTTAGAAAATTATGCGTAAGGAGAGGACAAGGTTCTGTACGCTATACAAGATACAGTCTAGACATACAAAATAGATAGAAAATAATAGAAGATGAATTAGAATAACGTCGCCGAAAATAATAATAACCATATGCACAAAAAATATTTCTTATCATATGCTTTGCAATTACAATTTCCAAGCCAACTACCGGAACATAAGTAAAATAAACATAATTTCTTGACTGAGATTTTCCAATTTTTTATCCAATCTCTTTATTTTCCACAATTTTTTAACTTCCTTCGATCCAGTTAACGATCGCGACATTGTCAGTATCGGCGCGTTTGTTTCACGCAAATTACACGTAAACGCAGAAATCGCAGCAAACAGCGAACAATCGAATCGGGAGATCCCTGTCATAAAACGAATATGCAAAATAGGGTGACAAGGAGCGAAAAAAAAAAAAAAAAAAGAAAAAACGCGGTATCGACGAGAGAGAACACAAGCGAAATCAAAGGATAACGCACAGTGAGAGATAAAGAAGGGGATAGGGATTTAAAAAGGCGAGACACGAACGATCAACCTGTACGGCACTCGATTAATGCTCATTTGCATTTTGATTGCCGCTAACGATAATTGGCGGTTACAGTTTTTCGTAAACGGTAATCTGTATAAAATAGGGGGAGGGTGGCGTGGACACGCAGCACCGAACATCAGCTTTCGGGATTTGTTACGTTTGCCCGACGATCCGACGTATAGGTATAATTGTTATCGACGCGATACTGGAAAACAGGGGATGCTGCAGAACGTTTCGCTCCAACGGACTTGTCAGGAACGTGAGAGGCTTTCGTTCGATATTATCGCCGACTAAACACACAGATAATGAACAAATTGTATTATTCGTAGCGTTCTCTGCGTTCGACGATTTTCGTTCTTTCGTGTTTCAATCGGACGCTTCCACGGGAATTTATGATACAACGCGTACACATCGACGATTGCGGCATTCGTTTCGAACTGGCGTATATTTTTGTTCGATTCGATGACACAGAGTATATCTGCCGCGAGTGGATGTCAATTTTCCGCCTCCGGGCACTTGTAATTATGGGATGAAGATTCGAATTCTGTCGGTTTCCGATTGGAGGCGACTTCAAAGGTCTCTTTCACTGGAGTTTACGACACTTTCGAGAAAGAGGGTGAAAGAGAAAAGGGAGGAAGAGAAGAGAGAGAGAGAGAGAGAGAAGGCCGAAACGACTCTTAGTAGTCCTAGTGGATTTCCATTTTTTTCACTCGTTCCTTCTACGAGCTTCGACTACTCTCTCCCTTCACCGTTATTCCAGTAGCTTTTCGAAGTGCTCGAAGCGTAAAATTGCTGCTGGAATCGTGTTAAATTCAAGGTCCGACCAGCTGGGGCATAGGAATCGGTCGCTGGTAACGAAATTCGCTATAATTCTTTTTAAAATGTAGTCTCAGGTCTTAGATAACTGGTGCAACTGTCCTCGCAAGTTGGACAAGTCGTTTCTTTCGCTTCTGTACGAAATTTTGCAACATACGCATAAGTTTGCTTTATAATTAATATAAAAATGATTAAAAGTACCATTATAAACGATATTGTTCGAGAAATATACACGTTTGTTCCAATAAATCTCAAATACAGGAGTAACATCTATTGAAACTACTACAAGTTTAAGCGATTACCGTTGCGAAACAAATTGCGAATCTTTCAATTCCGTACGAGTCGGAAAGAATCAAATTTTTCTTGTGAAATGCTTCTTGTTTAGTTCCCATTCAACTCTTCGTTGCTCAGATATCATCGTTCGAAGAGAATCTAATTTTTCAATAATTTTCTATCGTTGTCTCCTACCGCACACCCGGACTTCCCACTCTCACCGCGTCATCGTTCAATCACAATCTCGTTACTCGTTATTGGTCAGTGACAGGCAACATCTGCGTTTTTACCACTGGAATTATCGCTACTACCAAACGTACGCATTTCTTGAGTAGAATGTGGAACATACATAATTCTACAGACTTACATTTGGATACGTTTATTACACTTTATATTAATGTAGTATCGGAAAAAGAGGACGTACTTGACAATGGGTCATACCTGTGGCCCTTTACAAACATTGAGGTAATTGAAGGGGATCTACTTGGCAATGGGTCAGGCACGTCTGGGAGACAGAAGACGCGAGACAGTCGAGTAGAGTCGAGTAGAGTCGAGTAGAGGCAGTGGAGTAGAGTCAGTTGCGGAGAGGCAGTCGAGCAGAGTCGAGTAGAGGCAGTCGAGTAGAGTCAGTTGCGGAGAGGCAGTCGAGTAGAGTCAGTTGCGGAGAGGCAGTCGAGCAGAGTCAGTTGCAGAGGGGCAGTCGAGTTGAGTAGTAACAGTTGAGTGGAGCAGTTTGAGTTAAGTGAGTTGAGAAATTGAAAGCCGAGTATTAAGATGTACGGCGATATTTGTAGTCAGCTTTGTGTTGAGTATTGCTTGTACGAATAAACTTGAACTCAACTCTGAATAAACCATCCTTTCTTATCCTTGCTCCAGATAATAAAACAACACATGTATACGTTACTACATTAATATATATTCAGAACTAAACGAGATATCGATTTAAATCAAAATGCATTATTATATTATCTTCTGAGTAGATAACACTTCAAAATTTCCTGATTGCTTTATGTGCGTCATTTATAAATTTTTGATGTTGCTACAATGAACTTGGAGAATTGATCAAAATAATATTAAATTTTTTAACTTCTTCTCTCTATACAAAAAAAAAAAAAAGAAAGAGGAGAAAAAGGAGAAAAGAAACGGGAAATGTGATTTATCAGGATTTTCACTTGTGACCTTCGTATATTTCTTTTGTATCATATCCAATTCCTTCGAATTTCCTATAAATGCATAAATATCAACGATAATAGATATCACAAATTTTATACGGGGCTCTAAAAATCAATTTCTCATGATATAAAACGTAACCGCGTTTCCCCGAGCAACGGGACACTGGTCAAGAGGAAGATTACCCGCATATTCGGTGGTCACGATAAAAGCCGAAACGTCGCGCCGGAAGGAAAATATAAGAATTCAGAGGACGGTCTCTCGGGATGGAAGAGAAAATGACGGCGAGGAGAAATCGAAAAATGAGAAAAAACGGAACGCCATGAAAGAAAGGGGCAACTGTGTGGGGAGTTTTTTTTTTTTTTCTTGGGCTCTCGATATCATGCCAAGGGTGGACATACGAAGTTAGCCAACGTGCCAACTTCCCCATTTCCTACTTATCGAGTTTTCTTGGCAGCCTGCTACGGACCAACGAGGAGGGATGAAACTGAGAGGATACCGGAGGAAAAGGAAGGTTAACGGGAGGAGAGAGAAATGAAACGAAGGTGTGGGTAGGGGAAACGGGAACGAAGAAAGGAAACAAAATGAGAGAGAGAGAGAGAGAGAATGCGACGCTTGTCGAGGTTTCCTTCTAATTTCTCGAACTTGATTAAAAGTTGTTCGCTACGAAAATTAAATTTCGTTTCGACCGAGTATCCTGTTACCACTCCTTATTCTCTTGTTCGACCGTCATTCGTGAACGCTGTGAAGATAAGGGACGAAGAATCAGATACAGTCAGCTATGTTTTGATTTACGTAGGAGGTTGGTTCGATTGGTTAGTAGGAATTGCTTTCAGATCGTCGAAAGTACAATTGGATATCGAAGGCATTAAATCTAATATATCAAACAATTATTCTTCTTTTAAGACTCGAAAATGTTCTACTGTATTAAAGTTTTATTTTGTAAATTATCTCGCTATTCTTATCTCGAACGAACGATTAATTTCCTGTTCTAAGAGAATTATGTAATCTTCTATTATTATATCTCACAGGTACATAATTAATGCATACGAGTAATTAAATTAACGAATATCAGAACGCGCGTATTCAACTACGTAATTCGTAACACAAATTCATAAATCTTTCATCGATTTTAACCGATACAGACCTATAGCTCAGCAAGCTGGATACAATAAAATTAGAACTTTATTATATGTAACAGACGGATTAAATACAATACACGCTGCTTAATTATACAAGACAAATTCCAACGTTACGATCAATATTTTCACAGCAAGTCTTATATATATCGAAGTGGTCTGTACTTGCAGAGGATATCTACAGGATTATCTTTGTTAGTTGTTTTCAAATACATACTGTATGTAGGTTATCGTACCTGATGAAAGATGAGAAACACGTAAATACCTATACACGTACAGATTTCGTTATAAAAGGATTACCGTAAATTATCACAATTATTTGTATCGCGTATTTGTAAAAGCTGTTTCATTAATATAATATCTGTACCATGATACATTTGACATCAGCGATATATCGTTTATCAGAAATTCTCCATAGTCGTATCCTTTATCGTGAAGATATATATTGTGTATATGTAGGTACCACCGCGCAAGATCATTAGAAATATATGAACTATATTTTTCAAATGAAACTCTTGAAATAATTAAATTTTCGAAAGTAGAAACAGCAACTTCAGACGCGTAAAGATGCGATCAGCTTGCAAATATTTCTATGCAAGAACGTCGAGGTTTCTATTGCAGCGTTCAGAAATGAAAAAGAGATAGAAACGCGACGAATTTCAAAGTATTTTCGTGATATGCATTCGTTTTTCGCTTGGTTCACAACGATCGTCTCTTCTAAAATTCCATTACATACATATAACACGATAAATTGTATGGCGCTGAAGAGAGTAGATTAACAACATATTTCACGCGACGAAACGCGTATTACTTACAGGTAATTGGACTTTTTCGATCTATATAATTCCTGGCAGGAAAATAATTTCATGATATTCGTCATGATATAATATGAACTATAGATTTCTAGTATTTTCATTTTATAACTACATATTGCATCATTTTTATATCACGACTATTTGGGCAATGTATGGCTAGAGTATGAAATATTGCATTTTTGCAAATATATCGCAATATTGCTTGTTTTAAAATATCGGCAGAATTTTCTAGCTTTGAAGAGAACCTCGTTTACTGATAAATGAATTCAGTTTAACACTTTAAAGTCCTGTTCGAAGTCCTTTGCCGTGTAAGTGAAATTCAGTTTGATGCACTTCATTTACTATATCATTTTATTATACAAAATAAAATATTTCTCATATAGAATTTTAATAACTTAAGCAATTTTCTTCGAATTCTGTACGTTCGTATTTTTAAGCCGTATATAAATGTTAATTTCAAATTATCACCCGAAGAGAAATTTTTAGCAGAAAACTCGTACTTTAATTGCTTGTTTTACTTTCTAGCGAAACATCGAGTCTGAAAAAGGAAAGAGCTTTACACTTTAACGTTCTCAATACGTATTTCCTTGCACCTAAATTATATTCTAAACTAATTTACAGTTACAACGCGATTACAGTTTTAAATAATTTAAAGCAGTTTAGGTCCACTTTCTAATTTTCTATAAAAAGAACAATTTTAGATGGCCACGCCTTGTCCTTGTCTCAAGTATGCCGATAATGTAAATCAAATTCATTCCTTAATTCTTACAATTAGTTGCGATTAACGAGTTGTTACTAATCAAGTTAACGGTACGAAACTTGAGGTGTATTCCTACCAAACAGTATAATAAAATTGTAATTGTAAAACCATACATTTTTTAAGAACATGTTACATAGTATGGAAGTTCCAAGTGTCACCACGAAGTATAAAACATTCTTTTAAAAAGAACATAGGGGTATTATCGATATGAAATTACATAGACATTGATTATATTTATTTATTATTATTTATTTCTTAGTCCATTAAATTCCTGTCCATTAAAACCTTTCGGCTTTGGATGACCTCCGGTTTTACATCTCTAATATTTACATATATACTACAATTACATACATTACATGTATATCAATTTCTTTTATTTTAACTATTGCACCTTGTTCTAACTTATAACTAACATTAACTGCACCTTCCGTCTTAGGCTCGTTTCTTTGGTCTGTTCCCTTTCTGTCATTCCTCCCCTTCTTCCCTTACTCTTCTCCTCTCTATTATCGCTTTCACGTGTGCCAGCCCTTCTCCAGTCTCGCTTAGTGTCTCTATCATGTTCCTTACTCCTCCTGTTATCTCGCATTCCTCTAATATGTGTTTTAAGTCCTCCTCTCCTTTACTGCACAAACTGCATCCTCTTTCTTCCTCCTCTTTCCAGTGTTCCCTAGCTCTGGTTTCGTTACCGCACCTAAATCTGGTTAGCATACTTCTGACATAGACATTGATTATATAATTACATATATTTGGATGTGACAAAAATCTTTAGAAATATCATGCGATATGTGTAAACGTTTTAATTCCTTTATAAATAATGAACGGTACAAGCAATATTTTATCGGAAATCCTAGAAGTCAAATAGATATTATTAGCCAAATTATAAAAAGTATTTCATTCGGTTGCTCTGATGTTTAAACAGTAAACAAAATAATCAATTTATTTGAAAAAGTTAAAAATAATCCTCCGTGGAAAAAGATTTCAAATTCATTTGCTAAAAATATATTTTTTCAATCCGATCGCTTTTCTAGCGGATCAATTATATCTACGTATGAAAAAACTCCATAACCCCGAAACCCATGAATGCAAAAATTTGTCCATCCAATAACTAGGTATGAACAAATCTTTCACAAGTCATAGAACTTCTACAAATTCAACGCAAAATGAAAAAAAAAAAAAACTACGAAAAAGTCACACGAACGTTTCATAGGTTTCAATAGACCGTTAATCCTGGTGTACACCAGCGCACCCGCAAAACGCGGATCGATAAATCATTTTCCAACAATGAATAGGACGAAAAGTTCGTTTTTACGCGGGACTTGAACGGCTTCGTTACCGTTTAATCGGATGCCAGGGCAGTTGCTATCAGTTTCGGGTACGAGTCCATAAAACAGCCGGTTTCCAGGCTTCAATTTCCGGTGGATGCTCTTCGCGCGCCATGGCATCTCGTTTTTGGCTACGTCACCGAGGAATATAATTGACCACGGCCGACGCCCGCAACCATTAACGCTCGCGTGAAACCGGAATGGATCGTGTATATAATATAATTAAACGGCAAACAATATGGAATCAAATCCAGCGAAGCGTCCGCCGCGAAGGAGAGACGCGTACGCCTCGTCAAACGGTGTCCGCTCCGTTTTACCGCTATTTAGATTTTATTAAATGTTTTCCGATTCGTCGCATCTACGCGTTTTTGGCTTTTGCCGCTTCCACCGTTGCCCGACCCGTGTCACTCACTGTTCTTTAAACTCTAAATGATTTTTGACAATCGAGATACGATCGATCGTGATACGTAGCGTTTCGCGATTACAGAAATAGAGTAAGTACAGTCTGTCACACAAGAGCGTGTCTGCGATATCTGCGAAACCTGACACCTAATCAGAATGAGATAAAAAGAATGTAAACAAACGAAAACTTCTCTAATACGCGTTGCTGAATACCTTTCAGTTTCATTTGAAACAGTGAAAGGAACAGAGCTTTTTAATATGAGTGCCGCGTACGCGAAACGATTTGAAGCAGTATTCTTGTGTTGCCACCCAAAAGGGCCAAAATTGAGTTTCCCGAGTGCTGCTAAATATATGCACGAGTCGGTACAGTTTGTTAAGAAGTGGGTAGACCGATATAAGGAGACAAAAAATGTCGACGACTTCCAAAATCGGGGGTTAAAGAGGAAGACCGATATCCGACGAGACAAAATGATTCTCCGGCTTTTCGAGAAGAATCCGACTCTCTCATTACGGAAAGGTCAAGTATTTTTGGCTAAAAAGGGTATAAATATCAGTATAATGACACTGAAACGCCGTTTAGACGAATTTGGTGTTAAGTGGCAAAGTACATTGTTAAAACCGATGCTTTCAAAAAAGCACGTCGAAAATCGTCTGGCATGGGCGAATGAAAACAGAGATCGTGATTGTACTTCCTTGGCCATCGCAGTCCCCTGATGCAAACCCTATCGAAAATGTGTGGTCCCTAATGAAATGCAAGCTGAGAGGAAGACGTATCACAAAAATAAGAACACTTGTACATCACATTCGAAAGATATGGAGGTCGTTACCAGAATCCTACGCTCAAAAATTAGTCGAGAGTATGCCGAAACGATGTCAAGCTATAATCGCTAATGGAGGAGATTGGACACCCTACTAAGTAATAGCGTATTAGTGTTTTAGATGTAGATTCAAATCATATAAATTTTTTTACAAATATATAAATATTTACAGAAATATCGCAGACACGCTCTTGTGTGACAGACTGTAATTATACAATATAAAAAACGCGTGATTTCGTATGTAATTGAAGGAACAAAAATGTATGGTTTCAGTGTTAATCTATGATACGTTTATTTATTATGAAAATAAGAAGGAAATTGATAAGTAGGCTATTGCAAGTATGAAAAATAGTAAGGTACAGGTATAAAGAAAGAAATAAAAATGTCTTTTGCTTGCTTCAAAATTTCTTTCTATCGAACCCAAAATGTTTAGAACTCTGTTCCACGTAATATGAGGAATAATCGATTAATATTTGCAACGTTGTAATAAAGAAAAAGTAATAGCAATACAAAATAGTCTCGGAAGAAAATATCCTTGAAATGAAATTTTTCTTGCAAACTATTGAAATCGCGACTTCAATTTTTTCCGTCATCGTTATCATTAAAAGCAAAGGAGATACGTATTTAGCCTAAAGTGAAATAGTCCACATATAAAATCAAAGCTATTCTAAAAATGCAAGTTTCGTTTCTATGAGGAGAAACACCGTGAATAAAACAAACCATTCGTTTCGTAAATTTGAAATGAAAAAGAAAAAAAATCATTGCGACGACAGCTAGATTAATAGAAGATCTCGTTGCTTTCGACGAGAGGCAGACTTTTAACGAAGTCCAATTCAACCTCAGCTGACACGAAGGATCTCGAGTGCAGGTTGCATGCAACGGAGAAGTTCCGCTGAAATCTTACAAAGAATATTTCTTCGTAATTTGTATCGCGTGCTCAACGATCCGTTGGATATTCTAGTGTCTTTAGAACTGAAATTCTAACGTGCATTTTAACTTCACGCGAATCGCATTCTTGCTCCGCGTGCATGTACCACTCCTTACGTAAATGTAGATTACCCACGCATCGGAATATCTAATTTCGTTCGAAAATTCTGAACTGTAATGCGGACGTACGAAATGCAAATTTTCTCCTCTTTTCGTAGTTACGAAAACGATACCAATACCGTGCTAT
Organism: Bombus campestris; assembly: GCA_905333015.3. Taxonomy (NCBI): domain Eukaryota; kingdom Metazoa; phylum Arthropoda; class Insecta; order Hymenoptera; family Apidae; genus Bombus; species Bombus campestris. Next base: position 11,412,017 of record HG995132.1, read on the forward strand.
AGAATATTAACTGCAAATAATTATAATGACAAACTTGTAGCTGTAACTTCATTGATCTGTAAATATCAATTTCTTCAAATTATAGAATCAAACGTTTCGTTAAATTTATTCGAAGAAGCTTACACTATTATACTCGTATGTCGTCGGTTTACTAGAAGACTGCACATTTCAAGAGTCGTCAATTTTTACAAAAATTAGACTTTGACAGAAATTGACTCTAATAGCGAACCGCCTTCCAATACAGCAGTGTCAGTATTTTACCTAACGAAATTATACTAATAACCAGAGAAAGATGTTACAATTCAAATATTGTTTAACTCCTTTTTTAATAATATTCGATAGTTACACGTAAACTATATTTCATTAGAGATTCTCGAAATTGAAATTGAAAATGAAACATTACCTAAGTTTTGAAATAGAAACGTTTTCAACTACTAAATAGTACAGTGATTGATAATAAATAAATAATAACTTCTTTAGGAAATATATATTTTTGGGAGAAAAGAGAACGATGAAACGGCTTAATGAAGCATAGTGCATACGTATTCCAATCACTCTGTACACTTCAGTGTTATGACGACTAGTAAGCACAAACTGCACTTAAGTTTAACTCCGTCAGGAAGGAAGCTACACGGAATACGAAATTCGCGATAGCAAATCCAAGCAAGAGAATCGTTACTTGCCTGGGAACCATCGTCATCAATGTCCTTTGGATGGCGGTATCTACATACACGAGTCTTCGTTTTCATAATCCTATCTCTTCACTTTTGTCGTAGATGTATTCATTAAAAGATCTGTGTATTGTAAAATATTTCTAAAAATATGTAAAACACGAAAGATCGATTTATTAAAGACTAACGTTGCGTTGATACGATATTTCATTTGCAATTCTTTTTGTAATTTACAAAAAATTATTGAATTTTGCTTTTTCACAATGCGATTATCGCGACATAGCGCGAAGAAATTGAAATATTTACGCGTGATTCTACGAAAGGGAGAATTATTTGGTAGCAATTTTATCAACACGCTTTCTCACTTAATTTCTAAATCGTAACAAGCTTGAGGTATGGCAGAGGACATGCTGGTATTGCCATAAAAGTGGTCAGACAAATAAGTAACCGCGTGTTTCTAAATTTTATCGGTATTGTTTTAAAAATTATCTACTTGCGGACTGAGAGATTAAGCAGGGAACATTGTGTTACGACGGCCGACTCTGTACCTAGACCAGGCCACACGTCGCGGGCAAGTTAGCAGCCAGATGTCTTCACATCCTTACCGCGTACCCTCGATAGTCTCAAGTACCCTCCATAAACCTCAGGAATTTCTAGCTAAAGGTCCTTCATACCGAACAAACATTCTTTCATTAAATTATATTTCCAAAGCTTATTGTGCACCACGGGTTGACACGAGAAAGTTGGTTCTTCTCACGTATGCCGCCTCCCACTAGCAACTTCGTCTCGAGGGGGGCTAGTACCCTTCCTCACCTACCAACCCAGCAAATAACCAATTGACAACGAAGCCTATTTCCCTCTCTCATAACGAAACCTTGTCCTTAACGAATCAGCTCATCCCATGTCCTCGGACCCACCCATCGCTAGCTTTCCTCCGCCACCGCATCATCGCCAAAGGTCACTGATTTTCCATCTTTCGAACGGTCAACACCTTTGACCGAGTTTCTACCATTAGATCAGTCACATACTCAACTTGTACATACGCAACAGCGTAACTATTCATTACAAAGTTGTTGGAATAAACTGTTAATTATACATTGTTATATCCGTGTCACACTCACTTTAATTACCCCTGTTATCCTAAACAAAATAGGGGATCGATCATTTCGCGGCGTCGATTATCTAATCGTAACGGGAATTTACGACTCCCGTTGACGTGCTTCTTCGCGTCTCTCCGCGAGTGAACGAAACACATTGAGATTTCAATAAAAGTCTCGTGTAATCGCCTAACTGTATTTAAAACCTTTTACTTGAAAGAACAAACATTATTCTTTCAGATTTTGTATTACAAAGAATTAGCGAAGAGATAATTAGTTTTCTCGAGGATCATATCATTCCTTTGTCTTTAATTTGATAAGTTGCGATCCAGCAAGCGTGAAAAACAAACCGCGTCAGCCTATATCGATGTCTTTGTCGATGGTTTTGCGTGACAACGACAAATCTTGAAGCGTGTTGCTCTTAAACAGCCTCTCAAACGAGTCGTAGTCAAAGACTCGACTACGCGCGCCGTGCCCCCTAATTTATTCCATCTTAGCTCGCGTTCCGATTTTCAATTCGTGCCCCGGGGCCTTCTACCGTGGAGCAAAGTGTTTGGCGCGCGTCAACCGACACGCTTTCTCTCGTTCGCCGTTTCATAGTCGGCTGCTTGAGCACTATCTACATGTAAATCTAATACGCGCTCGTGTATTCTTCGAGACCTCGCCGCCAAGGTGTATACCCTCTCAACGCGTTCGGCACGATCCTTCATCGAGTTACTGTCAAGCGAGCAGGCTAACGCGATCGTTGAAATATTCCTAGTACCGACGAGCTTTCATCGTGTTAAAGTTCGCAGGAAGAAAGCTCGTTATGCTTAGTGACTTAGGATTAGATTGTTTTCAGTAAGTTTGATGAATGACTACAGAACAAATAACTTCATGTAAACCTAATGTCGGAAGTGACAATTTCATTTTGGAATGTGACTTTGTACAAAACATCAGAATTAGAGGAAGATTATTTATACCTTCAGCTTATATATTATTCGTTTGATATCATTGAAATTGTAATAATACCTCTTTCTTATGTAGTAACCTACAGATGTGTTTGTTTTATTGTCTAGAGCAAGGACAAGAAAGGATGGTTTATTCAGAGTTAAGTTCAAGTTTATTCGTACAAGCAATACTCAACACAAAGCTGACTACAATCGTCGTACGTCTTAACACTCGGCTTCCAACTTCTCAACTGACTTAACTCAAACTGTTCCACTCAACTGTTACTACTCAACTGACTCTCCTCAACTTGACTGCTCAACTCGACTGTCTAACGTCTTCTCCATAACTGACTCTCCGCAACTCGACTCTTCGACTGCCTCACGTCTTCCGTCTAACTCGACTGCCTAACGTCTTCTCTCTAACTCGACTGCCTAACTTCTTCTGTCTCTAACTCGACTGACCAACTCAGCTGCTTAGCGTCTTCTGTCTGTCTCGACTGTCCTCCAGATGTGCCTGACCCATTCCCAGGTAGATCCCCTTCAATTACCCCAATGTTTGTAAAGGGCCACAGGTATGACCCATTGTCAGGCACGTCCCTTTTCCCGATACTACACTTATAGTATCGGTTCATTCATGTACGTAATATGTTAGCGTCGGTTCACCTATAGAGAAGATGTAAGTGTCAAGATCGACGCATCGTGCGGTGTCGATCCATTTCCAAGAGTATTGCATTGCTGATAGCCGGAACCATAAATGTGTCATCAAGGTTTAGGCTCAACCTCGATAGCGGCTTTGAGCTGCGATGGCCCTACGCTTAAGGATCGCCGCGGTTTTAACAGTCTCTAGGACGTCACGGATGCTATAGTTGGACTTTTCCACTTGCGACTAGTCGCGCGCAACGTGGAAATTTCTACAGAGACAATCTACAAATAGATTATTGAGGAATATCTGTACGAAGCGTATATTTAAAACGTACGATTCTAAAATATTATATAGCTCAATTTAAATATACACCTTGGCATGTTTCGTCTTATCGAAAATTAATTAAATCCATGGACACCGTGTAACAGCATTGGAAAGTAATGAATGAGGAAAAAGATCACGCTACATCATGATCCAAATGTTCAATTACCCATCCGCTCAAGATTTTTTATTGCGGCAATATTTTTGCAAGTAGAAGCGGAAAATTTGGCAATACGCAATAGAAAATGAAATCCTTTCAAAAATAGTCAAAAAGATCTCTTTGACCGTGTCTCGTTGACTAGATCCCGTGTCACTTTGAATCTTCGTGAACGTATTGCGAGAATTGTTCGAGGAAACGTCAACTTTATTCTTTTTAATAGAGCCATACATTCTTTTAACGCATTAATCAATTTGTCATGGAATTCCTTATAAAAAAGTTATTAACCTATCCAGGTCGAAAAAATTTAGCATTGAAAACGAAATGTTGTTAAATTAACTAATTAAACCTTTGCTTCCCGTCAAATATTAACTACTAAACATACGTGTAATGTTTTCGTTACTATAATATTAATTATTTATATTAAAAAAGTACGCTTATATCGAGATCACTGTAAATAGCAATGTAGAACAAAAATCTAAATAGTTTGTTAAATTTTCTCTACAAAGTGAAACAGCTTTCGCGCGAAATATTTTGTACGTTTTAAAATGTTATATAGAAACAAAACGCGTATATATATACAGTTTAAAAACACGCTGCTTATTTTATGCAAAATTAAAGAAGGAAAGAAGGAACGGTCGGAAAAACAAGAGGCCCAGAATTCAGCAAGATCCGTGTAAAAAATCTTACGATAACGAAGCTCGAAAATTCTCTTTCCTGAATCCCGAGATTCATTCACGAATCCGTACTCCCATGAAATTAAAGGACCGTTCGATCCTTTGGTAGAACAGCCACGGGGCACGGTCTTTTAATTATACGGCTGGCGAATCTCGATATTATTTTAATATAAACACGCTGGCTGCCGATATCAACGACCGAGTACTTTTTATCACGGTTCTTTTGTGAGGCGGATTTAACCGCATAGGCACGAGCGAGAGGAATGTTTGCATACCGACCACTCCGAGAAATTTTCTCCGGGTGGTATCGAGCTTCTATATCATTCCCGTTGCTTCAGTTTTGCTTCCTCTTTCTTTCTTTTTTCTTTTCAGCCATTTTGTCTCGTTCACCGTAAAATTCCCCTACGGCGATCATTTCCTCGCTTTACTTCCGGGCCGAGTTGCAACAAAGAAATTCGTCGAATGGTCGTTTTAATTTCGTATCCTTCCACTCTTATACATATCTGTTTTAGCTTTAAATATCGCGTCTAAAGACCACAGGAAAACATGACGAGTGATATTATAAAAAAAAAAAACAATTTTAAAACTCGAGATTGTCTACCAATTTCACATCAAAACCCTCTTTCCATTTTGAAATTAAATATACGTTTTTATCGCTTTTCCCAGCACTTGGGAAATATTATTAACAATAGACACACCTACCTAGGTTATTACTGTATATTTGAATTTACTGATTTCTTGCACGATGCGGTGGAAATTATTACGCGTTATCGTCGATAAGTCTTCGTGTAACTTTCCTGGATCGCGAGCTGACGATTGGAAAATTTATTCGAGACACAGTCGGTTCATTGAAGGCGTCGCATCGCGTGTTTACACTGACACGTACTAAATCCTGTCATGAAACGAGGATTAGCGAAACAAGCAATGGTGACTGTAAGCGAACTGTATATCCCTCGTTGGCAATCGATAACAAGCCTGGGAATTATTCGGCAGTGGCTTCTTTGAAATCAGCCATTCTGCGAACCAGGGATAATATATAGCCTGTATCAGGACCTACGCCAAAGAGAGAAAGAATGCGATCTGATTAGCGGTAAAATCGAGCACCCCCGTTGCCTCGGCTTAATGTTCACGCTTTCTGCCTTCCCCTCCTTCCTTCTTCCATTCGTTCTGTTCTTTTATTAAGCTGACAGAAGCAAATGCCTTCGGAGTTTATGCCGGTCTAAGTTATAACACCCAATTTTTCACTTTGTCGCACAAGTATTAACACAACGAACAATGAAACGAACCAATTATGAAAACTCCTAACAGATCGTGTAATTGATAGTAGCTGATGGATCAATTACGAAGAATCGTAGTTGATTTACTTTAGTGAAAGCCGATAAGTGATATTAAATATTATGTTATGTTTTATGTAGCACGATAAATTTTGTTGAATCTTGTCGATACAAATCGTTTGAAATTTTGAGAATATTAATTCGTTAGCTCGTATCCTAATTCTTTTCTTGCATGTCGTTAATGCGAATCGAACGAAGAAATCTAATTAATACGAATTAAGCAAAGTGTCCACATACTCACGAGCGACAGAGTATACTTGGCGCGGACGTAACATTTTAAAATCGCTTACAGGAAAACGGAAGTATATTTCGCTATTGTGTCGGTAGAAATAGGTACGCCTAACGCGTATAGAAAATCCCACGTTAGATTCCACCGAAGTAACAAGAAAAATCGCCGATCTCTCGACGAGAGATCTTCGTTGGTCTGGTCGAAGGGAACTTTATACCAAAGGAGACGGAAAGATAGGTAATCTCTTCTCGTTCCAGACTAAACCACGGTTCGTTTGGGTAGACAGGATTGACCACGATCGATTCCAGACACGATAAGAGTCCACTGTTTGAGACGTGGACGATGAGAGTTCAGGTTTTTCAAGTGGTGACTTTTATTTTTCCAGGGATGAACGGAGTTGTCCGTTGCGTTGATTGTGATTTAAGATGGCTTGACCGCCGTGGTATAATTTTAAGGATATAATCCTTTCCGGGGATTTAGATTATTATGCAAACGTGACGACCACCGGTTATATCTACGAAGTTTATTACGAATTATATTTTTCAAAATTTAAATGTATATATAATACCGATCTAAAGATGCGAAAACACAAGATGCAAGATGTGATACCTAAATATATATAAAATATTCAAAAATGGATAAAACAAATTTCTGTCCATGTTTCACTTCTTAAGCTTAATCCATAAAATTGTGAATTTCATAAACATCCGTAGTCTAAATATTACAATTCAATGTGTCTTTAGTCTTCAAAAATTCTAATACAGCGGTTCGTCTTAAGTATTATTATTAAGTATTATTAAGCAGTATTAAGTATTATTGCGTACATATGAAACAATCTACTAATCAGATTTGCATTCCTTTGTCTAACCATCTTCACATTATCTGCACAATACGTGATATACCGAGTAATAATTAGAAAAATGCTCCCAATTCGATGATTAAAGACTAAAAAATCCCATCTGCGTACGGATGCTGCGTTTAACCGAAGACAATGAACACGTAGGCTTACACGTTCGCGTCTGACGCTTCTACGATGTCTTATCTTAACCCGCCGACTACTTGGTCCCAGACAGCCGTCTAAAGTCCGTCGCTGACCCGATATCTCGTCCGCCGGATTATCCCCTACCCTTTGCACGTGCTCGGATCGAACACAGATCCACCGTTCCGTCATGTAACGTGGCATTATGTTAATTTCACGGTTATTAGCCGGTCGAGAGAGGCAGAGGTGGTCACGTGCGAATCGAGCCAAGCTAAATTACGAATAATTGCGGTCTGTCCCGGGTCACCGGTGTCGGATTCTACCTTCGATCAGAAGTTGCGGCTACGAACGAACACCCATCGTTAATAAAGGATTATTGTGACCGGATTTCGACGAAGACCGAACGTTTTCCTTTCTTTGTCCGACCGAACTGACAGCCCATGGACGGAGGGAAGATCCTCTCTCGTACAACGATGCGTTGCCTTCTCTTCGTGCAAATTTCTCTTGATATATTTACGAGCTCGTGGCTCTTTTAATGCTTGAAAAAGGGCATTCTTTGGCAGGGAATTCTTTACAATTCTATAGTTGTCTCGCGCTAATGTAAATTTATTTATCGTGTGCAACGATCGTTGCTGATTTTTCGATCGTTCAACGCAGGAAATGGCAAGTTTTGAAAAGAGGTCTATATATTGTCGGGTATAGGGTGTATAAAAAGTATATCACGACTATTATAGCAAAATCTGGTATTATAATAAGTTGACAAATATTAAAATGTTTGCGAAGAACCGCATTCGCGATAGCATAATTAAATCGTTTACGTTTCTTTTTAGGAAGCCTCGTATTTGTCTCGTTTTAGCTCAAAGCTGGTGTTACCTAGTACAAATTCTACGAGACACGTTGACAACTCGAAGACTGTTGAAATATATTAAATTATATATTATCGGCGTGCTCGTATTTCGCTTATTTGCCAACGTGGTGTTTCGAAAATCGATGGAACCTGTTTGATCTCGAGTATTCTGCAACTATCCAGTGCGTATGAACGTACGTGGCTGATTAACATTTTGTATGTTAAATGAAACTATACAGAGTGCTCTTGGTTTTTTCCACCATATATATACATACGCTAGCATATTTATTAACCCTGTAAACTCTAGAAAATTTTCTATCTTTTTAGAATCGTAAAAATCCTATCTCATCTGTTAAGTATTTAGTTTCATGAAACAGGTTTAGTCAACTTACGGAAGATATACAGTAAACAATTTTAGCAACGTTAGAAGCGTTGCAGTTTCCAAACGTCGGTATCGGTGATGATCAGAAACTCGACAAGAACCAAGCGATACGCGTACGGGTTTATTTTGATCGAAAAGTAGCAGGCTCGCGAACGTAGTTCTATAACCGAACGACATCGTAAAGAACAGAAAAACACTATTGTGATTCCTTATTTTCCAGGCGTTGCTTTACAGCGAATAACATGATGGCAGTCCCTTTAATCCGGGAACCATCAACCAGGCAGTATAGTCGGAAACGGTACACAGGTAGTTTCAGGTTTCAGCTTTCGCCCAGCCACTAAACTAGACGTAAAGTTGCAATGTTACAGCTTGCATGTTGCGTGCGTTTCACGCAACGCAAGAATACGGACGCCTTTAATGGTTCCGCATGGAAGGTGTTACAACCGTTTACGGCGAATAAAAACTACGCCCGAGGCGCATATTCTCGTTTTCCTTACGCTAAGGAATCGTTGCGTTGTGACGCGAATCGCGCACGAAACGGATCACAGAGACCGTGTTATGCGATAGGGTTGCGTTGTTCGGGAATTTATTATCGTTTAAGACCGCATTGGCACCCAAGCTCCACTTCGCATCACTTCACTGAACAGCTATGCGTTAAACATCTCGAGTAGAACCGACCAACGTGTTTATGACATGGTCGAGGCTGTTCCTTTGCGTTTAGAACACGCGTGTCCATGACGCGGTACGTCCACCGAGCAACTTGCTTCGCTTTAACCGATACAGAAGCTCAGAGGTTATCTGTATAAAGATCGCTGTAGCTTTCAGTAATAGAATGATTTTTTCGGAACAATAGACATCAAATTACAGGATATTATATCATCTGTGTGAACAGATAGTTACAACGGCGGCGTTCAACGATCAACTTTTATCCTTCGGAACAAGAAAGAAGGTGAAGCTGAACCATCATTCGACAAGTTGGTTATCGAAAAGAAAAATGGATTTTATATAATTTGAATTTCATGTGTCAATGGTGGTCAGTAGAGAAGTTCGCGAAAGAAGTGTTTGAAGAAGTTATTTTCCAATGAAGCTATTTTTACTCTATATTTCCGTTACTCTACATAGTATCAAATTTTTGGCAGTCTACTGCTAAATACGAAATTTAATATATTTCTACTTGGATCTATTTAATTGATACGTACTTAGTGTAATAGTATATAGCAGTATATAACAGTATGATAGTAAATAATAATAAATAGTACAGTAGTAGTAAATTAGTATAATAAATATAGTAATCTACCAATACTTTTTTACTCGCCAAATTACGTAATATTTTCTTGATCACGATCTGTGCGTGATACAATTTTCACAGTATCGAATTCTTTCTACTAGAATTTATTTTCAAGTGGCAAAAATAAAGCGAATAATAACAGAAAATCTTTACGGATTACAATCCCTTTTCACACGGAATAAACTGCGTTCGATATAAAATAAGCTATTCGGTTGAAAGGATTTTCGATTTGGAGCGAATTTTTGGAAGGCAGGCATAGATAAATCATCGGGGAATTGCGATCGGTAGAAATCGATTCTCACACGCGCACGCAGATCGACCGTCATCGAAAGTCATTCGTCTTCTTCTCACAACGTGGAACGTGGCTCTGATGGGCACACTTATCTCGCTTATCAATGAAAGCAACCGGAAGAACCTGCGAAGCAGTGCCAAATGATACGATGGATGCGAATCGAATGATGGATGCGCGGCAAACATTTCGCATTCCTCCATTCCCACGTCACTTAAAAACCGGAGGATCCATCGTTGGCTTGGTCGCTTCTTTTCCGACGTAGAACCACGACATTTCTATTGTACGATCGATCAACATAGGATTTCCTTTCTCGTCGATGCCAATTTTTGTCGAGTACGCAATTTTAAATATCACAGTTTTACATTATCAGAGTTTAGATTACGTCCGAACTCGACGATCGCTTTTCGCGTAGAATGGACTATGTTTCGAGCTTCGAAACGTTGTTGAAAAAATGGATACTCCTGTGTTCAGAGTTATTATAGATTTTTGTAAGTATATCGTTATCAAAAATATCGGTTTTAACTCTTACATAGTATTTCTCAATGTAGCAGACACTATACTATGTTAATATTTATCGCACGGTGTCTTTGAAAATACTTGTGTGACATTAATAAAAAATTAAATCTTAGTAGTTTGTCTAAATGAATAGAGTTTTACAAACTATCCTATTTTTTATTTCATCGATTTATTATCTTTATAATCTGAATATTTTGCAGTGAAGAGACAGGGTCAATTAACTTGACCGTGTTATTCATAATATAAAGCTTATCATTTTATTCGGCATTAAGAAAAGATAGGCAAGGTAACAATTGTCTCGCATTATTGCATATTTCTTTTTCGAATTGAACACTTCAGCGTATCAAGAAGAAAATAAAAAATATCTGCTGCTATTGTGTTTTTTCACTGATGCGAAATAATACAAATTTATAAATTAAAAGGGCAATGTTACATTTAAGCTTCGTGATTCATTTCCTTTACTACTGCGCACACTTATGCGGAACAATTACAATTCACGAATGATTAGACCAACAATCAAACGATTTCAACGATGATTTATCGATAGTGGAAATTGATTGCCTGTTGTTTGCAACTTCGAAACGTCTGGTAGTTCCTGGCATTGATGGAAACTAGATAGTGGAATATCTATCAAGGTACTTCGACCCTCTTTAATCAGGTCAATAACGAAGTAAGTATAATGGTTGTCACAGTGCCTTGATCGATGTTAATTAATTAAAACATTAAAATTCACATCCTACGATAAATCTATTCTTATCATCAAGTTGAGAGTAACGTATTTTTAATTTCAAGTTGAAGTACTTCTAAAATTAAGTTTTAAGAAAAGCGCAGTAACCATTTATACGTACTCTGTCATTTACGTATTAAAGATCTTTAGTTTAGAACAAGATTTATTCCTGCATTTCATCTCGAAAACGAAACTTATCAAAGTAGTTAAAAATAAACCATAACATATAACATTATATTATAATAAGATACAAGACTATGATCGTAATTAGAAAAACCATCTACGACTTCGCATTATAAAATTTTACTTAACTGCTTCTAAACTTCCACGCGATAATTAACGCACGACCTATTAAAAAAATTCTTGATTAATTAATTTGCCTATATAGTAACAGTTAATCCATAACGGTTAAAAAATTTACCAAAATAAAAAGCAGTCCATTCAAAGAAGTATGGTGTGGAAAATTTCTAAGAAACAGATCCCACCGAAAGCCCATAAATTTTCTGCCAGGCTACGTTACCCTTTTTTTGCAACACCTTGCCAACGAAAAAACGTGGATCCCAGGGGGAAACGATAACGTTCTCTCTCCGCAGGCGCCGCTTAAAAACCTTCTCCGATTAATAAAGTCGTTGGCTGGCGCCGGCGGCAGCTCCTTTTCAATGTCAACGATTTTGTTCGAGCGATAAAGTCAGAGAGTCCGAAGATACCCGCGCAAGCTCATTAAGTAAATCGTCGTGGACCAACGTCTGGCTTCGTTCCACCAAGTAAGTGCTCGAATCGGTCAAAGGACGCGTTAACGAGTATCAAAGCTAGGCCAACGCTTAACTTAAACTCGCTCTTCTTTTCCCTATCTTTGGTCTTCCCCTCGGTTGGTTCTCGAGGATTCGAGTGGCACGCTGTTCTCCGGCAGATATCATCGTAATTTATACGACAGTCGTTTGTTTCGAATTCGTTGGGTCGCGATAGCGGAACGCAGAAGCGCGGCTTGATTATTCCTCGCCCATACCTCTGTCATTCTCGTAAACCTGCAGCCACCGAGGCCACTCCATTCTCTTAACTTTCATATTACCGAACACTTCAAATGCGTCTCGAGAACACTCGTGAATCGAACTTCCGCTATTGTTTCGTCGTATTGTCGTTGTCGAGGACAATCGAGCACTCGGATGTTCGACTTATTGTCGTAGGAGCAACGTTTCCTTCCTGTTTTACGAGTCGCGGTTAACGGACTTCCGGAGTGCTTTTTAGCTTTCAGAAGTGTTCTTTCTTTTTCGCACTTTTTTTTTTTCTTTTAATGATCGTTTTCGTAGGATCGTCGAGGGAAGAGGTAAAGGTAAAGCGAAAGAGAAACGTGTGACGATATGCACAGAACGTGCCAGATCTTTTCCGAAAAACGACTGTTCCGAATAAATAGAATTAAGTTGCGCGTTACACTGACGCGTTTCCTTGGCACTTTTAAAATTAAAATTTCAGTATACGTTCGTCGTTGATAATTTATTAAAAAATTGAGTTACCTCTCTAACTGCACATATTTACCGTCTGTTATATACACTTTTTACCTCATTCCGCTTCTTGCTAACGCTAAAGTCAGCTTTGAGCATTGTTTTCGATTTAACGTAGAATAAATTCATCTCTGAATAAATTCATAATTTATTCATTGTATTATGTATTAATTTTACAGTTATTTTACATTAAATACCTTTCATCTAACTGTTTCATCCTAAAGAATAATTTAATTTATTCATTCCATATAAATTTTACAACAATTTTACGTTTAATATCTTTGATTTCATTGTTTCATAATAAACGATAATTTAATTGTTTTATGCCAAAGTAAAATTAAAATTAAACGAGGTAATAAAGGTATCGATATTTGATCTAATTTAAATATTACTCCATTTTAGAATATTTTTACCACCTTTCGTTAATAAAATGTTCTTTCATGACAAATGCTTCATATATATGATTTTCTATATCACTTCGAAATACCTATCTTATTAAGGTAATTAATATCTACCGGAGCTCGTAATTTTCCGTAGTAAATACATGAATTACATTCTTGCGTATTATAATTAAAACATACTTTACCTGCATCTATTCAACTTAAAATATCTCGCTAATGAGGCCGTCAAACATCTGCCTCGTTTGCATCCAGAGACAAAAGCAGCACCATATAAGCGAACAATGTGCACCAATGGATTAATTAAACTTCCAACCGTGAGTACTTGCCTTTGACGATTACTTTTTGTTGTGTAAAATTCATGAAATACCTCTTTGATTTTCACAGGCTTGTCGGCTGCAGTAGCAACGGTTTCTCTACCTCGCCATATTTCGAAATATACTAGAAATGTAGCAAGAATGATTTATGAAACAGTCGTTTGTTTCGGATCTGTTGTCTTGGCATAGAGTAGCAGTGGCGCTTGATTACTCTTCCCTTCCTGCTCTTCTTTGTCCCGACCACCTGCCTATGAACGAAACCTCCGCAGCCAGCCTGGCCCCCTTAATATTCCCAAATTCTCCGAATCTCCTTTCATTTTCATATCGTCCGACAATTTGGCTAACTTTAAATGATATTTACGAGCTGAACTTCGCTGCTGAAAATTAACTCTTTGCGAAAGATATTAACGCGAAATGAAAACACGATAAATTGACAATATTTTCATTAGTTGTGGGCAGATGAGATTCTTTGCGTTTGCGAATATCGTCAATAAAAGCACTAACACAGAAGTCTAAAACACTAAGCTTCTAATGAAAAGTATTGGAATGATATTAAAAATCGAAGGGTCATTATAAAAGTAATTTCGTATGTTACATATGTAATATGAAACTCTTGTTCTCGTCCATGTTGGTCGCGGCTACTTATCCAGCTTTGATATTCGTATGATTAACTGTTCTATCGTATTCGTTATTGTTTGAATCGATACATAAAAATATAACGTGGTATTACTAACAAGTTTCTAAATAACAAAATTTGGTATATAACGGTACATTAGCAACTAATTTTCGTTAACGAGCGAAAGATATCTTGTCGTTAAAAGTACGTTCTTGGAAGAAGAGCACTTCGTTTATGTCAAGCAGACTGGGATTTGTACAAGCAGGTAGTTCTGGTGATCGCGTCTGCAACACCTTTAGACCTGCCTCGTGCCAGGATGTACTGCAGCAACGAGCATCAAGATAGCGTAATTTATGCGACAGTCGTTTGTTTCGCTGCTGTCCTTCTGGTGATAGCAGGCCAGGAATACGTTTTGCTTATTTCTACGTTACTATATCGCAAACCTCTAACACTTACGTTAGCTCTTCGAAGAATTCGCTTCGACTCAATTTTCGTGCCATCATCGCCTCACCTAAGGCACATCCTGCACTCCAAGCGAAAGCCCTTTATCTCATTCGAACGCTTCTGTGCTCTTCGATTTTTTTTTTTTTTTTATTGAAAGTTTTCAAACCATAGAAATTGTTTGTACGTACAACGATAGCCTTCTTTCTTATAAATAAATAACATTCCCATAAAAAGTTGATGATTACCACGATTCTCAATTATGAATGATATATGTATTTCTAACGAATAGTTTCCACACTTCATAAACAATAGAGTAAAAAAATCTCTCTGATTTAATTATGTTTCACAATTCAGATAATATATTATTATTATTTATCAAGGTACTGTATCGTATTGTACACTTGGAATTGGAACACAATTGGAATTGAAATTATTGACTAGTGAATAGCAAAGAAAAATGCATACAGTTTCGTAACCCAAGTTGAAAAGTCGATTATAAAATTTCTAAAATCGCATAATTTATTTAAATTATATAAATACGTACAAGATTAAGTTACGTCAAACTAATTACAACGATAGAACCAACTCATTAATCAAAAAAATATCACGTCGTACTTTTAATCCGAAATCCGACGTTACCTATTTATTTTCCTCTACTCATATGTATACGCATTGGTTCATTAATCTTCGCAATGGATTGGACATGGTTATAAATTGAGATGAAATCGTGAAGTGTGGAAGGGACGGTGACAGGTCGACGATCCAGCGAATGAATCGATTGAAAAGTAATCATTAGCTCGGATACGAGTGGTCACGATAAAAAGGGAGGAAGATGGTAGTTTGGGCGAAGGTGTCAAGGGTTGAGGAGGTTCGACCTTCTCATCCCTGTCGTGTAGAGTTAGAGAAAAATGTGCTTTCGTGGTGAGCCAGCCGCCCATCCATAGGAAGCTCGTCCACCCTATTGCCTAAGGGTGAAATTCGATTCCCAAAAGGTGAAGGAGAGTAGGATTCGGTCATCGTTCCTCAGCTTCGGGGATTTCACATTCCATACGTATAAAAGTCTTCCAGCGAAACATATTCTTATCGCGGCCGAGAATTTCACTTGCATTAGATTTGCATATTTTCTGAAATAAGCTCTCCGGGCATATAGACGATATTCGATTTTGCTCTTGGCTTATTCAGGCTTCGTTTCGGGGGAGGGAGGAACAAAACGCCTTAACCGACATAAAATTCAGTAAACCGTACGGACGGCCGTTTCGAATTGCAATCGTCGAAATGACGATAAATTCTGTGAGATGCGATATAAATTCGATGGTGGAAAATTTCTATCGATATCGAATCGCGTGATTTGCTATCCCGAATTTGCTTTACGTCATACCTACACTGTACAGCAAATTAATACACTGTACACAAGGTAACTACTTTATTTCAAATCCCTTTAACTACACATTTTCCAGCACTTCCCTTTGGATTCGCATTTCTATGGTAAAACTCTCGTTAAAAGTCAGAAAGATAAAATTGAAGTTGGACGAAACAACGATCTCCGTTTAATATAAACGTAGTCGGCATAAGATCGCGATATCAAAGGTGTCATTTTATACCAGGTTGAACGAGAACTTCAACGACGTTTTAGACAAAGTTACACTTCAGAAAATCCGGCGAATCGCACGTATCCACGGGGAACACAGAGAAGGACGAGTAAGTAGAAAAGCCATTTCCCGCATTTTCGATTATCGTCGTTGAAAGGACGTCGTACGTAAAACGATGTGTAATTAGTACACGAACTCTGTATAACTCGATAAGCCGATAACGGCACAGCTTCTGTCCCGCTTTCGTGGTTGGAATAACTGACCTTGTTATTTCGACAAACACATCAGGACTGCCGTTGGCTCGTTGCCATTTTTGTCGGTCAAAAAAGCTTTTCTTCGGCGAGCCGCGTTGCCTCGGGATCAGATACGCTGGCGTGGATAGAAGCGGCGAGAAGAACGAAAAGAATCGTATGTACGCTCCGTTCACAGTGGGATACCTCGACAAAAGGGGACTTAGAGGAAGGGAACGCGTGGTTGGTGATTACAGAAAGCCCTCGAGCCACTTCGCTGGCCATAATGATGCAATTAACACTCGCTGTCATTTCACTTGTACTTGCTGATGCGGCTGACGGCATTTGTCTCGAACCTTTTGATATATTTCATTCCTTTGCCTTCTTATTCAAGGACCGAGCTTCCGGAATAGAAACACGAATGTGCTCGTGGAAGATTGATGCTCGTATATGGGCTATTTGATGCCTCCAATTAACGCGATTTGCTCAATCAGAAGGCAGTCAATATCGCGTGGCGAGTGATTCTTTGTTTAACGGAGAAGCGAATGAAATCCGTGGAGAGATACCGCTTCTGATTTTATTTAACGAGGAATTAATTTGAAATAACTAATCGAACAAATTGAAAACCTTTCTCTTCATTCGGAGCTTAATTTACGATAGAATTAATTTGAGACGTTCCGAATGATTTTAGGATTGACACGTTGAATTTTCTAACTGTACATACGTTTCTATATAATAATGGATACGTATAATACGTACGATAATGTATGCAATAAATAAAAGGACATACCTTTAAAGAATGTTTCAATTATGTAGCTTCAATTATGGGAAATGTTTCTACTATGTACATATATCTTTTGCATAGTTTTATTAATGGTGATGAAAAACCATTGATACGAAATTTAAACTGTAGTTATTGGTCCAATTATATTCTTCGCTGTGTGTAGATCAGTCTCAACGCTCTGATATTTATTGAAAACGTTTTTCCTATATGAAAGGAATATATATTGTTCCGCAAGATAATATCGGCGATATCGGCTATTTTAAAAACAAGCCGAGCCCGCCTTTAGCACGCACTATCACCAATACAACTCGTTGTATATGAAAATTCCGTTTTTCGTTCCAAAAACAATTTTTCACAAATTCCAGGATAAAAGCTGAATATATAAACAGCCTACCGTTCTCGAGCAATTCGCATTCCTTGCGACGACAAGATCTAAAAAAACGTTCATCTCGGAAATAGAAAGGGTTCCTATAACACGACACAAGAGAATCTCGTATCTGCAAGGTAGAGACGAAATTCTAAGACGAAATTTTGATCTTGCATCGGAGCCTGATCGTCCGGTGTAGCAGCCGTCCTTGCCACCAATCGCAATATTTCGTCGACACTTTGGCGAGTAGTTGTGCGTTGCATCGGCTGGTATGCAGAGTTGCGGTACACTTTGGAATCTAATATGGCGCTGACGAGGACGATCTGTCCAATAAAATGTCGTCGCTGCATAAACAGTTGCACCAGTCTGGTCAGTTATTGCCTGGTGTACGATCGTTCGCGCCCGTTCGATGTTTCGCCCCGATGCAAGCTTTCGGATGAAAACAATCTACCTGCAAGCCCATGCTCGATCGGTGAAACCTCAACCCCTGGATTAGCTGTCGCATTTTGGAGAAATTGAACCAAACGTCTTGTAAATGTAATAAGATTTTTGGAAGAGAATGCGAAAGCACAGACTGTTAACCTTAAATAAAATGAAGTTTGTAACGTTTAACGGTGGAAAAGGTCTATCGTGGGCACATGGTACTTACGTGTCCACTTACATACGCACCTACATACTTATATACTTGTTGATAATTTTAGATCTTGACTGCCGAAATAAAGGTATAGAAACACTAAATATACACTTAAAATTCATATTAAAATAATTATACAGTCTGTCACACAAGAGCGTGTCTGCGATATCTGCGAAACCTGACACCTAATCAGAATGAGATAAAAAGAATGTAAACAAACGAAAACTTCTCTAATACGCGTTGCTGAATACCTTTCAGTTTCATTTGAAACAGTGAAAGGAACAGAGCTTTTTAATATGAGTGCCGCGTACGCGAAACGTCGAAAATCGTCTGGCATGGGCGAATGAAAACAGAGATCGTGATTGGAGTAATATAATATTCACTGATGAATCTTCGTTTTGGGCATGGTGTCCTATTAGGCAAGCTGAGAGGAAGACGTATCACAAAAATAAGAACACTTGTACATCACATTCGAAAGATATGGAGGTCGTTACCAGAATCCTACGCTCAAAAATTAGTCGAGAGTATGCCGAAACGATGTCAAGCTATAATCGCTAATGGAGGAGATTGGACACCCTACTGTAATAGCGTATTAGTGTTTTAGATGTAGATTCAATTCATATAAATTTTTTTACAAATATATAAATATTTACAGAAATATCGCAGACACGCTCTTGTGTGACAGACTGTACATTTATTTAGTGAACGATCGGAAAAATATCAATCGATATGTTCTTGCACGTGTCTCAGCACTTCCTTTTCTCACTACCTTCCATACCAGACTGCCCACGGAACAGTTTACAGTCATCTGTTCTTCGAGACGCCGGCCACACGCCCATACCCATACTCACATACTACGCAGTCAATCTAGCTCATAAAATTATACATATTTCAATAATACCTACATACATAGGAAACATCAAATTACAAACATATCAAACGTATCGTATTATCATAGAAAATGGAAGGCTTCACTATCGGAACGTATAAAGAATTTCGTTGGCATGTGCCACTTTGAAGTTCTGCTAGTAGCTCTAATACAGAGATATTACAAAAATTGTGCCCGATAACGAAGAAATAAGTTTAGTGTTCTATTGGTTTTTTCGAAAGCAGATGAAGCCTTCAACAGAGTCAATGCGGAGATTAAGATCACCTATATTGGATTTCATATTGTATTTTAACCAAAATTAGATTCTAAATTAAAGAATTAAATTCTATTTATTGGAGGATGTAGTGAAACATATCTTGCAAAGTAGTTAAGACTTTATATGCTATACATATAGGTACATATACATATATCAAATGTTAGAACTCTGAATTGCCTGATTTTAAGATAGGATTAAATATTCATATACCATGGGACGTAATAAATCAAGCTTCGTTCGTTATCATTACGGTTAGCTTAGTATTTGGTGATATTATTAGAAGTACAATATTTCCCAACGAAATGATATACGTTAACTACCATATAATCGGCTTTACTCTACGCGCCCATCAAAATACTTACGAGCATTATATCAACATTAACGTTCTGAAAATCAGGCGTATGTTGTAAGCCACAAATATTAGGACATCTACTTGTTACATTTGTTGGAAAGTTGTAAGGAAACCTCGTTTATTTAGCTAGTATTTTAAATTGCAAGATACATATGGTGCGAATGGAACATCAAATTAATGATAAAGTACATAACTAAACCACCGAAGAACATTCCAAACAGCTCTGTTCCAAAATAACTTCTTAATAGATATCTTTTTTACAATTTTATAATATCCACTCAAGTAGGATAATGAGATAATCTATAATTTATAATATTTATTTGTAAAATTCATTCGCTCTATACCTGAATTCCTTTTTTCATAAAATTACAACAACTAATCTTTCTTTTTTATTCTTTAATTCTACAATTGCAAGAGGTTCTGGTTAAAGGATGATTAGCAAGTTAAGCAAATATTCAACGTATCCTTCGCGTCGGCGAACCCCTCCGCCGTAAGGTGACCGAAAAGAACGAGGGAATATCGCCGTGAAATAATTACGGTATAAATAACAATGAGCAGCGTCTTTAGCAGACCAGGTGAATGCAGCTAGTAGAAAAAAAGAGTGTAAGGAAAATGGCTTATATCTAATTTATTAGAGGACGTACATTGTCGCGTTGATGAACAGAGACCGTGACCAAAAAACTGAGGGGATATTGTATGTACATTGGAGGCTGTTGGTGGTCGTCGTATTCCTCGCCACAGCATGTACTTCGCCAGGATCCCGGATTATATCTTCATCCGTTGATTTACAGCGTCTCTATGGCTGTACCGACCCGGTTATAAGAAACTGCCTATAGAAAAAAATTGACGCTTAATCGCGTCCACCGAAAGTGAACGCAAACTCATCTACGTCCTCCGTCTTGTGGACCTTATATCGTTTCCTCGTCAAGTTAAACGTATTTTCTATTAAACATATTGCACTTTCTTTACAAACTTCGTCTAGCAGAATGACGGATACATTTGGACGATGCTAATTTGAAACAGTTGCGTGGATTCTCTTTCAGTTTCCAATATTGCTTAGTTTTCCTATATTATATTACTATATGTCATTTTACGTATACTTTATGTCACCATGCTTTAATGTATTTCTTCGTAATTTGTTTCTTGTAGAGTGTCTCCCTTTCTTTGATAGAAAATTTTATGTTCGATTATTTATTGATCCATCGAGGCCTAACGTCGTCTTAATATTTCATTTGTATTCTTTTTTTTTTTTCTATCAGTGTATTTTGTTTTTTATTATCGTCGCCATAGCAGAAAATGTCAAAGATTTGTCGAATATTTTTTTGGCACTGTTCCTTCTTCTATCTATGTATATAGATGTACTTGGATTCATTTACCGAGTTTGAGGATATTGAAATATGTATTTAGAACGCTATGATAAAGAAACATAAGTGATAGCTTCTTAGTCTCGTTTGATATACTTTTTTAATTCATGTATTCCCTGTTACACGTATCGATTCTAAGAATCATCCAACTATACTTTCTACCTTATCCTTCGGAACCTGTTCCTAAGATATATACTATATACTGTGAGTATATTTCCTCCTATTAGGATTTTCTACATTTTTCTTGGATACATTCTAATCGTACAATCGTATTTTGTAATTTACCATCGTAGATTGATATTATTTCCTAGATTTACATACTATGTTATTAACGATAGAATGTGAGTGTATGTATCTGTAAGTGTAAGAGGATTTAATATTTATCTGCAAATTGTACACGGTTGGATTTTTAGAAAAGGTAGATATTAAAACTGCTGTTATTAATACTACGAAATATATGTTAGAACGTTATTTATGACATGCTAAAACTTCCATTTCTTTGCTTTCGTTAAAACGTTTGCGATATTTATATTTCGAATAAAAATAAATTACAGATATACTAATTTCGTAATCGGAAAATTCAAAAGAGCGCACTGCTGTTTTAGATTCGATGTTGCAGTAAAATATTTTCCGCCTGAAAACTCCGAATTATAATTCCAGCATCGAAACGTTCTACATTCTGCAAAGTGTAATTCGTGACATCGAGACAACGAAGAAAGTTCGTGTACAGAAACGTCCTTTGAGGTTTAGTTTTCAATTTAAAACAATTAATCGAGCTTTAGGCTGAAATATTCTTATTTTTACTCAAAGGATAAGCTAGCGTTGTTTTTCAAAGAAACTCTGAAACGTTTCACAACACCCTATATAACATACCTATATATGTATATAAAACTTAACAGTAACGTTTATATAATAAATTGATAGCTTTTTCAAAATCTGCTGGTCACTTTTCCCTCCACAAAAAAGCCTTTCTCGTGGGTCAGCGTGCTACCCGCAAATTTATCAAACTGCGAGCTACAAACGAATTCCATCCGACCACAAATACCGATCCAGCCCATTAGCAACATTCGCTCGAAGAATCATTCTGTGGCAACGAATCCTTACCCGACGCGTCCTGAAAAGATTTGTACGGCTTGACTAATGGCGTATCCATCCCTGAATGGATCGATGCTCAAAGCGCGAGAATACCTTTAAAAATTCGGTTCGCGGCTGTCATACTGTCAAAGACGACATCCATTATCGTCTGAGATACAGACAGGTGTACTCAAGGCTTGTCCAACGCAATGTCGAGCAACCTTCTTCCTTTTGAAAGTTGTGGTTCAAGAGATTGCTGGTGCAATTCTGGAAATAACAGTTCACGAGGTCGCGCGTGAGACTTTGGAAATACGAGTTCACGGGGTCACAGCAGTTCACGGGCTGTTGACTTCTTATTAGAGAGATCCGTAATAGCGACCTATAGATAAAACGAAGTTATTTATTACAGCAAAGCGAGTAAAAATTAATAAGAAATGTAAACAAATTGGGATTTGGATTTCCGTGCTTTTGAAAACCCTTTCGTGCAAAATTTGATTATATCCGTATTAAATTGCAAAGTGATAATACTATTAATAAATAACTCAATATATGTACATAGATATAGTGAGAAAAGAGATTTTAGACGAGATTGGCTGGAAGTTTATACACCTTATTATAGTATGTGACATACTAAATTATTTTATTAGAACGTTTCAACATACGAATCGTTATGAAGTCAAATCGATCGATTCTTTTTCTATTTCCAAATTTATTTTCTGAAAATTTGAAAAATAGAATGTTGGAATGGAAAACGAGAAGGAGAAGAAGATTAAGAGAACGTAGTTTTGTACGAAGAATGGAAGGATACTGGGGGATCTGTCGAATAGAAACTGTAAGCGATTCCGAATGTATATTTTAACCACGACACGAGTGTAACTTGGAAATTATGCGGTTTGCCAACGATAGGGCGAGACGTTTCAATGGGAATTTCTCCTTTGCTAAGTTTTACATTTTCAAGTGAATACGATGGAAAGCTTAAGCCGATAAGGAAACAGACGCAAACGTAACATTATCTGGATTACGTGGAAGGTAACACACACTCGTGATTTGATACATATTTTCTCGTTGAATACAATGTGTGCGAATTCAGTTTGCAAAATGAAGTTTCAGGTTTATATAATTTATTTTTCCTTTGTTTTCAAATGGAACATTTAACGAGAATACTATAATTGTAGGAATAAACATTATATGTATATCTATATATCGTTGTACAATGCAGGAATAGTTATTTAGTCTTTTTAATTATCAATTTATATGCTGTCACGTCTCGCGCTGCGGACGCGTCGTAACAAAGGCTAAAACCTACCAATAGCGCGAGACGGCGTTTCAATTCGAAAATAAAATTTAACAATTTGGTTAGAAACCGAATTCGAGCTTCACAAACCGCCACATGACGACCCCCCCCCCCCTTCTACGGTAGAGCAAACTATAAATAAGCGCAGCAACATGGAAGAATTATTCAGTTTATTCAGATAATACCTTAGTTTAGAGTAATTAATTTCTTATTTCTGCGTGATTAGTTACTCAGTTTTTGGTGATTGATTCCTTGGTTCTTGGTGATCAGTTCCTCAGTTTTGGCAAGTAATTTCTTGGTTCATAGCGATTAGTTCTCAATTCCTCAGGCTCTTAATATTTCAGTTTCTTTGGCTTTTAACTCTTTAGTTCTTTGGTTCCTTAGCTCTTAGTTCCTTTATCTCTTAGTTTTCTCAGCTATTAGTTCTTAAGTTCTTTAATCCTTTAGTTCCTTAGTTTTTAGTTCTTTGTTTCATTTAGTTCACAGTTCTTGTCAGTTTCGTTAATCGACGTGCTTGTATTTGTCAACTTGTAAATTATTGAAAATCACATAAATTAAAATCTTGCAATAAGTAAAACATATCGCGAACAATTGTAATTTCGAGTATTCTAAATTTCAACCATAACTCTGTTAATAACCAATTAGAATCAGAATAAACTTTTGTTGTGGAAAACATTCGCCTTATAATATAATTAGATTAAACAAACACTTATTTTCACCAACTTTGATCCTCTCCCGTGCCAGTACTCCTGCGCGTAGCAGGTTAGCCGAAACGTGGAGTTTAATTGGTAATCGCGTTAAACATCAGTCAACGCTAGCCATTGATATTTAATTGTCGACAGAATTACTAAGAAATACGACAATTCGAAATAAAAACGTAACAATGCACATTCAATTTCAGATTATTTAAATTCAAATCGATATGTAGCCTCACTGAACATCGTTTAAAAAAAATGTTGGCCACTTTAAAAACTCGAACGGAATAGTTCTGAAGGAAAAGCTCATGAATCACAAAGTTCGTTATCCTGAATTGTCAAACTTTGTCCTAAAACGATACTTTCTGTATAAGGGTAAATGATACTAAAAAATGCAAGATAGAAACACTGTTTATATATTCATATATTAACGATCTGGTTGGTATGAACGTACGTCACGTCGTTCAGAGCAGTCTAACAGACACGCATTTGTCATAATATATTATTCCGCATTGTTGATTGCAGGTTGTACGTCGCACAATCGCGGGATGGCACGGTCATATGTAGTTCACGCGCGTGATATTCGCGTAACCACGGGCGCTATCTAATTACGCTAATCAACTGTCACCGCGTCGTAATCGGTCGGCCTGTCACGTTTCCGTTACTTCCAACTGTCCATTATCATATAATCAGGATTTTACGCCGACTGATAATCAACGTCGCGAAGAAACCGAAAGATGTTTAAATTAACTGTCGCGTCACGTTGTTGGAATTGGCGCGTTGCAATCTCCATTATGCGACACAGTGATTACACTGACGACGAGTTGTCTGATTACGCCATGGATAATCCACTGATGCGGAACGAAGGTGAATTAATGGTTAGAACTGAACGAATCTTCTGAACATTACATGTTATCTCGAAGGCGAACGTCCGATAGACGATCGAAAGTATTTTTCATTTTTTTTTCTCTGGATATTTCACGTTGCTTTTCTAGAAACAACAGTTCTATGTTTATTTCATTTTCCATTCTATCCTACTATATTTGTCGAACTTGCAGTGATTATAGAACTGGAACAAGTTGTTTAATAGCTTAATATTATATTTTCTATTGGTCGATTCTATTTCTTCCAAGGATAGACATTATATAATTTATATCACGTTGACGGATCCAAATGACGAGTTAACTTGTCTCATGTAAACGGTTAACCGTTTCAACAAAGAAGAAAAAAGTTGCAAGTGTAGTGAAAATGATCGCACCGAGATTCTATTATTATAGAAGGCAAAGAATGTGATAAACGATTAAAACGTTCGATTATAATACGTAGAATACGTCAAAATAATTGGAAGATCTGTGGCTCTGGTTCGACCATAAAAGGTCAGCATCACTGGGCGATCGAATTGGCCGTAGTGGAACTCGAGATTTCAGAGTTACGATTTCTCCAGGCTTTCTCCCACGCCTCCACTCGTTTCATCTTCTTGAACGCGCCAAGTTGGTCCAAGTTCAATTGGAGCTAAACCGTTCCCGAAGTTGTAACCATTGAAAACCACTCGCCAACTATTATTGGTCTAAGTCGCACAGTATAATTACTGTTCCCCATCTCGATCGACCTTCCCTCTTGCAACAACCTCTTTTATCCCATACTTGATCGAGTACTATGCGGAATCGACAAACTTGAATCTATCGATTAGGTAGGCCATTAACTTTATACAGCACAAGTCCAATAAAATCGTGCAAATGCGTGTCTATTTCAAATTGATCGAATGAATTGATCCGGTAGGTGTTAAGAATCACACGACGACCGAACATCTCGTAATAAAAATGATCTCTGCCGCGTTTTCCAATCTTTTAGATAATAAGTTAGGCATTAACGTGTATTCTTTCTGCGATTTCCAACTATCTACGAATTAACTGTATGAGATTTCATTTGACGTTTAAACTGCGACATAAGACAAACCGCATACTTCATCTTTTAAATCACAAAGATGAGAAACATAAATCAACTAAACTACAACTTAATTCTTAACGGTCGAAAGGCTCCTCCACAAATATATTACACTTATACCACAGAAAAGGAAAATTCGCATTACAGAGACGCACGTATAAAGAAATTCCTTTTCATTTCCGTCTATTTGTCATTACTATAGTTTAGCCAATAATTATTGTCGGTCAGATTTGCTCTCGTACAATCAGAGATGGCTGACGTAACAGACTGTAAAACTGTTGACCGTTAAAAGTTAAAAAAGATATAATTCTCCATAAAAAATACTTACCATTAACGTTAAAGTTTCTTAGTCGGTACATTCACGAATGCAAGCACATAGAACGATGAATGATAACAGCGCTCAACGTAAATGTATGTGCCTTGCTTCCCTTAGGCCTTACGTGATCAGCTGGCCGCGAGAAAAGGGCACGTTTGTTTCGGGTGTTGGGTGGAAATTTACCGAATGGACGGGCTATTAATTTTCTGCCGGATCGAGAAAGTATGGAAGAAAGACGCCAGCCAAGAGCCTCAGTCGACCTCGATAACTTTCGCGGCGAACTTTTCGCGGAATACGTGAGGTGGAACCGCGTGAAAAATTCTTGCGGCCCATTTTCCGCACGGGACAAAGGGAAGGCTCGAAGGAGGTGAAGAGGAGGAAGAGGAGGAGGAGGAGGAGGAGACCAGGGATGGGTGAAGTTCGTACGTACTGTACAGCTACTTCCATAAAATCTATACCGGTATTCCAGTAGGGCAACTTCTACTTTGTCGGCGCGCTCTAACGGGGGACAAAGGGCTGTTCAGTATTGGCAGCCGGTGATTTAGATCGTTTGCTCCAAAGCCTCGCGTGTTCCACGAAAATTTGTACATCAGACGACGAGCCTGTGATTTGCATACAGGAGGCTCGGGAACCTAATCCTTTACGTGCTATGCATACCTAATCTTGTAAACAATATTTATGGTAATACACCGCTGACGGTAATTTCATTGAAACGTTCCAGTAGGAAAGGCCACGGACGCGGAATGGAGAGAGAGGGAGGGGATCCGATTTTAATTGGAGATTTGAATATTTTTGTATATGCCACGCGATGCATTTGTGGTTCGTTTAATTTTATATTGGTTTTAATGCGTGCAATGGAGTCATTATAAAAATTGAATATATCAGGTCGTCCGAAAAGTTTCTTTCGTTTTACAAGGAAATAATGGATGCACAACATTTTCCGTTTTATATTATTTTATCGAATTACGTATGATACATTTTGTTCTATCGAACTAAAGATCACAACGTTCGACAGATTAGGCTTCAGGTTTGTATAAAGGTGCTTTGTTGTAAAAGACGTGTCTGTAAAAGAAAGACACTTTCCGGACAACCTAATACAAGACACACACATAGTAGTTCGTCAAAGAATTAGGACACTTACGAAAATCTTTTATGAATATATTCTAGGCAACGTTTAACGTCATACGAAACGCTTTACTTCACAAGCCTTCTAACGAGACTTGACAATATCGGTCAAATTGGGAATAAATCTGAAATTGTACATTTGTGTAAATTACAAGGTTTGTTATTATAACGATTACAATTAGCCATTAATTTTATATCATTGTAATTTAATAAAAATAATCACATAAAATTGTACGAAAACTTTTGTAGCTGATCGTATGTGTATTTTCCTGGATATTACAATTTCTTGTCATTTAATTACATTATTTACTATAGATTACAAAATTTTTGCTAATTAAATATTTTTTACCCGTCTTGGAGTATGCTATAAGCCTTAAACTCTGTGTCTTTGACAGCCTGTATGCCAGAAAATCGTCGGTTGGTATGATAAATGATCGCGAACAAATCGTTACGTACTTACAAAAGCTACCACGTTCCAAGGGTGTTTCTGGTTCTACGGAGAACATTGCCGGTTCTTAGCTATCGGGAATTAGTAATTCCGTGAACAAAAGGTGATTTATCGCGGTGCTTCGTTACAAAAAGGACGTGGTGCAAAGGGAAAAGGCGGGTAGACTGAGAGAGATGGAACAAGAAGAGCACAGTACGTTTTAACTAACGGCACATTTATTGGAATTTGATTCTCAGAAAATAAATCTACGTACATAACTGAAACATTAAATAACTTCATATTACACATAGTAACTTGTGTATTGGCTTATTTTTTAGATCGTCCTTTATGGAAGAAATAATATACGTTTCATTGCGAATATAAATTATTAATTATAAGAATAACTGTTGTGTCGGCGAGTGATTTCTTTTAATAAAAAAGAAACTGCATTCTTCAGATCTGAACAGCGTATTTAATTTTTGTTAAATTTCGAATCGTAGAGAAATGCAGTGACTGAAAACGGGCGATATTTTTCCTCTACCGTGGGTTTTGTACATCAGTAATGTACTTTAATTGGAGGGGTACTTCGTCAGAATTTTAACGACGACCAAGGATCGCTGGAATCTCGATATCGGATTTATCGTTGCTGCCTTGGTTCGCAGCCCCTACTTTTGAGTGTGCAATCAGCGAAGCGACGAGTTTCCACTGAATTTCGCTCGGTCGTGCGTGCGAGGTAAAAACAACGGAAATCGGCGAGGCTAAATTGCTCTGTCATTAAAAGCATCAAACTGAGAGATTGCAGGGAGCAACATCGGCGGAGCTAGAGAACAGCATGATACTTGAGATCATCGTACAAGTATAATTTGATCGATACGAAAGTATTTCGTGGTACGAATGTATATGAAGAAAAGTATTCGTCACGAGTAGATTGCGACTGTATCAGAAAATTCACATTTGTACGAGTATAATTAAAAGAAATTTGCTTCAACTATCTAATAAATACGACGATTACTACGTTTTGGATATTTTTACTCGGATAATTTGGATATTTTAAACTTGTATTTTATACAATTCTTAATTCGAATATTGTTAGAATTTAATCTTAAACTTAGGATAAATAATCTGTGGAAGATACAATGTTTATGTTAAAATAATATTAGGTGATATTTATTAAACAGAACTACAGAACCAAATGTACTTAAAATATAAAGGAATGATGGATTGTTGATAGTTGACCAGTTACTCTCAGACTGACTGTAGGAAGTGACCGATGATCCTTTAAATATTTTGAATCCCACTCTCTATACAGTAATGAGTATGACCTGTGTAAGTGTCCTGTTCGAATGCCTGTGTAGGTGTCTGTATAAGAGTATTTGTGTCTATGTGTGTAATATCGTTGTATTCCAACAAATATTGTCATTTGAAGATTAGAATCGTCCTTGTTTTAATATACCACTCTTATTTATCAAAGAGGAAATATCAGTTAAAAAATATGTGAGGAATATTATCAGTCAAATACTACAAGGCTGATTAATACGGTGCACCATTGCTAGTTATAAAAACAGAAAGAAGATCGCTGATATCTATTTTTAAGATCTTTCTCTTCGCAACGACCGCGAAAATTAATATGCCAACGTTGGAAATAGGGAGAGGTCATATTTAGCTCTCAGAAGCACCAAGTTCATACCTTTATCTGTGTGAACGGTATTATTGCCCATCATCGTTGGCCACGATGCTGCACAACAAACTAATAACGCGTTCGAGGACGGCGTTATCCGAAGAGGAGGAAGAGTAGCACAGGAATCATCCCGCTCGAGTACTCGGTCCGACGAGAATAGTAGAGTCTCGACGAGATAAGGTAGATACGATCTTCCGCTATAGTGCTGGTTAATGACCTGATGTTTATGCAGGAAAAATCTGGCGGAAGGCCGGTCGTGAGAAGGAAAGAGCCGCGCCAACAACCGAGGGAAACGAGTCAGAAAAAGAGAGACAGTTTTAACGATGAAAATAAAGGAAAGGCCTGAGGAAGCGACGAGCAAGTGGGAGGAAGGAGGAAGGAGGATAGGAAAAGGGTGGAAAAGGAAAGGGTGCAAAGGGAGAAAGAGGATAAGGTCGTTGTACCATCCCGCAAGTCTCGCTTTCTTCGTTGAGTCACTCTATTAAAAAGTTTGAGATACCTAAAAGGGAGGAGGTTAGAGGTGGTCGGTCCTTAACGCGAATCTTCCTACTATTTATTGCTTGCTGGAATTTCGAAAATCCACCGTGAACAGGGGAATGGGAGAATCGATCCTTCGTTGCCTTCAGATGAATCGACAATGATTTTTTATACGACGTGGTGGATTCTCTTGTACAATTAAACTAATATTATTACTTGCTAATCGACAGGTTTCTCGTAAAATCTTTAAAACGCGGTTGAGATGTACTTAAGAGTAAGAGAAGCTTCTCTGTACGAAAGAGAATTGAATTTTCGTTGGAATTCACAGGGCATTAGTTACGCGGAATCAACTCGTTACTCGAATCTTTTATCAAATCTCGATCGAAAAGTTACCAAATGCTGGAAGTAAAGAGACAAAAGAGGAAGAGAGAAAAGGTCGACGCAGAGATGAAAAAACGATCAATTTTGGGAAATTTGCGAGAAAACTTTCGCAAGATATGCACAATTTATCGTAAACTCGCAAAGTTGTTGTCTTGAAAGATTTCAAGCTGTTGAACAAGCTTATCCAAGATTTCAGGAAGTAAAACAATCTGCCAAATGTACGAGAGGTCTAGGTCTATGCTCTGTTGCTTCGCTAACAGCAACGCTTCAGGATTATCCTGTCTGGAAAACTTAGAATTTATGTTAGATTAGTTGGAAAAGAGATGCATTTATGAACTCTTATCTTATGAATCGTGATTTGCCAGTTTTAAACTTCCAAACTTCGCGATTCAGAAAAACTTCACTTCTATGAATTTTAACGAACTCCGTCAAAATTGCCAACTTTTTTAAGCCGATGAAAAACATGATTGTTCCTAACTGTCTAAATAATTTCTATTCCAACATAATGATACACTATAAAACTTGGAAGAAAGTGATGATTCGCATCTAGAAATGTTAGACAAATATTTCCTCTTCAGACCACCGTTCTTGTTCTTGACAACACATAATTTGGATAGTTTGTTTATTTTTCTAAAACGATTAATTCTTAGCCCGTTCTTCCTTACAATTTATATGTACTTATGTATAACGTTAGAAATTATTGAAAAATGTTTATCAGTTCTTTAATTGTACTTGCTTTCCTGGTTAAATAACGAGTTGAATTAACGTTGGACAAACCATATGTTACGCGAAGCAGAGAAATGTATGCTTTATGTAATCTACCTGTGAAATTTATATACTATAAACGCAACAAAATCTTCCGTTGCACTTTGTTAAATCAATATTTAGTTGAGAATAGTAAATCTGGGAAATTGATACCTTCATAATCTTCTTTATATGTACTTTTATAGGCAGTATCTGGTTACAGTTTACAAATGTTGGCTTTTATTATTAATAAAATCCATAGAGTTTGCGTTTCGTCACGTACGTGCATATTTAATGAATCTAAAATCGATTTACTTCGACACGAAGCATTTTGTATTCGATCTGCCATTAAGTAATTGGTAATCTTCTTTAAAGTTTCATATCGTTAAGAAGGGCTTCGTGAATATCCTTAAAAGAGCAAATTTTATATGCAAATATTTTATAGTTGATTTATTATAACAAGCTAAATAAAATATGTATTTGTTAAATTATATGTATTAACGACAATTTATTATAAATTGAAAATTATTGTAGAACATACATATCGTATGCTAAATATTTGTAGAATATAATTTAAAAGAGATCGATTATTTTGGTAACACAGTTTACCTTCATCTTTTGTTGATCGTTGTACTGAATGCACACGAACGATATTTTGCCGAGAGATTTCTCCGCGATCTTTCTTTGTTTTTCTCTTAATACACATTTTTGTTGTTAAAATAAAAAGTTATGCAAACACGCGAACTGACGGCCGAAAAATATGACCATCGAGCAGACGTCGCTTTGTTACGTTGATTTTGTACGTTTTCCTCAGCGTCAAACTTATCGCGCGTCGCGTCGCGGTGAAGTTTGCGGCGGCTCAAGCAATAAAAACAACCAGGAAGGTAGTCAGTTGGTATAGAGTAAAAAGTCGAAGCCGGAATCCACATCGTGATAAAGCGCGCAGAGGTTGGGGAATCGTTTCCTGCAGGAGTGGCCAGGCCAGAGTGTCTCGAC
Organism: Bombus campestris; assembly: GCA_905333015.3. Taxonomy (NCBI): domain Eukaryota; kingdom Metazoa; phylum Arthropoda; class Insecta; order Hymenoptera; family Apidae; genus Bombus; species Bombus campestris. Next base: position 11,443,996 of record HG995132.1, read on the forward strand.
CTATCGAATATGATTTATGTCGCTATGTAACTCGCTGGCGATAAAATAAGGAGCCATATCTGCTACCTTTTCTCCACTTTTTCCTCTGTCCTTCCTTATCCGTTGCTTTCCTACGAATTTCTCTATAAAATATGCCGCAACTTTTCTTATTCCACTGTTTAAATTTTAATCTCGTTCCGTTACTCGTGCGGCATGCGGCTATTATGGACGATCGTACCACCATCGTTAACTCTCTTCGTTTCTACGAGTTGTCTGGCAAACTCTGCTCGTTTCCATTTTACGATCTCGATTTTATCGTTTCGTTTCCATTTCGTACTTAAACACAATCGACAAACCAGCGCGATGCCATCGTCCGTGTATTCGCGGATCTGTCGTCAAAGGAAGATACACGATGGATTAATGTACACTAGATAAAGTTTGAATCGCCAGAGCCAAGCGCTCTGAATCGTACGCGATCATGGTAACACATAAAAAAGAAAGATGATTTCTCGAGTAAGAATTAATTGGAAAGATACGGGACATAATATAAAAATAGGTAGAAACGAAATAAAATTCCATGGAATATAATAAAACGTATCAGACGGCAAAATTGAACGATGTGAAAAGAAGGATATTCCGAAGTTAGTTTTATACACATAACCTACTTCTAACTATCCGCACATATGGAAAACCGATTATCGCAAATTACTGAAATTTACCACACGTATTTCTCGTTCCTCGAACCAGGCAGCACAAATAAAATAAGCGAGAAGCGCAGCCAAGTTTCTTTCGCTTACTTTCACCTTAGATTTTCCTCCGGCCGAAGGTACTCGGTGATAAACCGTGGGATAGTTTTTGCGGCAATTCCAAGTCAGGCTAATCGAGCGAATGATTTTTGAGGGTGATTGTTCTGAAAACTTCCGAAGATTTCGCTAACCGTCTGGAACAGACCGAGCTACGCGGTGAATGGAATCGCAAAGGGACTTTTAAGGAGGAACGAATAAGACGGAGGACTTCATCATCGCGACTGATTGGTCGATTTGTCACTCCCCATCCTGTCTTCCATCCCTTTCGCCTCATCCCCCTAAATCAGGACTCTTGGACTCTGCCTTGATGGTTAATTGAACCGGTCGAGTTGCTGATCCGACAAGCGGGTACCCCCTGCCTTCCTTCTCCCTTTCCTTCCTTCCTTCCTTCCTTCCTTCCTTCCTTCCCTCCTTCCTTCTTTCGTTCTCTTTTACTTTCCTTCTTGCTCTTCTTCCACGTTCCCGTCTTTGTTCCCTTGATTGATCTTTGCCGGTTGATCGACCTACTTCATCGGTGCCACGAGCTCGGATCGATCGAACCAGTTTTTTAACAGATACCCGCTCTTTTTGAGGTCGATCTCGCTAATCTTTTTTTTTCTAATTCGAGAAAGATCGATCATCGCATCGGGGAAAATAGAATAGAATTTTCTCATTTAATTATGTTATTAAAATTAGCAACTAAAATATGAACATTATTTATAATATAATATTAATTATTTTGATTAGTTACAAGAGTTTGGAATTTATTTATCTGTTCCTTTTTGGATGACTCGCAACACGGAAACGTAACTTTATTCATTAACGTAAAAATAGTAGCTTTCGTATAGCGGTCTAAGCACTGATATATTATAATAATTCTTTAGTATTAGCAAAGAGGAAGCGATATTTTTTTCGCACAAGGAAACAAAATATTTTACATTTGGAAAGTAGGTTGCTGCATTGTAGTTCTGCTTACATAAATATTAATGCTGGCGAAAATAATGAGCGAAATAGTATCCAACGAATCTCTACTATGTTATACAGGCATTCCCTTTCACCAATTTGATGTGGTACATTATTCAAACTTTTTTCAAAGGACAAGATTTATAATTCTAACGAAGTATAATTTGTACTTCAAGTTATCCTTTCCATTGAATCCACTCATTTTGCTTCTCTATTTAAATAGGAAGAACAGAAAGAATCTTGATCGTACTCAAATAATTAATTATACCATGTTTGCCTATTTTACTAATTTTGCGTTCCATCCTGCTTATTCTTTTAAACTTGAACATATCTCTGTTTAAACTAAAAGTTTTTAAAACCGCGTATTTTATCGTAGAACCGTTTACGCAAACGATATTTATCATAATGTAAAATATTTCTTCGTCAGTGGCCTCACCAGTGTTTCCAGCCCGAATTCCGCGAAATATTTTAAACTCGTGCAAAAATTCTGAAAACGAATTCACCGCTTCACCATTTTCGAGGGAAAACTTACCGGTTTTCTCTGCAAGCAATGGTTACAAAAATCAACTTTACTTAACCCGGCTGGTTGAAACGAATTAATCGTCCAACCTCTAAATTCAGAGCTATCCTTCTCCGGAGCTATGATAGAGAATCATAAAGCAACATTTACTTTCAAACGTCGCTTAATGATTCCAGGGTCGTGGAATATCCTCGCTCATATTGGAATAAATTAGGAAAAAGGAATTTATCTGCGGTGAAGCCTCGACAAGAAGGAGGGATGAGCGTGACACAGCAGGGGTGGCCAGGCACTCGCTACGAATTTAATAAAGTACGAGGGCGTGATAAATCCGTGCTCACTTAGTAATGCCGTGGCTTGCGGCACGGTGAAAAACAAAACTTAAGGAAGACACATAGCTGGAAAAATCCTAATGAATAGTAATGGCCTGGGCGATTATACGATTCTGTTCTCCGCAAGGTTGTATCGTGCCAGCCTTTACGTTTCTCTCCCTCTCTCTGTGGGTATAATTGCGACGGAAACGTAAAGCTTTGGTCACAGTTGCGTTGTTTCACGATCCAAGGAGAAAGTTTTATCGCCAAACGCTTTGATAACCGGTCCGCCCTGATTTGAACGCGTTGTTAAGTTCTATAGGCGATAGACGGTGCGAGTCATTTGGAGCTTTTCCCCATCGCGGCTCCTTTTTGTTGGCGAGCTTCCACGGCTTTTAAAAGAAAACGCCGCACCACGAGAGTAAATGGACGAGTGCAGCGGAGATTAAAGGATTATCGCCGGGGACAATCCGCTAAAAAAGCTGCGCCGTCTACCTTTTATTATTAGAGACGTATATATTTGCTGCGGCGAACAGGAAGGATACTGTCGCGCTTTATTCTGATTCGTTCCCTCGTGGAAATCTGCTTCGTGTGCCATTTGTCATTTATAACTCGAGACGAAACCCGATGATATTTTTTAGAATGGAATTCCTTGTTCAAAGGCATGGTTTAACTTGTTAATCGGATCATTCTTTGGTTAGAAACTGGCATAATCGCGGAATTGGAAATTAATGAAGACGTATTAATTCTAGTTATTTTAGATCGGCTTTAGTTCTTGAAAATACTAGTACGATCACAGTAATTTAATAAAAGCGAAATGAGAAAGAAAAAGGCACGACGTGGTACCGGTGCCTAAATAAAGACGTTGTTATGTCGAACAGATCGACGATCCAAATGACAACTTGTCGCGTCTTTTCTGATTAATGAATTAAAGAAAGAGAAAGTTGAGAAAGTTCTTTAAAGATCAATGAGAAACGTAAATAAGATGTTCGGTACACCATCGGATTGTCGTCAGATCTATTTCTTATATGTTAATTGATTTGATCGATTGATGAAATTGACTTCTTATAGTTACGATATGCTGGTGTGATATACAATAATGTTAATTTATAATAAATATTTATTATAAAAATTCACTAAAAGTCATTAAAGGCATATTTAATGAAAGAATTCTAGAAAGTTTTATTCAGGCATTTTTAAATAATAATTGTAAGAAAGTTCCACGATTTAAAATCATTACATAGAATGGAAATCTACTCCTGATCTTTTTTCCAGTGAATTGCTCTTTGCACTCTGCATAGGCAATATTTAAACATTTACTTTTGTACACGTATATTAAAAGTAAGAACATGGGTACGTTTATGGCGCAAGGCCATAGGTCTACGCGTTCCCAAGTACACTATAAAAGCACCTTGCTCTCCATAAATTTTATTATACACTTGGAAAGCACTATAATTTATAATACGTTCGTGTTTTAAATTTTATTTAAGCTCGAAACATTGTTGTTTTTCTTGTTTTCGTTCGTCGTAACTACTCGTTTTAGAAAGAAAACATTTTTACTTCTAGCATTGCGAGGGGCCATCGAATATGAAATAAAATTAACCTAAACTTCCCTTTACGTTGCGCTATTTTCCTACGGAAATTGAGTTAATAAACGGAAATCGATTGTAAACTCTCCGGCGATACAGTTCCAAATTTTCATTAAGTCGAGCTGGATGCCACGGCAGTGTTATGCAAAGGCGTAAACACTGTGTTAATATCTAAGTTTATTGTGCAGTTCCGTGCCCTATTAGCGTGTAAACACATAGGTAAATACATGCACAGATGCCTGGCGTTATCGTTGGAAACCCCGTATCTCGTATACGCGTGTTTCCATTTCACGCATAAACTCGCCTCGCAGATAAACGTCTATTTTACATTCCTCTATGTCGCTACGTTTTTAGAATACGCTAGAATACGATATCTCCTTTTACGATCACTAAAGGCAAAGTTATATCGTCGAATTATAACGGGTAATTGAAACGTTTTTGTTTCGCATTTTGCAAGTCGATCGGAAAGGGATCGATTTTTGTTCAAGGTTCTTCCTGTCAACGTAGTTCCTCAAAGCACCCATAGTATCCTTCTCACAACGCTTTTTATCTCCATAGATCGTGCGTACGTGTATGAGATTTTATTTTTTTAACGCCACTGTTCAACGTCATTTCTTTCAATTACTTATCGTACAGGGCGATTTACTAAAAACGATGGTCTGCTATAATACGTTAAAGTTCTTCCTATTCCATGCGTAACGACTTGAAGCAGCGATTGATCTGGACAGCAACCTCGTAAACGACTAACAATCTTTGAGAAACTTGCCGGAAGCAAAGATTTCGAAGAGAGAATTAGTTTATTTCCGTGGTACAACTGTACATGTACGTGTAAGAAAATTGTTGCATAACGCAGCAATAAATAGTTAGCAATTTAGCATTCAATTTTACGTAGAATATGAGAAAATGGAATAAAACTAAGGCTTGTTTCTATGACTTTATGTATATACAATGTCCACAATTTTGATGGTAAACGTAAAGGTATCTTCTACTTTCAAAATGTTACCTAAATTTAAACGAATTTTTAATCTTCGGTAGTTGCGGTAGTAGCTTGTACACAACCGGAAATTCTCCCGTCCTTACAAGATTTAACTGCAACTGTAACGCATATCGAGACTGTCGAGAGCTCGTCAAGGCTGGATCCGTTTGCGTCCGATCGATCGAAACTCCGCGCTGTGCAGCGCCGATGGTTCGCGCGAAACATAGTCGACTCCGTTCGTGCGTGTAAACGCGTTCATGTAAACGCGTCGATAAACACGTAAATCCACATCGTTACGCGCGACCACGGGCTTCGACGAGCTATGTTTCTAGCATCTAGCAAATTCAATGCTTGATTTTACCAAGACCTATGTCGCATCATGCGAGCATCGGATCGCACAGATTATCATACGGCCGTATAACGTGGTTGCTGTACATTTAGTTAAGTTTGCGTGACCCCATTATTCTGTTACGAGGTGATGTCATCGCGATAAGAACATAATGTTTATAGAGACATTTTTGATAAAAATTTGATATACAGTGTCTATGAAAGGTATTTGTACACCATTGTATTTATTACAGCATTCACATAGTAATTAATTAGTCTAAGTGTATTAAATTTCATACCATGTAGCGATACTTGTACACGACTACAAAGATTTCTTACTATGAAAATGAAACGTAGATTCGAAAAGAATGCTAATAATTTTCTAGCACAAATTTCACGTCTGTGTTTATACCTTTCTCTTAAATTAAACGATTAATCGTTGGCTAATGAAACCGTAGCGTAGAGTGAATTCGAGAAATCTCCTGAAATTTCAAACAGGATACACCGAAATTAACATTGGATACTTTCAGTATGTTTGTTCTGCCGTGCAAAATTAAACGCGCGACGGAGTTAATGTTAATCTTAACGAAAATATGCATTCGCATGAATTTTTTGATAATTTTGTTTCATCCAAATGAGCGGGTGCGCGCAGCTGTTTTTATCCGCAGCTGCAAAACTGCTACCTGACTGTAATTGCAGACTCAAATAGCCACTGCTGTAGCCTCTCCGCGTTAAGATAATTATAGAATTGTGATATTTTAATTAATGCGTAACAATTTCGACGGATACTAATTCCGTGCACCAGATCTTTCATCGCATATGTTCGCAATGCTGCCACTACATACGTATTTCGAATCCATAGTCGCACGTGTTCAATTGGGATTAACTCGCGACTAAATGAAATTTCTGTAATGGCAGATCGCAATTTTGAATATTGCCTGTGTAGGAATTAAAACGTAAAGTTTATTCACTCGACTGGGTAAAGCACGAGCAGGCAGTACGTTTCTGTGAATTCCATAGAAATAAAATTGGTATAATTTATGATTTCCACATCGTTAAAAATAATTAGAAATTTTGTCAATATGTGACTGGAGTTGTATTTACATTGCATTAAAGACTGTTTGAATTAGAATTACCACCGTAATACGTCTAAGAAAACACAGAGTATCGTATTGCCTATAGCTGGAACCATGATAATAAATGTATGACGAGAATTTATGGCAAACAGGATTGACAATGAACCAGGAAACTCGGCAATTAGCCCGTAACCTTCTCGAGATCCAGATCGCTATACGTATCATCTAACATGGATGTAACGTTCCGTTTGATTTCATCCCTTAAGACTTAAGAAATTAATAACAGCATATTACGCGTCCATTTTATTTATTTTCATTTTACCAACATAAGGCATTGTAACATTGCTAATAAACTACGCTTTTTTCTAACATTGTCCAATTTTTATTATACCAATGTCTACAGTATTATCCGTTTGATTTCCAATTACATCGCTATTAATTATACATGTCGTTAATTTTAGAACCATCGTTTGAGGGAAAGAGATCTATCTGAAGATCGGATACTTGATCGGGAACACTGATTAATCTCCGTTGGAAATTTCATAAAATTCTAAATCTCTCCAAAACGTTTAAGCGAACAATTCCATAAGAGATTCGAAGAAATGATTTTCTGACTCGGAGTAATCGAGATGGTAAAACGTAGAAGTAACGAGCAGATAAATGTTATCGCATGTGTGGACGCGACTATGTCCAGGTCACGTAAGGCCGAATTTCGTGGCCACGTACTCATGAAACGAGCTGTGAAACTGAACGACAGGTCAAAGTGTCCGAAACTTGCTGGCTAAAATCAGCAAACGTTATTAGGTCGATGTGCTGCCTTTTTCGTACGAAGAAATATGGTTTAAAATCGGTTCCTTTAAGTTCTAGTATCTGTTGGTATGATTTCATTTGAGATAATTATTTGATATTTAAAAATTACAAATTATTTGTAATTATTGTACTACGATCATTTTAATTTCACTTTTATCCTAATGAAGTCGATATTTGGCGTCTGGCAGCTTACATTTGTAATTCAAATCTAATTAAGTCCGCATCGTTTTACTTAATCCTTCGTATTCCTCTGATAAAAAGTAAACGTTTTACAAATGTAAAATTTCTGACAATATCCACCTATTGGTAAAATTATTTATGAATTCCAGTTACTTCTGATTGACATTTAACGTCAAACTTAATATCCTCTGCAGAAATGATAAATGATACATGCAATAGCTGCAGTTCTACGTCAGGTACACACGTGTTTTCACTATGAGAATTAATAGAGACAGAATTTATGGATGCAGAATTTCAATTGTTAAAAGATTCAGAATCAATTATATACACTAACGCGTGATACCCGTAAAATGTCCTAATCCTAATCCCACGTTCATTAATTGTGTTGCAAGATAGATACGTTTGAAAATGATAATCGTGCAAAACGAAGCACCACAAAGGATTGCAAATCCTATGTCAATAGATTGATAGTATCATATTGCAAGCCTGTACCGGTATTTGATGGTTAATGAAATTTATGTAACGGATATGTATGGAATAATGCATAAACATCCGATACTATAATTCTATAATTGTCACGACTCTCAATTATCATAGTCATTTTCTAGGGATTTTGTGGATATAAAATTATTTTCTCAAACAAATATCAAAGTAAATATACGAATTTTACTGTATTGTAGCGTTTTTTATTTTGTTACTAGTTTATTTTTTAAAGCAATGTCCTGAAAATTTCTTTTTTTTTTTTAATTTTTAATATTTTCGTTATTTAATAAGCATAGCCGAAAATAGATTTAAAAAGTTGAATGCATTGAAATACTGTTAATAGCTTTATATCTACATTCGGAGGTTCAGAATCTTAACTAAAGTTATGCTTAACTTAAGATTTTCAATATCTCGAGCGTTATGAAACAAATAAAAGTTTCTCTTTAAGAGTTAATTCAAGGAACACGGGCATTTCCATAGCTTAATAATAAAATAATAATTGTCATATGTTATATTAACATCCAACAATAAGATTATTATACTGTACAGTAGGGGCACGCGTTATTCGACACACTCTCGTTTGCTTCACTTCTCGTTCAAGTTTGCAACATTATCGTGTATTCAAGAACAAATTTTTCGAGGAATCCTTTTACGTGAACACGATCCCCTATTAACTGAACGAAAAATCATAGATGGTAAACAGAAATAAGGTGGACAGGTTCGTGTAAATGGAGTTCTACTGCACATTCGAGTAGCTTTAATACACAAAATTGTTTTGGTGGTAATGGTAAAACTGACTTTTATATACGCAAATCTACAACTGTTTCTTGGAGATTACTGCTTTTACGCGTAATATTAATTTATCCACAAACCGAGGTTAACGATAGAATAGACTTAAGAAACGCAGCCATCCAAGTTTCTGTTCTTGGTTCTTGCTTTTAACGGTAATAGTCTGAAGTCCATTTTAAAACCAAAAGTACCGTCCCATTATAATTAACACTAAAAGCAGCCTGTTAACGGTGCCCATAAACGACACAAAGTACCATCGAAATCGAGGATTCATAAAACTATCGCTAATGCTCTTAGGATTTGCATTCTTTTTCCGTGAATATTTTACCAGGATGTAATTAGAGTTCGCTTAAATATTCTAGAAGAAGAACCTGATCAACGCTGTGTTCAAGTTTTAAACGTAAAAAGCAGTATTCCAGAGACGTTGCATTTTAAATTTACAACTAGAAAGAATACGCTATGTTAGCTTTAAATATCTTTGTCGACTTTTTCAATTTAATGTCGCTTTCTGATTAAAAGGAAATATAATATACGTGTAAGACAATTAGAAGTAGAAAGAATCTGAGAAGTTGAAACATATATTCGGGTATAGTTAACCATAAAATTTAGCGTACACCTATGGTGGCAACGAATATTGGCGGGAAAATTGATATAACCGCATACGTGTATTTAAAAGTAAAAATGCAATAGTATATATTTCATTCGTATATTTTAGCAAATAATTCTTAAAAAGAAACTTTAAATAAAACAATTTGTTTGTATTTAACTGAAAATATAAAAATGCCGGTATTTTAATGACACAAAATTGAACATATACATTGATATTTGGGGATTATACTATATGAACAAATAAATATTAATATATAGTTACATAGTAATTTGGCTTTAATAACTGCCTGTAGTCACCGTGGCATCGATTCGACCAGTTTTTCAATGAAAAAGGGCGAAATTTTGTCCCATGCAAAGAAAGTTAACTGTCAGATTGTATTTCGAAGGAAAATTCTTTTACCAAATTGTACGGAACTGTCGTCAGAATTTATTATATTTGCGAAAAGAACACCGTGCAGAGAATTATAAATAATTACAGGTACAAAGGAATAGCTCGTAATAAATCTTCGTTATATGTTTTCGTAATAATGAGTTTTACCGAATTCTAAACATTTTTCTAAACATTTTAAATGATGCATATACGCATGCAAATTATGTACATACTTCTGTTGTATAAACAGACTCTACAATTTTACATTGAGACAACGATCAATTCCGTATATTGTAATATCTGAAATTCATATATAAAATCTTACCGTTGTATTGTCAGATACCTATCATCGTCAGAAAATTTACATAATTACATACAATTTAATACATATTTGGATCCTCAAAGTTTCGCTAACGATATATCAGTTCAATTGTGCAAGAAAATTCTTACATGAAAACACTAATAAACGAGACGTTCCCTTTACGATACAAGTTATACGTACAACAGAATATACATAATGCGAATTACGCATGTAGAAATTTGTTAAATAGAGACGCTGACGGATAGACACGCGGTGAATACAAAGCGAGGGAAACAAGCTAACCGTACTCGTCGAAGTGTTTCAATGGGGTTGAACGTCGATCATGTGACCGCATATGCGCGCAAATGAACGTTTCCAGTAACGATGAATAATTATTGCAAAGTGTAATGTATTGTGGAAACATGCTTACCCAGCTCGCTTTGAACTAATAGCTGTACTGAAATTTGTATTGGCCTATAACGAATGAAATATGTATTCGTTTTTAGCTTGAAATACGATCGCTTAATCCCCTAACAAGTAACATCATTAATCTAATTCTATTTATCCTTGCCTACATTACAATAAATCTTTATCAATCCCTTCCATGTTCATATTTTTTCTTTGTGTCTTTAATATATTTTTGTAATTACATAATGCATATATTAACGATACAAAACGTTTTGAAATTTCATTAGCATTACGAGAGGATCCGACTGTCTGATGATATAAAGTAAAGTTTAAAAGAAATTTGAAAATACATATATATGTAAAAATTGTAAGATAAAAATGACAGAGAATTTACATATTTTTGATCGTAGCAGAAAATTCTAGTTTTTATCTAATTTTATTCGATTTTTTTAACTTTCCACGTGAGTGGTCATCGTATACCGTCATCCATTTATCAGTCGAAGAAACAATTGCTCTTGCGATGGATTTTTAGTTTGACAAATAGTTTTTTTCCCCGTCAGAAATCAATTTTTTCCCACTCGGCACAGATTTCTGCCAACACATGTTATTTGTTAACGGAAAACACTCGTTTAGCCATTTCCTTTCTGTCAAGTTGGTTAAAATCAATCAAACTACCAGCTCCGAGCTCGTTTGACATTCGATACTTTTGGGTAACAATATTTCGTGTTACACGCTTCGTTATCAAAAATTATCGAGCAACCTCACGCTTGTAGACAAACTTACCGCCAGAAATATTTTGTTTATGTAACTTATAATGTAATAACTATAACGTAAATCGGTACTAAATACATAGACTCAATTTAGATACACGTTGGTGAAATCTATCGTATACTTAAGTCGAGTGATGGATTTTTCAGAATAATTTATCGACAAGGTTTGAGATTTTCAAACTCGAGATAATCTAGCAATTATTGAAGTGATTATCACGTTAATTAATAAAATTTTTATATACGTGGGTACTTCGTAATTTTTACATTCTCCTTTGTTTCGTAGAAAATTCTATCGTGTACTGTACCAAACACAGTATATTCGTTAATTAAATAAATAATATTCGTTGGACACCTCATTATTCTTCCTGCTTTTCCCGCAGCTGTTTATATACGCCTACTTGAGAATAACGTCGTTATAATGAGCAGGCTATTTTCTTCCGTGCAGCTTCCTGTTACACCTACACAAACACGTTTACACTTGCTTCACCAGTACCAACGTCATTTTAGGCAGAAATAGTCGCTACTTAGTTAGCGCGCCGGTAAAAAATGCATGTGTACCTGTTTCTCTGTTACACGATTTAATTATTTCTTGCTTGCGAAATACGTAGCAAAAAGTGAATTTTCGGATTTCTTCTCGTTCAGATTTTCGCTTAATTGTTTACCGCATTCTTCGCTATTGCTGTATACGATGCGTAGATTGAATTATTAGATCGTCGCATATGAAACGTCGTTTTTTCAAATTGAACTTTAACTGCATGTAACTATATTCTTCAAATGCAACATTTAGCCAAATACAAAAAAGGTTCGAAATATCGCACGTATGCAAGAAGCATCAGTATTTTTGGAATTCTGTGTTTGGAAATGGAAAAAGAGAGCAGGTGCCTGTGTTAGTAGTATCGCTGTTTTTTGTTCGATTTCGGGCAAACGTTTGAGATGCGGTATAATTGCAAAAGTTTTTCGACCCACTAACCGGTGGAAGCACACGGATTGCGGAGAAAAAATTTCTTAACGAACGCCGAAAAAATAGGAAAGAGTCGGTTATGCATTTCTCCACTTTGATATCGAAGGGAAAGTCTAATGAACAAGGATGTCGGAATTTCAAATTCTCTAGAACAATTTATGAAAGATTTTTGTACAAATGCAAACGACTTTCGTGCTAAACTTTCTCAAATACTTTAAACATATAATTTCACGAAAGATTTAGTCAAAGAATTATATATTTTTACCAACATTATTAGAAAACATATTGTCAGTTTCATATCAGTTAGCAATTTATTTCTTCGCATTTATTTTCTTTATGTGACACTATTTCAGAAGCAAACTTAATTAATACAGCGTTCATTGTAAGTAGTTAAACTAAGTTCTGCCATGTTCTTCGAAACTATAAATCTTTAAAAAAGAGTTCCATTATCGCTTTAGAAGCTAACGGATACGTTTCAATCAACGAGGATGGTTACATTACCATGATACATACGTATTTGATTTTGAATATTACTTAAACCATAAACATTTTTAGCCAAAGGATACATGCATAAGTATGGAAAAATATGTTTCCAATAAGTACTAAAATATAGTGGCTAGCTGAAGTTTCTGGTCAAAGCGTAAACTTAAAAAATCTCCAGCTATCGATTTTAATGGACCATTAAATCTGGAGTGAATAATTAGAACTATTCGAGGGCATTGGTAGTTATTAAGATGCACTAGATCGCGCTAGATCCTTGGATCCCGTCTCAGGATAAAAGCTAATACGAAGCCAGATCTGTGAACCAAGCGCTAGCTAGCTGGACAACAATTTCCAATTATCGTTTAAACCTCGCTAAGTGGATGCACACGATCCCTTAGCAGATTAGCCCGTGGAAAATCTCTCAGAGGGCTTATTAAAATATAGAGACAGGCCTGTTAATGAGAAATAACCCGGCCATCCTGTGTTTCATCAAGCTCGGGGTCATTCATAATGGCTGTATCGCGATGGCCTCAGATAAAAGCGTATCATTTACTATATTCGCAAATTGAGTTCGCGGCACCTCTTAATGGAAAATTCGAATGATGCTGCCTGCTAATTATTGCTGATGGGCGACGACGATATCCTCCAACTTTAAAAGCCCCACGTGGACGCATTGAATTATAACCACGATAATGGATTAACCGGGCAATTAATTGCAACTCGGTTATATTAAACAGCATCCAGCGCGAAATAGGAAGGTACAAATAGATTTTGTATAAGATACCTGTGTTCTTCGATGTAAAATCGTAAGTTGATGGTCCATCTATATGTGATTATGGCTAGCTCGAAGGAAATGAAACGAAATTTATCGAATCTAATGCTGTTCGAGCTACTTTTGCAAGAATAGCAAGAGGCAATTTCTACTTTGTCCTTTTTATAATGTCTTATCATTTCTAAGTTTGTTAATCAATGGGAATCTTTTTAACACCTGCGCACAATGTCTAACTTGAAGTTTCTGTTTTTTAACAATAATGTATAAAAAAGAAGTAGCTTAATGATCATATTTCGTACTTAAAAATATGAAATTATTCTTTTCATTTGATACACAACTGAATAATACGTTTCGTGTGTCGCCGCAGGTTACATTTAACTACATATACGTAATATCTACATGTAAAAAGCTCGATGTCGGCAGACACGTGACGCAATCTGGTATTATTAATCCAGCCACCCTTTAATAACAAGGCGGTCGCTCTATTTCGCATGACTAGCTTTCTTTACCCAAGGAAACACTTAATCCTTACTAACAGAAATACACGACGGCGCGGCGTCGCGTCGGTTCTGCAGCGGACAACACATGGGCTCATTCGTGCTGTTTAGCCTGCAGCCAATTCGGTCCGTTTAATCGCGTTAAAAGGTTATGGATGACCACGGAAAATACACGACTCCACTCGCTAATTAGGACGTTTAGCGTTTTTCGTGGGATAACTGGTATCGTCTCTGCCAGTCTTTTTGTTTTTGCGTTTGGTATGCTCCCTCTTTGCTAGTGATGCGTAGGGGAATGTCACGTAAAATAAAAAAGAGATTTAAGAAAAAGAAAAGAAACTTTATTTTCTTGTTTGAGATACACTTTCGAGCTCTAGGCGTGATTGTTCAAGACTGACTTGGATGCTTTTAGGGGGAGTATTTAAATTCTTTTATTCGTGGGAGCGGGAAAAGGCTTCGATCATGTATTTCTGAGAACGGATAGGGTGACCGGATGTCGCTCGTGCTAAGGCGCTTGGAATTTCGATATCTTATCGCTTTGTTTATGTCGGATTTCGTCTGGGACAGGAACGTGGTTGTCGCGCTGCATACCTACTCGCATTATTAATAAATGCATTCCCGATGTTAAGCTCGTTCAACATGCTTGTTATATGTACACGTATGCGATGCTTCACCTGAATGCTGCACCTCGTTAGGTGCTGCGAATAGGTTCCCCGGCCCTTCCGAACATTTTAAGACAAGTAAATCTGATTTTGGTCATTTTTTGTTTTTTTTTTTTTTATGCTACTTAATTAAAAGGGAAGATATAAATACGAAATGGTCGAACTTCTTCCAGTTGGCGGATAAAAGGAAGAAATGTAATATGAAAGAGTGGTTGAAGAAGGGAATAATCTGCAACGGTAGATACATATATATATATACTCTGTGGTGTATACAACAGTTACACCTCATTAATCAAACTAGACGGTCAATTTAGAACGTCATCGTACGGAATACACACTTTATTCCAGAACTGACATTTGATTTATTTTCTGCAGCACAATGTTAGCTTTGAACTTTTCTACTTATATATGAAATTCATTTACCTCTATCCTAAATGTATACAAATTGTGAGTTGTGATTATCCAAGTGGTAACGCTGTACGTTTAAGGATTAGCAGACAATTCGTTCGAACATGAGGACCAAAGTAAGTAGCTAATCCGACAACGAACTAATTGAAACCAACTGAAAATTTTAATAAAAGAGAAGCTTCGAATCTCCTTACCCTCGTTGCATGTTAGCAACACAATATGCTTCTGTTTCACGCTTAGTAGCTGCACCACGGGGGATAGAAGACGATGCATCAAAACGATGCGACGTGGTTAACACCGAGGTTAGCGTGTCGCTTGAATGACAATCGATACACCTATCCCGTAGACACACTAGGTAAACCTGTGCCTGCGGCTTCGAACCTCTGACACCCGGGATACATTGTTTGAGATGCTGTTAGTCTTGTTCCGATTCAGTCAGCAAAGAGTCGCGACGAACCTGGGATCGATGTAAAGCCCCGCAGAGGGATGTATATCGAGAGAGAGGATAAACAGAGCGACGCGACGTGACAGCGGATCGACGTATGGCTGGCTTTTGCCCGTCGAAAGAAACGCAAGCGAGAGAAGAAGCTAAGCTTCAAAAATTACAAATGCGAGGTTATCCCTGTATCGAGAATTGAACAGGTTTCCACGAGGAACTTACTTTGACCGGTTCCGGCCAAGCGAATTCGAAATTAGAACGTCTCGTGGTATCTGAAGATTTTTATAAACGTGACCGAGGGAAGAGAATTTGAGTAAAGGTTCGTTTCGTTCTCTAAATATTACAACGAATATCGTTCTTTTATTTCAGTAATACTTAAAAATAGAGGTGTATTAGGTTGCTGCATAAATTCCGTTCGTCACTTCGTTCGTATAAATAAGCTATTGATGGTATAATAAACGTAACGCTGTTATATAAGTCGATATGAACGGTGTCGTTGCAATTTACAGTGGATAAATTATTTATCAGTCCCTTAAAGATCATGCGTCCGGAAAAATGTCGCAATGTCGAATCCATCGTACAAACAAATTTTCATCACTTTGAAGTATCTTAAAACAATTTAGATGTAAAAGATTGAACAATTTTGAGATTATAACGAATACGATGCATTCTTTTCTAAAGTATAAATCCGAGAACATTAACGTAAAAGAAGCATACAGCAGAACATCCGCACCGATGGATTCTATAAATCGAATTTGCAGAAGATTTGCCTAAGCGGCCAGAACTTGCGTAGCAGGCAAATGTATCTTTCAAACTACCGTCGTGTCATGTAGAATTAATCCAATTATATATTTGTGGTAGAATGAATTCAATTTCATATTATTGTCAAAAATTCGTCGCGACAAAATGTCCCACTGTAGCGTATGGCCAATTGCGCGGAGGAAGAAATTTTATAATTCACCTCGGTCATCAATGTGCGCGCGTCATTAAATATTAGACCAGTGCAGCGGTAAGAATTAAATTGAGCGTAAATGTAGAGATATCGAGTTCGAAAACGAAGTTCGCGCACGCGTCCTACGAAAGGACAGTATATTAATCATCCGGCTAGGGACTAATGCTTTGGTTGCATCCTGAAAAATGATGGCTTTCACTGTGTGCACGTTTGTTATACGGTCGAGACGATCAGATTTAATGGTTAATATGGATTGCAAATGACATCTGTTTATCGAACAAACTGCGCCGTATGAACCGAACGTTTTCCGGATATTTATGCAAACGCGTGTTTATCGGCCGCCGGATATAAAATAAATATCCCCCATAAAGTAGTCTGTAATCGACACGATTTTTACGAATGCGTTCCAGCTACCGGGAAATTCAGATCGATTTATAAAAGAAAATTTATTTTATCCAGAGACCGTGCTCAGCGATAAGCTACCTCCGATTCCAATGAAAAATTAATTGCGACCGAAATACGAACGAATGCGATCAAAAGACTGTGGTGTTGCTCCACGGTACTTCTCTAATTTTCTCTCGTATGTATTATTTTGACGAATCCATTCCAGTTAAAACAACGTTTACTTATAATCACATATTGTTGATCATTATGTTGAAATTCGGAGAGAAATGAACGCCTGCGGCCGACGTTTTCTAATTTTCGCGAAATGTTGTTTCCAATCCACCCTTCCGTAGAAACAAAGAAGCGTTCTCCATCACCGCATCGTGGGTCATTCTCATTTTCAATATCAGAATCGATCGTTAATGTTTCCTGTCTTTTTATTAGTCCGATATTCATACCGTCTGAATTGCGACTATATTCCGAAGAACTATCATTTTTCGAATCACCGGTATTAACACTTGGACAATTAAACAAAGTATTTGCATAATAATATTCAGCGAAAATTTCTTCATCGCTCGAAAATTCGCGATGCGCCGTTTTTGAAGATTTAGCAATATTGCCATTGTAATATACAAAAGATCATATCGTCACATAATACGCGGAAAACCTAACGTGACAAAAGTTGAGCGAGAAAAAAATGTTATAACGAATATTTTGTCAATTTTGCGCTCCAACAACTTCGTACGATGATTATAACCGTACCTCTCACAAGTTAAAACTAATATTTTTAGAAATATAAATTTAATCAAATATTTTTACTTGAAAAATAATAATAAAAAGTGTCATTGTGAGAATAGGTTTGATAATAGCGATAAATATTAATACAAGTTTATTCATGGTAAATGTAAAGAATTGCAAGAAACTAAGCTGGAAATCCGGCGTGGGATACGGCATCATATTTCACGATTTAGGATACGGTATTTTATTTGTGTAACAATGACGGAATTTATTTACCGAATTTAATCTTAATTTTCCTTTTCTGTAAACGATGGACATTGTACTATAGAACAAGTTAAATTTATTTATTTTATTCTTTACAAACTAGATACGAGATAAATCTATCGCCGTAACCTGTAATAAATACTAAGCAGTTTCCACGTTAAGTAGAAATTACGATAAAAATGTTTTCAACAGTAGGAAAATTGCTTAAATTCATATACGTATGCACATATATCTTTTCCGGCATATTATTATAATATTACTAATAATAATACTAGAAACTTTTATATAGTGACGTACTTTTACGAATATAACTAAAGAAACGAAACGTATGTAAATGGCGGTTTATTTTATTTATTAAATATTACAACAAGTATTTTATTTTGCATATTTTACGTAGTTTTGCATAAACGCATAAAAATCCGCATTTTAGCTACAACATGTAAACTGTAGAAAAATTGATCGCATATAGGTACACAGGAAACGAAGATGAAGTTATATTTTATTTCCTACCTTCGGCATTCGCCATTAGTCTTCTAAATTAAGTGGCCGACTTCTCTACTAATTACAATATCAAAGAATAGAACATCTTATGTTACGTAAGGTAAATTTTTAGAAATAAAACAGCCTGTACAAAACACTGTGTGATTTATAATTGTATGTTAACTCGCGTAAAGGTAATACTTTCCAGGTCAGATAGCATGGTTAACGTAGCGAGATCTTTTTTCGTAGTGCAAACTCGTTCAGGCAAAAATAAATCTCCAGCAAGACCAAGTAATCAAGCGATCCCCTGAACAGCAATTTTTAGTACATCGTTAATTCTCCATAAGTTGTAGTTTTCTTTCGTTCCCTTCCTTTCCATACGTAAAACATCACGTACCGTTAAAATCTTCGATAAACATTGGATTGTCGTGAAACGATGGAACTGTAATTAATTGTAGAGAACACGCCTTGTATAAAATCCTTCAAACGATCAATGCTGGCAACAAATATCTTGTTATACAGTCTGTCACACAAGAGCGTGTCTGCGATATCTGCGAAACCTGACACCTAATCAGAATGAGATAAAAAGAATGTAAACAAACGAAAACTTCTCTAATACGCGTTGCTGAATACCTTTCAGTTTCATTTGAAACAGTGAAAGGAACAGAGCTTTTTAATATGAGTGCCGCGTACGCGAAACGTCGAAAATCGTCTGGCATGGGCGAATGAAAACAGAGATCGTGATTGGAGTAATATAATATTCACTGATGAATCTTCGTTTTGGGCATGGTGTCCTATTAGGCGTGCTTGGACTATCCATGGAAGAAGGATGATTCAAAGAAGTGTAAAACACCCTATAAAAGTGCATGTTTGGGGTTGCTTTAACGCACGCGGTTTTGGGACTTTGTGCGTCTTTACAGACAATCTGAATGCACAAAAGATGGTGAAATTGTACCAAAGGGGACTTCTCACATCCGTGAAACGTTGGTTCAACCAAACCGAGGACCAATGGATATTGCAAGAAGACAACGACCCTAAACATCGAAGTCGCATCTGCACCCAATGGAAAGCGAAAAACGCCATCACAGTACTTCCTTGGCCATCGCAGTCCCCTGATGCAGACCCTATCGAAAATGTGTGGTCCCTAATGAAATGCAAGCTGAGAGGAAGACGTATCACAAAAATAAGAACACTTGTACATCACATTCGAAAGATATGGAGGTCGTTACCAGAATCCTACGCTCAAAAATTAGTCGAGAGTATGCCGAAACGATGTCAAGCTATAATCGCTAATGGAGGAGATTGGACACCCTACTAAGTAATAGCGTATTAGTGTTTTAGATGTAGATTCAATTCATATAAATTTTTTTACAAATATATAAATATTTACAGAAATATCGCAGACACGCTCTTGTGTGACAGACTGTACCTTTTATACCTTCTCAGGTTCGTTTCAAGCGTAATCAAAGATTTAGTATAAAGCACATAATATATTCATACAAATTTCTAACGAGTTTCCAAACACTTTAATAAGCAAATCGATTTATTTTATTTATTTTGTTTATATATTTTATTCAAACCATCCTTGTATTATGGGGACAACCGGGAACACCGAATAAAATCCCACCTGATCCAGTAAAAACAAACTATGAGCACGTTTCCTGGTGATAAAACGATTGATTACGCATTCCAGCCGATCAACGTGTTCTTCCCATCGCTCTAGAAAGCTACATCGTACATGGCAAAGAAACGGAATGGAAAAACGGAAGTTGAGGTCTGCATGATTTGCTATCTTCCACGTGACCCTCTGTTTTTCCTCGTACACTCGTACATTCATTATTTTCTCGTCAACCTGGTCGTCAACGCGACGCCACGCACGCGGCACGCGACAAACACGAGAATAGCGACGACACACCCGCGGCGTCCTCCTGCTGCTCTCCTTCTCGTCCCACGCAGCGCTTCTAAATTATTTTAAACCGTTGTTCGGTCGCAATATGACGGCAGGTGGACGCGATGCGACTTTGCGAATCTGCCTGGCTAGTCGTGTCGGATAGAGACAAAGAGGGGGGGGGGGAAGGGAGAAAATAATAAAAAGACGAAAAAAATCGTCGTGCAGGTGTCGTCGACTGTCGAAAGCACGCCAGGGATATATATTTGGCTGAAGAGTCGTCCTTCAAAGATGAATCGCGCAGCCGGGATTGTTCCGCATTTCGAGGCGAGCTTTCAGGAAAACAGCTGCCATGCCACGCGATTCTCCCGACAATCGACATTTCCAGAGAAAATTTTTGGCGGCCGTCCGTCGCCTATGTTTGGTGTCTTGTGTATGAGTGATTATCGCTGAAAACGATCAGTTTCTTTTTTCAAATACACGACCTTATGATATTTCGATAGTGATTACCAAACGAAGAACTGCAGTTTAGTCTCTTCAGGTATAAAATTACGCCCAGAATAGGAGAGATGTACATAATTTTGCGATTCTATGTTTCAGGGTAATTTTGACAAGGATTATTGGATCTTATGAATTATAAATTGTACTTGTCACACCTTTCTTTCAAATGTTCATATATTATAATTCGCATCACTGTATTATTAATTAAAAATACGACCGGAGTAATGCCTTAAATTTCCATTGTAACTTCTAAATATCTTCAATTTTCGCTAGTTATATTATATTGCTACGTGATACGAATAGAGAAAAATGTTGTACGAGTCCAATATAATCAATAGTATCATCAAACATCTTTATCAATGTCAAATAACCATATTTTTTTACAGTATATAGATTTTTGCGACTAACTATATTTATTTGAAAAGAAGAGTTCATATGCACAGGCTTCATGAAAACAGCATGTACACGATCGTAGTTTGTTTCGAAACTATTGTTTAATTTTTCGCGAAACAGAAGTTCTAAAAAACAGCGAACGGGGGAATCAAAGTGTAGGAACCTGAAAAAAGTAACAATGAAAGTGATTTTTGCGTATATCGTCGCAAAAGATATGGCCCTTGAATGAAAATAGAGCGAAATGTACAAGTTGTGATAAACGATGCTCGATATTACCTTGCTTTGTGGGACAAAAGAAAGAATTTCGTTTTGTTATTAAACTGAGAAAGACGTCTGAATTTCCAAATGACATTTTTCCTAGTTCGTGTTCATTATTCCTCGTTTGTTATAACTGAGTTGAATAAATGTTTTGATTTTTTAAAACTTCGTTATATTGCTGTCGACTCCATAGTGTTTCAACTTGGGTTATGAAACGATCATAGCATATTCCCTCGTTCTTTTATAGATAAATACAGTCTGTCACACAAGAGCGTGTCTGCGATATTTCTGTAAATATTTATATATTTGTAAAAAAATTTATATGAATTGAATCTACATCTAAAACACTAATACGCTATTACAGTAGGGTGTCCAATCTCCTCCATTAGCGATTATAGCTTGACATCGTTTCGGCATACTCTCGACTAATTTTTGAGCGTAGGATTCTGGTAACGACCTCCATATCTTTCGAATGTGATGTACAAGTGTTCTTATTTTTGTGATACGTCTTCCTCTCAGCTTGCCTAATAGGACACCATGCCCAAAACGAAGATTCATCAGTGAATATTATATTACTCCAATTACGATCTCTGTTTTCATTCGCCCATGCCAGACGATTTTCGACGTTTCGCGTACGCGGCACTCATATTAAAAAGCTCTGTTCCTTTCACTGTTTTAAATGAAACTGAAAGGTATTCAGCAACGCGTATTAGAGAAGTTTTCGTTTGTTTACATTCTTTTTATCTCATTCTGATTAGGTGTCATGTTTCGCAGATATCGCAGACACGCTCTTGTGTGACAGACTGTAGATACGTCTATCGCGTTTGTGTATAAACAGTTTTTTCCACGATTCTAGGAATTTTCGCGAAATGGAAATACTTCAAAGTCGAATAATCTACTATGACATTAAATTAAATCAAATCGGAAGTAAGAAGAAAGAAGAAGAAACTCTCGATTACTCTCACGTTACCCCGTCTTGTATCATCGTTATCCATAGGAATATTTATTAAAACACCTATTCTCGGTTTCCCACAGGAATCAAGCGCAATTACCACGGGAATAGAAGCAAGAAAGCGTGTCGTACGTGAGGTTATTGCAACAAGCGCGCGACGATTTGCTGGAGGGTTTGAAAGCGAGCTGCAAGGAAAAGTAGAAAAGAGTAAGAAGCAGCGTTGGCGGCAGAGGGAAAGGGGTGGAAAACGGAGGCGGTGAAGGAAGTCGGCTCTCGCGGACCGGCAAGAGATAAGACTTGTACTTCCACGGAGTTGAACCGTAGTAAGCACGGGACTAAAAGTTCGTTCTGCTATCAGTTGCTAGGCGGAAAGTAAGGGGTTCCCGTTACTCTTACCCCTTCGGTGACTGCAACTCTGAAACGTCCAGGGACTTTACTATAAGATATTTTATTAAATCTGCGACAATGACTCGAGTTGGTCAGCGTGTACTTTCGATCGCTTTATAAGATCGGATCCTAAGTGCCGCGGAAATGAGAATATCCACTCCGTTTTCTTTGCGTTTCGAGAAACGCAGTGGAAGGAATAAATATCCATTGGCGCTTAATTTCGAAGAGACGCGTTCGATCGAATTAATTTCCCAGCTACATGAAGGGTCTGAAAGTCAAATTATTGTTTGAAAATGAAATAATATTTGAAGCAAGAAATTCTACGTATCATCATTGAGTCAACCCAATAGATTGAAGCGAAGAAGAATCTGACGATGCTACAAATTTTTCTCCGACATTTGGAATTCGCGACTATTTCTTTAAAATCTTGCCTAAACATCGAATGACTTGCCTTTTCCAGCCAATCTTTTATCTAACGTAGAATATTTATACCCCAAAAATTTTAAAAAGCCTTAAATGTTACAATTCAGGGTACAGCGATATTATAAGACTGCGAGAACAAAAAAGTCGTCAAATGCGTCTGTTATCAAGACATTGCGGTCTCTCGCTGAGTGCTGCAGTTTCTAAGAAACAGCACACGTGGATTAAAATTACTGGCGAACGTAGCGAGCGTCTTCCATTTCGAGATTGTTTCTTTATTCTCGGCAGCTGCTGGTCTTTACGAGAAGGAGTTTGTATCAACCCACCTTCTTCAACATTGTTCTGCATTCCTAAATACAATCGGATACTTTGTTAATCGTCGGTTAATCGCAGATTTACTATTGTCTCCTTAGAATACTGTTATTTACTTCGCTTAGCTCAATTAAATTTTTGACAAGAATAAAATTCACTACCGAGAATTGCTTGAATATATCTATTACTACTACAACTAATTGGTAGAACCAACTTGTAAAATTTCACTCTAACAATATTATTTTCTTTCTGTAAAATAGTAAATTGCCAATAGCAATTATCGTCTAGCAAAAACCACGAATAACATCGCTTATTCGCCTTCTTTCCTATGTCGCATATGCCTTTTACCGTAACTCCCACTCCAAAAGCAACATCCATCTTCGAAGCTACGAAGACACCCTTCGTCATTTTCCAACGTCTCTGTACAAGCGACGAAAGAAACGATTTTCAGCAGTGTGCGTGTATCCACCTCGTCATGAATGAAACCATAGCATCGGGGTCATGCATAGAATCGAGTGTTTGTATCGTCGAAGAGATTACAAGCCAACGGTTCGTGTAACGTGACATGTCGAGTCTCGAGTATCGCGCATCCATGTTAATCAGTTGGCTGTCTCGAAGAGGGTGCGCGAATCTATTGTGAATGCCGATGCGATGGTAGGTAGGTTAGAAAGAGCGATTTTTAAGTAGTCCTCTCGATCGTTTCCCGTCGTCATATAGCGGCGCACCGCACGGGTTGGGATTGATCGTGCGCGCGAAGGGGCGGAGAGACGACAAGCACGGAAGAGGAAGTCGAGGGGACGGGGTGGCTCGTTCGCTGGAGGTTCTATTCATTTGCCGGCGTTACCGCGACTGACTGCACCGCTTTTTTACGAAACTAATTGAATGCTGTCCCCCATTACGTACAATGCGCCAATTACCTGTAGAACTGTCGTCCGTCGGTCGCGAGACCGAGTCACTGGCCCGCACGGACAATATTAAGTCCGCGCCGATTTGGCAAAACAGTAGGTCCATAATGGCACTAATTAGGTGTACTCTGCCAGCCTCCAACCTACCTACCATCTCTACCCTTCCTCTTACACGTCGCTTCGCGCTTATTCTCTCTTCGTGTCTCTACAGTTACCTCCCCAGTTTCCCCCACAGTTTCGACGTTATACACCCATTCTCATTTACCACATCCCTGCTATCTACCTACAACTCGCCGTGTATCGTTCGCCTCTTCCTCCTTTTTTTTCTCTCTCTTTCTCCTCCCTTTTCTCTCAACAAGCAACATCCCTCCATACTTCTATGTCATCTACCCCATCCGCAGCAGCGGCACGCTCGCCACCATTGTGGCCACCGCGAGTCAGCCTGCTTTCGTTTGTTCGCCACTGTCGCGAATAATGGCTGCACACTTTCTTACATAGGATTGGAGCAACGGGACTTTCGCGTTTTTCATTCGTATTACATAGTTTTGTATGTTATGTATAATTACCGTTGACGGTTTGCTGTCGTACACGAGGAAAATAACATCGTTAGAGCGAAATTGCACAAGTTACAAGTTACTACTATGTGGTAGTAATAGATATATTCGATCAATGTTCAGTAGTGAATCTTGCTGTTGTTAGAAGTTTAGTTAACCCAAGCAGAATGAGTAACAGTTATTTAAACGCATCTGGATACCGTTATGTAGAGTTTCTCTTCTATGTTTTTCATATTTTATTTTGTTGATATTGTAATCATATTATGGTATTTTTGCTAATACGCTTTACTGTATATGATATTTTTACAAAAAAGAAAGCGTACTGTTTGCTAGAATTAAAAATATACAAAATTTAATTGTTAAGATTAAAATCGGATTTACGCTTTGCAGGTATATCGATATAATTCAAGTTGTCGATCGTTAACATTTTCCAAGCTGTTTCTCGGACATATGTTACGTATCGTATGAAAAGTATACGCATTATAATACACATACATTATGTATGTATACGTTCACAATCCTCGAATCTATATGAACAATGTATAAACACGTCATATAAAAGAAGAACACGTAGCCACGTTCAGAAAAATAAAGCATAAAAATATTATTTATTTAATTGAATTTTTGCGATTAAAGTCTGACCAAAATATACGCCGAACGTGATATGGCGACGAAACCACTTGATAAATCTCAACTTAATCAAACTGGTGCAAGATTATTCTTTTAAATCTGGTTGGTCAAATTACCATTGAGCAACCAGTTCGAATACAGAGAACAAGCGAACCTACCATACCAACTATATCGTAAGTTCGATCAATTTCACAGTTTGATTGAAAGTTGTCGCCAGATTCTTTTCTCTATCAACTCGTATCGAAAACTCTAACGCGAATGATTCCCTGACTCTCACAGCTCTAAAACGATTTTATTGTTTTTGTGTAACGATCGGCACAATGCAATTCTTCGGATTGAATCTCATGGTATCGTAAATCCTGCCACGTTCGATCGCTACGATAAGTGCGATTGCTTTGAATTTTATTATATTACTCACAGGATTTGTCGTTATTTTGTATTTGGAGGGGTCAATTTATAAAAATATAACCATATTTAAAAATTTTCTATTACCTAGAAACGGATATTTCGAAAATGTTTAACGGCAGACGATAGACCACATTCGCAACAAAATTTTAACAATTAAATCGTATGATTAGTTTTACTTTCGAATACATTCGTACGAAACGTCGTCGGATCTTTAGCTTTTATGGATCGTCTGCATAATTTCAAGTTGGGGAATTTGTCCTATGATCGTTTACCGCATGAATGTATCATCTTAAGTACACAGTGAAAAGCACGATACAAGCTTCTAACACAAAGATCAGTTAATTAGGATGAAGCTATGTTGCCTAGGCTGACTTATGCAGCCAGTAACTAATTAAACTATACATGCAGAGCTTATACAAAGGTTAACATGCAGTAAAAGTAGTAAATTAATTTTTTAATATTTAAAGGAGTTAAAATGATAAATAGACGTGGGTATCAGAAAAATAAAACATGATGTTTTTAAAGGAAGGGGATGTAAATTTCTTGCGTACAATGTTATACGTATTAGAATAATTTGTTTCAATTCCCATTTTTGTAAAATACACTTACAGTCATAAGTGGGAATTAGTTTGTGCTTGGAAAATATTTGTATCGCTTTATCATTGGTATAAATTATATTTTCATTACTCGCTCTAAACAAGCTCTACCCTAATAATTGCATTCCCAGGTCAATTAATTGTTGCAGTGAGATATTAAACTTAATCATGAACGTCAAATCATCTGCAATATAATTCTATTTTCATAAATCCAAAATACTCCATCTATTAAACAACATTGTTTATCGAGCAATATTATCGTCATAATATTGCTAAATAAATTACGTCTCAATTGTTTTCGTAATTATACTTCTTATCTACTATTTTCTTTTTATTAATTATCCTCTGTATTGTACGTATATTGCGTCAAATCTTAAATGTTTATTACGTCCTTAATCAAATGTAATATACGCGATAGAGTAGATAAATGCTGTCTTTGGTTAGTTTCAGTTCTAATTTATGATGGTTTGTAAGATATACAGTGAATTGTTCATCGATTCTACTCTCGCAACGGTAGAAATTCTCCAGCAGCAAAGTTTTGCTTTCTCACTCTTCTCGTGACAGATCTCGTTCATTTTACATACATCCCTTTCCACAAGACCAGCAAATCGGATGATTCTACATCCTGAATAGAGGCGTTCTCCCATCACCTTGATTCGGCTGTTGTAAATTACTCCCAACAGACATGCTCTGCATTTGTCCTTCTTCGATTTTCGATCGAACACCGGCAAATTGTTTACGACTCCCGATGTATCGTGCGCTCGAAGAACGAGAGAGAAACGCTCGTCGATCCGAGAAATATAGTATATCGACGTACTGCAACTCGACACGCAACCTTTGACAACTTTATTATAATGAACAGTTGGAGGAGTAGGAAACTGTACCCATTTCGCATTGATATTCGATCGTGATCGTGTTCGAAGAACATTATGGTTTCACATGCAAGCGGCGAGATTGAAGTCTTACAACCGGCGACAGGCTACAGGCGATGGTCTCGATTGTCTCGAACTGCTTCGAACATATGACGAAAGCCTTGAGTTATTCCGATCGTTGAGAACATGGGTACGGCTTGTCCTATTTTTCGATCATTTGCTACGATGCGTAAGAAAAAATTGTTATTAATGGAATATCGTGTGCAGTGAAAGGGATCGTGTCACAATTAGACAAAGTAATGTACAAGGTAGATACGAGTGTAACATACTCCAGATACTATTTTTAGTCACGATACTCTCCTTCTTTCGCTTGGTATTCATACGTTGCACTAACTTATTCACCGTGCACATTCTAAAAATGTAGCTTTGTATAGTCGAATTTGCATTGTATGGATATTAACTTGGTTCCTCATTTTTAACAATTCAAGATACATGAATTATTTATAATTCATCATTGAATGTAAATTACTAAGACCGTAAATGCGGATTTTTAAGCGAATGAAATTTGTTGTCACTTTATTTATAAAGAACTCTCTTTAATTATGAAGGATAGCTGTCCCGAATCCAGAATTACGCGTGCACTAGTTCAAAGACCTTTGATCGTTCCCTGCTGCTCCTATTCCCAGATTACCTCTGTTCATGTATGCGACATAATTGTCATTAATTTGACATATACAATCGGAGTATACGTACATATTACGTTACCAGAGAACAGGTGAAACCCACAGTTTCGTGTAATTGAAAGTAAATTGTGGTATATGTTATGTTATAATAATTTCAGATTAAAGAGAGGGATACAAGTCGATTGGCGGATCGAAGCTGCTAGATTATCGTTCAGTTTATTAATCACAAGAATTTGATTGAAAAGACACGGGAAACATTCGATAATTGCACAAAAATCGAGAAAAAACTGAGAGTCAAGACGTTCGACAAATATTAAAAGCCCGCGATAAGCTAACACCACCAACTCAAAGACCAAACCTTTATATTTTTGATTTCTGGTCAATAAAACTTTTATCGACATGTTTCTTATATTTTTCTGGTTAAAATGACACCAAACACGATATAATTTGAAGTATGTTTTCTTACTTAATAAATGATAATTAAATATATATCAACAAGTGAATATAATTCAAATTATACGCTGTTTGGTCTCATTTTAATCAGAAAGATTACGCCAATACGTCAGTACGAGTTTAATTTTTAAAAAGTCAAAAATAAGAAAGTTCCACTTTTGAATTGATACCTAGATACATTGTCTCACCGATATCTGATATTAGATCGTGTTGTACTACTCGCGGCAGACCGTCGAGGCTCGTGGAGCGTTTAAGCAAAACTTTCCCTCGTAGTGGCGATCACGACTGTGCAATTATGCAGAGAACCTTTTTGTACAATCGTCGAATACTTCCTGTAATATGTTATATAGTAATTATGAATTTTAAGCTACCGCGATGTCAGGATGACACTGGAGCGAGTGCCGTGTGGTTCCTCACAGTCCGCTTACCAAAAAGTATCGCTTCCTACCCGACAAAATTTATTCTTCGACAATGCAACGTTGGGTCACTCGGCCATCGATAAACTCACGTATCCTCTTAACTCTAAATAATCCTATCATCGGCATCTCACCGACTTCGAGTCGCCGGCTATCGACTTTCCGAGCATCTTGTCGAGGTCCTTACCAAACCCTCGGCTCAGAAATAAACCATCACGAGGCTAAATAACGGCTATGTGCCATTATGTCGTATCATCACGAACATGTATTGCCGTCGGTGCTAACAAATACTTAGTTGTCTATATATGTCTGTGTAGACTTGTTGATCTTCCCTTTGTAAGCGAATTTCAAGGGAATATAATTTATTGTTTATACGCACCTAGACTTAGCCGAGACACCACGTTTACCCAGGATGATGGGAAACGCTTAGGACAGTCTGTGTTCCATTCGTCCGTGTTGGCTACTTTGCAAGGAATACTCGAGTATATTCGGTTCCGCGCTGAGAAACCATCGATTCTTTTTTTTTTTTTTTTTTCATAACGTTTATTGACTCAGAATGATTATTACATATGTATAGAATTTACAATAAACAATGAATTTCGGTTGTGGGGTGGATTAGGCAAAAGTACCGATACGTGACGGTACGACATAGCCATACAATGTTATGTATGTCTGAATTACATTTTGCGAAACCATCGATGCCCACTAGCATGTGACGTAGCGGGGGGAAGGATATCATTCGCGGCATCCTCAAGCGTCTTCGATATTTTTTCCTAGAAGCCTCGCGTTGTTCCCTTACACCTTTTTCTTTTTAAGTATAACGATAACAAGTACAATGACGTTTAATATTTGTCTATACAGATTCGCATGTTGCAGAAGAAGTATTTTTAAGGACGAGATTAGTGGATTTTCAAATTTCTCATAAACGCGGAAAATTCCGGAGTCAAGTCGCAACGTTTTAAGTTCAAAGATCGTATCGTTGAAATGGAAGATTCTTCTTAACGTTTAACATCTCGATTAGGTTTCAGTTGCGCATAGATACCGGTATATAGGGCAGCGAGTTAGATCGCGAGCGTCATTGTCACGTATAGGGTAGTGTCATCGCGTTGTAATAAGAGCCCGACGCAAAGCTTTCTGTCGTTCTGATAAAAACGATCCGAAAAAGAAGGTAAAGAATATTTTCATCGAGGATAAAGGAAGAACGGGCCTTTTCGCAGATTTTGCCAAACGTAAAATCGGAATACGGAATATTACATCGAATATTAAACATTCCTTCTGCAAATATCCTATCTCCTTCTCCTACGGCGATCATCTTGCCACGTATGCCGACGCTCCAAATAGAATGATCTAATTTCGCTCCTCCTTTCTTTCTCGTTACTAAATTGTATTGTTCGCGGAATTGGTTAAGCGAAATTGTACTCTTTCGAAAAGTTCCTGAACGGCGTCTCAATCGGGTGATTCTCAATCGAGGAAGATCGTAGGAAGAAGATTTAATTAAATAGGTAGTTACCTGTAATGTTGCTTTTTATTAAACCAATTTAATTATCAAAAGGCAAGAACGCGCGTGTTTAACTTTTTATATAGATTTACATTTAACCCGTTGGTCGGCTCTTGATCAGCAATTTCCATAATTACGAAATTACGAATCAATTTCAATCTGATCGGTCTTAATTCTTGTGAATGGAAGTATATACATTCTTTTAGACATAGATCAAATCGATTCGTAAGAAGATAGAAGATCTGTGAATCAGGTAATTATTCTGTCCGATACATTGGCAATGCGAATTAGGAATTAACGTGTTTTCCCAGGCACTTCGGAAAATGTGAAACATTTTAGACATTTGCTCGTTTTATGGATATTAAATAGAAATAAAGTTAACTAAAAAATGTACCGTTTCTCCATTAATATGGAAAATCCGTCCAAATGACATATCATGAACTTTATTTATGCTGATAATTTTAAAACAAACAGAAAATGAAATAATTAAAACCATACAATATTTCGTGAGACATTCGAATATGTGCACGTTCTCGTGAATAAATATTTGCTTGATAACTTAGTGATATATTTTAGCCGTATTTGCACTTCGATATTTACTCCATTCGATAATTTAAATATTAATGATTTCGCTTTACCTTTATCCCTTATTTAATAGCACTTTCTTCGCCAGTTTCCGTTTTAATATAAAATAAGAAGAAGTATAAAATCACGAAGAATACAAATTATATAGCGTGAAATTTCTTGGTCGATGCTAATTATCACCGGTTTCGTATTTCTAATTTACTTAATTTACTAATAACTTTGAAAGTTCGATCCTGAAATCCTCGTGGAACGTACGACGTACGTACAAGTAGCGCAACAAAATACGATGCAAGAATTTCTATAATATTCTCCGTTTTATTCTAATTTTATACAAAAAGAGAACATCCGTATTTGCGTCACTCGTTTCTGTAAATATCGTAATCCCTTAATACAAACTCGCTTCGAAAGCTGCTCGACATTCGTTTCAATCGCGTTTCAACAAATTTTGTCGTTCAAAATCCTAGCCTTTTATCATCTTACCATAATCCTACGCTATCAACGCATGCTGTCGACCAAAACCAATTCGACCATTCGATATACTACAAAAGTTTGGAAAACCTCGCCATGGATTCGGTAAAAGGTCTTCCGCCCTTTGTTTCCTACGCAGTGACGTAGTCACTTCGTTCCAACCCCTGTTTTATGCACACACTCATCAGCCGCTGTTATTATTGTGTACTTTATTTTATTGCCAGCATTTGTCTTTGCAGTAATAATCGCAAGTTCTTCTATCCCGTTTCGTCCTAACGTCCCGTTCCTTTTTCTTTCTCCACTGACCTGCAATAGAACACACTTCATCCAATTCCTTCGCTTTCGCCATTTTAGGAGCAGAACTAAGAGCGCGGTAATGTTAACCGATAAAATAGCGGACAGTTGGTCCGGTAGAGTGATTGAAAGCGAAACGGAGGGTTAATCTTGCGGTCTGGCTACTTCGTTATGTGTCAACCGCAGTCGTTATCCCTTGCCACGGCACGTGACTTTCGCAAAACGACCTAAACGTCAATTTATATCCTTTTTTGTGACAGGTGGAAAAATTTTTATCGCCACTTTGCCCTGTTTACTAGAACTTCAATTTATTACAAGCATTTTCACATTGCGATTTCGTTCGCGTATTTGCTTCGTTAACTTTTCGCGTCGTTTATTGCTCTAAATTCACACTCGCTTTCTGCATCGCTTTCATTCGATTCGGTAACGTTATGAAATCTTTATGGTTTAGTTTGGAAGGATATTTGCTGTCGATATATTTACAATTATTGTTACTATAGATTTATCATTAAGAATATCAATTTTTATGGTAAATATCTATCGAAGTACGCGCCAAATATATCTGCAACATTTAAATCGTATCGATCGAGAAAAAAGATCGAAACGAGTAAGATACCCTATTCAGAATCGAAATTTCATTAGTTACGCTATGAATGAACACATCAGGCATAACACATTTGAAAATGTATTTTCTAGTTGAATTTTATCAGTTTACAATAGATGATAAATAGGGTAATATAAAAAAATGAAATTATAATAAATACAACAGAGAAGAGTATAGCGAAGAAAGTTTAAAAGATATAAAATGTTAACAACCTAGAAGATATTTGGTAAACTCGTTTACTATTTGTTCGCAGAATGTTTTCGTATCTGCTATCTATATTGCACTCGCTGCAAATCGAAGTTTAATGGAAAACGAAATTACACGCGAGACCAAACATGATTAATACCCATAAACGTATACAAGCACGTAACAAGGTACGTATTAAGCTTCATCATCGAAATAAGGTCAGATCGATTTTCCAAGTAAGGCGGATTCTCGTTAAACGCTTTAATAACGTAAACGTTATGAGATATCGTGCGGATTAAGTACATTCGCCGAATGATATCCGAAGAAAAATCTCTCCGTATCGACTGGCACTTGCAATCTTTCTATTTGCGAATTGAGAGAGAGGAGCAAAAGTATTTATGTAGCCCGTGACATTTGTAGGTGGTTGGTTCAAATACGCTTTGACGTCGTCCAGAGCGAGGAAGTAATTAAACCGACGCGACGATTACTGTACCGTGTGATTTATCGAGAAGGCGATTCTAATTACTATCCGGATGTTGGCGGACGAGAAAACTTCCGATTGAAGCGCAGTTCACGAGCGCGCTCCAGTCGATCAAACTTCTCATGGCAATATTTTTAAAGGCTTCCCCTATTTATTTCATCAAACGAGGTGCCTCTCCCTTGATAAAATCTTCATTTCCTTGATTAAACTTATCTTCAGGTATACATAGATATCATTTGATAAACGTTTCTGCAGCTTCGCAATATTATCACGTTATTTTTCCTTTGCTTTTCTACAAGTATGTACATTATTCGGGAAATATTTCCAAGCCTTATTCTCTACGTATATACAGCTATGCACTTACAACGAAAATAAATTGCTTACTTTAAGATAACACTATATATGTGTGTATATATATATATATATATATATTACAATTTTAGTTTGAAATATCTTTACATCTTTAATGGTTTATTAAAATTGTTGTTTATTACATAGAAGAAGGCATATCTTTTTTTTTCACGCGGAGAAATCCTCATGGACGCTCCGCCACAACGAGCAGCGGCAGAACAGTGTCGGACTTTTACCGACTAAAACTCCACGATGGCCTGCCTGCGCGTATGATAGGAATGCTCCGTGATCCCGTTTTTTGCGAATTGCTATCGGTGCATTCCCCGCGATCTCTTAATCGAGTCTATCCTTGTGGATTGAAGCCATTGCTCCTGGTGTCATTTGCTTGCTAGTCGCGTCCGTTTGAGGGTGGTGGTGGTGCGGCCCTGGGTCGCGTTATCCTACAAGGGTGGGAGTTTCTCCTTCTCTCCCTTTCTGTCCGTTCCTTTGCGAGCATGACTCGTTCGCAAAAAAGGCGGACAGCCTCGTATTTCTGCGACCCGCTCAGCAATGCTTCTATGATTGCCGGGGGGTGAGCCTCTCACCAATGACGAGACGCAGGGTGTAGCGGGGCCCGGCAAAACTCCAGCGTGTGCTGTGCCGTGTCTCTGCTCTCCCCGCAGTGGTGACAGATGTCCGTCGTCTCGCGCCCGATTCTCTTCAGGATCTCGCCGAACGCGCTGTGTCCAATGAGCACCTGGGTCATTCGGAAGGACAGCCGGAGGCCGCGTCGGCTCCTCCATGTCTCCCAACTTGGGAGGACGGCCTCGACGCCTCGATGTTCGCCTGCCTTGCCGATCAGCTGGGACCGCCACTGGTCCCACGCATCCTCCTCGGCGGAGAAGAAGGCATATCTGGATAATTTCGATGAAAAGTTCTCTTTTTCCATGATTCAGTTTAATAGTAGCATTTTTGTTGCTTTCCATATGTATCCTGATGCAATACGATCTTTCAAACAAGTTGTAACGCATTTACATTTTACTACTACGTGCATTAATCAATTTTATTACGTTTTACGATACACACGTTGATAATACTCGAGGATCCTAGTCAAACAAAAGCGAAATGAATTGATGCAGAAAGCTGTCAGTTTAAACATTTATCGTAAATAACAGTTATTTAATACAGCAGCAATTTAACACAATAGTACATTGTAACGTTGAATAATAATTTATTTATTCATAATATATTTACACGAAACAAAAGTAAAATAATGTCGATGGCGTCTGATTATTAGTTTGAAAGTTTATTACGAAACAATTTATTAATGTTCAATTGAACAAAAAATTGTAATATATTTCATATCATGTGAAATATTGATACATTTTATAATGTAATCAACTTATTCTCCATTCTAAAGTGTCTCTCATATTATTTTTATTGGAAAATAATAATTAAACAGAGTAACAGCTCACTGCGAATGTGTCAGATGTTTAAACTTTGTTTTATGTTGTTCGTTGTAAATCATTGAAACGACCAATAAATATGATCTTTTCACCTATTATCTTCTTGTTAGTCTTTCAGTCGATATTTCTAGTAAATTGTTTTACTTTGCCCTGATGCGCAAACGAATATTGCGAGCAAAGGAATCGAAATGTTTTTCTTAGGCTACTAATTTATTATTAAATTTTCACGACGTATTCGTTTAATTCTTTTTCGAATGAGTACACGATAATTATCGATATCTCATTCGCCTTACCGATTTCGATGATTTTTTAATATGTCGTAGGGGGCATGATTCTGAACAACTTTCTCCTATACACATTACAATCGCTCGACCTTAGTTTCCGAGATATTTGCAAAAGACAGTCGATGCGACTACACTGAATTATATCATTAATTAAGTTTTAATTAAATTATAATCGATTAGTAAATCTACGGCGTTCGAGCACATATTTTCTGACACAAAATTTCTCTTTCTATCAAGAATCTTAATTTACCTATTTGAATTCACATCATCCGATATTTCAATCGCTGAAGAGCCTCGTAATCTCTCGAAAACTACGAATCTGATTCGTACTCGTTAGCTGGAACATTACGCGAGACGATTCTGCAATACGTTCATAAATTCGGATATACCGATCCTAGCCATGTCATAACATCAGCAAGTGGATGAGCTGGAGCATGTTTAATCAGAACCGTAGAGGAAGAGGATGGGGAGGATGGGTACATTCTCGAAAATCCGCCACAGGAAGCGAGTCGGTTTCATCGTCGACATACGGTGTTTCGATCTTCGGTAAACGTACGTCCATTAGCGTGTCCCTCTTGAATAGGGTTCGTGGCCACACGGCCACGGTACGCGACGACTTCCTGATTTGCTTTGACAGACGTGCGTGAATCAGACAAACCGGGGACACAGGGAGATACCCGTGAAACGACGTGTTGGACGCCGGCCTGATTCACGGTGCCCGATCAACCACGAGCACACAGGCTCGTTAATAACGCCTGTACAATCGACATCGATTGTCGATTAGGCACGCGGAGGCTTCGTTTAATCGCTAATTAACTCGAGATCCATTGGTTTTGTCGAATTCATCGAATCGTCGGACGAACGTAGCGAGCCTGACCGACCGAGTTTCCAACAATTTCAGTTGAATGCTTATTCCTAATGCTTTAGTTTAGAATAACAGGAATTGTACGTATAGTCCGGTTAGTGGTTCTGCCAATGTACGTAGCGTAGATTTTTTTCAAAGTTTTCGAATTGTTATTATTAGATTAGGGATGTTCATGCAGACTATAGGTGTCGGGAGATTCGTCAGGCTGATTCTTGAAGCTGAAATAAGACAAAAATCAAGAATAAAAAATATTTCCTTTTTAGCTTTGTTTTTTAGTTACTGACCATTAAAAATCGAACGAATTCCACTTGCACGCGAGCAAATGCTTACACGAACGAAAGGAGGTTAGTCTAGTTATTATATTTGCTTCTCACATATAAAAGTTAAACAACCTGGAAGATGGAACCCCGCTGGGGGTAACCATCCACATGCTATATTTGTCAAGTTATAACATTTTACCAAATGTCCTTCTGGACAAATTGTAAAATTCAAATAAATAAATAAAAAGAAACGTATAAAAGTTACATAGCCGATAATGGATTCGAAAGAAACATTACGCGTTACTATCAAGTAAGAACCGATACGTTAGAAATTTTATTGGCCGATGTTACCCACAGTTCACAATTTACGCTAAAGGCTAAAGTTTTATTAATTATTCAATACCGCGAGAATGTAGGTGTTTATACCTATTTTTATTATGTAATGTGCAGAATATAAACTAGAACGAAGTAATTTAGTCCCCGCAAAATATCGATCACGTATAAAAATTGTTCATGACTGCAATGGTAACGCTAGAAACTGAACGCTGCACAATGTTCCACGATGATCAGCTTGAAACAACTAGTCGTTCTATTTAGGACAAGTAACGAAAGCTTCATCGATAATAATATCGAGTTAAGCTCGCTTCGAGTGACATTAACGAGCTTGACTTATTATAAGACGCGTGAGTTTGACGACGAAGAAAGGCTAACGAGAAACGCGAAAGAGGAAAAGAGCGATCTGTTCACGACCCAACCCATTCCTTTTCCAGTGTCCTGTTGCGGTCTTTTTGTACCATCGAACTATTTTAATAGCGTTTAGTAGCAGCTGGCGTTCAAATTACCAACAGAGTGTCACGTAAAATAAAAAAGAAGTTTAAGAAAAAAAGAAACTTTATCTTCTGGTTTGCAATACACTTTCGAGCTCTAGGCGTGACTGTACAAGACTGACTTTTTAATTACGATGCTATGTCGGACGGGAGTTAGTGATGGATGTGTCTAGCGCATGGGATCGCTGGATTTGTTCATGACATCTTCAGTTAGGAAAGTGAGGGTAGTGGACATTGTTTCTCATTGGCTAATAAGATGACTGGTAAACTGGGAAGGGTCTTAGTCGCCCTCGAGAGAAGGTTGATAGTGGGAGGCATCGTACGTGCGAAAAACTATCTTTCCCGTAATATAAACCTTAGGACAGTTGTTAAAGAGATGCTACATCCGGCTCGTAGGATCCTAGCCAGAATTTCCTAAGGTTTATGACGGGTCCTTGAGGCTAGTGAGGGTACGCGACAAGGATGTGCGGACATCTGGCTGTCATCCTGCCCGCGGTGTATAACCCGTTCCAGGTAAAAAGTCGGATTTCGTCTGTGACAAGAGCGTCGATGTTCTCGTTACACGCGGCTAGAAATAATGCAGATTTTATCTACGGGATTACCAAGGGTTGAGACGACACGATCGAGTTTAACCAGTTTTCGCTAGTTTATTGGCAGCAAGAACGCTCGCCAGTCAAGTTAAACGCTGATGATTTTTAATTTTATTGCAAAATTGTAGGGAATGTGGAGTACGCTAGTTGAGTTTCCAAGTGGACTTTTTGATGGAACAGATAGTGAGCTGCAGAATGTTTGGTATTCAAATTTCGCGGAATTGATTGTGCGGCAGAGTGAGAGTTCGTGGTTAGGAATTAGGAATCGATTCAGTGATTTTAATATCATCGCTTAATTTGCGTTGAGATAATATCTCGGTACATTTTATTCGCTCCAAATCATTTTAGTGATATCTGTAAATTATTTTGCTAATTATAACAACTTTCATATTAAAGTTAACGTATTTTATAATAATTAAATTCTATGAGCAAAATTTTCAAAAACCTGCTGGAATTATGCCAGAATTGTACACACTCGTTGCAATTCAGTCGTAAACGAAGGTATGAAACAAATCAAATACTCGACGATCGTTTACTAACATCTTTTATCACGTAAAAAAAAAAAAAAAATCCGTGAAATCCTAAATAGTCATAGTTCTTTCGCCCGAAAGGAGTACCACGCGGGCGTTTCATCGTAAATGCGTCTCGAGCCAAACTACATGATACCGATTAAATACCGTTAATATCTTCTTCATTAACTGGCAGACTGCGAATACGATAGAAAATAAGAGCTCGTAACAGTAAACGAACGATATCGTATTGGAAACCTGTTGAGACGGTAGGCACGAGGCGTGCATTAATGAATTCGATAAAACGTTTCCACGGAGGAGCAAAGGAAAGAGCAAAAGAAGGAAAGGAAAGGAGGATGATCGGATAAACATGCCGCGCCTGTGAGTGCTGTCGATAACTAATAACGTTTTAATTTCCCTAGCCGATTCAGCGAATTTTGCGGACGGAATTCTCGTCGCGTTATCGAATCAAGAAATCGCGAAATGAAATTCAACGGCGCGGCAGAGATTCGACGGTGTAACGAATCGATTGCACCGACGCCAATTAAACGGCCGCTCTGCTCAGCTGTCAGGAAAGGAACGCGGCAGTTATTTAAACGGCCACGGAGAAATTACGAGACGCGAACGTTCGATTTTCAACGATGGATTTACGGTGATTGTTCGGCAACATCAAAAGAAACGTAAATCTGTCTGTGGCCGTATACGTGCAGCATAGTTGCGTGCATCGCGATCCACCTTCACGGTTTTTAGCGATCGGGACGAACACTCTATCCGCCCACTGTCGACGATACAGCAATTAGTAGTACACCCTCGTTCACAAGTATCCTACGAACTTACGATATTCCATCTAAATTATTGGCCAAAGGATTCAAGAGCACGGTAACAATATATTTCTTCCAAAATTTTCTAAATATTGCTCATCGTACTATAAACATATTGGAGACATACAAATCTTTGGCTCCCATAAGAGTCGACCGGTGTATTAATTATCTTTAAAAGAATCTTTGCATCCAACAAGTGGCTAAGATCGAAGCGTTAAGTGTGTCATTTGCTTCTTAATCTAAGATCCTTCGTAATATAAAATTTATACCAATCTGTGGTATAATAATGCTTTATATATACATACGGTGTAATCTAAAATGTCGTGTGATACGAAGTATAATAATTCTTTCGATACTTCCCCACCAATTTCTTCGAGCGCACCACATTCTTCATATTCAAGTATCCTAATACTTCTGAACGAGAGTGTACGTTACTATGTTCCTCTTTGTCATTCTCGCTCTTTGTCTCGTTCCCATGACGAGAGTATCGCTCGCGAAGCAAGCGGCAAAACAGCCACACCACTGTCGGTTGGACGAGAACGAACGAAGAGGGTTGTAAGGATGGCCGCGCGAGCGAAAACTATGCTCGTACATCATCGGAGGCTACACGGGTCAAGAGTGACTTACTGGCTATTCTAGTCCTCGCGGAACAATGCCGCTAAGAGAGTACTGGTAATCTTAAAAATCCACAATATTTTCAACTGCCGCCGTACCTCGTCCTAAAACTTTCCAGATATTTTAATATTGCTACACGCGGCCGACTACAAAACAGCAAAACGGGGTAAAATTTAAGGTAGAAAAGACGCTCCGTTCCGTAGTGATAAAATTGCATCGTTTCTAATATTTAGGATATATTTAGGATGTTATGTAACATTTACAACATTGCAGGATTAACGAGATCATTTCACGGTTTTAATTCACGTTATACGTTGAATTAGAGTTGTTTCAGTTCCATTCTCAAAAAGTGAAATTACGATTTCGATAAGCATTTTTTTGCACTTTACACGAAGACTACAGAACGAGAGAAAGAACATGATAAATCATAGTTCTCATTTCTTACGGGAGGACAGCCGTCACTCGAAATTCGGTACATTGTCCATTGATTAAATACTGTGAGAAATTGTTTCTTTACGTAGTTTTACAACTATATATGAAACTATTGTTTCACCTTTTTTATAAATTAAACAAATAGAAATATCGGAGGGTATTGCAAATATTTTACAAGAAAAGTCATTGAAATATTAAAAAATACGTAAATTTGTAAAATTCGTACGAAGAATTACCAACTGCTCGTTGTAATTATTCAGGTTGACTCGTTTTTGTTCATAAAAAATATGAATTTTCTATATCTATTTTTCGCTATACGATATCCCGAAGGAAATTCCCTATTGCGCGTTAATTCTCTCGTCGATCGAATACAATCATTTACAATGGATCATGACAGGGGAAGGGGGTACAATTACAGAACTTGGCAATATCTGCGTGATTTTAATTATAACATTAATAGCAACGGATGTCATGAATATATTAATATTTCTCGTTAATTATGCTAGCGTATGTTGAGATCAGATTTCCCCGAGATTCGTATACAATTACAAAATCTATGAGTTCACGCATGCTCGCGTCCAGATTGTATGTTTAATCAGCGTAATGTGAACCGATCTGTATTTTACGCGAAAAAATTGTGTCGCTACATACACGGGACGAGAAACGCATGTTAAAATTAATAACAGCTATGGGATACCCTACATCAAACGAGATATGTACAAATTTAAATAACAGCGAGTGCTGAAATGTGAGTACAGCTTGGTCTCTGATTTACAGATTAAAAATTCATACGTTGTAAATGCTTTCCCTATCTAACAAATTGTAGTGAATCTTTGCGTGTTGTAAAATATTTACCTCCTTTAAACAAAGAGTAGAATTTAATGGAAAAAGTAATTATAATTCTTAAAATATGATGATAATAAATGAAAAGCAGGAAACTCTGAAGCTTTTGACAGTGTTTATCGTCGTTAAAAAATTTGATATAACGCTTCCTTATAACCAATCGATTAGTATACCAATATTTATTATTTCAGGATAGATATACTGCTCGTATTTAGCGTAGTTTAACAAAAAAGAATCATTTCATTTTTCGACACTACGAGATTCGTATTATAATGTGTTTGAAAGAAGCACAATGTTCGACGAACTAACTTGTCTAAATTATAATTTTATTATTTTAAAACAATTTAAAATATCACGTACATTAGACTAATTTGTTTCAAAACATTGTTCGAAAGTAACAACTTTAACTTAATTTTATTCCAATACAACTTACACCTCGAATACGAAAATAAAATTATGCGGTAAAATCGCAGCAACAAAAATATCGAATTTCTAGGGAAAAAAAAATGTTCCTAGTCAGGTCAACGACTTCATCAGAAGAGGAACTTTACTCAGAACGGGAAGCAGCGTAGCCAAGATGTACCACAGAGTAAATACAATTTCCTTGAGGAAATACTTGAAAAAATCAGCTGCGATGAACTACAAAAAAACCGATAATTCGATGAATCGTAACAAATGGTCGTCGGAAATTTGTCGATTTTGATAAATATCGTTTCACGTTGCAGACAATATTTATGTAATTTAGATAAATATATGAATTCTGTGTTACGATCTTCTAGACGAACGAGCTTTTAAAAGCATATAAAAATCACAGGAGAACATGATAAGTTATTTACTGAGGTATATATAGAAACACATCGATTATATTAATAAATGCCCTCACACATTTACATACGTACATACATACATACATAGCTATGTTTTTAGCTTGTTTCTTGAATCGCTCGTTGCGTAACGCTGCTCTTTAGAGACAACGCTACGACGAATGTTACGGTGCTTGAAAACGCACAGTTACGCCTCTTCTTCGGAAATTAACGCGTCTGCAGAGCGTAAGTGAGCTGTAACATAGCGTTACGAAGTTGGCATTGCTATACGA
Organism: Bombus campestris; assembly: GCA_905333015.3. Lineage (NCBI taxonomy): Eukaryota > Metazoa > Arthropoda > Insecta > Hymenoptera > Apidae > Bombus > Bombus campestris. Next base: position 11,485,958 of record HG995132.1, read on the forward strand.
AGCACACTCGGTACAATTACCAAATTTCAACGCGAATCTGTCACGGAAATAGAACGATGTGCTAGTCTGTAGTAAAACCGACGTTTTTTACGCGTACACGAGCATATAGTATCATTAGACTAGGTATGTAAGTACAGCAAGTACGTGAAGGTACACGGATACCCTGTACATTCATATTAGATACATTCGAGTTGTGCTGTCAGGAGATTTATTTCTTCCTTTTTTATCCATCTCCTTTCATTAATATCTCTGCGTCTTAGCGCCTCGTTTGCCACGATACCAGCGAAGATTCGAAGTACAGGTGTTTCGACAAAATAATCTATCCTACTCTGAAATTAAACAGAATTGATATCCCGATACATCTATTCTTTTAACACAAGAACTACCGATAGTTAACACGAAGCTATTTCTACCAAAAGCAGTGAAAATGACTGGTCTTCAAAAAATACGTAATAGAATATTTTTATATTTATTGATTTATCACTTTCTTACAGAAGGAATTCCATGTTATGTGGTACATTTTTGGCATTATTAATCCATCTGGAATCCATAAATGAGAATTGACACATTTATAAAATTGTAAAATCACTCATTTTGACTGCTGTGGTATTTCTGATGTTAATTGCCTCTTTCCGTCCATTTATTTTTCTGCTTTTGCCGTACGATCGTACAACGGCAAAAATCCTCGTTTTAATTTTCAATAAATCGTCCGGAAAACGGTATCTCCGTGAACGAGTTCGTGAAACTGCGGAAGAAGATGCAAAAAGATAGAAGAAATTAGGGGCGGTGGTAAGAATTAGAGAAATTGGCGAGTAGAAGTTCAGGGGCGCTTTGTCATTCGGGTTATTAGGAAACGGGTCGCGTTATTTTTCAAACCGATCGAAAAGCAGGTCGAAGGAAGAAATGTTTAAGTTCCGAGAACGTAAGAGCAAGGCGATACAATGGATGGTAAAGAGAACGGCGAGAAAAAAAGAGAAGAGACGAAGAAGCACGGTTGTTCCGCATTAAGGTTGGCCGGAGCTGCAGCCAGCAGCTAGTCGTGGCCACGATTGTCTTAAATTTAAATAATCACGAGAAAATGTTAATGCTCTCCCCTACGCGCCGCAATTCAATGATAAAACAAAAGAAGAAACGCGGAGCAACCCAGTTGGAGTATTCGCTCGAAATGGGCGGAACAAAGTGAAGGGAGCAAGGATCTGGTTAGAAAGGATAAGGTGAATAGTTAAGAACTAGCAGGGGCACTGTGTAGAGGATGTTCGTTGTAACAATCGGTAGAAATTTTAAGATCCTTCTGATAATCTGATAACAAAATATTTCGAACAAAAGTTATTTATTATCTACTGCTCACTTTCGTTAGAATATCCTATCAGTTAGAATATCTTTCTCAGTTTTCAAAATACGTTGAAATATTTGAAGATTCCCATGTTGTTTATCTCTTAAAGAACGAAGAAGAACAGAAATGATGCAAAGAAAACGTGAAAAGAACTTGAGTATTCTTCAGTTTCAAAAATGGTAAATATGACAGATGATATAATGATAGTTTGCCTTCGCTTTTTACATCGATACCATATGATTTTTTATTCAGCATTTAGCCAGACATTTATCCACTAAATTCTGTACATTTAAATTTCCCATAAATACATAATCCACGGTCTAGGAGCATGATATCGAACATATGGCAAGCATTTACTGTTTGCATTTAATTATCAACTATTGTTGAACATTTCGATGCTTGACTTTCGCCCTAACGATGGAATTTATTGCATTTTAGGCTGATTCTCTTAAGAACCTATTATCGAAGAAAAACAATCGTTTTATTCAGCATTAGAGGCATCATCGACCGACTCAACGAATTCGTCTCGAATACGAAATTCGTCAGAAAATTCAATTCGTAGTATCTACATAAACAAATCAAAGTAAGCTTGATTCTTTATCGCTCAAAAATCCCCTTAAAATGTTTATTATTGCAATTTGTTGTTAATCGAGTACTAACTAAATTTTCTACGAGACGTTCTTCCTCCACATTAGCAGAAAAGCCAGAAAAATTGTGACAGTTGTTATTACGATGAACACTGTACACACACACACACTCACTCACTCACTCACTCTCTCTCTCTCTCTCTCTCTCTCTCTCTCCAGGTAATAAGAACATAAATTGAATTAACTTAAAGGGATTGGTCGCTATCCTACCTTTGATCGCTGATCAACTAGTATCAAACATTCTGTTTCGCGGCAGATCGTTCGTTGAATCGAAAAGTTTTTATTCCTTACGCGTCGATGATGACTTTAGAAAGAGGTGCTGCTTTGACAGAAAAGTTTCACTTGTACGAGAGCGGAACTGAAATCGAACAGGATTGTTTGAAACTCTCGTTCGTAATGGTCGTTGGAATTTGTGGACGGAGACGAATGGGTGCCACGATCGATTGTTACGTATCGTTTCGTTACTGGCAGATCAATGAGAACGGGATCGTTTAACCTGGTACAAAGATAAATTCCTCCCCTCTGTTCTATTTTGTTTTGCATTGCTCCGTTTCTTTTACGATGCAGTATATAATTAAACATTATATTAGCTTAAAGTTTCTCAGCGTAAAGAAATAGATCGCGTTATCTTCTAAAAGAAGAAGATACAAAGCATTAAAAGTATACAATTTTAATTTATTAGATCCTTCATGTCTGTAAATGTTTAATTTACTTTCAGTTTTTAATTTCCTACGAGATTATTAACTATTTTATATTAACATTTGTCGTAATACGGAAACTAATTTAAACTAACATTATCGTAAAAATTACACTGGTAAATACAACATCGTCGTAATTATACATTATACTATAGTACATAAAATATTATGCACCGCAGGGTTACACGAAAAGTTTCAAATTTAAGGAGAAAAACACCGTTCAGAGAAAAATTATCACGATATACCTTTATTCGTTGCAGCAATTAAAAAGAAGATAATTCTACCAGAAACCGTAAAAAAAAAAGAAAAGAAAGGAAAAATCCTCTTGCGATTTTATGAAAAAGCAAAATTTTCCCCATTTCGTTCCAGGAATGGAAACAAGCTATTTTGTTATTTTCAATGATGCTTACTTGTCCATTTTCCCGATGCAAGCTACCATTATCGAAATTATAAGGATCTATTGATCCAATTTCAAATTGCAAGGACAAACAAAGGATCATAAATTTCACGAGTACAATTGCACAGTGTTCTGTGCAACTAATGTGATTGAAACTTCGATACGTTTGCGAGCGATATAAACGATTGCGTCTATAACTATCTGATAGTTTGAAACGTTTTCATCATTCCTGGAATTTGCAAAAAAGTGAATCGAAATGCGTTATCGATACAAATTGTATCGATCGATCGTTTTAATCTTTTGGAGAGTAATAAAAACTAATTCTTTTGTTTCTCGTAATTGGAAATCAGAAAACAGATTTTTTTCTAGTAACATTAATCCACGAAAACGCGAGAAAATGTATATTTTTAAAATAGTTTTACATATGTTTTTTAAAGGCCTAATTTTAATTTTATGCGGATGTTACTTCCAAAATTTAATTTACATCAAACGTCCATTGGTTTCGTAATGTAGCGTGCAATGTGTCATATTCTTCGATATTGTTTAATATTTATTTGACTAATTAATTTCATAACAATCAGGTATATAACTTTTATTCCACTTGAAAGTGATCTTTGCGTATCCCGAAACGTTTCAGTGCTTCTACGAATTATTTATTCGCGGCGTAATAGAACTGCAAACGAATGTTTGTGGCTGTTAAACAATTTGAGAACGAAAGAGTTAGGAAATTTTAAAAATTAGGAAATTCTCTTGCTTGTAAATAATTCTTCTTCAAAGAAGTATATAATATAGAAAATTTTATATATCAATAGTAACAAATACATTTTTAAACCGTTGTTAAAATCTCGCACTCTTAGACATAAGAATTAAGCTCTAAAAACTTTCTTCAATCGAATAAACAGATTCGAATTTTTATAACTGGTTTACTATTAAATTGATGTTATTTGTAATAATCTACTCAACGGTTACGCAACACACGATTCATTCACACGAATCGACTTCCTGTCATTTCCTGTAATAAATAGACTAAATAACGAAGTATATACATAATTCACTCATATGCAACTACTGTCTAATTCCGGTTCGTTCATCGATATCTTTAGCCCAGGTCAAACGTTTTATATGATATATATACATAATGAAATCGTCGTAATTTCGGTTTCCGATCGTACATATTTAAATCGCGGGAAAATCTAGTTTTGGACCATTAATGACGATAAAATAATAAACTGATTTTTAACGCGCTGGCTGACTGACTTTGTGAACGTGAATTAGCACTTCAGTTCGGGACACTTCCAATCCTAATATATTATATTAGTCTTCGAATTTGGATTTAGTACTTCTATATCCAGCACTGTAATTTCAATTTCTTTCGTATTTCCTAATGGTGGTTTTTAATAATAATATCGATCATTCGATAACACGTAAGTAATTTCTTTTACATCCTGAATTTTTCATTTTCATTTTTCATTCTCCAACGATCTGTCATGGAACTAATAATTCACCAAGATGCAACTTATTACCATAACGAAACAAGATCAACGCTCTTGTCATTTTTGCATTAACAAATACCATATCACGCTCTTTACACAAATAATCACCTTTATACTACGATAATTCTTTAAATAACATCCAGAAATCGTTCAATTATCTTCCACGCAGCAGCAAGCAAACTCTACTGCCATGAAATTTCGACTGATCAAACTTTCCGCCATTTCCTTAAAAGACACGAGCAATTCCATTCCCGTCGGAAAAAGAGGGCATACGCGAGGAGTAAGTACATCAAACTATCGGATCCTATTCGACCGTCGGCAGAAGCCCTCTCCCATTTAATCCTCTCGGAAGAAAAGTGTATTACGCAATTACGAAACAACCGAATTCTTGCGGAAGGCAGCACGAGTTTTCAGCTTGTTCCCCGTATCGATGAGCTGGGTTCTCCGTGCATCCCATCGACTTCGCCCCAACCACATCCCCTATAATATTCGACGGCCGCTTTCACAAGGTGCAAACAGCGGCGATGTGAGAAAAGTTTTCAACTAGGATAAACAGAGGTTTCCGCTACAGCACGAGGACCAGGTTGCCTCCATAAACGGCGACTGTGAAACTGGCGTGGAAGAAAGTAGTAGTCGAAGATATAAGGGCTCATGTTCTGACGTTGTTGTCACGATACTCTAAATCGGCCCAAGTTTTATCCAAAAGAGTGAAACATCGACGCGAGTGAAACATTTTCCGCAAATTGTTCGACATCTACGGCGAATCTGCCGTATGTGGCGTTCGAATGTGAATTTTTTCGGGAAATCTGAAACCCGTGAAATTATCCATTCGCGTTTATTTGCTTTATTACTTGAGTTTTATTACTTGCGTTGGTACAGGTAAACGCGGCTTCTCCGTTCTTTTTATTCTTACCGAGTAACGTTCTGTGTCGGAAATTGCTAGCAATTTATTTAATCCTAGTACAGTTCGTGGCAATTCGTTACGTGTTTAGATTGACAACATCCAGTTAGCGAAAAACGAATGAAAATCAATGACATTAACCAGAATTTAATAATCGTCTCGGAAAACTAGTTACGCAAAGTCAATTTTAATGTTGCGCAGAATATATTTTTCTCTTCTCTTTTCTATATACAACGAGAATATTACGATCAACTGTCGCAGAATTTTTAGTAATCACGATGTTCTGTTGCCACGGCACAACGTGTAACTTCAAATTAATATCACTTCGTTTTAATATGTATCCTTTATTAGACATAGCGTTGAACATATTTGTAGAGGTGTGTGTTGTGCGCAGAGCCGTGATAGAATGTAGAGCTGCTGGTAGTAGAGGTCGCTGCGGGAGGTAGTGCCACTTTTCTTCTCGTTTTTGTATCGCGGAAGAAAATATCGGACTCCGGTCGCCGGGATTTGAACCCGAGTTCCGAACGTTCGTAACCTAAGGCGCTAACCACTGCGCTGCCGTCGTCCGACGCTAGTTAGCGTCGAGTGGTGGTGTTTTGACTGTCGAGTGCCCCCACATATTGAACATGTCGTTCGCAACAACCGAAATAACACGACAGAACTAACCATCGACTTATGTAGATATAATAATTGACGAGTAACGACGTGTACATGTTTAATCCTGCCATGAAGGCTTCAGAGGACTGTCTTGCGGTACTTGATAAGGTCGGCTAAGTGTGTATGTGCATGGTGCTAGTTAATATTAACGTTATTCCGGTACAGTATCCTTTGTTCGTTGAATCTGTTGTGTAGATCCAATGTACGTACAACGTGCTTTTAGTCTTTGAAGGCGATCTGATCTGTTCAAAAGCTACGTAATTAGAGTATTGAAATGATCGACTGAAATTTCGATTGAAAAATCGATTGAAACGAACAAAGGATTGATTTTTCTTCTTTGATTTTTAATCCTACGAACAGCTTCGTTGGTTACGTAGCACGCGACGTTGCTGATAAGCTTTAAACTATGAGACTTACTTCTTCGACTTTCTTCTCTTTTTCCTTTGGTTTGTGGAGAAGCGTGATAATTGACAGGTTTCACGAAGACGGATAATATTCAAGACGAAAGATGGCATTAAAGATGGATGTAACGAGTGCCATTCCTTTCTTTGTCAATTCGTTGATCATTTTGTCACTCATCGTGTCGTTTTCTCGAATCTTCTTTGTATTTAGGTTTCTGTCAATCGTTGCTTTGACTTTTTGAGAGAAAGAAAGCTGATAGAGGAATTGCGATAGCCATGGAAAGGATAAAAAGGCCATACGTAACAATAACGTTGACTCGGGGTTCTAAATTAGATAAAGTTACCATGAAATGATTCTCATTGATCCAAATTTACTGGCCTATCCGTGAAGATCTCGGAAGTTCGGAAACTAAACGAGCTCTTCTGCGGGTATCAGTTCCTTTTTATGTCTGGCTGCAAGCTTGTCGGAAAATTATAGCCATAACATTTCTCGTTTCTTTTTAACGTTCCATACCGAATCGATTGCTCGCGAAATACATTCAAGTTTAGTGCAATTTTACGAAATATTATATAAAATGAAGACGAAGTTCTCGGTAAAATTAGACGATGTAAGTAGTTTGTTTTAAACGCTTGTAAATGTTTTATCTCCTTTCTTTCAATAAAAACAGTAGTAAAAAGAATAGAATAATTTTCATAGTTACCGAATTTTTAGTTAACGATCTGCTACGTTTGTAGTAAAATTCCTTGTCATCTTTTATTAAACTCGGTATTCTAGTGTTTTTCAAATTGAAGTTTCCAATTCCGTCTCATGTCGAATGTGTTTCCAATAAATTCAACGCTCCGAAAGAAGAAAAAAAAAAACAACTTATTCAATATTCTTGTCCAGCAGGTTTATTTAAATACTCGATTTTATTTTTATCGTATCGTCGCTTTTAACTTTGTTATCTCTTTTATATTATTTCTTCGCTTCTCGATCTTTTCCTTTCTTATTTTCTACAAAAGGACCTACATGAAATAAATGGCGCGTAAAATAAATCACCCGAAACTTTTAAGTGGCAACGTATACATACAAACGTATTCTGCGATAGTTTCAAAATAAAAGTCCACGAACCATTTTTACCGCCACTCGAAAATCGTGTCATCGTTCGATTTATAGAACACGCGTTTCACAGAAAGCGTCCCGTTGATGATTCCCGCTCGCCGACGAAACAAAGCAAACAGACGAGCAACGAAACACAATAAAACTTGTTTCGTTCGTTACAACATTCCTCGGGCTGGCGTGGTCCCACGTGTACTCTCTAATTTGTCAGCCCTCGTCAACCTACCCCCTAAGAGCCCTTTCGTCGCTCGCGCAAGAATCACGCTGAACCGAAGCGGGTCGCGGTACGTGGATTTGTGAAACGTGATTCGCGTTCTCGTTCGTGCGCGTCCAGCAAAATCAAAGAGTATATATCGGTACCGTGACTGTAAATCAGTGGTATGGGCGCCGAGTTACGAGCAGAGCAGAAGAAACGCTGCTGCAGCACGAATGCTACCAAAGGTATTAACCCCGAAATTGAGTGGCTGTGGTCTTGTTCGCGAAACGAATGCCACCGGTTCTTCGTTTCCTTGCCTCTTCGATTCTAACGCCTTCCGAACTTTCGTTGTTAGGGGACCCACTATAGTTAAGGTACGAGTGCCTCGAGAAGCTCTTTGCAATTGTAAATTGTATAGAAAACAGAAGGAGCTAGACTAGGTTAAAATTAGAGAAGCCAGTTATTCATCGATAACTAATTGCTGAATTAAATATAAAAGTATGGATTTGGAGATGAGTATGCCGCTACATACGCTACATAAATTATATAGCGAGGAGATAAAAATTGAAAATGAAGTTAGTTGTTTGTAGAGGAACTTCGATTAAATATGAAGATATAAAGTTTGCCGATATATTGCTGTGCGGTATATGAATTGCATAAGGACAGCATAAACATTGGCCAAGCTGGTTATTCATTGAGTATCTTCTATGGGATATAACAATTAAAAGTTTATTGGACGGCCATCAGGATGCTTATCGAAAGTAATTGTTTAAAATTTCGCGCTGAAATCGGAAACAGTCTTTTTATCTCTAGTGCTTGAACGAAATCATTGAAATATCTGACGCACTTACTTCGCGAGCCACGCTTTATAAGATCGAAAAATGCCACGCGCTGCTACTGCAAATGCCGCTAAATTTAGAAATTAACGACGTTGTATCCAAGTTTCAGTGAGATCTCCATGCATAAACAACCGAGTTGCCTCCACGCGAAAGAGGACCGTGAAATATTTAATCAAGTTGTTCGTAATAAAATAAAAAGTTCGCACGCTGAGCTTTTTGTACGATATTACGCGCCTCTTCATAAAAATACGACGAAACGATTTCATATAGCTTTTCCAAACGGCGAACAATCTCTGCGTTCATACGTTTCTGTATGGATTTGTCGAATACGACGATTTACAAGCATCTTGTACCTCAGCCTGCACATATGAAATGAAACAACATGTAGGTAGACAGAAATAAATTTGCGAGAGCCAAGGAAAGGATTCGTAGCCATCTAAGCGAAAAATTGTGCTTTCAGACAGTCATAAACGTGTCAGTTCGTCTCTCTGTCGGCTATATAATGTCAGATTAATGCGTTAGCAACTTACCACGAAAGAAAAGAGAACATGCGTTGGTCCCCAGGTGCGTTTTCTCGAACGCTACATTTTCGAGCCGATCGTAACACGTCGATTGTAATAACTCGGTGAAACCGATTTCCTTTTGCTCGGGTTATGGAGAATATACAAGCTATCGTATCTTTCGACTTTGTTTCTACAGAAATTTGTATCGTTAAAATGTGACATTAAATTAAGTTTCCTTTTATTTTGATTTTTATCTGCAATGTTTCGTTGAAGTTTGTATTTAGTATTTAACGAGCCAATATTACTCATCAAATTTAATCACGTCGTTAATTATCAACTGCATTAAAGAACAGGAAAATTAATATACATTACAGTCGGTCAGAAAAATCTTCATCCTACGTGCTACGATATGTCTGTGGATAGCACGACGTAGTTTAACGTTTATTTATTATTTACTTCTATCAAGGTATCTGCTCAAAAGCAACTTTATGATCTTATGGAAATTGCTTTTTTTTTATCACTGGATAGCGGACACCTTATCGAAATTAGTAAAAATAAATTATTAATAGAAAATAAATTAAAATTCAATACTGGAAAAAAGATACAGAAGTATTAATACCAAGTAGGTTAAAAGCTACAACGAAAGCAAAGCGATACATTGCAAAATATTAACATTTATCGTAATGTTTTAATTTAATTCACGTTAATCAATTGCCGAATATTTTCGTATATTTCGTATTAAGTTTTTAAAATATACAATCGGTCACAGAAGTCGGTCATTTTCAATTTCTTCGGATACTTTGAATACGTAATATTCAACGAGCGTATGTAGGCTTTCGTGACTGACTGTATGTAATGGGTCACGTATTCAATTGTATTTTTCAAACAGTCGGAGCCATCAAAGCCACCGGATAAAATAAAAAATATTTCTTGAATTTGCTGAAATTGTAAAACTACTTATATATAATTGTACGTCAATCACCTAATAGATTTAATTTAATATTTTTGCGACAAATTAAAGGTTCCGAACTATTCGGCAGATATTCTTCGGTATTCTTTCTTAGGAATCTTACAGCGTTTCCATACACTCAGTTGCGATCTATTTTACATTTTTATTTTTTTTTTTTTTTTTTTTTTCATATTTTCATCGAAACGAAACATATTTAAGAGAAACTTAACAGAGGTGAAATTAGAAGAAAAATGTGGAAATTTCATGGCTCGTTTACACGTGAAATTCACCAATTGTAAAAAAGTACGAACGTACTGTTACAATCACATTAAGACCGATTTTAATTAATTAATTATAAATACGTTCTTACTTTTAGGCTTTTGACTTTTAAACTGTACTTTTAAATCGTAACTTTCGTTATGTAAAATATTAAAATATTGGAAGGCAGGAAATTTCGAAAGCTATACGAGTTAATACATTTTTACGCAACTTCAAATACTCGAAAAATCACGAAATAAATTACGCATCCACTCTTTTTATGCTACTCTGATACGGTACTCTATCGCATTGACGGTACTCTGAAGAAATACAATTTTGATAAAACGTTCATGGTTGGAAGTAGAAATTCGTTACTCGGACGAAAAATTTAATTTCACGAGTTGATTCGCATACAGCGAAACGTTCAACCACATGTATAATATATACATATTGTATATACTATTCTCTGTGTCACTGTGTATCGTAGATTTGAATAGATTTTACATGATCTCTACAACTCAACGAGAATAAGAAATACGTAAAAATAATGAAAAAAATTAGGATGATCAGGACACACGAATTATTTTGCATTTCACACTGTATGAAAAACGTTATTCACATGCCTATACATACAAAGACACGAGGAAGACATTTTTTGAGAAAGAAACGGAGATAGGTATCATTTCCGGCGTAAGAAAAATTTACTCCTGTTTATTTTCAATTTCAAGCGATATATGACGTGACCGGTTCTCGTGTTTAACTTTAATTTCCAGTTATAAATTGGATATTTGGGATCAAAGTGAGGCCATCCTATCTATGACCGCTACTATACGTTTGAATATAGCTAGTCATTGCTACAAACGCCAAAACGCTTGAAACATATTTCATGGTCTTACCCTCCGCAAACCGCTTTTTTTATTATGAAACTATGAAACGCGTCTGCCGTTAAGTTATAAAAAGTTTAGCAATCATTCAACATTATTATATTATCGAGTGTCATAATCTCCAAGCACCTGGTGGATCGCGACGCGTCATGCAAATCTAAAGACAGAGATTCGCTGCAAAGTCAGTAACAAACCAAATGTAAGTATTGGTCGAATGTATTAGCTGCTATTCAATGATTTCTTATGACAAGATACTTTGTCACGTAGCTTTAATTTGTCGTCAAACGATACCAATTGAGATCTAATATCGTCGATGAGCTCGTTCAAAGCGGCGGAATGCAGAATCAAATCTTTTACGATTACAATAAGCGTTCGTTTACGAGAAAACTGTTCCAGTTAAAAGGAAGAATGGATAGAATTGAATAAAAGCTCCGATATGATCACGTTTATATTTTGTTGTTTTTTCTCCTTTTTTTTTTTTTATGTACCTACACGCACGTGTGCGAGTGTAAAGTAACGATAGTTTGTAACAAGCATAGTTTTTTTATTCGAGTTACCTATCATTTGTTCCAAACTATTCCCTTAAAAGCAATTTTTTTACTATTCTGCGCATAAAACGAAATTTTTACCATTCTGCCGCGGATATTCCAGCCGAAAAATTTGAATCCTCCGTACGCGTACCGAAACATTGACGCACAAACGAAATTCTACTCTCGAGTTCCTTCGAAAAGGATTTTTAGTTCTGTCAAAAGAAACTTCCGATACTTGACTTAACGGCTGCAATGACATGCTGTTAACGATAAAAAATGTCCCACATTTGTAAATGTTTTAAATGACTTATACGTTGGTTTATGAAACGTATATTTAACGTATGTCATATCATACGATGAAGCAATTCTCTTTGATTTATCGAAAACAAGAATTTAGGAATTAAAACGACTCGACAAATTTCTGATATATTTTTGTCGATCCTTTTATTTCATCATAGTCGTCACAAAATTATCTCGTTATTCGTTTCAATGAATCCTTTCGCACGAAATATTGCCAATTTAATAAAACGAAAAGAAGTAAACGAATTATTCGCTGATTCGTTTGTGAGACCACGCGATTGAATTAAACGCGTAATTATTCCCAGCTTATTTCATCTTTCCACCAATGACAACACCTTTCATTCCTATTCCCTCATTCACAGCATCAGCTTTCAATTTTTTTCACCTCCATTCAAACTCATTACAATTGCTTTCGATTCAATGATCATTTCATTTACAGATTCACAAGTTTGTTCATTAAAATTCGTGCATACGCTGCAAAGAATTTTCTTTTCAATGCTCCTCGACAAATCTAACAACAAAAGACGTGGCATGCTTCTCGTGCCGCGCAGTAGTCGCAAAAATTCAGCTCATTATTATCGCGGCAAGCATTCTGACGCCAGTAATTATAACAATAATTCGAATAACAATGCACAATCAATTAACGTAGACGAGTGGCTCGGAGCAACGGGCCAAATGGAGGATCTTTCAGCGTCGCGTCGCGTCGCGTCGGTTCCGTTGTTTCTTCCTCGTTGTTCCCACGAAATACGTTTCGCGTCTTCTTTTACGCTATGTATAAGATTTGCGGTACGCCATACAAACGAAACGTTATGCAAGCGATATACATAAATGTAACGAGGTGACTCGTTTGCACTCACACTCGCACCTCCAGCAACAAACCGAGATATTATTCAAAGTAATTACATCAGTTACAAAAGGTTCGTTATGCAATAACTACAATCAATTTGTACAATCACGCGACGAGGAAAGAACGAGCTTTGCACCACCGAATGGGGAAAACGGCCCTACCCTAACGAGTACGAGTTTCAATATTTGGCAAAATAGGCCGTGTGGACGAGCAAGTATGGAAATGCGTAATGAGTTCGAATTGTTCTAGCAGATTTTGAAGCTGTGGATTTTGTGCCGCCAAGTTTTTAGTTGCTACCCTACATACTGGATTTAAGAGAAACGATAATAGCGAGAAAATAATGCTCACCGTGAATTTATTCTGAATGCGTCGTCCATTCGACATGTACAAAAATTAGGAAATTGAAATATACTTGCGTATTATGTAAAAGGATAGATATTTATTTATTTGTCTCTTTCGTGCAACTAAATATTCGGTTTAAAAAATTGATTTAAATCTTTCTAGCAAGCTTTCTGAATAAAGGCAATTGCTCGTTAAATTTCAAGTATATTTATTATGTAATTCAATATTTTGCAACTTAAAGAGAAGTTTGACCAATCGTTATACATATGCATTCTGTTTTTACCAAGATAATAAAGTACAACCTACGAATAGAATGATAATGGAATATAGAAGGAGAAAAATTATCGCATGAAAAGTTGCTTAATTATCAGCACGTTATGATTCGATTCTACGGTAAAATAAAATTGTAAAATGCAGAAGTATTCCGCGACGATTCCGACACTCCTGCACGTACGAGAAAGAAACTCGAAAACAAATTATTAAAACTTCTTCTTCTGTATCTTTTCCTGCTTCGAAACTTATCCTCGAGAGTACATTTGGATCGACATCTCTTGAAATCAGTTCGCGACTTTCTCTTACATTTTAACGACTTAAACATATTTATCGTTCAAGAATGATTTTTACGTTATTTCTAAATCAAAGGTTAAATTATTATTTTCTCATAATCGATTGTATTCGGCTATACGAGTAGTTTACACACAGGCCTAATTTGTTTATTTTATTTAAAACTTGTCGCTACTTCGCTGTATAGAAATATACAATTTATCGCAGAAGTGACGGATAAGAAATAAATTCGCTAGCGCGAGGATGCTAGGGGCTTCTACTATCGCGTCGACGGACAACGACTATGTAAAACGGTATAACTTACGTATAAGTGCTTCACGTCATGCACACGCTGCTGAATTGGGGAAAACAACTGTGAGATATGTAGCAAGAAGAAGAATATCACACCAGGTATATTCTATTTACGTAGTAACGTAAGTAGCGTTAATGCATAGGATAACCTGAATAAAGAAAAGTTGAGGATATTCGTGGAATCGTATCTAAATTGTCAAATTCTTTAGGATCCACCAACTTTGGTAATTTTTATTTAAAATTAACGTCTGAATAACGTATGTGCCTAAAATACATATTTCATACGAAGCATAGTCTACAAATGTAATCGAAGTGTTCTATATTTAAAAGGGATATAAGAAAGTTGACTGTTTTTCTAGAAAATAATTTTACACGTTATATTTCGTAGATTTTGTTTTATGTTTAACATCGTAACTTGTATATAAGCTATAACAGTGAACGTGGCACATGTTGTGAAATACGGTTACTTACTATGACAGCTTTTTCTCCTAACCAAGCTGAAACTTCTCTTCCGCTTCTGCTTCTATCGTAACATACTTCCATTGGAATTAATTTACAAACCTGCGTCAACTAAACGTTTCTTCATTTTCTCAACACGTATTAAATGCTTCTAAATTATTTCATTTTTCTTTTTAATCACTTCGTATCATCTACGCGAATCGTACAATTAATTGCTGTTAGTCCAAGTGCAGATGTAATCGACTTGTTAACACGACATTTCTCTATCCCCTCTCTTTCTTAGCCACTTTTTTCAATTTGATATGCAAAGAGTCTCTTGTTTCAGCTCCTATCTCACGTCCACGTAGGATAAATGATGTACACGTTTCTTATTTGTAATGAACGAGCGAGTAACGTGAAATTGATAAAATTTTTGGACGTTGATAATGTCTAAAAATAATTTCTTCTTTTATTTGTAAGAATTTTACAATCGATTCTCATTGAGAATTACAAATAAATTATTCTGGCGAGGTACTATAACGCGAATAATAAGTATTTATCGTATGTTTGATCCTAGCTGAATCTAATGTTTAAATCCCAGAAATAATTGACCACGGAATATCAGACCTCGCAATAGAAATACAATAAACAACCTGGAAGATGGAACCCCGCTGGGGGTAACCATCCACATGCTATATTTTTCAAGTTATAACATTTTACCAAATGTCCTTCTGGACAAATTGTAAAATTAAATAAATAAATAAGAAAAAAAATAAAAAAAAAACGGAATGTCGAAAAAACGTGGAATAACAGTACCAGTCGCTCGTAGTTATACAATAGTACTTGAGTTTATGATGCGTTAATTATTCGTTCAAGGACGGTATTCCTTGTATTTTATGTAATCAATGTAGGTATAATATTTTTCAACCGTTGGATGATTTAGCCAGCTGTAGCAGTATGGGTAGCAAAGGTGAGTAACCTTAGACATTTATCACAGTTCCAAAACTTTTTTCCCAGTAGTAATCCCCAAAACACGTGTTTGTCAGAAAGAAACGGGGTCGAGGGATAGAGTGTTTAAGCACGAGATGCCATAAACCATCCTTGTGTCACTTTTTGGACATCTTTCTTCCCACTCTTCCTTCGCTGACCGCCTCTTCTCTCCGTCCGTGTTATCGTTGAGAATTTATGCTACCAACCAATAAGAAAAACTTTGTTATTTCCAAAGGAATCCCAAGATCGTCAAGCAGACGCTTTGATTACAGCGAGCAAATAGCACAATTTGAAGTTTTCTTAACTTTTTAGATGTAACGGAATATTTCGGCAAAAAGACGGCTAATAGTCAAAACAAAAATTGAATTAGTTCCGATGAATCTTATGGACGGAGAATAATAAATGATCGATCGATTTAATTTTAAACCATTCTCCTGATTTATCAACCGTACAAATATCGTACGAATATAAATTGGCTCTATTCTTTGAGAAAAAAAATATGAATATTAAATATTCATAGATAGATTAGATTAGATTAGAAAATAATAAATAAAAATGAAAAAAATATACATACGCGATATATGAGAAAAAGGAATGTTGATATGGACATGGAATAAATCTCATTGTGTGCGTTGAGAAGAAGATTGAATAAGCGGTATTATTCTGTTCTTAGTCATTAGCATGTGCACGACCATAGCGAAATTCCACGCACGTGCGATGACCAGCCATTTTCACGCGGAATGAAAAAGGGGGTCCCGTAATCTGCCGGTGAAACAAGCGGCTAAGTGCGATAACATTCTCGAGGAACGTTCCTTCTCGTAATCTCTCGCGACTAAGTAATGGATGCCAGCCTGATAAAGTCTCACTCACACCACCGTCGACTAACCAGCGACCGCATCACCCTTCCGCGAGTAGTTTCAACTTCCCGCAAGCCCAAATTATACACAGCTAAATGATGGATGACTTCCCTCGCATTCCGAACACCCTGAACCTGTTCTGTTGGCCACCGTTCGTTTCAAACACAAAACTTCCGTTTTGACAACTATTGTTCAGGCCCCCGAAGTTACTTGCAAAAACATTTTGTTGCACGTACGGCGAACGAGATTCGTGCTATCGTTATCGCTACGAGCTGTGATAGTTGAGGTAATTATCTGCCATGGATTATATCTACAGAAGTATAACGAATGTTGTATGGCGAGACATAAAGTAACTGATAAAAATAACAAGAGTCAAAGAACAAATTTTATCCGATACTTGTTTGTCAACAGACAAATAATGGAATGAATTGATTTACTGTAACAAAAGATAGATTTGTTGGAAAGTCTTGCGACCACATTTTTATTGTATATTTGGAAATCTTAGAATTTTATTTACAAGCTGTTGTAAATAATTGATCACATTGATATGTACGCATCTTCCGAGTGTCAGACAAAAAATTATAGACGACCGTTTAATTAATTGACTCAACGAAGTCAGCAATTATATTTACAATTATCGTCGCATCGCGTGGTGAAGCTCACAGAAGTGGGAAATATGAATTGATAAAATTAAAACTATGATACATATTATTGGATTAATTCATTGACAATACACCGATATATCAATAACTTTATAAAGACGTATGTATGTATGTATACAGCCTTGATAGTAGATCGTTCCCTGACATTCTTTATTGCATTGCGTTTATCACACTTTCTTTTAGAAAACATTACTTCGTGTATTTCTTTGTAAAGGACGAAATGTTCTATTTACATTATTCTACATATCACGCAACATGCATTCATTTATTTTTGTACTTCACATTTTACATATCAGCGTGAATATCTCTGACAATATATGTTATTATTTGATGCGGCACTACCATCGGGTTAAACAAAAGCGTTGAAACATATAACAGTCTCATTTTCGTTACTTTCGACGACACGCTTCATAACAGTATACATATCTACATGAAAATCTCATTATCCCGAATAACGCACAAATTTCCTTGAAACTCGTGCAATAAATGCACTTACCAGTCATTGTCAGCCAAAAATTTAGCGATATATCATATATTATGCCTATTACATGAATACCACATCTTTAATAATATTTAATTAATATCGTAAATGTATATATGTATGTCGGGTTGAGATTGGCATTTTGGGCGCGTAACAACTCTTCGCGTGGATTAGCCATTGTTTCACAAAGCCGAAATTATATTTACACGTATATACAAGACTATCACAAAGCTTAACAAATAATAAGTCTAATGAATAATAAGTTTGATGAATAATAAGTTTAATGATTAGTATGATTTACGAATAATAAGTTTAATGAACACTATTAACAATGTTTTTGGGTTCAAACGAATCCACGGTCAACGGGATAACTCTTTACTAAGCGCAAAATACGATTGTCGAAAATGCTTGATGTGTCACTCTCCAAGGCAATCGCACGAATGCCAGCCTCGTGAAGATTTTTCTCGCTGTACGATTGCATTTGTTCTCTATACCCGTTTGGGTATAGAGCATCAAGAAAGTTCCAAACGCCGTTGCTAAGCAGTGTCTGCCTGGAGTTTG
Organism: Bombus campestris; assembly: GCA_905333015.3. Lineage (NCBI taxonomy): Eukaryota > Metazoa > Arthropoda > Insecta > Hymenoptera > Apidae > Bombus > Bombus campestris. Next base: position 11,504,076 of record HG995132.1, read on the forward strand.
ATTATTAATGCGATGTATGTCCCATCGTATCGACACCTCCGAGGCAACATCACACGTGGCTAGGCCCGCTCCCGAGGCCGCATGCCGCCACAACCACGTTTCTCGGAAAACCCATACAACCACTCCAGACCTCCGTTAGGCGAAACGTCCATCCCGCGACCGTGGCTACGTTCAGCGGCCAATTGTCACCTCGAACCCAATCTCGCTATCACAAATCTCGAACAATTACAGCTATGATAAAATCTAGGCTAGAGCACTAGAGGATGTTCCCAAAATTTCCAAGGAAAGGCTTCGGCTTTCCTTTCATCTCCGACATGTATACAGTGCTGGACAAAAGTATTGGCACAGCATGATTGTTATGATAGAAATGCTTATAACTACTAAACAAATTGATTTAAACAAAAAACTTTTTGACGTATTTATTTATTATCTATTCTAGTTTATTACATAACAAGAGCAACAATATAAATAAAATAATACGCAAAATAATAACAAAAATATATTTTTTGAACATTTTATGGGTGGACAAAACTATTGGCACAGTAGAATATTTACGCTTATAACTAATTACATAATAAACTTCTAATATTTTGTTGGCAGTCCTTTTCTTTTAAGGACTTCCTTTAATCTTCTGGGCATCGAGTGGACTAATTTTTTAGTGAATTCAGGTACAATATTGCTCCATTCCTGCAGAAGAACTTTCTTCAGTTCAGACTTGCTTGTGATATTATGTTTCCTAATTCTTTTTTCCAATTCGTTCCACACGTGCTCAATGGGATTCATATCGGGACTTTGAGGTGGTGTGTTTAATGTGTGGGCAGTATTATATATTATCCACTGACGAACAATATACGCCATATGTTTAGGATCTCGATCCTGCTGAAAATAGAAATCCCTGGGGAGGTTTAATTTTTGAGTACTTTTCAAAAGATTTTGCTTGAGTATATTTAAATATACATATTTATCCATTATCTCATCAATGAATATAAGTTCTCCTACACCCGATGATGCCATACATCCCCACACCATTAAACCACCACCCCCATGTTTCATGGTGGCTTGCAGATTCAGTTCGTCCATCTCTGTGTTGGGTTTTCGCCATACTAATATTCTGCCGTCAGATTTAAAAATATTAAACTTACTTTCATCTGAAAACATGATCTTTTCCCAAAAATCAGTATCTTTCGTAACAAACTCTTTCGCGAATTCCACTCTTTTCTTTTGGTTTATTTTACTGATGTAGGGCTTTCTTCGTGCTGCACGGGCAGAATAACCGGCATCCTTCAATACCCTACGTACAGTTTTGGTACTTACTTCTTTTTCACACTCAGCTTTTAACATCGAAGCAATTTCAGTCGAATTAGTTTTTGGATCCTTCTTTACAATATTTACGATTTTCCTTTTTTCTCGAATTGTTACCTTAGAAGGGCGACCACTCCTAATTTGATTCTCTAGATTTTCTTCACTTTTAAAGCGTTTTATGACTGAACGCACAGTAAAACGACTTCTGTTTATGATTTGTGCAATTTCGTTGTAAGATTTATTCATCTTATATAAATTTAATATTATTTTTCTTTCTTCAATTGTGGTTTCTTTCGTTTTTCTAGACATTATTACTCTTTCTTGGTTTTTTGTTGTTTAATAACTGAAGTCTCCAGTTTCACTGATCGAGTGTTATAATAAAAGACTAACGGGGGATTTCCCTTCGCTACTTCCAAATGACGATCGGAAATCGTTGAAAACGGCGACGATACATTGTTTGTTCCATGCTGTGCCAATACTTTTGTCCACCCATAAAATGTTCAAAAAATATATTTTTGTTATTATTTTGCGTATTATTTTATTTATATTGTTGCTCTTGTTATGTAATAAACTAGGATAGATAATAAATAAATACGTCAAAAAGTTTTTTGTTTAAATCAATTTGTTTAATAGTTATAAGCATTTGTATCATAACAATCTTGCTGTGCCAATACTTTTGTCCAGCACTGTATGTATATGAAGAATGGGGTTTTGAAAGAGGGACCAGAAGTACATTTTACGGAATAATGAAATAACGTTTATTAAAAACATACATTACGGCGAAAATAAACATTGGTCTTTTAAAAGCAATTCTTTACTTTCCTCTATTCATACATTTGTACGTATATTTGTAAAAATTTAACGCAGGGCTTGATGCTTAGAGGCTTTTTATCGCACGGCTCGTGGTCACCGTATTATTTCGAAGTTAACTCTGTGTGTTAACTCCTCACACTGAGCCAACCACGACATTACTTTTCACTCTTTTTCAGTTTTATCACCTAAGTCTGGGAAAAGGATGGTTCGTCCGTAAATGCGAGCAGAAAGCCGCATTTATGAGCGTGTAATTAAAATCATGTATCTCCTAGACCAGCGAAATAAAAGTACAAGATAAAAGTTGTTAAAATCCTCTGGAATAAAATTGTCAGCCTTTCCGATCAATGTAAGTTAATGTAATGCTTATGGAAAGCTAATGTCAGTATTCGATCGAAAATTAATCTTGTTTATTACAATTTTGCTGGATATATGTACATTAATTTGAATATTTTAAAACCTTCAACGTGTGGCTATTTCATATCGTTTAATAATCATAATCCATATTCTTCTGTCAAATGTATTACATATATGTATAATAAAACCAGAATAACCATACAATTTTGCAACATTCTTCGCATATTTCGTGCCCGAGTATTCGTGGTCAGTTGAACAAAACGATAATTTTATTTAACAATACATCGAAGAAAGGAACTTATAACATATTGCTTATGTTCTTGTTAATGATTATGGATCTTCACCGCCGAAATAAAGGTATAGAAACACTAAATATTCATTTAATATTCACAATAAAATAATTATGCATTTATTTAGTGAACGATTCCAACAATATTAAACGATACAATCTTGCACGTGTCTCAGCACTTCCTTCTCACACTACCTTCCATACCAGATGCCCTTCCACACACGACTGACAACGGAACAGTTTAAATTCTTTTGTTTTTGAGACGCCGCGCACACATATACCCATACTCACATACTACGCAGTCAATTTAGCATATAAAATTACACATACCTCAACAGTTCTTATTTTCTGACTGAGAATTCAATTCTGAAAAAATTTATATAAAGTTCACGTTGTATCTATATGAACGTCATAAAATGTCAGTACAAATAAATACAAGTAAATTACAAATAAATTATTAAAATACAAATAAATTACTTTAAATATAAATATTAGTTAATGCCAATCGTCGATCTTAGTCGGTCAACGTGTAGCTGCCAATTTGAACACAATTCTAGAGAATATGAATCTCCGAGTAACTTGCCACATATCCATAGCACTATCCATAGTAATAACTGACAAAGGATAATTGCGACAATGGTGAAGAAACTTTCGTCCGATTTAATTGTGACGGTGGTCTTCCCGACACGTCGTAATTAATCGATGAAAAAAATCGAATAGGACGAAGAACGCATAGTTGTCAACGCGTGGAACAATTATCGGACGTGAATTGAAGCGCAGTGGATTGAAGTGGCCATGAGGCAGTCCCGAAGAACGAGCATGGAAACCGGTTAACGACGACGATTACTAAACTGAAAAAGACACTTCATCGTTCTGCTCGATAAACAACAATTGGAGGTTGAAAATTCTTGAGCGGATAGACAAACCAGTTGTAGGAACACAGCTATACCGTGAGAAATCGTTAATGAATCTAGCGAAAATCGTCAAGGAAGAAGAAAAAAAGTCTTAGAAGATAGAACTACGTATTTCCGTTTTCTAAAATAATACGATTCTGTACAAAGAGAGGGAAAAAAGAAAGAAAAGAAAAGAGAAAAATCTTCGAGCCCGGAAGGATTAAATTGGTTTTTCTTTGGCAAAGGGTAGCCACGCGTGCAATCTACTTTCCACGCAATTACCGCTCCACCGACGACGCTTAGTTCCGTACAATGTTAATGGATCATCAACGTTATCGCGCTATTTCCATTGAACGGATCCAATCACCGAAAATTATTCGGTTGTCCAGCACGCCGCTTGCTTATCATTAATCTTCCTGGGCGACTGGAGTGGCGGAGCTTGTCCGCTATTTACAATCGGCCTTTCGCCCCTCTCAGATGACGATGTCTAGAGTTGGGAGCGCCAAGTATTTCTTGAACACCGATGCGAAAGTGAATTAAGTCGTCGAGAACCAAATTAACGGAGCATAGAAAATCCGCGGGAGCACGCACGCACACAACCGACTATGCGTGTCACCGTCGTTAAAACGTTCGAATCAACGTAGTTGTGGCGTTTGTGATACAATGGAATTAATTTCCCGGGAGTTTCGGCCGCCGCTAACGAGTTTATGTTTATAGTTTACGTCGAGATCACGGCGCAGGAAAAACACGGACGACGCCTTCGATGACGACGAATTTCAAACGCTGCTAGGCTATTTTTGCACGCGATGTACTTTGAGAATCAAGCAGTTGGTCGTCGGAAAACTAAGCTAAGTTATGCCACGCTAGTGTCACGTCGGAGACACAACAGATCGCGAAATTAACGGATCGCCGGTGATTTCCTCGCGCCGCGGTCCGAACGAAATGATTCTTTCACAAATAGGATAAAGAAACTAGAATTTCGTATGCGACAATGACGTTTATTGCAGAAATCCAACTGAGTGACGGTTACAATATTGTGGTTTGGAATATCAGAACACACTGACTCGAGATGTTACAACGAACTGTCTTAGCGCTGGTTTTTGGAAGGTCCTTCACCGAGGGTCTAGTCCCTTTGGAGGGGGCTTTGTTATTGTTTTAACAGATGTGGCATGCGGGGTGTTCGGTCGAGCTGGTTACTAAGCGGGTGGTCTTCTTAAGTGTGTGACACTAGATTGAACAATTTCAAAGGTTACGCCTCTTCGGCACCTTAGCGTTCGAACTTGGCATCTTCTTCCTATACTTTCACATCACTATATTTTCTTTCGCAACACTATATTTCCACATCGCAACAAACACTACGATCCATTATCTTCCATTGTTCACTTTCATCGTGATTCCGTTTATCCTGAATTAATTCGAATCGTAGCATTAATGACGAATATATATCGTTAACGCTAATCGTAGGTATCTCATTATCATTGTACTCGTGATATTCGTATTCAGCATTTACCAAACGCTCTTCCAATCATAGCTGCATGATTTTCCTTCCGTCCACGGTGGATTCGTTCGACAACCGGTGCCTCGTATCTGGTATAATAATGGAAAATGCCGAGCAAAAGTCATTGAATTCCGAGAACCCGATCGCGAGTTCCGGCGCTTTCGATTCAGAAATATGACAACGACGGAGACGATGATGCTCGTTGCGATTACCCGCGTCGTATCGTCTGTCGATTTCGCCCTACTGAATAAAACGCTCGTCGAATTCGATCAGATTGCACGCCGCGCCACCGTGGAATCATATTTACAGAACGCATACACGTTTACGTTGAAAACGAACGATTTATTGGGTATATACCGCGTGCCAATAAATCTGGAAGCGTCACGTGTGAAATCGTGGCTTCTTTTCGTCGCCGACCGAGAAAAACACCGAGACGTTGTACACCTCGATATTCTTTCCACCTTATCCTTTCCAGTTTTTCTGAATGGCTGACGTTTCGAGATAAAGATGCCGGAGAAAAGCCAAAAATCGAAGGAAAGGAGGAACGAAACGAAAGAGAATTACGCTGGCGTCGAAATTTCAAAGTATCCAGGCACTGGCCTATGCTTGACAAATATATTTTATCCCTTGAAACCCATCATCCAAGGAAATCATATTTTGCGCACTTTCATCTTAATACATCATTTTTATTTTGTTAAATATTAACGAAATAAAGTTATAAATTAAGTGTTTTATCGTTGTTTAACGTTGGGAAAAGATAGAAAAATGTGTGTTTTGCGAAGGTGTTTGATAATTACCGATGCCACAATGACGTGTGCATGCCCGTCGGAGCGCATCTGGATATGCCGACCAAGATAACGAGGTCAGTCTGTCGATCTGTAGACGACTGTTGCAGAATAAAGTTGGTAACGAGCTGTCTGCCTTTTTCCCCTGTCTGCCTCCATGAAACGAAATTCGTACGAGATAAAATTCCATCCATGAGATAACATCAAAAGTGAAAGTTAGATGAAAAAGTTTCATTCCAAGTATATCTTGTGTATCTGTAATAATTTAGAATAAATCTCAAGGATTCATGAATCGAAAGATGCATTCGTTCATGGATTTTCGATCGGCTAGTTATTCCTCACTGTCGACCTTTATTCAGCATCGAAGCACTCGCTTTCTGTAGCGATGAATAAACAGCGACACGAGCCTTCGAGACGTTTATATGTTTTATGAGATGGAACGATGCGCTAGAAGTATTCCATTAAAGTGGAAATTTCGAACGCGTGCAAAGTAGCGATTTTCCTTTTCCTTCTCTCTTAAAGAATAACACTCTAACGATTTAATAATAATAAATGAATTTCGTATAATTATCGTTTTCTCTGTGCAACGATTAAACGTTCGATGCTTCTTCGAAATTGTCATAACGTTGTTACGATCGTATTATTTATATCTCCTACGAAGATATAAATTCCCAACACTTGTAATCGTCTACTGATAGGCAACTATGTATATTACGATATATCGTCCGAGGAATACGATCGTCAACGTTTCGATTTTATTAGGATTATAAATTAATGGATTAGGATTATAAATAACGAAAGAAGAAAACAAAAAAAAAAAAGACGCGTCCTAAAAATTATAGCAGTTTTAAAGCGAAATACGTTAAAGCTCAAACCCGGTTTCCTAAATGTGTAATGACGTCTCCTATCTCCGTGCCATCTATTCTACGTAATCGGTATGTCGATCGCCGGCTTAAACGAACTTCCCCAAGAGCCATGGAAATCATGAAGCGTCGAAAAATTGGATAAGGAAGCTAGTCGGAAAGGAAGTCAAGGGTACGTGCCAATAAGCGCATTCCGGAAGAGCGGGATTCATCCGTTCACGGATTACGCCGGAACAGATTCTCCATTTCCAAGGTGGCGCGGTGCGGCGTTGCTCGATGATACGTCGAATGGCTTTGCTGCCCCTTCCCCGGTGCCAGGCTAAATTGCGTCTGTCAAATCCGCTCTGGTAAGTCTTTCCTCGATATTACGGATTCCGTAACCGACACCAACCACGCCGAGCAATCCTCGAGGCTTCGTTCCGTTTGCTCGTTCTTACAATCAGCATAACATTCCTTCCAGCGCTCGCTGCCAGACCTCGAATCGGGATTATTCCCGATCGGTCGCGTGTGCCAACCTCGACACACGCATCCTCGCCCGCTTGCCGCCAGTTTTCCGCAGTCACGTGGAAAACTTTCAATGATACCATCGTCGTTCTCTCCACTCGCGACTCTCGAGGAAGTTTCCTTTCGCCTGGAACACGTTATTATCCGCGTCCAGACCCACCACCATGGCAATTCCAATCGTACCACCGTTTGTTTTGACGTTAATGGACTGCGTGGAATGAAAAATGGTCTATAAAAATTGGTCGTGTTTGCTCCACTCTTTCTTCTACCTTTTCTTCGCGTTCGTGCTCGATTGGATTGTTCGAGGGAGAGCGTGTCGTGGAATGTATGTGTGTGTGTGTGTGTGTGTGTGTACGAATATCAATTAACACATTCGCTCCGTACGTCTTCGTTGACAGTGGCTCGCGAGATTATTTCAACGCCTATCATAGGAAACTTCTGCGTATATTGCGTGTGTTATGTTGAACATACTGAAATTTCTTTATCACTGTTATAATTACGAAACATTGTTGAAAATGTATGTATGAAACGATGTGTACAAAGTAGATTCAGGCTAATCTTAAAATAAATCTTAAAATTTGCTGCATATCCGATACCTTTAAAAATAGCCTCGGATATTCGTTCAAATTGATTATATTAGATACAGGATGAAAACTCGCGCATCACTTTTCTTTTGCCCATCTTCTTCTTCATTTCATCTTCAAGTATTGTTACTCCAATCTGATGAAAAACATCGTTCTTTTTCGCGATATCTCCATACACCCAACTGTACGAGTGCGGAGGTTCTCGTTTCATCAATCATACCTCGAGCTTTCGCGTTCAGCGTGAGCCCAGTTGAGAGATAAAAAATCATTTCATTTTAAGAATCTTGGTTGATTGAAAGCTGGAGTCGTCGCGATACTCACGCGTCTTATACGCAGCCAAGTAAATACATACTATGTATGTATTACGTGTACTTGGTGGAAGCGATATAGCGAGGTCGTAAAGCATTAAGTAGAATCACCAATTGATATAGCCACGGTTACAATTGTACTAATTCCTCACGTACGTAGACACTTGTCATAACTTTGGTAATAAATTATACCGAGCTACCATATAACAAGTCTGTCTATTCGTTCGTTACATCTAACATTTCAAATGGGATATTAATTCTCTGAGGGTTTCTTAATATCCTATTAACTTTACAGATTTGCCAATTTTACGGTTCATATTTTCGATTACGACAAACCTCATCGTTCAGTCGTCCGCTATTTTGTACGGCAATGAGTCGTAGCGTGATTTTCGTGGGTTTGTCAAGACGTTCTCCCTGAAGGAAAAAATACCAGAAGGATCCTCAACTGGTATTTTTCCCCAGAGGATGGAGGGATGAATGGAATAGAGTTTCTTAATCTCTCTTTATTGGCTGTAACTGGCTGTGACTTCCGGCCGTGCCTCGCAAGCCAAAGCCTTTTTCTTGTCTTCGATCTTCACGCTACCCCTCGTCACCCACACCGCGCACCCTCCTTCATTTGTTACCACCCTATCAGCTTTCGTTCCACATCCGCGCCTTCGATAAGAATGATCGAACGAGATACGTACATCTTCCGAACCGATTCGACGCTTCGCCTCTTGCATTTTCCAAGTTTCATTTAGTCCTTTCCGTTTAATTTGACACGTGAGATCCAAGCGATCGCGTGACACGAGTAAATTGAACAATCGATTATACCACGGTGAGTTTTTAATTGGCTTTCTGAAAATAATCCGATCAAACGTGACTACAGATGTAAATGTAATTTGCTTTATTCGCATGACAACGTATATTACAAGAAAGAGTATACTTTTTGTAAACTCGTGTATTTTTAACGTAGGTATATCTTTGAGAAAACTAAACTCGATAAATTCATCTATGTGCTTGTTTCGGTAATTGCGTTTTTATCGTGTTCGAATGAAGTTAAACAAGACTCGCGGTAATTCATCGTCGTTTATGAATCTCTGTGATATTTTTACGAAGCTTCTAATGAAATATTTTTGTTTCGATGTCGTGCAATCCTTTCAAATTTCTTAATGTAATCCGTTCAAGTTCCTTCGATTATTCTATTTTATCAGTTAGCGATATCGGAGCTACGTGTAATCTTTTTTCCAAGAAAACAAGAGATACGTATGAAATAAAACGTGTAATCTCAATCTCAAACCGAATAAATTTTGTGTCAGATTAAAACAAGCGGAACTTGTATATTTTATTACGAAAAATCCACGGATGCCAGATCTCATCGCCAAGGGAGACAGAGAGAGAGAAAAGAAAACGCTGCTAATCGAATCTCCGTATTTCCACACATTTCGAAGCTGGACGAGAAACAAGAAAAAAATACACACAATCAATAACGTGATATTTAACTGGAATCACTGGCAGATAGAAAATCGTCATTTCACTACTGTCGCGCCTCTTGCCTACGAGATGAAGAGTAACGAAACGCGTCGTCTAGCTAACTAACCGATTATCCGTCGCTATCAAATATCGAGAACTAATTGGTTTTGGGAGCGACCACCGCGGCCACGGGATCGGCGCTCGTTAAGTTTATTCGGTTACGATGTATCCACCGATTGCTCGGCCGTCGATCGGGGACGCTTGCAAAATGGCCTCCGTTGACGTAACTATTTTTTCCCCCGTTTCCCTCTATCCTCTTTTCTTCGTTTTTTGCGTTCGTCGATTAACCTCGGCTCTATCGTCCTCGGTTGAGCAGTCTGAATTCAATCCCGATCTAATTACGAGGAAAACTGATCTCCCAGGCGTCTGGGATGCCTTTCGTCGATGGTTCGCGTTCAACGCCGTAACTACATGTAGCATTCCTCTTTCTCACAGACGAATATCCAAACTCCATTTCGTACGCTTAATGGCCACGCGAGAGTTTACTTTCCTCTATGAAATTACCTTTCACGCCAACCATCGCATTTTCAATTTCTCAGATAATAGATACACCCATGAGAGTATGCTTAATGCAAAAGTGGAATTACGTAAATTCTTGTAACGTTGTTTGCTTTATTAATTTATTTGATAATGTTAATTCTTATGCACATAAGTACCTATACCTATATACTTTCTGACCAGCACTTCACTTCTTACGAAAATGTACGAAAATGGCTCGATGACTGGTTTGCTTCAAAAGAGCGACAGTGTTTTCGGCGTGGCATCCACCAATTGCCAGACAGATGGGGAAAATGTATAGCTAGCGATGGGCGATACTTCGAATAAAATATTTTTAATCATTTTCACACAATAAGCGTGTATTTTCTATACAAAAATTCCGGTTTCATATTTACAGACCTGATACACGTACATACTTTTATATGATTGCTGATATGATTGCTGTGACAGCAGCAACTCAAATGACTTGTTTTCTGTGTCATTTGGTCTTTTGGTTGTGGAATATACTGTAAATTATACAGCGAATTCTCTGTTTGTTCTATTACAGTTAAAAGAATTCTCTGTGAAGAATTTTCATTCTTTTTTTTTTTTTTTTTTTTTTTTTATTAGTGTCTAAGTTCATTTATCAACTTTTGCTTAAAAATGTTTGATTCCCAAGTCGTTTACTTCGACTGGCGTAAGACGTCTGAAATATTATCAACCTACTCAAGTGCTAATCAGTACGATCGAATCGAGTTTTTCATTGATCGTATAATATCGTTACAATAAGTTTCGGTATACTTATTGTTACGTCGCGTAAGACGGTCCGTGCGACGTCCCTCATGGTCTGGCCGCCGAGGTCCACACACCGTTACACTGACCTTCGATAAACCTAAGGAACCACCATAAACCGAATCTTCTCAGTTTAATTTCTATTCACATAAATATTTTCGGTTTATGGATGGTCCTTAAAACAGCTCTTAGGTTTATCGTACGCTCTTATAACTTACGGAGAAAGTGATTGTTTTTCTATTAAAATAGCAGGTTTTTCTCATTAAAAAGGACACCCATACCGAGCTTTCCTCCGTAATTGTACGAGACGGGTCATCACTGTTCTTCCAAACGTCGTGCAGTCAACACGACTGTTCCTATAAGCTTCGCGTAGTCAACTTAAAACATAGTCCTCGCTTCGATCAAAGTGATATTATCTTAGTCTATTCTTTATTACTACTACTCGTCTATCAAGTGTATTATTCTTCATCGCCTGTATCAATTATCTCTTCCTATACGACGGAACCTCCAGTGTAGTAAGTTGTTAAAATATAAATATTATAAGACTGTAGACTACAGTTTTATTCCCCAACAAATACCCCTATTATCCCACAAGAAATAAGGGGATCGACCTGTTCGTGGCGTCGATTGTTATAATCGTAACGGGAATTTACGACTCCCGTTGACGCGCTTCGACGCGATCGCGTCTCCCCGCGACTGGACGAAAGAACACTTATTTACCTCTACTTTCTTATACCATGATTGATTACGTGAATTTATGAAAGTTCACATAACAAGATGTATACGATATTGAAAAATCACTGCTACTATGCGTTATATTACAAACTGACCTTTCTAGATTGGTACAAATATAACGCAACACGTATAATGCAATTGTTCCTTATTATTGCCCTTTGGTATCAGTTCTTTTGGATTAAATTGATATCAGTTCGTTCAAATTTCTAATTCGTCTAAAATTATTCATTTTCTACAAACTATGAAGATTTATTAATTATAACGTCAAACACATTGCGTACGTATTGTTATTCTTATAAATAAACGAAATCGATTTTGCGTGGCAGAGAAGTAACAAAACATCAAGATTAATTCAAAACGGAATTTAAACTCTTTAATATGCATGTATAAAATCATAATAAATCGATCACATCGAAAGTTCAGAAAGACTGTGTCACCGTACGATCTTGTAAATATCAGAAGCATTCGAGTAATAAAATGAATTTTATTAATAAAAATGTACAAGGTAAATTTGAAAATACAAATGAATTATATTTTTTAATTATATTCTTCCGGCTTCATCATGGAAATAAAATATTGACATTTTACATGGGATAAAATGACTGTTATTATAATAACAGTATATAGTTCGATATATATTTCACGGGAGAAGAGTTACAAGTTTCAAATTTTAATTTTAACTTGCATCTTTCCAGTTGTACGACAAGTTTCCCGCAACTTGTACCCGTTAGCTCTCTCAATTTGAGCATACACGTTGCTTTCCTCGCATATAATTTCTGGACATTCTGTACATATTTACTTACACGTATACTTGCCAACATCTCTAAATTCAACATTTAGTTTGTAATTATTAGCTACTCGAAATTCAAGTATTTAGAAGTCGTTCTATATTTATAGCGGTTCAGAGGCGCGAGAAATGTATTTTTATATCCTACGTCATAGGGAAAGAGATAAAAACAAACACCCGTCGTCGTAATACAATTAGTTGCATTTAGGCAAATAGGCATTTCCCTACTAACACACTTGCCACTGTACACTGTCGCGAGTACAGTCTAACCAAGAAGGTAAAAAATGCTGAAAAGTTGCAATTTTTAATTAGATTTTGTAATTAACCGCGTATAATTAGAACGCGGAATTTCGACGCGGCAACCAATCAATTTAAATTCCAAAGTGCAAAGAGAGCACGGTTCTTAACAAATAGAAACAAACGTCTGCCTTTAACAACAATTGAACCACAGTTGCAATGTTGAACTCATCGAACCGCAGTCGATTATCGGGCGATCTCGCGGGGATTGTAACAAGCAAACAAATTACAAATATAGTTTCCACAATGCGCTCGAACGGTCAATCAATCACCGTTATCAACCGCTAAAACAACAATGTGTCGCGTGATTACGCGCATCGTTCGCAGCTGCATTCTATCTGCGATTTCTAAGTATTCGATGCACAGTTGTGTATCTCTCTGCAAACTACAAACTGCAAACGTATTTCGTACAAATAAATACAGATTAGAAATACTAATTAGTCAATAAATTATTATACGATGCTGCCTAAAATTCGTATTTAATTACTTTTGATCATCGTACCGTCGGTATCATTCTTTTTATTTTCAATCTCAATCACTGTCTTCTTGCCTTTGTTCGATCGCTATACCCATGTAAACTAAATGTAATGTAATAGAATTTGATAGTCGGCAAATAAATATATATATTGTATATATAAGTAAATAAAGAACTATAACGATATAACTGTTCTTGCAAATCTGTCTTTCTATTAAGGTTTCGATTCTTTTATGATAAAAATTTTCGCCCCGATTCTTCCTATCTCGCGCTACAGAATTATTCCAATCCATAAAGAAATAACGTCCGCAGCCTTTAAATTCTACCCGATAAAAGTAAAACGTGTTTCAATGCTTTTGAAATATAATACGTGCGGTTTCTTTTGTAAAATGGTGAATGGGCACGCAAAAGTTTCTATTAAAGATATCTGTGTTCGACAAATTATCGATGTTGCAAACATGTATATGCAAAGTTGCATGATTTTCTATTGTACGGATTGTAAAGAGCGTAGAACAATAGGTTGCCTACTTTTACTTGTTTTCCGAATGTACAATGCTTTTATGTTTATCTCTTACAGTGTATGTGTACACCAATGTACGTACCATTTTGAAACGCTTTTCAACAAGTTGGACGAAATATTCGATCGACTGTACATTGCTTCAATTAATGTGTTCAATGTTGGATATAAAATACATTATTTTACAGAAACTTTAGCCTTTAATTGCATTTGATTTATAATCGCATCCAAATTGCCATTGCCATAAATGATTACAGCGAACGAATGCACGCAACAGATTATTAACAATGGAAACCGAAGAGAGGAATCCATTAAACGGTTAAGTGAAATACAAATTCCACAAGAATCGCAGTTTTCGCTAATCGTGAGCGTCGAGTATTCTCCTTCGCATACCATAAACGTAAAACGTTAAAATTCTTCCAAACTCTTGGCAATATAAAAATACAGTTTATCGTAAGTTTAAAAAATATCGTTTCAATTTCTCACACTGTCTCGTTCGAAACTTTCGCTGCAGAGTTGCCATTCGCATGCTACGATAACGAAAGCTGTTCAGAAACAAATCAGCGAAAATGTTTCAACGGAAAACTGGCGTTTCACGCACGATACGTTTCATCAACCAAATTCCAACAAAATATCACGTCGACATCAGGAATCCGCTCGCAACAATTTCTCACAGAATTCACGGAACAACCCGTACGTATCTAGTATCTACGCTTCAATGTGTACAGAGTTATCCATGAATAATGAGTAAGAATGTACCGTTTGCGTTGGAGCACGTGTACTTACGTGAGCTTCCTACCATCGTACATGCTCCATCCCTTCGCGCACACACACACCCACACACACCCATACACACACGACTCACCTCGTATGCAAATGCGACAGATGTACGCGCGTTAAATAAGATTCGTTGCAACGATAGTATCTACAAATATTTGGCATCAAGCGAACACGAAATCCGACGATTTAAGCTACTGTTACCGAAGCGTACGGTTTCACGCTCGTGAGCCACTGTTTGCGTTAACCGATGAAAAGAAAGTAGAGCCTCGTAACGAATGACACGCGTATGCACTGAACAAGCACTCGAAAATGTCTTATTTGTTTTGTGGACACGTTCGGAACGGTCTTCGATAAGCGTTCTTCTATCACGTTGTGAGCTTGCGAATAATACGACACGAAGATCATTGTTATACATACTTTGACATTGTTTCACTGACGATTTCCCAACCATGAACGAGTACCGAGGAAATAAAAACTATTTTGGAAAAATCAGTGTCATTATTTTAGTGATTGTTTTGATCATTTAATATACGGTAAATATATATCGCAGCATACGAATTATCGTATTCTAATATGTATATTCGTTTCATCGAAAATGTTTAATCAAGTAATTATGATCATAAGTACATTAAGGAACCGAACGATTCCAAATATTATACAAGCAATATGTTGATTATCGAACGAGTAAGTTAATTAATTGAACGAGTTCTAAAGCGTATAAATCACGATTATATCAGTTATGACATTAGCAAACTCAGAGGCTTAAAACTTATTCATATCAACGTAAACTATTAATAATAATTATTTAATATTTATCATTTCCAAGCGTTACATATCCTATAGAATCATAATATTATTATATTATGAAACAAATCTGACAGATCTCTTTCTCAAAGTTAACTTTTAATTTCCTATCGCTGCTCAAATTAACGTCGATATAAAGTCGAAAATATGTTGCTAAAATATACGATAGCCTATAAACAGTTGCAGTTAATTATACGATAATGAGTCGATCGTGGATCGATTCACGACATCTGTAATAATGCCTCCTACCTATGTAATTAATTTCATTCAGCTGGGACCAACGAACGAGTAGCTGTACGATCGTATTAATGAGCTCATTAGTTTTCTTAATCAAACGTTCAGCTACGTATATTGTTGCCAAATTCGAGCCACAGACCACGTGTAAGTGGAAACTGATGAACATAAATCGTTGCCGCGAAGGCGTAACGCGATCTAATTTCGACAAAATGATCTTCCTGCGATAGTAAGTATTAAACTATCAATTCCACTGCAAATATGTAAAGCTAACATTTAATTAGTCCTATAAAATATATTATCTTATATATTTATAGTATCGTAAATAATTATGATTTATTTACAATGAATGGGTTGTACAGATGTGGATTAAACAGAAAGGCGATGGTTGTTTAACGTGAACTAAACACGATAACGTACTATAATTTAGACAACTCAATAGTTAATCTGCAACTCTCGCCTCTCTCTCACGCGGACCACACTCTCTCTAAACACGACTCGCACTCTCTAACTTCTCCACTGACACTGACTGTTAATCTGTCTTTTGCCTTAGCATCCCTTTTGTCCCTTTGTCTTAGCCCCACCAGGCACGTGTTGCGCAACCAGGGTCGCGTAGGCTTTTTCTACGAAACTATTCAATCGAAGGACCGACGACACGTTGATGAGCCTGTCGGCACCTCGGCTCTCTCGCGACAATGTTTATGGTTTACCCGATATCTTTTAGGCCTTTTGTCCACGATACTACATAACACTAAGGTATCGATACTGCGAGAAAACTTCCGCGTTTTAATCACCTAGATAGGAACCATCTAGATAGGATCATCTAGATAGGAACAATAGTCACGAGAGGATTGATTAAGTTGGATCAGCCGGAAAGTCGGCGATGCGACGCATCTTCCGAACGAAGCTTCGATCGTACGATTTACAAGCCAGAGATACGATTTCCTTTGTGATAATAATTCCGCATCTCGTTGTTTGCCTGTCCGTGTTCCTTTCCGTATTTTCGAAAATGCCGCGTGTCATCTGCATGAGCGGCGGCAGGAATTTTCAGATCGCCGCATCTCGTCGCGCCATCCTAGGGTATTGTCACTCTCTTTCGTTGGACTTTCTTTAATCCGATGGAAAGTTAACTTTAATTGGGTCGACATCGATCGCTTTAATGAGAAAAGTTGTGGAATCAGTGATAGGAAGAAGCGACAAACGAAGGGAACAGGGCGTGCCTTGCATGACTACCAGGAACAGGGCAACACGCTGTAACTTGTTTTCCCTTTAGCCGAATACATCGTTCTCTCGTCTTTTACAATTTTTCCACTATCTTTCCCTTTCTCCCGTTGTTCCAAATTTCGAAAATTTGTATCCGTATTTGTATTTTCTAAAGAAATAGTCTGTTTCAAGCTATTCGCCATTTACGAATTACGCCAACAACGCGCAACGTAAGAAATGAAATTCATCGCAGTATCACGCGCATATATCAGAAAGATTTTCTTCAGAAATATTCGCGGATGGTAATTCCAAGCGATGTAGTGTTCAAATTAAAAAATATCGTCCGCGGCCAAGTTAAAAAGTCTGGCAGCGTTGGTTAGGAAATTGTGGGCGCGAGATATTGTCGCGAATTTATTATGAAAATTTACTACTGGAGTATGCTCGCGTCTTGGCGCGTAATTGGAAGAAACAACAGCCAAGGCAGAAGCAAGAAGAACGCAGCTTGCCAAGCGCATTTTAATTGCGTAACGGCCACTTCTAATTATCGCGTCATGTTAATTTGCGACCAGAAGAACGATCGTTTCAGCGTTGTTTATACGGCGAGCCAAAGTTTCCGTGAAACAGAGGGAAATAGACAACGAGGCCACCATTGCAACACGTAAATAGAAGCGATACAAACCACGGGAACAACAATCGTAGTTTGATCACGTGCAATTGCTGCTGACCGATATTATCTTCGATAATAGAATCGTTTGATGTAGTTGCTTTCTCGCGAAACGTAATTAAAATATTAACTCGTTGGCGGAAATGCAGCGCTACACGGAGAGGAAAGAAAATTTCGTATTTATTTTTCATTCTAATTTTAAAGAGGAGAATTTTTAAGAAATTTCTGAAGAAATAAATTTCCTAGATGTGGAATTACTTTTAGCCGATTGAAACTATTACCGAATCTGATGATTGGAAACGTCCAAGCTCCTACAAGGAGAATCGCAATTTTCTTTTCACATTTCCGACAGCTCTGTCCGTATTCAATTTTGTATTTTCTTTATTCGTTTAATTCTTTTTTTTTTTTTTTTGTTTAACTGTCTTTTCGAGGAAATGGCCAACAACGTGATATAACAATTTAATTAATACTATTAATCTAGATGCGAAAGAAACCGAAAGAAAAATTATTTTCAACTGCATTAAAAGAAAAAATTGGAACCATGTCTGAATGAATAGAATTTCTCATTTGGTTATTAACAACAAAAGCTTTATATTAGCATTATGTTATCTTATAGTATGTGTTGTGCTATAATATACATCTAACAGGTCGTAAAATATATTAAAGATGCATAATATATAATATAGTTATCTACCATTTCGTAGTAAGTTGTGGAAAAGAGGCTGAAAAAGTAAGCTGATGCTTATTTCCTTTAACTTTGCATTCTTAAGTAAAATTCTTGATTTAATTTCTACGGAAATTGAATACGACGAAAATTAAACAACTCCAGACGATTTGCGTTGATATTGTTCTTAATAGTACGTCGTTGCCAACCTCTTGCAAACTTGCAGAAACTAAATTAGCGAAATGAAATTGTCAAAGTTCAGCTTTATTATGCAGGATGATTCTGAATTACAGTATTATGGTACTTCAAAAGATGAATCCAAATTCAAGAACAAAATAAATATCTACGGATATAAGTAATCGTAGCTTTATCTTTCGAAGATGGTACTAAAAACATTATGAACGAACCACCATTTAAAATAACATTTAAAATGTTCATATAAACGAACAAAATGAAAATAAAAATTCAATGATTCTCCCCTGCAGTCGTCATATATCGCATGGATGTCACACTTGTACCGATAATGGTAAGCAAAGTTTTCTTCGAAATGAAAATATAATTTCTATATTTACTTCACACTTTATACTTTTACCATAACCTTTTAATAAAACATTTAGTGGTCTCTCGGTAGATACACATGGCACATAGATTTGCTTTTATTTACACAACTCACTGTTTGAATTGAAACACTCTGCGCAACACTCTGTACATCTATTTATTTTCATACCGTTTCAATTATAATTGTTTACATACAGCATATTTAGATGAAGTTAATAATTCTAGAATTAAGCAAACTCGGTTTACGCTATAAACATTTCAACGGAATTTCCTCTAAAATCACGCTAAAAAGTAAAAAGAATCACGGAAATGGACAGGCATATCCGACACAACTCGCGCCAATGGAAACGTTCGCTTTCAGCGTTAAGGTGTTTCTAAACGTGTTCTTTCCTAACGAAAGTTCATAAAAATATGTTAGTAACCATGCCGTCTATGTTCCGAGAGAAAGTACAGGCAGAATGAGGCGTTTAGTTGATGCACCACAGACTAAGGAAGGTGACAACATGAAAGAAGCTCAACGAAGAAGAGGACGAAGAGGAAGGAGAAGAAGAAGAAGAGGAGAGGAACGAGCAGAAGACGAGAAAGAAGAAGAAGAAGAAGAAGGGAGCGGCACGAGGGATGATAGACAAGGGAGACTTTGCCGTCCCTGTTCACGCCTCCTTTTTCCCTTTCCCGCGTAAAAAGCCGTTGCTTTCCTGGAAGAGCTTTCGTCGGATAAAGACACTTCTCTTTATGCGGTACGTGGAAAACCGTGGCGTCGCGTCGCCAAGACGTGCATCTAACGCAGCGACAACGAGTTTTCAAGAAAAAGAACCGTGCCCCTTTCACGCGTCCCGTGTCCCCTGTATAAACGTGTTTTACGAACTCGCCACTTCGTGTGTACAAGCGCAAAGGGGCCTTAGACAAAGAATACCGAGCCCGTGTGAACTTAAGACCGGATCGTTGATTCATGAAAAGCTTGTGCCTTGTGACTTTGTAACTTATATTTGATCGAGTAATAAAATCATTCGTCTTTCAGCAGCGTGTGCATTTCGAGAAATATTATCATAAAATTGTTTAAAGTATGTTATATGAAATATATATACATATTTATTTATTTATTTATAGTAAAAATGGGATATACAAGACACTTTTTAATTAGACAGGTTTTATACCAAGGTAATATGAATGGCTCCTATGACAAAAGAACGTGGATCTCGAGCTGATACAATCTATTCTGTCGTAAGCTATTAGCGACATATTCTTTGAAATTCACCGATCCAACCAAGCCTTTTAACGTACGTAATTATTTATTTTTACAATATCCCTTTCATCGAGGAAATAGCTATAATGGATTTTTGAAACAGAACGATATACAAATTATTGCAGATTTAACGTAAATAGTACAATTTTTCATATTCAGTTAACGAAGAGATATAAGCAGTTACCTAATGAAATTAACTAACAAAATATTACGATTAAACTGCATCTGACAAAAGTAGAGAAATAAAATTTCTATTTCTAAATTTTTACTTTCACCCCAAATATGAAATATTCTTATTTGTACGTTCTCCTACCGTATGACCCATTATGTTACAATCTAATAATCCGTAACAAGACTGTACGATGTACAGGACCATATTCCGTGCAAACTAACGAAGGGTAAATATTTGAGTGCAGTTTCAAGTTCATTTTACCATCTGGGAATGGATACCATCCGAAAGCCACACGTATGAAAATTCACTAAACTAAATGGCACGCGTATAATAAACGAAAAATTATAAGTTATAAGAATGTTTTACTCCGTTGCAGAAATATTTTTAATTAGTATTACCAACTCGATGTGTATCTGTATCTGTATCGATTTTATGCCTCTCGTAAAATACGTACACGTTAAAAAGCATAAGCAAAATTTGTGAGAACGTGTCGGATGGTGGATCGCGGCTATTCTTCCACGTGCAATCACGTTTGCACCATGCGTCATAAAAATTCGTAAATCAAGCAAAATTTCGAATACGCGTAGTTTGGTCTCTCGCAATAACATTTGAACGATTTTATTCAAGAACACACGGAGTCGTGCACGCGGGAGACATACGATTGTAAATAATACGACTACAGCGATCGTTCGCGTTATTTTCAAATTTTATTGTTTGCATGGTAACTATCCTTTTTGAGAAACGGATACGCCACTCCATAGACGCGTGTAACCGTATCCACACCGTTCTCGAATCAAAGATTTTCTTATTTTCTCCTGAGTTTCTCCTATTTACCATTTTCTCCTGAGTTTCTCAGTTAAGTAATTAATCTTAATCGTAGCGGCACAAATTAAACCTTTAATCGTAAGCGTAAATCTCCCCTGATACGCCCAGCCTCGATATTAAACGACTTTCTAAAGAAATGGAAATGGAAATCCAACTTAAAGAGCTCGAGGGACGTGGCAGCGTTAAGTAACATCTCCCTTGCGTCGCGTCGGTTACCTCGGCACAGAAATGTTGACAAGTTGAATAAGCAGGCCACAATGCAACCATCAGCGGAGCCTCGTCCCCATCTCTGATACGATCTTTCTATGCTCAACCCTTCTTCAAGGAACGCACGTTCGTAATTCGTCGAAGTGAAATTCATTTTTAAGGATCCATTATACCGCGATACAGACGGTTCCATTCTGGAGTATTCAGGCCAGCTACCTTACCGCGGCGAGCTTTAACTTCCACGTCCATGTGAATATCGCGCGCAAAAGGAGAGATGCGTGACGCGAGGAGAGGATCGCGAGAAAAGGAAGCAGAAGCGTGCAGCGAGGAGCGCACCGCGAGTTTTCATAGCCGATCGATTTGGCCGCGAAGCAAAAGACAGCCAGCATGCAACGCACAGGCAACAGACAGAGAGAAAACGCTATGAAATCCTGCAGATCGCGAAGCAACCGGGGTATTCCCTCTGTCCGTACCCTTCCCACGCTCTTTTCCCTTTCGTATTTTCGGTGTCCATCGTAGCGTGAAGCAGTGATACCAACCGACCAACCAACCAATCAACCAAACGCGATCGAGGAAGGACGCCGTAACGGATAGGAAAGAGAAACGAGGAAGAGATGCTGCCAGGAATATCTTTCTCTCTCTCTCTCTCTCTCTCTCTCTCTCTCTTGTTATCCCCTCAAACGCTTTTCTAGCTGCACCATTGCTTTCGTACATGGAACAGGTTTTTCCATTTCGATCAGTTTGCGCGCGCGTTCCTGATTGTGCAATAGGGGATTACGAGAGCGTTTCATCCTGTAACCGAGAAATTCGATTCGTGAAACTTCCGAGCTTTGCTCGAAGATGGGGGCGAGGCTCCTGATTCTTGGATCGGCCAGATTTCGTCATCGTCAAATTATACTCCCTTCGGTGATTTTGCTGCGTTTAGGGGTGCTACTCGTATCTTTTTGGTGAATTGTAACGTCATGCTGTAGGTACGTCGGCCTGGCGATGCGGAGTATAGGACATGGGAAAATATCAAAGTCGACTATCGTCGAAATGGGCAAAGTATATCTACAGTCGAATAAATGGGAATACATACGCAGGTATATGTTTAATGGGCAGAGGGATATAATTGAGAGCGATGAAAGTAGGTACGTATTTTCTAAAGGTATTTTCTAAAAAAAAAAAAGATAGAAATTCTAGTAAGTGGAAATGATCAGTTGCGTTTAATACGATGATCGATGGCACAAGAGAGCAGATAAACTTGAAAAAGGAGTAATTAGTACTTGCCTTTGCTCATTTTCGCTGAGGAGATTTCATTTCCTGACGCAGATCAATTTTGGGGTAGGATGTGTAAAGATTACAGTTACTCGAAGCAAAGTATAGCAAAGGTAGGTATATTAATCAGGATGGTTATACAATTTGATGTAAATTCAATCGCAACTTCGATAGTTCGTATACTCAACTTCATAGCATATTTTTTAACAGTTCGTTGCTCGCCAAAATAGAAAGACCCATCGGAATGACAGTGACACTTCTATGCAATTGATTTGGAATTTCTCCGAATGATTTATATTTGAAATTTTACGATCAATCGTGCGCTCTACCATATGGTTTGACGATCTAATAGCTTTAGGTAAATCTGCAAGCATCAACTACTTTGGCAGAAGTGTGTTAGGTTTGGGGAGTTCAGGAGTTTCTGAATTCAAAATTCGGTGCAGCTAAACTTCGAAAATTGCAGAATAGAAAATCAGTAAATTAAAGTAGAATGTTTCACCCTTGGCAAACGTTGTATCCCTTTTTGAACAGTATTTTCAGAAGTCGGAAGTTACGTCGGTCATGTTGAAATAATATCTACTCTGGATGTATAGTGTTTGTAATAAGCTAAAAATAACTCCACTTTCCCGGCTATCCGTTGTTTAATTATCGAAGAAACATCGAATATTAGCATTTACCTTCAAATTTAACTTAATATAAGATACACCAAACTTTCGCATATTCGCAAATGTAAACGTCGCTGTCGTAGTATTAATCGGTCCATCGCATTGACGGAGATGCCTCGCACACCGCACAAAGTTTCACAAATCATCGTCAACGTCCGTCAATAAATCCGGATTTCCGGAGAGGAACAACAAGATCACGAGCACCTCTTTCGCGAATTAAAACCACTGTGAATATTCGTTTCTAGCAAGCTTACAAATAAAGAACTCTTCCCCTCGATACGCCGGGAATGAACAAAATCCCGGATTTCCTCGATACCTTTCTACGGCACAGGGTAACCGCATCGAGCAAACGTCGAGTATCGGATGAAAGCAAGCCGAACCATTGGTCGCGTATCCGGTACGTGGTCGCGGAAGTACCGGTCGATTTTTCTGCGTGTTAACTGAAAAAGATTTAGATGAAAATTTACGAGAGACAAATCGCGAAAATGCCGCGTTCCACGACTTCCTCGTTATCGTTTGCTATTTCTGTAACCTTTCTTCCGTCTCCCTATCTTCCATTATCTCTACTCTGCCCTTTCTTTTTTTTTATCTTTTTTCTCCCCCGCCATTGGTATTTATATTTTTTTATTTTTCGTCGTCTGTTTCTTCCATTTTATCCAGTTTTTATTTTTCGTTATATATATACATATACTTCTTTTTTGTTTTTATTTCATAGTCATTGTCGTCTGTTTCCAACGAAAACGACCAACCCGCGCTTCGCTTTCAATTTCCCGGCTTTTAATACGGCCAGGTTTGCTGTTTTCCAACGATTTGCTGTTACTCTGTCGCTATTGTCGTCCCAACGTTGCAGGCACGCCCGTAAATACGTGGCTTATGCTATAGCCGGAATTAATAGCTGGTGAGATACGCCAACAGTTATTACCATAATGACCGTTGCATAATTTGAATCAGCCATAGAAAACGCGTCGCGGTCATCCACCGGTACCCGATGCTTTTATCGTGTTCTCCGTCCACGTTGCACGTGGTTCACGAATGTCCGGCAAAACACGTCGATACCGGCTCAGAGATGACACCGAAACGACAACTATTCGTCGCGATGCAACGCGTCGTTGAGCAAAAGAGTCGACACGCGCGATGAGTTCAAGAGTAAGAGTGCAAACGCTGGCAAATCTTTTATATTTAAACGCTACGTTTCCTTCTTTATTCGATATCCTGGACGGATTGATTCTTCCGACGACCATGAACATTCACTCTCATAATTCTCTAAACTTTATCGTACGGATACGAATGTTTGCTATATGTCTATTTTACAATCCAATACACGGCATCGTGGAACAGTAACCTCGTGTCTGGTTGTACTTTTATTATTGCGAACGAATTAACGCGAGTTGATCCGCCAAATGGCCACACGGGGTATTCGTAAAAATATTCTACAGATAAAATGCAGGCAATTATCGTCCTTCGTGGGGAAATATTTACGATGACCAAACTGTATTGCGATTAAAGTTTCGCGTACAATTCTCAGCGAAGAGACAACGGTTTTAAAAATCGTCTCACGGGCCGCGTGTTTCTCCTTTTCCCATCCTCCTCTGACCACGCCACGTGGTTATCGAACCGTTGCGATGTCACGGCCAACGAACCGATGGTAATTAAAACGTATACGGTTAATTACGACGCGATACGCAATTTAAATGTCCTTCGTTGCTTTTTCCATGCGATTCGAAAATCGGCAATTGCCAGATCGTGCACGAATATCGATTGCGAATATCCTTCGCTCGATTGAACGATAACACTGGGTCGTCGATAAAATTCGAAGGAAAATTGAAACAGAAAGTAATTCCTCGCGCCTCTAAATAAATATTTTTTCTTCAAATTTCGTAAAGGAAATATTATCTAAATCTGAGAATGCATCGATTTTCCAGAAATTATAACGTGTTCCTCAAAATCTAAGTTTTACATTTTCATGCAACTATTTCCTTCTGTAACGAATCGCGTGAAATGCCTTGATTGATTTATCTCTTCCGTAACACGTAGCTCATAAACCGTAAGCCGCTAGTTCTTCAAATATGTATGTATATCATACAGATATCACGCAGTGGTTTGATATATTCTCCAGCATTGCTTTTTCTTAAACTGGCTGATTTAAAGTTGTACGGATATTCCGCGCGTCTCGTTGTATACAACATTTTATATGGCAAGTTAACATTTCTTCTTATGCTCGTCCTATTTCCAGAAATTATTTTTTTTTTTATTCGTTTATAGTTTTAAGCGTTTATATCTGGTGTTATTTCTTTATTCAGAGATGGGATCACAGTAGTTATTATTTTATTCTTTGGATAAATCTCACACACCTTTCTCAGCCGAAAAACCTTTAACGCACTTTCTTACATGGATTAGGAATAAAAACAAAAGAACATCTTAAACCTATCGATTAAATCTATTCATTGTATGTAGAATAATCTCCTAGTTATTTTTTTAGTGTAACTAGCGCATATGCATATGAATGGCGAGCACGAACTCACGTTGTCATTTTCAACAATATCTTTGTACATTTATGTAGTAACCTACAGATGTGTTGTTTTATTATCTAGAGCAAGGACAAGAAAGGATGGTTTATTCAGAGTTAAGTTCAAGTTTATTTGTGTAAACAATACTCCACACAAAGCTGACTACAATCGTCGTACGTCTTAAACTCGGCTTCCAGCTTCTCAACTCACTTAACTCAAACTGCTCCACTCAACTGCTACTACTCAACTCACTCTCCGCAACTCGACTAACTCAACTCTGCTTGACTCTGCTCGACTGCCTAACGTCTTCCGTCTGTCCTCCAGATGTGCCTGACCCATTCCCAGGTAGATCCCCTTCAATTACCCCAATGTTGTAAAGGGCCACAGGTATGACCCATTGTCAGGCACGTCCCTTTTCCCGATACTACATTTATATGTTTTTACGCGTCTGCATTTATAAGCCTAAGAAATTCTGCTTTAACACCGATAACTTTCTGAAGCCATTAAACACCTATTCTGTTGTTGGCAGCTGCCTGTCATGATCAGACGCTCGAAACTTCCTTCAGACTTAATTCTCAACTTAGAAACATTTCGCATCGAACACATTCAGTTTATATACAGTCTGCTTCAAAATAAATATCACAATTCTTTATGCTAGTGAGTGGTTCTTGTCAGCCATTTATTTTACTGGCAAATACTCTTTGTCGTTCCATTATTTTGTTGGCAAATAATCTTCGTTGCTGCATTCTTTCGAGCCCATTCAGTCTCGAACAAAAGTTAAACAACATTTTCAGCAACAGAGTAAACATTTTCGAAATTATAACGTCTTGAATTTTCATAAAAGAAACGGAGATGATAATTGAAAATAAAAGGCGCAACAAAGCTTCTTCTTCTCGTGTTTTAAATAAAATCAAAATAGTTAGGTAACTACTGTTAACAGTTAGAAGCTGATTTTCCTGCGTAATATAAACAAATTGGAAAACAAGAATGAGAGGAAAATGGAAGGGTCGGTGTTGGTCTGCCAATTACGGCATAATAAATAAATGCAAAGTTATGGGTCGAGTAATTAGTTGGATAGAAGTTAAAGCGAGTTTCTGTAATCGAACCTTCTCGTCAAGATATCGTGCCAGGCCGCGATAGAGTTCGTCTTATACTAACCACAGTATATATTAATTACAACCTTCTGTTCGCATTATGCTTGAAAATCAAAAGATCCGCGCGGAAGGGCGCGAGTTTCCACCGGTGATGGAAATTTCGATATGTTGTCAGAGCATTGGGAAACTGGGACGAAATCAAAGCTACGTAATTTCAACGCTAGATACGATGTGTTACACAGAAAATGAAGGGAGATATTATGCAAGTTTGCACGTTTATTCTGTTCGTTGTTCTAATTAGCGTGATGCTACATACGTGATATTCGTCAATTTTCATAATTATTATCTCCATTAATAATTGAATTTAATCGTGAACGATATTTGCGGTTGAAGAAATTTTTAATCATAAAGATTTAAGCTCCTGAATATACATGAGAAAATTATTTTTCGATATATTTATTTAAACATATATATATTACAAGGAGCAAAAAAGGCAAAAGCACATCTTTTTACGATGGAACTGCATTTTTTACGCATGTCGATTTTTCAGAACGATCTACAGTCTGTCACACAAGAGCGTGTCTGCGATATCTGCGAAACCTGACACCTAATCAGAATGAGATAAAAAGAATGTAAACAAACGGAAACTTCTCTAATACGCGTTGCTGAATACCTTTCAGTTTCATTTGAAACAGTGAAAGGAACAGAGCTTTTTAATATGAGTGCCGCGTACGCGAAACGTCGAAAATCGTCTGGCATGGGCGAATGAAAACAGAGATCGTGATTGGAGTAATATAATATTCACTGATGAATCTTCGTTTTGGGCATGGTGTCCTATTAGGCAAGCTGAGAGGAAGACGTATCACAAAAATAAGAACACTTGTACATCACATTCGAAAGATATGGAGGTCGTTACCAGAATCCTACGCTCAAAAATTAGTCGAGAGTATGCCGAAACGATGTCAAGCTATAATCGCTAATGGAGGAGATTGGACACCCTACTGTAATAGCGTATTAGTGTTTTAGATGTAGATTCAATTCATATAAATTTTTTTACAAATATATAAATATTTACAGAAATATCGCAGACACGCTCTTGTGTGACAGACTGTATGTGAAAAGGTAAAGGAGTACAATGTTTAAAAAATGAATAATCGCAAAGGCGAGGCAGTGGAAAAAGAGAACCAACACTCGCTGTGAAACAATTTAAAACTGAATGAAAATGAATTATCGCGTGAAATTATCGATGTTTAAGTAACGTGGCAGACGTTCTTAAAGATTCGTTCCACTCCTGTTCTCTTGTATCCGACGGAAACGTCGAAGAAACCAATCGGTGAAAGGTGAACCCCAAAGTAACTGCTTCTTAGCTGACAATTTCATAGAACTTGCTTCGTGACAAGGGGTCAAGCCACGGACTACGTCGACAAGGCTCTAAGTTTAACAATAAGTTTAAGTGGCAAATTGGCCGAAACGCGACCACTTACCGTATCAAATTACCCTCGCTCGTTGACAGACGCCAGTGTTGTTCTTCTTACTAGAAGCGTCAGGCTGCATCGCGTTGTTTTTCCACTTTCATGATCGTTGGTGCAGCCTCTGCAGCCACGTCCTCGTATTTACGAGTTTTACCGGAATTTCTCTTATCTTACGGCAGCAGAGGTTAGCCCATAGCGACAGTGAGCTGGGTTCGAAGCAACGAGCAACTGACCGTGAATACGTCGCTTGGTGACGCCAAAGTCGTGCGAAAACTGGTGGCTCGTGTTCCGCGCGTTTAATACACCTGCTATCATTAATGCACTATGATCAAAGGATCAGCTCGACATTAACGCATCGTTATGTTCTATGTTATATACTCATCCTATAATCGATATTTATTTTTGTTGAGGTTATTAGGTGTATATGAATGCAAAGAGACGCGTGGATAAATTGTAAGATAGAAAATATATATATGTCGGAGATGAAAGGACATCGGAGCCTTCCTTTCGGAATGTTTGAGAAAGTCCCAAATACTTTAGTCCAGACTTTTTATTATATCCATACTTAAACAATAAAACTGAGAAATAGCTGTTTATGAGTTGAGTCGATTATGATTATCCGAGATTTATGACAGTGGGCTTGGGCTCGAAGTGACATAATGGGTCACAGAACGTAGCCACGGTCACGGGAGGGACGTGTACCTAACAGAGGTATGAAGTAATTAAATTACTCTCATTAAAAACAGGGATTGACCTGAGGGATACAGAGAGATACGAAGAGGAGTATATAAGGGCAGTTCCACTTGGACTGAGGATCAATCCGATAAGTTCGACTAGTACGGGGAACACGTGTGTCAAGTTCATTATCGCATTTGTCATCCCGCTGACCGTGGATTCATTATCGAGTCTAAGATCATTGCCATTCACATTCCCAGTATCTAATTACCATGGTTACTTGTCAAATTCCGTCACAATCATAATTGGACTAGTAAATATCTTCGCTCGTGCATAACAACAATGTCTAATCCAAAGAAAGATTCGTTACACGCCCCTAACTCTAATGATAACCCGACATATATTTTAAGCTGAAGTGTAAATACAAAGAAGGAGTACAATATATGAGCTGGTCCAGATCCGCATGCTAGCAGTGTTACTCTATAACTGAAAAAAAAACCTGAAGCCAACGTTGCCTGTCTACTGTTTGTGGTTTGCCTTCGTCCCAATCTTCTGTCTACCGCTATCGATGGCTTCAATGCTTAAGAAAACTAAAACCAGATGTAGAGTTTTCTTAGAAGTTGTGACCACTTCCACAATTTTTATAAATTTAATCTACGTTCTCTTGCATAAAATTATTCGATTTTCTACTGTACGCCTATCTTCAAATTAAGAGTGCCATTCTTTTCACATACTCGTACATTTCATTTTATTTGAACCTCTCTTTTATACGCGTGTTTTTTATTCAATATGGATGCTTTTTGTCCAAAGCACACGTTACATCCACGCGTTCAATTTTCTCTCGAAACCATGTACAGAACATGGTACAGAAAGTAATGAAACGCTACGTAGAAAGCATGCGCGCAAAATAATTTGCCCAGCCGGAGTCCAAGAATCTTTGGGAAACGCGGTTTTTCTCTTCCCTCTTGATGTTGGAACGCATCAAATACAAATCGCGGTTAGACAGCAAATACCAGGAATTAAACGTTAAACATTCTGTTACTCTTAATAATGTTGAAGTTTTCGAAGATGCTAAAGATCTCAAATCTGAAAGGTTTTAGCTGATTTTGCTCAATTTCCCGTCAATTGTCGTCATTTGCGTAAGACATTTTTCAGTATTATATGCGTAGTAGGGGAAGACAACACAGCGTAGTTGTAAATCAACAATTTAGTCTTCCAATCTTCATATATTAATTTCTACTAATACACGTAGAAGCAAATTGTTAGTTCGTAAATTCTGATACGTTTTAGCTGCAATTGTTTAATTAATGTATATTACATATGAAAAGGGTAAATTTTCTTGAATCATAACTTTGATAAATACGTAGAATAAAATTATTTCTACCAAATATTTCTACCAAAATATCAGTTCATACTAATTATAAGTTTCAGCACTCGAAACATGTAAACTTCAACTTGCAGCTAATTTTATGGCTACGTTATATCATTTTCACCTGCAATACATTCGAGCAAGCCGAATTTCCCTTGTAACTCGCAGATGCGTATTTAATGTTACACAGAAGTTCGTCCCCCTCCGGTTCTCCATTACTTTCACTGCGTCCAGCCTTGGGAAGAGACTCGGTTCTGTAATTTCACCCTTCGCTACCAACTCATTTCCATCGTCTATCGCCACCCTTCTGCTGTTGTTTCGTTACGCCACGCTCTTTCTTCCTATTTTTCTCTTGCCACTCCAGGAAGATTGTCCCAAAATATTTAAGCGTTAGAACGTACACTGTCTACGCTTTATTTCAACCAACACTGCATGATTTCCAGCAGGACGTTATTCGAGTTATTAAACGTTCAGAAAATGGTTTTTTAAATGGCAAAACGACTGCGACATAAAATATTGTAAATTAATTTGCCTATATTGTTTACAACTCGAGTATATACAAGATATAATATTAAAAGTTTTAATTCTTCGTTATTTTATTTCACGGAATTAAATATGATAGAGAATTGTGTATTTGAAAATATTTTACTTGTTGTTGTTCTAAAATAAGAAGAACAAGTGATTGAGATAAACAATTTTTAAAACAGTTATTTTTTATTTATTTCATTCTTTATGCTTCGTTCGAAACAAAATTTGTCCAAGTCTGATTTTGACGTATAAATGAAAGGTCTTTACACTGTTACGGTTTATATTATTTTTTTAGAGAATTAAAACTGCGAGTCCGTGAATGATTGTATCACAATTAACGATATAAAATAAATATTGAAACGAGAAAAAGACACAATATAAATACAATCTATACATCGATATCGTTGATAGCCGATCCAAGAGAGTCGTATATCGTGCGGTCATACTACTGTACGCACCATAGAAATTTTTCTAATGTTGAAATTACGAATTAATTGTTTGATTATTTATTATTAGAAATTGGCAATTGATCATTTTTTTTCAATTTTATCTTGTTATTGAGAAATTGTTACGAATGATCGGGATTTTTGGATAAAGCTCTATCTGGTTTTTTCTATTTTAATTATTTCGACGATTCCAGTATACACGCCGTGGCTAAATTCACGATACAAGCGAAGCTAAAAATGAAGGTTTCATCACGTACAAACAAGCTAAAATTTTAAAGTACATTTTTTGTCATGAAGTACAAACGTGCTTGTACACACTAGCGCGAATAGAAGTCTATTTATTCATAGCGGGCCTGGACAAAGTTTTAAACAAAGATAAAAAGTAACGATCTGAAATGATGAATCTATTATTTTTATTTTTAAAATAACATAATCAGTTCGTGCTTTTTTGCATACGTTTGAGTCGTAAACGATATAGATGAATTACTTTATGACGTAAAAGAATTGTGCATTCTAAACTGAATCATTTTTCCAATAAGTTGTTCGCATTAAACCTCGTCGCAAGGTCTATAAATAAATTAATAATATACATACATGTATAATTTAACGCCAGAAGTGGGAAATTTATTAAACCGAAGAATTTCGCTTCTCTTTTTCTGAAATATAATTAAGTTACAGTTCATGGATTTCCAAGGATACAATCAAAATTCAAATATTAATATTGGAAATCAATTTTGTAACGTTGGAATTCCAGGCGATTGAAAAAATTCGAGAAAACAAGTCCCAGACGTTTCAAAGAACAAACTGTTTTCTTCGTACCCAATGTCTCGAATCCTGCCGATAATTTTAGATTATTCGTGTTTTTCAATTTCAGCTCTCCCATTTTCCTTGACGTCTGCAGTTTACACGCAACGAAATATTTTCTCGTTTTTCAAAAATCCCCGCGCTGCCACACATAACTGACACAAATTCATTTCCGCGCAACGCTCAAAAATTTTCAACAAACCTCCACTTGCGCGCTGTTCCGTTAAAAATTGTTCTTGTTTCTATGTTCTTCCTTTTTTCGACCGTTTCAGCTTGTGTTCCGTAACATTTGTACACTAATCTGGCTGTGCCTTCCGAGTCACCCTTTTCACACGCGAGTACAATTGCTCGTCAAGTGAGGAAAGTTGGCGCGATATCTCGTCACGTGCCATCCCGTCACCCTGCGTTTATCTTTTTGCCGGCTCGGTGAAATGTAAACGTTTTCGTCGAGTATGTGAAAAATTAATTATACAAATGTACCATGTGCGCGCTATTTCGCTCGTCTAGCGTTTCTTTCGCTACGTTTCACGCTCGTAATTTCATTTATCCAACCAGATGTTTGTGACATTAAGATGAAAGATCGCGTTTTCCTATTTCTCATTTCATCCTGTAATTCTTTGCCATCGTCAGACCTAATGATCTGTTGACAACGGTACAACGCACGAAGATTGATCTTGGTGATTTTTGCATTGCTGAAAACGTATCGGTAGCTTTTATTCGACGGACGTGTTCCGAAGTCTTGTTGCGACCCTTTAATTTTACCTAGGTAGGTATATATGTACGCAAGGCGATAAAATATCACGCTCTATATTACGAATATTAAAATTATTCAATAACGTTAGAGGAAGCTTTATTATTTGATAATACCTTGCCAGATTTATGGATTCTAAGTCAATCTTTTTGCTATTCTATGCTTTAGTTGCATGTTATTTTCGATATTGATTCGCCGAATTCAGTACGACGATATATTTTGTCAAAAGGGAAACCGTGTATTGAATCTGGACGCTCCGTTCAACGCAATCTTGATTTCTTATCGAAAGAAAGGAAATTGAATTAAACATTGAACGTTTTCACGGTGCCTTGTCCATAATATATCGCAATATTATTTATAAGGTGAAATAATTTAGCACCGTAATAGATTTAATAAATGGGATACTAATTCTTCGCAAAACATCGATTTTCCTACATTTCTAGAATCATCGTTTCCCTTTCTCCGCGTGAAACGCGAATAAAAACCTCTGGCAACGGATTGAAAATAAAAAGTGTCCGTTCCACGTTGTCAAAATGTTCTCTCTTTTCCTTACCCAAAGAAAATCAATTCGTTGGTCCATTCACGCCAGAATTGCGAGTTCACTTGCATTTTGAAGTCGCCGACGTAAATTACCGGCCCAACGACAGCCCAGCAGGAAGGTAGTCGAATAAATTTTTTAGCCGGAGGAAACACCAAGTCCCTTTCACGTTTCTTCATCTTCCTTTCCGTGTAGGGACGCAAAACGCGTTCATTCGACCATAGGGGAACGTGACCCTATGAAAGCGATATTCACGCGGCTCTGTGATCCCTGGCATCGCCTATATTTTCCAGGAACCTAGTAGTTTGCAAACAGTTTCTGAAACAAACAAGAAAGGTATTTCACTTCTAGCCGTTGTATTTTCGATAAGCTTCGAAAACGATTACTACATTTTCCCTATCGAAATTCGAGAAAAATAACACGATAAAAGATGTTAAAGATTCCACGTTGAAATATCCAGCAAACATCAAACGTTCGATTCTTTCTCGTTCTTTATTGACTCGTAAAAGAGTGCTGCTGTCGATCGATGTTTTTAGTGAAATTCACGCTGGATATCGTTGAAATTTCTTCTTCTTCTAACCCGTGGCCAACTCCTTTTACCACTTTCTCTCCAGTTTTGTTTAGTATGAAAAACTGAGTAGAGAAAATAGGATATCGTAAGAAGGTGAAAATACAATGACACTTTGACCATTTCCCTTTTATGTTGGAAATATTGCATAGGTCGAGCGATAATCCGGAAACGTGCAGCAGAATTTTTCAATTTTCCTCCGAACAAACAGCACCGCCGCTCTCACGGATTCGAAGGATAACAGAGATCACCGAAGGGAGGTCGTCGAAAGGAATCACTTTCCAGAAGAGAAACAATATTACCCCTCTCTTCTGCTCGTCTACGTTCATACGTCCTCATTGCGTGACTGCTAAAGCTACCTATTACTTTCTCGTATAAGGTTTCTCGCTTTAATATCATTATCAGCCATTTATTTGATTTTCTTCGCGGCAAGAGCCATTCTATTCTTTATTCTGTTTCGTCTTGCCCCTCTCAACGATCCGGTGTAACCGAAAAAATGTTCCCCCGTGGAATTTAAGGCAGCGCGTATATACAGTTCAATTTGAGGAGTCGCAAAGTAGAGAGTCGGATGTAATACATTTCACGCTGTTTCAAAGAACTTCTCAAATTTCTATTCAAATTTTAATCGATTACTAATTCGATTTAACTACTCGTAGTTGTTCTACGTAAGGATCTATAAATAAATTAGAGAATAATTTAATAAATATTTATCGAAGGGTATTTTTCATACGGAGAAACGTACTGTTTTTCCTGGAATAAATTCTTCTTCGACGTTCACCGTTTTTCTTATGTTAATAAAATTGTTAGTAGTAAGCGTAGGCTACGATACAAGTCCTATAATATGCGTTCAACTCTGTGTGTTCTTTCGTCCAATCGCGGGGAGACGCGATCGCGTCGAAGCGCGTCAACGGGAGTCGTAAATTCCCGTTACGATTATAACAATCGACGCCACGAGCAGGTCGATCCCCTTATTTCTTGTGGGATAATAAGGGTATTTGTTGGGGAATAAAACTGTAGTCTACAGTTTTATAATATTTATATTTTAACAACTTGTTACACTTGAGGTTCCGTCGTGGCGGAAGAGATAATTGATACAGGCGATGAAGAATAATACACTTGATAGACGAGTAGCAGTAATAAAGAATAGACTAAGATAATATCACTTTGATCGAAGCGAGGACTATGTTTTAAGTTGACTACGCGAAGTTTATAGGAACAGTCGTGTTGACTGCACGACGTTTGGAAGAACAGTGATGACCCGTCTCGTACAATTACGGAGGAAAGCTCGGTATGGGTGTCCTCTTTAATGGGAAAAACCTGCTATTTTAATAGAAAAACAATCACTTTCTCCGTAAGTTATAAGAGCGTACGATAAACCTAAGAGCTGTTTTAAGGACCGTCCATAAACCGAAAATATTTATGTGAATAGAAATTAAACTGAGAAGATTCGGTTTATGGTGGTTCCTTAGGTTTATCGAGGGTCGGTGTAACGGTGTGTGGGCCTCGGCGACCAGACCATGAGGGACGTCGCACGGACCGTCTTACGCGACGTAACACTGTGTGTTATGAGTTAATATCGTAACACTAGATAAGGAAAATAAAATGTCATTAACGATAGAAGATCGTTCTTATTGATAAGAAGCTTAATTTTATTCCTCGATTTGAGATTAACTTTATGAGACAAAGTTGATGGTAGAAAAACTAGACGATTGCAAGGCGTCACGTCACAAGCCAACCTAATCTTTAAAAAATCAATGAAAGTACTGCTATATATGCACACATATGTACGTACCTTCATATCTTTCAGCAATCGACGTGTTTTTGTCATCGAAATAGAATGTCTCTACTGCTGTTTCCGAAGATATTTCTATTCCGACTGAAGAAAATCTTTCTACTATTATCGTCTTCAAGACTGATATCGCTGAAAACAACGCCGTAAATTTTTCAAGCAAGACAATGCTCCTTCGTGCAACGTCACTGAACGTAAATAAATACTTCAACACTTTGAAACACGCATTTCACGTGTTACAATCTATCTATAAATCTCTTGCGATCAACTTTTAAACACAAATGCTCGATTCCACACTAATTAGCGTGATCAGGCGTTAGCCGAATTATCTTAATACGTAAACGATGCGATTTTACCCAGGGATTGCTAAGAATCACAGCTGAATTTCGAAGTTTATTGTTGTCAAAGAGGCTGCTATCGCGCGCGGGTCAGCCTCGCGACATTAATCCTTAGGGAACGCGAGCTTAAAGGTGGTCCAGGTGGGTGTGAGCTCGCGGCAGAAGAGAAAAGTCTGGTCCTTCCCATTCCACCGTGACGAAAATACCCCTTTTGTTTCTTCTAACGCTGCCGTCCTTTTCCTCGTCCCTCGGCTACGTTCGTTTCTTTCGTTCGTGGTTGCGCGCACACGGCTTCTTTCTTCAACTCGTGTGCCTCCACCCTCTTTCTGTCTTTTTCCATTCGCCCATAGGAACAGCTTCTCCGGAGGCCAGGTCCATGTTCCTAGGATAATGAAAGGACTCTCGAAACGAAGTCCATTGACGACGCCGGCCGATCCAGCTCGTTTAATCCGCACAGAGCACACTGCAATCCACTCGTATATCACGCGGAAATAAAGAGTTTACCGGCCGTGGCTAAAAGCATTATCCTGTGACGTGCCAGGAGAAAATCGCGCCGGTTACGTTCACGTGGACGTGCGAGGCCAAAAGACGCTATCGTAATTGCACCAACTTTGGGTCTCCACCAATTGTCCAACTGTTTCCCTGTGTTTCTGTACCGGTTGATTCACGTACCTATTTAGTTTCCCACGAAACGAAGAATTACTGGGTTGGTATATATGAACAGTCGTTACTCTCGAGTTTAAACTTAACGAGTTAATCGTCGTATCATGATATATTTGTGCTTCTCTGAGCTTCCATCGTGTTTTTAACAATACCCAGGTACGTAAATTGTCCTTTGTTCCGACATTTCGTTTCTCCGGCATGGACTTGAAACAACGTGCTACTAGAAATCTGTTCCTAATCGAACTAAACCCGAAGGGCTGTAAATATATCGTCTGATCGTCGTGAAAGTTTAAAATCTAAGATTATCAACCATATTAACCCTTTCACGCTCGATGACAAACACGAGAAGCTTAATAAATCGTTAGTTTCTCCAGGGGCTAGTGTAATTTCGTCCGGTCGAATTATCTATGTTACGAAGGAGATGGTTTAATTTTCAATTGTATTCGAACGAAGTTACCGAAGAAATTCGCCTTTCCTTCGATTCAAACGTACAATGAATTTTTTATAGGATAAAAGTTGAGAGCCGCGACTGAATAAAGAATGTAGGGTAATCTTGCGAATTCTTAATTGCCGTTCTAATACTCTTCTGCCGCGGCGTATAAAAGTCTAGCTTATGCATACAAATGAAATAATAACGTTTTAAGTAAATAGAGAAAAAGAAACTTCTATACTTTCAATTGTACGAGCTATATATGTACTTAGCCTATATCAGAAACTTTGAACCATTTCATTAAACTTCTTAGCCATTTTCATCGATGTTTGTCTACGATGGTATCTTAAGCGAATGACCTAAAAGGAACAGCAATTTAATCGTTGATAAAAGTACGAGTATCAGCCAAATGAAAAGCAACGTCTTTGACTTTACGACTCGTCGTTATCGTCGCTCGACGGCATTAACGCGTTTTAATCACTCGTTCGATTCTCTGTATCTTTGTTGTGTGTTCAATAAGCGAGAAATAATTATACGAAGAGATTACGTGATTATTACACCGATTGCAACTTTCTTCGGAAATTTATCGACGCGCAGCATCTTCGAAACCATCGCCAACCGACGTCAAGCCAAACTGCTCGTTCAGATTTCGCTCGCTGATCTTGAAAAAGTACGAGTTTCACAACGTCGCCTATCTCATCGTACATTAATTTCCACGAATCAATTTCGTCCTGCCATGATATTCTGCTATACGTAGCTATGCCAATTATGCAATGCTTCAAAACGATTCTTATCCAAAACTGACGAGTATCGGAATACTTTTGAACGGCACATACACGTGCTACCACGAGCGCTCGTTTTAATTTCTATTTGAAAGGAAAGCTACAGCCTCAACGCTGTCGCACCTTTTCACGCACACTTCGGCGAGTTCTCACGAGCATTTGCACGCGATGCGAGCCGCTGGATTATGCACCAAGCACAAGGACCACGTTACGGTGCATCCATTCCCGAATCCAACGCTCTCACGACAGATAGCTGCGACGAATTATCTCGCTAAATTCTATCACAGTCGTGGCCGCGCAGATTATTTTCTACGGAATATCAAGCTTTGCTTTTACCCTGTGCCCCACACCCTTCCTTTCACCCCGATACTTGCCCCTCTCGTCTCCTCTCCTTTCTTTCTGTTTCACGCAGTCGCCCATCCTCCGGTTGGCCGCGTCGCGACGCGATCGTCGTAAAATGCTCTCGCAGCGCTGCGCCGTCGCGCGAAGAAGTTTCTGAGAAACCCGCCGGGAAATTAAAACTCCAACGAGTAGCTCCGAGTCGATGACAGCTATCCTTCCCCAGCCTCTTCTTCCTCGTCCCTATCATTTTCCTAATTCTCCTTCCACCAGTCTTCCTGAAAGCCCATCGTTAACGTAGGACCGAGCTATTGGAATATTTCATTAACAATAGAACTTTTACAGGATCAAACCGGTCCGTTGCCCCGCGCTACGCCACAGGAAACGAAAGGACGGGGCTGCTATCGGTTCGCGAGTCTCGCCCGTAGCCCACGGCTAAATACAGCCGGATAATTAATTGATATCGATTAGGTATTTATAACTGCAGAAGTCTTCGACGGCGTGATACTTTTATCTACATTTGCAACTATTGTTTCGTTTTATCGTAGAGAAGGGGAGCCAAAGTTTTGCGCGCAATGAATCAAGTCGAAGAATTTGTTGAGAAACAAGAAACAATTGGTGGTATTTATCGATTTAATTGCGTCTAATGATCGTACGCATTTCATGGCGCAGAACGTTCTCTTTTTAACGTCTCTGGTAATTTATCGTTCGCTTCGACGAACGTTTTCTTTATGTAATTTTATTAACCACATAATATATTTGGTACGCTGTATACTATGATACTGTCACCGTTATTTGTTCTTAAAATTGTGTAAAAGTATAGTGGTAAAAAATTAATTATTTCCGACACACGATAGATTTTTATATGTTATTTTTCATTAAATTTCTTGTTTACGTTATAAATAACCATATGTAAATAATGAAATGTCCTCGTGAAATTTATTTAAACTGCTTAGTCTTTGTAAGTAACGCATACAGTATAACGTGCCATTGACAGTAATACTATCATGCTTATACGATTTATTATTGTCGAATTTTATTTATTAATGAACTAATTACGAATGAGCATTGCGGGTTGTTTACACGAAACGTTAATATACATACGTATATTTATTTTCAAAATTATAATTTTAATACTTCATGCAGTTTGTACACTCCTTTGGAATTTATTTGTTGTGCACGTGATTTCGCTGGTATCAAGATAGGGAGATGTTTCCCGCTCATTCTTGTCACGATCTTATGGAATATTACGTAACTCCTTAGAGAGCAACGTGAACAAATTTATTGGATAATTGTTTATCCACTATGCGACGAACGTCGAAATAATTTCAATATGCACGAGACATTGGATGTATCGTTTCATTGCTACGTTTAATTATCGGAGCGCGACTAGTGCAATTATATTGCAGAGATTCTCATCTTGAAACTTGGAACTGATAGCTAGAATGTACTGTGTTTTAAAATTACGCGGTTGCTTTCTTATTTATCTTTACGAGTGTATAACGTAGATAAAATATGCATTAAAAAAGAATCATGGCTTTACACTAAACGAAGGCAATTTTCTATCTTCTAAAAATTTCCCACCGGATAAAAGATCGCGTTAGCAGAAACTTGCAAGGAACTCGCACAACGCGACAGTTTTACTCTCAAGCTGATCGTGGCGGAATATTAAATCCAATTTAATAATACGATGCTGGAAGCAACGATACAAAATGGAACAAAGCTCGCCGTTTGCAATGAATAGGAAGAAAGAGCCGAACTCATATCCCAAATATTACAGCGGGACAGGTTTCTGTCGTGAAGCTTGCACTTCCCTTTAAACCACTTTCAGATACTATCCTGTATTTCGACCTCGTTGCTTTCTACGTTCCTGATCCTTCTCTTCGTCAGTCAGCCGAATCGTCAAACGATTCCTTAAAATTGCTCTCCTTTCAGCAAAAGAGGAGATCGGTGATGGAATTTCGCGAAAGAAAGGCGAGAAAAGAGGAAGAAAATCAAAGGAAAGAGAAACGATGTTAATGATAGAAAAGGAAGAACTATTCGGCACTGAAAAACCATGGAAACGAAACCAGCGAGGAATCATCTCCTTTGATATTACGTAGTTTTGCAAAGAATATCTACAGGTTGTTGGTTTTTCGTTTATTTAATTTACGTGTATCCCAAAGATATGATTCTTTTTGGACAAATTATACGTACGCGTATTATAAAAATTCCAAAATAATAAACACATAATTTAACAATTTATTTACACAGGCTGTAGAAAGAAAAGAGTCAAAGACGTTTAATTCTTCGACAGTTATTCCTTTCAACATAAAATCCCCTAAACCTCAGTTCAAACATAACCGTTTCTATCCCAATTGATTACTACCTAGTACACTTACCTAGTATCATCGATAACGATAAGATTTCATTCTAATTCTATCGAACTAAAACTCACTTCGATAGGCCGCAACACTGACCTTGAGTTACCAAGCGATTACGTATGTCCATCCGGATGACCGTGCGCAAGCTTGTCGACTTTCGCGCTCGCAAATTCTCTCGGTCGAGTCGTCGACGATTCCTGGAAAATAACCGCGGCCGCGATGAAAAGGAAACGATCGGGACCGGGGAGCGCGTGGAAAGTCGGTGAAATTCCACGAAGAAGCGACGAGAGAAACGAGCGCACACCGGAAGAAAGGAACGAAACTCTCGACACGCCGAGAAACAGAGAGAAAAGGGACTAGCGGGACCAAGGAGAGAAAACGAGAACGACCGAGAGAAAGAGCAGAGAACGACAGTGGTCCGCGGTTACCACGAACTACACAATAGTTGGCCGTTTCACAATGGAGCAGCTCCGGGCT
The DNA here is from genome assembly GCA_905333015.3 of Bombus campestris. NCBI lineage: Eukaryota > Metazoa > Arthropoda > Insecta > Hymenoptera > Apidae > Bombus > Bombus campestris. The sequence continues at coordinate 11,545,070 of HG995132.1, forward strand.
GCGGGCGAGCAGACGGAATGAGTTTTTCTCCGTTTGCCGCCGAGAAGACTATTTTAGTTCCTATTCTTTCGCCGCACGACACGTTCTTCCCTCTCTGTCTGCCGGAGACCTTTTCTTCGCCTCGAAGCGTCCCATTCAGGGCTTCGTGTGCCGTGTCCCGCCTCCATAAAGTTATTATTTTACGAAGCCCGCGATGGAAGAAAGGTAAGGGCAGACGCAAGGACAGAACCCACCTGGAAACTCATTTCGAACGAGCCGTGGCGTCAAGTCGAAATTAATTCGTTTCCGGCTCGCTGGGACCGCCATGACGAATTCGAAGAATTTCGTGAACGCTAACTTTCCAACGCGCCATTGAAGCCCCAGAGATATTCGACAATCACCGGCCAAGAATAGGGTTGAGGCTGTGTACCGTACAAGTTCATTTACGAAGGCGAGTACTGGTATTCGTACCACGATGAACATCGATTCATTGTCTCAACGTCGACCGGCTGACTGATAATTGAACGGCAACCACGGAAACAGTCTAAAACACATTTAGCACGTTTTGGGCGAGTGTAGCTTTTAAATTATACCGTTTCACAAGGTTCAAACGTTTCGCGTGTTTCTCGTGTTCGATGTTGTTACATCGATTTCTGACGAAATAGTTTCAAGCTTTACTGTTACCACCGTTACTACTTTACTGTTGATTCAGCTTTGACCAAAATATCCTATGGATTCTTATACAGAGTTTCCATTTAGTCGAAGCAGGTTGGTGAATCGTATTTGAATGGAATTAGAGACGTTGAAGGATTTGGGAAGGATGCGAGAAGTTTAGTATTTAATTAGGATCTGATCAAGTTAGTGTAATTATTTCAGAGAAAGCCGAGGAGGCGTGGTTATAGGGTTTCACAGGTCCTCAGGTATGAAAGGGTTCCCGACCAGACCGGCGTGAGACTGAAATTAATTTGTTTTCAGTTAATTTCAGGTTTAACCGGACCACCTTGATTGCTTCGAAGATTGTTTAGTCTAACACTGTGCCGCGCCGCTCCGCGCTTGTATAAATAGACGTTTCTGTAAAGCGATTATTAATTAGAACGCGATTGCGACTAATTATCAAGCGGAGAGGCAAAATAATTCGTTTCAATCTTCCACACGGCGGGGCATCTTCTAGAAAAAGTGGAATAATATTCAATTAGACGTCGTTTCGTTTTGACGATACGCCTTTTAGCGATGATTAGGGTAAATTAAAGAACGTAATGCTGTTCGTGTACGTGCAGCTCTCTAATACGTTTTTCACAAGTTGGTTTGCATTTAACCCTCTGTGACTCTATTGTTCATCTATCGTAGATCGGACATTTTATTTTATTCGATACTTTCTAATTTCATATAAAAAATATATTCCGTTAAGCTTCTAGATCCTAATACAGCTTAGAACGTTAGGTAAAGGAGCCGCCTTCGAAACAAAGAATTTGTTTCTATTTTTCTAAAGTCCTCGCTTCTCCTACGCTAGACGACGTTTTCCTTTTTGGTGGAAATCTTCTCCTTCGAGTCTCGAAAATCATCTCTGTTATACTCCATATACCGTGTAGAGAGATTATACTAAAGACTGGAGGGAATATTTTCAATTGCTTCTAATTCTTTATCTTCCTTTACAAAGTTCGTAACGCGTAAAGTATCGTAAACGCTCTTCGTCCAAAATTTGGTTACTATTCTTTCATTATGTTAATCTTCCTTTCTTGTTAAAAATTAATTATCGTCGTGCAACGGCTTAAGCAAAGACGAACAATAAGTAAACCATCTTATTCGATCTATTTCAAAGTTTATATATGTAATATGCTTATAAAATGAGCAAGGCAAGTTACTTCGGTTACTTAGTCTTCTAATTACTTAAATACATCAATAAAAACCGATAAAACGTTATTAAAGTTAAAGTTGGCTACAAACTACCTTCTGCTGAAATAGGTTCGTATTAAGTAAATTTCAACTTTTTAAACGCTAAACTAAAATGATAAATAGGTAAGAGGAAAAATATATTTGATATTTTCAATACTTTTCAAAGCAGTTGACAGGCGATTTATTGAAACAACGTTGGTATTTGTGTATATTAATTTAATATTATATAAACTCTAACACGACGCATGGTATTTTGAAAATATTTTGTCCCCAATTTCTTTACTTCATCTAATTTTACTTCGTTTCAACGAATTCATTTACCTCTTTCGTCGCTAATATTTTTTATACTTTTACATTAATTCCAGCGCTATAAAGTCGTTATATTTCTACAATAATTTCACGACTACGTTTTACAAAAAGTAACAGATACAGAGTTATAAAAGTGAAACAGAGTCGCTTGCTGTATCAAGCAAAAAGTTACATCTTTAATGTCATTAATAGCAACTTCTCTGCGCAATATTGCGCAGATTATGCTCCTTTAGAGTATCAAACGCTTTTCTTCGATCCTCCAAAGTAAACGTAACATTTTGAAATTTCTCACCGGAATACCAACAAAAAATTCCTTCCTCCCCAGCTGTTCTATCCGTTTCTAATTAAAAGAGCTAAATTTTCCACTTAAAACTCTCTAAAAGTTTCATCTCCTAATCCACAATACATCTGAAATAGATCATATAAAAATTGAAACATAAGGTAGATCAGTTCAAAACATTTTTTATTTCCCATGAAACACGGATGCACATCGATTGCACGAAAAAAATAGTTGCTCAAGGCTTAGGGCAAGCGATAAAAAGTATATTCGCGCAAGTTTGCGCGTGTCATCGAGCATCGTTCGAATAGCAGCTAATGATTACCGAAGGAAACGTAGATTGCGATAGATGGTCACTATTTTGTGACTGCAGTCCCCGTGACAGCGTGATGAGATACAGCAGCGATGCCGTGAACCTTCTGAAACAACCTATTTTGTTTATCGACGAGGGGCGATCCAGTTGCTGCGGCCTTCGAGTGTAACTTTTTTTTTTTTTATTCTATCTGTCTTTCTTCGTTCGACCAACCTTGGACGAGCCGACAGGACCCTTGTTACTCTGATCCTCGTCGTCGTTCCAGGAGCCGATTCTCGCGCTGTATGCCGGCACCGTACTCAAACGAAGACAAAGATTCCTCAGCGACTTTTCCATTTCTTCGCTGGTCACGCTGCTCTTGCCAGCGGTCACCGCTAAGTTCCTTGCATCCTCCAACGATTCCTCGAGTATATCTGCCAGGACCATCGAAAGAATGGTCTCCGCCTTTTTTGAAATGATATACGCCTGATCTGCATATCGAAAGGTGAGGACAAAATTGAGAAGTTCTGTGAGATTCGTTTAATATGAATTTTTAAAGTGGAATGTATCTAGATCTAGGAGACTGCTCGATAAGTTTGATCGCCTAAAATATGTATCTCTGTTAATTTTAGACATATCATAAAAGTTTCGGGATTCCTTCTTTTTCAGCTATTATTAGTCTTTGGTTCCTGAATATTCTATCGAAAGTACAGTTTCTCCGCCAGTAGATATATGTATCTGAGATTTTAGAAATTAAGTATTATATTGTATAAAAAGAGTAGAATTTTCCTACAATTAAATCCTTTCACAATATTAGAATCTACGTTATTTTTTAATAAAATTACACACGCGCGAGATAATCTTCCGCAATTTGATGCATTTGTTGTGAAACATCTTATATACCGAAATTATTGATTCTTGCCAGCCGTTTAACACTCAATTCCCAGATGTAAAGTCACAGGAAAGATTTAGGTGGCTCTAAGAAAAGGGTGAAAATATCGAATGTAGAAGCCGGTCTATGAGGACAGATATTCCAGGAAAAATCGTTAAAAGCAAATAAACGAAGAGGTAGGAAGGATATCCGACTCGTAAATGGACTTTCGTTCAAGTCATGAAATATGGTCTAGTCACTGGAAGAAATTATTCATTTGTTATTAGACTTTTCTTATCTTTTTCATTTATCCACAGGTACGTTATCCTATTTTTGATCGCGACAAAAATCCAAGTCTAGTATTATTTATAAACATTTATATATCCCCCGTGAAGCAAATATATTCCATTTAATCGCTTAATTATTTATTTAATCGCTTAATTATTTATTTCATTCTACCGAATCTTCTATTTTGACGTTACGCCGTCTCCGCCGCTGCATCGCGCCCGAGGAAAATCGGCAATCCACGAAGAAAATAGACAGAACGCTGAAACGATTCAGCTCGCAGACCGTCGGCAATCGAGAGACCGTCGATGATTTTCCATTGCGATGGCGATTGAAAATTGAAATCGCTAGCCTTGAGCGGCAGCTCACAGGGCTGGTATATCGCGTACACATAGGTGTGGTTGGCTTTTTATAGGCGTGGGTGTATCTCATTTTGTAAAGTGCCGGACTACTTCAGCCTGGCACCCTTCCATCGGCATCTACGCCCTTCTGTTTCCCCTTTTACCGTGATTTCCAGCCCCTTCACCCTTCCTGTCACCTTGTCGCACATTTTACGCCGACTGCCTCGACATTGCGCTTCCAACAAGAACACCGCGATACCTCCGCCTTGCGAAACGATTCTCTCGACAATTTCTTAAGACTCCGGAGTAGATGGTTACGCGTTACTCGTCCTGATGTTCTTCGAATTCGCGTATGGTGGAAAAGGAGCGTGTATCGAGTCGTGAGAGACGCAAGGTACGAATAAGCGTATCGATCCGAGCGAATGTTTAAACGTATGCTTTTTTGACGAGGACGAATGAATAGAGCAACATCGTAATGATGAATATTTTGATCTTGTATTAATTGTATTAATTGTATTAATTGTGCGACGATTAATCCATATACGATGGTTTAGGAATGTTTCGCTCCACCTTAATGCGGATATCTCTACGCTTTATGTGTATCGACGTCGTTGTTATTTGCTTGAAAATTTCCTAATTTCTTTTTCTTTTTTTTTTTTTTTTTAGAGAGAATTTGAAACTAATATCATTTATTAACGAGTTTCTCCTCTTTACTCCGAAAGCAAACGGATGGTTGATAAGTGTCTCATAAAAAAAGGTTTCGTTATTTTAATTCGTTCAGGCGAATCGTTTAACGAGATAGCATTAATCAAATATTTTACTGTACTCCACATAATTTATGCTATTAAGCTTAACAAAATTATTCGGAGCAAATAAAATATAATGAACTACATTAATTAATTCGTGAAATTATAAATTATCTATACGCGTAAAAGTATGACTGGGAATAAACGTATTTCATCTAATATTCTCTATTCAATTTTCCATCGTATAAATATTGCATTTAAGTTTGCATTTGAAATAAATATACGGAAAATGAAGTCGTACGTTCGCGATACGGTACAGAACTCGTACGTTTAAAGGTGGCACTATTACATTCCAAGAATTTATACTGACGAATAAAGATGGTTTAATAGGATAGAAATACGAACCGAACAACGTGTGCATTAAAATATAATAGAAAACCTGCATTCGTTTTCGTGGTAATACGTCAAGGAAAACAAAAGGGGAAGCGCGTAAAATATTTTATGACGTTGCAGTTCCGTGTTATAGCTTAACACGTAAAAGTTTAAAGATACATATTTTAAAAGCAAAGTAAATTCTAGCCTTACTCACATTTTACACGGTATTTAATTAAACGACGCTGAGAAACAGAGCACCGTTAAATATCGATATAAATTAACCTTCGGGTAAATTTTTATTTAAAGAAACAGACGAATCCATAATTATAAATATACGTACAATATCGACCTGACTTAAGAATAACGACTAATTAATTATCGCCGATTAAATATTGACGTCATTTCATTATTTTTAAACTTTTATAATTGCCATTACAAAAGTTTGGAACTTGGAAAGGTTAACACGTTCACGATGACGTGCTCGCTTACTTGTATTCCTTTTTGTTACCGAGCGCTTATTCCTGTCGCGTGTAGGTGGATTCTTCCGACGCATACTTTCGTCTAAAAGGAACTGTAATTGTTCGTAATTAAAACATATCGCGCGAAATAATTTGGAGATGGCATAAAATTTTACGCCTTAATACGTGTGTCCGAACAGCATACCGTTGATTCGTAACCAGCTTCGGAACGATGGTGATACGAGTACCGAGACTAAAATAATCGATGCGTACAAAAGTAATAGGATTATTGCGGCTACCGTTTCTTCGGTATTATTCAACTAATTTAAATTTCTAAGCAATTGCTTTGTATGCTATTAAAGAAATTATAGTTCTAAATGAAATACAACTACATACGATGTATTATTATTTTTCTTATATTCCTCTCACGTTACAATTTAATACTTTCAGTGCGTTACAATTTTTCCGAAATGAATAAATAAGTTAATAAACGAGTAAATAAACAAGAATAAAAGATTGTACGAAAGAAAGAAATTCACAATTTTTGCGACTTCTAATTACATTTAATTTTTTATCGAATAGAGAACATCATCGCCATAGTAAGCGCATAGTCGATGTATATCGTAGTAAGAGCGACGCTGTGGATCGCTTACTAAACCTATTTGTACAAATGAATAGGCAGAATTATAGCGCATCTATTAATGTCGCTATAATTTCGCGTTATAAGTTCCGATCCGCATTTGGCGCATCGATTTGAATTTTCGATTGTGAAATTATTCCAAATAATTGATATCTTTGGTTGAATTTTTTCGTGCCGTTGATTTAACCACATCTTGTTATCATTGCTCGATAAAACTACCTGTTAATTTTCAAACGTGTAAGAACGATTTTATCGATACTCCGCTGTCGCGCTGTTTATATTTACGTTTTACGTTTTAGAATGTTAAAAATGTTATGTCTCTGTTACTAGATAATAATTTGAGAAATGAATGTTTCGTTTCGTGCACAAAGGACGAATACGTAGCGATGAACGACGTTTTCAAAAACGAGACGATATTTAGAAAGTGAACTGTATTTCCTTTTGATAGATGTCAAAGTTGGAAATCCTGAAAATATGCAAAATTGCGATTTGGGCGTAGGACACGAAATTGAAATTTGAGATACGCGTATGTCATAGAATGTTTATCATACGTTATATAATATTAAAATCGTAGTCACGTAAAGGTTTCTATTTGTCGACGTGACGTTGCATCTTAGTGGAAACTAAGAAGATACGATTTTTCCTGCAAGTATTCGCGTATACAGGACTAAAAGTCTCGAGTACGAGGATTACGGTCCAGTAAAATAAATGTAAAATGCATTCGTGATATGCTCAAGTGTAACCTTAAAAGTATGTCTATTGCCCCGCGTATATATTATCCCTGTTTCCCTCTTCTTCTTTTCTTTCGAGTTGCGTTCATATTTTGAAAAGCGCGCACGGTACCTGCGTTTCAAAATTCCACCAAAAAGGGAATAAGCGAGAAAGTATGGCGAATAAATTAGAATCGCTTCGCTACGCGCGTGTCTTTTAATTGTACGTCTTTGTTAAATGTTAAATTAAACGCGGCATAAAGAAATATAATGTTTCGTTTAAAAAGAAATGTTATATAACTAGGGTCGCTTAAGGAAGAATTATGTTATTTGCAGTACCATAGTTACCCGACTGTATTCTCGTGCGAAGGACCTCTTTTACTCTAATATGTACGATTAACATAAACGTGACGAAAAAAATAGGATAAAAATTATGTTGCGGTTAAACACGATCGCAGAATGATATCGTTATAATTTTATTTTATCGGTCGATGTTGTTTTTAATTTTGAAAAATACTTACTATGAATTTCTGAGTTTTCTCTTTACTTAAAAAATATAAAAAGACGCGAATCGATAAAAACTTACTGAAACGAAGGAATTTTAAGTACATCTTTATAAGTTTAAGAATATCAGTAACTCACAGTCCCGAACTCGTACTGCTCTCTTTGGCAAAGTTTTTCTCCGAAATTATACAGAATTCTTCTCGTTAGATTGAATTCTAACATGGTAGTCTACCGCACACTGTGCAACCGTAAATTTTTTACTTGCCTCGTATATATAAATCTTCTAAACCCTATAGACCCATTAATCAATATAAAATATTTGGCTACCATATTACGTAACATACTGTCACGTCTCGCGCTGTGCACGCGCCGTAACAAAGGCTAAAACCTACCAATAGCGCGAGTAAACGTTTCAATTCGAAAATAAAATTTAACAATTTGGTTAGAAACCGAATTCGAGCTTCACAAACCGCCACATGACGACCCTCCCCCCTTCTACGGTAGAGCAAACTATAAATAAGCGCAGCAACGTGGAAGAATTATTCAGATTATTCAGATAATACCTTAGTTTAGAGTAATTAATTTCTTAGTTCTGTGTGATTAGTTCCTCAGTTCTTGGTGATTGATTACTTGGTTCTTGGTGATTAGTCCCCAATTTTTGGCAAGTAATTTCTTGGTTCATAGCGATTAGTTCTCAATTCCTCAGGCTCTTAATATTTCAGTTTCTTTGGCTTTTAACTCTTTAGTTCTTTAGTTCCTTAGCTCTTAGTTCCTTTATCTCTTAGTTTTCTCAGCTATTAGTTCTTAAGTTCTTTAATCATTTAGTTCCTTAGTTTTTAGTTCTTTGTTTCATTTAGTTCTCAGTTCTTGTCAGTTTCGTTAATCGACGTGCATGTATTTGTCAACTTGTAAATTATTGAAGATCACATAAATTAAAATCTTGCAATAAGTAAAGCGTATCGCGAACAATTGTAATTTCGAGTATTCTAAATTTCAACCATAACTCTGTTAATAACCAATTAGAATCAGAATAAACTTTTGTTGTGGAAAACATTCGCCTTATAATATAATTAGATTAAACAAACACTTATTTTCACCAACTTTGATCCTTTCCCGTGCCAGTACTCCTGCGCGTAGCAGGTTAGCCGAAACGTGGAGTTTAATTGGTAATCGCATTAAACATCGGTCAACGCTAGCCACTGATATTTAATTGTCGACAGAATTACTAAGGAATACGACAATTCGAGAACAATCGAAATAAAAACGTAACAATACCAAAGACGTTCGAGACCCTTCGAGATATGGAACAATATTCGAATAACACCGAAGATATAGCCGTTCTATTTTAAAAACCCTGCTTTGTTTCCTGTTTTTCATTTCCTCACGAACCAGCAATTTGCTCTCGTTACTCCGAACAACCAAAGTTGCGGAGAATAAATCGCACGTAGTAGTCGCGTAGCGAACGTAAAACACGGAGCGAAAACGTCCAATAAATTGCGAAACGAACAGTCAGTGTCAGACCGTGAAGAGCTCTTTTGAGTTGCTTCTACAAAGCGTTTAATACGAAACGCGGCAGGGCGTAGAAAAACCACTACTCTATTACACTCTTTGAATCCTCCGTAATTATCTTACATCGCTATTTAAATCGCTGTGGATAGTTGGTAAAATTCCGTAACACGAAGTAGGCTGAAACACGAGGACAAGAACGTTCTTGGTCGATCGTCGAAAATGCAAAAATTCCCTTCTTTCGTCCGCGGCACTTTCCTTAGTTCGCTTCAACTCTGAAAAATGATCTAAAACATCGTATCGAAGGAACAAAATTCCCACAAGAAGAATTGAATTTCCGTCAACTCGAATTTTGCTAAGTAAAATTATCGTCGTGCTTCGTGAATCTTCTCGTTCAAACGCACAAACACAGGAACGCATTCGTCGAATCTATCAATTTGAATATTTCTCCGCGTTACGCGCAATTTGCAAATTTTCGAATCTTTAGATTTTTCATAAATGCGTGAACGCCCCAGTGCAGCGACGATACACGCTGGCATAAATCTTTTCCCTGAATCAACTTCCTGAAGATTACTCGCTCATAAGAGATATCGGTTTGCTGGAAAATATCCAGACAAATTGTAGAAAAAATGCACGAAAGAAGACGAAGGCACGATGTTATAAAATTTTGCGGTATCTCCGATATTCCCGATTTGGAAAGTCGGTGCCACGCCACGGTCCTCACGAGGCATTCAACCTCGGCAATACACTTTTTCGCTCGTCGACGTCGAAGTTTATTTGGTTGGAGAAAGAAAGTTTTCCCCGGTGCATCCTTGCCCTTTCTTCTCTGACCGCTCTTTCTCGGTTGATACAAATCCCTGCGAACGGAGTAGAGAGAAGTTTCGAATCGAGCTGCGTCGATGAAGAGATAAATCTCCTTCGAGCATGACGTAACCGTGCAACGCGCGGAATTTACGAGCGTGATGGGTCGAAAACGTTGCCCTTTGAAATTTTGATGAGGATCGGTGAGTCCCTGTTGCCTCGGAAACCATCAGGAATTTCTGAGAGCGAAATGAGATTGAAGGATGAGTGTACACGGTGCTCTTTGGCCGGTGTGAAATCACTCTTATCGTTAGAGTGATTCTAAATAAACAATGTTCTATAAATTTTTGGTTGCGAAACTATTAACCTTGAGGGCAGACTCGCTTCGGTTTTCCTTGGCATCGTTTCAACTTGGCGAAAAATATTTATTTCTAATCTAGAGGCTGCTTCCGTTTTTATAGCTCGCGAGCTTCCAATATTCCTTCTCCTACAATGTTTATTATCACGTATCGTCCGTGGATCTTCGCGTTTACCTACAGTTTTGGATTATTACGATGAAACATTTAATCGAACGTTGTATAACAACGTGACTCGTCGTAGGAATAATTTTCAGGAATTTGATAACTTCGAATTAGAACAAAAGAGAAAAAATATGTATAAGTGTTATGAAATAAATGGTTACTTTTAACTTTTCTGTTATAAAACTTTCCTTCGTCTTAGAAAAGCAGCGGAAAATTCCACAGATTTATATAATAGCAATTAATCTAATCGGAGAAATATTATCGAGAACAGAAAGAATTCAGACACTGAAACGAAAGCTGTCCATGTTATTCGATGAATTGTAAACTTGGTCAAAAGAAATGACCCTTGAAATTTCTCGAATTTACCTACGAATCTTCCAGACAATCCAATATAACGTCGCTGCTTGCAACAAAATCGATACATTTCTAAGCTTCGAACGAAAAGAAAGAAATACTTCAACGCTTCCAATCGAAAACCCTAAGATCTATATTGAATGCACCCTGGTATGTCACCGACGAAGCAATACATCGCGACCTCAAGATACGAACAAAGAGGAAATAGCTAAATATAGCACCAGATACAATAAAAGAGTCAACAAACATCGAAACCCCTTAATTACTGGATTACTCGATACATCGGACCAAATCCGCAGGCTGAAGAGACACTACCCGTTAGACCTAAGCTCCAGATTCAACTAGTTTTTATTCTAAATTATACATATTTCTAATAAGTTAACTTATTACAAATAATTTAGCCATGTCACAGCGCCACGCCAGAAAAAATTACTAAAAATTCTCAATGCGAGAATTGATCGTAAATTTTATAAATAAGTAAAAAAATATATATATCTACAACGACATTGTACATATGACAATGTAAAACTATAGCAAGCTTCGTATGTGACATAAGCAATTCAAAAAAAATTTACTCATCCTATGTCTATCCGTAATTTTCCTCCTAACATTCACGCTTCGATGATTCTTGGTTGAAGTACGTACGTAGTACGAAATTAAAATCACGAGACGCCTATACGATAGAATGATTCGTGCGATTAGAATAACCTGTATTCGTTTAGGGGCGGATGAAACTAACCTAACAAGAAATTAAATCGAATAAGTCACATTTCTGTAAAGATATAGGAGGGATTCGGAAATACAAATAATTCACTTTATTTAGCACACAACAGTTATACATACGATATATCTGTAGTATCGGGAAAAGGGGGGTATACACTGGGCCTGTTGTAAAGGAAGTATGGGAGTGGGAGATCCGGATGGGTCATACCTGTAGCCTTTACAACATTGGGTAATTGAAAGGGATATACCTGACAATGGGTCATACCTGTGGCCCTTTACAACATTGGGCAATTGAAGGGGATGTACCTGACAATGGGTCATACCTGTGGCCCTTTACAACATTGGGCAATTGAAGGGGATGTACCTGACAATGGGTCATACCTGTGGCCCTTTACAACATTGGGTAATTGAAAGGGATGTACCTGACAATGGGTCAGACACATCTGTAGAATATAAGGAGGAATAGGAAAATCGTGGGACGGAAGACGTTAGTCAGTTGAGTAGAATCAGTTGAGTGTAGCAGTTGAGTTGTAGCAGTTTGAGTTGAGCGGTTGAGAAGTTGGAAGCCGAGTGTTAAGACGTACGACGATATTGTTGTCAGTTTTGTTTTGAGTGTTGCTTGTACGAATAAACCTGAACTTAACTCTGAATAAACCATCCTTTCTTGTCCTTGCTCCAGACAACACAACACATTTGTAAGTTACTACGTATCTTATACTCTGAAGACCTCGTAAACCTACTCGCACGCACGCTTGTTGTCAACCGACTCTTCCAAGTGCTTCTCAACGACTGCCAATCGTCCTTTATCCCAACTATGGCCTGGACGTCTTCTGACGTTTACACACACATTCACATGTACAGTGTAAATGTATCATCTTCCTAACAATTTCAAAAATAGCTCTTAAAGTCTTACGAGTATTCGTCTTTTAACGCTCTGTATTACGATCTAACGTTGCCAAGTATAATACAACATGATATAACATTTCTTAGTCTTCAGTCCATTTTACGCATACGCGTATATGGCAAGAAAGTTCCACGGAGTTTCGTCGACTAATCGCGAAAATCGTTCTCTCGAAAAGAAAATACGCGTCTTGTGTTCTCGGTGAGAACGGACAGAATTTACGAGACGCCCAAACGTTAAGGCGTCCGTCATAAATTTTGGAAGGAGCACGAAAGAACCGACCGCCGTATCAGCGTCTCGGTTCGCGCTGAAAATACTGTCACGAGTCGCTGATAAGCACATAGGTTATAAGGTTGGCCAGTTACTCGCGGAGATCCAGGAATATCTCGTGAGGGCGATAGTTGGATATACAGAATGTTTGAGTTATTGACATCTGATGTCTTCTTTCGATCAGGTCATATATAAAACATCGAAGAATAAAGGGAATTCTCTCGTTTCGAGAGGGAAACGTATCCTGAGAGGAATTCTAGAATTTTGGATCCACAGCTTGTTCCAATTTTGTCTAACGATTTCTCGCGTCGATCGGTCAAAGTTTATCTATCGACCTCTTTTTTTGTATTTCCGGTGCAACAAATGGCGAGGTACGAAGACGAATGAATGTAGGATCAAAATAGAATATTTAAATATTTAATCGCCGTGGAACCCGCAGTGTCCGGGGATTTTATCCGAATGTTCTATTTTACGATCGCTAATGGAAAAAAAGAGGAATCGTGTGGAATCTTACACATACTCACGTATCGTAGGAACTAGTATTTTGTAAATTTACCACTTTCATATTCGGAATATTATAACGCAAGCACTGATTTAATCCATCTTGAGAAATTTATCAAAATTTCACGATCGATGTCTGTAACTTTTTCTTATCGATGTATAAGATAGATAATACTAAATAAATAAATAACAAATTAATAATAAATAAGTACATACATCGAGGATCATACTTTATTTGGAACTTCCTTCGCAATGATAAATTGGTAGAGGAAAATTTAAAATAAAGTTACAACAGAAAGCAAGGTTGAAAATAAAACAAATTGCGTTAAATGAGTTTCATAAACTGTTAGGATGATCGATTGTTTCGTCCCAACAGAGTGTGCAGTTACGCTGTAAAAATCTCGAACGCGGTATCTGTTTGCCAGTGAAATTAATAAGTTGAAGGAAACGAAACGGGAAAAAAGTAATTATTTTCATGCTTTACGTAAGAGAATCGCCGACGAAACAAAGAGAAACGAACGAATGATTTCTCGAATATCCCTATAGAAAACATAGATTGTGCGTATTCTGTGTTTAACCGTATATTTGCTACCACGAAAAATTAATTAATCCCATCAGTTTGATTCGCGTTGTTGACGAAGCAACGTTCTAGTTGAAAGTTCTTTCTATGAAATCTAGAACGTTCTTCGCAATTTTTATCCTTATTCGTTACATTTTCATCATAATGCCGCTAACGATAAGTCGTACGGTACGGTCAACTGACGTGTGTCTGCGGAAGGAATACATTACCGGTAGTTTATTTCCAGGTAGCGTGAAACGAGATTCGCTAGGAGCAGCCTTGTCCTAACGATGTGATTTATCGTTGGCCATCGTCGTCTAGATCTCCGTTGCGATGTCAAGCCACGTGTGCAGTGAAATCTGTGCCGCATGAATCGCGTGTACGCGATGCTATACGTTAAACGAGCCGCTGGAAGAGATCTCTAGATCCGCGGCAAGGGATAAGCGGCTTACTGAAATATCAGCCGGTCCAGCAAATCGCTGCCTATGCGTCCAGAATCAGTCAACAGTATCCCAAACGTCGAAGAGTTAATGGAAGAGAAACAGTCTGCTGTCAAACTGGAATTGCAGTTGGAATTTATGTAAAGCCGTATTCGTTGTGATTCCACGGAGAGCGCAATTCGATGTCCTCCGCGTCGTGTCCAGAGTTAGGAAACGGCGCAACGCTTCGAATATGTCGCTTTTTTTGGAACAGATAGATCAAAAAGTACTAGAAATCGATTGTACAATAAAGCGAAGAGTAACCAATTAGGAATTCGGTTGTAGTTAGTTTTTATCTGTGTCGTGTATCAACTGGCGTCGACCACGAGGCTGAGAAACTGTATATTCGTGTTTGTGAAATTTAAAAAATTGCACGTCGTCAATAAAGATAGAGACTCGCAAACGTTACTAATTATAAATCAACTGATTTTCGTATTTGATATTTCCAGGTTACGTACAAAGTTAATTATGGACAATTACTTTAGAACCATCGATCAGTTTCTCTTAGTTTTCGAGTAATTACTTGTGCCATTATTTATATTAGTAACACCTTTAATTGTTAGTTAATTGACAAGAGTCAAATGACAAGGAACGTCACAAAAATATTGAGTGACATTTTCTATGAGAAAAGCTATTTGGTAAAGCAGCGTAACGAAATCAATCCAATTTTGTTAGAAGCCACGTACAATTCGCGATATTCTAGATTTCTACCGCGGTTTACCTACCAACAGAATCAACGAGAACCTATTACTTACTTACGTTCCATCGTTGCTCCAACGTCACAGGGTATATTCCGAGAAACGAGGCTGAGAAACTGTGTATTTGTGTTAGTGAAATTTAAAAAATTGCGCGTCGTCAGTAAAGATAGAGACTCGCAAACGTTACTAATTATAAATCAACTGATTTTCGTATTTGATATTTCCAGGTTACGTACAAAGTTAATTGTGGACAATTACGTTAGAACCATCGATCAGTTTCTCTTAGTTTTCGAGTAATTACTTGTGCCATTATTTATATTAGTAACACCTTTAATTGTTAGTTAATTGACAAGAGTCAAATTACAAGGAACGTCACAAAAATATTGAGTGACATTTTCTATGAGAAGAGCTATTTGGTAAAGCAGCGTAGCGAAATCAATCCAATTTTGTTAGAAGCCACGTACAATTCGCGATATTCCAGATTTCTAACAGAATCAACGAGAACCTATTACTTACTTACGTTCCATCGTTGCTCCAACGTCACAGGGTATATTCTCGAGAAACCAAATTCTCCTTCCAAGTTATTAAACAACGAAGTTTATTATTCATATATACAAACGTTTACATGCTCGTTAAAAGGTTCGACCAATTGATTGACCAAGCATAAACGCGATTGCCAGTGAAACGCGTTCATTCTCACACGATACACCAAATATTCATACGAAACAACGTTCAACGCGAAAGCACGGTACCGACGCGACGCGACGCGACGATGGATATCGGGAGTACGGGAAGCTTTCGACCGGGAGACGAACATTCAAGGAAGAAAAATTATTGTCTATGTACAAACGTCGTGACGAACGACACACCGCATGATCGCCTGTTATTCTCTCCTTTTTACATTTATATTTACGATGAATTTAAATCTAGGTGAAAAATAAGAGTACGACCTCGACAGTTCAGGAAGGAATCTTAACGGTACTTATTGTCTATTTACAAACGTCGTTTATCATGCTTAACGTTTTTGGCATGAGTCAATCGTAGTTTCGCGATAGGATATTAAAATGTGAGCCGCGTCCGTACTTTCCTTCTTTCACGCGAATAAAACCTATTCAAAAGTTTCCATCGAGTCGCAAGAATGTCGTTCTTTGAACGATTCCGTTCTACAGTCATCTATAATTGGAATTTTATTTGCTTTTCTGAAAAAAAATGTTGCGATCGGTTACCTGCATTTTCGTTGGAAAACCAGCAACTACGTTAGGTTTTTGCAGAGTAACTGTCGCTTCCAATTCGGATTTCAACATTGAAACACACATTTGTAATCAAAGTAATTAAACTCACCTGAAACGAAGAAAAATGATGTCAATTTTGCGCGTACTTGTTATACCGTTACAAAGAGGATCTTGAAGAACCTTTAACACAACCATCAACAGAGAATAATCGCAACGAAAGAGAACATAAGTTCGGGTTTATCATGCTTCGGACAATGTACTCCTTGATACGACCTAACACAAGAATCTGAAGCATTCGGACCGGCATTTCATACGTTACGACCTAATATAATTGGTACATACCATACGTGTGTGTCAACAACATCCAAATCGTACGGTATTACGCGGAGTTACATTAATTCTCAAAATTTATTCCAACACATCCACTGTCTACCTTCTCCAAACGTGTATCTCATTCATTTCGGAAGCTACTTGTACGATCGAACGATAGGATACAAACAAAAATCTCCCAAACG
The DNA here is from genome assembly GCA_905333015.3 of Bombus campestris. Lineage (NCBI taxonomy): Eukaryota > Metazoa > Arthropoda > Insecta > Hymenoptera > Apidae > Bombus > Bombus campestris. Next base: position 11,561,810 of record HG995132.1, read on the forward strand.
AGCATCAGACGTTGAAACTCATATGCCGGAGCAAAATTCATCGGTGAGTATCGGAAAACGAGTCGCGGCTCGTCAATTTGGTCAGCATCAGTCGTGACGCCACGATCGTCGACAAACCACCAGGACCGCCTATATACAGCTCTCTTGGACACGCGAACTTCTCGTGTAAATATCGTGACTACGATGGACAGGAAGATTGCTGGGTCGCAACGGACTCAAGCTCTTCACCTTTTTCACGTAGCCGTTGGGATAGATCCACGAGTCCTTTGTATGCAAAACCGACGAGGGCGTCGGATAATCCAGCTCCTCCAAATGACCGAAATCTTTCGTCCTGTCCAACTTCGAAGTCTCGTAATTCGGCTCGAAGATATCGGGCCTCTTATCCATCTTGCTTGGAATCACGTCAGGATCGTCATCGGCCATATCGTTGATCGTTTCTCCTTTAACCTCGTCGCTGGTCTCCTTATTCAACGGCGCTATAACCACTCCGTCGTCTTTGTTCCCGTAACGCACCACTTCGGTGTGAGTTTTCATCGATTGCATCGGACGGTAACGGCGATACAGTGTCAGAGTTACGCCGACGATCACAATGCACATGGCTGTTATCCCACCGGCGAAACATGCCACCAGAAGACTGTAGTCCATGCTGCCGTCGGAGGTTCCGCGATCTGCGGACAGAAGGAAACGTGACTCGCGTAAAAGGCAATCGTTAGGTAGACGATCGAACGTACGGGGCTTGGCCGAAAGCGAATCGGACGATGCGCTCGTTATCAGTGCTGCTAACGAGGCTGTTAAAAGCACCGACGACTGTTAACGCGCATCGCGTACAATCGGCCGGGTTTTCCCAACCAACGCTCTTCTTTCGGCGAATCGAGCACGGCGTATCGTCGCGGATTTTAAATTTACAGATCGATCACTCGGTAATTGAATTTCGATATTCAATGGCAGCCAGTTTCAACGTTTCGTCTCAACGCTGCGCTCGTGCAATTAGAAATGTAATTTAAGACTCGTTCCACCAGCCCCTATGGATTTTATGATAAAACCCCGACGATTTAATCAGCCGCTCTTCCCAAGAGTTTGTCGATCGAAATTCAAGTCGAAAGTTTGGCTCTTTTTATCTGCAAGTATCGTACTTGCTTGGTTTCTTCTTAATGATGGTAACTTGAACGCGACGTCGGATACAGTTAAAATTGTTAAAATTCATTCTCTAAGCGTACAGCTAGATGGTGGTCGTTTCTTAAACTATCTTCTCTGATATTTGCACGATCCTTTTTGTTGTAACGAGTATGAATATAAATATACAGTTTAAAATATAGCATAATATATTTTTTCATAAGAAATAAAGAATAACAAAATTGCAGTTGCGGTCCCGTAAGATCCTGTAAGATGAGATGCGAAAGGTCCAAGGATCATTATGTAAAAAGTTGAAAAATTCGATTAGGACTGTTTTTCTTACGAGCTCTCAATTGTCTGCCCAACAAGAATAACGAGTTGTATGTATCTGATCCTCCTTAAACGCTGCATTTATGTTTTCAGTAACTTTCGTAACACTTTGTCAAATTTAAGACCGTACAAATATTCTGATTATTTATGGTAACCAACGATATTGTTCCGATGTCTTTGCGATAAATCATACGAATACGAATAAACATCATTTATAGCAAAATCTCGTTTAACGCGGTTGATAATTTCGGACGGGAGAAAATTTCATACAGAAATACGGCATTTTATAAATATTAATTTAATATTATGTTCGACCAGTTAGAAGCTGGAAAACACTGACGCCTCGCAACCAGAATACAGAAATTTAATTTGTAAAGTCGTCGTTTATATTTAATGGCAAGATATTACAATACAAAACGCAGCCTCGCCAATTATCAAAATGAAAAGAATGGCATTCTCGGAATTCCTTTCGGAATAAGAGAACGAACGGAGGATTATTTTCGTTGAAACGAACATTCGAAGCAACGACACGGCCTTTCTTGGAAAAACGCCTTAAGACATTTCCGGCAAACTTGGATGGCTAGTAGATCACGAGAGAAACGTGAAGAACTTCCGGTAGCAAAGATCGAGAAGGAAATAGGAAAGCAGGCCCACTGACGACGATGGCCGAGCTTTTTGACATTCCGAAAACGCTTCGGTTCGTTAGCCAACGAACGTTTCGAATGTGCACGTTCCTCCGTATGCACCTGTACAGATGTGTACATATTTATTCCGAAACAAACATATACCAAGATAATTTGATTTGTGTACGGCTAACGTTTACAGGCAATTTGCAATCAGAGCAAACACATCCTAATGCACCGGCTTAACTCTCAACGAAATTAGCGAAGAAAGGGAATGGCACTAGGAGAGATCGTCGTTACGTAAATACTTAGCTGAGATGGAACTGTCCCAGAAGGAATAATTTTGAAGTATCAGATTGAACAGAAAGAGTTCGTTTTCGTTTTATTTCGTACCATTTTATACGTATATTATTCTTATACTTGCTAAATTTGTTGATCAATCGTATACACGCTTTCACGAGAGTATATCGCGGGTGTTACATAAATCTTGAAATCTCGTTAACGCTGTAATGAAACGCGAAAATCTAAAAACGGGTATAGATGTTACAATGAAATGCAATACGTGTAAAATAAGATAATGTCGCTTATTCGTTCACGTTTACATGAAATCATTATTAATCACGTTGACAAATTTTAATCCTGATACTCGTATTACTTATATTTCATATTACGCGGAATAGCGAATATTAACGCAATGGAACTACGAAACTGCACATGATGAACTGTGAATACAATTATTACAAACAAAATATGTACGTACGTGCTCCTTTAGAATCTCCGACTATGTAAATAATAATTAGGAAAGCATTAAGAAATATCATACGAATTTGTTTGCACGTATACCATTCTGTAACGATATCGTAGAATTATTCTTTTGGTGGATTATATCGAATAGATGTAAATCTCCTTAATGTCTTGTACTATCTCGGCCCTTTCGTAGATCTTGAAACAATGCGAAAGGTCGAGGTACGTCTACTTTTGCAATTTCATTGTTCAAAGTACAATCTCAACATGATATGTATTAAAAGTTCATTTCACGAAAGTTACCTCCTCGCATAATGTAAATTGTTTTTAACAGCACTCTCCCGCTTTCTAATATCCCTAGGACCACATGTCGTGTTACAATATTTCTATTATTCTCAAACACCTTCGCTATTTCACACCCAGTTACCGTGGTTAGCATAACGCGTTCTCGTCTGAGATATTAGAATGCTACGCAAATGCTTCTACTGTTAAACGTAAACCAGATTGTACACATACGTACATACATATACATATAGGGTGTCTAGACGATAGAACGTTCGAATAGCGCGAATTCGGATAAGAAAAATAGGATCAGAACATAATAATACAGATGAACATTTTTTTAATTAAATGGAAAATTGGTCCTACGTTTCTATTCGTAAGTAGGTATATCGACGTATTAATTAACGATACACCAAACAACAAACAGTGTATTCTCACCGCGGATTGACCAAGGTATCCATAGGGTGAATGAAAAAATGTAATGAACAAAGGAAAGTAACGCTGTGCCTCGCCGAACCAGACGAACCAGAGCAATACAAAACGAATTCATTTCGCTCAGAGCAAGCATTCGCATTTATAAAAGCACTAACCTGCGGTTCTTAACGGGACGCATTAGGAGGAAATGACATGGACTCGGCGAAACTGGCTGAAACGGATCCGAAGAGGTTCGCAAAGGTTGACGACAGGGTTGGAGGTTCGAGGCGGTCCAGACCAGCTTCGCATTATCAGTAGAACGTATACAGGCCGAGATCCGAGATGAGCTCGTGTTGCGAACGTGCCTGTCCACGTACACGCCATTATACGTGCATGTACAGGAACGAATACCTATCCAAGAAGAGCGGGGAACGTTTGCGCACACAAGCCGAGATCGTCCACGGACCGAGATGAATAAACCATGAGGATGGAAATTAAAGGCGATAAATGCGCCTCGAATGAGACAGCAGCGAGGAAAGGGACTCGCTCTTTATGGGATTTTAATTCAACCTCCGCGGAAAAGGAGGATACGAAGAAACGTGTCGTACGGAAAGGGAAAGGCGACTGTGGCTAAAGAGAGCTTGAAATGATCGCGGATACGCGTATAATCGCGCTCGTGAAACGCACGGACCAAGCTCGCAATGCGATGCTACCGGCCCGTTCAACTCGTGATACAATTCCGGCTAATTGAGAGACGTGACAAATGTCACGAACGCGTACCCTTTTGCCAAAGGACCTCGTTCGTGTTCATCGTTTCTTTATCCCAGGCTGAATATGATCGTGACGTTCGCCCTTCGGTTTTCCAGTGGTTTTCACGAGCTAAGATGGAAATGAATTCGTTTAGTTTAGTAAGTTACGTATAATTGCTCGAGTAACTGGATATTTTGTCTGTTTGCATTTGGAGATACGCGTTAATTTTGTTCCATAATATCGTCGAATCAATGAAGAGAGTGTGTGTTCACGAATTTTTCATTTTACTCGTATTCAGCGAATACATCAAGCTATACGATATTCGTAAATTAGGAGATTAATGTACTTAGATGCTAAAAACGGAGTTGAAAATGATTCTAATATTATAGATAATATAATAGTGTGTGTTGTATATTTTCTATTTATTTGATTACAAACCTACCTTTTGTATCATATCTGTTTCATAATGTAAAATACCGAATAAAGTACCAAATTTACATTTTCCAGTAAACGTGTAACTAGCAAGGGTCTGAATACTTATACATCCTGCACACTTTTGACGTCAATAAGAAAGGAAAACATTCGTAGAACTTACCGGTGGTGTACATAGCAACTGCTTTGAGCGTGACTGGTTCAAGGACTACAGGGTCGCTTCGACCCTTTGCGTTGACAGCGTAAAGATGAAGCCTATATTTACGACCGGTCTCTAAACCAGGAACCTCAAAAACCGGACCGGACGAGCTGGATCTCTCTGTGTGGTTTAGGTAAAAGGTATTGAAGTGATAAACGTTCTCCTCGCTATACACCTCCAGCTCGTAATTAGTTATGGGCAAACCGCCGTCAAATCCCTCCGAGCATCTGACGATCAACCAATCCGCGTCCCTCGATTCGGTGGCTTTGAAATCCTCCTGACCTATTTCATGGAAAAATGTGATGAATGGTTTCCAGAAGGATGTCCGCGCTGTTATATGTGAGAGAAAAAGAAAATTCAGCAAATCGAGGGTAGATAGTATTTGCTACATAAAAGAGGAAGCTCTTAACGAATATGGGTGGAAAAATTAATACTTTTAAAGATATAAACAATTTGTCGTCTAAACCGAGTGACTTGCTCGCTTTGGAAATTATCATGCTGCGTAGAAAAAGCAACGAATAATGTCTAAATTTGAAATAATCTATATGTTCTATGCTGTATTTAATTATTTACGTACTTAAATATTCAAATATCTATTTAATTGCATATTTAGATTAGAAAACTATTTAACATCTTTGGACCGAACGAAGTTACAAATGATTAGAAAATTTCCATAATCAAGATAGAAAAATTACTATTTTCCATGTGTTTGTTTATGCGGTTTTTGACTGTGTACTTGTACAACAGTATTATTATGTAATTACTATTATTTATCATACTGGCGTTATCTTTTAACGAAGAACTCGGATGAAACAGATCCTTTTGCAAGTTAAAAGGATTGCATGCAAAAACACTGTGACTCACAGTTTCATTTCGCCTGATATGTCTGCGTTATAACGCTACACATGTATGTACACCTTCTTTCATACGTATGAGGCTACTTCCTGATCTTACATAATGCGTGATCATTAGCTCAAGGTACTAAGGAAACGATAAATCGGGCAAGATTTTGTATTCACGCAAGATAAAGCTCTAGAGCGGTGTAAAAATGTGTAAAAGCTATTTACAAGAATTACGACAAAAATTATTCGTTAAACAATCTCCTGACCTAAATAGCATAAAATAACGCAGCATTTAATTACGTAGTCTACCTAAAATCTGAATCTGAGTTACGATACGACTGTAGCAACAAGCGGAATAGAAACCTTAATAATAAACTGCTTCAACGCCTTAAGAGCTATAATCTACATCGAAGAGAAAAGTACTTGGTTGCGAAACAACGACCTGACAGGATTGAACGTAAAACGAGGATAAGTAGCCTAACAACGTTTAACGCGTCTCCTCGGCAAATCGAGACCAAACAGCGTCAAACTTCCCCATCTCCAGTGTCGCTTTCCTGTAACGAAAAACCGAGGAGCCCTTCGAAACGTACGGCAATCGATCCCCAAAGGGGTTGCCTAATTTTACGATCGTTTTCACGCACGACCGAACATCTTGTCTCCTGTCGAGGGAACGCCGGAAAATAAGCTGTTGAACATAGCATACGAAGCTATCGAGTGCGAGTTAGTATCCTCCTATATGACGGGCGTACGTAATAGCATAGTTAGCGGCGTTTAGCTCGAAACGAGGGGTTCCAGTGTCGCTTACCCATTCGATACGCGTACGGACCGGTCGACTGGAGGGCCGTGCAATTCTGAAGGGGATAGGGTTTCCCGGCGACGATGATCTGAAAGAGACAGGGCGTCTTTTGCACCCCTATCCGGTTTTTCGCCCAACAGGCAACCGTGCCATAATCCATGTCGTTTGCTGGAGTATAGTTCAACCTGGATCCGTGCCAGTGGCTAGTGATGAGGCTGAGAGGCTTCACTTGCGTGAATCTGTTGGCCGGCACGTTCATCAGCTCGCCGGAATTGTTAAAGGTCCAGTGGAAAGTGATGGGCGGCGGTTTCGACTGCACGCCACATACCAGCGAGATCGTCTCGTGCTTCAAGGCGCCGACAACTTGGGTAGACGAGCCGTCCTTGCAGACAGGCGCGTCTGAAAATCAGATCGGACACACCTCCAATGTATCGTCTCAACGCGAATCCGAAACCCTAACCGAATTACGAGCTCTCGTCTTAAAATCCATCTACCGTGGCGAACATAAAAATAGGGGAGAAATTAAAAATCTTGTAGCAAAATTTTAATTTCATTTGCCACGTGATTATTATTCGAAATAGAAATTTGGAAATTATTCTATATCTTTTAAAACATTGGGAGGAAATATTCGTATTACGATGATTCGGATAGCTCAATGGTAAAAAAAAAAAAAAAAAAAACACTCTCCTGGCAAGACATACAAATTGAAATATCATTTAATTATGGAAATATAACAATGCATGAAATAAAATTCAAAAAATATCATTTCTTTTTTCTACTAACTGTATACTTATATCTTATGATAAAACTGTTTTCATTTCGTTATATTATTGCTCGGTTAAAAAATAAATGCGATACGTATATTAAATTCATCCGAGCATTTTACCCATCTCTTTTACTGATTTTTCACTGAATACCTGATTTTCACGTATTTAGAGGGTTAATCGATTAGAGGAAAAAGTGTAAAAATTTACTCACACATTATGTCCAACGTTACCGGTCTGCTGGTAGATTTCCCCTCGACATTGACTGCCATGCAAGAATATTCGCCGGCGGAATTTCTAGTCACGCTTCGCAAAACCAAAGATTGTCCGCTGGGAAGAAAAATTCTAGCAGTGGAGTTCTGATGCAGCTCCCTGCCGTCTTTGTACCATGCCAGCTTGTACGCTTTGGGATTCGCCTGAACGTCGCATTCGAAGTAGACGTCATCGCCCTCGTTTATGTCGTTTGCCTTCAAACTCAAACCCAGCTTGATCGTCACTATTGGTGCATCTGGGAATTTTATGCGCGATAAATCAATGTAAGAGTACCATTAGGGACAATTCCTACTAGTATACTAGACACACCTACTAGTATCGATAAATCTTTCTTCCTGTCTCTCTCGTATTTCATATTTCTTCTTGTAAAATACACCAATTGGAGCAAATGACATGGGATAAGATTTCAATTTATATCAGAGTTGGAAACGTAAATCGTAAGTGAGATAGAAAGGTTCGTCGACTGATCCATCGATACCATTATAGTTCCAATGTAAAACACTATCGTTTATAACTTGAAAAATGAGCCTCGAGTGATATTTTTGTACGTGAATTTTTTATCACTTATAACAATATGTTGAGTTTGCCACTTCGGATCAACGCCATTGTAATCCTTGAGTCGTGAGCTTTCGGTCAAGGAATTACACGTTTCCCTACTCGCTGTTCTAATAACTAAAGTCGTGCCCAGAATAGAATACATACTCGTGGAAATAAATAAACGGCTTATGAAACAGAAATACTGTAAATTAGTGGCATATTAAAAATAAATTTGCTAAGAAGGTAATATCATTTTCGGGAGTGTTGAAACATCGTTGAAAGTTGAAACAAAGCAGTGCAATATACATAGAAGGGTGATACTATAAATTAAAATTTAGCAACGCAAAACATACCTAAATATTTAGTAAAAAAAAGAAATACTAGTTTTAAAAATATTCGTTCGCGTTATCCCTCGTAACGCCGTCATCGTGTCAAAGTTTCAAGAAAATTCGCTTTACTCACAGTGAACCAGCAGTCGCCACTTATCTTCCAGGGCGCTGTTAGGTACAACCGGATTCTCCGCCCGGCAGATCAGATATTTTCCATCGTCCTCCATGGTGGGTACATAACTCAACACACTTCTCGTGATGTTCGGACTATCTGCAAACTACGAAGAACTCAGAATCTAAGCTCACGTGTACCTGTCCTACAATGGTAGAAACAAACCGCGGCTAGTATAAGTTCAAAAGTATTCTACTCACATTTCTGGCCATATGTTTGACCTGATGGTTTCCCTTCCACCAGGTGATCACAGCCTCTGGCCTGGAACCCGAACTGGCGCATTCAACTTCGTACGTTTTTAACGCCGACAAGTGCGTTTCTTTGTTCGTAATATTCACTACTAACGGTTTCACTGCAATCCAACACGATTTACATAGAGCGATATTTCGATGGAAAAATATGCCTTTTAGTAAATTGCAATGAAATTTGGAACGTCGTTTGTCGAGCGATACCAATGTTATTTTAAAGCAGTTGGGAATGCAATATAATTTACGATATCGAGATTTTCTCTTGAAAATTTCATCGCCAAAATGAAGGAACGTTTCAAATTATCGTGGATAGTATTTGCGGATAATTACGTTATCGTCTCTGTTTTTGATGGAACGCCAAAATATATTTCATATTCGACGAGATTAAAAAGCGACGATATGGAAATACAATCGACGAACATCTTTCTGTTTGTCGTTTCTTTATCTTATAACGTGTATTATATTAAGAATATTACAAGAAAAAGAAGCCATCGAGGGGCGTTCAATCTCCGCTAAATGTCAGATTTTCTTCACACGCGTCGGTTGTCCTAATCCTTACAGCAGTCTACATACAGTATATGTATATATTATTAGAAATAAAAAGTAATGTTTATTCATTACGCTTTTATCTTCCATTCTTATCGACCTTAATCTCACGCTACATAGAATTCATTTCAACTTTCTTCTCCAAACTTTAATCCCACGATGGAATCTCATTTTCTTCCAGTCATATTTTCCTCCCCATAAAATAACCAATTCGTTATCTTCGTTATAAATTTGACTGCACTCGTTGTCGTATCACATCGACGCATACTATTCAAATTCTTCTTATAACGCGGTATACGATAATGCATATTGCATTACTTGCTCCTATCTAGTCCGGAATTAGCCAGGTCCGAGTGTGCTCGATAAATTTCCAAACTGCATTTTCTCGAAAACGAAATATCACGCGAAAAAAACTGTATTCTCTCTATTTTTCTTTGTTTCCTCTGTTTCATTGTTTTTCAACGTATAATCATCTCATCGCCGATCGTGCCGCGATTGCTGCAACATATTCTCGCGTTTGTTCCAAATTTAATCGACGTAATCACCGATAGTCGGCTCTCGTTACGGTGCTAATAAAATTTCGACATTTTTAATATAACACGTACATTGAAAGAAAGGATGACTGCGAGTCTTTCAATTCCGCGCTTTACCACAAACTACCGCGGTTTATTCCATTCTCCGCTATTTGAAATGTACGTAGCTTGTCTCAATCGTATAGGACACCCTATGTAACAAGTCAAAGTGACGCACAACTCCGATGAGCAAGAGTAGTCATCGACTAAATCCCGTATTTCGACATGCAGTATTTGGATTATCACAAAGTTTACAGAAACACCGCGGTTTATTAATAAGCTCGAAACTTTGACAAATTAGGACGTAGCTCTTTACGGAAGGTAAACATTCGGTAAGACAGTTAACAAGTTGAAATAGTTTCTTACTTACAATTAATATCCAAAATAATCTCGGAAGTTAAAGGAGCAACGAGATGCGTGTTGCTTGCCCGACAAATTAGCCTAGCTCTGAGGAACTTCCTGGTGACGTTCGTGATGTCGAGATGATTTATCGTAGTGTCCCCGTGTTCTAACGTGTACGTGTCGTCCGTTTCCTCTTCGAAATGCCACGTGACCTTCGGCGGCGGTGAACCTCCGATTACCTCGCACGACAACGACAACTCGCTACCCTCGTTAAAGGGCTGCAATACCTTGGCCAAATTTTTACCGGGCCCGGTGTAAATCACAGGCTTGTTTGGTGGCACTGTCGTGAGGACGAATTTATGTAAGTCATATACCGCGAGTATCTTTCTTCTTTAAATCTTTCCAACGATTTATTTGCTTACGGGGAAATTTATTTCCGATAGTTTTTTAATTGCTTCGATCGCGCAACTCGCGCTACACGGAGAAAGCTTTGACAATTTTACTAAACAATTGTACGAACATCTACAATTTGTACAACCATCTGATCGATAATATCGTACGAGTATCCGTGTTACAATGTAATTGTTTTATTAAGCAGATTGAAATAGATCAACGCTACATCGACCTTAGAACAATGAGAGAGAAGAGACGAAAATTTCTAGGTATCTTAATCTCACAGTGAACGTTCCGTTGCTTTGTTTATTACATTTTGTCGTTAGATGCCATCTCTTGTTGTAGAAACAGAAACTGTGAAATCTAGCATATCTGGTATTAACAAGATGAACGTAATTAAACGCCATAAATGATCCTGCCGCCACGAAACAGCGGTAAATTACGGGAAAATGGCATTTGCTTAAGTACACGCTGCATACGCGTATGATAAAACTGCTGGAGATGACACTCCGTAAAACGAAGACGCGTGATACTTAAAAAAAAGTATACAAACGAACAATTCTTTATCCGTATAACAGCGACACCGCGAAACTGCCATAATATGTAATATTTGTCGAGCTCTCGTACCGTGTCCAATTAATTAAGTGAAAATCGCGTTACCATCGCGTCGGTGTCTAAGAGTAACAAGATATTCCTAACATAATGAGTAACATAATGAGAATAATAAATTCAACAACACGATTATGTTTATTCTTGCAATCGAATAAAGACGATACGTTGTATGTACTATCCTGGATGTTTACGACTGTATAATTTGTTATAGAAAATATTATATAAAAATAAGCTCGGTGACAAGGCAACAGATATGAAAATGACGTTTCTCTGATAGAAACTTCCTTTCGTTAAAACAACTCGCTTTAATCGGTAGCTCGCTCTAATGTACGATTCTGAATAGATAGAAAGCGAAAACCGATTACGTATACACGAAAGCTTAACGACGCATTCTCATCTATGAAACACGCTAACAAAATTTTGATTAATCATCTCTCTAGCTTCTATACCTGCGATTGGACAAACATTTTCACGTCGCGGTGACTAGCTATCGGCGATCGTCGCTGTCGCAACGAAGAAAGTCGGATCTGTTCGGCTGATCAAATTCTCTGACGTTTCTCTTTTAATTTGCAGAATTTTCAATTCCAGGCGTTAAACCTTAATCTCACGAAATAACCGAAAACGAGCAAAAGGCGAGCTGGAAAACTAAAAAGTTCGAAATTACAAGCGACAACGTCGAGATAGCATCGAGTTTCGGAATGAAAGCAATTAATCGCGATTGATCATCGAGTGGAAACAGTAACATAGGGTGAGAGAGAGAGAGAGAGAGAGAGAGAGAGAGAGAGAGATGAAACACACTGTAAAAAGAGAGATAGAACACACTCACCTATCACCGTGAGGTTAACCTTCTGATTCCTCGTCGGGCTATTTTTGTAATCCACCCTGCACCTGTACACGCCCGCGTCGGTTGCCTCCAAGGGATCGATCTCCAATTTCGCGGGATCCACGTCCGTCCTCATGGTCGCCCTTTCGTCGAATACGTATGAATCTGACCAAAGCTTCGCCTCGGCTATCGATTTGCCGCGAGCATCTAGACTGTATATCGGCTCGCCGTCCTTCTCGTCTTTGTACCAAAAAACCATGCTCACCACCTCGCTTCTACTCGCTGGATCGATGTCGCAAGGTATTTGAGCTTTGAAGCCAGCCACCGCCGACACATTCAGCATCGGTACTGAAAATTACCACATATATTATTCAAGCTTCACGTTCATCGATATCATACTCCGAGGCACACTTTATTTCCATCAAGAAATCAAATAACCTTAATTAAGTGCCGTATTTAATCGCTTTCTCGCGTCACGCTACATTTCTAACTTTCCGCTGCTTATACACCGTCACCTACCGTATGGCTGCGTTACCTATCCTCGTTACTTACTCACCTACTAGGTCAAACCTTGTTAGCTATCGATTCATAACTTTCAAATATAGTGAAACAGAGACCAGCCATCGTAGCCACGCCATTCCAAAATATATATCGCAATAAAAATGTGTCGTACCTCGCTTAACAGGAACCATATATCTATATTCAGTGAATAATCATCCATCTAACACGTGTCACTCTTTCATAATCCCAATACCGTCATATTGTATGATTATCGGTGATGGTGAGAAACATTTACACATGATTGTAACAAATATTATTGCTGAACACTCAGTTGCGCATAAAAGACGAGCGTAACGGGGATTTTTAGCGCCTCTGAATATCTAATTCCGAATATCTAATGGGTTTCTTACTAGGACCAACGTCTTGACGTTGCCAAGTTATGGGCACGAAACCGTAATAGAAAGAAGACTGAAGAAGAAGCATCCCGCAGACCTCGCAATAGAAAAACAATAAACAACCTGGAAGATGGAACCCCGCTGGGGGTAACCATCCACATGCTATATTTTTCAAGTTATAACATTTTACCAAATGTCCTTCTGGACTAATTGTAAAATTAAATAAATAACTAAATAAATAAATAAAAAAGTTATGGGCACGCGTTTGATGCTGTTACGGTTCTACCTGACTCGCTCTTATTCTTGCCACGGTACAACGTCGGATTTGAACTACCCTCTTTGTTTAATGTTCTTTAATTCTTTCGTTCTGTGGTTCAGGTATTTTAAACTGGGAACCGAGGGATTTCAAGAGGTTTCTTTCTTCGTGTTGTTCTCACTTGGCATAAAGGATAGTTTAGTTTTTGTCATTTACCGCTTGTAACGTTGTGACGAGAGTATAAGACGAAGGCAAGCGACTCTGATTTCTCATGACATGTAACACCGATGATAATTGAATCTTTCTTTACGTCTGCGAATCTTTCTTTCGAAAATATCGAAATGAAAAAGGTTTTGGTACTTTCGTACTTTATATACATATATATACATGTACATATATTCGTCCATATTATAATCACGGAACACACCAGTTACCCTAAACGTTCTGCTTCATCTTCAAAGAAATACCTGCAGTTCGGATCTATCTTCTCGCAGCATCTGGTTGTGTAACGCGGCCTTCCGCCGTCACATACATTTTCTTCCTAATTCAACTTGTACGTAGTAAACGGCGCCGTATCTGGAGATTCAGGCTACTACAACGAGGCTCCTGAATCCCGTATATTTTCTTACCGCAACCGCGAATTTCCAGTTTTAGTCAGTCACTGACCGAGAGCCGAGTTACTGCAAATTGGCCAGAGCTCGGGACCGAGGCGCAGGTCGAGGCAACAAAAGTTCGTACAAGCACACGTACGATCAGCGGCGGCCGTAAGTGGGTGTACAAGCCGAGACGGGACCAATTAATCGGTCTACTTACCGATTTATGTCCCTGGTCCTTGGAGCTGCCACGGCGTCGCGATTTTATTGGCTTTCATAGCCACCTCATCAATCGTCCCGCCACCTGGCCACCACCCGCCTCTTGACCGTCCGCGCACCAACCTCGTTATCCTTTCCCTCGTCGTCCTTACGTACAACGTCTACTCGGGAAATTGGCCTCCCTCGCTGGCCCCGGAGATTAATCACGCGCGACCCTATCGATTTACTGCATGAATGTCCATCGTTTTTTCGTCCTCGTTGCTCCTGACTCGCGCAATCGAACGAAACGTTCGACGAGCAAGAAACAGCCAAGGAAATGGAAGATGTCGGGTACTGTAGGTGCGAACGAACTCTTTCCGTGAGAATGGCACAGTTTCTTGGGTTTGTTGTAGCCTCGCGATATAAAGGAACTGAGAGCGTTCGATCGCTTTAAACTCTTGAAACGTTAGAAACTAAGCTTAAGATTCGTAAAAAAAAAAAATCGTGATTATTTCCGTACTTTGATTACTTATACTAGCTAATAAACTAATATTCCGTGAACATGTCCGATTCTGTCGATAGTGTCGTTAGCATTTAACCCTTTTAAGTGCGGACATGGCGAATAGCGTGGCTCGTCCGTGTGACCTGGCAGAAACGGATCATTTAAATTCTTAGTCATGATGCTTTAGAAACGTGACAAGTTTTCGGTTCGTGGAACAATTAAGAAACAGGAAATGACTTGTAATTATAGATATACCTAAATCACATTTACACGGATGAATAATAGACGAAGGAAAATATGTTAATGTGTTTGAACAAGCAAATATACTCCAAATTATGTCGTGTTTGGTTTTGTTTTGATAAAAAAAAAATAGTTACATTAGTAGAAACTTAAATAAAAGCAAGCTTTATCTTCTTCAAGTTATAGCTGTTAATAGAAATTCACGATGAAACAGAATTCAACGAACGAGGCTTCGTTAATAAATACAGGAAACCCGAAAAGAAAAACGTACGAAAGAGATCAGATGTATTTTACGTTTGATTAATTGATTAATCGATTAATTGATTAATTAATTGGTTAGAGAAAGCGTTTTAAAAGCGTAGAGAAATCTGAAATTTGATTACAGAATTATTACTATAATGTAAAATGAGCTCCAAATGTGGATGAAACATTCAGGCAACTAAGCTATTGATTAAGAGGACACGGCGTATTTTCATTACAGCAGAAAACGCATTTCAACTCGTAATTTAAATATATCCATTATACGTATTAATTAAGCATCAAACGAATATGAAAATTATTGGAGAACCATAATTTTATCGAATTAGTGTTTAAACGTAGCCGATTCTATATCCGTTTAAAAATTCTATCGCGATATTATTGTTAAGCATCGTAACAAAAGTTTTGAAACAAATAATAACAAATTTAGCAAAAACATACATTCAGAATATAAAATATGATTCCGTAAAAGAGACATTTATAATCATCGAACTGTTTTTATACAATGAATCAAAATTGTATTTCGATATTACTTTGCAATCTTAATTCTAATACATTATTTTCTCATGGTATTTGTGCGTCTCGAATAAGCATGAAAATAGTCGGAAATAGTTGGAAATAGTCGAGACATCTGTACTTTATTTATGTATATGTATTTTCCATAATTTGCATCTTATGAATCTTAAATGCGAAACTCGTTCATATTACTTTCTTCAGTGCATCACTCACTCTTTCGCCTGGTATCCAAAGAGAATTATTCAAAAGTTCGTTCTAACAGAAAATACAGTGTCATGCTTCATCGAGCACATATTACACGACGTATTTCACAGCCAGAGGCACTAAATATCTAACAACGAGACTGCTTCAGCGCAAGCAAGAATTTAGCTTCCAGTA
Organism: Bombus campestris; assembly: GCA_905333015.3. NCBI lineage: Eukaryota > Metazoa > Arthropoda > Insecta > Hymenoptera > Apidae > Bombus > Bombus campestris. The sequence goes on from HG995132.1 coordinate 11,577,783, forward strand.
TTTAACACGTTTCAAAAGAAAGAGAAGTCATATATACATATACATACATAATCTATACGTACGTGCATGTATATACGTATGTACGTATTAATATATTTTTTTAATACATACATGTAAACTCCCTAGAGCTCACGTGTGATAGGGACTCTCTCTGTTTACGGATAGCACGATTTTCTTTCTTTCACGGACAGAGCGACCTTCTTTTGCTTTACGGACAACCATTTTGAGAGAAACTCATTTCCCAAACGGACGGACAGAGAGCAACATCAGAGATAGACAAGATCACAGAATAATTATTTGAAACATTGAAGATTGACGGAGAAAGATCGGTAGCTCAGGACGTTGAAAATTGATTCTCGATTTTCAGACTTGAGAATCGATCACCTGAATTATCCCGAGATTTACGACATTACATATGTATCTCGAAAACTAAATATGAGTTTGCTGCACTCTGCACCATATCACCGTTGCAACTTTCAAGAACTAATTTTTCGATGCAGGTGTTACAGGCCCTCCTACTCGTTGTTCCAGAAACTAAAGCGTTGCCTGATGTTTTATTTGCCTTTATTATTGGCTCGTTATACTCGTTTTAAATATTTTTCAAATGTGCATACAGTATTAGCTCAGAATATGCAAATATTTAGCAATTATTCTAACAAGCTCATGAACATTAGCCTTTGAAACGGCACGTTACCACGTCGTTGCTAAATTACTAGAGGCGTTTATTTATCGCAAGCTAGCTCATACATTTATAAATTATAGCTTGTTACATTTATCCGTCGAATCGCTATTTAACAAACACAGCAAACTACAATATCATCCGCAGGCAACATAGAACACAAGATATCCAATTATTAGATCCAATTTAATCCTCGTCCGAACAAAACAAACACCTGTTAGTAACGCTACCGACGTAATATTGTCTCCACAAATACGGAACATCGTCAAATGCTAAATAATTCGTAATACGTTCGCCCAATACAAATAAATGGATAATCCAAACCACAGATACCTGGAAACAATTAGCAAATACTTTAATTAACAGTAAGTGTAACGTTTAAGTGCAACATACGTGTACAACAAATATATAAATAGATGTGTGTGTGTATATATGTCGGGTTTTCATTAGAATTAGGGGCGTGTAACGAATATTTCTTTGGATTAGACATTGTTGTTATGCACGAGCGAAGATATTTACTAATCCAATTATGACTGTGACGGAATTTGACAAGTAACCATGGTAATTAGATACTGGGAATGTGAATGGCAATGATCTTAGACTCGATAACGAATCCACGGTCAGTAGGATGACAAATGCGATAATGAACTTGACACACGTGTTCCCCGTACTAGTCGAACTTATCGGATTGACCCTCGGTCCAAGTGGAACTGCCCTTATATACTCCTCTTCGTATCTCTCTGTATCCCTCAGATCAATACCTGTTTTTAATGAGAGTAATTTAATTACTTCATACCTCTGTTAGTTACACGTCCCTCCCGTGACCGTGGCTACGTTCTGTGACCCATTATGTCGCTTCGAGACACACGGTCATAAATCTCGGATAATCATAATTGACTGAACTCATAAACAGCTATTTCTTGGTTTTATTGTTTAAGTACGACTGTAATAAAAAGCCTGGACTAAAGTATTTGGGACTATCCCAAACATTCCGACATATATGTCGGAGATGAAAGAACATTGGAGTCTTCCTTTCGGAATCCTACTAGTACAGGGAACACGTGTGTCAAGTTCAATATCGCATTTGTCATCCCGCTGACCGTGGATTCGTTATCGAGTCTAAGATCATTGCCATTCACACCCCGAGTGTCTAATTACCATGGTTACTTGTCAAATTCCGTCACAATCATAATTGGACTAGTAAATATCTTCGCTCGTGCCTAACAACAATGTCTAGTCCGAAGAAAGATTCGTTACACGCCCCTAACTCTAATGATAACCCGACATATACATATAATTCAAGCAATTCAAGCAGAGTAGATTTCGACCTTTACATTTCGTATTCTTCGTTTCAAAAAGTTTCATTGCTTCCTGATCGATCGATAATATTCACCGACACGAAACAATACTTAGAGCTATGTTATTACGTGATCGTGCGACGATAATAAAATCACTTGATGCAAACAGAAAGTCAGCATTCTCTCAGGTCACACGAACTACCGAAACCTATAGTCTCAGTCTTTCATGACGTAAACTCACGACGCGCTATACGAGCAATCCGCGAGTACAGGAACTGATCTCTCCATTGACCCGCAACGTCGTCTTAATCCCTCGGCTTTCACAGTGATCGGGATGTTCAAAGTCCTAGGAGGACTGATCGAGTCGGAGTTGCCCAGCGATTCGCCAATCATGTTTCCATCTGTTTCTCGTCATTTATGGTAAATTGATGTAATAAGCATCGAGTGCTCAAATTCACAGAGATTGCTTAACCATATTAACGGGAATTTTACAGTACATCGTACGTTATTTAAAAGACTATAATTACAATCGCAATACATTTCGTCAGTTTTCTTAAACTGATTACAATTTGGCCGTTAGGCTACAGTTCCTCGTCAGCTACTTTCCCTGCTATTATTTTCCTCGTGTCTTCTTCGACGTATCAGCTTCGTTTCGCTCTTACTCTTAAGTGTCTCGTAAAAAGTCTAGAAACATCTCTGAAAGTGTACGAACTCGTGCGTATCTTTCCATATCGTTGCACCACGATGTCAACGTTTTTCCAATTTTGCCATATCTCTCTATCCATCCTACAGGCCTTCTACCAACGATACGCTGTACAAAAGCGTAACCGGTGCAAGCAACTTCCATCGTTCGAGCAAACCGGATAAATGCGGCACATGAGAGGCTCGGCCATTGGTTATCGGTGCGGGAGGTGCCTACGCGCGAACAGCAGTCGAACCGAACGTTTACGGATTCGACATGAGTATTTGGGCGGATATCAACGTTTACTTGAGGCAGTTGAATAGATATAGTTGGATAGATCCGCTCTCAGAGCACATCATGTATCTGACTACACATCGATTCTCGGATAATTATTCAAAGCAAACGCGACCTCGTGCCGCGGGTCGATAATGCATCGTATTAGCCGCTTCCTTCTATGTACAAGTCCATACGCGCGGATTTCAACAGACGTAACCTGTCGCGAAACACCACGCTGCGCATATGCTTCGACGGGTCTGTGATCTTATTCAAGGGAAATGCAAATCGGCCTGATCGGATTCAGCGAAAACTTCGGAATCGGTTACGTACTCGGTTATCGACGATAATGTTTATTAAGAAAGGAAATGTGACGCGACATTAACAGAGGACGATAGTTTCTCTTTCCGTGGTGTCTGACGACGACGCGCTATCACAGACAGCGCCAACACGTATCATCGAGCAAAGTATTCCGAGAGGTTTTGAAGAGGAAAGTAAATCGAAGCTTTGCTTCTGAAAAGATCGATCTTGAAAATGTACCAAATATACGAATATAGTACACACGGGCGCACTTAACTTTTAAGCCAATTGCGTCAAGAAGAAAAATAATAGATGTGCTCTTACGTTATATAATTCCTTCTCGCTGTATCTAGTTGAGAAAGAAATTGTTTGTTTGAAATAATATTGTATGTATAATTTTACTGCAATTATAATAAAAAATTCTACGTATAATTTTTAAATACTGTCATGTGTATATGGAATCTGTCAGATTAAAAAATTCCGATTCTGGTTAAAGCTTGCGCGTATGTAGAACGCATGTAAATTTATACGAACGAGAATTTTTTTCTGTGAGAATTCATTTTGGACAGATGAAATCAGACTGCAACGTTCCCGCCTAGTTTTCGTCTTTTGAATATAATTCTACGAAGATACGAGATGGAATCTTTGAATACATGATACATTTATCATAGGCAAAATAATAGGACATTTAAAAAAGGCAGCATTCTGAGAAAGCACGAAGACAGATATTTTTTATGAATTATTAAATTCGCGGTTGGAGAAACAATTTAATCGCAGCCATTTCACTTCAAGATGAAAATTAACGAATCAATATTTGTATTGGAATTTTTCATACTAGCGAACATCGAAAAACCTGTGTCCCGGGACATAAAATACAAACGTGGGAAGCTTTTCCGTATCTTACTGTTATTATAAACATAGTTTCATCAAATACCATTTTGTAGTTTGTATGTTTGTTAATAAAAGTACATTTCACAATGTTTATTACGTAAGAAAGATACGAAGAAGACGATGTACAAAATACCTGTAAACCGCTATCGAATAATTTTTTAATTTCATTTTACAATCATTAATAAGTAAACGAATATCTTATCTGTTAAAGAGATGAGTTCAGTATGAACATTGTCGAACGATTACGTCATGAATAATGTAAAAAATCTCTATGCATACATACTCCCTTTATGCATATGTCGGAGATGAAAGGACATCGGGCCTCCCCGTTAGAATTCTTAGGAAAAGTCGAGACAATGAGCTTGGGTTCGAGGCGCCAGATGGAAAACGCCGAGCGTAGCCGCGGTCACGGGATAAACACTTCGTCCAGACAGAGACTCTATCCTTCGGGAACGATGATTACCAGATGTCAACGCATCTCTGCAGCTAGTTCGAGGACTCGCTATAAATCAGAGGATTTGGGCACCAAGGTCCTTAAAACGAACAAACAGTCTTTTCTGCCACTTTGAACGCGAGGATGCCGGAGATCGGGCTTTCACACGCGGGACGCATCCCGCCAGCAACTTTCTCTCAAGAACGGCCGGCATCTCTCTCGGACCACCAATACAGAAATTAGCCAATTAACGGCAACGTCTGCTTCCCTCACTTTCTGGACGAAGGTCGTCCTCGACGAATCCGATGATCTCGTGCCCTTAGACACACCCCATCATAGTTTTCCTCCGCGGCATCATCGCGACGGAAAATGCATTCTTTTTCGAGAACTCTCCTTAGCGAGTTTTCCAGTCTCTACGACCCGTGCATAAAGAGTTAGTCGATTGTGATTCATACTTGTGAGAAGGTATAGCTGTTATCCCGTTGATCGCGGATTCGCTGCCGAATCTGAGATCATTGTCGTCATTGCATAATTATCTCGATCGCTTGTTAATATTGTAACATCTTTGCTCGTGTCAATAAACGATACCTCGAATTGTGTTGCCACGATGAGTAATCCCGGCGAAGATTCGTTACGCGCCCCTAACCCTAATTCTACTGCTAATCCGACACATATATACATGACAGCGTATCAAATTTTCTACAACATTGAAATACTACATTTAAAACAATTCCTTTTCAAACGGCCGACACCACGTTCACATTTTACGTCTAATAATTAGCTGCAGAATTTCCTAAATATCCTATCGCACAGTATGCGGAGCCATTCGCATGAAAACACGTCACGAGAAGCACACAGTATCGAATCACGTCCCAAGAATAAGAACAACTTGCCGCATTGGTCCGATAACGAGCAGTTGCCAGGCTATCGCGAATTCGTGAGAATCCCGTAAACACGTCCGAGTTTCCAACGGAATTCTCGCCAACTGCAAGGGACGCACGCGTTCTTGCGACTGTTATCGTCCGCCCATTTAAACGCGCGATGACGCGACGCGATGCTCGTTCCGAGGAGAAACGCTTGTGTAAACAGCGCCGTTCCTGTAAACACGGTAACAATCCTTTCCCAATAGCCCCCAACGACACCCAGGAAAACAACGTCGACTCGGCACACACGCGTTCTGGTCGACGATGATGCAGGTTACACGAGATGATCACGCGTTAACGCAGCTACGCGAGAAAAGAACAAAGGTGGATCGAAGCCTATTAAGAAGCGCGTATGTTGCACGATTTTTGTTTCACGCGAAAGCGTTGAGACAATTGAGAATTTTATTTGCGTAAGCAGAAGAAACAATGGACTTAATGCAGATGGAAGAAATTAGACGCTAGGTCGTTTCACAGAGTAAACCAGCCGTTTTGATAAACCGTTAAGACGGTTTTAAAAAGACAGTCAAGAATATGCTAAATCGAAATATAATTGACGAAACTATACTTGATAAACGTAAACAGCAAAATTTAATAAAACCGACGAATGTTATAATCTAAGTGATCCAACTATGAGACCTTTACGGAGTCGCTAATTGTAACTTAACTTTCTATGGATTTCACAACTATAAACTTTGTATCAATCTTATAGAGTGGGGCGAAGCAGTCTCATTTAACGTAGTAAGTATTTTCGTTCTGAGAGATACTTGTACGGCTTATATTGCCCTTTATCACAGGCAGGAATTTCACATAAGAAAAGCAAAATGTTTGAAGAACTTTGTCGGTTAAATTTTCCTGCGAGGGAATACGCTCGCTACTTTCTACGTAATCTACGTTATATAAATGGATTGCGTTTGGAAATACGAACGAAAATTCTAGTCGAAAGACCGGCTGCAGTCTTACTAGCGTCTTATGAATGTGTCTCGTCGAGAGTGGAACTGCGTTTGAGTTAAATACACGTATTACTGGAAGTAAAATAAAAATGAAAGAATTTAATCTTACATACATGTAAAAAATACGGGTTAAATACTTTTTCAAAAACTATATCGTCCACGACTTTCATCAGAATCGACGATTTCTTTGTGAATATTTCGGAAATTACACCCAAGCGACGTATGTACATACGTATTCAGGGAAAAGTTGGTGAGAACGAGGATCTTGACATATTTCGAGGTAATCAAACCCAGCGAGCTGTGCCCTGATGTAAAAGATTGTCCAAGTTCCTTCCAACTTACACCTCTTCCAAAACATACCCACGACGTAGGAAAACACGCGCTATACAAATTTACATAGGTATATTTATCATCCATTCGAGAAACTCGAGCAATTTGTCAGCCATTTGTCTCGTACAGCTTGCACACCATCCATCAAAAAACATTTCAGCCGATCGTTGATTCAAAAGGAAAGTCAAATAACGATAAGACAGAGGAGTGGGCATTTCGAATCGCGGAGAAATTTCAGAATGATTTCCATCGTGAAAGCGTAAAAGCGGTCGACGCTCGAAAGTAGAAACCGGTGCGGCGAAGTGCGCGAGCGAATAACCGCGACAGCCGAGATCCTTCCGTGACGAAAAACGAACGAATAAACTTTAAGGCTTTTAGGTTACAAAGGAGGATTGTAAAAAGCGGGAAACAAGGAGTGGGGGAGGAAAATAGATCGGACCATTTCGACGTATGACACATTTTCCTCGATGCTGACGTAGAGCTTCACCCGTTGCGATTGGATTTTACGTCGCATCAAGCGCGCCAGTTCTCTCTCGCGTTACACGCCACCATTATACGCGGCCTGCATACACCGTTTCCAATTTTCGATCCAAAGACTTACCGCTCGCCTTTATAGAGTATCGCCATACACAATTTCGTATTACCCTCTTACCGTCTCGGCAATTTTACCTTCCTCCACTTTCGACCTCTGCGCTTCTCGGTATAGTCCTCGAAAAAACAAACGTAAAACGTTGATGGGAGGAAAATACGACGAACCATTGTGCTGCTCGTACTTTGTACTGCAAAATTTTTATCGATCTGCTTCGCTCGTGGTACCGTTGACGGTCCAGTTTGTACAAATTTTTCAATCGTATCTTGAATCAAGTTATGGGGCTTGATTATGCTTGGAACGATTGGAATAAAATTCGATCGTTTCTCAGAATTTCTTGATTTTATTTTCCAAAGGAATTTCTTTATGCTTAGAAACGATGTACCAGACTGCGGACAGTTGGTAAATTTGGACGACATAGCGTAGAATCGAACGATGGGGTCACGTTCGGTGAAGGGGTGTAACCAATCGTGTTCGGTCTCGCGATGCGCGATCGAAGAAGAAGATAAATCGATCGCCATTTATTCCGTCCAATTTTTCAACGTATTTACGCATAAGTGGTATGTGTATGTGCATGTATGTGCGCAGAGATAGCGATATCGTCGCGATGCAAAACAGTTTCACGACGTATGAAGCGATTTACAGTGAAGTAGCGACGTAACTTAACTTTCTCGGAGTACATGTAACTGGAATACTGCTGAAAATACGCCGTTTAAGCATTTTTAGTACATCGTATTCTCCCTCCCATTGTACGTTGCGCCTTTGGAAGGACTGCCGAGGCCCAGCGCTATACGAGGGTGTGCGTCGAGATGGTGGAACGTACAGTAAACCTTGTAAACTGTTCGAGAGGGTACGAGTTAAGTCGCGAGAACCGTTAAATTGATCGTCGTATGATCGTTTCGAAATTCCGAGATTTACGACAGGGTCTCGGCTATCGAGCGAATGAAAAGTGCTGCTAAGAAGTTAAAAATACATGGTATTGCGAATCCATTAAATAACTCGTTTACCTCTCACTGTATGATCTGATCGAAGTCTGACTGTTGATACGCGGATGGTCGTAACGCTAAAATCTTATTTCTGAAAAATAGCGATTTTTTTTTATCGTGGTATAAACCTGGGTCAACAGAATCTTCGGTATATTGCGTTATAACACTCGGCACATAGTAATATTTAATACGGTGACTGCTGCACTTTATTGATTTAATATCTTATTCACCCATAGTGGGAAAATTTAGGGCAGCGTAATTTTTAATAACTGCAAACTATGGTAATAATACACGAGACGATATCAATTACGACTTCAAATTTTCAGATGTTGCATTTAATTAATTTCAAGTAAATAACGTGGAAACGATTTCTCCCGAGATAATTGGAATTCTTTGCACATGAATAGCGTAGCGGCTGCTTCAAGGAACTATAACCAGCTATGTTCTTCAATATTAGGAAATTTATCGCCAGTCACACTGGCAGAAATTTTAATATTGTGTATTAAACTATCGTTATTAAATAACGGTAATAACGCAGAGACATTAAAGTTATTATTACATGTGCTTGTTATAGCGATCTGATACCATGGTCTCAAGTTTTACAATTTATTCATAGAATACAAAAACTATACAGAGAATTATGTTATATTCAAGTTTCATAACTACATATAGCAATGCATAAAAAGTGCTATACCTTACATTTCGCAGTTTATTCGTCGAATAATCGAAGCGTAAGAAATCAACGTTGTCAAATATGAAATACATGTAGTATCGGGAAAAGGGAGGTAGTAGGCAATGCGTCATACCTATGGCCTTTTACGACATTGGGGTAATTGAAGGGGATCTACCTGGGAATGGGTCAGACACATCTGGGAGACAGAAGACGTGAGGCAGTCGAGCAGAGTCGAGTAGAGGCAGTCGAGTAGAGTCAGTTGCGGAGAGGCAGACGAGCAGAGTCGAGTAGAGGCAGCCGAGTATTAAGACGTACGGCGATATTTGTAGTCAGTTTTGTGTTGAGTATTGTTTGTGCGAATAAACTTGAACTTAACTCTGAATAAACCATCCTTTCTTGTCCTTACTCTAGATAATAAAACACAACACATTTGTAAGTTACTACATACATAGAACCTTTTTATCACGTTCGAAGATAGCCCGCTTTCGTTAGCCTCTATACAAACAATCCAAGTTAAGGAACCTTTGTACTTGCACAAGGCACTCGTCGATGAAGAAACAAGGGGCTTTATATCGGTCTAATAGGATAGACAAATGAGGCGTAAACGGAAGGCGATCGTCCTTCTCCTTGTAAACATTCCCATGCATTATCTCTGGATACGTTTACGATTGAGTTTACCGTAGTAATGTCCACAACCAAAATCGAAGGGGTTGAGATAAGGGATGAACGCGCAGGGTTGTTCCTGGGCAAACAACACGTGACCAAAAGGCGGCAGAATAGTATACAATGCACAATGAGGTGTACGAGTTATGGGTAAATGACGTGCAAACAACGTCTAAATACTTGAAGCTTGTGAAGAAATGTTCACGATGGCTTGTTTGTTGATAACGAGTAGGATATATTTTTCCGATAGAAGAGATAATAGCGATAATAGCATTGATAAATTTGAGAAATAGCATTCAATTGCCAAGCTATTATTTTATTTCTATCGCATCAAATTTAGAAGGCAAAGATATTGTTCCATCCGGAGGAACAAAAACGCGAGGATTTTCGTCGCTGATTTACGACGCTCGCCTTTGCGGCCAAGATATTATCTCGGAGAAGGGGACTTTAGCAGCTTGAACGACGATTCTCTTCGATATTCGTAGCAGTACATGCTTTTAACTTCCCACGTCCATCGTAGTCGCGGTAACCGAGCGCGTTAAAAACGCGGTTATTTCTGAAGGCTGATTTAGTAGATTGTAACTGTTCGGAATTTTTGACCTTAATCGCCGAAATAATTGTATGGGAACACTAAATTTACTCTTAGAATCTATATTAGAATAGTTATATATTTATTTGATAAACGATTTCAAAGATATTCATCGATACACGCTTGCACGCGTCTCACCTTCTTCCGTACCAGACTGTTAACTGAACAGTTTACATTCCTTCGTTTTCGAGACGTCGCGCACACACATACTTCCACGCACCGATGTACACATACAAGTATCACTACTACGCCGTCAATCTAGTCTAGCACATAAAATTGCACATATCTCAATAGTAACAGTCCGACTGATCGAGGGGCACCCGGAGGAATTGCCGCGTCCTTTGCCAAAGTAACATCCAAGCCTGGCGCGCTTCGAGTACGAGGAAGTGCGGCGTTCGACGCTTCAGCGAGCGAGCACGGTGATCGACCACTTTCTCACGTTTAACGAAAACCGATCAGCGTGCATATTTGCGACATTTTTGTTTCGCGAACGTAGAATCGATATCGTTGAAATATTCGAAAGGATTTTACTACAGTCTCGACCGTAACCTCGAATCATTAACGTCTTCTCCACCAGACGCGGAGTAAGAATAGTTTGTTCCGTCAGCGTCGGGAAAGCACAGTCCTCGCGTAACTCCCTTGCAACGACGAACACCTTCTCCACCAAACGTGGAGCAAAGAACCGTTTCAATCTCTCGGCATTCGGAGAGAGCAGTCCCAGCTGCAATTCCCGACTCGTCGACATCTACAAGCATTCGTGGAAAAAGAATCGTTCCATCAGTCGAATCGATCGGTTCACGGTCTTTCCATCTGCATTTCCCGAGTCGTCAACATCTACAAACTTCCATGGAGACAGACTCGTTCCATCGATCAGTCGACAGCCCTGTGCGAGTTCTTCGACTGTAAGCGATATGTCCAAGCATTCGCGAAGTATCGTTTTAATTAGTGTTGGTCATCGATGAACAGTCTCGCGCGGTTCCTTCAATCGCAAGCAGCATCGACAAACGTTTACGGGATAGCGTATTGTTAACTATTCGTCGTGATCGTTCGTGCGTCACGTCGCAGCAGTCGCAGACAATTCGGAAGCTTCTCGTCGTTCGGAGAAGTACAACCCTTAGTATCGTTGACTGTTCATTGTGCTTTCAATCAGTATCCCTCGTGAACTAATTACTCGAGGTTAATTCGGTGGGTAACAAGTACAGTGCAGTGTCATGGATATTCTCGTATAGGAACTATAGTTCTTGTAGTTCTTTTCCTAGAAACAATATTCTTTCAAACTGTGATACTAGCACTGTATTTTTGTTTGATTTGAACGCCTGAATATTTTGCTCATCTTCTTGTTACGTTCCAAAAATATCGATTGGCATAAACTAAATACTATGTCGCGCGTCCTGGTTAATTTTCTTGCTATAAATCGATAGGAAACGCTCGTGTATATCTAAGAGAATCGTGGAAAGAATCGACAAGAAAGTAAGTTTCTATTAACAAATTTCTACAGTTAGTTTTCTGGATACGTCAATAAAATTTTCACGATATATAACTTGTTACGTAGAACGCGCATTTCAATTTTAAACTGCCACGTATTTTCCGCACGTGCAATGTTTATATATTGTATAATTACGAAAATTATTTTTCAAACATCGTTGCATAATCTTCATAGTTCTAGTTAAAATAGAAAGTTTAATAAATTAAAATTAATATAACTAATCTGGTAATTCTATTATACATAATCTATTTATAACATACGAGCTCTATCCATCTGTATATTAAATTTTCATCCAAATATGTCAATCTCCTAACTTTTACGCTGGGTCACTCGTTAATAAACAAAATTATCGGATAACACGTCCAATTGAACGATTAAACATTTCTGGTAAACAACAGAATTCCCCGTTGCGTTGATTCCTCTATTAATTTATTTCATATCGATGTACTCGAATAGGCCATTGCCAGAACTCTACTTGTTCCGGTTCCAGTGAAATTACGCCTAAGTGAATAACAGTATCGCGTTTGTCGACGATAAACCAACCTGCATCTAGCTAAAGCCATGAAAGACGATATAAGGGGCTGAAATTGTCAATTTGAACCGTACGGTCCCCTTATTCCGAGACATTACACATTGCACGTATTCGCGCTCGTTTGCCTAATACAATAGCCATACTACTTACGATACGTGAAACCATGTTTGGCCGTGCATATGTTCCTAGCATCGTATCGCATCGTAAGGCGCACCGATGCTCGAGTTTACTACTGGAATATGCGCTCGTTCATAGGGCTGGATAACAAACGACAGAGACAGTGTGGCAAATGGAAAGTGCAGAAGGGAAAAGAGTCGAGGGACAGAAAAAGAGAGCATCGAGACGCGGAGATAGAAAATGTTTCGTCTTGACCGTCTATAACGACGGAATGTTGCATTTTCAAATCTTTGCTTCCGGCAAACATTGTTACTACATTTGTGGATAAAGTAGAAAATAACGAGAGATATATTAAATTTATTCAGGCGATAAACTTAAGCGAATCGATAGAAAGTGTAATTTAATCTAAAATGAAATGTTTATTTAATTTATTATTATTTATCTTAGTCTCTAATTAGTTTTCTCTTTTTTTTTTTTAAATAAATCCGGCAAAAATGATCGACTTTTTTTAGTAGAGTTGTTTCGTAGTTGTATACCGATATGTATCTTTTTAACTACGCGTAATGCGCGTCCACGAACGTGGATTCTTCTTAATAGAAGAATTTTAATAGAACTTGAAACCCGAGTACGAAGCAATCGAATTGCGACGTTAAATCGTTGCAGTGTACCGATACAAAGAGGCTGTGCGAAGAAGATAAGAAAATTAAGAACTGGTGACGACTAAGATGAAGGGACAGGATGAAGGATAGAAAAGGGGGGAGGTAGGGGAAAGCATAAGGGAGAACAAACAGAGGTAGGAAAGTAATATAGAAATACTATGAAAAAAGGGCGAGCAAAAATAAGCAAGAAACAGGAGACGAGGAGGTAAAGGGAGGAAAAATACGATACAAAAATGACTAGAAAAATCTATTGTAATAGATAAAATAAAAGAAAATAGGAAGAGGTAAGGAAAGAAATATGACGAAAGGAGGAGGAAAAAGCAACGGAGGGGAAAAATATGAGGCGAATAAAAGAAAAATGAAAACACCTCGAGAGTCAAAAATATTTGTCCGAAACGAGGAAAAGCAACGGAGATAACAAGAAGAAGGATAGTGATAAAATATAGGAATTATACGAGAAAGAGAAAGAAATCTGATAGTACAACGATAAAAATAAGGAATAAATGCGAAACGAAGAGTGGAGCGGGTTCGCGATATATGTAACTTGGGATAAGGAAGTTATTTGTGAAGATAAGAGAGTAGTTCTAGAAACAAAAGTATAGGATACGTGTAGAAAATAAGATGCTCGCTAACAAGGAAGAAGCTTCTATTATGCGGTGTCTTTAAAGTAGAAAACGATGAGCGCACAATGGTGAAAATAATCCCTTTTAATCGGTTTTATTTGAATCGCAAATATTTAGAGCAGCTTGTTGAATCAATTAAACTTACGATATTTGAATCGTTCTAGTTTTTCACATTTTCCTTGTATTTTCAATAATCGATATAATTGTAAGATCTCGAACGATACAAAGAAATTTTTATAAAAGTCACAATGTATTAAAATTACGAATATTAATTACATTTCGCTACAAAATTTGTATATTTGCACGATTGTACGTTAAAATATAAAAATAAATGCATCTCAGATATTTCAAAAACTACCGAAATATACAATTATTTTTCCTATATTTCTGCGCCAACGCGAACTGGTTTTTTTTCAACCGATTCATTACACAAACCCAAGAAAAATTCGATGAAAAATAAGAAATACGTTTACGACAAAGGCTGCCGGATAGGCAACGCGAAAGGAATTTCCTCGGTTCGATTCTCTTTTCAGAGTGAACGTTTCGCTTTCATAGAGGCCACCGTGACGTAGAAGCACACGGTAGATCATTGTTTCGAAGATCTCGCGGTCCCTGTAGTTTGACCAGCCGTTTCATCGACGAGAATCACGCTCGTTCATCACGATTGATGCCGGTCATGTTTCTTCGCGAACGTTCGAGGCCAGGAAACGTATAAAAGTCAGAACGTTATAGGAAATAGCAAGTCGATGGCTAGGCGGCTGACCTCCAGAATGAATCCGGATCCAAGGGATAAAAAGGAGAAAGGGATTCCTCCTTCCTTCCAATCAACCATTTCCTCTATATCACGCTCTTACTTTATTTTTGTCCTTCGTTACGTTTAATCTCTATTATATTCGTTAAGAAACCATTTTTGTTTTATAATCGTTACTTTACGCTATTTATTCTGTAATTCTAACTCTATGCAATTGTACTTTACGTAATTTTACATTTTTCGAGAAAGATGTAGAAAAAAAGAGCTTCTGCAAGGTATTTTATACAATTTTTAAGGAATCATAGTCGTCGACGATAGGCGCGACGAATCGAATCGACCATTAGACAGTGAAGTAAACGATATCGAAAGTATAAATAACCGAATGGTTTATAAAGTGTTGGAATACAACGATATCAATCGCATGCAGATAAGGTGATTGATCATAAGGATTCTTCCCTTCGTTGCCCAGCGCCATCCCCACTAGCGTGCGTTCGTGAGATGCACCACGGCGGCTAGCACGTGCATGCTCTTTAGAAAATTCGCCGGAAGAAGCGTGAGGACACGATGGAACTTTCTAGATGGGCACGTCGAGAAGCTACTAGAAGGTTCTGTGCCACATGTGACGCCACACAGCATCCACACGGGTCACACTCTCTACTGCATAGAGAGTGGGGGTTCTAAACCTTTTCTAGGGCCATGGGTCACTAAGCCAGCCAGTCTGTGAATAACTAGCCAACTGTCTACATTCCAAAACGCACACTTATAATTCCAAAGATAATTGTTTAATAAATATCACATTGTATTATTTCAACACAAACATTGTGTCTTCCATAGATTATAATTCTAACATAAAGAAATATAATATATAGATAAAATAAATAATAATAATAGTACAGTGTTTGTTCGTCGATACGGGATTAATACGCACGAATACGACAGGTAATTACTATAAAAGTATCTACTAAACATGGACTAATACTCTATAAAACGATAGTACGTACGTATATTGACCGAGGAAGAGAAAATGATGTTTGTAGAGATACGTAGGATATATTATAAATGTTGATTCATGCTACGTATATTTTATAGTATTGTACCGAGAAACGAGGATTAAGAGGGTGAGTATTCCTTTGCGAAAATTATCTTGAAATTCTGGAAAGTTAGTAAACGGCAAAGGTAAAGGATTAAGAGGTTTTAACAGAAACTGAGCAAATGCGGTGAGTAACCGCTTAAGAATCGCGCGTTATGATATTGTAATACTTGTATGTTATAATACGTATATATCGTAATACTGCCGTTTAATAAAGCAATTTCAGTTTACCGATGTGCAGAATCCAGCCACGAGATTGTAAATTCTTGAATCATTTGGTATAGTAAATATTTCTCGTGATTGTAGTTGGAGTAGATTGCAATTTAGTACAATTAGATAGACGTAAATTGTAAGCGTGCGATACTTTCAGCAGAAAATATTACAACCAGACTTCTCTATAGGTATACGTATCGTTCAAATAAAATTAATAGAAACAACGGACTTAAAAAAATACATAAAACAAAGTAACAGTTATTGGAAATTATTTTCGAATAACGTCACGAAAATGCATTGTAACGTTATCAAACGAATTGAACTTTCATCGTACGATTAACGAATCAATATCGATGTACATATATTTCGTTGCAATATACATAGTGACGATGTAAGATTTAATAAATTCAAGTCAGTGACGATAGAATTTCAAATAACTTGGCCGACAGAGCAGAGATCAATCGCCAATCGTCTTTACGAAATTGTTCAAAAATCCAATTTTCCCGTAACTTCAGGGGAAAGCTTCGGGCGATCTATTCTGGTCCTCGCAGACCGCATCAGTGATCGATAACTCGAAAGAATACGATCTCTGCGTAATTATTTCAAGAAGCTGGCGGATTCGGTCACGCGTCGCGTCGATGCATCCAGTCACGCGATTGATATCGACAGCGTTTTTACCGAACGTTGACTCCGAGTGAAACGCGGCAAGATCCGGGCGTCAGAAGCGTACCAATGAATCCGGCTTCGGGAGGATAAAACGTACGGAAGGTGCTTCCCCCTTCCAACCCACTCCCATCCCCCATATTCTCCACTTTTCGCCCCTCGCGCTCTGTTTCTTCCCTTTGAAAGGAACGCTCTCTTTGACGTTCTTCTTCTTGGATTTCTTCGTGCTCCGGAGACAATCGTAGGCCACGGACAATCGCGCGGACCAATCAGTCGCGTATTGAGTCCCGAGCCTCCCCTTTTCGTGCTGGTTCACACGGGCAAGAAAGAACAGGAGAAACGAACGGATCGTGGCTGCGGATAAGGAGCGTACAAACCGAAAGAAGAAGAAGAAGAGGAGGAAAAACGTAAGGAAGGACGAGGAAGAGGATGGCGGTACCGTGAACGGTGATTCTTGTGCGGCAACCTGAAATCAGTTTTATCGGGTCACGGCTGACGCGCCCCGTTGGCAATCTCGTGCTTTCCATCGGTCGCCAAGACCAGGCCACGGTTTTAACGATAAACGGCTTAAGCGAGAAACCGCGCTACCGAGGAAGGGCTAATAAAGGGAGCAGGATTCTGCGGAATGTATAAATAATGCTCGTGAGAAAGGATTTTCGATCAAGGGTTAGATAGAGATGACGATTACGGTGGATTCCTGGCATTGTTAAGCTACACCGACTTTTCGTGTAAGCCGTGAACGGATCTTCTGTTCGATCGATTGCCACGATTGGATCTCGGTATCGAGGATGCAGTTTAAACTAAAGCGTAGCGTGTTTCGGGATACACGTGAACTGCAGGTATCCAAGTTTGTCGCATAGTTTCATATGCTTTGAACGTGATATACCGCGTAGAATATTTTAAGGAGACAGAACCGATAAATTTATAATATACGGATTAAAGGTAAGTTAGCTAATCGCGCTAGTTATTTCCATTGATATTTAAAGTAGCTTCAAATACAGGTATTTTAATTTCTTTCGTTTAATAAAACACAACACGAACTGAATATACCGATATATGTACGAGTACGTTTGGATTAAACCATCGTATGGTCCGTTAATATGTAACTATGTAACTATGCTTTATATTTATGGACATAAGGATAGACCAAAGGAAGGAATCCACAGTGTGCACTTCATCGTTAAATTCGCGTCGCTCGTAAATTTATCGCAACAACAGAGCAACATTTCCATCGTTAATCCTGGACGTTAATGTCTTTGAAATTGGTATTTGTGCTTTCGCTTCTCTTGTTTCTCCTTTTTACGCTTTCTCGTCATTTACCATCTTTTCTCTTTAACGATAAATCTTGCTGTATATTTGTTCAACGGCAACGCCCACGCATTTGCTTGTACAGTTTCTATTCTTATTACAATTATATCTTTCTTCCACCACTTGCTATTAAAATATTTTTCCTTTTGTTGTACCATCCTACTCTTCTTAAGTGATTTAAACTATTTTTTTTATTCGTTGCCGAAACTACATGATAACACCACCATTTCACCCGTCTAGGGACAGTTCAATAAAAATTCTTAGAAATTTATCATCAGGCTATCTTGCATAATAAATTATAATGCAGTAACGTCATGTAATTACAAAATTATATAGTAACAAAATGAAATATTCAATAACTAATAATTCGATTGATCTCCAACATTCTACATATGTAAAGCACATACCAACACACGTTGTATAAAATTTAACGCGTTTTTTCCAGGACACCGTACATCTCCCACGTTCATCTTCGCATAACTTCGCAGAATTCCACTTTTCTGGCATAACAGATTTACTACTGGGTAATAAAATTTCGCATTTATTGCTGGCAGTGCTACGCATCTCTAAAATCTAAAATGCCGAACTCCTTTCTGCGAAATATCCGAAATATCGTTCCCCATGTTGGTTCGCTTCGAAAGGAAGCATGCAATACTCGAAGGATTTAACAACCGCTAAGCAAGCATCGTTCAAAAGACGGAATTCGCTGGTTAAAACGAGAGCAAAAGACATTACCGGCGGGAATCGCGTGGAATGTATAAATAATACGCGCAGGGCGATGCCCCACGATTAAGAACCACGATATATACATTGACGAATACATGGCAGCCAGTCTTAATGTCGTAAATCCGCCAACATTTTTCATGGTTACCGACCCCATACATCATGCCTTAGTTGTTCGTGACACCTCCTTTGCAAACGAGTCATTAGCGGGCTGCGGATTTTCATGTATTCATGGGAATTTTCAAGGTGCAGGGATATACCATAGATACTCGCGCGTATTATGCAAAAATGTATTAAGTATTCAAAGAATGATAGTGGTTGTAATATTTAGTAGGTAGAGCAATTTTCTACCGAGGTTCTACTTTCTTCAATTACGTTTAGAAAAATATGATTTCTTATTATCGTAGTGCTCGGATCGATTTTGAAAGGACTCGATTTAATCGTAATAAAGAGCTGATAAATGAAGAGAAAGAAATTAATAATGGCGGTAATGAGAAAAAAGACTTCCTTATAAGCTACGACGCGACGTCAAGGCGACTTGCATTTAACGACTGCCTGAAAACGATTAAACGATGGCGAACAATACACGACGCTAAAGGTAAACGACCGATGATCAACAAATGAGTTTCTTTTTATTCTTTGCCGTTGTTAATGCCAAGAAGTGGTGTACACAACGTCTGTAATAATAGGAAATAATGCACATTAAGTCTATCGAAAATCTTAATTTCATTAACCCTATTCGACTGCCTCGCGTGGACTAACGGGTGAAGCTCGATCCTCCAAATTATTTCACGGTGACACCCTACATTAACGAGATCATATAGATTCTGCATATCACAGAGGTGTCACTCTAAAGTAGAGGATAATGTACTTGTGGTGGAACACAGCCATAAAGAAGGTCTCAGGGTAGAACACATGAGTGGGCCACATGGCCACGAAAGAACGAGGAAAGCAATAAAACAGGAAACTACCTGATAGAAACAATGTCCGAGGACGGACACCGAAATTAAGGAAAAACCCTGGGACCTTCTTTATGGCCGTGTTCCGCCACACACTTAATAGTTGACAAACAGATCATCGTTTCTTAATTTAAGCATATTAGAATAATCATATGTACGTAGGTATTACTGGTGTTCTACGAAAGAAGATTTGAACATTATCTCTATTTCAAAGACGTAGCCATCAAAGAAGATGAAAGTCAGGAAATCAACAAAAATAGACGTATCATATATTTTTTACGCGATCTTCAAACAGAGTTATAATTTTTATGCTGTTCAAACTTGAAAGAACTTGACAAATACGCTATAAATGGTTCTTGCGTCGGTAATTTAAAGATTTCTGTCGAAGGACGATACTGAGAAACGATATTCGTAAGTAAATTAGATAACGATAATTTCAAAAGTGAAAAATCTCAAATATTAAGTTAAGAAAAACAAGACTACTGCCATTTGTAGCGACAAATTTAATGTTTTATAAATATTTTATGAATTAATCTTTATATTGTATTAATAACAGTCATGCGTAATTTACACCTTGATGGATTTATGAACAATAGCTTAACAACAATAAATGAGTGTTTCTTATTAAGAGCATTAAACACAATTATGAACACACTTGACGGTAGAGAAGCGAATGAATTCATTTTAATTGTAAATATATAGCTCGTGTTTATTGTTTAAAATTGTTCCAACAGAGCTGTTGAATTTTTCATGTATTTCCATTCAAATATTAAGTTAAGAAAAACAAGACTACTGCCATTTGTAGCGATATATTTAATGTTTTATAAATATTTTATGAATTAATGTTTATATTGTATTAATAACAGTCATGCGTAATTTACACCTTGATGGATTTATGGACAATAGCTTAACAATAATAAATGAGTGTTTCTTATTAAGAGCATTAAACACAATTATAAACACACTCGACGGTAGAGAAACGAATGAATTCATTTTAATTGTAAATATATAGCTCGTGTTTATTGCTTAAAATTGTTCCAACAGAGCTGTTGAATTTTTCATGTATTTCCATTCAAATATTAAGTTAAGAAAAACAAGACTACTGCCATTTGTAGCGATATATTTAATGTTTTATAAATATTTTATGAATTAATCTTTATATTGTATTAATAACAGTCATGCGTAATTTACACCTTGATGGATTTATGAACAATAGCTTAACAACAATAAATGAGTGTTTCTTATTAAGAGCATTAAACACAATTATGAACACACTTGACGGTAGAGAAGCGAATGAATTCATTTTAATTGTAAATATATAGCTCGTGTTTATTGTTTAAAATTGTTCCAACAGAGCTGTTGAATTTTTCATGTATTTCCATTCAAATATTAAGTTAAGAAAAACAAGACTACTGCCATTTGTAGCAATATATTTAATGTTTTATAAATATTTTATGAATTAATGTTTATATTGTATTAATAACAGTCATGCGTAATTTACACCTTGATGGATTTATGAACAATAGCTTAACAACAATAAATGAGTGTTTCTTATTAAGAGCATTAAACACAATTATGAACACACTCGACGGTAGAGAAGCGAATGAATTCATTTTAATTGTAAATATATAGCTCGTGTTTATTGTTTAAAATTGTTCCAACAGAGCTGTTGAATTTTTCATGTATTTCCATTCAAATATTAAGTTAAGAAAAACAAGACTACTGCCATTTGTAGCGATATATTTAATGTTTTATAAATATTTTATGAATTAATGTTTATATTGTATTAATAACAGTCATGCGTAATTTACACCTTGATGGATTTATGAACAATAGCTTAACAACAATAAATGAGTGTTTCTTATTAAGAGCATTAAACACAATTATAAACACACTCGACGGTAGAGAAACGAATGAATTCATTTTAATTGTAAATATATAGCTCGTGTTTATTGTTTAAAATTGTTCCAACAGAGCTGTTGAATTTTTCATGTATTTCCATTCAAATATTAAGTTAAGAAAAACAAGACTACTGCCATTTGTAGCGACATATTTAATGTTTTATAAATATTTTATGAATTAATGTTTATATTGTATTAATAACAGTCATGCGTAATTTACACCTTGATGGATTTATGAACAATAGCTTAACAACAATAAATGAGTGTTTCTTATTAAGAGCATTAAACACAATTATGAACACACTCGACGGTAGAGAAGCGAATGAATTCATTTTAATTGTAAATATATAGCTCGTGTTTATTGTTTAAAATTGTTCCAACAGAGCTGTTGAATTTTTCATGTATTTCCATTCAAATATTAAGTTAAGAAAAACAAGACTACTGCCATTTGTAGCGATATATTTAATGTTTTATAAATATTTTATGAATTAATGTTTATATTGTATTAATAACAGTCATGCGTAATTTACACCTTGATGGATTTATGAACAATAGCTTAACAACAATAAATGAGTGTTTCTTATTAAGAGCATTAAACACAATTATAAACACACTCGACGGTAGAGAAACGAATGAATTCATTTTAATTGTAAATATATAGCTCGTGTTTATTGTTTAAAATTGTTCCAACAGAGCTGTTGAATTTTTCATGTATTTCCATTCAAATATAATATTTACGAGCAAACAAGTACACTGGTAGCGCGAATTGCATGTATAATTTTCGCAAACATTTTGACTTTGACATCGTAGTAACAAATTAATCTAAGTGAAAATTAAAGTCAGTCAGATAGTCGAATACTTGAAAAGAGACGTTCGGAAGAGATTGGCACGATAAACAGGAACAAAGCGCAAACGTACAGAAGAATTGACGTTGCTCGATACGTACATTCCAGTCTTAAATCGAATTTAGTTCCTAAACGAAATGCACAGTGGAAAGAACAAAGCGACGACAAAAATTTACCGAATAAATTAAATACAGAGGAAGAAAGAAGAAATTTCTTTCTAAATTTATTCGTGTCGAATGACAAATAACAACATTTTCTGTTATTTGCTTTGTTGCTACCCGTCGATTCTAAGAACACGCGTATAGAGAAAAGGAAAACGGAAAATCCCTGCTTCCATTCCATGGGAACTTTTCAATAATTGTTGCAGTATCGAGCAAAAGGGTTCGCGATTGAAAGTAATTTTTGCATATATTTACCCGCAATTGGTATGTGCGTGTACATGAGCAAAGACAGCGACCTTATCGCGATACTTGAACGATTTCGCGACGTGTGAAGCGATATAACTTGACTTTTTGGAAGTATTTATAATTGGGATTCTGCTGAAAATCCGCTGTTTAAGCGTTTAACAATTACATTCGAAATCTTGTCAACATTTCTCGGTAACCGAAGGTTTTGCTGTAATAATAAAAATAAAAAAAAACTACATCAAATGGAATTAAAACGTAAAAATTTGGAGACACTGCGCTGTGAGTTGCAATTTTATGGAAACCGTATGGAAACTACCCTGTCGGACGATTTCACGATGACGAAAGCTAGATAGAAAGCTGAAAGAGAAGCACGGTAAAGCGTGTCAGAGACGGAACAGTCAGAGACCGAAGACCGATCCACGAACAGCGATCTCGATATCTAAGATCGCTTTTCCGATAGTTCGGACACTGAAATATAACTGACCTATAAAAAAGATAAAGGAGAAACGTGCCGTCCGCGAGTCTACTCACCGCGATCGTTCAACAATCCTATCTTCCGGAATTCATCTTCCCTAAAAACTCTGCGGCCAAGCTTCAACTGGTTTTAGCGACAGCTCGGAGTTTCTGGAAAATTGACTTAAACGACTTGGGCGCGTATAGATAGCGTTAAGTTGGAAGAACAAAGAAAAAGAACGAACTAATTTGACAAAGTGAGAAGACACAGTGACGATATTACATTGATTTCAATAATATTTTCTACAATGCGATTGTGTACTTATTTTGAGAAATATTACATACCTCTTTCCTATTTCAGAATTATTATAACAATTTTTTAATATACGATTTTTCTAAATTTTTCTGTCCTTGAAAGATTTTACATCGTTTTGTTAAAAAAAAAAACACTAAACAGTTGCGTAAAATAATGTATAAGATGAAAATAATATAGCGTATCGCAGTTTGTCAGGTTTTATGAGAATTATTTACAATAAAATTTACTATAAAAGAAATATACATGTGACTGTATGTATCTTGTCAAAATACATTGAAACGCGATTTTCAGATTGATATTTAGTACTATTAACAGGGATGTGTATCGATTCGATGAATTATTTTAAAAGATACTACTCAATTACCAACTGCATATTTCGTACATGAAAGCCTGTTCGTAACAAATAACTTTTACATGTTTTAATTTTCGACTTTATTCGCTCCCTTTATCCAGACATTCGCTATGGGCTTTATATAATAACATCACCAATTTTATAACAAACTGTAAACAATGTATACAATATACAAATAAATAATACCTAAGCGATGAAAAGCTTGATATATTATACCTACGAAAGATATTGAAACAACAGACAAGTAAAAATCTTCGAGCATATAGATATAAATAAAACGTTACCCTGCATTATTTTAAAATCAATAATTTTCCAAGAAAACGAGAAAAAGAAAGATTCGACGTGTTTTCCTGATATTTCAAACTTTCGGTGTTACATTCGCAAATACGAGAAAGTTCTTCGTTAAAATAACAGATTAAAATAACAAAAATACCATGATCATAAGTTTATAAGCATACGACAATGAACTTTTTGCGACTACCTTCGCACGCACCTGTAAAATTCGAAGATAGTGTCACGTGAAAAGAAAAACTTCCGTAATAATAAAAAACTTTATTTCTCGAGAGTGAGTGACTCTCGAATACCATTTACAATCTCGTTACAACGTACAACTTTCTAAATTATGCATATTTATAATAAGTTAACTTATTACAAATAATTTAGCCATGTCACAGCGCCACGCCAGAAAAAATTACTAAAAATTCTCAATGCGAGAATTGATTGTAAATTTTATAAATAAATAAAAAAAAACAACGTACAGCTATCGGTTTCAAATTTAGACTAGTTTGCCTGTTAATAGTCGAGGGTTATATGCTGTGGGAGAGCGATGAAAATGTTGGTGGGGGCATATTTTCCTGGAAGCTCCCTATCAGGAAGGCAATGCGTTAACTGTCTGGGGAATGTCTAGAGGTGGCCCTTCAAGGTGACGTCAGGCTTGAGAGTTCGGGGTTACAATAGCGTCGCGCATAAGACTTCGGACAGATACAAGAATGCACCGCTGTATTTTCATTCTCTGAAAATCAGATCGTTGAACGTTCCTCGCGGATACAGAAAATCACGCGTCCGAATGTTGCGCGTGCATCGCGAGCGAGAACAAGGCTGGCTGAAATGCTTCTCGACGAAAGGAACCATGGAATTCCGAGTCTCCGGTAGACGAAAATGAAAAAATACAGTATGGACGGTAAACGAAAGCGCGATACGTTCGTACGAAAAGCCGAGGACCAGGAGGAAAGATGGTACGTAGGAAAAATCTTTCAATCGGTATACGTCCTCCGCGATGTTGTCATGATGTTGTATTTTACAGCAGCGCAACATCAGTACAAACTACAAGCAGCTTAAATTGACGAGAATTTATATTTTCGTTTATTTGTAGCAGTTCTTGACAATTTTTTGCATTCCAATTTAACAGTGTATTTTTTGAAATAGGCTCCTTTGAGAGGCGAAGGTACCTTCATTTTCGCAAAAGCGTTACACACTCTTCTTTTCAACCTTTTCCAACGTACATCGTTTCTTCCTGCAAATTGTCACCGTTCGTAGTAAGAAAGCATATTAAATTTAACGAACGTTCGACATAAAATTTTAAGCACAGACACGTTTTTTAAGGGTTTCTCAAAGACATTTCCCGCTTGAAACGTTGTCTGCGTCGCTTCCATATCTCCGTAATACATTTATACGAAATTAACTAATTTCGTAGAACGCTTATCAGATACACCATTGAACTTATCAACCATTTAGTGTAATCCGAATGAAAGCGAGTCGAATCCGTTCGAATTTGACTCGGTTTATTTCTAAAGTATCGAACGGGGCTAGGGATCGTAACGGCGGCAAATAGGATTACCAGTGATAAATTAGTCATCAGAGTATCGCGATATGAAATTAAATGTCGAAAACGACACGTTACCCGATCTCTCGTCCTCTGTTCTCCGTCCGCTATTCTCGGCGGTTAATAGCCGCGCCGAAATTACCATGCGTTTCCACCGTATAATCAAAGCAAATTCCCGATAACTGCTATAACGATGTAAAACGAACACAAGGCAACCGCTTTATTCCATTACCCTTCGAAGCAGGAGTAATGACTCCCCACCTCGGCCGTGCATATCATGGTAACCGAGTAAATTGCTTGTTTTATATGCAAATCTCTTTACTCTCTTCGCCGTAGACGGAATTATAGCCACGTGATAAACACCACCGCACGCATAGCCGCACCGCCTCGTGATCCATCCGATAATCGACACCCAGTCTTCACCAGAGGCTGACTGGAACGTCCAACGATAAGAAAAATCAGCGTCCGCGCGATTTCTAACAAGATTGGGCGCGAATCTTTTCTTCGAAACGAAGATAACGAGGAGACCGCGGATATTTGTGTAAATGCAAAATAATTTTACGAATAAAATTCAAAAGCTTGTCGTTTTTTTCGACTTTTTATCGCTATCCTATTGTACTGATCGGAAGCTGGATTCGCAACTTGGTGAAACGAACGCCGCAATAAATTACGTTCGATCACTCGCGAAAGTATTCCCATGCCTATTCGACTAAAAACCTTTCACGAATATGCATGTATATGTAGTATCGGGAGAAGAGACGTGCCTGACAATGGGTCATACCTGTGGCCCTTTGCAACAAAGGGGATCTACCTGGGAATGGGTCAGGCACATCTGGGAGTTGGAGAGAAGACGTTAGGCAGTCGAGCAGAGAAGACGTTAGGCAGTCGAGGACAGACGGAAGACGTTAGGCAGAGCAGTTGAGCAGTCGAGTTGTGGAGTAGCAGTTGAGTGGAGCAGTTTGAGTTAAGTCAGTTGAGAAGCTGGAAGCCGAGTTTAAGACGCACGACGATTGTAGTCAGCTTTATGTTGAGTATGACGACGGAACAGTTTACATGCTTTTGTTTTCGAGACGCCGCGCACACACATACCCATACTCACATACTAAGCAGTCAATTTAGCATATAAAATTACGCATATCTCAACAAATACGAAGGCGTTAATTGCAAAATCAAATATTACATTGCGACCAATTATACAAGTTCCAAAGAAAAGGCTTTTTTTTTTATACGTGGAGAAATTCTCATGGACACTCGCCGCTGCGAGATCGCACCAACCGAGTAGTGTCGGACTTTTACCGGCTAAAACTCCACGGTAGTCTTCCTGGCGTTTGCTGAGGATGCCCCGAGTTCTCTTTCGAATTTCTATCGGTCGACATCCCCCGCCTTGTTCCTTATTAGTAGAAACACCCTTTTGATGTATCACTAGGGGGACCACTCCCCTAGCGTTATATTTCCAAGCTGGTTGCTCTCGGGGGGGGGGCTGTGCCACTCCCCTCCCCCCTCTGCGAGCCTTTCCTTCCGATCTCCAAAGAAAAGGCTGGGAACGCGTTAAGTGGACTAAAGTCTCATATACCTGGTACCAGCTTCCGATTTCCGGTATTATTTCACTGTATATGGTTTAATTTTTATTACACTTTATATTATTTATCACTATATTATTCTTATATTAATTATATAAATAGTTGTTTAAGAGTTATTTGGAAGTTCGCTCTCGTCGCCGATTTCCATAATTTTCGCACAACCTTTTCCTATGCACGTAACTGCCGCGCTGCTACATGTTATTTCTCGCCTAGTTTCCGACATATTTGCGAAAACATTTCGTTACTTGAGCGTTGAATTCTGCCCGTATGAGTGTGCGTATCCGTAGCAGTGTCTCGAGTAAGAAGTAAGTAAGAAAATTGCACGCATAACACGTTAGCAGACAAGTATAACGTTTTATTAGCGCGCAAATGGTTTTAACAAAATTCAGAACGTCGTTCCTCGCATATTTGACAACCTGCGGAAACACAAATTTTTTAGCTTAGGTGAAATTTTTCAAATTGACCTTCGTACCGCTAGATCGGTCGTTTGGACCACAGTCTGCCGGTTATACGCATAGGAAAAAGTTGTCCAAAATCATGCGTGTTAAAAAGTTATGAAACTCGGAGCGATCGAG
The DNA here is from genome assembly GCA_905333015.3 of Bombus campestris. Taxonomy (NCBI): domain Eukaryota; kingdom Metazoa; phylum Arthropoda; class Insecta; order Hymenoptera; family Apidae; genus Bombus; species Bombus campestris. The sequence goes on from HG995132.1 coordinate 11,605,417, forward strand.
TTCTGTGCATTTAGAAGAAAAGTTAATTCTCGTTTAATCGATTCACCGATCCTATACCCGTTCTTTTGTATAGACAGAATCATGCGGCACGTTAGACGAAACATGTTTGCTTTGCTGCAAGAGCGAAACGAATTCTCGAGTTGGTTAATGTTAATGGGATCCGATTTTTAAAGGTATCGCGAACAGACGGATCTTCGATTGAAAGCATTGGCAAGGAAACTGGAGATCGTACTCGCAAGTCTATCCAAATCCATTAATGGCTAAGTCAGACCGCTATCCATTGCGAAGACCGATCGCCGACAACTCGCGCGAATCTGCATTTCATTTTAACCGATCCGTTGGAAGAATTACTCGACTGCGTACAGTACAGGAGCGAGAAAATCTACAGTATTTCTTGGAATTCTATTACTGTTCTATCGTCCAGTCGCAGGGAGACGCGATCGCGTCGAAGCGCGTCAACGGGAGTCGTAAATTCCCGTTACGATTATAACAATCGACGCCACGAGCAGGTCGATCCCCTTATTTCTTGTGGGATAATAAGGGTATTTGTTGGGGAATAAAACTGTAGTCTACAGTCTTATAATATTTATATTTTAACAACTTGTTACACTTGAGATTCCGTCGTGGCGGAAGAGATAATTCATACAGGTGATGAAGAATAATACACTTGATAGACGAGTAGTAGTAATAAAGAATAGATTAAGATGTCGGAGATGAAAGGACGACGGAGCCTTTGTTTCGGAATGTTTGGGATGGCCCCAAATACTTTAGTCCAGACTTTTTATTACGGCCGTACTTAAACAATAAAACCGAGAAATAGCTGTTCATGAGCTAAATCGAATAGGATTATTCGAGATTTATGACAGTGGGCTTGGGCTCGAGGTGACATAATGAGTCACTGAACGTAGCCGCGGTCACGGGAGGGACGTGTACCTAAGAGAGGTATGAAGTAATTAAATAACTCTCCTTACAACAGGGATTGACCTGAGGAATATGGAGAGGGGTATATAAGAGCAGTTCCACTTTGACTGCGGGCAGTATTGAGTAGGCAGTATTGAGTAGCCAGTATTGAGTATGCAGTATTGAGTATGCAGTATTGAGTATTCAATATCCAGTATAGTTTGATTCAGTGGAGTCAGTGCAGTTCGAGAAGTTTGACTGGTACAGGGAACAAGTGTACTAAGTCCAATATTGTGTTTGTCATCCCGTTGATCGCGGATTCGTTATCGAACCCGAGACCATTGTCAGTAGCGTCGCGAGCGTCTGATCACCGTGAACAATTGTTAACCTTGTACCAAATCCATTGTTGTAATAGACTACACTTGCGTTGTACCGTACCAATGTCTGATCCAAGTGCAGGTTCATTTGACGCCCACGACCCTAATCCTAGTCCTACTCCGACAAAGATAATATCACTTTGATCGTAGCGAGGACTATGTTTTAAGTTGACTACGCGAAGCTTATAGGAACAATCGTGTTGACTGCACGACGTTTAGTCATACGATATAACGTCTAACGTTATATAGCATTACGATATAACGTCTAACGTTATATAGTATTACGTTATACGTTTTGTCAACAGTGATGTTACGATATACGTCTCGTGCAATTACGGAGGAAAGCTCGGCATGGATGTCCTTTTTAATGGGAAATACCTGCTATTTTTAATGGACAAACAACCGCTTTCTCTGTAAGTTATAAGAGCGTGTAATAAACCTAAAGACTGTTTTAAAGACCATCCATAAACAGAAAATACTTATGTGAATAGAAATTAAACTGAGAAGATTCGGTTTATGGTGGTTCCTTAGGTTTATCGAGAGTCATTGTAACGGTGTGTAGGCCTCGGCGGTCAGACCATGAGGGCCGTCGCTCGGACCGTCTTACGCGACGTAACAATTACAAAGAATAATAAGAATCCGAATGAAAACTATACATATGTATATGTTGATAGAACGAGAATACGAAATATTCGACAAACATCGAACAAACTTCTTGCATTCGTCATAGATTTAGTTTAATGTTCGGTTGAATTACCCATGGGTGAAGGACCAATTATTATCTTTTAATTGAATCATTTACTCTAAAAAAATTCTGCATTATAAAATCTTTGCGCAATTAATAAAGAAACTAATGGCATCGTGCGCAATAATTGGCTGTGGCTTATTACGTACACGCGAGATTATTGAAAAGAGAAAAAACATTACCATTGTTATCTAGTTTAGATAATTACTAGCAGCGAAATTAGCAAGATTTAGCAAGTGATTTAAGTAATTGTCGAATTTTCTGCTTAGAATTGATAAAATTATAGCCTTGTTTTAGGTGAATAAAATGGGCACGACATATTATTCGACATGTACTCGTAATAAACTGATAAAGGAAATTTCGCAACGAGTGGAGAGGAGGAAAATTTATGCGACTGCGTCGTATATTGCGTAGGCAGAAAACGAACAAGGGGACAGTCCGTGGCCGAAAGATGTCGAAGAATCTAGGTACCATCTATTCGCTACTAACAAGAACACCAAACGTAAATATCTTTTCTCTTGGGAAATCAGAGCCGGCAAATGTCTTTACCGTTGACTCATCTAAATTAGATTTCTATGCATTCCCATTTTTTTAGCCAAATTTTAAGAACGTTCGTAAACGAAAACTTTTGACTTTGCTAAGACGCTTGGCTTCGCGTTCTCGGCTACGAGTTCCCGGAGATTTCTACCAGCGAGAAATTCTAATTTCAACAAACTACGTTTAAAATTGTTAATTCCATAAATAACTACATCGGCAATCTTGAAAGCGAGGCGGATGAAATAGAATTGAACGATCAAATGAACTTACCTTAAGCAGAGTTCGATCACAATTATTCGAAGAAGCCTCGTTCGAAGAGATTACAATCTCAGCCTGAAAATCATACGAATATGCTTTGACATTTCGATATTATCCCAACCCAAGTTTGGTGAGCAATTTTAAATACTCTCTAAAATATGTCCACGAGCGTTTGCTTTCGTTGACTTTAAACGTTGTAATATCTGGCGAGCGGAAAGATTGCCGCATTGGTAATCTCGAGAACGAGGCGGATAAAACATAATTGTGATCCAACTTCACACAACCAAAGTTCATTTGACCGTTCAAGCTATTGTTTCGCAATATCATTGTCCAAGTTAGCGGCTAACGATAGCGACAACAGGCTCAGGTACATTGGACAAATTTAGGTACAACACGTACACATTTTTTTTTTTTTTTTATTATTTTTTATTCAGATACGAACGGATGCGATCTAATGTGCCGTGATCGCGGCTACAACACACATCGGTTCACAAAAACGTGGCAATGCAAATGCAAATTTCACTGGTGCTGCCGTGTGCATTGTGAAACTTGCACAGAGCGTACGGAAGAGTACGCATGCAAATAAACGTATTTCGAACGTATTGGCGATTTTAACCATGTAAATATATGTAATAGACATAACAAGTGACGACGAGAATGTCCCTACATGGATAATATCCGCGAACTTTGTTGCATTTTGTTAGAAATTATTCAACATCGACCTCAAGATGCTGTTCCTGTAACAATAATCGAAAAATCGTTCTTTTTTCTGGTTAATTTAATCGACTTGTATGCTTAGGACGAGCATAATTCGAAGAAGGTAATAAAGGAACACGTGAGGCGAGCATGCCGCGCACTAACCCCCGTCTACGCCTTCAACAATGAATCATACAGGAATCAAATCAACTTGAGTTTCACTTACCAGCCAATGGCGGGCTACCTAAAAGTCTTATTCCGCAAACATGGAAGACTCCGGCGACTATATAAACTCGACACCTAGATCGGAGGTATCATTCTCGGTTCGAATATTGAGTAGAAGTACTTCACGTTTGGAAGCGCATTGCATCACCTTTGCAATTTTACAATTTTGAAAGTTTATCACGTTTGGAAGCGCATTGCATCACCTTTGCAATTTTACAATTTTGAAAGTTTATCACGTTTGGAAGCGCATTGCATCACCTTTGCAATTTTACAATTTTGAAAGTATATCACGTTTGGAAGCGCATTGCATCACCTTTGCAATTTTGCAATTTTGAAAGTTCTGCACATTTGGAAGTACTTCGAGTTCCAAAGTTCTGCACGTTTGGAAGTGCTTCGCGATTCGAAGCGTACTTATACATATTCATCACACTTGGAGCAGTAAGTATTTTATTTTCTTTCAATCGTTTCTTCCACAGATTTTTCAAACAATTCGTAAATTTTATATTTTTTTGTCTATTTTATTTTTCCAGATTGTGGCCTATAACGAAATTATGGCGGAATGTCGACTTGGCTTTGACAACTTGCATAACACGGCAGCACCTCCACAAGATCTACCAAGTGATTACGTCATGGTGGAATATACTTGCCCCTGTGGTGAATTCACTACGCAGATTCCCCTGCACTATCTCATTTTATTGCATCACATGGGAGAACTAGGAAGACAAATAAGCGGCCCTCAGACACGTGAACATCTCCAGGGACTCGCCAATTTGCAAGCACGTGCAATTATCGAGACTTACAAGAGAGAAAAAAGAGATAAAGAGAAAAATGAAGATGAAGATGAAGATGAAGATGAAGATGAAGAACAATCTGCAAACCGATGAATTCGACTTGAAAACTGCTGCATCAAACCAAGACTAATACTCTGACACTTCAATTCTGTTGCAATACATTTGTGTAACTAATTTTTGCGAGAAGGATAGTTTAATGACATATTGTATGTAAGAATTGTCTTCAATTGCTACTAATTATTTAAAATTTGTCACATATTACATTCTAAAATAGAACATTGTATAACATTTTTCTTCAATTGCTACTAATTATTTAAAATTTGTTACATATTACATTCTAAATTTGAACATTGTATAACATTTTTCTTCAATTGCTACTAATTATTTTAAATTTGTTACATATTACATTCTAAATTTGAACATTGTATAACATTTTTCTTCAATTGCTACTAATTATTTAAAATTTGTTACATATTACATTCTAAATTTGAACATTGTATAACATTTTTCTTCAATTGCTACTAATTATTTTAAATTTGTTACATATTACATTCTAAATTTGAACATTGTATAACATTTTTCTTCAATTGCTACTAATTATTTAAAATTTGTTACATATTACATTCTAAATTTGAACATTGTATAACATTTTTCTTCAATTGCTACCAATTATTTAAAATTTGTTACGTATTACATTCTAAATTTGAACATTGTATAACATTTTTCTTCAATTGCTACTAATTATTTAAAATTTGTTACATATTACATTCTAAATTAGAACATTGTATAACATTTTTCTTCAATTGCTACTAATTATTTAAAATTTGTTACATATTACATTCTAAATTAGAACATTGTATAACATTTTTCTTCAATTGCTACTAATTATTTAAAATTTGTTACGTATTACATTTTAAAATAAAACATTTTACAAAATATACATATGTGTAATAGTCTTAAACCTTCAAATAGTTATTAATATCTTAGATGTTGAATATAAAAAATCACTCATCACACATAAGTTGTGTGGAAAATCACAGTCCACCAAAAACTATTCCAACTGATCGCCTCTAACGAACCACAGCCAAGCTCGTTATTCTAACGCTAAGCGAATTAATTTCCATTGCGGATTGATTAACCTCGAAAATCGTTGCGTATCGAGTAACTTTGTCATACTTACGGTTGTTCATCGATCAGTGCCTGGTGTACGCATAACAATTGGAACCGAGATAACCGAGTATTACGTTTACATGAGTGTGGTTCCGTTAGCTGCCCGAGTTAATTATAAATCTAGCCGCAACGGGGTTGCAAATCGATACGGAAACGTCGTTGGAAAAGGCTACGGAGCAGAGGTACGACCACTGAAAATCCTATGGGCCAGCCACGACCGACACATTATTCACAATTCGGAGGCAGTTTGCGGGGGAATTTTGCAGGCAGCTGCTTTCTCGCGAAAAGTTCACTCGTACGAGCACGTTCGTCTAGTTTAGACTTTACATCGAAACTCAACTTTCAAACGCAGCTCGAGCTTCGTGTTTTTCTCACGCGCCGCTTATCGCTTTCCAGCAAATAGTTTCGCCATTTTTTCCTTGCCTTCCGGGAGCCAACAGCACCGTACTCGTTTCCCGAACCGATATCTTCCTTTTAAGCGAATTCGTCGTTCCTCGCGTTCCCTTTTTCCCTCCTTTTGCTTTATTTCGTTGCTCTTTTTCCAGTCGACGAGCACCAACCGTTCTCGCCAAGATACTCGATAATAAATCCTACAAAGTGATTTACGAAGCGATACCCATCCCTCCTGCGCTCAGTCCACCTCGCCGATTCTCGTTTGCGACACCTTGCCTCGCGCAGTTTGCAAATTAATAACGTCGATAACGATAGGTTCTGTTATAAGGCTCTTGCGCTAGATGATTGCGAAATTAAGTGTTGCAGGTTGCCATCGTTCTCACGGAGTCTGGATGATTATTAAAAAAGTTACCGGCAACGTCGTTGTTTTTGTCTGTCGTATCGCAAGCAATTTGTTTATGCGCAATCCAAGTCCAAGTTTCGCTATCTGACAAATTTTATTCCTCTGAAATTACGTAACATCGTTCGATCGCCGCATTGGAAAACGATTTATTTGAAAAAGCTCGAGTAAAAATTTAAGTATTAGTTTCACGTACGTAGGTATCGAAATAAGAAAAAGCTTTGTTTCTTTGTCGAAATATTATTTGACTTGGACTTGTATTTTAATTATTACCAGTGACGCGTACACGTTATAGAAACATAAATAATATAAAAGTATAATTTCAATATTTTCCACCCAATAATTTCGATAATTTAGAAAAAGACACTTCTAGGCGTTAATTATTAATCTTGTGGACGCTTTTCGTTCGCTTTCGAATTTCCGCCAATTTTCCCTCGCACTTTGTATCCTTCTATCCTTAATATTTATTTATACCTAGATACCGTATCTTCAAATTTTCCATGAATTTCATTAACTTTTCAAACAACCGAATACTCTACCAATAAGCTCTACTTTACAATTCTAATGGTCTGCGATTAGACAATTTCCATTAGCCACGCGGATGATGTATTCATCGATCGTGATAAACGCAAAGGCGGAAAGAACAGAGTACGCGGCAAGCGATTGCGTGAATACGAATTTCATAAATCACGTAACAGCGATCGACGACGCCATTTGTACATCCACTGAATTTCGCGAATCGTATAACCGTGGCAGGTTGAAAAATCATGCGACGTCGCGCGAAATGTGCTTTGCTTTTTACGCGCGTGACCGGTGCAGCGCTGTGCCAAAATTGCAGGCGCATAGCGCCCTCGAAACAAAACGTACATGGCCAACCCACTTAAAATTACCATTTTCGTCTGGACCAATATTATTATTTTCAAAAAACGAGCGAATCGAACAACGATTCCGCGATTTCCACAGAGTGGACAGTTGGATCGAATGAGACTTTGTTGCGAAGGAAGCTTTTTTCAGGTTTAAAGACATTTTCTCATCTTGCAATTGTTGCCTTTTTATAAGGAAAGTACGGTATACACGAGATATCGCGTTTTGAATATGATTATTGCACGCTACTCTGAACTAGTCGGTTTTAACATTAAACCTACCGACATTTCATGCATACCTAATCCTACCATCAGCGGTCAAATGACCGATTCAAAAAAACATATGTATCTTAATATAGAAAGAGATTTTAGCCAATTGCAATTGGATGGTAAACAAAATATCTTTCTGGTGCTACGATAAAAACCCGCTGCCCGCTTTTCTATTTCGAAAGTTTTATTTACCTTTATGTATTTTCAGCACATTTTTGACAAATTACAGCATTTTGTGTCGCACATTTTCCACATACGTATTTTTTATATTTTATACAAATTTTGTTAGTCTTATTGACTTTACAATATCTTATTCGACAAGATTTCCGTCCAGAAGAATCTGTAGCTGTGTTTATTATTGTTTCTGACGAACATTCTTCGCTTAGCTGTCTCTCCTTCTGATATTCAGCAGTTTCAATCCCTTCCTCGTTTTCACTTTCGCAACTAACTATAAATCTCTTTCTTTTTTGTCCTCTTCGTATATTCAAAATATTCTCTTCGTTCGTATCGCTGTCGAATAAGTCGCAATTATTTTTTGCTGTATCATTATCAAATCGGAAACTTCTTGGTCATCTTCCGAACAATCCTCGTCGATATTATTTATTTTGTCTGATAAATTGATATTCCTCGAATGTCTTGACATTTTTGGGGATGAATATACAAATGATAAAGTAAAAAGTAAAAACTAAAATATAAAAATATAAATCAAACGGGGCAAAAACATTGAGACCAGAAATTTTAAAAAATTGTAAATCATACCACAAAATATTCTTAGCTCTGTTGACTTTGTCGAAACTATCGCTTATACCACGTAATAATTTCTATAATACACTGTGAAATTTTGATGCTCTCTGTTCGGATCGCAAGACCGTATCGTCGTATAAAGAACGCTATGCGTTTGTTCCAATCGCGCGTTTGCCTACACCGTAGATCCACGATTACATCGTAGACTCGTAAAACAATTTCAGAAGCGCGCTTTCCGAAGAATATAGCCGTAAATAACATGAATTTTTCAAATGGTCGAGTGACCGTTCGTGGTAGACTAGACGTGCTATAAATTTTTTTCGGAAAGTAAACGATAAAGAAAGTTGTGAATATTGAAAAATGGGTTGTATGTATATTATAGGAAAAGTGAATAAGCTACATGGTGATACAGTAACGTTGTATAAACGAAATTTCAAAAACGGTCATTTGACCGCGCATGGTAGGTTTAATGTTAAACAACTGTAATGTGGACATAAACTTAAGATTAGTGGAAGCGAAAATACTATTCGTTTATTATTAGTTTTAATATCCTTGACAGAAATAATTTCAACAGACGATTTGTTTTTTATATATAAAAATATAAAATACATGGTACGTCTAATATCATCATCGGATTAATTCCTTAACGATAAATGATTACCTACTATAATGACAGCTATACAACTATAGCAACTATAATGGCTAACTGCGAAACTTTCTTTGTATAAGAATCACTGTTGTCGCTAAACTGTTTACAAAGATTTAAGTAACTTTTGGAAAGACGATAAATTACACAATGTAACGAAACAAACTTGGCAAGAGCGACTATGACACTGCTGGCAAAGAAACGAGACAAGGGAAGGTTTTTACGTTCCTTAGTTTCCAATTTTTATCATTTCTGTTCGAGTAAATTATCTAATTACAAATGTGCTGAATTATACTTTTGTTCCTGTAGAGGCGTCGTATAGTCCGTGATATGTTGTGGTTGCTGGTAGTAGTAGAGGTCGCTGCGGGGTAGGAGTCGCTTCTCTTCTCATTTTTGTATCGCGGAAGAAAATATCGGACTCCGGTCGCCGGGATTTGAACCCGAGTTCCGAACGTTCGTAACCTAAGGCGCTAACCACTGCGCTGCCGTCGTCCGACACTAGTTAGTGTCGAGTGGTGGTGTTTTGACTGTCGAGTGCCCCCACAGTACCCCCTTACCAGTGATAACGTTTCCTTTTTTCTATGTGTTGTAAGCGTCGGCTGTTTCGTTGTCAAGACTCGTGGAGATGTTGCTTGAAGAAGTCTTTTGGATGTGGCGGTGGATACCGTCGGTACGGGGCGGAGCGTTCCGCGTACGGTCGTGGGCCGCTGTTCCTCTTCGATATGACGTGTAGAGCGGAGGTGATGCCCATGGTCTATTCGATGGCGACGTCACACTCCTGACTCGGTCGTCGTCTCGTTTTTCCGTCACCTGTTTTTTGCGCGTCGATCGTAGGTGAGGCGTCGAGGGGTTCGCTGAAGATGGAAGGGCCGTTCCGTGTTCGTCGTGGCGGTGTACGTCCAGTTCGCCACAGTCGTGTAGGTTCGCGATGATGGAAGAGTCGTAGCGATATCACGGTCGCACCTCTTTTCGCTGTCGATCACGTCGGGGTCACCAATGTAGAGGCGTCGTATGGACCGTGGTATGTTGTAGCTCGTGGTGTAGAGGTCGCTGCGGGGTAGGAGTCGCTTTTCTTCTCATTTTGTATCGCGGAAGAAAATATCGGACTCCGGTCGCCGGGATTTGAACCCGAGTTCCGAACGTTCGTAACCTAGGGCGCTAACCACTGCGCTGCCGTCGTCCGACTCTGGTTAGTGTCGAATGATGGTGTTTTGACTGTCGAGTGCCCCCACATTCCCTTCCTTTACATATTGCAAGATGCATTGTAAAAAGATACAATGCAGGATAAATGTAAACATATTTTCTTTTATTTAGTTTCTTTCATGGACACTTCCTAAAAATTAATATTATAAATGTGAATACACATTTAGAAAATTAAAAGTAAGAGAAAAATTCCCAAAACAATTCCCTCGATTCGTCGTTTTATTTTCAGCGTCCTTTCTCCACCGAGCTAAGCTCGCAGATTTCAGTCCTAGGTTACGTATGGAATTACACTGTGAAAGTTTTCCCCAATCTCAAGTACTATGAAAAGTCGCCTATTTTTAACATTGCCCTTTCGCTGTACAACAGAAATTCGTGCGAATTGGATGCGTGTATTACGAAATGCTTCCGGTTATTTCCAGTTGCCGATCGTTACGCCGCGTCTCGCAGGGTAGGTACGCTGAAACCTATTTTTTCATACCGTCCCGGTTGCCACGTAACCCCTGGCACAATGTGCACGCGAATGATATCCCGAGGGAAGCGTCTTCCCTTTCGCTTGTACTATATACGTAAATACTTATTTTTCCTGGGATGGCGTCACATGGCGTCGCAACAAGCTTCTCCTTGTCCGGAATTCGTACCACGCCTTCTAAACTCTTTTACGTTAAACGCGTTTCTCATCTTTTTCACAACGTCGCTTAATTAACTTCTCGGACATTTTCATATATCCTCGCGTAATATTTTGATCGAAAGTTGATGAAGTGGTCATCACTTCTAAGAAAACTCTACGTCTGGTCTTTTAGTTTTCTCAAGCACCGAAGCCATCGACAAATAGCATAGACAAAAGACTGCGTCGAAGGCAAAGCATAAATTGTACACGGACAACGTTGGCTTCAGGGTTTTTCAGTCATAGGGTAACACTGCTAGCGTGCGGATCTGCATCAGCTCAATTACATTCCAAACTTTGTATTTACACTTTAGTTTTAAAAAATATATGTAGTATCGAGAAAAGGGGGGTATACACTGGGCCTGTTGTAAAGAGAGCGAGGGAGTAGAAGATCCGGATGGGTCATACCTGTGGCCCTTTTCAACATTGGGTAATTGAAAGGGATGTACCTGACAATGGGTCATATCTGTGGCCCTTTACAACATTGGGTAATTGAAGGGGATGTACCTGGCAATGGGTCGCACATGTGGCCCTTTACAACATTGGACAATTGAAAGGGATGTACCTGACAATGGGTCACACACGTGGCCCTTTACAACATTGGGTAATTGAAAGGGATGCACCTGACAATGGGTCGTGCACATCTGTAGAATATAAGGGAAATATAAGGGAAAATCGTGGGACGAAGACGTTAGTTAGTTGAGTGGAGCAGTTGAGTTGAGCAATTACGTATTTGAAAAAGGAGACCTCAACCTCGGTGACCTTGACCTTCGAATACGTCGTAGAATAAAGAAGAGTGACGAGCATGGGATAGTCATGATTCAAAAGTTATGAGAAAAGGAAAATTGTACATGTTACGTTACATTTACTCCAGAAAATAAGTAGTTAAAAATGAAATTGCGTACACACGTGCGTGGAGTTGCGATTCTTAGATCGAGGTTGGATCAACTTGGATTTTGGATGAAAAATCGCCAACTTTACTTTCATCGACTCGATGCTACATCGAATAATAATATGACCTCGAAAAATTCTTTTACTCTTTCTACGAACGAATATTTTCTTTTAAATATAAATTCGCTAAAGTATACATAGTACAGTAGCACGGAATTTTCGCCTTGACGTCACGCCAGTACGTACTATGTGCTGGATATATGCACCAGTTTCCGGATCCAGGAAATTGCACGAATGGTTGACCGTGAGATGAATGTATCCTTGCCCCTTTAAACGCTCACATGTCTGCCAATGGTTGGAGACAATCGTGGCTCCAAGACGTACTCGTTTCTTTACAGCCGTTAATAATACGTTTCGCGTGTTATCGGACAGTGGCTCGATAAACATTTTCCTCGCCTCTCTTCCTATCCCATCGAACATCCATTAGCCACTAATTAAACGTCCCTTATTCCGCTTCCGCTTCCCACCGATTTATGCTTCCTTCATTCTTATTATCGCTTGCTCCTGGCCAACTATTTCCTCGTTGTTAGCACCCGCCCATGAGACACATAGCTGCCGAATAAGGAACATCCTTGAAAATTACAATTGAAACTATCGTAGAACATAGCTACCGACAGTAATTTCGCTTCTACGTTCGATTCTCCTCGAAGAAAAGTCTGACGAGATGGTCGAACGATTAAAAAATTCGCCATGGAACGACTGCATCCTGCAAATTGAGATTGTTACGTGGAAACCACGTATCTTGGTACGGGCTAACTGTAATCGTGCACTGCACGCGCCCACATAGCACATACAAACCAAGTCAAATATCTAGGAATACTTTTAGACACACACCTCACATGGAAGCATCACATAAAATCAATAATAAACAGAATACGTGAAACAAGGAAGAAGATGTACTGGTTGACCAATAAAAAATCTAAATTAAGCACAACGAATAAACTAAATATATACAAAACAATAATCAAACCAATCTGGACATACGGAGTCCCACTATGGGGGACGGCAGCAATGAGTCACATAAATAAAATAGAGACGGAACGAGCAAAAATTTTAAGAACGATAGTTAACGCTCCATGGTACGTCAGAAACGAGGATATTCGAACAGATCTAAAAATTCCAACAGTCAAAGAGGAAATCGCTAGATACGCAAAAAAGTACAAAGAAAGACTCGCAACACAGCCAAACCAGCTAGTTGCTGAAACAAATGAAACCGAAATAGAAAGAAGACCGAAGAAGAAGCATCCCGCAGACCTCGCAATAGAAATACAATAAACAACCTGGAAGATGGTACCCCGCTGGGGGTAACCATCCGCATGCTATATTTTTCAAGTTATAACATTTTGCCAAATGTCCTTCTGGACAAATTGTAAAATTTCAAATAAATAAATAAAAAAAAAAAAACTGCACGCGCCGTCTTCTCCGATGTACACGCACAGGATAAAATGAATACCGACAACCGAATCAAGAAGCAATTTCTATTTAAATTTGCATCGTTTCCACGTCGGGCACAATTTATATCGATCACGAATTACTTGCTCTTCGGTTGAAAAGCCCAACAATTTTTCTTTATCGTTAGGGATTGATAAAAATTTATGTAAACAGATCGCCTTCAAAGAAATTGTAGGCATTGTAATCGTGAGAAAATCCGAAGGTAACTGATTGCATGAAACACCGAGACATCGCGACGAAAGTGTGAAAGGCGAAGCGAAAAGGTAAGTTGGAAGTTGAAGCGAGGTTGAGTGAGACGAGGAATTGAAGTTCGAAGTTAGGTAAATAGCGAGTAACAGAAATCATTTAGGTATTCGTGTCCCCGTGTACGTATATCGCAATAAACGTAATGTGAAAAGTAGTTTCCTCTTTGTCGTAACTTTTGAAACACGATCGTTCCACGTCTCGAGCAAAGTGCACGTAACTCAGGACCCTCCATAGCACATCCGAAATTGAAGAAAAGCGGAGACGGGTCTCCCTTTCCCATGATGGACGATTGTCGAAAGTAACTCCCATATGATTCGATAGATCTTCTCAACGACTGTCTTTCATCGATACGGATCGTTCAAAGAATTATCTTCTCTCGCAACCGCCAAGTTTCTTTCTTTCAATCGCTAATAAATACGCGCTCGGTTTTCGAAACGTAAAATTTCTTCGTAAGACGCGTGATAGCAAAGAGAAATACGAGCAAATAGGAAATAAGTCTCGTAAGAGACAATTTATATGTGTAGCTTTAATAACTCGTATCGCAACAGGAAATCCTCGCCGCGAACTTGACCAACACTGGAGAAAAACTTTCGCGAATAACTCGCAATACTTTGGCTGTTGCGTCGCAACGAATAAAAACTTGGCATTCTGTAGGTGTTAGAATTTAATCTTGGAATTAAGATTAATAATGAATGGAAGACACAATGTTTGTGTTGAAATAATACAATGTGATATTTATTAAACAATTGTCTTTGGAATTATAACTGTGCGTTTTGGAATGTAGACAATTGGCTAGTTATTCACAGACTGACTGGCTTTGTGACCCATGGCCCTAGAAAAGGTTTAGAACCCCCACTCTCTATGCAGTAGTTTTTTTTTTTATTTATTTATAAAATTTACAATCAATTCTCGCATTGAGAATTTTTAGTAATTTTTTCTGACGTGGCGCTGTGACGTCTAAATTATTTCTAATAAGTTAACTTATTATAAATATGCATAATTTTGAATAAAGAATAAAGACTAATTGAATCTGGAGCTTAGGTCTAACGGGTAGTGTCTCTTCAGCCTGCGGATTTGGTCCGATGTATCGAGTAATCCAGTAATTAAGGGGTTTCGATGTTTGTTGACTCTTTTATTGTGTCTGGTGCTATATTTAGCTATTTCCTCTTTGACTGTAAGTATCTTGAGGTCGCGATGTATTGCTTCGTCGGTGACATACCAGGGTGCATTCAATATGGATCTTAGGGTTTTCGATTGGAAGCGTTGAAGTATTTCTTTCTTTTCGTTCGAAGCTTAGAAATGTATTGATTTTGTTGCAGATATTTAGTAGATACTTGTATAGTAATTACCTATCGTATTCGTGCGTATTAATCCCGTATCGACGAACAAACACTGTACTATTATTATTATTTATTTTATCTACATATTATATTTCTTTATGTTAGAATTTAATCTTGGAATTAAGATTAATAATCTATGGAAGACACAATGTTTGTGTTGAAATAATACAATGTGATATTTATTAAACAATTATTTTAAGAATTATAAGTGTGCGTTCTGGAATGTAGACAGTTGGCTAGTTATTCACAGACTGGCTGGCTTAGTGACCCATGGCCCTTGAAAAAGTTTAGAACCCCCACTCTCTATGCAGTAGAGAGTGTGACCTGTGTGGATGCTGTGTGGCGTCACATGTGGCACAGAACCTTCTAGTAGCTTCTCGACGTGCCCATCTAGAATGTTCCATCATGTCCTCGCGCTTCTTCCGGCGGATTTTCTAAAGAGCATGCACGTGCTAGCCGCCGTGGTGCATCTCACGAACGCACGCTAGTGGGGATGGCGCTGGGCAACGAAGGGAAAAATCCTTATGATCAATCACCTTATCACGCGATTGATGTCGTTGTATTCCAACAATAGATACAAACAATAGGTAATTCATCGAAACGGTGCGGAACGTGCGCAAGTTTTTTGAAAAAAGAACCACAGCTCGTTGGCGGAAAATTATATCTCCGCTTAACGAACGGCATAAAATTCGTAAGCTCGATTCCCCGTCGCGCCCAACGTGCGTTTAAATATTTAAAAGCGTTTTCTCTGGCTGCTAGGTATTAAGCTGCACCACGCCAACACCGTCCCGCGGGTAACGTCATCTCCTTCCGCGTATTCGCCACCATTTCCGTCGAGGTTTGTACTCGCAGCTCCCTCTTTATTCCTGATCAAGGAACAAGGAACACCCATGGAGCGCGGCGTTCGTGTTCTATGAACTTGCCTCGTCCGCGCTAGAAAACTTCGGAAGCGGAAGCAGTTAAAAGATAGAAAGTCCGCCAGCGCTGAAATTATTTCAGCTGTCCGTTTATTTGAAATTTGTCGCAGCAAAGGAAATGCTGCGTTGTTCTAGACGTTTCTCACAGCCTATTGCCATTTTGCTGCGCGTTTTACATAAAACATTTTAATTTGAATATTTACGTTTGGACGATGCGCGTCCGTGGAAAAGAAACCAAATTAATGATACGCTGATGAAAAGATGTAAAATATAGTAATAACACCATGTTGAAATTAACAAGAGGATGATCGAATCGTCGATGAGAATTTTATGGCTGTGTCAAATGGTAAAACCAGTAGAATGTTTTATCTCTTATAGAATTGTTGAATTTTCCATTGAACCGATGCTTTGTAACTTTCGTATTAAATGTAATGTAACGTTGGAAGTATTAAAAATACCGGGATTAGAGGCTTAAAATATTCACGCGTATGGCAAATGTTTCCCAATATCGAGCAGATCAAACAGGGATAGCGATGAAAATGAAAATTTGCGTCACGCTTTTACTAAATTCTTTCAAGTGCTTGTTCAGAAGATTGTCACTTACGAAGCAGAAGAAAATTCGTATTAAAAGCCAGTCTCATTTGCAATATATATTTAACGAAACTGTCAATTGGAAATAAAATAAATAAGTTTCCGCGTATAAACTATTGGGTATATGTATCTATATGTGAACATTTCTTTATTAAAAACCTATCAATTCGTCCTTTTTTGTTGGGAGAATTTGATTGGTTTTACATTTACCGACCAAAAGATCTAAAAATTCCAACAGTTAAAGAGGAAATCGCTAGATATGCAAAAAATACAAAGAAAGACTTGCGACACACCCAAACCAGCTTGTTGCTGAAACAAATGAAACCGAAATAGAAAGAAGATCGAAGAAGAAGCATCCCGCAGACCTCGCAATAGAAATACAATAAACAACCTGGAAGATGGAACCCCGCTGGGGGTAACCATCCACATGCTATATTTTTCAAGTTATAACAACATTTTACCAAATGTCCTTCTGGACAAATTGTAAAATTCAAATAAATAAATAAAAAAAAAAACATTTACGTGTTTCAATTTCTCATAAATACGTAACAAGACCGCAGTTTATTTGTAACAACTTTATTACCCATTATCATATGGAAAATCACTGTTACGTCGGCTGACTTCCTACCTGGGCCAGGCTACACACCGCGGGCAGGATGGCAACCACATATCCGCACTTCCTTGTCGCGTACCCTCAACAGCCTCAAAGACCCGTCATAAACCTTACGAAAATCTGTCTAAGATCCTGCGAGCCGGACGTAGCATCTGTTTAACAATTGTCCTCAGGTTTATCGTCTATTACGGGAAAGTTAGTTTTCGCACGTACGATGCCTCTTACTATCAACCTTCTTCCGAGGGCGGTTAAGACCCTCCCTAGTCTACCAGTCATCTTATTAGCCAATGAGAAACAATGTCCACTACCCTCACTTTCCTAACCAAAAATGTTATGAACAAATCCACTGGTCCCATGCGCTAGATACACCCATCGCTAGCTCTCCTCCGACACAGCATCGTCACTTCAGATTGAGTCGTTGTTCGTCGTCAGAACAGTCAAGTCTGTAAAGGGTTCTACCCTCAAGTAAAAATCGTCACTCAACGTTAAATCAGTCAACAAGTCCGTAAAAGGTTCTACCCTTAAACACTTACTTAATTTGCACCGACGCATCAGTGTACCTCTGTATATTTAGTAAACTGTTATAATAAACTCTAAGTTATACTTGTTAATTCAGTGTAACTTCAATCAAACCACCCCTATTATCGGAATTGAAATAAGGGGATCGATCAGTTCGTGGCGTCGATCGTTTAATCGTAACGGGAATTTACGACTCCCGTTGACGTGCTTCCTCGCGATCGCGTCTCTCCGCGAACGGTCGTAACGATCACGATAAACATTCTCTATATCCGGCATGATAACAATTTTCAAGAAAGAACAATTGCTCTTGGATACAATTTTCGTTTAAATTATAATGACTCTGATGTTTTCGTCAAGTATAGCCGAGAAAATGGTAGAGCCGCGCACAACAACGACGTTACCACCGCGTCGTTACAACAAAACCTTCTAACGAGCAACGTGTACGTATGTGGCTCGCGTGTCGAAGATTATTCGATATCGAAGCTCTTAGAGAAAAGAAATAGCCACGGAATATAATATTTCGTGAAATATATTAAACCCGGCTGTCTAAGTCGACTGTGGCGCGCGATCTAATTTTTGCACGATCATGCGTTTTCTACGAACTTCGACCGCATCGTAATGTCGCAGATTTATTGCAATTTCGCGTTCGAAGGTAGCCAGAAATGCTAGCTAAGTATGTACTTAGGTCTTAAGTTGTTGCATACACGGTTCACGCGCACGTTACCATCGTCACCGTGTTACATACGTACATCGTAATCTTTCCATCGCAACGATAAATTATCGTTTGGGAGGTTTTCGTTCAATGTGCAAAGGAAATATCGCCGATCCAGTGGAGAACTCGCATGTAATTTGGCTGCTATGTACTATAGCATACGCAGAGGCGTACAACAATGGCAGGCAATATAACGACAACATTTGACGAATAAAAAAATTTGTCGTGCCCGCTGTATTCGGATAATTTGTCACAGAACGGTATTCGGAATCTGTACAAATTTTTACCACACCATTTGGATCAAATTATAGAGAACGGTGGCCATAGAGTCAAAAAGGGAACTAGTAAAGGAGTGCATAAAGGAAAGAGAGAGAAACTTGGGAAAATGGCCAAGAAGGGAAAAGAGCAAGAAAGAAAAAGAAGGAACTAGAAGAGGTGAGAAATGGAGGGACACAAAGGGAAGCAAGAGAAGAACAAGGAAGGATGTCGGTGGAGGAAATTATACAAGAAAGAAGAAAGAGAGAAGCAGAAGAGAGGGGCAAAAGGATAAGTGAGTCAAAATATAATAAACATTATAGAAAAATCGCCAAAGAAGAGTTGCCAAAATACTTAGAAGGGAGGATGAAGTGGAAGGACAGAAAAATACTAGCAAGATTCGGATGTGGAAACGAGACCAAAGCGAGGGAATACTGGAAAGAAGAGGGAGAAAAAAGATGCAGACTATGTAAAAGGAAAGAAGAAGACCTGGGACACGTGATAGAAGAATACGAAATAACGAAAGGACCAAAGGAAACAGAAAAGACATTAGACGAGACGGGAGAAGGAATAACGGAACTGAAAAGAATAATGAAGAAGAGAAGGGCGATACAAAACGGGGAGGAACGACAATAAGGAAGCACAGCGAGGAGGCAAAAACCCAAAAGTTGTTATAGAGATAGATTATACAACGGAGTGCAATATAATAGAGTGGATAAGAGGGGAGATAAATACATACATAAGAAAAGAGTTTAGTTAGATGGATATAAGGGAGGAGGCAATAAGGTGATAACGCCATAAGAATGAAAGCGTGATAGGTAAAAAAAGACGTAAAACCGAAAACTCGTCGAAAGCCGAAAGGCACGGACTAAGTAAAAATAAATAAATAATAAAATTATAGAGAACGATGGTGGTTATATGTACGTACTCGTTATTAATTTCATATTACAGTCTGTCACACAAGAGCGTGTCTGCGATATTTCTGTAAATATTTATATATTTGTAAAAAAATTTATATGAATTGAATCTACATCTAAAACACTAATACGCTATTACTTAGTAGGGTGTCCAATCTCCTCCATTAGCGATTATAGCTTGACATCGTTTCGGCATACTCTCGACTAATTTTTGAGCGTAGGATTCTGGTAACGACCTCCATATCTTTCGAATGTGATGTACAAGTGTTCTTATTTTTGTGATACGTCTTCCTCTCAGCTTGCATTTCATTAGGGACCACACATTTTCGATAGGGTTTGCATCAAGGGACTGCGATGGCCAAGGAAGTACAATCACGATCTCTGTTTTCATTCGCCCATGACAGACGATTTTCGACGTGCTTTTTTGAAAGCATCGGTTTTAACAATGTACTTTGCCACTTAACACCAAATTCGTCTAAACGCCGTTTCAGTGTCATTATACTGATATTTATACCCTTTTTAGCCAAAAATACTTGACCTTTCCGTAATGAGAGAGTCGGATTCTTCTCGAAAAGCCGGAGAATCATTTTGTCTCGTCGGATATCGGTCTTCCTCTTTAACCCCCGATTTTGGAAGTCGTCGACATTTTTTGTCTCCTTATATCGGTCTACCCACTTCTTAACAAACTGTACCGACTCGTGCATATATTTAGCAGCACTCGGGAAACTCAATTTTGGCCCTTTTGGGTGGCAACACAAGAATACTGCTTCAAATCGTTTCGCGTACGCGGCACTCATATTAAAAAGCTCTGTTCCTTTCACTGTTTCAAATGAAACTGAAAGGTATTCAGCAACGCGTATTAGAGAAGTTTTCGTTTGTTTACATTCTTTTTATCTCATTCTGATTAGGTGTCAGGTTTCGCAGATATCGCAGACACGCTCTTGTGTGACAGACTGTACATAATTACGATGTAAGTTTTCTACCTCGGCTAAACGCGTGTATAAATTTCGTTAATGTGGTATCAAGTGGAGAACAAGCTAATTTAATAACAACAGACTCTTTTTCTCCGGGTCGTGATATTTAGAAAAATCCTAAATCGTCTCTGAGAAATTAAAGATAGCACACGTATGGTATCATTCAGGTCTGTGACTGCAAATACCTATTTATCGCCGACGTTACAAACCCATAAAAGTTTTCTATACAGCACGAATAGTCGTTTCCATCAAAGTTTTCTATAACAAGAGTTCAAATACTTTGAGTAACCGGCGTTAAGTATATAAATATTGATATTTTGATACGAATTTGTTGAAAATATAACGCATCGCGATATATAGAGCATATTGAAATATTGAAAATTCATTACAAAAGATTAGTAAAAGAGAATAGAATTTAATATTCATTTGCACGTAACAAAGTGTCGGATACCACTATGGAGATAGTATAAATTCAACCATCGAGGAATTATTCACCCTGTGATGTGTCAATTTTCATGCAATTAAGGTTAAAGCGCCTTCAAAGAGGCAGGTTCGAAACCTCTCGACGCATAATGCACTAATTATTATGTCTACCGTATGCGCAATTTAATAACTATACGTATGTTTAACTTTCTCTAACAATCACCTGTGTCGGTCAACATCGTTTAACACAGGTATAACGCTTATAAATTTTAGTCGTTACCTTCATTACATGGATTAATTAAACCTTTGCAATGTATCGATCAATTCGTGATAAAAGCCGATGAAAGTTTCACGCGTATCTTTTCTTCCTGGCCATTACCATCGTCAACTATTAACTCTGCATTGATAACACTAAACGCGCTATGAAAGCTTGAAATAATTCGAACAGTTTCACAAGTAGGTACATATAAGTATTTTTCTAAAGATTTAAACAAACTATCCATCTATTGGAGATGAACCAGCTGTCGCAAATTATTTTATCCGATACTTGCAAAATAACTTGATAACGTGGAAAATTCATTTTTTGATGGAATAATTTATTAATCAAATTTTCAACAGCCACTATAACTTCTCCCATAATATTACACCGTCCTTTTCATGTACAATTTATTAATAATTTATTTTATCAAGAACAACTTATGTACAACATTTAAATACATTCAACGGTACGGTGCATGCACGCTAACTATCTGCGATTTGTAGAAACCTGCAAATAAAGTTACAAATATCCTAGCAAAGTTTGACAACAGAACTTTCCTGGCCAACCTAATGTTTCTATAGTATTCATACGTATTCAATATTCCAAGTACGTACGTACTTATAGACCGTACAATCACAGCCAAACCCAATCTTTTAAATGAAATTCTTCCGGCTAATGTAAAGATCGGCTTGATCTTACATCGTCAACTAGTCACAGAACTAAACCATTTCGAACTTGTTCTCGAAGAAACAAACATTTCAAAGCTGGTAACTTTCTAGCGTCTCCAAGTCTACCAAGTAAGTAAGTAAGTAAGTAAGTAAGTATCTATACCGAAGAGATGCGCTCGTGTCCATCGCTTTGCGAGTCCTGAGGGAGTTCAGTAGCTTTGATTTCGAGGCCGCAGCCGCAACACACGTTACTGCCAATTATTCAACGTACACATTGTCCCATTGCGAATCAGTCGAGAGATGGTGGTCGATTACTGCATCCGAAGTGGAGTCGTTATGTCAATTTGCATAATGCATCGATTAAATAAACGGGTTGCGGTACCGTACGATGTCGTAGAGCACGGAAACCGAAGCATGCCGGCCGCAAAACAACTATTGACAGCCGAATTCTCCACACTGTCCACGTATATCGTAGCAACCATCGAACCTATTGAAATTAACGCACCCTCCTCCCTTCTTTTTCCTTTCTACCAATCCGTCCCCTACACCTACGTATATACACCGTCAGTCATCGTGCACGAGCGCCAGCCTCATCACGAACCATAAATGCTTCATAACGATTATGAGCCTGCCGACAGCGTCATTACGGATGACTGACACCGCGGCCAGTTGTCTTTCGGCATTAATTGGAAGCGTAATTGCAACGATCGCGCCGTTTCCCGTAACATTTTGACGGATCACGTTAAATTCGTCGCGACCAGTGAGAATTTCAGCAAGGGCTGACAGCCCCTCGCGCGATCGTTCGTCGGGTAAAGTTCTATTTGACGATCGACAGATTTTTATTAGTTACCGACGATCAGCTTTATTATCGTCGCCACGATGAATATTCGATGGGTTACGGATTCTTAGAAAACGATTTCTCGCCATTTTGCTCGGATATCGTGTGTTAATTATTCGTGGTACTAGTCTCGGTTTACATCGACTAGTCTGTAGTCGATGAGTAGGTATAATCTATGAGAGAGATTTGGACAAACTGTCAACGATAGTTTGGATTTGAAACGCAATCGCGTGTAGTATAGTTTATATTAAAAATTAGACATCAAAGTTATTCAGCTTGCCTATAAAATTATCTTCGTTTTAAAGGCTCCTTTTTGCTTAAAGACTTCTTTCAGAGTCAAAAAGTCACGTTCGTTAAGCAAAAATAGGAAAATCGAAAATGCAGCTATAAAATATTTATCGTTACGTGTATCGAGTCACTAAAAAACTTTCATACCCATTTCACGGTGAACCAAATTGCAACAGCGAAAATGCACATATATGGTTTATACACCGTATAAGAGAAAGGGGTAGAATGAAATGGAATATTAAGCGGAGTACGGCGTCGCAAAATATTTGCGAATGGTCGGAGTCAGAGGTGTGCAGATGGATCGAGATATATCGCTTAAAAAATGATTTCGATACGAATATCGTCACGATTAATAAAAATCACATGGTATTTATGTTTAAAACGATAGCCAGACAGTGTCCCAAGACAAAATCTACGCGTTATACGGCCATTTTACAGACATCGTGCGTCCGGGTATTTTAGGTACAGTCTTTACGACCGTGTCGTTGAAAATTGCTTATAATCGCAAATATAATTACAGCTCTATTTTAATTGAACGTTGCTAGCTACGTGGTCGGTTGGGAATCAGAAGTTTCAGTTACTTACTCGGCTCGTCGACATCGCCAAGGAAAACTTCCGCCGCAACAAACCAAACCATCGTGCTCATCAGCAAAAGCATCCCCTTCATCCTGGGACTGTGTGTAATTGAACAGACGAGTCCTGGCGAATCCCCCTGTTCTCCCTCGAATATCCAACACCTTAACTCCAGGATAGCAAGTTGCTCGAGATAGCTGATAAGTTTCAATGAATCTAGTTCTCCGATAGGGTTGAGTTGCAACTTCGCTTGCGAACCGATTCTCTCCGTCTTCTGGGATTCCAGAAGCTATTCGTCGTGGTACACCGTCGCGCCAACTTCGCACAGCACACTCGCTTCTCTGTAACTTCACATCGCGATTTCTACCTCTTCTACTTCTAACTTCTTTTCACCAACTTATCCACACGAACGAATAAACGCGAATATTTACGTACGTACAACTTGGACAACGTTCATCGACGTCGACTGACCGGCGATGGTTCGGCTTCCCAAAGGCGAGAAAACCGTCGATCAACTTTCGCGTTACCGTGACTGTAAAGATCGCATACACACGCGTAGAATAATACACAGGCGCGTGTACAAACTGTGCACGTCGAGCAAACGGATCGAACGGGGTTCATTCACGAAACGACCGAACGAGAATGCGGCTCGACGAGGGTGCTTCCTCTTTTTTTTTTTTTTTTTTAAAGTTGCTCGGTCATCCCCTTCGATGCAACTGCGTGCGTTCTCTACAAAACGTCTTCGTCGTTATTAATGGAGCTACTCGATCGGTTAATCGTACGCTCCGTCCACGGTCCATTAAACGGTCGCTTCATACACGGTTACACATCACACGACTTGCCGTCATCGTTCGCCGATAATGACGTAACGCTGCCCTTTTTCAGTGCAAGTTGGCCGCGTAGGACGCGTTGTTCCGATACGACGGAAATAGACGACCCCGACGATGCCGATGATAACATCGAACCGGTGTCATTAGGGTCCATCGGATACGATCGCCTCGGAGGGTGCATGGGATGTCATCGGAGTCGCCTTATGGTTCATCATGATGTATCGGAATCCCGCTACGTCCGGCGAAGACGACGACTCCACTATCTTTTCGATTGCCACGATCACCCAAGACCCACGAATATCGAAATTAACGAGCTACAACGAGGACTCCTATTTTCTGTTCGAATGAACGGTTACAAACTCGTTTTCGTCCTGGATACAGTTCTACGACCAGTAGCCTCGAAAGTACTGGTAACTCTTGGTCCCGCTGGAAATACGAACGATTAAGGTCGCTTGCTCGGAATCGATGGATCTTTATTCATCCGCTGGAATGCTCCATCGAAACGCAAGAACAAGGACAACCGCTTGTAAAGAGGTATCAGATTGCATCTAATTATATTCCTTTGTTCCAACAGACCTAATTTCCATCCTATTCACTGTCGCAATTACCTCGAGCTGTAAAGCAGACCTGTACAATTACGTTAAAGGCGTACACAAAATACGAAAGATAGCACCAATACGACGAATCACGAGTTTCAAGGGCAATAATCGATTTTGTGTTACGATCGTTTTACTAACGGATAATAAGAGAAGCGTATCGGTAGCAAAAATCAGTGGAAGTATGGCGAATATCGACGGAATTCAGTGAAAAAGTCGCGTAATCTCTGCGCGTGGTAGAAGGCGCGCTCTCACTGCTGCGTTGCGGCAGGCCTACTGACAGGGGCAACCGAGCTTTCGGTTCGGGTCGGCACGATTCGTGCGATTTCGCCACCCTTCGGCTCCAGTTTGGCTTAAAGCATTCTCCGACCACTTTTCATACTCCCTCTTGCCACGTTCTGATCACTACAGGCTATTCCCCTTGTTCAGCCCCCGCTGAACAGATAAATGTTAGAAAACGGTGTGAGAAGCTCCAACGTCGTATTTACTATTCATTCGTTATCCAGGGGATTAGCGGAGAACGTTTGAAACCGATTACGGGTTATTTAGGTTCTACTCCCTGTGTGTACGTTATGATGGCGCTGTTGATTGACGCGAATAAAGAACATTAGCGTTAGAATCGAGCAGATTCTAACCAATGATGCTCTGGCTTGGTTGGACGATCGAGTCAGTTTCTATTTTATGCGCAGCCCTGTCCATAAGTTATTCCACGCTTTTTTTCGTCTTTTCGCTCGTCAAATTATTTAATCCTTTTCGTTCTAAAGACTCTCGACGCGATTAACCAATAATAATCGAATTTTTTCGAAACGAAGTTTTCCAGATAACGAGGAATTCTGCCATATCATTTTTAACGTGACGATCACTGTGTGTCTAACGGGTATAGGAATAAATTTATGTTCAGCATATTAAAAAGCATGTTATAAATTCGTATAAAAGCCAATAAAGGAAGTTTGAACTCAAGCCCCTGTACTAATTATTGCTACTTCTCTCATTAAGCTCGTTAAATTTGAATCGCTGGTTAATCAACGCGTATCGTTACCTCGCTTGTTGTTTATCTAGAAAGCAAAAGATAACAGAAACTCTATATAAAACAGAATAATTTTTAACACAGTAATATGATAAATCTATCCGTTGTTTCTGTCGAAATATTGTCCATCGCAAAGTATCAAAATTTATATCCCAAGTTGTATCTGAATTTTTTAAACGCGCCATAAAACCAGCGCAGAAATATTTCAAAGTCTACAGATAATCATTAAGCCAATAAAAAAGATTATTTCTCAATGCCTCAATTTCTTATTAATTCAGGATTAATGCGTACATATACACGTATAGTATATCGAATATTTAAAATGATAAATAATTCACAAAATAAATAATTTACAAAATAATTATTTCTTCGTCATTAAGATTTCCTCCATTTCTGGTATTTACGTATCAAATACAAAGGTACTTACTTTCAATTTTTTATAAAGTATAAAGCTAACGTATTTATAAGCTTGCCCTCATCACCCATTTCGATCATTTCTGAATACTACTGTCCCGAGAATTTTTATGCGAAAATGTACATTTTTACATAGACGCAACTAAAGAAATGGGAACTTAAATGGAGATTCGTTTTACCTATCGAAGACTACGATAAACGTTTAACCTTAAATACTCGATATATTTTTGCACGTTGTACGGATTCGTTTTCGTACCTTTAAATTTCGCATAAACGCATAGAAATCCATTGCCTGATTATATAATACGCACAAAGTCCTATTTTATCATTGTTATCAAAAGCATTATCAGCTAAAACTGAGATGTGGATTATTCATCGTTACTTACAGTACAGCTGAACGGATGTCATTTGGAAGGATGCGGGTTTAAGTTGTCGAACGGAAAGGAGCACGCCATATTTGGGAAAAGTCTTCGAGTTTCTATAAAACCGAAAACACAATTGTCACTCGTAAATAAACACCGATAACAAGACACCGCTCGAAGCTACTATTTATTAACTATTTGTTATTTAGCAATTGGCTGATCTACGATTCGTTTAAAATTTACAGGTACGCGTTACTGTTAAATGTACGAAATGTTCATGTTTCATTAGTTACCGTTACTACGCTGTTACCGTACCTTTTTATTAGGAAGTGTATCAGATATCCGGAAATAGCTATCCTACTACCCTCCATCGGCAGTACGACGAACTTAACAGCGTTTCATGCGCTCAGCCGATTTTTACGAAACTTTCATCGGCCTTTGCAACGCAAATACACTGCCGCGAAACCTATTAAAGCGCGGTAGAAAGGACAAAAATGGATTCGTATGTCCGAAAATGTTGCAATATTTCCACGTGGAAAGTCGAGCCAGCCGTTATCCAAACAGCGGGCAGCGTTTTTCTCTCGCCGCGCGGAGAAAAAACTTTCTCGCCTGCAATTGAAAACCGTCCCATTTGAATGTCGAACTTTCGAATGAACATTTTCATAAATATGTATCACGGGTTGGTGCTTTCTCGGCTTTTGCCTTGGTGCAAACTCGACAAAGGGAATAACATTTTTTCCTCCTCGGCATTCCTTCTTTCTTTTTTTGTCCTTTCTCTTCGTTTTTTTTTTTTTTTTTTTTTTTTTTCTTTTTTCGTCATCCTGAGAATAAACTGAACGGTGCGCGATTGCGATAAACTGTTAAAGCTTGATTATTGGATTACGCAAACCGTACACGTCATTCCTCGTTCATCTCGATGCTGCGAGAAATCGATTTGCGCACGTGCGCTCGATCGACCAGCCGTGTCATGGAAATGTACGATGGTATAAACCGCTTCGTGCCACGTTACAGTGTGGTGGGCCGTCTTTTATATTATCGTTCGTTAGGAGCTTTACAATATCGACTAGAACTAGATTTTGAACTTTTCAACAGCGTAATCAAACTAATGAAATACCGATCCAAAACGCGTATCTTTCTGTATCTAGAATTAGTAGCAATTATTTATTAAAAAACTACCACGAACTATTTTACATAAGATAGGTACAAATCCAATTCCAATTTCTTTGATATACATTCGCAATTTGTGATACCAGCTTTATAGATCAGCCATAGCGCATGATTGTAAATTCGAGCGGTTTTTGGTAATAAAATACCTTTCATTTAGATATCTTTGTCATTATTTCTATACTTCGCGCAATAATTCTAGCGTTGAGTAACTAAATATCTCTAGCGCAGATTTAAACGCGGATGAACAAGTTTCCAATCGCTAGAAAAAGTATTTCAAAGAAACTCTTTTATCTGTTAGGAAGCTTGTTACGAGGACGTAACGTTTAAAAAATCGGCAACCTAAAGATACTGTTACCATATCCGTCAATTATGATCTCTCGAGTCGGTAACAAAGGATTTCATCAAATGAAATAGGAGGTGGCACGTTCGTCACCATTACGAGCGGATTACTAAAAGCACAGAAAAGTCGACAATCGTGCGCTCGAGAAGGAAGTTTATTGCTTCTGCAATAAGTTTCTAGGGCGCACCCTAAGAAAGAGGTTAAGTTCAAAATACACACTAGTCACGCGATGCGGGCTACTCGGAATTTTAGGATGTCTTCCCGTCATAATACCGTGGATACTAGATTTTTCAGGACTCGTTATGATTCCAATATCCAAACGCTATCGATAATGACAATGACTTGTTTTATCAATGGAAAGAAAAGAACACGTTTCGCCATAGAATTTTTTACATATTCTCAAGCTAACATATCGATACGAAGTAACTCTGACCTCGTTCGATGTATTAACAAATTTCTAGCAGGAATTTAAAGAAATGTTCACATTTGTCTCATGAGCATGTTACGACAAAATCTTTTAATTTTATTGGCGTTAAAAATGCTAAACTTTCGTGACTGGATATAGATACTTGTTCGACATCAGCTATCGAAATAAGGAAATTTCGCGTTCTCTTAGTTGTAAGTAAGTAAAACTTCTACGCTCTCCAAATCTTCGCCTTTGCCAGAATTATTTTATTCGGAACTGTTCTACTTTAAGCGATGCGCCAATGTTCATAGTTATACAAAATCACAGTGTCTCTGTAATAGCACGATGAGTGGAACTTGCGAAATTGAAAATGTTCCATCCTTTTCTATCCACAAAGAACAAGCGAAGAAAATAGAAAAGAATAAGAAAGAAAAAGTAACGATAAAATAAAGAGCGATATTTCGTTAAACAAGGGGAACATTTCGCGGCGCGCTTGCAAAGAACAACGACGAAAAAAGCCAAAACGAATTCTTTAAAAAGCGCTTCAAGAAAGAGAGAAACACCGCGTCGCGACGCCGACGTGACAAGATTTACTTGTTCCAACCCTTTGCCCTCAAACGTCATCCTTGTTTCATCTCTGCCACGTCACGTGTTTCTTATGCCAAACTGCGCAAGGTGTGCAAATCATGAAACCTTGCGTTGTTTCAACATTTAGCAGACAATTTTCTAGCGAAATTTAACTTGAACAGATTTATTAACTCAACAGTTAGCAACGAAATCAAGTACACGTGCAAATACTTAGATATACATAGGATTTTCTATACTCCTATATTTGAAACCTATACTTTTTAAGCGGATGTAGAACGATATTAAATTTTGCTAATGGCTGCAGCAAACCACCTCTTGAGTTTGCGAATTTACATCGATTGGATAGTATTGGATAGTATGTAGTTATTCGAGCAAGTACTAGGCATCTCTGACGAGGACTTTGCTTTTTCCTTCGAGTCATCGAGCATCTCGATTCTCCAGTTACTCGTCATTTTCATCCGCCTCTCGTATAAGCTAACCGATGAATCAAACTCAGATTTGCCAACGTTTCCTGTTTCGTTATAAGACACACGATGCATAAATTTCATATATCGTCTCTGTATTCCTGTTGAAAATGACAACGTGAATTCGCGCTCGTCGTCCATATGCAAATGCGCTAGTTACAATAAATAGTAATTAGAAGATAGTTCCAGATACAATGGATGGATTTAATCGATAAGTTTAAGATGTTCTTCTGTTTCTATCCCTAGTACATGTAAGAAAGCGCAATAAAGATTTTTCCGCTTAGAACAGTGTTAAAGGAATAAAATAATAGCTATTGCGATCCTATCTCTGAATACAGAAATAACAATTTCTTCCAACTATTGATACTTGTATAAATTAATATCTTTTTAGGCACAACTATGAAAATAAAACCCTCGTAGAAAGGTTCTTTCCGCTTGCTAAATATTGAAAAGATAGGTAGCCATCTGAGATAATTTCTCACGCGTTATGTGGGTTTTATATATTTGTTCGTCTTTAAACTTCTTAAATATATAAAAATCACACGATCTACTTATCGCGCTTGATTGCGCTACCTATTACATGTTTATACTACTTCGGGGAGCAACTATGTAATACACACTCGATAGTTACTCTATTCGTGGTATCTTATTGAATATAACAAGAAAGTATATCCACGTTTGTAGGATTCCGTAAAAGCAAACGAATTCAATATTTCAGAAGCGCAGAGATCCCCGGACACAATAATAGATTTTTCACGGCGTTGTCGATGCAGTTCCTTGAACCGTCTCTAAAAAGCAGCTAGGTGGGACATCGGATTTGCTGACACGAAATCCTCGCTCTTGAACCGAACCCCTGGGATCGGAGCAGATCCGACTCAGGGTAAATATTGGAATCACGATGAATCTCGTAGATCGCCGTCCCGCTAGTCCGACCTTTTCCTATAACGACTTTTGTTCTTGTAAAACTATAACGTTTTTTAGAAGCGATTTACTACGAAGAAATATTCTTCTGGCTCTCCTGATTCAGGTATAAAGATAAAAATAACAGTTAGAACGTTCCGATCCGCTCATGTACGATATATTAATCCACGTCGAACGGATACGATACGGCTACGTTAAACCAGATATAAACGTTAACAATATAAATTTTGTTATTCTTCTATGCCACGAGCTTTGTCATCTTCGCATACGTATACTCCGTGTGTTGGTTGCAAAAGGAACAACGTCATCTCGTCCGTATCATATTTTTCGAAAGTTTCTTCGCATGTTTGCATTTTAAATTTCAACAAGACTGTGATAAGTCCCACGTTTGTCTGATTTCCAGCACATCTTGCACCTGCAAGTGCAATTATTCAAAATTATTTTATCAATTGTTGTCATTTTATCGGCCTTGAAGGTAGAAAACTTTATATTAATTAAATGCTGCGTTTCCTTAGATACATTCGGTATAAGTAAATAGATTTACATAATTTATTTACCCAATACTCTACGCTCTAGCGACTGTATCGAAACCTTAACGTCTTACCAATACGATTTCTAGGACCATTCGTAAAGTGCAGATGAAACATTGAATGTCTGCTTCTCGCGTTGCCATCCATGAATCTTTCAGCATCGAAGACTTTTGCGCATTCGGATAAATTTTCAGACCTCTATGAATCGGCTAAACAGGAATGAAAATGTTCCAACTCTTTCGTATGGTTACTTTCGTTCCTGAGAACGTGTAGTCCTCTAACGCTGTTATGAAGAGCCATAATGCCACTAGATACTTTCTTAACGTTTCTCCGTATATACGTATAAAAAAAAGAAAAGGAAAAAATATTCAAATACGTAAATTATGTAGGTGCTGTAAGTTTTCTAATCAATAAATGACTTCTCAAAAAAATTGTTGAAGTGGTCGTCACTTCTAAGGAAACTCTACATCTAGTCTTTAGTTTTCTCAAGCACTGAAGCCATCGACAGCGCACAGACAAGGACAAATCAAAAGCGGTGCACGTGCGGCGTTGGCTTCAGGGTTTTTCAGTTATAGAGTAACACTGCTAGCGTGCGGATCTGGACCAGCTCATATATATTGTATCCCTTCTTTGTATTTACACTTCAGCTTAAAATATATGTAGTATCGGGAAAAGGGACGTGCCTGACAATGGGCCATACCTGGGGCCCATTACAACATCGGGGTAATTAAAGGGGATCTACTTGAAAATGGGTCAGGCACATCTGGGGGTAAAAGGAGAGTACATTAAGGAGTCGAGGAAGTTGCAGTGGGAGAGTTGCAGAGAAGATGTGAAGACGTGAAGACGTGAAGACGTGAAGTTGGAGTTGGGAGTCGATGGGAAGACGTGAAGACGTGAAGACGTGAAGTTGAAGCTGGAAGCCGAGTAGATGACGCACGACGATCATAGTCAGCTATATGTTGAGCATTGCTCATACGAATAAACGAACTTAACGCACAATAACCATCATTCCTTGTCCTTGCTCTAGAAACTAACAACAAACACACATCACCTACGTTACTACATATATATATATATATTTTCTATCTTACAATTTATTCACGCGTCTCTTTGCATTCCTATACATCTAATAACCTCAACAAAAATAAATTGCAATCCTTACGTAAAAAGCAAAGGAATTGGGAACACGCGTCCAACTACTTCGTTTCTCTACGGAACTAGCTCTCTTCGACCGAGAATACATTCATCTCGTTACTGAAAGCGCAAGAACCGCTCAGGTCGGCGGTGTATCTCGCCGAGATTTCACGACACTCGATCAGCTCGCCTTCCGCGATCAATCTGTCCAGATACTCGTCGAAGTGGTCCGACCACTCTAGCAACAAGTGAAACATCTCCTTCAACTTTCCGAAGGTGAAGACAGGCGAAAGCCTGGTTCTTAAGGGCCTCCATCTCTCCGCTTCTAGTCTGAAGAGATGTTCCGATAATGGCTCGACCTATAAAATATGCGTCGATATATTGGCAAACTTAAGAAATGCTTTTTATCGCCGCACCAGCGAGTTAAATCGAAGGAAGATTTTCGAAAGGCTATTTACTTTCCTTCAACCATCTTTTACCGTCATTTTTTACGCTACACCTCTAAAGTACACCTCGGGAGACAACGTACTGAAACTAAAAGTAACAAATACCGTAAAACCATGGAATATAGAAGGTTCGATGAATTTGTACGTTTTCTAAGTGCTAAATTCAGTTACTGGTCAACTCGTCAATTGTCATCCGAATTTTATACATATTATTCCCAAAGCGACCAGGGAGAAACGTAACTGCAAGTTCGTCTTAACCCGGAGGAGGACGGTTATAAAAGATAAATAGCGAATAAAGTATTTCCAAATTGTCCACATGTATTTAGCATTGAATATAAATGAATCGGATGTCCGGGAAATTGTTCAATTCCGCATTTGAGAATTTTGATAAATTTGAAAGGATAAAATTAATTAACCATCGATGTACATTTACTATTTTGTGAATTATATTGATAAAACGTAATGTAATGCTATACCTTGACACGTGAATCTCCTCTATAGAGTAATCGATGCCGACGTATCTAGCCAAATTGGCATCCGTCAGTGGCATTTAAAAGTCTACACGAGTCACGTCCAGTAACATTTAATTCACGAATTAACTCGAATTACAAAATTACAAAAATACCTTAACACCTTGGCTGCGCTTGCAAACAGCTTCGTGCAAGCCGACAAATCTTACGCGATCCATTAAACTTGAAATTGCGAAATAAAAGCAACCGACTTGCCAATCGCTCGCCTGCCTTGTCCCGTTCAAGCTCGGGGCTACATGAAATTTCTACAAAAGCGTAATCACCAGAGATTAAGGGCGAATAAAACAAAAAAACACGTAAGAATCTTTGATCCGGGTATCAGAGAGCGAGTCGAACGCCAAACACGTTCCCCTTTTATCGTGCAATAAAAGAAAAAACCTGCCCTCGCACCCTCTTTTAATGACCAACCCCGTGGAACGTAAATCGATACGCTTCGCGACGCAACGCCGGCAGGCATTCATTTAATTAGCCAGCTTCGACTGAAAACGAAAAAAAAATAAATAAATAAATAAAAGAGATCGAAGAGGAGAGGGAAAAGGATAAAGGAAACAGTATAAGGGCAAAGGGGAAAATAATCCAGTCGTGAGCAACGGGCGCGTACCATGTTGTTACGTCTTCGTTCTCGTTGAAACGAAGCAATTTACAACACAACCAAACGGGGAAAAAGCGCGGCATGCGACGTTGCAGGTGGTTCGTTATGCCATCAAAGGGCGAATCGAGTTCCACTCAAGCACAGTTATTAAATGCAACATACAAACGTGTTGTGCAACATTGATTTTCTCTAATTGCCCTTGTTCCTGGTCCGTCATGGCTGAATTCCCAGCGAATCGTTGTTGTGGATTGTCCTCACCCGTTTCACAGGGGGCAGGGGGTTAATTAATATGCATTGTCGTTTAATTCGTCTCCATTGTCGATACGTGCGCGGGACGAAAAAACAAAGTGAGAAAGGCCGAATTTTCACGGACGATTTTCCTGCAAGAAACGAAATTGGGGATTATGTATGAAGGATTTCTAATTTATGAAACAATCACCTTTACAAATAGATGAGCCTACAAGGTCACTGTGGACGAGCCACGGTAACTGTTCATGCATTTTCACGGTAGAGCTATCAGAATGGCTAAAACGACTAATTTGTAATTTTTTAGTGAAATTTCATACTTGGATTTATGTATAAGGATGCATTTTTGGCGATTCTTGAACGATTTTTTTCACAAGACATGCGGGTTACTCCCGAAAGTACGTGTTCGTACTTTCTACTTCTCCACCGAGCCCCACAATTATCTGTATCTGTTTAGTAACGAAAAAATAAAGAATTTTTAATCAATGTGCATCTTATATTCAATTAAACATAATTTTACACAACGGAATTAAATTTGACTATTAGGAAACTAATTAGGAAACTAATTAGGAGAATGAAATAAAACTATCGATTAATTTCACAATTCTACAGGCACTTTGTAAATAGAAAATCGTAAATAACGAAATAAATAAGTATAATCCATTTGCGAATAATATATTATACATACGTCGTTATAGATGAAAGAAAAAAATTTCAGTTCCCTAATTTACGTGATACAGAAACATAATACTATATAAGTATTGAATATCTATATCAACTTTTCAGGGGGTTATTAATAACAGATTCTCGACACCGTGAAAAATTTTATGGCCGTACGTTTAATACCGTTAGAATGACACGAATGCAAAAGGGGTTTTATCTTTAATGCGAGTTTCCTATTTCGGTAAAATACTGTTTCGTACCTATAACAAGTGGAAAATACTTGGCGGGATTTATTTTGTCCAATTGCGCGTAGTCATGATAAAGTATCATTCATTGCGCGTAAACCGTATTACTTTGGTACAGATTATCTCCGTTATCTCTGTAAATAATATTTTATCGAATCGTTTACAATTGCACGAAATAAATAAGTTTTCGGTGAGGATAAAACTTATATGCTACATGTTTAGCGAGTATATTACATTTATCACGACATACGCTAGCTATAAAATATCATTTATCAACCGACTTCTTTTTTATGCGTTACGTTCGTTTCATTCGCGAGTAAAGCAAACAATTACAAATTCAAAGCATCCTTGGTGTTTCAAAGCATGCAGTTATTAAAAATCGATAACTTGTATTTTTTGGATTAAAAATACACGTATTACAAAGGATATTCTTGACATTTATAGCGCCATAAAGGAATAGCGTAAAACATTTCAATTTAAATAAGTATAAACTATTAAACATACCAGCAATCTTCTAAAAACTATTGCAAACTTATCTTAAATATAACAAAAATATTTACATATGTGTAGTATCAGGAAAAGGGACGTACTTTACAATGGGTCATACCTGTGGCCCTTTACAACATTGGGGTAATTGAAGGGGATCTACCTGGGAATGGGTCAGGCACATCTGGAGGACAGACAGAAGACGTGAGGGAGTCGAGGAGAGTCAGTTGAGTAGAGGAGTTGAGTAGAATGAGTTGAGTGGAGCAGTTTGAGTTGAACAGTTGAGAAGTTGGAAGCCGAGTGTTAAGACGTACGACGATAATTGTAGTCAGCTTTGTGTTGAGTATTGCTTGTACGAATAAACTTGAACTCAACTCTGAATAAACCATCCTTTCTTATCCTTGCTCTAGATAAAAAAACAGAACACCTTTATAGGTTACTACATATGTATTTCGTTCTAATCAACTTCCGTCCAAATCTATGGCATCTTCTTTAACAGTTTTTAACGTCGTACCAACTGCATATACATATATAGGTGGTTATTAGCGACGATAACGAAGATTGAAAATATCATAAGGATCAGACTTTCTTATATAACATCGTACCGAAATCTGTTTCTTACGTAGGTCCTTCGAAATGAATTCTTGAAAAAAAGTCCATCCTTTCAGACGCTCAAGTTATGTCCCCCTTAGTCCTTATAGTCTGAGAGAAACTCAAGTAAATTGTCAGATGTAGTACGTAACACTGTTATTAATATTTATTTCCTATAAAAAGTAGAAAGCACGCATTTTTCATATCCGACGCCAGAAATGTAAGAAATCTTGAGAATGAAAAAATTATTTCCTACTTCCTTTGTTATTTTATTACGCTATCAAACGCATTAACTGCTTCTATTAGTCGATATCAGTATAGCAAGATACAGTAGATTCTAAAAGTTAAAATAATATTAATTTACGTACATATGTACCTGTACACTGTATATTATGCGTATTGATCGACGGCAGAAACTTTGCAAAGCTCGGTAACGATAGTACGTGTCACATTGAAGTAGTCACATTGGATTACTATACAGTTTGTAAGTATATACTACTTCTTTCAATACAAAGATCGTTCGTTACATATCGCCACTTGCTCTTTTTCTCTTTTCCTGCTTTCCATCACGCTTCCGCTCCATTGTGCATGCTACTGCCAGCTATCGTTATCTACTGCCGGAAATAGAACTTTTCCCGCTTCCCTGTTCGTCAATGAGACACGGACGTGATCAAAGTAATCTCGCTACAAGAGAAGCAGCTGATGAGACAAACTAAACTGTTAGCAAGAAGAAAAAAGAAAGAGTCTACGACGGATACGGAAATGAATGGAAGAAAAGTAACAAAATCGCTTTTCTGCTCGTGTTTATGAAAGAGGAAATTATTCTGTCCGGTTGGATTATCCTGTTCCGTGTTCTTTTTTTTTTTTTCTTCGTCGTTTGATTGTACGTGACCACTGAAGAGTTGCCTGAATGATTTTCTCCATCTACAACTGTACTGCATGTGTTTGAAATTTCTATCTCTAAAATGAAACAATAATTAAGCGATTAATTAAAGATAGAGTTTTGCGATTGGTTTCTACTGATTCTATCTGAATCGTGATGAGAGAATCGACTCGTCTAACCAAATCGATAAATTGAAAAACGATACAGATTCAAAAACTAAATTTTCAGATTTATATTTCATATTCACATTTTATATATATATATGAAGAACGTCTAAATATTTTACATCAAAGATTTAAAATAAAATAGTAATATATACTCGTTCAAATTCGAAGCTTCTAATTCTTTAAATATGCACAGAATTGAATCAGATACAAATTGACCGTCGTATCATTCCACTGTCTTCTGATTAGTTTTGATCTCTTGATATTTAGAATTATGAAATATTCCTCCGCCGGTATCTCTAACCATCAGCAATTTTTTATTTGAAAGTCGAAATTTATTCTTTAGTCGCTTAAGGCTTCTTCGCAGCTCGAGGGAAAATTTCACTTGAAAAAAAGATAAAAAATGATAATTTAATATAATGAACTATTCCAATTAATTTGTTACTTCTATCTCAGAAATAACATAAAATATTTAACTCTATAGTTTGTGTGAAGATCAAATAAATGATCAGTCAGTTGTTACCTTACGTATTCCTGTTATAACTTTTTAACAAAGCATTTATGAACATAGCTTTATATGCTCTATGATATATGGAATATGCTGAAATCGCTTTGGAAAAAAATCTAGCTCAACCTCTATAGCGGCTAGCTTGAACGATATACCATACATATATGCATGCTAACTTGCGTCAAAACCCATGTGATTTTGCTGAATGTCGCTACATCAAAGAAAACTGTACGCTCGGTGTGGACAAATACTGCAACAATCTTCCTATCTTGTACACACTGAAATAACATCAAAGATGAATGAATGACACACGCGCGTTCGAACGAATTTTTATGCGTTCTTGCACGAATTGATGTGACTGTGCCTAGTTTCGCTCGTTTTTCCACTGTATACCCCACTCGACGAACCGTATCAAAAAAGGGAACTTGGATAATCAAAAAGCACCGAATTTTTCGAAATTTTGCAGAGTTATAGGAGAA
Organism: Bombus campestris; assembly: GCA_905333015.3. Classification (NCBI taxonomy): domain Eukaryota; kingdom Metazoa; phylum Arthropoda; class Insecta; order Hymenoptera; family Apidae; genus Bombus; species Bombus campestris. Next base: position 11,643,447 of record HG995132.1, read on the forward strand.
GCATCAGGCAACTGTCTCCTTTTTATTACGTTCTCATTCTTTCGGATAAAAACACAACGAATAAATAAGGACAAACAAAAACGCACAATTTGTTAAAACTTTGATGTTTAGATAAAACACAACATCTAATCGTTTAGATTTTTCCTTCGTTGATAACGTCCTGAGATTCAGAGTTAGGAGAAACGATGATTCATATGCATCATTCGTATACATATATATGTCAGCAACAATTGAAATATTCTGGCGACTGATCGTGGACCACTCCGTAGGGTAGAAATTCTTGAAATATATTTAAAATATTCGTTGAAATTTTGTTTTAGCGAATCGCTTTCGGAATTTCGCTGAAAACCTTCGCATACCAACATACGTTGTTTTGCATAAGGAATTCGAGGAATTTTGTAATCTCATCATAATCGTCAAATCACAATAGTCATTCTGTAAAAGGCGAATTTTAATTTACTCCGTGAAGTTATAGTATGTTTAAGATACGATGAAACGAGCTAGCTTCGAAAAATATGAAATTACGATTTACAATTATGAAATGCGTGTCACGGATCTGTTCACGGGATAGTTAGACGATATACTATGTATCGATGTAAGCAAAACGACGTACGTCAACTCAATCTCCGCACTCCATCCTTAATAGTAATTTCGCGAAATGTATTAGAAAATTGGAAACCATCTTAACTCGAATATTTACAATAAAACTTATTTTTATATCGACAACACTTGTGAGTTGAAATATTCGTCCTTTATATGGCAGCGTTGCGATTGCTTTCTAATCGCGTAAATTTAGATAAAACTTCAATTTTTTAATGAATACCGAATACTCATTTCATTGTATCTTCTCCTTGAAGATATTTTTCAACGCAGTGATGGATATTCTTCAAAAGTAAATTCAGATAATGCTGCAATCTTTAATGAATCTTGAATATCAACTTCTCTATAATTTCTTTATAAAGGCAATGATGGATGCTCTTCAAAAGTAGATTTTATAACACAAGAAAAATGAACTTCATTACCTGTTATAAAGTACTGTAATAGGGGAAAACAACATTTGCAACGTTCTTCGTTCTTCTCCTCCATAGTTTCTTCCGGATACTGAATCTTTACCGTGTACTTGTAAAAGTTTGCTTGTAAGACGAGGTGGTCCAATGCATCCAGTTCCTCAAAAACATCACAAAGGTAATCTAATTACGAACAAAATGTTAGTACTCAACGCAAACGTAAAGTTCGCGTCGTAATTCGTAATTCCTATGAATTATTATACGATAACTATAACACATTACTAGACGAAAGCCAAAACAAGTTACACTACTACTGTACAGTATCATATCCTCGCATAGTTTCTCGAAAAGCCTTGTCCTCGGTAGCCAAGTTCCTATAAGTTTCGTATTTTAAAAATTCACCACTCGTTCCAGAACCAGATTCACCGAAGGACCCAGATACATCGATGCAAGAGCTTCCTTTATGAATTATGCAATGGATTCACACAGTGCGTCCGGGGTTTTGCTTCGTACGAGTTCCTGCGATCCTCCAAAATAGAATGACTATGGACACAAGGCGGACGTAGGACGACCATTATTAGCATAACCACCAACACGCTTTATCCAATCTAAATTGTTTTCAACCACGAAGATGTCAAGAGTATAAAATACCTGGAACGATTACCATCTACATGGATCCTTCGTAGTGTAGTACATTATTAATATATACATCGACGCTATCCAGTCTGAATTCTTGTTGACCACAAGGACGTCAGGAATCTCGAGTAAGTCTGAAACGATTACCACCTATAATGGATCGTTCGTAAGTAGCATCTTTGTAGTCGTTTGAAGTATCTTACAGTCATACAAATTCCTGTCCTCGAACATGCGTCGAATCGTGTGAACGACGATACAATTGAACGAAGATACTTTTGGAAGCAGTTTTCGCGTAGATCATACAGTTTGTCACATTCACCGATAGTGTCATCTCTATATATCCTTGTACATAATGTGTCCTTCTAGGGTAGCTCCTTGTGTGTAAAATACATATATCGCTCTACATTCTACGCGTCACGTTCCAGAATACTAGCAAAACATTGTCTCTGTGGTAACTCGTGTTCCACCCATTCGCTATAACCGTGCTCTAATTAAAAACTGTTTGCTATTTGGGTCACAAAGTGCAACAATGTCGATGACCCGTCTTCGTCTCGCCACTGCATGACTATGCAGATATATTTACTTTCTAAATCACTGTGTGAACGTGGAACACCGTACATATACGGCGTACACAGCTGACAGTGAGACGCTGCTCTTCCACCTACGTACATACATATATGTAGTATCGGGAAAAGGGACGTGCCTGACAATGGGTCATACCTGTGGCCCTTTACAACATTGGGGTAATTGAAGGGGATCTACCTGGGAATGGGTCAGGCACATCTGGAGGACAGACAGAAGACGTTAGGCAGTCGAGTTAGACGGAAGACGTGAGGGAGTCGAGTAGAGCTGAGTTAGTCGAGTTGCGGAGAGTGAGTTGAGTAGTAGCAGTTGAGTGGAGCAGTTTGAGTTCAAGCAGTTGAGAAGTTGGAAGCCGAGTGCTAAGACGTACGACGATTGTAGTCAGCTTTGTGTAGAGTATTGCTTGTACGAATAAACTTGAACTTAACTCTCAATAAACATTCCTTTCTTGTCCTTGCTCTAGATAATAAAACAAACACATTTGTAGGTTACTACATATATGTATAGGTAGCATACGTAGGCAGCGGAAGGGTTCATCACGTATGGCGCGTACGTCATATCTTAGAGCACAGCGTTTCACGGTATCAACGTGATATCAAAGCGAACGTTTTGATAATAGCAGTCGTTCGTTGTGTCAATTTTCGATATTTCCTGGCAAAATAGTACGCTCCTACGTATATGAACCACCGTATGTCGCCTATCGATTTGTAAGCGATATCTCAGCTTACTCGAAAAACGTGTGTTCTGCTGCCAAAACATTTACATACAATGCACAGTACGATTGCTCCTCGCCGTTGACAAAGTCAATTTTCAATCGTTGATAAAGTCTATACGGAAAAACGATACAGTTAGACAACTCCAAAGAGATTCATTTCATTTACCTATTATTATAGCAATTCTAGGAATATAGCAATATAGGAACAGTATCGAAAAATGCACTCTTCCCTAATTTCTATTCGTTGCTTACGAAGATACTGCCTTCTACTACTAATCGTCTAATATAATCTAATATAATCGTAGATGATATAGTACAAATAATTAGTAGTTATAAATATATATGTATACAAGAAATAGATATCGAAAACGGAAGATCACTCCAGATACTAACTATGGTAAATGTCCAGGAAAAAGGAGCCACCTCGACGATTTCGGCGACTGTGAAATACATGTAAATCTCAACATTTTAAACAACTTTCTTCTATAGCCATATGTATACGCATATATAAAAATATTCCGCCGTTTGGCCTTAGTTTTCAATTTGACTTTGATTTTTGGACATTGCTAGCAAGTATATAGCAATGTTCTCGAATTAAAACCTTCTTAAAAATTAATAGAATTGGAAAACCGATTATTTTTATATTTGTATAAATAAAATATTTCCGTTTGATCGGAATCTTAATACTAAATGATACGTTACTTTAAAAATCAATTGTCGGCACTATAGGCGCGTTAAGAGGAAAAAAAGTATCTGAAGAGTATTCCAAGTAGCGCTATGAACTATAGAAATAAAAGCATAGAATTTGCTTTCCCCTGATATTTGTAAATATAACGTGCTCCTTGAATAAATAAAATTCTAGGCTCCAATTGACTGATGACATCAGGGGCCGTAACTTTTTTCCATTGGATCGATCTCATTTATCTTAGATTGGTCTACATTTCGATGTGAGAGCACGCTTTCGTGTTTCACCACTTTTACCAACGCCACGTAACCGACGTGATAGCGACAAGGAAAGAAAATGCGGTGAGTGAGAATAACGTTGAGAAATGAAGAGAGACAGAGAACCTATATGCATAATTAGAATATGGTAATGGTGCGTTGGCCCATTTGCATCATTGAAAAATAGTTCCATGTCACGGGATTGCCTTTTTTTATATCGACGTCAAGTATAATAAAAGGGATAACATAGCATTTTCTGATTAAATGTAGATTTAATCTGGAAGAAAATGGTTTTAATAAGAAATCAGGAGCTGAATAAGAAGTCTGAAGAGTCCTGTATTTCAATATCGCTTGCAGCAACGATAGACGCATGATACTTAACTCTTAGATCTTCAAGCTTTTACGATGATCGATCGATGTCATACTTTTGGTTTTTCGGGATCAGTTTACTTCTTCAAGGTATATCTGAAACTGGTACTTGTTTAAGGTTTTTCTTAATAATACGAAAAATACTTTTCATTATCGTCTAGAAAATAAACTTGCACGAAGAAAACAGGCGAAACAAATCAATTTCTGATATATATATATATCCGTGGACGACAAATAATAAAATTTTTGCAATCCTCGTATTTCGTTTCGATAAAATAAATTTGAAATCTTTTTTGCACCGTTATAATAAATCCAAATATAATGCACAACTATTAAATTATTTAACATTAAACTATTTCCAATCATGAAAATGTCGATATATGTTTATCGAAATAGTTTTGTACGAGAATATTTTTCTATGAGAATTGCAGAAGAGAAATGAAAGAAGTTTTATAAAATGATGGTATTATTTTTGCAAGAAAAAAAATGTTAAAGTATAACAACGATACACTTTACCTTAAATGCTATATCTTGCAGAAGGAAAAAATATTTCGGTAGACAATAAACGTACGAAGCTCATCGAGACACAAACACAGCTTTGATCTGTGTTGTATTCGACCATGTAAACAAGTTCTGTTGAACATAGAGATTTGTTTAATAATGTCACCCTGAATTGCCATTACTTTTATCTCGATGTGAAATCTCTTGATCGCAGACGATAATTCTACTGAGAAAACAGAAAGAGGCACGCAAATATATAATTAAATTTGTTGACACGCGTCTATTATTAACTTTACTGCCTCGTTTCCTAATTTATGTTCAAATAAATTCGAGTATATTGTAAAATTTTGATGTAACTTACAGGATAGCGTTTATTAATATCACCCTAATATTCAAACGTTTTGATATTTGAAGAATCCATTTGCCGTTGTCGAGAATGATGATCAACACACGTAATTTGTGCATTATGAAAAGAGCCTCTGAAATTGAGAAATTGATTAGATTTTTCTACGATAATTTAGATCCATTTGGATCATACGTCTGATAACTTTTGTAACTTTCACTACTTAGACGAGTCTTGAAATTACAACAACTTATCGGTTAAATGGTCCCATAAACGTATCAAAGTACCTAAATTAGAATAACGATATCATTTTCCCCTTCGTATACCTGTGGCTGAGCAACGTTATAGTATAGAGAAGACTCAAATATTCGAATAGCATTTTATCCATACTGCTACTGAGAATATTCAGATTCGGATGCAGAGTTAAATGAACGATCGATGAAGAGTTCATTTCATTTCATTTGATATTTGCAGAGTAATATCCAGAGAATATTAAAACCTTACACACGTAATCGAATTGTACAACAACATCTAAAATTTGAAAGCGGTATATTCGATACAGCAGTAGATATTATTTTATTTTATACTTGATCGTTAACATCGTAAGGGAAACAAAATAAGGTACGTGCGATGTTATTTTATGGTTCCATTTACCTTTCTCTCTCCTTATTTTTTTCTTTATCACTCTCTAGTCGATCTAAATATCGTATTTTATGGCCTACGACAGTATCGTAAGAAATAAAAGACATCGTTACGCGTTGCTCTATTACAGTCTGTCACACAAGAGCGTGTCTGCGATATCTGCGAAACCTGACACCTAATCAGAATGAGATAAAAAGAATGTAAACAAACGAAAACTTCTCTAATACGCGTTGCTGAATACCTTTCAGTTTCATTTGAAACAGTGAAAGGAACAGAGCTTTTTAATATGAGTGCCGCGTACGCGAAACGTCGAAAATTGTCTGGCATGGGCGAATGAAAACAGAGATCGTGATTGGAGTAATATAATATTCACTGATGAATCTTCGTTTTGGGCATGGTGTCCTATTAGGCAAGCTGAGAGGAAGACGTATCACAAAAATAAGAACACTTGTACATCACATTCGAAAGATATGGAGGTCGTTACCAGAATCCTACGCTCAAAAATTAGTCGAGAGTATGCCGAAACGATGTCAAGCTATAATCGCTAATGGAGGAGATTGGACACCCTACTGTAATAGCGTATTAGTGTTTTAGATGTAGATTCAATTCATATAAATTTTTTTACAAATATATAAATATTTACAGAAATATCGCAGACACGCTCTTGTGTGACAGACTGTAAATTTTATTCGATGATTCTCATCTACAAGGATATCGTAAAATTTAGCTTACGCGATTTCCTTATACCATCGAAAAAACTGTCCCTATACCGTGACATCTTCAATTTGTTCGTGCAATTGTGCAACGTTCGAAAATCGCGTGCTTTGATCGACGTAATGTAACATCTGCAAGGGAGTAAGGTCTTTCGAGACTCGTTCAACGCAACAACAGCTACTAGCTTTTATCGTGTAGATAAATATTGTATAGATTATATAGATAACAATTAATCTAAAATCTATTAAATTATGAAATTAATCACTTAACGTTTTCATGAAAATCTTCGTAAATATACGATACAAGACGAGTTCTCTATATGCTCGTTACATATGTACATATGTTGTAAAATAGTTTATCGAAATACAAATGTTAATTTATATCTTATTAGGTATATAATGAGATATTAAAAGAAAAAAATAACGAGAGAAAGACAAGTATAAAAAGCTGATAAAAATAAATAAAAAATTCTCGTCCGTATTACATTTTTCAGTGTCAAATTGTTTGCACATCGGATCCGGAGGACAATTATCGCCATCCATGCTCATTGCTCTTATTATAGGGACTTCTATAGATTTTGGGTCCGCTGCAACCTCAACAACTTGCATCTATACGAAGTCCATGATCAACCGTATATTCACCCATTTAAACAGTAAATACGTCTGCTTTATCTATAAAAAAAAATTGTATTGTTAATATTAATTAATATTGATATGAATATTAATTTAATGATACAAATAATTCTGTTACCTACTACGATTATTTAAAACATGATTTTCACAATATCACCACATATGTATTTTACGTAATTTCATTTCGTTTCTATTACAAAAACATATAATTGCTTTTTAACGTGAATTATGCATGCATTAATAAACATGCATTACATGATAATATATTAATTGAATTCTTCAACCTGTATTTTAATCACTCTGTTGGCATGGTATGATTATGATTTTAATATAAATTATAGTACATATTATTAATAGAGAGGATAATATGAAACCTATTTTCGTTTTTATAAATTTTGTCTAAAACTATGTGATTAATTTACCTAATTACTATACACATACATACATCTACTCGTCGCTCACTTCCAACTTTCATGTCTAATTAGAAGAATTCAAATGAGAAAAAGAGATTTAATTAGACAATTCACTGGTCTCGCTATGGTGATCGTTCGAGTATTTGCGAGAAGAACATATGCAAATAACACTTTTTCCAATGGATACGAGTTCGTCATTTTCCTCTAAGGAAGCGGAATTATTCGAAAAGATTCATGAGAAGACGCGTCTCTATATCTTTGATTGTTTTATTTACCGTAGTTATTTCCTACACACAAGTAATTAAACGCTAAGTAATTAAACAACTTGACAAATGTTACTGCTACGTGAAATAAGGAATTTTTCTATCTACCTATACGTTCACCACTGTACATGGTTAAAGGCTGTTTTAAGAGCAAACCGTATAATTTAAATGAGCAAATAAGGTAAATGATCGATCGAAACTTAACGTTCGAACGAGAGTTCAAAAAATGATCAATTTCTCATTTTACATTTTCTGTCTCATTCTTCTCTCGCCTAAAACTAAATGCATCAGTCAGAGATTGAAATTTCTCGGAGAAATATACCTGTGTATCAACAAAAATGATCTTCTCGGTCTGGAGGCAGCTTCTATCAGTGGCCTTTCTCCTCTTCACGTGACCTTATTGAAAAGAATACGAAATAAGGCAGCTCATCGGCCGTTAACATTGGCATGCTCCCAGTTAATCGACAAAACGGGCATAACGTGACCTGTATCCGCTATTTTTCGATTCCTAACCTCGAACGAGTTATCGTTGCTGCCTAAAGCAATACATCGCTCACTGGCCAAAAGATAAATATACGATATCTTTGATGCATTCTTTTCACGATGAAACTCTTGCTCTCGAGAATATCTACACGAGAACCTAAATAACCCCTCGAATAACTTGGACACTGGCGTTTCCCAAAAAAGCCAAATATATTTATCAGAATGTTAAGGTTAGTCTTTCTCCGACATTTCCACCTATTTTTGATATACTAGATTTTGTTCGGTGTCGTTCAACGATAGCCTGAAGTCGATTATGAACGCAGAACTTCAATCGACAGAACATCTCGATAAAATTTCACGTTTCAACTGACTTCGTACATGATACAATTATTCATACTTGTTTCTTATAAAAAGTTAAAATTATAATACATATACTTTCTACATTTGATCCTAGAAATACGATAAATCTTGACAATGAATAAATAATTATTTTCTAAATCGCTTATTCCGATTTTCAGTCGATGCATTCTCGATCAGTATATAATAAATTCTCAAAACAAAACCTCCATCACAGACTTAAACATATTGTCAAAATTACTAATTTAGTAATTGGTCGATTACTATGAAAATATGTGCATGTGCATTAATGTGCATTCTGCATAAACATCTGTAGTTCAACGATAATGCGTCGAGCCTAATATTTCCTGAACGAATCGCCTTCGTTAAAAATTCAATTTATCCCTGGAAACATAAATCGACGAAGCGAAAGCGGAAGTTTCGCAAACGCTAACTGACGACCTGCTATCACTTCGATAATACACGGACGCTTTACGAGCTTATTCCAATTCCGACTGGATGGACACACGGTTAAATGGATTTCGTCAATTCATTTACCACTTGATCTAGCCGCGCATTTCAATTATATGTGTACTCTTTGTCAGTAGTATCCGTTAGCGTACCATCGCGACATCGTGGCGTGCACGTGCACACTGAACGCTGCGCGCTGCACGCTGCGCGCTGCACGCTGCACGCTGCACACGCCAGCCACACGAACGACAGTTGCTGATAAAGTCGTGGGAGCGGATGCGGTCCACGATACAATTGAATTAATCTCGATCGAACAACACCGTGCCACAAAACGAAACAGGAAATCGCGTTGCCGCGCGCAAAATCGAGCTAACGCGGCCAGTCCGAATCTATTGCTCGTTATTAGCCGTTACTGTTTTCCAGAACGTTGCTCGTTATTGGCCGCCGCCGCGTTTTTTCTTCCTCTTCCTATCTGTTCCTCTATGCCGCGCTTCGTTAATTAGAATGTAACCGGTGCGACGCGACGCGACGCGATTAAATTACTCGGCTAGAAGTAATTTATACGATCGCGAACCAGCTTGATCGTTCTAAATCCCAGGCACACATCGATTTTATGGAGAAATTTTGCTGTCGGCCCGTAGATTTGGAAAAATCGCGCGTCTCTGATATCTTTTGTAAGAGAAACGTCCGAAAGATAAAGAACAGCGAGGATTTATCTATTCTCGTCGTTGCCGAGATCTTCTAGATAATAGATTTTAGGATAAAGAAAATTTATCGCGTAGATACGAGATTTACTTACTGACTCGTTCTTAGTACATTGGAGATTCTCTTTTTTAGTGTTATTTATTAGTCAGAAAGAAATTTTACCTAGTTATTCCTTTGCAGCATAAACAAGAAGTTATATCAAAATGTTAAATATGATTTTCTAAAAATAAATAATAATAAATGGAAGGAAACCATTAGTTTCTTTTAACGACATAAAGTTTGCATACAGAATTACATACCCAGGAAATTGAACTGCAGTTCCGACAAATTTCGATTCGAATTATAAGTTACAGCACTCTCGTGAATTTATGATACATCCTTATGTAGATTGCTATTGGGAGAGCTGTAGAAACCCCAAGTTCTTTAAATTTTAATTAGGATCCAAAGTTTTCCTGCTCATAACTAATTAATCTAAAAGTTGTAAGAGAGCAGAGTTTTGGGGAAATTTGTATTCAAAAACATGCTACAAATCCACGTAAGTTATGAAATTTGTTTTTCACCTTATGTAGATAGATGTGGACAGTATTATAAACACTTGTAACGAGTAAATTTGTAGCTAGTTTTCAATTATAAATTTTTCTACATACAGGATTATCCACTTAACCCGGAGTCCGTGTAAGCAAGAACGTACGACTATGGTAACAGTGCAATGAATACGCTTGTTACTGCAATCAAATATCGCTTTCCATCGATGAACTGTTTCCAGAAGTATAATTAGAGGAGAGAACATAAACTGGTTTGGTTGCCACAGACTTTAGATTTGACATCGCAATAAGGAGAAGACGATAGCTGAGAAAGCGATCCTCGCGTTTTCGCTCGATAATCCCGTGTGCCTGTACGCTCCTAAAGTTGGGAAGCAAGCAATGGCACCTGGTTCAATTCCCACGTCTAACTCAATTTTGTTCTTTTAATTGCTGATATTTTGGATTGTGCTTACCTGAAATATAATTACAAAGTACCTTTCTTTTAAATTGCATTCAACTGTCAGAATTATGAGTGAATTACAATGAAATTGTTCGCGTTCCTGCAAACATCATTTCCTTCAGTAATTTCCATTTTTGGCGTATTAAACATCTAGAGACGTCGAACTAACGCGACACACTAACATGAGAACAACAAATCATACAAGAAAGTTAGAATGTCAACGTTGTAACGATATACTCTTTTTACTTACATATACTTACATCGGTGATCACAACAAGCTGAACAAGAAACAGATGTATGGTCGATAGCACAATTTCAAGACCCATGTTTTCTCGAACAGCCTGTTGATCTTATAGCGTACCATGAATTTGTTAAATTTGTTAGCTTCGAGAACCGAGGGAATATAATTCTTCTCATCCGTGAAATGTCTTGGGGAAGACGATCGTTCAACGATGAACGAGGTTAAAAGGAAAAGCGTATTACGGTAAATCATCCATGCTATGCCGAAGGTTCAAATTGCGTTTTCTCTCAAAGTTCATCTGATCGGAGATTCGAATTAAGTTAGCCTGCTCGTTTTGAAGAGCCCTCTTCGGCTCCTGGAGCTTCCAGTCCGCCTCCATTTGCTTCTCCGCTATCTGTTTCTGCAAAGTAGCTATACGGAGGTCCAAAATATTATAATCCACCTTTGACGGAATCTCTGGTCGTCCATAATCATCGCACGGCACCGCTCTGCTGTCCTGGTGCGCCATGTCCGATGTCAACTGGCCAATCTTATCGAGGAAGCTTTGCTAACTGTGCCAATCTCAACGACTGCAGAGATAAAGAACACGTTGTGTTTCGATTAATAATACATCAGCATTTTCAAGATTGAAAAATGATCATTTGTCATAAATAAACCGCGAATATTTACGTAATACGAATATTTTTATGAACACGAGTAAAAAATGTTCATCACACGGAATAAATTCAATCGATAAAGCTAACGATTAAGCTAGAAATATTCTATTTTTTGATAAATGAACAGAATTGTGACTGAAATTTGTTTAAAGTTATATCGTTTAAATTTTTAATCGAATTTGAAGATACATTTAGGACATTCGATTTAGTAGAACGGAGGCGTTTATTAATTTCTGGAGTACAGAATGATTTATTGAATCTATCAGGTTTATTCGCTTATTAAGTAATATCATTAATCTATATCATTGTGATTTGCATGGGGTAACCAACGTCGATAATACAATATAACGATATTACATGATTCAGTAACGCATCAATATTCGTATAACATGTCAAAAAATATTTGTATCTACCTTTGTGTCAAACAATTCCATGTATGAATAAAGCGTTTTTTTCCAAAATCAGTCTTCTGATCTTTCGCGTTCTTTATTTGCAGAAAAGTCTGTATAATTATTACCTTCATATGGTTTTTCAAATTTCTGCCTCGGTAATCCATTCGCCTTTATGAAATCACAGTCATCATCCAAAATATCTTTGTCCATCTCCGTTTCCTTGGGTTCCAGCTTTTTCACTGCATAAAATTCATTTCATTAACAATATATATATAATTATAGTTTCTTAAAAACTGAAATATGTAATATACACAGCGTTTCAATACAATCTGCTATCAGTGATCCTTGCAGAATCTTCCAAAGATAATACAATCCAAATGGGAAATTGTTTTTCATTTTTAAAGAATATTATAATTTCTAGTAGTCAACTGCGCCAATACTTTTCAAAAAATATATATCATAAGTTTTAACAAATAAGAAATTTTCTTTCAATTTAACTAATTCTGTGCAGAACAATAATTTATAACTTTACTATTATATTGTGTTATACTCGTTTCACAATCTACAAATACCAGAACACGAGTAATTTGAAGTTGAAATAGGAGGAGAAGCTCGTTACTGTAAAATTATATCTGATACTGCTTAAGGTAAATAATGATATTACATGCCTTTCATTAACCACTCTGCTGAAATTTGCAAAGCGACTTGAACAAAAGATCAAACACTTACCTTTCTAATTTGAATTCCAAACAAATTGAAACGGTAGTTATCATACCTTCTTTCAATTTGGCATTTTCTCTCCTCAGCTTTCCCAATTCCTTGCGTAGCCTTTCCTTCTCCTCTTGGCAATCGAATAACTGGCTTTTCAGTTTCTCATTCCCATCTTTTATCTCGCCATTCCCTTTCTTCAATTCGTTCAGATCCGTGGCTAACGCAGCATCGCGTTCTTTGCGTCTATTCTTCTCGTCCCTTAGTTTACCTAATTCCAACCGCAACTCGCTATAATCGCTTTTCAATTTATCCAAATCGGCTTTTAATTTATTCGCTTCGTTTTTCGCCTCGTTTAAATTGTCCCGGGGTTTTGAATTTTCCGGTTTCAAATCTATGAATCCATTACGCGATCTTTCGTTCTCCGTTTGACAATCTTCTCCTCCTTTAGGTCATCTGATTCAGACTTCAATTTGTCGTAATCGTTTTTTAATTTGTCCAAACCATTTCTCAATCTACTTCATTCTTCCGTGGCGTTATTTAAATATTTTTACAGTTGTGTATTCGCCGATTTCGAACTATTTAGCTCAGGCCTCAGCCTATTCAGCTCCTTCTTAGCATCTTCTAATTGTTTCTTCAAGGGTTTCAGCTCGTTCACCGTGTTCTCGAGATCGGCTATTTTGTTCTTCGAGTCGTCGTCCTCTTTCTCCAGATCGTTCGCCTGTTTCTCCGCTTCTGCCAATTTGTTTTTCGTTCCAGTCAACTCCGCCGCCAATTTCGCATTGTCGTTCTTCGGATTCGCGTTTTCGTTCTTCAGGTTCGCATTCTCGTCCTTCAGAGTTTTCAATTGCTCGTTCAACTTGGCTAATTCCACATTCAGCTTCTCGTTCTCGTTTCTCGGCTTATCGTTTTCGCTGCGTACCCTGTCCAACGCTGCTTTCAGGGCGGCCAGTTGTTCCTTCGCGTCGGCCAATTCCTCCTTGGCCGTATCTTTCGCGGCCATCTGCTCCTCCAGCTCGTTCCTACGATTGTTTAGCTGTTCGCATAAACGATAGAATTCGTTGACCAACTCTATTTTCTCGTTTAACAAATCAGAAAGTTCACTTTCCACGGACATTATCTTTGCTTCTACGGTCACGATCGCCTTCTTCAGTTTATCGATCTCATTCTTTATACGATCGTTTACGTTTGTTAATTCGTCCAACTCATTTTCCATTTCGTTTAATTGCTTCTGCAGTCTATCGTCCTTTGGCAATTTCGAAGATCTGCTCTCAATTTTTCCACAATTGCTTCCTCTGCGTTCGAGTTTCATCTCCATCTATCGATCTCTGCTTTCTGTCCATCGCCTTCTCCTCTCAACTTTCGCTTCTATATTCAATTAATTTACGATTAATAAACGAAGAAGATATTTTTCGTATAAAAGATGTTTTAATATTTTTACCGAAGAATTGCGCTTATTAAAATTAACGTTGAGATACTTAAAATTTACCTGACATTCGAGGAAATCTTTCAATGCTTTATCAAGATCAGCTTTTGATTTATCAGTCTCCAACTGAAGTTTACAGTTCTCCATTTTCCAATGATCTATGTCTGCTTTCAGTTTAGCAATTTTTTCCTCTAATTCGTCGATTAATTTCTTCGGATCGGCAATCTCTTGTCTCAGACCCCCTTCGCCGCCCATCGCCCGAGTTTCACACTTCCACCTCGCCAACACATTTATCCGGTCCGTTTTTCAAAGAAGAAGCTACCTCGGATTTCGATCGATCGATATCCTCTAAGGCTTTTGCCAATTCGCGTCTCAAACGATCGATTTTCACCAAGTAATCCGCGTTTTTCGACTTCCATTTATCCAATGCCTCTACTTTCTGTTCCAATCCCGCGTTTTTCGCTTTCAGATTGGCGATTTCCTTCGTTAAGCGATCGCCAAGTTTGCGAATATCAGACTCGAATGCTCGATTCTCTAATTTAAGCTGATCGCTGTCGGTTCTCAGCTTTCGCATCTCGTCCGAGCAATTATCGAGTTCATCCTTCAAGGAACCTGTTTCGGATTTCAACCTCGGATCAATGTCCTCCAACGTCTTTTCCAATTATTTTCTCAAACATGATCTACTTCAGCGACTAAATCTTCGTTTCTTCCCTTTGTCTCATCCAACTCCTCCAACTTTCCTTGTAACTCCATCATTTTAGATCTGAAATAATCATTTTCCTTCGTTAAGCGATTCTTTTCCAACTCCAACTTCTTTACCTGCGGTTGCAGCTTTGCAAGTTCGAGTTCCTTATCCTTAGCCGCTTTCGACGCGTCAACACCAGCTTTTAGTACCTCCGCTTGCCTTCTGGAATCCTCAAGGTCATCCCTTAAAGCTTTCATATCTCGTTTCAACGAATCGTTTTCGAGCTCCATCTCATCGAGGCTGTTCCGTGGCTCGTCCTTCAAGTAATTTCAGTTTATTGAGTTCTTCGCCAGCTTCCTCCAATTCCACTCTCAGGCTCTCGTTCTTCGCCATCGCTTGTTCCAGCTGCTTTTCGATACTATTATTCTGGTTCGACAACGCATCGCATTCTTGCTTCGTCTTGGCCAATTCATCCTTCAGTTTGTTGATCTCTGCTTGCAAATTCTCCAAAGCCTGTTTCATGCTATCCCAGTCGTCCCTTAGCTGGTTATTCAAATCGTCTAGCTCCTTCGTCCTTTCCATCAGACCGTCGTTCTCGTTCTTCGGCTGCTCTAGCCGAGCCCTTAACTTTTCGCTCTCGCCGACCGATGCTTCCAACGCTTCGCGAAGTTTGTCCTTCTCCTTACTCTCGGCGTCCATCTTCCTTCAGACCAAAAATCTCCCTCTGTAACTTTTCAATTTCATCTCGGTTTCTCTACAGTTCTTTCTGCAACGCGGTCCTGACCGCCCCCTCTCGTCCAGTCAACAGCACCTCCGCCTGTTTCCTTGCCTCGTCCAGCTCGTTCGACGAGTTTTCCTTGTCTCGCCTTAAGGTGCCCACCTCATTTTTCGAGATTCGCTGTTATCGCTTTCGCGGCTGCAAGCTCCCCTTCGAAGCCGTGTAGCTTCCGAAAGTGCGTGCCTGTCCAGACAACGCTCTTCCAGCTCCGCGTTTCGCTCCTTACACTCTTCCAATTTATTCTTCAGTTTGGTCATCTCAGCTTTCAACTCATCGATCTCGTCATTTTCCTCGTTTAGTTTTGACTGTAATTCTGCCGTCTTGTTCTTGCAGTCTTTCCCCAACTTGTTCCTCCGCTCCGGTAAGTCTGTCATTCGATCGTCTCTATACTTTGATGCTTCTCGCAGTTTGTTTAGTTCGTTCAATAATTCTCCCTGATTTGAGATCGTGTAACTGTGACTTCGGATAGCCCACTTCCAATTTCAGAGAAGATAATCCCAGCAAGTCTGTCTGTGATTGTCTTAGGTTGTTCAAGAATCCTGCGACCTAAGAGGGCAGCTATGGTTTTTCAATTGGTATCGTGGTTCTTGGTTAATATCGTAATTTGCAACCTCGTTAAAAGGTATTATACACACATAACTCATATAACATTAACACGTTGGTCGCCACGTCGCACATATCTATGCGACGGGTATATTTCCATGGGGGCCCCGTCACCAAAGCATGGTGACGCTCTTCCTGATCGAGTTAATTAAATATAATATATTATATATAGGATATACAGCATAAAAATATTAAAAACACATTTTATCATACTTTTTATTAATTTATATTCTGGATAATATATTACATTATCCTATATCGTATGGTATTCGTTAAAACATTCCAAACACATTTGGGGTGATTTTGGGCACGTCGAAAAATAGTTATAGACTCCGCCATCGCTACTCTCCTCACTTTCAAATATATTTTCACGCTGTTTACCGAACATTTTGAGGAGGAAAAAATCACCGATGTACGTTTTACAAGTATGCTTCTCGACTAAATAAGAGATCCGAGATATCTGCCATGAGATCCCTCGGAATACTCTAGCTGGATAGCTTGTAGCTTTCTCCATTTCAGAAATAAATAATCTTTTCTTTACAATGAATCGAGGGGATAAACAATGGATTCCTGCTTGTCGCTCTGTTTACATTCTGCGTACCGGCGGTGGGATTTAGGCCTCGCAGGAATCTTAGCCGAATCACGCTGGCCGACGAACGTGTTAAACGATATATCGCGGGGCAGTTGACGTCCTTCTCGGTCTACACCAGCCTCAAACCTCGAGTCCGATATCGTGTCCCGCAATCTGTCAGAGCAACAAAGTTTCTTTGACACGTTGCACAACTGAGGTCGTAAAAATGTTTCAAATAAGCACGTTTCATGGCTAGTTTCCCCACAAGAGATACAGTCTGTCACACAAGAGCGTGTCTGCGATATCTGCGAAACCTGACACCTAATCAGAATGAGATAAAAAGAATGTAAACAAACGAAAACTTCTCTAATACGCGTTGCTGAATACCTTTCAGTTTCATTTGAAACAGTGAAAGGAACAGAGCTTTTTAATATGAGTGCCGCGTACGCGAAACGTCGAAAATCGTCTGGCATGGGCGAATGAAAACAGAGATCGTGATTGGAGTAATATAATATTCACTGATGAATCTTCGTTTTGGGCATGGTGTCCTATTAGGCGTGCTTGGACTATCCATGGAAGAAGGATGATTCAAAGAAGTGTAAAACACCCTATAAAAGTGCATGTTTGGGGTTGCTTTAACGCACGCGGTTTTGGGACTTTGTGCGTCTTTACAGACAATCTGAATGCACAAAAGATGGTGAAATTGTACCAAAGGGGACTTCTCACATCCGTGAAACGTTGGTTCAACCAAACCGAGGACCAATGGATATTGCAAGAAGACAACGACCCTAAACATCGAAGTCGCATCTGCACCCAATGGAAAGCGAAAAACGCCATCACAGTACTTCCTTGGCCATCGCAGTCCCCTGATGCAAACCCTATCGAAAATGTGTGGTCCCTAATGAAATGCAAGCTGAGAGGAAGACGTATCACAAAAATAAGAACACTTGTACATCACATTCGAAAGATATGGAGGTCGTTACCAGAATCCTACGCTCAAAAATTAGTCGAGAGTATGCCGAAACGATGTCAAGCTATAATCGCTAATGGAGGAGATTGGACACCCTACTAAGTAATAGCGTATTAGTGTTTTAGATGTAGATTCAATTCATATAAATTTTTTTACAAATATATAAATATTTACAGAAATATCGCAGACACGCTCTTGTGTGACAGACTGTACATTGAAATCATAAAATTAATCAGCTTTGGAAATACAAAGCATTTGGGTCGCTAAAACAGGAATTTAAAAGACTCTTCTCTTACCAACTCTACACTCTTGTCTGGTCTGTAGGATTTCAAGCTCGGTTTGGTTAAAATTTACTATAAATTACGTACATCCAATATTGATACCTATAGTAAAATACGAAGGTTTCTGCGGTCGTAGATGTAGTAACTTATAGGTGGTGGTGTTTGTTTTACTTTCTCGAGCAAGGACAAGAAAGGATAGTATATTGAGAGTTAAGTTCGTTTATTCGTGTAAGCAATGCTCAACATAAAGCTGACTATAATCGTCGTGCGTATTCTACTCGGCTTCCAGCTTCTCAACTAACTTAACTCAACTGCTTTAGCGTCTTCTCTCTTTAACTCGACTCACTAACGTCTTCTGTCTGTCCTCGACTGCTTCACGTCTTCCGTCTGTCTCGACTGCTTCACGTCTTCTCTACAACTTGACCGCCCTGCTCGACCCCTTAACGTCCTCTAATCTAACCCCCAGATGTGCCTGACCCATTCCCAGGTAGATCCCCTTTAGTTACCCCGATGTTGCAAATGGCCTCAAGTATGGCCCATTGTCAGGCACGTCCCTTTTCCCGATACTACATAGATTTGTTTGAGCAAAGTTAATCGAAATGTCCAGATACGTACGATCAATAACGCGTATCATTCTGCTACGAACGGTTCGTTGTTGGCAAAAGGAAACGATTAAACGAGGTCTAAGTGTACGAAGAGGAGAAAGTAGCGAGCAGTAGTACTCTTTCTTTTCAAGCGCCAAAACCCTTTCCAAGATATCTCATCTTCTCTCTGAGGAAGTGGATCGTGGCGTCAGGATCGTCGCAGAAATCTCGCTCGGCGAGAGTTTCCTCAAGATCCCTCGCTTTATCTTGGAGCACCGCGTTTGCATTTTGCAGCCTTTCGATTTCTTCCCAGGAGTGCACTAGCAGCGGATCGGGCTTCAATATCTCATCCGCATTTACACCTACACGAAAACATCTAATCTCTAGAAACATTCGGAACAGTGCACGTGCACGATACCGTTCAAAGAAAGCACTCTGAATTTTAAAGGAAAATCCCTGAAGCTAGAAAGCTCCGGTATACATTCGCAAACAGCCTTTGGTTTGTATTGCTATTACGGAATTTACTAGTAGAACCTCGGCTGAATACTATGAAGTACTATGTCGTAAAGTACACAATGTAGCGAAAAATTTATTGAATTATGGCAATAGAAGAAACGGAGATCACAGGCATAAATTATAACTACGATTTTGAATATTGCGATATTGGTCGATGGTTAAAATTTAATATAATGTTATATTCGATATAACATAGTTAAAAGGAGAAGCAATCGATTCGATGCAAAGGTGTAAGCTACTTATTAGCAGTAGGTGAGAAATTCATCAAGTTTTTATGAAAAGATTCACAGAATATCGAATGCCTAAAATATGACAACCGGACTGACAATTTTTATAAAGATTTATACTTTTATAAATACAACTAAGAAAGCTGCAACTTGAGTACAAATCGTTTACCTGTTAAAAAGTAGGCACCTAGATATAACCAATACCTCGATACTCCATATAAGTATGTTTGCACGTTATATGCATTCTGTGCATTTTTGCATTTTGAAATTTCCCATAAATACATGAAAACGTGCAGTCTGTTATGTAGTATCGGAAAAAGGGACGTACTTGACAATGGGTCGCGCCTGTGGCCCTTTACAGCATTGGGGTAATTGAAGGGGATGTACCTGGGAATGGGTCAGGCACATCTGGAGGACAGACAGAAGACGTCAGGGAGTCGAGTGGGGTCAGTTGAGTCAGTCAGTTGAGTAGAGTCCGTTGAATGTAGCAGTTGAGTTTGAGGAGTCGAGTAGAGTCAGTTGAGTAGAGTCAGTTGAGTAGAGTCCGTTGAATGGGGCAGTTGAGTGGAGTAGTTTGAGTTGAGCGGTTGAGAAGTTGGAAGCCGAGTGTTAAGACGTACGACGATATTGTAGTCAGCTTTGTGTTGAGTATTGCTTGTACGAATAAACTTGAACTTAACTCTGAATAAACCATCCTTTCTTGTCATTGCTCTAGATAAAACAAAACACCTTTGTAGGTTACTACAATTATAGTCGATCGATATATTTGAACCGAAGATGTTTCGAGTAAACGTTTTTTAAGAAAATCCCCCAAGCAGAATTTTCTTAACAATTCGCGCTTCATAAAACGACCCAAACGACATTCGTTTCGAGACACTTGTTCGCAAACTATTGACATCGAACGAGCCGGTCAGTGTATATAATTTCTGCCGTTTCACTCTTTGCAGCACTAATTGCACGGAACGTTGCACCTTTCGACTTGAATTAAACGACTAACTCGTAAAGGAAGAGAAACGCGATCACAAGGGTATCAGAATTCCAATTAATCGATTACGAATCAGAGAAAGATAAGAAGAAGAGATTCATAAAGGAAGAAGCTAGGAAATATCATACATCGATACCGAATGACTGGAGGGCTCGTTTCAGAGACCTATTTTCGCTCTCGAGTTGAAGTCCTTTCATTCGCCACTTCTTCGTCTAACACTTCATTACAGCGAGCTTCTTCGGGGCAAACGAGAGGTCGTACGTTTCTGCTTCTTTGTCGCTCAAGGAATCCTAACTGCAGCAATAGCACGGCTCGTGCGGTGGATCGATCGATTCTTGCGACGATGCCTCGCATCCGCACCGGCACAAACTTCCATTATCCCAGTAATCTTCCAAAAGTTTTCCGTAATTACAAACCGCTTGCCTCGCAGCGCAAGACAAGAATTTTAACGTCGATTCTCATAGCTGTGCGAAGGAAACGGAGAAACGAGTTCGAAGCTTAGAGGTCCAGCGAATTCATATTAGGAACCGAGACTCAATAGCACAGAAACTTTTGAGGTGGATAGGTGGTGATAGGTGCGAAGAAACACTTGAATATATTTAACAATATATATTTATTAACACATACTCTATGTGTACACTATGCGTAGAACTTGCGATTATAAGTTCGAACTCGGGTCAATGCGTATCCATGTGCGATACGAGTTCGGATGACGATTGTCTAAGATGTCGAGAAACTCTGATCAATTTGTTAATGATTATGGATCTTTACCGCCGAAATAAACGTATAGAAACACTAAATATTCATTTAATATTCACAATAAAATAATTATGCATTTATTTAGTGAACGATTCCAATAATATTAAACGATACGATTTTGCACGTGTCTCGGCACTTCCTTCTCTCACTACCTTCCATACCAGATGCCCTTCCACACACGACTGACGACGGAACAGTTTACATTCTTTTGTTTTTAAGACATTGCGGACACATACCCATACTCACATACTACGCAGTCAATTTAGCATATAAAATTACACATATCTCAACACAATTATTACTGCTAACTACGAACTATCGATTCGGACTGACTTTCCATCACGATGATGCTGCATAGGAAAACTATGACGGGGTGTGTCTAAGGATACGAGATCATCGGATTCGTCGAGGAAAGCTTTGGTTCGGAAAGTGAAGGAAATAGACATCGCTGTTAACAGGCTAATTTTGTGTTACCTTATATGGAAGCATCACATAAAATCAATAATAAACAGAATACGTGAAACAAGGAAAAAGATGTACTGGTTGACCAATAAAAAATCTAAATTAAGCACAACGAATAAACTAAATATATACAAAACAATAATCAAACCAATCTGGACATACGGAGTCCCACTATGGGGGACGGCAGCAATGAGTCACATAAATAAAATAGAGACGGAACGAGCAAAAATTTTAAGAACGATAGTTAACGCTCCATGGTACGTCAGAAACGAGGATATTCGAAAAGATCTAAAAATTCCAACAGTCAAAGAGGAAATCGCTAGATACGCAAAAAAGTACAAAGAAAGACTCGCAACACAGCCCAACCAGCTAGTTGCTGAAACAAATGAAACCGAAATAGAAAGAAGACCGAAGAAGAAGCATCCCGCTGACCTCGCAATAGAAATACAATAAACAACCTGGAAGATGGAACCCCGCTGGGGGTAACCATCCGCATGCTATATTTTTCAAGTTGTAACATTTTACCAAATGTCCTTCTGGACAAATTGTAAAATTTCAAATAAATAAATAAATAAATAAAAATAAAAAAAAAACTCTATAACTGAAAAAAGAAACCTGAAGCCAACGTCGCCTGTCCACTGTTTATGGTCTGCCCTCGTCCCAATCTTTTGTCCATCGCTGTCGATAGCTTCAACGCTTAAGAAAACTAAAACCAGATGTAGAGTTTTCTTAGAGGTTGTGACCACTTCAACATTATACAATAATAAAAATCGTCTATCGAGAAACAAAATAATCTTCTATCCTGATATTTTCTATTTCTAGTTGTATAACATCTACGATCGACGTCCTCGCTTCGCGTTCACCAACCTCCTAAATTCATTTCCCAGCCAACCGTTAAATCATATTTCACAGGTTATCCGAACGTAACTATTTTCCTGCTGCGTGTTTTTTCCTCCCTGTCACCGCGCCGATGTCACCGAATCACCGATGTAAGTGAATTACGATCGTAAACCGATTACAGACAGTTCGGCGCACCTAAACGCGAAACTGGCCTCGAGCACCAGGTGAAACAAAACATTTAGCCTGAATATACGAGTTTAGGATGATGTATTTCGACGCGGCAGTCACACTTTTGCTGCCACACGACCGCGGTCATCGATGAACATCGATAATCTGATTTAACGTCAGACCGGTCTGTTTTATTGGGCCGCGTAATAAATTTGTTCAGATTTCGACGACGCGACGCTTAGATAGATACGTTTTTCATACGTGATACATATATGTATGTAGTATCGGGAAAAGGGACGTGCCTAACAATGGGTCATACCTGGGGCCCGTTACAACATCGGGGTAATTAAAGGGGATCTACCTGAAAATGGGTCAGGCACATCTGGGGGTAAAAGGAGAGTACATTAAGGAGTCGGGGGAGTTGCAGTGGGAGAGTTGCAGAGAAGATGTGAAGACGTAAAGACGTGGAGTTGCAGAGAAGACGTGAAGACGTGAAGACGTGAAGTTGAAGCTGGAAGCCGAGTAGATGACGCACGACGATCATAGTCAGCTATATGTTGAGCATTGCTCATACGAATAAACGTACTTAACTCTCAATAACCATCATTCCTTGTCCTTGCTCTAGAAACTAACAACAAACACACATCACCTACGTTGCTACATGTATTATTTAGCGCGCTTCCGTAAACGTTCAGAGCGCACCATTCCCGATCGAATTTACGAGAACTTTTCCATCGTTTGCTGTTATTTCCACATCATAGATTAGCATCGTGGAAATGGCAAAAAAGGAAATATCTTTCCGCGCGATATCAGCTAGCTGTTACTTTTCTTTGATCTATGTATATATGCAAATTAACTGTCCAAAGACCGAATATATTTATCTGAAATTCTGTCAAAAACGTCGTATTTCTTTTTAACCAAGTTACATATGTGGGGGCACTCGACAGTCAAAACACCACCACTCGACACTAACTAGTGTCGGACGACGGCAGCGCAGTGGTTAGCGCAGTGGTTAGCGCCTTAGGTTACGAACGTTCGGAACTCGGGTTCAAATCCCGGCGACCGGAGTCCGATATTTTCTTCCGCGATACAAATGAGAAGAAAAGCGACTCTAACCCCGCAGCGACCTCTACTACCAGCAGCTACAACAACCTATCACGTTCTATACGACGCCTCACATATTTTAAAATTACAGAAGGACAAATTTTAGTTACAGGTTTTGAAATCCTTCCAGTGAAAATAAAAGAAATATGTATTGTTTTGTAATAAATCGATACGTTAAATCCTAGTTATATCTACAATTCGGATTACGTCTGTAGCGGCACATGAGTTACAGGACGAGGCGAATCGAGAGCGACTCATGTTGTTGTTGTTGTTGTGTTCTTTTTATTTGGTGGACTATTTACAATCAGTTCTCATACAGAATTTTAAGTAAATTATTTTAGCGTGGTACTGTAACTTGGATTAGAAGAGTTTATAGTATGTTTGATTCTAGTTGAATCTAATGCAATGCCCTAACAACTTGGGAAATACAGTCTGTCACACAAGAGCGTGTCTGCGATATTTCTGTAAATATTTATATATTTGTAAAAAAATTTATATGAATTGAATCTACATCTAAAACACTAATACGCTATTACTTAGTAGGGTGTCCAATCTCCTCCATTAGCGATTATAGCTTGACATCGTTTCGGCATACTCTCGACTAATTTTTGAGCGTAGGATTCTGGTAACGACCTCCATATCTTTCGAATGTGATGTACAAGTGTTCTTATTTTTGTGATACGTCTTCCTCTCAGCTTGCATTTCATTAGGGACCACACATTTTCGATAGGGTTTGCATCAGGGGACTGCGATGGCCAAGGAAGTACAATCACGATCTCTGTTTTCATTCGCCCATGCCAGACGATTTTCGACGTGCTTTTTTGAAAGCATCGGTTTTAACAATGTACTTTGCCACTTAACACCAAATTCGTCTAAACGCCGTTTCAGTGTCATTATACTGATATTTATACCCTTTTTAGCCAAAAATACTTGACCTTTCCGTAATGAGAGAGTCGGATTCTTCTCGAAAAGCCGGAGAATCATTTTGTCTCGTCGGATATCGGTCTTCCTCTTTAACCCCCGATTTTGGAAGTCGTCGACATTTTTTGTCTCCTTATATCGGTCTACCCACTTCTTAACAAACTGTACCGACTCGTGCATATATTTAGCAGCACTCGGGAAACTCAATTTTGGCCCTTTTGGGTGGCAACACAAGAATACTGCTTCAAATCGTTTCGCGTACGCGGCACTCATATTAAAAAGCTCTGTTCCTTTCACTGTTTCAAATGAAACTGAAAGGTATTCAGCAACGCGTATTAGAGAAGTTTTCGTTTGTTTACATTCTTTTTATCTCATTCTGATTAGGTGTCAGGTTTCGCAGATATCGCAGACACGCTCTTGTGTGACAGACTGTATTTAACTTCGTTACACTTCTACCTTTCGCTTCGCCCGACCACTTTGCCGCGAATTTCCCACGCAAGTTTTCATATTCCTGTTCCTCAAAGTAAGCTGCGCTTCTATTTCCGGTAGACGTGAAATTTTTTTGCACACCAAGTTATTCAAACACAACGAAATATCTTTTTAATTAATTCGTGCTTGTTCGCGTAATCAATTTGTACAGATTGCTTCAGGAATGCCTGTGAATTCTATGGTAACCACGGTATTAACGTGGCACACGTTTCCACGAGATCTAATTACAGCTGCTTTATTAAAATATACCGCGTTTGTATGCAGCTCGTCGACGGAGCTCGTCTTTTGAAACGCGAAAACTGAAACTCTCTTTCTCTCCCTCTCGCTTTTCTTCTTCTCTCTGTCTGCCGTACGTGACACAAACGATCGAAATATCGATATAATTAAAAGCAACGAAACTCTCTTTCCAGATTGGCAAGAAAGTTGTCTTATTAAAGGAAATCATTGGACCACGCAGTTACTTACCGTCCGATTCGGCGAGAACTTCCAAACGAACCGAAACTTCCGATCATATCCCGGCCATAGAGTTGCGCTATGTTCGTAATTAAATTACGCGTACCTCGTCCGGATGGCCAGCACTCGAATTTTGTTATTAAACCTCGATATTAACTTTTACATATTTATTAGGAAACTTGCGGGCAAAAACTTGCACGCTGAACGAAACGAACGGTTCTGTTTGTCATGATGAGTTTCCGCCAACTCTGCCTACTAGTCATCGAACAAAGAGCAAAGATTTAAAATACCGACCGCTTTTCAAGTTAAACAATGTACAGATATTAGTACTGGATAGATTAGTTAAAAATATCTAGCTATTTAGTACGCTAATCTTGCTTTCAAATATTTTCCCCCGATAACATTAATAAGAAAAACTTTGCTATTATACTTATTACTAAGTCGATGTATGATAAGTAAAACTTACGTATGATGGATGTAGGTAAAACCACTAAAATGATTTATCGATTATGTTAGGTTTTCGTCGAAAGTTAGTCCATAGCTGTGGAACTTTTACTTCGCGTTCAATTTAAACGATTGCTATGGTTGAATTACGATTCGCTAACTCTTCTTAACAGCATTTTATTAGACGTTCTAATTCTATGAAACTTGTACAACGATACGAAAGTTTTTCAACATTTTGCGAGGACTTTATCTTCGGATTAACTGCGCTCATTCGTGCGCTAATTCATCGAGGGTGCATCTTGTCAGTAAAATACTATATATTAGAATAATAGCGTTGCGAATTATCGAACAAAGAGCAACAGGTCAGGTCAAACCGATCGGTCGATATCGAGTACCTCGAATAAATTAAAGCTCAAGGTGGAGGACTCTACTTAACATTCTAAGAATTAATTGTAGATTACTAAATAAAAAAAAAAGTGGAGGAGGTTTAATAGATCGAGTGTTAGAGTAATCCAACGCTGTATTTGCATTTGTATAAACGTAAAGCGTGATGTTGCTGAGTCCTACGTTGCTGTTTCTCCCTACCAGCCGTTGGGTCTCGTCCGTTCATCGTACCCTTCCGGCTGGTCTTTCCCCTGAGTTTTATACCTAACCTCGGAGTCGTTAGGTTTACAACTCTAAGAGGACACGTAATTCAGAATTTCCTAAAGAGAGGAATGAGCCTGTCCGTGCCATGAACGCACGGTAGCTCAAAATTACGTATGAGGAAATACGTATGAATGAATAAAACAGCAACGACTGTTGAAGCTTAAATTCTAGCGTACTAAGATAGCAAGATATAGCAGAAGATAATTTACGTAAAACGGTGATAAGATAAATGGTTAAGGGTTTTGGAGAAAGAGCGTAAAAGTACAGATATCGAACGAATTACCAAGCCAAAGATACGTGAGATCGAGGTAGAAATTAGACGTATGCAAGCCAAGGTCTTTTCTCTGTGTTCGACTGTAAAGCCGAATGAATAAATAATTATTTATTATAGAAATATTACTATTAAACAAGAATAAGAGTTAATGCTAAGTACTAAAGAGAGAAGAAACGAGGACATCAGCGGGTGTTGATAATAATAATTATAGCTTCTAAAATTTACAAACCAAGTTTCGTTTCAAGGGTGTCAGGCTGAAATAAAACTACCTGTCGATGCAAAATCGAACGTTTTTAAATAAAAACCTAACAGCCTCTGTTCTTGTTCTTCGATCTTTCTTACAAAGAAGTCTACTCGACTATGTAAATAAAATCTACACAGAGATATTTTTACACCGCTTTCAGCATCGTCGATTCAACCAAGTAAAACTCGGCTGACGAGGATAAGCCTGACGTAACCGCATCGCGGTCGCTACACCGACTAGGAAATTTCAGTGGAAATTAATCGAAGCGAACATTTCCCTTTCGCTAACGTGCTTGTCAGACGAGTATCTAACAATGATGGACGCGTATCTTGACAATTGCCTATCGATCGAGGCAAATGACGACAACGCGTTCAAAGAGAAGACGAGAATAGCACAAGTCGCTATGTAGGATGAACAGCATAATGAAGCAGATGAGAAACTGGCGAGACGACCGTATGAAATTACGATCCAACATTTGGTGGTTGAAACTAGCTCTTTACGCGTCGCTGCCAGAGACACGGACGACGCTTTGCACGCTGTCCGATCGATCGAACGTCAAAGAGGAGAAATCAAACGGCTAGAGGCGGCGAATAAAGATTGGACGAAAGAAGTCGCTGATATTAAATCTGCTCCGGAGGCTACGTTACGCGGGAAACCGCTTGGAAACCCGATGACAAGCTCGTGCAAGTTAAACAGAAGTACTTAGCCGAGAGAGAACGTTTGAACAACGAGATTCAGTGTCTGAAAAGTCGGTTGGACGAGGTGCAAGAGGATCGCGAACACAGTTCGCAAGTGGAACACTTAAAATGCAAGCTCAAGCACTTCACGATCGTCGACTACGCTATGGAAATTATATTCACCGATATAGTTTAACAAAGCCGCGACAATGGCAAATCTATCCGAAGAACTAACGTGTTTCGACCGTTCGCGGGGCGACGCGATCTCGAAGAAGCGCGTCAACGGGAGTCGTAAATTCCCGTTACGATTGTACTAATCGATGCCACGAATCGTTAGACCTCCTATTTCGATTAAGATAATAAGGGTGGTTGAATGAGTATAACGCTGATATTAACAGGTTACAATATACGTCGGAGATGAAAGGACATCGGAGCCTTCCTTTCGGAATGTTTGAGAAAGTCCCAAATACTTTAGTCCAGACTTTTTATCATAGCCATACTTAAACGATAAAACTGAGAAATAGCTGTTTATGAGTTGAGTCAATTATGATTATCCGAGATTTTAGACAGTGGGTGTTACGTCGCGTAAGACGGTCCGTGCGACGGCCCTCGTGGTATGACCGCCGAGGCTGACATATCGTTATACTGACCTTCAATAAACCTAAGGAACCACCATAAACCGAATCTTTTTAGCCTAACTTCTATTTACATAAGTATTTTCGGTTTATGGATGGTCCTTAAGACAGTCCTTAGGTTTATTACCCGCCCTTATAACTTACGGAGAAAGCGGTTGTTTGTCCATTAAAAATAACAGGTATTTCCCATTAAAAAGGACACCCATACCGAGCTTTCCTCCGTAATTGAACGAGACGAGTCAGTACTGTTCTACTAAACGTCGTGCAGGCAACACGACTATTCCACAAGCTTCGCGTACTTCTCAATTCGATCAAATTGATATTATATTAGTCTACTCGTTGTCGATACTACTCATATATCAAGTGTATTGTTATTCAACATTTATATCAATTACAGTCTGTCACACAAGAGCGTGTCTGCGATATTTCTGTAAATATTTATATATTTGTAAAAAAATTTATATGAATTGAATCTACATCTAAAACACTAATACGCTATTACAGTAGGGTGTCCAATCTCCTCCATTAGCGATTATAGCTTGACATCGTTTCGGCATACTCTCGACTAATTTTTGAGCGTAGGATTCTGGTAACGACCTCCATATCTTTCGAATGTGATGTACAAGTGTTCTTATTTTTGTGATACGTCTTCCTCTCAGCTTGCCTAATAGGACACCATGCCCAAAACGAAGATTCATCAGTGAATATTATATTACTCCAATCACGATCTCTGTTTTCATTCGCCCATGCCAGACGATTTTCGACGTTTCGCGTACGCGGCACTCATATTAAAAAGCTCTGTTCCTTTCACTGTTTCAAATGAAACTGAAAGGTATTCAGCAACGCGTATTAGAGAAGTTTTCGTTTGTTTACATTCTTTTTATCTCATTCTGATTAGGTGTCAGGTTTCGCAGATATCGCAGACACGCTCTTGTGTGACAGACTGTATTTCTTCCTATACGACGAAAGCTCCAGTGTAATAAGTTGTTAAAATATAAATATTATAAGACTGTAGACTACAGTTTTATTCCCCAACAAATACCCCTATTATCCCACAAGAAATAAGGGGATCGACCTGTTCGTGGTGTCGATTGTTATAATCGTAACGGGAATTTACGACTCCCGTTGACGCGCTTCATCGCGATCGCGTCTCCCCGCGACTGGACGAATTAACAGTGGGCTTGGGCTCCAAGTGACATAATGGGTCACTGAACGTAGCCACGGTCACGGGAGGGACGTGTACCTAACAGAGGTATGAAGTAATTAAATTACTCTCATTAAAAACAGGGATTGATCTGAGGGATACAGAGAGATACGAAAAGGAGTATATAAGGGCAGTTCCACTTGGACTGAGCACGAATCCGATAAGTTCGACTAGTACAGGGAACACGTGTGTCAAGTTCATTATCGCATTTGTCATCCCGCTGACCGTGGATTCGTTATCGAGTCTAAGATCATTGCCATTCACATTCCCAGTATCTAATTACCATGGTTACTTGTCAAATTCCGTCACAATCATAATTGGACTAGTAAATATCTTCGCTCGTGCCTAACAACAATGTCTAATCCAAAGGAAGATTCGTTACACGCCCCTAACTCTATTGATAGCCTGACATATATGTAGTATGGGGAAAAGGGACGTACCTGACAATGGGTCATACCTGTGACCCTTTACAACATTGGGGTAATTGAAAGGGATGCACCTGGGAATTGGTCAGGCACATCTGGAAGACAGACAGAAGACGTTAGGCAGTCGAGTAGGGTCAGTTGAGTTGATCAGTTGCGGAGAGTCAGTTGAGTAGAGTGAGTTGAGTGGAGCAGTTTGAGTTAAGCGGTTGAGAAGTTGGAAGCCGAGTGTTAAGACGTACGACGATTGTAGTCAGCTTTGTGTTGAGTATTGCTTGCACGAATAAACTTGACATTGAAAAATTGGAAGATTTTGTCGGTAGAGTGTGTCACGAGATCAAGCAGTTAGAAGTGATCGTCGTATCCAGCGATCGTCTGAGTATATTCAAGAGAATCGAGCAGATGGGGATGTCGCACGCTCAAGGAGATCACCCGGTCAGAAACAGTAATAGGACAGACTAGACGTCCCCTGTCCACAACCATTGAAACAATAACCAAATAATAGACGCCTTTAAGGTGCACCAGCCTACAACCACCCCCCCCCTCCCCAGAGGGGCTAAAACCTTAGTATAAAAACCCTCCAAAGTAAGCGCTCGCCTCAGTCTGTTAAAACATTTTGAACCGGTCCCTTGTAGCGTTTTGAATCATTTTGTTGTTACACTTTGAACCATCGCTCTATTGGATTCGCATCATCCGGATCATTTGGATCACCAGCGATCTTGTTGATTTCCTGATTTGTTGTGTCTCTGACGCGACAGGGAAGTTGATCGTTCGATTAAAGCCGGAACTGAATGAGAAGAACTCGAAAATTTGTTGGGACAAAGAAGAAAAGAGCTAGAGCATACGCAGAAAAAAAAAATTGCCACGCTAATGGAAGAGGACAACGTTTTGAGGAAGAGAGTGAAGACGATGGAGGAGAATGAGTTGGAGCTTCAGCGTGATCAGAAAGATTCGAAGAAGGAGCTGCTACAACCGCGACGGGTGAGTTCAACGAGAAAAAAATTACAATATCTTCAGAGCGATAAGGAAGCTTCGTTAAAAAAGAAATGGGCAAAATTCGTGACGCTGTTCGGAAGAAAAACGAAACAGCAATGAGCGTTCTTATCGAGAGGAGTACGATGGAGGAAGCATTAAACGCCAAGATCACGAACTTGACACGAAGCCTTCAGATTACTTCGAAGGAAAATGGAAACTTACAAAATAAGGTAAACGAATTAGAAAGAGCTAAATGCAAACAAGAAACTACGAGCACCGCGAAAGAAAATGAGAATGCGATGCGCTCGCAGGAAGCGATGGAGAGGATGAACGCTGAATTACACCAACTCAAGGTGGACTTGGCAACTTTGAACGAGAGTCTCGATAACGCGAATCGCGAAAATGCCGATCTGAAAATTAAACTGCAGCGCTTTCCCGATGCTAAGACAATACTGGAAACGAACATTTTCTCGTTTAGAGTGGAAAAAGAGGTGCTCGTGTATCGAGTAGGCGCGGAAAAAGCTACGGTCGGTGAACGACTGAAAGAGCTCGTCAATTAAAATCGATTACAACGAATTAAAGGTCGAAAAGGCGAATTTGACGAATATAAGGATCGAAAAGAAGCTGCTAGAAAAATTCGCAAATCACGTTTGCACCAAATGTTCCGTGTTTGAGGACGAAATTGGTAAGTATAAATTTGGACGCGACGGTCTACTCGAAGAAATCAGAATCTTTAGAACGAGCAACGAACATTTAAGTAACAAATCGGAAAACACGCAAACGGAATTGGACAGGTCCGGGGATAAAATAAAACGGCCAGGAATTTGAAAGCTCGAGACTGTACGTTGATTTGAACGAACTGGATCCAAAGGAAACTAGCTTCGAATGTCGCGTGCAAACCCTTCTGTTAGAAAAGAATCGACTCGCAACACGTATTAACTAGACAAGGACAATGCCACACTAAACGATCTATTAAACCAAGTTAAGACGGTGAAAGAACAACATTTCACTGTCGAATTAAACGAATTAAAAACTGATTACAGTAGAACGAGGTCCAAGAAGACGATTCTACAAACCACTCTCGGCGAGGTAAGGCAAAGCAACGAAACGTTGAAGAAAGCAAGCGAGGAGCTGAAACTGAGACTGAATAAAATTCACAACGAAAGCAAGATTTCGAGAAGCAACTACAAATTTTAGAGATGATGGGCGCCACGTTGGAAAAAGAGAAAGAATCGTTGGAACAGGAGTATGTGAGCAGTTTACGATGCAAAATCTCCAAGATAGAAAACGGGGAAAACGTGGCGTAATAGCAAATCTGACAATAGTTTGAATGACAAAACAAAATTAATGAAAGCGAGACAAGAGCTAAAGAAAGTGACTGTAGAAAACGAATCGTTAAGATTGGAGATATTAAACTCGAGGAGTCAGAACTTTAAAGTTAAAATGCAATTGGCTGGCACGAAGCATGTGCTTCGAAAGCAGAAAACTGAATTAGTAGAGAACGTGAATATTTATTATAAAGAGACCGATAGCTACTCGAGTAATAGTATGAATAACGTAGGAGCGGTATCGGCCAGTCGAGTATATTACCCTTACGACAGGTCGACAACGGAAGAAGCCGGAACAGAAGCCGAGAAATTAATGGAAACTGTGAACAAAATTAAAAGTGTGGAGCATTGTCCTCAAAATGGAGATAAATTCTCTGAGATGCAGCTTGGTTGTTAATTTCACGGAAGACGAGAAAAGGAAGGACGAGCTGCGAGCCGCGACTGAAGAACCTCGAGCATTGAAAGCGGAATTGACGACACTGAGGGACGAAAAAGAGTCTTTACGGGTTGAACTGGATACGGCCACTTCGAAATTGGATCGGTTCGAATCGGTGAAAGCTGCTTTGAAGAATGAGCCGTATACCTTAAGGAAAATCAATTCCGATCTGAAACACAAAAGCAAGCGAATTACAGTGCGCTTATCAAAAGTTGAAGAAGAAGAGTGTAGGATTTGATAGCTGTATCATAAGAGCGCGGATAATCCGGACAATCCGAGTGATTTGAAGGATCTTTTAAAAAAATACATCTCGAGCGAAGAAATCTTACATTCGGTCCAACAGAGAATAAATATAAAAGATACGTAAACAAATATTGAAATCATGTAATTCGATACAATCACTTTGTTAGTTATAATAAAATAAATTATTTTGTAATAGAAATAAAGCATAAATAATAATAATAATAAGTAGATTTTAATCTAATTTGTAAGAGGAATTTGGTCCAACCCTGGAAGAACAGGATTTTATTTGTTGCCACACTAAGGTTAAGTTAGGGTTAGTTTCGGGGATTTGTTACCGCTATGAGGGGGCCTACGCCAAACTCGTTACCTACGGTCGTAATCAGCAAGCCTCAAGGAGTTTTTTCCCCAACCGCATTCTTGCAAAGAGCCAAGAGTCTTCGCCTACCCTCGCTAACGAACGATCACTGCTCGAAACTGGTATCAACACCTGTCAATCACGAACAGATTATTGTATACGCTTCTTTTGTACCTCTCACCTAACGTATTCGTTCATCGATCACTCCTTTTTCATATTATTTTAATCTACGTAATATGCATATAATACCAGAGAGGATTTCCTCTCTGATAATACATATACAGATGAAGATGGTAAGAAATCCTCTGAAAGTAGTACGGATCTGATTGGTTGTTTCTGACAGACTCAACGCAATCGTAAAATTAAACATGCGTATTGGCCAAAAGTATCGCATATACAAACAAAACAATATAGGCAACGCGTGACGAGAGCGATGTAGAACGGTATGCACATATTTAGTAAGTAAGTACATACTTAACTCCTTTATCCTGTGCTATCGCGGGGGATTCTTCCCATTTCCCTGTTGTACAATGTATGTATTTATGTATTATATAAATATGTACTTATATACTTACACAAAGCATAGGACTTTGTGTCTCACGTTTTGAAATACGAACCTCGATTGCTTTTTTAAGCCCTCTGCGATTTGCTACGGTGAATATAGGAACTATCTGGTATTAGACTAAATCGATAACATCGCATGTGACATGGAAATGGTAAGGAGTTAAAAATAACTGTCAAAACAAGTCATGGGTCATGAGAAAGCATTGCATCGATTGCATGTCACGTCCGTTCGGTACCTCGTCTACGATATAATGCTCAAAAGAGTGTAGATTCAAAAACATTTATGAAAATGTTAGTAAAGCATAAGATAGTCTAGAATTTTGTACAGAGATTCGTAAATAACTATAAATTTTAACTACATTTAAATATAAAATTCAAAAATGAAATATGGAACATTAAACTTATAAAATTAATAAAAAGTACTTATTATTGATTACACTTCTAAATTATATCTGAATTATATTTCACTAATGTAATATACCATAGATGCATTAAAAAGAAAACCCAGTCAGGATCGCAGCCAATTAGCTCATATTACTTGTTATATAATTAATAATTGTATCAGTTATACAATTAATTGTTTTGCTGTATAGTGATATAATTAGTAATTATATATCAAATAATACCGATTGCCCAGATCTCACCGAGTGCTACGAGTGGAGACCCACCTACCCGCGACCCATTCGTATTTGAGCAACACGCAATACTAATAGCGAGAAATCCCAATGCAACCATTTAGGAGGTTACTGATGAGCGATCACATTAGTACAACTCTTGTAGCTGTATCGAACGATTCAGGACAGTCTCCGACAAAGGCAATCGGAGAATTTTGGGCATTTTATAAACGCAACTCTACTTAATAAAACGCGATCATTCGTTATCGCAACGCTAAAGGGAAAAATATTTAGAAATCGTGATGGAGTAATATCGCAACGCTAACTCTTACAGTGAATTCAATGAAAATTACTATTTACTATATGAAAAAGCTACTTCAAATATTCTGATATTGTAACTTGCAAAACAACAAAATTAATTAAAAACTAATATTTTTATAATCTAATTTTAAACAATAGAAAACCAGATAAATTCTGATACGTATAATTCTCTAAAAAGTTCTAAAAATTCATAATAAAAATTGCAAAAGACAATCGCGGGATCATGATTCGCAACTCTAAAGCAAACACGATTATCATTCTATCGTAACTCTAATTCAAACCGTAATCATTCTCTCGTGACACTAATAAGAAAAACCGCGATTTATCCAATGTGATAATGGACCGATATATACATCGGCCAAAGAAAAAAGAACTACTACTACAAATACTAAAATCGAGCATAGTAACAAAATAGTAACAAGAATGACTTCCTATACTCTGGATGATCCAGAGAGTTAAAGATTCGTTTGAAATAAGCAAATGATTTCATATCTTCGAAATAGAACAATGATTTATTTAATTGTCTTTACTTTCATCTTAGTATTCCAAATAATTAAGAAAGTATCTATTATGAAATATGTATCAAATATATTTTAAAATAAATATAAATTGTATATTAAATGTTATCCATGCTCGAATAAAAAGACAATAGAATCGTTCACGCACAGCTGCCTTAGTTAAAATAAATTAAACATTACCAAATTTCCATGAAAATTCATCGGACTGATCATTAATCGTCGTTACATCCACATTTCAATATTCCTGTTACTTCTATATTATCCTTGCTATAAATCAATAACCTGCACAAAAACAACTAAAAGTTAAAACAAATATATAAAATAATTAAATGAAAACACAATTAAACTCAAATTTTATTACAAAAGCTTACGATAGAAGCTATCGGTAACAGTATCATTTAGTAAATGGACGACTTGATTTCATTACCTTAATGTTCGATGAATCGTTAAATAAACGTGTATCAATTAAACGATATTAATAACGAGATATAAACGATAATAAAAGAAACTAATGAAGAAAACATGCCAATAGGTTAGAATACATTACAAACCTAACGCAACGCGAAACATGTTATCGACACGAAATGTAAACAACTGAATAACTCCTTATACCTTAATTTCGCTGAACAACATCCAAAGCGACGCGGGAACGGGAGGCGAACGCACGAATCGGTGGCACAAGCAGGTACGTAGTTGAACGATCTACACAAAAAAAAATTGTATACATCTGCAAAAACATTCATATGTGCAGCAAGTGCTGCCTGGAAGCGAATCTATCCAAATATCAAACAAAACATACGTCACGCAATATTCATATACCACACAATGATTACATCGATCTTTATAAAATCGTACAATAATCCGTAACCCTATTGGCAACATTGACAATGTTTGATACATTTGTATCTAACTTGGAATGAGAGATAGAAAATGACATTGACAACTGTGTATACAATTTCGTATCTCGCAAATGGGACATACGAGTCGTTGTACTAAACCGTTTAATATTCTGTTTTTGCGACACTAAACTTTTGAAAATATCGAAAAATTATAAACTTCCGAGATTTTTTCCGAACTTTCCTGAACTAAATTTCGCTTAAAAGTAGAGAGAAGCCAAAGAGAAACTCGCGATCAATCAGAGAATAAAATAAAAATCGCGGCACGAACGAACGAGTTCGCGATCTTTCGAAAGAATCAATGGACTCACGCGACACACTCCCGTGCACAAAATAACCCCAAATTTCAGCGGGAAAGTATAATAGAATTTTATTTTTCGTTGCAAAATGGATAAGTATCATTGTACAGAATGGACCCACAATGCACTTACCATAGGTATCTATCTTATAACTAATTAAGACTAAAACGCATGCATCCTATGATGTCCCACCGCATCCAACGGCGTTGTAAATTAATAGTTTAAATGTTATAAATTAATAGTTTAAATATTATATATTAAGAGCGCAAATGTTATAAATAGAAAATTTAAGTCGTAAAAGTTCTTCGATCTTCACGGTACGGAAGTTCAAACACAAATGAGCGCGAACGCGAGTTATATGTTCCTTATATACCTAATGGCATACATTTGATATCTCCATTATAACACAATCAAATTTAATAATTTTTTAATTTTTATTGTAAATTGATGCCTTCAACAATTTATTACAACAATCATTTTTACAATTTTTACATTTTTTATACTTTCTACACGCTAAAAGTAAATTTACACTTATATGGTACTAATTACAGTGCATTATTAAATGCACATAAAGTTGATTTTATTCAATTATCTTTTAAATTATTGATTATATGGGGAAAACGCATCAAATAAAAGTTGTAGATATAGAAAAGGAGCATATTTTACGTAAATTAAAACAGAGAATAATTGATACCTTAAATAGCGAAACAGAATTAGAAAGCGTAAAGTAAATACAATTATTGCAAGTCGATAAAATTCCTGAAATTTTTGAGAGAGGTATTGAACAATTCGTTTCCATCCAAACTAAAGCTTTTTTTTTTAAGATTTGGATGCAATTACAAATTCTCCAGACAAAACCATCAACTTGATATAAAAACAAAAGATTTATTAACGAGCTGAAATTCGTGAATATATAACTGTAAATTATTAATGATACGGAAAAGGGAGGTGTTAAATTAATGGAAGACTATAATAAATTATTTACAAAAAATGAAGAGTAAAATGAAGTATGTTCTTTTAAAGTATTATCGCTGATGGTTTCCTGGCCATACAAAAGGAAATTATTTGTAAAAAGATAAAGTTAAAAATGAACAATTTTTTTTCCATTCAAACTTTTTTCCTCCTATTACACATTATTTATCAACTTTCATTACAACAAATTTACAATTGTGCAGTTTCCTGGTTTGTCAAGAAATTTCTAAAATTAAAAAAGAATGATCCTTTAAGATCGAATATAAAAGACACATTTTTCTAGGCTTTATTGATAAAGATCATTAAAACATATTTAAATTTCAAAGATTAAAAACATAATTTTTGCGATTTTTCCGGGTTCCTTTCTTTCCATTTTTTCCGGAGACTGTTTGAACCATGAAAAAAAGTAATAGAACATAAAAGATCTCCCTTCTCTAGATCTACAACGTCTGACGTACTTTTTAGCATAATCAATGACTTAGACAATAATGAAATAAAATGGATTTTATGCGCATTTGAATAGTTATATTTGCTTAAGGGCCCAAAAGCACGCTTCCCGCTTATCCAATTACGTTCAAGTTCTGCACAAATTATTTTATTATTAACTGTAACTATCCCGAGGGTGCCGCAAAAGAAATCTTGAAAAAAATTTTCATTAAAAGCGAATTAGAGCCTATTGGATATCGAAAATTTCAAACGGGTCTGTTGAATATGCACTTAGAAGCGAAGAATCCGAATCGGAAACGTAAAAAACGTACTTAAGAGCCGAAAGATCCTAACGTTACCCTTAAAAATGCCTTTGAATGTCGGAAATTCCAAATATAACATAAGAAACGTTAGCGAGACCCGAACATTTCAAACGTAACTCATGAAAGTATATTTGGAAAATACAAACAGAAATTTGTTTCTATCACCATTATAACGTTTTCTATAGTAATTAACAATATTGAAAAACATTCTTCAGTATATGTTTATTCAACGTCTTATGATACAACATGCGATACCTTATAGACGCTAACATTACGAAAGGATTTAATGATTTTATAGATTATAGATAATGGTGCACTACACGTAATCAAGTGTTATTTCACTAATATTTCATAAGGAAATATTACGATGCTTAAATTTGATATGATAAAATGTCGGTGAATTCATTTTGATATAAAACAGATATTCTAAAAAGAAAAAAGTAACAACGAATAAACGTAGCGTTGATATTATTTTTAAATTCGCTTTAATTCATTTCATTCTTCTATGTATCATTTAGATTTTTATAGCAAATAATATGATAATCTTATGGATGTGTAGATATCAGTGAGATATTAGAATAGGTTCAAGTTATACTAATATAAATATAAACAGTGAACAGGATGTTCGACTTATGGTAATTTGAATGCAACATCAATGGTATCGTTGCTATTATTGCTGAACTGGTGGAGCCATTGGAAGACTTGAAGCATTCACGTTCGACATGGCTTTACTAGGTCCTAGCAAGACCTGCTTCTGTTGCGTCCGTTGTGCTTCTTCCATTTGTACTCGTTCTATCTCAAACAATATAGGTGCAAATAAAATAGCAGATGAGCTGAAGAATACCCATGCTGCTGAACATGAATACGCATATAATCCTACAAAACAGCAAAAATGTATCATTTATTTGTAACGTGACATTGAATATCTGAAATTAAAAAATACAGACCTTTCATACAATTGCATAAACAAGTGCTGATATTATATCCCACGTTTCGTACTTTTTCCGGAAACATTTCCGTAAGTCCCAATAATCGTTCTGCCAGGCTTTCATCCTAAAAACAAACTCAAAGATAGTGCATTTTTCATAGTGAAAATTTAATATGATTAAGCCGCAACACGGAAAGCATGATTCGTAGACAACAAAATATTTGGTTAATTCCTGAAGATTAATTACGGTTACTATCCGTAAAAGTAACGACTCGTAATAATGCAAAGTTTCATTTATTTATCACATTAATACGTAATCACTGTATATCGAAATCGAATACCTCTTCGTCATCCTCATCGTCAGGAAGAAGCGATTTCACCTCGGGAGAATGTGCGTCGCTACTACCCATGCCGCTATCCAATTGCTCTACTTCTTCGACTGAAGTCATATAAGAAAATAATTGACGATTGATAAACGAATGAATGATGTACTTTATTTTCACGAATTAAATTTTAAAATTCACCTTCTTCTACTCTAGACATCATAAATTGAGATAAATATTATATGTATGAAAATTCACACCAGTGAAAAGCAGATACAGAACAACTCTGATTTTGCTATGGTCGTGGAGGTTTCTAAATTGTATTTAGAATGGCGCATGTTCAGATGAATATCTGAAAAAAGTCCCTAGACAATTTTTAAGGTATAAATCTCTATATAGTCCCTAAGAATATATAGATGCATTGTATATTTCTATTTATGTTTTTATAAATATATGATAATATTAAGAGACAGAATTAAATTGATAATTAATTAAAAAAGATAATTTAAAATAGGAAGATATAAAAGATTAATCCGTCCTATCGTTTCTAACTCACACACACACGCGCGCGCACACACACACACATTCTCGTTCGTTTCATACGTTATTAAATAGAACTGTATGTCATTAGTCATTGCATTGGATCTTTTTGATAAAAATTCAGTATTTTGTTCATGTCATGTCACCAACAGTATTTCGATGAACGTGTAAACGATGTTCGTATTATTTAATATCCAAAACTAATTTTCTGAAACGATTATACAATTTTTGGAAATATCGATAAATGTAATAGATATCGACCGATTTTACATTGGAAGTTCAAGAAATTGTGACATTTTCCAGTATTTTCCATATTCTATTCTTAGTAATTGTGCATAATTTTTATTTGTTTAATCTTCAACGTTCGTTGTACTTAAACAAAATTTTTGAGTGCTTAAGCGCACGAGATATATTTTTATATCTAAATATTTTTCTGTATGCTATATGTATTACATGTATGTTACATATAGATTTACAAGCGTCGAACGTAACGTAAATAGGATTTATAAAATCACGAAAACGTCCTCCCGAACTTGATCAGAATGGCAAACACAGGAGTATTACCCTTTGTACGAGGAGTTGATTTTAGCAGCAACGACTTTAGTGTAAGTAATTATTTCCTTTTAGAAATATAGTTTTCAACTGTTACAATTTTACATTTTACAGGATGGCAAATTTCCAGAATCTGTACGGTTAATGACTGGTATACAATGGCTGAAATTGGATGAAACCAACTTGACTGAGATTCCAGAAGAAATGGGCAAATTGTTGAAGCTGGTAAAGCTGTCTGCGTATGGACATTTATTTTTTAAGTGTGCACAAAGTTCAGGATGAAGCTATCATGATCGAGGTTCTTATTGATAGTTTGGTAAAATATAAATAATAAAAATTAAATTTTTCTTCTTTTCCAAAAACAGGAACACCTTTCATTAGTTAAGAACAGATTGGAACGCCTGTATGGAGAATTGACAGAACTCTGTTGCCTTCGTACATTGAACATAAGACGTAATAATATTAAATCAAGTGGCATTCCGGCAGAATTATTTCATCTGGAAGAATTAACCACATTGGATTTGAGTCATAATAATCTAAAGGAAGTACCAGAAGGACTGGAAAGAGCTCGATCTTTGTTAAATCTGAATTTAAGTCACAATCAGTGAGTGTTACATATACAAATTGTTAAACAGTTGCATGGTTGGTAATAAATAATCCTATTATTGTCTTTTCAGCATTGAAACAATCCCTAATACATTGTTCATTCACCTAACTGATTTGCTATTCTTGGATCTTAGCAATAATAAGTTGGAAACACTACCACCACAAACTCGTCGCTTAGCAAATTTACAAACTTTAAACCTGAATCATAATCCATTAGGACACTTTCAATTAAGGTATATTAAATGAGATCAATATGGCAAACCATTGTTGAGTTTTCAAATACGATATTGTTTATTCTTTTTTCACTCAGACAATTGCCATCCT
The DNA here is from genome assembly GCA_905333015.3 of Bombus campestris. NCBI lineage: Eukaryota > Metazoa > Arthropoda > Insecta > Hymenoptera > Apidae > Bombus > Bombus campestris. The sequence continues at coordinate 11,685,095 of HG995132.1, forward strand.
TGATGAATTTAATGGCCCTACAGATGTGCGACACGCAAAGGACATTAAATAATATTCCATCAAGTTTAGAGACCTTGACGAATCTGCAAGAACTTGATTTATCTCAAAACAATTTACCCCGGGTACCAGATGCACTTTATTCTCTGTTGAATTTACGTCGCCTGAATTTAAGTGATAATCAAATAACGGAATTGTCAACAGCAATCGGTAGGTTTATCTATCGCGACATTAATTCTATGATTACTGCATATCTCTTACCAATCTACGCACGATGGACGTATTGCAATATTTTTATTTCAGAACTTTGGACAAAATTGGAAACATTAAATATATGTCGTAATAAATTGTCCGCGATACCTGCCTCTCTGTGTAAAATCGTTACTCTCAGGAGATTATATTTGAACGACAATCAATTAGATTTCGAAGGTATTCCTTCAGGCATTGGCAAACTATCTTCGTTGCAAGTATTTTCAGCAGCTAATAATCGTTTAGAAATGATACCCGAAGGTTTATGCAGGTACACCAATTAACTTCCCTTTTCAAATGCTTCTTTAAAATAAATTAACGTGATAAGGACTTTTCATAAATACCACGAGCATCATAAATGCACGTATTCCTTCCTCAGGTGTGGATCGTTAAAGAAATTAATATTATCGTCTAATCGGTTGATTACCGTACCAGATGCTATTCATCTTCTTACCGATCTAGAACAACTTGATCTGAGAGATAATCCGAATTTAGTAATGCCGCCAAAACCAATGGAAGTTCAAAAAGGTTCCGGCATCGAGTTTTATAATATCGATTTTTCCCTACAACATCAATTGCGGCTTGCTGGCGCTAATGTACCTACGCCTATTCAGACTGCCGGTAAGTCTGTTCTTACTCACAATATACTATATGTACACCAGATCGTGATTTACACTGAGTAATCATAAGTAATTAATTATAAGCGATATTAAACTTATATATTCAATTATTTTGATCATGAATGACCACACTATGAGCACTGTTTAATTTCTCATAACCGTATTTAACAGTTTATTTCTTATATTTCAGGTAGCAAGGATCCAATAGCTCGCAAAATGAGACTGAGAAGAAGACGAGACCAAGAGGAAGCTGATCAAGATCAGGCCAAGATATTGAAGGTATATTACAAAAATAAGCGAAAAGGGCAAGTAATTTGAATCGATTAATTTTCTCTTTCTTCTTTAGGGTATGAAAGATATAGCAAAGGAGAAAAATAAAGACAAAGAATGTGAAGAATCAAAAGCAGAATCGTTGAAGTAGGTAGAAAATATGCATTATAAGAATTCGTTTTTATGCATTATAAGAGATCGATTCATTATTCGGCAATTTCGGGTTTCTTGTCTTTTTTATCTTACTTTCGCTTTCAAGACCCAAACGATGGGATGAAACTTTGGAAAAACCACCACTGGATTATTCCGAATTTTTCGACGAAGATGCTGGTCAGGTTCCTGGTTTATCTGTCTGGGAAATAGAGAATTTTTTGCCCAATGAAATAGAAGAAGTGGCACATGGAAAGTTCTACGAAGGCGATTGCTACATTGTTTTAAAGACTGAAATAGACGAAGCTGGATCTTTAGTTTGGGCAATTTATTTCTGGATAGGGGAGAAAGCTACGGTGGGTATATAATAATATGTATAATGTATGTTTGAAATAATCGATCGGTATACGATATAGCAACGTGCAAAAAACATTTCTTAAAAATGTGTTACGTTTTTCAAATCGATGTATAATACTTTATAGTTGGATAAAAGAGCTTGTGCTGCAATTCACGCGGTAAATCTACGTAATTATTTGGGCGCGCAATGTCGTACAATCAGAGAAGAACAGGGCGAAGAATCGGATGAATTTCTAATGTTGTTCGAGTCTGGCATTACATATATCGAAGGAGGTCGTACCTCGTCCGGTTTCTATACAGTCGAAGATACGGTTTGTATTGTTGAATTTGAATTTACATTATTGATCTTACTTTTCTGACTACATCTTATCATATATGTTTTTACCTTGCCATATTATTGTTCAACGTGTTTGCTTTCGATTCGGTTGGCGCATACCAGCCATCGATAACACGATTGTATAGGGTTCATGCTGCCGGTGCTTCCATCCATTTAGAACCGGTCCCTGTTTGTTGTGATTCCTTGGATCCGGGTTTCGTATTCGTCTTAGATACTGGCAACAAGATCTTCATATGGTATGGTAAACAAGCGAAGAGTACACTGAAGTCAAAGGCAAGATTAATGGCTGAGAAGATCAATAAAAATGAAAGAAAGAATAAAGCAGAGATCATGACAGAAATTATGAATACAGAGTCGGATGATTTTTTATCGTGTTTAAACGTCAAAGATATTTCGCACCTGCCACCGATTGCCGTAAGTTGTTTGAGTTAAATTGTTTTTAAGGCACGGCTATGCGCCTAGAAATCTACCTCGCAAACGCTATGTGATCTTATTTACAGCCAGACCAATTATTGTTTTAATGCTTTTCATTATAGGAACATGTGGATGCAAATTTTGTACCACTTGCGCCACGTCTGTATCAAGTACAACTTGGTATGGGATATTTGGAATTGCCACAAGTCGAAGTACCTCATGGGAAACTAACCAACACGCTTTTAAACAATCGCAATGTTTATATATTGGATTGTCATGTAGATGTTTACGTTTGGTACATACTCAAAACTTCTAATATAATCTCAAAATATTGAACAGTATGAACTCACCAATGTGCATGTTTCAATTGTTATGTGTGTGTGTGTGTGTATAGGTTTGGCAAAAAATCGACAAGATTAGTACGAGCAGCGGCTGTTAAACTCTCTCAAGAATTATTTAACATGATAGAACGACCAGAATACGCAATGGTAACCAGGTTACAAGAAGGAACTGAGTCGCAGGTACAAAATTGATGAACTTGAGATAGGAATACAGAAGATTCGGTTGACTGTATTGAGAGAAAGAGAGAGAAAAGTGTGAGGAAGAGGGAAAGAGAGAGAAAATTTATAACGATATCTTTCTTTTCTCTAATTAGATCTTCAAATGCAAATTTTCTGGATGGGATGAAGTTATAGCAGTTGACTTTACTAGAACTGCCGAATCAGTCGCGAAAACTGGGGCAGACCTTACTAAATGGGCGAAGCAACAAGAAACGAAGGTACGCGAAATAAAAAATGAAGACAATAAACGATTCGCAAAATAACGCGAGCTCCTTCCCCCTACCCTTTCTCCTACCAAAACCAGTGAAATAGTTTTGTTTCGACAGGCGGATTTAGCCGCACTCTTCATGCCTAGACAACCGCCTATGTCATTTATGGAAGCTCAACAACTGATGTCGGAATGGAACGATGATTTAGAGGGAATGGAAGCGTTGGTTTTAGAAGGAAAAAAGTTTGTACGATTACCGGAAGAAGAATTAGGTCATTTTTATAGTGGTGATTGTTATGTATTTTTATGTCGTTACTGGATGGTACGTAATAATTTGTGCATTCTTTAAATCGACTTTGAGCAGACCTTTATTTTATCATTGATGATACGTTTTCCCATTTTAGCCATTAGATACAACAGAAAATGAAGATGGCGATGAGCAATTCGAAGAGGATTATCAGTGTACCGTATATTTCTGGCAAGGCCGAGATGCGGGAAATATGGGATGGCTGACATTTACATTTAGGTGCGTGAGGAAAATCGTCTTTTTAATTATTATTAATTGCACACAAATAATTACTATTGCAATTGAAAAGATAAAATGATTTGAACATATGAATAATAATACTGATAAAGTATTAATGAAAGGTATTTGCTTCCAGCTTACAGAAAAAGTTTAAATCTTTATTTGGTGAGAATTTGGAAGTAGTTAGAACTCATCAACAACAAGAAAATTTAAAGTTCTTGGCATATTTCAAACGAAAATTTATTGTTCATCATGGCAAGCGTAAACAGCCTAAAGCTTCTGGTAGTAACAAGGTTGAATTCTATCACTTAAGGAGTAATGGAAGTGCATTGTGTACCAGGCTGATACAAATACCGGCTGATTCTACGTTATTGAACTCTTCATTTTGGTAAGATTGTTAAAATAAGGGCTTTTCCTGTCTTTCTTCTTTTTCTTTTTGAAAAAATTACTTCATCTTTATTGCTTTACTTTACCAATACTTAAATACAATCATGTACATGCCGTTATCCTACAGCTACATTTTAAACGTACCGTTCAATAACGATGATGAAACGGGAATAGTATACGCCTGGATTGGTTCTAAAGCAGACATCGAGGAAGCTCGTTTGATTCAAGAAATCGCCGAAGAGATGTTTAATAACGTACGTTTATCGTTTACTGTACCATGTCTGTTTCAACTAGTAAATCTATAATCTGATCTGTATTATCAAATGAAATTAACAGCCATGGATAAGTTTACAAGTTTTAAACGAAGGTGAAGAACCAGATAACTTTTTTTGGGTAGCTCTTGGTGGAAGAAAACCATATGATATCGATGCAGAATACATGAATTATACGAGACTATTCAGATGCTCGAATGAAAAGGGATATTTCACGATCAGCGAAAAATGCACCGATTTTTGTCAAGTATATACGATAAATTTACTAGCTTACGTTTATAATACAAACGTATATAATAGATTTATAATCAATTAATACTGTTCCAGGATGATTTAGCGGATGACGATATTATGATACTTGATAATGGCGAACAAGTATTTTTATGGTTAGGCAGTCGATGTTCGGAAGTAGAAATTAAATTGGCATATAAATCTGCTCAGGTAAAGATGAATTGAATGAATTGTAAAAATATCCAATTTGCAAAATTCCTAAATAAAGATAAATAATTTAATTACAATAATTTTTAGGTATACATCCAGCATTTACGAGTAAAACAGCCAGACAGGCCACGTAAATTGTATTTAACAGCAAAAGGAAAAGAATCTCGAAGATTCACCAAGTGTTTCCATGGTTGGAGTTCACACAAAAGACCACCTCAATAAAATATTCAAGAATATGTTTCTGCTCTTATTATCCCAATAACGTTTATCAACGAACCAAATTTCGAAACGAAATTAACGAATATCGATGAAGTATTGATAGTGCAAATTTATTAGGTTGTTATAAACACAACAAGAAACTTTCTAATATCAAGGAATATTGTAATTTTTGAAACCATTAAATATACCCAGAGCTTGTTTCTTTGCATTGTGTTTATTTTGCAATCCATCGAAACAATATTTACAAAATATCTGTATGTCTGTACACCTAGGTATATACATTTTCTATATGCATTTTAAAGGAATATATTTAGACATACATGTAGGTATGTACAGAATCAGTTTGCCTTTCAGCAAAAAATAGTAATAAACAATACGTTACTTGAATTGTACAAGTAAAAGTCTAAGAAGAAAATTAAAAGCACTGTGTACATTTGATTTACTGTGACAACTACATATGCAAAACATGTGCTGCCCAAAGGTCACGCATATTACATCATCTTATATTTTTCCATACCTCGTTGTCATAGATCTTGAAACAGAAAACAATGTATAGACATGGAAGAAGTCTATTTTTCTCACAAGCAAAGATAAAACGATAGCACTGAATGATACATGATTATGGAGAAACAATGAGAAGCTTGTTTATGCAAAGTACGTTTCAGGGATACATGCAAAAGTTTGGGTCGAGGCTCAATATGAAAAACATAAGATGTAAAAATTTGATAAGAATAACTTAAATCTTTGCCTTAATTAATTTGCGTACCGAGAATAAATTAATCATCATCATCATCCGAAGGTACGAACAATTCTTTCTCTTCGAGAAAGTTAGCCATCATTTTACTTAAAGTAGCTCCTATGACTAGTCCTGTCATAACACTGCAGATAACACCCAAAAAACCGAAACGTGCTCTTTTTGGTTCTGGTAGAATAGCACCTGAAGGTGTTGTTATTCTTGACCGAAAATGTAATTTCATTTCCCCATTTATTTTCCTTAAATCGTTGACAGCTTGTAATGCAACAGATGTACGTTGCAATGCCATTCTTCTATTTTACTGATACTATATAAGCACTGAAAATAGTGATAGAAGTGTACTGTGTATGAAGCGTTAATATGAAAAATAACATAATAATAATAGTAATAAGAAATAACGTAGACACGATTATTAGATAGACTACAAATAGAACATATAATTGAAAAACACGTTCGTACCATAAACATATGAAGATAGAGTGCGCGAGCGATCTGAGGAAACGATATAGGAACGGAAAGAAAACTACACAGACGTTAGTTGTGACGTTGTTGCGACGTTAGTGAGTATGCAAGACAAGGACAGAAGAGGCTTTATGCAGCATCCTCTTTTTATTCCCATATCGTATCCACTTACACGGTATACCTGAGTTATGATTTTGGAGGCAGCATAAATTGCAGTATTAATGCATAGATAGAAATGAAATGTATAGTCGGTTCAACGAGACGAGGCAGTAACCGCAAAGAAAATTTTTAATTTCGAGTTCCAGCTACCAATACCAATCGTACCAATTAACCTTTTTTTACGATTACTGCCTCGTCCAGTTAGGCAGTTTATAGATTAACCTCTTACTAACTACAACTAACTTACTAACATACTAACTCGCAATAACGATTAAAAAGCTCTTAAGGATATGTATACACACGCTGTATTTTGATCAGATGTGTGTCTCGATCGCGTTCGATTAAATATCGATACAACTGAATATTTAAAACACGATCGCTACTGTAAGCAGCACATAGTTTAGCGAGCAATTAAACGATCTGTTCGAAATCATCATTATATACGTGCACAAATAGCGCGCACGCGTATAATACTAGCTCTGACGATATAGAATCTGACGCCATTTTTGTTAAAATAATAGGGATAAATGTAAAATACCCTACACGTACATATATAGATTTATTCAGTTGCTTCTTCCTTAGCTTTTATACATATGTAGCGATAATGTAATACATCTATTACTTACCTACTTATGGCTGTGTAGTTATTTTGATAGTTTTGCACGTTGTTGCTTATTGCGTTGGGCAATCGTTGAGACATAAAATCATCAACAACAAACGTTTATGACTTTTTCTTTCTTGCTCATTACCCTATACCGGTCATTTGAACAAAGCATTGAATTTTATTAAACGATATCGTGCAAATAATTCAGGGAGACGTGAAAAAAATGTTACACGTGATTGGATTAGGCCTTGGTGATTCGACAGATGTAACTGTAAAGGGTCTCGAAATTATACGAATGTGCGATCGTGTCTATTTAGAGTCGTATACGTCAATTTTGTCTACCAGCTTAAAAGATTTGGTAGGTAGATTAAAGTCAAGGGTAGCTCTGGTTCCTTGATTAATTGAATGTTTAACATAAATAATGATAATAGGAGACCAACGATTGCATATTTCAACAAATTAGGAACGATTTTACGGATGTTCGATACTGGAGGCAGACAGAGAATTAGTTGAGAGTAATGCGGATGAAATATTGCCGAAGGATGAGAAGGAAAATGTTGCTTTCTTGGTGGTAGGTGACCCGTTTGGTGCCACTACACATTCGGACCTAATATTACGAGCGCGGGAGAAAGATATAAAGGCAAATAAGAAAATTTTTTTTAATAAAACGAATTTTATTAACCGATATTAAAAGTCTTTATTATTCCATGATTCAGGTAAAGATTGTTCACAATTCCTCTATTTTGACTGCAATTGGATGCTGTGGTTTGCAATTATATCGTTTTGGAGAAACTGTTTCTATCCCTTATTGGAACAATGATTGGCAACCAAATAGTTTTTATGAGAAAATTATCTCAAATAGGCAGAGAGATCTACATACATTGTGCTTATTAGACATTAAAATAAAGGAGCCTACGATAGAGAGTATTACTAAAAAGAAAAAAGAATATATGCCGTCTCAGTTTATGAGTGTCTCAGAAGCTGCTACGCAATTATTAAAAGTCATAGAGGAAAAAAATGAGGAAACCAAGGAGAAACCAGGTAAGATACTAGAAAAGTATCATTTCCAAGTAATCCTGCTTCTATTGAATCCATGGAAAATGAAATTTGTCGTTTTACAGCATTGGAGGAATCAAGTCTCGTAGTGGGTTTAGCTCGTGTAGGTTGGGACAATCAACGCATCGTCGCCTGTTCTCTTGGAGAAATGGCTTCTATCGACCTAGGCCCTCCTCTTCATTCTTTAATCATTCCTGCTATCAATTTGCATCCTCTCGAATTGGAATTTATTACTCTATATAAGTGTAAATAAAAACGTTTGGCTTTGTTGAAAAAGAAAACAAGCACTATTCGTTGCTTATAGCTCTGTATCAATTTACAAAAAAAAAAAAGAATAATAAAACCGATTAATTACTTAAATTACAGATTTGAAACAGGATGATATTCTTAAGATATATAAAAAAGATAAACGACTTGACTGGTCGGTAGCGAAAGCTACATTGACCGTTGTTCAAATATTTTATAATATATAAAAACATGTTGCGCGTATAATATCGTGAAAGCAATCTGCTTTTTAACTACATATATTAAAAATTTGCATAATGAAAAATGTTAGGCTACAAATTTAAAAGATCTGGCAAAGACAAAGAAATAAAGTGAAAATACATAATGCTATTGGTAACGATGCCCGAACAATTTTATGTAAGTATGTACGTATATACATGCCTATGTAGAAAATAGCTCGCTTAGTGCTAAGGTTATTAAGATATATTTATAAAATTTATAAAATTTATTTTGGAGAAATTTCGATAAAGTTAACACTAGTCTTAAAGATAAATTCCTAACTACCTGAATTCGTTAATCGGCATACATAATTGTTCGAAAGTTAATTTATGTTAAAGAAAAATAATATTCTGGCAATCTCATAGCCATGACTATAGAACGTAGTGCATATGCATATGTATTCGATCGATTTCGCGCATGCGTAATAAACAGGTGTACAGAGTTTACAATCATCTATTCACTTTCATCATCGGGCAATCACAAACATTTTTGTTTATTTATTGATTTTGAGGAAAAATGTAAGAAGGAGGAGAGACGCGAACGAAAACTCGAGTGTCTTCCTGTCTTTGTATCTGGTGTGTTTTTTTGTGCAATTACATATTTCCATATAAAGAGTAACAGCTAACAATTACAGCACAGATACGAGGAGAACCGAGTGATACGCCGAGTACGATAATGTCGGAAATAGACTACACAATAGCACCACGAATACCACGAGGCTTGGCTCCTGCGGTTGAAGGACTTGCACGAGAAATTTTGCGTCAAAGACCTCGAAACATTTACGCATTCGCGGCCCAACATTTCGCAGGATTGGTGGAATTAAGGGATAAAGAACGTACTGATGAAATCGTTCCGAGGATACTGAAACATAAATTGGTTAACGATCGTGATGCTGAAAATCGTAACGATTATTTTCGTAGGTGTAAATACAGTAACTTGATCGAAGAAGCGATGGTAATAAGGGAAATGAAGGAACTAACGGCATCGAGAAACGCAACGAAAAGAGCTGCGCCATCGAAGAGAAAAGGAGAGGCGACAAATAAAAGTGGTTGGTCTATAAATAGGACGGTCAAAGGATTGAAGAAGCACGAAAATACAATTGGAAGAGAAGGTTGGAACAGAGGATCAAATGGTAAAGAGACGGAGAAATCAATTCCTGGTTACTCGGATCATCGTTCACCACGATTTTCGAGTCAAGTTACTTGTCATCAATTCGTTCGATCTTCGTCCGCTGGAAATATATTCGCAAAACGTATTAAGCGTCGAGAAGTTAAAGAAAATCACGAACAATTCTATACATTTGTTTTAGACGATAAAAGTTACAAGAACGAGAAGAAAGTGACGCGGCAAAGAAGTGCCGATCAAATCGAAAGAGATCGCGCGTATTTTAAGGACACTTGTACGAGCGAAGATATAGACATAGACATTGTTTCGACAGAGGCTAGAATCTGTCGAAATTTAAAAGATCAATGGGAAACTATGATCGAAGATGAGCGAAAAGAGCAGGAAAAATTGCAAGAGAAATTTGGTAACACGAAAGGGGGTGATGCCAAATTAAATTCCCGATTGGGAAAGAAGAACGAGAGAGAATCGAAAGACAACGAAGTGGAAGAGACGTTTATTAACGTGGGATCAAGATCCGATTCATCAGAGAGCAACATAATTTTTGAGGATGCGACGAAGAAGTTGACCAATGATGGAACGACCTCGGTGGTCCTTCCATCGGTCGTTACGCGACAACCTCCTGTAAAATGTACAAGGAACAACGTGTATGAATGTAACGGGAGGGATAGCACAGGTAATTTGACATTGCCACCGATCTCGAGTGATGGATCCAAGTCGACGAAGAGGGGAAACAATTTAATCGAATTACCCTCTTTGTTAAATGACGTGGATGTTCGATTGAAGGAACAAACGATATGCTGCCAGGATTACGAGGATCCAACGAATTCGAATTGGAATCCGAAGGATCTGGAATCGAAGAAAGAGCTTAAACGAGCAGGAACTATGGAAGGTGTGACTTTCGATTACGATTCGAAAACAATTGAAAAGGAACGCAAAGACGAGGATTTAAAAGGCGGCAATGTGAACGTGGATATGGTTCCATTGAAATATCCTCGTGGAAGTAAGTCCGAAGATAATGGAATTCTTGTTATGACGGGGAATACGATGGAGGAAGGTATCGATAAACAGGAAATTCTAGGAGAAGTAGAAATTATTCAGCAATGTTTAAATTCACCACGGGAGGCGGATATCGAGGAAACTTTTAAAGACAGCTTAAACGTAACACCTGATTCGATCGATCTTTCTCATTGCCAGAGGGCAGATTCATTGGAACATTTGGAGAAGGGGAAAGACGAAGAGGAGGATCTGGACCAGGACGAGGAGAAAAAGGAAGAGGTGGAACGATATCGACCGAACGAGCTAGAAAGGAAATTAATCGAGATAGAAACGGTCGAGAGAAGCATCGAAAATACGTTGGTCTATTCTCAGACTATTCCAAAAGAAATCGATGATGGATTCCTAGTATCGGAGCGTTCGAATGAATTTTCGATTTTGACAAATTTCGAATCGGAGAAACCACACTGCGTACACGAAAGGCAGGTATTGAGCGTAGGAGATGAGCGGACGAAGAAAAATCCACACGAAAGTCAGAGTGCAACGAGCAACGAAGATGACGGAGATTGCGACGCTAATATCGAGATTGACTCGATGGAAGATGAAATGCCGATGGGAAAAAGTTTAAACTGCAACCTTGACTCTGACAACTCGGAAACTTTGCTTAATGGAAACAATAATAGCGATGATGGAGATACGCGTGACCATTCTACGAAAGAAAGAGGAATCGATCTTTCTTGTTACGTCCTTACCGAAGGCTCCCCTAGTGAAATACCGGAAACAGTAACCACCGTAATTATACCAGATAATATCGTTGACAATGACAATGATAACGACGTTTGTAAAATTCAGCTCGAAGAGGATACGAACAACGAGATTTGCGTCCCTTTTAACGAGTCCATCCTATCTTGGAATGTCGAAAGAAAGCAGATGAAGCATGGGATTGGAGAAGAGTATCGCCACGATGAGAATCCATTTGGAGAATATATACATGCAGAAAGTGCTGTTCACTATACAACGAACATCGATGCTCATATTTTACGTGGTATAAAAAATGCTGCCAATCGAGCGTCTGTTTACCAAGAAGATCTTGCAAATATCAAAGAGGAGGAAGAAAATGATAGGGGCAAATTTTCTAACGTCGACGTCCAGCCCAGCATCGACGATCCTATCAGCGTTTTTTCAAAAGAGTCGGCCGAATCGATGGAAGATAAAAATAGTATCGAGTGCGAAGAAAAATTTGCAAGTTCCAGTCAAGAAGAGGATCAAGAAGGAAATAGTACGAACGATAAGGACGATGCACGATCGAAAGATCTCTCTAAAGAAACTCGAAGGAGAAGAAGAGAAGAGGAAAGCGAAACGTTCGATGATCGTTCGAGTGATTTTTCTTTGTCGTTTGAACAACTTGGAGCTGGACCAAAAGTACCTGAATTAAATCTGGATTCGTTACAAGACACGACGATATCGTCGACGATTGAAAAGGGCAATTCGAAAAATCTGAATAATCAGTCGGACGAAGAAAACGATAATGTTACTTCTTGCGAAGGTGAAAACGTTTCTTTATCTTCCTTCGATGCTTTAGCTTCTGAAGAAAAAGTAGACATCGGTGAAGCTTCGTCCTCGGAAAACGATCGAGTGAAAGTTTTTATCGAACCGGCAGGTCAACGAACGAAAATTGAAAGCGAGGCCGAAAGGTATTCGAAGGAAGAGTTTCAAGGTAATGAACGTATTAATAACACGAGTTGCTCGTTTGTTCGTAAGAAAGATGAAAAACAGTCTCTTCGCGTGGAAGAAGAAATTGCACGGGAATTAATACAGAATTTCATTATCGATAATACCGATGTAGCTGAAAAAGGTGCCGAAACAAGCGACGTGGTTCCTTTCGAACTGCACGATTTAATGGCCCCGTCATCTTCTAAACATCAGACGAATAACACGAATCAAACCGATCACTTTATAATTAAATTTCATCCATCTATACAAGAATTAGCACCTGAAGCAATAATCGAAAAATCTTCTCGTCGAGAAAAGGTCGACGATGACGATAATCAAGCAGACGATGAGAATGAAGAAGACGAAAGAAGAAGCGGAGGAAGTGGAGAAACAACAGCAAGAGAAGACGACGGAGGAAAAGAAGCAAGTATTTTGCTGCCTTCGTTTTTCTTTTCTTCCCATTCTAAAATATATAAAAAGATATTTAACGCATGTTTTATGATACCAGAAAGAATTTTGTTCTTTTAAAATTACAATTTTTCAAAGTTATTCTTTAATGTAATTAACCAATATATTTTATGGATCCAGATTTGCATCTACAATGTGTACATTGTACGTATGTATACCTATTACATGTATACATACGTATACTTATGTAGATGCATCTACTTTTGTTTTATTTTTGAACAAGTAAAGAGTCTTCCAATTCGGCCAACAAATTTTTAAAGATAATAAAAAATCTAAGCTAATCGCAATAATAATCTTGACAAGGTTGCTTTTCTTACCCCACTTTAGGATCAAGTAGAAATGGCATCTTTGGAAAATCAAGGAAACAGGAGCAGGCCAATCGCCGGGTCGTGGCACACTGGAGAATTTCACGATTCCTTACCACTACCTTTCATTGAAACTTCAAAAAGTCTTTCCTCCGTGAACGTTTACGATTTAAAACCTGTAAACCGTGAAAAGACGGATGATTGCTTTACTTCCCCAACTAATCTGTATGCAGAGGATCGAGAATGTAGAAGAATTGGTCACGGCATACCTGTTTTTGGTTATAAGTTTACTCCGACCACTGGCCCTCGTGGTATTGATATCTTCGAAAATTTGAGTTTATTTATTAACGAATCGAATTGGAGTAAATTATCTTTAAACGCTTCGTCTCCTATCATTATTCACAGCAAACGCGTGTTGAAGCAAGTTCATACAACGGACAAAGACGAGAGTGATCCACTCGTCGGAACGGGTTCAAATTCTGATGCTGACGATCCTCGTGAGCCATTAGCGCTCGATAATACACCACAACCTATCGTTATAGAAGAAATTTCAGATATCGACGAAAGAGGAGAGCAAACGTTATCGCTCCACGAAGCAGATACGAATTTAGCGAGAGAAATAAGTCCGTTTTCGTTCGAACAATACAATGACTCTAATAACGTTGAAGATAAAAATAAAGGAACACATGGTACGTCATCGTCGATTGGTGAAACAACAAATGGGCTTATCGAAAGTGATAGTTTGCTTCTAGATGCATATACTGATTCTACCAACCATCAAGATATAGATTAGATCGTAGAAAACGCGGAAGAAGAAAGAACAAATAAAAGATAAGAATGAATTACACATACAGATATACTGTATCGATATAAAACAATTTGAAAAGCACGATCGATATTGGAATCACAATGTTAATCCAGAAGTTTCAGTTTCTTGTTATTAATGCGATCCTTAGTCGAAACTAAAACAATCAAAAGTAGACAATTAGATATAAATCATTTCTACAGGTTCTTTTTCTGCACACATTAGTGTACCTATTTGTTACAAAAGAGAGAGAGAGAGAGAGAGAGAGAGAGAGAGAGAAGAAATGTACACTATACGTTATACTACTATACTTACGTCGTATACTGTCGTATGCTGTTTAAGTCGAGACTCAGGAGTCAATTGATGTAAAACGAGGCACATGCGCAAATACGAGTTCGCCGAAAGAGCGTGGGACTCTGCAGCAATTCGCTACATGCTTATAGTCCTGATCGGGAATTTGCGTCTGAACGATTTCGTTCTATTTCAAAAGAGACGTTGCTGTATGCTGCCACGTACTGTGCCTTATACCAAAAATCTGTTTGATGCGAATTTCGACTAAGTTGATATGCATATCGTACCACAGGAAACATATATTAAAATTGTGCACGTGGATCTTCTAAAGATAACTACCAAAGAATAGAATAGAACGGAGAGACGTGTAAATCGATTGGTGGATTAAAAAGAAGAGGATGTGACAGAAGACTGCAACTGAAATCTAAACGGATTGAAAGTTTGTTAAAATAATACGAAAAACATATCGGTTACGTTCTTGTACTTTCTTAACCTTTACACTCCTTCTGTTTTCGTGGTTCCTCGTATTTCTTTTGTGAAAAGCAAAAATATCACTTTTACAGTTTTATTTCATCACATATTCTTGCTCGTTCTTAGAGGAAATTCCTGTATAGGAATTATAATTATAATAATAATAAATAATACTTGAAATTATGTGTTCTTTCTTGTTTCCTCCTATTTCTTTGTATATCTGTTTTCTTGCGCAAATCTGTAATAAATATAGAAATGATTGCACAATGGAAATAAGTGAATCAGTGTAGTACGATCTTATAAAAGGTTCTTTTCCCAATTTAAGACATTGCCGAAGTTTTAGTCATAGTCTTTGCCGAATCTATCGAGATACGACGGTAGCTCTACCTGTTCCATTATCGTATTTATGTCTAGATACGTACTATTGAGATTGAGACAAGTGCGAGTGGTACGTGGCGAATGTGGATCCATAAGTATCAAGGAACAATCGAAATAGCATCAGCGATGTTGTATGAACGATGTTGGCAACGACATTGACACTATATGCTATTTTACGAGGTATGAAAATATTTGATCGGCTGCTAGTTACCGTTTAACCGTTTAACAGTAATGTTTTAATTCACACGAATATCCTCAATAGCGAGATATCGTTGGTAATATTGACAGTGACAGCACTGCTTTTTCTGGTACTTGATACTTGTATCGCCGATGCCAATCTCAAAGGTACGCAAAAATAAACTGGTTATACGTACACGTTTACTGCTTTTGCGATGAAACTGCTTGGATGTGGGCTTGGAAAATTCTTGTCGCGCCGTTTTTGGACATCGTTTTCTATACGTGTGATATGTTTCGCGTTATTAACACGTTGAATGTTACGCTAGTTTTACGGGGATTGCCCGTGGCGCCACGATGAACTTTTTATTATGCGGTACATATAATGTCGAAATATTACCTACAAGAGATATGTTACGGTGTATAATCATTATTAATGAATTTATCTCACTGAAATCACCGGTAACCCTCGTGGCGCTGAAGTGCGATTTCGTGCGATTCGCTTATTTTTTGCGATTATCGAGTATCTCATATTGTTTCTTGGCGTTGCTAAATAACTGTCTACGCGTTACATCCCGGGAACTACCATAAACCATAAATCATTCCTT
Source organism: Bombus campestris (assembly GCA_905333015.3). Lineage (NCBI taxonomy): Eukaryota > Metazoa > Arthropoda > Insecta > Hymenoptera > Apidae > Bombus > Bombus campestris. The sequence continues at coordinate 11,700,972 of HG995132.1, forward strand.
GGTCATACTTATTCGGACTCGCAATAATCCTAAAGAACCGCTATTAAGATTTAGCATTTATTACTTTGCTGTAAAAGCCCTTAATTGCCTTCGAACATCTTTCAAGTCGAAACTTTCCTTAGGGTCATTGTTCATTAAGGTAAACACGGAAAACACGGGTTTTTCCATGTTCGATGGCCACTGATGACGGGCGTGGATAATAGATTTATGTTTTAAGTATAAGTAAAACTAAATGTGATAAATCGCTGTGTTTGCGCGGTCAAGCAGACTATTCTTTTTCTCTTCCAATTGGTAAATCAGCATCAAAGGGTAAGGAAACAATGAGCAGTAGCAGGAAACGTTAATAGGACGTGACAAGATCGATAATAAAGTCGGGAAAGTGTTGGGAAATTAAACCTTATATACCAAGTATTTATCAACGAGATTGAATGATCCGTTTCATTTTTATTTACGAAATATAGGATACGCGGTAATGATACATTGACGAGACAATTAATATTTTTGACACAGCGTCTGATATAAAAATATTTTGTTCAAAATCAAAGTGTTTTATCGTTCGTAATATCTTAACGTTCTTGCGTGTTTCAACGATACCCATATGGCACATAAATTTATTAATAAAATATACTTATGAAAAGTAAAAACGAATGCATCTAATACTATATCTTTCTTCCTCTCCTCCTTCTTCTTTCACATTCCGCAAAATTGAAAATATAGTACCTACTTAACAGTATCATCTTGTCATCTCGCTTAATTGTCATAATGTACAATGTATAACGTACACGCATTGATCTACAGACCAATTGAACTTGCAGTTTCAAGGTATTTTAATCATTTTTTTTTTCTTTTTTTACGCGTGACGTAAATAACCAGACTAGAGAAAAATCCAGAAAAGAGAGCAAAGCGAACAATATTACAGTAATCTTGCTTTCGATATTTCACTCCTTATTCTCTTCTATTCTATTCCACCTACGTATTTCCCCCCCTTTCCTCTCTCTCTCTCTCTCTCTCTCTTTTTCTCGTTCGCATCTTCTGCACCTTTCATTTTACATCTCCGTAACGCGTTTATTTCTTCTTTTCATTTTCACCCGTTGTTGACTGCATATAAGATATACATATGTAGATGCAACTAATCATCGCGTTTATCGCTTTCGATTATCGTCAAAATTAGATTTGTCCAATTGGATTCGAACCGTCACTAAACATCAATCGCAATTATCGTTATAGTTGTTTATCATTCGACGCGCTTGTTTAAAGGTAAATGAAATATTGGTAAAGTATAACCATCGTGCGTTTAAGTTAATATTAACAGGCACCTGGTGGGTGGCCGTATGTTTACAGAATTAGAAATATCTCAGGTGTTCGCTTCGATAGGCAAGTGTAAGTGACAGTCCGATTCACGATAAATAATCATCAATCATATCGATTTACATGATAGCAGGCCGCCTTATAGGTACAGTAAAATCACGCCAACAGGGATCTTTAATTTTGGAACATTTCAACTTCTCTGAACTACAGCCGAAGCATTGGTTACATATACAGCTCATGCCGTCGGCGCAAATACCAAGCCGTTCTCCCCGTCCTCCGCAAGGTTCATCGGGTCCCTGGAAAAGAGAGTACGATTCTTATCGTAACTAACTTCAGATTTATTAACAAACCGCCGATTCAAGCACTTGCCTTTGCGCATTGCGGAACCCCGCAAGCATTCGATATTACAACACCATATTCGCATTTGTGGCAAAAGTCACCGCATCCTGTGCAAAGGGCCATCTCTTGTTTTTGTCTTACCGAAGGATAACCGGAACATTTATCGTACCTAGTCGAATCAAGCGTTCTATTATCGCGTATAATGATTATTATGCATTGAACGTGTTATAATTTGCACGGTAATAATTTCAGTCGTTCCAGCATCTTTCATTTCATACATATATGTACTCTCATCTATAAATAGCTAAATATCTTGTTCGTGTGTGAGTAAGCGCATGAGTAACAGCAAAAGTATAAATACATAATCGAGTCGAGTAAATTAAGCAATAATGTAAATTATTCAAAACAATATGTTTTCGTGTTTTCTAAATAAATTAAAAAAAAAAAAAAAAAAAGAGAGAAATCAGTTCGGGTACAAGAGAACTGTAGATTTGAAGTTTCTTACATAAGAACAATGGAAAGCAGCACGGCTATGCGGATAGTTTGTGCGGCAAGCATCTCGCCTCGTAGATCTGAAACAAAATTTAAAGAAAGTTCGATTAATGTTGCTGAAGTAGAATCGATTAAAACGTTTACGTAACGATCAGAGATGAAATCGATGCTAGAAACAATTCTATCCGATTTGTTTCCGATTTCTTCTTCTTCTTTTTTTTTTTTTTTTTTTTTATTAAAGCTGATTTAAAGAATAAAATTTATAAATCGTACAAAGCATTTTCGTATGCATTTGAGAGAGCATCTAGACGTTTAGAAACGAGGAAACTTTAGCCAAATTTAGTTTTGAACTTTATCTCTTTTCGTTATTATCTGTCCGCTTGCAACAATACAGTACATAATCATAACTAACTTTTGTTAAGTTTCACCGTTGTTCTGTTTCTGCTTCTACGAAATTAGCGTAAAATACTTGATTCTCGCAATATCGTTCTATCAAATTATTAAATATCTATAATCGATTGATTTAGGAAATAATTTCAAAGTACCTTACCAGGATCAACCTACGATACATACATACGTATAATGGTAAATCAAACTTTGCCTTTTCCCTTTTTTCTCTTACGCGTGGCGAAAAGAAAGACGAATGATCGAATTGCTGATAATGAAAACAGCCGAAGCGACTTTGCTTTATCGGAATTTTCCTTTCGTTTCGTTAATTCAACTTTTGAATCGGCCAAAACTTTACGAGATAATGCTTTAATAATAATGCTTTCTCATTTCCTCGATGAAGATTATACGGAGAAAGAGTCATGCGAGCACCCATGCTGGCTTTAACGATACGCCGGCAAATCCATCTGTAACTATACTTAACATTCGTAAATCATGTTCATTTTTGTTACAAAGTGCTTCGTTCGCCACCATTTTAAGCTCAAACCCCTTCATTTGCTACTCGCGCGTGCCAAATGCCTATACATGCGAGTTAAGCACATGGTAGAGCTTGAACATTGAACGAATGACTTCAATTAAGTAAACATTAACTTCGTCAGTTTTTGGTAACAAAATGGAAAAATCAATAATTAATATGAAAATTACATAGTTATTAACAGCGAGAAATTAAAAAGATAGAAAATTATTTCGATATACATGCATATACCCACCGATAATTTGATGTGCCGTCTTTTTAGTTAAATATTAAACGATAATTTGTTGTTTTCGCAGATTTTATAAAATACATGTAAATATATATATATATATATATATATATATATATATATATATACAAAATATCGTTCGGAGGCCAACTAATTGGAAAATAAAGCTTGACAATTATTCAAACCGGATTTTTTAAACGTCTTTTAACGTGATTCGCCTAATTACTCATTCGCCTTCTTATTCTACGTAAACTAATTAACTTGTTTTCGTCACGTAATCGCTATTGTTTTAGTTTATCTCGCGTCATTCTATTATTATTACTTTATTCTAGTTTGTTTAATTTTAGTTTAATTTAGGCGCGTCAACAACATTTTTATAACAGATGTTATTTATAAGTTAAAAGTTAATTACGAACGTGTAATATTCGTATCGAATTAGGTTTCGTTAAATTTATTAAAGATGTAGCAGAAACTTCTTTACGCTTGCAATTGCCTTCGGATACAGTTGTTTCGTTTAATACCTTGTTGCACCCCTAATCTGGCTTTCCCCTTTTCCTAACTCGCTCTCGTTTACGCGCTTTTTTCCTTCCTTCTGTTCCACTGTTTTCTTTCCTTTCTTTTTTTTTTTTTTTTTTTCATATTAAATATGATTATAATTTGCCACCGATATGACAGAAGAAATAAAATAAAAGAAAACTACGCGGGAATAAAATAAACGAATAAAGCGAATGTACAGACATATTTACATATGCAACGACGAACGGGTGATCGTTAGGAAAAGCATACAGTGCGCTTACAATTAATGCTGACCCTAAGATATTCTTCCAAGTGTTTCTAGTTGCGTAAGATTAAATAACAATAACGATTCTCTCTTTACCAGAATAAGAAAATGTGATAACGTGAAGACACGAATATGCGAAGACGGAAAGACGTTGAATGTGCCATTGAAGTCAAGTGCGCTTTGTTTTATAGGGACGGGAAGAAAGGGCAAGAAAAGGAAGGGGGGAAAGAAGGCACAGAGCCGTTCATTTAACAGTCGATGTATGATGTATCTATTATCGTTTCGCCCCAAGGGATGATCTAAATTGTCAAACGAAATCCTTGCCTCTCGTCCTAATTATCCACCGTGTCGTGAATACCCTTCTAGACACGTCTTCCCCTATTTGCGAAGATTCCCTTGACGAACATATCTATTAATATGTAAATTTCTTGGCTCAGCTTTATGAAAAACAAAAGCGGTCATTCACTGACACGTTATTTGCACTTGTCGCGCTGCGCTAATAAACCAATTACCGAACAAGTCAATCAGAAATTGACATTTTATCGACGCAAAATGTTTATTATGAAATTCCCGTATTAGAGGACTAGGAGATTAAACGTTATGTTGTTTAGTTGTAATTTCAAAGTCTATAGACTGACGAGAGCGAGACTAATGATAAGTAATCAAGGAAAGATTTGTATTTTCAATTACATATGTAATAATAACACGATTACTTTCTTTGCATAAAGGTATCGCTATGATGATCTGGCACCAGTTAAACGTATTCCTCGCACGATTATACGACCCGATCGATCGAATAGAGAACCTTTTCATTAAGATGAAGAACATCTCTATGATGACGAATCAAATAATATTCCTAATGCTGGCGGATCGTATTTTTATAAGAGAACCGAAAATGACGTGTCTTTACACATTGATGTTTTACAACGTTGTTACTTATAGCATTAGCTATATTAAGGAATTGATCGAAAAGGAAGATTGGTCGCTCTATGTGACTCTCACGGAAAGATCCAAAATTAAACATTTAGCTATGTCCGCTACTAAAATAGTGTTCGAATGGACTAAAGCCGTCACCTTTATTGTAACATTAACATTTATGCTTCTTGTCTTTGGCTTGGAGCAAGGTCTTGAGCATTACAAGTGAGTAACAGTTACTGTATCATATAACAATCGGAGGAAAAAATGTAGGGAAGAAAGGAAAATGATAGAACGCATTAACAATTAAGAATATATTAATTCGATGAAATTATACATATTGTGTGCGTGTGTGTGTGTTGCGCGCACGTGTTTATACAAACATATATGTATATATGTACGTATATATGTATTGCTATTGTAGACCATCGATGAATTACACGATGATAACGTGGATCTATTATTTGGCAACGGAAAAAGTCTTCGTTGAGATGTTTCCGCCAGTCTTGAAGTTTCTTCGTTTCGACACTTTTGAAAATCTTGAAGAGCTTTACGCTCCAGTGATATTGAAATCATTTACTATTAGCGTTTCTGCGTCTCTTATTATAATACTTTTGCCACTAGCATCCTACAAACTTTTATTCGTCGCTGCTTATTCCAACATTTATTTAAGATTAAAGGATCTATTACAAATATCCGGCCCTGCGTTATGTATTGAACGTGAAATATTAAATCGTTATAGAAAAGCAACGCCTAAAGAAATTAAACAATTTGATGATGTGTGCCCTGTTTGCCTTTGCGACATGATCAGTGCGAGAATAACGCCTTGTTACCATCTTTTTCATGCAAGTTGTTTACGTCGGTGTCTCAAGACCAACAATACCTGTCCGATGTGCAAAAGAGAATTAACATTTGGGTCGGTATCAACTCAGTAGTAAACGTAACCGTTATAAATGTTACCGTCGTGATTCTATCGATAAAATCGACATATTCCGTATGACAATTCCACTCTGATTAAATACCTCATCCACTCGACGGATTAACTTTTGATAATATTGGATATTTATATTACAAACTATTGACAAATCCTCTAAGCCGTTTGATATTCGTATAAGTTAAATATTGATAAAAAGCAAAGTTATTACATTCATGTCCGTCTATAAACATTGATAAAACGGATATTCTCGTCGTATAATTGTACATAAAATAATAAATGATCTAATGTATTAACAGAATTGGAAATTTATATTCTATTTGAATTACAAATTGATTTTTCTGTTAAATGTATTATTTCATTTGCCAACTGATAAATCGAAACTAATAAAAACAACGAAAATTAACGAGAATTATATTCTCATATCACAGTTCTTTTGAAATAGCCTTACTTTCCTTGCGTTCTACGATCCTTTATTCGAAATATTTCTCATTAGATCCAACAATTTCCACTATTTTATATAGCTATTCCCCTACATATTTAACCGTGGTTTCTACATATTCTCCATCAGGACTGTCAAAATCTTTTATCGGTGGAGTACATACCGGTCCTGTTACGCTATATGGCATGAACGAATCATCAAACTGAAACAGAATGCGTTTCAAAATTTATTCTGTATCTCTACTGTGTTTTATTAGATGGTAAAATATAAACGTACAATATTTATTTTCTAATATAATATTATATCGTATACTTACTTCAACTGCTTTTTTGTAAAGTTGCTTCGAGACATCTTTTAATTCTTTCAATGCTATTTCTTGCGATACCATGATAGATTTCATAACGCGTACATCCTTCAACCATTGAAATTGTTTGTAGTTGGACCATTTCTTCTCTAATAATTTTCTTCTTTCTATTTCTTTTTCTGATAATGATACTGACAAATGACAAGCTCTTTTCCTAAGAAATATTTGTTTTCAAGTAATATGTTAAGAAGAAAAATTTGTTTCCTATACATAATAAATTCTATAATTATATAAAGCCTACTCCTTTTCCAATAGCTGATATAATGTATCAATTTCAAAGATTGGTTTCAAATGGCCTGCATATTTTTCTAACTGACGGATTTTTTTCTGTAGTCTCTTCTTCTTTCTTTCTTCTCTAGCTCTAAGGATATTAGGATCGAGTCTTTTCTTCTTTTTAAGTGGTTCTCCTCTGAAATAAATGTAATATGATAATAAATTTGTTTATTCAAAAGAAAAGAAATTTAAAAATACTTACAAGAGAATTTCAGTCGCTCGAAATTGTAATGGATGTATATATATAGAGATATTGCGCAAATTGCTAACTGAATGCAAAGAGGACCTGCGTCGGTAAATCTTTATGAATAAAATGAATAAAAATATACAAAAATAATTGTTCACTCAACAATGAATACCTAAAAACGGCATTTGCCAAATTTAATACACCAACCATTTTAATACGCTATAATTATTTCGAGCTTTAGTCTGTGTTAGTCCGTGCTTTGTTATCTTCAATTACTTTACGGCACCACGTATATAACCTCTTGAACGCTTGCGATTTTCATACAGGCTAAAATGAGATATGTAACCATTATAAAATCATAAATTTAAACAGTTGTTAAAAAAAATGACACGTGTTATTATGAACAAATTAATAATGACAATAAATAACGACTAATAATATGGTGCTAACAACGATGGTAATGTGACGCCAACCATATGAGAGACCAGGCCGCACTTCGGAATCGATAGTGTGTGATGACGGAAATAAAGATGTAGCGGCACTCGGCGACAATGTATGTGTACCAATGGTCCTTTCGCCGAATGTTCGAGAACGCCTAACAAACGCGTGGATAGTGGGGGTATTGAGGGATGACAAAGAAAAAGAATCGGATTCCGCCGTAAGTCGAGTTGTAAAAGTTTCAGTCTTAAGAAGTCGCGCCTGGACTTCAGACATAGGTAATGTAAACCAATTGTTAAGAAGTAAATTTTCTTTTTTACTTTCATATTGTTTTTATCTTTTATTTACATCTTCGATTTCTTTAGCACACATACCAACGAGATAATAAACATACATGTAAGTAACTACATAAGTGTATGTAATCAATTACTACATCGTGAAACAAAATTGAAAGAAATTTCTCCAGATTTTCTTTATTATTAATACGTACACGATATTTATGAATGCTGAACACTCGAAAAATTTATATTATTCGAAGGGAACTAAAAGTTAGAGTTTTTGTTCGGAAGCGTGATTAGAATTACACACTACAGTTACTACGGTTCACAAAATACCATAAAATGTGTTCGTTAAATGAATCTGAATACGATACTTTTGAAGTAAAAGAGGCAGCGGAAGACACGTGAGTATTATGTTACATGTGAATTTCATATAATTTTATGCAAATGTTTCTATATTTCATAATTTTTTTTATTGATATGATCTTTATCTTTTTTATAGAAACACTTCTTCCTCTATTAATACCACAGAAATGCATAATGCTACGCGCTTTTGTAAAAAGTGTGGTAGTCCGGAGGACCGACTCTTTTCCAAGAATAACAATGAATACTGTGAAGAATGTTTTGTAAATATATTAGAACGTAAATTCAGAACAACGCTAGATAAATCTAAATCTATACGCCCGGATGACACAATACTTATTGCTCATTCAGGGAAAGCAAATTCAACTGCGCTTATACATTTTGTTATGTTTGACATGAGTCGAACATTTTCCACAAGGTTTCGACTATCATTTAAAGTTCTTTATATAGATGGTAATTCTTACTATTTCTAATACCCTTCTATTCTGTTACTAGATTTGAAAAAGAAAAAGAAAACCAAGCATATGCTTTTTATTTTATATTTTATATCCTTTATTCTATGTGTACAGATGGTATGGTGAAAGGACTCTCGGCCTTGGAAAGAAGGATTGTTCGATATGCGTTTGCTAGGGAAGCTAGCACTTTGCATTTAACTACGTATGTTTTACCTTTGTCGGGATGTAGAAGAGACGATGTTTCTAAAGATATGCAACAAGTACATCATGCATACCACGACATATATGATGCAGATGGTATAATATTAAAAGAAATGTTTGATAATTTGGAAAATGATACAGCCAGAGATGAATTATTACAGCAATTAAGACGAAAATTACTTATATCCGCAGCTATTAAACTTAATTGTAATAAAATTTTCTTTGCCGATATATCTTCTGATCTTGCGATAAAAGTTCTTAGCGATGTATCGACTGGCAGAGGCTCTCAATTGTCTTTTAACGTTGCTCTCTCTGACACAAGACACACAAATGTAACATTACTTCGACCATTCAAAGATTTCACACAAAATGACATAACTAACTATTTGAAAAATTACGAGCTACGTCCAATTTTTGGTTCTGACGAATGTAATTTCTCTTTTCCTATATCTATACGAAATATCACAAAAAATTTTGTCCATAAATTGGATTCTGAATTTTGTGGCACTGTATCCACGATATATCGTACAAGCGAAAAATTAGCTACAAAGATAGAGCAATGTAATAATGAGCAAAATGATACAAAGATGGATGCTAATATTAAGAAGAACAATAACATCTGTATACTTTGTGGATTAACTTTAGACTCGTGTTATTTACCAAAAGAACAACTATCGGTTGTACAGGCGAAATTGTTTTCTAAATTAGCTTCTACAGTTACGGATACCTCATTAAATAATACTGCCAATTCGTTAAATATTTGCGAACAATCTGACAATGAGCAAAATGAAGGCTTAAATGATTCAAGACAAAAAAAATGTCAGTGTCAACGTGGCATTCACAAGTGTTTTCTGAAACTATCGACAATTGAAAAGCATCTATGCTATAGTTGTAAACTAATTTTCTTAAATTCAAAACAGCTGAATAATTTTTTTCCTAGTTTTATTTTTGATGCAGTACAAAAAAGATTACAAGTTGCACGTGTACAAGAAGAGATAGGAGATTTTTTATTGTAATTGGTGGATAAAAGAATACCTATTAATATTAAGAAATACTTTACATACTAGATAAAGGAACACGATTAAACACAACATTTTACTTCTAAATATTCATAACGGAGTAACTTTTGTAACAGAGATATTTCGAATAACTGTTAACTTTATAAAAATAATATAATGAAATACAATATTTATCATATTTTGTATTTCTTATAGCTCCCTCATATCTCAAATTTTATCAGATTTATTACTTTTTCTATCCGTATTTCGTACGGATTTCACGTTTTCCGCACGTCGCCGGCATCAGTAAGAAATATTCTTTCCTTGCATAGTGTCTCTTCACTCTTTACCGATATAAACAATTGCATGATGATGGAGACTGCTTGGCCTATCGACTGGAGAATATATGCAATTAATAGATAATAAATATATATGTATATGTATAAATGAATGAAACTAAAATAATTGTAATAATTTTTATAAACATTACAACAGTAATAATAAGCTATAGTGCAATATACGAATAAAGGATGAATCACGAAGCGTGATCAGCTTAGATTATTTTATTGTTAGTGGGCCGATCGAAAATTTTGTCTCATATAATATGGTTCAAAGAGAGCTTTAACAAAAGTTATTTATAATATATACACATGCATAACGGAAAGTAATCTTAATTGTTGAATAAGTTAATTTCATCTCATTATTATAACTTATAATAGATGGCGATAGTAGCGAAATTATCTGGCTGTACTGCTCGTTACCTCGTTACGCAACACAATATTCAAGGAAGTAACTCTTGAATTATTTGGAAGTGCAACGACTTGTTTGAGCACAATTTATTTATTATATACGCATATTTTATTGGGTAATATGTTACCTTATCTATAGCACGTACTTATAATATAAAAACAAATAAGATAAAAAGGAAGCAATACAGAGGTTATATTAATAAAAGTGCAAAGTACCTATTTCAATATAGTAGACATCTCAGTTATTTTTTGTATGTAATCTCGTAATAAAATATTATTAATGGTAATTAATAGTTTGTATTATTGTAATTTTAGAACCATGGCTGAAAGTAATACTAAACCTGTGCGTGAACGTAATGCTCAAACCAGGTGGGAGATGCGAACTAAATACTATGTCTACTTAGATCCTCTAATAAATTCTCCGTTGACTAACTTTATGTCAGCGAATTTGCACAATCAGCATGAAATTAAATGCAGAAATTTTGAGTATCATTTAGCCAAATGTATTGAAGCATATGGATTTTATAAAGGAATAGACGAATGCAGAGAAGTACTCCATGATTTTCAAGAATGCATAACCGAAGAAAAACGCAGGAGTAGATATGAAATAATATGTGGAGAATTTATTCGACAGATCGAAGCTGGAGAAAGAAATTATGAGAAAGTACCACCGTATCTTCCTATGTTTTAGAATTTATGTTGAAATCTAAATATATATATATGTAAACGTCAACAGCAACTTAAGTAGGCAATAGTGCATCGAATAAGTAAAATGTTTGTTCAACATCAAATTGAATAAATGATTAATAACGACAAATTAGAAGGAAGTATAATCTATTTTTCTATTATTTTTCCTATCCATTATATCCATTACCATATTATTGTTTCATGACTTGTGCTTTTTCATTTAGTCAGGATTTAGCAAATTGTGTTGTTAAGTAAACTGTTTTATGCATTGAATTTAATGCAAACGAACGTAAAAACAATCGCAAAGCAATTCAACTGTCCTGTTATATTCGTTATTTCTTTTTTTCCTTCTTTGATAAGCTAGTGAAAACTTAAAAAAATGCATAAATGGTCCTAGTAATATTAAATAAAAAAGAAAAGATTATATTAAATGAAAGATACAATTTAGTCATATAACCGAAAAGCTGGAAGAGAGCAAGATTAATGTTAAAGATAATTGTAATCTATTTACATATTTGAAATTAGTGAATGAAAAGATGCGTATAAAATTTTATAGTATATAGGTGTTTTAGGTAGGACGTCACTAGATGGCAGGAAAATGTTAAAAGAGAATGGATGAATGTGGGTATAACGTGCAAAGGGTCTTGGCGGGTAGATGGGATAGACGGGTAGACGGGCAGGCGGGCAGACGGGTATGCGAACGAACAGAGAAAGATACGTAAGCGGGACGGTAGGTTGCCGACTTGTTAGGCCGGAAGGCGGGCGCACCTGTCTGTCATCAGCGCCGACTGTCAATCTTACTGACGCTGGCGCACACGCTGCGAGAACCCGCCGCATTCGTAGTGTTTATCTGTCAGAGAGAACGAGAAATTAGTCCTAACGGGAAGTAATACGATCAGAAAAGGACGCTGTGATCGAAAGAAACATAGGGAAACTACAGAGAGATAGACCGGTGAGTTGTCGAACGACAGATCAGTTGGTCGAAGAAGAAAACGTGAGAGGGAAAGAAACCGTGAGACACATCGTTTGTTAACTGTTCAACGGTATGGACATGGCATATCTTTTAGTGTTGTTTGTCATTCATCATTCGTGTACTGAAACTCGATGACCGGCAAAAATCGAGTTAGCTCGTGTTGCGCGATCATGCAATATTTTTATCGTGTTAGTGTACGCGTCCCCATGAATTGTTGGTTAGACTTTGTACATTTTTTTTTTTTCCTGATTTATTCGTCTAACTTGGGTATTTTGTTAAGAAGTGTGACATGACTTCTGATCGCATTTAAAGAGTGTATTTCTTTTTTCTTACCATGCTGTTTCTTTCTCTATTTAACAGCTGATCGAGTATCGAATTAAGCCAACCACGAGGACATTGCTAGACCGCGTGTACATTGCGTCCATCTCAATTTTTTCATTATGGATCATCGTGTTGGTGAGTATAAATCAATCCATCAATTGCTAAGTTCGTGATACAATCAGTCAGTATTGAATCCTTAATTTTGTTAAACATTATTAGTCGATTTCGAATAAAATTCATTATTCGTATTATGTTGAAAATTTCGATTACGAGACGCCATCATCTACGATACTATATAACGCGTGGCTACCGAGCTAGCATGCAGTCAGCAAGCCAGCTAGCTAGTTAGGCACGTGGTGGCGCGCCACGGCGCGGACTTCGTTACTTCCACGGGGCTCACCGGCCTTACCCCACGGAATCCGCTCTTCGTTATAATTACCAACTGTCATTCTGCTTTTTCCGTCGTGCGTCGTGCCTTCCATGCTTGCCTGCCTGTCTGAAGTGTCTGACTATTCTCTCGCTTTGCGTGCACGCGCACCTATAGTACGTATACGAATATGTTTACGTGCTTGCTCCTTTTGATCGCTGATTGCTTGAGCTTTTTTATGCCTTTACATTTTCAATATGATCTATAACTGCTTTCGTCACAAGTTTCCATACACATACATGACGGAACTCATGTAACTCGTTCAATATTATACAATTAAATGAATAAATATATAATATAGGAAAATTTCTTTCAAACAACTTTTATATCGAATAATATTTCATATTTAATTAAACGAGATTCAATTGCAATTTGTTTACAATTTGTGGTTCAAATTGAAGTATTTCAATTTAAGATTATAAACCTTGATAATTATATGTATACATGTATGCACATGGTATATATACGCGCGCCATGTGGTCGTGTGTAAAGTGAGTTTATAGTATATGGATGATTAATATGTACATATGTATTTTATTCAGTTTGAAGCCTATATTAATTTGTCTCTTGTCCTATTATATATAAATGTCTTTTTTAGAAATTTAGTGAAATTTTATACTCATTATCTTAACTGATAAACATTCTCATTTCTCTCTCTCTCTCTCTCTTTATATATATATATAGAATTTAATAATTTCAAATTTATAAAATATTTTCTAAAACCATTTGAGAAATCAAATGGTGCGTTATCATGTTATGTGCGAAAATATGAATGCAAGTCGAATGTGTCCGCATGGTGTCTACTATTACGTAACGTAACATATGAGATGTATGTAGTAGGTACATGTAATATTGTAGAAATGTAGAAATTCATATCTGGATTTTAAAATTAGAATTGTGCTTTATGATGTCATATTTTTTGGTAACGACGTTATTGCAAGAAATTTATACAAAGAGATGAGTGAAAAAATAACTTTTTGTGATAATATTACACTTATATAGTAAATAGTGATAAATGATACGATTCGATATTAAAAGTATATGTACGTAAATGTGATCTTTTGAAAAACGATAGTATATAAGCACACATTTACTCACACGATGAATAATTATTCTGAATAATTACGATTCTATTTGTAACATTCAAGAATGTAACATTTGTGAAATTGTTTAAGCCATACAAGTTTAAGAAAATCAAGTTCGGATTAGAGTTCGAGATTAGCAAGTCGGTAAATGGGTCGCGATACACGACGTTATCTAGCTTTGGTCATTGGCCAGCGAAACTCGTTTAAGAAGACGCGAGAGTATTGTGTAACACGTCTAATAATAGTAATAATGGTACTACTAGTAGTAATAGTATGGTTAACAGAAACAGTACCGAATCTTATGGAAGAATTATTATACTGCGTTTTTTCTATTAATTTTATTACGCAGGCAATTATATATATGTACATATATATAGCAGGCATATACACATACGCACAACAAACCTGACAGAGATTTGTTATAGTTTTTTTTTACATACCGGCTCTGTTGTTTTCAAGTATCGACCTTGGTCGACATAGTAATCCTTGTTATACATCTAATGACAAATTACTTGATATTTTTTCTTGTATCGCATTATTATATTGTATTTGGTGCATAGCAAATTGTACGTTACATGTTATAGTACACTTTTATCGGATGTTTCTTAATTCGAATTACCGATCAAGTGCAGAAGGTAAAGTAATAAAAAGAGCAAGAAAGGTGGGTGTAGGGGGAAGAATGAAATACGTCGAGAATAAAGCAGAACGTATTTTATAAATTGACCATAGCGTTATTCCGTGTCATCGTATCTTTGCCTTGTTATGTAACCGATAGTAGTGCAGCTATTCGCGCTAATCGTTGCGTCTTGACTCTTCTCGATGACTTTCGAGACTTTTTGATACCTGTTTACGCGTTTACCGGTCGATTAGCAAACTGATCTACCAAAATATCGCTGTATCTCATTTGAATGTTACGTAAAATTCGAATATGATGTAGATTTCTCTAAATTTTCAAATATCGACTGAAGATAACAGTGCTTTATTTATTTTATAATATAGGAGAATGCGCGTTTCTCGATCACTGTTTCAGGGAAGTAGTTATGTCAAATGATGATAAATTTCCATGTTTTCACACCGTTTGTTAATTGTTATTGTTTATATTTATTTACTTTTTCCATACAATGGGATCAGTTTTATACGATATAATTGGTTTAACAGGGGAAATCATTCATAACAACAGTAATTTATTATCTGTTATCAGTATCGTAATTTTTAGTACTTTCGTGCTTTGGGTCAGACGTATATACAGTGTTTGAGGTTATCGTGTCAAACGTTGCGAGAGCAGAGAGGCTATAGTTGGTGGAATAGGATATTGTAAAGTAAAATTTCTTCGGTTTGAATAATCTCGATGGTCGTAGATAAAGTCAAGTGGAGACATGTATGTATGGAAATTCGTCGTTATTTCGTCGAACACCAATAGATTTTGAATCGGAATGAAATAGTCTTCGTTAGATTCTTTTCTACAAAATTATGCATTATTGTCAAACTAGAGGTCATATCTATTCATGTTCGGTATGCAAATGCGAATCGGACATAAAATCAAACTCTTTTCTCGCGTGTCTAATTTAGAGTATATTGAAAAAAAGGTAGAATATACATAATATGATGTTTGAACACTAAAAGATTATTAGGACGAAATGAGAAGACATGCCACGGCGCAAAGCACGAACAGAACAGCCCAAAGGCCGTGTCTAAAATCGTTCTATGCTCGCTGACCTATGAAGAATGTTCGTCTCTCCTCTTGAATCGATGTTCCTTTGCGTGTCGAAGGTTCGAAGCTCTGCCATATAATATATGTATTGCTCTCGAAACATCTCCTCTGCGAAAGCCTTGTTCGTTGAATACGTGTATCCTCCGTTCAAGGATCGGTGTAACAACCGATACATCGAGTTGAAGTTTTATTTTTTCCTTTACCTGACAAATTGTGAATTAGAAGGAAGGCAATAATTCTGTTATTCGACCGTCCTGTTACCTGCAAAACGGTCTTTTACACCTAACAATTTCTCAGGAGACATACACGTTATAATACATATAATATAATTGTATTATGTTACTTTGAAATTTGTTTTCTCAAGCATCTTCTTCCTTTACCTGACAAATTGTGAGTTAGAAGGAAAACAATAATTCTGTTATTCGACCGTTCTTTTACCTGAGAAGCGGTGTTTTCGACATGTCAGTCTCTTATAAGATATCCTTATCTATTATAATATATATAATACAATTGTATTATATTACTTTGAAATTTCTTTTTCCCAAACATTTTTTCCTTTACCTGACAAATTGTGAATTAGAAGGAAGGCAATAATTCTGTTATTCGACCGTCCTGTTACCTGCAAAACGGTCTTTTACACCTAACAGTTTCTTAGAAGACATACACGTTATAATACATATAATATAATTGTATTACATTACTTTGAAATTTGTTTTTCTCAAGCATCTTTTTCCTTTCCTGACAAATTGTGAGTTAGAAGGAAAGCAATAAATTTGTTATTCGACCGTTCTTTTACCTGAGAAGCGGTGTTTTCGACATATATATATATAATATAATTTTATTATATTACCTTGAAATTTGATTTGCCTTCCTCATTACATAAAGATTAGAATAAACACTTTCTTTTTTTCTTACTTCCTTTTCGAGCTCAAACGTCATAAAGGGATTTCTTTTAGTTTAATTTAAGGCAATTTCCTTCAGTTCGACTGATTTGCGTTAGCGGTATATAGCTAATAAGAGGTACAAATTCATTCGATAGTTACACGCATGATTCAACATTCGTTTCAACTTTAAACCATTTAAAAAAACTAACAAAGCCTCGCAAAGTAATTAGGGTCGAGATACTAAACAGTTTTTGTGACGATTACGATCAAACAAAAAGAGTTGCGCAACTTAGTTTGGACAGAGAGAAAATGTATTCATGCATGTACACATATGCGAATGTATAAATTGTTGAAAAGCAGGTTTGCGAGAAAAAAAGAAATAGAAATATCACATAGAAATTTTTCATAATATTATTCAATAATTATCCTAGAGTAAAAATATTAATGATGAAGAGGGATACGTTTCTTACCAATCGAGTAACGAAGAGAAAAAGCCAGGGATATGATCGTCGCATACAATAAGCTTATCGTATTAGAAATATCATCGATTGAAATGGTCATGTAAGGGTTGAATTGATAAGATAAAAATACGCTTTTACATTATCCTAGACACCCAGAGATAAATAGTGGCATCAAAATTCGAGGATGGCTAGAGAGGAGAGAAAGAGAGAGAGAGAGAGAGAGATTTGAGTTTTTATTTAAACGAAATCGAGCTTTTATACACATTTATCGACGTATAAAATGAAGGGAATATAAGAAATTTAGATAGATGTCGCGACATAATATGTGTATCGTATATAAGTCGTTTACCCTTATTACTTACATATTTTTTGTAATTTTCTTAATGTTCAGTTAAACGTGTATATATACAAAAATACGTGTAGGTATAAACGTGTATTTTGCATACTTAGCTTAGGCTATAAAGAAAAACAATGCAATTTTTGTTTCATGCAAATTGCTACATTATTTGTTTTTAAGATACCGCGAAATATACGGTAGACACGAGATAGAATTTCTTTATTTTGTATAACTTTTGTATAAACAACGGAGGACACTAAAATCTTTGAAAAATTCTACTTTCTATCTTCAAATGTATCGAAATAACGGACTTTACGTTCCGACTAGCTGCACGTGCAAATGATTCGTGCTTTTTCTTGGTCTTAGATTATACTCTATCTCGTAACCTTATCTCATATTATCTCTTCTCATATCTCTACCTTTTTAGAGGTACGTCGAACGAATAACACATATTTTTGTAACGTACAGTAAACGTGTACAATTTTCTTCTATTTTCTTTTATTTTTTCTTTCTGCTTTTCTCTTACATCTCTTACGTATACAGTGCTTTAAACAACGCGGGGTTTAGAAACACCGACTGATCGCGTAATGTAGAACGAACTCCGTGACCTCCACAGACTGATTCGCGTACACATTTATATTTTTCCAATACATGTGCATGTATTTATTATATTGTGTGTGTGTGTGTGTGTGTGTGTATTTGGTTACACTATTACCTATACTACATGTATAGTACTTACATTATACATATACATAAATTGATTCGTAATAAATGTAAAAAAAAAAAAAAATGAAATTTATCAAAAAAGATCCACGCTGTTCAGTAGGGTGTATTAAGGGGAAAAGAATCAATAATTGCTGTTAATGTGAAATATTACAAGTATATTTTGTTGATTATTAATTTGACTTGTGATTGACATTTATCGATCGGAATGGAAAATTAATATTACTGTTAATTTAATTTTACAATGCAAATCATAAATAACTACTAGCATGCTTTTGTTTTAATACTGAAAGAGTAAGGGTCAGGGGGACATACGAAGACATCGGTTATGGTTGGATTTATGGATAGGGTTAGGTTTAGGGTTAGGGTTAGGGTTAGGGTTATACAACCGTATTACTACATAGCGAACTATGCTTCCCGCCAATATAGCTCTTATACCTGCTTTGGAAGGGATAACGCACTCGCTATGCTATCGTTACGAGAATACACCGAGCAACGCAACCGCTCCGATAGATTCTTATGAAGTTTATATGGCGGGAAAGACGCAAATAGGAAGGGGGCTGAAACAGAGAGAGTCTAATGGCTGACCAGTGACAGGCCAAGAAGCGGGAAGTGGATACGCGCGCGCAAATCTTTCTCCTTGCTAGGCGCGCACATGCACTCATTCTCGTGTTTGATTTGTCTCTTGTCAGCCGCCTCTGTCAAGCCGGCTTCCGACATGGTTGGCCCAGTCGTGTTGTCGACGTCGACCGATTGTGTTTGATCAGTTTTTCTTCTCATAATCAGTTAAAAACAAACGATACAAAAGATATTTTTATTCTCAATTCCTTCGCCGCTCTTCGGCATCGCTGTAAATAGCGAATACTTCGCAAAGAAGCTTTAGTAACCGTGTTTTCAATTCAAAGCAAGAAAATCCCGATTGTTGTTCATGTATACTTTTTGTTATCGCCTGTCCAACATTTCGCAGGCAGAATATATTATTATTTAATTTAACATTTAAACATATTATTACGAGGAACATATTTCCTGAATAGCAATCAGGAAGTTGTATTAGAATTGGGGATTTTAAGAAAGCTAAACCGTCTAGTTTTTAAGACGGTCGAAGGAGATTAAAGCGAAGAGCGTCACGCAACGTCTAAAAATGACGAAGAAAACAAAGTTCTTTTGTGAATCCGCTAGACGACACAGCTGTGTTACGTGAAAGGCGTTTGAATACCACATCAATGTCATTTTTTAAACGAGAATCAGCGATGCAACAAGAGTATCGGCCAATAAAGGAGAAACGACGGTGTTTAAGGCGATTGATAATATCACCGGTCCTATCCATGACATAACTTGCAAACGAAGGAGGAGAAGTCTTTCGTCCTGTGTTATTTCTATAAATTCTGATAACAACGCCAAATTCGAAAAGCAAAAAGATAAGAAACGAGGAGTGGCTTAATAATGAAAGTAAACGTACGTTAATCGTTCAAACGTCAATATAGAGTGCAAACATGATTGACATGTAGGAACGAGACAAAGTTTGACGTACGATCGAAGAAGATTTGGAACATCGCGATAAATCGATCGTTTTATTATCCTGTCGAGATATTTTCTACAACATATACCGAGCTTCTTAAGTTCTTATAATTACAAGAATATCATGTTACCACCAGCCGCTATGCACTTGGAACAGAAACAGAGTACCGAAAGAATGACAGGTACACAACAACAACAACAACAATACCTTCATCAGTATTGTAATCAATATTGTCACGATGATCAGCATCAACATCCTCGACATCCACAGAAGCAGCAAGGTTATCGTCGTTATAGTCGTCACTATCGCAATGATCATTACCATCATCATCACCACCACCGTTATCATCATCACCATCATCATCATCATCATCATCATCGACACAAACATCAACTTATCCCTCAAACTGATCAACCGTCACAACACGATTCTCGCCATTCACGAAATACGGATCGTCGTCGTACAATGTCCCCTTTGTCATCGTCGATTATGCCACATAACGATAATTCTCCCTCGACTCAGCGTACGAGTATGTTTGTGACAGGTAAGAGTGTGACAATAATCATCCATTCAAATTTGTTGAATTTCTTTAGAAACGTAACATTTGCGTAATTCTTTGATTTTTTTTTTTTTTTTTTTTTTTTTATGAAGAAAAGATAATACCATGGTCGAATCTTCTCAAAAGAGTTAAACGTTGTGTAACGTCCAATACGATCGGAAGAATAATATTTGAGGAATATACTCGTATGTAAATTAAAATTTGATATATGGATATTTCGAAATAACTTCGAAATAACGTTGCGCACACAATTACGTATGCAGTTACACATACCAGTTGTACTTAACAAAATCAATTTTTCTAGAATGCCTGATAAGACATGACACGATGTCACACAGGAGAAATTATATATCCTGCGATATGCGGCAAACCTATTATATATATATATATATAATCGTGGTAAGCAATCGACGATCGCTGTAAGCATTAATGTAAACCCCATGGGGCACCATTCAAGTTCATTCAAATCTGATGTTATCATTTACTACTTGCATCCAGAGATAGAAGAGCAATTTTTTTTTTTTGTTATTTAATTTGCGAGAAGATGGTATGTATACATACATTAGAGGTGAATGGGCAAATGTGTACAATTTGTTAGGTAATTGGTGTTAACGAAGGGAAGGGAATGTTAATTTTTGGCAAGTTTATTTTGGAGGAATTATCGTGCTTGATAAGCGCAGATTGTAATTATTCGTTCATGGGTTGGTTGATCTTGGGTATGACATCTGTTCAGAGCGGTAATGTTTGGGAATTATCTGATTTTTTTGTTAGAAACGGTTTTGTTTGTCAGTTTCAAATCTTATGGTACGTGTTGCGTACGTGGTTTATTGACTAGGAGTTATCGATACCGGATAAGATCTGGAGTAATAAATTACAAGTAGTACAGTATCCGTTGATATAGATAGTTGGAATACGTATCAGTGAAACTTATTTACGTCTTTAATGCTTTTGGTCGGTGTATTGAATGCAAAGTATGCCGGGCATCGTATACGTAAGCTTGTGTCACGAAGGTTACAGTCAAATAATTCTTATGTAAGTCTTAAATTCATTTTCAACGTTAATGACAAAAAAAGAGTGCAAAGAAAATTCAAGCGATACTTTTCCTATGGCGTAGCTATGATAGCGTTTGATCCTGTTTGCTTTTCAAATATTTCGCAGTAGCCAAAACAGAGGGAGAGAGAATTCATCGGGAAAGTAAAGTCCAAAAATGAATAGGAGGAAAATCTGTGTTGCATACAGTGTACAATATTTTTGACTGCAACAGAAGCACTAATTATTAACATCGCGTACTTCTATGATGATCTTTTGGAAAACTTCCAAATGTGTTACGGGTCACCGACTGACAGTATTACGATGTAACTTTGTAGATAGATATTAAGATATTCGATGAAACTTAATTTCGTTATATTCTTACGCTGTCGATCCGATATTTTTAAATTTATTTTCCAGTTGCTTCGCGATACTCGAAAGCATCGAGACGCGATTAAGACATTTTCATTACATCTAAACCACGAAATCCTTTGAAATTTAAATTATGTCGCTCGTCTGTCTGTGTTTTAATATTCCAAGAACATCGTAGATTTAATTATATTCTAATATTATTTTCGAACTTCTCTAGGACAAATTGCAATTTTTAAAAAAATCAGGTATAATGAAATTATAATATTAATAGATAGCCATACATCAGCCAATGTTTGCCATCGGTCAAATTATAAGTTTAACGATTCCGAAGGCACGTATTATGGTTTAACGATAGTTCATTCTTCTATTTTATATATTTTCATTGCTAATATGTATTGGAATTATATAAGAGTAGTCGCAAGCTTATTTCTTTTCATAAAACAATGACATAATTTACTTTAAGACGTTACATCTTCTAATTATATCGATTTATCGAGTTGATTGTTTGAAAAAGAGATGCTGTTACGTTATTAGATAGCGTTGTGCGCCACTAGAACGCACGATGCATCTGTAAACTCGCTAGCAACTCGTTGTATATTTAGCTCGATGGACGAAGAAACGTCTCTTCGTGTGTACCGACCAAACTAAGGTCGCTAGGTGGCTTTTTCCTTCGGTTAACTCTCTGTTCCATCAAGTCGATAATGTTTGAGATATAGTTCTGTTACTGTATGCTATTCTTATCATCTTTGTTGACGTCGCCGTCATCGTCGTCGCTGCTATCGACATCGGCATCCCCATCAACATCGCCATCGCCATCGCCATCGTGACACTCGACGTCGTCATAGTTTTCGTCTAGCCGCGAGGAGCTTGGATCCTAATTTTGTGCTGTCGGGTTACTGGACCTTACGTAACCACAAATTCAAACGCTAAGATTAGTCGACGGTGCAAACTAACCAGGATCGCAAATTTAGTTCCCGGGTGTATATATTTACGGGGGGTGGGGGTGGAAGAGAGAGGGAAGAAGAAAAAAACGAAAAAGAAAATTACTATTGTACATATGAAAAGGATAAAAGCTAAGGAAATAGTTACTTTTACGTTATCGAGATATTGAAAAGGGGAAATATCTGAAGGGAAGACGAAATGTGTGAAACGAGAGAAAACTACATCTTGTCTCGTTCGTTTCTTATCTACTTTCTATTGCCCGACGATTTCATGTATATGTTTTAAAAATGCTTATTTCTAAAATCTGAATACCTTGATCTTGTTGATCGTTTTATCCATATCTATTTTAAATAATGTAACGATATACGAGGAATATGTTCGTTTTGAGATTCAATGAGATTCTTTAATTTAGATATATCTATATACCTATGCCTGTATACGCCTGTATACCTATACACATATTCGTATATATGTGGATTTTTTTCTCTTTTCTTGAAAATGATTACGAGTTGCGAGAATGTAGACGAGTGCGATGGCGAAGAATCGTGTAAATTTAATTCAATGATTGTTGTTTTATGTTTCAGCGAGAGAACGTTTTCCTTCGTCAAGTAGTACCGACGACGATCAAAGTGGTTCTGATACGGAACACGACTCGAATGCGTTACGCACTAAAGTCCATTCTGGAATAGTTCATCACTCTGGTAACCATTCTGTGAGAAAACGTCGTGGAAACCTACCGAAACAGTCGGTGAAAATTTTAAAACGATGGCTTTACGAGCACAGATACAACGCATATCCAAGCGACAACGAGAAGACGTCGCTGAGTAAAGAAGCGAATTTGACTGTACTCCAGGTTGATACAATACTCTACTGCTTTATTTAATTTTCATTTCGTGACCATTTCGACGTCTATTCTCGTCATTGTAGGTTTGCAATTGGTTCATAAACGCCAGACGGCGAATTCTACCAGAAATGATTCGAAGAGAAGGCCACGATCCTCTACAGTACACGATATCTCGCCGCGGTAAAAAGATGCCCGCAGGAAGTCACCAACAATCATCCGGTCTTGGTTCAAGATCCAATCAAAATTGGGATTCGTTAGCAGGCATGAGTGCACCGAAACGTAGTAGAGATCACGATTACGAAGATCCTTCTGGATTAATGTATCGGTTGGTCACAAGTTACCCTTTGATAATAACATATGCAATGATTGGTCATCAACGTATTTCATAATTTTCTTCCTTTTGTTTCTTCCCTTCTCAGAAGCGAAGAGGATAGCCCAAACGACTATGAGAGCAGTTCTCACAGCGAGGAGGAACGTCCATCGACACAGTGGCCGAGTGTAATAGTGTACCCTTACACGGAAACTAAAATTGAACAAAATGTCAGCCAACTTGGCGCTTATGACGAAACGATTACCCACCCAGCGCGACGAGGGTAGGCATATATTGCTATACACCGTCGCGGTTTTTCATTATTTCGTCTTTATAACAACGCGTATAACAGCGCTAATAACGAAAAGTCGACTGATATACTTATTTTTCTTTTCCATTTTATCCTGCTTAGGGACGATGACGAATCTTCCATGGGAAACGAAGCTGCATATTGGAGTGCCCCTAGACAACATCTTATTCAAACTTCTGATGTACAACATGAAACAGAAGTATATGGTACACGTAATGCTCACAGTCCTCATACAGACGAGACGCCACCTCCGACACCACCCGAAGAGGATAAGGACAAGTTCAAGTGTCTTTACTTGTTGGTTGAGGCAGCCGTTGCTGTGCGACAACAGGAAAAAGAACGTGAGAGGGCTGTACCGGTTTAACGAGAGCAGCGTTTCTCGTAGCTTATATCGATGTTTTTTTTTAAACCTTCGATTCTCGATTTTGCCATGGAGAATACAAAACAATTTTTCGCTTTGGTATCGTGATTATAACATTGATAATTTTTCGTTCTTTTTTCTTTTTTCCTTTTTTTCTTTTTTTTTTTTTTTTTTTTTTTTTTTGCATCTTTAACCTCAACCTATGATATTTTTTCCACTTTTAAATATTTTCTCGTAGTTTCAAAATTTGCGAATCGGATAAAAGAGAATCTGACGATTTACATGTTTTTCCTTTCTTAATATTTTAGTTCTTTTGCCAATTTTTTTGCGTATATGTACGTATATGTGCAAACAGGTACGTACATGTATAAAGCAAGGAGAATAGTAAAGACTTTTGAACTTGATGAACAACCAGAAGTATATAGTAACTAGCCATTAAACAATTGTGTATATGATAGTGTTCTTCGAATATTGTGATTGTCGTCTTACGGCACGTGATTTATGGGTGCATTGTTTTAAAATAACATATGTACAACGAAAACTCACAAAAGTACACGTGCGAACGGTATTGTTACTGTTTTTTTTTTTTTTTTTTTAAGTATTCGTTGTGTTGTTCAAGGCAGTAACAATAGTTCTTCCGATTGGAAGACCGCTCCAATTATACTAAAGCAGTTCTGCCGTTTTGTTGAAAAAGTAAAATATCACGCATATACAACTATACATCAATACTGAATATTGTATCGCGTGATGAAGTGACACTGAATAAGAAAGATACGTTCTTTTTGTTTCGGTGTTTATATTTCTGTCTATTCTAATACGCTATTGACAGAACAAACGTGAGATTGATGGTCAAACAAGTGCCAAAATATTATGTTGCAAGTAAAAGATTGTGGTACAAGGGGAAGAGTTAGATCGAATACCGATTTACATTCTCGTTCAAGTTTTTATTCGTGTATCGTAATTCATCAGAAAAAATTGTATAAACTTCATAACACGCGAATTTATAACAGATACGTGATTGTTTTCTAGAATTCATAGGGAGTAAGGGAGAAGTAATAGAAAGAGAAGAAAAGTAAAAAGAAAAGTTGGTAGTACGTCGCTGATATAATACTGAAAGAACTTTAACATTTACGCGTTTCCATTCTCTCTGACAAATAAAAGAAAGAAATAGACTGGTTAAGTAAGAACCTTCTAAGCTCTGCTTTTTATTGTACTTTAGATCGTTTCATATATACATTTACGCTATAATAATTTGCCAAACATACTATAGCAGAAACAGGCCAAAGAATATCGGAAACATTTTCTTATGTTTCGTTGTCATCTTGATCACTTTACTTCTTTTCTCTGTTTGTTGATACTAATTGATCGAATTAATCGTATGACGTTAATAGTTGTGCGTGGTTCCTGTCCATATTTCAAAGTTATTATACAGTACTTAGATGATCCATTAGTATATCATTTTGTAAGCACAAGTAGATATTCTTCTTTCTTTTCTTTTTTTTTAAGTAATCTCTCTCTCTCTCTCTCTCATTATTATTGTTAAAGCAATATGCAGTAACCTACAGCAATTGTGATTTTTATGGCGTTTACATTCGCATTTATGTTAGATAGATAAGAAGACTGCTCGAAAAGAGATTTGCACACACAGTGACGAGTTTGTATAAAGTTAATGCATCTCCCTTTTCTCCCTAAGACGATCGAACGGTAGTAGGTAAAAGTAATAATACCGATTAACCGTTCGTTTTCTGGCAAATATAAAAAGGAATGTCATTTAAATAAAAGAAAAACGATACACGAAATACGTGAACAGCGTTTACGGATCACAGTAAACGCATATATCGAATACTAAGCGCATGTGCCTATTAAGAAATAGATTTATAGATGATAAGTATATATACATAGATTTATATTACAGCCACATGATTCAACGTACGTTATATAAAAGCACGAATTTTTAAACGTTCGTTATTTGGAAATTAGCGTCATGAAATATGAATCACGTATAGGAAAATCATTGGTACAAACGCCAAAGACTTATAATATATAACCGTTAGTTATATATTATATCCGATAATTAAGTACTTTAATTAAATCCATATAGAATCCTTTTTGCCGGGTACGTAGCTAGTTAATGTGTTGATCGTGTGCTCGTGCGTTTGGCATAATTCGTTAAAGAGATAGAAAAAAGGGGAAATAGGAGAAGGGGGAGAGGAAGAAAAGAGAAGAGAGATAGGAGGATATGATAAGGATAGAAGGAAGAAGAGAAAAAATGTAGAAGAAAAAGAAACAAATGGAGAAGGAAGTGTTAGGGAAATGTGCCTATGAAATGTGTACTGCAACATTAATTGTGGCGCATATCGTGAAAGTGTGAATGTAGACGCGAACGTGGATCGATGCAATGGTATGACTAACAAAATAAGTTTGTATGTATGTATGCATCGATACGTGAGCTATATCCAAATCGTGTTCAGACAAAACGAACTTCTTTAATGTACAAAATACGATTCAAATTTATTTTTAAATTGCGATAAACAGCGGTTGCGAGACCGTTACGTTAAAAACTGTTAAGAAAATACTTTACGATAGTTTAAGAATAGATCTCTCTCCGACAAAAGATAGGCTTGCAAATATGATAGTCTTCGATCGATAAGACATTTTTCGATCATACACTAAATAACGTGAATTACAACGACGAGAATGATGACGAAGACGAAAACGGCGAAAACGACAAATATAAATATCGGAAATTACAAGGAAATACTGTTCCGATTCCGATCGAATTGTTGCTGTTACCCGTTCCCATTGTTTCTAATATACCCAAATCGTCTGTTTTACGAGTGGTGTATGTTAGCATTACAGTTTACCTCTGTTTCGCGTGCTCCCTTGCCTGCTAGCAAAAGCAAAAACAGAGTTGAAATAACGCGTGCAAGCCAAAATTATTCTCATAACGAAACGTATCTTTATAGTTCCTAATTCATTCAAAGCTCGCTCTATCGGAGAGGCAAGGGGTACGGAAGAAGCGATAAATGGTGAATGCTTGTATGAGAAGCACCAGTCGTTGGTTCGTACTGAGTCGCATAATTATAAAAGCAATAAGCGTGCCTTGTTCGAATGTTCTAAATGCATACTGATAATGATATCTAACGGAAGGTAGTGTCGAAACGTTCGCCGAATTCGTCGAATTTATTTCTAATGTATTTACGATTTTGGAAACGTTAGATAAGGTAAATGAAATAAAAGCATACAGAGTTCGCGTTTCAATGTTAGTGAATTCTCCTCTTTCATTAATAAAAAAAAAAAAAAAAAAAAAACGAAAAGAAAAGAAAGACAAAAAAGAAAAAGGAAGAGGAAGAAAAGGGAGTTGTTGTATCGGTTGAAACGTTCGATTAAATATTGGAAATGTATGAGTTGGGGAAAAAATAGTCATCTACAAGAGAGGTAGATGGAAAGGAAAGCACTCGTTGCATGTAAAATCTTGCATTCGTACGTAAAGCAAGCATGTACTAAGGAATTTTTCCAGATTTACCTATTATTTGTGGCCAACAAAAATATTAAATAATGAATGAGCGAGGAAAAGAAGGAGAGTTGGAAAAAGGGGGAGAGGAAGAGAGAATGTTTGTATTTGTTTTATCTACGCATTATTCTATTAGATATACTGAATTCCGAGTAAGCATATTCGGTCAAATTAAATATTTTCATATACTCTTATATATCAACTAAGATTATTCGATAAAAATGAATTAAAAATAATATTCGTATAATGTACAGGACAATTAAGGGAAAATTCGAGAAATGTAGAATAGTATGAAAGATGGTTTTTGTGTGTTTATTACGTAAGGTCATGTTTTTATATACAAGACTTGCTTGTTTCAGTTATTACCTTATATACAATTCTTAAATCTATAAATGCTTATTTTTGGCATTATTTCTGTATAAATACGAATAATACGTGTATAAGCACATGCACGTTAGTAAGTACACGCGACGGGTGTACAAATTCGTTGTTTGTTTCTCGTAACGCGTACCGAGTAAGAAAAATATTTTATTGGAAAGGATTAATAATATAATAAAGGTTCTCGAATCCCAATGTTACGTATATTTCCTTGTATGTACGTAATCCATTTTTTAGGGGAAAGGGGAAGAAAGTAAGGAAGAAAGAAAGAAAAACGTTTCAATGACTTTATTTGGAAATTTGATAAGACGAACCATCTTAAAATTTGTACGATTTCGAATGTTGTCGTTTTGGTCAGCTGTCCTTCGTAACGTACGTACATATAATTCGAGTGCTCTCTTCCCAGCCCTGTCTCTCTCCCTGTCACTCTCTTACTTTTGAACGTAATTTCAAATATTTTATCGAAAATATTTACATTTTCCTTAACAAGCAGAACGAGAGAAGAGAACTTTTTATTGTCCTTTATACGTAGATGAGAAGATTTATTAGTTTAAAAATAGAAGAATCTTGGCAATGATGGTTCGTGGTTTCCTTCGTCATACCTTCGTCATATTAAATTCTGCTCATCTCGATGATTCGTATTCTTACATATGTTACATATGAATACAAGTTCTTACGATTTAATCTTTTTTTTATTAGTTACTAACGGGCTTGCATTTTTTCTAGATTTGAAATACGCAGTACTATCATAGTAAATACCCATTTACTTTTAAATTCAATCGAACGGCTGAAGAAATAACAAAGAGGTAAAAAGCGTTCCTTTTGATTTTATCGGAACTGAAATTGAACAACAGCTAAGACAAAGAAACATTTTTATTTCGAGGTAACGTTATTGTTTTGATACTAAATTATAGCGATCATACGCATTGTATATTATTCCTTCTATTTTTCTCCCTTTCTTACTTTCTTTTCCCATATATATGTATATAGAAATTAGAATACTTATAACTATTCATTACGCGCGTGTATCAATGAAAAATTTTTTATTCGATTCCGCTTAGGTGCGTTCGTAACATTTTGCAGCGTGCTTCGGCCAAAAGCGGAAAATATTGATATTAGAATATAATATAAAATTGTTTCGATTATTTACGATTACTTTGGCCAGGTATGTATATCTGACAATGAGTCAAGTCTGCGTTTGCGCTCGTTTGCCCGTGTTGGTTCTCCGAGCAATTCACAATTAACTATATTGTTCAATTAAAAAGTTTGTAATAAAGTACGTTGTGGTTTTTATCATATTTTTTACTATGAGTTTGATCATTCAATTACTTTTATCAAGCTACGATCTACCATAGCTTTATGAGAAGAGTGGATAGAGAAAGAAAGAAAGAAAGGAAAAGAAAGTAAGTAAGAAGATTTGAGTAAGAAGATATGGTATCGCATAATAAAACGATGGGAATGAAAGTCAATAGCACTCGATAGTAACGTAAAGAACGCGAATACACGTGAGTGGGAAGTAATGTAACGGAGGATAACGCGCGAACTCGTAAAATGAGAAGCGCCGAGTGGATTACCGGTCAGTTCGAAACCGAGGCGAGAGTCAGTAGCTTCCTACGGTACACAAACGCGAACCATTACGTGATACATATCCAGTACGTGGATTAACTTTTACACGGTTCGATAAGGGAACTGTTGCATACGCGGTACACGCGCTAAACTACACTAAAATATAAATTACGATAATAAATTGCTACATGATATGCCATATATATGTAGATACGATACACAATTGTATATTTAGAAATAAAATATATATGTCTGTGTAACATGTTCGCTTTAGAAATACGGAACGAATAGCAGTCATTTTGGACATGTAAAGAAAATAGTAAAATTCGTCGACTATAGCCAGATAACGTGTGACCGTACGTGTTACAATTACGATCTAATGGAAGAGACAGATGCAGATATTTAAAAAAGAAGAAACATCGACTTGTTGTTAGAGAAATAAAGAAACTGGTCCTATTGGATTTCTATCATCAGCGAAGAATCTGTGGTATTAAGTGCAATTATGTCGTAGCCCTGATAATCAGCGTCCATCAAAATTAGCCCAGTTATAGTACAACGACCGTCTGAGGTGCCTAACGCACCTTGATGAAACAAACAACGTGTCTCTACTGAAAATTGAAGGTATTTACTAAATACATTACACCGACGTGTAACAGTCGATTCTTAATTCCCTTCTAATTATATGTCTCTTCAACTTTCTTCCAAGAGTTTCTTCTCTATCGTTCGTCACGTGTCCTTATCTTTTCTCTCTCGTCTTTCTTTCAATTCCTAGCTTTATTCGCCTCTAACTTTGAACACCTTTACATAGACATGCGATAATACGATCTACCTATATTCTTCTTCGATTTGAATGTGTCTCTTTTTTCCATAAAGCGACCCTGATAATAAATATAGCCATCTTATTCGAATAGAAATAGTGATACACTGGGAAACAGAGGGAACATTGTGACGCAAATGAGAAATTATTGAAAACAACAGTTCTTCATTAAAGGTAATAATCGAGTGGAACGATTAAGCAAAATACTTGGATGCCGTGGATACGTGATACGTGCGTAAGGAAATTAGAAGGTAACTGGTAATTCAGAAGTACTAAGGGAGGAACAGAGAAGAAAGTAATGGGAGCAATGGAAAATTATGACTGAATCGAAGGGGTGAAGGGAGAAAGAGAGAGCAAGTGGCTACAAAATGGATAGTGATAGAAAATCAAAAGACAGAAAGACACAAGGGAAGGGAAAGGAAGCAAACAGTATTATTCGTTACTTACGACCCAAATTTACAACAGGGCTTAACGGTGCAAACGAAAAACGTATGCGAGGTGATTGCTTAATTCGGTGTCTCAAGATTCGATTCATCGAGCGAGCCAGTTTCGTTTAATCTTGATTTCGGTGCACGTATTAACGTTGATCGAGGAATATCAACAGAATTTTATTTACACATGTATGTATGTATGTGCGTGCATACGAACGTACCTATATAACATACCTATATACTTTGTTATATCGCTTGGTTGACCCACCTTTTCATTTCCTTTAGATTTTCTGCTAGCACTTTCAAACGCGCTATAAGAAACGCTGAACGCGCTGTGTGTACATATGTATATATATATATATGCATACACGCGCGCTTAGGCGTCGACAAACAGCTCATGATAGAGATGATTTACAGAGTAGACTAATTAAAATAGGAGTTTACATTTCTTAGGCCTAGTCAAATGCGAATAAAATAGATCCTTGTTAGATAAATGATAACGCGAACACGTGTACACTTTGTTGCTTTCACACTATGCACATATACGGTCTATGTACGGTTTATCAGCGCCAGATAATTGCGATATCGTGAAAGAACGGAATCGATCTTTTCGTAATATCCTGTCGATAAAAGTTAACATACCAATGATCCTCCGTTACCGTTACGATTGTGCTTACGATTACGATTTCGGGAATGTTAACATACGCTGAACACGTTTCGCGGTTGCTGCGTGATTGCGACTATTGCTATACGATGCCCTACATCGCCGTTCGACGCCGTACCGTGCATACAAAGATATCGCATGTTTATGTGTTCATACGATGTTACACAGATAACGGGAATCTTTTTAATTCACGATTCTTTCTATGTTAAATCCGATGCGAAATCGCATGCCTCAGGATTCATTGATTCTTTTTTTTTTTTCTTTCTTTTTTTTCTCCTACGATATCTCATCCCGTTTTAAGAGTACGCAAAAGAAGAGAAGAGAAGAGATGGAAAGAAAAAGAAGCATACTGGCACTGGTTGGACTAATTCTATTTCTCGAGTCTTCGAATACCGAAAGCGGTAGCAGCAGTGGCAACGGCAACAGCTATAACGGACACTTATTTTCTCACCACCATCGACAGAAGAGACTGCTTTGGATAACTAACGATGGTCGAATAGCTTTACCACCAGGCACGATTATGACGATAACTCCAACATTGGCGTTACCCTTTGTCAGATACCCTCCCTATGGTTTTCTTAGCAACATGACTGTTAGTCTTCCCTTTACCAGTGAGTACATGTGTCTATCGTCGCTCGTTTCATCTCTTATCTTCGTTTCTTTATCTTCCGTCGTTTAATTACGTTATACACATGCCTGTTTCTTTATGTCCGATACATGTATAGACCTTTATCGATCTTCCCTGCTCCATCCGCTTTTTATCATCTTCCCTTCCTTTTTTTCTGCTCTTTTTTCTTTTCATTCTTACTTTTTATTTGTCATAATTTTTACAGTCGATTTCGACAAACTGGGTTTAACCGATAACGAAAACCCTTACGGCGCCTTACCATCAGCGTTTGATACTACTGCAAGGGATCAGGGATCGAATGCCGCAGAATTTATCGCGACATTCGTAAAACGTGGAATCAGCAAAAGAGAGGCACTCGCGGATTTGCCAAAGAATGCACTTTACGGAGGTGAAAGGGCTCTTTTGTATGGTACCGCTGAGGATATGCTCGCAAATTTCGGTTTAAATGGAAAAGCCTGTCTATTAAGGGCAATCTGTGAAGTGCAGGGACATCCCCTAAGCAATTTCGGCTTAATCGGGGAAATGCTCAAACTCTTTTTCACGTAAGCATCTTTCTCACCTCACTCTTTACATGTATACTACGTACTTATTTTTATTTATTCCTATTTCTTCTTCTATGATCCTGTTTGGTTACGTGTATGGTATCTTTGGAAACGAAATCCAAATTTCCTAACGCGTTCCATAATGCGTATACATATATATATGTGTGTATGTGTGTATTATTTACAGTGCTAGCAAATCACCATTTTCGAACCTTTTAAAAGAGTATGTTGAAGCTGAAAATAGAGGCAAGTTTCACGGAGAGTGTTGGCCTTACTTCAAAGATTGTCCAAAATCGTTATTCCGCTTATCAGAGAATAAATATACGTATGTAAATATATAAATAAACGAATGCAACTTCAATAACCATTTCATATCATATCTATATACAAGTGCATACGCATGTATGCGTTTGTGTGTATGAAAATACACTTTTATTTTATAAATTATTGGTTATGTTACATATTTTTCCAGGAAAGATGCCTTCCACGAAGATGCTGCAACCGTCGAATCAGATGAGATAGAAAAGAAAAATCGATACTTTCCTTCGATCCAGTCAATGGATCGAGCAACAAAGAGAGAAACTCAGTTTTCTCGAAATTTGAAACGTACGATACACCCGTTAATGTAAATAAAGTCACTCGAAGCTAGGTCTAGATACATGCATATAGTATGTATATTCCCAAGTCGAAAAAAAGGTATGACATGAATCAACTACTGTATGTACATGTACTTAACTTACTTACGCGCATCTTTCCCTTTCCTTCGAAATATTTTTCTTTACCAGGCTTGGCTTTAAAGCCAGATCGAAGTCGATTTTGACCAATACCCACTTCTTACTCCTTTAATTCCACGATCGTAAACTGAAAAAAGCTGCGCTTTCTCGACTTGATGGAAAATCAAATATGTAATTGCATTTTACGCTTTATCGGCCCCCCATTGTGAGGCATACGTCGCATGCGTGCACGGCACGTACACGATCTTTCATCGCCATATTATATTTAGTAATTTATTTGGTGTTCGTATCGTCCTAGATCATAATAAAAATACAATAGAAAAGTACCTTTCAGTCGTTTAAAATTACACAACAATTGCGGTTCCGATCATTTTTTTATTGTATCGATGTGCGTTCGAACGAATACACGTATGTATGTATGTATGTATAGTGTATATATATTCTTATTTCTCGTCATCTTCTCAGTATAATTTTCTTGTACGTGTATATACATGTACGCGTATTAAAATTTCAACGTGTAATCAACTACACAAATTTATCTATCTAAAACACAATTAGGCCAATTCTATAACAGCATATTGCAATGAATGAAAATTTCCTTATTACTATATTTGTCGCTAGACATGTAGTATACCTTATAAGAGTAATTAACAGTTTTAATAGTATGCGCGACGAGCAAAACTAAAATTGTTCCACATAGTATAAATATTTGTCAACTAGCAATAGATAAAACGATAAGAAGAATAAAACAATGTATAATAAGAAAATTAAAAATTAGAAAATTATTATTAAAAGATAAAAAACATAGAAAATTGGAAATAAATAAACATTAAATTGCGACTATTCAAAAGTATACTCGACGTTATGCGACACGTGTGTAGTTTACACTAATTTCTGGTACTGATAATACATATATTGTAGATAAGTTGTATTTCCAATATCGAATATGTGATAAAAGTTACGTACGTAGCAATCATACTCACACGTTATTGCTTACCAATTATTTATTACATTACATTTCCATTTATCGCCATCTGTAATAAAATCTTGCGAAATTTTACTGTATTTTACAATATTTTATTACCTCTTATGAATTTTGTCATGGTTCTGATTATCAAGTTGTGATATTTTGGAACACTCTGGAGGTACATCATAAAAATATAGCGTGTTTTAATCTTGCTCTTTTTTCATACACCTTTTTATTAACATTTATAGTGAAAGTATAATTGAAACTACTTATTTACTTAAGTTGTACTTACTCTTACTACTTATTTACGTAATATTTATTTTTGTCCGTCTGTGTAAACTTAACCTCTAAATTTTCAATTGTATTTTTATTATTACATTATTCTTATAAGATAGTATGGCTTGTGAAGCTTGTAACGTAAAATTCAGCTTCTTCACACGCAAGGTAAGAACCATTGTATTATATATGTATATGCCTTTTTATTGCTAAAGACATGTTAAAAATGAGTACTTTATTTATTTACTATGAAATATTTTCAGAAACAATGTATGGATTGTTTGAGGCATTTTTGTTCCGAATGTGTAATCAAGCGTTTGGGCAAGATATTAAGTTGTAATACTTGTAACATGTTGTCACGAAGACCTTTAACACGAAGTCTAATTGTACAAATACGGTCTAAAGATATACAACGGTATCTGTTGGCAAAGAAGATACCGATTAAAGGATGTATTGGTGTGTATACCACAGCAAGAAAAAGTTTAAGTTACAGAAGATATTTAACATTTAGAATTGCTGACAATATTTTTTAGTTAATATTCTTGTTTTTCCTTCTCATTTTCATTACAGAAAAGGAAGACTTGATAAAATTGTTAATGTCATTTGCTAGTGGTACTAATGTTCATTTGAGTACGGAAGATGCAGGAAACATGTAAGTTCCATATTGCGTGGAACTGAAAGTTGCATGGAGCAAAAAGGTTCCAAAATTATTTCATCGACTCTAAATTCAAAACATATGATATTAACGTTAATTACAAGTATTAATATCGTAGATTTCTTCTTTGAGAGTTATAAATTTCTGTAGTATCACGTATATCTAACAAAAAGAAAGGGGGAGAGAAGAAACATTCATGCATTTGTATTGAAATTACAAAAAAATGAAAAGTACTTAACAAATCATTTCTTTATTCAACTCTAATTTCAGTGATAGTTCTCTCCCTAACCGATCAGCAACTACAAATGATGAGTATAATACACAAGTTTTTAACCATACACATGAAATCAATGCTTCAAGAGTTGATGGCAATGAAATTCCAGAAACAATTTCTAGACTTAACTTTTATTCGAATGGAAGAGCAGAACCGATACATTCGGTAGAAGAGAAGATTTCAAAAGTTTCCAATATTCAACATTCTGATGTATGTGTAGAAACACCTATGGTATGTATAATTATAGCAGTATTGTTTTATGATTATTTTCTCATAATAATGTGTGTATGTATTATTATATTTCTTCTGCTTTTTTTTTCATTCTATGTAGAATCCTGTAAAATTATCTGACATAAATACATTATCAGAACTGGAATGTTTAAACGTGAAGCAATTAAAAAATTTGCTAAGCACAAATCGAGTTGATTATAAAGGTTGCGTAGAAAGATGCGAATTATTGAATAGAGCTTCCAGATTATGGGAAGAATACAGGCAGTCAAGAATAAGTAAGATATGACTCCTTTATCAAACATTTGGTCATTTGACTTTTTAAGAATAAAAAAATGTTTAACTTGCACACCTTATTCTTAATAGAAGCTGAAACTTTGGACGAAAATCTGTGCAAAATTTGTTGGGATGAACCAATTGAATGTATAATTCTGGAATGTGGCCATATGGCTTGTTGTTTGAATTGTGGCAAACAAATGTCGGAATGTCCAATATGTAAACAGTATGTAGTGAGGGTAGTGCGATTTTTTAAAGCTTAACAAAAATACAGTAATGTTTAATACCATGGAATATGTAATATTCAATAAAACAAAATCGAAAAAGGGACGAATATAATCGCTACCATCGTGATATTTTAGATTTAGTGTTCATTGGCACATTCTATTGCCATCATAGATTATAATATAATCGAAATAAAATACAATCTTTTATATTAATGTAAATGCAATGAAATAACATGTATTAACATATACCATAAATATGTTTCAACATTTTCTATAAATATTTTTATTGAAAAATATGATCAAAAAGAAGGAGGCACTTATTTGGATGCCTATAAGATATATGTAAGCATTTTGCTCTACTTAAAGAAGTAGCTAATCTCTGATACGAGCGTAGATTATAATCAACAGCCACCGAGTGCATCCTCAAAGCTGACCGACGACTATTGTCGACAATACGCTACGCAACGCAATTGCTGTCGTTCTCATTTGTGGTCGTCAAGTAACACTACTACGAAGCGCCATATCGAAGAAGTTAACAGTTTAAAGTAATCAAATTTAGTAACGACCGCTGTATCCTTTTATTCTCATTTCTCTTTGCCGAAAATAAATTGATTGAAATTGGTAACCTCGTTGTTGTGACCTCTTTTTATCAGTAGAAATTTACGAGTCATCAATTTTAATTAACTGTTTATTATGCATCATACATAATGTAACAATACATACATATTTAAAACTCTTGACCATCCAAAGTTACATTATTCTATTCTATAACTTTTATACTTGTCAAACTGTTCTTTATCATTTTTTGTTATGAGTTTTTACAAAACAAGAAAATATGTTGAGTCTATATGTATATTTAAATATATAATAATAGAACAATACAAATTTTCTACTAACATACGCATAAATATGTAACTTATTAATTTTAATCATTAATATGTTTCGGATCTTAAAAATATACAATAATTTTATTTTATTTTTTATACATATAGCTATTGTATATTACAAAATCAATTTTTAAATTTTGTTTTGATTTTATATATGTATGCAATGCAATGTATATATATATATATATATATCAGTAGCAACAGATAAATATTAACGGTATTTTAGAAAATTCTCCCTATTCTTATGCTTTCGCTTATAATTTATTTACAATTTTTTAGTTTTATCGAATTATTCAAATATTGTAATAAAATTTGTTCATCATTAAATCATTTTATTAAAAACTTATTACGCTATATAACTATATATATAAATTTTCAGGTTTGCCTTTTTCACTGTTATAATGACACGATATCTATTATATGATACTATTATACGATAATATTGAAATCATTAAATTGATAAAACTAAAAATTTAATAATGTAAGGCAATATTAAAATTCAACAGCACAATGGGTGATAAATATTGGTCAATTTTAAGTTGATTTCAACACGTCTTTTCATAAAATAAAATTTAATTAAAATCTGTATAGTATGATAGATTAAAACAGACGACACGACGTGGTTAAATATCACAAAGAGTATTCCTTCATATTAAAATAAGAAATTTCATAAGATTAACTACAAAAAAGTGTATAATAACCTTTATAGCAACAAACAATACATTAATTTAAAAACATTACGGATAAATAGTAGACTACCATCCAATTTAAATAATAAAAATGAATCAGGCAAGGATTGATAAGTTAGTTTCTAGGTTAAGGTACAATGTTAGATCAG
Source organism: Bombus campestris (assembly GCA_905333015.3). Taxonomy (NCBI): domain Eukaryota; kingdom Metazoa; phylum Arthropoda; class Insecta; order Hymenoptera; family Apidae; genus Bombus; species Bombus campestris. The sequence goes on from HG995132.1 coordinate 11,739,397, forward strand.
AACCACGCAAATTAAAGAATGTGAATGGTCCAGAAGGAAGATTGCGAAAAATTAGAAAGACGTTAACTGCTGTAATTAAATATGAAAGGATTGAGTTAAATTATGCAAGGGCAGATGAGACAAGAGGTTACGTTGAACAAGTGAGTATCATGTAAACTGTTCTCGATGCTCGTTATCTTTTATAATATTTTGTCTCTACTATAGTTAATATCAGAAGCCTTGCGACATGGTCCTCAACATACAGAAACGATGGAATTAGCAAAGTTCTGGATAATAGAAAAACAACTTATCCATAAACTTTTTAAGGTTCTTGTACCAAGATATCAAAACTATACAACTTCATTTACAAACCTTCATAATGCACCATATATATATCCGGGCTATGCATATAAAAGGGCTGTTTTAGAATTGAAAGGTGTGTTATATAACAAATTTTATTCATTTACAAATGTAAATAAAGTCACAGCTGAAATTAATTAATATTAATTGTAATTGTAGGGAATGTATATCCCACTTTAGAACAATCCAACCCATATCAATATAATTTACTTCACAATATACTACTAGACGCAGCTAGAAAAGAGTACAGAATGGAAAAGTATAAAGAAATAGCTGCTAACATGAATTTCTAAAGTGTATGTAAATGTTTTATTATTAAACGATATAAAAAATATGCAATATCAATATAAATTAGTAAATACAATTGATTTAGCCTGCTATTATCATTTTATTAAATTTGTTTATTAAATTGATTATTGTTGTTATTATCATTCAAAAAGGTGTAATGGATAATGTTTGTGAAATTCCATAACATGTTCCTCCATAGAATGCATTTGTTTACTGAAATTAAAAAAATTCATTAGTAATCAAAGAAATTTTAAAAATTCGTTTATAAAATATTTTGAAGGACAATGTTATTAATTTAATGCTTTTAAACAAACCTAATATGCTTTGGCATTGTGTGATATACGTCCGTGAATAATTCTTTCCAACATGGTTTAAGTTCCTTTTCTGCTTCCGCAAAAGCAAGTAAAACAGAACTTTTTATGCGTTCCTTTAATTCTTTATCTTGTTGTTCACACCACAAACCGATCGATTCCAGATAATTATGATACCTGGTTATTGGTGTATAATGATTCCAATGCTCTATTTCATCACTTAATCGATATGCAGTACTATCATCAGAAGTACTGTGGTGACCGATTCTGAAATATATGTCAAGAAAAAGGGAAACTATGTAACATAGAATATTTTAAAAAATTAATATGTACAGAAAAAGAATAATGCTTTTGTATACCGATAAGTCATAGCTTCAATTAAAAAAGGTTTCCCTTTTTTAATGCATAATTCGCGAGCAGCTTTTGTTGCATAATACATAGCAAGAACATCATTACCATCTACACGGATTGTTGATATTCCATATGCTGGTCCTCTTGCTGCAATCCCATCACCTTTAAACTGTTCTCGAGTAGGAGTTGAGATTGCATAACCATTATTACGACTAGAAACAGATGATGTGACAGTTTTTTAAATATATGTTTAATGCATCTTCATACTTTTGCATATAATGGACAGTTAACTTTACCATATAAAAATGATTGGACACTCCAAAGTTGCAGCAAAATTAAAAGCTGCATGAGCGTCCCCTTCGCTAGCAGCTCCTTCGCCAAAGTAACAAACTACACATGCATTCTTTTTAAACATTTTAAGTGCGTATGCTGTACCTACAGCTAAAAATGATTAAAATGAGAGTATTAGAATAATTAGAATTATACCCTAGTAATAGCTCTATATATATGTCTCATATCATGATGAGACACCTATGTTGTGAATTTTAAAGAAATTATTGCATAGCTTGAAACAGTAAGAAACAACAATACCTTGAGGTAATTGTGTTGTTAAAGGAGATGAAATAGTAACAAAGTTCAATTTTTTTGATCCATAGTGAACAGGCATTTGCTTTCCCTTTGAAACATCTTTGTAGTTACCATAACATTGATTCATAAAGTCTATGATAGAATGTCCACGCCATAACAAGACACCTATAAAATTACTTTATAATAAATAATATATAATTTTAACTATTAATTAAATACATCACTATTTTATTCTATACCTGCTTCTCGATATTGAGCATATATAATGTCCTCCAATGTAAAAGCAGCTGCAGAACCAATTTGAGTAGCCTCTTCTCCTGTATTGGTCATGTAAAATGATATACGTCCTTGTCGTTGGGATTCGTATAGGATTTTATCCATTATATTCAGAGTAATCATTTTATCATATATTCTAATCATAGTATCCTGATCTAACTTAAATGAAAGAAGAAAAACATATCATTAAGAAATTAAAAAGAAAGAATTATTTGCATGTAACATTAATAAACATCAGTTACGCAAACCTTGAGATCCTCTGGTAATTGTATATGTTTATGCGATAAATTTAAAATTCTAAATGTTGGTAAAGGATTGTAACATTGCTTGTCAATAAATTTTAATTCATTAGTAAAAATAGTTTGTATCCCTAAAAAAGAAGGGTCTTTTGTATCAATGACGGAACCAATTTTAGCATTAGTAGTTTTATTGGTAGAGTACTGTTGTACCTAAATTCATGGAACAGGAAAGATTAAACTTAATTTCATTTTTGTACTACTTCTAATGTTTTCTGTACTTACCTGCTGTAATGCATTTTTAAAATATATTCGTTTCCCGTATTTGAAAAACACCTTTTTAATCATTGCTATACGAACAATTATATTTGACAATATTCAAGTCTTTGTCACGGTGGTTACTGGCAATACTGATTATCTTGTTTTCATTTTAAAATTTATGTAACAGTGTTGTGTACAAGGTACACGCATGCGCATGGATAGGCGAAGAGGGGGAAAGAGAGACACTGCTTCATATGCACTAAACTACTAGTATCAGAGAGGAAATTTCCTTTTGTCCCAATTATTAGGTTGTCTTTCGCTATCTGCACGTGGCTGCTTCATCTAATGTTTATACACACATGAAACCTAATCTACAAATGTGTGGTCTTTGCCTTCAGTCGTAGCTGTCGTAGAATACAATTCGTTTGCATTAAAGTTTTAAAACATAAAAGAAAAAGCATATCCGACTTATAACGCTGTATTGTTTTAAAAAAGGCAACAGTGATATCGCAACTGTGATGTACATCGTGTATGGGAGTGGTACTACAAGTGTTCAGACAGTTCGTAGTTGGTTTAGGAGGTTTACGACTGGTAATTTTAATCTAGAAGATGAAAAATGAAGCGGCAGCCCATCCATTACGTATACGAAGAAAGTGATATATAATACCACAAACGAGAAATAGGTTCTGATAACATGGAACTCAATAGGTTCTTGTATGTGTTAGCATGCAACTAAACAGGGTAGATCCCTAACTTTAAGCTTAAATATGTAGGTTCTTGTATATGCTAAATTGTAAACAAATAGGGTAGATCCCTAATTTTAAGGGTTCTTGTATATGCTAGCTTATAACTTATTGTACATGCTAACGTTTTCCTCGGCAATTGGCCGCATGGTGCAGCACCTGTAGTGTAAAACAATTAAAATTACGGACTCAGTACTCTCATTTCCTCTCTGCTACGATATAACAACTCCCGATATTAAAAGTAATTACCCCTCTGCTGGAGTTTCCAGACTTATGTATACGATCGTGGTTTCGTTAATGCTTTCAGTTTTCAGGCATTTATACAAATTTCCATCCAAATTTGTTTAGAAGACCGTCTTTGGAAAAGCACTCTTCGGATATCGTAGCGAGATCACGTCGCTCGTGTGCATTGAGCCTACACAGTGTCTAATATACAAACATATATAAAAGCAGAAGATGGATTTGTATGAATTAATTGGTATAGAAAGAACAGCTTCTGTTCAAGAAATTAAGAAAGCATATCGTAAGAAAGCTCTGTGTTGCCATCCTGACAAAAATCCAGATAATCCAAAAGCAGCTGAATTATTTCATGAATTATCACGAGCCTTGGAGATTCTTATTGACACATCTGCTCGAGCAGCTTATGACAAAGTTATTAATGCTAAGTATCAACAAAAATTACGTGCTAAAGAATTTGATTTAAAACGCAAAAAATTGAAAGAAGATTTGGAAGCACGGGAGTTTGCTGAAAAGTCTTTGAATACAGATAATGAGAAATTACAGGCTGAGATAGAGCGATTGCGAAAAGAAGGATCAAAGCAAGTACAGGAAGAAATAGCACTTATGAATAGACAGTTTGAAAAACAATCAAAAGTAGTTCACAAGGAATCACAAACTAACAGTGATTCTTATAGATTAAAAGTGAAATGGAAATCTCATAAAAATCAGACCAACAATGGCGGATATGACTATAATACGTTATATAGAATTTTCTCAAAATATGGGAAAATAATTGCTCTTGTTATTTCCTCCACAAGAGAAGGCAGAGCATTAGTAGAGTATCAAAAAAGAAGCGATGCTGAAATGGCTCTAAACTATGAAATTGGTTTAGCTCAATATCCACTTAAACTTGAAAAATTATGGGACAAAGAGGAAAAATCAAACATTTTTGCCACAGAAACTGCTTACAATGATGGTAATTTTGTGAAGCACATGGTAAATCAAAGTATGTTTGATATTGAACAATTTGAACATTCTGTATTGAATAATTTAAAGAGAGCTGAAGAAAGAAAAAGATCTATAGGAAAACAGGACACGATGGAAAGCACTTGATTAAATATTTTTATGTTGATTATACTGTTCTTAAGTTTTTATTATGCAAATTGTTACAACTTGCACCTGAATAGCAAAATTATATTATAGACACATGGAACATGGACTGAAAGATATTGAAACGTATTGTATATATCTATATTGTTAAAATAAGTAATAAAATTTATACACAAAAGTTTTTTCAGATATTCTAATACATTTGTGAGAAATTTATTTGTCAATCGTAACAAATAATTATTCTATTTTATAAGCTTTTATTGGATTTGAGACTTATAGCGCTTAGACTGTAACTAAATTTATTATGATTATTTAAGTACAGATGACATCCTTTCGTTCCTTTTGCTTTTTTTGTTTCTTTACTTCTGTTTCATCGATAGGTGCTGGTTTAACAAACGGAATTTCATACTCGTATTCTGTTGGCATAAACTGTGCAAGAACCTTTGGTACTTTAACAGAAGTATCTGTTTGATGTACTTCCAAAATTGCACATATGACGCGAGTAACTGCACACATGGTTGCATTTAACATATGAACGTAATCTGTATTAGCATTCATCTTTTTGGTTTGTCCATATCTAAAACATATCAATAGGATACTTCACTTACAGAAAATGCGATAATAACAACAATAATAATAAAATAAAATATGTTGTAGTATTCAAGTTTATTATGTTTTGCTTATTACCTGACCAGTAAACGTCTTGCTTGATAATCTAAGCAGTTGCTACATGAGACGAGTTCGCGAAAAGCGCTTGATCCCGGAAACCATGCTTCTAAGTCTAGTTTTTTTGAAGCAGCATTATTCAATGCACCAGACACTATATTTACTATACGATAAGGAATCTCCAGAGATTTATAAAATTCTTCTGCATTTGAAATCATTTCTTCCATCATTTGCCAAGATTTATCATCATATGGTGATGTTAAACAGAATTGCTCTACCTATCATCCATGTATATCTAATATGTAAATTCATATTATGTTCCATATAATAAATGAAACTAAAGTTACAATTACTTTTTCGAATTGATGAACCCTAAAAATGCCTCTAGTATCACGTCCATGAGATCCAACTTCTTGCCTAAAACATGTAGATAGTCCTGCATACTTAATTGGTAAAATATTTTCAGGAATCCATTCATTTCTATGAAACGCAGCTATCGGTTGCTCAGATGTGGCAATCAGATATTTTTCTTCAATTTCTTTATCGTCATTGCGTTCACTACCCTTACCAATTACCTAAACGAATAAAATTTTAATCAAGATCAAGTTGATATTTATGTATTTGTACGTGTAATTATTAATTCTATACCTTATACAATTCTTCATCAAATTGAGATAATTGTGCTACTTCTTGCATAACATCCTTACGCATAAAGAATGGCGTGTAAAGTGGTTTGTAACCTTTTACATGTAACTGCCTGAGAGCTAACTGAATTAATGCATGCTGCAGAAAAACTGCTGGTCCTGTTAAAAAATAACCACGCCCCCCTGAGACATTAGTGCCACGTTCTCCATCTATACCATCTATCATGTATATTAAATCAACATGAGAATATTTCTTTTTCTGTGTACAATCTCCGCAAGTTCTCTCAACCTAAAAATAAAAGCAGCAATTTTTTATATCCATAATTTTGTATCGACACGTAGAAGATTTGTCGCATTAAATTACATACTTTATTTTCCTCCTCGTCATTGCTAATTGGTACAGACTCATGCAATATGTTTCCTATTTCTTTGAGTGCGCGGTTTCTTTCCAATTCCGTTAAGACTAAATCTTTATCATTTGTTCGAATAGCATCGTCGATGGAACCGCGAACAGTTTTGATCTGTGCAACTGTTAACGATTTCAGATTATTAGGCAATAAATTTTCCAGGTTTTCAAGAATATCCTTTGAGACAGTGTCATCGCCGCCCACTGCTTCCTTTTTTTTCATTTTCTCTCCTATCTCTTTGCTGCATACATTTTTTAATTTATTTAAGTTATCAGCTCTGTGTCGCAGCTGACGCCAGATTTTGTCTTTTTCGATCACCGTGTCGACTAAATTTACATCTTTAAAACGTTTCCTTTGATTTTCTCGCACTTTATCTGGATCAAACCCTTTATCTTTCCGAAACAGATCTAAATCCAGTACCATGATTAGTAGCGGTGAAATTATAGAACGTTTCTTGAATTTCTATTTAATTACACGTGGAATATCTATATGTCAGCAAGGAGACAAGATCCTCCAACTCACCACCGATCACTACATTTATACTATAATCGTGGCTTACACTGCTTACTTGAGAACTGTACCGGTAGATGTACTGGAACGTCTGGAACTGTTACTTACATTCGACATTGGTTATGTACGCACGCGTATGATCACATAGAGGCATTCAAATAAAGTGTAATGAGTACCAAACTTAGATATGTAAATAATCTTTCATAGTATGCCTCAAATTACATTTTATGTAAGAATTGACCGTCTAATAGCTTGCCTTTCTTACCGCCTGAATCCAAAATTTTGATAATTTTTTATTACACCAAACAACTTTATTACATTTTAGTGAAAAGACAAAAATATCTATACATAAGTGAGTATCTATGAAGTGTAATATAGAAGTATAGAAGTGTGAGAATAACTTTGTTGAATAGCAATAAATAATAAGCTTACATCAATGTATAACATTTACTGCTCTTTGAACATTTACCAAATTCAGCAATAAACTACAAAACAGGTATATGAGCGTTTTTTATTCTGATACAATAAATGATAAATGTAAAGGAATAAAATTGTTACTGTGTCAATCGAAAAAAAGGACAATGTAACATCAACTAATCTTGATCGATATTTTTCATAATCACAAGATGTACTTAATAAATAATATTTTATTAATTATCGGTTTAAAGAAAAGTGATTCATTTACAATTACTGAAAATACGAAAGATTTAAGCGAATTGTGAGCAGGCATTATGCACGACTGTAATAAAAGTTGGCGATGATAACCTAACTTTATAATGTGTATTTTATTAAAGGAAGGAAAAAAAAAAGGGAAACCTTTATAATGATAATAGAGAAAATAAGTATTTAGCTAGTAGGTAACAGAGATCACAAATATGTTTGTTTGAAGTTTTCTTCAGCCATTCGTTGGGAATACATATACCTATTTTATTAATTTTACGCATGCGCACCAACGAAATTCGTAAAAATGGTTGAAGTTAGAATGCAAGATGGTATGCATTGGTAATGTTAAGGTTTCTTCATCAGGAAAACATTAACTAGTATAAAAATAAGACGTCGTAAGTTTAGCGTAATGAATGGAAAATCAGGTATAGTGTAAGCAGAAAAATTGTGGATTCAAATAGTCAGGTTGGTTGTGGCTATCGCACGAAATTTAGATCTTTAATGACATAACCTGATGCGCTTGTCAGTTGATTGGTGGATCTAAAATACGAAGTGTATCTTTTATAAAGCACAACAATAATTTATAAACAGTATCGATAAAACTATTCGAGTTTAGCATGTTTTATATCACATGACAAACACGTTTGTGTGTACAAAACATTGGTGTTACTTTCTCACTTCCTCCTCTACCTCGTCCGCCTCTGCCTCCTTCTCCACTTCCTCTTCTTCCGTTCCCTCTCGCCGTTTTTTTTATTATCCTTTCTTTGGTGAAACTATCTACCATGAGTAGATAAGGAATTACAATTTATTATTGACTCAAGAATATAATTTGATAATTGGGTAATAAATTATATGTTTGAAATTCTTGTTTCAGATTTGATATAGTAACAAACATTCCAACGAAATATCAGGGCATAGTTAATGTTGATATATAAGGCATATTTACATACATAAATGCCCTACAACTAAAAGGCGTACAGCTCTACGCTACACCGGTGAGTTCCAACACAAAATATTGCTTGGTAGTACGGCGGACACTCAAAGCCAACTAACCATGTCTGTACAAAGTGTTGCTCTGGCATCTCTCACGGCCACCTATACCGACTCGGAGGGCGAAGACGGGGTGGAAGACGACCTTCAGGAGAATTCGAACACTCCCCAGGGGGCCGCCCCGCATAATGCCCAAGTCGGTCAGCCCCAGGCTTTCACCAGTCCCAAATCTGGCACATCAGCCTCAAATAGTCCCGTTGTTGCACCCAACGTCGGTGGCAAGTCTAGTAATGATTTGTCGAACGCGCCCACCTTAGTAACAGATGTGACATCTAAGGTGCAAAGATTGGTTTCATACTTTGATGATACAATAGTCTCCGATGACGAGGGAGTGGTACAAACACAAATCGATGGACAGCCTTTTGAAAATGGAAGGCCCTCCTCGATTATGGAATGCTCTCCCTCTTGTCAAGGAGAACAGTTAGTTTCAGATAGCGAAGTGGATCCCTATGGCGTTGTTATACCATCAGAGCCATCAGGACAGTGTTCTGCGGAGCTACAGGAAAAGATAACAAAACTTTTTAGGAAAATGGAGAGCGGTGGTTTGGATATGAACAAAGTTATACAACAAAGGAAGGATTTTAGAAATCCATCCATTTATGAAAAACTCGTTCAATTTTGTAGCATCAATGAATTGGGTACTAACTATCCTCCTGATAGATTTGATCCATTTAAGTGGGGTAAAGATTCGTATTACGAGGAGCTCGCCAAAGTTCAAAAGGCAAAAATGGATAAACTCGAAAAGGCTAGGAAAGAGAAAACAAAAATCGAAATTGTTTCTGGTACAGCTAAGCGACCCAATAGTTCTAGTACAACGGAAGATGATGCTAAAAAAAGAAAAAGTAAATGGGATCAAGTTGCAACTGGAGCTACTGCCTCGATAAAGCCAACTGTGCTGTTATCTCAACCAACTCTTACCACTTTAACATCATCTGCAACTGGCACCAAAGCAACGGTAATATCAGCTTTTGGATCTTTACCAAAGAAAAGACTGTAACATACCCTGTAAATCATTTGTAAATATTACGTTTTTCGAAAAAGCAACAGTTCATCCTTCATTTAATGTTGTTCCATATAGAAAAGGAAATCGCAGCGGATTTTGCATAAATGTGAATATAATATAGACTCGCATAAGATGCGATCATATATTCATATAGCCATACATGTTATCCATAAGATTGATTTATCAAATTTAATTGTTGGTTTTGTTGAACATACCGAATTGATCTTTCATTTTATATATAATGGGATAAACTATTTTGAAAGTATATCCTTAGTATGACATCTGTAAGAATGATTATCAACAAGGATGCATCAAGTCGACAGCTTTCAGTCACATATACAGAAAATTATGCAAGAGATGGATAGAAGAAATAATATAAACTAAGAAAGAATGAAAGATTTCTTAGAAAAGGAAGATTTTGAAATTAGCGAAATGAGAAATAAGGTATTGATCGACCATTATATTGAGTTTTTTTGTGCTTTCTTCCTCTATAATATATTTTTAATTTAAGATGAATTTTGATATTTATGTATACTTTTTTCGTGACATTATTTTCCACGTTAATAGTGTCTTACTTAGTGGACTAAAAGAAAGGTATATAGGAGATATAAAGGTAATAAGAGAAAAACAGATACAACGATAACGTTTATTATGAAAGGAATTCCTTTTCTTTTTGTGAATATATTTATAACATTTAGGTATTTTTATTTTATTAATCGACGATTACCAAAATACTATGTAAAATATGTACATTATAACATGTGTTGCCATTATAACGAAAAATTTATAAATCAATTGAATCTTTTTGATTTGAAATTATAGTGATAAAATTATTATTTGTAAAGATAATTGTAACAAACAAGTTCACCCAAATAATTTCAACTAGAATTAGAATTGACTTAGTTTCTTGTAAATCGAAATAAATGGTTATAATGATACTTTTATAAGAAAGATTTGTATGTTTAGTGTCCTGTGCCCGAGTAAAGTAACACAATGAAAGTTATATGCAGTCAATTTCTTTTCATGGTTGTCAAGTAGGTCAGATCAGATGTTAAATTATATGTATATATAATATATAAATACGTCTATCCATAGTCCGAATGTTTGTATATGCAAATTGACCGAGATGCGCAAAGATAATAGATAAAAGATATTAGAAGATAATCAAATATAGATAAAATATAATTAAATTCCATTTTATTTCAAACCTTACTGAAACGCGTATGTACATAATATGAGTATTGGATACAAGTGTGGTAATTTGATGCTGTATTTTACGAGCTATCTATGTATATAGGGTGGTTGGTAACTGGTGGTACAAGCGGCAAGGGGGTGATTCTACGCGAAAAAAAGTCGAAAATATAGAATAAAAATTTTTCGTTTGAGGCTTTGTTTTCAAGAAAATCAACTTTGAATTTTCGCACGGTACTTTTATTTATTATATTATTATAAATTTAAGTAAATATTTTTCAGTATCAAATACCAGTTTTATTGATTACAACAAATATTTGAAAAAATGTAATAATGATAATAATGATGTAATATATTTTTTACATTTATATGTAAACATATATATATTGACATGGATATAACTTTTATACATCATGTTTTTAAATTGCATTGAAAGATATATTGCATGAAATAATGGATAATGATATTATTTGGGAAGAGTGGCATTTATGGTTTCTGTTTATAATCTTGCTCAGTTTTTAAGTTTCTATTGTGAAAACAAAAATAAAAATAAATACAAATAAATCAAACAATGTCTCTCTGTTGTACGTTGCACCTTTAAAAGAGAACGGGTTAAATTAATGGTAACACAGAGATGTTACTAGCTGTTGATAAATAAGAGAAATCACCCTTTATGACATAACCTGTTGTGTAATACAAACAAAATCTGCTAATAACACCTATTATTGTACTTAAAACGATCTAAACGGTCGGAAGGGGAAACAGAAGGTGTAAAGTAAAAGACAAAGATATAGCAAAAGCATATTTTATTGGATAACTATTCATTTATAATCAACGTATTTTGAGACAGTCAAGAATAAACTATAAATTGTATATAATTGAACATGCAATGATACAAGTAAAAGAAAACAAAGAGACGTGTGCGTTTGTCTGTGATATATGAAATCTTATTAGAAAATTATAAAATATTGAGATCCAGTTTTAATCATTTCTACATTTTATCAAATGACTGTGGATGGTACTAACAGTAATGAGCAAGTTATTCTTGTAACGGGTGGCTATGATCATACTATCAAAATATGGCAACCTCACACAGGAGTTTGCCAACGAACTGCAGAACACACAGATTCGGTAATATTCTGATGTTTATGGAAATATCACATGTATATTCTGTTTAAAATTTGTTTCTTCTAATACTTTGCTATTTTTAGCAAGTCAATGCTTTAGACATAACTCCAGATAAATATCTAATAGCTGCTGCTGGATATCAACATATAAGGATGTATGACTTGGTTTCGAACAATCCAAATCCAATTATTAATTACGAAGGAGTGTCAAAGAATATTACAGGTTTAGGTTTCCAGGTATTTTATCATTATATTCTGCTGGTATCAATGATATACAAATTTGGAATTTTGTATGCTTATTCTTATAGTAATGTTATAACATTTATTCTAAAATTATTAATATAGTTTATTATATGTAGGAAGAGGGGAAATGGATGTATACTGGTGGTGAAGACTGTTCAGCACGAATTTGGGATCTCAGGCAAATACAAATAGGATTTAGATACCATGTTAATTATTTGCAACAAAAAAAAAAAATGTGGAAATAATAAATAAGTAATAATAATGATGATGATAATAATAAAAAGAATAACAAAAATGTTACAGGTCAAGTAGCTTTCAATGCCAACGAATATTTCAAGTGTCAGCTCCTGTAAACTGTGTTTGTCTGCATCCGAATCAAGCAGAACTTATTGTTGGTGATCAAAGCGGTGTTATACATTTGTGGGATTTACGTTCGGATCATAACGAACAATTGGTACGAAAAAGTGTAGAAAATAATTTGTTTTATTAGTAATGGCGACATGTCGATTTTTATTGACTTCAATTCCACGCTTATTTATTTAAATAATTCCTCTTCGTACGTAAAGATACCAGAAGCTGAAGCGTCTGTGCAAGACGTTGCGATTGATCAAGATGGTACATATATGGCAGCAGTAAACAACAAAGGTCACTGTTATATTTGGACACTTACCGGGGGTGTAGGCGATGAACCTACCCGTCTTAATCCTCGTCACAAACTTTCAGCACATAAACGTTACGCACTTCGATGCAAATTTAGCCCCGATTCTACGTAAGTATATTTCATTAAATACATAATATGATAATAAAATTATATAAAATTATGTACTATTTATTGTAACCTATGGTCTCTTTTGATCAGACTTTTAGTGACTACATCTGCTGATCAGACTGCTCGAGTTTGGAAAACTACAGATTTCTCGGAAGTACAAGTACTTCAACATGAGGCAAAACGATGGGTCTGGGATGCTGCATTTAGTGCAGATTCACAATACATATTTACTGGTAATAACATACTTTCTTTTTTATTCTTTTGTTATCACGTTTTTTGGATTTAATTTCAACATTTGACTTGATTTAGCTTCGTCCGATGGTGTTGCAAGATTATGGAATGTATCAACAGGAGTAGTTGAACGAGAATATCAGGGTCACCAAAAAGCAGTTACTGCTCTTGCATTTCGTGATGAAGTACTTTCCGTTTCCTAAACGAGCAGTACATTTGTTTAAATTTTTGAATAAAATATTGTTCTCATGTATATTTAATAATAAGGAGGAATGTCTTTTTAACTTATAATTTATATTAAACTATTTAATTTTCGTGCTTTGTTGTTTCTTTTATTTGTGCCTTTTCTTTCCGCTATTTTTCAATTATAGTTACTTCGATTTTATTATGTATGATTTTCCAGTGTCCACTTCCATCTTCTGATTTTAAAATTTGCACATTTTCAAGCATATACATAAATCACATTACTTTTAAGTAACTACGTAACATTAATTTTATCTTTAAATATAATAATAAGTATGATAATGAAGATAAAATTGTAATTATAATACAAGAAATAAAGCATAAGAGAAAATTACTTTCTCATGATTCCAATTTTGGAAAATTTTGTGTGTGTGTGTGTGTGTGTGTTGTGTTAATATATATAATATATATGTATATTATTCTCCTTTTAGCTATTGGAACCTGTATTTTTGTGAGTTTACTCTTCGTAATTATACTTTAAGTACTTTAAATGAAAGGCAACTTTTCTACTTCACCCATTTCTGTGAAAGTTTCATTGTCCATTGTATAACTTAACATGAACTTTAATGATACCGTTTCCTATAAAACAGATTACATCAGGTTAAAAGAAGTCGGTGAATATTTCAAATACAAAAGAAATATTTTCATTGTTTTACCTTGGTAGGATTTGCAATTAGCATAATTTGAGTAATTGCTGATGGAGGCAAGAATGGATTATGACCAGGCAATCCTGTTCCAGAAGGTGGCTGTAGTCTACATTTACATTTCTAAAAAGGAAAAATATTTTCAGTTTCAAGTGTTAGTAATTTAATTAATTGAATTGTAATGATTTGCTAGTTGTATGACCAATAACAACGACAAAAAGTAATTAGATGAATATTAAAAACATACTTTTGGCACCACTGCTTGAAACAAGTAATTGGTAAGTGGCTTCAAATTCTTACTCATCGTCGTAATCACTACGACAAACACATCTTGCCTTGGATTGTCTCGAGCAAAATGAAGCACAACAGATATACTATTCTTCTCTTCGATTACTGTCATAGGCGGATTAATACCTATTGAATAAAAAATAAGACGAACAGTTTTATTTTAACCGTTACTAACGTATCTCATTAAATATCGGGCATTGAATAAGAGGTATAACATCGTACTTTGTCTTTAGGCAACGATATAATGTACTTTTATGATAATATCAATAGATGCAAAAGAATAGGAAACAACGATTTACCTGGTTTAATATCTTCAAGGCTAATGTTAATGTCTGTCAATGGTTTAATCTCCGGTTCGGGACTAACAGAATTTTCCGTCGACGGTATTATTGAAGCAGCATCCCATACATTTGATCGATTGTTACATCGGTCCGTTTCTATCTTCTCATTTGCATTAGATTCGATGGTTTGAGGATTTGCATCATCGTGAGATGAAATGTTATCGCTTGACTTAAGATGAATATCAGACAGTTTGTCGTTTTTTACACTTGTAGTATCCGACAAATTAGGAAAATGTGAAGAACTGCCGCTACGAGGGAAGGTCGTTGAAACGTTTGATATATGGTGGATAATTTATACTTTGTTTACTATAAGGACTTATAATGAAAAAACAAGAAGAAAAACGCCGTAATTGTATATAATGGAACTAATTAAAAAGTATAATAAGTACGTTTTACCAACCTTCCTAATTTTACACGTGAATTCGATACTATGCCTGACAAGCTTTGTTTAAGCAAAGACTCTCCCAATTCGTTCAATTCCTCCAGTGCTTTTGCTTTACTGTCAATTTTCTTTTCAGATGTGTTGATTAATTCATCTGAAAATGGAACGTTACTCACCATTTGTTCGTTTATTTAATCGATCAAATTCATTATTAAAAACGCTCGATTTTTTCGATATATCAGCGTTATTCAATCGATAGAGCATATGTGTCAGATATTTTACATTCACGGACCTTTCTTATTTTTAGGTAAAACATTAATTGGCTGCATGACTGATTCGATCATTAAGAGATTTGCGTCAGAAACCGAAGAGATTTCTGAATCTTCAAACTTCCCTAGTGAACTGAAGATATCTCCTAAAACTTCCATATCTGACTGTTGATTCGTGGTCATTGCGTTTACACCATCACTTTTAAGAGGAACATTCTCCATTGGAGAAGATAAATCTAATAAATACGGACTGATATCGGAGTCTGTTTTAGGCTTCACACATTTACCATGAACTATAATAGCAGTGTACTTCTCAAATACTTGTTCCAATTCATCACTTGCAGCAAGTACATCACCTATTAGATTATTTAAACATGATACGGCTTTAAAATTCCGACTAATAATTATAACGTAAGTTTTTACATTTTATGGTCAAGTTATTAACTTGATATTAGTAAAAGTTGAATGAAGAAATGATTTTTTAATAGACAAAGAAAGTAATTCTCGTATTCGTTAAATTTCTTTAAACGAACTTTGATAAGATACTTACTAAGCATTCCTTCGTTATCTTGGGTTTCATTTGCTAATCTGAGCACAATTGGTTTTAGTCGTTCACAAGCCTGATATAATTCTTTCATTAATTCAAGATCTTCCGTACTAGTTTCATTACAGTTATACGAATCTAACATTTCTGATAATAATTTTGCATTGTTATGAACAGATTCCAGCTCCATTATCCTACGTGAATTTAATTGTACTCTTCTTTCATCCTATAAAATAGTAGTTGATATATTTTGCAAAACTACTATTTTACAACTTTTCAAATACATATTACACTTACCTCTCTCACCATAGTTTTAATTAATCTATTTGCAGCTTGTAGATCATCAGGATTTTTACTTTGCAGTAATTTCTGCAGCAATTTAGATTTCTCTTCATCATCAAATATCGTACTCTTAGTTTTTAATGCTTTCAATCCTTCCTCTTGAGTATTATTTAAAGACACAGAATCATCCTGAATACATGTACAATTTCCACATCTTAAGAAAAGATTGAAAAAAGGGAGACTAAACTCTCTGTCAAAAATAATATATGGAACTCACTTCTATAACACCCTGTTTTTTTAACATTTCATAGGCTTCTTTAATTTTTAATTCTTTTGGATACTCCCTTGTCCATGTATGTAACAACTGTAATACTTTTTGGCGCACCATGGCTGGCGTTTTACCACCTAGATACTTTGGTGAAACTAAACGAATCATTTCATTTAAAAAACGAAATTTACCAACTTCTGCGTGAAAAGATGGCCCACATCTATTCATACATGTATCTAGTAACTGTAAAAATAATTAAAAACCAAAAACAACATATAAGAATGATAAAACTTATAGTTGTGCAATATGTATGTTGGTTTACTACCAGAAATTATCTTTTAATTTAAATTTATATTCAAAAAGTATCAACTACTAAACAATAAGCAATAAATCAAATAAAACAATAAAAGTAAAATGACTTTTACTTCCTATATGTATACATATATCCATACATATATACAGTTTTCCTTTAGAATAACTTTAAATAAATAAAATAATATGAAATGAAATAATTTTACATCTGAATTTGTTATGCAACAGAAATTTGACAAAGAAACTTACAGCAAGAGCTTGAAGTGCTTCAGTCTCGTTAGATGATTGAATACGCAGTGCTAATAATTTAGTGCCAATTTGAATACCTTCTGCTTCTTTGGTGAGCATCACACAGAATGCTTCAGTTGCAGCTATATCAGGTTTTTGATTTTGGGGATTTGTTACTCTTTCTACAAAAAGATAAGAAAGAAAGAAAAAATAAAAGAAGAGAAAAAGATATATTTAATAAATTAACCACGACTGGATATCTATAAAATGGACAGTCTTCCTTACTATAGACATTTCTAGACAATAAATAAATATATGGCATTTTAACTTACGTATCAGAGCTTCTAAACTTGTTGTAACAACAACATCCATTTTTATAATTTCCTTTAAATTTCTTTAAATTCACGCGTTTTAGGTTACATGTGTTTATTTGATAGATAATACGAACAAATATTTGAAAGATACCATTTTGTGCTTTTCCTCGCAAACAGTAATACTCTTAAAATTAAATATAATATTTCTTGATAAGAGAGATTCCACATTTACAATTGTTATCTTATTATATTTTGGCTTTTCTGCTATGGTTACGCCAAGATATTAAAAAAAAAAAATAGTATTTCATTAGGTCTAGAGAAGTCTTAAAGACAAACAGCTGTTCGCAGTGTAAGGTATAATTCACTGTGGAATTCTATTCGTAGTTCTTCTAAAACTGACATGAGAGGCGCTTTAATAAATGTTGCTTCGTTGCACGCAATATCGAAAACGAAAAGACATTTTAATCGAGAATTCTCGAATCTTGTTATCCAGTATGTACGCATGTACTTGTACGGTAGAAAAAATAGGAAAGATCTATAATAATTAAAATAAAATATAACATTACGAATTCTTCATAAATGTTCATTACAGTTTCATCATACATAGAGTTTCATCGTGTTCGTTAAAAATTGATATGCTCGATTGGCCCTCGATTAATATGCATGTACAGGGTGGTCCAGTTAAATGAGATTACTTAAATATTTACCTTATTTGTCGTATCGTTGTTTGGAAAAATTTGTCAGGACAAAGTTACATTAGTTAAGGAGCCATATATAACGTTGGAAATAGTTTTCTCCCATGATCATTTCTTTTTTACAGAATTTCAATGTCATCAATATTTTTTTAAATAGAACCTTACATTTATTATTCGATATTTTTGTAAAGCATGAAAAAACAAATTCAGTTATCTTAATAATTATATCGTTATCATCACTTAATCTTGAAATATCCACGTCTGAAATATACATAATATAATGCATATTTTATTATGTCCAATCGACAGGTGGTAAAATTAAAACATCCAAATTTTTCGGCTCCTAGACAGAATTTTTTAATTTCGGGAAGAGCTCAAATGAAAGTTTAGAACGTAAGGAATTAATCGAGATTAGTTCTATTTAAATATTCTCCCTGGTTTCTTAGTCATAAGGTATGATCGTGGGTTAGTATTGACTTTAATCAAATTTATTAATATATCGTTTTTTCTTCTTAATTAATAATAGTCGTGTTAGATAATAAGACAAACATGAGAAAATCATTGAGAAACTCACAAGATTATATTTAGAATTTATTTAAATTCTGATTCTCTTCTTACATAACCTATCATGTTTAATCTAATATTTGTAGTTTCAAGAGATTATTAAAGATTCTTGTTCGTGTCAATATTGTAAAGATATTTTTTATTTTACTTGATATGTATATTTTTCATAAATATTATTGCAATGAAATTAGAAGAATGTTGTAATGATGATAAAAACAGTAGTGACGATCATTTCTCAGAATCTGAAGTAGAGGAACTAGGAAGGCCAAGCAGAAGATCTATAAAAATGAAACATTTAAAAATGCATGTAGAAGAAGAAGAATTTGAAGATGATGAGCTTACTGATGCAAAAAGTGGAGGTAGTGGAAATCCTGGATGGGCAGATGCTATGCAAAAAATTCTACAGACAAAAAAGCCAAAACGTAGAAAAACAATAGTTTTATCAAAAGCAAAAAAGTTATACGATGTGAAAGATGAAAAAGATAAAGAAAAGGTGTCATTCGAAATTGAGAAAGAGAATAGGGAAATAAAAACAGAGGAATTAGAAGAAGAAGACGCTAATGTTAAAAAACCACGAATAAAAGAAAGGAGCAAAGAAAAAAATTTAGGTATTAGAGTAAAACCAAGCATAACGGACAGAGAGCGTGAAAGGACATTACAAAAGATTGCTACAAAGTAATTTAATTACTCTAAGTATAGCGGATGTAATCTTTTTTATTTATTTTAAATAAATAATCATTTTTTATTGTAGAGGTGTAGTACAATTATTCAATGCAGTTAAACAACAGCAAGGTGAAATTAACAAAAAATTATCAGAAGCTGGACCGTTAGAAAGAAAACGTGATCAAGTATTGAAAAATATTGATAAGACTGTATTCTTGGATGTTCTCATGGGAGGAAGTAAAAGTATACCAGTAGATAATGATGTAAAAAATGAAACGCAAGAAAATGGAAAGCATAAAAAGAAGGTGAAGGTATTTCTTAGACAAGTGTTATTATTGTTAGCAAATATTTAATGTTGAAAAAACAATAATATATGTATATCTCATATAGAAGGAAAACGAAATTTGGAACGTGCTGAGAGAAGATTTTGTAATGGGAACAAAATTGAAGGATTGGGATCGGAAAAATGTAGATGAAGATTCTTCGGCCCCTGAAGACGTAGATAGTGACGATTAAATCATAAAAAGATATAAAATAATGATGCATATGTAAGAAATGATCCGTGCAAAATTAATTTAAAGGTATGCCACTATCACTCGTCGATTCATGGTGACTATTGAAGAGTATCCTTTAATTAAATTATTACGAGAAAAATTTTACCTTTATTTTAACCTTTTTGGTTTCCTATTCTTTTTTTATTACCTATATGTTTAGAAAAAAATATAGATAAAACAAAGTTTCAATTTTTTATTAAATACTTTATTTCATTAGTAGCTTTAATTTGATATCTTTTTTATCTATGCAACAACGGTAATAATGTGTTCAGTGTATAATTTTCATGTAACTTAGTGTATATTTATAACGCATATATGACTCTATGTAAAATCAATTTTCATTGTATCTTGTTTATGTCATATAAATACGACATGTGTGTGAGTATGTGTGCGTGGACAATAGTGCCACGTAGTATATTTTTGTAAAATAACAGTGTGCATCTTATGCATTTATGCTACAATTCTTTTAGAGTAGTAAGTTCAAACTCAATTCAGGAGATACATTTACATATACATAATCTGTACATAGGACCTGTACATAGGAGATGTGTCCAACAGTTATTCTATACACATCTTACTTTTATGTATTCTATATTCATTGTTTTCTCGTGACACGTAAAAATATAAATTATGAGCCTGTTGCATCTAAGTTTGAATTTCAGAAATAGTTAACTGTATTACATTTTATACTAAAATAATATAAAAAGCAAATATATAACAAGTAGTCTGTAGAATAGATTACTAATAATGCGTAAAAAATATTTGAATTCATTTACGACGGTCATTTATTTAACAATTACTGAATCTAGTGTGCAGATTAACCCTTGGACGGACTGAACCAACTTTTCCTCGTCTTTCTCATTATTATGCCATAATTAAATTGATTGTACCTTTTTGTATATAAAATTATTTTCAGGACTTGAACAATTTAGCGATCCTCTTAGGTCAGTTGAATTATTTGTCCGCATTTTTCTATGCTTTTTTAAATGTTATAATTATCTTTTTGTGTACAAATAGACTTAAAGCCCATCATAGTACATTTAGATTAAGAACTAACAAAAAATTATTTGATTCTGATAAATTAAATAATATAAATTTCAATTGTATAATAGATTTCTCTACTAAATTTCGATCGTTCTTAGCATTGCGAACTTTATTATTTAAGATACGTTTCAAAGTAATTAATTTCCATGAAAACAAACTGTTACATTAATAGAATACGTTTCCACTTTTATTATAAGCTTCTTTACAGAATGTAATTACCGACATATGCACCTTTGGTCAGAGAGTTTTCTACCTCCTATCGATTGTTATCATATATTTTCAGTGTTATATCTCACGTTATACCCGACTTTCGCGAATGTCTGCCAGTGCTCCAAAATTTCTAGTCTCTTCATCAGAATAAACAGCCTCGCTTTCTAGCCTGTGTGACCTACCGACAGCCTCATCAGTGTTTTGATTTCTTATATAATATCCTATCGGATTAGATTCCATATTGTGATTGGTTTCATCCGTCTGGCCATTTTCGGAATGTATATTTCTTAGACTAGATTGATCTTCCTGATTTGCTTGTGCTCTCGACCTATCGTTTTCAGTTGCGTCGTTATACCAGTTTTGCGAGGTGTGGCTATTGTTGCAATCGTCGGAACGTGATATCCGGACGAAAACTACTCCAGTCTCTTGGTTATCTCTCTGTGAATTTTCTATGTTATTTCTACTTTCTTCGCTACTTCTCGACATGCTTCGAACAAGATTTCTTGTATTCATTAACTCATTTGCCGACGTTATATTCCTCGCTACTTGATCGGTATTATTTGGGATCACTCTTTCGTTGTTTAGAATGTTATTATCGGACAAGCAATAATTTCCATTATTCAACAACGTATCGCTTTGTCGTTCTCTTACGTTTCCGTTCACGTTATAAAACGAAGTTTCATCTTGATAAGTTCTAAGAGTCTCGAAGTTCGCATTACTGAATACTCGTGGTACCATCTCCTGACTCAACCGGTATAATTCTAATTCGTTATCGACGTAATAGCTATCAAGTGGATTGCTAATGATGGATGGATTTCTCGAGACGGTCCTTCGTGGGAAGCTTTGACTCGAGAAATTCGTTACGGTCGCATAAGGGTATGCTATTGTATTCATCGGATTGCTTAGTATATGCGGACAACCATCTAAGCTCTGCATTTCAATTTCTTCTTTGCCATCGTGACAATAACCGTGCATATCTATCTCACGAGGAAGATTGGCAAACCTAGCGATAGAATTATCAAATCTATTAAAGAGAAATTATCGCAAATATCTTTAGAATTAATACTGACCTGTGTAGTAAGATATCGGAATACGATGGCGGCATATCCGACTCTTCTTTGCCATAGATACTCTCGTAAGTTGGTGGTGGAAAACAGCCAACGGATCCTAAGCTATCTTTGCTCGACGTTTCTGCATCCATCTCAAGTATACTACCTTGGCTGTTTTGCAGCTGATGTCGAATTATGCCTCGTGGATTTCTTTGAGCACGTAGTACGCTATCACCTAGTTCCACCAAATCTAAACCTGTTCCAACAAATAACATAGAATAACTAACACTTTTTGTCTTCGGATTCTTTGTTATATTATCTTCCATAATGTCAGAAAAAAAAAGAAAAATAGAAAAAAAGAGAAGAAGAAGAAGAAGAAAGGAGCACCGAAGTCTAGTATACACTTGCAATCTCACCAGTTGGATCGGTTTGAAACTGCGTGAAGATCGTACCATCCACAACGAGCATCCTACCGTGTGGCAAAAGAATAATCGTTGGCGTTGCTACCATAGTTTGATCGTTATTGCTAAATCGTGAATCTAGCTCTGATTCTTCGATTTCGCAGCAACAATGTCGTCTGCACAAATATCTGCAGAACGGTGTGCCCCAACAGCAATAAACGACTATAAAGCAGAGCACAACTATCATCACCAAACAAGTGATTGTCCCTTGGCGTTGTTGAGCGGCTGTGAGGACTGGACCTTCGACGCCGGCGCCGAGACCGATGCCGAATCCTAACCCAGCGCTGCTGCTCATCTCCCCTGTAATCGTCATTCCTTTCTTAAATATTTTCGATTGGTTAGTATCATTGGCTCATATATAAATGAACCACAATAGTTTGAATCAACTTCTTTACTTTCTTATTTTATCCTATATTTAGATACTTTACCCTGTTGTATTCTCTGTACTTAGTTACTTTATGCGCTAATATATTATATAAAAGAAATCCAAGTTCAGGTATTATTCTCTCGCGGCGAGCTCCGCTTCCGCCTATTGGACACGTTTTGCAGGAACAATCGGACATTAATCGCAAACGTTTTCCCTTTCGCGCGATAAATGTATTTCAATCCGCAATGCGGAGTAAATAGCGATACTAACGCATCTGTTCTTGGCAATAATCCAATTTTGTGCGATGAATTTTAATGCAAGCAAAATTTTATCGCCGTTTACCGAACATTTTATTACATTATTTGAAAAATTAATTGTACATTTTCCATCGCTGTTTTTGCAATGTTTTTAGCATACCCACATTGACCCACGTTGATTCCATCAAAATTGATCTTTTCCTTTCGTTTGCCTTCTTTTATTCTATTAATTAACGGTATAAATTATTTTTACGTAAATACATTTTATATATTAAATGTTATACATCGTTGTCACGGAGTTCGATGAAGAGAGAAACGATCGTACTGTATGATAATGGTAATGGTAATGAAGCTACCTGAAGCGCGTCAATTATAACACGTGCGAGAAACAACTTGGAACGTTGGAACGCTCTCTCTTACGCTTTACGCTAACAGAATATGTTTGGTTATCTGTCGGGAAGTAAAGTAAGGTGAAAGTAAGAAGAGTGCGGTAATCTTGACATATTACAGCCGACGATAGTGGGTCAGTAATTCCAATTGTACCTAGGTTCATAGATTACTTGGAAAGTGTCGGAATATTACGTACGTTTTCTGATACAGAGAAAGTGGTAATCTGGTAATTGTTGTAGCTAAACTTCGGAACTGCGGTTTCTTCATTAGCAAAATGCAAATATATTTCATGATGTTTTCGTTCAATTATTCAACTTGAAACGCATCGTTTCAATTTGCGATATATTATATTTAATAAATTGATTTTCTTGCATAACAGATACATGTATCATAAATATATGTATGTAGTAGTATCCTTTGAAACAATCTTCGTTTCTTTCTCTTACCACAAGTTTCGAGTTCCTTTTATTTGAAATCAATTAT
The DNA here is from genome assembly GCA_905333015.3 of Bombus campestris. Taxonomy (NCBI): domain Eukaryota; kingdom Metazoa; phylum Arthropoda; class Insecta; order Hymenoptera; family Apidae; genus Bombus; species Bombus campestris. The sequence goes on from HG995132.1 coordinate 11,763,475, forward strand.
ATGTAAAATCGATTAGGTAAAGATGTAATTAAATATAAAAAATTCATTTACCTTGGGTAGTAATGTTGTACAGCCAAGTCGCCCCCGTGGTGGTCACAGACTCCGTAATTTTGCACGATCCGTACACCACGAAAATAATCTTCTTAAATTTCGCAGAAAAATATTCTTTTCTCCCCTTCAACGATTTTTAAGCACAAAATGATTATGTCAACAGTCGTTGCCCGTAACGTATCGCATTGCGCGATTTAAAGCTTCTACATAAACTAACAACAATCCAAGGAACGTACACACAACTTAAGTGGTACGTTAGTTACTTATCGTTGACACGACAAGATAATAATTCCATTAACAATCTCATTTCTCTTTTCTACCTCTTAATAAATTATTATACTTTCGCGGCAAATTTGCTCGTTTTGAAATTTATCGTGAAATATTACGCGGTCAAGATTATTAATTTACATTGGAACCAGTTTGAAGTTCGTTGTCAATGACATTGGAGGAAACGATGACGGTGTTATATTATATCGCGGACTCAATGATCCTCGCGACAAGTTCGCAGGAGAATCTCTTCACGAAAGCATTGGCGTAAAGTCGAACAACGTAAGTACACTGTCATCATGGAGATACTCTTGACCCATTTTAATATCTCCCCACTTAACATCAACCTGCTGCTTTTCGCCTCCGATGCCTCTATTTTTCAATTAGGAACGTCCGCTAGCCAATACATTTCGTTTCTTATTTCTTAGCCGTGTTCCCTCCTCACGACCTAAGTTCCGACGCTTAGGTCCTATTGTCGTATCTCATCACGACATTTCCTCGTCACGTACTTTCGTTAGTGCCGTTTCTTTTTCTTCCTCTTTTTTCTCTCCTCTGTTATCTTCGTTTTGTTTTAGACAACTGTATACTGCAACAAGATTGAATTTCATCGATTGAAAATTCAAATTTCCTGAAACGTCTGCTGATCGATTTCATCAGACGCAGTACGGTTTTTATATAGTAGAGCGACGAATTCGAGAATTCTTTTAGCTATGTCGTGTTCGAGTCAAACGATATTTACTTGTGCATAACAAATTTTGCATAACACTCGATGACATACGATATACATTTCAATTTAATTAACGTTCTTTGATTATCAGCGAGCAATATTCATTTCATTCATTTCACGTTTGACGTATTTTCATCTGAAAGCTTTGCAAGGATGCAGGCATTCCATTTAATTGTTAAATCGAATCGTTGACATCCCTTTCCGTTGACTTTGACGTCATCGATTGCAGATGAAGGCGCGCCATATTATTTACAATTTACCGAATATCCAGCTGAACAAATTGTAAAGTACAAATTAAATAATACAAAAAAATAAAAAAATATTATTTACTGTCGATGCATTGTGCATTCACACAATAACTTTTTAAAATATTTCTTTTCTCTACGCCGTATAATTTTGATGTAATATCTAGAAACGTCACTGATATACGTATATTTCTAAATCGAATTCATTTAATTGTTTGTAAAATCAGATCGAACTAATTAGCAATTTTTCGAGATTGAGATTAATCAATTACAAGTTAAATGCAAATATAATACTTGTTTGTAATAATATATTTGAACAATGTCGTAGCCATGATTCACGCACATCATTATCGCACATTATTGACACACTGAAAGATAAAACTGTGTACATGTGATAATATGTAGTAAATTCGAGGGGTAAGTTTCACGCTACATAATCACTTTTAGTCTCAACAATATTTGCATAATATTTGCATCACGATTTATAACTATTGATCTATACAAAGTAACACAGTAACATTTGAACTTTTGACTTCTTCTAAATCTTCGTTTCGTCGAAAGGATAACGATTACAAAAACGGTAGTATTTATTCGTTGTATGTACCTTAATATGTGGGTTATATCCGGTATATGAGGCCAGTGTGTCGAATGCGTTACTACTTTACTACCCTCGAACTTCTCCGTTGCTTGTGGGGCGCAGCACCTTCTCACGACCCCTTGAGACCACTGGCTTACGATTCGTCGATACTCTCCTCGGTGGCGCTTGTTTATCTCCCTCCTATCCTGTTCCCCACTCTCGTACATAAAATCGTTGTAGTTTTTTCTACCCTTTCCCATCTCTTTTACTTTAATATTTTAAACATAATCTTTCTTATTAGTTTATAAATTTTGCTCGAAGAATAAATACATTTTTTTCTCATACATATATCGTTTATTTAATCAAAATATTTATAACAATATTTTACAAAAGTACAAATTTCGTATAGTTAAATTAGTCAGATAATTTCTGTGGTAAAATGTTCAAAAGCCACTCTTTGAAGGCCTGTATCTCAATCCTACTTAATTCGTGATCTACACCATTTAATGGTACAAATTGATTATTAACACCAAGTTCTTTTAGGCTGTTATAGCATTCTTCTCCCCATTTTATTGGGACGAGCTTATCATCAACACCGTGAAATTGCAGAAGAGGTGGAGCACGTATTCCTGGATTGTTTTGCAAATGCTATACGTGATAATAAAAACAAGTGTCAAATGTGTGGATATTCAAAAATAATAATGTAGGCTTTTATACCACCATATGTACCTGATATACAAATGAATTTTTATTAAGAAAGCTAGACATAGCGCAACATCCAGCTAAAGATAATTTGTACCTATACGATAAATACATTGATAGGGCTCCTCCCATTGAAAAACCAGCAAGAACGATTTTATCATTTGGTATACCATCAGAGATTTCTTTATCGATAAGTTCTGCAATAGTTGTACAGATTGAATGTATTGATTCGGCGTCTTCTTGGGCTTCTATAGATATACTCTTACGATCGAACCATACATGGCTTTGCTGGAATAACAATTAATTTCTATACGTTATCAATCTGTTTTATGCGTTTTAAATTTATTGTGTCAATTTATCGTACTACCATCCCATGAAGAGGTGTATAAGATTGAAGAGGTGCAGTAGGGTAAATAATTTTTATGTGTGGAAATTTTAATTCCTCCCTATTCAGAATATCTATCCACTCTTTAAAATTACTCCCAGTAGCTCCTGAAATAATAATATAAAAAATGACTTTCAACGTTCATCTATTAATTATTTCATATAAAAAATAATCGATAATAAATAAAAACTTATTGACAAGTAATATAAATGTACCTGATCCATGAAAAAGGAATAGACTAGCACTATGGATGTTACTGGCATTTACAACATTAATCTTAGGTAGCTTAGCCATATCGCTCTTAACGTTTTATCGATGATGGCACCAAACTAGACAACAACGAAAAACTGATTGATGACTTTTCATATTGTTATTATAATTATCTACTCTTTTATGATCATTATCTTCCCTTTATCGTGCAGAGCAAGACGTCCAACATTTCGATCTTACAATTCCTAAACGAATAACTTAAATATTCCTATTCCGTGAAGGTAGTTCTCAACGTTTAAAAATTGTACGATAGACTTAATAAAATATATATGTACGTATTTAATATATATTTATACTTTATACTCACTGTAAACAGGAATAAGAAATGTGTAAATTTATTAAAAACATTTATACAATGCACTTTGGTAAATAAAGTCACGTTATGTATGCCATGTAAAGTATATGTGTCTCTTCTAATTCAAATATTTATCAATTATCGTAAATTAAAATATCAATCTAAGGTATAGCATAGTAATATCTCGACGTCAAATATATATATTATGATGTAGTCGAAACAAATACGAAGTATTTTCATAGGAATTGTACGATGAGTGTTGGGTCAATTGTTTATAAAAAGTTTTCGCTCGACGGTCGAATCGTTGACATAACCTCGTTTCTGCGCACGCATATCTCGATTACCATTCGACTTTCTTCGAGATCATTTGAAAACGCATGCCAGACAGCGGTAGCGGCTGGGTTAAGGCATGAGTAGTTGGTCGCGTTGACAGGGTTTGGTGTCGTGTCGATGGATACGTTGGTGGTGTTCTGCTAAAATTTTTCTCACGCTGTTCGATCGGTAGAGTTATGTTTAATGAATCGTAACGACCTAGCGGAACGATGCAGAGAAGTGGTGAGTAGTGAGAAGCATCCTTCGACGCGTGCAATACGTAGAAATTCGATGGCTCGTTGAGACAACCATTTTGAGGGCGCCAAATTTTTGCGTCAATACACAGCGCCGTAAGCCGTAACTGCCCGGTCAATACAGCAGCCGACCTAACCTACCAACTATTTGATGAAACACATTTTCGACCGTTTTAATTTAACCACATAAATTGCATTATTACTTTTTTGCTCTTTACGATTGCATCACATATATCTTTAGAATTGAGATTCCTTCGAGTTTTGTCATCCTACAACACGTAGTTCATTCTTACCTTCTTTTGTATCGTGTATAGTCCTTACTATTCTCTTTTCGTATGAACTCTGTCAACAGCAACATTTTATGAAAACATTGTGCGAAACATAATATATTCTCACTTTTTTGTATTACGTATAGGCATATTGCGTGATAATTAATAAGCGACTTCCTATTGCAATAAATATTAGATAACAATATTATAGTACTGTATGTGTATTTTTCATTACGAGCATTGTGTACACCATGCATAATGTGCGTATGCGATTTCAGATTCAGACAATGTTAATACAATTAAAATACTTAAAATGATTTAATGATTTAAATAAGCATTTATTAAGATCAGGATAAGTATATGTAAATTTTTTGTCAACTAGCTTTTCCTAGTAGGAATTAAAGATAGAGTTTTCTTTCTACTCTCGCTGTAGAAGATCCTGCAGCTTGCATTACTGGTTGTACGTTGTAGTTCAATGTTATGTTTCATCTCACTTATCACCATCACTTACTCAACCGTACACAAGTGGTCTAAATAGCACGGTGTAAATTGCCATCTCAAGTTAACCAGGAGGAATCAAAACAAATCTTTTCTGAGAGCTGAACTCTCTTCCTGCGCGCTGTTTATCTTAATTACATTCGCTCTGTGTCTGGCAACAAAAATAATACAACTTGATTATTTTAAATTACCTTATAGAAATTATTTTTTATTATTTTAATTCCGTATTTACAAGCCAATAGATACATTAAAGTTTGTAACATTAGTATTTATTAAAAAATATCAGGAATATCGTTGGTACGGTAGGAATATCATATAGTAGTATCTAATATTAGCGTATAGTATTAATGTTTGTGATCCAGCTGTTTAACCAGTGACCGTAATGCGGTGCCCCCAACTAGCTCGTTTTCTTTAGCCGTGTAACATTAAACTATTATTCTACACGACTCGGTGAAATCATATCTGTCGCATATATTTTGATCTTGGTAATAATGCAATAATAGCGAGTATGTACATCTTGCCTGTCCGTGTTTTTGACTTTCTTCCTGAAAAGTGTGTCTATCTATATCCTTAGTGAAAGAAAGTTACAATCATATGGTTGTTTCTAATCCATTAAGGACGGACGCATTGCATTAACGCAGCATTTCATTTGTGACATTATTCAACTAATCCACACTATCGAATTCTCTTTCTTTAGTTTGTTTGTTCGGTCATTCGGTTTTTTTCTTAACATTCTCACTACGAACGATAAATTTCAGGGATTTTTTAGTGTCTTTCTCTTCGCTAATTCTCTCACCTGGATTTGACAATTCTCTGACGTTTAAAGAATTTGACGTATTTGTAACATCTTTATACCTTTAATGGGCTAACGAAACGAATAATTTCAGATTGTTCTTCGATTTCACTTGTGAAATAATTTTACGTTGAATACGAGGAACCATCGAGTAAGCAGCGACGAGGGAAAAAAGGAAATATAACGATGATCAGTTATTACTGATTGGCGACGCATTCCGAACCTTGCTTTATTGTACATTCATTTGTCTGACCTCGAAGCTAAACTTGAATGAATAGCTATCTGTATTTAAAGATGGCTCGAACTTCTTCTTGTCGCCTCTTCCGACTGCATCCTGAATCGAAGCTTCTATTTAAACGATCGTCGACTGAAAAACATTAGCTAAATATTAGCAACTTATCGATAGTATCGTTAATTCGGTATATGTACATATGTATGTAAGATAAGGGAGAGTAAACGAGAATGTAAGTAAATTATACGGCCATATGTTGGAATTTCACTTTTGTAGTCATTATCTTATCGATACCAGGATTCTGTAACCGATAATTTATCGATAAATTATCAGTGGACATTTCCAAATTCTCTAGGGTGTTTGAGGAAATGTCGAAGATGTAAAGTGATATATAAAATATTCAAAGTATACCACTCTTTATAATATTTAGTAGATAAACGAATTTTCTGGCTTCCATCTTTTTGTAATTATATTCGTAAAAATAAGAACATTGTAAAAATATTTGGTTGTATTAAAAGAAAATCGAATAGCGAAACAAGCGTTTGTATAGCGATTTTCGACTCGGTTTGCGCAAAATGAATTTTATTCTGCTCGAATTTCGAGTATATATATATATACGTACTCGACACAGCGAGCAACTCCGCGTCATGTATTATTCACAACAAGCGCAGAAAAAGGCTTCTTTCGTTTCGAATTCTCCATATCCCGTCGATATTTCATCCGCGTTATTCCATGAGAAAGAAAAAGCCATTGCTCGCCGTTAAAAATCAAACTTTCTTCAAATTTTGTCTTAACTCTGTGTCATCGATCTCCTGTTTATTTCTATAGTTATGCCTTGTTCCGTAGTTACACAATCCTATATCAAATTTTTAATTCTCTACTTTCCTAGAAAAATTGTACGGAAAGATTTCGAAAGAACGTGTAAAATTTCTTTTCAAAGCACTAAAACCCAGATCTCCGACAAAAAGGGTCCCGGCGACTCTCAACTCGAGACCAGCTCAAGAGGGTCGCAATGTGTTTCCCGAGGCCTTTGCCACGGTTATTTTTAATTGCAATTAGTTTCATAGAAAATATCTCCGCGAAGATTTCCAAAAGCTTATTCGTTTCGCGGTACGATTATTCCGTGAGACGAAAGCCAATGATTTCGAGCTTCACCGCGACGGAATAAAAACGATGGAAGAAAGTCCACCACGTATCTATACGTATTAGACAGTTTCTTCGGTCCATTTTTCTGTCCATTAGAAAACGAAGATGGCGGATTATAAAAGGGGCACGAAATATATATTGGAGTACTTCGCGCTAAAGCGTTAAACGCGTCACTATAGATGCGTGATAGATTATCCTATGCAAATTCATACGCAACGATACGATCGAGTAATTGGAATAAAAATAACGAATAAATGGAAATGCGCGGTGCGTATAGGATAGAAGTTGGGCGGGTGATTGACGGGGCAGCAACCACGGCAGCTTAGAACCGGTGCACCGGCCGGAACGTAAAATAGAAAGAAGGAAAGAAAGAAAAGAGGGAGGCAGAGAGAAGACGCTAGGTTTAACATTATAATTGTGCCGCGCACAGAGAACGACCGGCCACTTCATCGCCGGCACGTGAAACACGCGGAGGCTCGCCACCACGCCGCTGGCCGATCGTGAACCCGCGTGCCTCGTCAACATTTTAGTACACTTTCTGTATTCGACGTATAGAGTGTAGACACGCGGAGCCCTCCACCGAGTTACCGAACTTCGCTAACCGGTACACGAGGATTCAATTCTTTTCGCGTTCTTTCTCCGTTTCTTCGAATTTCTTACGATGCCACGAGTGGAATCCTTGCCATGTGTATAACAAACAGAGCAGTGGTAGTGGTAGCAGTGTGGTTTAAACGCTTTTGAACTGTAATCAGAGCAGTCGATTCGACGTTGGTGTCTCTCGATTACTCTTTGTTTCTGCGACGATTCTTCCTTGACGATAAAAAACGCGCGTGTTCGATGAGAAGGAATCGAGATTCCGTGTTTCGGTTAGACGACCGATCGTATTTCGATACGACTGAGCGAACAAAGGATTGGACCATGGACGAAGCAAGCGCATGAAGTTAGCTGGGTGGTTCAAGTGATCGATCATCGCGAGCACTGTTTTCATCGATCGAGATCGCGTTAACTGGTAGAGTCGTCGTTCGATCGGTGGAAGAAGGAATCGATGGAATTTCGAACGCTTTCGTTCCGCGCGAATAACGAGAAAACGCGCCGTGAAATCCTCGGCCGATAGCTCTCTCTCTCTGGCTAATCTAATTTCGAGTCTTCCGCCGCTTTTGTAGCGCTGCATAAATCTTAGGAATCTCGCTTCTATCGCGGTTATCTCGCGTTATCCGATCCATCGATACGAACGAGGTGAAACGAGAAGCATTCGATATCGAGATCGAGAGAAATCAACGGGACAGCCGGCTTGTTAATTCCATCTGTTCGATCCAGAGTTAATATCGATCCATCTCGATACAGAGTTAATATTTTCTCTAATTTTTACGTGCATCTATGGTTGATCATCGGTTAGTACTTTGATACGCGTTTAGTAGTTTACTACGATATTTTACCTACGTGGGAACGTGGCAGAGGAATTCTTCGCTAAGAGCGAACGTTATCTCTCGTTTAGAGCGATATCGCGCTCAAAGGTCTTCGATGATTTGCTTTCGACGTTTCGATCCTGCTCTCTTGGAATTTTTCTCTCCCGACCTCTTTTTCGTTTCGACGACGAGGAAGAACATTTTAACGTTTTATCTCCTTAAGCGGCAACACTGCGCCAATGCGACATCTCGCGTAACATTTGCAATTTTTTCATCGGTCGATTTATTCTATTTTCTAGCGTCGCTTCGTCCGTTCGTTAGAGGTTATGAAAAGGAACTGCAAATATTGGACAAGGGTTTCATATATCTTTTTGCATCTTGAAAACGCTATACTTTCTCTGCTTTCTTTACCTTTTTCACTTTCGTGTCTGGCCTTTGATGGGTTAAGGAGAACTTTAGCGTGAAATTTAAAAAGAGGATCGCGCGTATTAACGTTTCTTCTATCGTGTACTATTTTCCCCAAGCGTATGAGGCTTATCAAGGATAGCGAAAAATACGAGGATCGGATCGACGATGGGCGGCAGGATGTAGCGGAGTTAAAGTACGGTCGAATGGATGTGCCAGAACCAGCACAAGGGGAATTCTCATGATATTTAAGATCCGACACCGGCATTTTCGCGGTTCTCTACTTTTTGCGATATCTATTTTCGTGCCACGTTTACTCGCGTCTCGAGCTGGTCCCGTGATTCCAGCCAGTTTCAAGCCCGAAAGAAAAAGTTTGATAGCAGCGACAAAGTAAAGGGGAGGAGTTGATATTCCAATGATCAAAATGGAAACCTCCACCGTGGTGTTTATCCCGCAAAATACACGTAAGCGACTTCTTTTGCGGTTCCATTAATTACCAATGAAACAATCTAGCGACGTATAATCGTAGCACACGAACAAAAAAAAAGAAAGTTTTGATTTTTCGACTGGCGATGAAATTAGAGTTAATTCGTTGTACGTATGTATCTTGGCAGGTTATGGTCGTGAAACGATCGATCCATTAAGAGCCAACGTTGAACGCAACGTTAATCAACCAATTAACATTTCGTTCAAAATCTTTGCTCGATTCTGCTTTCCAACGTTATAATCGCGAAAGAAAGTTCTAAACATTTTCTTTCAATATCTTCTCCATCTGGGCAGGTGGTACAGTTTTATATCGGTCGTTTGGTCTCTAAAATGCTAGCCTGCTATCAAAATTAAGATATTTTCAGAAAATCGAGTCGTTTAATTCTATTTCTGAGTGGCCGAATCGCGACTATGAATCTTCCGTGAAATCGTCAGGCACAATTTATGCGTGCTACACTTTCGTCCAACGAGACGGATTAATTCGCATCACATTATCGATATTTCGATTAAATTGCTCGCTCGAAAGACGTACCTTTTTTTTTAATCCGATCGTCACACAGCGTTCTAGTGGGTTGGAACGAGAACGATATTCGAGATATCTTGAGAATTGGAAACATCGTTAACTGATATAAAGATAATTATTTATATAGGTACACGAGTTAGCAGGGAAAAACGCATCTTGCGACGAACGTCTATCTGTGTATCGATAAAGTAGAATCAGAACGAGTACGTTCCACTGTAACGTTCTAACGCGTTAATACCCTGCTCGAGATAATTAGTGGATCGCCTAATCGAATGACCCGATTGCCCAATAAGGTTGTCCTCGGCACTTTGCCAGTTTCAATTACGTTAATTCCTCCGCTGCATTCCACAGTGTAGATCGACGGTGTAGAGAATACAAATCAATAATCGAGCAAGATGATGAAAAAGAAAGAACGTATGGCGAACGTAACGGTATAATAATTGAGGCACGATATACATACTCGGATGAAACTCTACTCATAATAATATAAATAAGCGTACTCGATACCCATTTTACGTAATTTAATACGCGATAACCAATTTTCCAGTTACCTAAAGCAATTCATTTATTCGACAGAGGACAACCTGATAATTATATGTATAAAAAATGCTTGTTTTTTTATATCCGCAAAAATGAGTTCGAAAAGCGAGATGTTTATTAACGCTAGAATCGGCGAACCATTTGAAACGGCTGGTATCAGATTTTTCACTTTGAACGCGACTACCAAAAACGTGCAAATATTTTTCCTAATGTATTGTTACGTAATGTTTATTATTAATCAAGGCGATCATTTTGACACGTTCGTCGGCCAGCGTGATTCGGCTAAGTTTCCTGCGGGGCCCAAATCCCACCGCCGGTAACGTAACAGAACCTGCCGGTAACAGAACGTAAATAGAGCGACAAGCAGGAATTCATTGTTTATCCCCTCGATTCATTGTAAAGAAAAGATTATTTATTTCTGAAATGGAGAAAGCTACAAGCTATCCAGCTAGAGTATTCCGAGGGATCTCATGGCAGATATCTCGGATCTCTCATTTAGTCGAGAAGCATACTTGTAAAGCGTACATCGGTGATTTTTTCCTCCTCAAAATGTTCGGTAAACAGCGTGAAAATATATTTGAAAGTGAGGAGAGTAGCGATGACGGAGTCTATAACTATTTTTCGACGTGCCCAGAATCAGCCCAAATGTGTTTGGAATGTTTTAACGAATACCATACGATACAGGATAATGTAATATATTATCCAGAATATAAATTAATAAAAAGTATGGTAAAATGTGTTTTTAATATTTTTATGCTGTATATCCTATATATAATATATTATATTTAATTAACTCGATCAAGAAGAGCGTCACCATGCTTTGGTGACGGGGCCCCCATGGAAATATACCCGTCGCATAGATATGTGCGACGTGGCGACCAACGTGTTAAAGAGATCTGTCTTTTTAATCGTACGCTTCATCTAGCAAATCCGACGATATTTTGTTTTGCAACGTACTAACATGAACGTTATTTTCCTTCAACATCGCCGGACCTCGTCCTTATCCCCGACATCCTTTTATCGCATTCCTCCTTCCTTCCTCTCTCTCTCTCTCTCTCTCTCTCTCTCTCCGTTTTTCTGTTTCCGGTTTCACGCGGATGTTGGATGACCACACGCTACGCGATAAACGCCGACACGATGACGATGATCGCTATAACCACGACAACGTCACAACCGCCACGGCTACTTCGGACACCACGGCAGCGGTAAGTTTCTGATAAGGCTAGTCACATTCCAATTGTCGGCCGACACGCGTGCAAGCGCGTCCCGTGTTCGCAATACTAAAATCACGGACGTGCTTTCCGTACTGGCAATCCGTACGATTTGGTTCACCTACCAAGCAGACTGTTTCGTTTACCATTGCCTCTTGTCCTCGCATTTTCTTCCATTCGCAATTCGTTGACGAAATACGACCGATCGATCCCTGCTTCGATCCTTTCAGTGGGCATATTTTCCACACCGATACCGCGTTGTTATTCCTTCAAATCTTGACACGTTCAATCTACTATATCTATGTATATATAGCATATTACCTGAAATCTTTTCGTAATTCACGTAATTCTCTCAACTTTCGTTATTCTCCTTCATTATCGTTATTTAACTATTTTCTTTTTTTTTTTTTTGTAAAATATATATATTTGTGTGTGTGTATATTTTTGTTAGAAATTAATGTCCAGTTCGTAGTTGTAGCAATATTTAAATGATGACGAAACGAAACCATCGCTTCAGCATCATCGATGAATCGTGTCGGATTGAACGTGTTAAGCGACAGTTCTTTTCTGTGATGTTTCTGACACATGCGGTGTGTGTAACGTTCGAGGAAAACGTTGGAGATATCAGTGTTCGATGATATAGTGAAACGGTTCACGCGAGCAATCAAAATCATCGCAGTGAGTAAGGTGCTTGGAACGCAAGGTGCAAGTTTTGCACCGAAACGAAGGGACAATCGATGCGCGATACTCGCGGCGTGGCCTATCATGGAATTGCGATAACCACTGATAATAAGGCTCGTTGGAAGTTTTCGCGTGAGCGCGTCCAATTAATCCTGTCCTCGGTGTTTAATCGCCTTTGTCATATAGACACGCGAAATTCGTTCCTTAAGTAGTTGAATTAATTGTTCCGAGGTTGGACGCTTCGCTATTGTGGGCTGCCAGTCGTTTATTCGTGTATTTAAAGTCGTTCCTTATCGATTCGTATAATCAATTACGTGCTCGAGTGCCGAAAATGTTACGGACGTCAGAGGGTATGTAAAGTGTGACGAACGGCGATGATCGATTGAATTCTAACGAGTGGTGCGCGATTAATAAAGAAAACGAGGACGATCGTTCTGGCGATAGATTCGTTAAAATGTCAGCATCTGCAGCATCGAGACGTCGTCTAAACCCGGCGATCCTTGCCAGATACAATGGCCAACTAACCAAACCGTCTCAACAGGTAGTTACTTTCGTTATATTTTTTTTTTCTATTGTTTATTTATTTATTCGTTCGATAATAAATTTCTGATAAACGAGAAATAACAAGTGACACAGATAAATGGGAAGGAAGAGAAAGAAGATAGCAAGATCGAATTGTTGCAGGCTGATATGTAGTTTAAAAGAATCGAAAGATTTACGAAAGAAATAGCGATCGATGTTGAAAGATATCCAGCTAGGCAGATTTGTTTTAAATTTTCCCACTACAGTTCGTGATACATTTTTCTCGTTGCAATACTAATGACATTTCAAAATGTTTCATATTGTTCGTAAACGATTTCGTTTCTTCGCTATATACATATATACACATATACAATCAAGGTTAAGCTCTATTAGCATCCTTATCTACATGCAAATTCTCTAAATTATTTTATTTTTTAGTTTAGTTTATAATACTACTCGAATATTGGATCGAAGGATAAACGTTGAAAGTAGGTTAGATATCAAACTGTGATACATTTAGGTAAAGCGGTATGAAATTATTAAAAATCGTCAAGTACCGAAAGAACGAGGATCGCAAAAGTTTCTTTAAGCGTTCAGGAATAATGGCAATGATCGGAATGATATTGTGTAACTTGAGTTCTTTACGGTGTCAATGATCGCCGATTGACTTGCCGAGCAGCCATGTCATGCTTGGTATTCTAACGCGACACTAGCAAGTATGTATACATATATGTACGTAGCAGAGAATACTTGAAGCATCATCGTGGCCTTAATTGAACCTGAGCTAATAAGAACATCGAACTATTAAGCTATGTGTATCGTTGTATTTCCGAATGCCACATGCATTCACAAGCACATTGTTTGTGGTCTCTATCATTTACAATCTAAAATCATTATTCTTTAACAACGGATAGAATATTATTGTTTTTAATCTTATGTTTGGTATTAAAATTTGCAAAAGTCGTATTAGATATCAATTCGTGCATTTTTAGAAAGGATTATGTATATAAGGTACAGTATGTGGAATTTTCGAATTAACGAACAAACGAAGAAAAAGTTCACCAGACACCTAGCGCCACCATACCCGAGTAGTCTAGTATGTAGTTACATTTTACATCCGTGAAAACAGCCGGTAAATAAGAACAATGCTTTTCCTCATTCGTTTTAATTAACAAACTGAACTATAGCTCATAATGAGCTCCACCGTAACATTAATTATCGTCGTAACGCGGAAACGTACAACTTTTTCACATTAGAAATTTCTCTTCATCCTTCTTATTGACATTAACATACGATACATTCACCTGTAATCTATCTATAATCTATACTATTCATAGCATACGCAATGTATGTAGATTCGCAATAATTTCAATCTTTTACGATACAGTTTGAAATACAAAATTTAGAATATTATACCGAAAAAAAGCTTAGCAACTACGTAATCCCAAACAGAAACCGAAATTAAATGGAAACACTTGGATTCGTAGGACAGTGACTGCGGTACATCTTCGTTTGCGATCTAGGAAAAATGGTTTTGAACAAGATGATTCGTCGGCTTGGAACACTAACCGAACTATATACACGGTGAGAACAATATGTTCGCTGATCCGCCAGGCTGCTCGTATAACGTGTTCCTATTGGTCGTCGTTATTTCATGGAACACATGCGCAGTGAAGAGAGGCAGCCAGCTTCGTTGGTTATCCGACGAGCACAAGCGGCAATGTAGCGAACTTACCCCCACTTTTGGTGGTAGCTGCGTCAGGCGTGGTCGTTCGTTAGCGTTAGGGACCGCAGTACATCCGAGTCTGGCGAGTCGTATGAATCGGTCTTCGTGTTGTCGCTTCGTCAACCTTTGTTGGCAAGACTGTGTGCATATATGCGCGCCCGCGCGCGTGTGTTAGTGTCCGTGCTTGGCAGAGAGAGGTCGTTTAACTTTTTCTTCCCCATCGTTGTTTTTCTTTTACTTGCCAATCCGGTGGAACGAAGAATAACGTCGTTCGAATCTTCTCTTTTCTCATAAAACAAGAAAAAATACGGAGAAACTATAATCGATAATGAAACAATGCATAGAAAAGTGAGAGTGAACGTGGCCACGTTCGGCCGGTTTGCCGACAGCGTGAATCACCAGCAGCAACACCGGCGTTCATGAGCCCACGCAATTCTAACCGATGCACGAGATTTCTCTCTTTCTCCTCCCTCTTTCACTCTTTTTCTTACTACCCTCTCTCGCTCTTTACTCCTAGTACTACACTGTACTACACTAGTACTGTACTACACTGTGGCACTCCAAAGCCGTTTCATATTTGCGTACGCAAATTTTCCAGTCCCTGTGTGACAGATATAATATACGCAAAGTCATAATATAGTGAGTATTTTAGTTGATTTTCCTCCGAGCAAAGAGATGATTAATCATTTCACAATGGACACATATATGTATACGTGCGTGTTATATGTGTGCCCGAATTGTGCGTTCATTTGTAACATTATCAGCAAAGCTTATGACCGTGATATAGTTTCTGTTGATCCTGTGTAACAAAGGCGTTTCCAAGGGCACGTCGTGATTTTCACAGCGGGCCAACATATCGCCATTCAAGGGATCCTAGTTCACACTCGAAATTCATTGTTTTTTTTTTTTTTTTTTTTTTGTATCTCTTGTTCCGCCCGTGTGACCAAAGATTCGCTCAAAGGAATCTTTTTTTGCAACTCTTTCCCTCTCACCCTCTGTCTCTGTCTCTCTCTCCCACACACACTTTCCTTCTACAATTGGAGATGAATGAGAGTTTAATGCCTTACACAAAGTTCTTTGTAATATCACTATCTCTGATGAAGTAATCGTTGTAATTTCTTGAATTTAACGTTTGTGGGAAATCAGGATAAATGGCGATCTAAGAGAGAATACGCGCGCGCGCGCGTGCCCGTGTGTGATAAAATTCATTGCTAACTCTAAGCAGTTGTTATATTCACAGTATATTCTTTGTTTTTTTTTTTTTTTTTATTAAAAGTGCATTTCCCACTGCAACGCTACTAGATACATACGAATTATACTTCCTTCGATCCTTAGACAAAAAGAAAAAGAAAGAATATGTAACACAATTCTCTATTATGATTTTCTTAGTAAGAGAAATAAGGAAATTAGAAATATAGCAAGCTGTGTTTCGATATAGGGAAGAAGGAGAGAAAGAATCGTGTGGAATAAAAATCACGTGAAATCGTGAAGAAATGTCGACCGAAAATCAAAACGGCTCCGCCGGTACACAAAGCAACGGGATAAAAACGACGATCGGTTGGTCGTCGACGACGAGGACTGTCTCGAACAATTCGTCGTTTTTGCACACTAGTAACTCGATGTTGAACCGTGATAAGCCGCGTCAAGTGCCACCGCCAACTTTGCCAAAATACACGTCGAGCTTTAACGCCGGTTGGAATGGAAGCGGCACGACCGAACGATTGAGCCGAGATCGCGAAGTTGGAGGTAGTTACAGACTGGCGAGCCTCGACAGGCTTGCCCTTAGGCAGAGGATACTTGATGGGGAGAAATCAAACGGCGACGCCACGTCGGTAAGCCTATATATTAGACACGGAGAAATATCGATCACGTATCGATTATTATCCGTAAGTCTCTCTCTGAAGATGTCTGTTTCTGTTACTCTCGATAGTTTCGATATTTTTGTTCTATGGCCGAGGCTATACTACATTATCACAGAACATTTACGTATTTATATAAAATATTTTGGAGTTTAATTAGCACCGTAACGAGATACGCTTATCGCGATAATGTTGATAAAATTTGAAACGAATTTGAGAAGGTATATACTGTTTCTGAAATATTTACTGCAGAAATTCGTTTAATAAAAAATTAATGCGATATATATTTCTTCAATAATGAAAGTGTTTCTTCTTTTCTTGCGTAGTAGATCGAATGTTTCAGTTTACAGTGAAATCGTTGAGACTATGATTTATTCGCGTGTAAACGAATCGATACATACATTAACTATATAAAACGAAGTAACATCGAATATCGACGATATGGATGGGATAGGAAATTCAATTGGCACAAATAGCAAGTTCGCAGTCGAGATTGCAACGATTAGTCTTTAAGGTAGATTTCATATCGATTAACTTAACCTGACTCGCGTTTAACGGGCCGGGTTATAGAACTTGTAACCTTAGTTGTCTTTGAGGAGCTTCATCGTAAATCTAAAATCGATAAGTCTATAAAGGTAACGGACGAACACGCTTTAATTACAAAAAGATTAATCAACCACGGAAACTGCGTGGAATGTTAACCCTTGCTATACACAGGGATCTTACATCAAAGTTGTAGATCTTTAACATTCTTTTAACGCTAAATTTACGAACCACGGCCAATACGACTGATATGAAATTTTTTATTAACTTTCAGTCTCTCTTTAAATTTGATCGTGGAATTCTCTTGGAAAGTATTTACACTGGAAAATATTTTAAAATATTGTTTCTGATATTCTTGATGTCAGGTATGCCGTTAATTTGCTCAAAAAACTTTATGGATTTGTTATCTATTTGTTAGCTTTATATCTATATTAAAATAAGGCTTACAACTATATACGTTATAACATAGTATGCAAGAAAGTACATCCTTTTGATCACTAAGTAACGCGGAAACGAGAAAATTAACAAGATTGTACTTGTCATATTTGTCCCTTATAATCTTCGCATTATTTATTTATCCAATCGTTATAGAGTTAACTTGTTTACAGAGATCTCGAAACAAATTCGAATAAAAATATTGTTATATCATTTAATAGCAGATCTTTCCAACGTAATATATAAATCGAAAGCTGGAGATGTAGACGCGAGTGAACTTGCCGAAAGTCGTTGAAGATCTCGATAGGTAGACGAGAGGTTCTGTCAGGTTGTTCGTGACTCCGTAATCCGTAACTCAATCTCGCCTCTCGAAGAATCAAATTTTATATCCCTGATACGCTAGAGGTCGCTCGTCAGTCGTTTCGACATTCGAGGAGCCCGCATAAAGAACCACGTGATCGTTCCGTTTATTCCGTTCTTGTGACTCCGTGAGAAAGCTGCCTATGACTCACAGAATCTGACTAGGTTCGGCTTAACCAGTTCCAGTCGACGCTTGTTAATTTTCTACAAAAAAATTGCTATCGTTCCGATCAGACAGAAATAATTAATTATGATTGCAACATGCAATTTCACTAATGATTTACGATCAAGATTTATCGCTATTTAAAGAACTGAGAGCATTAATTCATAGGTACGTACTTGAAAATCGTGCATAATTTTCGAAATATCTCGTAACATGATATTACGTGATTCTTTATACTTACTGATAATTTCCATGTTAAATAAATATCGTTGATTTTAGTCGGTTTCAGGCAAGCAAGTGAAATTTTAGCCTCAGAGCTCTTTCTTCCATACGAATTACGTTTATTCCAAAAATTCGTAAGCTTCGCGAAAGATTATATTATACAACGTTATAGACACGCTCTCGTTGTTTCGTCGCGTTTTTCCGGTGTGGACAAATGAAAAATCAGATTTGGATGTAATCGCTACACACACATAGAAGGCTAATTAGAATTTCCAGAATTTCAAAATTCGGATTTTATCAATTCGGTATACTACCCACGTGTGTAATACAATATGCGACGATCGTTGTTCGTGGAATTTCTCAATTTTCTTTACAAATGTCTATTATCTATATAGGTGAAATAATTGCATCTTCGAATCAGCTAAAAATCGATGAGAATATCCGTTCGAATCGAACACGTGGCAAGTTTGCCCTATGTGTCCTCCCTGTTGTGGTTGCATGCGCGAAGGGGTAGGGAGAAGGAGAAAGAGTGGGGGGGGAGAGAGAGAGAGAAAGAATTTGCCAGTCTAGTGGGATGTATGGCAAGAGCGATGGAAAGAATGGCGGTCGAGGGAGGAACATATGGGGATATGGGGCATCGTTCTTACGTCCATTTTCATGGGCTTTTGCTCTCGCGGCAGACTTTGTATTTTAATTCTCTCGCGTCAAGTATGTGCTTCCGATTTCTTAACCTCGTGCCACATCTCCCATCGTCCGCGTTTATTTTTATATGCTTCCCTTTTTTTTTTTTTTTAAATTAGACTAAATTTCGTGCAACTTGTCGGAAACTCGAACGGATGAAACACGTTCCGTCGAATAAATAAGCACCGCAGGAGTGTTGTATGTAATTTAAGTAGCAAGACCAGAATACTTTGGCCTTGGAAACTCGAGTAGTCGTACCTAGCTCTTCGATACACCGTTCTTTCGCTAAGTGTTTTACCTATTGTTTTATATATATACATATCAAAATTCCATCGTAGAAGTTAAATATCGTTAATTAATCAGAATTGTTTGTTAATCTCGATAGACGAAAAATAAATGGAGGACTAGTGACGATCCTTGTCGAAGTTCTTCAATTTTTATAAATCGTAATGCATGTACCAAGTAATTTCGATAAAGTTTCGAAATTAATTGCATTTTAGTTGTAACCAAGTTGGAAGCAATATTAAGGGCGGGCACGTGGTCGTAAAGATTTGAGAGTCACTGAGATCACGCACATGGCTACCCTTCGTACTTATATTCGGTGGAAGGGGTCCTGCCCGTGTTACGGGGCGATTTTAACCGAGGGTTCAACCCCCGATCGTGCGTCATAGACAATAAAAAATACACTGTAATTCGTGACTCACGAAACGGCAAACAGATACACTCGAAAGTGGCTTTTAAATCGAAGGCGTCTTCTATGCACACGCAGGGATATCCTTTGGAAACTGTTCAGGATATTGAAACGCGAGTATTCGTACTAACTAGATACCCGTACGTTTATTGGCACTGTGAGCATCGAAATGTAGAAAAATATACAAACGCGCGAGGAAGATTATCGTGGAAGCGCGTTTGTCCAAAAATTGTTAATCAGGACGATGATAGAAGCGGTGCCGATAGAACAAAAGTAGATGGGTTTTCCTCGCCGTTTATTATTGTTCATTCGCGTAGCAAGTTACAGGTATTTGCGTTACCAAACTATTATATACGCGTCGAATTCTCGTTAAAAGTGACTAAGAAATTATCGACGTCGGCGATCATCGCCTCTTACGAGTCTTTACCGATACGGAACCGATAATGAAACGAGGATGGAAGCTTCCAAGAAGGACGGAGAAGCCTGGTCGTGTTCGATAAAATGGAAATTTATGACTTCCGTGGTCGTGGTCGATCTTAAATGAGATCATTGTTCCGTCTCGGATAAATGCAGCTGGTCGAAAGAATTTTCAAGTCCCTTCTTTCTTCTACGTACGTAGATGACACGGTGGCCGATGTGTGATCGTCGCCGACCGACTTGAATGATACAAGAACTTTTCTTTCAAATTGCGGAGTAAGGAATATCTGTTAAAAAAAAATTGGTCAGAGCTGGAGAAGAGATAAATTTCACATTCGACGTATTATTATACCCGTACGAAAGTTTCTTTCGCGCGAACAGATTTTACTCGAAGATCATCTCCACTCGTAATTCGTAAAATTCACTGGGAAGACTCGATCTGTCTCATTGGTAAACTCGTTACTCGTTGCCGCTACGCGAGAGAATTTATCAACACCGGTAAATCGGTAAATCGTGACTCGTGAAACTCGACCAACGATACTTGCCAAGTTGCGCCAGAGGTCCTTAGCCGTACGTCTATTCGTCGAGGATCTGGTCGAGGAACCAGTTTCGGAACAACGCGGTTTAGAGAAGAGAACGTTTAGAGAAGACTCGGCTAGCGTGTACTCGATGTAAATTCATAGCCGGGACGAGCCTGGTTTGATTCCGTTGGAACACGAAGGGGAAACCCGCCCACCCGACACACAGAGCACCCTTTCAGGAAACCAGGCCGCGTCCCACTTTTTCTCCCTGTTTTTTTTTTCGCTTCAAACAACGTTCATGTTCCTCGTTCTCTATGGTATTTCCATTTCCAACCCTCGGCGGAGATACGTGTACACCTAACTGTCTATGGCATGTTCGCCGCATGCTTATATACGGTTTTACACAAATAGCGCGATAGACTTTTCGATGAAACAAAACGCGAACGTAGTCGTAGATAGAAGAAAATAAATAAGAGGAGAACGGCTGAGAGAGAAAGCAGATCCGTGGCCAACTCCTGCTGTCTCTTTCTCTGAACGAACTTGCGCATTCACAGCGAGAGTGTCACGTAAAATAAAAAAGAAGTTCAAGGAAAGAAAGAAACTTTATTTTCTGGTTTGCAATACGCTTTCGAGCTCTAGGCGTGACTGTACAAGACTGACTTTTTAATTACGACGCTATGTCGGAGGAGAGCTAGCGATGGGTGTGTCTAGCTCATGGGATCGCTGGATTTGTTCATGACATCTTCAGCTAGGAAGGTGAGGGTAGTGGACATTGTTTCTCATTGGCTAATAAGACGACTGGTAGACTAGGAAGAGTCTTAGGAGCCCTCGAGAGAAGGTTGATAGTGGGAGGCATCGTACGTGCGAAAAACTATCTTTCCCGCGATAGACGATAAACCTTAGCGCAGTTGTTAAACAGATGCTCGTAGGATCTCAGCCAGAATTTCCTAAGGTTTATGACGGATCCTTGAGGCTATTGAGGATGCGCGACAAGGAAGTGCGGACATCTGGCTGCTATTCTGCCCGCGGTGTGTAACCCATTCCAGGTAGAAAGTCGGATTTCGTCTGTGACAAACTGATCGATCCCCTTATTTCTATTACGATAATAGAGGTGGTTTGATTGAATTTACACTGATTTAACATGTGTAAATTATTGTTTATTCCAGCAGCTTCCTAAGTATAAAGAAGTACACTGATGCGTCGGTGCAGTTAAGTAAATGTTTAAGGGTAGAACCTTTTACAGACTTGTTGACTGATTTAACGTTGAGTGACGATTTTTACTTGAGAGTAGAACCCTTTACAGAGTGGACTGTTCTGACGACGAATAACGAATGAATGTGAAGTGACGATGCTGTTTCGGAGGAGAGCTAGCGATGGGTGTGTCTAGCGCATGGGACCAGCGGATTTGTTCATAACATTTTTGGTTAGGAAAGTGAGGGTAGTGGACATTGTTTCTCATTGGCTAATAAGACGACTGGTAGACTAGGAAGAGTCTTAGCAGCCCTCGAGAGAAGGTTGATAGTGGGAGGCATCGTACGTGCGAAAAACTATCTTTCCCGCGATAGACGATAAACCTTAGCACAGTTGTTAAACAGATGCTCGTAGGATCTTAGCCAGAATTTCCTAAGGTTTATGACGGATCCTTGAGGCTATTGAGGGTACGCGACAAGGAAGTGCGGACGTGTGGCTGCCATCCTGCCCGCCGTGGTAGCCTGGCCCAGGTAGAAAGTCGGCCGATGTGACAGTGGCGTTGATATAAATCGTCGTGAAATATAAAAGCAGCCTATTCATTCTGCGTTACTCCGAGGTACTCTATTTTCTGTATGTCCATTTTCAAGGAATCTCGTGTCGCCAAACATTACCGACCTCCTTCGCCAGGAATTCTACCAGGTTTACGAATTTACTATTATCTATTTTCTGTTTTCCTTGGCTCCTCTTCGTGGAAGAACTATCATCGGCGAGAAAAGGGCCACGTGCGATCGACCGTTTCCTGGTTTACCGCGTTCCAAGAAACCTTACCCTCCGTGTAAACTTATTGATAGCGTATAATCGAATAACGAGAAAGTTATCCAACGCATTCCTCCCGAACGATCGGCGCTAACAGCCGGTTAGCCGATCGAACCTTATCGTTTCAAAACGATTTTCCTGCATGTTCGATCATCGGAAACGCGAATCAGTACACGTCGTTGTACGGTTCAGCGGGAACTCGGGACGTATATTTTGCCGGTGAAACCCGCTAGTAAAACAGAGTAGCTGGTTGTTTACTCGAATGTTGGAAACTATAAAACGGATTAACGGGTTGATAGGAAAGAGGCTCGACGTCTAATCTCTCCCCGTGGCTCGTTTAGAACGTGGCATTGCGCGGCGGTCCCTCCCGGGCTGGCTTGAACGTTAATTGAACGAAATTAGCCGAGACGTTGTGCCGGCACGTGCGAGACACAGCATCTTGCTGCTAGAATTTCACCATGCTGTACTCTTAAAAGAACGTTAATTAAGGAAATTCGTACGGGTCGAGGACACGCGAATACCACCGTGCCTCGAAACACGCAGTTTACCCGGAGAATTTCGCTTAAGCGGAGAATTGGGTTACATGCAGGCTTGCTATCCGAATTAAGGCACAAGTTGCCATTTTTGTCAATCCCTCGTAGGATTAACGAGACTTGGTTCGAGCATTGTCTGGAAAAGTCGTTCAAATACGTGTTTCTTTTTCTAAAAATCGGATAAACAAGGCGATGCTTCTCGTAATTTAGACGTATCACGTCTGTAGGGAAAGAAGCTGCGAGAAGAGAAGAAAAGAAGATACAATTTCTAATCTCCAATAACGTTATGTTTGTACAATCGTTGCGTTATTGGTCATCCGACAGCGTGACCCTCGATAAGAGCGTGTAATTTATTATTTCATTGTTTATAAAAATATCAAGGGAACACCGCGACGCCGTAGTTGCGAAGCTGAACGAAGCTAAAAGAAATTTCGAAGAGGAGCTTCGACGCTTCATTTTTCGTTTTAATCGATCGGTCGCCTAATACATCGACATACGTAGTTGCATAGTTTCTGTATCCTGAGCAGCACTCTGCTCTTCGTACGTTAAAATCGCCACGTAAGAATTCGCATAGCTAGCGGATCGATACGCTTTGCGATCGCGGGGTGGGAAAAGCAAATTCGGAATCTCGTTTGTGCTAGTTTCCATACGAACAATTATATCTCCACGCTCGAGAAGCTCGTGCCTGTAACCCAATAATTTCGTTATCGAACGTTTTCCGTGCCCTTCGATTTCTGCACCTTCCTTTGATTAACCGTAACTTAAAAGTGGAGCAGACTCGTGAATCGGACGGTCGTGTGATTGCAACGGCGGCAAGCTGGTCGACGAGTAGTTTTCCCTCGGACCGATCTCAACACGTAGTTAGGCGAGCAAAAAAATGCAACTGTTTTACGTCGAGAAAACGAAAAAAGCGGGTTGAGCTGAAAATGACCGCGGCGTTAGCAGCTATCGATTTTTCCAACAATCCCCCTCGACCTTCCACGACTCTCCCCTTGCGTTCAACCGTTTCGATTCACCCGCCGTACCATCCGAAACGCATCTATTTGCAACTGTTAATTACACACGTTACCGTTCTTCGCTGTATATCGAACTGCGTTCGTCCGCTAAATTTCCGACGTTCCCATCATCCACGAAATTCATACACGAATTTTGCGCTGATAATAGTTGCGATCTACGGTCCGAGAAAACTGTGACGAAGGCCGAGTCTTCAGTCGCAGCCAGTTTCGTAATACGCGAAACAAATAGAAAGCGAGTGAACATTGAAAATCACATTGTTCGTCTTCTTTACGGATTGACGAGATTGCGCGGAGAACGAGACAGCATCGTGTTGACTCAAGAGGAGAAGAATGTTTCTATTATATTCGTGGCTGCATTGTATTCTAAAAACTACGTGGCACGCCGCGTTGCATTCGCGAGTGGAAGCGTCGTGGCGTCGCGTCGCGTCGCGTCGCGTCGGTGCGGAAAAAATCCAGGCCTCGTAATCACTGGTGCGATTCCACCGCGATCATCGGTATGCGAAAGCGAATGCCGTAACGCAAATTACGTAGAAGACCGATTAGATACCGCAGCGTGTATTTACCATCGCCCCTTCCGTGTCTGTGCTTTCGATTAATTCATATCTATTTATAAAATAGTATCTCCCCGTGGCACTGAAAAACACTAAACGGATCGTTGTAAAACGCAACGTGCATCGAGAGCGTGGTACTACGAACGAAAATGCAAACTTTACACGAAGGGAATACAGTAAGGAACGAGAGTACTCGAACAATTATATTCGGCATTATGTAATTACGTTTTCAAGGAAGGCGCATCGCCGTTAATTTCGATCAAGGGCTGGCGAGTTATTACGACGCGTTCTTCTCCTCGGATATTTTTTGTTATTTATTTATAAAATTTACAATCAATTCTCGCATTGAGAATTTTTAGTAATTTTTTTCTGGCGTGGCGCTGTGGCATGGCTAAATCATTTGTAATAAGTTAACTTATTATAAATGTGGGGGCACTCGACAGTCAAAACACCACCACTCGACACTAACTAGAGTCGGACGACGGCAGCGCAGTGGTTAGCGCTTTAGGTTACGAACGTTCGGAACTCGGGTTCAAATCCCGGCGACCGGAGTCCGATATTTTCTTCCGCGACACAAAAACGAGAAGAAAAGCGACTCTACCCTCGCAGCGACCTCTACTACCAGCAGCTACAACCTATCACGGTCTATACGCCTCATAAATATGCATAATTTAGAATAAAGACTAGTTGAATCTGGAGCTTAGGGTAGTGTCTCTTCAGCCTGCGGATTTGGTCCGATGTATCGAGTAATCCAGTAATTAAGAGGTTTCGATGTTTGTTGACTCTTTTTTTGTATCTGGTGCTATATTTAGCTATTCATATAATACAAACAAAGCAAGTCAAATACCTAGGACTCCACATAAATACACAACTCACATGGTAGCAGCATATCAAATGAGTAATAGACAAAATTCAAATAGCAAGGAGGCAAAGGCATTGGCTAACGAGTCGAACGTCCAAACTAAGCATGGAAAATAAATTAAAGATATACAGAACGATCATAAAACCAATCTGGACGTACGGAATACCACTATGGGGAACAGCAGCAAAGAGCCATATAAGCAAAATGGAGACTATGCAAGCCAAAATTCTTAGAATAATAGTTAACGCTCCATGGTACGTCAGAAATGAAGATATAAGAAAAGATCTAAAAATTCCAACAGTCAAAGAGGAAGTCGCCAGATACGCAAAAAAGTACAAAGAAAGACTTGCAACACACCCAAACCAGCTTGTAGTTGAAACAAATTTGTTTTTTTTTATTTATTTGGATTTTACAATTTGTCCAGAAGGACAGAGGTATGACGTAGTAGAATGACTCTCCTTAAAACAGGGATTGACATGAGTCATACGGAAGGGGTATATAAGGGCAGTTCCACTTGAACTGAGGTTCAGTTCGGGCCAGCTCCGGGCCAGCTCCGGGCCAGCTCCGGGCCAGCTCAGGGCCAGCTCCGGGCCAGCTCAGGGCCAGCTCAGGGCCAGCTCCGGGCCAGCTCAGGGCCAGCTCAGGGCCAGCTCAGGGCCAGCTCAGGGCCAGCTCAGGGCCAGCTCAGGGCCAGCTCAGGGCCAGCTCAGGGCCAGCTCAGGGCCAGCTCAGGGCCAGCTCAGGGCCAGCTCCGCCACAATCATAATTTTTTATTTATTTATTTATTTATTTAATTTTACAATTTGTCCAGAAGGACATTTGGTAAAATGTTATAACTTGAAAAATATAGCATGCGGATGGTTACCCCCAGCGGGGTTCCATCTTCCAGGTTGTTCATTGTATTTCTATTGCGAGGTCTGCGGGATGCTTCTTCTTCAGTCTTCTTTCTATTACGGTTTCATTTGTTTCGGCAACTAGCTGGTTTGGGTGTATTGCGAGTCTTTGTACTTTTTTGCGTATCTGGCGATTTCCTCTTTGACTGTTGGAATTACGAAGCAGTGGC
The DNA here is from genome assembly GCA_905333015.3 of Bombus campestris. Lineage (NCBI taxonomy): Eukaryota > Metazoa > Arthropoda > Insecta > Hymenoptera > Apidae > Bombus > Bombus campestris. The sequence continues at coordinate 11,789,922 of HG995132.1, forward strand.
AACACGTTTCGCGAAGAACAAAAGCTTTTCGATGTATGTTAAAAAAAAAAGCCCGCGCTGTGTCCTTGCAACAAGTCGCAAAAGGACACTTTCTTTGTCGAATAAAAGCAGACTGTTGCTTGCCTGCTGTGTTTCAAGTGCCTGCAAGTTTCGATACACCTATCCAGGTTGTTCTTTATATTCGGGTATTAACTTGTCCAAATACGTATGAAAGAATCGCAAGAGGAAACAGCAAAGAAGAAACTTGTCGTTTCACGTTGAAACGTTGGAAATTTATGCGACGAACGCGTATCGGCAGCTGCGAAAAATCTACGGATCGATCGGAATGGGAAATTTAAGAGGGAAAGCTGACCGAATTCGCGTATCGACGGTAAAAGCGAGAAACGCGTTCCAGCTGTTCCATATCGCAACTGGTTTCGTGCGAGAACGTTCAATGGGACGGACGACACGGCAGCGCGAGTCCACGAGCTTGGAATTCGTTGTTTCACAAAGGATTGCAGGTGAATTAAATACAACAGAGACGCGTCGTTGGACGGAATTGCTATAACGATATAGAGCGAGCCATTAGAGGGCAGAAATCTGGGTCACTCGAGACTAAACGGCCACGACGATAATAAAATTATTGCACGATACACGCGGTACCGCGATTTACGAGTTTCGACGTTGAAGAACTTCGAGGAGCCGCGCCTCGTCGATGAAAACAGTTATTTCCGAGTCCGCTGAGTGTACAATGTACAGTGTACAATTTGCGACGGAGCAAACGGGTTAAACGAACGGGGCAAATTTTCCAACGCTATCCGCGCATCACGCGAATCGCCAACGCTCCGCACTTGCATTCCGAACGAATAATCACCACGTCGCGGAATGATATTTCGTAAATCCTCGACTAATTAGCCGTTCGTTGAGCGCGGTAATCCGTGGTAGTTAAGGGTTCTTATTATTAACGCCGCATGGCGTTACTTCTGGACTAGATCTGTTGCCAGACCTACATGCGAGAACGCGTATACGTAAAAATGCAAAAATTGGGAAACGCGAAAACGTAGAACATAGAAAACGGCAGGTAGATATTGCGATATTTAAAAGATGTACAAATTTCCATGAACGTGCTCGATGCAATCGGATCGATTTGGTAAATTCAATTCGATATAAAGCTGTACGAAGAACGACGAAGATCCGTGTATTCGATTTAGCGTCACTGTTTCTACTTTATCGAAGTTTTTGATTAAAGCGTTATACGTATACGTGGAACACATGTCGTTAAGGTTCAAGTAGAAAGCGATCGCTTGTCGCTGTAACGATATCGTTCGGAATGCTAGCGAAACTTTGGCACCGTTCAACGTCTCACGAAGCAGCCAAGTTCTCTGTCCTATCGAGTGGTGTATCTGTGTAACAATTCTATCGCTTGATTTAAAGCGTGTTCGTTTGTCGAAACGTTTCGGACTCGAAAATGGCGTCAATTGCATTACCTTATGCGTCGAATCTATTAAAGTGAATTTAATGCGACCCTCCCTTACCCTACCTTACCCCACCCCATCCCTCCCTACCCTACCTTATCTTACCTAATCTTACCTTACCTTACCTTACCTTACCTTACCTAACCCTACCTTACCCTACCTTACCCTACCTTACCCTACCTTACCCTACCTTACCCTACCTTACCTAATCTTACCTTACCTTACCTAATCTTACCTTACCTTACCTAACCCTACCTTACCCTACCTTACCTTACCTAACCCTACCTTACCCTACCTTATCTTACCTTACCTTACCTAACCCTACCTTACCCTACCTTACCCTACCTTACCTAATCTTACCTTACCTTACCTAATCTTACCTTACCTTACCTAACCCTACCTTATCTTACCTTACCTTACCTAACCCTACCTTATCTTACCTTACCTTACCCTACCTTATCTTACCTTACCTTACCTTACCCTACCCTACCCTACCCTACCCTACCCTACCCTACCCTACCCTACCCTACCCTACCCTATCCTACCCTAACTTACCTTACCTTACCTTATCCTACGTATATACATATATCGTATACGTATACATATACATATATCCTGTATATACATATGTATAGTGTTTGTAAACTTCAAAGTCATTAGCAATTCGTGACATAGCGTTATTATTAAAAGCAGTTCCGCGTATACGTACCATATACTCGTAAAGAAGACTCTATAAATATTTTCTTCCCAGTAAGACACGAGATAAAGTAATAATCTGAAAGTTTCAGACACTGTGGTATACGCGGCTTTTAACGCGTTTGTCTCGTTGCTCGCTAGACGTCTATAGAACTACCAGACTTTCTTCAACCTGTTATCAGAGGTTTCTGTTTGTCTTAAACGCCTTTCCACGTCTTTGCTTTGGCAGCCACGTAGGCTTTACGCAGGAAACGGTTCTTCTCCACGGATCTTATCGAACGGATAGACCCGCGCACCGACGTTTCCGATAGATCGTGATCTTGTTGTTCCTTGATCCAGCTCTCTCCTTCTCCGAACAGGCAACTTAAAGCAACCTGCTATCTTATATGCATATATGTTAGAGTCGCGAGCTTCTTCGCCGTATAATTTCTTCTCCACTTCCGGCGGAAAAAGCGGCGCACCGGATGCTCCTCTGGGAAATCAACGAAATATGTACATATCTCGAATAGTTTTGTGCACAGATCCGGTACCACCGTTTCTTTATTACCGTCGTTCTCTCCTTTTCGTATTTGTTTCCGACGCACGAACTGTTAATACAATTAATAAGAACTTGAGAATAAATGCAAGCAACGAGTATCATCGTGTCATATCGTTGCGTACGTGTGCATAACAATGAGTCACGCAAGTAAATATTCGTAGTTATCGAATTGCCGACTTGGATATCTTCTAAAGCGCAAATTTCATATCATCGATAAGAATCTCGAAACCTGTCAAAATAATTCTTATCGACGATATTGAATTTGTATTTTAAAAGATATCGATCGTTCAAAGTAGGACTCGTCGTAGCTTGCGAAACGCTACTATTTGAAATTCGAAGTACAATTCTTATCGATGATATTCCTTTGATATTATTATTATTATTATTATTATTATTATTATTATTATTATTATTATGTCGAATTTGTATTATAAAAAATACCGCTAGTAAGTAGTCGTTCAAAGTCGACAATCGGAGGGAAGATTAGGAATACTGGGACTCGCTGTGTACATACTCGTACCTACGCTAACTGCACAGTCTGACAACTGACTATAAGTGACTATTTACATGATGAGAAAAAAGAACCAAACAAGTTACATATCCATATTTGTGTATCCGCTTCCTTTCTCCGTGCTATTTTTACATCGTCCAACTATCATTGAAGCAAATTGCTAACAGTTCCAAGACGGGTACAACATCTACGTGCGATCGCTGCTAGTTAGGAAATGTAGTTTCCGTTTGTTCGTAGCGTTTCCTTAGCTGCTAGTCGGCGATCACGATCAACGACTATTCAGAATTAGCAAGGAAGACTTTTTCGCTCGGGCGAAGATGATCTTGCGCGTTTGTGACGAGCGTCTCACGAGTAACATTAAACGATCTTACGCAAAAGTTAACTTAGAGAAGCTGTTGAGATTGATATATGTGAATACTAAGGAACGCGTGGATAAATTGTAAGGTAGAAAATATATATTTTAAATACTGAAGTGTAAATGCAAATCGGAATGTGATTGAGCTGATGCAGATCCGCACGCTGGCAGTGTTACCCTATGACTGAAAACCCTGAAGCCAACGTCGCCTATCTACCGTTTATGGTTTGCCTTCGACGCAGTCTTTCGTCTATGCGCTGTCGATGGCTTCGGTGCTTGAGAAAATGAAAAGACCAGACGTAGAGTTTTCTTAGAAGCGATGACCACTTCAACAGAAACATATTTTAACAATTTGTCTATGTTTACATCTTTAAAAGTATGACTTTATAATATTAATTTCTGCTTCCTTTTTTATGATAATTTATAACGCGTTCGCAAAGATGCGTCCTCGGTTTGGCCGAAATTTTTCCTTGCTGACGCGATGCCATGTTTGCCAAATCGAATACGATGGCAGCGTCACCGAGCATCTGTCTGGACGTGGTTAACATCTGCCAACGAGGAAGATAGTTAACGGAAAATCTACGTGGCCAATGCAGATCTACAACGACGTAAATGAACGCGACAGGTGTTGCACGATCGCGAAAGCCATCTGCGCTCCATTCAGACGGTCTTTAAGGCTCCATTGTGTTCGCGATATCGGTTCACCGTGTTCTCAATGGAATCTCGAGAGAGCAACTGGAAGAAACGGCCACGAAACCAGACGCCAGTGACGCGACTCGGTCGAGCTTTTTTTTTTAACGTGGGGAAATCCTCATGGACACCCGGCCGTCCTCTGGGAGGCGGCGGCGGGTAGTGTCGGACTCTTACCGACTAAAACCCCACGATGGTCGCCGTGACGGTTCTCGGGAACGTCCCGGTTCCTGTCCCGAGCTCTCGGTCCAGGGCGTTCCCTCGTCGCTCCCCCGCGAGATTTTTCGCAGGGGACATCCTCTTCTTCTTGTTCTTCTTGGCAGCCGGGGGGGTGACCACCAGCCCCCCGCCGCCGGCGTTCCGTGGGCCGTCGTGCAATTCCAGGGAGGAACCCAGATCCTTCCCGGCTTGACGGCCTCGGTCGAGCTACCTCGCCGTTAACTTTAATTGTTAATTTGGTTTATCGATTATATCACATTCGTGCTTCTTCCTTGCGATTTCTACGCGATCGACCGACGTCGCGTAAAGCGACGAATATTAACGCGCAGGCTATTGTCAGCTACAAATTTACACGTTTACTCGATACATCGGACCAAATCCGCAGGCTGAAGAGACACTACCCTAAGCTCCAGGTTCAACTAGTCTTTATTCTAAATTATGCATATTTATAATAAGTTAACTTATTACAAATAACTTAGCCATGTCACAGCGCCACGCCAGAAAAAATTACTAAAAATTCTCAATGCGAGAATTGATTGAAAATTTTATAAATAAATAACAAAAAAATTTACACGCATTTAACGAGGCTTTGCGATGTATCTAGCCGCTTTCAAAGCTGCAGTCTATCGTCTTTGATTTGAGAATCCGCTTCTTAATCTTTGATATTAAACGATAGACAGTTACGAGGCGAGGGCCGAGACTTTGGTTCTCGTTATACCGAGAAATTAAACGCAATTTCCCGTCTCTCGTTGAGAATGGTTGGTTGGTTCGCTATTTACAAGTTCGATGTCGATCACTGATTCGCTACGTTTCTTATCTCGGGGAATGGAGAAAGGATTATTTTCCTTCCACTGGAATTAGATCGACCGGAAGGAGTTTCCCTCGGTGAAATGGAAATATCGTAGCTTTCACCGATGGTCCAGGGTGTTTTTCGCCAAGCCTCGTCCCCAACGAAAAGATCGAACGATTCTCTTCGACGCGTTTCGTTTCTGCGCTTTCCGTTTCCTCTTTACCTTCACACGGTGGCTGGCCAAAGTGTTCCAACACTTACCGGGGGAAGCTTTTAGGTACGCGTATCTATACGCACATTGTACACCGTAAATGTCAGGCTTTTTATATAAAAGACTTTGAAACGCAGCACTGTGATAAGACACGGATCTCGCGCACAACGCGTACGTGAAAAGTCTCTACAAATATTCGAACGCCGTCGCGAGTTACCGTTTATCGTATTTCCTCCGTGTTACTCGGTAATTCTCTTCGGTCTAGCGGCAACGCGTTCCACGTACACGCGAACAAGATCCGTACGATGAATGATAAGGAACGACAAAAGGAAACGTTGATCCGCAACGATCGAATCACGACGACTGGAAAAATTATACAACTACAAAGATACGACGGAGCGTTTTCGGACAGGCCGAGGGTTCCATCAACGAATAAATATTCCAAACGTGCGAAATAATTCCATTTTGTACGGTCGTGAAAGCGGACGGGGTAAAATGGCTGGGAAAGGAACAGGCGGAGAAGAGCGTTTAAAAGTTGCGCGAAAAACGGCGGAGATGACGTTTCGTCGTTGCGATGTATTTGACGAGAGCAAAGTCCGAAGCTTGCTCGCGAAAAGAAGGGAAAATCTGATAAAACGCGATTTCCCTCGAGGCAAAAACTGCTTTTAGCTGACGGTGCAGGAGTTAGAAATTTAAGCGCGAAAGACAAGTTGCCCGAGATGATCCCCGATAATCTCTTCGCTCGTAATAAATTAATACTTTTCTTTTCCCTTCGTCTCTCTCTGTTTCTTCGTATTTTCTTCCTTCTTTCGCGTTGCTATTTCGAAATATATTTTCCATACAATCGCTGTTGTTTTTCGCGCAAAGGCTGCATTCGTTGGAAGAAGATTCTATCTCACCGATACCATCGTTCGTTCGTTGTTCGTTCGAAAATCGACGTAGCAAAGTGGTGGGAGAAAACGGATTACGAATGTTGGAAGCGCGAATAGGAAATTTATACACGATGCTGCGTCGAGTTGCAGAATCGTATTAACACTAAACCTACCGACATTTCATGTATACCTAATCCTACCATCAGCGGTCAAATGACCGATTCAAAAAAACATATGTATCTTAATATAGAAAGAGATTTTAGCCAATTGCAATTGGATAGTAAACAAAATATCTTTCTGGTGCTACGATAAAAACCCGCTGCCCGCTTTTCTATTTAGAAAGTTTTATTTACCTTTATGTATTTTCAGCACATTTTTGACAAATTACAGCATTTTGTGTCGCACATTTTCCACATACGTATTTTTTATATTTTATACAAATTTTGTTAGTCTCATTGACTTTACAATATCTTATTCGACAAGATTTTCGTCCAGAAGAATCTGTAGCTGTGTTTATTATTGTTTCTGACGAACATTCTTCGCTTAGCTGTCTCTCCTTCTGATATTCAGCAGTTTCAATCCCTTCCTCGTTTTCACTTTCGCAACTAACTATAAATCTCTTTCTTTTTTGTCCTCTTCGTATATTCAAAATATTCTCTTCGTTCGTATCGCTGTCGAATAAGTCGCAATTATTTTTTGCTGTATCATTATCAAATCGGAAACTTCTTGGTCATCTTCCGAACAATCCTCGTCGATATTATTTATTTTGTCTGATAAATTGATATTCCTCGAATGTCTTGACATTTTTGGGGATGAATATACAAATGATAAAGTAAAAAGTAAAAACTAAAATATAAAAATATAAATCAAACGGGGCAAAAACATTGAGACCAGAAATTTTAAAAAATTGTAAATCATACCACAAAATATTCTTAGCTCTGTTGACTTTGTCGAAACTATCGCTTATACCACGTAATAATTTCTATAATACACTGTGAAATTTTGATGCTCTCTGTTCGGATCGCAAGACCGTATCGTCGTATAAAGAACGCTATGCGTTTGTTCCAATCGCGCGTTTGCCTACACCGTAGATCCACGATTACATCGTAGACTCGTAAAACAATTTCAGAAGCGCGCTTTCCGAAGAATATAGCCGTAAATAACATGAATTTTTCAAATGGTCGAGTGACCGTTCGTGGTAGACTAGACGTGCTATAAATTTTTTTCGGAAAGTAAACGATAAAGAAAGTTGTGAATATTGAAAAATGGGTTGTATGTATATTATAGGAAAAGTGAATAAGCTACATGGTGATACAGTAACGTTGTATAAACGAAATTTCAAAAACGGTCATTTGACCGCGCATGGTAAGTTTAGTGTTCTATGGTGTACTTATGGACAGTCGCGCGACTCCCATAGAGGGATACGAGTATACGTAGATACCTAAAATCCGTGTACATCGGGCGTTCCGTTTTCAGCTCGAATACATAGCATTCGAATCCAAGTTTGAATTTCAAGTTAAATTTTCTACGCGATATGGCGCTCTCGAGATTGGCGACAGAAAGGAAAGCAAAACGTAGGTCGATAGTCGGATGTGAAGTATCGGCCACGGCAGAAAGACCTCACCATCGTGTGGAACAGTCGATTATAAATCGATTGGGTTTCGTCTCTCCTTTTGTTCCTCGCCGCTTTAATACGATACAAGTGGCTACTTCGTTCTACGTGGGGTTTAGATTCCTCCGATAATAGACCGCTACTAGCAAGCCCTTAATTAACGACAAGCTTGTACAGGTTTCTTAACCGTCGTCGTCGTTCCAAAGGCATCGTCATTGTTCGATCTCGCTAAAACGATCAACCGATCTTACGCTGTCCGCGCTGACTCGCGTTTTCTTTCCTAATATCTTCCAGACGGAATTTCGTTCTACGGTCTAAGAAACGTACAGGTTTCGCAAAAAGCGTGCAAGTTCGTCGCCGAAAACGTCAGCCTACGGACATAGATCTCGACCGATTTACTTGGCAATTTGCGAAAAATCGAGCTGCCTCTGTCGCAGCAATCAGCCGCCTCGTTCCTGTTCCAGGGCTGAGCGATTACGGAATTCTCTTTGTTTCAATCTGTAGCAATTCCTCCGAAAGTTCGTCGTTCGGAAAACACGTTGCGTACGCCGATTTATACGAATAATCCGAATATTCGATGGAAGGTGAGAACAGTTTACCTGCGTAAAGCTAAAAACATGTTTGCCATGTTGTTGTTTAATTGTAATCGTAATTATAATTACGTAAAATCGCGTATCGTCGTTGCGAGAAGCTCGTCATTCTCAATAACGACAGGCAGATCTCGAGACCGAGTTCTCGGTTGTGGAAGGATCTTACGTTTCGAGGAGCTTCTTCGATTTTCCATTGTTCGGTAGTGTTTCTATCCGACAAGCCTCAAGGTTTTAGAGAGGAAGCGAGTCGCACGGCTAAATTGTCACGGTGCGTCCACCACGGTCCACCACCTCCTTTGGATCTCTCCGAAGGGACTTTGGAACGAGGCTGCCTGGCTGTCGTACAGTCTTACACAGCGCACCGGACCGGTTTCTGTTCCACGATGCTGCACTCGGTTCGACCGAGAGAGAGCCTCTCTTTCTCGGCGGATGCCCAGCCTCGTTGGATGCGACGCGTGCAACTCTGTGTTACATAGTGCCGTAAATAAAGGGCGTCTCCGTAATCAACGTGGCTGTGGATTTTTCCTAGAAATGATATCGTCGAGGCCACCCAGAGTCGACGCGCCACCTTCGACTCGACCTTTTAGTCAAACTAGTTTCACCACGGCTTATATGTACGTATATATTTAGCTTCCACGGAAACGTAAGAGCGTCTCTGATACTTTTTAGCTTCCCTTCGATGTACGCCCTTTTTGTTCTCTCCGCGCGCTAAGAGACGCCAGCGTCTTGCTTAAAGCGTTTCGTTTACTCCACTTACCGTTTAAAGCTCGCTCGTCGTTAACCTGTAACTGTGTTAAAAATAAAAAAAGAAAAAAAAAATAATGAAAAGCTGGTACCTTCCAACGCTCCGTTGTCCACGTTTCGAATCGATTTTGGACGCGCGAGTTTACCGTCACGTCGCGCGTACATACACACGCGCATAACGATACAGTTTAGTCTATGGCGACCAAGTCGCCTACGTGTAAAACACCCTGAAAGTGCAATCGTTCGTACGTTGACTCTGGGTGCTGCTTCTGTAGGCGCGCGCACACATACGCAAACACACAAAGGTTTCGACCGAACACGATCCATTTCCGCGAGTCGGTCAGCAACGTCGGTTCCGTGGCGCGAGGAAGCCTCTCTCGGCGAATTTACGACTCGGCAAATGGAAGAACTAGCCGCAGCTAGTCTCCTTCGAGATCCCCTCGTTATTACGTGACGCGTGCAAACGAACACGCGCGAACGCTCGTCACATTATCGACCAGCTCTGGATATCGAGAAAGGCGAAACTCGATGTCGAAAATTGGACGCGCGCGTAAGCAACGTTCGTTTCCGCCTTGACCTTACGCACGTTTCTCGCCGCTCCTTAACGAGCACGAGCCAGCTATTTAATTTATATCGTACGCGCAGTGCCCGATAGGATCGAATCGTAACGGAACACGTAGCGCATTATGATTCACTGTACGCCGCTTCGTTTCTACGCTTCGGTATTAAAACATGGCGGCGCACACGATTTTTCTTTTCCTTTTTATTTGCGAGTCGCGTCTAGCGGCGGGAGAACGTGGCTGTCTTTGACGTCGCGGAATGCAACGGGGATCGCAAAAGGTTTCGCTCTTCAAACGAAAACTCTGACGCTCTTTTCAGTTTGCCTCGCGAAACCAGGCTACACCGCGTAAAAACAAATACAAATTTTTTCTTAAACGCGCCTTTCTTCGAAATACGCCATACGTAGTTGCGCATCGTTTCTTCCACGAAGGTATTTGCGTTTCTAACATTCGCACGAACGTTACTGGTGTAATTACGTCGACTGTACCGAAGATGGAAAAAAATCGAAAGCAAAAAAAAAAAAAAAAAAAGAAAAATACAACTTCGTTACGCGCGGTATTAGATCTTGCCGTGCGCGATACGTCGAATTCAATCTGGCAAGCGTATACGCGCTCTCGTATATTTCCAACTATGGCAAAAAGTTGCTCGATTCGTCGCTCGTGTTGGTTCGACCTATATATTTTGCCCGAGATTTACGTAGCCTAAATCGTCAACGGTAGTCTGCGGTCTCTGTTTAGTACGGTGAACACAGTGGCCACTTCCGGCCGGAAGTTCGTAAGACACACCGCCACTCCAAGTTGACCATAGCTCGTCGCAAGCGTCGTACGTACGTAAAGCGTGTATCGATCGCGAACAAACAAACCGTCGCTCCTTTACGACGCGGCGTTATTGTTTGGCCTGTTTGCGTTTTTACGCGCGTTTGTTGATCCTTTCGATCGATTCAAACTTCCTGAAATGCGAACGAAGAAAAAGATAGCGAGAGAGGCAAATGGAGATCGGCGAACTTCCGACTAGATGAAAGTAGCCGCGTTTATTATACAAGTACAAGATGGACAGAAGAAGGAAAGAGGATAGACTGGCTGTAATTCGCGCGGTCAGATCAATGATCCGACTGCTGCTAACGATGCCTCGAATAACGAAGCTATAGCGGTGTAGAAACAATTGGTACATGTCCTCGTATAGCGTATAATATACGAACGGTTTCAAAGAAAACGGAACAAAGCTTGAAACTGGATCAGAGTGCGTGCATACGCGTGTCACCGTACGATTTAAAAGATAGCTAATAGCAGCGAGAGTAGGGGGAAAAACTGGAAGAAATACGTAAATGCTGGCTGGCATTTATGTATTTGGGGCAGATTGCAGACATATCGACCGTTGGTAGGTACGTGTTGTTATTTTTTCCCCGTCGATGATGGTTATTGGCGTGAATAGGTATTTTTCTCAATGACCTCTGAATAACGTAATAGAAGAAGGAACAGCAAAGATGTTTACAGAGATTCTAGAATCGAAAGACGTTGCAAGTTATCGACGGTACGCGTACTGTATCGTGATGATTTCGGAGAAGCTAAAAATGAATACATACTACGATATATATCAGATAGAATCGTCCTTCTTTTTCACCTACGAAACAGTCCTTCGTATTAACACTTTAGGAATTGGAGACGCGAATTCGCATCTTACATACTTCACGAGACGATATCGAAAAATTTTTCGCCGAAGAACCTGAGAGGTTCTGGAAGGACGAAATATTCGAGTAGCGTGAAAGATGGAGTAAGGTTATGGAACAGAATGCCACCTATATAATTCGATAAACGTATGTCGAATCGAAATGTAAATCGACACGAGCTTTCCGAGCGACCTTTTCAGTCTTTTCAATCGCTCGAAAAATACGCGAGAATTCAGACTATAGAACGCATACGTGCGGTCCTCGAAGCGTTAAAAGCTGTGTGTCTTGAAATACTCGATCACTTCTCACGGTCGATGTAATCGTACAAAAAGCGTAAATTTTGTTTGCAGATACAGGCGAAGCGCGAGCTATTTTTCAAAGGCGACACCGCTGGAATAATATCGTCGCCATCCGTGCCATCGGTGCCGCCTCCACAGCCTCCGTCGCAGGCCCCGTCGTCGATGAGCACGTCGTCGACGAGTACGTCGTCGACGACGACCACGACGATCACGACGCTCGCCTCGCCCAACACAGCACCGCCAGCCTCCTCCACCGTGTACACGAGCGTCGCATCGTCGGCGCCTGCTTCCAAGCCACGATTACCTCCGTCCACGGTGATCCTGAATCAAAACGATGCATCGGAGGACAGCAATAAACGGGAGTCGAACAGAAGCAACGAGAACAAGGAAGCCGCTGTTCTTCATCCACGACCAACGCCACAGACCAAGCCCAAAGAACTCGATGGTTACGTGGGTTTCGCGAATCTACCTAACCAAGTCTATAGAAAGGCCGTTAAGAAGGGATTCGATTTTACTCTGATGGTCGTCGGTTAGTTCAATCGTATTGCTCTTTCTCTTTTCTTCAAAAAACGAATCGATCGATCTCTCGACCCTTCGTATCGCAGCGCGTGCTTTAACGAAAACCGTCTACCGCTCTATGCACATCGTCGACTACGTTATGCGTTGATGTTACGTCGTAGTATCGAGATAAACACGTGCAAGTAGTATCGCGTGCAATTTACTTCGATACGTATGTATTTCGATAGACTTCAATAAATTGGCTCTCAACGTTACGCCATATTCGATTTCTCTCGATACACTTTATGTAAATACTGGTCGCTTGATCGAACATGTATACAAGTAATTACGGATTAATCGATTTAAGTGCAACGATCGATATTTTCTCGAATATACAGAGTTTCTTTAACGCGACGTGAGTTTGCATATACGCGAAATCTAGAGAAAAATGCGAGAAGAGTCGCGCGGAAAAATAATGATCGCGTAGAGCGTGAAGGTTAGGGAGATGAACGGCCAAGGCGAGTTCTAATTCTTTGTAAAGGAAATTCGTTTTTTCAAAGGGGCCGTAAAAAATGCACGCTACGATTTCTTTTGCGTCCCTCTTCTCGCATTAACGAGTACGGATATCAATCCATTGTGCGAATAAACGCACGCCGGACTTTTGTTTTTTCTTTCCTCTTCTCTCTTTTCTTTTGTCGTCCTTTAACTTTCCTAGATCCAGGCGCAAAGAGAGATCCGTTTCTCCGGTTGGTATTTCAATTTCGTCGAGGATATTGCCTTATGAACCTCCATCTGTTTAACACGTGCAGAACGCTCTTTCACTCGACTGGATTAGGGCTGACTCGAAGCAGCAGTGGTTCTCATACTCTTTATTTTCTTTCAAAAATCCTTCTTAAAATCAAGTTTGCCTTGCAATTAGTTTTCAGCTTAAATCACCGGACATTAAATTCACGTCGAGATACGTATACAAATTTCTTCCTTCAGAAGAATTGCGATTCAAATTTGTATTGATTTATGTATCTTACTTTCTTTTGTTTTCTTTTTTTTTTTTTTTTTGTAAAATTTCATGTCATAAAAAGATATTGACCAAGTCGATTAATAATAAACAATCGATATTCTGCAATGAGAATCGCGATTCTGGAAAAGTTGCAGCGATAGATCGCGTCGCGTCGCGTCGTCTGCATGGAAGTTTGAAATTCGAGAATATAGGCGGAGTGCTGCTATTATTAGTACCGGTATAAACCGAGCCATTTCTCCATAAATAGAGCAATTCAGACGCTTATCCTTGAAGGAGAGAAGGCGCGGCACTTTGGTCAGTTCAAGGTACGCGGGCAGAAAGGTCAGGGTACCGTTCGGTATTTCAAAATGCCCCCAAAAAGAAGATTAAAGAAAAGAATGCTTGGTCGTGTAGGAAAATAAACTTACTAGCAATTAATTTCCATAGTTTTAATTATTTTTCATTACTCTGATAAATAATATTTTTATATGTCTACATAGGTGAATCAGGACTAGGAAAATCCACTTTGATCAATTCCATGTTCCTCGCTGATATATACAGTGCTGAGTATCCTGGTCCTAGCCTTAGGGTGAAGAAAACCGTAGCCGTAGAGACTAGCAAAGTATTGTTAAAGGAGAACGGTGTAAATCTCACGTTGACCGTCGTTGATACGCCCGGATTTGGTGACGCGGTCGACAACAGCAATTGGTAATTTCAATGAAACTAACGTGAAACTAACAGCTTTAGAATCGAATTACGCAACAAAGAGTTAAGAAAGATATTCTTGTTTCAGTTGGGTACCGGTGATCGAATATATCGAATCAAAATACGAGGAGTTCCTGAACGCCGAGTCTCGTGTAGTGAGACGGCAGATACCAGACAGTCGAGTACATTGTTGTCTCTACTTCGTCGCACCCTCCGGTCATGGTTTGAAGCCGTTGGATGTAGAGTTCATGCAACGTCTTCACGATAAAGTTAACATTATACCTGTCATCGCGAAGGCGGACACCATGACGCCAGACGAATGTGCTCATTTTAAGAAACAGGTTCGTATTATCGAGCAAACCGGTTGTAATCCGTGTTAAATTGTAAACTTGCGCTGTAGCGTCAACGCCGTTGACCATGCGTTAGCCGATTTGTTAGAAAAACGGTGTAACCTTTAAAGTTGGAATCTTTCGTTGTCGATTGTTTAGATTTTGAACGAGATAGCGCAACACAAGATAAAAATTTACGAGTTCCCGGAAGTGGAGGAAGAAGAAGAAAGTAAACTGCATAAAGTTCTTAGGGAAAGAGTGCCGTTTGCGGTGGTGGGTGCAAACACCGTGGTCGAACACGATGGTAGGAAAGTTCGTGGAAGGAAGTATCCTTGGGGAGTTGCAGAAGGTATATAATTCTAGAGAATAGCTTGAGAATGGTTCTCTATATCTTTTAGCCTCGTTCGAATTTCGAGTAGAAATCATGCTTTCTTTTTTCCGATTGTTTAGTGGAAAATTTGGAACATTGCGACTTCATAGCTCTCAGAAACATGGTGATTAGGACGCATTTGCAAGATTTGAAAGACGTGACAAATAATGTACATTATGAAAATTTCCGATGTCGCACGTTAGCCGGCGTTGGAGTGGATGGAAAACCAACAAAAGTCTCCAATAAGTAAGTGTACCCTTCGTATCTAGTTATTATAAATGTAAGACGTTTAAAAAGGAAAACTGAAATTTACTATATACGTCCGTATATACATATACATACATGTATAGGATTAAGAACAGGAAAATATTATAGAGTAAAAGTTTAATGATATTTGGAAATCCCATAAAACACGATAATTAATTACATCAATTTCCGTTTTTTCTTCTTTTTAACGCAGACATAGATATTCGTAGTCTTATTGGTTCTGTTTTGTTCATTTTACCATAACGGTATAAAAAGCTTGTGCATGCAAACTATCGAAGACTAAAGATTATCTCTGTAAATCATATACGTTTGAATCGGATACCATATTAGTTAACTTTATTGATATATTATAGTTTAGGCTAGCGACGAAAGTGATCCTGAAAATACTTTTTTTTTTTAATAGTATATCTCATACGTGAATTTTAATGCTGATTTCTTATTGGTTAGTTTGTGCCCTCCAGGAGTGATGAACAGTTTCATGACAGTGTGGTAAGTCTTTTAATAAGACCGGGATCGTGTAATATAGTTTTGTGTGCACAAGCCTCTCCAATTTCCATTTTCTACGCAATTAGTTCCACGCGTATTTATTTAGTTAAAGAGGGAGGGGCGGTTCACTCTGTCGATACATGCGTACATTGTAAAATTTAATCGCATAAAATGGAATAATAATTGTATACGTCGCTGATTCAGGAAGACGCTAAAATCGACGTTTCTGACCTCGTCTATCAAAATTTATCAAGAACTTCTATAAAGATTGTGTTTGTAGTGAACCCTCTGACTGGATATTCACTTTAAACAAGTAGATCGCATTATAGTTTAATTCTGCTATAAATTAGCTATAAAATCTTTATAGCTGATTATATTTAGTACTATTGAACATAACACATGAATCCGCTTAGTTTTAGTCTACGTTTCCTTTACTTCTGGCATTTTAATTTCCATTTCCACCTTTCTTAAGTTTACAAATTATCACGACAAGTTACATTTTCAGTTTGCAATTCCCCATACACGTAGATAGATCATCCACAAAAAAAAATATAATCCAAGCGATTGGTAAAGAAACTTTTTATAAAATATTTAGCTTCGTTTAACGAAATATCGTTGAACTTGAATTATTCGTGTACGTTTTTGTAGGAATCCGCTGGCTCAGTTGGAAGAAGAGAAGAGAGAACATGATAATAAAATGAAGAAAATGGAGATTGATATGGAGCAGGTGTTTGAAATGAAAGTCAGAGAGAAGAAGCAAAAACTTAAGGACTCGGAAGCGGATGTAAGTATTCATCGGCTATGTATACGTACGCATCTTCGAAAGAACTTGTTGTAATCAGGGGAAAAATTGATTTAGCTACAAAGAAGGCACGAACAAATGAGACGCTCTTTGGAACAACAAGTGCGTGAATTAGAGGAAAAGAGACGAGCATTTGAGACTGAAAAGTTAGCATGGGAGCAACAGACTGGACACAGTATCGAAGAATTACGTAGACGCAGCCTAGAAGCTAATTCGAAAGAGTAAGTATTGTTTAAGTGTATAAGATCTGCTTCCGTTTGTCCACATTTTCGTAATCGTTACGATATACCATTCTTTATGTAAAAAGATATTAAATACAAAGAAGAAAATCTGCTTCTTGCACGAATGGAAAGCTATTTTATAAATTAGCAAGATAATAATAGCTTTATACTTATAGTAACTGGGGAAACAGTATAGATGGACAGTGTATAACGCTTTAACGAGTATACCGAATGTTTCATCGAACTAAATGAACTTTTAATTGCTTAAATCTTTGCTTTAGGAAGATCATTCGGCTGAATATGTGCAATAAAAAGCATTTATAATAAGCTTGTAGCATAATTGTATTTTGTTATAATTCACTATTACTAATCTTAATTACGATTATCGTTCTTTCTTACCTTGCCGTTCTCTCTGACAAATTTGCCGATTTTTTTTCTTTTTTTTTTTCTCTCTCGAAATTTACGTAGAAATGGTTCCACACAGCCTAGTCTAATAGCAGGAAATTACTAATAATTATTAATGAGCATGTATAACGTAATCATCCTTTTGAACGTAATTCAAGTTCATTTAACATAATGTATTCATTCGATATTAATTCAACGTGATTCGGTACATTCCCTGACAATTTTGTTTCGTTCCAAGATGATTAGTTTTAACAGGCTATTGTTAGGCTCAATCGTTCAAATATTACTGCTTCCAAGCTTTTTTAGATGACTAATTTTTCTTCTTTTCTTTTTTCCCTCTTTTTTTCAAAATTACATTTTAAGTATTCGAAAAAAGATACATCGTTTCCACGCGTATGCAATGTCTGCTCCTTGTGCACCACGATTACGTGTACAGGAAAACCAAAAACGCAAAGTACGTGCATATAATAGAAAGATATCTACTTGGAGTTTTTCGTTTTGAACGCTTAGTATTTGAAATTAGTACCGAATGTTTGATACGATGAAACGGAACAAGTATATTCTCGGTGTGTTCATTTAAGAAAGCTTTTCTTTACGGACGAATGTTATGCGATGCTTGCGCTTGTTTGTTTGTTGTGTGTATACCATATCGGGGTGTCCCTTAATTTAGGACGGGATCAGTGTCTTCCGAGGGATCTGGCGGTGGCGGGGGTACATTGAAGGGTTCCCGAGGGATAGGAAGTCTCCTACGCCGTCACACCAGTTTCAAATCACCTCAAGACAGCCCTACACAGATACAGCTTGTCATACAACATCCCGAGCATCCTTAGTAGATCGTAGAATCTATATCTACATTTACTCATAAAATGCCTCTACGTCGCTGTGTCAAAGGACTAAAACCTTTCAAAACATTAACGTCGATCTCATTTTTTATACGTTTGATGCTTGTGTTTATTTTACCGACGATTTAACGTATACCTACAAATATACCGATATATACAATGCGTATTCGTATACGTCCACGAAATTTAATTTACACATCGTACGAGTATTTGTGTGTATCCTTTTGTCTGTCCGTTATTTTTTCGATTAGCTTTGTTTTATAATTAACAGGACGTGTTCGCGTTGGAAAGTATGCTAATTAAGACTATTGTGAAATAGTATAATTCGGTTGCTGCGGTGTACGGTATTAGGTATCTTTATTGCTTACGTTTTCTTTGTTTCTCGAACATTTCATAAACGAAAACGACGAATATCCTTGAATATAAGACCAAGTTTATAATACACATATATCATAAATGACGAAGAATCACCCACAGCTTGGAATCGAACTGAATTAGTGGTATATACGATGATCACTGTCACACGAATGCTTGTCTACTTATAATAGAGTTGAAGTACCATTAAGAAAGCTGAGTAACGTCTGATGTTTATTTATAGGCGACCATGATAAACCTTATGTTGCGAAAGACATTTAGTCTTAGAGTAAAGAACTAGAGACAGAAGATATCTTCGTATCGAAAATAAATTTGGATAGTAGTCTTACGTTATCCAGATAGATATTTTTAGACAAGCATATTTTTGGCACAAAGTTTGATAAAATTTATGTAAGCGTTGCAAAAACTCTTTATATTCGTATGGATATCACAGTTTTTTATATTCACAGCAACGTGCGTTACACTCATGCATAACTTAACTTGTATGAACTTAAAATAACATTCACACTTCGTCAAGTATTATGGAAAGCTATTGTAAACTCTGAACAAGCTGTCTGTTTATCTTTCTCTCCTTTTTGTTACTTTTATTTCCATTGATACATTCCAGTTCGCATGTATTGACATTCCCTTTGCATACGAGTTTAATATCTCTTTTCAGATCTTCAAATCTATATGAATCGAACCGAGAGACAGCTTGATAAAGGGTAATACTAAACACGATCAATAATAATTGGTCAGAAAAAAACGATTACTATGCATTGTTAATTTCATCGTTAAACCTTTTTTCGCAAATAAACGTAATGCTTTCCTAAAACATTTACTAACCATCTTCGTCGCCCTCATTTTATTTAGCCTTATTGCGAATAAGCGACGCCCAGGATGATACCGATTAGTAGATCAGACTTTAGATTCAGAACGCGACTTTAAAACATACAGCGTGGCATATCGTACTTGCCTAACATGTGTCTACGTTACGCCTCCTTTTCCATATTATGTGTTTTCACATTTTATGTATTTTGACGTTCACATGCACAAATATCTATGGAAAATAGCGATTTTATATGTATTTCTCCATTACAAATTGAATATCAAAGATCTGATTTGTTACGTATAAGTGTTTTTAAACGTGTATTGCTCCAAAAGTTTATTAATTACACATATAACGACTATATACATATAAATACTTGCAATTTGAAAAGCAAAATATTCTTAACAAGTGTACGATACATTAACATTCAGAGAACAGAAAGTAACACTTGCAGATAGCATGTGACACGATACTCGTGGCCCATAAAAGTATATATTTCTCGAAGCATGATTTTGGCATGGCTAGATTATACGTATATTTCTGTATATATACGATAATTTTATTGTTGATGGATATACACATTGCACTGCATATCTTATACTTGATGAACTTGATAAGAGATTGTACTTTATATAACGATGATGAATTATATCATTTTCCATAAAATGGACATATTAATTTAATGAATCTATAAAAATCAGATAACAAGGATATTTATGTTTTGACGCATAGCTAGATATAGTAGTTTGTTGCAAGTCATCGATATTCTTCATAAAAGCAGAAGAAAACTCTCAATCAGTAAATAACTACATCTTAAAATTCATTAACATATTTTGTAAGTTATATTGTCATCTAATAAATGTAACAATTTCTTATTTCTACTGACGTTGTAATTCTTTTCAGGGCTGTCGACGGTAAGGATAAGAAGAATAAGAAGAAAGGACTATTCTAAGTCGACTTCAGAAAGACAACGTGAAGAGTGAGCTTTTCTTAAAGTAATCGATAATAATTTTTCTTCAAAAATATCATATTGATAGTACGATTTCTTTAAGAGAAATTGGATATAAATTAACAAAAAGAGTTTGTCTTGAGAAAGATTTACCGATAAAATCTCCCGGTCTATTCTACATCTGGCTTTTCAAAATTTTCATTTTTTCGCGATAAGATATTTTACGATTTTTTATATCTTAGAACAACATTGCTCGTGCACATTTCGGAATCGGCAAAGATAAGGCGTGGCTCGGGAGATTCGTTAATTAATTAAAAGACAAGATAGAAATATATATTGCTTAAATCATGCAGTTGACGTGTGTACTGTGTATACCATTCGTATAATGTTTATATGACTGCCTCGGCATTCTAATAATTCTTTTACGAGCATAAACGTGTTATGCTTTGAAGAGTGAAAAATGAAAGTGTTTGTTCTGTCGTGTTTGCCTGTGCTTCTTCGCGCTTCCTATTATTAATGCCCAACAAAATCACACCTAGTACAATTCGATAAACAATAATTGTACAAAATGTAGACATAATTTCAAAGGACGTAATTTTCTTTAACAAGAGTGTTCAAAGGGATGCCGAAAGAAAGACAAAAGATCTTTGATTTCTTTCCATCGATCTTCGTTTCTCACACTGATCTATTTATGTATATTGTCTTTAATACTTTGAATATCACGATTATATGTCAATATTTATGTCGATATTTTAAATACGATAGTTATGTTAATATAGGTGTATAATATAAAAATATCAAGAAGTGTAAGATCTTAGTGGCAATTCGTGGAGATTTAAGCGTCAAAACAAAATGATAGAACGATAATCGCTCTTGTATCATACATTCTATGTATCATACGTAGCTGAAAGTACAGATTCGGTTGAACGTGAGTTTCTATGTACTCTTGCACACCTATTATTTCTAGGTGGAGCGTAAAAATATCATTCTCCATGAAAGAAAAATTTAAAACGTGCGATACACTATCGACCTAATAAACGAAAGAGGTCTCTGTATCTAAAGCTAGCAATAAGTTATATCGATGTTTCTATTACATAATCCAAATTGTTAAAGGATAGCGCATTTATATAATTATAAAGAGATGATGCTCATCCTAAGAAACAAATTGTATAAATAATTGTTTTACATCAATCGTATTCTTCCTTTCAGTATTCGCTTAATGCGAGTAACAGCGTGCTGCTTTCTAACGTAACGAATTATCGAACACGATGAAACTTAAACATAAGAAAAGGACAACGTTATTCGTCTTTTCACTCAACTCTCAACTCGCATCATTCTACGTCGGATCGTTGAATGTGATTCTAAATGAAGCAGTGGCCATATATATATACATATATAAATATATATTTATGTATAAATAAAATCGAGGAGATCGTAAGGATAAGTCCAATTCGTGTAAATTTAAGTTGTATCGATAACGAGACAAATCGGGGGTAAGATTAAATTGTATAAAATAAATCTAAGTGTATGCTGGATCGTCGTGATTCGAGACAGTGCGTTAATATTTGTTCGCTGCAAAATCAAAGGAAATAGAAATTATTGAGTTACGAGATAATTAAGTTTATTATCAAAGCGGATGGTAATCGAATTGATACGGAATATGTACGAGAGAATAACCGTGCCGTCTCGAACCCGTCCAAGTATACGTTGGTATATGTAACAAGGATGGGCAAACCGATTTAGCAATAAGTTCCTTGAACTCTTTACGTCGTATATGCGGTCAGTTGTGTTTCTTTTTTTTTCCCCTCTGTTATCTATATCTTTTATTATCGGATACTTTGCAGAGGAGCGTTCTCGCCAGATCAGAATCTTTGCAAAAGAAATCCAAAAGTTTGCCCACTCTTGGATTTGTATTCTAAGCTAATTGAATTACTGGTGTGCCAATACGAAGAGAATAAGCATTTTATAATAACGCTAGTACATGATTCTTCAGTTTTTGTAAAATAAGATTCGTGCGATTTTCTCATAACAGTCTGAGGAAAAAAGAAGTTAAAAAAAAAAAAAAAAGGATTTCGTCTCAATTTATTGGGAAAAACTACGTGTTACATTCCTATTTTGTACGGATTTTTCTAGGTAAAAAGACTCGACTCGTCATCTTGATCTTTTCTCGATACCGACAATCCATTTAGAAGTTCAAAGCAAATCGCTTCGATCGCACGGAAAACGACGCCGATAGTTTGAAAAGTTTACTAACAGAAATAATAAACGTAACGCTAAGATATATTAGAACGATTTGTACTTGGAAACTACGTGAAAAGAGATACTTTTCAAAATATCGATGTGTCTGAAAAAAAAAAGAAAGAAAAGAAAAAAAAAGAGGAAGAAAGAACGCCAAGAGATATAACCTCCTTCGATGTTAGAAACAGCAATGAATTTAAAAGCGGACATTTAAGAAATAATCGAATGATTCGCAATTTCTGCACTGAATAATATTAAGCTCAATAGTATAAAACGTCTGAACAATATGCTCATTGAGCTACTATATTTTTATCTAAACAGTAGTAAGCATACATGACTCTCTCAAGGACAGAGGATGTTCTTGTATTCGGTTCTCTTTTCTTTTTTTGTGTAAAGAAAAAAAAAGGGGGGGAAAGAAAATTATTTAAAAGAACTCATTGGAACTTGCACTTTTTTTTATAAAAATTCCAATGAGGAAGACGTCGGAATCCGAAGTACAAACGCACATTCTACAGCGAAGATCAATTTAATGGAATCTAAGATTTTTAATACCATACGAGATTCAAATTTCAATCGATATTTTGTTGAAAATTTTCGTATCTATCTCTTCGAGGTACAAGAGAACAAGTGGAATAATCGAGTACTTAAGTTTTTACTTTTCTGAAATTGATGTTTCAGAAAGTTATAGCGGAAGATAAACACCTTCGTGTTTCTAAGACCTAAGTATATCTCAATGATGAATAAAAAAAGCAAAAGACTTATCTTATCGCTATTAAGGGTTTATGCATCTGCTTAGTTGACCAAATAAAAGCTGTTTATACATTTCAATGTTATATTACGCGTAGCTGTAAGATATAAAAAGTCGACGAAACGGAAGTGTATCAGTTACTGTATGTGTACTTTAATCAGCAATGCTTATAATATTTAAATAGTTAATCGTCATAAATCGCGCGTGAGCATCACGATACACGAGCATTACACATATTATACGTATACGCCATACGCGAGGCACAACACAACAATAATAAAGGAAAAAGTAAAGCGAAAGTAGGTAAAACAAACGCGAATTATATTTTGCCGTGCCAGACGAAAACAAAGCTGCCGCCGCTATCTTGTAGAACATATTGTAATAATAACGATATCCAGAAAAATATCATATAGTACATTATTATTATTATTATTATTATTATACTTTAGGATTATGTATTCAGTAAATTATATACAAAATTATCAAACACTATGTTACTGCGTTTCAAACCTATCTTTTGTGCATTTTTAAATACTAAATTTGTTTTTCTTTCCTATGCAGATAAAATTATGTATATATGTATTGTACGTAATACGAAATGCATCACATAATAGCAAAAAAAGGAGTGAACGTATAATAGCTGTTTTAGATTAGTTTATGTGTTGTCGATGTTACAATATCCAAATGTTGTCTTCGCAAACCTATAGTGAAAGTACCAAATAATTCGAGGTATGTAGTTCGTTTCAACATTAATTCTTGGTAATTTCTGCTCGTTCTTTTTCCTCCTTCTAAAATTTCGTTACTTCAACCAAAAAAATTTGTAGAATTTTCGGTAAGAAAGCTATTTTTATATAAAATTATTCCTACGTTCGTACCAATATGCAAGACAACGTTCGTTCATAACAAAAGTTTGGCGCATGATTTTGCACCACAATGTAAGTATTGGAAGAAAAAAGTAAAAGTCACAAAGAGGTAAGTGATTTTTAACCAAGTCCAAAAGTTTCTGATTACATATATTTAAGATTATAATGTTAAAAGAGACGCATAAAATTTGCCTGCCTTATTGCCTCTTGAATTATTAATGTAAGATCATAAACCCGATGTTTTTGTAATGTTAATTTGATGTAGAAAAATACTTCATATGCAATTTTTTCATATCGGTAAAATAAATACAATATAAAACTATTAAAATGATAGATGATATTACACTTCTACATCGCAAAAATGCCAATCGATTGATTAATATTTCCTTTCACTGTATTATTAATTACACCGTATAGAAAAATATACTGATTATAGGTCAGAATTGTGTTAGAAAAGTGAAATTTCCACTGTTATCTAACTGTGAATTCTTCCCGACTAGATCGTACCATTTGCTTCGATCGACAATACTAAGTATCCCCACTAACGAAGATTTATTTTAGATGCTTATTTTCATTTGTACCATTACATTAAGGCATATGTAAATGGTCCAATTCTTATAAATACAAATCTAATATCATTTCTATAAAAGTTACCATTTAAGTCGACCCATCTATTGATCAGATCTATTCCTTTACAATATCCTATATTCTATCTTACATACGTACAAATACGATGTATATACACAAAAAGTATCATTAAAATCGAAATAATACAGGACGTACAAAGTATTAAACAATTTGTCGTAATTTTCTGTCGCGGACTCTTTTACATCATCGAGAAATGTAAAAAATAATGCTCGAAGCATATTTAAAAGAGAATAAATTATCTTGCAATACGTAAGGATACATATGATATAAATAAATCAAATGTAATATATTCGTAAAAAAATCTAAATAAATGAATTTTTATACCCTCTATGTAAAAAGAGGGAACGTGACCAGTTGAATAAGCGGTGGCAGCAGCTCGATGAGCATCATTCAAGCGAGGGACGTTAGTTTGTGTATTTGGGTTTCTCTAGTAAGGTCGATTAGTAAGTCAAACCTATAAGTGGGGAAAAAAAAGGTCGAACGAATTTCAAAGCATGTGATAGGAAGTTATTCGGTGACCGTAATTTTCACCTGTCGAGTTTCACTTCTAACCTGAATTCGTCAGTGGGTCTGTACCTAGCAGTAAGTAATGTAACAGTGTCTGTCCTCAAAGTACACATTTTCTTCGTTGCAAGTTGTCGACTCAAAACTACGAATGAAATTTTCAAAAATACTATCTGCTGAATTCTTATCGTTTCAAGACTATCATTGGAGTTAAGTGTCAAGAAAACATTCCATAAAGGTAATGATATTTGGGGAACGAGTTTAATGTATATTCTACGGTCAACCGGCATCACGTCCATTTTCGAGTACGAGAAAATATACGTTTCGTGTATATTATCATGAGCATAGGACTTTAAGGATTACCTCAGAAAAATTATATGTACAGAAAGATTTATATAAACTACGAAGTATATTACAACATCCGACAATATCGATCGACTAAAGTCAAATATCATGTGGCCAAAAGACGTTGGTATCAAAGCGATAGAAATATACTTTCCTGCTCAATATGTTGAGCAAACAGAGTTGGAACAATTTGATGGTGTATCTGCTGGGAAATACACTATTGGCTTAGGTCAGTGTAGGATGGGTTTCTGCAATGACCGTGAAGACATTAACTCTTTGTGCTTAACAGTTGTGCACCGATTAATGGATAGGTATGAAATAAAACCGCAAGATATTGGACGATTAGAAGTTGGAACTGAAACCATATTAGACAAGAGCAAATCGGTTAAATCTATTCTTATGCAGTTGTTTGAACCATATGATTGTACAGACATTGAAGGAGCTGATACAACCAATGCCTGCTATGGAGGTACAGCTGCTCTTTTAAATGCCATATCTTGGGTAGAAAGCAGTGCCTGGGATGGCAGACTGGCCTTAGTCGTTGCGGGTGATAATGCTGTATATTCTTCTGGAAGTGCTAGACCAACTGGAGGCGCTGGAGCTGTGGCAATGTTAATTGGTCCAAATGCACCTTTAATAATTGATCGTGGAGTAAGATCGTCATGCATGAAACACGCGTATGATTTTTACAAGCCGAATTTAAAGTCTGAATATCCTATTGTAGATGGAAAATTATCGGTTCAGTGTTATCTTAATGCATTAGATACTTGTTATCAGACTTACTGTAAAAAAATAAGGAAGAAGCACAATCACAATGTGACTCTGGATAGCTTTGATGCATTTTTATTTCATTCTCCATACTGTAAATTAGTACAAAAGTCATTTGCCAGACTAGCTTTTATTGATTTCTTAAACATATCTAAGGAGGAAGTATCTAAAAAACATCCAGAATTAGCGCAATTTCATGATGTTAAATTAGAAGACACTTATTTTAATAGAGATATTGAGAAATCATTTATGAATTTGAGTAAGCCAAATTTTCAGCAGAAAACACAGCCTTCTTTAATGATAGCAAATCAAGTAGGAAATATGTATACTCCATCTGTATACACTGGATTGGCCTCCTTGTTAATTAGTAAACCTATAAAAGAATTAGCAGGCTCTAAGGTGGGAGTATTTTCATATGGTTCGGGACTTTGTTCTACTATGTATTCATTAACAATAACAAACGAATGTAACGAAACATCAAATTTAATGAAAATTATCTCTTCGCTTTCTTACATTAAAGAAGAACTTGATGCACGTCAAAAGGTTTCCCCAGAAGCTTATACAAAGGAATTAGAATGGCGTGAACAGAATTGTCATACTGTACCATTTACTCCTCATAGTATCACTAAAAATATGTTTCCTGGAGCCTATTATCTTGTACAAGTGGATGAGAAACATAGAAGAACTTACAATAGAGTATGAAGTTTTTGTTATTCCTTAAATAAGCTATTTGGGATTTTTGTATCAATTATTGGATCAAAATCATGGTGGTGTATGATTATGTATATAATTTGAAAAATTAATTAGTTAATAACTGGGATAAAATATTTTTATCAAACAAAAATGTTCTTAATGCAATTTTCATATGCTATGAAATGTACACTTTTGATTTTTAAATCTATTTATAAATATAAAAAATTTATTAATACAAATTATATAATAGATATATCAATTACTTTCATAAAAATACCTCTATTTATACATATATTTATTTATCATGTACAGTTTTTAATATATCTATTGTATATGTTCTGTATTCTTTTTAGTTAGCAAGAAAGCTACAATCATTGTGCTTCATTATATTAAAAATATTAATATGAAAATATTAAAGAAACATGTACTTTTTAATTCATGTAAAAAGCCTTTAAAGAAATATTCTCTTTTAGTGCATTTTTGTTTAATATTAATTTGTTAAGTATGTGAATATTTATAGAAATAATAAAGAATTAAACACAGATTTTATGCACATGTTAAAAAAGTGCCTTAATAATATATTGTTCCTTTAATCTTTCGATGTTTACAGTTTTTTGTATGCACATATAGAAGGAGATTATGCCCATGATGGATAAGAGCGTCAATGGGTTAATCATGAAGTTGTTCCTACATTAGGGGTATATATCCATATGTACATAGAGTATAATATACTAAGAGTGAAGTAATTTGTATGTAAAAAGATAATTCAATAATTTTATTGTTTATTTCCTACATATGTTAGTCAACTGGTATGTTAATTACAACAAAATTTTCAAATTTTGATATATTTTGTCAAAAAAGTGAACACTTGTAGTTTATGCATCGTAATTCACAAGCAAATATTTATCTTGTAATACCTATATATATATATTAATAAATAACTAACATTATTTAATATATTGTTTAAGTAATATCTACTTAAATATTTTTATTTTAATTATATGATAGATAAATATGAAGTACATCATATACATTTTATTTCAATAATTTCGATATTACAATAATATTAAAAAAATAGTACAATAGCACATTTTTTCTTTAAAAAAATATATTAATATAATATTTGTTCTTTTTGAGATTCGTTTCATTAAAAATAAATACGTGCATTAACTTTTGCTATATTTATAAATAGTTGAAGTATATCAGTGTCGCTGAATATTATGCAATCTAAGCATTTGTATTTACAAATGTATACGTTTAAAATACTCAATCTTAAGTCTCTAGTGAAATAACAGATAAAGAGAGAATAGTAATTTTTCAGATTAATACAAAATCCATAGTGAGTTCCTGTTCTATAATCAAATGGTCACAAAATACTGGCTTTGCAGCACAATTATTACTATTCTGTCATTATTAACAATATAATTAATTTCTTTTAATATCACATTATTTGGATAGTTATAAAAATATTGTACATTGTTTTTCCATTTTATATACAAATTTAAACATAGTAAAGATATGTATATCATTTGTTTATAAACCACTACCTAAAATATTTTGTATGGGCAACTTGAACAAGAAGACAATTTTCTACTTGCACCAAGTCTAACGACTTCATCTTCATTAGCATTTATTTGACGATTTTCATGTCTTCTCTGGAAAGAGGTAAACATATGCATTTCTTTAACATTACATATGGGAAACAGTATGTGTTTACTTATATTTTATATTTTTATATCTTTTTTTATTATATATTTTACATTTTATATTAAAGCCAAATGCTTACTTTAAGTTCTGCTGCCAGGTAGAAAAATACAGAATCTATATTGGTATTCTCTTTGGCTGATGTTTCTACCACTTGTAACACTTCAGGAAGATATTGACAAAGAGCTTCTGCCTCTCCTTTCTCAACCTCTCGTAGACTTTCTAAATCACATTTGTTACCTATAAGTTTTTTATTTGTTAATATATAGTATTCAAAGCATAGTTAAAACAAAATATACAAACAAATCTCACCAACTAAAATTAATAACACATGTGATGAAGTATACCTTCGTACTTCTTCTACCCAATGTTGTAAGCTTAAGAATGTAGATCTCTTTGTGATATCATAAACTGAAAGTTATTTAAGCCATTATAAATATTTCTATAGTTAAGTGAACAAAAAGGTAGAAATAATATCTCTCACATACCTACAATAACACCATTAGCAGATCTATAGTAACTTTGAGTTATTGTACGAAATCTTTCTTGGCCAGCTGTATCCCATATTTGCAACTAATAATAATAAAATATCTTTAAACATTTTGAATAATTTGTATATCATTATATATTAAGTGATATATATATTATATAAGAAAATTATATTACTAATTTGAAAAACATAATGTAACAATATTTGTTATGTATTTTAATATATCTGGTCTATTTTATATAATTAAAGAAAAAGATATTATCAATACCAGTTTGTACAAAATAATTCAAGCTAAAGTGAAAGTTCGCTTTTAACAAAAAATTATCTATTCGATCTCACATTCCCATGTTAAATTAATTTATTTAAATAATTTTATATTAAAGAAGCTATTGAACTCTCTTCTTTAAAATTTATATATAAATTACTTGTAGGTTATAAATGTAAAAAAAAGTGGAGAAATATAGCGATATTGATCATAGATCAAATAAACGTACCTTAACTTTCTTGTCATCGATTAGTACAGTCTTCATGGAAAAGTCTACACCAATTGTGTTTCCATGCCTCTCGATAAATGTACCAGATCGAAATCTTTGAACAACACATGTTTTTCCTGTCCCACAATCGCCAATGAGCACAATCTTGAACAAGTAATCAAAATTTTCATCGTTCGTGGCCATCAAATTGTCCGGATCGCGGTTCGACATTTCTTTTCTATCGTCGAAGTAATTTATCAAATCGACGACACTCTTTATAATCCGCACATCTAGACCTACCGACTACTTACGCCATTGTTTCACTCAACTCGTAACTCCACCACTTTATAAATGTTCTTATAATTAGTGCAGTTGGTACGCGTAAGATATTCATTGAAACCGGATTCAAACATTAGATTTCTTGTCTTTTTCAATCTAACCTGTTATGCTCCTTTTATTTTATAATTACAAATTCATCAATTTTTTATAAAAATAAATCGTTTTTGATGAAGTTTAAGGTACAATGTATTTATTTTATTTAAAAATTAGTAGCATTGAGATAATAGAAAGATATAGATGGTACATGTCACTTTTATTATCAGAGGACATTTTACTTCAATAAGATGAACATAGATATATGTATTTATTATAAACGTATTTTCACATAAACATACGCTACATTTAATTAATTATAAATATAGTAAAAATTAAAATAACAATTATTGTCCTGACGTGAATTTTGAAAGGCCTTCTAATAAACTAACATACGCGGTATGTTCGTAACTTGTACTGAGCTCAACCAATTTCTCTGCAAACTCGTTTGAAATGCCTTTCTCTTCGAGATAATTCATCAGTAAGTCATATAGATACTGAAAAATAAATATTATATATATTTCTATAAGCATATATAGAAAGAAACACGAAATTAATTACATAAGAATTTGTAGTAAATCATTGTCACATTCTCAAGCATTAATTTTATCAATAATAAAATTATTCTATGTGTGAATGTTTTATTTTTCCAAAGATCAATAATCAAATTGGTTACTAGATACTCCAATTTGTACTCAACACTTTGGTTTATCTTTTATACATATATATAAGCTCACTATAGAATATATGTATTACTTACCCCATCAATAATTTCACCAGCAACGGCATACACTTTGTCAGAATGTTCTCCTGTATATAAAGTAATTTCATCTATGCCAAAGATGTCATCTGAAATTAAAGTATGAAAAACACATTTATCTAATCGTACAATAGTACATACATGTATTGCTATAAGTTAGAATTCAATGTTACTTACTATAACTTTCATTGGCACCTGATGCACCAGGTTCATTGTTAAAGGAACAGGTGAAGCCAAGAGTTTGATTTTCTCTAACTATATCAACTGTGAAGGTTGGTTTACTTTTCATTTCATCAATTTCTGAATTATCACTAGCCATTTCAACATCAGGTTCAGAATCAGAATCAACAGTATGATTTATGTTAAATGAGATTCTAACTCTGCAAAAGATAATTTGTAGTAAAAGAAAAAATGTATTTTCTACTGAAAATAGTTTATCATATTTTGTAAGAATATTGCATTATTGATCTATGTTAAAAGTTCTCTTACATTTCATTATCTTGCTTCTTTTCCAAATTAACATTTGCCCCATCAAGCGAGACTATAAATCCATTTAATTCAGTGGGAATAGTTTTTAATTTTTGTGCCTTCTTTTCTGCTATGATTTCTTCAGCTAAAAATTCTACAAGCTCCTTCTCAGCTATAAAAAAGAGAAGGAAATAATTATGATAAAGCGATAAAACAATTACTTAATGAAAATATTTCAGTCCTAAAATAAATAAAGTATATAAAACTTATATTATTAATAACATACATATATCATAGTATAAATGTATAAATGTTTAAAAATGCAATTACTGAAATTTACAACATATATGATTGATTTATATGACGATGAAATGATGAAATAAATTACGATATAATGTACCTTTCGTATGAGAATGCCTACAATAACCGAAATTACAAGAAACGCTTGGATGCTTAAATAGTTTTGTCGAAGCGATAGGTGTGATTTGGATTCGTCGAGAATCGTTCCATAGTGTTCTTAATTGATTACTTGCGATTCCTGCAGCTGAAGTTGGCGAAAACAAATTTTTATTTATCGGCGAACGTAATATCTTCCTTATTATTCCGTTCATTTTAATGTTCACACCTAACGTTGGCTTTATTCGAATCCTATAGGTATACGCAGAAAATAGACTTCCGATAAACCGAACACGAGGTAGAAAGAATAGCACCGTCACGAATTAATAAACTATATAGTCTACCGTCCCCTTTTAATTTCCAGAATAAACATTTATATGGTGATTTCTAGTAATTTTCTGTTCGAAATGGAGATTGGAATTAACACATGTGATGTCGCCCAAAAGTAGATTGTCATCGTGTTATTAATTCCTAGTCACGATAGCGCGCGCTATCTAAATATTCGAATAGCTTACTCAGTAAAATACTCGACTAGATTAGATGATCACTGGAGTAAGGAAAAATCCATAAACAGGAATGCAACTGAAAACAATAAAAGGACATAATTGCAACGTTGTGTGCTCGCTCGTTTCTTCCACTAAGTAACATCAAGAGCTTTTCAACGAACAGTGTAGTCTTTGACCACCACAGGGCCTTATTTTGAGTGTCCATTTTGCTGCTGAATGATCTTTCTATTCATCTCTAGTATAAGCTCTATTCTACTATCTTGCATTGATATATATTCATAGTTGATATCGCAAAAAAATAGTGGGAAACGTACAGGAAATACCTCAGTAAGAATACCGCCATAAAAAATATCAAATACAATACATTGTGTGATGTAGAGATATAATTAGCTTTATTCGACGTTAGTATCACATAACTTTATAAGTTAGTATCACTGTTTTAAAAGATGTATTCACTTACGGAAGGAGCATTGGATGTAAGTTTAAACATAGTATTTGTATTTTATGATACAATTGTGATGCAATTGATTTTATCTGATTTGTAGAAAATCATGAACGGGATCGAGGTCGATAGGCCGATATTGCAAATATTGGTAAATAAACTATGTCCTCCGTCTAATTTGCTTTTAGACTGATGTATCTCATTTTCGATTACGATAATTGTTTATAGGGTCACAAGAAATTATCTAGTTCAAATAGTGGAGAACGTTACAGGCTTCTCGTATCTGATGGAAAACGAATAAATTCATTTACGATGCTTGCCACGCAATTAAATTCAATGATAACCGATAATGTATTAACAGAATTTTCCATTTGCCAAATAAATAGATATGCTATAAGCGTAGTAAATAATGCTGGCAAACAAAAGTACGCAATAATTATTTAATAAAGAATAACAAAATTTTATTAACAATTCAACATTGAATTTTTTTTATTTTAGACGAGTAATGGTGATATTAAGTGTTGATTTAAAAGTTGCGGGTGATGAAGTTGGACATAAAATTGGTAATCCAACAAATGCTGACGCTGATGGTGAATCTAAACCAGCACAAAGTGTACAGTCTGCGCAAACTGCTTCACAACAGCAAAGTAATACACACTAACGATGAATTAGTACAAATCATATCAATAACATGTTATTTTGGTATTTTATTATTCAGGTAGCTTGATGTCAAAGCATAGTGGTCAACAGTCTTCTACCAGTGATATATCCACAATCCCAATCGTTGCATTGAGTCCTTATCAAAACAGGTGTGTTTAATTTTTCATTCTTTTTAAGTGTCACAGTTTTTTAATATGCTAAATAATATTTTACATAGGTGGGTAATAAAGGCACGAGTTGTCAATAAATCTACCATTAGAACGTGGAGTAATTCACGCGGTGAAGGAAAATTGTTTTCCATGGATCTTGTAGATGAAAGTGGAGAGATTAGATGCACTGCATTTAGAGATCAGTGTGATAAATTCTATGATATGATTGAGGTAATTATTGTGCTGTTGTATGTATTTTATAATGTTGCATCATAATATACATTTTTTGCAGATTGGGAAGGTCTATTACATTTCCAGAGCAACTTTAAAGACAGCAAATAAGCAATTTAATAATTTAAAAAACGATTATGAAATGACTCTAACTGGTGATTCAGAAATAATTCCATGCCATGACATTGGAGATAAAATTCCAACTCTTCAGTTTGATTTCATACCAATAAACAATATAGAGGAAAAGGAGAAAAATGATATAATAGGTAAATATTGAATTGAAATGTATACTATTTATATATTATATCATAACACTTTAATCTATTATCTATTAATCATAACACTTATTTGTTGCAGATGTTTTGGCTATTGTAAAATCGCGTGGTGATTTGCAGATGTTAGTATCACGAACCACTGGTAGAGACATGAAAAAAAGGGATATTAATCTCATTGATGAAAGTAATACTATGGTAAAAATTTTACCTGACTAAATTCAATGAATAGAAGAGTTTTTATAATATTACATAAAATGAGATTTTAGGTAACACTTACACTATGGGGAACACAAGCTGAAGAATTTTCAGGAAATGATAATCCAGTTTTAGCCATTAAAGGAGCTCGTGTTGGTGAATTTAATGGTGGAAAGAATTTGTCTACTCTCAGCGGAACTGCTGTACAGGTTGATCCAGATATTCCAGAAGCACATAGGTGTCAAAATCATTAATAGATCTCTGAAACTAATATTGTAATTGCAAAATATCTTGGTTTTAGAGTAATATTTTTTATTTTAATATAGATTACGAGGTTGGTTTAACACAACTGGATGTCATGAAGAAGCGAAGCCACTTTCAAGAGCATTCGGAAGTGAAGCTCAAATGTCTCAGGCATTGATCACAATTAGCGAAGCAAACAGTCAGATAGATAAAAAGAGCGGTCCGGAAATATTTACGGTGAAGGCGACCATTAATCTTTTACGCACTGAAAATATTTTATATAAATCGTGCCCTAGTGAAAACTGCAAAAAAAAGGTAATTATTATTTCGTACTTTATAAGTAGATATAATAAAACACCATCAATTAAGAGATTGTATTCTGCAGGTGATAGATCAAGCAAATGGCATGTACAGGTGCGAAAAATGTAATAAAGAATTTCCTAACTTCAAATATCGTTTACTTGGAAGCGTAAGTGCAAAATAAATTTTGTTTTCATCTATTTAGATGCAAGTTAGATTTATTAATATTTATTATTTTTGCAGCTAAGCTTGGCTGACTGGACAGATAATATGTGGGTCACAGCATTTAATGACGAAACAGAGAAAATTTTAGGTATTACAGCTCAGGAACTTGGAGAATTAAAAGAAAATGATAACGATGCTTACCTCGAAAAACTCGGCGATGTAACATTTAAAAGTTTTATATTTAAGATAAGAACGAAAATGGAAACATTCGGTGTAAGTTAACTCAATGCAATGATTCTAATATTTGATTCCAAGATTTTAATATTTGTAGTTATTTACCGAGCCGAATTATTTACAGGATGAAAACAGGTTAAGATCAACATGTATTGATGTATCCCCAATCGATTGTAAAGCCTACAACGAAGACTTAATAACCAAACTCAAAGAATTAACTGGTATTGATAGCACTTAAATTTATTTCATTTCTGACAATATTTTCTAAAGTTGCGCACGTATAAGCTCTTTTTGTTTGAAAAAATATCAGTATATTTTTATATTGTTAATTAATCGAATAATAATTTTTTGATATTTCATTATATATTTGTGTGTAATTCAATAATTCCTATATTTAACAATGTTAAATATACTTTGAAAAATGTAATTACCATAAATTACTCCATTAATTTTCCTACATAAATAGCTATAAATTTTAAGATATTAAGAATTTAGTAAATGTTAAACCTATTACATACTTATTTATCATAACATGGTCGTTCTGCTCATTAAACTAAGGACATATTTGGCTTTGCTAAATAATTACGGTGTATAAAAACGTGAAATCGTGTTCCGAGTAAACTTACATGTAGATAATCTTGCAAGGTAATATAATGCACGTATTCGGCATGATTCGTTAGAATTATTATGTAGCAGCGTATTATTGTTTAACAAAATCATCGAAGCTATGAGTATATGAAATTACATATATGCATTTTTTTGTAAAGTTACGCATGAATGAAATCAGTTTAGTTAGAAATATGTATGTATATGTGTATGTATATACATATATATAATGGTGTGTGTATATATATGTTGAATCATCACCTTTTAAATAAATTTACAATTTAAAGATTACGTAATATTTTTATCGTGCAATAAGGATTAATTTGTTAATGTCATTTGTATTGCCAAAACATATAAGTCACTTACAATTAACTGTATCTGTTAATACATATAATGATTAAAAAGTAATTGGAGTTTATGAATCATGCTACTTGAATTATTCACCATCTGTTGAATTGCCTACATAATTGCATAACTATAGTAAACAGCATGATTGTTTTAAGTATTACATTGATACTTAACAAATTTGGGAATTATGTTTGAATTCAAAGATTCAAAAATTTAACTTTGCTTTAAATCTTTTGCTCTATTTATAGGTGACAAATACGCATTTTTACGTATTATAAAAATATTTTAAGCGCATCTATAGTTCTAAACAAATTTTTTGACAAGTTTACATCCGAAAATGAACATGTGTCAGTAGTTTATGACTCATCGTATTTGTTTGATTCCCGCTTGCAAATTACTGGCGTTAAGACCTTGCGCCTGTAGTATGTGTACTGGGCATGCGCGAACGGCTTACGTTCGTAAAGCGCCAAAACGACGCATTTCGTCGCAGTACGAATTCAACCTTCGCGAAGAGCAGGTGATTGTTACATAGTACAGTGATTTTTGATTTTGTCTGTATTTGGAAGAACACTATGGCTATTTGTAAGCATTTGCATTTTTATATCAACAAATTATATCGCTAAGTCAATATTAACGTCTTTTTTCTATTCTTTTTTATTACTTTTTCTAATTTATCTCTATTTGTAGTTATATTTTGCCTATTTGACATTAGAAACCTCTTTTTGCATAAATAATTAAACATGATAAATCGGTTAACTTCTATATTTTAGAAATACAATTTTTTATTAATATTTACTTATTTAAACTATAATTTTTTTCCTTGTAAAAAAGATAAGGAATATAGGAAAAAATAAAAAATACAAATACTATCTTCTACTTATACAAATTAGTAACTACTTATACAAAATAAGTAATTTTCTGAGATAATTATTATCAACACATACAAATTAGAAATGTACTGTATTCATGTAATTCGAAATACGTTATATTTAGTTAAGCATTATAATTTTTACCAAAAGTAGTTTACAGAAATATTATATTTTTCATGTTTCGTATCATGATCGTTCGACGGAAATATCCTGAAATATTTTTTGAAACTGCATTACTTTAAGTAAATACGTGTTAATTACTGTCCAGAAAATAATTTTTTACAAAGCATCAACTTTTTTTATCCTACCTTTCATTTCTACATAATGCATTATAGTATAACACGTAACAACATATTTAATAAAAGCTATTACGACTACTTGTAACAATTGTAGAACTTGACACAACTATAACATTCTATAAATATCATTATTATACATATCGTCGTAATAAACATTGTAAGACAATATGTATTTTGAAAGAAGGTGTGAAATATAATTGAAAATCTTTCGCATGACTTTGAAAGCATCACGTCTATTTTTATCGTAGTAGTCCAATATCGAATTCGTTTCTAATGTATCATAACAGTTCTCAGAAACACGCGACGCTATGATTAATTTATCCTTCTAGTTCGATCTCGCAAATATTATCCCTCTAATATAATGCCTACAATAATTCCACAGTGTTTTCAATAATCATGTCTAATTTTCTACCAAGGAATCTAAAGAAACGAAAGGAAAATGGTAAATAGATGCGAACAATATTTTCACTTCATTGAAAGGAATCATCGAATGTTCGAGAATATCTATCGAAGTAGTAGATATTAAGATATCTACCTTATCGATTAGGGATCTATAGGAAATAGCGAAGAATAGAATTATGTTTACAGGAGAATGTTTTATTACGTAATTTATTTTCTAGTGTCTAGTTAAATTAGTATATTTAGGGTATACGGGTGCGGCTGTGCCGGTTTGATAAACCGGCCGGCCGGCATTTTTAGCTATGTACAATGCGATTTCACGAATCTATACAACTTCGTGCTAGTTCCTTTAAAGTACAAATATGTCCTCGCTTAACCTAAATTTTGTAGGTCGGTGAAAGTTTGAACATCTTATCAATATGAGTTTTATAATAATAGAATAATGTTAATAGAAATGTAGAATAACAGAATAATTACGCAAATTTGTATTTTTACCAACTCGACATACAAAAGTGGAATCTCAGCAGAGATTTATTTTATCTGGTAAATATTTATATGTTATAATGTGTACATATGTAAGTATATTTTGGATAATTGATATATTGTTACATATTATGTAATATTTTACGTGATCTGTGTATTTTTACAATTTTAAATATGTATCTTGTAAATGCATAAACAATCGCAGTTCAAAAATAACGTTTGATCGGATTTCTTGTTCGCTGAAGAAACTTTTTACGGTTGAGAAATCATAACAGTATTGTTTCATATGTGACACAGCCTTAATTTCCATAATTCCGGTATCACGTCATCTCTGCAGGATTTCTTGTGCAACCAACCACAAGTTCCAGATTGTTTCGTAACGTACAATCCTACTGTTCTCGCTTATTTTCTCAAGTTTTCTGGAATCTCTGTAGAAATCTTAATTTCTTTGAATTCGGAAATCGTCAGATTTGTTTCGATATATCACCATGTATTTGCTGCACCTTGTATTTAAGTATAATATTATTATACTTTTTTAATACACTTTCTTTATTCAAGAAAAGAAAAGAAAAAATATAAAAGGAATATGCTATAGAAAACTTTTATGTACATATATGCCTATTATATTCATTATAAATATGTATGAAACAATTTGAAATTTCACTTTCTATATGAGTTCTACAACAAGTTTTATATAATGATGAATTATAGAAATTTTTATCTGTTTTTAAATTTAACTGGTACATGTGAATACTTTTTCCGTTAGGAAGCGCGGTCCAGCTTGCTAGCAAAAGGAAGAGAGTTGCTATGCGAGGTCAATGACAGTAAAACACGAATGAACACTAGGAGGTTTACTGGACACATGATCGTCAAACTATTGGCAACCATGCATTTGCGCTAGAAATGGTAGAACATGATATAATGGATCCAGTAAAGTTAGCAAAATTAGATGTAAAAAGTCATATTCGCTACATTATACGTTAAAATGGATTCTAGAGTCATGTTAATGAAAGCACTAGAATAATACGGTAATAAACGTCAAAACGGTGGAACCAACCAACGATCATCATTGCGCAATTGAAATTGACTCAATGGCTCTAATTTTCTTATTATTATGTTAATTGCCAACGTAAAGCGTAACACTTCTTTTATAAAACATCTGATACTTCAATCAATTTTGCCTACAAAACGAATATGCTAGAACTAATCGAAAATAATGTAAAAATAAGTAAATGGAAAAAGTTCAAGAACCTTTTTGTACAGTAAAAGCACATATAGGTTATTCCATACAAGCAACCATTTATTCTAACAAGTATATGATATTTTTCTTATTTTAATCTCTTTTTTTTTTTTGTCTGTTATTAATAGCAACTATAGATAAACGATATTTATGAAAATAGGGATAGTTAGAAAATATTATCAAGGGTATGAGATGTTGCAATTAGATTTCTAATCCGAATGTGGAGGTGACTCTTTGACTGATTATTCTCGACATAAAAGTTCAACACATTGACCACTTTGAATCACCGAAGTACCGCTATATGAAGTATGTATGTAATTGGCATTAAAATACTAATGACATCATCACAATGGCGTTCTAGGCCTCGCGTAATGGAACTTTCTATTATTCATGGTCGCCTTATCGTTTAAATTATTTTACAACTACTTTACATTAAGAAAATGTTAATGAAGAGATTAGCAGTCTTACAGAAAATCTTGAAGCAAGTCTAAAATGTTATTAGATAATTTTAGGCTTAAACCATAGTAAAGTATGAGATAAAAATTGTTGCTGTGAAAGATGGAACGTGGATGATTGATTCATGATGTACAAAAATTGATGTGATTCAAATTGTTGACGATGACACAATGATGTCAGCAACGAACATGGCCTCTGTGACACAAGCTGCTATTTATAAGCATTGCGTTCGTCCAGCAAATTCTTGTTGTCGCGTGTTACAGAACATTTCGATAGTAGTAGTAGGTGTAACAACGGTCATTTCGTACGTGGATCATCGTCTCGATAGTCGATAGTTCATTTTACTTAACGGAAAGACGATTAATGAAAAGCGTTCTATAACGTAATTTTAGTATACCTACAGCGTAGCAACATAGTGTCACGTAGGATATTATTTGGTATTTAAATAAAAATTCAACATTTAAAATTCGAATCGAAGATAA
Organism: Bombus campestris; assembly: GCA_905333015.3. Taxonomy (NCBI): domain Eukaryota; kingdom Metazoa; phylum Arthropoda; class Insecta; order Hymenoptera; family Apidae; genus Bombus; species Bombus campestris. Next base: position 11,829,836 of record HG995132.1, read on the forward strand.
TAGAAGATCTATGCAATTTTTGAATTAATTGAAGTTTGTTTGCGATGGTGTTCAATTAGGAAAGAATTTACTTGCGCTTTAGGGTTAGCAATTTTCTAGCGAAATTAATATCAATTGTTTATTGATAAATAACATGAAATAGATTACGAAGAATTTCGAATGCAAGAATTTAATACAAAATAAACAATTTAGTGTGATAATTTGTTAGTGTCAATAGACTCTGATAAATGTAGAATGTGCATGTTTTCCGGGCGCACGTTTTGGCGGAACCTTTTGATAGAGACAATCGTGTTAGCGTTAATTTTCACAGACTTTGGAATTCAGTTGCTGTCGTTAATCAAATTTCCAGGTAAATTTCCAACCTAATAAGTAAAAAACAATAATTTCCAATAATTATCAAGCATGAAAAATTCTGAAAATCAATAAATATTGATTAAGTCTTCAGTTAAGACCAATTTTTTGTATATCTTTTACAGTCTAGAAAAAGTTTAAAAAAGCATGTGTTGAATGTTGGCAGAGGTAATCAGCGTTAATAATTCAACAAAATCAGAGCACATGTTTTATTTATTTATTATTCCAGCCAATGTACCTCATTATGGAAATATGTGTTTATAGTGTAAATTCTCCTAATGTAGGTGCATATGTATAAGATGAAAAATAACATTGATGACATTAAGCTGATTTGACACGTCAGGAACAAATTGAATTTATGGTCGTGCGACAAAATCGTTTGCAGCTGGATCGAAAAATAAAAAGATTAAACGATTTTATGATCACTCGTTAAACGTCAGACGACTGGAAGCATTCCATTTCCTCAAAAGAAAACGAACGTTCCATTAATGATGACTTGAATTGTATTAGACTGAACTTGGAGATCGAAAGCTGAAAATTAAGTTTTTTTTTTTTATTGACACAGACTTGTATTATATTACATATCATGAACTATATCCAGTTGCATTGAATGCAGTAAAATAATCGATACTGTTGATAAGATGAATCATTAATCTCTGTTAGTTAATATTCTTGGTATTATATGCTCATTAAATGCAAGTGATCGTGCTTGGAATAAGAAGAACTATCACCAACTTTTTCTATAGAGAATGTTGGGTAAACGTGATTATAATCGTGAATTATCGATCGCTAGAGGTGATTTACAGTCACGAAACGTACAACGAGGGGATCTAGACTCGAAATTGTCGTGAGCACACGATATATTGATCGATGCAAGTCCTGCATTGTCCTACTTTTGTACATCACCCCGCCGCGTCTGTGTAAATAGATGCTATTGTAGGAACTATGTAGGATGTCTTGGCGTCCAGACGTCTGGGCGTCTGGATTTCTTCAACTAAAGAGGATTTTAAATCCTTTGCCAGTTTTTATTAATTCAACTAATTTTTAAGAATACTGAACTTAGTTTCAGCTCAATTAAATTTTTATCAAAGTCATTATTAATGTTATCTTCGATTACTATTAGATATTATTATTATTATTATTAATTAGTATTATTAATAATAATAAACATGATCGAAAGTGGAAAAATGTATATAAATATAATTACATTATATATTATAATGTATAATAAATGTCTAAGAATTTCTTTCTCTTTTCTTTCAGCTCTTTCTACTGAGGATAAATTGGAATACAATTTCTATCCTGTCGCGAGCGGGCAACTTCAGTTCCGGATAAAAGCACCAAATGATGCCCATATCGCACTTACAACGGGTCCCCATGAGGGTGAGCCTATGTACGAGGTAAAAATTATTGAAAAATAAACTTGTTTAATTATTATTAGAAAATTTCTCAGATAAACAACTGAGAGTCGAATGTGTTAAAATGACAGGTTTTCATTGGTGGTTGGAGCAACAGCAAATCTGTAATTCGTAAAAATAGGACGAAACCCGATGTTGCCGAGGCAGATACACCTGGTATCCTGAGTGCTGATGAAACGCGTGGATTCTGGATCAGGTGGATACTGTTAACTATAATATTAAGTTATTAACCGCAAGATATGAGAATATCTTTTCTTATATCTTTTTGTTCCTCTTTATTGTTTTTAGAAACCTTAAATAAATATGTTTCATACATCTTGTGTATTCGTAATAATACAATATTCTTTCGTATATAATTCTACCAGATGGGGCGATGGTGTTATCTCAGTGGGTAAAGAGGGCGAACCAAGCGCATTCCTCACGTATGCCGATCCAGAACCGTTCGGAATCGGTTACTTCGGGGTATGCACCGGTTGGGGTGCATCCGGTGAATGGTTAATCGAAGGTAAAATTATTTTCTCTTCTCATCGCATTCTATGTTCTTAAACTCTTTTTTTTTTTTTTTTTTTTTGGCTTATAAATTAGGTAGAGTTATCGTAGCTAATGTCTATAAATAGGTTTTGTAGAGTTGTAACAATATTATCGCACTTATTTTAGTGTTCTAGAAGCAATTCCCTTTGTAAAGCCGTGTTCCGTTTGGGAAAATATTTACAAAATATTGCAATTTTTATCAAATCACATGTAAGGGTGCCTAAATTTTAATTCTCAATTTATTAATACGATTTTCTTGCTGGTATTTTATGGAATTTCGGACGGACTCTACTAATGCATCGTCGCCCATACAGCCATATGTGTAGGTGGTCAAAATCGTTGTACGTAAAGTATACGAAACCTCGAGAAACAATATTTGTTCCCTTTTAGGCTTTTAGATCTGTTGCTCGAATATGTTTTATCCTAGCACGTTTACCGCTTTACTTCGAATGGTGTCGAATTTCACATCAACACTTTTTTACATTATTCTATATGTTCCTCTATATTGCTTTATATTTTTCATACAAATATTCCCATTGTATATTAAAATATGTTTTTGTAATTGGACACCGTTTGATTGGAAGGACACATGCACGAGAAACGAATCATAGATTACATGTAAATAGTTGAGTCACGCTTGTATTGTGCTGCAGTGTGATCAAAAGCACTCATATTTCCAAGCTTGTAATTGAAACGGCTGATAACCCTATCAGCTGAATATGCTATATAGTAAAATCGTTATAGCAATATAGAAGGTGGAACATATGTAAGTACATACATATATCCAACATATTCTATTGCCACGTGTATGTTAAAAATTTATATAAGAATAAGACCATCGATGAAGTGTTTAAATTTGGGGGAACAATGAACGCGAATGAGAAGGAAAAATATTCATTTCCAAATCCTGATTGGAAATTAAATGTTTTATTTCCTATAAGGACATGGCCCCTTGTCAACACGGAATGAGTTAGTCTACACGTTTCATAATGTAAGGAGCGGCTCGGTCCTCATCGAAGTGAGGGCTAAGAGTAACGCGCACATCGCCCTGACCAACAAAAAAGGCGACTCGAGCCCGATGTACGAAATCATGCTCGGGGGTTGGGAAAACACAGCATCCATCATCAGATACGATCGCAAACAACCCGACAAGGTTCGAAATTTACGAAACTCGAAATCATTTATTGATTACGACGTTCTTTTAATTTTTCACCAAAAGAAACAGTTATTTAGTAATCTTTAATGTTTTTTCAACTGTTTTTTTTTTCTTTAATACAAAATAAAAGGAAAATCGAGAGTTCGGGTTTCGTGTTAAAACGTTGATTTTGCACCGACAGGTGCGCGTGAATACGCCAAATCTGCTGAACGAGAACGAAACGAAGAAGTTCGCGATTTGTTGGCTCGATGGTCGTATCATGGTCAGGGCTGGTGATGTTAATGGTCCTGTGATCATGGAATGGCAAGATCCTAAGCCGATTGGCGTGAGCTACGTGGGTGTGCGTACCGGTTGGGGAGCAACCGGCAAATGGAAACTTCGAACCGCGCAGTATCCATCCCATCCACCCCACAAAAGTAATTTGCCTGTTAAATATCCGTTTCTTTTCTCTTTTTGTTTTTGTTTCTCTGCTTCAATTCATCCTTGGTGATAGAAATTGTCGACCGACGGATCATTTGTGGGTGTTGAGGCTTGGTATCTCATTATCTTGAAGATTATAATAAAAAGTAGGATTTTTTTTATAGTTAATAGATATGAATATTCAGTAGAATATGTAATTTATACGAATCCTACTTTTTTTATTTGTAGATGTACCTATACGAGTATTATGTTAATGGGAGTTCGAGGATAAGGGTGTCGGTGCCACTAATTGCTTCTCGTAACTATCAATGCAATCTTATTTTTCACGACGCACGCTATATTTTCTGCTTCCTTTCTTTTCAATGGATCCCATCTTTGGTGCAAGTGCTAAAATTAACGCTTTACCGATCCAGCCTATTTACTATAAACAACGAACAAAATTTCACAGAATTACTATAACTACTATCCCTATACTGTTCTAAATTCTATCTTCAAAATAAATAACCTTTTATTACTGTATAGTTATGTGGTAGAAAAGAGCATTGTATGCTAATCGTACCTTATACTTCGTTGACGATTGCCTGCAGATTAATGTTCTCGATTGAAAATGTTTAGTTCAGTTAGCACGCCAATTGTCGTGTCCGGTCGTAATTGAAATAATGACAGTAACACGTTTACTGTATGTCACACGCCTACTTTGTAAGACTTTTCATTGCAAGTTGTATTGAACGTCTTAAACGTTAGATATTAATTTATACACGTATCTATGTACATATCTATAGGAATTCTAAGATTTTCAATATACAGTAAATGTGTTAAGCACCTACACCCACAAGGAGATATAATTATAATTTTTTAACAAACAATAGTATTTGAATTTCGATGAATGTAAGAGATGTAACTGCCTTGATTCAATATGTTCATGGTGATTTATATGTACATGCACATGCACATAATACAAGCCATATCATTACGCGAGACCCTAATAGCCGCATGTACAACAAAGTATGCCGAGGTCATCATATCCCCATTTTCTGCAGATTAATGCAGACAGACGCATTATTCTTTAAATGCCTTTTCCTCCTGATCGATCCCCATTCTTTCGGTCGTAACTTAAATCTAATAGTTGCTTATGATGTGATTCATCCCATGATCGATTTATTTATTATGTTAAATAATTCTGCCGAAAACATCGTGAAAGCTCATTCCGGAGAGAACTCATAATAAGTTTTCGCATTATCATTTGGTATGCGTTCATCGTTCTTCATACGTGTTATTACTGTAAACATTATCAACGTCATAAATCATAATTTTCCTCGAATTTCGTGCATTGTTTTTTAATTGTACGAAGCATGAGATGTTGCATCTAATCAGAGATGAGAATTTTTATAATTTGCTTTTCTAATACTATTGTTTACTTCTTCCTCAAGTGCTATCCAACATAAAGACATAATAGATGCCTGTATATATGTATTTAACACACATGATAAAGAAGAAGAGGAAAAATCTGATGCCACTTGAGTAATGATTGGAAAGCGCTACCTTAATCTTATACAAAAAATAACAAAGGAAATATGTTCTGACCATCTGTGGTTAATTTATTTCTGTGGCACCTGCTTCTAGACGTGAATCCATCAGCCCCACCTCCACCATCAGGCGTCATGGATATAGGAGATTTCTGTTGGTGTGAGGCAACTGGTGGAATAATTCCTCCAGGTGCAGTCGAAGGAGGAAAAGATATAAGTGGTGAATCCTTGTATGTGGGCAGAGCCTATCACGAGGGTGCTCTTCTACCTGGCAAAGTGAAGCCAGGAGACGCTGTGTGTTATGTAGCTTGGGGTGGTGATGAACATGGAAAGACTGATTATCAGGTAGGATAGAAGAGAATAGAAGCAAATATTGGTTTCGTCGTTTATTTTGTATCATTGACAGCCGTATTTAAAGGGTTAACTCGCATAAAAAAATAAGCCAATAAATGAGATAAAAATACTAAATTAGTATCAAAAAATAACTATAACTTAATAACTGTTCTCTCTTAGGTTCTCTGTGGTTGCAACCCAATATGGGTTCCAACAACCGGAAACAACATTCCTCACAACGCAATTCCATCTGGTGAATCAGAAGACGGAGAGCCACTCTATGCTGGCCGCGTACTGCACGAAGGCGCTATGACGATCGGCAAAGTACAACCTTCGCACAGCGTGTGCTACATAGCGTTTGGTGGTGCTGAGATCGCGTTCCCAGAATATGAGATCATGGTTAAACCTTAGATTAGAATTAGCTGCACCAACGTCGATGAATTTGTCAATGAATCCTAATCTCTTACAATGATTTTATGTTTGAACGTGATCGAAATACCAGAAGTAGGCTATATCGAGGATCCAACAAAAATATTGTATTTTATGTATGCATAATTGTCCTGCTTAGTGGTTGTTCGCGTATATGAAGACATATGAAAATATTTGTAGCCCAAAAATCGAATCTCAATTGTTATTGATATCTAAATAAGAGGGAAAGAAGCGACATATTATGTATTATAAGATTAATGAGAATCTCCTATGTGTGCAAACTAGTCTAATTACAAATGGGCTGGTCGTGACTCATGTTCATCGATCGGTTGGTGTACAACGGACGTATACTTCTACACAGAACGTAATTACAATGTCAATAACGTAGAAATCATCGATCAAAAACTGACAGTGTATATGTATAGTTCAGCTATATATATATGCGTTAATAACTGGCTACATAGTAGTATCGATAATTTCTGTTTATGCAGTTTAAGGTACAAAACTTGCATATCGCTTGATTGCCTATTTCGTATCAGAGTATTATGAAAAACATTTTTTTCATAACCACATAGTGGTTTAATTTAATGCACAGTAGTTCTCGCTTTTCTACAATCGTTGATTTTAAAGTCTATATTGTTACAAAACAATAAATAATATAACCGAAAATAGACATGATGTATTATTTTTAGCCTCCTTGTTCACTATTGTAAGTTGCGAGATTTGGTAGTGCCGCATAAACTAACTGGAATCATGTTTCGTTAATTTTCCCTGTCGGTTCTTGGAAAAAATTTTATAGGTGGAGTAAAATTAAGCCTGGGAGAAGTTAAGATTAAAAAGATGAAGACAGTGGAATCTATCTTAAGATATTTGTAACTGGCAACCTGTTAATTATAATATGAGACTTTTATAGTTGCAGTCAAATGTGTAGCTCAATGAGAGGAAATAAGGAAAACCTAAGTAAAAAGAAAATTCTACATGGGCTCATAGAATAAGCTTTTTGCTTATCTGGTTGCTCATTTGTGCCAGACACTTCATTTTTGTTCTATCAAATAGTACGTGCCTAAAATAAATAAGTATGTCATCCGTTATCAGTATTTCATTCGCATCCAATAGAAAGAAGACATTTGGGATTTTATAGAAATGAAATATGAACGTGATTGTAAACATGAAATATGATGTTGATTTGTGGCCAACTAACAATACAATCGGCTAACATTTGCGAACTCTAATATAGTGATTTTTTTTAATTTACTTAAGTTGGCAATAGTGTTGACAGTTTGTGCGTTCTGTCCAATTCCGTCCCGTCCTGTCCCAAATAAGACGGATTCAACAATGGCGGCCAATCCGTCATGGATCGCTGTTAAATGTCAATCGGTAAAAGAAATTTTAAAATAGTGGCAGATCGAAAGTATTTTTTTTATAAAAAATGGCTGCGAAAGAGTCTGCTACTATTGATGATGGGATTCCCGAGCCAGGTATTGAACCTGGTGCTTCTGCGGAAACGATGCTCGTCACTACCGACAGTTTTGAGGAGTATGAGCAGGAGATGAGCAATAGTATTGACGATAGACAAATGAAAGAAAGCACAACGAGCACTATCTCAGAGATACAAGAAGATGTGCAAGACATTCCAACTACGCCCACTACGTCCAGTTCACGGGAACTTCAAAAAACAAATTCGCTTGATGATTCCGAATTAGTACGTTTCATAACCTGTATTTGTGAAACACTATCAATGTATTTTAATCCAGAAAAAGTATACGTAATTAAAAGAGAGTTGTTTTTAATAACTGATAGAAATTAATCGGAAGTGTTGATAAAAGTTATATAATTACATTAACCATTTTAATGAAGTACATTTAACTTAATTAATTTCTTATGTTTTAGGATGATGTTACACAACGATTAGGTCAAAGTAGCATTGATTCAGACCCTTTACGTTGTAAAACATGGTTAGCACAAAAGAAACATGTATTTATTTTAAGCCAAGCAGGGAAACCCATATACTCTAGATATAGTTCAGAAGATAAACTAGTCACAGTTATGGGTGTCATGCAGGCTCTAGTTTCATTTGTCCAAGCAGGCAGTGACATGATTAGATCTGTTCATGCAGGAGATACTAACTTTGTATTTGTTGTTAAAGGTCCATTAATTTTAGTTGCAGTCTCGAAAACGCTTGAAAGCGTACCTCAACTTACATTACAATTAACGTATGTAATTATAATAGAACAAGTAATACTTTATGTCATCCTTTTTTAAGATACTTGAGTAAAGAATGTTATGTTACAGATATGTATATAATCAAATAATCTCTGTGTTAACCCAGTCACAGTTAACTAGAGTATATGATCAACGTAGAAATTTTGACTTAAGAAGATTGTTAACTGGTAGTGAAAGACTGATAGATCACTTATTAAATTTTATGGACAGAGAACCAGCATTTTTTCTAGGAGCTATTAAATGTTTGCCTTTACTCCCCTCAATGAGAAGTTCTATCACGCAAACTATCATTCAAACATGCGGTAAAATAAAGGTATTACAGTGCTGTAATTGTTAAAATTTGGACATGAACATTATATTAAAATATGTTGCTGTGTCTGTAAATTATACTAATCAAAGGAATATAAAATTTTGCAGAATTTAGTATTTGCAATACTACTAGCTAATAATCAATTGGTAACATTAGTCAGAATGAACAAATTTTTTTTACATCCCGTGGATTTACATATAATACAAAATTTGGTCGACAGTTCAGAGTCACTTAAGACTGCTGAGAGCTGGACACCGATATGTCTACCAAAGTTTGATGCCAATGGGTATATGCATGGACATGTTTCATATTTGGCTGAGGATTGTCAGGCATGTTTATTGTTGCTCACAGTTGATAGAGATGTGTTCTTTGTTCTTTCTGAAGCAAAACAAGTAGGTGATATAATGAAACTTTATAAAGTATTTAGAAAACAACATAAAAAATAATAAGAAATTTTACTTATAGAAAATTGTAGAAAAATTAAGGCGAACCAATTGTTTAGAAGCAATTAATGAGTCCATGAATAAACTACCGATTAAAACTGCTGACATTGGATTGCCAGAAATGCGGCACGTTTTATATAAGTGTAGAAGCACAGCACAATTTTGGAGTCCTGGATTTCAACCTCCATATACAACAGACGAAGAAATAGAACGGTAATTGCAAAATTAAGAAAATGTAAAATAATCAAACAAAATTGTAATAATGACAAACTTGCGTGATATGTGTTTTTTCTTCTGTAGATTATTGGGGCTTTATCAATGTTTACACCACAGGCTACACAGTCCCAATCGACCATTGAAGCTTATATTTCAGCAATTAGATAAAGAAACCATGTTAGCATGGGTAAGTTTAATTATATGATATGTAGTAGAGTAAAAATTATCACAGTACATTTGGTATGCAACTAACACGTATGTATCTTATAGGTAACACTAGGTTTTGAATTATATGTTACGTTTGAACCACTTGTAACAAAACCTGATGCAATTGAGGCAGTGAGTAAATTGTTAAAGTGGATAAAAAAAGAGGAAGAAAGATTATTTATTTTAAATTCACCCACATTTTAAAAATCGATATAATAAGTTTTAAAAAGACATAAAAGTGTTTATCTGATGGATATAATTCGAATTGACGTGAGATGCATCATTTGGTAATTGTTTACATTGATCTGATGAACTATAAATCGTTAAGGAAAAATTACTGCATTCAAGATAGATGCATTTGCGTGTTTTTCATGCATTGATAGTGTACTTTGCTCACTGTTTTTTAATTATGAAAGGGTACTGTAAAGGTACATATGTATGTATATATTTAAAGACATTACGCATGTAATGTAGAGTACATTTATCGACAGGCTATGACATTCTCAACTTATTTTATTACATGGTGCTTGAGAAAACTTGTCATTGTGTTGTTAAAAACAGATTACTTACAATACAATATCTTTTTATATCATTTAACAAGCAAATCGTAACTTTATAAATCACGGAACAGTTCTTTGTTAACAATCACAGTGATAAATTTTCTCTGAAATTTTGTAAATAAGAGTAAAAGCAACAGCCATTGTTTCATGAACTTATTAAGTCAAAAGTAATGATTCCAGGTAGAACGAATAGTATAACGTTAAAAAGAAACAAATACGTTCACTTACAACATGTAATGTACGGGTATTATAAGCTACTGTGTAGCGTTTATATCGATAAATGCTATAATTTTAATACAAAACTATTCCTTGTATATGTTACACACTGCTGTTAATCGCGATCGAAGTGCGGTACATACGATAAAAAGAATTCAAGAGCTGTATCAGTAATGTTTTTTTATTCACCTGATAGTTATAAAAGTAAATTATCCTGTAAAACATTTGTCATACCTTGGTGTTTTAATTTAATGCCTAGCTCTATCACGTTCTCGTCTTCGATCTCGATCTCGGTCTCTTTCCCTATCTCTATCGTCTCGTCTGTGCCGGTCTTTATCTCTATCCTTGTCTTTATGCGAAGATGAATGGCTTTTAGGAGATTTACTCCGTTTACGTTCTCGTCTATCTCTGTCTCTGTCCCTGCTTCTCGATCTTTGCTTTTCTCTGTCAGATTTTTTGTCGGAACGTGAATGTCTTTTATCTCTGTCTCTATGACGATCTCTGTCTCTGTCATGGTCATCTGTCCTTTTGCGAGTATCCTCTTTGACTGGAGGTATTTCTTCATCCTCTGAGGATTCTATTCCTTCATCCATATCATCCTCTAACGCAGACACTTTTGCCTCTATAAAATATAAGAAACATTAAATTACATTTGTTTTATATTTATACTTATATTTTCATTTATAAATTTAAAAGACTTACCTAATTCATTATTTTCTTCAAGAACATGTCTTTTTTGTATTCTTGGTAGAATTACATCGCAACATCTTTCTTCCCTAAGAAGATCATCTATAAATTCATCCATGTTGATCAATTCAAATTTACCTTGCTTATTTTGCCTTCTCAACTTTCTATTGTCATTAAATAATGGTTCCAAATATTTATAACAATCTAAAGAAGATCCTGTCAATCTCATATACAATGCTCCTAGTGCACGGACATATTTAAATTCCTCATTTTTTATAAATTCTACTATAATATCTTTTTCAGGTTGTATCTGAAGCATTTTTAATATTAGACAGAGGAATGGTGTTGGTTTTACATTTCCACCATATACACCACCTATGTACCTAAAATATGTTTGTTTTCATTCACAATAGGTTATGTTTTGACATAAATTATTAAAAAATACCGAGCATGGACAAGCGTTGTAAATAAAATATGTTTCAACAGCAAACATACTTAGACAACGGATTGCACGAAGAAAAACGATTTGTCTCAGCATATATTCGACAATAAACATTTACTAACCTCAACTCCATCGCTTTGTCTACTAAAAGTTCCGCAGTCAGAGCGAAACATTCTTCTTTCCAATATTTCGAATCGTACACTCGAGATCTAATTATTTTTTCCACTAAATACTGCGGATTTGTACCTCTAATAGATTTCGCATCTTTTACCGTTCTATTAGCCATTTTCAAATCGCACGGAGATTAGAAATATTTTCAAAACATACCTTAAATAATAATGTAGGTGGCAATGGAATGCATTTAATAGGGAATTTTTTTGATAACGGTATAATTTACTTGGGTCACAGCCTGTTTGAAATATGAATGTAAACTGAACGAATTTTTCCTTCAAATATTTGTGAAAAAATATACATACATATTAAGGAATATACCCCCCCCCCCAGTGATCTTGATAGAAGCAAGGGGAGGCTAATAAAAACGTAATCAAGTCAAAACCGCAAGTAATCGTGGTCTTTCTCAGTCATTTAACTTTCAAAATTGTAGAAATCAGAGCAAGGAAAGTAGTATACTTTTACTAAAAGGTAAAATTGGGCCATTTCTGCAAAACGTGTATCCGTATGTTAATGCTACTGTATTATCGATAGTATTTCATGGGTTCCTAATAGTACGTAATCAGAATTCCCTTTATATAGTTTCAGTTTATATTAAAAAATGCCTGGTCGTGTTTCAAAGGAAATATGTATGGTAAATTCAAGAGGTACGATCAGCATTGTTATCACGTCATCACGAAAATATGTATATACAATCCGGTATCATGTGAAAGAATATGTAAGTTATTTTGACATTAACTCTGACATACTACTAAATTATATTACAGAATTCACTCTTCTCATATGTTCGGATTTTTCTACATTATCGCTTGAAGACTACAAATAATGAACTGCATAAATAACATTACCAATGTTTTGAAGTTTACCGATGTTATATATGCAAAGAGGAAGTAAAAAAGATTTCTCATTTAATCGATATATTTTAAAAATATGTTATATTGTTTACGAATAGCGGGAATAACAGTGCATTCATTATTTATTTTTTCGATATCAGCAAGGACTGGCTGAAGAAGAACAGTCCACGTACGAAGTACGTGGTACGAGTCGGTATCCCTACTCCCAATGTTCTGTAGCGATGTCGCCTTTCTCTTGAGCTCAGGGCCCGTAAAGAGGCCCCATTCACAGTCCTCGTCTCATTCTCTCGTGCTAGTCCCCCTTCTTTCTATCTACCTGGCAACCTCTGTTCACCTGAACAGCCATCTTGAGCTATACGCTGCGCTATCATAACTTGTCCCCTTTAAGACGTATTTTCGATTCGTCGAGGTGATCAGCCGCGTCGACTCGTAGTTAACAGTAGCTATGTGAGCTAATTCAACGGACTGTCGTCGTATCTCTCTGTCCTCGTCGATTCCATCTCCTCTCGTGTTTCTGTTCGCGCGTACAAGTTTCTTTCTTTCAAATAAATATTTCACTCGATCCCTTCCGGTTTTATACAAAGTTTGTTTTTTTAACTCCTGTCCAGTGTACCAAAGAGAATTGAAGGTTTCTCAAGAAATAGAATTCAGTGAACTAGCGAAGTTGGGTGATTGACAATTCGAAACAGATGTCTTTGGAGGTATCTTGAGCGAAGTTCAGCGAAAGGGAGAGGTGAAGGTACGTCAAGGATTAAATCAATCACTTTGCGAAGAAGTTGGAGCGTATAAACCAAATAGCTTTCTAATGAAACTGGAATGGTTTTAATTTTTCGAGATCTGAGAAGTCTAAAGAGCTTATATCTTTCTCAATATGTAGTGCAATGTGTTGTGCATTAGTATCAGTGCACATTGTGCCTTAATTTGTGTATAAGCTATGTTCAGAATTTTGCATTTCATAATTTTTGATCGAGGTCATTTTGAATTCGTACTGAATCGAAAAAGCGCGCCCCGTTCTGTGCGCTGTTTACAAACCTGTGCTATGTTAATCAGCAAATTCTGACAGTGCTTTTATCACACTTACTACACGAGTATTGCTCTTCGATCTGTGACTCGAGAGAAAAAAATAAGCACTTGACCAAACCAGTCCTCGTAAGAAAAATGATACGGTTAACAAAAGTCGCGTATTGTTACGTTCTGATCGATAGATCGTTGCAAGGAAAAACGGGCTGCACCTTGCTAAGGCGATCGGTGAATGTTCCGATGTAAATGTCACGGGCGGCACTGGCACCGATTTAACGTGAGAACGTACACTGGATCTCGACGTAAAGCTGCAGGATCGGTGATGAGGAAACGCTGAAGACAATCTATTGGCGAAGGAGTATGTGTTTCCGCCTTCGTTCATTTTGATAAGATCGTCTTTGTAATGATTATAACGATCTACATGCAATAAATTAGGAAAAATTATGTTTTTGTCTAAAGACGTTAAGAAATTATTGGTGGAAATATTTACGATATCATCGTATATTTTATTTTTCTCATTGATAATCTTTTTCATCGTAACATTCATATTTTGTTAGTTAAAAAATGTTACTATAATTGTATAGAAAATAATCGACAAATATATTTCATTAGCGACAACATGGGCTCGAAGATAGAGTATGTGGAATCCTCTCATATGTACGCGACGAATTATATTCGTAATTCGAAGGCGATCGGTGTTCTCTGGGGTATTTTCACCATATGCTACGCTATAATCGGAGTCGTGGCATTTGTCACGCCGGAATGGCTGGGCGATTTGGAACACGAGAATCCAGGAAGATTCGGACTCTGGACCAGGTGCAGCTACGGTGGTAATGGTAAATTAATTTTTTCCCAATATCAGATCTCGTTACTGTACTTTTCATAAAACTCGCTTAATTGGTATTATTTCTTTGCTTGATTCTCTAGGTGAATTGGGCGAGGAATGTATAGGCAGATTGGATGATTTGTCGACAATCGCGAACATTCCCTTCAGAGTAAGCACCGTTTTAGTCGGCGTCGCTGTTATAATAGCTCTATTGACGATTTGCGCCATGCTTCTCTTCTTCTTCTGCCAGAGTACGACTGTGTTCTACCTGTGCGCCTGGATGCAAGTAGTTTCAGGTAATTACTGCCAATTATTGACGATGGAAACTGTATCATACGAATGAAGCAACTTGAACATAATAATATTTGAGGATTCTTTAAGTATGGGAACATTTCGAGGGATTCAAATTTTGGATTAAATATGCATTACTGTTATACATAACATTCAATACCAGTGACGAAACTGATACAACTAAGATGGTTATGGGTGCAATAATGAATTAATCGGTTTCGGCTCAACAAAGTTTATTATATCTAAAGTCGCGCGTACAAACTGTTCGTTGGACTGTTCGGTGTGACGGTCGGAAACATTCTGTTTCGTATATGATTGTCGAAGACGTCTCGGTGGACCTCCCACTAATCGTTGGGTTTGGTCTCTTGTCTCGAGTGTTTTGTTTATACTTCCCGTCGCCTAGCTGTTACCAGAGACGACGGTTTTACAATGTATCTATCGCCATACAACTATCAATAAGTCAGAATACATGCATTGCGTAATACGATGTTAAAAAACGCTTTACGAAATGGCTGCGTTTAATCTCTCCAATCTGAATCGCATTATATTGCGTACATATATTGTGATAGATTAAAAGAAGAAGTCAAGCGTCATCATTGCATAATCACCGAGCTCAAAGGGAAAAAAAGAAGGAAAATCGAGCATCACTTTAGAAAGTATAATGCAACCGGGTGTTCTCGCGGATTATTGCCGTAATCGTCCGCGTAATACCTTATCATCGCGACGTAGCTGAAAATTACGGTGATGCACCGAGGCTACCGAGTCAGGGAGTGATGCAACCGTTTCGTTTTGCACGCCCCTCTACGCGCTACGCGAACCTCATTTGTCAACTAACTTTTATACAGTGGAAAGAATTCGAGTTCCGTTAGCGTGATGAAATAGTCATTCATAATACTGTACCATTCGACATTCTCTTTTTATGTTTTTGCATCTTCTGTTTTTCTATCTTAATCTGTAACTAATTGATCTTCGGTAACTATTACTAATTGATGAAACACTACTAATTGAAATTTGCATCGAAATGCTTAGATTTTATCTATGTAGAACGAATATAAAGTACGATAATAACTTATTAACAGTGACTGTCGCTATTCCAACTAATTATTTTAATTGAAAATAGCGTAATGGCAGATATAATCAGATTTCATAGAACTCTGTCTGTCTCGATAATTAGCCGATTCGTGATCGGTTAGCAGAATATCACTGTATATAAGATTGCTATGAACGTAGATTGTCATGGTCTCCTACCGATCAACAGTTAACTCCTTATCGTAAATTGTGTTTTTATGCGAGTAGAAAGCGCTTCCTGTCCGCGAAACCGTACTTGCGAAATGTGTAATACAATAACGTTATAACGAAAGAGTCTCGGTAATGTACGAATCAAGATTTACCTCAAAAGTTACTAATGTACCGATGACACAAACGTATCGCTAGGAAACATGAATTTAAGGAGAAAACCCATCCTTTTACGAGCTTGAGGGTGATGATGTTTTAGAAGAAAATGTAGAATAGACCGTTATAACCGGAGACAGTTAGTTTACCGGTTGACCAATGCCTCTGCAATTAACGTATTCGGTTATGACGTCTTTGTTAGAAATGTTGTAGAAGTGTTGTTAGGATTAAACTATAATGTACTCATAGGAGATGTAAGTGTACATTATAGTACGCGTATAATATGCAAAGCTATACAAAATATTTAAAGTAAGTTACTTCAATTCAAAGCAAAATGAAAAGAAGTAATTTCCTTTATAATAATTTAATCTCTTTAGTTTCTAATTCGATTCTATAAATTGTTCATTAAAATATTTGTATGGTATGATGGAAATAATGATACCGGTTAAAACGGTTAAATATGATATTCAATGGATCTAAAATACTTGTCCGTACGATGTTGACCTAGTTAAAGAACATTGACGTGCTTGATTTATCCTGCAACAAGTTACACGATTTATAATATTTGCGCTTGATTACTCAGAGTCCGGTTAGTTCGACTAAAGTTTTCTTTATTCCTCTGATCTTTAATCGATACGAACGAGACAGCAGATCATACGAAAGCACTGAACTGGGATCATAGGTTCCATTGCACATAATGTTTGTTCAATTATTTGCTCTAGCAAGCTTCAGAATTTATTTCTATAGAATTTTCCTTTCATCGACTGTTAAAAAGTTATAATACCTTTTAGGAAAGAGAAATTTTTTCAACACTTATCAAGAAAGAGGAGAGAATTTCAGAAGTTGTCCATTCGAGATAATTTAATTTTTAAAGTACTACCGTAAAAAAATAAACCGTGTTTCTTTTTTACAATTTTCTTTCCTTTATACTTTTTAATTATCTTCAGAAGGAATCCTCTTTTAAAGTTAACGTATTAAATATGAGTAACCGGAAGACATTTGAATAGGAAATAAGCTTTACGTAAGAATCGAGATCATTGATGATAAAGATGAAAAACTGTAAATATAATAGCATTATTATTGATCGAAGGTAGTATTAGTCGCGATCGTGGCTGGTTCGTACGCCGACAGTGAAAGTCAGTGGTTGAAATGTGAATCAGCTACGGGAGGAGGGAAACGTTTCACACAGAAACCGATTGTAAGCGTACGGTATAATATATACATATATCATGATCATACGGCGAATCGGAAATGGAAACTTTCCGTAGAATACGATCGTAATAACTTGCGCTATGACTTGCGCCAATTCTGATTATCTATTTTTTATTTCGTTAATTTTATTAACGAAAAGCTCGGAAATATATTTGTTTGCGAGTACTTAAATTATTTCAAAATTGCCATTTATAGTTGCTTGAAATTTTAACAGTACTTTTATTTATTTTCCTTTCTTTTATTTATTTATTTATTTTATTTAATTTCGATCGATAAAGTTTTTCCTTTCGAATTTTTCACCTCAATTTTTCTTGGCGTAAGTGGTTTCGATTTATGAAAAATTAATGAACGCTGAAAAAGCAAGATTAGTACCTTTCACTGCTGACCTCTAGCACAGAACATCCGCGAAGAAAGATAGTTCACTGAAATGCCAGCCACGTTACTCATGTTCCCGTTCAATGAACTATAGCTTCAAGAAGGAAGTCGTAGGATTCGAGTATAAGATGTGAATAGCTTTAGCAATTGAAAAATTTACCATATTACCATTTTCAGTGGCAACTAACTATCGCTAGCGAGGAATAGTTGTTCGAGAGATAATGCTCTTTTGTTTGTTTCAGCAATATCTATGGCGATTGGAGTTTGCATTTACCCCTTGGGCTGGGATTCACCGTTAATTCGAGCTGTCTGCGGTGCCGCTGCATCCAGGTAGCGGAAATTTAAATTTCCTAACAAATAAATAGAGGATGGTTATTCAAATCATTTATACATACATGATAATTCTCAATTTCAAAATTTACATTAGTCCTAAATATGTAGTAGAGAGACGTTAATTCTAAGAGATGGTACTTTTTATGATAATTTAATTACTATAATAATAACGAGCTACTGTACCAATTGCGTAACGAGTATTATCTTGTTATTTTGTGGGCTGGATATTAATATATATGTTATTGCATATCGGTAATTTTATTTGGCAGATACAATCCAGGTGCTTGCGCCGTTAGATGGGCGATACCGTTAGCAGCAATCGCGGCTCTAGACGCTGCTACCTTGGCCGCGCTCGCTTTTATTCTAGCGTCCAGGCACGTCAGACTTCAACCTGAACCCTTCAACAACGGTTCCTTGTACAAAGGTACGGGTCTTTCTCTACACGAATTAAAATATACAAATTATTCTTAACAAAATAATTTTCGTCTCGTTTTAGGTGAAGTAAACCCAGGGTACGTGAACGAGGCGCAGAGTGTCGCTGGTTCTCGTAAATCCCTCTCCTTGCGGCCGGTGCTCTTGGTCGCTCCACCAGAACAGGATCGCTACAGCGAACTCTCCAGAGCGAAATCTCATTCGCATCATAGCCTTTACACACCAGCGCCATCCCACCCGGCCCATACGATGTCGACGAATACCTTGAATCATTCTCAACATAATTTTCAATTGTAGATCTCCGAAGATTGTGACTATATCGTTGTACATAGTTTATCATACTACCACAAGTATGCTTTCCTTTTCTTATTAGTATTTTTATAATTCTATGAGAAACGAGAACAAACACTGTAAATAATAATATCATCGAATATCTTTCCTTTATGTTATAGACGAGCGTTTCTTTTCTTTCTTTTTTTATAATTATTTTATAATTTTATACGAATTAATAATTGCTATGTTAAATTATGAAATCTCAATAGCCTGTAGAGAGTGACATCCTGTCGATTCGTAATACTTTTGTATTTTGTATATACATTAACGTAATTATTTTTAACGCGTTGTGAACGCGTTTCCCTTTGCAATGTATATTCTATATATGTAATTAAAGGTAGTTTATATATATATATATATACATATGTATAATATATTATATATGTTTGTTCTCTCGTTCTAACGAATAAATGATATGTAATTGTCAGAACAGAACGGAACAGAACAGAACACCATCTTATTTCAGGAACTTACAAAAAGTGGTACTACACTCACTCTCTCTATCTTTTTTTTTTATTATAAACAAGTAACATAAATTAGTTGTTTTACAGAACGGGGAGAGTCTTACATAGCGAGCAAGTTGCGTATAATAAATAAAGAACACCAGAATGTGAATCAAGGATGTTTTGTATGTAATTAATATTATACCTATCCTGTGAAAATGTTATTCTTTAATAAAGAAAATTCAAACGTGTAGATTTCTATCTATTTTAGATATCGCTTCTGTTCGTTCGCGCAAGTCTAAAGTAAAGTGTTTTGCCGTATGGTAACTATGACTACGCTTAAGAGGAGACACCAATAATACGTATGCGTATCACAAACTTTGTTTCGACGAAATCGACGAAAATTCCAAAGGAATCGATTAGTGATACTAAAAAAAATCCTCCGTATCGCGTTAGAATGAACGACAAAGACGACAGCGCTTGGGTCTTCGATTCCCTGATTGGTTTTCTTCAGGGTCCAATTTGGTCCGCGCCTCTGATCACTTTCATCGAAGAGAAGTCACTCAGTAAGTCGAGATATTTTCGCAATAAACCTTTCTGTGCAGTCTATAATCTCTATCTCTTCTTTAAGACCGATGCTCCTTAAGATGAAATTCTTCTTCTTTTTCTTTTTTAAATCTACTAAATTTATACGAGATATTACAAGAAAAGAAGTTGCCATTTTTATTCGAAATACGAGCACGATACTAAAAATTGTAAAAACGAACCTTTTGCTTTCTCACAAGCGTTCGCTATACTTTGTTCCATCATTTTATCTTTTTCTTGCTTTTGTTTTTTCTTTTTTTTTTTTTTACAGTATTTGAAGCGGACGTCGAGGAAAACGATGAGTATCAAAAGATATATCAGGAGTACAAAAATCTGGTGGACTTATTGCTTGGTTGTTTCATGGAAGACATGGGGATCACTCCAGAGCAATTCGAGTACGCTTGTACAGTGAATAAGTATACAAAAATGCCTATACAATTCCAACAGGCGAGTCAAAGAGATTCTTGAACACAGGACAGAAAATCACATACAATGTGTATTAATTTTGATACTTGTTTCAGAACTTGTTCGAGCAAATATGGGCGGCGAACGAGTACGAGATATTCAAAAGAATGATGATTCAAAAGAATCTAGAGCTTCAACTGCAAGCTTTAAATATGATCGAGCAGAAGTATGGTCTTACACCTGCATCTTTCATGTATGAAGCAGGTGTATTGAATGAAGATCCTTTGGTCATGGAAGAAATCATTCAGTAAGTGTATAACTGGTAATTGGTCATTTTTATTTATATATAAGAACAAATTGAACATTCGAATCTCTCTCTCTCTCTCTCTCTCTTTCTCTCTGTGATCTTTAACTTGAAATTAATTAGAGAAAAATGTACAGAAAACACGTTTTGGAGAATGATTCGGAAGAAGATCAGAACATATCGTCGGAAACCTTGTTGATCAAAGAACATGAGCGCTTAACAGCTAAATATAACAGCGAACGAGCATTGTTAGCAGAAGCTCTAAAAGCGTCTCAAGAGGAAAATACCCCTGAAAGGGATCGTACACAGTCATTTTTAGAGGAAGAAGATGAAGAAAAAAAAGAAGACGACGAAAGAAAAATCAAAGAGAAAGACAAAGAGGAGGAGGAGGAGGAGGAGGAGGAGGAAGAAAAGAAGGAAGAAGCAGATATTCCAAGGTTCCCTAAAGTGGTTCCTCTTGATTCTATGTCCACGGACGAATCAAAATCAGAAGGACCAAATGTATCCATTAAAAAAAGCTAATCATATATATAAGAATAATTAAATCAAATTCATTAAGATGTTTATTAATATTTTAGATATCAGAAGAAGACATAAGAAGGAGGCAGGCGTATTTAAAAGCCAGACGCGATAAATTGGTAGCTTTGAAGAAAGAAGCAAGAAGTCAACGATTGGAAATGAATCTATCGAGGCCGAGTTCCGCGAGATCGGTAGCGGAAGCCACGATTAAAGGAGAACAAGAACTAAAATTATCGGAACCTCTGGAACCGTCCATATTGCAAGTACGTAAAGTACTCGCTGCTCGCCTCCAAGCAGAGGTAGTGCGTAAGCAAACGAGCCAATAATAACGATTCTCTAACACGAAAGAGATCGGGACGGCGGTGTTTTATCCAGATAAAATGCTGATATTTTATCCTTTCTTTTTTCTTTTTTTTCTGATAAATTTCATGCACAGTGAACTTTTATACAGTTGCATCAGCTTTTCTTTTTATAGACGTTACGTTGTAGTATTAAGATAGCGAAGAAGTTTACAAGGTTACAACGTTTACACACATTGAAAGAATTAAAATGATAAAAACCTAGTAGCAGAATAAGACTAAATGAGTATGTTTAACAAGAACAAAGGGAGTATAAGTCGTTTCTTTTTTATACAATTCCAAATGTTTACTGTATCGTTTTTTTCCTTCTTTTGTTTAAATAAGTCTGACGAATATCGTTACAGTTTGGGTATAAGTATATCTTCGCTTGTGAATACCGATAAAATGATAAACAATTTTTTAAGGTCACTTGCATTATGTTCTCTCAGTCGTTCGATGAATTTCGCACGATTACCATGCATCATCGGCACTAGTTTTACTCGTGAGAGAAATTTCATAATCTGGAACATGAAAAAAAGTAAAAAAAGAGCATAGGATTCTTCTTGTAATAGCAATTTGTATAGATCTTTAAGAGGATACGAGTGATATGAATAAAAAAAAAAAAAACAAAAAGAGAATAATTACTTTTTAAATATTTCATATACACTTGATAGACGAGATGATTTCCATTCGTAAATCTTTCGATATTCTTTCTTCATTCCTTTTATATACACTAATTCGTCAAATTTCTCGTTTGATCGATGCAAAGAGAAGAGAATGCGAAGTTTACGTAAAAGACGTAACACACAGTTTTTAAAAAATGCTTTCAGAAAAAATAGATATAAATACGCTGGAAAATCTGTTTTACATGTAATTATCTAACAACACAAGTTGTATAAATCACAATTGGACAATTAGAACTGAAAAATCAATGACAATTACATTCATACAAAGAAATATCCTTCCTTCATTTTATTCCTTGCGATTAAACATTGATTATGAGGTAAGTATGACTCTGTTCATCGACCAATTTTTTCTATATCATTTTCAGTTTTATTTAATTAAATATTCTTCGCACTTCTACAACATACTTCTATTCCATGTAACACACAATTGTCATTCTTACTTTTTTTTCCTTTTTACCTGCCCGATTATAAAGGTCAAAATAATTTCGTGGCAAAATACGAATGTTAACTCTATTTAATATTTGATTAATAAGGTAACAAAGTAAATTCGACACTTCTGAAACAAACATAAAATAAACTCGTTCTGGTAGAAAATACAGTACTTGCAAAACTCAAAATTCATCATATACTTTTCTAACGTTCGAAAACTTAATTTAAAATATAATTTATGAAACATTTGATCAATTAAAAAAATATAGAAATTGGTGGTTTTCGGTATTCGCCTTCCGCCACTTATATTTAGCTCGCATCTTATTTAGCTCATCTAGTCAATCGTCGTTCATACTTCACTAGAATAAAATGCAAAATATTCATTTGCCACTGAATTTTCCATTCAACTATTACCATACTACACATTAAACCAAAGTTTACTCTGTTAATTTTTCCTTTCATGCTTGCTCTTACTTCGCATGGCTTTTTCTTTTAATTTTTTACGAATAACTTCTCATATAAAAAGGTGTTTTTCTCCCTCTGACTGTGTGTATGTGTGTATGTAATATGTGTACATATAATTCAAACGTATTATATTCTTAACGCGTGGTATTTTATTTTTATATCGTGTAATATCGTACGACATTACATCGAACTATAACGATTGTAAGATTTCTCGATCTCCGCCGGCGCTGATCTTACATAAAACGTTTCACTGCTTTTTTCTTCAAATTAAAAAGAAAACACTGGAAAAAGTATTTACATACTATTTACTATTTTCAACAGTTAGATTAAACGGATCTCTTTAAATATATGTGTGTACATATGTATATGTATATATATGAATGCATATACATATATAACCGTAAAAATCGACTTCGTTCTTCCTGATCGAAAGAAAATAAATTTTGTCAAATTTTAAACCGACTGCAAAAGTGAAATATGGGGGGAAAGGCAATTAATTCGTACATATTAAAAGAAGAGAAAGCTGGAATAAAACAGAGAAGAGGAAAAAATTAATTGAATTTCTTCTTTCCTAATCTTTGAATACTCGAATAACACGTTTCTTTGAGAAATATAATATAAATTCAAAACTTGCACTCGACGATTTCATCTCTTTCTTTTTCTTTTCTTTTCTTTTTTTCTTTTTTTTTTTTTTTCTTTTGACTATATATGTACGACTCGAAGCGCCGGGATACAATGAACATTAAATTAAGGAAAAGCAATAGCAATGAGAACGACGCATGACAATGAACAAATGTGAAATACATGTGTACATGTGAATGTCTCTGTGTGGGTACGAAATTTAGCTTTCATAGCATTTATGATCGCACTGTTTACTCTAGTATCACTTACAATTAGATATCGATTCATTTTTTGTTCTTCTTTTCAGTGTTCTTCCCCCTACTTACAGACCTCTTTAAAGCACGTTCAATGCAAGATCTTTACCATTTTTTTCTCGTCTCCTGTTATTATCGAATAAATCACGAATGTTATGTAAAACACATAAAGAATAACATTACTCGATATCCTCTTAATTAATTAATTGTTAACTTTCCCTACATTTCACTCTCATCATTTCTCTCGCTTGCTCGCTCGCTCGCTCACACACACACACACGCGCGCGCGCACACACGCACGCACGCACGCACGCAACACTTTCTCTCTCTCATGCATACTCTCCCTCTTTTTTTCTCTTCCTTATTTCATGGTTAATCCAAGTTACACTCTTCTCTTTTCTTTTTTCCATTTTTTTTCTTTCTTCTTATGTACAACATGTATATCACTCAGCTCCAGCGAATTTGCCTAATTTGATATTCACAGGTTTTTTTCGCTTGCGTTCCGTGATTGAATTAACTTCTAAGATTCCTCATCTTTTTTTAATATCATAAGTTAATATATATGTATATGTGTACATAAACGGTACGTGTATGTGTGGTATTTACGAAAAATGTCCAATATACATATACAGGTCTAAAGCAGTCTTAGAAACTCTGTTCAGGGTATGTGGGGGAACAACGTGAAAAATTTATACAGTAGCTTATAATACTTCTGCTCCTCTTTTGTTTGAGTTAACTCAACCAAGATATGGAGGCACACGTTTCTGAAACAGTATTAAATGTTTAAAAAACGAGATAGGAAATGAAAAAATGTTCTAAGGAAACTCATATTGACGTAAATCAGAAAAAGGAAGTTAACTCGGACTCTTATAATACCAGCATTCTCGGTTGTGTATCAGTAGTTAAAAAATTTAGTACATACTCTTATCTGGAGCTGATGTAGATCAATCAACTTCCGTTTCGATCTTGATATGACATTAACGCGCCAAAAATAATCTTTTACTGAATATCGTTTGCATGATTTTTATCGACGTCGATGACTTTAAAATTTCAATACTTCGTTATTATGCATTTTCTCTCTTTTTGTTACAAAACAAAAGGGGACATTTATATCGAAAATAATTTAGATGAAACTAGATAATAGAGAAAATATTATACATAATGAAATCTTGCAAGGATAAATTTGCACAGATATATATACTTAGTATTCCTCTTTTTTTTTATCTTTTCTTTACAAAGTACAATAATACCAAGCTTCTATTCTTACCCATATTAGTTACGAATAATTTATACCATAGTTTATATTTAATACTCGAGATTGCAAAACACTTTCACATATACTTTTTTTTTACATCGAGGAGTGAATTGCGGACATGAAGTGCAAACTGGTAAATATACACAAATCAAATATGTTTATTGTACAATTTCTACTACTTACATTGACAACCGAAAAGCTCGTTCAAAGAACCTTAATTGGGAACTGAATTTGTAAAGGAATCGCATTTTGTCTGCTTTACCCACAAAAGGTTGTTTTACAATCGTTACAAATATACATATATATACAAACTAAATACTATTTCCGTTAAATTGGATAAAGTTTCATGATGTCTGACCCACTTTAAGGACAGGTCTTAATTGCCCATCACACGAATAAGAAAATTTATGGATGGCAAAACAAAACACTTAGTTGTTTTTGTGCGGTACATCATGTACTTTTACATGTGATTTTTTTTACATAATAAGTTTCTTCTTAATAGATGTAAATATGACGTATAGTCACAATTTCAGTTATTACATGAATCCAAGCACACGCTTAGAAATTCTGTATTCGTAAGAACCACTAGGCCTGGCTAGAGTTTCTTAGCCTATTCGTGAAATAATTTCTTCTAGTACATGGGGTGTTTCCAGACAACGTGGAATGGACTATTTCTTGTTAAAATCTTATTATTTTTAACATTTATGTGGTCATATAATATTATGCCACAATTTTATGATCATGTCTTATTTAAAGAAAGTTCTCTCTTTCTTTATATCGCATTGGTTCATCATCTTTTTTCTTTTAATTCTAATTATATATATCCCATTTCTTAGACCCTTTCACCCACCTGCGTTCAATACCGATCCTTTCGTACATTTATACACACAAGCACAAAGAGGTATGTCATTTTCACCACATTGTGAACACGTATCCTCGTTACGTCCATTCACTTAAAGAGAATAGTCCTTTATCTGTTATAAAAAGGTTTACAGAACGATCTTTTCTCTCGGTCGATTTCTTTGTGCAAGTAGAAGGGCCAGAAATGGTATAGCAGCAATTAAAAATCACAAATTCCTCAGTTTTCTTCCAGTTTGCCTACTATGACAATCTTTGTCGTTTTGGAGATGGTGTTACTTCCGTATCCTCCTCTTCTTCGTCTGAATCTCCTTCATAATCGACCAAACCCTAAAAGATATTATTAGCATTAGCATTATTAAATATGTGTTTTAAATTAAGGATATAATTTCATAGATATATGTTCTTAAAAATGAAACAAGACATTACCTTCTTAAATAGTGCAGTTCCAGCTTTCTCTACTGTACCAATGGTTGAATTTGGATTAATTTCAGAAGTAATAGGAGATTCGTTTGTTGTTGTTGTAGTATTATTGATTTGTGATTGTTGCGAGGTAATGTTATTGTTAGCCGTATTATTGTTCAACACGGACTGCTGTTGCTGCTGTTGCTGATGATGACTTTTAGAATCTGCAAGGGCGGGACTAAGCGCAGAATTTGATGTTGATGACTGTTTTTTCGCAGAAGCCGGAGGCACAAGATCTGCTGCTGCTGCGGGTACGACCGCCTCACCCTCATCAAAGTCTTCCTCTTCATTGAACCACATTTCCTCCTCTTCATCTAACTGTCTCTGGTCCCTTCTGTATCGACTATTTCTCAATATGGATGGAACGCTAAACAAGCACAATCAAATAGTATATGTTACTAAAAATTTCTTAATTCATATAAATGTCGTTCGTTAACAGAAATATACCTGTCAAGAGCTGCTCTGTCCCGATCCTTTAACTTGTCTTGATGCTGTTCATACCTTAATTTCAAAGCTTTAAATGTTTGTACATAATCAATTGCTTCCAATTCTTTCGAGAAATTTTCAACAACGTGCGAACATAACGATTTAATATCCTCCTATAATGAAATTAATCGATGTGTCAGAAATAAAACATGCAACTTTATAAAAGATTTTATAGTACGCATGCATGCTTACCAGTTTAATAAATTCAAACATTTCAAGAATAGCAGAATCCAACAAATTATATCTACCATTATTTCTCACAAATGCATCAAATACAGGCGCAAATAAATTCCCTTTAATGATATATCTATTGTAAAATTCATCCTTCAATGCTACAATTTTTCTCATAAACCTTAAAGCACACAATACTAAAAACGTGTGTGTTGATTTCATCAAAACCAGTATTCGTTTAAGCAGATCTTTGTTCAGTATGCAATTCTTAATGTGGTATGTATGATGCTCTACACAAAATGATAGTAACTCTAAGATCAATCCTAAAAGTTGTACCGTTCTGTAATCCTCTCTTGCTGGTCGTTCTCCGATTGTGTTTGCTAATAATGGCGCTATCAATGTTCCAATACTATTCTTGTAGAAGTAATTTAAGAAATCAGTCTTTTCTGATTTGTTAACGGAAGCCAACATGTTTTCTGGATCAAGAAGCAGGCGTAATACACCAGCTAATTGTACAGCTCCACCCAACTCTGGGTCACTATCGCCAACGAGTTGAGCAACTATTACATTTATTAACATTTGGTCCTGTTCTGTATTATTTATTTGTTGCAATGTATAATCTCGAACAACACTTGGAGAATATTCCACAATATAAGTCAATATATCTATACTGGCTGTTTTTGTTTGGGCATCATTCATTGCCAAAGTAATTTCTAGAGCAGGTAAAATACCAAGTGCTGTTAAAGTTTTATAAAAGGCCTCCTTTCCTTGTGGTTGTAGATTCTGAGAAAAGTTACAAAATTCTTTTAAGAAAAGAACTAGATCTCGTCTCTTACTATCTGATGTTGCTTCGTCAGTTAATTGGTGAAATAGTTCAGTAAGAAATTTCTCATCATCCTGTATCAAGGTTACTATCTCGACCTTATTAAAAAATATAAAGCTACTCAATGTGTTTAACATATTATCTTCGAATACACTCGGAGTCGGTAGAACTACATCCTGAATGTATTGAACTCGATACGTCTGGTGAATTTTAGCTAATAATTCAGCATTTGTAATAGGAATTGCTTGCTTAAATCTGGCTAACTGTCGAAGATATTCTCTATGCCTCTTTGGCTGAGGTAATGTTGGCTCGTATTCCAAACATCCAACAACATCGAAAATGATATCTTCGCTAAACATAACTTCAAATAATGTATTCTTATTAAGTAGGAAAATATTTTTAAATATGTCATACAAATGATGCAATCCTTCAATGTTTTCTAAATCTTCACAAGTATGAAACAGATTTAATAGTTTTTTTATATAGCCTTCTGACTCTAAAGCCAGTGCTAATTTATCTTTCCTCGTTTGTGAAGATAAATAATTTCCTATAAGTTCATTAATATCTTCCAATCGACTTAACTCACACGGAGGCAATTCTATTGGAGGAGCAGCATCAGACATATCATCAAACCGTTCATCTTCTGACTCTTCGACAATATCTTGGGTAATTTCAACAGATGGATCTTTTCCTTGGACCTGACATATTTTCTCCCAAATTTCATCACAGCCAGCCTTTTCTTGAAAACTTAAGGCTAAATCAAAATTTTCTCCTTCTGACCAAACTATTAAAGTATCCTGAAATAAAAAAACAAATAGTGTTTTATAATTTGATTGATTCTCCACATTATTTACTGTATTCTTAATTAAAATTATGTTACATGAAAAGTTTGTTTAATTAAATATTGAATTGAAAATTTATAATGATTTCATTATTTCATTACCTGTTGCTTCTGATATGCTGTATCAGGTAGTATTCTACTTTCCAACAAAACCGAACCATCACTCTCTGCTCTGACTAAAAGTGAAATTCCTTTCAGTCTATCTATATATGAAGAAGAAACGTGACCTGTACCACGATCATCCCATTGTCTATCAACATTAAGTGCATATAACTTCACTCTTCTACGTGTGTCCGTCATATTGTAAAAATTAACTTATACACACTATTTTATAATATCACCAGCTACCTTGCATCCCTTTAAATTTCACCAACTCTTTGGCTTTTTAGATATACTTGTGAATGATTCTCAACTCTCTGATATATCGACAAATGCACTGAAATCTGCATATATCGATCTGTCAGTTACTCCTTTGCAACCCATTAAGGCTTTTTATTACAACATTAATTTTACAAGACAAAGACACCTTTAAATATATATATATGGTTTTTTTAATGTTCCGATTCACATACATAAGATTATTTTCTTTTCTAAATAGCTTGGGTAAAACAAACGAAGTAATTGTTAATTAACAAATATACCATAAGGGATCTTTATTCATTTCTAATAACAATTGCTGACAATTTCTACAGACTTCATCAGCCTATATGTTCTTTCTTAGTTTTTCCCACTAATTCTATAAAAGATCTCGTTTAACGAAGTTACACAAATATTAAGAGTTTCGTTACTAAAATAATTGAGATAAAATTCAGTCAATAATGATCTGTCATTTAGTTCACATCCCTTCGAGTTTTATTGACGGGATAAGATTGTTTACCGTAATAGATGTTTATGCGCTCTTCGTTGCATAAGCCTGATTCTTGCGCCAAGAAAACCTCTTAGGACGCGCGGGAAAACTTTACGTCGTGCACGTTTTCGTTATCACGTGTCGTGTATAAGAAACGCGATTAAATCTCGATTGTTCGTTGAATCATTCGGATAGACCAGCTTGTCGTCTGTAGAAGGTCAGGAGAAAATTTTGTTGCTGGGAAGACTGCACTCTGCGTGCTCTCTCACCGCTGTGTACGATTCCCGCGACGAAACTAAACCCAAATTAAACTCAATCCTCTTGTAATAGAAATACTCATAAGTACACGATTACTTTACTCGATTTCTTTCGATATCGCGATCATCGACCATTGCAATCCTTTCCTTCTTATTAAGCAAGATCACTCTAAAATTGACATAGACACTGAGCAGCCACAACACTACACTCCGCCATGTTAGATCACAACAACGCGCTACGGGGTTCGCCTCGTGTATCTCAAGGATTTTAGCGCGTGATATGAAAGAACCGTATTTTAATAAACATTACCTTCATTATTACAATATATAAACTGTCCTTAAGCTAATCCAAGATTAAATATGAAATGTTAAATTGTTGATATATTAATTAAACGTTTCAATTATTGATATCATTCACTTGTTCATTTTGTATCCTTAATCAACGTTAGTTCATTCCTTATGTTGTATATTAGTTAATTTATTAGTTCATTTCATTGTTACTACTAAAAAATTGTTGCGATTTTACACAAAATTGTATTATTTATCTCATGTCTCTCTTGTTTTCTACTTTCTCTATTCTGTGTTCTTTCAATTCACATATATATATATATATATATATATATATATATATATAGATATAGATATTTCATATGATATTTGAATGATATATCATATCATAAACCTATTTTACATAGATTTTATTTATATAAAAAAACATAATATTGTAATATTTACAATTGATTAAATATTGTATTGTATATTTGTATATTGAATATATATATATATATATATATATATATATATAGGGGGTTAGGTTTTATATATATAAAATATATGCTTATCGACAAATTAATTAAACTACATTAATTAAACGAAAACTAAAGCACAAAAAATAAAAGAATACATTTGATCAAAATTACGAAGAAAAAGTAAAAATATTCAGATACCAGAAATAAAATTGAATATTAGAAAGTTTTATGCGAAGAATTACATATATTAACAAAAATACTTATTATTTTATAAATAATTACGTAGGAGTGAAAATTTTTTATGGTCTGTATGATTAAAAATTTTATATTTTTAAAACGTTAATACAACTTTTTCCTTTCTATAATAATTTAAATTACAAATAGTAATCATTCACACAATAGAATTTGATCTCTATATTACAGTCCTACCGAGTTTGCGCATTTCCAGTATGGAAAAATAAGGTTATAATTATCTTTCCACTGATCGATAACATTTAATGAATAACAATGATTATTTATTTATATCCTTTCCGATATTTATAAATGTTATGATCACAATCATGTATATGATAGGTTTTAGAAATATATGAATATTTTCGCATTCCCTTTGAAGGGAAATTAATTATATCACACTATTTTGCTAACGAGTAACGAAATAATATAAAACACGGACTATTATTTATCCAGTTTTTATATTTAGATTAATATTTAACATCGTAATTTATTGAAATAAATGTAATACTCTTTTTTTTTACTTGTACTTCTGTTTAAAATTTTCTTTTGTACAAATAAAAACTATAATAATTATATATATATTTTTTTTTGTACCTGTATATATTTTTTATTAATTATATTTATGCACATATATATACTATCTAT
The DNA here is from genome assembly GCA_905333015.3 of Bombus campestris. Lineage (NCBI taxonomy): Eukaryota > Metazoa > Arthropoda > Insecta > Hymenoptera > Apidae > Bombus > Bombus campestris. The sequence goes on from HG995132.1 coordinate 11,861,223, forward strand.
TTTTAAATTTAAAATAATTACATTTATAGTTATCTTGGAACTTCATATTAATTTGTTCCTATAAACAATATAATTTATTTTGTACTTATTTTTATTATCTTATTTGATGCGTTTATTGTTCAAAATTATTACAAATAATTTTGTATATGTCAAATTTATAAATGTATACAAATTTACACAATGGAAACAAAAACACTACTAAATAGACAGATAAATTTATTACTCATAATGAGAGTTATTTAAAACAATTATTTTACAGTTATGTTATAATAACTGACATTACCACTCCCATGTACAGATACAAACACTCTTAATATGTAATAATTAGTAAAATCTGTACATTAGCCTGTATGTAGTACAAATAAGACTGATAGGATGTTTCATATAAGTTATATTTTATGATATAGAAATTGTGGGATAAGAATGATAAATTAAAATCACTTTTAGATAAAGCATACAGAAACAATTTAATCGATATAAAAATTATTTTTTTACGAAATATATCGGAAAAACACATCGTAGAAAGGATATATACACGCATAGTATTTAAGGAATAAGAACTAGTCATAATCTCCATGACTTACTTCATGAACATTTTGCTCCTAAAATAATTTGCGAAAAAAAAAGAAAGAAAAGGAAAATTTATCATATTATTTCCTTTAAATGATTATTTGATATTTTGTGATTATTAATATCATATTATTAACTTCAACTTTCAAGCTCTTAATCATAATTGTTACATCTTTTTTCGAATATCAATTGTATCTGCAATCAGGCCTGTTATTGATCAAGGTACAATTATATTACACAAATTATCACATAATTTTACGAACATTTATGAGCTGAAAATTTTTGTAGCCTACGTCTTCGTAGCATTTCTTGTTCACTTGAAGATTCCATGTCATTCCTAATTGATGATTCTGGAGTTACATCATTACCGTTTATACCTGATAACGTATTTACATTATCATTAGGAGAATTTGCAGTAGGAACATTCATCTCAGCGTTATCTTGGAGTTGCTCACTGTTAAGTTCAGGACATGCAGTTTTAGATGTTCCTTGTTTTGCCATTGAAGAAATATCTGTTGTAACATTCGTGTTATTTGTTGCAGTTGGCACTGGAATACTGCAATTAACATGTTATGAAATAACAATATTAATTGTTATTTTTAAATTTTATTAAGCTACAAAAAAACTCGTACATACTTAGCAGTAACAGCTGCTGTTTGATATTGGTTCATCATAGCATTGGCAACATCTAATAGAAGCTGAACTCTTTGCAACGTTTGTATTCTAGCTTCAACGGCTTGTCGTAAATTACCTTCCATTGCTCTAAGTTCTTCTTCGTTTAATTCTGTAAGGTTCGGCGGTGGCGTAGGAATAGGAGGCAACGGTACCATAGTTGGGAATGGTGGAGGAAATAACGGTACACCACTAGCTGCCAAATTTTGAAATGAGGTTGATGGAGTATTTGGCCCGCTATTTTGAGCTTGTTGCTGCTGTGTTGTCGAATTTGAAGCTTGTTGCTGTTGTGGCTGTTGTTGCTGTTGTTGTAAAGCTGGCGGCGCCCCTGGAGCTTGCATCCCAGCCCAAAATGCTGGGAGGACTTGAACTTTATTGAGTAACATATAAATATTAGATTTTTTTCTTAATGTGGACACGTAAAAATAGCCGTAAATATACACACCAATTGGATTAAAGCCTGGTGCTTGTGGAGCTTGAGGCACTTGTGGTCCTGCTTGTGCTTGATTTTGTTGCCTATTGCCTTGATTATTATTAACAGGTCTTAAAATATTTAAGCGGCATGTGGGGCATGTTTGTTGACGTTGGAACCAAGAACGAAGGCAGGCAGTATGAAAAATATGATTACATGGTAACTTTTTACTTGCCGATACCATTTCTTCCCTAAAATATTGTATATTTTTATTAAATGTTGTACAATGTTGTAATATGTAGTATATTTTTAATGTTTTATCAATATTTCTGAGAAGTTACATTTTTTAATGAATTAGTAACTTTATTTTACCTGCATATAATGCATACATTATCAGCAGCAGCCAACTCTTCTGCCGTAGCATCTGGATATAATGTATTCATATTTCTGATAGCTCGACGCGACATTACAATATCGTGGAACGCTTTCCTAAAGTCTCTCATTGTATAATACATTGCACGAAGTGCAAACAAAGGTAAAGTATATAATTTGACCATCAAAGTGACAAAAGCAACATATAGAATAACCTGAAAGAGAAGATATATTAAATCAATAACTTTATATATATTTAATGAATATATCTTATCACTTTATCCCACCTTCAACAGCCCAATTATTAATTCTGTGTACAATAAAAATACTGGTTTATTGTCCCATGGATTTTCACTTTGCAAATCTATTGTATGCAATATATACTTTACACTAATATTGAATACAACAGTTAAGAGAATGGCATATTCAAAACCAAAAACAAGTTGCACTGAAGGACCTTTTGTTGCTGTTGTATTATACGCATAATGAATCATGGTTAAATTTATAGCAAATAGTAATGCCAATAGAGTACCAACTCTAAGATGGAATAACCAAGTTATTACAGGACTTCTTTCCATCTGAAAATAAATGAAACAAAATATTATATATGAAATATATATTGAGTTACTCATATTACTTACATAATCTACACGATCTTCTGCCAACCAGTGAAATGATTTCAAAAATAAAAGAAGTGTGAATAGTGCTATGAATTTTGGACTGAAGTCATCTCTGAATACTGTAAATGCTAGACAAGTTTCAGTTACTGCATACCATACTTTTTCCAACAAATGCTGTAAAGAAATAATTCTTAGTATATGTATATTTATACGCACATTTTTTAACCTTGATGATAACAAATACATTATATATTTACCTCAAGTTCAGCAGCGCGTAGGGTACCAAAAAATATCTTTCGAAAGAAAGCATTTATCATAAATACTAGAATCAAACCTTGTGTATAGATTACCTAAATTTCGCATGAGAAAACAAACGGAAGAATCGTTAGAACATTCAGAAATATATGTATATGTATAATTAAATATAATGTTTATAAACAGAAAATTTTAAAAGAAAACATCGAAACTTACCGTCATACTAGGGTTGGATTTGGTTATGTGAACTACTGTTGGATAAAACTGTTTTCTTTGATAATACGCGTTGCCTATCACAGCACATGTTAATGCTGTGCTTATTAACATTATTCCAGCCTCTCTCATCTTTGTATATATTGTTTTTTCAGCCCAAAGGCTGCTCTTTTCGAACGTTATATTCACTGACACTTATTTCACCAACAATTTATGTATCAACAGCTGTAGATTCGACTAGAATAAACGAGGCGCTGCTATCATAACGACAATATCCAAAACTATCAACTTTGCTATCAATGAATACATTTCCACGATATTTTATATAATAAAAGAAAGAACAACCATTAAATGTGACCTTGTGTGCATATATATCATACCTTTATTATCTAAATATCGAAAAGAATTTTACTGCACGAAGGAAATAGAACTTTCGTGTCATAGTTGTATTGTTTGTTTGCAACGGCGAACGTGTATTATTTTTACTTGACAATTCCAGATGGAACAGACGGTAAAGTGTGATTGGTGGAATGATGAATAATTGTCTACAATTATGTTATATATATATATTTAAACCATGTGGAATACAACAAATTTCATTTTTGTACTGTAGTTTTTTAATTAAATTTCATATTCTAATAATAATATATATACATATATCGATATAACAATGGATATAACTTTGTGTAAGTTTTATTTATTTATGAAAAAATTACATGTGGTTCATAAAACAGAAAATACAATATTGTATTATAAAAAATTGCGACAGTATATCTGTATTTTTTACGTTATTATAAGAAATTCAATCTTTAAAAATGGGACAAGTTTCGAAATTTCAAAAAATAATATTGCAATTAAAAAAATACACGTTTGTACTTTGCTAAATGTATGTAAACATATATGTATATTAATAACACGAAAACAAGTACAAAAGAACATATATATATATATATATATATATAAATACATAACTTCTTCAAGCAAAAATATTTGTCTAAAAAAAGTTCTATATTTTATAGTATTAAAATGTATGATAAAATCATTGGTTCAGTATGTTTATCACACACTTATGTTTTCGTGTAACATATGTAAAATACTATTCTGTATAATTATGACAATTTATCATACATAAAAGTACTATAATTATAGTATATATAGTAAGGATGTGTTATGAAAATAAACTTTTTCTCTAAATTTAGTTCTGAGATTCTAAGTTATAAGACAATCTCATAGTACTTTTATCAATTTATAATTGAAAGTATTGCAGAATAGACTTTCTTGAACACATTTCTGATAAATTTGTACTTTAAATTAAGAGTGTCTACTGATATTTCTTGGCGTCTTTAAAATACTTTTAGGGCTCTGATACTTTGGAGTTCCTAATTGACCAACAGCCTTTAGAGGTGTCCTACGAGAATCCACTAGAGGTCTTCTTACTAATGGTTTGCCACTTTTAGGTGTTTTTACAGTTAATGGCTTCTTAATATGCGGAGTCTTACACAGCACGTTATTATCAACTTTATATATACTTAGTCTTGAATTCTGTGATATCATATCCACAGGTACATTTTGCATTAAAGGTGATGTTTTAACAGCCCTATTTTCTTTTTGATGAGTGGGTGTGTTGCATGTCATAAAGTCTTTGGAAATACAATAACACATTTCAATATCCTTTTCCTTATTTTCAGTTTCCATCATAGTACGAGAAGGAGAATGTTTTAATATCAATTTTGAATTTCTACTTTTTACATTTTTATTTGATTTTCGACACAATTCTGTCCATTCACAATTCTGTTTTATATTATTCATACACTGATCATCCTCTGTACTAAGTAGACCATTTTTCTTGTTTATAGTAGTGTTTTGAGAGTGTACTTTTACCGTGCACTCATCAAATAATTTAGCTTTAGCTAGTACCATTCCTGCATTCTGAGTTCTTAATTTTGCGATAGACGCACGACCAGTTTGAGTAATTGGAGATTTCGTTTGGTTTGTTGATCCAAAATATCCATCTGCATCCTTCCAGGATATAACAGCTTTCTTTTTCTCTTCGGATTTCGGAATCAGTTTACCTACAGGTGTACTATTTAAAATTATATTTTGTTGGCTATTCGTCTTCTTCAATTTTTCAACTTTGCTATCGGAATACGTGGCCGTATTTGTAAGTTCATCACCATGAAAAGACGATACTCGACGTACCGTCGTGATTGTTCGATCTTTCACCGATTGAAAAGAATTCTGATTGTGTTGTTTTGTATATACATTTGAATTTTTAAACTCATCGCATAAATTATTTAATATTATATTATCTCCTTTTTCCCAAAGGGAAGTAGATATAGGTCGTAAGTAAGCATCGTCTTTTGTATAATTCAGTGAAAATGTTTTTTTATTATGGCAGTAAGCATTGCTCAAATCTTGATCAGACTGTATATGTGATTCCAAATCTGATCCACGAGAAATATGCCACGAAGCAGTTCGTCTAACACGTTTGCTAAAAAATAGAAGAAATAAATTGAAGATTATAAATTACAGAAACATACTAATTTACATAGCTGATAAAAAGTATAATTTACCTCATCACTTTTTCTTGTGATCTCCTTCTTAAACTTCCTATTTTTCGAGCACTTGGAGACCTGATGATTTTGTGTTCATCTGATCTTCTAATTTTAAGCTCTTTACCAAGTTTTTTAGCTAAGTAGTCTGTTGTTACTGTACTTTCAATACTAGCTTCTTCCAATGTCCTTTCATACGCAGTTTGTACTTTTTTCACAGAATGCAATAATAAATCATCATTCTCCTCACCATTTCCATTATTTACACATTTGAATTCTTGAGAAAGACGAGATTCAATTGCTAAAACTCTATTTTTTATTTCTTCATATTCGCTTTTAGGTATCGTAACGTATTCCTCTGACTGATTATCTACAGATGTGACTTGAACATGTGAATATGTTTCAAAATTATTTACAGTTAATCTTCTTTTCATTGGGTTCATACATCTTTGTTTATAATTACCTAGATCTTTTAATTCTTCCGAACTTGAATTTAACTGTGTGTGCCATTTACTAGATTTAATATTATCTTTTGTTAACAAGACCTGCTCGTCACTATCATCTGATAAATTAACATCTGCATCACCAAACATATTATTATACTCTCTGTGAAGGTCGTTTGATACTTCATTGTCTTTTAGAATTAATTTCAAATGTGATGAACTATCACTATATGCTCTGTATGTCCTTTGTGAGTCACCACATGAGTCACAAACAGAACTCCAACGACGTTCTGCCTGTGTATCAAAAGTATTCTTACATGATTCTGTACTTTCATCAACAGTTTTCTGTAAATATAAAAAATATTATGTAGATTGTTATAATCAAACTTGTTAAGTCATGAAATAAATTATTCTCATGTTCTTACTGGCTTTTTCGGTACAAAACGATCCAAACTAAGCCTAATCTTTTTAGATTTATCTGCTTTATCTACAACTCTTCTGAAACATAAGTTTATCATATATATTATAGATGATAATTGTTTAAATCTATAAAAGAAGTAAATACATACTTCTTCTTTGTACTTGGTGGATCTATATAATCAACTTTCCTTTTTTTTGTGGGCTTAGTATTTAATGTATGTACTGAATTAGCATTTTCAGATATCCTTTGACTATCACATGTGTTACCATCTTCAGATGCAGCATTTTTGCCAACAATCTTCTTTAGACCATTAAACATTCCTAAAGAAAAATATTTAAATTTTAAAGAATTCTATGTAAATAAAAGAATTCTGATCTGTTAAGTAATCAAGTTGGTAAGTTAGTTAATGATACATTTGTTAGAACATAGGTTTATGTTTATTAGATAAAACTTTCATTGCATGCTGTTATTATGAAGCTTCAGTATTTATGTCATTACAGTGTAAATATAGTTTGGAAATAAATTACTATGAACAGATCGACAGACATACTTAGATTGAGGTTGGAGGCACTTAGATGTGGCTTACGTGTAAGACTTCCACTGCGATGTTTCTTTTTTTTTAATTTTGAACGCAAATGATCAGATACATCTAACTCATTATCTGTACTGCCAATTGTTTCCATAGAAATAGCTTGTGTTATATGATCTGGTAAAATACCAATACTTTCTGCATTTTCAATTAAAATCTGCAATATTTCCATATTAAGCGAATGAAGTTATCTTATGTTAAAATTGACATTCTTCTTCAAGACAAATATACATATCACCTTAACAACAATTAAGTGTAATTCAAGACGCATTTGCACAGCAGACATAGTGGTTTCTTGCAGAGGCATTATATTTGGACCAATAACTTTTGCTAAATTATCAATGCCCATTTTATTTTGTTTCTCATATTGTGCTACTTTCTTTAAAAATTCCATAAAAAATGCCAGAGTATTTAGATGATGTGGTGGTAAAAGAATACAAGCTAATAACAATGCTTGTACACAATAAGTTTTAAGCATGACACAATGTACAAATAAATCATGGTACGTATATGGAATCAATGGTTCTGGTAAGTCTCTGAAGAATGTTTTTAAACAATTAGCTACATCAATGGCATGATGCTTTTCCCCCAAACTGCCACCATTATCTAAACGAACTATTAATTCCTTTTGTCTAAGTTGTGATCCTGCTTTTCTGAATAAGCCTTCCTGAGTGATATACTTTTCTAAAAATGTGGATGCATGACTCACAAAAACAGGCACATGCACAATGGCACCAGAAGATAAATTCACGACATCCAATGGTTGGTACAATAAAGAAGTCTTGAAAACTTTTTTTAAAATGCGTTTCCCTTCGGATCGTTCTGTTTTAAACATACTCTTTTTAAAACGATACTTAACTCCGTAATTACGAAGATCACTGACAATTGATTGGTATACTGTTTCTTTATGTAGAACATCGTAAATCAACATGTTTGTAATTTAAAGATAGGAATTATTTGATCATAAATTACAATGAAATCTTTAAAATAAAATTTTTTGTTTGTGAACTGTGCAAGAATACAATATAATTTTCATATTTATACAAACATTATCAAGTACGTACAGTTATATTAAAATTATCATGTAACTGACACGCGCCATTACCAACTATACAATATTACTTATAAAATAAAATTCGACATTCCAATGTACTGAAAGAAAAATGAAACTCAAACTCAAATTCGACATTAATGTAAAATATTATTTCCTAATTTATTTAGAAAATGAATACAACTGTTTATAATATAGCTATACATTATTTTAACTATAGAAATAAGTATATAAAAATGTATCATGAAATAAATAGCAGAATAAAATTCCCAAATTTATAAATTATCCCTAGGCTGCGGATGCGTACGTATTTATGAAAAATTTAAGTCTATAAAAATGTACAGAATATCCATAGCAACATATTATAATATTTAAAAAATAAAACGAATTCTCTGTAGATTTCATTTCTTTAGTTGTGTTAATAACAATAGCAATTTGTAAAAACATCCACAGTTTAATTATTATTAACATATTAATAATATCTCAATAATCTCAATAATCTAAATATATCTCAATAATCTTATCATAACTTAAACATATATTATTATGTATCAATTTTATACAAATCAGAAATCGTAAACACTATTTTTGAACAAAATATTTTCTCATGTTTAAGTTCTAATTCTCACCATTAGTTAATCCATTGTAATTGTAATTAATATCACATTAATAGTATTGAATATCAGCTCTATATTTTAACTTATCTATGGTATTAACGTAACGCGGGAAGATAATTCATGTAACTTATTTGAATCTTAAATATTTATGATATTTCATTCTGTTTCTGTTTGCACTGCTTAGTAGTTATATAATCTATACAATTTTTAAAAACTTATCATGTTTCCAATAAACATGCTTAAATATCATCAACATTTATTTGATAAATTCACTAGCCGATATGTGAAACATCAATTTATCAATTGTTTTTTCGTAACAAATCAACAGCAACGTTTGGAACTATCATTACGTACGTTATCTTTTTAATCTATTTAAAATTTCTAAATTAAATTATTTATTTTGCATATTTTTGTTATTATAAATATAGACATAAAACTAGACTCGTACGCAATATATTCTGCTACCGGTTATTTCAAATTATCGCTTATATCACTGTGTGAAACAATATTTTAAAATAATTTTAACACAAGAAACAACAAAAATCTAACTTCTATCTAAATTGTAATATAAATAACAATTTTCTAGAATATTTTAAATGATGTTAGCCGTAAAACTTACCGCAGATCAATAAACGTCTGTTGAACTTACATATATATAACTCTCTTTCTCTATAAACGTGAACTTATGTATTCAGAACAGTACAAGTCTGATCTAACTTTAGAAATTGATTTTGTATCCAAATAGCGCTACTACAAAGTTTATAATTTATATATATCTAAAAATAATAGTTTATGGTAATCTTGAAAATTGTTGTAATAATATGACAACACAGCAATATCAAAAGGATATAAAATAATATTATTTAAATAAATTTGTGTAAATATCTTTTACAGCATTAAACCAATTGAAGGGAGAAAATATGCAAACAGTACGATTGTTATCAGGGTATGATATGCCTACTGTGGGTTTGGGTACATGGCAGGTGATTTAATTATTAACTTATTATTTAAATTTAAGGATCTTTTTTAAATGTTTAAATTAATTTACATTTTTCATTTGAACTTAAACTTAAAATTATAATGTTGCATACTTTCTGAAGGCTAAACCTGAAGAAATTGAAAAAGTTGTGATAGCCGCTCTAGATGTTGGCTATAGACACATTGATACTGCATTTAATTATAATAATGAAGAGGCAATAGGGGCAGTATTAAAAGAATGGTTTAGAAAAGGTGGGAAGCGCGAAGATCTTTTTATTACTTCAAAGGTAACATTTAATATATATTGAAAAGGTAACTTATACATATATAAAGATAAAAAATATTTAATTACCTTTTTAGTTACCTAATTTTGGTAATCGACCATCAGATGTAGAGAAGTTTATTAATTTATCACTGAAAAGGCTTGGTTTGGATTATTTGGATATGTATTTAATCCACATGCCTTTTGCCTTTAAATTAGATGAAAGTACTTGTACCTCAGCAATTAATGAAGATGGAAGTTTTATGTTGGATCTTGACACAGATCCTGTTTCAGTGTGGAAGGTTTAATTCTACAACGCTATTAATGAATAAAATGTTAGTAACTTATAATTGATTGTTTTCTTTAATGTTTCAGGAAATGGAAGAACAAGTAAGAAAAGGTCGTACAAAGTCTATAGGTTTAAGTAACTTTAACGAAAAACAAATTTTAAATATATGGGAGAATGCACAAATTAAGCCAAGTAACTTACAAGTAGGTTTGACATGTAAATAAATTTTATCACACTTGGCTTTGATATAGTTTCGTAATCACTTTAATTATTATTAGGTCGAATTACATGCATATCTGCAACAAAATTCGCTACGGCAATTGTGTCAAACGCACAATATCATTATAACAGCTTACAGCCCCTTGGGATCACCAGGAGCTAAAACGCATTTTCAAACGAAATATAATCATAATGTTGAAGACTTTCCAGATGTTCTGGGACATCCAATAGTACAAAAAATAAGCGCAGAACATAAACGATCACCAGCACAAGTTTTACTACGTTACTCATTACAATTAAATGTTGTTGTAATTCCAAAAAGTAAATCTCCCGAAAGAGTTAAGACAAACATTGACTTATTTAGTTTTTCATTAAATGAAGAAGAAATGAAAATTTTGAGTACCTTAGACAAAGGCGTACGTGGAAGAATTTTTAATTTCTTGTTTTTTAAGGGGTAAATATATTTATTAAAGATATTTCATTCCAAATAATGTAAAGATATAAAATCCCTTTGATTTCTTTTAGGGTCGAGAATCATCCACATTATCCATTTAAAGATGAATTACAGTCCTAAATAAAAAAAAAGATTATTAAGGTGTAGTTCGAATGTATGCATATTTATACATTGAAAATGCATGAAATATAGTACAAAATGAAAGCATATATATAAAACGAATAAATATATAACACAAAATGCAAAGAAAAATGTTATTACATTTCAGTGTAGTCTGTACAACATTTTACGTTGCATACGATGCTGAAGTTCTCCACGTCGTATCATTGTGTGTATAACTTTGTAAATAGCACGTTCTGGATATGCTTGTTTTACAAAATCTTTAACAATATTTTGCTCTGATACTTGATTTCCAATAGGAAATCTACGTTTCAATTGTTTTTCGATACGTGATAACATTTCATGATCTTCATCCGAGGTAAATCCTTCTGCACCTAAATTTTGACATGTGTTTAAAATGAAGTACAATAATAAGAAATGCAAACTATCAGTTACTTCATTATAGATTACCAGCTAAAGACCCTGACATTGCAGCATCTAAAGTAGATACTTGGAAAAGTCTAAGTGCTTCGTTCACATGGATTTGTGTAGCAAAAGGTTGTAATTGCATTTTAGCTAAAGATTCTGAAATTCTTATAATAGCTTCCAATTGACGAACTGTTATGGGAATAGATAATCTCTTTTCCGTATCTTTCTCATGTTCTCTGGTACTAGCTCGCATCACAACATAACGATGTTTTAATTTCTCTCCTGCCTCTTTACTAAGTCTTGGACCGCAACGACTATAAAGGTATATCAATTAATGACAAATAAATAAAATATTTTAAGCAAAAAATAACCTTACGTTCTACAATAGTGGATATATTTTTTTAAAATGTGCAGTGGTAATTCTCCTTCCACTAATTGTTCTGTAACTTGACCAGCATTGGTATGGATATTCATTACATGTTTTGCTAGTGTTACATCCTTATTTTGCTCGTGTTCATCTTTAACAATAAATATCATGTCGAAACGCGATAAAATTGTTGGCATAAAATCAATATTTTCTTCTCCTTTTATCTCATCCCAACGACCAAATATCGAATTTGCTGCTGCTAGAACGGAACAACGAGTATTTAATGTTGTAGTTATTCCTGCTTTTGCAATGGATATTGTTTGTTGTTCCATAGCTTCATGTATTGCAACTCTATCATCCTCTTTCATTTTATCAAATTCATCTATGCAAACAACACCACCATCTGCAAGAACCATAGCACCTCCTTCCATGACAAAATTCCTCTACAAATCAAATAAAATATTTTAGTAAATGTGAAACAAATATTTGATATTTATATGTTAAAATGATTAACTTACCGTTACTGGATCTCTTAAGACTGATGCTGTTAAACCAGCTGCTGAACTTCCTTTTCCAGATGTGTAAATTGCAATTGGTGCAACTCTCTCTACAAATTTTAATAACTGTGATTTAGCTGTACCAGGATCACCTAACATTAAAATATTAATGTCTCCTCTCCTACAAAGTCCATCAGGCATTCTTTTTCTAGAACCACCAAACAATAGGCAAGCTATAGCTTTTTTAATATCCAATGCACCAAAAATGCTGGGAGCTATACTTCTTGCAATTCTTTCATATAAATTAGTGTCTGAAGCAAGACGTCTAAATAAATCTTCTTCTTCATTTGTAAAGCATGAATGGATACCTGAAAACCACAGAAATTGAATAAAAATATTACAAAAAAAAATAAAATTCATTGCATAAAGTTATTTTACCACTGCCTGTATTTTCTCCATCTATAGAAATACCAATAACCCTCATATATGGTGCTCGAACACCAATTAATGCTTTATCTCTTCCTCTATTACCAGTAGTTTTAGTAACTTTCTTAATTGAATATATGCCCAAAATAAGAACTCTATTGCCTGGTACAATTCTATCACATAAATAGCGATCGCAATACAATTGTAAATGTCTTGGCATTTCACCCTGTGGAATTTGATCTGGCAATTCTTGCAGTTTGAGAACTTGAAAATCAACACAATGACATTTATCTGGCATTATAAAAAATGGGTCCAGAGGGCATTTTGGCCTTCCTGCTTGTTCTGTTGTACACTTCCTAGGCAAAACATATCCTTCTAAACCAGGTTTAATTGAAATATTAGTTTGCATGCTTCTACAGGAACGACATTGTATAGCAATTTTTGTTGCTTTTGCCCTAATTCCAGATGCAGAAACAATAATACCAGGTATTTTAATAAGTTTAGAAACTGCATCAGGCTAAAATAAAAAAGTTTAACCAATGTCAGATATCACGAATTTTAATGTTATATATAATATGAAAATTACTTCATCTTTTTTAGCAGCAAAATTGTCTTTTTTAAAAGTAAACTTAAATCATACTTTGATTCCTCTTAAGGAACTTGGATGTGCATCTGAAGATAACAAAATTTGTATGTCTTCAACTTTTTCTTCATCTGGTGGTCTTGGAGCTGTAAGTTCATCTGCTAAATCTTTTGCAGCTTCTTCCAAGATAGGTAAATATTCAGTTGGATGCTTGTAAACTTTTTCTGCAAGTGATTCATCAAAAGCTGCCAGATCCTCTAAATTAATTTCTACCCAGTATTGACCCAAATTATAATTACGTTTTAAAATATCTCTAAAAAAAATTATATTATTAATATTATACAAAATTTACGATATAATTACCAAATTTATACACATTGAAACATTATAATTAATTCAGGTACCTATATTTATAATTAAAGTTTCCCTCATGGAATTGTCTAATAAATTCCATAAACTTCTTCTTCGAATGTTGAAAATTAGTTCGCGTCTCATTAGTTTCACCTACTGAGAAGTTATCGGAAAAGAATATTCCTGGGTCATCAAATCCTTCCATTATAACTTGACTTCTTGATATTTTTAGAAGAAAATATAATTGTGCAACACACTAAAGGAAAATTTGGCGGCAAATATTTTGTTTACATCCTTTGAACTTTCTTTCGACATAGAATAAAAAAGATAGAGATACGACACTTTCCATGTTTCTGTCATGAACTTAGGAATTACTAATTCTTAGGTCTATGGTTTCTATATGCTTATCTCATTTTATTTATTTCAAAATATGTGTATATGCAATAGAAAGTAAATTTAAAGTAAATTAAGTAAAATTGAACAAAATAAATATAAATTAAATAATATTTGTTTTATAATTCATAATCGTTAAAAGTTTTCTACATTGACAGTATTGCCATTCGATACATAAAGATAGGTTAAGTTATCTAGATTATTATGGACTTCTGAATCTACTGATCTATTGTATATGGTTTTTAATGTAGACTTTTACGTCGCAATTCGCAAACTAAAATCGTTGTGTTGTAATGTTATCTGTTTTGTAGTTTATTACATCAATGTATAAAATAATAAAACGAATGGTTTTCATTGTTACATAATCATATCCGATTTATGTAAACGAAAGTTGGTATACGATACGTAAATTATATCAACCCTTTTGACGAATTGTTATTCGATAAACTGTGTCAATTAAACTTTTAAGGTAAGTTATGATATAGTACTATATTAATAGTATTAGTGATTTTAGGATTATTATTGGGAAATTATTTAATTACAAAGAATATGGATTTTTCATTGGTATGGATTACCAGCTGAGTCTATTGTTTTAAATAAAAACTTAAATTTATATGTATAAATACAATTCTAGTCAATAGTTAGTTTGACAGAAATTTACCAAAGTGTTAGTTTTTATGAAATAAATAATTTATTCTCACTTTCATTTCTTTTGAAGTATGTTTATTAAAATGACATTTCTTAAATTATTATTTTAGTTTTTCGTTTTATTTAAAAAATATAATTTTCTCTATTTATTCAAAGTTAATAATAATAATAATAAACATAACTTTTATAGATATCTATCTTTAATATTGAAAATTTTTACCTTTATGTATGATAATTCTTAACATATGTATAAGCAATAATTAGTATAAAGAAGTATATGTCATATTTTATTTACAAATTTTTTATTATTTAATTGTTTTTTCACATTATTACTTAACATTTTATATATATTTTTTAGATTCATTTGTTACTTATACAAAAATGCCTCCATATCTAATGAGAAAACGTACTTTACCAACACAAAATTCTCAAGAGTCACAGTTAAAAGAGCAAAGTTCAAATTCCAAAGTGAAATCTAAAAAAATTGTTACACGTAGCAGTTCTAATATGAATAAACAAGATTCAAAAAGTAAGAAAAAGAAAGTTGTTAAACAGAAAAATAAAAATATTTCGAATTCAAGACAAATGTCTTTAAGAGAATCATTTTTAAATCAGTCTAAAGTGAGAGTTCTACGTTCTCACAAAAATTCTAAAAATCCCGCAAATAATAAAGTAGTGAAGAAATTATCTCCTAACAAAAGAAAACCACCCATTTATAAATGTAGTACACCAGAAAGTCCTAAGGAAAATACTAATGAAATATATGAATTTAAATTTGATGTTAATGATTCAACTGAAAGAGTACCAAAAAAACGAAAAAAAGGAGCTGCTATTAAGAAAACAATAGCAAAGCGAAAAAAAAGAAATGTTCCAATAAAACAAGTTAGCAAAGAACAATCTACTACTAGAACAATTAGTAAACCTGAAAAGATCAAGAAAGCAAATGTTGTTAAATTTGAAGGTGGTGATCATGTAGAATCTCTGATTAAAAACAGAAATGACGTATTAAAAGAGGAATTAGTGAAAAAACCTAAAACAGATGTAGACATGGATAAAGAAGTAAAAGATTTAGAAAATATAGTTAGAGAAGAAAATGCTAATGAGACAGTTACAAAACCTACAATTTTATCGATAGAAGATTTAAGTGATAGAAGGATTTCAATAACTAATATTTCAAAAACATTAGCCTCACATGATTTTAAACCATTTAGGCCAACAAATATTTTTAATAACAAATTAACCATACAAAAAAAAGATGCGCTTAATTATTCTTTATTTGAAAAATCTTTGTCACCAATTGTAAAATTAGTAGAAGATCCTCAAATATCCTCCAGTCCCTGGAGAGCAGCACCATTACTTACATTTTCTCAAGTGAAAAATGTATTTCAAAGCACACCCCAAAATGATAAGTATGATATTACTAATAAGAAATTCTTGCAAACATTAAATAATGAATCGAAACAATTTGGAAATATAACAAAAACAAAAAATAGTGTACAAAAGAATAATGAAAATATCAACATAGAAAGACACATAAGTAATAATACCCCTAAAAGAAAGAATCTTGTAAATTCCAGAAAATTTGGCACAGAAATTACAAATATAGATCATTCCTTACAGTTTAAGTCTTCAATAGAACAAATAAATGAACGAATACCAACTGAAACTGAAAACATTCAGCTAAATACTACCAATGTAACTAATATATTTAAATTTGATAATAATGAGAATAAAACGAAAAATGTATTAAGTCCAAAGAATGGTTTTAAAAGAGAAGCAACAATGATTAAAACTAAAATAAATCAAG
This sequence comes from Bombus campestris, assembly GCA_905333015.3. Classification (NCBI taxonomy): domain Eukaryota; kingdom Metazoa; phylum Arthropoda; class Insecta; order Hymenoptera; family Apidae; genus Bombus; species Bombus campestris. The sequence continues at coordinate 11,877,812 of HG995132.1, forward strand.
GAAATATATTAAATATGCAATTTGATAAAGAGAAAAAAGAATATGATTCTCAACCTGGACCATCAGGTTTACAGGGCTGTTCAATTTCTAACAGAGATAGGGTATTAAGACAATCAAATTTAAATAATTTCTTAAATGTAATGGAAATGCCACAGAGTACTACAATCAAAACACCTCATGGAATTTTCGATGATGCACAATCAACACCAATTATTAGTAGAACCCTGAAAAAGGTTAATGTATCTACTATGGAGTTAAAAAATGCATTTGGTTTTAGTGATAATGATTCTAATCAAGAGGAGTCTCCTATTAAGCCTAAAAATGAAAGAAATAAAGGAGAAAACCCCATTCAAACAGATATGGGACGACACAATATAAAACCTATTAGATTATCAATTGGTGAAATAAAAAATAAGTTACTAACTAAAGAATTGAAAGAAGATATACACAATAAAGAAAATATATTAACTGAAAAGAAAGAAGTACAAAAGCTAGAGGAAAAGAATAAGAAGTCAATCGAGATTGTTAACTTTTCTGATACATTTGATGTTTTATCTGAAACAGGTGAAAGATCAGTAGTTTCTGCACATAGTATTCCACTATTTGCTGATTTGGAACCATCTCATTTTACACAGGTATAATTCTATAGTTATTATTATATGAAATTTTTTAAATTATTAACGATACGCTTATGCAAAAATGTATGTGTATATTTATATTTTAGCCTCCACGACATTCATATAAACGAAAACGTGACCTGAGGTTCAATTTTTTGGAAGAAGAAGACGAAGAAGGGGAAGAAATAATAAGGAGCTCTGGGACAAAACGAAAGAAAACTGATAAATTGAAAAAAGACCAAGAAGAAAGATTATTGAAGTGGGTTCAAGATATTAATAAAACATTTAGTGAGATAGACCAACATGAACTTGTGGTTGAATAAACCATTAGCAATTATTACTATTGTATTAGGTAAACGAGAAGGTTTATGTCGTTTTAATTAATGGGAATAAATAATGCAAATGACACAAATTTTCTTGGTTATGTGATAGAAAGATTAGATAACAGTTACTAAAACCTTGAACAAATTTCGTTAATAGTCTTGTATCTTTTTATCTATACATGTTTTATTATTACTATTTTGTTCCCTAACAATATATGAATTTATAAAGGAAAGCGTTTGTATGACAATGGATACTTAATGATTTTATACTTAGTTAAAGGATATCTTTATATTTTCAGTCTATATGCAAAATTATCTGAAAACATTTACTCGCATAATTTAATATAGCTATATACTGGTATTTGTATAAATAGTTTTTACATAGATTATATACTTTTTACATTATTAAGATAATATAAATGTACAAAATAATATAATACAATAAGTGATATAAGTGATAAAAGTACTAATAAAGAATATAATTATTTATATCTTCTACATGCTTGCGTATATTATTTCAATAATAATAATACATAATCTAAAATAAATAATTTATATTTCGACATTTTGTTTACTATCAAATCGGTTTTTGAACAATTTCTTTTCATACATTTCCTATAAAAAATAAGTACCTTGAATATTCATTAGATATCATTTAATATTGTCAATTCACATTGAAATATGTTTTACTTGCATTAATAAATATTTTATATAAACCTAAGCATTTAGACATTTCTCTACATCCATTGTATATGCAAATATATTTATAAATATTTATAATATAGATTATGCATATATGTACATAAACGCTGATGCATGTGTGAAGTATTAAAATCTCTTGTAAAACGTAAGTACCCACATGCTTATATGCATTCATACATGCTTTATGTTTCAACATAAATTAGAGTTTGTACGTTGTACATTGTACATCGTATACAGTTGTGTTTTTGTATGCGCGCGCATACATAAATACTTACTATTGGACCTGATTTCCACCAAACGCTGTTACATTGATACAGCTTTTAAAGAAAATATTTAAAAGAACACTACTGAACATTTTTATTCAGTGAGTATTGCATAGAAACTACTGTATATATCTTTACACTATGAACAATTATAACTTCATAAATTAGTTGATAAAATATTTATATAAGTAGGTTACAAACATATAAAAAAGTTATTGACTAAAAGTACACTTCTGCGTCAAAGTAATATGCGATAAAAAATATTCATTAAATATTTTACTGAAAATCACTTTCAAATTATAAATTATTATTTATTCATTAATTGTAACGCTATTACCAAAAAGGAGAAGATAAAAGTGCTAAGTAAACCAGATTTAATTTTTTTAATAGAAATTAAAATTATTTTTTCTGCTAAATATATCCTTTCTTCAAAAATAATTCAAATTAAGAGTAGATAGTGATATGTCTTGTATTCATAAATTTCATAATCACTTTTCACTTCTATGATCTATATAATAATAACATTTTGAGAACTGACGACATACGTTTAATTACAATTCATTATCGTTGTTGATTTTATATCCATCCGTTATGAGCTAATGCATATATATGTATATGTATTACAAAAGAAATAACCATTTTTGTCACCTAACCGAATTTCTAGAAACTGCAAGATAGTTCGAACTGTTTTAATATGTTTTAATTTTTATATTTTTCGGATTAATATATTCATATAATTACATATATAATTACAATAAATTGAAATAAAAGGAATCAAATTATTATGTTAAGATTCGAGTAATTAATTTCCACATTACGATAGAGATAGCGAAATATAGTCGAGTACCCCGTATTCTTTAGAATAACCCCATGAAATTCAATTACGCGCATAAAATTTATCATGCTTGATGTCTTCTGTAATTATAATTACGTAAACTGAAATTAAGTTATGAGGTACAGGAAAGTAGAAGGTATATTTTCAATACGATTGAAAAGGAACGGATGGAGTATGTATTCTCTATGCAACTCATCCAACACTGTGATATACGATTCATGGTGATTAGCTACGAAACACTCTGTGTTCCTTACACTAGAGTGCATTTACATATACATATTGAGAGAGTTACAACGGAAAGTAGGTTCGGAACGAAGATAACGCATGGAAGAAACGCATTTACATGCATATATCTAATATACTGGAGAAATACTAGTCAGATTACGTAATATGGCAAAACAAGTCAATAATTTTAAACGCTTATTGTTATTCACCTATCCATGATTTTTCAACTTCTGTTATTCTTAGATATTACAATTGAAACGCTGCGCAAAATTACCAACAAGTCTCTATTTCTGAATTTTCTAAATGATCCACTCTTTTCTTGAATCATAGAAAAATGTATATTTGTATATAGCTTTTATTTTATTTAAAAAAGTAAATATGAAAATATAAAACAGTTTATTAATTTATAGTTTTTTTTTCTTTTATTTACTAATAAACCTAAACTAAATCTTAACAGATACTCAATCTATATGTACCTAACAACGAGAGTTTGTTGATGATGTAACATAATATCTATATTATAATGGACATATATGGATATTTGGTGTTTTTATCCATCACATGACCAATTCAAGCGCACAATATTTACGAATAGTAATTTAAGCATAAAGAGTATCTGAAGAAGAAAATTCTGAACAAGGTGGCACAGGAGTCTCCTGCATAGAAGACGTATTTATAGTTGCGCTAGTCATGTATGTTATTCCATATTTCCTTCTTGAATTGTGATATATATGTACATGCCATTGTATTGTATGCACTCTCTCATATAAGCTTCTCAAAAGCCAAACTTCACTTCCACTTTTTATACATTTCTTAATTTTATTGGTGTTCAATTTCATAAAGTATAAATTCAATAATATATATTTATATCTCCATTCTAAGAACATAAAATAAATAATCGTAAATTCCTGAGAAAATTAAAAAGAAATAATGTTTATAGTATCATTACATTATTCTATTTTTTAATTTATGGAAGTGATTAGTATACGAGTTCTGAACGGTTCACATATACGCTATAGTAATGCATCGAAAAACACATCATATTACATTGTTACGTGTTAAAACATATAATAAGTAACATCGTAGTAGAAATGATCGGAAAGTTGGGCATCGACAATATTAAAATATTTTTAATTTCCATAAATCATCAATTACGCGCAACTAGTGATGACTCACAGTATAATGTTATCTTTATTCCGATCGCAATTATCTCGTTTTGTTCCTCATGTTTATTTTTAATTGAGAAAATTGTCTTAATCTTGTATGTAAATTTAATTAACATTAAGTCGAACGATAAAGAAGAATTTATTTCGAAAGCGTCCTTAGAACGATAAAACAGATTGAATGTAAGTAAATATACGGTCAAAATCAATAATTGCACAAAAAATACATAAATAATGTGTCTTTATTCGTTAAAACATGAAAATTTATTAATATATTTCTTACTTACGTAATATGAGTATATTAGCTATGATTAAACTGGAAATCTTTATATATTTATGGAGAATTTAAATGTACAGAAACATATAGAATACATACAAATTTATAAAATATACAAAGTAAAGTACTCGTCATAATATTTAAAAAGTGGAACACAAATCCCTATTTGTACAGAAATTCTATTTCTGTAGCTGCATTCATGAAAATATAAATTTACATACACGTACTCAGTCCAGTTACAGATTTCATTTCTGAGATTCTGAACACCTATATTTTTATTAAATGTGAAAGAACAAAGAGGCGAGCCGTTTATGAACATTCTATGTTATTTTTCATGTTGTAAAATTTTAAAGGTTCATTATTTCGAATCACATAACATCAGATGTGTAAACATACATTACATAGGTAAAGTCGATACGTATATTGAACAAGAAAAGAAAATCATTTATAACGTAAGTATTAACACTTCCCGAAGTAAGTAAAGCTTTTCGGTCGTTTGTCAGGTCTGTATTTATGACAAGTATGCCATTAGCAAAATATCGCTTGGTTGGAGTGGATATCTCATCAAATTAACATTGCTAAATATATTTCTATGTTTGATACTTGCTGCCCGATGTTCCACCATTGTCAATTGTACCGTATAACCTACAGGAATGTTACTTAGTAAATATTATACTTACACGTTGAGAAACATGCAACTCTTAACTAGGGAGAGATCATATAATGGCTCGATAAGATTTACATTGAAATATGAAAACTACTTATAATGTGAACAAAATATCGACGACTGATATTATTAAATCGAAAGATACGATATGTGCGAAAAGAAATCTGTATTTAGCTATCAATTCAATAGCAAGTATGGAATTGAATGTGTATAATAAGCCATAACATAATTATATGTAACTATGTGTAAAGTAGGTCAACATATCTGTACTGCACCAAACACAATATGTATAACTTCGGTTTAGCAAATAATTTAGCTACATCCTTTTACCTCTTTGTTACCTGCTACCCAAGTCATTCTTTTACGAATTATAAACTTTTACGCTATTTCGATTAAATTTCTGCTTTAACTGCAGATAATCGAGAAGAAAATTATCGCTCGTAAAAATTGTAATTTATAAATAGAGGTGATTTATTTTATCATCTTATGTATGTTACAAAATTAAAGAAATAGTTGAACAATTCCGATGATATATAAAAAAGCTTATTTTTTATGTGTCAGGGGCTTATGTTAAAAATATATACATGTTCTGAAATTTCTTGAGATCAAGCGTCGTTGGTAATAAATAGCGAAATTACGTTGCATTAAAAAGACATAAAACTGCTATCATTTCAGTCGTAGCATAGAAAACAGCATGTACTTACATGCATATACATATATATATATATTCATACACACATACATACATTCTTGCAATCATACTATACATATATATACATCTCACCTAAAAGTAGTAGAGACATTATTAAACTTGTAATTAACTATGAACAATTTTATGTAAAAAAACAATTTCATACTTTCTATTTACGACTTATAAGCCCATTTCACCTGACTCGATCAAGTGCTGGCTAGAAACTAAAGGTTCTTGTTTAGTGAAGTTACAGAATCACAGATATTGAATAACGTGAGTGTTGAACTTTGAGCCACAAACAACGAAATCACAATATCGCGGGGAATCGACTTGAAAAGACTTCCAATTTATTAGAAAGTACGATACTTTTTACATTCCTGCTACAATATAGTCACCTACTTAAAACTTGAATTGTTAATTATAGGAAATTTCATTTGTACAATCTAATATGAATCACTCTGAAATTAAATCGATCAACTCTATTTCTGATACATTACTTCATTTTAGTACTCACTATTAGTGCTTACATTTTCAGGAACAAAATGATTTATCTTGATAGTCAGTTGATTTAGCTTCTTTATGACTCTTAAGTATATTCTTGAAACATACAACCATTGAAATACCCAATATTTCGGAAGTACTATGATGATAAAGTATACTTACTGTGTATATTTATCGTTCACTCTAGACAATAAACATTAAATAAAAAGTGTAGGGGTGCAGTGTATGGAAGTGAAGAGTCGCCATAGGCTCTCAGGGAGCAGTGTTTGAAGGATAAGCGAAAATGGCGGGGGGTTCGGTGGGAACAAATACATTTGCCCCACCTTTTGGAACAAACTCCCTACTCCTCCGGAAACGTTAGCACACGTCGCGCTTCGCTATCGCTAGGAATCACGGACAAATCAAACATGGCGATTCAGTCGCTATTTGCAGTGATGGTGTACGATTCATAAAACGAGAGCGGGAGGTATCGGTGGGTTAGGTAGTGCTTTTAAACGGTAATGAGTGGTAGTAGCACTGCAAATCGCCGAATTTTGGTTAATATTACAAATATGGAAAGTCACGATGCCAAAACTATAATAGAGAAAATGTCGGGCGGCATTGATAAAGTACATGACGTGAAGGGCGTACAAGCAGAGCCGACGCCTGCGGTGTCATCGTTGCCTGTTACGGAACAAGTGTCGCTCTCTACTGGAGAAAATGCTAACAGAAATGACTATATCAATAAGAAAACTGTAAGATACTTTCTTTCGAACGTTTTAGAACATGCACCATATGAAAATATTTCGAATAAATTATTAATTTTAGTTTTTCAGATTTATTTTTATAATTTTTATATTAATATTATTATTATTAGATTATATATATTATATTTATATTATATTTATATATTTATATTATATTTATATATTTATATATTTATATATTTATATATTTATATATTTATATTATATTTATATTTATATTATTATTATATTTATATTATATTAATATATTTATGTTATTATTATTTATATTATTATTATTATTAGATTATTTTTATAATGAAATTCAATTAAGACTGATCGTATTAAATAATCTTAATATTCTTAATATAGTACACTTACATGTATATAATATAATATAGCATAATATATAATAAGATAATAAAAAAAATTGAATATTTGTATGTTTTAGTATCATAAGTTATTAGTAAGAAGTTCTGGAAAAATTGAAAGCGGTAGTGGTAGTGGAGATCAGGAGGGAGGTCAATATGAGGATGGAATTGATATTGCAACGAAAAAGAGGAAGACTCGTAGAGGTAAACCTAAGCATAGAAAATTGAAACCATATTCTAAACAACAGTTGTCATATCAACAACAGCTGCGATATAGATCTAGAGGTCGATTGGCAAAAACTGGTAGACAACCTCCAGCACCATATAATACCACACAGTTTCTTATGGATGATCACAGTGATCTTCCAGATCTTGACCAAAAACTTTCAGAAGCTGCATCTTCAGAATTACCTGCTACATTTCAAAAACCATCAGCCCCTTCTCGTACGCGAGATTCTAGTTTCAGTGTTGACTCTGATGAAGATTATTTTTATTCGTCTCCAGAAGACGAAGAAGAATTTTTAACAAAGGAATTCTCAACTGCGTATGAAGACCTTCATGCTGAAAGATTAAGCACATTAACTAAATCAGAACTGATACAGGAATATCTTCAGTTAGAAGCAAAAGTAGATTTATTGACAAAACGGTTACGTGGTAAAAATTTCCACCAAACAGAACAACGAGACTTGGAAAGCAACAGTAGCAGTACAGATTCGGAATCAGCAAAAAAATTAAAAATCTGTCAGCAACGGATCGATGATTTAATGCAACAGAATGAACAATTAAAACGGGAAAATGAATCATTGAGAGCTAAGAGGCACAGCAGTCCAGTTTCAAGTGTTGATAGCGAAAGCGACAGTGATAGTACAAGTAATGGGAATAGGAGCAGATGTAGTTGTCTTCTTCCAAATTCTAGCTCTTCTTCGGAACTTATGGGATATATTTCAAGAAGCAAAAGTAGTCAAAGAAAAGATAGTTCTGTGTCTAGTACTGATAGTAAAAGTGATACTTGTGATAGTAGCTCAAGTGACAATTCTAAGGCATCTATGACTCCAGTTAATCTTTCAAATGGCCATGCAAACGTTCAAAAAATTGATGGTTTCCCTACATAAATTATAAAGAGCTGTTTTTACGTACGAAAGTCTATTCAATGTTTTAAGAGTTAACGTACAAGTCATATTGAACATGTCATTGGATCTGCATATTTGCTTTGGTCCTACCAATTTAGGAAACAAGACTGGTTTAAATGCAATACAATTGCACTTATGCAGTAAAAAATCCTCTTCCTGATACTAGATATGTAACCTTAGATTATCCTTGAATGTGTCCTTACAACTTACTTCCCATGTTTCTTTTAAGACTGTTTTGTGTAAACTTGAATATGTATAATGAAGTAGGAAATACATACCTAATCTTGCAGAAGAGTAAAATTTATATCTGTGCAGACTAGATTGTTATGTGCTTGATAAAATTTGCAGAAGAGTTGTATATTTGTGATGTATTCTCTACAACGGTATTTTACCTTCATTTAGTACTAATTATGATGCACTTGAATTATCTACTAACTCTATCATTTAATAATTTTTAATGAACTGCCATTTGCTGGTACAAAATATAAATTTGGGGTTCACAGATCATTAACTAATAAATTATAGAACTAGATTTAATCAGACGTAAATTAATGTTACAAATAATGTGATATTGTACAATTGCATAAATTTAAGGTATCAAGGTAGATATTAGTTTATGGTCTGAGTATATTTAAAATATATATTAAAAATATTTTGCACTTCAAATTTTTAATAAATTTCAGTTTCTTTTTTTTATTATAATTATTCTCTTGAAACTTAACTCAAAGAAATGGAATGAATGAGCTTCATGTAAAATGATTTTCAATAATATGAATCCAATGATTATGGGATAGCTTTATCATGGTAGAATATAAGTTTACCATAAAAGTTTAATAAACATATTGTTATTATCGTAAGATATATTGTAAAATGTAAAAATTAATTTCTTTTATTTGTTAAAACAGTGGTATGTGAAATATTATATAAAACAATGTTTTTGAAAAGTGAATTTAAATAATAGAAAATTTTTAACATTTGATTGACAATTTTTTGTAACTGAATATAGCATACATACTTTCACGTCTTTTTTATGAATATGTTTTCAATTAAACTATATACATATATGTATATGTATGTAAGTATAATTTGCCTAATTAATAATGGAAGAAGTAACTTCTGCTGAAAGGATTTTTAAACACGACCTTGTGTTTATTGCGAACCAGGCTTAATACACTGTGAAGCGTTGCTAACTTCGTGGCGCGTGAAATTGAAAAGCACGCAAGGCCAGTGTTTGGTTTGGTCGTATCTTATGGTTGAAGTATTAACAAGTTTCCAAAAGTTGCTGTTGGACAAAATATTATGAAAGCGATGTCTCATCATTATGTGGTAACGGCACACAAGCCTACAGCTGTCACTGCATGTGTAACAGGTAAGTAGGAATAGATATACAACAAAATTTTCTGCTTACGTAGATAAACAATTATTTTCCTTTTACGTATGAAGGTAATTTTACTTCGCCTACGGATTTGAATCTCATCTTAGCAAAAAATGTCCGATTAGAAATATATCTTGTTACTCCAGAGGGGTTAAGACCACTGAAAGAAGTTGGAATTTATGGGAAAATTGCAGTCGTTAAGTTTTTTAGGCCGCCGGTAAGGTTATACTAGTATCTTTGTTTTATAATTTTCATGAAATATCCTATTTATTATTTGTGTTTTCTATGCTAATATTTAATACAATCAAATTCACGTATTTTATCGAATACGTATTTGTAATAGTTTTATTAAGAGTAATATAACCTTGTACGTGTACAAAGAATTAATTATCTTTGATTCATGCATGGGTTCATTGATGCATGCAAATACATATATGTATTGATACATTAGCATGAATTTTAAGTCACAATAAAATGATTTAATATATAATTAATGAATTATAATATATTTCTGCAGCATGAGAAAAAAGATCTATTGTTTCTTTTGACTACACGTTATAATGCTATGATTTTGGAATGTATTGGAGAAGGAGAAAATATAGAAATTATAACAAAAGCACATGGAAATGTAGCAGACCGTATTGGAAAGGCTTCTGAAACAGGAATCAAAGCTGTGATTGATCCTAAAGCACGTGTAATTGGTTTAAGATTGTATGATGGTCTTTTTAAAATTATACCTCTTGACAAAGACAATCCAGAATTAAAAGCATCATCAATACGTATGGAAGAACATCAAGTACAAGATGTGAATTTTCTTCATGGATGTGCTAATCCCACTTTGATTCTAATTCACCAAGATATTAATGGAAGACATGTCAAAACACATGAAATTTCTTTAAGAGATAAAGAATTTGTTAAAGTACCTTGGAGACAGGACAATGTAGAACGTGAAGCTATGATAGTCATTCCTGTACCTTCACCTATTTGTGGTGCAATAATAATAGGCCAGGAAAGTATATTGTACCATGATGGGAACACATATGTTGCAGTTGTACCTCCAATTATAAAACAGAGTACTATTACATGCTACGCTAAAGTTGATAATCAAGGACTTCGATATTTGTTAGGAGATATGGCTGGACATTTGTTTATGTTATTTGTGGAACAAGAAAAGAAACCAGATGGTACACAAGTAGTGAAAGATCTTAAGGTTGAACTTCTAGGAGAAATTAGCATACCTGAATGTATTACATATTTGGATAATGGAGTAATATTTGTTGGTAGTAGATTGGGTGATTCACAGTTAGTTAAATTAATTACAAAAGCAGATGAAAATGGGTCATATTGTGTTCCAATGGAAACTTTTACAAATTTGGCACCCATAGTTGACATGGCAGTAGTTGATCTTGAAAGACAAGGACAAGGACAAATGGTTACATGTTCTGGAGCTTTTAAGGAAGGTTCTCTTAGAATTATTAGAAATGGAATAGGTATTGAAGAACATGCAAGCATAGATTTACCAGGTATCAAAGGTATGTGGGCATTAAAAGTTGGTGGTGGTAATTTTGACAACACCTTGGTCTTATCTTTTGTTGGACAAACCAGAATTTTGACTTTAAATGGAGAAGAAGTTGAAGAAACAGATATTCCAGGCTTTGTTGCCGATGAACAAACCTTTCATACTGGTAATGTTACAAATGATTTATTTATTCAGATAACACCAACATCTGCCAGATTAATTTCACATGAAACTAAAACAGTTGTTTCTGAATGGGAACCAGAGAATAAAAGAACTATTAGTGTAGTTGCTTGCAATGGTACACAGGTACTTTGTGCTACTGGAAATGATTTATTTTATATGGAAATTTCATGTGGACAAATTGTACCAAAAGGATTTGCTACTTTACAATATGAAGTTGCTTGTTTAGATATATCTCCATTGGATGGTCATACAGAAGCAAAAATTGCAGCGGTAGGTTTATGGACACATATTTCTGTTCGTATCTTAACTTTACCTGCCTTGGAAGAAATTAACAAAGAATTACTCGGTGGTGAAATTATACCTAGATCTATTTTAATGACATGTTTTGAAGGTAATACATATTTGCTTTGTGCTCTCGGAGATGGCAGCATGTATTACTTTACTTTACATAAACAAAATGGTATACTTTCTGACAAAAAGAAAGTTACCTTAGGTACGCAACCGACGGTCTTAAGAACTTTTAGATCATTATTCACCACTAATGTTTTCGCATGTTCCGATAGGCCTACTGTAATTTATTCGTCAAATCACAAACTAGTATTCAGCAACGTTAACTTAAAGGAAGTAAATCATATGTGTTCTCTAAATGCAGAATCATATCCGGATAGTTTAGCATTAGCAACCGATAGTACAGTGACAATCGGAACAATCGATGAAATTCAAAAATTACATATTCGTACTGTACCTCTCGGGGAATCACCGAGACGAATTGCTTATCAGGAAAGTTCTCAAACATTTGGAGTAATAACGATGCGTGTTGATATCCAGGATAGTAGCGGTGTTAGTATTGTAAGACATTCTGCATCTACACAAGCAGCTTCAACATCTAGCAGCAGTCACATTGCATCTTACAATAAACCTACAGGACATACAGCTAGTGACATTTGCCAAGAAATTGAAGTACATAATTTACTCATTATTGATCAACATACTTTCGAAGTTTTACATGCACATATGTTAATGCCTACTGAATATGCACTATCATTGATATCAACGAAATTAGGTGAAGATCCTACTTCCTATTATATAGTTGGAACTGCACTTGTTCATCCAGATGAAACTGAACCGAAGATGGGTAGAATACTTTTATATCACTGGAGTGATGGAAAACTTACGCAAGTAGCAGAAAAAGAGATCAAAGGATCATGTTATTCTTTAACTGAATTCAATGGAAAACTTCTTGCTAGTATCAACAGTACTGTTCGTTTATTTGAATGGACAGCAGAGAAGGAACTCAGATTAGAATGCAGCCACTTTAATAATATCATTGCCCTTTACTTGAAAACAAAAGGAGATTTCATTTTAGTTGGAGATCTTATGAGATCTCTCACTTTGTTGCAATATAAAACAATGGAAGGTTGTTTTGAAGAAATAGCAAGAGATTATAATCCAAATTGGATGACTGCTATTGAAATTTTAGATGATGATACTTTCTTAGGTGCTGAGAATTGCTTCAATCTATTTGTTTGTCAGAAAGATAGGTGAGACATTAATTTTTAAAATTAATTTAAATAAAAAGATAAATTTGTATCGAATGTAAATGTTTATATTTATTAATATTATGAAATAATAAATTAAAATCTATTTTAGTGCGGCTACTTCAGAAGATGAAAGACAACAAATGCAGGAAGTTGGACAATTTCATTTAGGTGATATGGTTAACGTCTTCCGACATGGATCTTTAGTGATGCAAAATTTAGGTGAATCAAGTACACCTACACAAGGTTGTGTATTGTTTGGAACTGTTAGCGGAGCGATTGGTTTAGTCACACAAATTCCATTCACGTTTTATGAATTCTTAAGAAATCTTGAAGAAAGATTAACAGGTGTAATAAAAAGTGTCGGTAAAATAGAACACAATTTTTGGAGAAGTTTTAACACTGAATTAAAAATCGAGCAGTGTGAAGGTTTTATAGATGGAGATTTAATTGAAAGTTTTCTTGATTTGAGTCCTAATAAAATGGCAGACGTTGCGAGTGGTCTAATGGTAAATAAAATTGTTTCTTGAATTATATATATAATTTATTGTACTTTTAACTTATTTTCTCTTTTATAGATCGACGATCCTAGTGGCATGAAAAAAGAAGCAACAGTGGATGATCTTGTAAAAATAGTAGAAGACCTCACAAGAATACATTAGATGTAGTTCTTTGGCTGATTTGTATAGTTTATTATATTTTGAAAAGCTCACAGATAGATTAATAAGAAAAATCTTAAATGTTTGGGTAACAAATTAAAAAATTTATATACAATTATCTATTTATCATTAATAGTACAAGAAAGTAGGAAAATACATTTTTCTTCTTTTCCATTCTTGTGAAGATACTTTGTTATGTACATCTGTATTGTTGTACTTTAATTTTTTAATAACAGTTTACTTCAAATATTTATATATGCGTATGTGAAAACTGGTCAGAAAGTTTTTGAACTTATTTTAAGGATTTGTTATTCATACAAATTGACAAAACCGCGCTTCAAATACTGTTTCGTTAGTGTGTACACCTATTTCGATATTTTAATAATTGTGATATCGAAGATAACGTATTTCTTACAATAATTAATAACATTTATTTAAATAGTACTTATTTTAAATGAATTTAAAAACTTTTTGATCGACTGCGACAATTATCATTTATTTTTAAATGTCTTAAAGTGTTAAAGACTATTTAAGTTAATAATCAGTTACATTGACGTCAAGTTATAAAAATGTTATACGCTCAATTAATGAACTTCACTTTGATAATACTTCCACTTTTGAGCGTAATAAATTGCAAAACTTCACAAAAATTTGCTAATGATTTATATTAGAATTATATCGGTGTTAATTGCTGAAAAGTTACGTAGAATCCTTATATCTTTGTAACATTGAGTGTAAATAATAAAAAAATATTCACTTTCTGATAAAATTTTTTCGCAATGTATATATTAAATTTACTTGTTTGCATTTATTGCAGATTTTAACGTGGCTGGATCAAACAACCAGTTTCTTAATTCTTCAATACCTTGACCGGTCATTCCACTAGTTTCAAATATAGATAATTCTTGCGTAGCTTCCTTTTGTAGACGTGAATAATGAAGTATAAGTAAGGCTTCGTTGCGCATTTGACGATAAGAAAGGTCCATTTTGTTCAATGTTAATGCGATTTTTATATTTCGCAGTTTAGGATCGAGTAATAATGAGTAAAGTAATACTCCTGCCGCGCTTATTTGGCAAAGATTGCTTGTATCTATTACATAAATAAGCTTCCGTGTCTAAAAAGCAGGATAATAACTTAGAAAATTACCGAAGGTTTATTTAAAATTTTCAACCTATATATTTTTATTGTTCACAATCCTTTCAAAAAAAAAGATTTACCTTTTCAAAGTAATGTTTCCATATTGGTGCCATACTACCACCTATTTCTTTAATAATCATGTCAAATTCTCCAGTACTATTTTTTATTGTAAAAAGATTTATGCCATTCGTAGAAACAGTATGAGTCGCATTATCTATTTCATCTCCTTGTAATCGTTTCATTAAAAATGTTTTACCCGATTTAACAGGACCAAGACAAAGACACATCTTTTACACTATTACACTTATTGAAGGAACATTGAACTTGTTATGCATTTGTAAATTGATCATGAAACATGAAATTCATATGTACAGAAATGTATTGATTTAACAAACGTGTTTCTATAGAGAATAGATTGTCTGTTATATTCGTATCAATTGATTATTCCATTATAAAAATCTAGAATAACATTTGTGAAATAAAAATTAATAACGTAGATTATAGAATAGAAATATTATTCCTTAAGTCGATATAATTAGTAAAATTTTAACAAACGATATATGAGATTTAGGTATTTCAGTACACGTTTCATAACTTTCGCACAATTTAATATACAAAATTTTAAAATTGTGTACATTACTACTGCTAGTTTACATAAAATATTTACTCTCAAAAACAAATGTTACGAACTTTGCCAAAGATACGAGAACAATGTTTTATTGTTACATGTAACAAATACTAGATACACAATAAATTTTTTGTAAAGTATAATGTAGTACGTTCAGTGATGTGCATGTAAATGATTATTTTTATAAGTACAATGTGAAATGAACGAAATAATATATGTTAAAGATAAACCAAAATTGTATAGAACTTGTTTGCACACTATGCTTTTTTAAAAAAGTTTTACATTTCATATAATATATAATATAGACAGGTTTCTTTCTTTAACATATACATTTCATTATAATCACATTCTAACATTCTTTGTTAATAACATCGGTAGAAACACATCTTTCTTTTACTAGTTATTTTATAATAATATAAGATAAAAGGTATAAAATAATTATGAATTACGAAATAATGCCTAAAAAATAACGTAACAGTTGACAAAGAAAGATATAAGTTCAACAAAACAAATTACTACAACGGTTCTTATTCGGAAAGATATGCATTCCATCGATGCGATGAAACTCACACTTTTTATTAATTTAATTTAAATAAATGTTTTCGTACAAGTTGGCTTTACACACCTCAATTTTTTGCATTAATCAAGCAAATTGCGAAATGCTGTCAGGCCACCTACAAATTTAATATAAAACAATAAATATAATTATTATTAGCATTTACACTTACAGTGTTACTGTTTTATAGGTATATTCATATAACACTAAATATATATCCAAATACAAAAGAAAAAGTAACAAGTGCAAAGGTTCAAAAACTTTGAACGATAAAGGGTGCACTCCTTTGTAATCACGTTTATGTTTCTTGTATCATTATTAAAGAATGTGAAAAAAAGCATTTCGCACACATGTTACGCACAAGGCACAAGGTATGCTTACCCCTACTAGCGCGAGTTTACAAAATGGAATAAAGAACAAGAATTTACCACGTTTTTTGAGTGTACTGATTTTGTCGCAATATTAATAATTTATCTAATTTTCTGTACAAACATATTTATATATATTACTTATGTGCATTTTCTCGCAAATAAAATGTATATATGTATATATATTACAAAGTAACTCTTCTGAGTCTGTACAATGATTTCGTAGGCAGATTGTACTCCAAATTTAATAATCTTTTCCCTCGGAGCACGACTAGACTAGGATCTGACAATTCAAACTTGATTCACTTTCTATAGCAAAGATCGTACTGGTCGTGGCATTTGCCATGACTGCAAACGTTTATCTTTGCTACCAGCTATGATCTAGAAAAATAAATGTTTGAATATTAGATTTAATGTAATATTCTAATAACATTTTAATAGAATATTTTAGATACCTTATTGTCTATGACCTCCATACTTAATAACATATTACCAGGTCCAGGTATACTGCATACAAGTTGATGATCCTAGAATTTGTTTAAAGATTAATATAATTTATTTCATAGTTAACATTAGTTTTTAAGTTCATACTAACCTTTGTATTAAATACATAAATATTTCCATCATAACAACCGGCAAACAATAGTTGTTTGTACAGACGCATGCATACAATTCCTACACCAGCATCATACTGCATTGTTTGTTCGCCGTTCTATAAAATAAAAAATGCAAAGAATGAATTTTACATGATGCGGTATTATAATGATAACATGGAGGATTATACAGTAGAACCTCGATTATCCGGACATTCATTATTCAAGCGTTCTATCATCGGATAATTTTATTATCGGTACATTTCATACTGTGTGTGTATGTAATCCATGCAGTATTTACTTACTTCTATCAAAATTATCGAAGATAACTCTTCAATTCAAACAAACTTTTCATAGCATTTTAGTATGATATTTATATTCAAAGTCTCACGGCAACAATGTTGTCAGAACGGAAATGGTAATATTGTCAGTTGAAACAAAATATAAAATCATGAAGAAGTTGAGAAATGGCGAGAATGCAATAAACTTAACACAAGAATATGGTGTTGGAAAATCTATGGTCAGTGGTATAAAAAATAAAGAGCGAGCAATAGAAAATTATTTACAGGATATTGACTCATCGGATGCTAGCACTTCCCAAAACTGGCAAAAAATAATGATTCCGACACGATTCGTTACTAGTGGTTTCTACAATGTAGACATAAAGAAATACCTATATCAGGGCCGGTTATATGCGAGGAAGCTTGGCAGTATAATGAAAAATTAAATGGAAATTCTAATTTTCACCAAAGTTTCACCAATTACGTCACAGTATTTATCAAATGAGCATTAGTGGAGAGAAACTTTTTCGTAGGCTTGCAACGCTGCATAGCATACCAGAATGCGAAGATCGTAACAGAGCTGATGTAATAGATTGGCTTGAATTTGATAAGAAATATATTGGCATACAAGTATGTACCAATGAAATTCTTCAAAGTGTTAATAACAAAACCCTGGATCAAGAAGTGGACGAATTAACGGATGACTGCAATGAAGATGTGCCTTCTAATTTTTTATTCTTAAGCAATTGTAACTCTCGAAAAAGTACTTGAATGGTTCGAAACATGAAACGAATACAATTGGAAGAAATCACTCGCATTAAAATATATATATATATATATGACCTAGAGGCAAGATATGGAATCTGAAAGATTTTACGTAGTGTTTAATTGTTTGTTTGTATCATTTGGTTTAAAATATATGAAATTTAGCACAGAAAATGCTGTCGTTCTATTATCCGAATATATCTATCTCCTTATTAGTTCTTATAATCGAGATTGTATTGTACCTATATATATGATTTTTACAAACCGTAAAATCAAAGACAAGTATAGATGTGCTACTTGTACCACAATAAATCAAATGATTATCACGCATTAAACTATACACAGTGTGACTTTTTTGACCACAAATTGTGCGAAGAAATAGGCCATTTTGAGCATCTCGTATCGTTATCGGTTGACTACGTGATGCTACGATAAGAACTCTTCGTGGACCCTCATTAGTTGCTTTTAAAGCTAATACAGACTTATCTGAGAACTGTATGCTGTTTCCTTTAATAGCACCTGACTGAAATATTCATACATTCTTTGTTACAAAAATGATATTCATACATATTCGATAAAAACAATTTTATACATAACATTTTTCAACGGACCTTTATATGATAGCGTGATACATGTCCTGACTTAGTACCAATAAAAATTATTCCCCATGCTTCATCCATACATTGTATGGGGCTGCCTATATCTGCTGTATCTCTCACTTGTACTCCAGTCTAATGAAATTTATTTATAATAAATAATAATATGTAGCAAAAGGAGTTAACGACATGTATGTATTATGCTAAATTAATAAACTTGTTACTGTTACCATTATGTTGTAACATCGTAAGGTTCCATCCAATGAACCAGAGAACATCCATTCTTTGCTAATATCTGTGCTATTTGTATTGTATACATATAAACAAGTTACTGCTGCTTGATGACCTTTGTAGATGTTTAATATTCCATTAGATGCTTGATTGTACCTGTATATTCTGCCATCTTCACTTGCAGCTAGGAATGAATTCTCAAAAACCTAGAAAAAATACTTCCCTGTTATTAAGTTGTAAAATTTAATCTAACTTGTAGGATTCTGATAAAATAAGTTATTTATAGTAGTAATGGTTTCATGATTATAGATAAAAAGAGAAATAACAAATAACTGCATTATAATATAGAAATAACATTAACATAAATAAGAGGAAAATAATGAGTGGAAATTTTACATAAATGTATTTTTACATTTATATATATCATATGCCAATAGAACACTTTATATGATAAAATAAATATTTTATGACAAATAAAATATAATAGCAAAAAAGTATAATGGTTCTATACAAATTAAAACCATAATACAATTTCTTTGTTTCAAAGAATATTTGGATCTACTATGTTATAAAAAAGAAGAGAAGGTATCACAGAGTTTGATGCCAAAAAATAAAAATACTTATGCATTACTTTAATACATACTTTCATGTCATTATTTCTTTCTATTACGACGCTTCCGTTTCTTTACCTTAATGTCTAAAATAGGACCTTTATGAACCGTATATTGCGTCCTCGGTAGTTCTTTATCGTCATTTATATCTATTGCAGTCAATGTTGATCCAGACTTGCTGTGTTGTTGATTCTTAGTAACTATCGTTTTTTCTTCCACAATTTCAATATCTGGCTTATCACAATTCTGTATAATGTCCACAATAATAGGTTCCTTTGCTAAAACTGGCATAACTTCGACATCTGGGTCTGCACATTCTTCTTTATCATTTACAGGTGAATCCATATTTGCAGATCTTGGTATTTTCTTAACTTTAATGGAATTTATTTGATCATTAACAAGTCGTGTTGTATCATCAAATTTTTTAATCAATTTTAAAGCCTGACTTTGTGGTAATTCACTCAATGATGTTGTCTTGCATACAGTAGGCAAATCTTTGGTTGATGTTGATTCCATAAGACTTACGGAAGAATCCATTTGAGTAGAGTTAGGATAGACGTATGTGTTAATTTTGGATATTCCATGCTTTTGTAATACGTCTAAGCTTACATTCGGATTCAAAATCGTATGTCTACAATCTACTATCCGTATCACGCAATTCATCATTTCAGACATTGTATGTTTTTTACGTCTTTTAATTCCTTTTAAAGATTCATTATTTGAGTTTAATTCACGTGTTACAAGTTCAACTTCTGAAAGAATAGGCGTGCGTCGCTTTCTGTTCGTTATTGGCTTTTGAATATTACGATTCCTTCTAGAATTTACTAATATAGTTTCGACTTCTTCGCATGGTGATGTACTTGGAAACTGCATCCTGAAATTCTTTTCCTCCTGCTCAGTATTTGGGACGGTTACATCAATCTCTATTTTTATGCGTTTCATAGGTTCTTCGGCATATCTCGAACTTCGTCGAACAGCAGTCTTGGTGCTTCCTTTCTTATGCTTAAACGATTTCTTACTTAGTACTTCATCGCTTTTTAATGCTTCTGTATTCTCAGTAAAAGAAGAAACAGATGCGCAATTCTGATTATTATTTTCTTCGCATGCAGTCTTATCAAATCGCTCAATATCTTTTCTTTTATGTGATTCTTTATGTTCTTTGAAACTTATAAAGCGTTCATTTTGAGGTATACAATCGAATTCTTCAACAGTATTGTCTACATTATTATCTTCATCGTACAAAACTAAGGAATCTTGCATATTTGCTTCGTTTACGTTGTCTAGTTTAAAACCAAATTTATCCTTTGACGTAGTTTCATCCATAATAGCAATATTTTTATCATTGTTAGATTCAGTCGAAGCATCATAATTATTTTGAGTATCTTCAGATGTTCTTACGAATTGACTGTTAGTAGGTTCCTGTGTTGCAATATTCTCATCAGTATTACTTAGTTTATTTTGCAAAGTAGATTCCATAGTTTCCATATTAGTTTTTCTTTCAGCTTTTTCCGAATATTCCAAGACGTTCGAGATATTCTGATCATCGCGAATATTATTTGAATTTGATTCCGTAAGACACGAATTTGAATCTTTTATCGAGGTCGACCGATTGATTTTCACATTATCATTTTCTACATCTTGCTGTACAAAGGATTTTACTAAATTTGCTTCGATATTCATAGATGTATCATCTGTACATGTTTCGGATAAATTCATTACAATTTTTGATGACACACTGATTTCCAAATCTTGTTGCAAGTATTCACTATTTAAAAATTCTTGCGATTTACTAGATAACATTTGTAAATCATCTTTCTTCGAAACATTATTCCTTTCATTTTTATTGTCAGAAATGTTAACATCGACCAATGGTTCGATGCAAACTTCTTTAATATTTCTTAGTGAGGAATTTATAATCTGTTTTTCCTTATCATCTCTAAATTCAGAGTTTACTTCTGGATTTGATATAGCAGATACGACACCTTCAGAGCAATTAGTTAACCGTTTTTCTGTTGACTCTACATAAAGATCTTCTGTTCTGTTTTCTGCTACTGCGTTTATCACTTCAACTACGTTTTTCCACAGTTGTGGATCATTACCTGTTTGTTGTTTAGTTTGCTGTTCGAAAGAATCCAGTAATTGTTTCTTTTGATGCAACTTCTTAGCATATAGAACTGACAGTGGTAACTCCTCCTCATCAGGAGTTAAAATATTCACAATCTGTAACAAATTCTCTAATTTTTTCTTTTTCTTTCTTCGCGCTTCGGCTCTTATTCTTCGCATTTTCGCAATTTCTTTCTTATACGTTTCCTCTAACAAAGCAAGGCCAGTGTTTGATTTTTTTTGATCATCTGTGCTTGGATTTTGAAGAAGAGAATCCCAAGTGCTGTCATCCGAATATATCGATGACCTTTCTGGTGTTTTGTTTTCCATTGGTTTTTCTACTAAATTTACGTCATCACTTGTCTTGTTTGAGGTTTCATGTTTTTCTTCGCAATCTTTTGTTAAATCATTTCCTTTGTTAAGCTCTGGTACTTTTATTTCAATAGTGTTTTCATTGAGTATTTGAGGTTCCACAGATTCAATGTTTTCAGTCTCTTGAGATTTAATTATATCTTTATTCATATCTTCTTGGAATATAGTTTCATTCGCTGAAACCTGATCAGAATTTTGTTCTATTGTTGTTTGTTTCTTATTAATTTTTTTTAGAGTTACTTTTATTCCGTTATTAACTTGTTTCTTTTCTGTAACTGTACCTTGTGTGCCCTTGGTGCATTCATTTTGACTATCTGATTTATTTTCTGATCTTTTAACCGCTCTTTCAGAGCTTTGTCTCTTTCTTTTTTTAGATAATTTAGTATCTTCGGCATGATATGCGATCTCTTCATCATCGGAACCACAAGTAGAAGTACAACTTCCCTTTTTCTCTGTATGATGATCGTGTTTATACAATGCCTTAGATTTATTTGACTGCATAGGATTAATCAGACTGTCTTTTGTAGGTGAACTTCCTATAGTTGTCTTGGCACATTGATTTTCTACGGGATTAGGTTCGATATTCTGAAGTAATTGTGTCATTAACGCGGATGGATTTCGAGGTCTAATTACTGGTGTTTCAACTTTTTTGTCTTCGCGCGTCACGTTATTCTGTTCTAAATTATTGTCGTTCGGTAGAGTATCGCTTGTTAACATTTGATAGAGGGTCATTTTTTCTGTCATTAATTTATGGATTTCAACATCGATTTCGATCATCCTAGCCATGACAGCTTCTTTCATGGTTGGATATTTAATTTTTATAATATCTGATGTCATTGTTTCCTTCACTATCTTCTTTGAAACAGTAGACTTCCGTTTCTTACATTTCCTTTTTGATTTATTGTTTATGTTATTTAATGTCTTATTCTTGTCTTTTTTATTCAACTTATTCGAAATTTGTGCCTCGTATTCTTTATTACAATCGATAGATAAATTTCTATCAATGGACGTGCTTATTTCACAAGGAACTGATATTTGCTTATCTAGCAAGTTATTATCCACTTGCTGTTGTTTCTTCAGTTCTAGAAATTCTTTATTTGTTTCAGGTGTTGATGCAGTATTCCGAAAGTTCTCTACGGACTTTCTCCTGACAATTTTTATTGGAACATTTAAATTTTGTGAACTTTCACTTTCAAGGGATGTAACTACTGGTTCGGTTGCGCAAGAAGATTGAAAGTTATGCAGTAAATTGTCCTCTAACACATCTGTACAATGTTCATTCCTTTCTTCGATTTTTATTTCTGTAATCGATGATGGTTCGATCGTTGCACATCTTTGAGAAATATTTTCAGATGTTGCATTAATAATATCTTGTGAGTATTCTACTGAATTAATTTCTGAATTAATTGAATTAATAGGTTTAGTAGTTTTTAATATTTTTGAATTTGCCTTTAAATTCTCGTTTGATGGAAGTATAGGAAAAAATAGATCTGTAGTATTTACAGTCTTCTCTGCTGCCGCAAATAACTCTGATGGAAAAACAGCAGTAGATTTTCGAGATGAAGTAGATTTCTCATTTTCACGCGTATATGTTATATTAGTTTGATTTCGTTTCCTATCGTGATTGTTCTTATCAAAAACTTCTGACAACTCGTTAAAAGCTATCGAGTTAAAACTCGATGATCTAATATCACTCGTCAAATTCTCTTGTTCCTGCAATGATTTAGTCGTAAAAATATCTGCATCTCGAGCAATGCAATCTTCGAGATCTAAGTCAAGAGAGCTCAATTTCTTGATCGATTTTTCATCTGTTTCATCTATATATTCGTCTAAAACAATAAATGACTGGCTATCTTCGTCAAGTGTATCGTGATGATCGTCTATGTTAGCTAGAAATAAAAATTTCGGCTGACCAGAAAGATCGCAAGTTTGATCATTTTCCGTTGTTATATCTTTATCCTTAATTCCCAACGTCGTATCATCAATCTTGGTATTATCTTTCACATTTAAGCTATGATCTATCGTTTTCCCTGTAACATTTTGTTGCTCTTTTGCTAAATTAGAAATTGAGAATATTTCGTTTTCTTCATCCATTTTCTCAGAAAAATCTTCGTCACCATCTTTCTTTTCCTCTATCGATTCTATAATGGGTTTATCATTGAAACATGTTTGTAAGCATTGGTTGGGATCCTTGCATTCTTTTACTGTGTTTTCTTTGATATTTGTATTGTTCATCTTTGTATGATATAATAGAGATATTTGACAAATATCATTATCGATGGTATCCGCGAGAAAACCCTTAAACGGACTACTCCGACTATCTGGAGATTTTGCTTCGTTTTTTAGTACTTTAGTAAAATTGTCCAAAGTTCTTAATTTTTGGTTTAATCGAGATATAGTCCTATCCTGCATTCCTACATCATTCGTTCCTACATTTATATCATCGTTTTTAACAATAGCCTTCGAATTGATTCTCGTATCCAAAGTAGAATTATCAGCGGCTTTAGAATTTTGCAAATTTTTAATGTTAATTGTATGGCCGTATTTCTCAATATCAACATCGATTTGTTCGCTTAACGAATGAGATTCTTCGCTAACGTAGTTCGAAACAAGAGGTGGTGTACTTGTTATACATTTTTCAGTGCGAATTGATCGAATACGACCAACAGACGTTGAGCCTACTGATGACATGTCGTTACATATATCCTTTTGTTTGTTCAAGCTTACAGCGGACATGGATTCAGCGAACATACTCACTTCATTGACTTTAGTTGTATGTTCTTCCATTTCTTTATTTGATTCACCATCTTTTTTTGCATTTTCTGAGCTTATTAAGTTTTGGTCTTCTTGGGTTCTCGCTATTTCTTCATTTAAAACCTGCTGGTTCGAAATAATTATTTCATTATCTTGTACTGCAACGTTTTTATTAATGCTTACCGCTTCTCTGTTACTATCAGAGAGCACTTGGTCGTTTTGTCTTACCATGGAATGAGTATTAACTTGTTTTTGTAGAGTTTTGCTATCAATTATCACTTCTGTATTTCTCGAGCACGTTTCAACAGTTTGAGGTTCAGATAAATTTTCATGAATATTATGACTGCTTGTTTTTTTAACTTCACTTTGATCGGTGGCATGTGAACTTACAATCGGTACTTTTTTATTACCATCAGGCGTCTTTTTATGCGAATGTTTTTCTACAGGGTTTTCTTCTATCGATTTAGATTCATTCGGCTTCGAACTCTTTTTCTTTTTTTCACACGATTTTTTAGCTTTCTCTTTCTTCAATTTCAATTCTTTACTTCCCTCTGATCGAATGTTTTTAAACTTAGAGGAGTCGACATCTGAAATTGGTTTCTTTGGCTTCTTCTCTGATTCAAGTTTTGATTTCTCTCTATTCGAAAATTCGATGAATTCTTGCTCGATAATTACCTTCGACAAGGATTTGTTATCATTTTTGCGTTCCATACGTTTTACGGAGTTTTTAAAAGTATTTGAATCAATATCTATGCAACGAGTTTCATTCTTCTCGTTGAAGTTTTTCGGTTGTATAGAAGTCGCTTTTATAGAATTAGCTTTCTTAGTTTCTTGCGTAACATCTATGGTCTCATGCTCTTCTTTCAAATTATTCTTCTCTCTAGCCTCTTCTTTATCAGAATCCTCCGAAGTGGGCGTACTCGTTGATCTTACCCTAGTTAACCGTGAATCCGTTAGTTGTGTTTTAGTTGTATTAATTCCAGTTTTTATCTCGCTTATTACTTCTAACGATTCAACGTTAGATTTATCGATAGGTAGAGAATGGTGAGATTGTCGAATCAACGACACAAACTTTGCAGGAGTCTTTTTTAACGCGCCTAGTTCCTTCAAACGTCTCTGCAACGTGCGCTCTTTATATGCTTTTATATCTATCTTTTTATAACCGCCACTCTTGTTTTCCACCGAGTAAGTAGTTGTACATGTTTTTTGATCAACAGACTGATTATTCGTACTAGTATCAAGAACAAGATTTGAACTACTATGGGTTGTAAATGGCATTATATGCGTTGTGTTATTATCAGTGATAGCTTCGCTGTGCGATTGAATAGACGGAGATGATTCTTCAGTAAGTAAAGGTACATTAGTTTGATGTAAAGAGATATTCATAGATATAATTCTGTTTATCCGTTCGTTATTACTCGTCGCTATTTCGTAATTTTTATTCATTTCCAGAAGATATTTCGTTTTTTCGTTATCTACATTCACTGTATCATTCTTTGTAAATTCCGTTACTTTCTCCATAATTTGCCTCTGTTCCGCATTATTAGATTCCGGCATTTGTTTGAGTTGTGCTTTAGTTTTCGGTTGCGTCACTACAGAAACAATCGTGGGTTTGTTCTTAGGTTGTGACGATACGGTCTCACAAGTAACAGAAAGTACAGTGCAGTCTTCCTCTGTTTGTAAACTTTGCAATTTAGTTGGCGAGTCAGCTGACTTATTAACCGAAGTATTATTAATTCTGTCGTTCAATGAAGCATTCTCCTCGAACGAACTCATCGATTCCTCTTTGACAATTACTTCTTTCTTGATCTCATCCTCTGTCAATACCTGAAACCCTTCGGTTTGTTCGCTAGATTTTGACGAACCCGAATAAGAATTCCTTTTCCTCTTTTTTCTCTTCTCCTTCCTTCGTTTTTCTTTCTTATCTCTTTTCCTTTTTTCACGTTTGCGAGATTTTCGTTCCTTGTGTTTACTCTTTTCTTTCCATTCCTTTTCTATCTCAGCGACTACTTCATCTCTGATAGTTTCATTGAGCGATTTTTGCTTCGCGATCTTTTCCTTTTCTTTTATTACTTTCAACAATTTTGTCACGTTGGGAGAAACAGTTTCCTCATCACTGTCGCTGAAATTACTTGAACTGGTCTCGCTACTACTTGCCGATTTTTCTGCTGTTTGTAGTTCTTCTATCTCGCTAGGATCGCTAATACACCTATCTAAATTCTGCACAGAAATTTCGCGGGTTAAAGGACTTATGCTTAAATGTCTCATTGGTGAATCCGACGAACAGTATCTCGGAGCCCGATTGTTTCTTTCATTTTTGCTTAAATTTTCTGCGCTGTTAGAGGTATTTTTTCGCACAATAGTTGAAGCTACCAAAGTGTTAGTTAGCCCATACTTCGCTTCCCATTCTTCTTTCGTTAAATTCCTAAATGTATCCGGATCCTCTCGCTCCTTTCTCTTCCATCTTTCATACCTTTCGTGTCTAAGCGTGTTGCGATCTTCGGAACTGGATTTGCGCGCTCTTAAGTGATCTACATCCGCGTTACTTTTACCTAATTGTTTGACTCGGGCTATCCCAGCTGAAAAAATATCATCGAGATCAGCTACTGTTTTGTTAGGAATCTGTGAGAAAGTGTTATATTCAAAAGCTTTTGTTATTGTTTGAACCAGTGAAGCACCTGAACCTGTATCAATGCTCTTCTCCGGTTCCACAGGCAAACTCGTGTTTGATAAACTCTTCGTTCTCTCTGTTACTTGAGACAATATATCATCCAAGTCAGCTTCGTTAAATAGTGGTTGCTGTTGTTTCTTATGCGCATTCTCGATTTCGCGATCATTTGATAGTGATCGATGCGACGAATTTGTATCCTGTCGTAAAATATTAACATTCGATTCTGTGTTTAAGGAATAGTGAGTAGATTCTTCTTTACTATATATAGATTTATCTTCTGCATGTTCTTCGTCTTGAGGATCTTGATACTCAGTAAAAGATGGGATTCTTAGACTCTCCTCTCTTACATCCTCACACGAATGTACTCCCAGATTTTCGTCCTGATTTATAATTTTAATCTCTTCGATATCTGCATTTTGACTTTCGGATAATTCAGTATCAAACGGTATATCAAGTTGTAAAACTTCGCTCAAATGATGAATAAATTCTGTAGGTAAATCCGTAATACCGACAACAGCGCTTGGATCTAACATCGCGTTCAATTGATTCATAAATTCTATCCTATCGTATTCTTTCATTTTCTCGTCTTCCATGTTTCTCAGTTCTAAAGAAAGAGACGACCTTCTTTCTTTCACCAGATGTTCCATTGCAATATCAAATTTACGAAGACTCGAATTATTGACCATATTGCAAATATCGTTTTTACTCATTTTCAAGAAACGACTGATCACTCTTTTCTTCCATAAAGCTTCTGGAGTAAAAGCCTTTTCCTTTCCAGATTCTTTTTTTGATTTTTGATTCTTTTGAATATCTATGTCACTAGATGTTAGTGTTGTATTCGAAGAATGTGCATGTAATTTTTCCAAATCTCCGTAATTTTTATAACGATAACATGTATCATTTGATTTTTCATGTATAGGGATGACTTGTGTATCAGCATTTTTGTTAACTTCCGCCTCTTTTTGTTTATTTTTATCTTGATTCGTGTTATTTTTACTTTCAGAAGAATGCTTCCTAGAGTGAGCCCTCTCTTTTTTTGAATTTTGAATTGCACTTTGTTGCGAGATTTCTCTGTTTTCAGGAATATTTATAACAGTCCTATGCCACTCTTCCGGTTTATGTATTTTCTTTGTTTTGGAGTTTAAGTTGAATACCACCTTGGGTCTTATTTGATCATTTGCCAATAATGCATTTTCGGTATTTTTACTCTGATTTTGTACACTTTGTCGCTCATCTATTGCCTTGATATCCTCTTTTTTCTCACAAATTAGTTCTGGTCCACAGACTACATTTTGTCTACTTTTCTTATTCCTATATTTTGTTTGTTTTCTTGTATTACTTGTATTTCCTTCCTCTACTGACAAAGAACGATTTATACTTTCGATTGGTATTGGAATTTTGGATGGTGTCAATGGTAATTCAGAAACTGTAGGTCTATCTTTATCGTTTGTTTCTTCTGTCAAGTTCATT
Organism: Bombus campestris; assembly: GCA_905333015.3. Taxonomy (NCBI): domain Eukaryota; kingdom Metazoa; phylum Arthropoda; class Insecta; order Hymenoptera; family Apidae; genus Bombus; species Bombus campestris. The sequence continues at coordinate 11,906,713 of HG995132.1, forward strand.
ATTTGCTTTGCAAATTCCATTGCTTCTTGCATATCTTCTAACCCATCATCCATGTTTATGCTTTGATTAGGATTGGAATTTCCTCCCACTGAAGGTTCTTTTGGTGGCGGTAGAAGAACTTCAGTGATATTCATAGGAGGTAGAGGCAATGGAAATTCCCTTACTATTTCTTGTCCTCTATTTGTTTGTGATATAACAGATGAAAAGTTCATCTGTACATTAGAAATAAAAGGTTGACGCGATGGTATGTTTATAGGAGGTAATTGTGCAAAATTTGGTACAATGGGACCAATGTTAAAATCTGATGCTGGTGATGTGTCCATTAAATTCAGTGGCACTGTAGTCGACCTAGATGCATCTAAAGGTACAAGTAGATTAGAACGTTCTTGAGATGAAAGTCGCGGATCGAAAATTGGTGGAGGTTGGAGGGTTTCCTCCCTTTTATGAATTTTTGGTGGTGGGTGTTGAGGATTAAATTCAGGTATTTTTTCATTATTTGTTACTGAGACGTTTGAAATTCTCGGAGGTGGTCCCCTGAGATCAAAGGCAGGCGATTGTTGTATAACTTTTAAATTATTTTGACAAGTACTTAGTGTTTGACCTTTCAAATCTAAAGAGGGCATAGACTGTACAGTTTCTTGTTTATTAGATGGTTCAGTACCTGATTTTGATCTTATATTTGGTGGAGGTTCGCTTGGATCAAAAGCAGGAGGCAAATCATTAGAAGAAAATAGCGCTATTGGATTGTGCTGACAGTCATGATTTAAAACAGGTACATTATGCGTAAATGGTGGTGGTGCTCGTGGAACAAATCCAACTGGAACTAAATCAGTTGATTTAAATGATGTAACATGTCTTGGTGGAGGTATTCGATTACCGTGAAAGGGTAATCTCTGTGACCCTCTAAAAAATGAATTTTTTCCATTCTGTTGGAAAACCCAATGGCTTCTAGGCCCCCCAATCCTTGGAGTTAACCTAGGAGGTATATTAAAGACCTTTGATTGAAAAACAGGTGGATTATTTAATTTCTTATCATCATTTAATTTATTTGTTTCATAATTTGAATATGTTGAAGATGTAGAATCACAGACACTGTTTGAATGAATTTCTTCATTAGATGATAGAAAATTAAGTGATCTCTTACGAGAACAATCAGATACATTTTCCAAATTTTGATGAATTACCTCTTGGGATACGTTTCTTTGTAAATTATTTTGAATTTGATTATTTTCAAGCAGCTTTGTTTCTGTATGATTATTATGTTGTATATTGATGTTAGTATCCTGTGTGTTATCTCTATTTGGATCTTGTATATCTACTTGCACAGTGTTTTGATTTTGTGGAGAATCTATCTTTAACTCATTTTGATCATCTGTAGTTGATACTGATATAGAACCTGTTTCTACATAATTAACATCTAAAGCTCTTTCTGGCAGTGAAATATTTACTGAATCTGTTGGTAATAAATTTGTTATATTATCATCTAAATTCAAAGTTAATAACTTTTCATTAACATTATTTGAGTTTGAAGATATCAAACTTTCTGTAATATTATTATCTTGCAATTGTAAGTTTTCTATGTTGCATTTAAAATCAGACAATTCATTATGTATTTGTTCATGACATTTATCATCTTCCAATAACTTATTTGACTGTTTGAAGTCATCTTTGTCATATGAATCCAAGATAATTGGGGATTCTTCTTCATCTACAATTGTAATTTCATTATTTGTACTTATTACATTATCTGTAGACTTCTTCTCAAAACTAATTGAAATCTCATTATTAGATTCATTATCTACATATCCAAATTTTAAATTATTACAATCAATCCTGCCTATATCTCTAAGGTCAGTAAATGTCAGGTTAAGTTCAGGTGGTTCGTGTCTAAGAGCAGGGATAATTTTATTTCGAGTATTTTCTTCTTCAGAACCATTATTTGGTAACATAGGCAAATCATCTTCCCAAAAATTTGTAACTTCTTGTTCTGTTATAGAGGATAATTTTTTCTTTAATTTGTCAGCTGTTTCTGCAATCTTTTGCTGACGTTCTTCTTCAGAACCAAGCAAGGGAGTTTGTGATACTGATACAGGCTTATTTTCAATTAATTCTTCTTGGGGTAATAATGCTGTATGTATAGGATTTCTTATAAAGCCCATATGAAATTGAGATGATGTTGGTCTACCAGGCCCAGAAAATCTTACTATTCCACGACCACCTATTGTTCTACCCCTGCTATTTGGTCGATATTGTAAATTTCCTCTATATTGCAAATGAAAATTTTTATTCTGCTGCCATGGTGCAAAATTTGGACGTTCTATCCATTTCTCAGGACCGGGTAACCTATGTGGTGGTCGTGGATGATTAAAACTAGGATGTGGATATCTGGGCACATTAAAGCCATTGGCTGGACCATTTGTACGAGCTCCTCGTGGTCCAAAGCTTCTTCCACGATATCCACTGTTGCTCATCACACTGTTAATTATAACACTTTAATTATCACAGTGCATTTGAGTCTACAGTTCTTTTCACTGTCATGTGACCCTTAAAATGCACTAAACCTATTATATTAATGTTTATATGCTGCATAGTTTATCTAATTAGGGTCCTCTTATTTTGGAAAATGAAATACTTTATGTTCATTCTAATGCTTCATCAAGTTATTAACACAAACTTTAAAATACTACAACCTATTACTATACATAATAAATTAAAGCTCTGTGCAAAATGTACAGAAAGGACTATCCTTTTTTTATTCCTCAATCTTCTTTTCACTCCTCACGTCTTTACGACTGATATTAAATCCTTACAATTTTTAATTGCACCAGAGTGTGTGTGTGTGTGTGTGTGTGTGTGAATGCGTGCGCGCGTGTGTCACAATTGGTATACACTCATTATCCTCGGATTATTGCAAGAAAAATATAGAATCTCCGCAACGTTAGCGAAACAATAATAAAACGACGTGTACTTATTATTCAAATATAATCGCCATGTTGCACAATCAGTTTCACTAATCTCGATAAACAATACGTATACTTAGCTGTCAGATAGTTACATTAAACTTAACTACTTTTAGAAAATGTCAACTTCTTTATGTGATAGTCAATGTTCAAGCACTATCGCGTGTCGTGCGATTATAGCAAATATGTTTCGATACACAATCACCGCGTATTCTATTCATTTAATTACATCTTCACTGTTCATGTTTAAAAACCTAAATTCAGTCACGAACTGACTAACATTTCAGATTGTTCACATTCGTTGTCAACTTTAACATAGCAATGCTCTTTACAAAGTCGACTTTTTATAAAGTGAAAATCTTATAATTTCAATAAAATTGATGGGAATTAATGTGTAAGATATGCAATCGATAGAATTTCAATCAATTATAAGTCATTCCACAATATAAGTATATTTCACAATACATGTCTAAATATTAATATATTAAGGTCCACTGATGCACTGCTACATTTTTCTATGAATTATATGAATTCATATGGAACAATTGTTAATAACTCTGAAAAAAGAATTGCTTGTGTTTGTTTGGATTAATAATAAATGATACAGTGCATGATATTTGAAATTAAACTTTTTCCAATTCTTATCTTGATTGCAGAACCTTGCAGTTCTCTACTTTAAGATTTCAAGAAAACTATTGTTTGCGAGTTTATTATTCTTTAATAATATTGTCGATAAATTTTAATGTAAAATATATTTCACATAATATTTAATATGCGAAACCATAGAGATATAAAGATAGAATGCGTGAACAAATTGAAAAAGCGATATAAGAATAGGAAGAAAACGCTGCGTAGAGGTTCATATAGTAAATATTCTATAGTAAATATGACAGCGTAATACCGACCAACCAGCCTCGTCAGTGTGCATACTTGAATAGACAAGAATAGAAGGAGCCTTTGTGCAGCCTTCTCTTTCTATTCCCATATCGTATACGACTTACCAATATGACTCGCATACGACTAGCATCTTTATATACCTATGTGTGAAACTACTCTTTACTTATAGCGTGTAGATAAAGATACGACTGATATGAGTTTATTTAGCAACGAAAATTTTTACATTATGAAATATAATTAACTTTTTCAATATATTTTATGTGGAAATTGTCTATTTAGTAATAAGCTATTTGCGATTACTTGTTTTATCTTTCATTAGATAATGCCTAACCGTTTATATAAAAAAGGAGCGATGTATTCGTTAGCAATCGTTAATGGAGAGATTACTAATCGTTAATGGAAAAACACTATTGTTACAACATTAAAGTTTCAGTATTTTAATTTTAATTATTTGCATTTTATTATAATTACAGTATATTTATTTTCAATACAGTAAATATTTGCTTTCATGATTTGTCTAAGTAAACGATTAATTAGTTTTTGTATTTTTTGGAACCCAATTGTGACAAATTTCAGAACGCACATTTGTCGTAGCAAACTAGCCCCACCACTAACTATAACCGTGCCATACCGTGTCGTATTGCCTCTTGACCATCAGAAGAGTCAAGAGCAAGCATCTAAGTCATAATTCTCCATTCGAGGATGACCGCGATGCTGTCCAACTGTTCGCGGTTTGTGCCTCGTGTAATAACAAGACTTAGTATATCACAAACGAAGGTAAATTATCAAACAATAGTATCATACCATTTGTTATTAATGTTAACATATTTGTGACATACATATTGAGCAAGAAGAACCTAACGCCCTTTGAAGTAGAACCTGCCAATCAAAGTTGTCGGAATACTGCCTTTACCTATTGCATTTCGGTTATATAACAGTATTTGAACACGTTACGATTCATGACTCGATCTATCGACTACAATCTGTCAATGGGAAATTAAAAAATTCCTCGTGACCATCAGATGCAAACTTACTTTTTAGATAACCAAACAGATTTCCGTCGATTTTTTCAGGGTGCAATTTAAGGTCAAGGTTCTTTTTCTATCTATTCGATAGACACACTACCTATTTTTATCTAGTTTCTTTTATAACTCACTTTTATGTCATAATGTATATAAAATTATATAAACACATTAAAAAATTTATATAACATTTTATATAATTATTAATTTTATATTTTAAATGAGAATCTATATTTATGTATACATTTGTTTCAGGTTGTGAGATCTTTATATAGTCAAGGTAAGACTACTAAATAAAAATGATATAATAAAGAAGTGGTGAGCTATGTTGAAAATCTAAAAACATTATCTTTATAGAGAGGCATATCAACGTTGGGGATAACCATGAACATAAACTATTAATTGTATCAAATCATTTTTGTAGGGCACATTCTATTTATCCACACCCAACATGTGGTCAACAAGAACTCACGAATGTAAGTTTAAAAAGTACATTAAAATATCCGTATAATATGAATACTTTTTAACATCTTTATCTAGAATAAACTGTGATATAAATGGTTAATTAATTTAATAAGTAAATTTTAATATGTAATTTTAATTTCTATCTAGATGTACAAAATATAAGAAATTTCACTGTTGGATAGACCAGGCAAGACATATTCATTCAACATCTTCATTATGTAAGTCATCTTTAGGGAAGAAAATATATAGTTAAGATTTTATACATAAATTCTTGCATAATGTAAATTTGTAATTGACAGGGGAAATAAAGGAAGTTGTAGTACCACCATTTGCGGAAAGTGTAAGTGAGGGGGATGTCAGATGGGATAAGAAAGTTGGTGATCAAATTAAAGAAGATGATGTTTTATGTGAAATTGAAACTGATAAGGTAAAATCAATAAACAAATGAACTTACAAATAATAAACATATCTTGTAATTTATACATTTATGATAATCCGTTTACAGACTTCAGTTCCTGTACCATCACCAGCTTCTGGTGTAGTGAAAGAGATATTTGCCAAAGATGGTGAAACAGTAAAGCCAGGGCAGAAACTATGTTCCATTGATGTTGGCGCAGTTGGAGCAGCACCAGCTGAAAAACCAGTTGAGAAACCAACTGAAAAGCCAGCTGAAAAGGCTCCAAGTCCTCCACCTGCACCTAGTACAGCAGCACCACCGCCGCCTCCACCGCCACCACCACCACCACCTTCAGCAGCTGTACCACCACCAGCTGCACGACCTCCATCTCCACAAGCACCAGCAGCATCCATGCCAGTTGCTGCAATTAAACATGCTCAAGTAGGTGTAATTGTACAAATTTAGAAATAAAGATTCTTCCCTTCCTGTTATAAAATTTTTATTATTCATTAAATAAATGAACAATTTTAGTCATTGGAAGGTGCAAAGGTACAACTGCCTCCTGCTGATTATACACGTGAAATACTTGGCACCAGAACAGAACAACGGGTAAAGATGAACAGGATGCGAATACGTATTGCAGAACGATTAAAAGATGCTCAAAATACAAACGCTATGTTAACTACATTTAATGAGATCGATATGAGGTTATTACATATCTATTGTAACTATGATTGTTAACTTCTTTTTTGTTAATAACTAGCTTTTTTTTCTTTTTATAGCCGCATTATGGAATTCCGTAAAATGCACCAAGAAAATTTTACAAAGAAATATGGTTTGAAGCTAGGATTTATGAGTCCATTTATTGCAGCGAGTACCTATGCTTTAAAAGATCAACCAGTAGTAAATGCTGTAATAGATGGCACTGACATAGTTTATAGAGACTATGTTGATATTAGTGTCGCAGTTGCAACACCAAAGGGTCTTGTTGTCCCAGTTCTTCGTAGTGTAGAAAACAAGAATTTTGCAGAAATTGAAATTGCTTTGGCAGCTTTAGGCGATAAGGCAAGAAAAGGCAAAATATCCGTTGAAGATATGGACGGTGGTACATTCACGATAAGTAACGGTGGCGTATTTGGTTCTCTGCTGGGTACACCTATTATTAATCCACCACAAAGTGCAATTCTTGGGATGCACGGAGTATTCGACAGGCCCGTTGCAGTAAAGGGCGAGGTAAACACCGACAATTTCTTCTAATAAAGACTAATAATTACAAATTTTAGTGATTTTTTAATAATTTTCAGATAAAAATTCGTCCAATGATGTATGTGGCTTTAACATATGATCATCGATTAATTGACGGGCGTGAGGCTGTGATGTTCTTAAGAAAAATCAAGGACGCTGTGGAAGACCCTAGAATTATTTTAGCTGGCATTTAAGCCCCATAAATATTTTCATTGAATCGCTTCAAACATGCCTCACATCATGTTCAGAGCATTTTATACACGTTGTATTATATTCTGTTCATCGAGGATTTTACTCAAAACTACATATTCTCAAATACTTACTAATCATTGTGATAAACGAAAGTAAAAGAAGAAAAACATTACTCGAACAAGAGAATATAATGTATTACTATCTGAAAGACTTTATGTTATTATCAAAGTATTATTTCAATTTATTTTTTGTCTTAATATACAGCAGCGTAAATCGATTTTTCTACAACGTTTAATACAATTGCTACATCATAACGTTTTTAAATTCTAACTAATGCTTAATTTAAGAATATCTTTATTGGCATGAAAAAAAAAAGAAACGTATTTTAGTATCTATGTGACTCAAACACAAAATGCATTATATAGTAATTGAAAGGAAGAAAGCAAATTAAATCCTGTAAAATGTTTAAAACATTTTACTTGAAAGAAGCATACATTTCTATTGTATAATTGGTTCGATATAATTTAATTATATCTCCTTTTAACTTTCTATATTGTTATTCAACGCATTTTTTGTAAAAATTGTACACAGATCATTACGTTTTTAAGACAACCACGTGTAAGAAGTATTTTACTATTTTTAATTGCTCTTATTTTTATTTTGATGGCTTTGAACGAGATGTTATAAAGAAGCGATGATTAAAGAGCTAGAGGGAAATACTTTATTACAAAAATAAATGTATCCAAGTATTAAAATAAAATTTCACGAATCTATATGTTGTCGATATTGTTAAATTATGTTCACAAAGACTTATATGTCGTATCGAGTTTTTTGAGAAAGAAATTTGTCATATATACATTTTTCAAAACACGTGGGATTGTGCAAGAATTTTTCATTTTTTTATAAAGCTATAACTTTTCAATAACTATTGTTGAAAACGATCATGTAAATCGCTCATAAATAAAAAACAATATTAAAGCTCGTTTAATATTGCTTTTAAAAACTTTTAATTGTACAATTCGTCATACACAATCAAAATATTTATATTATTAATTTTTATATCATATCTTTTTTAAACGTATAACATTTTTTATATTAATACTTTTTCGACGTATCGAATTATTTCGATATATTACGAAGAAAGATATCGAAATCGTAATCGATTCTGCTCACACAACGGCAATGACTTCGCCGTTTCGATTCTTGACCAAACAGTGAATCAAAAATGGTAATTTCTAAAGCCTTCTTGATTATTTGTAAATTAAGGAACTCGAACTATTCTAGAATAATTTATAGTAAAATATTTAACGTCTATATCCAATTAATTATAAAATTTATTACTTTCTTCCTAAATAAGTATATTATGTTGTGTTTGACATTTTAGGTTATATTAATTATAACAAGTTTTCTGATAAATTTCACATTATTCTAACTGAAAGTTTCGTATTCATTGCTAACTGCATTTTTTTATTCATACGCAACATTCTTTCGAAATTATATTAAAAGCAGTATGTATTATAAAGTTGAAATTATTTTGAAAGGTAATATTTATTATATTAGGGACAGAATCAATCTGGTACCAGTGGTACAGGAAGTGATAAGAAGGATGATAAGGATAAGAAAAAGAAATATGAACCACCTATCCCAACAAGAGTAGGCAAAAAGAAGCGGCGTACAAAAGGACCAGATGCTGCTTTAAAATTACCACAAGTTACACCTCATACACGTTGTAGACTAAAGCTTCTGAAGTTAGAACGTATAAAAGATTACTTGTTAATGGAAGAAGAATTCATTCGAAATCAAGAAAGACTAAAGCCACAAGAAGAAAAGAATGAGGAAGAAAGATCTAAAGTCGATGACTTACGTGGAACTCCAATGTCTGTTGGAACATTAGAAGAAATTATTGATGATAATCATGCAATAGTTTCTACATCTGTTGGCTCTGAACATTATGTATCAATTTTATCATTTGTGGATAAGGATCAATTAGAACCTGGATGTTCTGTTCTATTAAATCATAAAGTTCATGCTGTTGTTGGAGTTTTAGGTGATGATACAGATCCTATGGTTACAGTAATGAAACTAGAGAAAGCTCCACAAGAAACTTATGCAGATATTGGTGGTATGAAATATTTGTATTACTATTACAAATTTTATGACATTACATATTCACAAACATATTTCATTATTTAGGACTTGATACACAAATTCAAGAAATCAAGGAATCTGTAGAATTGCCTTTAACACATCCAGAGTATTATGAAGAAATGGGTATTAAACCTCCAAAAGGAGTCATACTTTATGGTCCTCCAGGAACTGGAAAAACATTGTTAGCAAAAGCTGTTGCTAATCAAACCTCTGCAACCTTTTTGAGAGTTGTTGGTTCTGAGCTTATACAGAAATATTTAGGAGATGGTCCAAAACTTGTTAGGGAGTTATTTAGAGTTGCAGAAGAGCATGCCCCTTCTATTGTATTTATAGATGAAATAGATGCTGTAGGCACAAAGCGGTATGATAGCAATAGTGGTGGAGAACGTGAAATTCAAAGAACTATGTTAGAACTCCTCAATCAACTTGATGGTACGAAAAGTATTTTAATATCAATTATACAGTATTATAATTATGTTTTACATTTTAATAACAAAGTATTTTTATTTTTCAGGTTTTGATAGTCGCGGAGATGTTAAAGTTGTTATGGCTACAAATAGAATTGAAACACTAGATCCAGCATTAATCAGACCTGGTCGTATTGATAGAAAAATAGAATTTCCATTGCCTGATGAAAAAACAAAAAGAAGAATATTCAGCATTCATACTAGCAGAATGACTTTAGCACCTGATGTAAATTTAGCAGAATTAATTATGGCTAAAGATGATCTTTCAGGTGCAGATATAAAGGTAAAGCATCATTTATATAATGGTATTTGAATGAAAAAAGAATTAAATGATACATTAAACAATATTTTTATCTTATAGGCCATATGTACTGAAGCTGGTTTAATGGCTTTACGCGAACGCCGTATGAAAGTTACTAGTGATGATTTCAAAAAATCTAAAGAGAGTGTTTTGTATCGGAAAAAGGAGGGATCTCCCGAAGGGTTATATTTATAAAAATTCTGCAATTAACATTCTTTATTTACGTTTGAAGCATAAAAATATACATGCTAATAAAAAGATACAAAAAACTGTTCTGGTAGATAAATTAATTACCTTCTAAATCTGGAACATCTTGTATCTTTAATATATCAAATTCGCTGATATTTAATTGCTTTACATATGGTTGAAAATACTCATATGATGTTTGAAGAACTTTCACTGAATACAATTTTTGTTCATTGATGATTTCATCAAAACTCTTCTGTGTATTATTGACATTATGAAGTTCTGCTATACATATATGACACGCGCCTCTTCTAGTTTTATCAAAAATTTCTTTTATATTTTGCGGATGCTCGACATCCTTTGGTATAGTGTTTAATAAACTTTTAAACTTTCCTAGAATAAAAGCCGTTTGAAAACCTTCTTTATATCCACTATCAAAACCATTTTGAAAAACAGAATTTGACCCATCTTCTACTCCTTCCCTGTAACCATCCTTTAAAAAATAAAAGTATATTTAAAATCGTAGTATAGTTCATAGAAAATGTAGGTATTGTCTTTTTTATAATTATATATTGGTATACAAATTGTACCTTTTTAGCAGTACTAATAATTCGATCCCAATTTTTAGTAGCAATATTCAAGGAATCTTCAGTATTCGATTCATTTAAAGAATTTTCCATGTTTTCTAAATAATTTTTGCATTAAAATAATAAATCTTATCGTTGCGGTTGCAGGTAAATTAGTGAAAGTATATGAATATAACCTAGCAAATATTGAAGATAATCAAGTGATCTGTATTTTTAATATTTACACAAGTATAATGGAAACCGAAGCTAGTACTTCAAAGGAACAAGATACAACTAATGCAGATATAAATCCATACGAAGCAATTGAACAAAAGTAAGATTTATTTCCTTTTACTAAAAATTAATGACTCTTACCACGTATATTGTTAATAGGTTACAATCATTACGCATGTACAATATAAATAATTATGTTATTACATAATAGACTCCTCATATTTTATTATTATAGAAATGAAATATGAAAAAATTACCTAAATATGGTATTTTAAATTTTCAGAATTCTTGCATTAGCACAGACAAGACCAAAAGGAATATCTGATAAAGACTTAAGTATTGAAATGCCAGACTTGCAACCTGTTCAAAGGGCTCAAATTATAAATAAACTTTTATCTCGGGGTCATTTTGATCTATTTAAGCAAGGTGGTTCCTTGTTATATCGTTTGAAAGATCCATCTAAAGCAAAAATAGCTAAAGGCGCAGATAACGAGGAAAAAATCGTATATACCATCATTGAAGAAGCGGGGAATAAGGGGATTTGGATTCGTGATATAAGATTTAAATCCAATTTAATGCCCACTCAATTAAATAAAATTTTAAAAAGTTTAGAAATCAAAAAATTTATCAAAGCTGTTAAGTCTGTAGCAGCAAGTAAGAAAAAAGTATATATGTTATACAATTTAGAACCAGACACATCTGTAACTGGAGGTGCATGGTACCAAGATCAAGATTTTGAAGCAGAATTTGTTGATGTTCTTAATCAACAATGTTATAGATTTCTAGAGAGTAAAAGGGAGCAAATGAACTCTTGTAGAGGTGGACCAATCATGGCTAGAAATGTTACATTTGCTTCATCTAAAGAAGTATGGAAATTTATCTCTGATCTAGGAATAAGCAAGGTTTGAATGATCATTATAATTTTCTTTAAGTTATATATGTGAGCATTATAAAAAAATGCAAATATTTATAGGTGAAGTTATCAGTTGAAGATTTGGAGATGATATTGAATACTTTAGTTTATGATGGAAAAGTAGAACGTACTCTTTCAGGCGATGGGAGCACTTTATATAGAGCAGTAGAACCTTTATTAAGTCCACCTGGATTAATTAAATCTACTTGCGGCATTTGTCCGGTAAGCTGTTTTATTTTTCTTTTTCATACATATCTTTTGTGACTTAATAATATAGAGATATTTAAATACAGGTGAGAAAAAATTGTTGTGATGTTGGTGACGTTACACCTACAAAGTGCCAATATATTACAGAATGGTTGGAATAATATTTTGTAGTAAAAATATGGATTTAAAATAATTATTTATTTATATATATTCTTTTTATATAAATATATAAGTTACACAGAAAAAGAGAATAAAACTTCTATAAAATATATTTAGAACACTTATTTTATACAATCCTGTAGTAATTAGTAAGATTAAGTAAAAACATTCCGAGTTGTTTAATAATAGTAATTATAATAGAATCTGTTATTACTTATAATTGTATGAGAATCAAAACGTAATGATTTTACTTAGATAAATTGCGAACAATTCCCGCCAAATTTAGTAGGTTTATATATCTAGACCGGATACTAATTACCAACTTGGAAAAGATAGTATATTACAGTTATATTTTATATAGTTTGCAATGAATTTTCTTCGCGAATATTATCATAAATATTTGTAATAATTATAGAAATTGTATTGTCATTAAAAGAAGAGACGTTTATCGAATTGAAAATTTTGAATGCATTAACGCAACGAACATTATTACATGACTATCTTTATTTCCCGCGTTTTAAATAATAGCTTTATGTTGGCAACATTATTCTTTTTATTGGTTTCCGGCTTTGAGATGCCAGATGTGAATGCGCGCTTACACGAGCACCGTTAAATCGTGCTTTGTCATAAGACTCGAAATGCTTCGTGAAACGATAGCAAAGTTTTATGTTCAATGCGTATAAATAAACAAAATTTCAAATCAAGTAAATCGCAACAAGTTCTAGTAGAAATTAAAAAGCAGTTGAAACTCTAAACGCCTTTATAAGAATTGGCGTGTGTTGCATGTGTCTCTCGGTGTTTCGGAAAAAGTATAGCACTATCTTCGACGTAGAATTGATTATAACTTGTTAGAAACGTAAACGAAGACGTAGATTTACCAAGTATCGACATGCCGCTTCTTCGTAAACAGCCGTTCCAACGTCTTCACGTTTCATCAGATTTTAAAGACGACGACGAAGTTTTCCACTGTGAGGTTACCAATGAAATTTTCAAGGACTACAAGTAAGACCATGACAGCTGAGATAAGTTCGAAACATATTCTGCAGTTTCGTTAATGCAATTTCTCAGTCATGAATATCTCGTATTCTTTCAACATTATCTTGCTTCCTTGATGCTATTCTCGTAAATAATACGTGTCGATGTGCTAGTTAATGATTTGTTATTGTATATCCTTTTGTATATTGTATATACTGAATAGATAAAGCTGAAAAGTAAATTATAGGAAACATTTAGATCATACACGTAGATTTTATCTACCGTCATTAGTTAAATCTTGCATGGTAATTTCGAAAAGATCATAGATTAAATTATCTCAGTTTCATTTTGTTACTCTATTACATATTTACATCCGTGTTTTTTAAGCGTTTATTTTCATCTTTGCAATGATATGTAAATCTGCTATCCACTTTTAAAAAAATGTTATTGCATTCATTGATGTTAATAACATTGCATTTAGGGTGTTATATATTTTATGATTGCAGTGAATTTTGTGAGAGGATTATTTTATGTAACTCGCTTATATGGTCATGTAGTATAACTGGCAGAACTAACATGACCTTTGAGGAAGCTTTACAATGCGAAGAAAATGCAAAAAGAAGCCTTAAAGAATTTCCTATGGAGGTGCGATATTTCATTAAAAATTTAGTGTTACATTATTAAAATATTAGATTTGTTGATTGTGTGTTTTATATTACAGCTACGTATACCTATATTATATCTTGCCAGTAAAACAAACAGATCATCCTTTAAGGAAATGATAGAGGATGTATATCAATTTGCAAGGGATCGTTATTTTGTTGGTGAAATGGTTGAAGCAAGTTTTACAGAGGATTCTTGGTGTGATTGTCATGTTCTTCAAGTTATTGCACCCTCAGAACAACAAATTAAATTATATAATAAAGAAAACAACAGGTATAATATTTATCTATATTATATAAATGAAGAATGTGTGTATGTGCATTCATATTATTGTAATTTAAGTTTGTTACATAGGAGCCCACAAGAACAACAGTATCATCCACCGGCAAAATTATTTCGTTATGAAGTGGAACAATTAGACTCCGGAGACTCAGATGTTAGTCAACTCATGATAGTGGAAGCAGCACAAGTGAGAAGAAGGAAACAACACTACAGTAAAGAGCGTAATAAAATTTTTTTGCGTCAGTTATGTGAACAGAATGAAGGTGGAATATGGATTATTAAAGTTAGTATATTAATAGTAATAACACAAAAATTTTGTGAATATATTGATGGAGCAAATTTTTTTGCATTTCTAGGATAATGTTTTACTAAAATATGGGATTAATAAAGTACGTTTTGATACCATATTTGCTGGTCCTCCTCCAGACTTTACATCACGTATTAAAAAGCCTGTTAAACATAAACAGGAATCTATAGATAAATTTCTTACCACAGATGTATCAAAACAGAAGTTGATAGAAAAACCTAACCCTTTAAAAAAAGTGAATCAAGGAGTGGATATAAAAAAAATTCGCAAACCAAGGTAAAACGATGTATATTAAATTAAAGGTAGTATGCAGTATCTAATTATTAAAAATACATTAAAATTACATTTTTAAATAGGATGAATGGGAAATTTAAGGAAGACCTTAAGGCAAAAGCCCTTGAAGAAAAAGCAAAACGTAAAGAAGAAAGAGTATTGCAAAATGAACGTAAAAAGGAGGAAAAACAAAAATCAGCAGCTTTAGCTGCATATATAAGACAATGGAATAAGCCAAGGGAGGATCTTGAATGCGAAGATCTTTCTCCTATCCCAGAAGCTACGCCAGTCAAGAGTAGCATACCTAATGAAAAATTTGGCGACAGTGTAATGATTCTAGAATTTTTAGAATTTTTTAATGAAGAACTGGAAGTTAGTGCATATTTCCCAAATGGTTTTACTTTAGATCTACTGGAAAAAGCACTATTATTAAAAGAAACATCTGGACCTTGGAGTGATCTTCTACAATTACTATTAGCAAACATTTTTAAATATCAAACAGATGAAGAAGATGAAATTCATGCTCAAGCATCTGACATAACAAATGATATTAGCACGAATGAAGGAGCATCATCGATGACAAAAGCTGTAAAACTTTCTACTATAGCATCTAGTTGGAGTCAGGTGCACCAAGGTTGCAAATTATCTGAATTGACATTAGATCATGTAACTTTAAGTGAAATTCTAAGACAACACTTATTGTGCTCTGGAGGGCGAATTGGCGATGTTGCTACTAAGTGGAGATATTCTCAAAGAGGTACATATATATATATATATAACTATGCTAAACCAAACCATTAACGAATATTATATTTAATCCTAATTTCTTTAGGTGGTTATACAAATCAAGATGATCCTGCACTGTTTATGAGAATAAACGAGACATACATTTTAAGATTGTTAGGTCATTGTAGTGTTCATGAATTTGAGTTAGGTGAAAAGTTAAAAGTAGCTACATGTTTGATAAATCAGTTACTCACTTTTGCTTCGATACGAGATGTAATAGAAGAAAGACGTGAAAAACTTCATCAAGCAAAGAAAGAATTAAAGTCTTTCTTGATAGCTGAACAAAGGAAAGAAAAAGAAGAAAAAGAAAGAATGAGAGATCGAGAAAAAGATAATGATGGTAAAATACCAAAGAAAGTTACGCGTGGTAGTTGTGAAGAGGAAAAAAAGAAAGAAGAATATGAGAATAAATTAAAAGAACTTCAGGAAGCATCCAGAGATAATAAAATGATGGTTTATTTAGGTTCTGATAGAGCTCATCGTAGATATTGGAGATTTTTATCAATACCAGGTAGGGCTTCATGTTTTTATATTGTTCAATTAATAAAAAATGTTTGTAAATTTTCTTTGTTTTTCTTATAGGAATATTTGTAGAGAATGATGAATGGTGGTCTGGTAATTGCATTCCTGATGGTACACCTTATCAACCAGAATTATTAGATACAGAAGCTATGCATGCATATTTAAAAAATAAATTTGAAGATGAATTTAGTGATAAAGAAAATAGTTTTAAAAAAGCAAAAAGGTCTCCTAAGAAAGTTTCATTCTCTGACAAAAATATTCTTAAGTCTCCAAGAAAAGATATATCTCGGAAAGAGTTTAAACAAGAATTATTTGATATTAGAAAAAATTTAATGGCCTGTACAGGAGACAAAGAATGTCCTGTGCATTGCAAGAGACCAGAACTAAAATGGAGTTTCTTTGGAAAGCCGGAAGATATAGAAGCTTTAGTAAATGGTTTAAGTAAACGAGGAATTAGAGAAGGTGAACTCAGAAATAATATTATACAAGAAATGCCAAGTTTAAAGTCTGTGATTGAGGAATGTCCTAGACATAAACTTAATCCTGAAGTAGTAAGTATTTCAGATGGATTCTTTATCTTTTAAAATAACTATTGAATAAACATTGTGAGTAAATTTTTTATACAGTTTTCAGAACCTATCAAAGTGCATCCTAATAGGATTTCAAAAAAGAATAGATACGAAAATGCCAACTTAAATTTTCCTTCAGAAATGGCAGTCAATATTGTTTTAGAATTGACTCTAAGAGATTATATCCTAGATTTTGAAGACAGAGTGAAAGGAGGGGCTTTGGGGAATTTGAAAGTTAATGATCGTGAAATATGGAGGCACGCAATAAATAACAGGAAATATGATAAACAATGTGATAAATTAATATATGGTACAAATGAAATTGAAGCAGATATTGTTTCTAATACGTCTTTAGACAAAATAAAAAATGAAACAAAGCATAGCAGACCTGGAACTCCAGATTCTGAAGTTGGAAGTATTAATACAAAAACTTACAAAGATGCAGGAAAATATTTAGGCCCACCAAGTGAAAATGAAATGCTCCCAGATCCCAATCAGCAGTTAGCCATTAAACAAATGGCTTGTGCTATTTTACAGTTATCTCACGCTATTGAGCAAAAGTACTTACAAAAACCGTTAGGTGCCACTGAGAAAGATAAGAAATGGTTCGGCGAAGACATCAGAGAAAAATGGGAACAATCACTTATGGCATCAGCGAGTTGGTCTCAATTGTTTGTACACTTAAGTACTTTAGAAAATAGTGTTGCATGGAGTAGAAGTGCATTAAATGCTCAGTGTCGAATATGTAGACGACGACGAGACGGCGACAAAATGCTACTATGTGATGGATGCAACAAAGGCCATCATTTATATTGTTTGCAACCAAAACTAAATGTACATTATTTTCTTAATCCTTTTATTTTTAGCTTCCATTATATTGCAATATTTGATATTAAATATTTACTTGTAGAGTGTACCAGATGGAGATTGGTATTGTAAAGTATGTAAACCACCTACAAAACCAAAAGAGAAAATTAAAAAAAGAAAAAAATTTGAAGATGAATTAGAGGAGGATGTAATATTAACCAAAGAAACTCGACATAATCGTGCAAAACGTGTTCTTGAAAGTGAGGAAGAAGGGGATTCAGTTGATGAAGAATTAGAAGAAGATAGTGATGATGATATGTAAGTGTCATTTTGATAATAAAATATTTGGTATTTTTTAGAAATTATAAGTATTATTGAGTATTAGACGAAGAAATTTTTCAATAATTAATATATGTTCCAGGGGTAGTCAACAAATAAATGTGTGTTGCATATGTAAAAGTGGTGGAAAATTAATCAGCTGCGATACATGTTCAAATTTTTATCATGTAGAATGTATAGAACCTCCGTTAACAAGAGCACCTCGAGGAAGATGGGTTTGTTCAGACTGCAAGGATAGAAAGGATAGAAAGACAAACATAAGATATGGTAAATATTATAATATACTTGCAAATTTAGTGGTCGCAGGAAATGCTATGACAAACTTTGAAAATATTGCGCTACCTCATAATATTTTATTATCATTTCGTGTTAACATCTTAGTACATTTTTTTAATTTAAATACTAATGTAATAAAGCAGTTTCTTAGTTCTAATTATGTTGTTAGTGAGGGGGCGTGAAAGGGAAAGGGACAAGGAGAGACTGTGCGCTGCAGCAGCACGCTCTCGCATCCATGGCTTTGCCAAGAGCCTCCTCACTACAGAATCTACAGACTGGGACGGTCTGTATTGTAACTCTATTCACTTTTGCTTAGTATGAATACAGATTTTTTTTACAAATATAGTAATACTTGATATAATGATATGTAATATGTAGGATTGCTTTATACATTTGTTCATTATTACTAAATTAAGGTTAATCAACTTTGTTGCATGTATGTGCAAATGGTTCTTATGCTTCTATTAAAGCAAAACATTTAAAATTTATATCAATTTGCTTTCTTTCTTTAAATATATTTATACTTTTCTTAATTCAATGTAATTCTTTTAATGTTTTCCATTAACTAACTATTTTAGAAGTGTTTTACATCCTAATATCAGTATTTAATTATATATATACATATTTATATATATACAGATAGTAGCACTTCAGAAGATACAGAACCAAGACAAACCAGAAGAGCAGCTAAAAGAGCTGCTGAAATTGAACAAGAAGAAGATAAGGGAACAATTAAAGGATGTATGGGGAGACTGCAGGAATTACTTTCTGACATTAGGCATCACAGAGATTCGTGGCCTTTCCTATCACCTGTTACAAAAGATGAAGTTCCAGATTATCATGATATTATTTCCAATCCTATGGATTTTGGTACAATTAAATATAAACTTAATAATAATGAATATGAAACACTGGAACATTTTTTCAGTGATTGTCATTTAGTGTTTGAAAATTGTCAAGCTTATAATGAAGAACACAGTTCCGTCTACAAGTGAGTATTACTAACATAAATATTTTTGTATATAAGTTCGGACGCCAGAGATTGCGAGATTAACTAATACTATTGATTAATGTGCTATGTTCATATTGCAAGTGTTATATAATATAAGTATAGTGTTTCAGTAACTTTATATGTGCCAATAATAATAATATCTTTATACTATATTGTATATTTATTAATATTATTAAATGATATTTGTATCTCTAATACCAAAAGATAGAAGTGGGGTTGCATGCATTTGTAACTAATGAATATTGAAACTAACAAAATATGCAACAATTAAATATTTCACAATCACAGCTTTATGAATGAATGAAAAAATTTCATTTGCTACTATTAAACTAAATTTTGCAGTAATTTAAATGTATCTTTTGAAGTTAAAAAGAGCTAATAGAAATTATTGCAATAGAAACCAGAACAATAATCATTTAAGATCAAAATCTTTGGCTTCCGAACACTTAAAGTAGTACAGATTTTGAAAGTTAGGCTATGTCTTTTTAAAAATAGTTACGTATACAGAGCAGGTATCAGATTATTGAAGTACTATGAAAAACGATGCAAAGAATTAGGATTGACGATACATGGTGAAGAATTACTACGACCTCCAGATACAAAGAAGCCAAAATTCGAAGAAAATGGTCTCGCAGTTAGCGAAGATGAAGAAGCAGAGAATATTCAAAAATCAAGATAGAGATAAAATACTTTCTTGAAGTCGTTATATTTATTGAATATCAATTTTTACTTCTAATACGTAAATTAAATGTACCTTGATGCTAAATTTGTACACTGATGTTGAATTGTGTACAGATTCATAATTCAGCAAAAAAATGCTCTGTAAAGTATATATTACTAAAAAAATGATTTCGTTTACTGAAAATTAGAAAATACCGCATAGAATTTATGAAGTTTATCTATTGAAAGAGGTGATAAAATGCAAGCTTAAAAGTATTTAAAATATTTTCTTCTATGTTAATTATCAAATATCCCGATTAACTCTTTTTCTTAGGCTTGCTATATCAAAAAGCATGCACAGTATTATTTGTAGAATTTTACGCATGGTACAATTGCTCTCGCATACCATTTTGTAGAAATTACTGTTTAATGTAGAACATTTTATAAACAAATGAACAAGCGCGTAAGCAATGAACTATTTTCATATGCTTGAGCCAGTACAATAATAGTCTTTTGAGTTAGTATTATTATAAACAAATTTTTTGTTATCAAACAAAGTTTTACATTATATTATTAATTATTTATTATTTTAACGTTATTAATTTGATTACATCTTATATATCTTTATAGTTAAGTAAAAAAATTTGGAGGGTTACCTAAATATATTCTAAACTTTGAAAGATTTGACTTATATAAAATTCATGTAAAATGTTACACATTACCTGCCTTTTATAGTACGTCTATATGCAGTGTGAAGTACGATCACGCGTAACATGACTGATGGTTTAAGAGTTAATACATGCGTAACATAAACTAAGAGCTTTTGTTACGAATATTAAAAGCTTTCGTACAAAAGTAATTATATATTGATACAAACACAGTTACTATGTCTTTACTTGTATTTATATAAAGTAGATTTTACTGGGGTTCAAATATGCACACAAAGCTACAGAAACTACAGGATTTTATTTCATCATTTTTGTTTTAGGTTTTATCAAATTGTTAACATATTAATAGTACTTATCTTTCTTTTTGCTTCTCTTTTTCTTTTTCGCAATAATCAGCATATTTTTTGAAAATTACAAATTTTAGGCTGGCCCTACATGAAATCTACGGTACAAATTATCATTAATCTTTATATTGTACAGCAGTAGAAGCAGTTCTTTGTAATCATGTATGTTTTATACGATTAATTTGGTAATAAATTTTTAAAATAGATTTACAAATGAAATTTGTTTATAATAAACTATATAATAAATCAGAAGTTAGTTAAATAGAATTTTTATATACAGTTTGAAAGTATTCATATATATTTCTTTTTCACATTATACTACAATGTTTTTAATTTATAATTTAATGACGCATTTTTCCAGAAAATTGTTCTTTGTCGATCTCTTTCCATTTTTTCACATTTTCTGGAGAATAACCTGCAATACAACAAGAAGAAATTATTAATCCTTACGTATATAAACATTAAAATAGCATTAAATAAGTTTTCCAAAGTACTGTACTTACTCATTTTCTGGAATTTATAGAACAAAGGTATAGAACATATTATACCTAATAACCAATATCTATATACCCAACCACGCTTTGATACAAACATGTAATGATGAAATGGAAATCGTCTAAATTTTGCAGCCACTGAATATGGGTACTTCATCTGTCTTCCAGACATGGCTAAAAATAGTTTATTATTAATATTAATTTTTATTATTTGTTATTTAATCTATGTTTAAATGATTAAATAATAATATTCCATGAGAGAAAGCATACGGTTTGTAGTTTATAAAGTAATAATTAAGACACTTTATGCTTATAATAATACTTTATATAATGAAAAAGAATATTTTTTTTATTCTTTAAGAATCTTGAAAATATATATTATGTATCGTACTTAAAATTTGATTAATAAAAACTGATTCACTCGATTATAACTGAATGGAACGTATCTGACAAATATATGTGTAATTCTATATTTGTATTATTTATTCTGTTACGGAGATTGCAAATATAATTACAAAATTAAAGTTCGATAGTACGAAAATGACATTGGCAGCGCGAATAATGAGTTTCTTTTGCATATTAATATTTTACATATAGCTTTTATACAATTTTTATAAATTTTAACATGTACATAAAATCATTTATTTACCGAATGTTTAATATCAAAATGAAATATAAAATATTATTTACCTTTTATCAGTTTAAAACACAATCTTAACAATCTAGCGAAACGGATCTACTATGGCTACTACAGCCATAGAACAATATTATATAACCAGCATCCTACTAAAATATATCAAAAAGTATCGAATCACAATTATCTACCATTGTAGTCCAAGATTTAAAATTTTATTGGTTAAGAATCAGACATATTTAAAGAAAAAAAACTAAAAAGATCTGCTAAAACATTATTAATTAATAGTAACCAATAATCCACTATATTTTAATTTTAGAATAAACTACAAAATAAAAGTTAATTACTGAACATACTTTATTTCTCGTTAATGAATGAATCATATAAATTTCTATATAAAGTTCTGTTTAAATATCAATTTTATCAATAAGTTATATATTAATAAGTAGTCACATATATGAATATTAAACAGCTGTTATTAATGAAAATAAAAAATAATTTGAATATTATATATAACTTATATAATTAAAATATGATTTTTATTAAGATCACAATTCATTTTATCAATACGTAAATCTGTCTTATTATGATACAGTGCATATAATCATAAACAAAAGTAGATTTTTAATGCGGACTTATCAAGTTAATCCTTGATATAAATTATAAGAATATAAAGACATTTGAAGGTAGTTGCGTGAAAGTGACACCTTATGTTACAATAAGATCAATTAAAATATTAGTGAAGGTCTCCATATGTATAATCTGAACGAGCGCTGAAGATAAGAGAATCTATCCCAAACACGATTGATTAATAATAAATCTGAAATTGTGTGTGTACTTGCCATGAGTTCTATGGAGGTTGTAAATGCTTCTCATTTTTAAGCTTAACTTTTGGATTTAAAGAACTTCATTTATTGTCTGTGTGTAGTTTAAAAATAATTTTGATTTGATAAAAACAATATGTTACTTAATATAAGATTTCTCTGAATTCATAATCTTGTTACTACGTTAATCTTTTAAGCAATATGTTAATTACTAATTAATTTTTGGTTTATCGAATATTAACAGGAAAAATGTCTTGAAAATACAGAAATCGAATTATTTAATTCGAGTGTATTGGATCGATTGTCCTTGTCACACATCGATGGTTTATTAATTAGGCCTTTAAAATCAGAAGATTATGATAGAGGTAAAAGAAAGATTATAAAACAGTTATTATCACTAATAATGTAGTTTATTTATTAACATTGTGATATTTATTTGAAAGGTTTTCTTCAGCTCTTGGCTCAATTAACTGAAGTCGGAAATATCAATAGAGAACAATTTCTTAGTAAGTCTTTTTTAAATTAACTTTTGTATAAAGATGGGTATAGGAAATATAATAATAAAAATCTGTTTAATTTTATTTCCTAATACACAGATCGTTTCCATATGATGAAAAATACTGGTAGCTATTACATCATTGTAATAGAAGATGTAAACACTGAAAAAGTAGTAGCGACTGCAACATTAGTTGTAGAACAAAAGTTTATTCACAATTGTGCAGTGGTATGTTTTTTACTCTTTTAATATTTCTTATAAAATAAAGATTTTCCCACAAGAAAAAGAAATTTGTTACAGAGGGGACGTTTAGAAGATGTGGTAGTAAATAGTAAATACCGTGGTAAGCATCTAGGAAAGTTGGTAATCAAAATTATATTACAATTGTCACACTATTTACGATGCTATAAATTATCATTGGATTGTAAAGATCATCTTATACCATTCTATGAAAGTTTAGGCTTTAAACGTGAGCCTAACAATGCCAATTATCTTAATATGAGATTTCCAACTGAAAACAATACAGAACAATCTCATTTATGACGATAGAAAAAAACTATACTTAAAAGTTGTTATAAAAAATTTATAGTTTAAATCATTACATAGTTTCAGCATACCTCGATTTTAAACAAGGATTCTTATTGCTTCATTTTCAATATTTGAAAAACGATTTACTCTTTTTAAAAATTTTGTAGTCAATAAATTATTTTAATATGAATTAATAAATATAATATGGGATGTACAGGTTAAAAAAGTATTGATTTGTAATTATATTTTACTGGACATATGTATAATATTTTATAAGAATATATATTAATGCAATAAACAATGTTAGAAAAACAATTCAAAATTAATTTTTAACAAATATCAACTAGTCGTTAATAGAAAAAATACTTTTTTCGCTTTCATCATTTTTTAATTCTTGTTTTTGTTAAATACATGAACGCAATCATGAAATTATGGTATTTAAATTAGAGTTTCTTAGCAGCGACATTATTTCGTAATTTTATCGCTCTTTTTGCTTCCATTTGTCTTTGCCTTGCTAATTTACGCTCCTCACGTTTTCTTCTTGCTTCTTCTAATTTATTGTTTCCACTAATTGTATTAGTACTTTCAACATTTTCTTATACAAAAGAATTAATTTCAAATTATTAGTTAAATATTTATATCAATGTGACAGTTATAAAAATATAGACATACCTGATTGTGTATGTTCTAATGGTTGAAAATCTTCCAAAGGCTGAAATTCTGAATCCTCCCAACCTACCTCAGAAGAATCATTCTTATCTTCTACATCCTGTGCTGCTTCTTCCTCCTAAACGAAATATTTAATTTCCCTTTTTTTATTTTATGTGGTATGCTAATATATTAATATCTTTAATTTCGAATAATACAAACTGGTTCTTCTTCAAGGCTTGTCCACTGATCATTAGGTTTAGGAGAATGACAAGATGGTGAAATATTACTTAGTCCATGTCCTGATGTACTAGAAGGTCCTTCTTCCATATCACCCCAATTGTCAGCATCCCAGTCCCAATCACAATCCGAATTTGCGTTTGTAGCATTCTGTAAATCATGTTCATGATCATGGTCTAATGACGTCATACTTGTAGCACTACTTGTCGTGGCAGTTGTACTAGCACTACTTTGCGAACTGCTAGCTTGCTCTGTAATTTTATCATATATTTATGATATTTTTTTATATATTTATATATATATATATATATATATATACATATATATAAATTAGATACCTAAAGAGGCGGGTTTGTTTAGTAAAATTCTAGATATGTTATGCGGATTTGATGATTTAGGTGTATCTGATTGACTGCGATAAAATTTGGCAGTAACTGCTGTTACAGCCCAGCCAGCCCATGTTGCGGCTGCATTGCTAAGACTTGGTGTAGCTGTATTTACATCGGCCTCTGAAATCATATCGTTTACATTATCAATTATGTTGATTATTTACTTATAAATAAAATCTCTGGATCGTTTTAGTACCCATAGATTCACGTAATCCTGGATTTTCCGATACTCTTTCTAGTTTTGATAGAAATCCACGGATAGTTCGGAATGCGTTATCTCTTACTCCCTTATCCACATCTGTAGTAAGTGGGCACAGAGCTGGTAAAATACGATTTGCAACTTCCTGTAGTAAAAAGTATTGCTGCGTTGCAGCTAATGCTAAAATACTCGCCGCTCTAGCCGGTGGAAACGAATCTCGTGTACCTCGAATAAATGCTCCAATTAATACCTACGATAACGTTGTTATTTGTAATCTCTATTAGATATCACTTTATAACTTTTATATCTAAATTGAAATTACTTTTTGCCTAATTTGAGGATGAAGATGTTGAGCAATTTTTCCTAAACAAACTGTAGTATTAGTACGTATGCCGCCATGTTCATCTTTTGACTGAAGTTTAGCAAAATACCTTAATGTTTCCACATTAAGATTGTTATAATCTAATTTTGGTGCTAAATGTACAACAGATTTTATTGTTTGTTCCCTGATTGCAGCATTTGTATCTAAAAACCCTTTGGCTACCTGTAATTAATAAATAACATCAAAGCATCTTGAATCTTCTGTATTTTTACATAATAAAAAGCAATTAGAATATTTATAATTACTTGTGGAAAGATAGCTTCATTAACTGTTGCTGGTTGTAAATGATCAACAAATCGATCTAGCTGTTGTAATAATCTTAATCTTGTTGCTCTATCATTGGATGCAAATAATTTGACAACACATGGTACAACTCTTCGTTGATATTCGGCGTCTGGCAGTTGGCAACCAAGTTGTAATAGAGGAGGTAATACTGCACTTCCAGCATCACCAAATTCAAAGGCAGCCAATAATTGTGGTAAAATTTTATACCTGCCAACGCCATCCGGAAATGATTCCAACTGACCAGCAAGTTGTGAGAAAAATCGTCCCTTTTCTCCTCTTTCTTTCATTTGAATTTCCTCTAAGAATAAAAGGGCATCTACTAGATCATTTTTAAAAAATCCACCATTACTGCGGCAACGTGCTATCACATCTGCAGGATTTGGTCTTCCTTCTTCATTGCTACTGATCAATTCTCTGTATATCAGTTGCAATTGTTTTGGAATCTAAAATAAAAATAGATATTTAAGAGATATCAACTTCAATTTCAAAATAAATATCCATCCTATAGATATACAGAATACATACTTTATCAGTGACTTTAAGTTGCGAATTTGAAGTTAGTGGACCATTATATGTTTCCCAGATCAGGCATCCAAGTCCCCACATGTCAACTGAGCTGTTTTTTATTTATTCATCAGTTTTTTAGCGTTAACAATAAACCTAAACGTTTACATATAGAAAAGCTAGTATTGTAGTGTAACTTTAGGAATAAGATAACTATTTTCTATTATTTACCAAATAAGACAATTATTTTGTTAAAGTTTTACATATTAAATAAGTTGTAGCTATAACAAAAATACGATTGGATTATTTTTTTATATTAAAATATAATTTTGTAATATGTGTGTGTCATTTGTAGTAAGAATAACGTAAATTTTAAACAGTAATGATTATTAAATAGAAATATGAATTTGTTTGAATTGTTCATAAATCTTTTTTACCATTTGGTGCCTGGCTTTACATTTTCCTTAGTATCAAGAGGATAATATACTTGGAATGTTGATGGTAATATGCTATAAACAGTATCTACTGCTGTCATATATTCAACTCCGCCAAGTTTCCATTCTCCACTTTCCTCATTAACAAATACAGTCCATAAATTAACATTGTTGTGTCGTAGGTTACCATCATTATTTAGAAAATTCAGTGCTCTCTATTAACATATATATATATATGTATGTATATATATGTAATGATATATTGTGAAATGACACATTATTATATTTACTTTTTATACGCACAGTAATTTGAAATATTCCCCAAGAAAAATATAGTTCCCTTTTAGATTCATCATCGCCATCAGTTTTCCTTGTCAGTCGACTATATAAAGTTTCTACACGTTCAGTTGCTAAATAAATTACTTTATTAGTCTGAAATTATAAGACAAATTATATTACTGTACATTCATATTACTAATGCAATGTTTTATAATATAAAATCTTTATACCTCAAAACTATCAAGATATGCAAGTATACTTGGATGTCTAAGAGTTTTTAATCTTTTAACTGCTGAACGAGCTATATTCAAAAGATGTTCATTGCCTGTTTTACATTCAAATACGAACACTGAAACATCTTCACCTCCTGTAGAACCCTGCAAAAAGATATTTCAGATAATAAGAATACAATTTTCAAACAGACAATATAAAATTTGAGTGAATACCTAAAAATGAGAAATATTTTCTAAGAATTTTTACCGCATCAGGTTATGGTACCTTTTTCTTAGCCCTGTGCAGTGTCCAGATGCTCTTATCATCTAAACTAGAAACCGGTTCACCGATCTCATATGAAAAATCTTTGGTGGGGTCTCTTGAAAAGAAAGACCACATATTTTCGATTCAATTATTTAACTTTGATATAAATCAAATTCATTCTTTGACTCAGAACCTTATCATCACACTGACAGCTACGCATCAACTATATCTTCAACCGCGCTGCTACTTCGCGACGATTACGTACTTAATATTGAACTCATATTACTCGCGTATAAATCAGTGTAAAATTTCAACACGAACCACTGATACAATTTTTTTTTTTTTATTATATTTCACTACAACTATTTTTTCCAGTTTATTCGACAACTTTTTATGTCAAATATCCGATGATACGTTAATGTCTATCGCTAAGTATGAACAAAGTTGATCCATCTCTGGTGACAAGTTATACTTTTAAAAGTGGCAAAGAATATATTGTAAAGATCAAAGTTACTGCTTTTAAGGGATGTCAGCGTAATTTGGAGCTTACTATTACCGATAAATATACCGCCGAGAATTGGCAGTCTTTTTATGATGCTGCATGTTTGTTCTTTATCATCTTTTTATCTTATTTAATATCTTATTTAATATGTTATTTTAAGGTTATGTTAAGAATCTCGAATTTCTTTTTGTATGTACTAGAACTTTAATATTCATACAATTATCTGATTTGCTTTTTATTTCTAATTATGTGTTTCTCAATTTTTAAGACATTGAAAATTTGACGCAGAAAACGGGAAATTACAAACATTTTGATGTATTTGTGGCTATGCTGCAATCTGGATTATTAAAAGTAACATTTGTATTTAAATTATCCAATTAATTAAATAAAATAGAAAGAATTTAATTACAGACAAGCGAATCCATTACTCTGGATCTGCTGACATTTGAAGATTTACAATTGTTACGTGCCCGTAAACTTGAACGCAGTTCGTGTTCAAGTTTGAGTAATACGACAAATAATCGTCGATATCTTATATTAACGTACACGGTAGAATTTGATAGGTAAGTATATTTCGTAAATTTACTACATTTCATTAAAACACATTAAACATATGCCTCCACTCTGTTAAGAATCCATTATCCATTATCTTTGGAATATTGCGGTTTACCCAATCCTATGATATTACAAGCTACCATTAGAAAATTACAAACTGAACTTGAAAGATTACAATCTACACGAATAAATAGAGATTTTCAGAAACGTGTTGAGCAACTGACAATTGCGAATCAAAAGCTTATACAAGAAAATCATAAGCTTAAAAATGGAGGTAGAAATAAATACTTGAGTGTTTCGTAGATAAAATTTCTAAATATATTTTACTATTTAGGAAAAGGTTTAAAACATTTATTGGAATCAATTAAATCGTTAGAGAATAATGTTGTTAAGGAACGTGCATCTTTTCAAATGCAAATTCAAAAACTTAAAGCTGAAAATGCAGCTTTGTTATTGAAAGTACAGCAACTTACTGCATCTGCTAATAGAAAACCAGGAGATGGTAGTCCAGCATTAAAATGTCATAACCGTACATCTTCTACGCTTAGACGAAGCAGAAGTCGATCTTCTTCGATTTCAAGTCGTAATAAAACTCCTAGTTTATCACCAGGTGTAAATCAAAGCTATCAATTAATGTCAAAAATTTTATTTGTATAATTTTCCTAAAATGATTATTAATATATAATATATTAATATAATTTAATTGATAACTACAGGGAGTTCATTAGAATCGATTAGAATTCAACGGTCTCCTTGCCGAAATTCGAAAGTATGTAATAATAAAACAAAGAATTCAAGTTAGTATTTGATCTACGCTTAATTATAAAGTTCATATACGGTCCTGTTTAACTGGAAACGTTCGGATATCTGGAAAAATATGAACAAATATTTCAGATAAAAGTTGTATCAAGGGGAACATACTGTGCTTTTTGTTATTTATTTGACCTCGCGATAACTCTGAAACATCCTGTAAAGGTAACATTAAAATTTGTAAATAGACGCCTCCATTTTTTGTAACATATTCTTGTAGATAATATTCAGACGTTTTTAAAACACTACGAACTTGTGCCTTTTGCACCATCCGCTAACGAGATATAAATTTTCAAATTCGACAGAACAATACAGGGAATTATCCAAGTGTGACTGCTCTCAGTTGACTGCTTTGGAATCATTAAAAAAACTGCGGCCTTATGTTTCGGTAATGCCATACTAATAGTAGCATTATGGAAAATATCTTTTAATATCTCCATGGTGTATATCAGGTAACGCCAATGCCTGCAGGACAAATTTTAAAATTTCGAATTTTAAAGTTGATATTTCAATAGTGGTTGGTGCAAAAGATAAGAGTTTGTAGTATTTTGAAAACATCTGAATGTCAGCTACCAAACTATGTAATGTGAAACGGAGATATCCATTTAAATATTTTAATATCACCTTTACTTTTCAAGGTTATCTTTTGTGTGACACATTTTTTCGTATTATTCGTATGTTTCCAGATATTTGTATATTTCCAGTTAAACAGGACATACTGTATAACCAACTTCAAATTTTTTACCATAGAAATCGAGTTTGAAAATTTGGAGACAAGAATTCACACATTACAAAAAATGTTGAAAGAAGGGATAAGCATAAAGTAATAAATGAATCAATTTTTATGAACAATTAACAAATATATATGCTAAGATGTATTTCGTTTTTTATCATTGTTATTATTATTCTATTTTTCATATAATACAATTTAATTGAATGTAAATAGATTAATTACCTTGCTATTTAAAATATTGAAACTTGAAACACTTTTATAGATATAAATCGCTTTTGTTTTTCTGAAACTATGTGTTTTCGAAAATTATTGCTGATAAAGAAAAGAATAAACTATACATGTATAAACGTAAATAGAAAATACTGAATATTCTCCATAATGATGTACAAAATACCAATGTAGAATTGTGTTGTATGTGATTTTAATTATATATAAAGCCATATATTAAATCAAGTATATATTATGGGAAATATTTTTTGTATACACTATAATATTATGAATTCATTTGTTTCATTTAATATTATTTATGTTGTACCTATTCTATCACAATCATTAATAAAATTTAAAGTAAAATTTCAGTTAACTGAATTTTTCTGGTTTTACGTTATTTTCATAATATAATATAGCACGTTCAATTATTGATGGTTTCTCATTTTTTAATTTCACACCATTTTGGCTTTCATCAACATTTAATTGTTGCATTTGTAAATTTGTTTCTTTTACTCTTGGCTTTGCAATCACTTCATACTTTGTATGCTTTGCTAATTCCTGAATAGCTTCATGCAAATATTGAATCTGA
Source organism: Bombus campestris (assembly GCA_905333015.3). NCBI lineage: Eukaryota > Metazoa > Arthropoda > Insecta > Hymenoptera > Apidae > Bombus > Bombus campestris. The sequence goes on from HG995132.1 coordinate 11,937,767, forward strand.
CTTTCTTGTTGAGATGTCACTTGATTCAAATTTCTAATCTCATCCGTAAATGTTTGTAATTGTTGAAGCCGTGCTTCCTCTTTTTTTGCTTCTTTTGCTACTTGGCGATTGTATTCTAATATTAAACAACCACCAGCAACACTAAAGATAATAACCTCACCCATCAAATTAGCTCCTAATTCTATAGCCATAGTTTCATTCAACTTCGCAACTTTTGTAGGCTTCCCAAGATTCATTATATACATTTTAGCTTTTACCTCTGCCCAATGGTAAACTGTAATTAAATGATAAAAATATGCAACATAATTATATATGGTTATAATAAATGTCTATAATTATTATTAATGATGACATCAATATTAATTACATCATAATCAAATTATATAATTTTTTAAATATTTTTATTTAAAAAGATTTATTGTACTTACATTGTGCAGGTGGTATAATAAAATATGTCCTAAACACAGGATGATTTTTTGCTTGATTAACAAGAAACTTGGCCAAGGGCTTACTAATTTGTTTAACAAATAAAACTCCCAATTTGAGAGCTGGAAAAACACCCACTACCATCTTTGCAACCTTTTTTATTTGTACAACTTCAATTAGAAAATCACAATTTGTATTTAATTAAAACCTAGAAATCATATATATGAATAAACATTGAAACATGCTTAAAACGTGTCACAAGTATAAACGATTTTCCAATAAATATATTTATCGTAATTATTATATGTTATATACATATTAGTAGAATAAATAGTGAGAACGTAATATATAATAATGTCACGATGTCATGGCAAGTGAGATGAATCTCACATTGTATTCAAAATGATTACCTCACCTCTGAAATTACTTCAGAGTATAGCAGACAACCATAGTGGTGTCATGATAGCATTGACGAAAGACAGAATAGACGTGACATTAAATGGAACTTTGTGTCTCACGTTATGAAATATTGACCTGCCAAAAAATTAGTGTTTTTTATGCCCTTTGCGATTCCCTACGGGAACATAGAAACTATCATAGATAACTCGTGAGTGATTATATCACTGACGAGGTACAGAATAAATGACATTTGTAACGTCGCGCTATCGACATCTTGCTGTTTTATCGATATAACTAATAAACACGCGAGTTCGGCATTACCGAATCTACAGAATGTGTTGTAAATGTGACTACCTTGAATTCGCTTTTAGTATTTTCTTATACAATAAAGTAATAAGTCCATTTTTTGTAATGTTCGCTATAAAAATATGTAGAGTATATATATATAATATTGCTTTGTGTAGAGTTTTTTTTTACATTTATTTACATTTAATTTTTTACTTTCGTCATATATTTATTATTAGTCATAATCATTGGTATAGTTTCTACATGATTTTATGCAATCAAACAGGGCAGATCCCTAATTTTATAGGTTCTTGTACATACTAACTTTACTTGACCGCAGCACTTGACCGCATGGTGCAGCACTAGCCCGGGAACGACCAGGTCTATAAGCTTAAACACTCTCATTTCCTTCTTGACCTTATTTTAATTTCATAGAAAAACTTTGTTTTCATTCAAACCACTATTATACTGAATCAATAACCTCGCATGTGATACAGAAATGATATGGGGATCAAGTAACCTCCAAAACATGAGACACGAAAAAGCATTGAATATCACATCTACACTGTACATTGTTGATGATAGAAATATGCTATATGCATGTGTCGTGAATCACTTTTGAGTAATATTTAAAGGTTTAAAAAACCCTTCAATACATCTTCAATGTTATGAATACTTTTTTGTTTATGAGTATTTGTATTGAGCAAAAAGTTATCTGTTAAACATATTTTAATATCAAGTACAGATATTTATCTATGAAATCAACTTCATGTATAGAATCTATCTATTAAGTGTGGTTATGTGATAATTTTACAATATATCATTATATTCAGAAGTTTCGAAATAAAAAGAATAGAAAATTATAAAGATAACATAAAATATTGTGAACAGTAAAGTGGATGAGGTAATAGGAAGTCAATATTAATTACATAATTAAAATCATACGTTTAAAATCGTTGATTTTATAGGTTAAGTGATTATCGAAAGAAGTGAACACTTAAAAAACTTATTTTTATTGAAGTCGTAATTATTGATTGAAAAGATGTATAATAAAAAGTTCAGTATAGTTAATAACAATTATTCATTTATAATATGGGGTCTGGCAATACATTTAATATTATTATGGGGTGTACTTGATGTAAACTTTCATTCTCCCATTATACAAGAACTACCAAGTGTACCAATTTTAAAAAATGCACCAGCAAAAAGATTGATCTTATTTGTAGCAGATGGTTTAAGATTCAGAACCTTCATTGAAGCACCACCAAAATTTCTCAAGTAATTAAAAATTATTTCTTAGATATAGTTTTGTTCTAAATTACAAATTATATGTATATATACATGCAATAATGTAATTTTGTTCATAGACATATAATGACAGATATAGGTACTTGGGGTATATCTCATACAAGAATGCCAACAGAATCTAGACCAGGCATTGTTGCAATTTGTGCAGGATTATATGAAGATCCTAGTGCTATATTTAAAGGATGGAAAGAAAATCCTGTTGACTTTGATTCTGTTTTTAATCAGAGTTATCTCTCATGGGCATGGGGAAGTCCTGACATTATACCTATGTTCACAAAGGGTATCGTAACAGACATAAATATTTGAAATAGAATATGATGTATATAAACAGAGTCAGATTGATCTTTGTGAATTTAGGTGCAGGAGAAAATGTACATGGCGACAGTTATCCTCCTGAATGGCAAAATTTTGATATAATGCATGGTCAAATTTGGCGTTTAGACTCTTGGGTGTTTGACAAATACATTGATTGGCTTAGAGAAGATGCCCATAAAGTTAAAAATGCTGAACGTGTTGTCCTATTCCTTCATCTTCTTGGCTGTGATACCACAGGACATACAGCAAAACCTCATTCTAGGTATATAAAATTCGCTAACTTACATTTTTTATACAAAAGCAGAATGATATTTTTAATAACATTATAATTTCATTAGCTCTAAATTACATTTGAATGTAGAAAATATGTTGATAACATGAATTATGTTGATTGGAAAATAGAAGAGGTTGTACAAATGACAGAAAATTTTTTTGGAGATAATAGTACTGCATATATTTTCACATCTGATCATGGAATGACTGACTGGGGATCACATGGAAGTGGCTCTACAGATGAAACAGAAACACCATTAATTGTTTGGGGTGCAGGAATTAGTGCATTTAATTTTCGTCAAAATGTAGAACAAGTTGATATCACACCACTGATTTCGTCTTTGATTGGTGCTCCAATTCCGATTAACAACGAAGTATAATAATAATATAAATTTTATTACTTGTTATTCTTTTTGATATTTATATAATTTTTCAGGGTGTTTTACCATGGCAGTATTTAAGTAACAATAACCTTAAATACATAAATCGTGCGCTGTTAAATAATTTGAAACAGTTAACTTACCAAGTAAAAGCAAATCATAAAATGAATTGTGAAAATAATGGATTACCTGATTGGCGAGAGATAGAATTAGACAATAAAATTTCTACTTTCGATAAAGATTCTGAAAAAGAAGATCCAAATGAGAAATTGAAAGAAATTGTTAATACAATTAAACTAGCTAAAAAGTCTTTGTTATATTTTCGACAATATCAAAGAACAAGATTTTTATTATATTTGTCTATAATATGGCTAGGATGGATAATACTGTTATTCTTTAAAATAACTGGTGTTATTCGGCCCTGTCTTAATCCTTTTATTTTATTAATAACAAATTGTATATTTATAGTTCTAGTAACTATGATACTTACCATGCATAAAGGTATGATATTTTATATATAACATAATTATTTGAAAAACTATTGGTTCTAATTTTAAGTAAAATAGTTTCAGGTTGTAATAATTGGAGATTACCCTGTTATGCGTTTTTAACTATGATTTCTTTCTGGCTAGCTACTCGAAGTATAATTATATACTCAGTAAAATTAAAAGTCTGTAAAAGCAAATATTATTGGACGACAATTACAGGAATAATTTTTTTATTAACAATAATGTTCATTGGCTTAACATATAGATTTGCTCTTAGTATAGGAATGTTATTTATTACTCTTGTTCAAAAGATAGTGTTAAAAAATGCTCAGAGTCTATTTTTTTGGACAGCTTTGTCTTTAGCTATTTTTCCACTATTACCTGTTGTAGAACCATACCCTCGAGTTTACATCATGTAAGTTCAAATTGACATTAAGTCGTAATGTTTCTTTTATTAAATATTTTTAATTAATTAATTAAATCTTCAATTAAAATTATTTTCAGAATTCTTAGTATATGTGTTGTAACTTTAATAGTTGCATTAAAAATGCATTCAAGGTATAGAAAAGCAGTCGAAATTTTTCGACTGATAGTCACAGGACTAATATACTTAGAATGTATAGATGGCCGAAGTTGGATATCATGGACGATTTTATCAACAACACCATTATATATTTTTACTTATCCTATGCAATTAAAAGAAAGGATGCAAGGAATCGTGTTGGGACTTTTCTGTCCACTTGTCTTATTATCTGCATCTTATGAACCTTTCTTTTTTATAATTCTTGCATTACATCTATCCTGTTGGTCACAATTTAATGTGTCTTCTATTCAAGTTTATCAAAGTATTAAAAATCCTTTAACAATAGAAGAGTTGCTTAAAGCAGCAATCTTTGTATCCTTTGTTAATATAAGATTTAAACTCAAATTGAATTATTAAATTATTCTCAATACTAATCCTGAACAATTTATTATAGATGCTATATACATTGCTGTGTTTCTTTGGAACAGGTAATATGGCGAGTGTCAGTTCGTTTGATCCGTCTTGGACTCGTCATTTCGTGACAGTTTTCTCTCCCTTTACAATGTTCCTGTTAATACTTTTAAAGCTAAGCATTCCTTTAATGTTAATTGGATGTACAAGTCACACACTTGGATCCTCAAGTATTTTTCTAGGAGTGCTTTTATTGGGAGACTGCTTATCTTTACCACTCATGTATTATGTTACTCCTCAAGGAAGTTGGCTAGATATTGGTAGTGCTATAAGTAGATTCACAATTGCAATTTTTCTTCCTTGCCTTATAGTATTATTGCATTATCTTTCATATCCTTTAATAACGTTCTCTCCAAATAAACATAAATTTTATATTAATTTAAATAAAGATCATATTGTATAAAAATATAAAATATGTATATAAAATCAACGATTTATTTATAATAAAGTGATCAAGCAAATATAATTGTTTTTATTTGATGTAATAAAAATTAATATATTTTTGTTTTTCTTTTGAAAGAAATTAATATATTTCTAATATGTTCTACTTAAAAATTTCATCCCGTAAGAAGATAATTGAAATATAAATATATAAAATTGGATACTCTAGTAGCAATAATAATAAATCATGTATAATGATTTAAGGGTAATAATCAATTATTCAAAAAGTCCTGACGCTATATTTAATTCCTATATTTTTTAAATAAGTAATTTTTGTTTTTATATAATATGTCATTTAATTAATTATGCTTAAAATTTGAATTCTTTGTATTTCTTGGAGGCTTTCGAATCTTGACTTTGTTGCCGTTTGCGTTTACTCTGTAAGGAGAGAGATAAGCAAAATTAATTTAATAAATATTCAATTTATCAATTTATCAATATATCAATATCCAATAATATACTTACTTTTTGCCGTTGTACATGATCTTGAAGCATGTCTGATAAATCTTCTCTCCTTAAATGAGCTTGTCGCGATCTCATTGTTTCTTCGTACCGTGATGCCATTGCTTCAGAGTCTAGATCTAATTCACTTGGATCTAATGCTAATTCAACAGCTCCATCTTTCTCTGTTCTTCCATCTGATGTTGTTCCACTTACTCCACGTCGTGCAGCAATTACAGACGGTGGTGCTTGACCTCCTGCTGCACCAGTCATATCATATACATGCGTACTACCCATCATACTTGCTCCAAGACCTTCTGTTCGTCTTTCTTGCAAAACTGTGTACAAAGCAGGAGTATCACCTCCTTCCATTTCGCTTTCAATTTTCTTTTTCCTTAATTCTATTGTTTCTGGAGTTTCCAATCCCGCTGGAATTGATGTTATTCCACTAGGTGTTATTAATCCTTCTGCACCAGGTGTAACTAAACCACTTGTATCTCCATCTCCATCTTTTCCTTCTCCTTCACCTTCTCCACCTTCCTCTGCATCTTCATCTTCATCTTCATCTCCGGAAGATTCTGATTCAGGTTCACCCCACATACCTCTATCTATTTCTTCATCCATATTATCTCCACCTGGTGTACGAGATATACCAAATACGTCTCCATACAAAGGTCTACCTGTTTCATCTACGGGAGGCTTTCCCCAACCACCAGCATGATAACCAAATGCACATCCTTCTGGAATTGGTGCATTTAAACCAGGTATCTTTAAGTTGGGATAACTTGGTGGTGGTCCATACCGTTGCATAGCGATTAACCATGGAGGTGGTACTTTATGACAATTAGGTCCTACTGGCATGCCAAGGGCAGTACGCAATTCATCAGACAATTCTCCAGGTTTCTTTTCCTTCAATCGAGTTTCGAATTCTTTACCCTCGTAATATAAATCACCATGAATAGTCATACGAGGTTTAGTTTGCCATTTAAAGAATGCATCATGTAATTTCTGATAATCAATGTCTATTTTGCCAAGCTTAGGTCTTGCTCTTTCTCGCATTTTAGCTTTTAACGTACGTGTATCATCTCTTTCTTGAAGACTTGCCCTCATTTCTGTAATACCTGTGCGTTTTATGAAATCTGGTAAGTCAAAAGGAGGCTTTTCTATACCACGTTTCCCTTGTAAATATTTCCTTTTGAAACACCAGTGTCTGGGTACAGGCACTGTGTTACGGTGGGCTTTTAGTTGTACAAGAAGTTTTGGGTCCCTTGCAGTAACATCATGCATTTCTACAACATCTGGTCGTCCTACAAGTTGTTTTAATTCTGCAACACTCAAACGCGTTAGCCTCTTCAGTTTCCTCTTGGATAGTCGTGGAGCTCCATTCTCTCCAGTTCCTTGCTGTTGTTGCTGTTGATTTGCATCATCATCAAAATCATCCAATGGTGGTACTTTACTTGGTACAGTACCTGTTGTTTGTAATGTTGTCACTGGTGGATACTGTCCTATTGGTTCTCCCTTTTCTGTCTCTGTAGATTTTGGTTCAGGTTCAGTTAGTTTGAATGCCTCAAATATTCTGGCAAATTGACGATACATTGGTTCTAAGTCATTAACAGTTGGAATTTCTTGAATGTATTCAATTTCTGGCAAATCTTCTTTTGGTTTTGCATTTTCTGCATTATCCTTTTTATTTTCCACCTCTTTCCCATTGTGTTTCTTCCTCTTTTTCTTTTTCTTCTTTTTGGTCTTATTGGTCTTCATATCTATTTTCTCTGTTGTTGTTTCAGGTTCAAGTATGACATCATCTAACTGAGATACATCTTCTCCTATAGTTTCATGATTTGGTGACTTTCCTAATGAAACTATATCATTTGGATCTGCTCCCACTTCTTTAGCTCTTTCAGTTTTAAAAGCTAGAGCTTGTTCTAAAGCTGCTGGTAATTTCATGGAATCGCTATCTGCATCTCGACCATTATCATCCGATGAAGTCTGATTTTGTAATTCACTTGGCGGACTTACTTTCAGACTTAATAAACTAGGTAATGTTTTTGGAGGATCTATTCCTGGAACTCCATGGTTATTTGGAGGCATATTCATTAAAGATGACATTTGATGAGCTATTTGTTGAGTCTGTTATAAAGTATATAATTGAAAATTACTAAGATAAATAAACTACAGTTTATAAGCGTACTTTATACGCGACGAAGCATAATACAAATTTATGTAAAATTTTAATTCAAATATAAATCAACATTATAGTAATTGATATATAACTAACATAATTTTCCTTGAAATGAAAACAAAACTAACCTCATTTCCTGCTATATTCTCCATGTCTGTGCGTACGTGTGTCCGATGACGATGACACAGCACTACACTTGTTACCGGCCGAATTAATCTTGGGTAACTTATTTACAAATGAGAGTAGTGAATGAACGAATGAAAAAATGCCAACGACACTAAGGAGTGTTGTTCTTCAAACGATGAGAAGATTTCGAACTGTCTCTGACTACTGTTGAAATAAGATTTACAAATGATCGTTATGTGCGCTTAAACAATATTTAAGCCTCAGATTGCTGAGAGCTTAATTCGATTCAAAATAGAAAACTCTACTGGGATTGTACTCTCCAAATGCTAAGAGAGTAAAACAATCTTTATTCTACGACTATGACTGCTCAAAGAAGTTGACGATAAGACGATTTAAAAACGAAACTAACCTCCTTACTAATTTCGACTGAGCGTCCAATAAGGTCCAAAACGGAATATACATGCTGATTGGTTTTTATCGAATGCAAGAAAATAGCCAATCAGCAGGTTCGCTCATTGTTCTTCCGTGCGTTCGAAGTGCCGAAGATCTTGGGCGGGAAAAACGTAAGGCTTCGTATTTAATAATTCTCTTAGGTAAGGATCACAGAAATTCTTCGAAGTGTCCCTCGATCAATGGAATTGTTACAATTAGATAAATTACTCCTCGGAAGTAACCACATTTATTATTATTTGTTTTATTTATGATACTCTCGGCTATTGAGACCACAGTAAATATGGGAGATTAAAAGTACTGTTACAATTACTAAAAGAAATCGTTTTAAGTACTAAAGTCCCAACTCAAAAATAGCTTCTTAACTGCGAAAGTGTTCGTCATAAAATTACGCACGAAAATCCTCAAGTTTTTGTTCCTTCGGACAATATCATGTATTAAGACATTAAAAATCGATACATATTTATTTACAGTTTGGAATCAAGTCTTTAATAGAAAAATATTGATATTACATTATATAATAATAAACTAAGTATGCATGTCATACGTATATATAACAGTACCTTAATACGTATCGAAAAAACATAGAATACATATAAACTAGAGAACACTTCTTATTGTTAAAAAGGTTGGTTCATCTTATTGAATATTTCAATAAAATGTCAATAATTAGTCAAGAAAATTTATCATTTTTTGTTTAAAAAATTAGTTAAAAATTCATAAAACAATTTACTTCCAAATATAAAAAAAATGAAACAACGCATCACTTTTTACTATTTTCAATTATCATTCCAATTTTGACTCATTATTTACAATCAATAGGAAAACGTTAATTTTTATTAACAAATGTTGATAAAACCTGATAAAAGTTATTATGATGATAATATAAATTATCAGGCATTTTGAATTATATCACAGTATATGCATATACATGTAAAAGGTTAAGAAAATGTAAGATAAAATTTCTTGAATTAAAAAATATTTCTCTCTCGTTCGAAAATATTTATATCTTATTCATATCATATGAGTAAATATTCAATATTAATTACCATAGTAATATCTATATTTTAAAAATAAAAGAAAAAGAGGAAAGATATGTATGTTTGACAGCATAAAAATAAAATGTTAATTTATACAAGTATTGAAAATTATTTGACTACTAACGGAGTAAATGTATTAAATATAAATATTAAAAAGAATGTTTTATAAAGAATAGCATTAATATATATATAAACATTTTTTATAATGCATATTTTATATAACTATAACAGGAAATTGGATAGAATGGAAAAAGGACTAGTATATTCTTCCACTTATGCTTATGTTTATTTATTAATTGTAGCGACTTAAGTCATTAAACTTGAAAATTTAATAAAAATATTCACAATGAGCATTCTTTCTTCTTTCTCGCGTACGTTCTTATCCTTTCTCTCTTTCGCTTTCTCTCCCTCTCTTTCTCTCCTATCCTTCCATACTTGTCTCTGTTACGCGCACGGCCGTAACATTTTTAATCAGCTAATGCGCATGGTATGGAGCCAATTTAACCAATAACTTATGCCCAACACTCATTGGACACTTGTGTTGTTTGGTAATGTGTATGTGTGTGGTATGACGTATATGTACATTCAATTATTAATAATTATTATTAATAACAACAATAACTAATTAATACGAATAGAAAATGTTTTGCTCCGACTGACTCGGTTTCTTATTTTCATTTTTTCCCCCTTAAGATTCGATAAAAGTTCGTTCCAGAGTTGTTGCCTTTCGTCCATACATGTGAAGTATGTTTCAGCGATGTCAGTGTAACATGCTAATTCCGTTAAGCGAGGCCTTCAGTTTCGGCGATTTGCTGTCTCGAAAATTATAGATGTAAAAAATTCCAAACAGCGATTAGTCCTTGCTCAACATCAGAGTTGCCAATGACAATACATAAAGCTGGATTATCTTCACTGTGTTGACTCTGGCATTAAAATTACAACAACAGCATGGTTCCTTTAGCGGCAAACTGACCAGACTCATCAGTTCACCTGGTTGATTGTATTACTGATTCAGTCGAGGATGACCACCATGTCATCTCCACGTACTGCTCTCTGTGGATGAGGAGGATGTAAAGGAGCTTGTAATCTACGCCAAGGTTTGCGCGCTGCCCTTCGAAGGTCAGCCGATGAAAGGGTTCTTCTAAGTCTTCTGCGAATTTATAACGACACAAATCTAAATATTTGTACTTTTCTTTTCTTGTTCCATTAGTAAACGCGTATAATGAAATATTATATTATAAAACATCCAACAATGCTCACTTTGTCTGATCTGAAGCACGAAAGTAAACGTCGTCAGGTGCATCCATCCACGAAATCACTTGTTTACGCGCATTACTTCTAGATAGTGGTGGACCATGCGGCAGAGTATGAGGATGAGCAGCTCTTCCATTCAGAGGTGGTGCTAGGGGAAGAACAGCAGGTGCTGTGTGTTCCAAAGTATGTTTTGGATGGAGCTGCTGAGAATGATGGGCCCTTTTTGCAGGTGGTCCACCAGGGAGCCCTGCACTTAGGGCAATACCTATTAAAAGTATTTATATTTATATAATATTTAATCTCTAAAATGCATGAAATATTGAAATAATATAAAACTATTCAACCGATGATGTGTATTCCTTTGGAACAAATGTTAAACTGTTCAATTTAATAATTTTGATTATTTGTTTTATTGGTTGAATACTTAAAGCTCTTAGGCACTCAATTATTTTACCTTCATCCCAATCCACATCAGAGTAGAAGCCAGTAAACAAAAATCATATTCAATACAAGGATCTAAAATTACATAATATACATGTATAATAAACATGAATCTAAAACTTACCATCTGACCCGTTGATTTCATCGAATGGAGGTCTCGGGCGTTTCATTATCGTTTGTTGAGCTTGCATACTAGGTTGTGGTTGAGGTGGAGTTACCGTCAGCCTATCTACTTCAGATTTATTTGGTACCCTTTCATACAAAAGACTCCCATCTATAACAATAAAACTCATATTATAATACATAAGATATTAAATACATTATATTAGTAATAAGAAAAACATTTTAGTCAATAAAAGCTTATGTACCTGGTGCTTTTGGTGGTCTAGGGAAAGAAACCCGATCTGGTTGTTTTCGTTGTGCTGGTGCTGTAAGGGCTAACCAATCCCAATCTCCAGGTTGTCGTGGAGCAGGATGATCACCTAAACGCGTTGCTATATCGGTTACGCGAGGACGAGGTCGAGGTCGTACAGCACGTGCTAAAATACGTAACTCCGTAGGGCTTTTTGATGTTAATTGAGGAGAGGCGCAAAGGTGTCGCAATGGTGCTGCATTTATAGGTTGATGAGGTGCTCGCGCTGCATGACGTGTGCGTAATTGCGCTGCACATAATCGTCGTGCAGCTCGCGCCAATGCTGAAGTACGTAAATAAAACGCTGATCGAGTTTTCATCACAGGTCTGGGAGATCCACCGCCACCACCTCCACTTGCTCCACTTCCACGTAGATCAACGCCATGAGCACTCGCGTAATGACGACTTAGATGTGCTTTGAGCTTGAACTCTTTGCCACAAGAAGGAATGCTACATCGATGAGGTCTATGAGCACCGCCTATTCCTTTACTTTCTTCATCTGAACCAGTACCACCTCTTTTTCTTTCCAAATCAACATCGTCCATACGCGATGGAACCTAAATTTTAAGGTTTTTTGGAGAGCGGGGGGGGGAAGGAAAAAGAAAGATAAAATATTTTCGTGCATTATATGATTATCATTACTTATATACGCATATTCATTGAAATGTACCTTTAAACCGCCATATTTCTTCCAATATGTCCAACAAGACTGACAAAGACGACATTGCATGTGTGATGGACCCCAAGCATACCACTGTGGACTTTGCATTACTTGACAACTTTCACATGGTTTTCCACTAACTCCAACCATCAATATTCCGCTATTATCAGTTGTCATATTACCATTACTATTACCGTTGAGAACATTCGTTGGTTTCCCATTACTGTTACTATTACTATTACCAAGAGGTACAATTGTTGCTGCAGAAGGGGCAGTTGTAGGTGGAGTTGTTTTATTGTAATTTGGTATATAAACCTGTTTTAATTTACTTTCAGCTTCTACAGCTTTCACCCTTTTTTGTTGTACGTATCTATCGGTTGTCTTCCACATATAATAATATTCGATAACATTCTTTAATGTTTTCCATGGTAACTAAAACATACGAGTATTTATTAAAACAACATATCATAAAGTAATGAACTTTGAGATTTTAAATATCTTGCATACTTACAAAGTCTTGACGTATATCAGAAAAATCCTTTCCATACTTATCAAGGGCTTCTTCAAAAAGATTTGCTTCAGATGCACTCCACTCTTCCATTTCGTCTCTGCATAATACTGGACCAGTGCTGGGTACTAAAGATGACATAGCTTTTGCAACATCATAATTGTGCCGATGTAAAGTATCCATTGCATGGAACTACAAATATAAACTGGTGTAAGGTATGTTTTTTCTTCATAGTTAGTTAGTTATATAGTTATACAACAGTAACAATGATAATGATATTTACAAGAGTAATGTCTCTAGATGCAGCTGCTGCAGACATGTGTAATGATGGTTGTTTAACTGAAGATGAACAGTCTAAAGCTCTTGCAAATGTGCCTACAGATCTACTGACAACAAGGAATTGATCAATTTGACGGTCTGTTAATGAATGCCGTGGCGTCCAAACCAACGTTTCTAAATCTTGCAACCTACGAGGATCTGACTCTCTTTCAGCAGGTGTCAGCGGAGCTGGTGCTATTCCATCAGCTTGATATCTACTACCTACTCTAATTTCACCTGTAATGTTTTACATTGATTAAAGTTTAAATATATAACAGAAAGTTAGAATAAATATGATCATAGTATCTGAAAATTTTTAATATTAATGAATACCTTTGTCAGCAAGCAAAGTACGTTGAGCAGGATCAAATACTAAGCAATAGAAGAAAGAGTCCTCTTTGTTCAAATAGCTTAGTAAAGATTCTGTTTCATTTAATAAGGTTACACAACATTTGCCTCTTATATGAGTTGCAGGCATTGTTTCCACCTGACGCGATAGAAACAGTTCTCTGTGCTTCATTTGATGACGTTGCTTAGAACTTAATTCTGTAACTCCTCCAGCACCAACTACATTTTCTTCCATCCCTGTGTGTAAAAAGGATGAAAATTATATTTTACTATCTCAAATGTATAAATAAATATTCTAAAAAAAGCTTAAATAACAAAATATTTTATTCAAAAATAAAAGGATTAATGAAGGCTATATAAGTAATATATTAAAGAATGACCAAGTAATTTTATTGCTTTTTATATAATATAATACCAATAAAAATTCAACATTTAAAGCAAGATTACTAGTATCTTTAATTAAATGTTGCAAAAAATATTAATCTTTTACATTATTTAAATTTCTTTTCATGAAAAATGGAATTATCCATAAATTTATTCATGCAAATTTGGCCTTTTATCAGTATTATTCTTTTTCTTTTGTAACATAAATAAATAAAATGTAAATGAAACGTAGGAATGTGGCAGAATCAATCAAAACTTATGACAGTGAAATAAATTTTAGCGAGAGCGGGCAACAAAAGAAGAAAAAGCAACATTGATTGATGTATTATATATCATAACAGAAATGGAATTAGCTTCCAAAGAAATGTAAATTATTTGAAGAAGCCTCAGATTACTAAAGAATTATCATTTTGTGCAGCGGGATTTTTGTCTAGGTAGTAGAATTATTAGGATTGTTTTAATGAGAATGAATTTAGGATTTATGTATTAGAATAAAATTGCTATTGCAGTGACATATAAAAAGATTAATAAAAAATGTAGATGATTATACAAATAGAGAGAATGATGAAACGATTGTAACTTTATATTGTCATGGAATGTATGGATTCATTAAGCTTCACACTTAATGATTAAACCCCCTTTTTCCATATAACTTGAAGGAAGAGGCCTTAGTTAAACCCAATTTATTGTTTCTTTGGCCTTACAGTGAATCCAGCCAAAACTAATGCCATTCACCAAGATTACAAAGAATTTTATAAATCCCGCCGCTAGATCATTAGCCTTATATCATCACTGGCTTCTATATGAGACTAACAAGACAACCAAAAGGTGCATATTGTGTAATACTTACTGATGAATTGATTAACATTCAATTTTCATTACTATTTGTTTTAAATTATGTAAATTATGTAATATTTACTATTAACAACAAATACATTGAATTTTCATATTGATAGTTTTATTTAGAATCTCTTAAATGATGAAGAAATTTAATAAAATTCATCTGTAAGGAGCACCTTTTAACTGACTGGTTCACTCACCATGAGGCTCTTGGGCCTCTGACAGTGGGGCTTTCAGCCAGCCCCCCTTCCCGCCCCCTTTGTTCATCACTTTGGGCCCGATCCCATCTTTATTAGTCATTTCCTTAGTAGTATCTGGATTCTCCAGTTTCTGATTCTGCATGTTTGCAGGGGATTCTGACCTCTGCTGCTCCGCGTTTGCCACTGCAATTTGTATCATAGAACCCACTCTACTATGTTTTTTATCATACTTTTTCTTTAATACAATTTTAACACATGCTTTCAAAATTTATTTTTCTATAAAATTTAACAACTAAGGATGCAGCCTTTAACTTCATTGGCCAATGGTTTTCATCCATTATGACATCTAACTACATTTGACTAATATCTAAACAATTAATACATATATAATATAAAAAATAACTTTGATTCTGTCAACCAATTCCACTCACGTTTCTATTTACAATTATACTGTGATCATGTAAGTAAATTATCATCAAAGACCTTTATTTAAAAGCTTATCATATAATGGTATTAATATAGACTACAATAATATTTTCAAAAATAATATACCATACAATATCGAAATATTACTATTATTTCAAATATAATCTTCACAGCAACATTACAAATTACTGCATTATAAAGCAGTTTTTAAGTTGGAATCATAAAAGTTGCGACTATAAAAAATGCCAAATCTAAACTATATTAGAAATCTTAGTGAATTTACACACAATTCTCGATTATTACAAAAAATTTAAAGAATTTCATATACCAAAGTTTGTTAAGAAAAAATGGAAGTGAAATGATTCTGTGATCATGAGAAGAAGCGCGACATCTCAAACGCATACTCTTCTTAATATTTTCATACTGTTCCACGCAGAACAATATAAAATCTGTTCAAGACAAAATTCGTACATTTTTTTTTTGAAATTTGAGAATATAGAAATGATGGAGCTAGAGAAAACGAGAAAAAAAAGGGGGGAAAACCCGATTCGAAGCAAATACCGGCAGACGGACATAGAGCTA
The DNA here is from genome assembly GCA_905333015.3 of Bombus campestris. Classification (NCBI taxonomy): domain Eukaryota; kingdom Metazoa; phylum Arthropoda; class Insecta; order Hymenoptera; family Apidae; genus Bombus; species Bombus campestris. Next base: position 11,953,689 of record HG995132.1, read on the forward strand.
CGGGCAAAGAGGAAGAAACACGAGAAAGTGTATATTCACGTATACATACACATACATATACGTACATACTGTAGAAAAGAAGAGAAGGGAGGAAAAGAGAAGCGGGGGAGTAAATGCTTAAAACGAAGATGGCTAGTGGGGCCCACCATTTTCGCCGAGACACATATACATTCGTTTGCGCGCGAACATTATGTATGTATGGATATGTGCGCGCGCGCGCGCGTGTCCTGTTTCTCTCTGCCTGTTATTCGTACATGCTATGTGTCCGGTTATTGTGTATGTCTATCGGTGTTCTTGCAAGTCTGTGTCCGAGTACACGCAACACATACCCAACCGACCCCTGCGTCAGTCATTCATTTAGTTCAGGGTGGCGGGAAGCAAGGAGGGGTGGTATGAGGGACTTGGGTGAGAGGTAGAAAGAGGGAGAGGTGGGTTAGCAGGCGTACCACCCCCAGCCCACCCCCGGCAGATCGATACAACCCCCATTTCACCCCTCTGCCACCCCCAACTTTACTTATTATACATTCCCACCCCCAAATCCCCGCGTCTCATTATCTTTGCTATTGCAAAGGAAAAATCGAGAAAGCTTCGAAGGCACATATATATGCGTATATATGTATTAAAACGCGTGAAATCGAACACATTATTTTTTTATTTTTGAAATCGTATTATGTTCCTCGCGCGAGGAAGTATATGCTGAAATGTAACATGTCTGAAAATTCTGAATATTGCAACAGCGATGGCGACACATTCCAATGATTATATTTTCTCAATTTTCGTTGAAACATTATATAGGAATGAAAATGCATTTTTTGAGAAGATATTTCATTTGTTACACATCTCTTTTAGCGGGAACATGGGAGTGATAATAACGAGCAATTTCACGCTTTCATCGCCTCGAATCGTTCGAAACTATGAAGAATATTCTTAAACCAACATAGTAAACGTTTCTGTTAATAGCATTAATTATGCATGCGTTTTCATCACATCATTTCTCAAAGTAACAATCATCAATTGAATATCTAATATATGTAGCATAATCTACCTACTAATAATATTGATCAAAATATGTACTTTCTAGAAAGTAAAAATGTTCGCAATCAATACGAAAATATTTTTATTTTCTTCATTTGCGAATGCTTATCGATCTGCACCGTGATGCGAGGTAAAATAAATAACGTTATTATCTTATCTTCAATGCATTATTACTTATATTAATTAAATTATTATTAATAATTATTATCTACAATGCATTAGTATTAGTATCCAATCAACTAAACATCAACAAAAAATGATCAAAATACCAGTTTTCATAAATTTCACGTTCAAATCTAATACTATTTGAACATGATATTAATTACGCAAAAAAAATATAATATGTGTGTTTGTATATATGGTCTAAAATTCTAAGTAAAAACCAATTTGGTATCAAAATATACTAGGCAACTATTTCCAAGTTTCTTAAAGTGCAACATAGCACTATGCTATATCTTTTTACAATAATATAAATTTTACTTACACTGATGCTTATCTGCAAGCATAATTAATGTAGATGGTAAATCCCTCCGCCTAAAGAAGCACATGACTTTTGCTTCAACATTTCCACTTGCCGTCTAAAATAGCAAAAATCTTCTGTAAATATATTTCCCAAAAAAAAGATACATTAACTGCGTTACATTTAAATTACTGCACCATTGCATAATTGAACTTTACTTATATTAATCACAATAGAAGAAACATAATACAACCATAATTTCATTTCTTACCTTATTCAATTCTTCTATCCTTCTTATCTGGTAAGGAGATGTGGAAGATGTTTCAAAATATACATAATCTATAAATTAAAGGAAGGGTAGTCTATTTAATAATGCTTCTTTACAAGAGAAAAGCTGTAATAATAGTATATATAAAGTGTGTGTGTGTGTGTGTGTGTGTGTGTAAAGAAAACTGTTTAATTATATTTTACATGCAACATATAAATAATTTCATTTCATAAATATTTCTAATTTAGCTATATAAATATTAGTGTACTTATAAATGAGAAGCGATTGATAAATAAAATCTTAATATATATATATTTATTTATTTATTTATGAAATGTTTACTTATATTTCTATGAAATATAAATATCGATGCTATACTGTTTGAAAATACATGAACGCGGACATAAAAGTAAGAGAACGGAAAGAAAAGAATCTTGCAATTTGCGTAGAGAGAATATGCTTATCAGAAAAAAAACAAAGTATACCATTACAGAGTAGTAGAAAAGAAACAAAAATAGAATGTACACATCCTAAATTCTAGTACAGTGTACGTTCGCAAAACGCAGTCTGAATCTTGATATTCGATCCTTCCTGCTTAATCAACATTAAAAAGAGGAAGACGGAAAAATAATTTTGCTGAAATTACACTAGTTCCCTGGACCATTGGCGCGTAGATGAAAACACATTCTGATAATCTATCATCAAGGAATTTTTTCAAATAGAATAAAAATTAGTAAATAGAAAAAAGGGGGAAAAGCAGATATTCTGAAATACTGAATTCTAATCATCCGAATCATCATGCAAAAAGTTAGTATGACCTGAACGAAGGGCGAGAGTGGGGAAAGAGGGAGAGCAGAAGGAAAGCAGACGTACATACGGACGCCAGAAAAGAGAGAGGGGGTAGGGAGATTGGATGGAAAGGTGGAAAGTTAAGGGGCTGCGCGGGTAAAACGAAGATAGGGACGAAGATACAGAAAAGGGGGGGAAAACGCCATATCGTGGACACCATTTGCAAACATGAATTTTCTGAATGTTAATTAAAGGTATGAGGAGCTAAATTCGATAGTTGGACGCGTGGCCTCATCAGCCGGCGAAATGTGCATGGTTATTTTACCTCCCACCCGGTACATGTTGGCCGTCATGTTGCTGGCGTCCTGTGTGGCCCCGAGAGCGAAATTAGCGTTCTCGTGGTTACCGTGGTTCTCGTGGTATTCGGCCGGCATCGGCATGAAGGCTTCTCGTCCTCCAACTACGCGAATCTATTAGCCGACACTTCCCACTTGTCCACGGAGTTAACACTTCGCGGTGTCACTCCATCGTGTTTGTTTGTCCCAATAGTCGAGGAAAAAAATTTTCGCGCTAGCTTCTCTAAATCTTATTCCCACATCGACTCCGGTTCTTTCCGCGTACAGATATAGAACATTTGAATGATATTCGTAAATGCACACAAGATATATTAAAAAAATTACACACTGAATTTGGCTCACGTGTCCGTTACCGTAACGAGCATCGTCAGTGGCCGTTGCTCCGTTCATACAGGAACACCGCCATTTTCATTTTGCCGAGCGGGCTACATATACGATCAGGCAATATACGGCCTGCTCCCCTCTACCGGGGGTTCTGGATTCACTTGCTTTCTTTCGTAACCCGCGTGCATTCAAAAACTCCACTTAAGACATCTGTTCGCGATCCCTAAGCGTTATTTATTCGTTCCGATTCTATTATGGGACTCTACTTCGACGAATTTTTGATAGAAAACACGTAATCAGACACGATACAACCCGGTCAACGAATACCACAAAATAAGGCCACGGATCGGATACTACTAAGACCCGACGATTGCGCGGTCTCGAAAGCGTCTGCGTTACCTTAAGCAGGAGTGGGGGTAACTGGACGGTAGACTGCAAATTTGTCCACGCACTCTTTAGCATAGCCGCGAAATTCGAAATCATTTCCTTGATGTTTTTCTATTATTTACTATAAGATGTTTGTGTAAGAAGGGTAATTATTTTTTATTAAAAGTAAATAGATATTTACTTTGGATTTTAAATATATTTATACAATAGAATGATTTATCTTATAAAACCGAATAAATATAGAAACACACATGTAACGTGACAATAAATTAAAAAAACTCTCATGTAGTATGTGAAATATTTATATATTTACGAAATTAGTCTTTCTATACAATTGCTTACGCGCAGTCACATATTTCATCTGTTTCAATTAATAAAAAATTGTATGTAAATGAATAGTTAAAATTACTCACTAGTTTGTAGAGCCTGTGTGAGCTTGCCTTTCGCGTAAAACGTTTGGTAATGTTTGACTAACAATAAATAATGACGAATAGTCGATTTGATGGAAATACGTAACGCAAAATTATATTTATATGTACACAGTAGTAATAGTAGTAATAATAATACATATTCGTGAATCGATTCGTGTTTATAATTTAGTTTTTTGCAATTTAGGTAATCTTTTAAGGCACACCCCACGGTCTTTACCAAGCAATTTTGTTTTTTTTTTGTTCATTAATATTATATAAATAAATGTATACTGTTGTGGATGCTATTAACCTAAATTTATTATATATATATCATATTACTATTCGTAGGAATATTTCTACTAAATATAATAATCTGTTCTCTGTACATAATTCTATGTCTTTCTTATGAATCTTTTAAAATAGATAGTCGTCATCATTTATTAATGATAATAATGACAGTAACATTAATAAGAATAACAAGATAATGCATAAGTGAGATGAGTAAAATGAGACCATGCTCTTTTTTCCTTCATTATAGTATTTATATCATGAGTAGTAAGAATGATGAGTGAGAATCACATTTCATAATCTTCTTAGAATGTGAACACATTTATGAATTTCAATAAAGTATTTCCGCTACAATCAAAAAGGGAAAACAATGAGCACATATATAAGACAAAAGATTACATGTACTACATACATAATTTTAATTACAATTAACATTAAATTGTGTAATACTACTCATGATTTAATTTAACATTAATATAAAATACTTATTTATGCCAACTTTGACAGTTTTCGTTTTTGTATGTACAAGAATAGCATCCAGACTTTGTTTTTCTGGTTGCGTATTTCTACTTACTATGATACTATTGTTTACGGATAAAAAAATACTAATATATCGCATTGTCGTTGCACGGGCAGTGTTTACGCAGTTTTTGTCCATTGATAAGGCACCAACTTTTATGATCCTGAGATTCAACCCGCATGCTTCGACAGATTTAGAGGCATATCTAAATGGGACAGAAATAAAATGAATTTTCTTTGTAACATTTAATAAATACCAAATAATATATTCTTAAAAATTTACCTGAAGGAGGTGTAAGAGTCTGTTCCCTGTAGTCTTTGTAATGATGAACCGGAGGAGATGGTGGATGAGGTGGTGGCGGTGCGTATAATGGGATAGGAGGTGGGTAATGGACGGGTGATGGATAATGCATCCATAAGGGAGCTCTATATGGTCCAGGAGGTAACATTGGTACACCATAAAGTGGATGCTGAAGAGGTGCATTAGTTGTACCAATGTATGGATCCATTCGTAGTCTTGGATATGAATTATTTGATGAGTATTTCACAGTTTGTCTATCATCTGGTTTTAATAAATTCCTCAAAAAACCTTGCTCGTGACTTGGTTTATCTTCTCCCAAAATACTTGTTATACTATATGAAGATAATTGTTTTGGTGACGGAGTAGGAGCTGTTGTTGTACAAACAGGCTGTGGTGTTGCGCGTCTTTTCGACGCTTGATCTTCTAACGATACTCTCTCTAATTCGCGCAAGATACGTTTACGAGGTGAAACGACATTTGGATCTAGGAGACGGGCCAATTTGTCGATAATTAGGTTCAAAACCTTTCCCGTCGATGTTCCATTTGCTTTGCGAATTGGTTTTGTATAATTTGTTACTGATTCTGGAACGAGTAACAAAGAAGTAGGATCTAATGGACGTCTACGCTTTCTTGCGATTAGACGAGGATGCGCGCACAAATGATTTTTCGGACTTCTATAATAGTAAAAATTAAACTCTGTAGATATTCTACGTCTTGGGTTTGCTTGTTTCCAACAATGATCTCTTTGCCAAGGACTTGACTGAACCGATGAATTATCATCAGAAACTGTAAATGTAAATAATGATGTTAGATTTGAGTTAATTTTATAGAAAACAAACTGTGTGTTTGTAGAACTTACCACTAAGAGAGGTGGAACTCTCTTGTCTATTTGGAGTTGTGCTAGCTGGTGGCCAAAAGGTTTTCTTTGGAACTGGAAACCATGTAGTTCTTTCTCCATCCCTACGATGGGATAGTTCCAAGATAAACTTGCCGTCTTTAAAAAATTTTAAACGTCCACCAGGAGTTGGAAGTAGATTATTATCAATGCGTGTTTCTGAATGATGTGTTGATTGGGGGTTTGAATTTTTACCATTTGCCTTGGTAAGGGTTGAGTGTAATGTAGAAGGATCACGTGAGCACATTTCTCTTGTGCCCCTCACGTGACCTGCGTGAGCATGACATTCTGCTGACTTCTCGCGCATGCTGATACTTTACCGATATCCATTTTTCTCCGCTTGACCTTTCATACTTTAGCCTCTTAATATCACTTTAACAAAAGAGGCAGAACCTTAAATGGGTTCTTGTTTTGAAACTATGAATGACAATTTTGAAGATATTTGCTAAAGTATCTTTGTTTCACAATTTGAGGAAAACATCTTTTATAAGAAAAGAAATGAACACTTGGTAAAACTTAAGATATTAGACACTATGAAAAGACATTAAAAGAATTCAACAATAATGTCAATAATAACAAAATAATATAGTAAATGTAGGTTTCTTACAGAATCAACAAAGTTGATAACAACAAGCAGACAGAATCATATTGATCTTATTCCTTTAAAACTGTCAAATTGACATTAGGTCAAAAATTGACAGTGAGAGCAGCGGTACTCTGAAATTTAGCTGATATATTTTTTTCTTATGTCCAAAAACATTTGTTTGGGTAATGTGCCAGTTAATGATGTATCAATCGCACAGAATAATACTGAATAAAAAAAGCACACTATCATTGATCAAACAGTAACATTTTGTGCAAAATTCCAAAAGGAATTTTCTATACATGAGTGGCAATCGCTGGACACCCACCCACCCACGCACTGCCGCCTTCTGCAATCAGTTCTATTTCATTTCGAATAAGCAGCTCGTCACGTTAATAGGCTTATTCAAAACCAAGCACGTTGATATTTCATAAATTATTGTAACTGGCGTACAAGTTGGCTTTCTAAACGGAAGATTTTCACGGATCAAACACGGGACGGGCACTCTATAGTAGAAAACACAGTTTGACCGACACATGTGTTTCACTTCATCCACGAATGGTTTACGTGTCCACGGCAATTGAGTTTATTCGTTCGATGACCCTTTAGAACGTGCATCTACCATCGTTTTCCTCGTGATTTTCGATGTTCGGATGTAAAAAAAAAACAAGAATTTCTCGCCTTCGTGTATCCTTCTCGTCGACAACACTGTGGCGGTTCGCGGTCCGCGCGTTCCTCCGTTTCTTGGTCCAACTCCCACGATCAATCTGCAACACTTCCTTCAAAGTACGGAGTTACGTTAAATCTACTATATCCGATATTCAGAAAATCTAATTTGGGCTTTTATTTCCAGTGAACATTAAAAACACATCGATCGATTCAAACTATTCAAAGTAGAACGACACTGTGCATTCTCGTTCGACTCCAGTTATCTATATGTGGTGACAATTTATACTGCACCGTAAAATGATCTTTCCGACTTCTTGAAATTTGTTTATTTCGTTGGCATTTGAATTTTGTTTGTTCCTGATTGACCAATCAAGTACGCATTTTTTTATATGGATGAAGTTTAGCGCGTAATCATATTAATCACTGGTATGGTAAAGAATACAATTGCAAATCTAATAATTTGTATTTTTTGATTATATACAGAAAGTCTCGATGAAACTTTTAGAAGAATATCAAGAACTTATTGAACGTGATTCGGTTGAAATTTCTTGTTTATGGAAATATTTACAAATGTTTTTGTACTTACTGTGCGCGATTAGCGGATATGCGTCTAGCGTTTTATTCTACACATTATGGGTATAATTAATAATAATTTTTATCAGTATTTGTAGAGAGAAATAAATTAAAATATTATATTACATGAAATATAAAGGAACAAATTTTCGGAGGTAACTGCCCATTGTGGGCAAAAGCTATTTTGTTGAAAGAAGATATAGAATTAGATGATATTCATGGTGTATGTAAAATTAATTCAGACTGGTGGAAGTATATTTATATTGATTATCAGTATGAAAATATATGCGCTGTGTATTTAATAACAAGCTTCTCATCTTGCATATTTGGAATTGTTTGGTTTACTTTATTCCTTATGTGTGGGAAAGGAGGATATGATGTAACAATGCAAGTTAATTACTTTTTTTACCAAACAAGCACTCTTCTATATATGATTAGATTTATATATACAGATATCCAGGTCCATGGAGAATTGTATTTCCTGCAATATACTTTAATCTTGTATTTACTATTATATCCATATATACACATTATAATTTACAACAAGGATATAAAACATTAAGCAAAAATATAAAAAATATCTCTTCTGAAATATATGATATGTGCCAAATAGTTGTGGATGTAAGGTATCAAACCTAAATTTTATTTCAGATTTATAATTCTTACAAATTGCTTATTTACAGTGATTGTGAAATCATAAGGATATACATGAATATACATAACTTTTACACACACAATCTTAATTATATGTGTAATATAATCTTATACCTTCAGGTAATATTCCATGCAAATATATCTTATTCTTTTTTACACTTTTTTTATGTACCTATTTTTTATAGTACAAGAAATATTGAAATATGTAATAAATATCCTTAAGGTCCCTTCAGTTGTAATGATGTGCAGTTGGATAGGAGGGCTGGTAATATTAATTTCCAGAATAATTATGATCAGTGACTTTAGAATTTTAAGGATTAAAATCTATGAATTAAAGGAAGAATAATTCTCAATGTTTATTATACATATAAAAAAACGTTTATTCTCTGTGCAAACTTTACATTTTTCTGTAAATTCATACTATGTAAAACAGTAAAACAGTAAAAAATATGTAATTATTTAATGATTATACAACATTTTATTTATAATTAATATATCTTTAATGTATAAATCAATATATATTCTACACGATTAACAGCTTGTTATAAAAGATTTCTAAAAAACAATCTATATAATACTTGCAGTTATCTGTATATTCTAAATATCATAATTAACATATTTAATAGAATCCATTTTTTCAATGTTTTAGAAATTAATTTAATGCTCAATATTTATTAAAAATTTGCTATAATTTTATTAATTGGTTATCTTAAAATTAGATCTTAAAACTATGGTCATCTTATAAACTTAAACCCTTTAATCACTTCTTTAGATTGATACCATTGATAGGGAACATGTGTGATACTCACATTAGAATTATTTAAAAATTCAATGTCTTTGTCTATGTTAGTATTAGACTCAGACACTTCGTTGTAAACTTTCACTACATTTATGCAATTACAATCTATTTTTACTTGATCCTTGTGTCGTAGTTTAATTACAAAATAATTTGAGTTCCGTTCGGAAGGTACATATAGCGGTTTAGGTAAAAAGAACTCTGACACTGAATTATTATCACTCTTTTGTATTAGCACAAAGGTGTTTGTAGGATGCAATGGTAAAGTCAATGCATCTTGAAATGCTGGACATTCCAACATTGACCTAAAAATTTTGTTTTATAACATTTCATTTTATAAAAAATGATGGGATAGATATTGTATGCAAAAATTTTTATTACTCGTTACCTCATTAAACTTAACAGTGGTTTCTTAGATGCATGTTTACATTCAAAGTGTTCTTGGCTACTAAGAATATCAGATGGAAATTCAATTCGGATGTGTAATCTTGGTGATATTATTGTAGCACCAACAAGTATAGCAATTTCTTTGATTTTGCAGCCTTTTAGATGAAACTGCGAATTTAACTGTTCTGAGGTGCTTCTCAGAGAATTCAATAATGTTTTTATAGCAGACGAATTTCTGTCCGTTGATTTCATTTGTAACTTAGATAGTGAGTCGTATGTAAAGGGTATTTGCTGTTTCTGATATAAAATATATTTCAGGAGTTCAATTACGAGTTTCACACAACTATGACTTGTCAAATGTTCATCCAACATTACGTTAATATTCATTTTAACTTTTATTTTTCTGATAATGCTTTAAACACGAACGAAGTAAAACCTAATTCATTGGCTCGTACCAGCTTGGCAATACTAATTTATACAATAAATTGTAAAAATATATTCTTATACACTTATGAACACTTTGTTTTCAAGTTAAGAAAATCTACATAACAATAAAAGTAATAACTTATCATTTAAACACTTTATTCATGATTATAAAATATTCTGATCCAAGCCGTATTTATCACTACCAATAGTAAACCTAAACTTTAACTTATATCAGTAAGTAATGTCTCTAATATAGTCAGAGAGGAAATTAGAGTGTTCACGCTTATGGTTCTAGTTATTTTCGGACTAGTGCTGCACCATACGGCCAAATGCTGCAGGTGGCACACGCTAGCATAAACAAGATCCTATAAAATTAGGGATCTGCCCTGTTTGGTTGCAAGGTAGCATAGACAAAAACCCATTGGGCTCCACGCTACAAAATGCAGTAATGAAACTTCTTTATTTTTGATTTTTTGTTAACAAAAATTTCGTTGACACATTAGTGAGACCTCCCTGATAAAAATGAGATTAAACACGATATTGTTATACATTTCAGTTATGTTGTGCTTATGAATTTTCTTAGTTACCTAGTACCTAGTTACCTAGTAGTACCTTTTTTTTCTCTTTTACGTGGAGAAATCCTCATGGACACTCGCTGTTGTAGAATCGCAACAGCCGAGTAGTGTCGGACTGTTACCGACTAAAACTCTACGATGACCTTCCAACGCGTCCGACGGGAGCGCACCGGGACTCTCTTGCGAATCATCTTCTCCGGTGTATCCCCAACTCACGCGTCCGCTCGTTCGTTCGAGCCGCTCCAATACGCACCTAACTCTCGACTTTGGCGCTAGAGGGGGCCAGTTACCTTCTACCATCCGATTACGACATTAGTTCTTGTGTGTAGTTCATGTGTGTAGTTCACGCAGTTAGTGCATGAAGTGTGCCACCTTCGCTTGGTGATGTCAGTATTGTTACTCGACTGTGATCGAAAATTGACATTTCGTTAAGAACAGTTTATCTCTATTGAACTTTTAGTTATTACACATTAATACTTATTATATAATTATTGCTGCATGTTAAAAAGTAAATAATATCATATTTTTAGTGATTTATAAGAAAGTTTGACTTGCTTGTACTCGAACTTCACAAATTACGAAAATGGCGGAAGTGAAATCACGTCGCGTCGCACAAACAGAAGATCTATCAAACGTTGAGTTTGAAACAAGCGAGGATGTGGAGGTTATCCCAACGTTCGATAATATGGGACTTAGAGATGAGTTATTACGTGGAATCTACGCTTACGGTACTATCAAAGTTTTATTTCTTTGTCGTACTTAAACATAACCTTATTTACTTTATACTATATGTTCAGTATCTAATAGAACTTCGTATTACTGATTGTAAAACAATATTTTAATTATAGGTTTCGAAAAGCCGTCCGCGATTCAACAGCGGTCTATTAAACCGATAATGAAAGGACGAGACGTGATTGCACAAGCCCAGTCCGGTACAGGAAAAACGGCAACATTTTCAATTGCTATACTACAATCATTGGACACACAAGTTAGAGAAACACAAGTATTAGTGTTGTCACCTACAAGAGAATTAGCAACTCAGATACAGAAAGTTATTCTGGCTTTAGGGGATTTTATGAATGTTCAATGTCATGCTTGTATAGGTGGTACAAATCTTGGAGAAGATATCAGAAAATTAGATTATGGACAGCATGTTGTATCAGGCACACCTGGCAGAGTGTTTGGTAATTTGATTATATGAAATAATTATGTAAGGTTTGTTATAATATATTAATACAAATTTGTTATCTTTCTTGTGATATTTAGATATGATAAAAAGGAGAGTTCTTAGAACTAGAGCCATAAAAATGTTAGTTCTTGATGAATCTGATGAAATGTTAAATAAGGGTTTCAAGGAACAGATTTATGATGTATATAGATATTTGCCACCTGCAACTCAAGTTGTGTTGGTATCTGCAACATTGCCACATGAAATTCTTGAAATGACCAGTAAATTTATGACAGATCCTATTCGTATTCTTGTAAAACGGTAAGCTCAATCTCTCTGAATTGAAAGAAATTGTTTGCTTTATTGAAACTAACTTATTATTATTATTCAATATTATTCAATTTATTATTATTATTATTATTATTATTATTATTATTATAATTATTCACAGTGATGAACTGACACTTGAGGGGATAAAACAATTCTTTGTCGCTGTTGAAAGAGAAGAATGGAAATTTGACACACTATGTGATTTATATGATACACTGACAATAACGCAGGCAGTAATCTTTTGTAATACTAAACGTAAAGTAGATTGGTTAACTGAAAAGATGAGGGAGGCTAATTTCACAGTTTGCTCCATGCATGGTGATATGCCACAGAAGGAAAGAGATAACATAATGAAAGAATTTCGATCTGGTCAAAGGTATGTAATTTTAGTATAAACAGTAACATTGTAAATTGAACTTATTATATTATCGTTATTTTGTTATTTTCTAGTCGTGTTTTGATTACTACTGATGTGTGGGCACGAGGAATAGACGTCCAGCAGGTATCTCTTGTGATCAATTATGATTTGCCCAACAATCGTGAGTTGTATATTCATAGAATAGGAAGATCGGGACGTTTCGGAAGAAAAGGTGTTTCCATCAATTTCGTAAAAACCGACGACATAAGGATTCTTCGAGATATTGAACAATATTATTCAACACAAATTGATGAGATGCCTATGAATGTAGCAGACTTAATATAATTTTAATGTTCAGAAATTATTCTAAGAATTTAACAGGAAAGAATTATTTTTACTTACGAATATATCTGTAAATTATATTTCCAAAGCATTTGTTTGGAAACACTACACGTCTACAAAACTAAGATTTGTAAAACTTAAAAGAAGCTTTAATTATCGCACCTACGAATTTAATTTCTAAACATACTGTGAAAAAATGTATGTACAAATAATTTTATAGGACATAATAAATTTCTGATACAAATATATAATTGTGTAAATGTTAGTTTGTTTGTACCTTTCTTGTAATAGATGATATAAAATATAGAGAAGAAGTACATTTTGGTCTAATTACTCTTATTTTTCCCTTTTTTTCAATTTATAAATAAATTATGTATAACATATCAAGACAGTTTATTCCAAACAAGGAGAAATAATCAATAACTGGTTCTCTAGTTTAGATGGCAGCAGAGCAGTATTATGGTTGACTTGTAAGAATTAATTGAAATTTATTGTACAGTTTTGTTTCTTCTGTAGAGAGAAAAGAGTTGCTTGTTATTAATCTATCCTTTAAATATCAACTCTATCTATATCAGCAATTTATTCCCTTAAAACTCACTCGATAATCATCCTCCTGGAGAAATGACATAAAAGTATGTAGAAGAATAAATATATATTCAGTGTTAACATTCAGAAATGAGAATAGAAAGTATAAGATATAATTTTACATAATTATTTGGAAATTGAAAAACATGGAAACTCAAGAAGATTGCACAATTAGGCGAGGACAACCTATTCGTCGCTACCAAAATGATTACAAACCTGATGGACATACTTCAACTTGTAAGTAATAACATTTTCGTAGAAACATTTGATTCTATGTAATAGTATTTTGCTATTATCATCTTGTTTTGTTTAGCAATGATAGTGAATCAATCCCAATATTTAAATGTTGGAAGGTCTACTGTAAGAATAGCTGTATATTTAATGACTGGAATTTTTCTATCAATGGATGTTGAACATAGTTCCACTGCACATCAAATTCTTGCTATGATCCAATCTGAAGGAGAACTAGGATTAACAAGAACTCCTTTATTCACTAGCCAAACAGTCTTTGCTTTGTGGCTTTGCTCTTCAAGACTAGAAGTCCAATTGCATCCGAATCATAAGCCTTTAGAGTTGGCTGCAAAATGGAATCGCTTAGTAAAAAAATATAGTTCTCAGAGGGAAGAAACAGACGAAGAACCTTTGCTGTGTCTAAGACGAAATGTATTTCTTTCTCGGTCGGACGAGGAGCAAATAAAGGAAGCTAAAGTATTAGAGCTATTATATGCAGAAGCCAGAAACAACGTATTGCAAGGTAATCAATTATTTAATTATTTAATATTTCTAATAATAGAAGCTTGTACTGTGTCTAACTTTCTATGTTTATATTTATGTTTCAGGACGTTATCCATGCGAGGGACAGGCGCGATATGCAAGTTTGGGAGCTTTGCAAGCACGAATTGAACTTGGCCCATATAATCCTCAAAGTCATACATTGGCATTTTTCAGAAGACATCGTGGTCGATTCTTGCCTCATCATTACACTTCTCCTAGTCTGTTATTAGGTCTCGGTGTGGGATTAGGATTAGTAGGAGGAAAAGGGGCACCGGAGGCTCGACTACTTGAACAGTACAAACGAATACCAAATCACACAGGAACTAATACGAATTCGAGGAAACTTGTCAGAAAGTACTTGGAATTTTGTTGGAGCTTGCCATGTTATGGCGCAGCTTTTTTTCAAGGGCAAATCGAACGTCCTGTGAGAGGGCTTGCATCATGGATTACAAATCGTGATATGCATGTACTCATTGCAATTAATTCGTCGGGTGTATATATCGTGGATGACATTCAATGCGTAAGGAATCAAGCATCATAGAATAATTAATTATCGTTCGAGTAACATGTTAAAAATAGCTTTTCTACAGAGTTTATTATTGGGTCTAAGGTATTCAGAGTTGAGCTGGGAAATGGCGAAACCTTCTGATGAAAGTAATCTGGATTGTCTGCCATGTTTATTTCTACAGTTTCCTGTACGGGAGAATGGGACACGGGTTTATAAAATTCTACAAGTATTCTCGAGACAAGTACGAGTTGCTTTTAATGAAGCTAAATTTAATCGTTTAAACTAGTTGAATTTATTTTATTATTAGGCAATAATGATGGACACATTAATTTCTGGCTTTGCCGAGGAACATCGTCGTCATGGAACTAACGGTAATATTGGGAATACTGACCGTTTAACGGACCATGCGGTAGGTTCCAATATCGGAAGTTTTACCAATAAACTTAGTAAATTTACATTGGCAACCTTTGACGACGAAGGTGGGTAATAAACAACCTTTTCGTTAAAAATTTAAGGATACTTTTATGATATATAATTATTTTAGGTCGATGTATTGGACAAATGGGTTCTTGGTCATTTCAATGAAGATACGGCTTCACATGGGATAATCCTAGTTATCACCTTTAAGTACCGTAAGATGCGGATTTTGTTGTAAATGATGCAGCAACATTTTGTATCTTATAGGAACTAAATCTCTATGGCGATTTAATCTGGTCTCTAACGTTTGTAAGTAAAAGTTTAATTCATTAATTTTTTCTAATATTTCTTCTTCTTCTTCACGGGTTAAATCTCCTTCCTGTAAAAAGAAAAAAACCTGCTTTTCTATATTGAATTTTATATCAAATAAATATATTAAACAACATAGCTTTATGACTATTTATTGACCTGTGTTATCAATGCTTGCGTTTTCATTAATTCCTGCGAGCATTCGTCAAACTCACGTAAGATCTTATTCGCTCTGCGCATAAGTAACTGTTTGTAATCATTAAGACATGTATATTGTATGAACTGTGCGTCAATCTTTGATAGTTCCGATGGATTTCCTAAACGAGCTAAATACGGTTTCAAGTAATTGACATCCTCCGTGATATCTTTCTCACTCTTGGTTCTCTATATTTAATAGATTAATCATCAACGTGCATTAATTATCTAGTTAATAAAAATCTATTGTTATTATTTTTACCACTAATGTTTCTATCAAAGATTTTGATTCTCTCAGTTTATCATATACAGATATTAATAGCGTTGGCATCAAGTATTCCTTGTCCATTGTTTCGAGAAAAGCACATAATTCCTTTTCCGCCGCTCTAACTTGAGATATAGATACGTCCTCCTCATACAATTGTGTCTTTAGCTCGTATAATAAATTTAGGGATTTTTCAGATTCATCTAGAGGCTGCAAATAAGATAATAAAATTGTCTTTTAGAATTGTCTTTTAGTATTATCCTTTGGGAAATCTTTTAACAAAGTTAATAAAGGCTCACAGTATATCCATGCATCATTGATGGATCGAGAATCAATCGTTCTCCCCTTTCTGCTACTGGTGGCTTTATATATGTTCGTATAGCTCTGGTAAATTGCCCTGAATGATAATGATACGTAAGACGTATTTCATTCTCACTAATGGCGAATTCACGAATCGCTATGTTTCTACTCGCTTTTATTCGTTCGTCTCTATTAAATTTCTCGACAATATTCTGTAAATTCAATCAGGTAATTCAAATTACCTAAACTATTATTTAAAACTATTTTTACGCGATGTGTTTTAAAAATGATATGGATTAGCAATTTCTACCTTACCAATATATGTCGGTAATGAATATCTTGCGGGGCAGAGTCCTTCCTATCTTGTGAGAATTGCACGTGCCTGTTCTCAAGTCGATCGAAACTCTGGTTTTAATATTATGTAGTGCTTTTAATAATTTACATTTTAATTATGTAATCACAAGTTACTGCTTACCGGTAATACAGGAAGTCATCGCGACCGACAAAGTGTTGCGTTAGGTAGCTTGGGTTCATTTCGAATTTAGATAGACCATCGAAACGTGCAACGTGATAAAAATCTAAAATTCGCTCGCTATCTATCTCATTGGAAGCATCAACAAAATATCGATGTTCTGTAATTACATTTTTCATAAAAAGACTCAAAATATGTATATCGAATAATATGAGAAGCAATGATGCTAATAAACAACCTTTACATTGATCTGCTCGGCCTCTTCTATAATAATCTATAACTGTATTGTCATTTATATTTCTTCGTGATTCCACGAGATTGTCAGATCTATTTGCATAATTTTCATATATTTCTATGGGAGTCGTGTAATCATAATCATTATATATCGTAATTCTTTGTACTACGCCATCCAGTTGAAGATACGGAGCAAAGAGTTCAACTTTTGTTTTCTTATAAAGTGTCGTTTTTGTACCATTTGGGAATCGTTTTTCAAATTCTGCAAAACAAAAACTGACGATGCATTAACATACCCTATAATTTACGTTTATATTGGGAAACTTAATATCTTTTATATACCTGCTTCGCTAATTTTTATTGGATCTACATATGAGAATGGCATATCCAAGTGTTTCTCTGGTTGCACATCTGACTCCTCATCGATCTCTTCTCCTACTCCATGCATTGTCCACGGTTCTCCGGGGAGCAAATGTTCCCACAGTTCCACTTTCATTAAATCCCACACTATGTTTACGCACGATTTTACGGATGACTGCATATTTACCCAATAATTCTTATCGTTCCATATGCTTTCTACGCCCATGTACAACTGAGCTGTGTCATCGTCGGTGGCTTCGAAGGATATCCCCGTGGTAGACTCGATAAAAAGTGGGTAAGGAATCTCCTGGTCCCTTACTCCGCCTAACTCTGGCAATATCGCTACCCAAGCATGTATTCTATGTCCCCGATGCTCATCTGGCGGAAGCTGCTCTAATTCCTAAATCCGAACATAATTCGCTTCAGACAAGAACGATAAAGAAAGTTGTAAGAATTCCCCTCCAAGAAAATGAAATCAATTTTAATTACTTCGATCAATTTTTGTTGTTCTTTTTCGTCGAAAATTAATTTCTCTTCTAACTTCCTCGCCTTTTCTTCTCCTGATTCTGACAAAAATTGACTTTTATAGTCTATAGGTAGCTTAAGTTCATACTTGGTAATCTTAGGTTGTTGCTCTTCCGTTTTTCGTTTAGTATGTTTTTCCGGTTGCAGTATATAGGGGCACGACTTTCTTGTCAAATCGCATAGCGTTTGTTCTCTGGACGCGTAACCACTTACTACGAACGCATTATATCCTTGACCTAGTAGCAAGCTAGTAAGAAATGTAGCGCATTCAAAGCAATTGCCCTTCCGAAGCTTCTGCACCCACGTTGGTGAACGCAGCTGTTTTGGCTGTAAACAGAAATAATATTATAAATGCGATATCATAAGCGGGAAAATTTGTAATTCAATAAGCAGGAACACTTGTTGCTTATATCAACGTTCTCATAATGAGGTAACATAGCGACTCGTGTATCGACGCTCAATAAGACAACATGTCAAAGGAATCTACTGTATCGACTGTCGCTAGATTGCGTAACCGCTTGCCGTAGGTTTCATGTGAAAACGCAGAAGTAATAATAATAACAATACTAAAGAGTAAATACATCCTACACATAGCCACTAATCGTCCACACGAGAAGTGTACACATTCAAATACGACGTCGAGCACGTGGCAACTCGTGCGTATTCTCGGTCCCTGACCTACGCGACTGTATTATGATCTACGCGTAAAATGTATACTGTACCGTATAACGGAAGTGACCGTGTATCACCGAGAGAGTGGGCGGGAGAGACCGGGGGGCAGAAGGGCAGGAGGGGGTGAGGAAAAGTGAGAGGGAGAGAGGGAGAGTAATTAAAAGAAAAGGCTAATTAAGTTATGGAATAAAAAACCTTTTTGCAAAATACGATTAGATTGATTTGCGAACGTGGTGCTCGTTACAATTCGCCGTGTACGATAAATTAAAAAATTGTCAAGACGTCACGATTGCTGAAAGTACCGTGATTTGTACGAAATTTGTAAGGGAGGTTCAACTGTACTTCGAAATTGAAGTCGAAGGGTCGCCTCGCCCTCTCGTGTCTTGGAACGGTAGAGAAGGCAGTCTTTTTTTGTAAGCGCGTAGCCTGGACTAGAGTAGGGCAGAGATGGTCAGTGGGTGGTGCGGCTATCCCTCGATCCCTTCACCCACTTCCGCCCCCTCTGTCCACCCAACCTAACCTCACCCTGTCCACCCTGCCTCTCCACCGCCATCCCTCGAACGCCCTCGGTCCCGCTTCCTCGCCCATTGGCGTTGCCCACCCCCTCCGTCCCTCGCCAGCCCCCGCGCGTCACCATCATTCCGCGCGACCCCTTCGACCGGCACCCACGTGGGACGCAAGACGAGGGTGTGAGGTAGCAGACAACGCGGAGATACCGCCGCCGCGGCAGCTGCGCTCAGTGTTTCTCAACCATGAACTTACGTTGCCCGCGATAATTTACAGCCTGGACGAATCGGCTCGTCTCTCGCTTGAATATCGCTCAGATATACGACTCGAGTCACAAATTATGCACAAACACACATGTGCGTACACACACAAAAATGCGCGCACACACATACATATATGCATATGTATATATGTATATTCTCGGTACAATTTCACGCGTCCATGTGAAGGAAATTACGAATATCCACGATTTTCGGACGACTACTTTTATCGATACAAGTTTTCCACCCGATATCGCGTGATCAGTTTGTAGATGTTTTAAAGCGGACAGTGCATCAGCTTAAAATTATTTCACGGGATACGTTCGTAACTATATCATTAAAATTCGAAGCAAAAATAAAAAATTAGGGCTGTAAAGAAGAACGAATTTATTTTTTCGGTCTTTTTATAGTATATATATGTTTATATGTGTATAAGGAGATTGTTTTTAATTGTAGAAGTTTAGATAGCTCTATCGGAAGGTTTACTCGTGTATATAGGGATAAGGATCACCGGCGTTTTAAAAACTTCACATGTAACACGCTTTTCCCAGAGTAAAGTTGATTTGTTGGAAAGAAGGCTCGAAGATTTTTCCGAGCTACGGAACAGTTTAAAGTGGATAGAACGACGTCGACCGTAATCTTTTTATCAATGTCGCGATTTAGTGAAACTCTAACGATCGGTATGAAAGTATATCGAAAATATGGAATCCGATTTCAAGGTTCCGGTGGCCCGTGACAGATACTAACGACCAATAGCTCGATCGGGAAACCGAAATGATCATATGTCGCGAATCACAATAACTTTCTAATTAATTTCCCATTGAGTTAACCAGATTTTGTATTTCTCGGTTAAAAATATCATGTTAATTAGCTTTCAAACATCAATCGACCAAAACTTGAAAATAAATGACACATTCGCACTCTTATTTTCCAATGAAGCGCCTTTTCTCATCAGGCCCCCTACATTTCATTTTCATAGTATTGCGCATTCTTCTAGTCCTCTACTATGTAGAAATACTACTGAACGATAGAAAATTGGACATATTTGGGCTGGACTAATACGTAAATGCTATAATAAATAGAACGGCGTGTCAAAGTTTCTGGCAGCCGCTATATAACGTGATAACCTTGGTACCATTAGCTATCGAATAAAGAGAGAAAGAGGGAAGTAGGTTTATTCGCGATGAAAAAACGTTACGCTGGGAGATTGCGACGATCTAAAAGGAGAAAAATCCCTTAATTCCGGGACGGGCACGGTATCGATAATTCTCGTTCGGATCTACGTTCACGGAAGTGGACGAGAGAGGACGTGATTTACGCCGAGACGATGCTCGTGGGTATCAGTCGTAGGGTACATGATCAAAGCGCGACGGTCGAAAGCGTGGATCGAAGCGCTGATTGGTCGGCTTGGAGCGGGGTGCCGCGAGATAGCGCTTTTCGGGACGCCTCGATGTCGTGCTCGGTGCTGGCCGCCGTATCGAGGACGTTATCCGTGGACGCGACCAGAGAGTGCTATGTGTACGGCTGTGTATGTGTGCTATGTGTACTATGTGTACGGATGAACACACGCGTGGATATACCTAGGCACGAATGTGTTGGCGCGCGCATTGGGAGATGGAACGACCGAGGGCGAAGGAAAGGAGGGATGAAGAGCGACAGAGAGGTAGATACAGAGGACTACAAAGACAGGATAGGGATGGACAAGCCGAGAAAGAGAGGGATAGAGAGAGGGAACGAGGCCTAAATCAGGGGCGATCGCACCGAGCGACGTCGCTATCTCTCTGAATATGCGAACCACTATTTGGCGTCCGCGGCGCGGCGCGTACCTACCTAGTACCCGGTATTACTAGATACTAGATAGTACCTAGTCCCTGCCTGCCTATATACCTTGGCTAGATGTTTCACCAGGTTCCTCTGTGTGAGCTGCGTCTCTACGCGACGAGGCGGAGGGCGTCCTACACCAACACACCTACGCTCTGGGTTTACACCTACGCGGGTTTACATGCCCTGCAAATCGTACCGAGATACCGAATCGCGGGGATCCTGATGCTTGCCCGTGCACTACGCGGCCCTTCGAAAAGTTATAAAATTGAACACACCAGAGCTCGCGACGTGCGAGTGGTCGCGTCGTTGTCCGAAAGCAAAAGCTCCGCGGCTACCGGGACCCGCTTCGATCTTTACGTCTCAGACCTTTATCGCACCAATCGAATACGGTCTTGTCGATTTTGTCTCGAAGGAAATCGAAGTCGCGATCGATATAGAAAATTGGCCGATACTAAATATGCCGCGCCAGCTAGCGTCGACTCGAGACATCAATGTTTTCATACGCGTGATTATCACCAAATGTTTTTAATAAATATAAGCTATAATCCGACGCCGGCTAACACCGACCAAGTTTCGCTTCGATTACGTATAGATACGATTATTGTTAGTTATGCGTAAATTGCCCGATTATATAGTGACAAAATATGACTTTAAACTTTAACCTCAGTTTGCCTGCCAAGATGTTTCTCGTTCGCGTTATCATGGAATTGAATTGATTTCACAGTTGTCGCGAAACACAGGTTCCTGGTGATTTCTTGATAAACGTTCTTAAAACATCGACACTGTTTTTCATGGTTGTCACTGACCGCCTATATCGAATTACGTAATCTCGTTCGGCCAAGCATCGTCGTTGGTCGCGCGCTTCATAACCTAAAACGATGTTTCCGTTTCTCCGATTTCAACGCGTGCCCGACGTTCCACTTGAAAGATTAGCCGATCGAAAAGAGTAGATGTTATTAAAATTCCGTTGGTTCTTGGCGCGAATCGCGACTAACGATAAGAAACAGCTGTTTCGAATACTTTCGACTCGTAAGACACGGAAGAGCAAGTTGGTAACTTCGTTGGCCAACTGAACAGATTATACCCGTTGATTGTGTGGAACGGGGAGTGAAACTACCCCGGCACGAGCCTAGTTTTAAACTTTATGGCATCGTCGTTCGTTTTCGTAGCATTGAACGAACTTGAAGAGAGAGGGGGCTGGCTGCGTATTCTCCGAACTTGCTTTACAAACGATACACATAAGTAAGTACGTAACCGTTGAACGAATTTATCAAAAATCTGGAATAATCGTAATGAAAAGATGACGAACTTTTCTCTTTTAGTTAAATCTCAAATAGATCGATGTGCGGACACACGCGACACTCTAATGGTAGAAAAAGTCGCGATCATCAGTGTTTATGAGTTTAAAATAGTTGAACCGAATGTTTGGAGAGCAGCGGGGAAGAAGACCTGTTCGAGTCGCCCCCGTCGATGGCTGATCGTTACAAATACCGGTGATACATAAGCGGGCGGCAAGCAGAGCCTCACCGTTCTCTACTCTAACGAGCCGTACACGTGTTTCTGACGTCGCGTCGGCGCTATAAAGTAAGTACATATACGGACACGCGTGTCCCGTCGTGCGTGTGTGTATACGATGTGCATAACACGCACGTACACGCATTTACCAAAAGGAGAGAGAGGAAGAGGCATCCATATACGTGCAAACCCGGCACGCTGGAAGCCCTAGAGCCGGTTTTCAATGAGCGAGTGGCGGACGAAGAGGGAGAAACGGCGGCGACAGTCGGAACCGGCGCGGCGTAGCGAGGCGCGCTGTAACGCAGAAAGAGGAAGATGAGTATGGTGAAAAGGGGCGAGACGGAGAAGCGAACGAGTAGAGAGTAGAGAGTAGAGAGTAGAGAGTAGAGAGTTGAGAGTAGAGAGTAGAGAGTTGAGAGTAGAGAGTAGTGAGTAGTGAGAGGAGGAGGAAGAGTAAGAGCCAGGAAGAGGGAGGAGGACGAGGAAGGGAGCCAAGAATGGACGAGAGCGGGAGGAATATAAACCCTTATCGAAATCGTGATTCACCCCACATTCTCCGGAGACCCCCTAACCTATTAACATCCATATCACAATAACAGATACACGTGTATACCGAGCCGTATTCCCACACGGTCATTCGTCCTTGCACACCTTCGTAATTGCTCGGCCATTTCTGCGTCACCGATCGAAAAACTTGTTTGCCATTTAACGCTATTATCGGCCGCGCCGTGTCTGTTAAAATTATGCCAATTCTTCCGAAACGCGAGACGATCGAGGAGGGTTTAAATAAATCGACGCGCAATTTACAGACTTTTTCCTTCCTTTCTTATCTCGAGTTCTTCTCTTTTTAGCCGTTTCTATGAAACAAAGCGTACGAACGAGCGAACGGTAATTAATTAAGGCGTTAAATTGCTAATTCGATCGTGAAAAGGACGAATCGACGATTGCCGGCCGAGCGTTATTGTTCCAAGATTTCCCTTTTACGTACCAGCGCGGCAACATTATTTCAAGATTCTTTCTCTAATCCGCACAGCCTAGCCGACTCGATGGTTACTTTGGTTCTCGCTGTTCGTTTATGGAGCAAGTTTCCCCGTTAAAAGGAACTTTAAGCACTTTTGAGAGACTGACGTTGAATGAGGAGGTGGGGGACCACCGTTAAGGATCGTCAGATTGGACCTTATGAAGTACCGTGAATATAATACTTATGAATGAAATCAACGTTGCCCTCTCACAAAATTGAAAAGAATGTATTCAAAGGCTACGAAGGAGACGGTTGAAGGAGAGAAAGAGAAAGAACAGAGACGTCACCGTGCAACATTTCAACGAGGTTAGTTTAGCCTAAACGGGTGTCGACGGGTGTCGTTAATAAAAACTGTCACGACAGAACATCGTAATAAAACTAACGCGTTCTCGTGCGTTAATTAGTTTCCCTAATGACAAGGATTGAAATTCTTGTCGAAGCTGCGACCTTTCTTTCTTTCTAGAAACGTTGTCGCGTGTATACTATGCATATACAGGTAGCATATACGTATCGTAGACCGCGTGTTTCGTGGAGAATTACGCAGGAATCTGGAACCGCGATCGCCATTAAGGATCTAGCGCGAAACGATCCCATCGCGGGACCGAATCTCCCGATGGATCGTCACCGTGAGGTAGAACGGTCGTCGGATTCGCACGCAGAAAGAGAGGGAGGAATGGAGGCTGGTTTTCGAGCGGACACCCAGTGCATCGAGATAGATAGGTAGATAGACGTCCGGATAGATGCATGCCACGGCAGCCAGAGCAAGGGATGCCGAGGGGTAGCGCAAAGCGGACAGGAGTAAAGGGGGATGGCGGTAGGTGGTCGCGGTGAGACGCGAGACGAAGCAGGGATGAGGAGGAAGAGCAAGAGAGGATGAGGTGGATGAGGTGGATGAGGAGGTGGAGCAGAAAGGGGTCGATGGTGGGTGGGTTAGCGGAGGAGAGTGGGTGGTGGTTCTCTCGCTGATTACGTCGCAGGATGGTCAGGAGAGAGAAACGCCGGAGAGGATGCTGCTACGCCGTGCGCGGAGGAGGCCGGTTCGCTGGATAGAGGCGAATATATCCGCAATGTCCTACCACCAAACCCTATACCCGGCTACCTATCTTCGTTCTCTCCTATTTCTCTCTCTCTCCCTCGCTCTTCGCTTATCAGGGTGTTTGCTCTCTGTTTCACCCTAGTCACACGGTATATATCCATCCTTGTTCTCCCTACGTTCGTCTCTCTCCGTTACCGTTCTATCTCTTTCCCTCTGATGGCAGCAGCCTCCCGGGTGGCAGGGCCCTAAGCTAAACTAAGCTACGCCAGGATAGGATAGCGTCAGAAGGATAGGATGGGATAGGATAGGATAGGATGGTTGGATGAAGCTCACCTACCCTCGTACACACAACGACTAGGATGACGTCGACGACGACGACGACGACGACGACGACGACGACGAGGACGAGGACGACGACCACGACGACCACGACGACGACGGCCACGACGACGACGACGGTAACGGCAACGGTAGCGGCGGCAGCGACGGCAACGACGACGACGACGACGACGACGACTACGATCCCTCGTGCAGAAGCAACCCACCCTCTTCGTGTTTTCTCCGTCTCCGTTCTCTCTATATCCGTTTGACTATCTACGTCCTCGTCACACCGCCTTTCTCGCCAACCCCGGTCTGTCGTACCAACGTTCCTCGCGTCCCGTTCTTTCGTCCCTCGGTCGTCTCGCTCTCTACCAGCCAGTAACACCCACGGACCCCGGGGGGTTAGTTAGGGGTGGTATATTGACGGCCGGCGTCGCGAGGACGCCTATACTTAGTGTGCCGGCGAACCGACGCGTTTCCAGCTAGGCATCCCCCCCGTCCCACCCTACCTTCTCTCTCTTCGCTCTCCACCCGCGTCCGCCACCATCGGCCACCCTTCACGACCACCGCCACCCCCATCTCATCCCCTTTCTACACCCTCTACCGGCGACCCATTCTACACCCTCTGCTGCCACCTTCCTCGTAGCCCTTCCCTCCTCCTAACCGCTTGACTCTCCCTCGGTCCATCCTTCGTCCACCACCCCTCGAACCATCGGCGAGCAACCAACCCCCTATCTCAACCTTCTTCCACCTCGACCCTACTCACCGTAGGGTCTTCGCGTCTAGGTGCAAAGAAGTAGCTGGAGAAACTTATCTTCGACCTTGTACGCCTCGATCAATCGAAACAAGAGCTATCGGCAACCTGTTTCCAAATTACTTGCTCGCGAATCGAACACGAGCGAGCTAAACTCGAACGCGAGTGTTCAGCTTGAGCGGTCGTGGACGACTAAATCGATGCCTTCAGGCACTGTGAGAGCTTCGTGGCGCACCTGATGCGAGAAAACGGGGCGACGGCGACAACGACGACGACGACGACGACGACGACGACGGTGGAAAACGAAGGAAACCACGACTAAGGGGGGAAAAAGGAAGAGGAAGAGAGACAGGGAGAAGAAGGGAGACAGCACTCGATTAGGGAGCGACCGAACGAAATTATGTATACGTCGAAGATGATGGCGACGATGCACGCGATGAGTTCCCCAGGCGCGCAAGGTCCGTCCGTCGAAGGGGAATGTGGCTAGGAAACGTTTCTTTGTCGGTAGTTCCTCCAGCGGGCGGATCGGTTTCTCGAGGGCCCTTAAAAGCACCGAGAACCCCGTCGGAAACTCGCGTCCTCGATCGTCGTTAATTATCATTATTTGCCGTGGCCACGATACAATTTACTTTATTGGTCGCCGAGACGGCCACGCTAACTTCCGAGGCCGCGTAATTACCGTCGCTGATACGCCGCGTGTACTTACACCTGTACACCCTGTGCTCGCATAATTCTCGCATAAATACCGCGACGGGCTTATCCCGGAGATGGCGGTCGTTTAAGGAAAGATTTCGTTCGAGCTGGTAATAGGTTAGCACCCGATGTACCTATTCGTTGTTTTTTTTCGGTTTCATCATTACCCACCGAGATATGTATACGCGTAAGTACACATATATGTACGTACGTACACACCGCGGGAGAAACAAAGAGGTTTATTGTGAAATCAGTGGCGTGGAATGCCTCCCTCGGTGCACTTACCTGAAATTGATGGCGCCTGTTCGATTTGGTACATAGAAAGGCAGTTAACGGAGGCAGGAGGCGAGGGGTGCAAGAGTGACTGAGAAGAGCAACGAAGGAAGCGAGTGTTCGCAGGATCGACGAGTAATCGAATTAAGGGTGCTCGAGGTGACTAACTCTCGAGGACGTCGGTAAGGAACGGTCGCCCGTTGAAAACGATCCTTGCGTATTATACGTACATATGCTGCCTTGCATAGGAAACTTTGCAGCAGAGAAAACAGACCGAATAACGTCTTGATGTATAATACGTGTTATCGAATCTATGATACATACACCTGTATACATATAGCTATGATAATCTTTGGTTTCCTTTTAATTCGATTAATCATCGTCCGACGACGAGAAAAGCAACTAGAATTTTTAAATGGTTCTTTATTTGTATCGAATCGTTGATCGACGTGCTATTCCGTCGATTGCTTCTTGTAAATGTATTCAAGAAGCAAACAGCGTGATACGAAACGAAATAACGAAGCGACTCTGTACGACTTTGTCGAGTAGGCAAATTAGAAACTTGGAAAGGAGTTGAGGATTCCTGTCGAAACAGTTTACGTTTACGGGGATGGCTAGTGGTGGGTGTCTGAGCCGCGAGGTTTATGAGAGTAACGTCACCGATGTCTCGTTAAACGCGTAGCTGTAGTGCCGTGACGTCACGCTGTAACGCCATCTCGACGATGACGATACGTAAGCGGTGTATGGTGTACGGCGTACGGTGCACGGTGTATCGGCGAGAACAGGCGCCAGTAAACGCGAACTTTATGCCGCCAATTTCAGCGTTCGATGCGTGTCTTGCGAGCGTTCTATCGATCACTTCAAGTCTCTTCCTTCGGTTATCGACCGTGGGACCACAAATTTCTCATCGTTTACGAAACCGCGAAAATCCAAACGCGACAGCTGCGCTTGTTAATATTTCCCTTGTTTTTCGTCGCATGTTTTATCGATCGATATAACAACATATAAGCGTATAATATAATATAAAGCGAGATTTGATTACCCATTGATTGCCTATGACTACAAACGCATTAATAGTTTTTCCTATTATTTCGGGACGATCGATACGTACACAGACGGATTAATAATTACTTTATTATCGCTCGAACGCTTTATCCTTGGCACATGCGCGCGTGTCGTCCATCTTTCGCGAGATAGACGTATGTAATTGCAGGATAGAGTGCTTCCCGAACGCTATTGTCTTCGGACTCTTCCGTCTCGAATCGTGGAACGATTTTTCTATTGGCAGCCGAGCAAAACAAATTATCGCAGTTAGAACGCGAGAGCGAGACACGATCGAGCGTAGATAACGAGATATCGTTACGAAGAAAGAGAATATTTGGTAACGGGGAAATGGCGAAATTGCGAAACAACGACGACCTTGCGATGCCTTGTTTGCTACGATTTGTGGCTTATTAACGCGTTCCTTCTATCAAGGAATACCGGAAATTTCTATGGATTCCACCATGAACGTTTGTCGAAAGTACAAACGAACAGGACGTTAGAAGTACTCGACACTTTTACGATCGTTTGGCTAATGACACGCGCCGCTACTACCACGTTCAAAATACTATTAAACAGTCTGAAACACCGTCGATATTCTAGGATTTCACCGCGTTTAATCCGCGGTCGCCGATACTCCGCCGCGGCGAGCGCACACACGTGTGAAATTCAATGCGCGCAAAGGCGTTAATGCAATTACGCAATAACGGGACAAGATTATCGTATCGTCGTGTCGGAGCGAACGTCGATCCAATCGCGTAACAAGGTTATGTTCTCGTTAAGCGTCTCTGCGGCGCAACTTTCGCGAAACTCGAGAGATCCAGCGACTCGGTTCCCTTTTCCCCCTTATCGTACCGTCGCACGGTTGTCGTTATGTACACGTGTACGCCAAGTCGAGCGAAGCAAGAGAAATCGACGCTACCGCCGAACGCGAGTCGCCGAAAGCTCGAAGAACGCACTGATGGCTGCGTGCGCCATAATTGCTAGTCGATATTTGTCATCGAGATACGAGGTTAAGGACGTCACGCTGTCCTATGGTATCGAAACAGCGTATGGCGCGGACAGAGGAAGAGAGAAAAGAAGTTGTTGTTCGTTGGTATTAACCAACGTGCACCGTGAAAAAGTAGCGAGGTTATTCTATCGTTAAAATGACCATTAAAATGCCGGGATTGGTCGTACGAGTTATGGAGAAACCAAACGTGATCAATTTCGTCGAGGTCAGTCGTTCGCTTGGTCTAATCGTCAACTATAGTCTAATGTTTACATTAAGAACTTTTGAAAAAGAGACGAGTCGATCGTTTTGGTTACTCCGGGTGGATCGTATATCTCGGTCGAGTCGAACGATCGCTGCAAAGAACGCGTGTCACTGCGTCCGATTTAAAGCGGACACTGGAACGGACGGTCGATCACTTTTCCTGCATTCGCAATTACTTATCGCCGCGTCGGTAAATAACGGCTTCGTAGATACGCGATGCGATTACTCTTCTCCGACGGCGCTTTGTTCCACGTTTTTACTATTTATATTTCCCTCATCCTCTTCTGTTACAGATAGAATTGCCAACTTTTAAAATTCCGTCAACAAGTTTCGCATTATTGAATCGGTAACGACGTTTCGTCTAAATAGACGAATCAGGGAAGAAAGTCGATGACTTTTATCGTATCGATGGATTCGACGCTACGGTTGAAAATTATCGAGCGTAGGGAGAAGGCGGGATAAAGCGCACATGTTGGATCTCACGTTTGCGGATCGCTCCTCGGAATAATGTTTTTTTCCCATCGTATTTACCCGGATAACCGAGCAATCCCAGTTCGCCGTCGTCCGCCAACTTTGCGCCGCGTCGTGAACAGACGTCGAGTTTGCGGCGGCTCGAATTATCGGTCGGCGACAGTGCTGGCGAGTTTGTCGAAAAGCAGGGCCGTACGAAGCGTTCGCAGCCGCGTTTAACCGCGCGTAAAAGGAACGAGCATTTTCGCGCGCCCGTACCTAGCGCAAGCGAACGAACGAAAAACCATACGAACTTATTCGAGCGTGTTATGTTAAAATTTTCGTTTCATTCGCGCATCCTGTAATCTTCTCTTGGATAACAATGGCTGGCCGTAGCGAGGTGCGAGTTTGTCGTAAATTTATAAATATCTCTCGCGGAAAATAAACCACGGACATTGATTTATCGCTGAGACTATAGAAATTATTTATGGAATAAATTTTACTTTACGATCCTGAAGGAGAGCCGCGCGAATGCGTTGAACCTAGTTTCAGCGATACCGCCTCGCTAGACACGACGTGACCGTTCAATGCGATTTATTTTTAACTGCCACAATTATCCAAATAAATATAAAATGTGGTTCAACAGCGACGGATATGGCGATGGGATCCTATGAAAACGATGGCGAGGAAAATTTCAGCGACCGTGTCGGTGTCTAAAGTTGGGCGAAGGGAAGAGAGAGAGGGAAAGGATCGTTTGTGCCTGCAAACTTTGCGAAAACTCTGCTTCACTCGTTCAAGGTTGCCATAATCCCCGTTTAACGTTCATTTTTTTATCGTCGCACTACTACCTTCTTCTTTCTCTAGTCCGTGACCTGGTTCGTTCCTCGACGTAAATCCGTCACAGAGCTGTGATGTTCGTCCACTTGGTTTGGGGACACCTTTCTTTTCTCTCTCACTCCCTCGTTGCTCACGCCATCACTGTCGTCGTCGTCCTTCTCGTCGTGGTCGTGGTCGTGGTCGTAGTCGTGGTCGTGGTCGTGGTCGTCGTCATCGTCGTCGTCGTCGTCGTCGTTGTCATTCTCTTTCCCTTAGCCTCCCCCTCCCCTCCCCCCTCGACCGCCCACCCTTTTCCCGGTGTCCCTCTCGCGAGAGTGCGTTCGATCGACCTGAATTTTTTTCCCCGCTCGAATCGGGAGCCCTGAGAGCAATTTCTCGACTCGTCGCGGGGTGGTCGTCGCCGAGGAAAACCCCGAGGAAAATCGTCCGATCGATCTGCCTTCGGTCTTCAGGTCCGAAACGAACCAGCGAGAGAGAGACGCGGATATATCGCGGAATCGAGCGAGAGAGAGGCAAAGGTGCCAACAGAGAGAATACGTGAGATGGGGAAAGAAAGAGAGAGAGAGAGAGAGAGAGGGAGGGAGGGAGGGAGAAGGAGAGAGTGATCACTGGTACTTGCCAGGGGTCGGTGGGAGGGGTTTGAGGAAGCGTGGCCGAGGGTCGAGGGGAAGAGGTGGGCCGAGAGAGTCGAACACAAGTATGTGCAACGCGAGCTGCGCGTATATACCGGTGTCCGTAGCCGTGTGGTTGTGCGCGGGTGGGCGACCGTGGCCTTAAGGCGCGTTCACAGCGCTTCGTTTACGAAATACCGCGACGTTTCGGAAATTGCGTCCCGGCAACCGGCGTACCCGCGGCAATAAATATCGAACATTTGGAAAGTACGAGCGGAAAGTAAATGGAATAAGAATACCGACTTTTTCGCGCTACACGGAAATTAGATTATCAGAGAAGAAGTTCTGCCTATGGATTACGGTGGAACAAAAATTTTCTTCCAAACTATCTCTCGGTTATTACGAGTTACAGATGGATAAACACAGGGAATGTTTACAATTATATGGGAATTGTTTAGTTCGAATTATGTTCGTTTCGTTTGATTGAATATTACGGGTTTTGTGAAAATGTATGGGAAAACGCGAGCAGTTTCGTTGTGGAGACACCCTTAAGCCGATAGGGTGAACGTGGACAGGATGAAGTACACGTACCACCACACCGAAATCTTACGAGCCTGCCTCTGCTAACTACCTCCTATCTGCCCTGCCCGAGGCCCTGAAAACGTTCTACGTTACGCCTCGCGGGGACCCATTTCGCGCGAACCTCGTGCACAGGGGCGTACGTTGATTTCTCGGTGCCTGGCGTTTTCAACAAATATTTTCCACTTTTTTATTCATCCGCGACATCGATATCGATAACCTTCTTCCACGATATTCGATCGAATAGAAAGAAAAGGTTCGTATATAAATCGGAATATATCCCGAGACATCGATTAAAGATCGATCGAGCTCGTTTTAAATAATTCGGCTCGTTTTCGATCCTTAATCGTCGAATTCGTGCTAATTGCTCATCCGATATGTTAGATTTGCTTTCGTTATCGAGCGAAAGAAGAAAATTGGGAAAATCGTTTCGAAGAGCGAAGACGACGTGAAAAGGAGCGCGGCCATCTTCTAACCTACCTATTATCTTCCAGCTGATTTCGAAAACGGTGCGTTTCGAGTTGCCGCAATGCAGCAGTAGGAGAGAAAAGAACACGAGAGAGCTGGCCGGCTGCCTCTCTCGCAATGTCGAAAGAATTTCCTGCGCGCGGCCAAAGCCACCGTTTTGGGAGACGCCAGGGACGAACCGATCCTTTGCGCGACCCCGATCATCGCGGTTCTCTCCGTTTCACGCGGAACGGATGTTCCCGACGGACCGAGCGCACCGACGCGTCTCTCTCCTTCTTCCCTTCTCCCTTCGTCGTCCGTTTCACCGTCCCATTTTCTGCACCTCGTCCCCCGTTTCGAATCTCCGGTCGCTGCTAACGGACCTATGGCCGAGAAAACAGCCGCGGCAATCGAAACGAGAAACTCGCGCCTCGAAAACAAGCCGTGTTATTCACCGCCATGACGGATCATCGTCGATTTTTAAAAAAGGGACACCACCTCCGTTCAGCCGTTGCTCATTTTCACGTTTCTACGTTTCAATTAGGAAGAAGGCTGTTATTAACGTTTTAGGAGAAACCTTAGCATCGAATCGAAAGAAGAAATCACATATACGCCAACGATTGTTTGCAACGTAGAGAAGTTTAAAGGTTAGGATACGAAAGTTACTTAGACGGGCAAAGAATCTATGGACTAGCGGGAATTGTGGAAATAGGACGAGAAGGAGGTGAGAGGGAATTGGTGAAATAGAAATTAATCTAAGATAAGGGAGCGATTCGATGAAAAAAATTGCGTCCATTCTGTGGATTATTAGAACGGCGAGGCATTAAGACGAAACAGGTGTTCCCGTAGATGGCACTAAACTCGTTTAAACTGAACGCTACTGTTCGCCAACCACCGTGTAGATATCGTGAATGAGTTGTTTAAAGCGGTTAATCGAGTAACAAGCTACGTAGTTACGTGAGAGCGATGTAAACGCAAACAGAAGGGCAACTGGAAGAAAGCGAGCGCAAAGGGAAAAATAAGATTGAGATATCGCGCCGATGCGAACGCGTGACTCAGCTCGGTTATTGTTAAGCATAACGTGGCTTATTAGATCGCACGTGGAACGTGGCTGCTTTCCTTCCCTCCTGTGATTGTGTGAGTGGGCTCGTCCGCCAACGGTATGGACCGAGTATGATCGAAAGCACACACGCCGGGCAACGTGCCATATCAGCAACTGTGTCAGAGGTGTCGTGCCCGTGACGTTTCGCGGGGATTTATATCGATAGCGATTTGCATTTCCCGCTAATCGCCGCCATCTTACTTTTTCCATTGCACTTTTCTTTTGCTTCTTATCAATAAAAAAAAAAAAAAAAAAAAAAAAAAAACAATTTCTACGAAATACACGTTAACATAGTGCACGATAGCGTTAATACTTGGCTGAAAATATCGCGACACGCCACCTATTCTGGCTTCATTGGAATTAATTTTCCAATGGGAAAATTGAAAAATGTAATCGCTACGCTCTCGAGCGATCTTTCGTACGGACGATATGTAGGTGCCGAAGCGTTAAGAGGGAAAAAGAAGGGAAATTCGAACGGAATTAAGATAAAGTGGCGCGAAGGCGACAGACGAGATGGGATTTTTTATTTTCAAATTTTACTCGACTTTACGATTCGAGCGGAAGAAGACGGTGGAGAAGAAGCGGACGACTGGTGCGCGTTTGGGGATTGCGATTCGTGGTAAACGCCGGGGGCGACGTGATTTCTCGTTGAACTCGGCCGCAGTCTTTCCTTTATCCGATCCGTGCGCGCGGCCGAAAAGCGTGCGAACGATTTCTGAAACCTTTTAGCTCTGGAGCGCGAACGACGCCCAAAGAGACTGCGGCAGAGCTCGAGAAAAGAGTGGAAGGGACGGACAGAGGAAAACGTGCATCTCGGCCCTTTGCTTCGTCTCTATAAAGCACCCTTTTTAACAACGGCGATCGTGAACGCGGCAAGCTACGAGACGATTTTGCTCCAGGATCGTCCTGAATCGAACGGAAACCGAATCTCCAAAGATCGCTCGTCGGCCGATACACGCGTCGCACGTATAGTCGAGCGTTTCATCGTTACGAACGACCGGATCAAACGAATCTTTAACGCTAGAACTAACGATAGTTAACACGAAGCTATTTCCAAAGCAGTGAAAATGACTGGTCTTTAAAAATACGTAATAGTAGAATATTTTTATATTTATCGATTTATTACTTTCTCACAGAAGGACTTTTATATTATGTTGTAGATTTTTGGTATTGTCGATCCATCTAGGATCCCTAAACGAGGCTTGACACATTTATAAAATCTTAGAGCCAGTCGTTTCGACTGCCGTGGTGTTTCCAGCGTTGGCATCTAGCGATCTAGCGATCGATCCGCAATTTTCCCGATAACCGATGTCGTCGTATCGAATGATACACGGTACAAATTTGAAGAACGTGTGGCAAGTTGTAGAAAACGAGGAAACTGGTTAATCGGAGTTCGATGAACGGATTGCAGAATCCTTCTACATTTTGACTGATATTGGTATAAGTAGCCTTGATGCAGAATTATTTTCAGTTTGAATACATGAGAAACAAAATAAAATTCTCTATTTACGCGAAAGTCGTTGCATCGTTGCGGGGGGAAAATATAACGCGAAGTAGGAATTTTCAAATAAAATTGTAAAACCAGTCAATTTCGCTGGTGCGGTAGTTCTAGCGTTAAGGTTTCGTCGTTTCCCGCCATTCGTTTCACCATCACTGAAATATACGTTTTCACGTAAGCGACACGATAAAACATACAACTATTGTCATTTTTATACAAAGAGAAGAATTTCACCTATAAAAACGCGCACAGCTTGTGGAAGAAGGTTCTTCTTCTCGACGTTGCGAAAACGCGTTAATCCTTTCGTTGTAAAGTAATTAACTAAACGACTAAGGCGATTCTTATTCGTTCGATGGGAGTATTTAACCCGAAATTTTGCCGATATCGAGAAAACAAGTGGAAAGAATCGATAAGGACGTCGTGTACAACCCCGAAGAAGAAAGCACCCTGAGGGGCCAATTAATCTAGAACCTAACCTCCTCCGTGGAAAAAATGGAGCGCTATATCCAGCTTAGCTTTGAACGTGAAAGGCGAAGGAAACGCCAGCGTCCGTGTCCTTTCTGAAACGAACGCGCAGCAAACCATCAAGCTAGACACCGTAATTCCGCGTCAGCGAAGGAAAATCCCAGCTGCTTCCGGTGCGGCGCGATCGCCTCGATTCTCGGCTCGTTCCTTGCGAACGGACCGATTATTCCAACCAGGGATTAGCGTAATAGCGACAGGGGTGTTCAGATTGGACTAGAAATCAGGGGCACTTGAAAGCGTACAAACCTTCAGCCATTACGTGCGTGATCGACGAACGTTTAAAGAATCCGTTGGTCCGAAGAAAAAATTACGAATATCCACGTTTGAATGCGAACGTTGGGAAAAATTGAAATTTTTACATCGCAACGATGGACGGTCCGTGTCCGAAGGGAAGTCTCGAAGGTTCCGCGATGGAAATCGAATTTCGACGCTGCGGGCGGATGGAATTTCTTGGAGCAAGGGTAGAGGAGAGAAGGATGGAGAGACAGAGAGGGTAAAGGCGTTCGTTCGACGATTACAATAAACGCCGCGTCCATCATGGTCCGCCGGCGAAAATCAATGAACGTCCTGGCCGCGAAACAATGGAAACCGAATTTCAGAGGCTGAGAACAGCGAGGTCGCGGATCCGCGTCCTCCGTTGTAACCACGGCAGAGTTGTGTTCTCTCTTCTCTCTCTCTCTCTCTCTCTCTCTCTCTCTCCTCTCTCACTCTCTGTCTGTTTTTTCGAAGGCTCGGGACGCAGCTTTCCGCGAAACGTCGAACCGAAGCCGCCGCACCGTTGCGAGCGGCCAAGGTATTGATGAAAGGTGAGGCGATCGATCCGATACGCTACGGGGTGTCCCGGTTTGATTTACGGCCGAGTTCCGGCCGAGTATTGCGTTAATTCGCCAGTTGATCGTGGAGCAGAGTGGTCCGAGTGGGGGGATGCTTCACAAATTCCATTCGCGATCCGTTCTCGTTTGTCAATCACGCTCGCTAGTTTTCGGCTCGACTGGCTACAGTTTCTTAAGGAATTCGTGACAACTGCACCGACGATAAGTATAAGCAGTTAATCGTAACAGGTTATGCAGCACCACAGTTTAAACGCGGACAGTTTAATCGAATAGGAATAAAGAGCGAAAGCTCGGTGAAGCTACGCAGCTCGATACTAAATAGAACCGTGAAATCCATCGAAACTCGCATGGATTTCGGACTCTTGTCTCTGCCACATACGTAGATGATCGTTGCCATTGGAAATGACAAACGCAAGATTTTTCGTCGTGTGCTTTCTTTCTTTACTAGTACGTTTTCGTTCCATCGTTAAATTTCCTTTGCATCTTGAACACTAAACTACAAGCCCAATTCGACTTCAGGCGCGAATCATCTCACGAAAGACGCTTCTCAGGCAACAACAAATTTTCCACCGTCCACCTTATCGAGATACGTCGAAGACGAACCGAAAGAAAGAAGAGGAAACGTCGTGAAACGAAACTAATCGACGTGGGCTGGTTCTTTCGTATCTGTTCAACGCGTCCACGACGTCTCTCTACTCACGTCCGCTCGAACGCACTGTATACCGTACGCACGAGTGTATTAACACTCGGACACCCGGTACAATTTCCATCGCGTTTAATTGTTCCCTCTCCGACCCGCTTATCCGCAACGCCACGCCGTGGGCGAGCGAAAAACGCGCGACCGATTCTCGGAAGAAGGTTCTCTGGAGCGAGGGAACGACGCGACGCGACGATGGAAGAAACAACGGGGGAGAGAAAGGCGGCCGGCGGGGGGTGGCGGCGGGAAGAGGGGCAGGAAGGAAGCCAGAAAATGTGGGGGCGTAGATTCGACCGTCCTTAGGGGTTTTCGAGCAGCCGCGAGCCTTCCGAGGGCCAGCCTCGCCCGAAATTCAGCCAACGCAACGCGCCCTTCCTTCCTTCCTTCCTTCCTTCCTTCCTTTCTTCTACACCGTCATCTTCCACGCGGCATCCTTGGGATTTTTTTCCCGAAATTCTCCTTCTCGGCCTTACCGCTCTCGCTTCGTTCCCAGAATTTCTACTCCACCAGCAGATGCATATATAAGAAATCTGCTTTTTTTCTCTCTCTCTCTCTTCTTTTGTCCGCTCTGCCACATTTTTTAATATCGATAAAGAAATAGATTTCGCTATAAAGATAGATTATGGACACGAGCATGAATATTGGTGGCTAATAGACGAGTTCGAGCAACGTAATCTTTGCAAATAATTTCTTAAGAAAAAAGAAAAAGAAAAAAAAAGGGAAGGGAGAGACTCTGCTTGCAAATGGTCGGCTACGTTTGCTCCAGTCTCCTCAACCCTTACGAGCCGCGCCCCCTACGACGTCGCTTAACCGTTCCTATCGTTATACTTGCCCTTGAGGAAGAACATCGGCTTGCTATTATCGCTTGCGCGATATCCCCACGAACCTCGAAACAACGCTATCACATAGACGGTAGATTTTAGTTGACCAAGTAGTGACACACTGTTTTTGGCAAATACTCGCCGACGTCCAGAGACCTCAGGTCAAAGTTTCAGTTCGACTGACTCGGTCGAAGATTAGTCACGTAGGATAGGAACATCTACAATAGGCGGTGTACACAAAGAAACCAAGGCTTTTCTATACTTTGGGTTACCAACCGTCGTGCTATCGGCTTTCCGATGATTTCCAAGCAAGCCGAACTTTCCCAAGGTCGCAACTAGGCCGCCAATATTTATATTTAAGCAAACCGTAGACAAAACGCAGCAAACAACAGACGATGCGTGTAATTTTCAAAACCATTTGATCGAACAAAATTTTAATTTTAAGAAAGCCACGACAGGGTTAGAAATATACTTTAAAATGACCAATCAATTTAAAAATTTAAAAATTTGAGAAAAGTCGGTGTCGTTTTACTTCGAGTCCGTTAAAAATCGAAAGTTCCTGCGTTTCTTCGTGTCGCATATTCGCCCGACCGTAGAGACAATGTTATAAAAAAAAACTATCGTCGAGCAATTTAGCGAACGGACGATTACGAATGGCCCGACGCCGAACGAAACGACGAACTCGAAATAATCCGAAAATTACGGTGCACGTAGCGCGGCGCACGTCACGTCAGGACGACGCGTCTGTTCTCGAGGGTTGAGGTTCCCCCGCGTCCTTCGGATCCCAGGGCGGTGCGGGGCGACGCGGCGTGGCGTGGCGCGGTGCGGCGGAGAGGAATCCGGGAACGAGGGGTCGTTCCGCGGCAGCCGCGAGGTATTTTCGTTCCGCGTCCGCTTACGACGGGGAAGAGAGAGAGAGAGAGAGAGAGGAGCACGGAGAGGAAAGGGGCGGACAACCCTCGAAGAAAGGAAGGCGGTCACGTAGCGTGGAAAAAAACACGCTTTAATTCTGAAGCGTGTGCTGGTGGTAGCTGAGCCGGTGGTGCGCGCGCGCGACCGCGTGCAGGGTCGCGAAAAAAGCGCGACGCCGATAAAATGTTAGCGCACGACGACTGGCTCGGTGAATTATAAGAGAGTGCTGGGATAATAATGATTTTGGCGGATGGCGTTCGGAGAGTATCGTAAAAGTTTAATGCGACGCTTTACGCTCGAGGCTGCGTGTAAAAGGGCGCATTACGGAAAGTCATTTCGACCTGCTTCCTTCTATTAGGCTGCTTTCGCGCTGTTTATTAACGGAGCTTGCATACACGCGCCGTAAAACCATCGTATCGTATGAAATCCCTAAAAATTGCTGGTTCCTCGTTACGTTGTTAGAAAGAAAATATCGGTGAAACAGAGAGACACACGGCAGAACCAGTTACACCGGTTGCTAACAGAGATTGAAAATCTTTCGCAACTCGTCGAGTCGATGAGATACAACGTTACAACCGACGATGAAGGTTTTCGAATAATTTTTGGAAAATTTGGTATAGTTTCACGGAGAAGGAGCGGCAGAACGTTCAAAGATAGTAGAAACGAGAGAGCGAGAAGTTGCATGTCGCGAAGCCTCCCGTGAACCTGACCGATGGGATCGTTAACGTGTCCGTGCTTATTATTCAAATTAAACCGCGCCGTTTACACCGGCCGACCAGGCCGTTTAAACGCACGATACACGCCACACGATTTCTCGTTCGCAGCCGCTTCGTACAGCCACTCTTCCACCGACGATTGCCGCGCATTCGTACGTGCCTTTGTATACGCATCTGTAATAAAGTCCCGAGACACGAGTTTCTCGTCTCGTGACGAACGATCTCGAGCCGGATAAAGTTACGCGTAATAAGCGGTGTACGGTTGTTATTTGCGCCTGATAAATTGTATGCTCAAGGCCACTCACGGGAAAATCCACGCAGCAATGCTCGCGCGTTCTACGACCGTCTCTTTTCCAATTCTCCTATCGCTAAACGCTAAAAAGGCCTGAGCGAAAATCGGCCATCGAGACCGCGGTTGATCGAGATGCCACGTTCGAACGGAAGAAGGGAACATTCGTCGACTGAACGTTCGTGAGCTGAAGAATAAAATTTGACGAACGATGCGAATAGGATTCTGGGTGGGCAGCGGATCTCGTCAAGGCGAGGGAAATATTCAAGCAACGACCACGATTTTCGTAAAAGTTACCTTCTATAGGATGAAGAAAATGTTACGAACATTTAAACCGGGATATTCCATTAGCTGAAATTTGGTGGAGAAAAGTTGCTGCGTGGACAGCGTCGTATCTCAACAGCAACTACGTGTACATCACGGCCCACTTTGCGAAATCAGCCTGTGCAGTTGTGCGCGTGTACGCGTCGGTGTTAAAGAAGAGGTCGAACGTAGATCGCAACAGATACGAAGAGTAAAACGCAAACAGCTGCGGTAGTAGCGTTTACGAGGTTACCTTGTAACAGGTGGCACGGCCTGGAAAAAGGCCGTGAAAATATGAATCGAATAGGCGAAAAGATACTTTGTTTTTTATTCGGACGACGCTTCCTCGCCAAACGAAACGCTTCGTTTTCTTTAGCAAGCTCACCGAAGCAAACGATGCTTGTTAATTATTACGATGTACATTATCAACGTCGTCGGCCGAATCTCGTTTAAAAACTTTTCAAAACTGCGCGCTTTTAATTTACCACGTTTTAAAGATTCACCGAACGAACGCCCTTTTCTTTCATTTTCACGTTTCATACCTGCGTTCGACCACGAGAGACGGATAAGAGCGAGCCCCGCCAAGCCTCGTTCGACTTAGTCAAGTAGAAAATTGCAAGTAACGGGCCTTTCTTTCTAAATCCATTTGAGACAGGTGCAAGCACTCGAACTTTCCTTGATATTTAAAGGTATATTTATCACGCGTCGAGTAAATTACAAATAAAGCGAGTTAGGCAGAATTTTAACGAGTCGACTATTTTGCAGGAACCCGAACGAGCTAACGATAGCAAGATACGGGAGAAGGAGAATGCGGAACGCGTCAGTGGCTGGCGAATATTCCACGGGATTCACAAGGCGTAAATATCGTGTGCTTCTTTTAACGTTACGCCACCTATATAGCAGGTCGAAACTGCGCATATTCATGATCGTGCACCATGCGAAGTGTGAAGTCAAGGGAGACCGATTACCATGTCGGTTTATGCACGTACCGCGATGCCTCTCGTACAAATCGATGAAAAATGTAACGTTACGTAATACGGTAATATACCGTGTGTGCGACGTGCACGAAACGTAATTACAGATGTATTACCGAAAACGTATGAAACGCGAGGATGAATTTTTGCGAATGGTCCGATAAAGTTTAAGTTCGAAAGTGGAACTATGTACGTTTATTTGGCCATTGTATTTAAAATAACGGTAAAGAAGAGGCATTAAGTTAATGGTGGATGATAATGCAAAGGGAAAGAATTGTCGGAGCAGGGGAATTGATTATCAAAATGAAGATTAAAAAATATTACACGATTAATAGGGTGTTGAATAGGGAAAGGGGTCAGAGCGACGTAAAATAAGAATGCGATTAAAATAACGGTAGTAAAATTCTCGACGATACGATACCGCGTGGAAGCGATCGAAAGGTGTTGGCGTATAAACGGAGGAAAAAGTACGATTAATTTAGCGGCGAGAGGGAAAACGTTTAGCCAGTCCCGTGGACAGGAATAATCGTGTTTCGAATTCGGGTTTCGCAGACGGTCCTGCTATTACCATTATTATAAGTTGATGTGACGTGACGTAATGGGAGTTAGAGCCGTATGAATGGGCATAGAGCAACAAGTTGCCACTAAAAACTGGGAGTGAGTTCGTGAGTTGAGTTCTGCTCGTTACACCTCTATATGTAGTTCTTCCTTCCCTATACTATACGCCGTGGTCGTGCTATATACCCCAGCCCGTTATAAACCCTCCGGCTTTTAAAGTATTCTTTTTAAAGCGGAACTGCCCTAACAGACGTCACCGAGTCGTAATATTCCGCGCGAGTCGACCACGTGACGACGCGTCTCTCTTCCTCTCGCCCTTCTTTTATTTATTCGTTTTTTGTTTTTCTTCTTTCACCTTATCCGTTGATTATACCGCGATTTAGTATCTTTTTACGACACCTATTACCGACCGTTTTAAACAAATCACACGAACAATCGTCCTCCTCCCCCTCTTTTACCCCTACGGCAAGCCGTGAAATCTGGAATTATGAGCGAAAGAGTAAGAGAGAGAGAGAGAGAGAGAGAGAGAGACAGGAAACTTTCAGAGTGTTTACCTTTAAATCTTTCTCCAACCGGTAGAAAGAGAGAGTAGAACCGAGAGGGAAGCAATAATGGGATAAAATAGCGGACAAACGTGACAAATGTATCCTGACAGAGCAGAAAGATATATTTCCCTTGTCGTTCGCCTCTTTTTGCCGGCATTTAATACACGATTCCACCGTTGCTTACCGCGTCCGGGACGACGACTCTCGACAGATCCTTATCGTTCTATTCTCTTTATCGACTGTCGGTTTATTATTCGTTTTTTCTTTTCCACCGTTTCTTCTCTTTTTTGCCGCTGAGCGTGTTTGTTTCTCTTTTTACTTGCTACTACTCGTTACTCGTGTTGTTCGTACAGCGACGTATACCGAGTCGCGCGGCAGAGTGGGGATAATTGGCGAGACGTTTAAGAAACATCGGACGGCAAAGTGGTTTTTGTCATAACTTTTTAACCGAGCGTTTTCGAACTTACGGACATCGAAATTTCTAGTACAATGAAATGCTCGACGCGATATCAAGCTCGCGTCCTACCGCTTGCTATTTTTTTTTTTTTTTCCATTCTGAACATCTTGTTTTTCCCGTTTGACGTTAAAACACGACACGTTCGGCCGTTCGGCCTGAAATATCGGCGAAAGAGGGAAACTGGGCAATCGCGCACACAGTAGCAACGCGTTACACTTTCTCGAACCCTTCGCTTTGTCCCTGCGACAAATCCTCGATGACGTCAGCTCCCGGCAGCTTTGAAGTTTAACAAACATCGATAGCAGCTGGCCAACGACGTTTCTCCGTTATCCTCGGCTTTCTAAGCAAATACGCGAGACCCACACTTTGACGTCGTTTTAGACGCTCGCTTCGACGATAGGCGCGAAACTTTTTTGCCATTTTTCCACGTTAGCCGTTGCTTTGAAATCAATCAACCATCGGGTTGAAACTATTTAAAAAGGCACGCTTTCACCGCGTACACGTGGGAAACAGCTTATAATCTGTTCGCAACGACAATTTCTTGTTGCGTATTGTTCAATTCGCGTTATACAAACTCGATGAAGATATATATATATATATATATATGTCGGAGATGAAAGGACGTCGGAGCCTTCCTTTCGGAATGTTTGAGAAAGTCCCAAATACTTTTTAGTCCAGACTTTTTATTACAGCCGTACTTAAACAATAAAACTGAGAAATAGCTATTTATGAGTTGAGTCAATTATGATTGTCCGAGATTTATGACAGTGGGCTTGGGCTCGAAGCGACATAATGAGTCACTGAACGTAGCCACGGTCACGGGAGGGACGTGTACCTAACAGAGGTATGAAGTAATTAAATTACTCTCCTTAAAAACAGGGATTGACCCGAGGGATACAGAGAGATACGAAGAGGAGTATATAAGGGCAGTTCCACTTGGACTGAGGATGAATCCGATAAGTTCGACTAGTACAGGGAACACGTGTGTCAAGTTCTTTATCGCATTTGTCATCCCGCTGACCGTGGATTCGTTATCGAGTCTAAGATCATTGCCATTCACATTCCCAATATCCAATTACCATGGTTACTTGTCAAATTCCGTCACAATCATAATTGGACTAGTAAATATCTTCGTTCGTGCCTAACAACAATGTCTAATCCAAAGAAAGATTCGTTACGCGCCCCTAACTCTAATGAAAACCCGACATATATATATATATATATAGATAGATATGATTCGAAGTCTGGAGGACGTTTGGAGACGAATTTGTCAAGGTCACGGGAAAGGAAAAGTTACACGGAGCAAAGGAAAGCGAAGACATTCATTTCATGAAACTTTATTTACTGGGCGTTTTCAAAGTTTGCATTTCTCATCCGTTAGCTTCCGCTTTCCCGCTTTAACCTTGGCATATTTCGAAACTTACTAAATTCCTCTCGTTTCGCGTCTGTCCATCGCTTCGTTTGCACTCGATTAATCAAACGTATACGTACGTGCGTACGATCGCGATTTTTCGTTATGGCGGTCGGTAAAGTTGGCATCAATCGCGAAGAAACTAACCTATACGGTTCAACGAAATCGACAAGATAGACGCGAAATAACTGGAAAAGGCTTGCCTACCTATGTTTCACAGGTTGGAATTCTGCTCAATTTACAGTTAGCTCCAGCGACGAATCGATGATCGAACGATCGTTTTTTCGCGACACCGTGGAAACGTCCATGTTTTTTTCTACTTTTCGATGTCCGCTCGCTATCGCTTACGATGATCTACCGCAATGGTATTACTATATCGGGCTCGTTGAGCCGCGCATTTATCCATCATCAAGTTATCGCGGTTCGTCACGATGATAGACCGCGTCCAGCTGGCCGACCCGATCCCATGCAATTTGTCAGCGGAGACAAAGTTCTCTCGGGCTCGGGGCCTGTTTCAGCCGTTTCAGCCGTTTCAGGCCGCTTCTGTGACGCGTGCGCGCGCATCATCGTGAAAAACGGTAGAATCACTCTCGATCGAATTCCACGCCGTCTCCTTAGGCGGAATTTCTTTATCGACGCCAGCCTTCACGGATACACGCCGAATCTATGACCCGCGTAGAGTTTGCTTCGCTTATGATTTTTATACGCGTACGTGGGCTCTGGTTTTTCCGTAGCCCCCTTAAAAATATTAGTAACCATTCGACGATCGTTTGCATCGAGTTACAATCGCATCAGAGAATTAGAAAATACTTGCACGTTCTGACGTTGCAAATACGTACATAGGTTATGTTCTGCTTGTGCGATGGTATGTTTATGCAGATACTATAAACATTCCCTTGTACAGATGATAAGAGAGAAAAAAAAAAAAAAAAGAAAATCGAACGACGCTAGAAATTAGATAAATATTGAAAAAAATAAAAGACGTTTCAATCGCATCGTCAAACCGTCTC
This sequence comes from Bombus campestris, assembly GCA_905333015.3. Taxonomy (NCBI): domain Eukaryota; kingdom Metazoa; phylum Arthropoda; class Insecta; order Hymenoptera; family Apidae; genus Bombus; species Bombus campestris. The sequence continues at coordinate 11,998,273 of HG995132.1, forward strand.
GGCTTGTTCTTTTCGAAGGTCTGGCAAGAGGAGTCTGCGTTAGAAATCAGAACTCTGGCTGATAGAACATAACCTGAACGAAATATTAGAGAGGCTAGTGAATTTTTCGTGTTCCATCGAATCGCCGCGTGCCGCACCGCGTTCGAGGAGAAGCTCGCAGGTTGGAACGCGGAACGACCAGCGCGTCGACGCGAAACAGAGACGGACGATCGAACGAGGAAGCAAGTTAGCGTCGAACCGCGAGAATACCGGGCTTGCGGGGTAGAGAGAAGGGCGGAGAGGTGGAAAGAGAGGAGAACGTCGGACGCGTATAACCGTCGAGGCGATAAAACGCCCACACGTATACCACCTTGGTAACTGTCGCCGGGGCAATTGAATTAATGCCAGCCTACAAATTGAAGCCGGTGTGGGATCCACGCCGAGAGAGACTCCGTTGCTTCGATAATTGCTGGAAAGTGGCGCGGTTCGCGGGATCCTGGCCACCGCGCGACGCGACGCGACGCGCCACGTCGTATCACGCAACGCCACGCCACGCTACACGTGACACGCGACACGCGACACGTCGATTCGGAATTCGAAATTTCTGGGACGCTACGCCAACTAACGTTTTTCTTACGATCGACGTCTCATTTCGTTTCTATTTGATTTTTCCAAACATAATTCTCGGACATCTCGTTCAGTTGCAAGCGGTTCGATCAGGACCGCTAAATTAATCTAATTCGATTCGACCGCTTCCGTTCTGCCGATTTGTTCGTTTCACTCGCAAAGTTGAACGACATCGCGAACAGGAATCCGATCGAATCGGATCGGCCAATTCGAATCGTAGAATTTGTATTTAGCGCGCTTACGAGCGATATTTCTTTTCGTAGACAAGTTGCGGACGAATTTCTGCGACTGTTGATCTTACGCGTAAGGTACGGTCGTTAGTCGATTGTGCGGTTAACGAAGAGAAGAAAGAAAGTCGATGATAGAATTTTGTACGAATGGTGGAAAGTAGAAACGGTGGCTGTAGCCGAAATTGGAGCGGATTATCTCGCGAATCGAACGAGATTTCCTCGTATCGAAATAGAACGTTTGCTCGACTGCTAGGGAGGCCGTTTCGAGTAGCCGCGACGCGATTGCCGTCGCGATCGTCGACGAAGAAAAAGAAGAAGAAGAAGAAGAAGAAGGAAAGTTGGGCCTGTAATAGGTCGGGTCACAGACTCTATGTCTCTTCGAGTTGTCGAGTGGACCGATTAAAGAAAACTCAAGATATAGAAATTTCTCACGTTCGCAGACCTATCTCCATACCTTGCGATCTTTTCCTACGTTTCTCGTTGTATTTCGTTATACGGGAACGCGCGCAACATTCGATTCTCAAGTTGTCAAAAAAAAAAAAAAAAAAAGAAGAGATTTAAGTAATTTACCTATAACAAGCCTCCTCGCAGTTAGCGTATGTATTTTCATAGATTCGTTTATCTGGAGAAAATAGCATAAAGTAAACGATAGGAAGCGGTAAAAGAAATGAAACGAAAGAGAGAAACTATAGCGTTTAAAAGGTGATCGGTGTGTATCTGGAATTGCTAGCGATATTTATGTACTTGCAAAGAATATAAGACGGACGCGTTAATTATCCATCTATCGAAGAGGGAAGAATCTGAGGATTGCGGATCGTCCGTTGGAGATTAGAAGAACTACCAGCGGACTCTAATCGATTCGATATCCATCGGCAAGCACGGGGAGCCGCGTGACGAACGAGCAAGCGGCTCGTGCGGGCAAGGGTGAGCGAATTCGAGTGCACGTTACACCGACTGTTATGTAAATGAAGCGAATGACAGGCTGAATACCGTGCGAACAGTGACACGGTGATTGTTTGGAGCGCGAAAGGAAGCCTCGATGCGCGTGTTAAAAACAAAGGCGAAAGAGTGGACGTTCGATCGTCAACGTCAGCCGAACGAAGAATCGCTATCGTTACGCGAGGGGCGTCTCGATTAAGACAATTTTCAGAAGGACAATTTTCACGCTACATACTCTTAAAATCACTTCAAATGGAAGAAAATTCCTCTTATCGCGATAAAAGACGATCGATGGAAGAAACAGCTTACGCTTTCTACCAACGAGACGAAGAATCTTCCGTGAACGTAGTGGAACGGTTCGTTTCGAATCGACCAAAGTTGCCTGCTCCGTACTTGGAACGTATAAAAAAGACGGGCTAGTCGAACGTCACCGTGGATCGTCACGGAGAATGGAACGACGAAAAAGAAGAAGAAAGGAGAGAGGAAAAAAAATGGGAGGCGAGCGTTTCGCGTTGGATGAAAACTGAATTCCGCGAGGTGAAAGGGACCGTGTGTCGTTGGACCGCGGGACGCGACGACAACGACCACGACGATCGACGACGACGCGAGATCCATTTTCACCGAACCACGGTCGCTCACCGAGCGAGACACCGAGCGAGGCACCGAGCGTCCGAAAGAGAGAGAGCCGTCGATCGCATCGGCGGGACCAAGAGCGACGGATTACCTACCGAGCAGGAAAGAAAAGAAAAGAGGAGAAAAAGAGCAGGAGAAGAAGAAGGCGTGGAGATTATCGAAATTCAAGCTTCCTGCTTCGCAACCTCGACACGAGAGAGAACGCGGACCGCGACGACGAAATTCCACCGAGCCGCGAGAGAAACTCTTGCGAAACACGTGCCTCGGTAGAACGAGGATTCGTGGCCGGAGCCAAGTTCAAAATCCGTGCGCGTCGCGAGCCAAGGCCTCCGATTCGGTGTAACCTTCGCGGGTATATTCCTGTCATCGAGCGATTCGTCGTGTTTAACGCGTATCCGAGGCAACGGTCGCTTCGGTTACGTCTATTCGATCTCGTTCACTTTTACTTTTACGCCATCGCTCGAGGAACATCGGTGAAAATACACCGTGCGTATCAGTGGCTGTTGGTTCAACGAAATCGTAACTGAAAGTCTAGTCCGATCGCTCGATTCGAAGGAAAAGTCGGTTCGACGGCTTCGCCGGTTTCTGAGAAATCCGCTCGCGACGCTTCGATTTGGATCGTTTACGATATTTCTGCTAATTCTCTGGTTAATTTCTCCTGAAACTTTGGACGCTTGTAACGATAGCAAGACGGAATAAGTAAAACGTGCAGAAAGATAGCTCGTTTCTATACAGCTGTTTTACGCGTCTGTCTCGCCAACTATCGCACAGGGTGGTTGCACGATACGATCGGGCGAAGCGAGCTTCCGATGGTCTTGGCAGCTCGAAGCAGACAGAGGACTCGAGAGGACCGGGCAGGCAGCGTTGGCGAGGCGCGTCGAAATGAAATCAGCCTTAATGAAAATTCCGTGGCGCGCGGCGCGCTCGTGAATCGCGCGGATCTCCCGTAAGCGTCGCGTAGCCGCGAAATTTATGCGTCTTACGAATCCTAGTCGCGGCACGACATACCTATGCAAAGCAGCTTCGAGTACCTTGCTTTCCGTGCGCCCGCCACAACCGCCTTTCTATTTCGCCGCCGTTTTACCCTCCTCGTTTATTAAATATTCCTGCCTTTTTTACACTCGTCTTCTTTGCCTCCGTTTCGCACCTATCGCGATATCTTCTTCTACGCCGTGCCGTGCACGAATAGATTTTACATCTTATACTTTCTGTTAAGCCGCGTGAAACGAACAGCACACCGTCCTTCATTACCTGGCAGACAACGACCCACGTACCGTTAATCCGACCCTCCATAAACCTAAGGACCCACCGTAAACCTTAACTTTTTAGTTTAATTACGAACATATTTTCGTTAAGTTACTCTATTTGCGCCGAAGGAATTTCCAATCCTAGAAATATTTTCAGTTTATGGATAGCTATTAAAAAAGGTCCTCGGGTTTATTATGTTCTATTAAACTACGGAAAAGGCAGTATTTCCCTGGCGTCAAAATCGGATACTTGTATAACGGAAAAACCGGGATTTCCATAAATAACGACGCCCCTACCGAGCTTTCCCCCGTAATGGCACGAGAGCGGAGAGTCGGTCTTTTGTCGAATCGAGTCAACTCTGGATCTTCCCATGTTACTTCGAACTCAGTCCTCGCTACGATCTAGGTGACGTTACGTTAATCCACTCTCTATTAATACAACTCGTCTATCAAGTATACTATTATTCGTTATTTGTATCGATTATATCTTCCGACACGACGGAACCTCCGGTGTAGCAGGTTGTTAAAAATACAAATATTAAAGAACTGTAGACTACTGGTATACTTTATCGCGCAACAAACACCCCTATTATCCAAGAAGAAATAAGGGGATCGACCTGTTCGCGGTGTCGATCGTTATAATCGTAACGAGAATTTACGGCTCCCGTTGACGCGCTTCGACGCGAACGCGTCTTCCCGCGACTGGAGGAAAATACACTTTCTATTAGGAAATTAACCTAATAGAATAGTTACAAGCAATGCTGAAACAAATGGCGATTCTGCCTGCACTTCTCGCACGATTACCCACCACCCCTCTCTTGCCTTCATCTTATTATTTCTGGCTTGATCTTCGCTATTTTGTTTATCTCGCGTCTCTCTATCGGCGTGGAAAAGAAAGAAGAAAAAGGAAAATACAGATAGCGGAGATTAACGCGAAGATTATTGTCCGCTCGTGGAGCGTTTTTGTTAGACGTTTAAAACGCTCGAAAGAATGTGAGACAGCGGATGGATTTTGTTGTCTGCTCGCGTTCACGCAATCCATTCGCCCGATGGATTAACACTGGTTCCACGGTAAAAAGTATTTATTCGCCGTTGAATTATTCAGACTCGTTTGGCCGCGTGTTCCTGGAATTCGAAAGCGCGATCAAAATCGATTTAATGAGCGCGGATAAGGAGAGTCGAAGGAGGACGTCTCTCTTTCGCCGCGAGTTTCCAAGATGTCGTAAGGATTCATGTGGGTCATCGAGCTCTGCTATTGCGCAGGTTATACCTGAACGCTGCTAGTACGTTCCTTAACTCGTGTTTCGAGATGTCAGACGATAGCTCTGTTCAAGGTTTAGGTCGGCCTTACATTCCGCTCGATTTAGAACAAACGGCTCGTAACGAATATCCATTCGAGCTGTAATCGCACACGTTTGAATATTTCGGTTTAGCGTTACTTTATGGTAATCGTTCGATTCGTCCAGGTTTCCTACGTGATTGTTTTCTTTTTCTTTTTTTTTCTTTTCTTTTCTTTTTTTTTTTTTTTTTTTTTTTTTAGCGAGAACGCAGAAGGATCGCATCGTTGAAAGAAACTTCAAAACGACAAAACACATTGCGCGTACTTGCGTCGACCCTAACGAAGTTTCAAATATCCAGGCAATTGCCGCTCGATCTATCGATCGATATTCCGATTACGTGGCGCGAGAACGAGATTCGAGCGGCGTTTTTTAAGCAACACGTACGTGGCGGCACTCGACCACGGAATTTTCCGACCGCTTCGCGACACAAAGCGCTATACCGTACAAGCGTAATGCCTAATGTACCATCGATATCCCTACGGTTCTTTCGCCGAATATTCGGAAGAACGCGTACGCGGCAACCGTCGCGGACATTTAACAAACGCGTACGTAGCGGGCATATCGAGGTGCAACAAAGAAAAGAATCCGTTTGCTTTCGAACAGCAAAGTGCGAAGGGTCTACCGTAACAGCGAAGCGAACGTGTTCGAGAAACGTGATCGTCGATCGTAGACTGTTAATCGTTTAACGCTAGAACTACCGCACCAGCGAAATTGACTGGTTTTACGATTTTATTTGAAAATTCCTACTTCGCGTTATATTTTCCCCCCGCAACGATGCAACGACTTTCGCGTAAATAGAGAATTTTATTTTGTTTCTCATGTATTCAAACTGAAAATAATTCTGCATCAAGGCTACTTATACCAATATCAGTCAAAATGTAGAAGGATTCTGCAATCCGTTCATCGAACTCCGATTAACCAGTTTCCTCGTTTTCTACAACTTGCCACACGTTCTTCAAATTTGTACCGCGTATCATTCGATACGACGATATCGGTTATCGGGAAAATTGCGGATCGATCGCTAGATCGCTAGATGCCAACGCTGGAAACACCACGGCAGTCGAAACGACTGGCTCTAAGATTTTATAAATGTGTCAAGCCTCGTTTAGGGATCCTAGATGGATCGACAATACCAAAAATCTACAACATAATATAAAAGTCCTTCTGTGAGAAAGTAATAAATCGATAAATATAAAAATATTCTACTATTGCGTATTTTTAAAGACCAGTCAATTTTCACTGATTTTGAAATAGTTTCGTGTTAACTGTCGATAGCTCTAGTGTTGAACATTAAGAGAATTTCTTAGGCACTCGCATCTAACACCACCTCACGCGTATACCGTCGTATATACAGTCTGTCACACAAGAGCGTGTCTGCGATATTTCTGTAAATATTTATATATTTGTAAAAAAATTTATATGAATTGAATCTACATCTAAAACACTAATACGCTATTACAGTAGGGTGTCCAATCTCCTCCATTAGCGATTATAGCTTGACATCGTTTCGGCATACTCTCGACTAATTTTTGAGCGTAGGATTCTGGTAACGACCTCCATATCTTTCGAATGTGATGTACAAGTGTTCTTATTTTTGTGATACGTCTTCCTCTCAGCTTGCCTAATAGGACACCATGCCCAAAACGAAGATTCATCAGTGAATATTATATTACTCCAATCACGATCTCTGTTTTCATTCACCCATGCCAGACGATTTTCGACGTTTCGCGTACGCGGCACTCATATTAAAAAGCTCTGTTCCTTTCACTGTTTCAAATGAAACTGAAAGGTATTCAGCAACGCGTATTAGAGAAGTTTTCGTTTGTTTACATTCTTTTTATCTCATTCTGATTAGGTGTCAGGTTTCGCAGATATCGCAGACACGCTCTTGTGTGACAGACTGTAACGTATATAGAATAATGGTCGACGATAAAAGCAAGTTTCGGCGTTGGTTTCGGATTTGCCAAGGGGGTGGAAAGTCATCGAAAGGTTGGCGATTCGACGGCGATTCTAGAGCCGAGCGATCGACGAGGCTGAATTCCTGGAGGAATTGGGACGGTCTGAGAAACAAGTGGCGAGGGCAAACCGTAAGTCAGTCATAGCCATCCAGTCGCGATGTATTCGCCAAGACCCAGCCTCCCGTTACGTTTACGTTTCTGTGGTCTTTTATTTTCCATCCTTCCGTTCATTTAGCCCTTGCCGCTCTCGTTAAATTAGAAACACGGAGAAGACGAAAGATACCAGACGCGTTGTTCTATAACGTTCGCCTTGAAATTTGCGATTATTTATGTCACATGCATAGCTTCTTAAGCGTCTGAAACGTAATGACGCGTTAAAAAGCAAAGGATCCGTGAGAAAGTAAATTACGATGATCGGGGTAATCCGCGTGACGAGCGAACTCTTTCTTCACGGTTAATACGTTTAGCGTAAAAAAGAGTAGTCGATGCTCGATACGGTGAGCGTGAGAGATGGTTTACTGTCGTTAAACGGATATAGAAAAATTATCTTTAACATACGTATACGAACGAGTAGGCAACTGTCAATTCAAAAAAAAAAAAAAAAAAAAAAAAAAAAATAGCACGAGATTCCATGGAACAGCGTCGATGTTTAGCCGTGAAAATTACGTCGCCTTCGGTTTTAGCGAGCAATCGACGATGAAAATTTTCAAAGTTAAAAATCGTCGCGAAAGATACGGAGAAACATCGATCTCGCAACAGGGCATTCGTCGTGATTTGGGAACGGTCGTCGAAGGTTACCGGTCGGTCTGTACGGTGTATTTGCGATAGGCGCGGTTGGAAATCGGCGTGGAAACCGGGCAACTGCACAATGACGTATGCCAGTAACTGCCGGCTACTGGTTTATTAGGCATGACCCTACCGCAGCACGATCGTGTCTTATACGCGCGTACTCTATAATGGTTTGGCCGCCTGTATGCGCTCGTACACGCGTTTCACTGCGGACAAAATGTCGACGAGGATTGCCCGACATCGATCGTTTCCTCCGCCTCTGTCGCTCTCGAGGATCCAACCTTCGGAAGCCGACCTAACGAAAATCCGACCGATTATCCCCCAACGGCGTCCAAATGTACTTTTGTTCGTTCGTACTCGAAGCGGAAGATTCGGCGGCCGAGAAAGATCGTGGGAATCGATCGACGATTTCATCTAGCGGGATCGTTCGAAACGATAAACAAAAAGGTCGCGAGAACGGAGGAATTTACGGGATTGAACAGCGCGTGGAGATCGTTAAGCGTAGGGTAACAACGAGTGGGTGGACTCGCAAGCTCGAAACCTTTCCGTCGAAAGTTGGTCGCACCGCTGTAGAGGATTTTTAGTAGAGTCGTCGTTGGTTCGTATACTCGAAACGAGATGCTCGGCTTCGCGCTTCGGCGTTTCCAACCGATAAATTTGTCCGAATTTAAATTTTTATCGCGGCAGCCTGGTACGAGCGAAACACCCTCGTTAATCCCCTCTCCTCGCCTATTGCGAGCTGCACGCACGACAAAAAACATTTAACCGTGAATCGCGAGTGGCGATCGACGATCGCAAAATTGGCACGGCGCGCGATTACTTTCTACAGAAAACCGCGAACCAGTTTGGCGAGAGGCGGCGATCCGGGAGATCGGTTCAGGCTGGCGGAGTGCGTGACGAGCAAAAACGAGCCGAAGATTATTAGCCCTTTTCGAGGCGATTTCCAGCAACGGTTCCCAACTGTGCCGCGGCCACTTTCTCCGAAATCATCGTCGCGTCGCCGCCGCTCATTACGCTCCATCGTATCCCGTTTCTGCTCCTTTCATCCACGAGGCCATACTTCGTTTAGTCCGCCACGTCCTGTTACGAATATACGACCACCACCGCCAACTACGAGGCAGCAGCTGCATCGAGACGCGCTAGTTCCGCGTGCGATTAGAACGGGGCCTAACGGTGCGAGAAGAACGCTTCTGTTCCTCGCCGTTGTTCCTTCGTCAAGCATCAGCGGTCCGAGGAAACAGCCTCCAACACTATCCGCGCTCGTTTCCAGTCAGATTTATCACTACGACTTATGCAGCGTTAAATAGGTTTCAGTTACCAGCTTTTGCCGTGATACGCTGCTCCGAGCGATCGCAGGACTATTTTCGGTATCGCGTTGTTTTTTTAACGAGCCGGTCTTAAAGTCACCGTGTCTATCGTACGAATCCGTTAATCCGTTAAACGTCTATTTGCTCGATGAAAACGTTTCTCTTCGAAACGAACCGATGCTCTTACAAATATACAAATCTTCCGAGATATACCTAAGCTCGTAAGCTCTCGTTGGAAACTATAGAAAAAGGAAAAACAGCGAGCAAAGGAGAATCAAAGCCAACTAATCACGCCGTCGAGACGTTTATCCGCAATTTGCCAATTATCCTTTCTCGAGCATCGTGCTCTCGAGAGAACAAATTCTTCCTAACCTTCGTCCTGATCCTGACGATGTGAATCGAAATCATTCGATAAAGTCTAAAGTCCGAGTCCTTGGTAGACGGACGGTCGACCGACTAGAAGGAAGGTTTGCCACGCTGCCGCTCGAGCGAGAAGAGCCGCGAACAAGAAGGACAAAAAGAAGAAGAAGAAGAAGAAGAAGAAGAAGGAAGAGAAGAAGAAGAAGAAGAAGAGGCTAATGGCAGGTACGCGAACCGTGGCCGTGTGCCCTGGCTGGTCGGTATCTTCATCCTGGATCGTCAGCGGCACGGAGAGAGCCCGGCCACGGGGGAAAAGAAGTCGGCCACACCTCGAGCGCGGAGCGGTCCGCGCAAAAACCGAGCCACGCTCCGCTGGCCGTTCCTTTGACAAATACGTCGCGCGGAACGACTCTGTATGCCGACCGTGCGAGCGGATTCTCGGACGCCGAACAAGAATCGATCCAGGGTGCTAGCTGTCGTGCGCTCGATTTTCTAATTCGAAAGGATCCCAGAGCGGATCCCTTGCCAGGTTCGATCGCAATTTCTCCTTTACGTTATATACCGTCGTGTCGTTCGTTTCGTCCAGTTGTTCGTTATTTCATTTTATTCTCGAAAACGCGTATATACTTTGTAATTTTTGGTGCCTTGGAACGTAGGGACGTTGGCGATCGAAGCGTGGAGGCGTGGTGCGTTGCGACTCGCTATAAATAACGTCGCGGCGCTATTTTACGTCGTTTAACGAGAATCGAAGATCGATTATCCGACTGGCAGCGATATTATTTACGCGCTAAGAGGGTCGCGACTCTTGCGATACTTGGCAAATATTTTCAAAACGTTGTTGGTATTTTCGATAGTTGGACGGTAAGACCTTTGAAATCGAGTGCTTCGCTACAGCATGGATCAGAGCTGTGGCTATACTTTTGGCGAATTTTTGAAACTCGTCGGTACCGGTTCGTTGGATCACAAAAGCGTCGTTAACGAAAGGGAAAAGAAGAGGGAAGAATCGCAAAGAGAAAGTCTCGTTGCGGCAAAGGGGAGGAAATAAGACGACGGAGCCTGGAGATTTGAACGATCGTGGTAGGCGGGGAGAGGTTTCGGCGAAAATGCTTACGAAAGTCGGGGTTTCCCGGAAGGCGTAACAGTTGGATTTCCGTGGAATTAAATCTGAAAATTCGGTGGAAACGGAGACGGTCTCGAAGATTGCCGCGAATACGACGGATACGTGGAATTCCCAAATAATCTTAATATTCCAGGCGGCATACACGCGCGAGATGGAAAGAGAAGAAGGCTACTTCGACTTATAAGAACGAAGAAAAGAAATACGTGGCAATTATTCTCTCGAGATAGTTCGATGACGGCTACGTTCTACGATTTCGAAACAATCGCTTCGGAATGGCAAGCGAATTTTAAAAAGTAGACAATCGCGTGTTTCCAACGTCGCGCGCTATAGCTAGCCACCTTGACGCGAGTGTTCGTAACGTAACGCGATTCGCAACGAACGAAACACGAGAGATTAGAACAACCTTCTTATCGAGTATTTGTAAATTCTCGCTCGATTCTCTCGGTCTAGCTGAAACTTTCGATTCGCAGCGAACGGAGCGGAAAACTTTCTTCGTCGCGATTTCTATCGGTGGATGGGTATCGACGAGATCTCGAAAGAGAGAGAGAGAGAAGGAGAGAAGGAGAGAAGGAGAGAGGATCGGTGGGCGGAGGGCTTCGCGGAATTGAGATGCTTCGTAGCGGCGCAGCGGCTCGATTTCGAAATATCCCTCGCGTGACCCTGTTTCGAGAAGGGTCAGCGGGGATCGATTCTACGAGGCGGCCTCGCGGCCAATGGTCGCCGGAGCCAGACCCGCCTGCCGGTCCCGATCGTCGTCCGCCTTAATCGATTATAAAAAGATCGATTACGCGGCGCTCTCGCCTCGACGAATAATACGCCTTCGGAGTTTCGAGCCGTCGAGTCGCTGCTGCTTTTTAATTAACCCGCCATAACCTTCGCGTCACTCCGACGTTACGTAACCATCCGCCGTCTGTATCTTTGAAATTTGATTAAGCGTGCGAAGCAATCCGCGTCTTTAATTATTCGCGGACGAATCTTGCCCTCTTCGAACGTTCTCGTCAAACGGCCCAACGAAATAAATCCACTTGTTCGAGTACGTGTTATCTCAGTTAGACGATAGGGCGGATAATTAACGCGAGGATACAGAAACGTAAGTTTAAAGAAACACAGGCGACAGCAATAACTCGAGTCCTCCGTGGAAAAGCACGCGTCCAATAAACCATTGTACGCGACACGACCCAACAGGAAGACCTACGTACTCTTCCTGCTCTCGAAACTGGTCCCCTGCAACGAGACAGCTCAGCCACTCTCGGCTCGATAATCGATCGAGCGAAGAGGAACGCGGCGATCGTCGCGGCTCGCGGGCCCCGACCGACGCGACGCGACGCGACGCGACGCGAAGCGACGACCGGTTTCCTCTTTAATCCATCCACGAGACGAGAAAGGCGGCCGTTACGCCGTTCTGCACCGAATTTCCAAGAGGATTCCTGTTACGATAGTGCGTTTCGTTAACTGGCCACGGTTATCTGCTCGATTACGTATAAGGAATAGTCCTTCCTTAGCCTCGTTCCACGCTGTATCAAGACAACGGCAAATTTCCCGAATATCGAGATTCGAGAATGAAAAAACACGGCTACGTGAATGGCTTGTTTCTCGATGATCCCGTTTGCCATTTTATATTGTGAATATATATCGATATAAAACAGCAGGAGATGCACGCGAATCGGGCAATTGAAACGTTCCGAAAAGAAGGTCCGATAAAATTACAAGTGTCAAACGTAAAGGAATTTTAGAGCGAAACGAAATGCCGGTCGGTTAACGCGACGCTACCGTACTCGGCGTTTCCGTGAAACGCAGCACCGAGCCGTGGAGAAACGGAGCCATCGAAGCGGCAGGGCAGCCTGTCGCGGCTGGTCGGTCGCGTTTTCGCACGGAATCGTTCGTCGAAAGGAACGTGGAGACGAAGCTGACCGACCGGCCACGGCCAGCGAGAGCCAGTCAGCGGACGCGAGACGACACGTTCAGCGAAACGGAAGAGAAGGAAAGGCGCGGAGGGAGAGGTGTAGCGAGAGAGAGAGAGAGAGAGAGAGAGAGAGAGAGAGAGAGGAGCGTAGAGGCCGCTTCCTCGGTGAACGTGGTTCGTTCCTCGTGACCGGAAGCGCGCCGGGTCGAGCCCGGAACACGCCGATCTCGTCGATTCTCTCTCTTAACGGTATACGTATATCGGTGCGATCGATCGTGGGGATCGATTCTGCCGCGTATACGTTCTCGCCAGACCTCTCCCACCTTTCCTCCCTTTCCTCCCTTTCGTGCCCTTCCTCCTCTTTCCGTTTGCCTTTCACCCTTTTTCGTTCGCTCCTCGTTCCATCCTTCCTCTTCTAGCTCGCGCGTATACGCCGTTCCGTACGCGTCTCCACGAGCACGCGGTGGAACGCACGAACGACACAGCGATACGAGCACGATTACGACAATGTCGAGCAAACGCGGATACATTTGGACGGGCTATGTTTACGCGCGTGGCGATGGCGGTCGCGGTCGCGGCCACGGTACGAATACGGTCACGAAGAACGACAGCCAGCGAGAGAGGGCGACGAAAGATTACGTAAGATAAAGGAATAAAGAGAAGGAACGATAAGAAGGTAGGTATCGTCGAGCAAAGGAGACGAACGACGGGGGAGAAAGGAAGGAATTGCTTGCTTCCATCTTCCGATGGTAGACGGTGAGAGGAGGAGGAAGAGGAGGAGGAAGAGGAGGAGGAAGAGGAGGAAGAGGAAGAGGAAGAGGCGGACCGTTGGACGGTGGCGCTTCGCACGCACACACCGATACGGATTTACGAGCGGTTTCGGGCAATCGCGAATAGAGATTAGGCCGGTAATTAACTATGGATCTGGTGTGCAGGCGAGTTCGCGAGGCAGCACAGCGGTAGTAGCACAGAGAGAGCCGTGGAGACTCGGCTTCTCCTATATACATAAGTGACCCCGGTTCGCGGAAGCCCGTAGCGTGCTCACTCACACGCGAGCGCGCGACCGACCGAGACGACGAACGGTCAGACAGAGACCGACTTACAGGTAAGTGAGACTGGTTCGACGAGGACAGCCGACAGCTTCGCGGTCCTACCCTAGTACCCCCCTGGTGTTACATGGGGCCAACGCTATATGTACTACACCGAGCTGAACCAACCGACCGACCCAACCAACGACCGACCGACCGACCGACCGACCGACCGACCGACCGACCGACCGACCGACCGATCGACCGACCAACGGACGTAGACGACCGTCCTCGTGTGTTCTACACCGTTGCTACATAAAGCCGCATGGCACCGCGCCCCGCTGTTTCCCCTTTCGCCTCCCTCTTCGCCACTCTCTTCCACCCTATTCCTCCCTCTCCGTCCCTCTGCCTTATATAACGTACCACGCGGCGCGGCACAGTATATAAGCATATATACACCTACACATGGCCGTATACGTGTACACATACATACGAATGTATATACATAATAGAAGATCTACACGCGAAGGAACGTATTCCGCGGCACACGGTCGGTTTAGGTAGCTCTCGCGCGTCCCACAGCCGCCGCTACATAAACGTTCTCGCGTGTACGCGACTATGTGCCGATCCCCGCGGATCCGTAGATGCGTTCTCGCATATACCAGACGGTGTATCGGTGTTGGATACACACGTACACGGGGATATACGTGCCACGCCACAGGGGAGACGTATCGAGAAACACGCGCACACGCGCGAAACGCGGACGAACGAGGGTGCGCGCGAGACGGACCTGCCAGTATGTGCCGCTCTCGACCAAATCTACACCTATACGTATACACTGTGCACACACGCGCCATACACGTGAGCGCGCGCGTGTGTGTGTGTGTACGCACACGTATACGTGGCGTTATATACCGACGCGTATGTATGTGCACACGTTGCTCCGCCATGTGAATGTATATGGGTACACGTACAGACGAGAGAAGACGAAGGAGGAGGAGGACGAGGAGGAGGAGGAGGAGAAGGAGGAGAAGCGCCCCAAAAGGCAGACGTGCCTGGCATCGACGAGGCCAGAAGCGCGCACCACCGCTGCCTCGATCTCCGTATCTCGGTAGATCGACGCCTAATGCCGCGGACATGGCACACGGCGAGGGAGAGAGAACGAGAGGGTGGCAGGCAGGGAGGGTAGGTGGGAGAGAAATAGACAGGCGGTAGGATGGGCGACGGGAGAAGGGAAGGCAAAGGGGAGAAGACCAGGGAGGAGGGCTTATATGGGGCCAGCCGCGGGAATATCCTTCGTCGTTCTGCGAATTAATCGCGCGACCCTCCGCCTCGACCGCCCTCCTCCTTCCCCCGTGACCCCCTCCTCCGCCTCTCTATCCTCGACATCGTGCTCCGGCTCGCTCGACCTTTCCATCAACCTTCTATCCTCTTTGTGCGCCGCGCCACGAATACCGACAAGCGATCCGTGATTCGTCCTTATACCCCTCACCGACGAGCAGGATGTTGGCATCTTCGGCTGAAAGTCCGACCCAGAGAAACCCAGTGTCACGCGAACCCCGCGCGTACGACTCGCTGGTTCTCTTCGGAAAGAGGAATTTCTATCGGCGAGATTCGCCGGGTTATTCCAGCCTTAGTTTCTTTCGCCTCCGTTTTCTCTTTCTCTCCTTTTCTTCTTTCCTTCTTTTCCTTTTTCCTTTTTTTCTTTTCGGGAGAGGGAAGAGGGCAGAGCGAGGATGTCGCGGTGACAACGTTGGATCGTAAACGCGTAGTAGCAGCGTAGATCGAAAGTATACGATCGCGTTGCGATGAATCCGCGACACCCAAAAACTACTTTTCCAGCCTCGACCTAACCACCGATCGAACATCGAGATACGTAGCTTCGGTCGCCTGACCTCCGCCTAACCCCGGGAATAAGCACCGAGTGCCTTTAGCCGGTTACGAAACGCGATACGTAGGCTTCCTGTAGATAGGAAGACGTACGCGATAAATAATTTGCCGAATGGACGGAACGTTCCGTGAATCGCGCGAACGTTTCAATTTTTCCAAGCGTGTATATACACGCGCCCGGCCGCTATTACCAGCGAGTTTCGACCTTTGAAACTTTCAGAACGGTCGTGCCATCGTTCCCGTTGTCGCGCTAAGAAATGGATCCCTGGTACACGTTGTTTCGAGCACGCTGCAAACTTGCCGCGTCCTCGTTCATTCATGAGCTCTCCATCCTCTCGCTCTCGCTCTCTCTCTCTCTCTCTCTCGCTCTCTCACTCCGCTCTTGTTCCGTACGTGGCTACGGATTCGCGGAAACTTTGCCGGAAGTTTCAACGGATGCCGGATTATCCGGACGATTGATCCTCTTTGAATAAACGTGCCGCATTTATGTAATCTGGCGGTATATTCGCGGCATGCGACTCTTGTTCGCGAATCTGGCAATGCGTGTCGTTGGTCCGCGTCCTGCTTACTCGTAGACCAGCCAACCTCCAAGTATACGTTTTGATCGATGGAAATCGAGATATTTTGAAGTTGGCGAATTTTAGGAATCGTAGACTGCCAGAAGATTCGTCGGGTTTACAGTGGTTTTGTTTAGAGAGAGAGAGAGAGAGAGAGATACACCTCGATCTCTTAAAAAGTAAAATATAAGGAAACGCGAAACTCAAAGACTCGAGTGGGTCTTTTTTCAGAGGGTTAAACCGTGCAAAAGTACTGGGAAAATATCCGAAACTCCTTGTCTTGGTATTTCAAAAATCTTTGCACACGGATCGAATCAGACAAGAAAAGCGACAGAATCTTGAAAGTTTGCCGATCTGATCGGTAGGATCGACGAGGCACGTGCGTGGTTCGTCATAAATTTCACAAGTGGAGGGAACAGAATAACCGGCTGATGCGTTTATCTTCTTCGAAACGAGGCGTTCGAACCATTCTGCGGAGAAGCAGAATGCGAACGAAAAGTTTCACGGGACTGCGAGTAACAGAAGCTGGAGGAAAAAGCGTCGGCAGCCTAGTCGTTTAACTGTAACTTCTTTTTCGAGTTTCAGCCGTCGAAGGGACACGGAATGATATAAACACGGTCATAGCATACGATGGCCGCTCGCTCCGCAGAAAGCTTTAAATCTGCCGTCCCCTTTAGCCAAACGAACAAGCTTTAATAAAGATCGTTGTACAGCGTGTTCCAAACGCGTGCCTCGAATTTCTAAGATAATATATCGCTCGGCAGATTCTTATTTCCTTTCGAGAAACTCTTCTTCTTCGTTTCCTCCAGCTTCGTTCGGCGTTTCGATCTCGATACGCTCTCATCACCGAGTTACAAACATCGATGAAAAATAAATTTACTCGGCTACCTTTCGTGTTTTTGTGTCAACCTTCTACCGATCTTTAAGTAATTCTACGCGAAGATGTTCAAGCTCGCTGCGTTTCACGAAACAACGAAGAAGGAACGGAACGGCGAATCATCCTAGCGATAATCGTCGTCTTCTTTCGGTGATCGAAAAAGAACGTCTTATTCTTTTCCTTCGACTTATTCACACGTATATATCGGCTTTGACCGGTTCCAAGCTCGTTGAAAAAATGAAACGTTTTACGATAATTGGCACGCGAGGTACGCGTCCATATCAGCGAATACATCGACTTGCTATTAATGTATCGAATTCGCTATTACTTCAAAACGATCGGAATGTCCGAGTAAGAGTACTTGCGAAAGGGAGACCTGTATATGTATAGATACACATATCGATGATGCAGGCGCGATATATGTACCGTGCAATGTACACCGATGTACACCGCGTTCCAAAATGCTTGCTGCCATATTCGAGGAGATAGAGTGGATCCGCGGCGCTTGGGTTACACACGTGATAAAGAATCGCTCGATGGTTGGGAGGAGAACGGTGGAGACGAGCATTAACGAAATTGTTGTGGCGTCACCCATCCATCCCCGCGTTTACAGCCACCCGCACCTACCTCCTCCCTCTCCCTCCGCCTCGTACTCGATCGGTTCGCCGTTTTCACCCTATTCGACGTATGTGGCATTCCTCGAGTCCTTGCCGCGATATCGCTGCAGGGTTGATGAAATTGGTACGTTGATTAAATTGTTGCTCGGAGCTGTCGAACAGCCGCGACTCGCCGCGAGTGAGCGCGTGCCCGATCGAACGGTAACGGTGTACCGCCGCCACGATCGACTCCACGCCGCGCCGTTTAACGACGGATGTTAATCTTCCTCGGAGAGCTTCAACAAAGTCGTCGATTCTTTCGTTCACCGAACGAATGGCCACCTGACTGCTGTATATGGGCTAACGTTTCGAGTTTGCGTGTACCGCGGTGTTACGTCGCGTAAGACGGTCCGTGCGACGTCCCTCATAGTCTGACCGCCGAGGCCTATACACCGTTACACTGACCCTCGATAAACCTAAGGAACCACCATAAACCGAGTCTTCTCAATTTAATTTCTATTCACATAAGTATTTTCGGTTTATGGATGGTCCTTAAAACAGTCCTTAGGTTTATCGCACGCTCTTATAACTTACGGAGAAAGCGGTTGTTTGTCTATTAAAAATAGCAGGTATTTCCCATTAAAGAGGACACCCATACCGAGCTTTCCTCCGTAATTGTACGAGACGGGTCATCACTGTTCTACTAAACGTCGTGCAGTCAACGCGACTGTTCCTATAAGCTTCGCGTAGTCAACTTAAAACATAGTCCTCGCTTCGATCAATGTGATATTATCTTAATCTATTCTTTATTACTACTACTCATCTATCAAGTGTATTATTCTTCATCGCCTGTATCAATTATCTCTTCCGCCACGACGGAACCTCCAATGTAATAAGTTGTTAAAATATAAATATTATAAGACTGTAGACTACGGTTTTATTCCCCAACAAATACCCCTATTATCCCACAAGAAATAAGGGGATCGACCTGTTCGTGGTATCGATCGTTATAATCGTAACGGGAATTTACGACTCCCGTTGACGCGCTTCGACGCGATCGCGTTTCCCCGCGACTGGACGAAAAAACACGCGGTAAATCGATTCCTTGACGCGATTCTCTGTTCCATCGACTTCTCTTTTCGCCTGTTTCTTATGCTGTTTCACGTCCACGATGCTTCGCGTCTTTTTCGTTGTACACATCGATAAACCTGAACGGGATTTCGTAATTACTTCTCAACGATAAATGTACACGTACGCGCATACAGCAGAAAAGAAGCTCGTACGAGTGTTGTGTTTTAGGGACACGGTTTTACGTGCGCGCTCGGGTCGTTCCGACCCGATGCCGACACTCGGTGCCGCGCATGTATGCGCGTACTTGCACGTCCTGCGCAAGGACGACGTCACAGACCGATAGGAAGTTTCGAAAGACGCTTCCATTATCATTGCTCCCGCGCCCATTACGCGATCGCCAGTCCCTACGACCAATCCGGATTTTCGCGTGAGTCGCGACCGATATCGAGCAACGCTTTCCTCCTTTTTCCCATTTCCCTCTTTTACCGACTACGGCTGGAAATGGGAACGGAGGGAATGTTTGGAAATTTGCAAGAACGATCGAGGGGTGGAAGAGATATCGTTCGCTTTGAAAATTCCAATCCTGTACTTTATGATCAGCTTCTTCTTTTACCTCTTTTTTTTTTTTTTTTTTTTTTTCTATCTGCGTGTACAATTACGGTTGAAAAATGGTTAGAATGTTATAGAAATCGGGATTAAATTTGTTTGTTTATCCCTTTCTTCCGTTTAGTTTTGAAAATGGTTTATCTTGAATTTTGTGGAATCGAAATTAAGTAATTTTTTCCAATATCTTTCTTTTCGCTGATTGCGTCGCTTACGAGTCTTCGATTTTCGAAAACCTAGTTGCCTGTTCTTAATTAGTGTAGTTAGTTTTAGAGTTTTAACGTCAATATCATAGTCTAACGAGTTACATTACTTGTTTGAATCATAAACGTCTTAGATAGTTTTCTTTAAAAAAAAAAAAAAAGAAAGATCGAGCGAAAATCCTTAGAGGTTAACCAATAACGATAGCACGAGTACGACTGCTCGATTCGGAATAATATGGTCGATAGGCAGGATGTTTCACAATGTACGACCATCGGCCGCGGAAAGCGAAAGGGATGAAAGAAGTTGCTGGAAATGTACGTGCTCTGACCTTGTTCCCGAGTTGCAGCGAGTAGCGTGATATATGGGTCCATCGCACAAGGTCGTTCAAGGTCGTGAGCATAATAAAACCAGAAGTTATATCACACGAGTTCAAACACCTACCGACAACCCTGCAATTTCCAGCCTAAACAAACAACATTTAATCAAACCTCGAACATAACCTCTCATTTCCATCTACGAACTACAATGTCATTTCCACGTACGAATTAAACTAAATCGTCGTACTGTACCACGAGATAGACGGAAATTAAAAGAATTCAAAAATACAAAAGTGGAAGAGAAACATGACTATCGAAAGAAAATTGCTAAAAGCGATGTTCTATAATCACGCGGACATTCTCTGTACGCCATAGGTCGATTTGCACCGTTTAGTTTTGTATATTAACAATTTTTTCCACTCGTATCGCGTATTCGATGCTAGGTTAGAAATCGAAATATTTTCTACTTACTTAAAATCGCCAAGTGATCGTTTCGAAACAAAATACGCGTTCGAGGTTAGAATCTCTTCCAAGTACGATATCTAAAAAAAATACAGAAATTTTCTAATAAAATCTCGCATCCTTCTTTCTCAATGCATCGGTAAATCTTACCGGTCAGAAGCAAAAGAATTGACATACCGTTCTATGTTTACATAATACGTACGCATTTACATAAGTATATACGATCCAGCTACTTCGTAAATGAATACAAACACTTGGAAACACACTTACAGCAATTCGTACATAGCACGTAATATACGAAAGGCTACGATATGCAAATAGACTTTATACTAAAATTATTTACGAGTGTAAATACGAAGACTTTGTTCCAACGACCTGAACTAATCTATCGCCTACGAAAGGACTAAAGATCGACGCAAGCGCAAGATCGATGGTAACGGTTCGAGATTAATCGCGCGTGACTCGTGACAGCCGTTTCGGCCGTGATCGCAACGCGATTGTATGCGCGCGCACGCAACGGAAACAACGTCGCCCGGTCAAGTTTTATAACAATAACAGCAGCGAAATGGTGAGATCCGTGTAGCGCGATCGAGTCATGGAGACTCGTCCGACTCGTGTCCCGGTGTACTGCGACCGACGAACGACGGAGAAAGCGTGGAGAATATGGAAGAGTGGGAGAAACCCCTTTCGCGGGTTTGCTCGGTAAACAAATTATCATTCTCCGAGTTCGATCGTAAATCACGTTTCCGAGCTGGAGTCGCCGCTTCGTTCTGCTATTCAAAAAGCAATTTGAACGTTTCGCGTCTCCGGGAACATCTGCGATATGATTTTTTAGTCTCTTCGTAGGGCAAAATGTAGGTTTATGCCGGTATTATCGTTTTTATCATATAATATTATTTATATTTTCGTTAATATAGTAATAATAACGTATTACTGTCATATTATTATTGCGTGTTTGTCGCACGTAAAAATAAAATAATAATTTTATACATAATAATACATGCACGTGTATATTATATATGTTTATATAGGTTACTCGAGCACGTAACTCTTATATACCAGAGTGAGATCCATGGCACTCGCAGACGGTCTAATATCTAAAGCAAATACACGTACAGTGGAAAGTATCCAATTGAATGGTTGACTTTACAAGGTTTCCTGAGAAACTCGGGGTTAAGGTAACCTTAACAGTTAACTGATACCGATATCTGGAAGAAGATAGCGAACATACGAATACTGCCTACGATTGCACACGTATTCGATCACTGCCGATCGAATTTCCCCTAGTTACCTCATATTCTAAAAAATAACCGTCGTATCGAGAAATGACTAACCTGGTTTATCGAAGAGCAGCCGGAAAGAACGCTAACTGACCAATTGCGAAACAAACACATTCGACGCTAATTCACCGCGCGTACTTCACTCTGTACTAATACACATATCGATATTGAAGGTACAAAAGTTCGAAACTAAGATACCAGGATGGAGCGTTCGAACGACTCTCTGGGTCCATTCTTTCGGAGTCTAAGAGAGCGTTCCATCGAGGCGGAATCGCCGAAATACCGTGACCTAAAATAGTTGGCCCCGCAGAAATTTTGAATGGCGATCGACTCGCCGGGGATCGTTCTAGAAATACTTGGAGCCGGTTTGCCTCGAATAGAAACCGATCTCGACTAGGGTGACGACGGGTTGTACGCGCATTGAGAAGGGTTCGAAAGATCGATCCTGGGGTAAGATGGATCGATATCGACCGACCAGCTGACGCGTTAACGCTTCCGACTCGGGGGAAAAATCCTGTAGGACGAACAAAGGCGGTAAACCAGGCTGTGTGCAGGAGAAGAAACGGGGTGAAACTCGGGGATGGAAAAGGACGAGAAAGGGAGAGGAAGGGTGGTCGGAAAACAAGCGTCCGCTGGCGTCCTCATCGAAAATACAGTAGCGAAGGCTTTGGCGGCGAATACGAATCGTCGACCGAGGTATATATGTATGTATAAAGTATATATCGTATGTAGTGTAGCGATGGCGATATACGTAAGTATGTATAGCGTGCCGCGAGAATCCTCGTTTCACCCTCGAAGGAGAGGAAGCTTTGCCGCCAAAAACCACACCCACGCGGTCGTTCCCTTTGGGCGGGAGTTTTTCACCTATGGCATCGCACGAAGGAACACGTTTGCCTCCGGTGTTGGCTCTAATGCGTAGCTCGCTGCTGAAAAATTTCGCAGCTTCCCCTTTTGCTCTCCCTCCTTCCTTCCTTTCTGCACACCCACTTTCGTACCAAAGTCGTCGTAATTGACGATGTAGTCGTCGTCGTCGTCGTCGTCGTCGTCGTCGTCGTCGTCGTCGCCGTCGTCGTCGTCCCTCGATAACCCAGGTTAAAACCATTTCCCAGCTAGTGCTTGCCCAGCGCCCGCGGTCTCTCATATACGCTATATATCCCGGCATAGAACAGAGCGCGATTCTCTCTCTGGGACACATCGGGTTACGAAGCGGGGCCAGGCTACTAGCGGCAGCGGCAGCAGGCAGCCAGGCAGAGAGACAGGCAAAGGCAGCCACTAGTCAGCCAGCCAGCCAGCCAGCCAGGCAGAAGCAGGCAGAGCCAGCAGGCAGGCAAGCAGGCAGGCAGACAGGCAAGCAGAGGCAGGCAACACGGGACTTTTGGGACGCGTTGTACATGGGTCGCGTCGCATCGTAGGTTCGCGATGGGTTGGATACATAAGGGGGAGGATAGGGGGAGCCTCTTTATGTAGCACATAGACGTTGCCTGGCGTTCGTTCGTTGCCGCTCGCTCGCTCGCTCGGCGTGTGACGCTCAAATTACCTCCGTCCTCCCTGCTACGTCTCCCCCGCCGCGCGACCCCCTGCCCGCCCGCTTTCTCTCCCCTTCGCTTCGCCAGTCCGCGTCGCGGCACTCCTCTCGCTCTTGCTCTCTACTCTACTCTCTCGCAGAGCCGCAGTCGCCCGTTGCTGCGGCTCACCCTCTTCCACCTCCGTCCTCTCCTCTGCTCGCTCTCCTATGCTCCTCTTCCACCGCCTCATCCTCCTCCTCCTCCTCCTCCGCCACCCTGCTTCGTCGTACAGTCGTACCGATTCTCCCTCGCGCCATAACCTTTCTGCCTCTCTTCTTCTTCCTCTTCTTCTTCCTCTTCTCCTTCTTCTTTCACTTCGCCTCGTCCCCCTTTCTCATTTTCTCTTTCTCTTTCTCCACGTTCGTGCCTTCTTCTCTCTTCGTACCGTTTTCTTCTGCGATGGTAGCCGCTACACGTCCTCCTCCGCGCTGCCTCGCGACGCGACGTGCCAACGGTACAGAGTAGAGCGGAGAAGTGTCGCGACCGTCTCGCGCCGTTCACCCTGTTTGGTCGTTGAGCCGCTTCTATATGTACGCTACGAACCGAATCGTGAACGACTCGTGATCGAATAGAATAGAAGCTATGACCTCCCATTTTCTTCCTATATATATATATATATATAATTCTTTGTTTCTTTCCAGTCTATCCTTCTCTTCCACCTTGATATCTTCATTCTATCTCCGTTCGCGCAGCCCTATTGGGCGAACACACGCGCTTCGTCAGTGGGACTCGCTACGGACATCGAGAGAATCCGGAGGGAAATAGCGCGCGTGCGAGAGAGAGAGAGAGAGAGAGAGAAGGATAGAAGAGGAACGGCGCGGCGTGGCTATAACGCGGCACGCTAGAGGAGAGCTCTGCGGGTCTGAAACGCGGCCAGCGCGGCAGACAGGCACCGCGGGTCACCGCCTTCCCTCGTCCACCTTCTCCTTCTCCCCCTGCCCTCAACCCTAAACCGTCACCCCCTGTGTCGTCCTCGTTCTCTCTATACACCGTCAACTCCAGCCATCTCTCCCGCTCTGACAGTTTCGCCGTTCCATCTATCTTTATCTTCGTCGTCGGTGTCGTTGTTTCGCTTCTTTTCACGAGAACCTAGCACGAAGGGAGAAGAAAAAGAACGTGGCAAAGAAAGGCAGGAATAAAGAAAGAAAAAGGAACGAACGAAGGAAGGAAGAGAACGGTAAAACAGAGAAACTAAAAGGGGAAAGGAAAAGAGAGAGCGTCGGTGTTTCCGGCCTCGTCTGTCCTTGCCTGGTAGAGTCGCACGGCCCTCTGACCGAGTCGTTCAAACGCGAAACATTCTCCCCCCTTTCTCCCTCGCGCAGCCCCTTTGTTATTAGTTCGCCGTGTACCACCCTAAATTCAGTCGCGCTGCAAACGGACAAATTTCGCGAGGACTACCAACGCTGCTACGCGGTGCGCGGTACGAAGCAAGGAGAGGGTTTGGAGAGCGCCGTGGCCACGGAACGTCCAGGGGAAGGAAGGAGGGGCCATGGGGGCGACAGCGAGTCGTGGGGTCGCAGGCGGGAGGGTGGCGCGTGTCCTTCCCTCGGCTTTCTTATTTCTCCTTTCTCCCGTCGCCTCGCTGCGTTCCCGGTAATTTACCGGTGTCTTGGGGTGCGTTCGTTACGTAATTACGTGCCGCCTCGTCCGCTCGTAAATGGTTTATAAGGGAAAGTCGAGCGACGATCGCGAACGATCGGCCTGCACGTACGCACGTATACACGTGTGTGTTCCTTCGAGGTTGATGCGTTTGTAAAGTTTGTATAAATGGAGTTAATTAGGGAATTGGAATGATTCGAAAATGAGCAACTACCTAAAAGGGGATGATTAATGAAGAGGAGTTTTGTTTTTCTTTTTTTTCTTCTTTTTCTTTTTTTGGACAAAACTGGAAATAAGGAAAAGAATGGAAGCGGGTCGACGAATTTATCGGCCAGAAACGAGAAGCATTTTGTCGCTGTAAAATTCAAGATGTGGATGAAAAATGGTGGAAAGTTGGAGATAACGAGGGAAACTGTTTTAGTCAGTTGGTATTGGATCGTTTACCAAGTTTTGGCGATCGAAAGATTTACGATGTAGAAACAGTTATTACATGCTCCCTTGCATACACGTCCGCGATCAGTCTTGTTACGATTAACCCCCACTGTGATCATTATTTATCACAAAATTCTAGTTATACGTACATGCATATATGTACGGTTAAATCCAATTCCTAGTACGAAATAACGGCAGAATCGGGAACCTAAATTCCCAATACCAAATAAATCCACGTCCAATTTTACTGGACGAAGAGGAAACAGGAAGAGGAAAAGGGTAGCTGTCGCGTCGTGAAATCCACGCGTAGATACTCAAAGGGAAGGAAGAAAGGAAGCAAAAGACGAGAGCAATAAAACGCGAAGAAGGTGAACTACGGTATTCTACCTTCTTTTTTTACCTCTCTCTCTCTTTTTTTTACATCCTCTGTCCTTTCCTCTCCTCTCTTTCCTCCCTTTCCGTTGGTTCCCTACCTCGGTTGTGCTCGTTCGCCCGGCCCCGACTCCGGCCCCGGCCCCGGCCCCGGCCCCGGCCCCGGCACACCGGTTCGTCGTCGTGGTCGCCTGCTACACGCGTTTCACGGCTGTGTTCGTCGTATAATTGCGCTCGCGGTGCATATTCGCGCGCGCGGCTCGCACGGACGAGCGAGTCTTTTTTTGTTCCCCCCTCGTGTCGGCTTTTGTGCAGCGAGAAAGCAGCAACGGTGCGGTGGCGACGGTGGCGGAGGCAACGGCGAGGGAAGGACAGGAAGACAGAAGGGAGTCGAGAAAGTAAATCGAGCGGATATATCGCGGCGTTAGACCGCCTCTCTCTTTCCTTCTCGTTCTCTCGCTCTTTCCCCCGCGAGCGCTACTATTTTCTTCGGCGAAGAACGCGAGAGCCTCACCGATTGATCGTTTTGCGAACGCCGCGCGCTGGTGCGCCTTGGCCGCCGCCACCGCTGTGATCCATTGTCGTCGACCGTGTTCTCAACTTCCGCTGTTCCACGACTGCCCTCTCCGGTCCGCTCTTAAATTTTAGTCGCCAGAGATTTTAAGAGAAAACGTTCGTTACTTTATCGTCTGTCTACTGGTTATGTTTTCACGATCCTCCTCCATGGATCGCGAATAATCAAATTCGTTGAAAAATTTTGTTCTCATTGCGCAAAGTAAATCTCGATATTAGTATTTTTCGATATAGTATCAATGTAATATAAAATTGCGTAATATCGCGCAGTATTAATGTACTATGTTCTTAATACCGAATAATCTATCAAATTAAAGTAAAATACTATTACCGATCTTTATGGCTACTAATCGTTCGCGTTATAAATTAAGCGACATAATTGATAAGTATATATTTTGCTCGAAGCTAGAAAGTATTCAACGACGTACAAATGGGAAGCGTACATCTACATATTCATAATCCTTTAACAAACGATATTCCGTAATCCGCGGGCAAACTATCGATACATCGACCAACATGCTGTTTTCGTGTAACTTTAAATTCATGCCACATGTATCATGTATCGTCGCTGGTATACACGATCGCTCGCTCTATGTATAATAAAGATAGCAGCTGAAACAGAAAGTCCAGCGTGAAACGAACCTATCGATTGATTTCCCTATTTTCCCCCCGATAATAACGCGTTCGTCGTCGATTCGCAAATTCTACTCGTCGGGATAAAAGCGAAGAACTGAAATAATATAAGAGGGGGAGGGGGAAGAGAGAAAAGTAAGAAAGAAAACGGTAAATTGCTGGAACACTTTCATCATTAGCGGCGATAATTCTCCCATAGCCACGCGGATGGTAATTAAGCGTTGCGCCGCGGCCCGCCGTTCTTTTAATACCTCGACCATTACGAAATAATTTCAAGGGGATATATTGGCGCGTTAGGGTGCCTTTCTCCTCTCGTGGGAAGTCTCGGACCACGAGGCACGAAGGAATCGATCGATCGATTCCGTTGCCGGCTGCTATCCCGGATAATAGCAGCGGCGCGGCTCGGCGCGGCTCGGCGCGGCGCGGCGCGGCGCACCGTTCCACGGTCGACAAGCGAAAAGCGGAACAACCTAAATACCACGAAACGCGCCCAAGTATATATACGGCCCGGCAAAAATGCTCCCGCTTCATTGTCCCCCTGTCGTGCAACGGATCGCTGTGAAACACCGTCGATCGCACGCTCCACGATCGATGCTTCGTACAAAATTTTTCACTACCAATTCCAAGTCCGTCGATCACGCGATATTGTTCGAGTTACTTTTTTACGGTCAAGTGAAATTTCAATGAATTAATTTCGTTAAATTTGACGGTAAATTTTTAATTATCAATCCATCAGTCGATCCTACTTTCTTATCGTGTACATCGAGTGTAAGGAATTCAAATTAATTTCAAAAATTTGAAATACAAGTAAGAAATCGTATTGCAGATCTATGTAAGCACGATCTAAGTAGATTCAAATAATCCACGATAATCGAAGATCCAGAAACACGTGAATAAAAATACGCTCCCCTACAATCATAATTTTATTCAGATTTTATCGACACTGACGAATCATTGACAATCGCAACAAATTCCTCGAGCAAATCCATGGAAACGCTCTAGAACTCTATGCGGACTATTAACTTCTTCGATCGAGTAACGCTCAACAGCTGTTACAGAATCGAGTCAGGGCTATTGTTTATCTCGTTACAAATACGTTAGATGCGCGAAGAAGCACCATTACCCACGGGACAATGAACGCGTACCTGCCTATGTGACCTATGTGTATCGGCGCAGCTTCGTCGTCCTTACCGATGCCCTCTCTCTCTCTCTCTCTCTCTCTCCATCGCTCTCCATCGCTCTCCATCTCTCCTCTTCCCTCTTCCGCCCCACTCCTTACGAGATTTCCCTTCTTTGTTGTACCATCCTATTTCTCTCTTTCTCTCTCTCTCTCTCTCTGGCTCTCGCCATTCCAGTTATGTATTACCTAATGCGAGACGCTCGGTGAAACAAGTTTATCGTTCACCGCCGCGTGACATCCAACGGATTCCTGAATATGCTTCCGATCGACGGATTCGGCCGTCGTAGAAATTTAAGCGACGATGAAACCGGTCGCTTGCATCCGTTTATTGCCACGTGTATTCCTAAAGAAAGGGATGACAATCTTGATTCGACGCTGCGTGTAAATTATATCTCAGCGAGGACAATCGATCGTTCGTGTACAGAACCGAGGAGAAATCGAGTAATTTTTGTCGCGAGGATAAAAACTAATTCGTACGGAAAAGCGAAAGTTTCGATAGGAAAAATATTAGATAGAATTATTTCAATTTAATCGGTGTAATTCCCATATTGAATAACGTATTTACTCTGTGAAATTGTTAGTTTTGTTATTAAATCAGTTTCTGACTAGGTGAATTTCGACTCGGTTAACAGGTTAGCATGTGAGCTATTATTAAAGGTAGAGAAAGGTGAGCGGAAGTACGGTGAATGATGCAAATTTAGAACGAACCAGATAGAATACATTAATACGTCCGATTCGTTTCAGTGCTGTTTCGCGACTGCCGGAATTCGGCGTTCCCCCTCCCATTCCACTTACTCGCCCGAAGGTGTCGCTAGGCAATGATTCCAACGCGACACATAAGCTATATATATATATATATATATATATATATACATACATGTATACACCGACGACTTTGATTCGTTAAACTACGATCCGATATAAAGAAAGCACATTGCTCGTTGCCTTAATTCGATGTATTAAGAGCGAATCGCGATATAACATACACGTACACGTTCGTAGTCTCCGGTCCGCAAGAAAATCGAATTTCGCGAGACCCGTCGCCATGTTGTCCTTCGAAGATTCCTTTGACTCACCCGATACGAATAGATCGATTGCGTGCTCGGCTCGCGGCGAGACCTTTTCCATCGTGTCGTGTACCGCGTCGATTTCTATCTGTCACGTCACGGACAAAGACAGACCGAGAGGACGACCAGCCGTCGAAAGTCCAAGACAGAGAAAGAAAAGCAAAAAAGAGAGACTACTCGCTATTTCGTCGGTGGAAAGAGAGAAAGAGGAAAAAAAGGAAAAAAAAAAAAAAGAAAGAAAAGGGCGTCCACCGGCGTGGAGCGCGCATTCGGTCGCCGCAATAAATCCCATTTCCCAGCCCGGTGTACTGATTTCAGCCCTGCCGTGTCCGTCGAGAGTCCAGCCCGACTTCCGTTCCATCCTACGGACCCGTTGCCTCGGCACGAAGGCTAAAAATCGAGACCAGAGCTGCCTCCGGTCGAGAGAGTCCGTCCCGGAGCCTGGACCCTTTCTCGACGGCGCAAAAGAAGGAGAGCTCGTACTGCTTCGTGGCAAAAGGGTTCGAAAAAGGTCGAGAAGAAGGCAGACCGGGGTATAGAGAGGGAACGAGAAGAAGGGTGGCGGACGAGGTGGACGAGGAGGAGGAGGAGGATGAGGATGAGGATGAAGGGGGCGAGAGGGGGGAAGGAAAGAAAGATCCCCGCGGAACAGGGGCGAACCGGGATGTCGTGGAAGTACCGGCGAAGGGACAGGAAGAGGGCGAGGGGGGAACGGTTCGTCCGTGGACGAGAAGGCTCGATGCCGGATTTTTCCAGCAGGGCCACGGTAGAATGGATGTGGGTATAATGGAGGCGAGCACCGTGCCTTCGTTGCCCGATAAAAACTGCCGATGGAAAGAGGACGTCGACGAGGGGGACGGAGGCCGGATCAGCAGGGGGGAGGGGGAAAGAAGAGCAGCGACGCGAGTGGAAAGAGAGGGCTAGATAGAGATAGAGGTACACTGGTGAGAATGGGACGGAGAGAGAAAGCATTGGCGACTGAGATCGTTGCGTTGGAAAGGCTCGACGCGAGACGAGGAGTTTCGATACGCGTTATCGAGCACGGTCGGTCGAATTAAAATTTCTTCTGGACGGTGGCGACGGTACGCCGTCCTCGAGCCGCTTCCTTTCTGCGCTCGAGAAACGAGAACGCCCACCGAGCGCGGCCACGACACCGCGCGCGTCTACCAAATTCACCGACCGAGACCCGCTCCAACGTTGGCCAGTTCGCTTCTGTCAATTTAACGAGGGAATATTAGCCGAGGGATTTATACTTGCTGTAAAGAAGGCCGAGAGAGGCGAGAGTAGACTCAAGTTTGGGTAGGATTTTGAATAGAGTAACGATCGTTGAACGATCCAAGTACAGAAACACGAGAACGATTTAGATTATCGTATCGGTAATTGCACAGAGGGTACGGTATGGATCGAATTCGATCGGGAAGAATCTATTCGTTTATTGCGATAACTAACGACGTAAAACTAGAAAAATAGGAAAACAGATCCGGGAGCCGTGCGATCAAGGCACCGAGCTAATCTTCGATTCCGTTCGAATATCAGTCCGGTCTGTTAGGTTTAATTTCGTTAATCAGGACGCGTCTCGATCGAACGAGCTTCGTGAGTGGAGCCGAAAGGAGAAAGGCATTCTCCGTCGTCCGTGGCCGCTGCATCCGCGCCAAAACTCACGAAACGCCGCGGCTTGGCGGCAGTGGTAGTGGCGGCGTCGGCGACGACGACAACGACGACGACGCGATAGTGGCGATGGGTAAAAGAGAAACGAGGGAGAAAGAGAGAGAAAGAAAGAATGGCAGAAGCAACCCGGCCTGCTGGTCTCGTATACATATAGCGGCGCGGCGAGGTGGGAAACTAGACCGTGACGAATCACGGTCGGCGACTGCGCCGCTCTGACGTCACGTCGCGAAGGGCGAACCGTCGCAAGTGTTCGTGATTGGGCATCTTTTATCCTCGTCCTGCGGCCGTGCCTCGCAATCGCCAACCGCCGCGATAGCGCAACGGGGACGAATCGAATTAATACGATTGCCACTTCCGAACACCGTGACTACCATAGCCCTCGAGTCGCTCCAATGGATCCACCAACCTCGCGACCTCCACGATCTCCGTTTCTTTCGCGAATAGTTTGGGGTTAGGTTCGGTTCGAACTGGTATTCGAGCTCGTTCTACGTGATATAGTCCCCGTGTAGGGGGAGAAATATGGCAAGGACGTTAAAGGTCGTAATTTCACGAATAGTTCGAGGTTAGGTTAAACGAACTGCTACTGGCTCCTACGGTATATACAGTTACTCACGAAACTCTTTATACACTCCAAAGAAAGGCTATTTTTATTAAAGTAAAATGCCGCTAAATTTCATCGTACAGTTTGCGAGTTCCGCGCACGTTTATCGAGAACTAAAAGTTTCTTCGAAGTAAAGCAAGATTTATCACTCTTATTTCGTTATCGATGTATTATTAATTATACAGTCCGAAAGATATTGACGAGACGAGTATCGATCGAAAGTTTCAGGTGTAACTCGACAGAATGAACTTTACGATTCTTTTTATCGGCTATAAGAAGAAAGTACGAACAACTATTATACAGGTTGTTGGTTGTTATAGGCTAGACTATGCAACAAGTGCGAAATCTACCGTTAACTGTATAGAAGAATTGAAAGGAATTAATTTTTCAGGGACCTGCGAACGATTTTGAAGGGGTCGTATCCTGGTGGCCCGTTTGGGGTTAGTGACCCGCATAGCAGGTACGAATCATTGCCCGTCGATTACGTCATACAGAAGCGCCATATAACGCATTACACCAGGCTACCGTGGAAACTCGTGTAACCGTTCGATTTTAATCAAGAATACAAGCTACGTAAGTCAATCTCCGTATCATCCCCGTCGATATATTGCAACCACAAAGAAACCTCGCTCCTACGGAAACGCATTAACCTGTTGTTGCTTTATGAATACTTCGCAGCAACTTGAATAAGCGTGAACTATTCGTTGTTCCCGAAATCGAAGAACTCGTCGTAACGTTGCCTCTTTCCGGAAGAGCTAACGTTTCAACTTTTTTATCCTTTTGAATAAGCCGACATCTATAAATCATTTCTCAAAATATAGATTTCATCCTGTGGCGAATCTAGCTTACAAGCCTCTCAGTTAGACATCCTTAAAGATATAATTTATCTAATGCGTAGCTTGCCATTGTATATAAATCGATGATACAACGGATATTACGAAACAAGGTGTTAGTAACAACATTAACGAAAGCAATGGTTAAAGAAACAAAACTAAGAAGAGAGAAAACCTTCGATCTAAAAATACCTGCTAAAAATACGATCCATCTCTATAAAATAAAATAGTAACCCTAACCTACCTCGAATTTAACTGAACATTACAGAATTACGAGTTTCCAATTCTATCGAGATGATTAAGGAAACAAAGAAGAAGACGTAATAAAGCTGAAAGCAGAGAACGAGCGTGCCTTCGATAATCCGCAACTGCGGTCTCCTCGCGATCTAAATCAGTAGAGGAACGTTTCTCTAGGAACGTTTGGCGCGGTGTCGAGCAAGAGCGTCGGGAGTCGGGAGTTCGATCCTAAAAGCGGTGGCGAGCGAGTGGGCTGGCAGGCGAGAGCGGGGTGCTTGGCCCTGGCAGCGAGATCGCGGCACAGAAACGCGTTCGCCTCGAAGGAACGCCGTCGCGTTCGTCGTATATACGGTCTGTATATACTCGCGTGTGTCGGTATGTGTTGCTGTGTCCACGGTAGTGTATCGCTGCGCGCGATCCGCTCTCGCGCACACCACACCGCGATCCATCCGGCGATTTCGTCGTTTCGAGCTGCTTCCGGCGCTGATACGAGGATTTTCGAGGAGAAGCCGAGCCAAGCCTCGTACTCGTGTGTAATGCCGCAGGCGAGTTGGTGTTGGCGCGGGCGCGCGCGCAATTACGTCAGCCGCGTAACGTCGTGCAAACCGATCGCGGCGCGCTTTTAGCGCGCGTGTTTCGTAAGCGCGAAAGATCGCAGCGTCACGCCACGGCCTTAGACGTTCGTTCACGTATCAGGCCGGCGAGCGTGTCCTTATACATAGAACGGCAAAGGACGCGAGTTTCTCGCACGGCCGGTGTTCGAGGCCGATCAAGCTCGACCGATCGTAGCCCGCTTCTTAATTATCGATTCGTCCGTTGTATAGAGCATAGAGTATAGACTGTGGAGACACTGCGCAGCTAATTTCGTTGTTACTATTATCGTACGTATCGATGCTATTATTATACAACTTTTATTAAATTTCAAACGACAAGGCGTTTGGACATAGTTGAAGAATAACGATAATAGACAAAGGCGGGGTACAGCCGAGGGCTGCTTTGCGATCTAACCTTATGTTTATGTAAGTGGGGAATTTAGCGTCGTATAGCGTGTACGCACGTTGAAGTAGTACATACTCGGTATGACAAATATTGGGGTGTCCGCGACGATGCCACCAATTTCGAGACTTTAGTTCCATCAAAGTTAAAGATATATACGTCGCTGCAATTAGCCTATAGAACACTTACTAACAAAGATGTGTATCGATAATGTAAAAATAGCTGGAAATAAAGTAACCATAGCTACGCAACATTCTCTTCGTCGCTCTACTATATAACGATGAATATAAAAAAAAAATCATACAATCACGTTGAAATCTGTTTATTCGATCTATCACGATCGTATTTCGGAAAGATACGTACGATGATCGAAAATCCGACCGTTTCAATGATGAAAGATTTTCATGTTCAACAACCTTAATTCCACGTTAATATTTTACGTTAATGTTCAGCGGTACGGAATTAGCCGCGTGCTTGTTCGGTTACTCAGCGCTTGCTTAAGTAGCTTAGAGGCGGGTCGAATTTTAGTTGTACACAACGGACAACGGTTTTCGGATGAATCCTATGGTGAAAGAGCATTGAAAGGGTGAGAAAAGAATAGGGGTAACGTCCGTGAGATCCTTACTGTAAATCATGCCGTAAATTGGAAACTAGTAACGGGGTTGAGGTTCGAACCGGTATGGAGTCGGAGGAAGGATTCCATAGAATGGTTCGCGACATCGCGTCGCATCGCGTCCCGTCGGAAATGCGCCGATAAAGATAACCGTGCGCTATTAATGTCCTCCCGGTCTTAATTAACGTCAATTAATACGCTCAGACTGTATCTATTTGTCGGCCTCTAATAAAGCCTGTTACGGGCAATTTTAATCGACGTAATACAAGACCGGAGTTTTTCCTGGCTCTCGACGTCGAACCAAGAACAATCATCGCTGATGGAATCCTGTCCAGTTCTCTTCGTAGGAATTAGAATTTAGATCTGAATTTGGACAAACGGTCGATTAATCGATTATCAGCTGTTAATAATGGAAATTTATTAACGATGTATATAGCTTTCTTTAGTTAACAATTTTTTAAAGTACGACACCGGGTGCAAGAGCTTAGGAAAAATAAGAACGCGATTCCGAAATATTGTAGTTGATTCGTAACTCATCGTGGATCTGTGCGTTTCACTCGCTTTACGAATCTATCTTCGAGTGCGCCAGGTTGAATCATCGAAACCGTGTTCGTAAGAAAGAACTTCACGCTCGCTTCGATGATTTCGAACGCGATCTATCCGATAAGATTGAAGAAAAAAGGGGAAAGAAAAGTAACGTATCGATCAATGGAGATTATCCGCGGATACGATATTCCAGATAGAAAATATGGGTAGACGCGTTAAAAATTTCATTCAATATATGGTGTGTCGTGGCGCGCCACCAATTACTAATTAGCAATTACGTAAAGCGAGCCGTTCCACCGCAAATTCAGTAGAGGCATCAGAGCCGCGCCGGCCCACCCTAAAGTCGGTCCTTGGTCATTAGACCCGGTGAGCGCATTAACCTCGAACCCATTCCTGGCCCATCGCCTCGTGCGCGTCGCCTCCATGCCCGTATATACCCGTACTAGAGGTTGAGCGCGCCTACGATATAGGTGGAGTAGGCTAGACAGCCGGCTCTGTCGGACGCATAACGAGCCACGACTTTACGGTAGTCTCCTTCGCCGTACGACTCGCTAATTCCTCGCTCGGACGCGCGGTTAGCGACGGGGCCTACCCCCTCCGATTGTACGCACGCACGCACTCAAACACGTACATGCACGTACACGCGGATAGGCGGCCACGCACGGCTGGATGCACGCGTAATCGCGGATACGCTTCAACGTAGGCGAATTCAGGCGACACAGGCGACACAGGCACAGTCTGCGCGTTGTAAGGGCAGAGACGCACGGCTCGATTTGTTGTATGGATCGATCGCCGGACGGATCGTTCAGATGTAATAAAGTAACGACGGATTTAACGATAGGTGATATACGTATATAGCGCGAGCGACGAATCTATGTACCATTACGATGTACGTTCGACGTACTCGTACGTACGCATGTACGTAGTATATAGCAGTAGCGTATACGTGGATATATTCGTCGCGGCGTGTCTCTTTCTCACGCGAGACTTGCCGCGGTCCACCGCGTGTGCACAGAGGGACGTGCACACACGCGCGATCGAACGACACGAGCGTGAGCGCGAGAGAGTGTGAAATAACGCGAGGTGATGGCAGAGGACAAAGGCTCCGCGCGACGCGGGTACTAGAGGCTAGGCAGGAACCAGAGCCGCGTGCTGAACGACCGAGAGACACGGGACCATGCGACCTACGGAGGGAAAAGGAGGGGTCAGGAGAAAGGGGAACACAGAGTCGAGGGGGCTTCTTCTCCCTCGCCGCCACTTCCAGGGAGATGGAGGGTGACCGAAGCGAAGGGGGAAATCGGTAGAGGATGGGTCGAGAAACCGAAGGGGAGAGGAAGATAGAGCGAGAGGGAACAGAAACGGTACGAAACGGGCGGGAAAAAGAGAGGATCCGAGGCGAACCAGAGGAAAAGAAAGGGACGGGGATAGAACGCGAACGCGAACCCGCGGGTTCTATGCCATTCGGTCGGTTCGGTGAGTCACGCATCGCGAGCTTCCTGCTGCCAGGCCTGTGCTTTCCCCCCTCGCGTCCCACCCTCCGAACCGCGCCACGCAGCGCCGCGCCTCACCGGTCCCCTCGGTTCGCGTCTCGCGCCACTGTTATCCCCCCCCCCCCCCCTCCCGTGCCCCTCTTCCTACCGAACTCTCAGCCGATCCCTTTTGTCTGACGTTCGTCCGACCGACCGACCGACCGACCGTTCGACCGTCACCCGCAGGGTTAAGGGTCTTCTAAAGAGGATGGTTCTCCCGTCTCTCTCATTCTCGTCCCACTCTACCCCTGACGGTGTCTTCTTGTCAGCATCTCCGGCCGTTCTCTTTGTCTACCTATCTCCTCGCGCCGTCTGTCCGTCTCTGTCACTATCTTCCTCTCTCTCTCTCTCTCTCTCTCCCTAGCTTCCAACACCGTGTGCGCGCCGCTGGTAGGTGGGTCGTCGATGATGGTGGTTGGTTGCTTGCTCGCCACTGAAAGGTCCGAAACTAGACCCTCCGCGTTTCAAAAGAACGTCGCGTATTTTCGGCGGATTGAAAACGCGCCGGTGTGTGCGATGCTGGGCATCTGCTGCCTTCGGGACGGGAAAGAACGAACGGGCAAACGAACGGACGAACGAATGAAGGAACGAACGAGCGAACGGACGAACGAACGAACGAACGAACGAAAGGCCGAACGAACGAACGGACGAACGAACGGACGAACGAACGGACGACGGTATATAAACCCGGCGGCTTTACGGTGGGTGAAACGCTTTAAACGCGGCGACACGAACGTCAAGACCCGCTCTCTGGAAATCTATAGCGCCATCGCATCGATCGTTCCGCGAACTAGTTTTCCTTTAAGCGCGACTAACGTCGTCGCGTCCGGCGTAATCAACCATGGGGATGAGGGCTAATTGCATGAAAATGAACCTTCTATACGGAGCGCGCTTTATATGTATGTTCTAGGACGGAACGTTTACAGCTGTGTTCGCGTGGCGTACGTGGATTACGGTTATCGTGGTTTTACGAACGCGAATCGAAACCCTTTTCCCTTGGCCGTATCGTCGTTGAAAAAGTTGGTCGGCCATGTCCCTATTTATCATCGGCCGCGGCGACGCCTCCCGTACACCGATGCGTTCCGCCGGCCTCTCGAATGTATAATGAGCACTGGGTGGCTCGAATTCGATAAGAGTCGGTTAGGCGGTGCTTCGGAATGACGTATCACCGCGTGAGATTAATAGTAGCCGTGTATACGCACACAACCGTGGCAGCACGCGACCGCGCGCAGTCGCTGACCGACACAGCTCCGCTTCGCCAAGCCAAGCGAATTCTTCCACGCGAATCTCTAGCCAAGCCGCGCACCGTCTTCCTTTCGTCGAACGCATAATCGATACGAAATCTCTTACTTCTGACATTTACGCGGACCAAGTTTCACGCGTCTTCGGACGCGTTACGAAACGTCACGAGCTTGGTCGAGTTTCGAGACGTATACACGTATACACGGCTGTATGTATACGTTCGTGGAAACGACATACGCTACCGATCCGCGTTCGACGAACGTTCGACCCAAAGAAATTCCACGAATGTCGTCGATCTTTTTTTATCTGAAGGATAAAAAGGAAAGAAACACGAGGTGTTCGGACACGAGAAGCGGGATTATTGACAAATATGTTTTTTCCCAACGCTGTCAAACACCTCGCCGGACTTCTCCCCCTGCAATAATCGCAAATATCCCTGTCTCTAAGCGAGCAGTCCGTAATACGCGAGATTTTTTGTGCCGCTTAGTCACTGCGTGCCGCGACCGATGACGGTTACGTTCGAGCGACAGCCAAGTCCGTATGCGTGCGTGTCGGTGCGTGTGCGCGAGATGCGCGCACACAGTGGCGCACGACCATGCGTTTGTCGGCGAAACTCCGCGTGGTAAACGCGGTTCTTTGTGGACGTGACGTGGCAAGAGCAGCCTGCGCGTCGATATATCCTGCGCCAAGGTCTATCAATTGCAAATGAAAAACCCGCGAGCTCGACATCTCCACCAGTTTTATTTATACCTGCGCATATACGTATGTATGTATACTTACATATGTCGCGCCGGTTACCTGGATATCGGTAAGGGTACAGGCAGGAACGACGATCGGACGTAAATGTCTCCCGCGATTCGTATCTCCACGCGTAGCGGGTGCGTCGCAATATCACCGCGAGATAACCACGTATATACATATGTATACATATATAGTTAAAGCTAACGACGATTGGTGCCGCGAAAATTTGTTCAGGCACGTCGCATAGTGTGGTCCGAGAGGATCACAAGGCAGATAAGACGAAAAATCTTATCGGAAGTCGGCCAAGCGGACGCGATAACGAGAGACGATAGAAAAAAAAGGGAAAACACGTTGAGAGGAAGCAAGACAGAAGTAGCGAACGTAACAAAGAAATTGTCGGCGAGATCGGGAGAACCGGGTGTATCCGGTCAAACCGGGCAGCTTCGTTCGGAGAACGTAGATTCTCGTCGCGTCGTCTGGCCGCGATAGGACGAGCATCGAAAGCGGTCGAACGTCGTTCGGACGCGAACGAGCTGGCCGCGAGCGACATATCCGGAGCGTGCGAGGCAAAGGAAAACATCGCGAGCCACACTCGTACCGATATATATATGTACATACGCATTGTATATATATTTATATATATAAACTTAGACAGGGTCTATGTATGTACATACATAGGAAAGTTGGCTTGACAATCAACGAAGGTTAGTCTTCGGTGCGCGTGCGTGAGAGCGACGCGATGTAGCTTTTACGGGCCCCTCGGGCCTCGGGCCACACGATTGTCGATCGCCGTGGCATGCGGGTCCCGCGAGGAAAGTACGAGAGGTGGAAGTGTCGCACGCAGTGGCGACCAGCTGCTCTCGTCACGATGTGCCATAGGGCGTCGTCGTCGCTCGCTCGCTCGTTCGTTTGTTCGTTCGTTCGTGTCGCGTCTCTTTCCTTTCTTTCTCTCGTATCTTCTCTACACTCTTCTCTTCCCTTCTCTTCGTTCTCGTCCTTCCTTTTTCTCTCCCTTTTCCCTATATCCTTTCTGGACGTTCTCGTTTCCCCTAACGCCGCGTGCTGTGCGTGCGTGCGTGCGTGCGCGACCCAAAGTTCGCACAAAGGGGATACGGGTATATAACGCGAACAGAGGCCCTCCGTGCGGTGGCAAACACACAACTACGCGGCAACGTCGCGTCGCGCCACGACCGCTTTCGTGGTGTACGTTATCGCCGCAGTCGCTTCACGAGAGATCCCGTGTATACACATACACCAATACATACGTAGAAATACATGTACCTACAGAAAACGCACCGTACATACTAGCACATATCCTAATACACATTGGCGGATATGTTCGTGTACACGTACGGATATATAGGTGTATGTACCTGGGCCTGCCCGTCGATCCCTCGGGGTTCGCTTCTCCTCGCACGTACACGCGAAGCTGAGGCAATGGCAGAACGGCGAACGAGCGAGCGTGCGAGAGAGCGAGCGAGCGGACGAGCGGACGAACGAGCCAGCCAGCCGCGGTGGCGAGGCACGGATGCGCCCTGCTTACGTATACACCGGTCCTTCTCTTCGTCTCGCTTCTACCAACCGGTCCCTCTTTTTCCCACGACCGAGGTCTGGCAATATAAGCCGAGTAATATTACCGCGGGAAGAGCGGTAAGGTAACAGAGAGCCGCTGCTACGGACCGTTCCTTTCGAGAATTTACGAGCACCACGGTCCGGGTGCCCGGAGTCCGACCCTCCCTCTCTCTTACTCGCTCTCTTACTCGCTCTCCTTCGCCCTCCCTCGCTCGTCTCTCGCGTGTATACCGTAGCTGTGAAACGGCACCGCACGGACCGTCAGCGTTTCCGTGCTATGCTTGGAACTCGCGCTCGCTATGCGCTTCGAATCTATGCTTCCATGCGGTACGCGTCCACGATTGCCAGACGATGGACATCCTTATTAGCGGCGAGAGGTTATTGATGGTAAAAGCGAGCCGCGCTGCATCATGGATATATATATATATATATATATATATATATATATATATATATATATACGTAATTGGAGAGTTTACGCGCAATGGCGCTTCGAATTGGCCGCCACGCGAATATCATCGAAACGTTTACATGTGGGTTAACAGTATTGTCCCGCTGCTTGTACATATATGTATATAACAATGGATTCTATGTACATGAAGTCGAACCGCACTTTGTACCGTTCGCGTTTCTGCATCGATAGATCGGTGGCGGCGTTTCCGTCGCGAAACGTTCGCGGTTTTCCGTTCGTGTACCCGCGACGAACACCTGTATCTAGGGTAAAGAGAGGAAAGGAACGTTACCGTGGACAAGGAGATACAGTATCGAGACATCGATAACGATATCAGCTTGTTCAGCGTCGGCGATTCGACGTATAACATCCGCGTCGTAAAGACTGGCTGCGCGGACGTATGGTCGCACGATACATCAAACAAATCGATTTAGACGTCGATGCTTTTCACACGGACGCTGGGCATCGTTTGCCCTTCGTTTCCCCTTTTGGCAATCTTTCACGGTATTGTTCGAGGGATACGTCATTTCCAGCCACGTAAGGCCGTTGCTTCGTTCACGAGCTGCACGTAGGGACAAGTCGCAGATTTCTTTAGGATGGCCGGTCGCGCAAAACCGGCCCCCTTTTTAAATTCTCCAGAGTGTCTCGGACCGCGCCACTTGCGCGCATCTTGCACGCGTGCTTCTGCTTGCTCGCGCGTATGCGACGCGCAGACGGAGAAAACGTAACGGGCGATGAGACGAGAGAGAAGAGAGACAGAGATGGAGACGGAGACGGAGACTGAGACAAGAAAGCACGCGAGCGAAAAAAGAGGGGAAGAAAAAGGCGTGCAAGCGGTCGAGCATAACGACACTGACGACGAGCGAGGACGTTGGACGTGGACGTGGATGAATTCGATTTAAACCAGTTTTTACAAGATCGATTACTAGGTACGAGCCGATCGACATGTGGAAATTAACGTTTCGCTGCGCGACCCGGTAATCCACGACATTTTAAACGTCAAAGTGGTGTTTAGAGCCAGGCGACTCCGTTCGTCTCTCCGATGAACTGGCTCCTCTTTAAATTCCCACTCGTCACGCGCGCACATGATCGCATCGCGTTATTACACGCACGTAGAAGGAAGGAGACGTTGCCCAGACGTCGAATATATCCGCGATTGAAAAAAAGAAAAAAAGAAGGCGAGAGAAAGAGAGAGATGGGGGAGGGGAGGGGAGGTGGGAGAGAGAGAGAGAGAGAGAGAGAGAAACAGTGGCATGTACGCGGCGAACGTACGTAACGACAAAGACTAGGACGATGACGGCGAAGTCTAGCGCAGCAGCGGTAGCAACGGCAGGAAAGAGGACGACCACGAGACAACAAGGATGACAACGACGACCACGATGACGACAACGGAACGCAACGCAACGACAACGATGAGGACGGTCTCGTAGTGTCGGTGGCGGTGGCGGTGGCGGTGACGGCGAAACGCGACGCGACGCGGCCCGAACTCGCGGACCCTCACATCCTGTCTATGACAGGATGGCTGATGGCTGGTTGGTTGGCTGGCCAGTCTGTCGGCCGGGTTGGCAGCAGGGCCCTACCCACGGGTACATGTGCCAGTCGCCTGTTCGTGCCGCCGCGTATATGCGTCCTCCTCGCCTCGCCTCCGCCGCCCCTCGTACCTTCTTTTACGCTTATTCCTGCGCGTCTCACGGGAGCCTGTTACTCTTTCTCTCGAGTGGAGAGCCACGACGAGCAGGAGGCATTTTTTCTCCCTGGTACAGCAGGCCACCGTCGCAGCCGCCGCCACCGCCGCCGATACCACGCTACGGTATCGAATCGTCTCGCCACGGGGTACGTACGGAGTATGGACGGAGAGCGTGCGAGACGGAGAGAAAAAAAAAGAGAGACAGAGAAAAAAAGAACGAACGGCGAAACGGCTAGAAGCGGGACGGAGATCGCGAGACTCACGGGCAATCGAGTTAAAGGGAGCAAGAGCGAAGGAGCGAGAAAGAAAGAGAGAGAAGGGCAGAATAGGGTGGGGCGGCGCTTTCCAATCGCGAAGCGAGGCCCCTCGCGTTCCGACGACGATCGAAAAAGGTGAGACGTGCCGAAGGGGATATAGGCGCGGACAATGAAGCGGATGAGAGCGACGCAGACCGAACCACTAAAGCTTGACGGAGAGCACGAACTAGCGGAAGAGAAAGAAAGACGGATTGAGCGCGACCGGCCAGAGTATCGGAGGCAGAAGGAAACGCTAGTGCGGGAGAGAAAGAGAGAGAAAGAGAGAACGAGGCGAGAACGTGACGAGACGACGAAGGGGAATCGAGGAGATCGCGGACGGTCGAACGACGACGATTTGGCAACGGCTTTTATGGCTTTCGTTGCGATCGGCTGGAAACGGCACTGCACGGCATGGTACGGCACGGCAAGTCGCCACCATCACCGTCACCGTCACCGTCACCGTCATCGCCATCGCCATCGCCATTGCCACCGTCACTGTCACCCGCCACCGCCACCGTCACCGTCACCGTCACCGTCACCGTCACCGTCACCGTCACCGTCACCGCCACCGCCACCGCCACCGCCACCGCCAGCGCTATCGCCATCGCCATCGCCACCGCCGTGTCGTTGTCGGTGAACGCCGATGGCATCCTCGCATCGATGCTACGCGTCTGGTGTACGTATTTCGGAAACGAGGCCGGCGCGTATTCTGAAAACGAAGAAAACACGACAACGATGGGTGGTAGAGAGGGGACGTGAACGGTCTTTTGGCCGCGCGATGTTACTCAGCCGTTAATGTCGGTATTAGGGTCAATAGTACTAACGGGTACAAATTAAGTCCTGCTTGCGAACAGCGCCGCCGAACGTTTATCGCGACCGTCCGACTAAGAATAACGACTCGATTACGTAAATCGCGTTAACGTTCCCTCGTAACCCGTTAATACCTTTTTCTTTCTCTCCCTTGTTCCTTTTATTTCAAGCAGACGCTATCGTTTTCACGTCGGCGCTGTTTAATTGTCGCGCTTCTTCACGATAAGAGGACCGATCTTCGTTCGATCGGCGCAGGTATGTATTTATGGCGTGACTGTAACTCGGGGGCAGAAGAAGTACGGCGCGGAGAAGGGGCGCAAGAGGAATATAGCGACGGCTTTTTAGCGCGGAACGAGTGGCACGCGTCGAAAGGAAAAGATGGAAGGAACGAGGAGCGCATCCGGTTGTGTTGGACGGGCGACGATCGGTCGCCGCAAAGGAAATCCAAGCTCTCGAGCGAAGACGAGGACGAGAGCGAGAGCGCTCGTTGAGGGCCCGTGTATTCGCTATTCACAGACGTGGTACAGCTACCTGCGGGAAACTGTAACTACCGGCAGACTGGAAGTATTAGGAGAGGAAGGAGGAAAGTGGTGGGGTAGAATGGGAGAGAGAACGCGCGAGGCAGCGAGAGAGAAAGAGGAAACAGGGCAGGGAGGAGGGAAAGAGAATAAACTGGGTCAGTGTCGCGGAACTTGAAAACTTCGCTTCCGTAATGTGAGAGCGGCGCTGACTGCCGCCTGGAAGTCGCTTAAACTGCGTTTACGAGTCGGCGGTAGGTAAAACAGAAACACCTCGAGAACTCAAGACCGAGTTATATCTAGTTATGTATATACATACAGAGTCGCTATATGGGACCGTGTACACGTATTCCTATACATATATACGTATACATATATGCGTACGCGTGTACGAAACCGGGAAAGGGAAAGAGAGCGGGAAGGCGAAACGGAGAAAGAGGAAAAGGCCGAGAATCGGAGGGAGCCGGTAGGAGGAAGACATGTACGAATGTAGAAACTGAAACCCGCCGGCTCACCGCACACAAACGTGTGCAAGGCTCGTTTGTTATACCGGCGTTTTCACTGGCGTGCTTCATTGTACACACGAGCTTCCTCCCCACGTGCGCGCCGTATTATATCGCGAACATTTCGCGCCACGATTCAATGTCAACCGCTACGCGACTGTACGTCGAACGCACGGCAAGGAGCTGGTAGAAGGTCTGGCAAGGTCACGAATCCACGCGTTAGTTCGACGCGTCGGAGGAGAAAGTTCGCTCATGAATAACGCGTACGTGTAACGCTGTCGATATCGTTTTGAAAAAAAATCGGTCGCGATGCCACGACGCCGCGTCGTCGTCACCGCGTGCCGAAACTTTGGAATTGCTATCTCGGTTCGCACGGTGGATCGTTGGATATCGCGTCGTTTGGTCGAGACGGCCTTCGCGGAACACGCTCGCGTTCCGCTTTAATAACCGAGATGTTCGACTGCGGGCGAAAAGCCGGGAGGGAGCTGGAGGGAACGGGAAGGGACTGGAGCGCGCGATACGACGGATAAGAGGGAAGGGAAATGCGCGCCCACGTATAAACGCGTATATCGTGCACGTAAGCCTGAAAACACGGTGGCGTTAGCGCTTGTTGACGCAGATAAACCGACGGCGTAACGCTATATTTATAGCGTTATTCGCGGCTCGTCTTTTCGTTTCTTTCATTTTCTTCTTTTCTCTCTTTCGTTTTACTTCCCTTAGTTGCTTCGGAATGGATT
Organism: Bombus campestris; assembly: GCA_905333015.3. NCBI lineage: Eukaryota > Metazoa > Arthropoda > Insecta > Hymenoptera > Apidae > Bombus > Bombus campestris. The sequence goes on from HG995132.1 coordinate 12,042,591, forward strand.
TTTCAAGTGTACGACGGTTCACGGTTTGAGAAACGATTTCGCGAAAAATACGCGTGAGATAGGACGCGTCCAGCGGACGAACCTATCCGTAGATACGGCGTTCCCGGCGTTATCGCGGTGTAGCCGATAATCGCTAATTGCCGGCGCGCTCCGTTTTCGACTTGCAGTGTTCCACGGATGTTCGTGTCGGCGACGGCAGCTCGCGTCCAATGGAAATCGCAAGAACGAGAAGGAGAACGAGAAGGAGAACGAGAAGGAGAACGAGAACGAGACTAGAGTTCGTGCGTTCGATAAAACGCGATCGTTCCACGGTCTAGTCTGGCCTGGGTCGAGTCTGCTGGCCTGGCTCGCCGTTCTCTACACGCGAACGTGATCGCGAGGCTAAAAATTGGGGAGCGCGAAAGCGAGCGTGGGTTAAAAAAGGGGCGATGAGATCACGGTGGCTCGAGCTCGGTTCGCGTCCACTCCGTCTCGCAATCTTACCTCGCAAACGGGCGTTGCGCGCCGTTAAGCCTGCCGGGGTCTAAATAACCTCTGGTATATCGAACGGTGCCAGAGAATCCGCGAACGGAGGACCCGCGAGGCAACCGCGCACACCGCTAGCCACGAAGGTCTCTCTCGCAACCGCGGTCTCGTTTTCTCGTTTAATAACCAGCCTGTCGGTGGGATAGTGAGGGGGCGGGGGGCGGGAGACGGGTAGAAAAGACGATGGCCAACGGCGTCAAGAGAGAGAAGGGAGAAGAAACGTTCGGGCACGCTTGGTAAAACGTAGAACGCGATACGTGTGTACGTTAATATTTGCGTATATTTGATCAACGTGTAATACATATATCGCATATATGTATGCGTATAATACTTAAAATACGTATGTGCATGCCACGTACATACACGCTCGAGGATGATCGGCAGGAAATACGCGTTCCATCTTTGCCAGAGACCAAAGCGAGAGAAACTGGGGATGGGGAGGGCAAACGAAAGGAGAGAGAGAGGTCCTGCTTAGGACGACGTAACGCGTACGTAAGCCTGCAAACACGATGGCAAGAGGTCTCGAACGTTGCCTGCCTCCCCTTCTGCGACGTGCCCCTCGATATACCGATCTAGCGTATCTATCCCCCGACATCCTCGCCGACCCTCTCTCGTCACCGAGGTGCGAGGTAGAGCGTAGATCGAGGGAGTCTAACTAGGGGGAGGTCGACAGGGGTGTCGAAGGGGGAGGGAGGTCGAAGAAGAGGGTGGACGACGAGGCTCTCTCGTGGTTGGGGTGAGGCTTGGCGCGGTGTGGCGCGGTGTGGCGCGGTGTGGCGCGGCAGTGGCGCGGCCAGGCGGGTGAGAGGGGTGATTGGGTGGCGATGGAAGAGGAGAACGGGGGTTCGACCAGGGGGAGGCGAGTGGGAGGAGAAGGAGGATAGGGCAGGCCGTTATTTAGCCGGCCGCGCGCGCGTCCCTTCGCTCGCGACCCGACTCAGCCGCGCCGCCCTTCGCTCGCCCTCGAGCGCCGCTGTGTTCTGCCGCCCCCTCATCGCTCACGCCCGACTCGACCACCTCTGCACCCTCCTTCCGCCTTCATCCTGCTATCCGACAACCACCTCTAGCTCCCACACCCTTGGCGCGCGTTCGCCCTTTTCTCCCTAGCCATCAACCTTCCCTCTTTGTTTTACCCCATCCTTCTCCTTCTCCACCTCTTTTTTCTTTCTCTCCTCTCATCCCTTTTTTCCACTTTTTTCTTCTAGCCGTCCCTATTTCCATCCTCGTCTCACCCGTCAACTCGCGTCCATCCATTCGTCTCCGTTCCTATTGCCCTCGCCTCTTCGGAACACGCGGCGGCGGCGGCGGTGGCGGTGGCGGCACCGGCAACGACTCACGGCGGTGCTCTTCACGGTGCCCTGACTCTCTATCCGCGCGTCCATCTCGGCCCGACCCTCTCTCTGTCAGGCCCGAGACGTCCTCGATCGTCCGTCTCGCTCGACCGCGGCCACTTTTTCTCGCTCGCTCTCTATCCGTCCGTGGTGGGCGCACCGCGTTCTACCACGGAAAACCTCGAGACTCGTTCGTCCGACTTCGTACGCGACGAGGCTCCAACGCTGGCCGTCCGTCGTTCGCCGAAATCCCGTGCTAATTAAAGCCCGCCTCGATGCCCGTCGCCGACCGGGACGACAGAGGCGTCGCTCCTCTTTCTCTCCTCTCTCTTTCTCTCGCTCTCTACCGCTCTTCACCGCGTCACCGTCCGTCCCAATCTCTCGCTCTATCTCCGTTCCACGCGTCCTATCGCCCTTTCCATCTCGCTCCGTCGACTTTTGCCGGCATTCCCTCATTCCGCTCGGCTCGGTCCGACCGTCGCGTCGTGCCGCGCCGCTCGGCCTGTAGTCGTCTCGCGTCGCACCGCGCTGCGCCGCGCCAAGGAGAAAATTAAGAAGACTTCGGTGCCGGCTCCTTCGGCCCATTGTGCCGCGTATACACGAGAGGAGAGCCCGTCGTCCCCGGTCTCGTAACGGTACTCGCGCGGCAGACGACGACGTTTCTCGATGCCTCCTCTCTTTCCTTCTCTGTTTTTTCTCTTTCCACGGCTGCCGCTGCTCTCTCTCTCTGCCCCTCGTCGCCCTAACCGTGCCCCTCGCCCGCCCTCCTGCTCTTCGCCCAGCTGTCTCTTTGTGTGTTGGACGCGGGTATCGCGTGCACACACGGAGCCAGCGGCTGCTGCCGAGAATCGACGCGATCGCTCGCGCGCTAACATTTCCACTCGCCGTCCTACGTGTATACGTACGGTCGGCTGTAGAGTAGACATACAGTGTGGGATGAAAGTAACAGGGTTCTGGGTTTAGACCGTTGAAAAATGTGTAACACAGAGGGTAGAAGAATTTTACGACGCGTAGTACATCGGTATATGTAGCTACGGAGGTCCGTACCAAACGAACCAAGTGCAACGATGTCGCACGTGTGGCGAGTTGCGTACGTTTTATTGGTATATAGGCTCAGCTGTTATCTTTGTTTTTCTTTCGTTAAGTATCACGAATCGCCGTCTACGTGCTTACGCGTACCAGCCATGTCGATACGTCTATGTAACCGAGGGATGAATCTCGCATGGTTTTTACAGCAGTAACTTCGATGTCTTTTCTAAGCCTAATTACGTAACAAACTTTTCGTTATCGATGCTGCTGCTGCTGCTATTCTCCGAAAGTAGTTAATCACTCTTGCCACATTACCGTAACATCGTTTCTGTCTTTTACTTTCTCTATTCAAGCTGCACACTACCTTCTTCCAAAACCATATTGACGCAAGGTTAGAATCTGTCTTAATCGATACGCGCAGAGTGTACCGTCTGAAAATTGTCATTGCCCGATATCGGTCGCGTTAAGCGCCAATACGTTTGCATTTTCCTGCCATATTCCGATCTATCGCTTATGGAACAGCGATTCTTTGATATCCTTTCTCGATTTTGATAAATCGTCGAGTGGAACGACTCGAACCAACTAGTCGCGCGGACTCGATCTTGGCTTTCTTCGTTGGTTTAGTCTCACCCTGTAGACAAGTAGAAGAGAGCGCGGCTAAGCGCGAGGCGCCCGTCGAGATAAACTCGCGCTCTGCCTTTTATCTAGATACATTCCTCGCGCCTCGTCTCGCGAGACCGCGCTCACCGCCCTCCTCCCTCGGTCGGTGTTGTCGCCGGTTGTCGTGGTATCGCGACCCGAACCCGGGAGGGGATGTTCTCGATGCGTATATCCCGGCAGCGGCGCTCTGTCGCCGGACGAACGATACGCGCGGTCGCGCCTGCCTCGCCTCGCCGCGAACTTTATCTGCCACGCACCAGCTTTCTTCCTGTTAGTCGGCTACGATTCGATTAAGCGCGCGGCCTTCGTGGATTTTTCCGCTGCGACTAGGTCTCTTTAATTCGCGGATAGTCGTCGCGCGTGTTCGCGTTTTCGCCCCCACCGACCACGAGGATAACGACGAATTCCTCGACGATTCGAAAGCAATGCTCAACTGTATAACGATGTTGCATCGTCAGGAATAAGAAAGAAGGATGCTTGGTTATACAGTACTCGATACGGTATAGTACAATACGCTTACGACACTTTGTTTCGCCGACGAAGGTAGCGGCGTATTCTTCGGTCGGTTGGAAATTACGTAACCATCGCCCAATTATGTACCATAGCCCGACCATGTAACGCTACTACGGTTTTAGTTCACCGGTCAAAGATACTACTACTCGATGAAGTAAGAGCAGTCGTATCGCGACTCCTCGTGACGTAAAGAAACGTACTCGACCACATACGGCGCTACGTATTGCCGTCTACGAATAAAAACGACGCTGGATAACGATCTACTATTCTTCTTCGTGAATTAAGAGCGTACCCTCGCGACGTAATACTATAACTTTTCGTCGAGTGAAAATTTCGCACATTCGCGTAAAACGTACTACCCCGCCCTTCGCCAATAAAAAATAACGCGTTCCCTCTCCCTTTTCCTTTTCAGTTTCACCGTGTTTCCCAAATTTTCGTGCACAAAAATAACGAGGAATATGTCGTGGACCGTGTGCCGTATCAAAATGCGTACCACCTGCATGCCAAGTTAACCCCCGTCCATTCCCGAGTGTCAAATTAAGGCGATAAATGGTAATAAATTATCATCTTTTTTTTTCTCTTAAAAGCAAGAATATTCGATGTAATACTTTATACTCGCATCGCGTAAATATCCGCGATGTATTCGTTACGATCGAATAGATCGAAACACGCGCAACGTCCCATCCTTCGTCGCGTTCTTACACCTCCAACACCCCCGTCTCTCTCTCTCTCTCTTTGCATCGTTTCAGCAAAGATTTCCACCAGGATTTCTCTTTCGCTTTGGTCCAGAACGTACAGCCGCGGCCAGCTGTGTGCAGAGCGTAGACGTGTATTCGGGTGAAAAAACGGCGTGGCGTATTCAGCAGGGCTCTCTTCGGAACGTTCTTTCTCTCACTTTGCCAGCCACGCTCCCCTCGGCCAGTATTAAACGGGGCTCGACCGTGGAATCGCGTACGAGGCCACTCGTCTTGTTTGCCGCGCTTTATACCTGCGTTCGGTCGCCACGCCGTCCTCCTCCTCCTCCTCCTCTTTCTCTTCGCCATCCCTCAAAACCGACCGACCCACCTTAATTACTCGGCATCATTTTTGCCGCAGGATTATTTACGCTGTTTAGCGAAGCGTCACGGTATCGTGGCCGAATCGGCAGCCGAACGTCGCCTCGGATCGTACGCTTCGAGGTAAAAAAGATTCCGCGTGCAGCAGAGTGGGGCAGTCAGGCTCTACGTTCGTTCGCTACGTTTCCGCTTCCGTGTTGGGTATAGAGGGGATATAGAACTCGTTTCGATTTCGTCTTTCGCCGTGTTTTTGGCTCTTTCGATTTTTTCTTTGAAACCGTTGCCCGCGCCAGTTAACTCGACGTTCCTTCTTCCCTCAACCGCTATAAATACCTACGGTACTTTCGATCAAATTTGCCCTATCGTCGTTTGCCCTACTCGCCGACGATGCTTTGGCTCCGCTTGTCGTCATCTAGCGGACACGATTGGCACGACGCGTCCAAACTCGTCGCGTCCACAAGACGAAAAGGACCAAGCGATCCGCTTCGAATCGCAAATATCATCTCGAAGATGCGGAGACTTTGGCTTCCGTCCTGCAATTCCGATTAATCTCGCGTCGTTGCGCGTCAAGTTACGACAACTAGCGCGTTATCGGCGCGGGAATAAAAACCGCACGGGACCGTCGAATATAATAGAAAGAGTTTACGCGCCAAGCGTAAGAGAGTAGCGCGCAAGGGGGACAACTACCCCCGAGGACGTGAAATTTCGATTTAATTCGTTGGGCAGGGGCCACTCGGCACGCGGAAAGATCGAACCGGGTGAATCGAGCGTTTATCGGCGATAAACGTTTGGTCGGTGTGGTCTTTGCAGGATATATGTATACAGCGGTCGATATCGGTGACGAGGTTGACCTTTCGAAATTAACGCGGCTGTAATCGAATTATACGCGTATTCCCGATTCGTCGTTTCTCGATCTAACAGCGACGAAAGAATTTGCCTGTCGTCGAGTCTTCGCTCGCGGTTAAGTCGCAACCGTCGAACACGTTCGAGACATCGGACGATGAGCGAACGTTCCGCCAAACGAAAAGTAACGTTTCGACGAGTAAATTGCGCGACCGTGAAAACAGAAACGGACAGGGTGTTGCTGGACGAAAGGAGCTCGATACCTGCAGTTTGGTAATAAATCGAATTACCTGCCACGAACTTTGATTACGAACAGAGACAAGGAGGAAGGAAAAGTGCAATTTTTACGCGTTCTGCTATTTCAATGGCCAGATAGCTGTACGCAGGACCACTTTATTCGACGACCTACCGATGCAACCTTTCTATCTCTTTGTCCGACCCGCGACAACTTGTTCCATCGACCTCGGTAAACCCATATAGTTCCTTTACGGGGTTCTCGTCGCTAATTATTCGAGATTACAGGGAAAATCCAGTAATAAAAAGTTTGTCCAAAGGGACGGTAGGCGAGGTCGACGCGGATGTCGGGCAACGGTGGCCGTCCAGCCGACAAACAACCGCCTCTACACGGTCGCGACTATGCGGGCACGGATCGATCGAGGGCCCAGTCCCTTCTCGCGAACGCCACGGTCGAGAGAGGAGAGACGACGACCGCCTTTAAATTTCACGCGAGAGAAACGGGCAACGACGTACCTGTTCGCTTTTAGGGCCACGCTCCTTCGCCGATCTTGCCTCGCAAAGCCACATCGATATCGACGATTCGCTGCTGCAGACGCTGTTTTACAGTTTTTCTATATAAATAGCTGTAAGTCGATTAGATTCGTAGAACGGGGAACATGGATACTCGGCGAGATAAAAGACGCAAGGAAAGTCTACCCCTTTTAATTGCAAATCTTTGACAAATTCTTTGCTTCCGCACAAGAAATATAGGCGTATCGTGAGGAGTTTAATTAGTCGGAAAGCGAACGATCAGCCGACAACCGGCAACTCGTGGCTTGTAAAATTTCGCCAACGAAATATCGTTCGAAGGATGGAAAAGGGTCCGGAGAGTCGGTAGGTAGTGGCAAACAGACGACGACGACGACGACGACCGGCCACGCCACAGGAGAACTCGTCTCGTCCCTCGTTCGACTTCCACCCTCTTCCACCCTATTTTCCTTTCCTTTTCTCTTTTCTTACGGTCGGTTCCGTTCGATCCTTCCGAGAAAACAGCCCGACGGTTCTGCCTGCCTCTCTGTCTACCAGTTTTCTTGGTCGTCGACTTAACGGCCGCACCTGCTACCGCCTCGTTTCGGCCGAGCACCGCGCGAATTTCTTCCCTTCGACGTTCTTGGCCCTGCCGCGCCAGAGGAGACCGTATTTCCGCTCGGCGAGCGCGCTTCCCTCTTAGACAACCTGGAAATCCTGCGACGCCGAGCCCCAGCCGAGGGGAGGTTGCCCGGTTTTAAGGTCGATGAACACCGACTCGAACACCGGAAACGTAATCACGAAAAAAGAAGAAGAAGAAGAAGAAGAAGAGAAAAAGGGATATCTCTTTTTAACGCCGTTGATTCTCCTTCCACCTCCTCTTTCTTTCTTTCTCGTCCTTCTTCTCCTCCTTCTTGCTCGCAAAGTCGCGCAGATGAGAAAATTTGCTTAAAATCGCGGTATTAGGCCAGCCTGAGGTGGAAGCCTGTCTTTCCGCCTGGGATTCTCGGAGATGGTTTGGCTCGATCGTGGGCCGAGTCTCGCATTAAGATCGTAAGAGTAACTTTAGGAATATTCGGGGAAAAAGCCGAAACACCCGAACCCCGAGACGAATCCTTGTGGCGAGCTACGTCGTAGCTTTCGTATAAAAGGACACGGGCGAGAAAGCTCGCAACGCTTCACCTGGAAAAACGACAGCAACGATACGAGCTTCCACGCACTTTCCTGCAACGACTTTCCGTGCAATGATATCGTCGGAATAATGCGCGTGTTGTACGGCGCAGAGATTAACGGAGGCGCGAAGAAGAAGAAGAGGAAGAGGAAGGAAGAGGAAGAGCGCGGTGCGGCGAGGCGATCGAGCGGCTGGCGGAGGAAGGACGCACCCCGATACGAGTGGAGAAGGACACCGGTTGGCGTTACGTAATCGACGGTGGCCAGCATTCCCTCGCCCATTCGCCCTCCTCCGATCGCTGTGCGTACTCGCTGCTGGAGTCGCGTTTTCGAGTTACGCCGAATGCCGGCGCGTCTGTGACCGTCGTCGTTGTTCCTTTTTCCCGGTGAATGCGCCGATATATCGCCACAAGGCTGCCGAGCAACTACCTGTCGTACGCTCCACAGACGTTATATTTAACCAACGGCGCGCGGACCCATCGTCACCACCTACCGACCGTCTCTCTACGGTCCTACTTTTTCCCTTGCGCTCCCCGTCACTCGTTCGTCGTCTAATTTTACAACTTTTCAATTATATAATACGTACGCGCGTCGTTACAGAATCAACAGAGGACAAGATAAAGACGTTGCGCGAGCAACGATCCGTCCAATTGTAATTGCGATATCGACGTTTCTTTTCGTATAGACGCACTGGCCACCGTTACGGACCGTTGTGACGCAGTACGTTGGCAATCGTGCGCACGATACGCGCTTTTTCGCTACACCAGCTACCGTCTCGTGATTCTTCAACGAAAGGATAAATATTTTTAAGCGCTAAATTAATCTTACAATTGTACGTATCTGGTCGTCGTTCGCATAGTTATCGTAGCGCACGTTTCGTAGCTTCTACGACACTTGCAGGTCGATCAGTAGAATTTTCGACATCGTAGCCGTCCTATCGTTCCATGATTTTCAGATAGAGATCGTAGCGGCTGTACAACGAGTGGAAGCGAACAACGAGCCTCGTCGATGTTTATCGAACGAATGATTAAGTGGCAGAAAATACGAGCAAGTTAATCCACCATTCGTGCGTCAGTCCCTTTATGTTTGCACACGGGGTGCGGTACAGAGGACGATCTGGATACCTTCGGGCCACGTCGCGTTCCGCGCGAACCCAGATCATCGCACCTTGGCTACACCCTCGAATTTCCAACCTCTATCCATAATCGATCTCGTCAAAGGCCGCGAGTGAAAAACGCTTCTCTAACCGTCCGTTTGATCGAAATAATAGAAACAAACGATTAATGTTGGCGCGCGCCACCAATTGCCAAGCGAACGATAAGGCAAAGGATTAAGCGCGCTCTCGTCGACTTGTGTTGAAAAATTCGAAATCGCGTGCGTGCGCAAACAAACAAAGGTAATCTATTTTCGCGGATCCGCGTCAGCCAACTGCGTCACACCGGGATATCCTGACATTAAGACCGATCCCTGGCTCCCAGGAACTAGTCGAGCGACGCAAACAACGCTGCCGCACCGAAAAACTAATAAACGCCGCAGACTCGCGAAATCCCCGACGGATATACGCGAGCGGAGCGCGAGAGAGAAAGAGAGCGATGGCGAGGGGAAGGGGGAGAAAGAGAGAGAGAGAGAGAGAGAGAGAAAGGGAGGAAAATCGGACGCGGCTGGAAAATTTCCGTGGAAAATGACGCCCGATGTGACACGACGCGTCGACAGAGGCTGTTATATAGCGAACCGTGACGTCGTTTATGGCGCCGTCCGGAACAGACTCTGCACGCGTGCAACTTTAATCGCGGATCGACGATAGCTGCGTGTGAGAAACGGCGGGATATTTCTACGAAATCAAAATTTCTTACACGGTAAACGATTACGAAACGGTTATTCGTTATCGCACGATCGTGTAAAAACCACCGATTGGTTTTTGCCTGTGACTATCCTATGTACCGGTGGTTCTAAGGGCGCGTCAATTACGATCTTGCGCGGGTACTCGATGCATGCGATACACATTCCCCTAATTAATCCCTGCGCCCTCGGAAAGAATGCCGCATAGTTGACGAGCAGAGAGAGGTTCGCGGTGGTGTCCGGCAGCCGCGTATTTAAGCGTCGCTCTGCGTGGCATCCACGGCGCGCCACGCACCGCGTACACCGATATACCGGTAGTTCCTATCGATTATAGATAATCGACCGGTCTCTCCGCCAATCTCCGATTCGTAGCTCGAGGGGTAGACCCGTTAGCGATGGTTAGGGGAAAGGAACGACGCGAGTGAGACAGATACGTAGATAGATAGATAGATAGATAGATAGATAGAGAAAGAGAGGGAGAGAGAGAGAGAGAGAGAGAGAACACGACGACAGTGGCGGCGGCGGCAGCAAGCGGAGAACGCCAAGAGGAACCCGACACAGAGACGACCGCGGGGTAACGGGGACGTTGAAACGGGCAGCCGAGGGAACAGAGGGGTGTGTAGCGGGCAGAGCAACCAGGAGGAAGGGTACACGAAGGCGGAGCGGGACGGGGGGGAGAGGACGGCGATAGCTGAAAACGCGGCGTGAGTCGCGAGAACTCGAGGAGGGACTTAACGAACGAGCGGACCGAGAACCGACCTCGGAGTCGGGAGTTAACGCTCGAGGGGTCGTTAATTTTCCGATCGTGCCCTTCCCGTCAGAGGCTGCTGCAGCCTCTCTCACGGACACGAGCACCAACACGGACACGAACACGGACACCCGGCACGAACGCGACGAATAGAGAGCGTAAGAGAAGGAGAGACGGAGAGAGCGAGATTACGGAGATGGCCAGAAGGCATGCGCGCTGGAAATGGCGCGGCCACACGCCGCTCCGTCCTCCGCAGGTACGCCGAAAGGACGCAGCAAGAATTCGCGTGGTCACGATTAGGAATGTAAAGGTCACTCGGTTTCGAGAAAAAAGAATTCAACGTCGGATCTCGACTAGCCGCCGACTCCCGTCTTCGACGCGAGCAATCGCGCCTCTTATTGCCGTGTAATAATGGAATTTGTCATGTAAATTAGGTGGCTAAAGTAACCTGTAACGGAGTATTTTTACCAGGCTTCCATCTCTTATATTGTTTTCGCGGCGTTATTCCGTATACGAATACCGATACGACGTAAGGGAAAGTAACGCGGCAAACTTTGGCCTCCTTCGGTTTACTTCCGGTTTTAACGCGAACCGCGCTGCGCGCTGTAATTTTCGTTTCGTTTCGTCCGCTCAAATTCGCTTCGTTCGACGAAGCGAACGCGCGAGAAGATCGCGATACATCGAGATTCTCTTCGCTGCTAGCTTTTTTCAGAATTCCGACATTTTCTGAAGAATATCTGAAGAAACGCGAAAGATACCCCGTCCCTGGGTGCTACGTTTCGTTGCACGTTCTATCAAACACGGTGTTTGTTCGACCAACGCTAAAATATCACAGCGATCGTTCGACTAGCCATTAGAAAAATCACGAGATAAGAGGTTATGTCCACACAGGCCTTAACTCGCTATACCGATATAGCGACCATCGCCAGTTTACACGTTTTGTTAGACGTACGGCGTAACACGAAAGGCGATCCTGTAGGGTTCGTTTATTTTGACGAGTGGAAAAAAAAAGGGGGGGGGGTGAGAGTACGCGTAGTTTCCCCCGGTTACGGGTCGCACGGATCGGGCGCTCCGGCTCGTTCGGTTCGTTGCTCCTCCGTTTTAATTCGTCGCTCGCCGCCCTCCAATTTCCTCCGCGACCAGGTAGCTCCGGGGTCCCGACGAAAATCGATGGGAAAGCCCCGGAGATTTTCACGAAAACACACGAGTCACCGGGTCTCTCTCTCTCTCTCTCTCTCTCCCTCCCCCCTCACTCTCTCTCTTTCTCTCTCGGTAAATGAAAACCAGAGAATCGCGAAAAGCGAAAGATATCGATCGATGCCGATACGCGGAAATTGAGAACGCCTCGTTCGTTCTCCTTCTTCTTCCTCGTGGTTGTCGAGAAAACGCGGAGTCGATTCGCGATATCGGAGACCCGTGAACCGGAATAACGATCGACCACCAACGAATCGAAAGTTTGTTTTCGATCGTAAGCTTTAAAATTCGGTATTTTTCGGAACGACCATCCCTCGACTTGTTTGAAAGCGAAACGTTCGATGGAAGAGCTTAGAAGTAAGGTTAAACGAGAAGAGCGAAACACGGCAAGAGATTGTTAAGAAATTTAATCGAGCTATTGTCATGGTTAATTCGTTCGAGGAAGCGCGTATCGTTTACCGCGATAACTCGTGCCACGAACCACCTGCTCGGCCCCGGGCCACGCGGCAACTGCGATACCCCGATAAAAATGAACGCTGTTAATTCTGTTCGTTTCGCGTCAGTGTTGCCTCGAGTTTCTACATTTTGTATACTCTTTGCTCGCGAATTCAAACTTTACGCGTCGAAATTTCTATTAACGTTTCATTTCGTTCATTCGCGATCCAAACATCTATCGACAGTTGCCTTAAACTTTAAAGCAAGGATAATGTGGGATATGTGTGCGTTTGTGTGTACATGTATATATGTATGTACGTATGTATACGCTACGTAACTTCGTGGAGTACGTTGAGTTAGGTTCGGATTGAATTCCTGACACAAACGAAAGAATGGTCAACGTAATATATAGGTATAGTATGCTCCTCGCGTTATGGGGGTTCATATATTATAACGTAGTAGTACCACGTGTTTTCGGTGTTGTAACCGTTAAAAGATACTTCTCCGATTTATTTCAAGAAAGGACAGTTTGTTGTGACAGTACCTTTCGCGTGCGATACACGTTGAAATATTACGACGTAGCACTGCACGCTTTTAGTATCGCGAAGTTGACAGTGAACGAAGTGGCGCCACGTTCGCCTTTTTCGAAGTTTGACGCTACGAATTCGTAGTGTCGTCGGAATTTCTTTTTCCAATTCCTGCATGCGGAAAATAGTTAAAATGGTATTTACATTGGTCCACGTAATTGGTTCGAGTTGCAACTGTACATATATAGCATTATGCGCTTCGTTCGTGCATCGTTCAAAATTATTTGAAAATTGACAATCAACGACGTGGCGCCATGTTTATAGATTTGAAACTCGACGCCAGCCATCGAACGTACCGCCACGTGCTCTCGTTCGTAATCGTTACGCGCGCAAAAACTAGCCAACGTAATAGTACATTTTTGCTGTAACACGAACCCAGACATTACGACGTAGAATTACGTACCACTTACCATCACGAACTCGTTTCCAAACGACGCCGTAACTGCGATCTGCCGTTCCAGTCCGTTGACGTAGCTTTACGTCTTCTCGAAACTCCACACCATCTATCGAACGTAGTACTACGTCATTCACGATACGTTCCATGTACGTGCATATGTGTATACGAAAAGCCAAAGGCGGAGAAAAAGATACAAGTACGTGACACCATGGTGTTTGACGTTTGATCGCATGGCGAAGAAAGTCGCGAAGACCGTTCCGATTCCATTCCGTTTCGATTCGCTGGATCAAAGAGGCACGCGCATGCGCGCTCCCGCGTAGTCGCGATCTTTCCACGAAGCCTAATTTCCAGGCATTAAAACACACCGATAACCTCCTCACGTTCGCTCGAGCCTGATATTCATATGTGCTTGGCGCACGGCTGGCCAGCCTTTTTACGCAACAAAGCGCACCCGATCCGTTCTACGATTATTGCACGGAGCTGGCCGGCTTCCGGAAACTATCCTTCGCATCCTCTTCATTCATAAACTCTTTTCTCCGCTTGTAATGGAATAGCTTGGGCTTCGTCAGCGGCGCATAAACGTCGAACGCGCCCGCTTCTCCGCACTCCTGCTCCTCGAAGTACATACATACGGGCGAAACTAAATCAGACGGTAAATACACACGCTCCAGTCCCAGCCGCCGCCGCCGCCGCCGCCGCCGCCGCCTCGGTCAGCCTCTGGCCTCTTTCTCACCCTATCTCTGTCACACTCGCTCACTTTCCTCTCTTCTCGCTCACACGATCCCTCGAAAACGCTTTCCCTTCCGAAAACCTTCACCGTTGACTCGATTATCGTCCATCCGTCCGGCGAGTTTGCGGCGACGACGGCTACGATATCAGGGGAACAGCAGTCGCGCGAAGCTCCTCGTTCCACTCTGTTCCCCACGTCTATCTCGCTCTCGGTGTGTTCGAGCATGGCCTGTGTATATACAGCTACACATTTATATGCATATATGCATGCAGGCGGCTATTTATGTAAGTAGTGTCGCGCGTGGACGTTTACGCGCTGGTGTGCGCGGTGCGCGACACCACTTACATAAATAGTACGAGAAGGAGACGGAGGGTGAACGCAGAGGAAGAGAGAGTGAGAGACAGACAGAGAGAGAGAGAGAGAGAGAGAGAGAGAGGGAAAGCAGAGGACGGAGAAGATGGAATAGAGGAACGGACGAGCGAGAAAGAGAGAGTTCGAGGTAGGAGGAAACGAGACGGATGATAAAGAAACGACTCGTGTACTTATGTACGTGTATAGAGGAGAGAAACGCGAGCGGAGCGACGTGTGACCACATTGGCCGTCGTCACTGGCGGCTTCCACGGTGGATCCTCGAAAGGGCAGAGGTGAAGCTTCACCGAGCTGTACACAAAACCGCTTCTCGTTGCAAAAGCGCGAGATTGGATGTCCACGGATATACAAGGTGTCGTGTATCCGTGTAATCGGGCCGGAGGTGGGGTGATTCTAGATAAAATAACAAATGGAGGGCATGGAATAAAATTCTCTCGCCGGAGAACTCTTCGTTTTCGAGAAAATCGGCCTCGAGAATTCATCGGCACGTTTTCTCCCCTACTACTCTTTTCTTCTTCGTCCAACACGAAGAAACAAGGAAAAACTCTTACATTATATATTTTTGTCTCGAAAGAATCGCCCTTTATCAACTGCATCGTACGTACTTGCACGTGTACGCCATTTAATACGATTAAATCCGACGAACGAAGATTCCATGAGACAAATTTCGTTCTAGCCTTTCGGACTTCTTCTTTCTCGTTTACGTAGAACCACTCCTTTTCGATTCCACCACCCTACGCGACAAGCTACCCTGTATACACGACGTTGCTTGCCTCGGCCCCGGCCTCGGGGTTTTCGCGCTCGCCATCCTGCCTTTCAAAGGGCCTTTCGATGTCGTTCGAACGACGTGACTGGATTTCGGTCGATCGAACGTTCGGTATTCGCTGATTTGAATACCGCGCGAGAAACTGCCGGTTCGAGGCAAGGGCGGCGGAGGAGAAGAGCGGTCGAATTAAAGACGTGGAGCAGCGTAGGTAGTAGGTAGTAGATAGTAGGTAGTAGGTAGTAGGTAGTAGGTAGTAGGTAGTAGGTAGTAGCCCGGAGGCCAATCAGGATAAATTAATAGCGCGCAAAATAAGGAAAGGGAGGAGTTTGCCTATCGTCGTAATAAATTCGAAAGGAATCTCTTTGGCGACCGCGTAAGGGCGCGCCCTGTTTCCCTCTAACGACGACACGGTATTTCCGGCAAAAAAGTCGCACGAATAAAAATCTCGACTAATTACTATGAAAAAGCAACGATCGAGAACCGTCGCGGAATCTTCTGTGCCGAACGTATCCGTCTTTGTTTTATCCATCCTTTTGCATCTCTGGATAAGATATTTAGCTCTGAAACAGCAAACCGTTCTCTTTCAAGAATCGGACTATTCCTACGCACCATTTCAGGGTGCATCGTTATTAACGCCGATGCTCCTTCGAGCAGAGACAAATTCTCGCACGCTACCTTTTCCACGTTGCACCCACCGACACGGTGTCTCGCGAATTTCTCTGAACCTACGAACAAGACATCTTTCGTCGTGACGAAAGGACACCCGATAAATGGAAAACCATGTACACGAGTACAAAGAAAATTACGTCGGTACGGAGTGATCCGCTGCGCGTATCAAAGGTTCGAGCGGAGCTTATACGTGGAGATCCAGCGAGAGCCTAACCGTCTCGAAAAATGTCACTCGCTAGGAAACTCTCTGCGTGTAAACGACGAAGGTTGGAAACATCGAACGCAAAAGGTTGGAAATATCGAAAGCCGAAGACGACGTGGACGCAGAGAGAGTGGAGGGTTGTGGGGCAAGGAGAGCCGTCGTCTATCGTCTATAACGTTCGGTTATCGAGCGGACGCGGATTACCTCCTCAGAAAATGCAGCGTTGTTCTGACCGCGATTCCGATCGCGAGCGAAGAGCGAAGCGGCGCGGCGTTAACGCGGCTTTGGGCGTCTCGCGGTCCTCCCCCCTCGGCCTCTCCAGCCCCTCCTCAGCCCTCAGCCGCCCGTCGACCGCCGCCACCACCTCCTCATCCGCCGCCTCCCCGGTTCCCTCGACCCACGGTTTTTTTTTCCTCTCTTTTGCATGCGCCTCGCGCGGCCTTCGAGAGATCTCTCCTCCACGGGCAGCGGAACAAGACGGACAGAGGGGGGTCGAGGGGGTGGAGAGAGGTGGCGGAGGAGGAGGAGGAGGAGGAGGAGGAGGAGGAAGAGGAGGAGGACCGCCGGTGAAACGGTGGAAGAAAGAGGGAACGACAGAGAGGACGAAGAGAGCGGAAGGAGATAGACGTAGGTAGAACGTAGAGGGACCGAGAGAAAAAGAGGCCGGAGAGCCCCTGAGCTTCTGGTCTGGACGGTGAGCGAGGTAAAAATCGCGAGAGCCGTCAATTAGGAACGCCGCTCCGAGCCCGTTCTCCCCCTTCACGAACAAAGCCGACTCTCTCGCGAGCGGTTGCCTCGCGCTCGCCATCGAGAACCATGTTTTTCATCGTTTGGTCGCGCGAGGATATCGATGCCCCACGTATAGCGGCACGTTGCTGCACGCGGAGCTTTCCTTCCGTTTGTTAGAAATTGTCCCGAGGCAATTACACAACGATGCAGCGTGAAAATGTCGAGTAGATATAGATCGACGACGACATCGATCGACGTACGAACGACCGCGAATATGCTATCGGTCGATGGTAACGGTAGCGGTAAAAATTGCCAATTCTACGTAAACGATGGTCTGTTTGTTTACGATGGAGGACCTTACGATCAGATTTAAGGTTCGATCGAAGCAACTACGAGCTTGGTGGCACAGCGATTGATGCACGTTAGTTCGTAGTTAGACCGTTTGCTGACAGTACGGTGTACGAGTAACAAGGTATGTCTCTTTCTTAGAACCATCTCGTACTTGTAATATTTTACTAAAATTACGCGAATACGAGCGAAATCGAGCGAAGCAGAGATACCGAGATAATAGACGTCGTGTTTTTCGCGCGAGAAACATATGGGCAAACGGATACGAAGGAATATCGGAATTCTAGTTAACGGTTAGCCCTGTCCCCTTGAAAATTATACGGATATGCCGAGGAATAACTACAGCCTTTATAGGTTAACGTGCACCAGCTTACGACCTATTACGAGATGATAGAGCGTTTCGATCGCGGAATGAAACACACTCGACTCGAGTCGAATTCGTTGTTTGTCAGGCGCGTCGATGGCGTAATGAACGCGGTAGGATATCGGTTTCTATGGCTCGGTCGTATCTGCCATCGTAAATATTCCGCGGACCCAGCAAGGAAGATACCAGTGTCGTCGTTCGTCGTTTCCACAGCTCTTTCCCCAGCAAAATGCTTCCGATCGTCCCGAGCGAACGTTTTCCTTGCCCGGGTAAAAAGATTTCTTTCTTAAGAAATCGGGTTACAGAGAATTAACAAGCTTCGTTCGAACGGACAACGTTTGGAACGGACAACGTGGCGGCGATAATCGGGCAACGTATCGAGCGTAACGTATCGGTGGTTTTACGTTATCGTGAATAACGAATTACATAGGAACGCGCGTATTTCGATGACGATTAATTTTAATGGCTGACTAATTAACACGCGATACGGTGAACCAACGGGATGCCAGTTTATTCGTTAACTTGTTACGTTAAATCCAAGCCCGTCGACGTTCGCGATCTTTTACTACGCCGTTACGTACGAAATAACATTTCTCCAAAGTTCGCGATATTTAAAACGAGTCCGTCGAAAGGGAAAGCTACGACGAACGGAAAAATGCTAAATAAGCGAAATACCGATGGTATTTATGGTAAACGATTCGAAACGAGAATCTCGACGGAACCGCGAGATATTCCGCGATGACTCGGTTTTGCTTCGCGACTCGGCGAAAACCAGCGAACCGAAGTTGCATCGAATTTCACCTTTTCCTCGAGAATCGCGCGTCATCGTCGGCAACGAGCGGTAGCGGCTAGTAGCACGGCTCGATCCGCTAAAAGGCATTCCGACCGGAAATCTCCGAGCAACTGTCGAGGGAACGAAAGTCCGGGCTCGCCCGTGTCTCTGTGTGTCCAGAGGACCCGCACTCCTGGAATAACCGGAAGTGCTCGTGGCTCGTCGCACGGGATGTAGCTTGCTCTTTGTCTCTCGACTTCGACCGTATTCGCGTTTAGCCGCGTTATCTCGATGTTTTTTTTTTTCAACGGAGATCGACGAAGATTAACGGAGATACGCGAGAACGTTCGATACGGAAACTCGCGTATAGATTGGAAAGGAGATTTAAAAAATTTCTTCCCGTCGCAGTGCCTCCATACGAATAACACGGAGCTAAGCTAGTAGTGTGCAATCGATCTCGTGGAATTACGTATTTCTTATTTTCGTAGCAAAGGATTCGTCCCGCGGAACACCAGGTAGAACGCGAGTTTCTTCCACGCGTTTCTACCCAAGTGCTTTCGCAAAGGAAATTAATCGCCCAAGAGGATCTTATCGACGATCCGGCGTTACAAATTTATCCGTCTATCGGTCGAAGGAGACTCGCAGCGTGGTTATCCGTGGTGAAAACACGGGTATCGCGAGTCTGCGCTCGATACGAAAAGCATATAAAAATCCGCTTTTAAGATAGCCGCAGCGACAGGTTTTTCTCGATATAAGCGCGGTGGCGCGCGCCCGTAACGGGTAACCCGATAATTTATAGCGGCGCATGGAGGGCACCTGGTATAAAGTTCCTGCTGTGTGCCAGCAGCACGCACATATCGAAGCGTGTATCACGCACGTCTACACACACGACCGAGTATGCACATGCGTGCACTCGAGTCGCTTGTGCTCCCCATATGCCCCCGTAATGACGAACGCGCGTCCAGACGGAAGACCGCTCAAATTTCCCGCGTGAACGAAGCGCTTCGAGATGCCTCGGGACCTCCACCGTGAGACTCGCCTCTTTTTTTCTCTTTTGCCTCCTCCTCGGTTTTCTTTTCTTTCTCCTCTTTTCATGCCCTGCTTCTTCTACTTTTTTTTCCCTCTGCTCCGTCCTTTTTTTTTTTCTTTTTTTTTACGTTCGAGGTATCAGGGTTAGCGGCTGGTTGCACGGAGACCGTCTTTCGCGCGGTTGTCGGATCTATCGAGTTGGCGCGAGCGTCGAATTTTTAGCCAAAGATCGTGTTTAGCTTACGATCGTCGTATCGCGATTCTCCGCCGACCATAGTACACGCTTATCGGTTTTCGTGCCGCTTTCGTCCAGCGATATTCGTTAAGCGCGCAGAGATACTCGTTGTATCTCTACGAACGCGTACCGAATAGCAAGAAGGTTTATGCGTTCCGATTCGCCACCATTCTTTTTCCACGACGCATCCTTTCCACCGTACAAGCGGTCGATTGTCTGGAAATCGAAGTACGTTAAGCAGAGGAGAACGGAGGTGAAACGAATTTTCGAACGGATGATTCTCACAAATCTAAAACCGATACGACGATAGAGCAAAGTAATTCGACATAGGAGATTAAGGTTTGCGCTTGTATCTGTTGGGGCTAGAAAAACATAGATAAACCGCGTGACGCGTCTCGGAAGAAAGAAAGGACGGAAAAGTTTCGGCGAGAGCGGCGCGGTGCGATGGCGAACGCAAGGCCGGATTGGAAAAACGTTACGTCGGATGAAAAGTTGATGGAGAACAAACTTTGGACGGAGAGCCGGTGGATCGATTAGGTTGTAACTAGCGGTGTTTGTTCGCGCGTTGACCGTTGTGTAACTAGCGAATGAAAAATTTAATCGGGAATGCATCCGCGCAGATTTATTACTTCGGGATTTTAGAATAACGATTTTTTGCGGCGAACGAGAATCCGAGACGGTAGAATTCACGGTTAAAACGTTTTTAAAACCATCGGACCGTAAGAAATCGTAGAATAAAATAATCTCAACGCGTTTCCATTAAAACGTACCTGTACTGGCAACCAACTTTAACAATTGCGTACACAACGCGAGCAAGACGTCTCTGCAACTGCATACTTTTCATGTTCACCGACGAATTGCTTCTAAGCGACGATGTCCGTGGTTCGACGTACCGTTTATCGCGTGTCGAATAATTGGACAATTGAAACGGCGCCACGTATTCGTCGATAGCGGTGAAAACGGAAAGCAACCGATCGCGAATCGAGCAAAGACGATGGATGCGAGAAAGAAGGATGGAATTAGCTGAAATCATTCCCATGCTCTATGGCGATGTGTAACTTGCGAGATAAAGTATCATCACGTGGTAATGCGCGTTCCCATTGTTTCGAGAATTTTCGATCTTTATTGCCGAAATAATGGTATAGGAACGCTGAATTTACACTTGGAATTCATATTAGAATAGTTATATATTTATTTGATAAACGATTTCAAAGATATTCGTCGATACATGCTTGCACGAGTCTCACCTTCTTCCATACCAGACTCTTTCAACCGAACGGCTTACGTTCGTTTGTTTCCGAGACGCCGCGCGCACACGCATACTTTCACACACTGATATTCACACACAAGTGTCACTACTGCGCATAAAACAATCTCATTTACAGAAACGAACGATCCTGCCCGATCTTCGGATTAGAAGCGGCGACCGAGATCTGGCAAAATTCTCGATTCTCTGCTAAACAACCACGAGGATAATGATCCGAGAGATTATTCAGCGCGGCTAAAATTACTTTCCATTCGATTTTCTTTCGTTTCTCCGTCGCGTACCACGAACTTAAGAGATGACACGTAATATCGGGATTGAAAGTGCGAGCGGCAGTTGCACGAGATTTATCTTCGTACCGACGGACGACACGCGTATAAGTTCGCGCGAATCGCGTCTTAAATGGCTGCTCGTTGGCGGAGAGACACTCGGTCCGCTTAGACGTAGCGTGTCTGACGTTGTTACAAACGCGTTTCTAACAACCTGTATCCTTCGTCCTCTTCGTTTCTTCTCTTCGTGCAGATACGCTCGCGTACCAATCGCATACGTAAAACGATGAAAAAGCGTTTGCGCTATTTTCCAACCACTACCCTCTCCACCAATGCTTTTACTTATAAAATATCATTTTACATCGCGATGGTCTTCCAAGTACTCTCTCCCTTCGATGGCTACGTACAATGGTACGCGGCAACGGCCGATGCCCGTTTCTCGTGCACGCTTTTAAAAATCGATTTTACATCGAACGTCGTATTTCCTTTTTTATTTCCACGGTCGTTTTCGAAATGCCACCCTTTCAACCAGCCGTTTATACAGTTTTGAAAGCGCCAACGAGTTACGACGAATAACTAACCGAACAAACAGCTACGATTTTTCTATCTCGCGATCTCGCAAAGACGCGCGCGTAGCAATTTCAGCGGACGATTTCCAATTGCGCGTACACGTGCGAACGATCGAATCGCGTAACACATACTCGCCGATTACCGGTAAACCTGCGGCGTTCGAGAAAATTCGCAAGAAGAAGAGGAATAAAAAGGAAGAGAGGAGAAAGCAGGTTCGATCGACGAGACGGAGTATCGCGAACGGAAGAATCGATTATACGAAGAAGCGAACGACGCGAGCAAAAGCTAACAGGTTTGGAACCGAAGAAAACGCTTGTTTCGACAGCTTCGTGACAGGAACGGACGTAGGAGAAAAGAGAACGAAGGGGAGGAGAGAGGGAAACGTTCGCGATTATTCAACGAGCAAAATATGGGAGAGGGGAGGGAGAGTTTCGCGACAGTTCCCGGGCCACGCGTTATAAATCCACGGCGTGGCGCGGCGGGCCGGACGAAGTTTCTCACCATATGGCGGATGCCTACGGTACGCCATGTTGCCCCGGAACTCACCCCGC
This sequence comes from Bombus campestris, assembly GCA_905333015.3. Taxonomy (NCBI): domain Eukaryota; kingdom Metazoa; phylum Arthropoda; class Insecta; order Hymenoptera; family Apidae; genus Bombus; species Bombus campestris. The sequence goes on from HG995132.1 coordinate 12,064,528, forward strand.
GCTCTCTCGCGAGGAGACGGACGCTCTCCTCTCTTTCCCTCCGGGTTCGACTCCCTTTTTCTCTCTGAAAGTTGGTCGGAACGGCGGGGCCCCGGTGCGAGCCGGCCGAGATTACGGGCTCGCTTTTAAGGCCGCCTGCTGCGAATCCGAAAGAGGCCAACGCGATGAGCGGCCGCGCGGCTTCTCCGGATAAACACCGGACACAGAAAGAGAGAAGAAATCCTGCGGACGAATGGCAGCAGGATTTATCGTTTGGAAAAAAAAAAAAAAAAAAAAAAAAAAGAAAAAAGAACGAAAGAGAAAAAGATCGGAATAAGAAGCTGCCAATCACGAACACCGCCGCTTCGCAGCCCTTAAAGATACCTTAAAGACCGACGCGAAATATTCGTAGCCGCGACACGGATATTTCATCGCGGCAGAGGATTCGCTCACAGAGACGTCGTTAAACACGCGGAATTTCGCGCATTTGTCGATGAATCGCCGCAAGTAGCCGAGATACCTATAAATTATCGTCGTGCATCCTAATAGAATAATACGCGATGCAAAGTCTCTCGCTGGCTCTTGTAATTAGGCGCAAGCTGTATTATTTGCGTTGCTTGGATTTATTTCACTGATTCGTTCGTGTATTTTAACGCTTAAGGATCGAGCGTTAGGCTCGTTTACGCGCGAAATTGTCGGGAATCTGCTAGGTTTTTCGCGTACCTGGATAATTCGATGTAAGAAACGGAGAATGGCGGCGCGATTGCTTATCTTTCGACCGGTCGAAAGGAAAAAACGGTGGAATTTTGATCGGTCTGACGCGCGAGATCGGTGGAAGTTGGGAAGAATAGGAGGAACGGAAAGAGCGCGTCGAGAACGAAAGGAACGGAGGCACAAAGTGTCGGAGAGCGAAAAAATGAAAGGTTCTGGAGGATGGTCCGTGAACGGAGACCTTGGCCCACCGTATATGTTAATGCTCGACTAGACTCTCGCTGCAACCCCACCCAGCCGGTCTCTCACCCCACTCGAACAACTTTGGAGAAAACCAGGGCGATGATCGCCGGCTCCTATTTTCCTTATGCGTTGCGTATCAAAAGTCTGCCATCGAAATTCTCCGCTCCGTTCTCCCGCTCGCCGAGTTTCTCGATGATTCGCTCTACGACCAGCCTTCGCTCCATTTCGCCGTCTTCGTCTATCGGTCGCAAACTATTACATCGTTCGCTCGCTCGTTTGCCATCTCACGCTCGTATCGCTTCTCCGTGTATTTATCAAGCTCGATCGAAGCGAAAGCAGAGAACAATCGGAAAAGAGAGTCGGAAGATCGATCGACATTTCCTATCGAACGTTCCTCTCCATCGGTTCCCGATACCTCGTTACCATCCAAAGTCCCTTTCTTCCTCGATCGTCGAAAAACGAATTTATCGCGCGACTTAACCGTACGCAGTTAACGCACGCGTCTACGTCGTAATTGTAGCACACCTTGCGCGACGTCGCTAGATCGGCTAATTGGCGGCGAATTTTCCAACAGGCTCGGCCAGGTAATCCCTTAGTCGGCACGCATCATTGCCTCGCAACGTACCGTTAAGCCTGTTACAACAACCGTGGAAGGGAAACGGCTGCTACAGCGTCCTGTAACTTTTAATTCGATTCCGTTACCGCGACGATCGCCCCTTGTCCCATCGAACCACCCCCATGCTCGCGTACGTACAGCTACAGCCGACAAAACCCAGCACGGATAACCGATTACACACCGTGACCGTTACCATTATACCGTCGACGAATGCCATTTATCGAAGCAACGCAAACCGGCCGAGGGCCCGCCGCCTGGATCAAGCCAATTGCCAAGTGCTAAGGCGCGTTATATGCTCGGCAAATTATATCTGAAGTTCTGATCTTGCAGCCACCGGCCGTCGCTGGTGGTAACTCGTCGCGTTAGACGGAGAATTTTTCATCGAGAATGAACCGTAGGTTGTCGAATAACGTGCGAGCGTTGCCGAAACCCAACGATTAACAGGGACTCGATGATGGTGACGAACGGTTTTATGAAATCACCACGACGATAAATCATTCTTCTTCTTGTTGATTTTCCTTTCCGAAACCGCTTTGTTTCGCAGGTAAACGAAGGGTACGATATTACGATAGTACGGTACCGATGCGTAATGTATTTGTCATCGTTTTAAACGCTTTACGAGAGGGTTTCTATAATTCTGCGGACCGCTATCCACGAAATACGTAAATACATAAATTACTTAAATTACATGAACAGAAATAGTTACTTTCCTTCGTCCGTCCCCGTGCAGAGAGACAGGAAAGGAATTAGAAGAACAAAAGAAAGGTCAGGCCTCTTAATGACAGAGACAGGATTTAAACCGTATTGTCGACGCACCGTAATAAAACGACTAAAACGACTTTTGCATATTTCACTACCTCCCTGGTAACAACGTTATTAGTGCCATTACTAACGGTTTAGGCGATATTACTTTATTTGACGTAAGGTCAAATTCCCCGAAGCCACACAAGTACAGATGGTTTACAAATGCCTATGCGCAAGCTGTGATAAATAGCAAGCAGGTATACTCGTGCATTCTGACCCTTGTTCCTAAGTACCTTCCACGAATACCGGTGCCTGTTCGTGTCGCGTTGTCACGAAAATTTCCCTCTTACATCCGACTCGCGAAGAAAATAAAAAGCGCATGCAGCCATCGCCGATAACGACATACACGTATATTTGCCGAAGTCTGCCAGCGAATCGACGGCCTCGTGGAACGACGAGTAGAGCGGAATAAAGGAGAGCACGGTTTTAGACCGGCGGATCGGGGCTAGGGGGACCCGTGGAATATCGTCGGGGTTCCAGGCGAAACGGGGCTCGAGGTCGAAAATCCAAGTACCGTCGGCGCCATTTCCGTGAACGAGCCCGTAATAATCGGCGCGAGATCGCTCGTGCAAACAGACGACGAAGCGTGGGGTGTCTAAGGGGTGGAAGAGGGTGGCGCAGGGTGGCCTTTAGCCTCGACGCGTATCCGTTAGCCTTTCCGCGCGTACTTTACTATACGTATATACGTGAGAGAACGTGGCGCGCGCGTACCCTCGTGCACGAACAGGGTGAGAAGGCGGTGGGAAGGGGGGTGAGAGGGGAGGTGAAAAGGGAGAAGAGAAAGCTAGAGCTAGAGAGAGATAGAGAGAGAGAGAGAGAGTCTGTCGCTCGACAGGCCGAGCGAAACGGATGGTTGGAAGGACGCGAGGACGGGAAAAGGGTCGAGCAAGGGGGCGAGCGGGGCGGCTTTTGCCTCCATCGGTTTTCCCGTTACTTCGACCGAAGTCGTAGCTAACTTATCTGCGCTTAAAGCCGCCCCTTCGTCGTCCCTTCGAGGCCGCCTGCTGGGAGCACGAAAATGACGTCGCCGTGTCGCGACGGGATCATCGACGACCGGAGACCCAACGCTTTCCCCGACAAACCTTCCACCACCGTGCCGCCGTCCTCGAAAATCGAAACGCGCCGCTCGTGCTGCTGGCATTTTCAAATTTACAGCGTCTGCCAGCCTTTCCGTTCTTTACTCTGGAAAACTAGTTTCGAATTTTCCAACGGACCGACATCCACCGCGATTCGTGGCAGACACAAGCAACGCGTAATTAGAATTTTTGCAAACTCGTGACGCGAGAATTCGCAAAATTTGCGCTCCGTCGCGGTGTTCTCTAGATCGGCCATTGGCTCGCTTTTACGAACGCTTGGCGAGATTTCGAAAAACTAGGGAAAGATAGATAAGCGATGGACGGGAGGCAGGAGGGTGGAAGGCGATTGGAATTGTTACGTAGATTTATGCGCTCGGTATGGAGATTCGAGGTAACAGAATCGAGAGTTACAGCGACTTGTAAAGCATTCGTTCAGAGAGAGGGAATTAATATGGGAAGGGGAGTAGAGAATATCGGTCAGTCGCGCGTAGACGCTCGTACGAATAAGATGGAGTCGCGCATCTATTGCGGTTATCGTATAAATCTATTTGATACGTCTGGATACAGGCACGTCGTTTTTGAATCGAAACGGAACAGCGAAATAGAAAGAGCGCGGCGATACTCGATGGGAGGAAACTGGCTGCGATGTAATTACGCTTACGTACCGAGCCATGGCAAACAGTCGCCTCGTTTATGCCCTGTACCTGAGCGTTGTACTTTGTTAACACAGTGTGTCACAACAAACATAACGGCACGAGGTTGAACAAACATTCGGATGCTTTTATCCCGATTCCATGACTAAGACGATGATACAGTCTCTACCGTGACGATGAACTATCTATCGCGTATTAGCATACCCTATCGTTAACGACCTACGAATTGAATCATCCTCCAAATCTCTTAAGAAAACACGCTCTCATCTTTAAACTACCTCGAATGACAAACTGATTTACCATAGTCGATACAAGGAAAGATAGGCAAACGCGAGGGATTCGTTAAACCAAGGATCGGTCGTTAATAGCGATAACGGCGGTATTTTGTTGGCGATCTCCTTAGGCGCGGACGGGGTACTTACGGCTATTCGGGTAGTCGAACTCGAGTTGGAAAACAGGATAGAACGGAAAGATGAAGATTAAAATAAAGGTAAAGAAAGACGGAGCGATAGAAGGCTGGGAGGTAGGATGAAAGAGGAGGGGAGAGGGGAAGCAAAAGGAAAGAAAAGATAGGCGAGGAAAGGAAGAAGCGCGGCACGTACATGGACACAATGCCGGGTCTCTGCAGGAGGACGTCGCCGATAACACGTACCGTCATTTCCTCGGCGCAGGTATCCGGATAATTTAGAATAAGAGAGCGGGGCCTGACATAGCGCGACGTGGTTGCCTCTGTCTTCTCTTCTCTATCCTTTCCTCCTCGCTTCCATTCCCTTCTTCCTTCCTCCCTTCTGCACAGCGCGTCGCCGTTTTTCCACGCTTTCTCTTTCCCTCTTTCCCTCTTTCTCTCTTTCTCTCTTTCCCCGTTTCACGATCGTCGTTCTCCACCCTCGCTTTATCCTCTCTCTCTCTCTCTCTCTCTCTCTCCGTCGTTTCTTCCACTGCACACGGGTCTTTGGGTAGATCCCTGCGAGTAGCTCGAGCCGAAGCGTCCTCGTTGGGGCGTGCCTTTAATAATGACGTAAAAAAGAAGAGAAGACGCGGCAATAAAGGAGAAACCTAGGCGAGGGTGTATCCCCGGCACAGCTGTCTCGCAGATTAACCCAACGACTCGCGGAGAGAGACAGAGCGAGAGAGTGTGAGAGAGAGAGAGAGAGAGATTAGAGCAGAGAGCGTATGCTGGTAGAAGAGAGATGTTTTTCACGATGGTGTGTGGAGCTCGGTGGCAAGGAGAGAGCGTGAAACATGCGGCCAATGGAAAAGAGAAAGAGACGGAGGTAACGGGGCAATAGAGGGCGACGGAAAGATGAAGAGAGACGAAGGAACGCAGCGGTAGCGTCGGATCGTGTTGCGTCGCGTCGCGTCGCGTCGTAGTCGTCGTAGCACGAGGCGATACCCGAAGCGCTACGGAAAAAGGAAGGAACACGGATGAGACGATGGGTGAGAGAGGTACGACCCATGGGAGAACGAAAAGAAAAGAGAGAGAGAGAGAGAGAGAACGCGCGCGAAGAAAAGAAGGGCCGGATAGACGAAAGAACGAAGGAACAGAAAGCGACCGTGGGACAGCATGGGAGGGTGAGAAGAAGCAAGGCCGATCTTCCAACTACCTAGAAACGGTCGCTGCTTGCTCGCCGTGGCTCGCCGAAGATATATAACCAACATATACCAGCGCGAATCGCCTTCAGGTACAGAAGCTACCGCGTCGTCCTGCCCTTTTCCTTTCTTTCTCTTTCTCTTTCTTCGGTTTTCCCGTTTCTCCTTTTCACGCTTTTATCTTTCGAACCAAGCCTCGCTCTCACCCTCGAAAACCAAACTACACGCATTTTCATCGGTCACTCTGTTTCCCTTTTCCTCTGATTTTTTCTCGAAGAAAGAGCGCAAGAACGCTTACACGCGCGACCGGGTTCGCGCGGTCCTTCGTAGCTCGAATATACGTGTGGTGGTTGACGAACACAGGGATAAGACGCTGCAAGCTAAAAGCAGGCGACCGTTTTCGGTGACCGCCCGTCGGGACCACGGAAAAATCGCTGGACGATGTCCGGAACCGCGCTCTTTTACCCTGCCCGATCCCTACGCTTCCGCACTCTGCTCGTTTTCTGCAAAACCAGCACCAAGGAACGGTCACGTAGCTCGCGAAACGCCAGGCCGCACACAATGTTGTCACCGGATCCGGGAAACGGAAATGCGAACACCTGAGCCGAGGGGTGGCCGCCATTTTCTCGCTGCCGATTAATCGCGTGCACGCCGTGCCTCGAGCAACCGCTCCATCGATCCTATTGATTTTCCGAAGGAAGAAGAATTTTGGCACGCTTGGCCGTTGCCTAATCTTCCGCAAATTTCCTGCGAAACGTTTTCCAGCATCCGTAAGAACGAACCAACGATCGGTCGTCGAGACGTTCGACGAAATAACTTTACTTTTCCTACGCTATCAACTTTGTAACACGTACACAGCCTGTTTTAGCCAACCTGCGAGTATATCTAGTTACATTTTCCCGAAAAATTCGTATCGTCGTAAGCGAAAACCAGAGCGAAAGAATTTCTTCCTAAACGCGAAAAATGTCAAGCTGAAAAGTGATCACCGGGAGACGCCCGAATACAGGGCAGGGAAAAATGCGACGCGGCATCGTGCTGCTGCACAGAACGCCGCGAACAATGCCGAATAATCCGTGCGTCGCGTCGCGTCGCGTCGCGTCGGGGCATGCGGATAACTCTGTTTCGCCGTGATGTAATAACGATCTAATAAGAGCAACAGGCAACACCGCTGAATGCGGATACTGCCGCGATTCGATTTGTTCTACTTGGCTTCACCGTGGACAGATAACACAGGTGCCCTTTCTCTGCGCCTCTCTCGTTTGTTCGTCAGCTTCGCTGGTCTCTTCCGTTCTCCTAAACCTTTTTACTCTCTACCGAGACGATATTTTCTTTATCTTCCAACGTTCCAACTTAACACTTGGCCAATCGAATAAGCAGATCTGCCCTCTGTGAGGAACATCACTGCGTGACCGAACGGGGAGATCTCCCTTTTTGGGTTTAACAACGCCTTTTCCTTTTTCTTTCTTTTTTTCTTTCTTTTTTTTTTTTTGTTATTATCAGTTATCGTCTATCTGGAATTGTTTTCAATTGATTGCGTCACTTTCTCTAATTTTATAAAGAACAGTATATAACAAAATACACGAATTTAGTGGCGTTATGATTAATTAAAAAGTTACATTATCAGTTATGATCAAATAAAGTTATAATCGAAGGATACCACGCGGTAAAAAGTTATTAAAATGCATTGTGAATTTTTAATTTCACGTTCAAGCCGTCTTATTCGTCTTTGGTCATCTTTAATGCTCTTAATTTTATCTTTTTATACTTTTAATTGGATGTTTTGTATAAACAATATGTGAAATCGTTGAATAAAGTCGTTAGCGCAAAATATAGTCGACCACTGAAATAATTTTTAGATTTCATTGTTTTTCATGTAGCGAATATTAGTCCTCGATACTTGGAAAAATGCGCGGTGGAAACGCTGTGGCGCGCGCGGTCGGCAAATTGTTAACACACAGTCGAATCTTTGCGCGTTTCCACGAAGCAAAAAATTCGAAGGAAGAAGGTTTCGAATAATGGGAAGAATTTGACGCGGCGATGGACTTAAACTTTACACGGAGGAAACAATTTTACAACCGGTGGAGAATTTCAAGTCACCCGCGCGGGCTTGCAACTGGCGGAAAATTTGGACTTGCTAATCCGTACTGTTTCGAGTTTCAAATTTAGAAAATTACAATGACCTTCGGAGTTACAGCTTAAACCGAACCCGAGTCGTAAAATCATTCTCCGGGCCTCGCAAGAAACCCAACGTCAAAAGGTTAATCCTATCCTCGGTGCTGCTCGAAGAATGGGGGCCGTTGGAAGCCGTTTTGGGGGTTGCAAGGCGGGTTGGCCGGTGATCCGCGTCATTGTTGTTTCGTCTTGTCGATCGTCGTCCATTTAGGACGGTCCCTCTTTCGCTCTCTCTTTATTCTCTTATCCGTGCGAGAAGTTGTGACGACCGCAGGTAGTGTACATGGACCGCGCTTGACCGGGTCGTCGAGGATGGAGAAAGGAAACGGTCCCGACGATTTGTCAAACGCGGCACGGACATTCCATTTCGGTACCGTTCTCTGTCCTCCGCACCGTGACCATTTTAATTAGCGGCAACGATCGTTGATTATTTCCGCGCGTTGCCTTTCTCTGTTCGCTGAAAATCCTGCCTCGCCTCGCTCTCCTCTTACCTTTTCTCACCCCTATTATTCCGTTCTTCTTTTTACCCAGAAGGTTGTAAGATCGCTACGTGACGCGCATTTTGGGACAGACGAGGGTGGTCCGGGCCGTTTAACCGTATATACACACGCGTGAGTAGGAGAACAAAGAGAGCAGGCATCTTGGAAATTAGGGAACTTTACGCGGTACCGAGTTAACAAGGTTCGGAAGAAAAAGGTACGCTGTACAGAGTAATCTGGTTGAAAGTATGTAAATGGGGGATATTCTTGTTAAGGTAAAGCGTATCTGAACAGCTCGGTATCGAGAAGGGAACCGGAGGATGGGTGTATAAAGGAGAAAAAGTAGCTGGATAGATAGACGAACGACAGGCGATCGAGCCAGCGTTGACTTTCGTTCGCTGAAATTTAAATATACATAGAGAAAGAGAGAGAAAAAGAGAGAGAGAGAGAGAGAGAGAGAGGGATTTCAATTAAAACATTCGGGAGGTTCTCTGTTTAGAGAGCGAGCGACGAGGGTGAGAAACGAGCCCTTAAATCGCCGCGGACTTTAAATACAATTGTCGAGAGAATTCGTAGAATAGAGAGGAACGAGCCAAGAAGAGAAGCTTGTAGGAGGATGAGGAGGGGGTGGAGGAAACGATTTTTGCGGGAGAAGACCGATAAGTTTCCCTCGTGACCTACCACGATAATAATACCGTTCTCTGCTTTAAGCTTCCTTTTGAATAACCTGTAGGTCACCGTATAAAAAGGAAACTTGTTGCGTTTACTGATTGTATACGTATATAGCGAAAGAGAGAAAAAGGGGCGAGAAAGAGAGAAAGCGAAAGGTATACAGAGACGCGCGTCTGTACGTACACACGTACATACGTGCGCGTACGTATGAATCGGTAAGTCGGAGGAGAGCACGAGCGCAAAAACTTTTGCCGCTATTCGACGAAACAGCTTTAGCGAACTGTAATCCGCAACGTGTAACGCTAACCAATTCTTAAATTATCGCACGAGAGAACCCTAACACATACGAAACAGACGCATACGAATCTCGTTGTACGAGCCGTAAAAACGATACGTGTTACGATAAATGCGAAACGCACATGGAGAAACGCGCACGCGCCGCCGTGTTCACGGTTCTCGTTACCGCTGGTCGCGCGATCTAATTAAAATTACTTGGCGATAGTTAGCCACGATAGCATCGGTCTATTTAGCGAGTGCCGAGTTAACTCGATAATTTGTGTTTTCGGCTGAGTGCCGATCGTTAAAGCATCTGGTTGGGAAACTGTTTCGACGATGAATGGAATTGAGCCGGAGCAGACTGAATCTCAATGTAGCTCTATCGTCTCGCACTTGTTGCAACGCGTCGCGCACCCCAAGCAGAAAGATAGGATCGACCCACTTCTATAACTCGGCTTTCTGATATACGGCTATAGAAACAGAGGCAGACAGAGAGAGAAAGAGAAAGAGAGAGAGAGAGAGAGAGGGAGGGAGAGAGAGACAGCCAAGCTCGAGACATCCATCAGGGATTTATGATAAAGGGCGAAGGGGGTTGTAGGCGTTATACGTCGAGTGGCTGAAACGGGTGGAAATCGTAGTTATTAAACGATGCTGAATCTTTGATCGAACATCTCCCAGTCTTTGTACACGTTGCCCGATGGATAATCGTTCCTCGATTGCATCGAAACAATTCCCTCGTATCGAGCAATTCTCTGGCACAAAAGTTACCTCTCGTGTAAATTTTAGTACGAGTAGACCGATTTATTGCGAGTAATGTTGCTTACGCGATAATTATCGACGAAATTAAAGAACAATTTCTCCAGAGTTTTATCGTATTTTATTTATAGGGAAATTCGTTAGCCGACAGATTCGATAAACGATCGACGGTTATTCTTTCACGGTGAAAATCCCGGCTCGAACCCTTGCAGCTTTTTATCGAGGGACCTTGGAAAGCCCCCTTTTTTCCGGTATCGTAGCACAGCTTCGCGATACGTTACCTATACGTATGCCTGATAGTCGCGTAAATTGCAGCCGCGTATCACACAGCCGTACGTTCGTTCGACCGTCTACTTTACGCTCAACCACCGAACAGAAATCGATTTCTCGCCCACGAGAGCCTCTATTCGCGTAGCCACGAAATAGAACAGATTCGAACGTTCGGCTGCCTGTATCGTCGGTACCGAACGCCGTCCTCGCGTTCTTCTTACGATCTTTCCCCGGCCAAAACCACCGAATCCCTCTCCTCTTCTCTCCTCTCTTCGCCACTCTTTCCCAACCTTTCCCATTCTTTCCCGTTTCTTCTCATGGCCAGCAAGCAGACCTCCCTTTTCCTTTTTCGTTATTTCCCTCGATCTCTTCTTCTCTACCTATCCCTTGGTTGCCTCGACCGAGAACACCCTCGTCGTTCACAGCCCGATCTTCGCTTCTACCCAATCTAGTCGTCGTTTGCCTCGTCGGCGCGACGTCCGCAATTATTCTCACCTTTTTTCCTTCCCTCTTTCCCCCTATCTTTCTCCCCCCTCTCACTCTCTCTCTCTCTCTAATTTTCACCCTCTACGCCTATCTCGCTGCCGCATTCCGCCTGTCTGCCTATCTATCTATCTCCGTCACTGCCTCGTCTTCCGCCAGGATTTATTATATTTTTACAAGTTTCCACCCTATCGGTGTGTTACGCTTCGGCTGCGTTCGCCATCGGCGCCTGCAAAGAATTACCGGTTCGGTACGGTTCGGTACGGTACGGTACGGTACGGTACGGTACGGTAAGGTACGCTGCGGCACGGTTCCGTTCGGGGCCTCGTCTTATCGATCTTTGCCGTTCAACCGATGGATGCATAGAAGAGGAAGAAGGCCTACGGGGCTCGATCGTGAAGCCGGGTCGCGATCCTTTCCACGCGGCCTGTTTTTCTCTTGCCCACAGCCTTCCACCGACCACGATCCGTCTACAAAACTCATCCGTACCCTCTGCCGATCGGTCGCTTCTACCTCGTTTCTACGACCGATCGGTCGTCGATTGTTTCTAGTGAAATACTGCGATGGCTAGGTAGACCATTTGGTAGGCAGGTAGATAGATAGGTAAATAGGTGGGTGGGTGGGTTGGTAGGTACGTAGTTAAGTAGGTACGTAGTTAAATAGGTATGTAGTTAGGTACGTAGTTATGTAGGTAGGTAGGTAGGTAGGTAGGTAGGTAGGTAGGTAGGTAGGTAGAGAGATAGATAGATAGATAGATAGATAGATAGATAGGTAGGTAGGTAGGTAGGTAGGTAGGTAGATAGGTAGGTATTCCGCTTCTCTGGTGCGCGAGTTAACTCTTCGGGTCGTCCGAAGCTCGCGGTCTGTCGGTTGGTCGTGGCGTGGCATAGCGTGATATAGCGTGGCGCGGTGTGGCGTGCAGCTATGTATTTACACCAGGGTAGCTCCGCTCTCTCCTTTCTCCTGCCCGCGGTATCCTCTCTTCGCCGTGATGTGGTCACCATTCTCGCTCTCCTCCGGTTCTTCTTTCCTCCTTCTCCTCGCGCCCCTCCCTTTCGCCTCGTCACTCGGCCCTCGGCGCTATCTGGTACATAGGGCCGAGGTAGAATCGCGTTCTCGTGGTTCGACGCTGCCCTTCCGAAGCTTACACCTCCCTCTTCGCACCACCCTCGCGATATCCATCCTTCTCTATCCGATGCTTACTCCCCTATCGGTTCTCCTTCTCTCGCAGGGTGTATGTAGGGTGGATCGCCAGCACCGGTGAGAGAACACGCCGGGGAACGGAACACGGTGGCGAAGAGAGGACAGGAAAGGCAAAGGTACAGAGGCGCGGAGATATCGGGGAACAGAGAGCAAGGCGAGTACAGCGAGAGAGAACCGAGGAACGCACACGGACCGACCGACCGACCGACCGACCGACCGACCGACGAACGAACGAACGAACGAACGAACGAACGAACGAACGAACGAACGAACGAAAGAACGAACGAACGAACGAACGAACGAACGAACGAAGAAACGAACGAAGAAACGAACGAACGAACGAACGAACGAACGAACGAACGAAAGAACGAACGGACGAACGGACGAACGGACGGACGGACGGACGGAGTGGCGGTTCGAAGGGGAGGACGGGAGGGGTTAGGAGACAGCTGCAGGCCATGCGAGGGTCCGTCGACCAGGCCTGGCCGTTTACCGCGGAATACACAGCGGAGCGAGAGAAAGCAAAGGCAAGAGAAAGGGACAGAATGATCGTCGGGCGAAACGAGGGAGAGCGAGACACGACCTACTTCGCCGTTCCCCGCGACCGTCGCCGCTACTCACCCCACATCCCTTACCTCGACCCTCCTCCAACCCCCTTGCCTATCCAGAAACGCGCCAAGCCCCCGCGCGCGTCCACGTTACTCTCTCTCTCTCTCCTCGCTGTTCAGCGTCGACCGCGCGCTCTCCCGTTCCTCTCTCTCGCCACGATCCCTCGAGCGACCCTTGCCGCGCGCGTACATCGCCGCCAAGCTCTCTCTCTCGCCCTCTTCGCCCATCGCCAACCGCGCTTTCACCATCCCCCTTTTCTCTCCGTTACCCTTCTCCGTTCTCTGTCTTTCCTTTACGCGTCTCCTCGTCTATCCCGAACCCTGTGTGCGGCGTCCGTCCTTCTCGCCTCTCGCGACCCATGGCTCCGAGCGCGCTGTATCCCCATCTGTCCCTTTCTATCGCGCGCAAACGACTGGTTTACCCTCTCGCAACCGCCTCATCCCTCCGAGCCTAGGATACCTCCGCCATCCGGCGACGGACCCGAACCCTTGGCGCCCCTTTGCTCTTAGCCGCGGATGCGAAAGCCGCGGTGTATACCTATACGGGTGGCGAACGAGCAAGCCGAGCGAACGAACCAACCAACGGTCGAGGCTATAGCGTTAGAGAGCTCCACGTAGCGTAGCTTGAAGCAGCTACGGCCAAGTTGCCGTAACTCGCGCTCCGGTAAATTTCCACGGAGACCCGCCTCTTCCTCCGCACACCTTCCAAACACACCTTTGCATCGCGCTTCCTTTACCCCGTCTCTCTCGCTCTCTCCTTTCACGTCGTATTTTCGTCTCGCTTCTTCGCTCTCACATTCCCGAAGCACGGTAGACGCCACTGCTCCAAGTGATCTCCGCGTTTTCCCTCTCTGTATCTCCTTTTTCATCCTCCTCCATCGCTTCTTCTTCTCTTCTTCTTCGTTTTCTATTTCTTCTACCTCAGGGTGGTTTTTAGTTTCTCGTATTTCGCCTTTGATCGTTCGTTCGCTACGCACGACCACCCCTTTCTGCTCGCCATCTTCGCCTTCCATCGTCGACCAGCCGCTACCAGGATTTCCACTCGGCTGCCGATTACGTGGGTGTCCAGGTAGATGCGAGATCGCAGAGATACGCGCGCGGGCGTACGGCACGAGGTAACAACTGCGTGGGCGTTCGACATATAGCGGGACCGAGGGTGGCAGATATCGATTTTCCTTTTTAACGAACGAAAATTTCGAAAGCTGCCCTTTCCTTCCTTCACCCTCCCATAGATCTCGTCGACGTCGCTCGGCGAGAATAACGGCTAAAAGGATCGTCGCTAGGGTCCACGTTTTCCTCCTTTGCTCTTCCAGTGGGAAAACACACGGACTGGCTAATTTTCGCGCAAACACCAGGCAAACGTTTCTCTGAATGGCCGCTGCAACAGGGTACCGATGTATCTTTCGCGTTACGAGAGAGTTTCGCCAGAGTGAAACCGATTGAAAAGTTTTCAAGAACAGCGAACAAAGTTTGCGAAAGTATGCGAACTCGGCGATACACACGGAGAAAGGAGGAAAGATATAGAGGAGGAGGGAGAAGTAGGAGGAAAAGCGAGACGAGAAGTAGAAAGGCCGAAGACGGAAAGAGCAAACGTTGTGGGATTAGTTTGCAGGTCCGATCGAGGGAATCCGGTCGTAATTATGCGCGGCATCCCCCCTCGTCGCAATTAATACGATTTTCATGGGTCGAGGCGTGCGAACGCTCGAACGAGCCGAGCGCTAGCTAGCGTTGCGCGAAAATTGAAAAGCATCGGGACGCGTTAATCGCGTGTACGCGGAACATCCATTAAAACCGAGTCAAAACATCTCCGTGATTCCAGAGCGGCACGTGTACCCCCCCTCTCTCGCTCTCTCTCTCTCTCTTCTCTGTCCCTGTTGTCGCGATCCGACAACGAGTACGACCAGAACGAAACAGAACGAGAATAATGAAAAAAAAAGAGGAGAAAAAAAGATAGGGAGAAAAAGGGGAAAAATAGCGCAAACAGTAACAGAAACGGTAACAGAAAACAGAAAAACAGAAAAACACGCGAGGACGAGAGAGAAAAAGAAGAATCGTTTTACGAGGGGTTGGTGGGGAGAGAGAGAATGGCAGGTTGGTATTGAATGTACGGGAACGCGATGGAAAATCCACGTGGAGCCCGCGAGGAGCGAGAGGGTGCGCGAGAGAGGCGGCAGACGAAAGAGAGACATCGGGAGATACATTTATGAATTGCCCCATTCACGGAATGCGAATTCTCGCTCGGCAAACTTTAGGGGTCAACGGGTCGGGAACTGTTAGGTAGTTCTCCCATTGCTCTCGTACATGCGCTCTGCCTCTCGCCCACCCAATCCACCCCCGCACTCGCTCTTGCTAGATATTTCTCGCTCCCTTCCTCTATCTCGTTCCACTGTTATCTGCGTTGCTCCTTCGCCCCGTGGATCTCGATACGTACGACCGGTGTGTCGATATATCGACGACTCTTTTCAAACTTCCATCCACGCGGTTGCATTAACCCCGAGCATTAAACGAGCGAGTTAAGAACTCGTCCAACTTTCGTCCTACCGCCCATCTATCTTCCCTCTGCCTTTCTCTTTTTCGTATATACCACTTTCGGTGCAGAGCCGCACAGAGAGATGACCCTCGACCGCGTGGCAGGGTGGAAGTTTATCACGGAAGATCTTTTACGGTTGCAACGATGATCGAGAGAGAGAGAGAGAGAGAGAGAGAGAGAGAGAAGAAGAGAAAGAAAGGCAGTGGACGCGAGTGGGGATAATCGTCGTTCAGAAGTCGCAG
Organism: Bombus campestris; assembly: GCA_905333015.3. Lineage (NCBI taxonomy): Eukaryota > Metazoa > Arthropoda > Insecta > Hymenoptera > Apidae > Bombus > Bombus campestris. The sequence continues at coordinate 12,079,891 of HG995132.1, forward strand.
ACTGTGCCGACCAGGCGAGCAGAGAGAGTTAGAGTTAAAAACAGGGAGAGGGAAGAGGGCGAAGGGCGGAGGGGAGAGGGAGCAGCAGGCATTATTCACTTTGCGGGAGTCGCTTCACCGCGGGCGTAATAATTTTCTTTTTTATGAATGAACTTCACTCTCCATGCTCTTTCTCTCTTTCTTTCTCTTTCTCTCTCTCTCTCTCTCTCTCTCTCTCGTGTCGTCCTTCTCTTTGCTTCTCTCGGGGTGTTCGTTCGTTTCTCCTGCTGTTGGTTGGTTCCGTGGTTCGGCGCCGAGTGTACGCGACACCGGGCATTCGTCTTCGTCAAAGCTGGGGGCCTCCGTTTCTTGCATCTAGTCTCTTTGGATTTTCCATTGAGGAAAAAGCTGCGGTCGATCGACTGGCTTTTCGCTTATCATCCTGTGGAACCTTGTTCGATCGCTGCGTGTTCGTAAATAGCGTTAAAACGAATCGCCAGATTAACCCCCTTAAGCTGACTTAACCCGACGTTTTAAAGAATTTTCCCTTGGAAATATTGGGTCGTAGCTGGCACGTCTTGCGCGTATATCGATATATGCGTGTCGCTGTGCACGATAGCACGTGTCGAATCGTACCAATTATAAACGACGAAAGCTGTCCAAATCTACGCTCGCTAGGGATGTTTTCGACTGTGACAGCGTCGTAAAAGAAAGTATAACGACCTTCTAACAATTAATACGTCGTAAACTCGACGAATAACGTTCTACCGTGTTAATTTCTTCGGCTTGAAATAAACCACCGTACAGAAACCTGTATAACTCTTCATCGCCAACAGGAGTTGTTGGTCTGGAAAAACGTCTCCAGCCCGAGATTCGTTCAGCAACGTTACGACTTTTAAAAGTCGAAGAGGCGAACAAAGACGGTTGCACGATCGGGAGCGAACAAATCGAACAAGCTCTCGAGCGTTCGTCCAAGTCTGTTTCCGGATTTTCCAAACGTTTCTATGTCTATCGTAACGGCAGTTTCGTTTATGTTCGATGCACGGTCTCTGATTGCGACAATGGCAGCAGAAATACCTGTGACTATCGTGCAAGGTAGCCACCTATACGCAGGTTGTATCGTAATTTCTTTTTTCCACGAGCGACTTGGCCCAGGTCATAAACTTCTTTTATTCCTCACGGTCGGTCACTTGGACAACAAGTTAATCCTCTTTTTTTCCCCTCGTTCCTTTTCATTCCGATCTTCTAGCTTTTGTCTTTGTCCGAAACAAAGAAAAACGACGCCAAACCATGCTCGACCAGAGAGTGATTTAAGTGCTCTATGGAATTATTAAGCGTACCCTCGGTTGGCAACGCGAGAATACTATAAAACATACGCATAATCGTACGCTATACAACCGCTCTCCATTATACGCCCTATTAGCTCTTAGTTGCTGTCTTTTACCCTCGCCAACTTCCTATCTGCCGAACCCATCGTATCTTCGCCCTCTCCCCCTCGCGGCTCTTCTAAGAAACAAACCGTCCTCTTTGTTTTTCTCTTTTGCTCGTGTTATTCGACTATAGGCAAACTGTTGACTAATCCCTGTACGAAATTTCTATCGATAGTTACAGGAACGTGGAAACAAAGGCGTAGAATTTTCCGACGAAATTAAAAGTTGGAAAAATATATACCTGTCTTTGTAATCGATAGCTACGCTATGCGATATTAATTCGCATACATAAAATAGAACGACACGAAACTTTCCACTTACCAAGAATCCCTTTAATTATCGTAATTAACGTGTCTAAAGCGAACGCCTATGTTGGTTCGATCGAACGAAAAGCGTAATAAATAGGCGACACGAATAACGTTCGGCAAACCGATTGGTAATCCCAGGGGATTAGCAGCAAATTGCTGAATACTTGGATGAACAATAGCCGGGGCTAGCAATTATCTTGCGAGGGGAAAGACTTATTTACTGTTGCACGACCGATGACGAATACCAACGCCGAAATAACGGAACACTGTTTTCAAAGAAACGGTCGCTGGATTAAGAGGACGGAATCGGCTATTGGTTTACCTGAATACGGATTATCGGAACGCTCTCGCTCTATCCTATTACCGAACGCTGACTTTTACGATGCTTCCCTTTCGGTCGAAGGCCAACTTTAAGTCACGTTCATATAGCGTGGTTAATAGTCGTGCATCGAGAGAAGCCTTATTTACTTTTTCACTTTTCTATATCGATTCGTAAGTTATAAACTGCAATTTTGTAATCCGGTTTATTGTCTAATATACATCGTAGATTTTTATCATTTATTATTATCGTTATTGTTAATTAAAAAGGGGGAAAACTATATAACACATAAATGCATAAAGGGTCACGCGTATAATACCCCTTAACTATAAGAATTTTTGTATCACTGAATGTGAAAATTTTAAATTCTACAGATATTCCAAGTTTCAATTAAAATCGGTCAGTCGAACGTAGTAGGTCCTACTTGTTGGAATCCTCGACCGACGAAACGATATGCAAAACACGCTGTGATTTTCGGAATCTGTAAAATCTATAGAAAATATGAACGAAGATTAAACGGAAGGTTATTCCATTTTAACGGAGTGGAACACTTTCACTGGTTCGCACGGAGGGGAGAGATATGTACATATGGATACGACAAAGTTATACGAGACTTTGAACTTCGTATAGGATTCCGGGTTTCTGGAGCTTGCAGAGTTCGCGAGACTTTGCCGTGCAACTTTCCAATGAAGAAATAAATCGAAGGAACGCGGCGGAATTTCAAAGTTGAAATCATTTAGACGATACGCTAGCACAACTCGCGGAGAGAGATAGAGCCCTTCCTGTTAACCAATACCGGTTGCTTCTTTCTCGGGAAAACGCAATTGTGACACGATTCCGCACAACCACGAGTATTCCCTGATACGAACATTTCGTACAACGCGATTCAACGACTAGAGAAATTGCACATGATCGAATCTATCGGAAACGGAAATACTAACGCGTCGTCGAATACGTAATTTATACACGAACGTATAGCGAATCGCCTGTAATTGTTCCGTGAAAGATATTTCAAAAATGCAAAGTGACGATCAAAATATTCTTGCTTGCTCGAACGATAGTCTCATCTACGTATATCTTGGTTAAAACGGAAAAAAGAAAGAAAGGAAGGAAACTGAATTTTTCAGCCAGAAAGTGGCTTAAATTCGAGATCCGAGCGACCCTGGTCTCTACCTGTCGCGAAAATAATCCAGGCCATTTTCTCCGCTCTCATCCGGCACACGCGCGTCTTTTTCGCGGAACGATCGCGACCGTTACGTCGGGGACTGGCGAGCGTGTCACGTAGCGCGTGAACGCGATCGCGCGCGCGCGCGCTGCCGCACACCGACAAAGCCTGGCGCGTTGCAAGAGTCGCGGTTGCCTCTGTAAAACCTTTCGTTGCCTCTCTCTTTATACAACGCGTACATCCTTCCGCGAAAGGTCGAGCTGCGAGGGAAGCAGGTGAAAATTAATTGTACGTGTTACCGGCTCGAGTAGCCAAGGAGCACACGGGCTTGCCTCGACGATGTTGTCTGTGCGCGTCGCGCAAAGTGCGCCTCGCCGCGTACCGGAGAGGACGTGTCGATCGATTTTGCCCTCTTCTCCCCTCTCGAACCGTCCTTCCATCCGTCCATCCGTTCGTCCGTCTGTCCGTCCGTCCGTCCGTCCGTCCGTCCGTCCGTCCGACCGACCGTCCTCCTCCTCATCCTCCTCCTCCGCCTCTCGCCGCTCCTCACTCCTTTCTCTTTCACGCCTTCGTCCTTTCCCCTTTGCGCGAGTCTCCGTTCGTTAATCGGCCGCCGTACGTCCGACCGCGTCGTCTCTTTCTCTCTCGGCGAGCCACCGATATCGAGATCGATAAGGTGTATCCGGTGACGTCCGCGCGCCACCGCTATCTTTTCGATCTCCGTGCGCGCTCGAAATATTTTCGTAACGCCGTTTCCTCGATAACGGTACAGACCGCTCTCTTGCCTTTCTTACCACCAATTTTATCGATAAACATCGTGCGTAGTTTGTTACATAGAGACCCGTGTACGAACGTAACGCGACGTGATATGTAAGTAATATGGAGATCCATATTTATATACATATATAGGTAAAATGTAATATATAAATTCGACCAGGTTTGCCGTTTTTCTTCTCACTCCCCGGCTTAACGATTAACGTCTCTTCTTTATTCGCTGTCCTCCCCTTCGTCGTTCCCCGTCATCGTCATCGACGTTCGACTTTGATCGATCCTCCCTCCCCTCCCCCCGACACGTCACTCCGTACGAACGGTTCGCCGCGCGTTACATAAAACGCGAACGCGTTTTTTTTTCCCCTCTAACCGGCGCGCGTTCCCCTTTAACGTCCGCTTACCGTACACACATCGTGCGTGCACGTATACGCGCCTTTATATATACATAGGGAGAGACCGATATATTTCGGGGTACGATTATTTCTGGAACGAGCGAAAAATCCGTAGCATTCGAGGCATTCCCCGGTTTCCACATCCCAAGAGCGTACAGGTAATATAACGTGGTCTGTTCGTCTTCGCCTTTTGCCCGTTTGTCCTGCGTCACGACGAGTCAAGCCGTGTCGCTTCGTGGCCGTGTCGATGCGAGCAAAGTGGGACTCGAAGAAGGCCAGAGCTGGCGTGGCGTTGCAGCGCGAACGTGAGCGTGCGTGGCCTCTCACGCGCGCACAAGCGCACGATAATTATCGGCAGGGTAGGGCGCGATACTCGTTCGGCCGCGAAAAAGAAATCGACGTACATAGGTGCCCGGTCGCGCCGGTGTCCGAGCGCCGCGTATTTACCACGGTAAATACGCCGCCAGAGGCACGGTAAATTTATCCGCGAATTAACGGCGCGACGTTCCTTCTTATACACTCGCGGCTCTCTCCGGCTCTCCGTAACTCCGCCGTCGCCGCGTTCGCGTACGGATTTCAGGCCGCGCTCATAAATCCGGCTCTTCCCTAGGGGCCATGAGCTGTAAGAGAAAGGGGGGAAGAGAGGGTCGGATTTAAGGGTTTTGCGACGGGTCCGGGTACCCTCTTTCCTCCTACTCTGCTCTACTCCTCTTACGTTCCTCTCTTTTCCCTCTATATTTTAGAGGAAGGCCAGAGAGATCCTAGAATCGCGGGAAATTAAACGGACGTTCGGGACACGGGCGAAAAAATCGCGTCGCTCGTAAATTTCACGACGACCGAGCGAGCGGCCAGCCGTTTGCCTCACCTCGCCCGTCTCGTCGCGCCTCGTCTCGCCTCACCGCGTCTAGCTTCGTTCCCTCGCTGCCGCTGTGAACAGTCGGCCGACCGGAAACTCGGACACGCCGTGTCTCGAAGACAGCGATCGCGCTCGCGTGTGCAGTATGCACGCGCGAGACTCTCTATATAGGTACGTGGACTAAAAGCATCGTGCAATGCGTTAAGGAAAAATAGACGTCGCTTATACGTATATGTGTAGATACATACATCTACTTATCTGTACGGAAGAATCATAGTCGTCGTCTTTGTTGTTACTCTTGGTAGTTATTCTATATCGTGATAACGTCACGTCGCGCGTCCGTGAGGACGAAGAACCCTATCCGTGACAAACGAAGACGACGACGAAGACGACGACGACGACGACGACGACGACGACGGTTGAGAGAATCGGCAAGGGTCGAGGACTTGAAGAGGGGTTTTAGTGGATAAGGGCGCGGAGGGGTAAAGGACGAGAGAAGCGCGGTTCGACAGCACATCGTCGTCGATGGGAGGAACACCGGAGGGACGAAAGGAAGAAAAGGATGTGAACGCGAAGGAGCAGGCGGAAGAGCGGCTATGGTACGAGGAACGAGGGTTGGCGAGGGTAGAAGGGGGGAGGATAGGATAGGTAACGTAGAAGAGCGAGAGTATAGGCAAGATGAGAGGTACGGCGAGGATAAAGCAAGACGCGCGTCGCGGCATGGCAAAGCATGGCATGGCAATAGTAAGGCAACGCAAGACAAGACAAGGCAAGGCAAGGCAAGGCGAGGCGCAAGCTGGGCTGCGGCGGAGTTTTACACAGCGGAGTAGGGGGGGAGCGAAGGACGGAGTGGGAGAAAGGGCCGAATGGTGCGGTGCCGCACGGCCAGGGGAAGTCCGGGTAGTGGGGCGAGTGTAACAGAGTGAAGGGGAGGGGGGATGGAACAGAAGACGGCGTCGCGCGAGTCCGCGGAAAACCGGCAACGACCACTGCCGCAGTTGCGCGTCGCGATTCGTCGGAAGAACATCGTGCGTTCTAGGTTTCACGCGTCCCCACCCCCGTCGTGCGCTCTGGTCTGTAGCTGTAGTGTACCGTGTGCACGTTCATCGAAACATTTAACTGTGGGCAGTGGAATCGGACGGATCAACTGATCGGCAGCGATCACCACTCAGGTTCAATAGTCGACAAGAGAAGAGCTACGCGACGCGGCGCGCATACAACGGTGGTTCAGTCGAGGCCGATCCACCATCAGGTGAGGATCGTTGGTGTTAGCTTTCGCACGCGACTTATTATTTTTACGTTGCAAGATACATCGTGTCGGTGAATAGTTTCAAATCAGTGTTTGCCGATTTTTCCGATTTTTCCGGTTTTTCCGGTTTTTCTGATTTTTCTGATTTTTCTGATTTTTCTGATTTTTCTGATTTTTCTGATTTTTCTAATTTTTCTGATTTTTCGAAAGCACGCGCGTTAAGGGTATACGGGTATACGTGCCGACGGAACGCAATTCGAGAATCGTCAACATTTTTTCGGGTCATCGCGCTACGACGATCTCGTCGTCGACTCCGAGTGAAGAGAAGAAAGTGAATTGAAAAAGTGAATAGTGAAGATCGATCAGTGCCGGCGTGCTATGCTTGGCACCATTTATACGGAGTGCTTCCAAATTCGTCGACTTTAGTTCCAAGTTGAAAGTTTCTTTTTCCGTTCCCCTTCTTCTGAATGTCACTCTTCCGTAATAGAAGAATCTTTTTTGTGAAATCTTTTTCACGCGCTCGCGCGAATTTCTCGGTTACGGTTACGGGGAAAAAGCGACACCAAACACAAAGGGACGAAGGAGAGATCGGCGGAAAGATTCTTTCGCGTTTATAAACGTGCTTGCTCCGTTCGAATTTTTTTTCATGTTTTTCCTCTCCTGTTCTTTTATCCTATGTCTGGTCCGTTCTCTCCGAGCGTTGTCACGAAACGTCACAGTAAGCCTCGAGCGGTCTTGTGACGCGCGAGAAGGCGATCGATCGACGTTCACGTTCCAGATCGCGCCATCCAACTATATCGGACCTGCGTGTGGACACGCGAGGAATTCCAATTGCTTGTCCGCGAGACAGGGGACACACGCGCGCGACGTGCTCGATAAAGTAAGAGAGAGCTTCGCGAACTCGTGCGTGCTGGTGTGTGCGAGTACCGTCCTTCACCGATCGCCTCGTTCGAATCGACAAGCGTCGGTAAGGTGATTTCGATAACGGAGAGAAACAGCCCCTGTAGAATTGCACCGATTTTGGACTGTGACGACGATAATTGACGATTCTGACACGACGTTGACCGATGACCACCGATACTCGATGTCGAAAGAACGTAGTACGAAACCGAAAAGAAAACTCGATAGCAATAGGGCAACGAGACGGAAGAGATCCGTACGCCGTACCGTTGCCACGGCGTGTGGCAGCGATTCGTATCTCGCGCAGTAGTAAATAATACCGTGTGTAAACGTGGTTACGCCGGTCGGGGGAGGTCCTCCTCCGTGGAATAGCACATGCGCTCACAGAGAGTAATAAAGAACTTTTTTATGAATGAAACAACTCGGTCGGGCGGTTCCCCTCCTCGTCTACCTCCCTCCCTTCTCCTTCCTTGTGGCAGCGCTACTCTCTCTCTCTCCCTCTCCCCCCCTCTCTCTCTCTTTCTCGCTCCGTTTGCCACACTTCTCCGCTACTCAGTCCCGTACGTACACCATCGTCGACCACCTCCTCGTCGTCATCCTCCACCACCTCCTGCTCTCTGTCTTTTCATCTCTTCGTTTCTCTCGTTCCATATCATTTCTCTCTTGTTCCTTCGATCCGAAACACACGTCCTCGTCTCGGCACTAGCACGAGTAAAACGGTGCACGTTGCTTTGGTGTTCTGGTGTTCTTCGCTTGCGGCCACATCAGCCAATCCGCAGTCCGCGCGGGAAACGATATTATTGCTGTACCACGAGGAATGAGTGGTAGGAATGAGAAAGATAAACTCGTGCGAGACAGAGACGCAGCTAGAGACACACGCGATATCGTGTCTCTGAGAGAGGTCGTACCGGGCAGCCGTAGCAGTAGTCAGAGATTAGTTCAGTTCTCGTCGTCGCGTTTTCGAAGCGTGCGTTTCGGACACATAGCCGTCTTCTTTTCCTCGTTCGTTGTCGCGCCTTCGTTCGTCTCGTTTAGTTCTCTTTTTGCCGCCTTCTATCCTTCTTTCTCTTGTCGAATGTGTGTATTGTATATATTCTCCGTCTCCTTCGCGCAAACGGTGTACGAATGCGTAGTGGTCTCCTCTTTGTTCTCAGTTCTGTCTTGTCCGTTCGTTGTTGTGCGTGCGTTCGCAACTCTCGAGCCAGCGACAGAGATACACCGACGACCAGTTCGCGAGAAAGAGACAGTGCCAATAAAAAAAGACACGCACACACAGAGACTCGACGCAACGATTCGACGAAAGGACGGCCGTCAAGGACAAACGCGAAACACCCGTCATCGCTCGTCGCGCTCTAATTCCGATCGAGCATCGTGACATTTTCGAATTTCCCGAAACTCTCGTTCCATCGCTCTTTCCACCTCTTTCTTCTCATCGACATCTTCGACGATCGATATTAGCACACTCGATGCATTTTCCTCCTCGACGTTGTTGATTTCGTAAAATCGACCTCTGTTCCTAGCGAATTCGTAAAGTAATTTCGGATAGAGTTGGCGCGATTCCTCGGTTGCATTGCGTTCTCTTGGAAGCGCTCGATAAATCGTGCTAAGCGTGGCATGCGGCAAAAACCTTTAGACACTGATACTAATCAATGCTCTCTCTTTAACGTTTACAGGCGTTCACGAGGACGACTCATCAGGCGTTGGAGATAAGTCGCGTGGCACAGAACGCAAAACCACCAACGTAGATCTGCGAGTGATCTACAAACGCGTCACGACGACGAAGAACGGAGGTTACGAAGATCGTTTCCGGGAAGGCACGAAAGATAGACGCCTTACCGTAATGAGAGGTGAATCGGCGCGACCGGGTAAGCGCCCTTTAAGAGCGCTTTCCGCTTCGGAAAAGATGGACGCCATACAGAGGGTCCACGAGGGAGAGAGCAAAGCATCGGTTGCTCGCGATATCGGTGTACCGGAGTCGACGTTACGCGGATGGTGCAAATCCGAGCACAAGATCAGAGGTATGGCAAGGAATTCCTCGACGCCGGATAGCGAGGCCCACTCGCCCGCCTCGTCTTCCGGCGCGAACGTAACAGCTGCTAACTTGGCCGCTGCCTCGGCGAATTTGTCGAGCGAGGACGAGGGTCCTTGCGCGAAGAAGCCGAAAATAGATCAGCAGACATCGGTAACGAGCGCGAGCACGTCGTTCGTGGGTGACGTTTGTACCGACTCGGATGGTAAACCGGATAACAAACCGAAGATCGATTACGTAGGGCTGATGACCAGCATGGCCGGCATGAGACCCGAAAACAGTTCGTTGCTTCTGCAACAATTGGGACTGTTATCAGGCGCAACGGGCACACTTGCCAAAAATTTGTTGAGTATGACGCCGGCTTTGTCACACGGCAGCACCGTCGGTCTCGTCGAGAACGGGCTTCAATACACAAAGAACACCGGAAGCGCGTGTCTCGCCAACATGAATAATTTGACTAACAGTAACAAGAGGCATAGTCTCTCGGCGATCGCACCGACGCAAATGGACTCAGTGGTGGCAAAATCATGTAGCACGCGAAAGAGTTTGCTACCTGCCGCGGAAGCACCATCTACCCCAGTGCCCGCCTCTCCCCGGAAAACAAACGAGACCAATAGCATTCCAAGATCGAGCAGCAAGCCGAGGAAAGACGGGAACATGAGCAGCGGTAGCACCAACAAGAAGGTGGACGAGGCATTATGGCTGTGGCTGACGCAGCAACAACAGCTACTCGGTCAACAATCGGCGAGTTTCAATCCGAGCATCAATCAGCAGGATGGTTCGTGGTTCTGGCAGTGGTACAAGCAGTGCAGTTTCCCGTTGATAACGTCGACGCACCCAGCACCCAGTCCGGTCGCCAAGAGATCGCCCAGCAAGACGAGGGCCATGCTCGACAATGTACTTAGTAGCAACAACGGTGAGAACGTGTTACGAAACCTGAACATGGAGGAGTCCGCCGTTGCCGCTGCCGCTGCCGCCCCCACGGAGAACCACGAGGCGAATGGCGAAGACGTGCCGAGCAACAGCGAAGAAGCGATTCGGCACGGCGAGAAATTCTTGAAGTGGTTGATGGACAAATGTTCCGATCCGTCGGTCACAAGACTTCAGATCATACAGTTCAAATATCTATTGGACAGTCTGAAGGCATATAGGAAGAAGTCGTCGTCTAGTTCGAAACAAAGTAGAAAGTAGGCGAGGAGAGGAGAGACAAACTGTGATGGTAAATGTATATTCTTAAGAAAAAGTGTGTTAGCGATCGTCGCGCGACTCATGAGGTGGAAAAAAAGATAGGTAGAATCGGACAGTAACAGACACAAACAGATAGAGAAAATTACTGTACGAGAGTAGCTAACTACTGCTCGTTGTTGCTCTTCGAACATTATTGTACGCGACATACCGTCGCCGTCAAACTCTCCGCGTCCCGTTGAAACGACGCGTTCATTTTTTATCGTTCTTTTCTCTATTTCTTCACCGTTTCGTTCGTGCCGATTCCCGAGGATTAGTACATCTCGTGTTTCCGATTCGCTCGCTCGCGCGTGTGTGTATGTGTGCAAAAAATGAAGTATGAAAAGGTAAAACCAGCGTTTGCCTTGTATCATGTATGACGGATTTTTTATTGCGTCAGTTTATTTATAAACGAATCGAATACGATCATATGTTTCTAAAGCCCGATCCTCATCTTCGATGAATTACGTTCATTTACTTTTTTTTCGCTCTATTTGTACCATATCTTCGACTTTTTCCCTGATCGATTGCCCGTTTCTCTTTTCCGAGGTACCACCTTACATGGGAGTCGGGCTAAATCAAAATGGATCGTAAGGATTCTACAGTTTTCTTATTAGAATCTTGTACATAAGAGGATATACCAAAACGAATGAACTGTTGTAATTATAATAAAAATTAAAATGTTCGTAGAGAGGTGTAATTATCGATTAAACTCATAATTCGTTAGTGTAAGTGCGTGCGTGTGCGCGCGGCGGGAAACTTCCTTACGATCATATACAGATGAAAAAACGGAAAGAAATCGATCATAGATTCTTTTTCGACCGATGGACGATATTGCGTTTTCAACATTTTTTACGAAATCCCCGCTACATTATCATGACCGATACGATAGTTGTACATGCCATAAGTCGAAAATCAAGATAGCAAATCTACATTATCCACTGTCGAGAACGCGTTTTAGTTTTGCCGTTACATTCTAATTATTGCGTGAATATATTCTAAGGGGAAAAAAACAACTAATGCATAGCTTCATATACGCGATATTTAATTGTGGACTGCGCTTTTATCCCAAACAGTTCTACCTCTCGTTCTGTTAACGCGTTATTTACGTATGGTAAATAATAATAAGATTTAAAATAATGTGTGCACGCGACTCGCACGAAACTAAATGGTCCAAGCGAAATAAATGAAAAAAATTGCAACAAAAAAAAAAACGACAAAAAGATGTTTGTTATATCGGTGAGAAATTATATATTATATATAAAAGTATACATATATATTTAAGGACCTTTGTCGCTGAACTTCACGAAATAAGGTGGTTCACGAAAATACATTTGATTACTTACCATACTGAGTGCTTTGTCCAGAGGCTCGTACTCGACATAGTCACTAACAAATTTTCCGCACCCCTGCCACGTGTACAGTTCTGGATATGGCAGTGTACTTCGTCTGATAGTAGTAGACACGAATTTCTGCAAGAAAAACGATTTAAACTATAAAAACATTTCCTATTTCGTAATTTCGTTTTCTTACTCTACGTGTTACTTTATTGCAGCAAGATTATTCCCAAAAAAAAAAAAAATTTTTTTTTCGTGTATTTATTTTTGTTCCCGTTTTTCTTCTATTTCCCATGCGCCATATGAAGCATTTACAAGCTTGCTTTTTAACTTTCCTCGTAGATGCGTTTTTATGGAATAGGGAACATTGTCCGACGAAACGATTGTTCTTTCTATCGTGGTCACATAACGCGCGAAACGTTAGATGTGCGTTAAATGGAAATAATCTTGCGATTAGCAAAGTATGTTTATAAAAGTAACACAATAGGAAACCAAAGTAAAAAAGGTACTGTTGAATGACAGTATGTGTAAATAAGACTGTGACAATGCACTTATGCGCAAAGTGCATACTATGTATTGTAGTTCATTTAAAACGTATATAAATAAATGTATAGCGAAATTTATTTTTATTATTTAGATTGTAGAAGGAGTTTCGAGTGTATTAGAAAAATTCCTACTACACAGTTGTATTTCCATTACTTACATTAAATCAAGAACAAACGAATAAGAAAAGATATTGATAATGAAGTGAAAAACTTGGTTTATATCAAGAATGACATTCCTCGTTACCTTTGAGAAGAACACTCTTGAACGACTCAAAGAAAATTTCTTGATGCTGATAATCTTATTTATAACACGTTTTAATCTTTATACAAAAGAATTAATGCCTTTGTACAATGAGTCGAAACAAATATTCATCAAGTGAATACACGAAAAAAGCAAATAAAACAAGAAAATATTCGCATAATTCTTTAACTTATCCCTTTTTTTTACCGAAAAGATGTACCGGAAGGTATGCAGTCGTGAGTAACGAGAAATGAAACTTTCTTTACTGGAAGATACTTGAACGTGAGAATACAGGTTAAGTCTGTTTTAAAGAGTACCTCGTTGCAGGTGGATTGCGCAGACGGATCGTTTCTTCTTTGGCACTGAATATACATATTTTTCACGAACGTCGTTTCGTTTGTATAAAAGTTACTTACTGTTTAGATAAAGGGAAATAACGAAACACGTGTTGTAATGTGCAGAAAAAAATGTATAATGTAAATATATATGATGTTATACATATATAAACATTCGAGAATCTTTTCAGTTAATTACGACAAATCGAGTTAAAGAGTACGCGAACTAATTCCTTGTACATTACTATTGTTCGCCATTTTGAAATATTTAAAAATCAAGTACGCAACGGCTCGAGAGATCGCGCCAACGACGTATACTGATTTGTAACTATTCCAACGGTCGATCTCTGCCCTTCTCAAGAGGTAAAAATCTTCGATCACGCGAAAGAGGGTCTTGAATCAATAACCTAATATTGAAAAAATTATCGTAGGATGAAGGAACCGATAAATCGAAACTAACGTTCGAGTCTCGATTAATACCTTTATTTTAATACTTAAAAAATGATTAATTTTAACGAAATGAAATATAAATAAAAATAGAATTATTTAAACAACTGACATTTTCATAAAGACGTATTCATCACCATGATCCAAACTTTGATCCATTACGTAATTTCCATAGAGCATGTTATCTTTGATAATACGTATATTATGATTAAAACTAAATGGTCAAAACGACCAATTTTGTAATTTTTAAAAAATTTTATAAATTTACAACAATACGTTTTTTCCAACATGTATAGTTTCTCCTAAAATGATAAAGGATTGATGCCTTAAAATAAATTTTATATTTTAATCTGGTGTTAGGGTTTTCAACCATAAACGAGGAACGATAGAAATAAACCATTCATAGACCGCAGTCTCATTCGAATTCTGAACTTCATCGTACATTTAATAATTTACTTACTTGCACACCGCATTCATTTTCGCACGCTAGCAATAGCGGTTTTCGATTTGGATATTTCACGTGAAATTGTTGTCGAAAATTTTCGGCGTACCACGCAAGCAGCTTCTCTTTATCGCTGACACTACAATAACTATTCGGAAGTGTTTTTAGGTAGAGATCTTTTGTGCGGTCAACTTCGGGCCAACACAGTTTGATTAGACATAATTCTTGTTGCACTTCCTGTATGTGTTCTCGCGTTATTTCAAGAAGACTTTCGTACGTTGATTCTTTCTTCGATCTATCATCTTCCTCTTCCGAATAAGTTGATACACTTTTATAACTTTCGTGACTTTCGTGACTTTCGACTTCTTCGGTCATTTGTAATTTCATAACAAATAAATGATTTAGAGCAGAAGTAAGGTTAGTAACTTCACCGTTATAACTTCAGCCTGTTATTGTTATTTATTTGTATCCAAGGTAGTCATGATTCAAATCGTTCCTTAAGAATTGTTTATTGTCACGGTAACTTATGAAAACAATGTGTTTTACACATATACAGTATACAGTAATTTTTAGAATGCTCGATAGGCGGCAGCATCTTCCGTGCATGTTTCAGCCACGAGTCAGCTGTAAAAACTATGATGGACGTATCAGTTGTAACCTTTTCGTTGCGTTTTATACGTTAGGTGTTACGATTAGAATACACACTCGTCAACATTTATTAAATTAGTAAAATCGCGGATAATGCATAGACTTTTTATCGTATGTGGTGTGCAGTTTTTCTCTGCGATACAAGGGGGCGTATATATTTACAAGAATTTCTCGTTATATCTGTAAAAAGGATCGTAAACGGTGGATATATGTACTTCAGTTACCAACGATATATCGGCAGTAGATAAATTTTATATTCTATTTGAATACGTATGTATATAATTATTCAGAGGTTTCCTGCATATTTAGAATTTATATTTTAAGAATAAATTACATTTCGCGCAAAAAGTGGCATGCAATAATAAGCGTCATAATTTTATTAATGAAATTTTTCACATACATATCATTGGTATAAAACATACGCGTTATTAGAACAAAAATACATACAAGCTATGAAAACGATGCTCACGATGGTATATATATTTTATTTATAAACTATAAATATAATAAATTGGATCGATCTTTTCGTAATATGTAACAAGACCAATGAAACTGAAACATATAATTATAAATGTGTTATATTATTTTAAAAATGACTTTGCGTTCTTTAAAATTTATGCGATTTAGGTCCAAAAAGATTTGGTAATGCCATATGCACCATCGAGCCAATTTTACTACTTATCATCGAGCTCGTCTTTCGTACACCTCTTATCTCGATAAAAAAAAAAACTTTACCCGCATTTCTCTCTTATAACATTATTCATTCATTCACGTCATGGATTCTCATGTGTTACACGAAAGTCGATCGAAACATCGAATTATACCATCGTTCCGAGGAGCAACTTCAATTCGCGTCGTGTGAATCTTGCCGCCACTTTTGAGCTGCCTCCCGCCTGGCATCCGGTACTAATTGCGATTGCATACCACCTAAAACGTTGCTCGTCGCTTCTGTAGCTAAGATAATTGGCTTCACAACAGTCGGTGGTATTTGTCGTAACACACCTCCTACAGCACCAGAGACTCCTTTTTGTTCGTGTTCTTCGCTAGCTACACGAACTAATTGATTTGCCGTTTCTCCTAAGCCCTGAAATTAAAAAATAAAATTAGCGATCTTATACTCCAGTATTTTATCATTCCAATAATTTACCTCTTTTACTAGCATATACGCATTAGCCATCCCTTCTCGAATGTCCAATGGCTGATTATATCTTTTCCGGCGTCCTTTCTGTCCCTTGTGTTTACGCCTCACGCTTGGACCAGGACTCACCATATCATAAGCTGTCTCGGCTGTACTTTGTATAGCGTGTATCAACCTAGAAGTCAATTCCAACGCCGCCATTGCGGTAGACGTCGTGAAACTGTTTGCACCTCGTTGTAATCCTCTAAATATCCTACCATCTTTCTGGTATTGTTCGATAGGCAACCAGAACAAATCCCTTATTCCTTGAACTGCAATAAGCATATTGTCGTGCTTAAATATATATTACATTGTTCTGAATTTTATTTACAATACGACGAACATATACTTACACAATTGTACTAATGAGTGCATGGGACCGACACCGCCAAGTAAACTTGGAAGTTGATTCTTCTTTATATCTTGCAACCATTCGGAAAGTAAAAACGTTACTAATTTATCGAATCCCAGGAGTCCATGCCGATGTGTTAATCTTTTCAGTCTTAATTCGGAGCAATTCAATTGCGCCAGGCCCATTAGAAGCCCTGCTAACGGCCCATGAGTGAGGTCTACACGCTTTCCATGATAATCCAATCGAACAAGAACTTCAGGGGAAAATATCACACTCCTAACATGAATCAAATAAATCAAGTTTCAATATTATATATCAGAAAGGGACATTGGCGTACAACTATTATTCGAATATTATTTATAATTCTATTAATATTACCTAAAATATATTGGTTGACAATCTTCGTGAACTTCATGTGTCGGTTTCGCTTTCACATTGTTTTCTTTGATCATCAATTCATCCTCCAAGAGTATCAATAAGTTCGGATCTATGCTATCGTTTTGTGATGTATTCGTTGGCGTTGGTGTATTAGGCGCGGAATCGTTCACACTCATAACCGGTGGGTGATGCGTCGGTGTTCCTTGCTTGGACACTGGGGCAGATTGCGAATTGTTAGGTGCACTAGAATTTTCTTGAGCTTGCTTCGAACCGTTACCCAATTCGTTGAAAAATTCTATCAAGAACAGTAGGCTATCCTGGTCGATATTTAATCGCAACGGCAGTAGACTGAGTTTTAAACAACATTCTTGAGCACTTAATCTTGGGTCCGGTCTAACATGCACCGCTTTCATGGCAAACATGTTCGCGTGAGACTGTCTCGGTCTTGCTTCACTACTATATTGATACAAGAACTTGTTGATGTGCGAGGATGCCAGTCTATCTCTGATTTCTATCTCGTTTACCAATAATATTTGTCTTGCTGCTTCTGTCGTGTTTTCCGGATAAACTTCGTGTTGAAAGCGCACTTTATTCAACTGAAGTTCCATTAAAATATCATGACGGCGGCCAGGACCTCCCATTACTTGCCAATTGGTTGTTTCTTTACATTTTCCACGTGGTGAATTTGGCGCGCTTCCAAAATGTACTTCGTTCGAATTAGACTTATTGAAAGCTACGCCATCCCACCATGGTGACCTAGTTCTGTAAACGTAAATGATATATTGTACAATGCATATGAATCGGTCACGTCAATATTTAATGACTAGAATGCATACTTATCCTGAGGCGCCGTGTTAGGACGAACCATAATGTCATTGATACTGACTTGTTTCTTGGCTGTCGATTGCAGAGCTTCAAAATCTTTTCCTCCGTACATGTGCCAGATCAGAGTCATTTCACAAAGGGTATACCTTAAAATTGGAGGTGGGAAATGTTTTGGCGCCTTAAGCAGATCAGTTTTACCGAGTGGAACCGCGAAGTGATTATCTATTATCCTTAAAGATTCTTGACAAAGCCAACGAACTTCTGGAACACCATGCCTGGGCAAAATTCCTGTACCCGCTTCTTCTCCCAATATACAAAAATCTTCGTTTGGATCCTCAGCTTCTATATTACATTCTATTTTGGTACATTTCTCGGAACTTTTACACATTTCAGGTACTGTCTGTGAAGCAGGACGAGACTCATCGGGAAAGAAAAACACTTCCACCTGATTTTCATTCACTAACGTATTACCGTCTGTATTCGAAGGTATTCCTGTAACATAATTCTTACGAAATAATAGATATAGGATGTTTCCTCTTATACCACTTGATATTACCTTTTACTGTTTCTTCCATTGCCTCTTTCATCAAACTGTTAACACGTTCAACTTGACTCTTACTAAGAGTGTTAATACACTCATCCCCTAGAAGACTTTCTTCGTCGCCAGAACTTGGTACGGTAATACTACTTTCGGCTGTTTCCATGTTCGACAAAAGATCTCCATCATTGGCAAAATAAGTTAACAATTGAATAAGAGCACGCGCCGAATCTGAACAAGTCCGAACATGCAACATGTTATTGCTTGCCCTTAAATCCACTCTAGGTGCACCACCGCACATTTTATCGTTTAATCTCAGCGACAATTCAAACAATCCTACGTCCATTACGCACACATAATCCCGACGAAGATCCACACCTTTCCCTAATTTGTTAGATATGAACAAGGCAACATCTTCCGCTATAAAACGCAATGTCGAAGTGTTTGAATGCGCAGCAATATTGCTGGAAACACTAAAATTATCAAGAGTTACCATTGACCTTAATGGCAGATGAATTGGTCTGAAATCATGTGAATTCCCTATTACATTATTGTGCTTAGTGAATATTGCTTAAGTCAATGAAAATAAGAACCTGTAATCGACCGTGCAA
Source organism: Bombus campestris (assembly GCA_905333015.3). NCBI lineage: Eukaryota > Metazoa > Arthropoda > Insecta > Hymenoptera > Apidae > Bombus > Bombus campestris. The sequence continues at coordinate 12,098,389 of HG995132.1, forward strand.
TTCCAAAGATGCAAGTGTAATTCTGTTAATATTCCTGGTGGAGAATATCCAGCAACAGGATGATCGGCTACGTCCAAACAATCTGTTAACTGTGTAAACCATGATGTGCCAATGTTACACATTCTATGCCTTAATGTAGCATTTGAAATGCCTACCGCTACTCTGAAAGTCTATTTCGAAACAACTTATGATTATCCAATCGATTAATGAAAATGATAATTTTATTTAGAGTTTAAAAGAAAAAAGGAGAAAAAAGAAATAAGGAAAAAGAAACGAACTTTAACACGGTGCGTTTGATGAGCAGCTTGTATACTAATAGCGAGCATCACCATATCATCGTTATTGTTTGTTCCCATTACGTTCTCGTTTAGCCCGCTTTTATATATAGTGTTTTGACAATGTTGCGGAATGTCGCTATTAATAGGTCTCAGTGACGGTGGTTGCAATGGAGTCGTCATTAATCCACAATGATCCAAAGACATCCCCCTTATCATGGCGCAAACGTAACCCAGATTTGAATTTCCTTTGTACGCGGTCACCGAAAATATCGTCGCATCTTCTAATCGAATTATTAATTCGCCTTGTTGCCCAGGGATGACGTTGCGCATTGAGTCACGAACAGGAGTATACATACAGAGAAGACCTTGATCTATATTCAAAATTAGTGCTAGATTGCTCTGACCATTCCTCGACATGTTGTTTTGATGCTGCCTATAATGTTTATCGGCTACAGAATAAAATATACCCCCTTCCTCCGAGTCCGAATCGGAATCATACTGAATCCTGCTTTTACACGTGCTAAATCTTAAAACAGAAAATTATACATCCTTTTTAATCGAATATATAAAAATTATATTATCTGCTTTTAATGTTGGTTACCTAGGATAAACAGATTCTTGCAACAAGGTAGATGCTAGATCGAGACCTATGTGATTATCCATGTGCGTACCATACTTCGGTCTTGGCGCTGATGGTTTCCATAAAAAAAGATCAGTATTGAATCTGTTGTATAGCAATTCATACAGATGTTTCGATGGTATTTGGACGGAAACACATGGGAAGTTAATTTCTAATTGTATTCTAGAACTACGGATGCCTTCGTCCATAAACTCTAACATCTCTTCTCGATTTCCTGGTATGATTAATTCTTCGCCCTCTCTGTTGAATTCATAGAATCAGATATATGTCGCGCCATGCTTTCGTAAATTAAAAGATACTATCATGCAAACCTTTGTTCTGAATCATTCTTGTCGCCTTGTGTAGGGGGTTTCGAATGTGGGGTATCAGATTCGTGAATAACACGCTTTGAACTGAACGGAGATGGCTGATGTTTAGGCGTATTCTCTAGAGTTTCATCGAAACTAGAATCTGGCTCCCCTTCGGAGCTATCTTCCAGCTGATCGCTTAAACGTTGTGGATAGATTGTAATAACTATTCTAGCCCAATCAAATCCTTCGTTAACTTGTTGACACGATGCATTATTTTTTTCATGAGTTGTAACTTTGCCTATATTTAATGGAACGTCTGTCTCCGTTTCTGCATACGAAAGCAGTAACTTTCGGAATTGAATTTCGAAATGTTTTTTCACAGAATGCGGACAATTCTTCGAGAAAATTGAATGCGGGCGAGAATGAATTTGTGCATCTGTCATTTTCAAAATCATGTAATCTGTTCTCACTGATCTCTTCCACCATGGTGCCCGATTCATATCGTGCAGAGGTCTCAAATCTGGTATTGGAAACCTATTTTTAAATTATTGTACATGAAATGTTTTGTAATTTCAATGGATTTTTGCTTCTATGTACGTGTATGTAAATTACCTTAATTTTATTGTACATTGCGACGAAGATACGTTTATCATAGCAGCAAAGTCTGACAAAGTGGGACTTTCTATGGCTTGATAAAATAAAGTTTGTTGATTCTAAAAATTATATAGCAAGAAAAAAATGGAAACTGCACAGTTTAGTAAATTAATAGAGTAATATAGTAATACAAACTGATAACTTACAGTATTCTTATTACTAGATACAGTATTACAAACGCAAATAGGTTGCGGATTAAGTAGGGCACATATCCTATCTACAATAGTTATATCCACTTCACTTTTGCACGGTTCCAATTCGATACTAAAAGGAAAAATGTGATGAAATTAAGTCAAACCGACATGTTTCAAACATACATATACTTACTCAATTGTTGTATGTGGATCTGCACACTTCAATAATTGAGAATATCCTGTATTTTCAATGTGCTCTACATACTTAAATTTCATTTTAAAGTCTGTTTTATTAGCGAAGCCAAAATTCGTTGAATCCTCCTTTGGAAATGTAAGCAGTTCAACAAATTCAATTGGTGGAGTCACGTTTGCTCCAGAATTATTTGAATCAATTAAACATTCTACAATTTCTAAGCTAGCTAAAGTTAGTGTCCCAGATACTACAGAGAACCATGAAACATTTTTTTCTCTCCCTTCAATTACTAACGGCGCAGCAAGTAATCTATAATAAGCAATAAAGGACTTAATTCGAGATTTCATATTTCATTTGTCATATACTAATTTTAGATACCTAATATGACTTAAATGGCAAGCTTCTAAGAGTACTTTTGATGCCTTATCAAAGTCTTTGTTTCCATATCCTCCAGCTCTAAACATTCCTAATTGTTTGAAAAATTCGTCCGCCGAATTTTTCATCTGACGTATACTGGAACACGTTAAACCACCTCCTTCTACGCATGTAGTTAGTATGTCTTCATGTAGTAGGATTACAGCTATGGAAGATACCCTTACGTGAAAATGAGATGTTTCTGCAGATGGACTATTATCCACACTATGCCTGTGTTTCTGTTGCTTTGGTAAATTTGTTGCTGAATTTTTTAAACTAATACTACTAGATAATATACTCCCGTCCATGCTAATATTATTGCTTGTGATCGAATCATTCATTGATGTTGAACCAGGTAACCGCATCGGTAAAAACTCGTCTTTATTATCTGACTCATCTAAAGATGCCGTTGACCATCCTTGTGCATGCCTTAAATCCTGTTAGACAATTTTTTTAAGCATAATATACTCTTTCCAATTTTTTGAAGTTGCAGTATTACAACTTTTATAGTATACCATAGAACGTAATCCTTGAGTTGGATGTAATTGATGAATAAGTTCTCGTTCGACCCGATTAAAGTCACTACCAGCCATAGGCTTTTCCATACACACTCTTGGCGCAACATTACTAATATCTTCTAAATCCGGAGAAGCAAGTCCATGCCCTAATTCCAATAACACATGCACTTGTCGTGGACTTAAAAATGAAGTAAAGGATCCCAATGTCACTTCTAATTCTACCTGAAGTAATTAGTTCCCTTTTATTTCATACCAAACACATTATAATTTAAAGCTATTATTGTTTTTCATATTGAATAAACCAAATTAATAATTAAGTTTTACCTTTGGTCCTGAAACACCCTCTCCTTGCTTTAATTTTAATCTTATTTCCTGTCTGCCTGCTAACTTAGCAAACATTATAGGATTTGATTCGCTTAAATTATTAATAATATTTGCTTCCGGAGGAGTTTGCATATTTTGAGTAGGAGATATTTGTGCAGAAGAAAAATGACCATCTGAATTCTGTAAAGAAAAACTTCCTTAAAAAATTTTCACTCACATATTTTTCTTGCTAAATCTAGTAAAAGATGTTACTTTAGAATCTGGTGTAGAACCTCTGCTTGTTGTTATAATGCTTCTAGAGAAAGTTCTTGCTCGAGATGGAAATTCATCTGTGTGGAGCGTCACACCTTCTAAATAAAACCTTTTTGTTGCGAATGCTGACACAACATATCCTTTTGTTGACTGACTAGCGTCTAATGAAGTATTGCTTGGATCTAAACCTGCTTCATCCGAATATTCAAGATTTTTTATACACATTTCTATTGCAACCCCTGTTGAAGAATCTAGTGGCACATGTTCCAAACGTATTACAGTATCTATAAATCTTACTTTCACTCTACATAAAACTGAAATACATAAATATTATATATATTCTAACAATATCTCATCACCACTTTCCTGAAACATTTGCAAATCCTTACTTGAATCTATTGTTTGTGCAAACAATTCAACTCCTTCTAACGGTTGTGAATTTCCAGCATTTTTTGCATCTTCCTGTAAGCACTCTTGCGCAAGTTGCATGCTGGATGTCATAGAGCTCCACATAGACTCAAACATCGAAGTTCCAGTTTTTGCTCTCTGTCTAGGCTGAACGGTTAATCTTAAACTGGTAACTTCTACATAACTAGCTTCACTAAGCAAAGCTGACCATGGTATGCTAACAGACATTTCTGATACAAAACCATCAACAAATTCTAATGGAAGTTGTTGTTGCTCCCCCATTTCATTAAGGGCCTATTACAAAAAAAAATTCATATGCATATTTATAAACCCTTTTACTTGCTTTTAAATGTCATTACAGGCAAACAAGTAACTTCATGCATGGCCTAAAGTAATTGTCTTACCTTTACTTTTAGCTGAGGGCTAACAAAGAAATATAAAACAAAGAAAATGATAGTACCTGTACATCAAGGCTGACATTGGTTACACGACCAGTTCCATTGTACAGATCTACAGTGAGCTGATCCAATGTCAATTTTTCCTCCAAAAATTGACCCAGATATCGTTGTAGGAGATACCTGCAAGCTCGTTTCTTGATCCCCTGAGACCAAGGAATACATCCCAACCAAGACATATTTTCTACCCACGTTTGACAATCTAATCTATGAAAGACATGGAATTTTCGAAAGTAACTCTTGTCATGCGTCTCGTTATTAGGCCTGTTATTCGGGCACAGTGTAGGAACAGCAATTTATCCACGTGAATTCCATCTTTCCAACACGTGTCCACTTTGGTGCAATGATCCTTAACATAATACGATGATTCGGATATAACGGGGTTCTAGCTGCGTAATATTTTCCTTTGGATGCAACTACACACGCATACACACATGCACGCCAGCATACATAGAATTCTGACTATCGGACAAACACTATAAAATAAAACACTGGTGTCTCATTGACTGAAATCAGCTGACTATGGAGAGAGATGGTCCGATACCTCTGTTTTCCAATGTTCCTTCCCTTTACCGTATCGATGGATTTTTCGTTTTATATTTTTCTTCCTAGATTTTATGTAAAAGCTTTATCATGTTCAACTATTTTCATAGTTTTTTGCATTGATGAACGCGGGCATCTTCATTTTTATTTTCCTATAACGAATGAAATAATACAAAAAGTTGAGGAATGAAATTAAATAATTATATCCTATGCTTTTCTGAATGTTACTTTTTGAAAGATATTTAAGGGAAAATTCTTTTGTTTTTCGTTAATTTTAAAACGTATAAGATATAGGTGAAAATTATTTTTATTAAAATATTACTATATAGATGTTTGAATACATATGTATGAAAAAATATGATTTTTTGGAAGAAAAGATCGTACGATAAACAACTAGATGTATTCTTTTTATTGTGTTTCTTTTTTAAATGCACATGCAAATTGCTCTTTAAACCGAATCGAAGTATGAAGCATTTATATCTTTACTCTTAGCTTCGACAATTTAAATTATTTGTTATGTATTTTTCATGTTTCACGAACAATTGTTTTTTCGACAAACATTCGTTCTTCTTAAATATCGTTTAAAAGTTAATCGTTTAATCATGGTTTTTTAAAAGTCAATGTAATCGATGCAAGATATTTTTTAAATGTTTACTAGCCTGAACGTGTCTATGTTCATAGTAATTTCTGTATATAATTTGCTAATAAGTTCAGGTATGTGGAAATTGGTTGATCTGTCATTCGGATTGTCTGATAATTTGCTAAAAATTAATTAAGAATTATATTTTCTGTTCCTACAGATAACAAAGAAATTTTCTTTTATCATTTGAAAGATGGCACTAACCAATATCTTACTTCTTAGTCAAATATCTGGATATGTCGTAGCTCTTGTTTTATCACTTTGTATCATCATACCAATGAGTTTGCATGAAGACGAATTTAGGTAGTTGTCATTCTAAATAAAACCGAGTCTCGATATAACAAATATTATTAGAATGTATATACATGGAAATAGATATGTTATGCACTGATTAACATTTGTTTACAGAGGACATTGTCTGTTGTTCTCAACAGGAACTTGGCAAGAATCAGACGGTCAGTTTGTAGTAAATTGGGCCTCACAAGCTTACTGTAATTACACAATATTTGTTGGTTTGATGTTGTTGTTAACATCTGCGGTTCAAATTTATCGGCTTTCACTGCTTATGTACCGTGGAGAAGACAGTTCCTTCCTATCTGCATTCATAGATGTTGTCAGTTCAATATTCCTTACAACAATCACTTTAATTGCTGCAATTATTATTACGCTTGGATTTATGACTTGGTGTCAATGTATGACCAAAAGATTTCCATCTTGCGAATTGGCAGCTGGGAATGACATTGACAAAGCTGATGGTATAGACACAATTGGTTTTCATATTGAATTAGCTGCAGTCCAATTTGGTACATGGACCAGTTTATCTATTTGGGTTGGCTTGTCAGTATTCGCAGTATTAAAATTGTTACGATATCATCAATTAGAAAATATGAAGGTTTCAATGTATAGAGAAAGACAAAGATTAATAGAAGCTGCCAGAAGTAACGAAATACAAGAATCAACCTAAAAACTTTGATTGTCTAAAATTTTTAAAATGTTAGTATTTTTTTATTCTATTATTCTTACTCTTCAGAAAAATATTTATACCCTATGAAGTCAGTTTTCCAAACGCACACTTTGTTGTAATCAATATAATCATAAACATTTAATGTGATCCAAGATGATTTATTTAATCTATTAAGGAGTTGAAAAACTGTATTTACAGAAGTAAGAAGTTATAATGTTGAAATGAATATGACTTACACTTAAAAGATATAAATTACTAGCTATACCTTTGTGTTTATACATATCAAGACTGTATAAAATTACAATTTATGCTTTAAATTAGGATTTAGGTTTAATTTAACTGATAGTATTTTAGTTTTTTTTATTGTGTATTATATTTCTGTCCAATTGTATATACAGTATGTAAAAATGATATAAGTTACATTAAAATATATTATTGAGAAATATATTACATAAAGAACATGTAATATACAATTGGTGATATTTGTAAGTACAGATATACACAATTATATTCCATGAATGTATGTATGTAAATTAAGAGTTCCGTGTTATAAATAAGCATACATAAATGTAGTAAGAACTATATTTTGTAAATATAAATGTTATATATATTCTCATAATATATCAGAATTATAATAATATATTGATATTTATTATATTGAAGAGGCCAAACAAATAAATATCAGGTTATTAAGAAAACAGAAATTTGTTAAATAGAAACATATTAGGTTAAAATTACTCTACATATTCCAAGAGCATTCCTACGGCTTCCCACAGGACACTTTCTTAAAGGTGGATCAATAATTACGAATGGTGCAATGTCTGTTGACATACATTCTAAGTCAAATGTAGTTTCATTCACTCCTATTACTCCATCAGGGGCACAAGGACCACCTCTAGTTTTTAGAGGATAACATGTATTATTATATTGTACTAAGCCATCTTCTAGGCAAGGATTTTTTACACATTTTGGTATAACTTCATCCTTAGGAAGTACAACATAATTCTGTGGTGCACAAGGTCCTTGTCTATATGCTTCATGACAACTATCATTCAATGGAAAATATAGAAATCTAGGTCTACAATCGCAAACCCATGTACTTTTACTTCCAGCTCCAGGATAAAGAAGCATGCCTTTGGGACATATATTTGGTGCAGCCACTGGAATACGTTCTGTTATCTAAAACAAAAAGGAAAACATTGTCTGATTTTCGTTATATTATATGATTAATTGTCTCCTTCATTATGCCCCTTAATTATAATTACCGCCGCATTGCCGCTCACGTGAGATATCTCTTCATTATTTGGGAATACAATATCCTGACAGGATATTATATAATTGCATATTACTAATGTGATACCAAAAACTATCCACTTCATTTTTTATGTATAATATAATAAGATCTCCATATAAAATTGGAAGAGGTATTTGGCCTTCTTGAAAGTCATAAATTATTTAAATTTTTTGTTTAATGCTAACATAGACATAATCAAGTAAACTTCAATTATAAAAAAAAGTAAGTAAAGATGCTGACATTTTGTAGTACACTATACCTATGAATGATCTAAAATAACCCTGGAGTGATTGGAGATTTCAAGGGCAAGTATAGTTAAATACAATAAGGAAGTTAAAATCAATGACCAATCAACATTAAGCATTTACTGGTAATTCAAGTTTCACTCCCACTACTTTTCAGTGTACAGTTCTGTGTTCTTTTTCTAACACAGATAAAATGTATGAACTTTGAATATAAAAATTATTAACTCAAAACATCATTTTTACTGTACTTTATTAAGTGCTTCATCACATTCATAACTGATTAACTTCATTCTCCTTCAAAATATGGATCATATATTCTTCTAATATTATTTCCACTTGCTAAAAAGGAACTTTCATTAAATCCTGGATAAGATTTAAACTCCACATAAAGATCAATGATTTCATTAATACTTAATTCATTAAACTCGAGAAATATATTATAATTTTTTTCTATTAATCTTACACCAAAACCTGGTATTATTTTCCTAAAACATTTGTATTAATAAAAATATTTACATATTAATATATTTTAAAAACATTCTGAATAAATGTTACTTCTATACAGTTATACTCACTCCATTGTTGGTATTATCTTCGCTGATGGCTTATATAAACAATGTCGAACAAAATGCCAAAAATATATCAGCTGTTCCTTTCCACCAAATAATGATAAAAGATTAGACTTTGGTTCTATTTTAACAACACAAAGTATTCGATTATCATCCTCATATGTAAGCTTTTTAGTCTTTAATTTTTTTATTTTTTCCCATGGTAGAAATCCTTGTCTATCTAATGTTCCAAACATTGTAGAATTAAATAGTGTGTTAAACATAGCATATAGAGTTGAAAATGTTCTAATGCGGCATGTCAATTTCTAAAAAGACAACAAATCAGCAATTATAGCAATCTAAAAGTTTTTTAAGCTTCATTTAAGTAGAAGTGTTACAAACTGTTTTGATATGTATATAAAAAAAAAGTCTAAAGTAGCAGTACTGACATTCCATATAGATGGTGATAATGCAAGATAAAAAATTGTTCTTCCATGCATCATGAAGCTTGTTTGAAATATTACACTTAATATTAAATGTCTTATAAATGCAGGTTTAGTTACTGTTGCAATTATTTGCATACAACTTTTCTCTTCCCATTTTCTTTTCGGTACATTATTAAATAGTTCACATAAGTATACATTAGGTATAGTAGATGTCCTATCTAAATTTAACATTTTGGATATCCTAAGAAGATTTGCTTTTGTTATGTTAACTCGATTAGGAAAGATTGCTTTTAAATTTTGTAGTTCGTGATAAAATGTATTATGATATTCATACAAATGTATAAATGATACGCCAGCATCTAACAACCTTCTTGTTAATAAACCATAGCCAGGATTTAATTCAATCACATAACACATATTTTCTAATAAATCATCTTTAATCAATGTAGTAAAATCATTGCTTATATTATCATCTATTAAATATGGATTGACATTATTTACATTTAATGACAAATAATCTTTTATAACTTTCTTCCTAAATATTGGATTGATATTATTCAAATAATTTGTAAGTGTATGAGGAATTTCATTGATCTTATCATTTTCTGTATCTAAATAGTTTAAGTTGTCTTTGTACTTTGGTAATTGCATAGAACTTAAATATGAAATACGCTTTCTAACTTGTACTATACATGAAATCGATAATGTTATTAATTTATGATATAACATTATTTTTTTTCCTTTGGACAGTAATAACTATTATATTGCGAAGGACGTTTTTTAGGTTAGGCCGATACATCACAGTTCGATATAGAAATCAAACAGAAAATATAAAAGAAATCTCACTTTATCACATTTTCTGATTGTTATTTTGAAAATCTAGTTATGAAATGTTATTGTTTTCTTTCTCTTGCTATAATTGAACATTTGTTAATACTGAGATCTGTATATATACATAAAGAGTAGATTGAATGACAGAACGCGAGACTTTGATGGCTTTAGTATAAAATGATCTGTGATATTAAAAAATGACACTAATTTTTTATAACGTCTTTATGATATGCTTAAAGAAAACTAATATTGAAAAATTGTAGGTATCCGTTGTAATTGATATCATAATTAAATGTTTGTACAATGTTATTATACGGGTAGTTATCTGCTTATAATATTGTACATTGCTCTTTTGATTGTGCTGATATTACGAATTTGTAAGTATTTTAACTTTTCTTTCTATTTTTATCTTTTTTCACAAGTAAATCATTTTTCGTTGTTTATATTTTTTTACAATTTGGAAATAATAATATGTAGGTATATTTAGAAGAATTATATTACATATACTTACAATTAGTGCTAATTTATTAATGGGTTTATCAATGAAACAAAGGAAATATTTTAATAAATGATTTCTATCTTACAACGCATATTTAAATTTCTGATACTTCGATTTGAAATAAATAAAATTAAATAGTTCTAAAAATCTTTAGTTGATTGTTTTCACAAATCATATACTATGTGATCTACATATATTAAAAACTTTCGGTGGAAATAATTTTTCGAAATATAATACTAGTATAAGGGGGGGGGGGAGAAATAAATATTGAAATAAAGATTATATTTCACTTTATACATATGTTAAAGCTTTCGTTGTATAAAAAAATATGTATGAAGAATCTCGTTATTTAATTTACTGCTACTATATTAAAGAATTAGTATGTAACTTTGGAAAGAATCTATTGTGTGTTTTGCTCAATATAACCTTGAGAGTTAATATCACTTTCTAAACTTTTTGTTTAATTTTTTTATAGCTTGTGATCCGGATACTGAACACAATCATGTGTACAGTATATATTTGAAGCATTGTCAATAAGAGATTCAGTTTCTTTTAAAAAGAGAAGTGTGAATATTTATTAATATTAAGAAAAACATTTGTAAAATGGCACAAAGTGCTTGTTTATTATCTCGAATAGTGGCTTCTTCTATAACTGCTACAGTAAGAGCAGGTAAAATTATAAGAGATGTTATGGCTCATGGAGGCCTAAATATAGTAGAGAAAGGCAAGGATGATTTACAAACTGAAGCTGATCGTTGTGCTCAAAGGTGTATTATTGCTTCATTAAGCCAGCAATTTCCAAATATTACCATTATTGGTGAAGAAGGATCATCAAACTGTGAAGTACCGTCTGATTGGATTGTAACAGATGTGGATCAAGAAGTACTAAAATTAAAGTTACCAGCCTATTTGGAAGATATTGATCCTAAAGATGTGTGTATTTGGGTAGATCCATTGGATGGTATGTATGTATATTGCTTATTTCAATCATCTTATGTTATCATAGTTTATTTGCCAAATATGTATGTGAAATTGAATTAATATTTTTAGGAACGTCAGAGTATGCACAAGGTCTTGTGGAACATGTTACAGTACTAGTAGGAGTGGCAGTTGGACATAGGGCAGTTGGAGGTATAATTCATCAGCCATATTATAAAAATACAGAAAATGAAATACTAGGACGCACTCTCTGGGGTATTAATGGTGTAGGATTTGGTGGGTTTGCACCAACTCCTCCACCAGAAGGAAAAAGAATAATCACAACTACAAGGTATAATTGGATTTTAAAATGGTTGAAATTGTTGTTGTTTTAAACAGAAAATTACAAACGTGTTACATTCTTTCAGTTCACATTCAGATAGCAATGTTCAAGCAGCTATAAATGCTTTGTCTCCTGATGAAGTTTTACGAGTTGGTGGTGCAGGGTATAAGGTAATATAATTAGTGTAGTTATTATTTTTTAGTTATTTAGTAGTATTTCATATATGATATATTGTTGATGTATTGTTTCTTAGATAACTTCATTGTTGTTATTTATTCAACAGGTGATACTTTTAATGGAAGGCAAGGCTCATGCTTATGTGTTTGCTAGTAAAGGTTGCAAGAGGTGGGATACTTGTGCCCCTGAAGCTATTCTTTACGCAGTTGGTGGCACACTAACTGATTTTTATGGAGAGCAATATTCCTATAATGCAGAAACAGCATATTCAAATGACAAAGGTGTATTAGCTACTGCCCCTGGTCAAACTCATCAATGGTATTTAAATCACATACCATACGAAATAAAGCAAAAATTAGGACAGTAGTGTCTATAACTTTATAGAAAATGTTTTAATATATTTATATATTTAATATCTAAATAGGATATTAAAAGATTCTGAGAATATGGCTGGAATAGAATATTTCAACTTTTATCTTTTTGCATTTCAAACTTTTTATAATTTAGTAAGAAGTGAATTAAAAATATGTTCTGATACAAGTTCATTAAATATCTATAGTTATAGTATCTTTTAAGCCTCTTTGGAGCAAATGTAAATATAAAGGAAGAATATATTTAAATTGGAAATGTCTCATTCCTTTTTTTGTCAATTTTTTACAATTTTGATTTGAGTGTGTCGTGCAGGATTCGTCGTAGGATTTTTCCTGATGCAGTTCGTGGAATATTTTCAATGAATTTAACACCACCTCGAAGTCGTTTATGGCTTGATACACGTTCTGAAACATTTTCTATTAATTAGATATGAAACAGCTAATTAAAAAATTAGCATGTTAGTTAAAAAATTTACCATTTACGAATTTAATAATGTCTTCTGCTGTTATATTAGATCCTTCCTGCTTAACAACAAAAGCAGCCGGTAGTTCGCCTACTTCTTCATGCGGTAGTCCAATAACCGCCGCGTCTTTAATTTCAGGGCAGGTTAATAATATTGCTTCTAATTCAGCTGGTGGAACTTGAAATCCCTTGTATTTAATAAGTTCTTTCATACGATCTACTATATAGAAATAGCCCTGTTCATCGTAATATCCTACATCTCCTGAATGCAACCAACCATCTTTATCGATTGTTGCCGCGGTAGCTTGTTCATTATCGCAGTACCCTTTCATTATTATATCTCCTTTGAAACATAATTCTCCTACATTGTTTGGTCCTAGGGGTTTACTTGATTCATCTCCATCAATTGGTATTACTTTAGCTACATGTTAAAAAAAGATATCAGAGACAAATTTGTAAAACATAACTTTTTAGTTTTTACCTGATACTCCTGGAACTAACGTTCCCACACTTGTATATTTCGTATTATTATCAGGTGAATTCATCACTGCCAAAGTAGTTTCTGTTAATCCATATCCTTGTTTTATTATTGGCATATTTAATCTCTTTACAACCATCTTTGCAATATCCTCAGATAAAGGTGCTGCACCACACCTAATTAAGTAAGAGATACGAATTCTCGATTTTTGATAAAATAAAACATCATTTCCTAGTGGGATATGCTAAATAATTGAACTCACCAAATCTCTTTAATGCTAGATAAATTATATTTATCTACAATAGGATGTTTTGCTAAAAACACCATAAGTGGTGGCACAACAGTTATGTGTTCGATTTTGTACTTTTCTATGGCATGTAAGAATAGTTTCTCTTCAAAACGTGGAAGAATTACGTTTTTATTTCCAAAAACGAGTGCTACCAGCATCACGGAAAAGGAATACACATGGAAGAATGGTAATAAAGCTAAACCTGTTGTATTGGTATTTAGAATATTAGGGGATGCAACCGCAAGATTTTTTATCACAGACAAAAAGTTTTTGTCTGTTAACATTACTCCTTTTGGCAATCCTGTAGTGCCACTAGAGCATGAAATAACTGTCACATGATCATTAACATCTACAGAACAGGCATGGAAGTTGTTATCAACAATTATGTTTGATGTTAGAGTTTTAATACTTGGTAATTTACTATCTACGGCTTCTGTTAACATTATAAGCTTTGGTAACCAGAATAGCTGAGGAATAACTTTGTATATGTTCTTTGCTCCAATTGCTGATACAAAGATGTATTTTGGTTTTGATATATTTAATGCATGTTTTAATTCTCTTTCTGTATAAAGTGGATTTAACGGGCAGACAGTAACACCTAAGTAAAATGCAGCACATACAACTGGACAAAATTCTAGATTATTTTCACTACATATAGCTATTCGATCATCTTTCTTTAGTCCTTCTTTATTAAAGGCAATTGCCAATTTCCGACTAATGTTTAAAATATCTTTAAAAGTTTGTGATTTTCCTGTATAAGCATTTATCTGAAAAAATTTGTATTTTCAGTTAATATGAAGTAAATATATTATTCCTAAATGGTTTTTAACGTAATAAAAGATGATTTACCTGTGCTACCCAAGAACCACGAATACTTAATTGATTTAATATTAATTGTCCTAATGTTACATTCTTGAATTCCAAATCAGGCAATGGCGGTCCATGTAAAATATTTTTTTCTTGCATATTGAGAAAACCTTTTTGCATGTTTTATAACGGGCTAAAAAAAATAATTGTCTTCTATTTAGTAAAATGAAGATTAGTAAGATATGCGAATAAGTATCTTCTTTGAACATTTATGCCACAGGCTAATTAAAGTTTATCTACCTAATCATGCAAACAAAGAAACTATAATTTTCGATTAGATTAAATTGAATATCTTTTTGTAGGCAATATGATTACATTTATTTACATTGAGTATACTTCTAATGGAAGATACAAAAAATTAAAATATTCAATAATGCCTTATTATGTTCATTTACCTACGATTATATGTATATGTTTTTTTCACACTTACTAGCGGTATATAAAGCGATCTTAAGAGCTAAAATATAGGGAGTGGTAAAGTAAAATAATTATATATTTAATTTTCATAATAATCAATCAGCATTTTTTCTTAGAAAAATATATATTTGTAAATATAGCATTGATCAATTTATTTAAAATGCTATACAAACCCCAATCCCTTTATTTTTAATGTCTTTCCCTTATTATTATTTACAATTTAAAGTTGTCAATTTTATGATGTATATACACTGCTGAAGATGGCAGCACGTATTGCGAGATTGAGTGAAGTGAAGATTGTACATATGTGTACACTAATGGAGTTTAGGGTTTCGTAAATCTATGGTATAGGTTAAATATGTGTGAACAGTGAAAACAGTTGTCTCGTTTAATTTATATACAAATTTTTGGAAAACGATTAAAGAAAGGCGTGTACCGTGTGCGGAAACACGACGATTGATACCAAAATATGGGTGTACCAGCATTTTTTCGATGGTTGAGTCGGAAGTATCCTTCTATAATAGTAGAATGTATCGAGCAAAAGGTAGGTTAGATTGTCTATTTTTGTGAAGAATATTCCCCTTGTAATACACAAAAGTAGATGTAAAACTTGTATTTTTATTGTAACTTTATAGCCGATAACTACGAATGGTGTACGGGTACCTGTGAATTCGGCAGATCCTAATCCAAACGGAATAGAATTTGACAACTTGTACCTTGACATGAATGGTATCATACATCCTTGTACTCATCCAGAAGATAAGTAAGTATTTTTGGTATAGTAATTATTAATTTACAACAGTATTTAATTTACAACAATAATTAATTTAAATAAACATCATATAATATCTTTATAGGCCAGCGCCAAAAAATGAGGAAGAAATGATGGAAGCTATTTTTGAATGCATCGATCGCTTATTTCGTATTGTGAGACCAAGAAAATTACTTTACATGGCAATTGATGGAGTTGTAAGCATTTATATGAAACTGTTAAAGAATTTACGTGTGTACAATTATTATACTCATGTTAATTATATCTATAGGCACCCAGAGCAAAAATGAACCAACAGAGATCAAGACGATTTAGAGCTTCAAAAGAAACAAGTGAGAAAGTTAATGAAATAAAGAGAATACGTTCTGAATTAACACTCAAAGGGGCGTCCTTGCCGCCAGAAAAACCAAAAGAAGATCATTTTGATAGCAATTGTATTACGCCGGTTTGTATAATATTTTTTTGATATATTAAATCTCAAATATGAAGAACAATTTTTGGATATAATTTAATTACAGGGTACGCCATTTATGGCAAGATTGTCAAAGTGTTTGCATTACTACATACACGATCGTTTAAATAATGATCCTGGTTGGAGAAATATAAAAGTAATTTTAAGTGATGCGAATGTACCAGGTGAAGGAGAACATAAAATAATGGATTTTATACGTAAACAAAGAGGTAAGTAAACAATTAAATATATAAAATATCATTATATTATATGGAATATTAAATGTAAAATATTTTTGTTTACGTAACAGCACAACCCGATCATGATCCCAACACACAACACGTTTTATGTGGAGCCGATGCTGATTTAATTATGTTAGGACTTGCAACACACGAACCTAATTTTACTATTATTCGTGAAGAATTTAAGCCAAATAAGCCGAAACCATGCGATATATGTGGTCAATTAGGACATGAAATGCAAGAGTGTACAGGTGCAGAGGTTAATCAAGGAGACGAAGCAAATAATTTTGGATCTGAATGCCAGTATATATTTGTGCGGTTAAATGTCCTCAGAGAATATTTAGAAAGAGAGTTGCAAATGCCTAATCTACCATTTAAATACGATTTCGAGCGAGTTATCGATGATTGGGTGTTCATGTGTTTCTTCGTGGGAAACGATTTTCTTCCGCATCTACCATCTTTGGAAATTAGAGAAGGGGCAATAGATAGACTCGTTAATTTGTATAAAAAGGCTGTATATAAAACAGGAGTAAGTAACACATGTTAAAGACAAAAATATCTGATCAGTAAGCAAAGCAAGAAACATTCAATAGTAACACTTAATTACAGGGATTTTTGACAGATAGTGGAGATGTAAATTTGGACAGAGTTCAACTTATAATGTCTGAGCTGGGCGATGTCGAAGACGAAATTTTCAAAAAAAGACAACAGAATGAGTTAGCCTTCAAACAACGTGAAAAAGATAAAAAGAAACTATTGCTGGGAATCAGTAATAATAAACCAAAGTGGATTCCTACGGGTCAATTTGCGCCAACTGTACGTTTTAAGTACCTAACTGTACAGTTAATAAAGATTTATCTTAATAGTGTCGTTTAATATATATGTTTTTATTACAGCGTATTGGTGAACATGTGAGTCCAGTAGAAAACGCACGTTATGAAGCTTATCAGATGCGTGTTCATGGTCAAAATTATTCTACAAGTGCAAAAAGAAGTTCTCAGGAGATGTTAGAAAGTATGATGCGTCCTGAGGTACGTACCAGATCTCTATTTTTATTCGTACATAGTTTGTTCGTAAATATATCGATTGTTTGTAGTAAATATATCGATTGTTTGTAGAATTCAACTAATCAAGTAATGAAACGTAAAAGAGAGTTAGTTGAAGATGACTCGGACGACGATCAAGCACACGATGAGGTTAGATTGTGGGAGGATGGTTTTAAAGATCGTTATTACGAGTCGAAATTCGACGTGTCTCCTGATAATTTAGCATTCAGGTAAGATAAGTTACCTGAGTTATAGCGAATATGTTACGTAGATTCTGAATTATAATAAATTTTATTTAATTATATACAGGAATAACGTAGCGTTACAGTATGTGCGAGGTTTATGTTGGGTTTTACGATATTACTATCAAGGTTGTGCTTCGTGGAAATGGTATTTTCCGTATCATTACGCACCATTCGCTAGCGATTTCATCAATATCGGTGGTCTTTCTACCGAATTTGAGAAAGGAACTACACCAGTAAGTACTTTGAGATTGAATCAATCATGGCAAAGAATGTATTTTTCTTGTTTTGGATGTTTTAGTTCCGTCCATTAGAGCAATTGATGGGTGTATTTCCAGCAGCTAGCAGTAAACATATCCCTGAGCCATGGGCAAAATTAATGATCAATCCAGTAGGTTGAAATTCGTTATACGTAAATTATATAATATATAATTTCCGATACTTATCAAATTTTTTATGTAACTTACATTAGAGATCGCCGATTATCGACTTCTATCCGGAAGATTTTAAGATTGATTTAAACGGTAAAAAATTTGCTTGGCAAGGAATAGCTCTACTTCCATTTGTAGACGAGAAACGATTGTTCAAGGCATTGGAGCCTTATTACGATTGCTTAACAGAAGCAGAAAGTACGTCTATTTCAGTAAATTATAAGATTTATATATGATTTCTTTAATGTTCATAATTTAATATTGATATTAATGTTTTTAGAGAAACGAAATGTTCAAGGAGACAACCGGATATACGTAGGACTTGGCAATAGTGGTTATAATTTTATAAAGGGACTTTATACGAATCACGTACTATTCGACGCAGAAACTCAAATATGCATAGACAACATGCGCGGCATGGTTTTACTAGCAGACGATTGCGTCGGAGATGGGGCTACTTTACCTTCACCCATAAACGGTCTACCAGTCAGGAATAATAAAGTCTATTGGTACGTATGAAATACACTAGATCTTAAAATAAAAATACATATTTCATCTTAAATCAGAAGTACAATTTTTATTTTTTTTTCTGTTACAGTGCCAGATTCAGAGATCCAAAATATGGTAGTAACTTCATTTTCCCTGCGAGGAAGTTGAAGGGTGTCAGAGAACCACCAAGAGTTTTGAAACCTCAAGACTTTGATCAAATGAATCGTAATACTGGAAACACTTGGAAACCACAAATTGGTTTCACTCCTTCCACACAAGTAGCTACATTGAACGATGCAGGTCGAAGAATACTTAGGTAGATTACAATAAGATCTTTATAGTATTTGTAGTATTTAATCAATTTAACACGAACATATAAACACACGTATTTCTTTTTATACGTAGACATTACACGAACCACAATGGAGTGCCACCACCATACAATCCCGTATCGGTACCACAGTCGCTGTATCCAGCACATCACGGTAAGTTACAATTTTAAATATATTAGATTAATTGATCGATGTTGAGATTGTCGAGATTTTGATATTCAAAGGACAATTAAGAATTAAGAAATAAAGTAGAAAGGAAGACGAGTCTGATTTATATTAGAAAACAAAGTGGTCACCGCGCGTTAAGTCCTATGCTCAATGTGAGTCACAACCCTTGATCTGTCAAACAATACCGTGCTTATTAGAACCAAATTGAAGCGCACGCGACTCTTTCAGATTACCAACAACACAATTGTTCGTTGAATAAAAAACCACGTACGGGTGGTATTCATTGTTTTCTGCACCCTATCAGAAGTCGCGGCGACACCCCATCTCGTCATTTGTGTACGTGTTTCGTGTTCTATGCGTCGATCGATTAAAATTGTCCGAGGAAAGTCTTTTGTTCGTCGATCTGACAAGTTTTTTCTTTCATAATGTTATTTTAATTATAATCAAACAAAGCCATGAATTTATTAGCTAGTACCTCGAGTAAGGACTTGATTCATAAGAACGAATTATAGGAAGCTGACTCGCATAATAATTTCCACCTAATAATTTGGACCTTGGAACTGATTATAATTGAATAATCGCCATCTGAACAAAAGTTAACGTTTCTTCAAATAAATGAAAAGGTAAACCGTCTACTCCTATATCCTTGCTTCATTGTACTTTGCTCTTTTCGTTCTATACAGATAGCGAGAGAAATCATGTTCTGTCCTCATCATCCACGATTCACCGTCGTCTCTATGCTAGCTACATCAAACTCGTTAAAGTCACCGAGAACTGTCCCCGAAAATTGGGAACCGATTAGGGCCGTCTCAATTAAGGGTCGACCGTCGACAGTTGTTAACGACCTTTGACTTCGTAGTCACGCAAGATTTTTCCATCTAAAATCCAGCTGACAGACTAGCGAGGCGGGCAGGAGAATTGATTCTCCGTTTGCTTCAAGTTAGTTGCTCCTTGGCTGCATGTAGAATGGAAAGAGAGAGAAAGGTGGGCGAAGAGGGGCGTGAGGATGGGAAATCGGGGGTCGGAGGCGGGAGCACGAGCGTGCAAGGGGTTTGCGAAGCCGAGGGGCTCCGGTCCCGGATTAGCTTCGAGGGTAGTTCGTCACGTAGAGCGTGACTTCGGCCGTTTCGTTGTTTGGCACGTCGAGGTGGAACCAACGGTTCCACGGTTTTCCCCCAATTATAAAACAAACGCGGTGCACTCTGTAATTATCCAATTAGTGGATGTTCCACCATCATCGCCTGCTATCACCGTCGTTGCAACCATCGTCGGATCGTCGTTGCAAACCTGCCCCCGGCCTTTCACGAATCGTCCGTTCTCTCCCCAAGCAGGTCGATCTGTCTGGCTGAGATTACAAAGCCGAACAAACGACTATTACTTTGTACCAGTGATTCGTTGTCGTTCCTCGTTGTCGACGTCCGAGTTCCTCCCGCGAACTGTAGCAGTACACCAGCCCGAGGAAACGATTCGTCGACTACGGCAGCTCTAATGGGCGTGTATCTTTCTTCAATGCACACACGGTCGATAGTTTTTATGTGTTTTGTGGGGGATTTGGAAATTTCCTTTGAACGGTATTTTGAAAAATTTGATAGTTGGTCAAATATTCGATGATAGGAAGATTGTTACCAACGGAGACACGCAAATTCTTGGTATATTAGTCCTACTTTCGATCAACGAAATCGACGAAAGTCGATCAATTTTCCTTCCGTTCTTCTTCCTCACCTACGATTACGCATGTACCTCTCACGGTATAAAGTCGCATACACACTGTTTTCTTCGATAGAAATTTACTAGATGAAAGTGTATTAATCTTTCTTGGCGCGGAAATCTTCAAATAAAAAATTAGAAATTTTTGTAATTAAAACAAGACGAGAGAAGAATTATTCGCGAATTATGAGAATGCAGCTGGAAATACCGATTCTGGAAAGATGAATTACGATCGTTGGACGATGACAGGAGCAGGAGGCGTAATCCGATGGGTGCACACGCGACAAGAAGTAGTCCGCGCGTGACCGTAAAAACAAAACGTTGTTACACGGTGTGTGATTGATTTACCGAGGGGTGTAAACGCCAGGCACACGCGTGACCTGGTCGAACGGACCCTTCGTCCAGGAAGCCGCATTCACCGTCCACATATGCAACAATTCTAACGTTCTCGTTAACGTGTTTAATTTCTGCATCGAATACATTTTGATATCGTCTACCTGAGATTGATACTTGTTCCAAGACGATCAAAGATCAAGCTGAACACTTTCACGGTGGATACGGAGAGATCAACGTTGTTTAGATAATGTCTCAAGGAGACTCGACAAGATAGAAAATTCGAAACAACCGTCTCTCGAAACAAGATATTGTATTTTGTTACGATCAGGCGAATCACCGGGCCAACTATTACAGGAAGGCTATTACAGGAAGGTGTGGAAAAAGCTGCGGCTCATTTACAACTGTATTTCATGAATCCTCCTAGTACCATGGGTCAAGCACACGTTATGGAGCAAGCAAGTCGAGCAAGCGGCTAAAGTAAAGCGAGTGAGCCAGCCAACCAAGTAGCAGCAAGCAAGCAAGAAACAAGCAAGCAAGCAAGCAAGCAAGCAAACGCTTCCTAGGGGATGAAACTGAAAGGAGGAGTAGGAGGCGAAGGGGAAGAAGAGGGGAGGAGAGGGTTGGTCTACGTTCGTTCGTCCATATCTTCGTCCAGATGACAGGTGCAGAGGCCCCTCGTTAGACAAATTAAGCTTCGTTCTTGGCCTCCTGCCTCGATGCCATAGCGTCTACTACTACTCTCTACGGCTTTGTCCGTCTGTCTCTATTCCATCCTCGTCTCTCCGCGTCTCCGCGTCTCTGTCGCGCGCGCGCGCGCGTCAGCTCGTTCGGGACTGGTTTCGAGTGGACTGCAAACACTCGTGCAGCCAGCGGTAGCAGAGCCTCGAATCGCGCAGACACCGGGCGCAAGACCAAGAAGAACCGTCCGGAATCGTGGTGCTCGCTACCACCAGCTATCCTAACGGTGATGCATAGAATTCCTTTCGAACGTTCCTCGCGAATCGACGGAAGCGAATCGTGGCAGGATCTTCTTCGTGGAAGGTTTACGGGGGACGGATAGAATGACGATTTCCTGTCACGATGACGACGATGTAGTTGTTACGTACGTTTTTGATGTTTTCTGAAAGTTCAAGATGTCTGTGATCGTGATCTTCTCTTATGCGAATGCGGCGAATACTTGGAACAAATTTGTAAATTTAAGTCACTCTGTTCGACTATTTTCTTTTTCTTTTTCTAATAAATTACCTATTACTCGATTTCCACGTAAGATCACTTACACGAACTAAAATATCTTCATCGTCGAGCTGTCTCGACGCGACGACCGTGCGAAACTATCAGAGTGGGAATTTTCTGAAAGCATCCACGTTCACGGCGCATCTTCGGTCTCGATTCGCTGGTGGAAATTACCTCTCTGGGCCGCGTCCCATCCATCGGCAGCGAGGTGTGCCGCGTCTATTTACAAGCTTCTCTCTTTCTCTCCGCCTTTTCTCTGTCCCTCGCGGAAACTGGCTGCCGCTTTCACGAGATATTACCTGTAATGTCCGCTGCATCCATTACGCGTCATTATCCATCCATTAGTCGTTTTCAGATCCGTAAAACGGACGGTTCGAAAAAAGACGTTTAGACGATCCGATGCGCGGAACGGGCCTGCCTCCTTCTTTCATTCGCCTTTCTCTTTATCTTCTCCCACGGGAATATTCCCTCGAATATCCTTCTCGCTTATCTTCAAATTATTCTTAATATTTATTATTATTCTCATCTTATGGGCAGTGGTTTACCATAAATATACAGAGCAGTATAAGATAGCGAAAACAGTAGAAACGAAATCAGGATACTTGTCGATTTTAAATAATTCAATCTTAACGAAGTTTCAACTACATATTTCCAAAAGACTCTTGATTCGATCTCCGACGATTGACCGTGATTTGAAAAGGATAATAAAAGTAAACGACGAGAGGCGATTAGCAGACAAGCATTAGCGACTTTACAATTGATATGTCGGCGACTACAAGCATCGGTAACTCGACGGTAATTACGGGTTGGACCGGTAACGAGGACACGTGTTTTCCATGGAAAAACTTCGATCTCGAAGACGAGTCGAACAAAGCGATCCAGAAGGATGAAGTAGGAGGAGGAGGAGGAGGAGGAGGAGGAGGAGGATGAGGGAACAGAGGCTTCTTCTCTAAATGCTCGTTCACCCTCGCCTATTCATTCTCCACGTATGTCTACTACCTGCGATACAGCCTCCCCGCCATTAACTATAGGATCCATTCATCTTCGAGAGCATAGGTGAACTTGTCCTCGCGATCTCTTCAGACACTCGATGATGCCCGCGCTCTGGCTCTCTTTGGACTGAAACTTCAAAGCCTGCTCCTTCCTCTCAACGGAGACAGAGAAAAAGAGAAAGAGAGTAGGCAAGAAGTAGGCAAAAAAAAAAAAGAAAAAGAAAAAAATATGCGTTTTATCATCAGAAGGTTTTCTTCTTCTTCAAGTACATCTTTTACCATTCCATCTAATTCATCGTAGATAGATTTATTTCCGCGCCTGAAAAACGGAGGCGAAAGACTAGAACGATTTGTGATTGGTAAAGTTGAATATCTATAAAAATTGTAAGATACAAAGTAGACTAATGATGAGTTGCTTTTTCTTTCCCTTTTTTCCCTTTTTCTTTCCTCTGACCGAGCTCCTCGATTTAAAAAAAAACGTCGAAAATTCTTTTCACAAGAGTTTCTCTAATTTAGCAAAGAATTCTGAGTGGAGTCGAGTATGTGGTTGATTGAAAATTCGTACGAACCACGGGGATAACGATACGCTCGTGCTCCCATAGCCCGGCAACAGGGACAGATACGGTCTCTGTTTTCCATGGTGTGGGACTGACGGGCGTCACTGGCAGCGCCGTGGCTAATTTCCTCGGCATTGAACCGCATTGTGCTCTAAATCGGCCTTCCCGCCTTCGAAAACCCACCCCCTTCGCAACCGCATGGACAACCTACACCGTATCTCTCTGTAGGATCGTCCAAGTTTATTTAACGCGCCACCAGAATTGTTCCTTTTTTCTTATTTCTCAGTTTTCCTGTTATCGGAGAAATCGTAGGTAATTTCCTCTTCGTCTCGCTCTAGATTTATACGCCCAATAAATTATCTCTTATCCAGTTTAGTAAGATTTCTTGCGAATTTGGCTTTCTATGGTAGTTTCGATAATAAGCTGCAATTACCTTATTGACTCAATTTTGCCCCATCTCTCCAACTTTCGATCATTTACAAGAGCCTGAAGAGAAGAAAGAACGACATTCAGCGTTTCATTGATTCAATAATCGTAATTACAAGAAAATGGACAATTTCTCGTTCGATTCTTTACCTTGAAACATCGAGTCGCGCGTTGAGTTGCGAGGGCGTCAAGTTTTCAAAATCGAACAATTCTTAATATTTCACGTCCAGTCAGCTCTAAATAAGCTTTTCAGCGTGTTTACAGCAATCTGCAGCCGTCGATCTCGCCCAAAATTATAAAAGAATAACGAAGAAAAAATGAGAAAATTTCATGGTCGAAGCGTGCGCGATGCGCGAGGCCAGAAGAAAAGCGAATTAAGTCCGGCTAGAGTGGTAGATTTAATCGCGCTATTTTTTACCTCGCGGAGGAGCACGGGTGAAAAGTCGTGAATATCCGCGAGGTGTCAGCGAGCCGCGGCTCCTTCTTCACCACCGGTAAGAAATCGTGAAACGGGTTGAGGATGCGTGGAGTGGCGAACCGGAGGGATGGGATGAGAGAGCGACTCGACGTCGAGAGGGATCCGCCCTCTCGTCAAGGGTCCAGCCAGTAGACAGTCTCACTAATTACGCCGCGCCTCATTAGCGTGGAAGCCTGGCAGTCGCTTAAGGACACGTACGACGAGTCTTCTTCGGTTTCGTCAAAGATACGGATTTCTTTTTCCCTTTTCTGCTCCTTCTTTGCTCTATCCTCCCTCTGTCTCCGTTCTTCCTCCTCGCGCTTCGTTCGTTCTTTCCTTTTTTTCTTCTTTCCTATCTTTGCTAACGGATGAGAGGGGAAGGCGAGTGAAAGGGGGCAGGTCCTTTACCGCGACTCTTCCTCGCTCGCTGACACTGAAATACTAAAAAAAAAAAAAAAAAGAAAAAAAATATTAGCAATGAGAGAAATCCTCTTGTTGCCGCGACGCAAGAGTTCGAAGAGCACCGGTGTCCGCGCAGAGATCCGCGGGGTAGAAATTACAGTAGGTACGTGGAGAAGTACGTGGTTTCTTGGGTAAAATTGGGAACGATAAGAGAACGATAGGCGAGTGTTTTTCCTTTGTGGCGAAGATTTCGGCGGTGGTCGAGGATAATTTATAGGGACTGTTGGACAGATTGCTGATACTTGGCATTTAACAAGCGCGTTATTCACATTTTCACAGATAATTGGTTATTTTTAACGTCGACGGTTTTTAAGGAAATTCTAAATTCTATCCTATTCGAATATATTTAACGAAGAAATTCCACATAATTGTATTGAAAATTATCAATTCTATGTAAATCTTTATACGCATCAGAGATTAAACAAAAAATTTTTTCATCCTTCGCTGCAGCCGGAGCAATCAAAATCGTTAAGGGACAGAAGAGGGGCGTTTGGAATCACTTTGATTATCAATTCTTCGCTTGACCAGCTTTGGTCCACCAGGATCGTCTGACTCGAGGCAATTCTCTCGGCGAGCGTGAAACTCTATTAGAGCCAGGAGGGCCAGCAGCTATGGTACCGTTTCGATTTGTTCCTGTGAAGGGTACGTGCGATTTCTAGTGGCTAATAGAAAGGCTGCCCTCGACTCTCTATAGTTACTACGAGGTGGAGGAGGCAGGGGTCGATTCGTTTGGTCTTTTACTTAAAGCCAAACCGACCCCATATTCGTTTATATGATCGATATTATCGGACCATCAGTTGCCTGTTTAATCGGGGAAATGTCCGATTGGTAACTGTCCGATACTACTTAATATTTCATGCTGACACTGCAATGCTCTCTATCGCATTGTTTTCTCTGATTTTTGCAGTTCCTAGCGTAATTGCGTACAAGGAAGAATATTTTTCTTTCTAGTTATTGTACTCTGCAATATCTGAAATTTTGAATACATTTAGAATATTCTTTCGTAATATGTAGCGTTGTTTCTTAATTTCTGTTACGATACATATTTGTAAAAAAATATGTAAAACATCTGAGGCTCGTGTTACTATAGTAGATAATTTTACCACGACAGAAAGAAACGGAACCCAGAGCGAAAGAAAGAGGAAAAGATATTTTCGCAGCGTTAGATCTATTTTTCCTGAAATTCTCGTTACGTTGACTTCCGGGGCTAATCGAAGAGTCGAGGACCGACACGTCTGCTCGTATTACGTTCCCATGAGCTAACCGGGGACGAAGGTCCTCTATCGTTCGCAAGAAAAAGAACGGCCACGAGAGAATTTTCCTTTCTTTTTCGGATCTCAGCGGATCACCTGAATGGAGGAGCCTCTTTCACATAATAAAAGTAAATGATGCGCATATCCTACGTTCTCCGGCCAGCCAAAGAAAAGATACGTTGTTTTGTCGAGGGATCAACGTCGATACACCTGTGCACTAACTTTTAATTTTCTTCTCTTTACTCTCAGAAATAACGCGAGTGCATGTAGTTTCATAGAAGAAAATCTTTACCTTTTCCTCCTTAATTTTTTCGTCCAAGTTAATATTTTCTTCCACTTAGGACTCATAATGTCCAATTTCTCTTTCGTAGTTTTTACGTTGCGTTCTAAAAGTAATAAAATCATATTAATAACGAACGATAGATACTTAATAACCCTTCCATTAAATCCCAGTAGTAACTTCTAGATCCTAAGGTACTAAATCGTACCGTAAATTACTCGTACCTGTATCTACGAACTTATGTATATCCGAGATCTGAAAGCAGTCATCAGAGATAGAGCAGAGTCTGTTTAAGTTTTGAAAAAGGGAGCAACCTTGTACTTTGACCCTTGAAGCGAAAGTGCATCGGTCGAACGTGCGTTTAAGCGACACTATCCGGTAAGAAAATTCGCGTGGCCTTCCTCGTGGCATTTCTATTCGGTCCTTTTCCTTTTTTAGCTCTCGTTCCAATTAACCTTGAGGCCACGAAGCGGCTACACGAGCCTTTCGCCTCGCAGGATGCGAAGGAGAGCATAAAGGGGGCAGTCGAATGAGATTAATTCAGAAATGACGACGAGTTCTTGTTGCCTCCCTGCGTACGCACGATTATATACGACGGATGTGCACGCAGAGAGAGAGAGAGAGAGAGAGAGAGAGAGAGAGAGAGAGGAGGGGAAAGGCTGGACGACTGCCTGAATATATGTGTAAACACGTTTCGTAATACCCTTCTTTCTACGGTGATTTTGCTTTCATTCCTTGCTTTTTCATATTCTCTTTTTATTGCTTTTTTCATTTAGTTTCTAGTGTTTTCGTTTTAAATGTTTTTCCATGTATATATATTTTTTGTGATTGTTTTTTATGCTCTTTCTTTTCTGCGTTGTATAATTAAATAGTGTTTTTTAGACGTTCACTTCGCTCGCTCTCGTTTTTTTTTTTTTTTTTAATATAAAACACAGTTTACGCAATGGACGTCTTGATTCTAGTTTGATCAAAGGTTCAATTCTCTTCATCTTCGTGTAAAGATCCTCGAAAGACGCTTTCGCGATAGTTCAACTGTCATTGTTGCATCTGCGTTCGTCTCTCATTTTTAATTCTTCCATTTCTTCACGCCATGTAAATTACGTTTTGCGTTTCTGGGTCGCGCGATTAACCGACAGAAACGAAAATCAATCGTGGCGTGTTTGCAACGTCGAGAATTCGACGAATGAAAATGTTTTCCGCTTTTCTCTCTCGCCTTTCCCTCGCCTGCCGACCCGTCGATATTTTTCTCTGTCCCGGAATCGGGCCTTTTCATCGTTCCTCTTTCTCTTCTCCTCTCTTTCTTTCGTTTTTTACCTTGGCACCGTTTCTTCGCGCTCGGTTGCCTCGAGAACCCGCTCTACGCGCGTTTGTAATATCAAGAAACCGCGGCGTCGGTGAAATCCTCGGTTAGTATCCTCGAGAACGTAAAGAAAAGGTGAGTCGGTTCCGAGGGTGCGGTTTTCCACCTCATTTCCGCGCGAACGCGGCGAACAACGGATTCTAAATCCGGAGGAACAGAGAAACCACCCTTCTCTGTCTTCCCTATTGGATTTCTTCTATTGTACCTTGCTGTAGACATCGGCGAAGATCATCCGTCGAATCGGATTTTAGCAGGCGCCTTGACCGGTTTTTTAGACATCGTGCGGTTTTCTAGAGGATTCCCCAACCTCTTTTTAAAGATCCTTAATGCGGTAATTCCTATTCGTTGTCATTGTCACCGAAGATTTTTTTTCAAGTATAATCTCGATGATCGTTCTTTTCCAAATTTCAACCTGTATGCGACCAACGTATTATTTGAATTCGTACGGTATTAATCAATTTGTATATCATCCAAGTACTGGTGTTTCCTTGTTCGGTGAAAATTAATCTTATCGAGTAGGTGTTGCAATTTTCGCTACCAAATCGCATTAAGACTTTCACTTTTATGCAAACCTTATAATATACAGGTGTAAACACGTCATCTCTGTAGAAATCAATAGATCATGGCCTAGTAGATCGTAGACGGTCAATAGATCGAAGGAAGAATAAGAATTGCAGGCGCTTTTGAAGTGGGTCCCTTTCTTCCTTTTCATTTCGGATCGGAAGTGTAAAAGGTTCTCCAGGCTTAAGTGGCCGGATCCATGACACGTTTTGATTCCTGCGGAACGTATCAAGTTTCGGAACGTACGGTGGCCGTGTTCTTCTCGGTTAGGGAACGATCTCGTTTCTGAACGTGTCGACTTGTTGACCCATCTACCAGCCACTCCCGAAGGATCCGATTTCACCGACGTTTCGAGCACTCGCGACCGTGCTGACCGTCCAGATCTGGCCGTGGAATCCTCTTCAACTGGCTCCTCTGGAATTTCCTCGGACCAGCGCGTCGAATTTCGCGGTTCCGCCGAAAATTTGGATATTCTTCGCTGTTTGCTCGATCAAACTACATTTCCTCGGTTCTCCGTGTTTGGACGATCTTGCGTCTCTGTCTCTTAACCCTAAAACGATGGTACAAAGATTCAATCATTACGTTACTACAAAATTTGAGATCTAGTCTTGACGTCTCCATCGGAGAGAAGTCTATAAACAGAATGGGGTTGTCGTTTGAAACGACACCTTCGCTAGAAAACCTGGCGTCTTCTCGCACGGCCACACTCTCCTCCACCTACTCCAGAGCTCTCGAAGGGCCCTTGATTTCGCAACCTGCACGAAAGTCTCGCGGCGCGCAACGCGGTTGCCGAGATCGGAGGCAACGGAGACACGCGGATGGTTCGCGCGTTGCCTTACCATAGGGTACGAGAGGTAGAAGAAGTAAACTCAAAGTACAGAGCAAGGGAAATAAAATAAAGAAATAAAAAAAAGCGGAGGAAAGATCGAGATGCGAAGGAAAAAGGGAGAAAAGAGAAAGGAGAGAAAGGGAACGAAAGAAGGGGATGATATCCCTCTCAGTGTGTAGCATTTGAAGGAGACGACGCTTCTCTTTGCAAGAGTAGAGATCCTGATGGGTCTCGGGAGGGGCGTATTTACAAGGAGGAGAGAGAGAGAGAGAGAGAGAGAGAGAGAGAGAGAGGAGTACGGAAGGAAGACAGGCGGAGGAAAAGAGGAGAGATACGGGACGCAAAGGGGGCCACGAGGAAGAGGAGGACGATGGGAGTGAAGCATCCTCGACAGTTCTAGGATACTCCTTGCCGGTATCCTGGGGTCCTCGCTGCACAAGGACCATCCTCTTCCTCTTCCTCTTCTTCGCGACGCACTGTTTTCCTCTCTTTTTTTCTACCAGTTTAGGTCTTCTTCCCTCTTCTTTTCGTTCCTTTCTTCCTCCCGTTCCTTTCCTAACTTCCTCTCGTGACGTTTCTGCGTTTGCGACGTTTATACCTCTTCCTCTTCCTCTCCCTGTTCGTCTTCTTTCTCGTCTCCTTAACTCCGTTACAAAGCCGAGTAGCCACCTTTTCAGCGCTCTTCTCGCTTTTCAGCATCCACCGCGTCTCTACCGCAACTCTTCAACTCGCGACCTCCTGTGCACTCGTGTGCTTCCTCCCTCGCCACAGCTCTCTCTCTCTCTCTCTTTCTGTCCCTCCCTCCTCCCTCTCTCTATTCTTCCTCTTTCCTTTCTGCTTGTCTCCTCGTTCTCCTGGAACCTCCTCGGTATACTCGCGCGTCGAGCAAGTGTGTAGGATTCGATATCACCTAATCACGATCCTCGAGCGGGAGCAGACTCTTCTCTCGACGACTTTTCGACGGCACGAGAGGCGTGATTGTTTTTTCTTCTGCTGTCTCTGTTCACGAGCGTTACCTTAATGGTCTTCCGATACGTCTTGTAAAAGATTCGAGGACCTTTAAACGACTTGTGGTTAGATGCTTGGTGAACGGTATTTGAGTTCATGGGATTGAGTTTGATCTCGTGTCGCATGCAATCGAACTGAAGTTTCTGAATGTGAATTATTTTCTGGTCAATCCTCTAATTTCTTACCACGTGGGGATATCAACGAGGCATAATAGAAAATGTCTATTTTTATTTTGTTTCGTGTTTCAGTTATTCACTACTAGTTACGAAGTTTTAATTCTTCAGTCGTACCATATCTATTTTATTATTTTTAATGAAACTTATGTTCTCCCCTGCCTTCCAACGAAATAATAAAAATCAACGAGAACCCATCACGAGAACAATCACAGAAATATCAATTTGAAACTAAAAAACGTTCAAAAGATCGCCTCCTAATCGTCGAGTCGATGCTTCTTATGATCGTAAATACGGTGGCTGTGGTTTCCGGAGGAAAAGGTAGCGTGGATGTAAACGCGGCCATAGAGGACGCGAGAGCGGCGGAGGTAATGCGCCAGCTGAGGCAAGGGTCCTTGCTTTGACTCCAAACTCACCAGTATAACTGAATGCCTCTCTATAGGCCGAGTACGTGCTTCTAAGTGCATCCTGATTTTTCGAAGCTCTTTGATTATGCTCTCCTTCTCTCTTTCTTTCCCTTCGGCTCTCCTGTTACCTTACCCCCTCGTATTCGCATTCTTCTTCCGTCTTTCCGGCTTTACCTTCGCTCGATCTGCAAACGGAGGACGCGAAAACAGCTATCGGTCTCTTTTGGTCTATAATCGCCACGTTTTTCGTTTTACTACTAATGTTTCCTAAGGAAGTTACATTTTCTTATTACCCAGGAAATTTGACTCTACGATCTTTGATTGATATAAATTTTTTAATATGCAACCTTCATAGAATTCCTTTATCTATTCGTTTGTAGTCTCAAAATTATTTAATAAAAAAGAATACTTGTTCACGTTATCAAATCAGATCTCGCTATCGATTTCTTAAAGTCAAACTCCTTACGCCTCACACGGTGAAGCGAAGAAATCGATTTACGGATTGAAACGGGCTTTTGGACGGCTCGGGTAGCGGCTGGATCTCTTCACAGGTGCACAAGTAGCTGTGTTGATTTATTTGATAAATGAGTAGTGGATAGGGCTTTAAGCGGGCGAGAGAGAGGGAGAGCTCTCCAGCGGAGAGTCCTACAACGCCGAGCGCACTACTCTTTCGCTCCTCTGCTTTCGTTTCCTCTCTCCCTCTCTCTCTCTCTCTCTCTCTTTCGCCTTCTCGTTTTTTACCCCGACTCCCTCTTGCCTCCCTGAAATCAAACGTAGAACCAGTTGGACCGACATAGGTCCCGCGAGTGCGATTCAAACACTCTCACCGTGGCTCCTCTCTGCTACTTTCATCGTCAATGCGATTTTCACTGCTTGTTTCTCGCGGTACACCCTGTCTCTTCGAGCTATCCGGAAACAATACTCTCCTCCTGGAGAATACGCTTGAAATGATACGAAACTGTTACAATGTTACACCAAGTGTTTTACAAATGTTTATAATAATTTTATCAAGAAGCATTGCACATAATTAACGATACCGATCCTTTCAAGAAGATATGAAAGAAGAAATGTTCCAGAAGAGACAAGTTCCACGTGCACGCGAGACGCGACTTAATCCAAAACGGCTGAGCAAGCAGGCCGTGCGAGCATCGTCGGAGCCAGCTATGCAGAAATCCGCGTTTTTCTTCTCTTCTTCGTGGCCCGCCAATGTTCCGTCGATATACCGTCTCCTTCGTGAATGACTAGAAAGCGAAAATATTGACTCTGTCAGCCGGTCGGTTCAACGTATAACGCGAAAGAGAAGCGGCCGCTGGAAGGCGGTACAAATTAGGGGCGGATATCGTATTGTTTTGGAACAATGTCAGAGGGATTAGCCAGTCCGTACACATCGAGCGTCCACGTGAAAACGCTCCGTTTCGTTCCCCTTCCAACATCGTTACAATTGTACCGACACGGCTATACCGATTTATCCAGGAGAAGCCGGGAAAATAACAAAGGATTCGTCTTTCCAGTTGAAACTTCTCGCAGACGTTGCACACGACGAGATCTGCTCCGCTTGTAATCGAGAAGGGATGACGATCAGCGATTCCGTCGTTGTTATCGGCAATGAATAATTAATGTCGTTAATGAATTAAAGATCACCGTGGGTTAAAGAAAGCCAGCGATTGACTGGTTGGCTCGTTAAATATTGGATGCATCTTGCAGCTTCGCCAACGTGTATTGATTTCGTCGCGTCCCTGACTAGGTATATAAATAATTTCTAATTTGAAGAACGAATACATTCCCCGAAATATGACATTGTTAACCTGAAAATTAATTTGAAAAGATTTTATAGTAACTTCCATCAAATTCATGACAATTGATAAGACTATATATATTATATATGATTACGTAGATTGATATTTAATAGTACCTAATCGATAAATAAGTAAAATAGGAAGAAGAAGGATCGGGTGAAATTTCTTTTTCCTTATCAGAGACATCGATGTGTTAAAGCGGGTGGCAAAGGCGTCAGATAAGGCACCATCGTTGATTGGATCACCGCGAGAAATCGATACCTCAGCCCCCTCTTCTCCGATTCGGAGCTTCTCCTTCTTCGTTTCAACCTCTGTCTCCGTCGTTCCTCCGAGAGTACACGCTCTCACCCTCCTCCTCCTCCTCCTTCTCTCTCTCTCTCTCTCTCTCTCTTTTCTGTGTTCCTCCTCGTGGCCGCCGCCGTGGCTGCCTCCAATTTCCCCGTGACGGGCTCCTGGAGGATTCTCGAGTGCCCTCTCATCGCCCTCTGGGCCATCCAACCGAGCTCTGTCCGGCAGTCTCCATGCCAACACCCGCTCGATAAATTTATTGGTCGCCTCTGACACGAGTGCTTCTGCATACTTCTTTCTCCTTCTCTCTGGTACTTCGTCTTATAACGTCATCTCTGTCACGCTCGGATACACCGTTCTTGCAAGTAGGGATATTTTCTTGGCCGATGCTCAGCCACGGGACCTCGCGAAATGTCACGCGATTCTTGCATTTCGGCTTACCCTATTAACGCTGAGCTCATCTCCTCGACTGTTAACAACCGCTTTAAGCTTTGTTTCTTTCCGACGAAAGAGGATTAGTTTTCGATTGCTGGCGTTTGATTATTATTTTTAGCTATCGGAGAAAATCCCTAGTTATGAGCAGTTATGGGCAACTTAGAAATATATACTTAGATGCCGTACGCATCCTATAGGAGTAGATACGTATTTTGAATCTCATGCTGCAATAGTCATTTGTAAATTGATATGTCAAATTTCTCGTTCGGATTAGATCTCATCGAATAAGTTGAGTATAGTACGGACGATGGAATAGTTTCGAATTGATACCGTGCGGCTGAGAGTCATGTGACCTCGAGCTCCAATATGTCTGAAATTACCACAAAGTTTAACGCCTGATCAATTTTACGATCTGGTTATTACCTGTTTCATATGGTTCTCCAACTTTCGACAGAATTTAGCGAAACATAGAAATTCAAACTTTTCGAAATACGTAGTCAAAGACGCAGCGATATAATCCATAGTACCAGGAAGCACGTACAAAACGTCCGTTAATCACGATCGAACGATGCAATCGTCGTCTAAGCCGGCGCGCAATTAAACGGCCGGCGAATTACGGTGGAGCCTGAATTGGTGGCTACTCCGCAGCTTGGTATTGGATCTCGCCTGTGGATGGGACTCGAATCAATCCGGTTCCCCCTTTGCGAAATTGTAAATAAATTAGGAGCTACGCGATCGCGAGAGTCAACACGTTACTTGCGCGCGACCGATCCCTACCTCATCTTTACCTCCCCCTCGTTCGTACGTGTGCGCCCGCTGCGTGGCGCCACACACGCGTGCCTGTGTACCGCTGCTTGCCGGTGCGCATGCGCGAACCGAGCGAGCTCATTCACCGCGGTGGGCGTGCATTGCACGAAGCAGACAAAGATAGACAAGGTACGAGGGTTAGGTTTGCGGAGAGCTGGAAAGAGAAAGGGTCGAGGGTCGGGAGGAGCACATAGACGAGAGACCAACACACCGTCGTTGCGTTTATTAACGCACGTTGCACGGTGGGGTTTGCTGGCACAGCATCGGCTGTGCGGCAACCAGCCAGGCAGGGTCAAGTGTTTCTCTCCGTCCTTCTTCGATCTTCGCCCTTTTCCGTTTCCCCTCCCCCTCAGCATCCCCGCCGACCGCTGTGTCCCACCTTCCCGCGCGTACCTTCCCCTACCCATGACTCTGTACCCCCACCGTTTCCCCGCAACCCCCTACGGGTTCTACGGTCGCCTCGACCGAAGCTGAAATATCCGGAGAACGAAACGCGGTTGCTCGCAGGTCCAACTTTTCTCCTTATGCGCGTTACGTTTTCCGTCTTCCACATCTTTTTGTTCGTCGTTGACGATTATTAATTCGCGATAGATGATCAATCATGACGGAAGTTTGAAATTTTGAAAAGGCACGATATAAAGATATTATGAGAATTGCAAAATATTCAGAATCTCACATTCCTAAAAATGTTTGCAATAATCAGTGTGGCTTTGTAAATATTCGATGCGCGTTCGAACGATAATTAGAGAACCGCGGTACGTCGAAAATCTCGTTGGGAATTTTAGTAATAATTACGAGGCGACGATCACGAGATAAATCGGCCGAAATCTCAACGTGGATTTCGATAACAATCGACGGGCCATGAATGCATTGGCAAACGTCCAACGATGCGACGCGGATTCCGATAATCATCGATGGACGCGCAATAAAACGTTCCAAATCGCGATGCAGATTTCGTCAATGTGAATTTCCATAATCGTAAAATCATACGACTATTTCGTAAAATATCAAAAGTTCCCATAATTAACGAGTATTGTACATTACAAAAAATGGCTATCAATAAACGAATTGAGTCCTTCGGAAGTTACATTGATCTACTTCACAAATTCGAAAGTTACAAGGAGCGATGAAAAATAATTTTACAAACATTATTCTTTTTTTAATTTATCTTGAAGCTTACAAATTTCAATAATAACAAAAAAAAGTAAAGTTGATCAGTTCGACTTCCAAAAGGTTTAACAATTCTGGATAGAATAATTCTGAAATTATCTTATAAAATATTGAGAAATTCTCTAATGGCTATAAAACGATGTACGATACGATAACTTGGATACACAAATTAACCCTAAAAAGAGCTATACGTCGATGGGTGAACCAGCAACGACGGTAGCTGGTTTGCCTA
Organism: Bombus campestris; assembly: GCA_905333015.3. Classification (NCBI taxonomy): domain Eukaryota; kingdom Metazoa; phylum Arthropoda; class Insecta; order Hymenoptera; family Apidae; genus Bombus; species Bombus campestris. The sequence goes on from HG995132.1 coordinate 12,134,224, forward strand.
GCGAAAGAGAGAGGAGAAGGTTGTACATATTTTCCTCTGGCGCGAATCACCGCGTTCGACAGAAACAGGGAAACGGAGTTGAACCACGAAGAGAGGAAGAAAGTAAAAGTCGTCCGCAGAAGAGGGAAGGGGTAAACGTGTCTCCTTTCTCGTTTCGTTTCGCCGAGGTAGGCAGGCAGGCAGGCAGGCAGGCAGGCAGGCAGGCTCGTCGAGGCGCTAGAAGGGCCGGCGTTCGAGGGCCTCCATTACCGACGACTAAAAAAGAGGAACAGGAAAACGCTAAGAGAAAAAGAGGAAGAGGGTAGAAGGCCAGGGGGCGTGGGGTAGGGGAAATCTTGAGTTGCACCCGGCTCGTTTCTTCTTTTCCACGGCTATGGCAAAGGCAAGAATGAATGCGTGCAAACGGCAAAGGGCGGAAGAAGAAAGGGAAGAACCATGACGAAAGAACGGAAAAGAGGAAGGAGGAGGACGGAGAAGAAGAAGAAGAAGAAGAAGGAGGAGTAGGAGGACGAGGGGTGGGGGGAAGAAGTTGAAATCGCCAGCACGCGAGAGAGGTTCCGGCGAGAAAAGAGGAAGCTGAAGGAGGCAACGGAGAGGACCATATACAGAAAAAGAGAAGAAGGAAGAAAGCGGTCGGAGGAATTACCGGTTCGTTGGCTAACTGGCTTCATAGAAGAAAAACCTCTTTATATCTGGCGCGCACGCACGTAAGCTGGTAGCGTGGCTGAAAAACGCGCCTTTAAGCCTCGAGTTTCATCGAATACACCCCGTGTACGAGTGGTACGCGGAACAAAGCCACCGGAAATCGCCCGAGTGGTACTCTGGCCTGCCTGGCGCCATCTTGTACACGGCTACCAGCCACGATGGGGAACGCACGCTCTTTACTCCCTCATTGTTCTTGTCGTCAGGTAGTTGCGCCACATTCGGATGGAACATCTCCCATCTTCCTTCTTCTCTTTCCCTCTGTTTTTTACTTTGTTGTACCCTTCTCTCTTGCGAGATGTCTTGAGACAAGTGACGGAGGAGCGCCGAAATTGTGACCACTTTGATGTCGAGACTCTGTTGTTTGGAGGCCGGAGATGATGTTACATGGAGACGTGAGTTCTCGGTGCTCGTTAGAGATTCTGATGGAGCTGATTGTTGGATACGTTGTTAATTAGAGGAGATATAACTTGCCATTATCCCTGTTAAATTTGGCTCGCTGTAGACTGAGCCGTCAATCTCTTGACGTTGCACTTGAACCTTCGATTCGAAAAAAGATTCTCGTAGTTTATCATTTCATACTTGGTTTAGTATTGGTAATACAAGGTTATTATATTTTATTTTAGGTTTCACTTACTATTCAGTAACTTTCTTCCATTCCAAATTCTATTCGTCATATGCCTTCGAGATCTATCCCGATTCGAAAGTTGCCAATACGCCAACCTTGACCGTCCCGTTTTCCCTTTTTCTTTTTAAATATCGAAATCGCTATCCGTTCTTCTTACGCAAACATTATTCCTCTCAAGCAGTTGGGTTAGGTGGGTGTAGGTAAACATTGTATAGCACGTGTAAGTAGAAGGTAAGCTAAAGCTAAATAAGCGTCTTCTGCTTCCTCTTCGTCCGTCTTCTCGCTCTTTCTCTATCTTTTTTTCTTTCTCTTCTTCTTTCTTTCTTTCTCTTTCTCTTTTTTTTTTTTTTTTTTTTTTTTTTTTTTTTCGTGCTCCGATACACGCCAGCAGGAGCGTGTACGAAGTGTCTCTTACCAGCACTGGTGCCTTTTCATTCGAGTTAGTCGGTTGGTCTCGCCTCTAGAGGAAAGCGGAGGCTAAAGGGTTTCGATTTCCGTGCCGCGGCCGCACAAGTCTTTTTCACTTTCATCCGCGGGAGAGAAAATTTATACGCGCCTCGAATTCACTGGCACGCCTTTAATTTCTAATTCTTCGAACGCAAACGCCGGGTAACCGGTCGCCTCTGATTCGTCGCCTGCGAAAATCATCTCTCCGGTTTACACGCCGCGTCACCTGCAATCAAGATTCCGTCAATATCTTTCACGATGCGCAAAATCGCGATATTCAAACTATATACGCCCTATCGAACTTGTCGAAGACAGCGACAGATCTGAATACGAAATTTCGCCAGACAATTATCCACCATTTTCGTTACTAGTTGGGTCAGAGTTCCAGAATTTTACTTTGAATCCTGTCATTGCACGAGAGATCAAATATTTAAGGGTCTATCCCGGATCTCTTTGTTGTAAGGAAGATTATAGTTCAGAGTGTTAGAGCGTAAAATTGTAGCCAACGGACTTTCAGTCGAAAGTTCTATTTGCGTTTCTATCGGAACTGTGAACGATAGATTCGGTTTTAGCGGAAAACTTTGGCAAAATCTTCGACGCTGTTGATACGACGAAGGAAAAACGACAACGAGAAGGGAAATTATGGGGCTAGATAGTTGAGGGGGGCTTCGGGGAACGACGGGGTCGGTCGGGAAAGTGTAATTTCAGTTTGAAACAGGAACGGGAGAGGCCGACCCACATCGAGGCTTCGAGTGTTTGTATTGCTGACGCGGCGATCCAATCCAATCCAATACCCATGGCGGATAGGCAACACACAGTGCATATACTATCTACGTATGAACGTATCTCCCTCTCTTTCTCTCCCTTCTTCTTCTTCCCCCTCGCCCTGTCGCTTTCCCGTCTGCTTTCCAATACAATTTCGCGGGTTTCGCGTCGAGCAGGCGGAGCCTTTCATTTTGTAATTAATTGTCCGCCATTTTAACATCGGAAAATCATTTTTCCTCGGCGACCACGACTTCCCAATTAAATCACCAGCCATACATGGATTCTCCTGTTGTTTCTGGCATGAAGAACGGTGTCGGCGATGAAACATTGTAGAGATTCTGATGATATTGTTTTGGGGATTTCAATGTAGACGATGTCTACCATCTTGTATATTTTTAACGCTTTACCTGAAACATGATAATATTCGAGGTATCATGGAGAAACGTTGGTTGTTAATAAGAAAAGATTTATGGGATCACTCCGGTATCACCTGTCTCTTCCAAAATAATTTCTTTCTTGCAAGTAGCGTCCACAGTCTGTGTCTGTGTACGATCACCGAAGTTACGATTGTACGAATTAGTGGAGTGATCCAGTTACTCCGATGTCTATCGAAAAGTGGAATTTCAGCATCGTTATATTTATTTATGCGATTCGAAGAAAGAATCTTGGCGTATCGATCGAAGAGGCAAACGTGGCTCCTATGGAAACAGAGAAATTAATACCCGTGGCGAAATTCAGCATAGAGCCGTCTAATTAAATACCTGAGCGTGGCAACGATCGCGACCCTCGGGATAGGGTTGAAGCGGTTAGCCGGGGCTGCATGCGTGCTAGTCGGCTGCTATTATCATAAACGCAACAATAACGAGGGATGATCCGACGTGTAAACTGTTAAACCCTCCTCCCCCTTGGCTCTTTTTTCGGCGAGGGTGAGGATTACCGTGGGGGCCCATCGAACCACGTTCCCGGGGCTGGAATCCACAGGGGATGTTATTGTTGCCGCAGAGAGCGAGAGAAAGCGGTCGTCGAGCTGCTGGAAATAGACACAGTGTAGGGACTCTGTAACTGTTAGGCTAGAAATCTACGGGACCATCCCGTTCAACCCTCGATAATATTGACGGTATTTGCCGCCTCCTATTACGAGCTCGATTGAACCAAACTATACGATTATCATGCGTCACTGATAGTCTCTCCAGACTGGATCACGTCCTGAGACTATGGACAGAAGGGGGATCTTTGTTGCAGGGTTTGAGCATTTCGATGAGAATTTCTTAAAATGACGAGAGATTGGCGAATCTTTGACGAAGAGTGTTCGTTTACAGATCTGCTAATAAGTATCTAATAGTGTAAAAGCGAATTATACAAAGTGGTTGACATTGACTAGAGAATGGCTACTACTCACAGGAAAAGTCACTCGAGTGATCGTCTAGCGGACGGAGCTCCGAGGATAATTTACTCTGTAACATATTATAATAGAATTAATGTATATTCTTTAGCTAGCTTTTGTCATATTTCGATTAATACTATTTATTTATTTATCGTACAGGAAAAATAGATAGAAAAAAGAAAGGAATAGATAAATAGTGGACATGTTCAAATCATTACTGAAAAAATTCGCAGCTTCGCATATCCGGTTAATAGGGTCACGGATAGGCAAGTTGAAATGTATCTCTGTACCAGAAAATGGGGTACCAGGGTCTTAATGGACTGCGGACAACAACAAAGTTAAGCCTATTCGTGATAAGGTAATAGTTATAATCAGCGATTGCCATCCTGCATGCAGTAAACTTAAAGAAGCGCGATGTTGAACATTGTATTCTAAGCAAGGTCCGACCAATACGCGATACAGCAGCCTAAAGGTGTTAGAGTATGTAACTCTCGCTGTGCATCATCTAAGAAAACCGTGGCCTTTATAGCCTCCTAACAGACTCCCTGAATGTGAGAGTAAACGAAGTAAACGAGGGGCGTGATAAGATCATCCAAATCACATATCCAACCGAACGCAGATACCGCGAAGATCTCATGAGAAAACACTTATCCCCAACATGCACCCCCATATATAGCAACCCCAAACATGCACTTTTATAGGGTGTTTTACACTTCTTTGAATCATCCTTCTTCCATGGATAGTCCAAGCACGCCTAATAGGACACCATGCCCAAAACGAAGATTCATCAGTGAATATTATATTACTCCAATCACGATCTCTGTTTTCATTCGCCCATGCCAGACGATTTTCGACGTTTCGCGTACGCGCCACTCATATTAAAAAGCTCTGTTCCTTTCACTGTTTCAAATGAAACTGAAAGGTATTCAGCAACGCGTATTAGAGAAGTTTTCGTTTGTTTACATTCTTTTTATCTCATTCTGATTAGGTGTCAGGTTTCGCAGATATCGCAGACACGCTCTTGTGTGACAGACTGTACGTTTACGAATACGGTGAGCTTTCCTTCTTCCGATGAATGACTTCGATAAGATCAGACGAAAACCATCTAGGGAATTATTCATTTTATATATTCTTTTTACGAATATATATAACGTAATGTATGTAAGTGGCTACGTATATAAGAAAGAAACCGCATCATTAGGGTCAAGATTCAATAGAGCGTCGTCCTAAACAATGGAGTTGAAATAATCGCACAATCCCAAGTAGTCATCAGGTCTGAACTATATTTGTATCATTCGTTATTTAATAATGGCTGAGACGATACGTTCAAACGAAAATCGAGCATTATACATTACGCGATACGCAAATTTTAAGTTTTATCTAAAGATCGATACACTAAATAACAAGTTGCACGAGAGTCTTACGGAAGGTAGTGCTTTCCAGTTGAACGGTTTAATCATGGACAGTACCGAGAAACAGTCTTTAACCAGAATAAGTGGATCGATGGTCCCTTGGTTAAATACATTCATAGCAGACAACGAGTGACGTTCGCACGTGGAATACATGAATACGAAATCCTCGAACTTCATTACCGGAACGTTACGCGAGTCTGCCAAGTCGCGGAACGCTCAAATGATACTTGCACGATACGACCCATCGACCATGGGGTACACAGTCAACCACGTTTCATCGACGGCTGCACAGCTCCTCCGCGGGTAGCTTATAATCAATTCAATTAAAATTGATTTCCACTCATCACGATACATCAAACAAAACGGGCCGTTGGTCCCCTCCCCCCTCTTTCTCTCTCTCTCGCTTCTTTTTTCAATGCTCTCGCGGCACCGCTCTTATTTCGTACTCCCCCTTGACTACCGTAAAAAGCATGATATCGCGATTCGAAACCGAGTTATAAATATTCAACGGGAGTCAAAGACGGGGCCGGGCGAGTAGTTAGAAAGAGGGGGCGGGGGTCGCTCGTAACCGTTTTGTTCTTTTGTCAGCGTCGTCATTATATCGTATACCTTCAATTTTTTCTGTCTCTCCGTGGCAGTCGTGTTTACGTGGGCGTGCAACAGCGCGAGGATTCGACGGCTTGCTGCCGTGAACAGGCGGTTGAAACGACACGATTCGTGTATAACCGGGGCCTATCCTTCCTTCTCTTTTTCTTCACTCGCTCTGGTACTCATTCACTCTGGTATACGATGCAGCGTGCGTGCCTGATTTTCCTGTACGCTGATGCACTCGCCAGGGCGAGGCACGCGCCTACGCCGAGCGCATTGCCCTTTCGAAAATCCGTTATTAGCATCGAGCCTCCATTATGACGTTTCGTGATGCTGACGAATACTTAGCCCTCGCCGTTCTGTTCTTGCCTTCCGTGTTAGCCGTGGCTATGCACGCGCGTTTACATATTATTCGAGGGAACATGGGACACGCGCCGCCACGCTCCGGACCCTTTCACCTACGCGAATATCGTGCCTCTGTCAGGAGCGTACGTTTCCTCTTTTGTCTTCCGTGTCGATGATAGACGAAGATGCTCGATATGGGTTTATTTGTATGGTTACGCTTTCCTGTTGACGCACAGGTTCATTGGACTGCAGCAATCAGGAGTTTTGAAGCTGTTCGATGTCCATTTCGTAGAAATTCTGTACGTTTTGACCTGGAACGAAAAGTGTCTGGCTTTTAATCCATTGTCTATTATATTCTAAAACTAACCACTTGTTATTTGATTCACTGTTCAGGTTACCGGAGTACAGACTATCAAGGAAGGTACGAGAGTGCAGGATCCAGCCAGTTTGCGATGATGCCTGGTCCATGGGCAAGGGGTTACGGCATGGCCCATAATTATCAACAGTATTCGGAGCATCAGCAAAGAAATAATTACAGCACCCAACAGTACGGGCGAAACAATTACCACAATCCACAGTACAACAGTTATGGGCCGCAGTACAATCAGCAACGGGTAAGATTTTAATATTTCAATTTTAATGCTTATCCCTGAAAATGATGCAGCGATCGATTAATGAATCTAGAAACATTTCATTGTTCGAAAATATATCTTTCTTGATAATATTTTGAATTAAATGAATTTCATTTCAATTAAAAGGTTTCTAAGAAACTCGGTAGCAGAGATTAAAGAATACGCCCGTCACGATTTAACAACTAATCGCGCCTTTTTATTATGTTCTAGAATTATTCTTCTAACTACCAAAGAAATAGTGGAGGAAGTGGGCCAAACAGAGGAGGAGGGTGGGGACGATCGATGTAGACTTTTACTTTGTTCAGTTTTGATCGATTAACGTCATCACAGATCTGTAATTTATTAGGTCTATAAGAAATTCACGTTTCGTTGTAATCGTTTAGAATCGTGGAAATATGCTTAAGGCCAGGAATTTATTTCATCGTGGACATGCGATTGCGTTGCTCTTTCTTTAATAGATGTCCATAAATTTAGGTATGAATGATGATATAATGAATATGTAATACGTTGACGTTATATGTATTATATAACGCCGTATTGTATAATAACGATGTATCATATAATACGTTCATTCCAGAATTTGTTTCTATGAAAAATTTCGTGGAGGTGGCAATCAACGCAGTGTATTATCACCTACACAGTAGCATTTATACAATTAATATAATTCCTTTTTAATGGCAAGATATATAGCAAACGCATAATATAATCTGTGATGGCGATTATTATTTGCAACTTAGAGTCATAAAAACGTATCAACTGTAATTTCATGTGAACTCCAGCGTAAGAACACGAAGAAAAGAAAAAAAGAAATGTATAATATTAAATAATCGCTAAAGATTGCGCTTCGACTGCGTAACTCTTAGTAGAAGTAGAAGGAGCAATCTGTAAGCGAGCACAATTTGTTAATAGAAATTTCATTGTACAATCAAAACTCGAGTAATCATTATGTCGAAACGCGACTCGTACGATTGTTGATATAATCAGCGCAATTTAGTCCTTTTTTATTATGAAAAAGTTCGTCGAGATTCGCCGGCGAATGAATTAACTCTAACAAGGATTTTAACGGAAATTTATATAGAGATTGTTTATCGTTATCGATACAAGGGCTGAATGGCATATTTTTTGAATCACAGTAGTATATATGTAATCATTGATTGCAATACAAAATATTTGCTGAAATAGCACTGTTCGTTCGTTTTCTTTAGATCTCGTCCTAACCAAAATGCCGAAACTATTTTGACAAATAAAAGAGATGATAATATCGAAGAAATTGAGAAATATTTTTACACGGGATAGTATTGTGATGAATAACTCTGTTTTGAAAAATTATAATTCTACTTGATAAATTTCTTCTTTTTTTCTTTTACACCACAGCTTGCACAGATTGCACCGCGTACCCGTCGTTCGTACATATCGTTGGTATACAACTAAGCGAAGAAAATACGTAAAACCTTTTCATTATGATATCTTGCACATTACACGTGGTGACTTTTGTATTGTATTTACTTAACGAAAAAAAAATATATATGATTTAGTGTTGGTTAAATATCTTCTTCTTTTGAATTTCCTGATACGACTGCATATCCAGAAATCCTTTCGACCAATCCTTTCTAAAACGAAAAATTTAGTTATCCTTAAAAATTTGTAAGATGTTAGTTTTGATGCGAAAAATGAAAAACATTTTTGGATGCTGAAAGGCGTAATCGTGACGAATGGGGTGATGTGATATCACGGTTGAAACCAGGCGGTCCGGGTACATCTGGTACCGGTCTACCAGAGCGGGCGAGCATTGAACCAGCGAGCGCCACTCGAGAAAACAATAGCGAGCAACGTTCTTGTTCTCTCTCCCTTTCTCTCTCACTCTCACTGGCTCTCTATCGTCACCCTGAAATCTGGAACCCATGTTGTAGAACCGTTTCATCGGAACCGGAGGCGGTCGATCTCTTTAGTCAGACAAATTTTACAAATCAATATGATCTTGGCCGATGCGTCGATGTTAAAGGTAACGCCTATGTCTATTTATATAATACAAGAAAGACAAATTTTTATCCTTTTTAACCTTTTTGTATGTGGTAAATATTCGCTTTAAAATAAACGTAACAGTTCTAAGAAAACATTTGTACGACGTGCATACATCGGAGAACTTGCCATAAACATTATAATGGGCAGAGTATTGTGTTCTGCATAGCCTATTTAATTTGCAATGCCCGCATAAAATCCTCCGATCGTTCAGCGATCCAAGCCGACACTTCCGATAACCCGCATGAGTAAGAGTAAACAACCCTATCGGCCCCAGCTTCTCACATTGTTTCATTGCTCCTATAATTCCTTCATCCATTCCCCTATCCGACATAGTTATAACTTTCTTTGCAGACTTTACCAGCAATAATTATTCCTAACTTACTTAACTTTCTTAACGTCTAATTAGAACTTTACGAGTAGAGACTATTTTCAATAGCAAGTTCAATTATTCTTTCAAGCAAGAACTCTAGTTTCTTTCGAACCTACAAAAGTCACTTCCATCGATGTTCCTCGACAGAATATAGCGTTCCTCTTTGAGGAATTTTGCGGAGGATGTATCTCAAGCTCGGTTATTGCGTCTGCACACGATTATGGATGATCGAGCCACGTCGTGCGTGCCGCGCATACTCCTCCATTCCGAAGTACTCCTTTCTGTGAAGCATGCGGCGTTATCTCGGCTTCCTTGTTGTCCCTTTGATGAAATAAAGCACTATCCGCGGCGAGATCTACCCTACGTTAGTAGTTGCGGTTCCCGGTTTCTCTCTCTCTCTCTCTCTCTCTCTTCCTCTCTCTTCCTCTCTCCGCATATGTACACATCGCATATGTGAGGCGAGGGCACAATTCTCGAGTTCTCTCGACGGTGCAGGACACAATGCGGCCCTTACATCTTCATCGAGTACGAGTCGTCGCTTGCATGTAATGCGTTCACTCTACACTTTCCATACGGATGTACGAGTCTCCAAGCATTTCCTACTACTTCGATTCGGATTCGCTCGGACAACACTCCGTGCCGCTATTCTTTCGATGCCGTGCCGATCCTAAGGAAAAGCATAATTTAATTTAAGCATATCCTCGGCGTTTTATTTAAGATGCTTGCTTTACCAATTCTTTGCTTTTTACACGGACGTGAAATTCCAAGGCATATTCTCGTAAAGTAAAAAACACAAAAGTCAGCGAAAAACGAAATTTAAATATTAACCAACCGTTCAAAATTTAATATCCTTCTCTGCGATCTTTCGAATTCGTCTCGGCGATTCTCCAAAATGTATCGTTTCTTCCAAACCATTTTCCATTTTCTCTCTCTTTCTCGTCTTTTTCTATGTAACACCGGAGAAGTACAATGTTTTTACAAAATACCAAGCGTCGTTCTCTCTGGTAAAGCCGATGTGAAACGCGTTTGTGTCGGCGGGCGTAGATTCCAATGCACTCGTGCGATCTATGCGGCTGAGAAAAAGAGAAAACATAAAAACAACGACAAAAAATGAAGGAGGAAAAGAGACAGAGGGAAAGGATCCAGGCGAAAGAGAGAAAGAAAAGGGCGAAAACAAAGAAAGAAGAAACTTTGGTGCACATAACTGGAGGCAGTCCGTTGGGTGGTTGAATCGTGGAGTGGAAGGCAGTGAGAGCCCTTGTACGCCCATGGAGAAGAAGGTCCAGGTGCGCCCTCGCCTCACACGACTCTGCTTCACGGCACATCCGAGTTCTCTTCTCCCTTCGTTCTCTCTCCCTTCCTCGGTTTTTTTCTTTCCCTTTTTCTTCTCTATGCTTCTTCTCCTCTCGATTCTTCCTCCTTTCTTTCCCCCGGTAGCCGGCATTCTCTTACGCACTCTCCCGCCATGGTATACGCCACGCATTGCTCTCGGGCAACATAAAAACGCAGCAATCCGTGTTAATGTACGTGACATACGTTGGACGCTCTGTCGGCGTGTACGTGCAATCGAGCGCGCGCGCATTTCTGTATATTCGTACATGGGTGCAGGCACCTAAAGGTAAAGAATAGGGACTGAAGTACCGGCGTGCAAAATGGATGGCGGATGTAAATGCCAAGTAGCCAAGTATACGCCACTCTCTTTCCCGTTTCGTTCTTCTCTCTCATTTCTCTTGGTTTCGCGTGATTTGCCCTAACCCTGTCCTTTTCCCGTTTGTACGTATCGTGCACCTATATATATGTATCGTTCTCCTTCTCGTTTCGTACCAACTATGCCGCCTGCATTTGATAAGTACGCATTGGCCGAGTGTGTACGGTCGCTTGTGCGGCGCGAAACCACGCGGAAAGATCAAGCAGCTGCGAATAAATTTTTGTGTATGGTCTGGAGTCTCTCTTCTACGAACGAACGGAAGTTAATCAAACTCGAGAAGGATTAAAAATCGCGCGTTAACCTACCGATTTTCTTCTTACCCATGGGATATGTACTTCATGTAGATGCACGTCAAAGAGCCATCTCTGATTTGACACAGGAAATAAGAGAATATCAATGTACCTATTACGATAGTTGAGTCTCGAGATGTCGTTGGATCGATGATGCGACATTTATCTTTAATTGACGCCTACTAGTCGTGGGGCGTCGATTATCTTGAAATTCGTCGACGATGAAAATTGTGCGAGGTAACACGATCTTGCTTGGAAGGAACCGTGGGTGGTCGGTTTTCGTGACGGATCGCAGGAAGGTGAGCTCTTTGCTTGACGTGCACCTCGTTACCGCGTCGGTGGAGACAGGCTCAGACACCGGGATGACGCAGCACCGGCTCCTGGTTACCTCTAGTCCATTGTTCTCCCCGCATTTCTTCTCAGCTCGTGCTCAAGTGCTCGATCGCTACCCTACCTCGAGGCCCGGATCCCTCGGCGTGATTTTAGCCCTGTGTCCGCGTACATCCTTCGTGAATTCGTGTCTAAACGAAATTGTAATCTTACTTGATACGCGTCAATAAAAATATCGTTGCTTTGACGGAGTTCAGCCACTAGTATTCGAAAGTTCGTTTAAATTTTATCTTGATTCTTCGGGAAGAAAACTTAATTGATCTAGGAATAATTTGATCAATAAGGTACAAATCTAGTGACTTATAGAAAAATATAGATTTGGCTATCTTACATTGGAAAAAGTGTTGATTACATAGTCTTTAGTAATTACGAACACGAACACCCAACGGTTAAGAAACGTTTGAACGTAAGACGAAGGGATTCTGTAGTAGAGTGAGCAGTCGGACAGGAAAAGGGAGGAAGGTGACGAGATGCGACCCCCCGCGAGGTTTCCCGCGCGGGGCACCCGCCTGTCGATAATGTCCCGTACCAGTTACCGACAAGGGGTCCACCTGCAAAGCGCTAGCGATTCCGTGGTTGACCCCCCATGCGAAACGGACCCCCTACTCGCGTCACGTCGACTCCTTGACTTCGGTTGTCCAGTCTCGCGGAAATAACGATACGTTCGTATGGAAAAAGGAGCGACAAATGCCACCGGTATATCGTCACCCTGTCGTGGGGCGCAGAACGTCGAGTCGCAGCTAGCACGGTTCGCCCCTGGTGGCCTCGCCGTGTGTGGGAACCTCCGATCTCGCGATTTTCCTTCGTCGTTCGAACATAACCTCTTGAGAGTTCACCGAATAGCCGATAGGCATATGCGTATCTGTCACGGCTACCGAAAGTGCGCGCGGGCTTAATTTTTACAAAAGCGATGCCCGTGCACCCCGTGTGCTACCTTCTGCTCGATAAACAATATACCATCGTGTACGCGCCAACGGGTCGACGAGTGGTCTCCCTGTACAATGCCATCTTATGACATTTTCGAGTTCGACCGTTGTTGTTGAGTGCTTAAGCGCTCGTTATACACACGTCGCGTCAAGCTTTTGTGTCGCAGCAACTGTTTTTTCGGGCGTTGGTCGAGTATATCCGGGGAACCAAGTCCGCGTGAGCCTTGTTCTTTACGAGCGAGAATCGAAAATTAATAACGGACCAAGTACACCCAGTAGCTGTATTACAACTTCTATTAATGAAATTGTACATACATATCTAATCATATTGTCACGACAGAGTTAATGCTCGCACGATCAATAGCACAAATGCAGCGAACAACAGGATCAATCTTGCCAATCAACGACATCTACGGTGAATCATACGACAAAATTTGTAAGTTTTCCATTCATTGATATTTCTGATAATTCCTTAACAAGTACGTGTTGATGAATAATCTTATTGACGTAATGAACGATCCAGACGACTGTAACGAAGATTAACAACCAATGGTCATTGACGTAGCTTTCTTCCGACGTGTAAGTTTTAAGTTTAAGGGACCGAAAGAGAAAAGAGCGCGAAAAAGAAAGTCTCGGTCAGTAGGTAGAAAGCTGGTTGTCACGGATAAACATTTTCTATCGTCTTCGAGCGATTTACTTCTGGAGGTCAAGCTCGCCCACGCAACCGGCTTTTCTCCAGGGGCGTATCCACGGGGCGTGTTCACAAAGCGGTAGGGTGTACCAGAGGCGGAGTCGTTTCCCCACCGTTTCCAACGCGCGATTTTTGCTCCTGGCCAGGAACGTACACGCGTTTTCCATCGTATATATACACGTAAGTGGTTGGTTTCTGGGTCGTGTGAGTAACACCGTGACGTCCCACGTTCGGACACGGGTCACAGACAGTAGGCTTTGCCGAGTTTTCTTCGGTCGATCGCCGGCTAAACGATTTCTTATGCCGCGACATTGAACACTGCGATGTCGAGAATCGAACAAAACCACGCTTCGTCTTTTTCTTCATTTATTTTCTGTCTTCTCTCTTGACAGAGTGCGCTTCAACGAAGAACAAATCTCGCGAGTGCACCGAGCGACAACGATACTTTCACTCGACTATCGTCAGGTGTTTCTTAACTCCTTGGCTTACCATGTTTTTTACTAGCTACCTCAGTGAGCCTTATTCCATGCTATGACACTGTGTCAAACGCAAAATATCGAAACGTTACGAAGAATTGAAGCTAAAATCGTAGATAGTTTCTTTTTCCTCTTTGTGCGTACCCGATTCCTTCACAGCTGGCAATTAGTACCACGCGCCATGTTTTGACCAAGTTTATTCATTCTTTACCGACGATTATTCTCTGCAAGTGGAAATCGCATAAGTTACCTACATATTTTTTTGCTATGAATCCATGGAAATACGTACTAAACAAATACGTAATCGAATTCTCTTATTGAAAAAGTATTTGATGAATCTCTCGAGTTGGGTGATAGAAGAAACAGCAGACTATGGAAGAAACCAGAGGAAACTTTGCCCATATTTACAATGTTTAGCTTCCACTATAGCTACACTATTTAGTTATCGCGATGGGAAAGTTTATCCATGATATGGTACGATTTCATCGAGCCTTGCGTCGTCCTTTCGATCGATATCAGGATTTAATAATGCATCGAGGAAATATCCATTTCAGATGGCGCGATCGGCTGCGCATAGATACATCTTACATACGGTGAACGAGGGAATATCGCAAATTCCCTGACGGCATGGATGGTAAAGGCATTCTGGCGTAGCAATTACCTGCAGGGCGAGGGAGTCAAGTAGCAATATCTGGACCCGTTATCCAGTTCGGTTATCCCGACTGGAATGCTTTGTGTCGCCGGCAATCTGCATTTCTACCTGTTTGAATGGAAGTCTATGAGACCCGCGGCATGATTTCAAATGAAATCGACTCTTTGTCCCCTGGCCGGAAATTTCCAATTCAATAACGCGCCCAGGGAAACGCTGCAGAAACGACCGATTGATTGATACTCGGAATCGGATGGAACGCGAAAGGATGGAAAAAGTTTCACTGTCGATCGATCGTCGTTCGAGAAATTTGAATGTCTTACATGTAACCAAGAGCTAATCTTGAATCGATTCATTGGATCTTATTAAAGTTATTATTCAACTTTGTATACGTACATATTACACGTTACGAATACTACACATGGGAAAACGTTAATAGAATATATAAAATGTAGTAACATCGCGATGAGCTTTAAGTCTGACGAATGCCTGAATGTGCATTGTATTTTAGCAACTGGTGTATTGCTTCCTTTAGTTGGCTTTGGCGGATCTTCTTCCATTGGAACCTATGAATGACTAGTCAAGAACTTACCCGGCAACCCTTTGCAATGCATTAGAATTTCGCAGCTATCAAGGGAGGAAGGCGACATTAGCATCGAGGCTAAGGACACCCTTGCTTCGCGTTCGCGTCTTATGTTTTCGTCGGCCCGGTATTCATGAACGGGGTTCTAACGTGGGGCATTCGACTTCCTTCTCCTTCATGAATTTACAATCGACCGAAGGAAATGCGCAGACGAAGCTTGCGCGTGCCATTCCCTGAGAAACAGTGCTAAATACCAGAGGCTTCAATGCTCATTCCACCGTTTTAGATATGAGTTATAAGATTTGACGTAACGTACACTTAAAGAACAATGGGATAGAAACACTTTTAACTTATTCTTCTTTGAGAAATTATCACTGACATCACAGAGACATATCGAGTACTTCGTAGCTACACATGCATAAGTACTTTTATAGGTTCCACAATAGTTGTCAGAAATGACTAAAAAGTCGACGGTTCTGCTAATCGTATCAAGCTACGGCAACAAATCCATGGTCCAGCTAATAAGAACGCTAGTGTGGAAGGATGAGGGAAAGAGAGAAATAATAACGAGGAAGACAGAGATTGGAGGTTTAGTAGGCGAGGGTGAATGTGGTGATGGAAAGCGGATGGAGGCTGGAGCCACGTGCTGCTGTCACTGGCACAGATTATATTATATAGGAATGGCAGCGAATAGGTGTAGATATAAGCGTCGAGCGGCAGTTAATAAATATGATAATGGCGGGCGAAGTGAGAGAAAGAGAGGGGCGTGTGGGGTGCGATATGGGATACCAGTGTATAAGAGTGACCACCAGAAGCAGAGGCCTGTCACCGTCAGGACCTCTCGTATGTCATGCGACGTACGCACGTATACATACATGCACATACAAAGTGGCGACACGCGCGCGATGACAGCATCGAGCGTGGAACGCGTGCTACTATCTTTTCCTTCCATTTTTCTGTCCTTTGCTGTGATATAATTGTTGACGCGATTACTTGATTCCAATGACAACTATTTAAATAAACATGCTGGCTGTCTTCCTTAAATTTGTCAACCTTTTTTTATTTTTAGGAACTGTTTTAGTTTGCGTTTCTACGACACATTTGTTGGAGCGATATATCAACACGTACCGTGTTTGCAGAGTCGTAGTAAGTGTTAGAATCGTAAGCGTCCTATCTAATCGTCTTAATAAAAGCATTCGATGCAATTATTATGCAATTAACAGGACATATGTTCTCCTTCGCTTTAGATCTCTCAGAAGAGCTACAAATTACACCACGGGAGATCACACGACCTAGGAAATACATGGAAACGCAAAATCGTTGAAGGGTCATCGTCGTCGTCAGCGGTGGCAGTAATTCGCGAAATTTCATAATATCACGACGAACCGTTGGAGCAGGAAAGGAAAAAAAGAGCGAAGAATACGGCCGGTTTCCCCTCGGCTTTCATTAATCTCACTTCCTCCGCGGAAGTCGGAAACAGTTTTCCGCTGTGTGCAACCTTTCCCTTTTGACCCGGTAAATTGCGCGCGCGCGGGCGCACGCACGCCAGCCACGTCGTGTACCTGTATCCGCTCTTCCAGGAGCAATTAGTCACGGTGCTCTTGATAAATCGCCGGAATCCTACCCCCGTGGGGTTAAGTCCCGGCTGTAGACCCTCGGCAAATATCCAATAACAGCCGTCCGACTCCTGGCGGTCGCTTCGCCTCTCTACGTGTATAACCGGGTATTAACCTTCACCTATCGAGGAGATCGGCTTACCTTAATAATCGTAGAGCTACACCGTCGCAGTCTAAGGGGGTTACGACGTTACGAGGCCAGGAACACGCGGCGCTGGCTCGCGCAAGGGTGTTTCCATGACACTAGTCGCAAGGCTGGTTCGTTCCGCACCATGAAAAACAGGTACGATCAAAAATCGTCGGAGATGTAATGAAACATTCTTAACCTCTTCTCTCTTGGATAGAACGTTGGATAGGAGGAGTGCGGGATCGTTTGTTGGATTTGATTGGGGCGTTGATTTCTCCATGCGGAGGAGTAATTGGTCGCGGGGTTTTTGAGAATTGTATAGATACCTTTCTCGTTTCTTAATTCTATGATTCGCGATGGGTGCTACGATGAGTTGATAACGATGAAAAATGATATAGGTTTCTCAGAGGCGAATCAGACTACGAAGTATTTGCTACGAAGCATCTTTAGAAATTCTGGAAATTCTTAGAATTTTATTCATACTTTTCCCCTAAGTTTGTGTCTTCTTATTTGCACGAGGGATGTTAAAAAATAGACCGAGTCGGATAATACAAAGGAAACAGCCGCCTCGGCATTCTGATGACTTGCTGAATCTCGACGATCAGCGCTTTCGGACTCGTGTCAATCCGTGCCCCATTCAGATGTATTCAATTCTTTGTCCAACCCCTCGGAGGTTAACAAGAAGAGGAGGGAGGAAAGAAAGAGAAACACAGAGAAGATGGGATAGGATAGGATAGGACAGGATCGACACACGTTTCGGCGTATTCCACACAACATGCTCGTTCCTTTGAATAAGTATCGTTTTATTAATATCTCTGTCGTTATTTACAAAACTTTGTAATAATCTCTAATTTTCTTCACCGTCACACGCTACTCGCTATTCTTCAATCGTTATACTTTTACGCTTTTGTGTACCTGTGTACGTATGTACCGTGTAATCAGTGTGTACATGTATGCGCGTCTTTGTGTGTGCGCGTGTGTGTATGTGTGTTATATTAATGTCAATAATGCTCGAGTTTGCTAAATCGTTTACAGTAGAACGTGAATGTTCCTTACCGGCGTCGTCGTCGAAATTCACCGCTTTTCAACTTTGGAGCCGACTTCTACCACTTCCTTTTATAATTCTTTCTCGCGTCGTCTTCGTCGCGTATGCGCCTAAACACCAGCATACCACACATTATATTTACACCATCGGATTCACACCTGTGACCTCATTATCACAGCGCGCACGCCGCCTTTTCTCTCTCTCTCTCTCTCTCTCTCTCGCTCTCTCGCTCTCTCTCTCTCTCGCTCTTCTTTTTACATTCGGCACGTTTTGTTTTCGTCCTCATCGTCGTTGTCGACCGTGGAAAATCGATTCTCTCTTCTGCACAAGCAAACCGCGTCACAATTTCGCGACGGTTGCGAGAAATACGCCGTAATATACATCTCTAACTATGTACACGCGTGTCTCCGGCTCGACGTATCCGCCTGAAACACGCTCGCGACACGGTTTCATCGTTTCCATGCGAAGAGAAAGAAAGGAAACGTTGGATCCGAGCCGTTCAATTGAACAAACCACGCGCTTGGTCGATTAATCTGTTTCGACTCTTACGACTCTAATGTAAGTCATGCTCGTGCTCTTTCACCTCCGCCTTTTTCGACTCTGCCGCTCGGAATCGTGAAAATTGAAAGAATACTATTTCACTACGTGATTCGCGGATGCACCTCCGACTGGCAGCCGATTGGTCCATCTTTTACCGCTCGTCCTTTTCACCACGAATAGATTCTGTTCCACTGAGTCATTCGCTCATAGAATCCAAGAAATCGTGGTTCACATTTCAAAGAAAATCGCGGATAGATGTATTTATGTGGAGGATTGTGAGAGAACGAGTTTGTGGCTTGTTGTTAGATTCAGATAATAAGTATTCTTTGTCGTCGATTTCTGGCTATAAATTGTTCTTTGTTCTGTAATTAGGATGTATGACGAAGTAAGGTTTTCGACAAGTTCTTTAGGATATTCGAAACTCGATGGCAACAAATTTATAAATCTGTAAAACTTTTACTTTCTGTAACTTGGATTTTCACGTTTGTGAATATTTTAGATTCGTTTGAATACAATAGGTGATTGATGTGTATAAAGATGAACTTGAATCATGATTCGAATCATTAATTTTGATCTTGAATCAAGTTATTTGAGAGAGAACACGATAGATTTATAAATAATTCAAGATAGATACATAATTGATAAAATACAAAAGAAACCCTACTAAACTGTACAAATGCATATAAAATTTTGTTTCTATTTGTTGCTTTCAGGTTTACCTCATTGTCGCGTATTCCAAATGGATGATTCCTTGCTCTTAGGTTGCCAGATTTATCGCTAACCAATGTATCCTGCTAACCAGTGTCAATCGAATGGCTCAATTCTATAATTTGTCGTGGAAGATAAATTCGACCTATCAGAAATTCTTAGTATCGCGTTAAGCAGGCACCGATTCCTAATATGATTCGTTGGCTCCTTTCTGCAAATTATAATCGTTCGAAGTTAATTTATAATCGCGTCCAAATTTGCTAAAAAATTTCTATCCCTTCCATTTCAAATCTTTATATAAAACAAAAATTTACCACATAATGTGCTTTATCTTTTCTTGTTTACAAGAAGATGCACAAATTAATTTCCATATATTTTTGTACAAAGTTATTTTCTCTTTGGTCCATTAGAATAAAATAACTGGAATAATTGAAAATTTCAAGTTAGCGTTCGACCGTTCGTAACTGGTCCACATCGAGGAGTTCCTATCCACCGGAAATCCGAATCCTCCTCGATGATAGATACGTGTTGTTGCAACGCAACAGTGTTGCGAGAGTGCGTCTCCGATGACACACGCAATGCACACAACCGGTGTACGGTTTCTCGCAATTGGAATCGACGCGTTTCGAGTGTACTGGCCAGATTATCCGCGCTTCTGCAATCTGCTTCGACGTTTCGCTTGCACATCCACCGACGTTGCCTCTTTGGCCGTACATAAAACCAAATTTGTTAACAAACTTTCTAGTATTAAAATTAATTACTCTGTTTCGTCCATTCGAGTGACTGTGGAACCCTCGGTATTCTTAACTTAGAAAATAATCTTGTTAAGGATGTTAGCCTTCGTGTAATTGGAATTCAATTGACGTTTAAAATAGAAATTCTCTTTAGTTGAAACTATTATTTTATACGAATTAATGAACGCAGAATAAGATTTTTCTTTATTTGCAGGGATTTTATCGCTGCAAAAAAGGTGGAAGTTAAATTCAGATTAGTACCGACATCCTCAACATCGAATTATCATTCTGATTACTCCTAGTCTTTGTCTTACACGTGGTTAGCCTCCGAGGACAAGTAGACGATGGAATAGTAAGTAGTCTAACACGTTTTCCAGCGGAACTCGTTGTCAAAATTTCATTTCACGACAAACAAGTAAGGTTCTTGCAAGTTTCACACTCGTTTCTGTTCTTGCAGATATCAAATTTCTTTTGCAACGTAGAATCCAATCGAATATGCCTCGAAATTTGGATGTTCTTCGAATTTGGAAGGACTGTTTCCGTAAGACAGATCTTGGAACTCAACAGGAAACAGAACTGTTATCTCTATAATAATTGTCAAAACGAATGAGAAAACTGATATAAGTACTTTGTACCTAAGAAACTTATTCGTATTTCCAAATTTTTCAGATCCATCGAGATCCAACTTCTTCAAAGTTTCCATTGATCCAGACGTGCAACCGATACTTAAGCGATTCGCACATTTCAGACCCTATACAAGAAAAGGACATTCACGTTGATCACTGACTCCAATTATAACCGTCCTGCGGTTCACGCAGAATTTTCTCTTCTTACATATCTCTCGAACAACCAGTCCACCTTTGTCTGTTGGACAAATTACTAAACGTGTCTGCGTCTCCTAACAAGCAGACGTATCGTCTCGATAAACCAACTTCACCGAGTCTTTTTCCAGTTTCTGCGATGAGTATTCGTCACCAAGGAAAGACAGTCTCCCCTAGATCAGCCTCGTCGTTCGATTCCAATGATCCAGGCCAGGTAAGCTGTCCTAGAAACGACTCACACAGATCGGAGTACGCGACACAGGACTCTTTCTAGGGGCTGTCTTCCATAGGATACCAGGCAGCTGGACCTGCGACGGAGGGATTAGCCCCCGCCGCGGATGGCATGTACTACCAAGCCCGTCCTTGGAATGGCAGGTACGCACCGCATTGCGGTTGCTGTTGCTGCTGCATGCTCTGCTGGGTACCAGTTCTCGGGTACGAGCAATGCTGAAGACTCTGGCTGGACGTTATCACGTGGTTCACACCGACCACCGAGTGATGAGGCACCGAGGAGGCCGCGTGATGAGAACCGTGAGGGCTCGACGCCGCGGTCATGTGAGGGGCTGGACTCGCCAAGGCCGCGCTTGGTCCACCGCGGCTGCCCTCGTTTCCGCCTCCGCCACCGCTTCCGCATGGCTTCCCGTCCTTCACGAGCACCGGCACAGCCACTCGTCGCGGCGAACTAGCGCTCTGTAACATAAAAATAGCGTCGTTCTTTGGTTTGGAATATTTGAATTTCGATAGTAGCTTTCAGTTCCAGTATTTGCAAGTTTTACGACGTGAACGTTTTACCAGAATACGAAATCCGACCGAAGAATATTTGAAAAATAGCTTACACGACGATGACGCAGGATGCGCAAATCGTTGACTTAAATCTCGAACTACCACCGTAGAAGTAATTTCTTATTTGCATCGAGAAATGGAGAACAACCCGAACTTCGCCTGGAATTTCTGACATCATCATTCATCTAAGAGAAACCACAGCCTAGTCTACCCGATCCACCGGTATGTAAACTCAATCCACACGTAGGTGCACAGGCTGCGTACGACGAACCGTAAAGAAGACGTGGGACGACGTCGTGGCTCGGCTTCTGTGTTCCAAGCAAACACGTGGGCTCGGTAGGCACAGGTACTTAACCCGCGCGATACCTCGTGATCAGCATTCGAGCATACTCGTACTTTAGCAGCCGGAGACTCTCTCTCTCTCTCTCTTTCTCCCTCTCTCTCTCTCACACACACATACACACACATACACACTCACACACACATTACGAATAAACAGTACCAGCTACCGTGGACCACAGGATTCTAGCCAGGACTCTGTCGAGCCGCGTCAACATCGAGAACTGCTGTCCCTCGTCTCCCCGCGTTACTGTCCGGGGGGATTCAATACGACGAGCGGGACCCCACGGCATGCCAAACAGAAGCCGAAGCAAGCCGGCCGAGTACCTGCCGGGACGACCACTCAGCTGTATCAACATTCGGTACACGACATTCCTCTTCGATCTCCACGCCAGCGACGCTTTAATAATATGATCGTGACCGCTCGGAAATAACGCCTATTTCGGCTGATGGATTCACGCTGGTTGGATCATTTTTGAGAAAATCGAATGAAGAATTGCAGAGACGAATGTCTTTTCTTGGTAATCAGAGATGATATTCTTTATAAAGCTATTGCGAAGCTTGACTTTGGTCGAGAGTTGATGTTTGATAGATCTTGAAGTATCTCGTGCTTCATCCTCCATATTTTAAGACAGCAAAAACGGCGAGTACAGATAAAAAAGAAGTTACTTCTAACGAAGATCGCTTAGTACCTATTAAAAAGATTCTTGCGGCATTATAAATACGAGTGCATATTCGCATTTCAGAAGGTGCGACACTCGGATGAAGTTTGAAAGAATGGAAAGACGAGTGAGCGCAGAAGCTGCAGGTAAAGTAATAAGGTGTAATTTTTAATAGGAGTATGATGATCATCATTTACTTGATCTACTACGTACGATATCCTATATCTTGATTCTATTCTTGCATAACTATTTTAGGGATTCATCCATGAGATGTCTCGAGAATAAATTCTTCTGCGATCGTAACGATTCGGTAACCAAATCTGCACCTACACGAAAGGAAACAATGGGGGTGGAGTGTGTAACAACGATTCGATTCGAGTGGCCGACACGGACTTACGTGCACGTTGCTGGCCGCGAACATAAGTGCAGGCATGCCGTGCACTTCACGCTGACAAAGTGACGATTACGCTAAACGCATGACGGTCGGCGCGCGCGTCACGCGTCACGCCACTTTAGCCACTTCAACACGCGTTAAGCGATTTCCGGCGAAAATGGCCGTGCTCAGGAACGGAGTAGTACGTGTTTATGAGCGGCGACCACTGCGCCACGCATAATGAGCCTCAATGTTGCCGTGATCGCGCGGCCGCGATTGGATTCTCGGGAAACATATTACGCGTGGATTTCCCTCTCCCCCTTCGTGGAACACCGTCCCCTTTTAACCGTATGTACAATACATATATATACATATATTTCTTGCTCGGAAGCGATCGTCGTCACCGATTACCGTTTAGGTTAAAGACTCGACCGAGATTCTATTTTTTTATTTCTGCCTTCAAGAGAGTGAATGGTATTATTGGTATTACAGATTCAATTTTATACTCTTGCGTTTTACGTATAAATGTTGACCATAATTTGGGAATACAATCATACGAATTGAGTAAATGTATGCAATCTTGTATTCCACGTATTGAGAAAGAGACGAATCCGAAGAAGATGAAAGGAGGAGGAAAGACACAGCCGGCGAAGAATCTGCCCCGGCGATGTTCAGATTTTTTAAAAGGTACCCTCTACAGGACGTTTAATTCCTTTAATATATCACGAGGACAAGGAACGAGGACAGAGATACGTGCAAAATAAATTGTACTTGAAACGTCTACGCGGTGGCGGCCGATGTTCAGGCCGTATACAGCCGCATCGAATATCTAAATGTACCGCTCGCGCGCGCCAGTGACTTTCACCCGAATGCATCTCTCGTGGAAAAACATTCGTCATCGTTGAAACTGATATAATTAACTAAAAGCTGGGCTCTACCAGTGGCACAGCTTTTTCCCTCCTTCGCTCCTCCTCCTCTAAAACCACTACCACCATGAAACAGACCAGCCCGACGCGACGGCCGTCTACGTCTCGTTTCTTTACAGAAGCCTCGGTCGAACAAAGAACCACGAGAAGAGATATTAAAAGATTTCTGCCGGGACCTCTCATTTCCGCGACGAATGGAATTCAATGGGTTCCGTAAACGAGGAAGTGGTTTTTAAATTTAATAACCGATGTTTTACCACGAGTGTAATTACATTAGGCGATCTCTCGATACCCGGCAAACAGCTCTCGCGCCCTCTCCCTCCCAAAAAAGCGTGAAAACCAGGCCACCGATTTCTTCTCCTGCGTTTCCTCTATTTCCCCAGACGTATAAAAGATGAATTGAGATCCCTGTCTTCTGTCGTAAGAACGGTATTGAGAGTTAACGACAACGACAGTTTTCTATCGGGTTCGATGAAATTTTTTAAAACTCTCAGAAATTCGTTTGATTGCGTACGAATATACTATTGACTCGAATAGTATATTCCGCTGAAGACAAAATAATCGATGTAATTATTTTGTATTTATTCCATCGTATCTTAAAGCGAGAAAATTTCAATTTCGCTGTATCCTCGCCGGTTGTCGAGACAGACAGAATAAAATTCGATCAAACGGGCTTCGTTACTTTCGAACGATTCGCTATCTCCACGCTCTAGACATAAATATGTCGCAGGCGTTCAGCTTAATCTCGATTGCAACACGAAGTTACAATCGATGGGTCGAAAGATCGGTGGCTCGCGTCTCCAGGGGAGGGTTAATCGATATCAATAGTAGTAGTATTGGTAACCCCGATTCGCGTCCAGGTGTTGTGCATGACTGTACTCACGGCAAGATGGCGACCGGTCCTCGAGCACCCGTTTCCGCGCTCCCTGCAGGATACCTCTCCACCCTTCTCCTCTCTCGTTCTCTCTTTCTCTTTCTCTTTTTCTTCCTACTTCTCCTTCTCACCCGCTCCCTCTGCCCCGTCTTTTTCTTTCTCTTTCCTTTTCTCGTGTTCGCTCGCTCGCGCTGCCACTTGAAATTTTTTTACCGCCGCGAGGGGAGGAAATGGAATAAAACGAAAGAAAGGGGAAAAAGGGGGAAAAAAATCGGAGCTCTGGCTGCCAACTCGTCGTCAACGTCGACGACGACGTTGCCGTTCGTAACTGCTACGTCTCCGTCGCATGGTGTT
Organism: Bombus campestris; assembly: GCA_905333015.3. Lineage (NCBI taxonomy): Eukaryota > Metazoa > Arthropoda > Insecta > Hymenoptera > Apidae > Bombus > Bombus campestris. Next base: position 12,159,134 of record HG995132.1, read on the forward strand.
TTAAACTCGGTAAATGATTAATTCTATTCGCTGTTAACAATCTTGCTATGTGCTAACATATATTCGTAAGTAATTTCTACCAATTTGAAAATTACAGATTTCCCATCTAACCCTTTCCAAACTTACAACAAATCCTATGGTAATTTTTCGAAAGGAATACTCTCATAGTCGAAAAACAATGACAATAAGAAGGTATCTACTTATTTGGCCGGTTATTGAGAGAGGTATATGTATTTTGCAAGAAATCTCGAGTATTCCTCTTCTCTATCGAATGTAACTGAGATGCAGATACCTAATGCATTAGTTTTTTTTTTTTTATACAGGGATAACATCAAAGGCTCGCAACAAGAAATTAATTGCAAGAAATGGTGGAAACTGTGGAAACAGCGACGGTCGCTTAACGAGGCGAAACAGCTGCTCTATCGTGGGACTTACTCGCCGGGAGAAAGCTCTGTTTACGCGAAACATCTAGTTTCTCTATTAAGAAATCTATCTATGGGAGGTATCCCTATTGTACGAAACGCTAATAATACTGTAACTGCCACGCCCAATGCGTATGTTGCAATTTCGCGTCGTGGTGTGCACGCGATTCTGGTCACCCAATTACACGTACCATCGAGCAGATCGAGATAATAGAATGAAAACGCCGTACGGAGAACGAGGATAAATAGTAAACACGGTATTGAATTGAAATAGAGATTACGGTACCTTCGCTGTCATGGAGGAAGAGAGAAAGAAACAACAAGTCGCCACGCTACAGAAGAAGAGAAAGAAGCGAGAAAAAAAGATAGGGAATACGATACGGAGATGAATGGAAACAGAGTCTACGGGGACCACGAAAAACTAACGAGTAAATTATGGGGCGGCTGCTCGTCCTAGCGTGGACGAATCGAGGGGAAAGGACGGTTTACAGATCGGGCCACCGGATAACTTTCAGCACCATTAATGTTCTATGGGTGTTTACGAGCCGCCGCTTGGCGGCGTCTATGTCGACCCTACTTAGAGACAAGATCGATCGCGATCTAAATACATAACTCTATTTGTTACAGGCTCTGTGAAGATCTAAATTGAAATCGATACACTCTGCAAGTGTGATGAATGTTCTTCAGGAAACTACCTGTCACACATGAATGATATTCTAAAAGATGGATCGTGTGGATCAAGAGCAAAAGTTATCTAAAGGTGATGTTAAATCTAACGTAGTATATATATAAAGAACGAAATTTAAGATCCAATATGAGAGCAGATGGCCGTCGCGTCGCAAAGCTGGATATGGCGCGCACACGATAATAACGCGATATCGAGGACGGATCGAAACACAGAGAATGACTTTGATCCCCGTCACCCGCGAAAGTGGTTTTGCACGAAAATCGTTCGACGTGTATGCTCGTTGCCATCGAAATTCGATGAAACGGTGAAAGTCGACAGTGACCGAAAAAAGCGCTATGAAAATCCGCTTACGTCGAAACGCCATTCCGCGTGGAGTGTCGCTCATGTTGGTACAGGTATTCTTTAAAAAAATATTTTTAGCACGAACAAAACACGCCGGTGTAGAGGAATAGGGAAAAAGGAAACGTTAACGAAGTAGCCGGATAGAAACGACTAAAAAACATTTCCAAGAAGCGTGTTACACGTTCCGTGACCGTGCAAGAAATTCATTTTGAAGCGCAAAAAAACTGACGGAGAACAAATAATCGACGTCATGTTGACACGAAAATGATTTTCAGCGTGAGTGAAACGACACGACACGCCGATTCCCGCTAACTCGAATCGGACGATTTGCCGCTAATGCATGCCGGGACATCCGTGATCTCGCATACTCGTTCGTACCCGGCTGTAATGTATTCATCAGGACGGATCTGTGTGTATCGGCACGATCGCCGTCTTCTGACATCTCTTTTGAATGTTATTGCAGAGGAGGAGAGGGAGCCGCTGGAGAGACGATTCGTATTCGTCAGTGCGTGCGACGAGATGGAGACAGGGCACGTTTTGAACTTGCAATTACGATATCTCGGGAATCTGGCGCGTCATTATTAGAGGCGATAAAAAAGGGGAGAAGAGAGAAAAGGAAGGGTAGAGAAGGGTGATTTCTATGGGCGCGAAATAATATTGTAGGATTCGTGCGCTTTCGAAATCCATAACTTTGAAACTATCTTTGTTCGTTATAGGTAGAATTTAATGGACCGAAATTACGTTTTTTTTTTTTTTTGTGTGATTTTATGTATAGAATGTACACGTTATATTAAACCTTCTCAGGTAACGATATTAACATAAATGTAGAAATATTCTGTAGTTATTTCACCTAGGCTTCGAATGTTGTAATTTGCTTACCATTCTATGCAGATCGTCGGTATTACTGGTCAATGAATCGTGAACTCTACGAGACTCAAACGAAATTCTGTCGCTCGTTAGATGATGAAAAACATTAAAAAACGTAACAAGATATACATGGAAAAGGACGGATGAAAGCAAAAACAAAGAAATAGAGGTAAAAAATAAAAATCATATTGCAACAGCCAGTCGCTGAAACATCGTGGTAATTACGTGTTTAACACAGACGATTTTATGTTGCAGGGAGGTCGGTATTCCTGCAAAAATTTCGGCTGGAATAACGAAATGAATGCAGAATCGCTTCGAGTCGGTCGAGTGGCCCACTCGAAACGAAATACGATGTGGATGCGAGGATCCGCGCCGCGTCCGGAATATTTTTCATTTAAAAGCATTTCATTTCGAAACGCTCGATATTTTGTCGTGTGTCTCTCCGTTTCGAAATCCCTCGGGAAATCCGATCTATCGAGGACGCGTATTATTATCACACGAGAAACGGTCGAACGACAGAGTTTAATTTAATCCTTGCGCCTCTCCCCTCCCCCTCCCCTTCACACTCATTCTCTCTCTCTCTCTCTCTCTCTCTGCCTTCCTCCTCTGTTTTACTCTGTCTTTTTCTAGAAATGTCTTTCTTCGACGTTACAATTTTTTTGGTGCGACTTGTTCAATGTATTCATACTAATATCTTTATATTTCTTTTTAAACAGGTAGTTACCTGATTTTGAGCATTCTGTTCGGCCATCGCCTTCTCCTTCGCTTGCCTCTTGCACTTGTATCGGTGATTTTGAAACCATATTTTCACCTGTAACGTGAGAAAGGAATTGTTCCTATTAGTATGGAGTTTTATTGGCAGAAATTATAAAAAAAGAAGAAAAGAAGGTATTAAGTTGCCCGTATAAAGCCTGTGCTAATGAGAATATTTTTTTGACATTTCTGAAACAAATACAACTTGAAAATATCAAGAGGAACCAGAGTTCAGATTGCGATACCAGATGCTTCGAGCCGAATTTTCCTTTTTCCCGTTTCTTAAAAAAGCTGGGACACGTCTTTGACGCGCTAACTGTCACCAGGTAGGAAGTGAAATATTTTTACAAGGGGGAGCGAGTGCGAGCCTTTTGTCGCGTGTGTACGTTTCAAGTAATCTGGAACGATTCGTGGCCCCCTTAAATTCATAATCCACGGTTATTATAAGTTTGTTATTTCTACGAGAGGGATTTAACGCTTCGTTCACTTTGCCGGATACTATGAACAACGATCTTTTCACGCCTCGCTATCAGTTTCTCTTTAATACATGTTTTATTTTATATTTCTCAAATTTCAATTGATAAAGTAAATAAGGAAAATAAAGAATAAAGATCTTTCCTTTCTCTTAAAAAGCCCATGGATTTTAATCCTATTTCATCATGCAATTCCAGAACAACAAAATGGATGCCAAAGTACCAAATTTTCGCCAATCGAATCGCCAGAAGCGGAAGTTTCTCCGGTTTAATTTCTCCCATGCACGATGTCAAAAGGAAAACGCAGCAGTTTTATGAAGTTTGGACCTAGGAGCAGTCGTGCTCTCGTTCAAAATCGCTTTTACGGCAATTGAACGCGATTAGGGAAGCCGGCCGTGCGGACGGGATCGAAATCGGCATCTGCTTATGACAGCGGCGCGTTATAATCCGTATTGTACATTATGCCACGTTCACAGGGGCGCGTCCCGATCATCGTGGCATTGTCGTCGAGCGACGAAAACAATGCCCTCCGTTTCTGTCGGCCGATTTAATCCTTAACACGAGCTTGCTAGGATAACGTCGCTTGCGTTAAACTGTTGGTCACGTTTAGAACGTTATACGAGTATTGCGACCATATCTGTGATGATCCGGTAAAACTGTTAAGTTCATTAGTTAATCTTGCTTTTTCTCAAAGGCAAAGTCTTTCTACGGCAATGTGTAGGACAAGGATTAGCGTGAGTGAATAGAGTAGGGATGAATTGACGAAGATAAGGAAACAGCAGATTGAATGATTTTAAAAAAGGAGGACAAAGGAGTAAATTAGAGGCATGTGTGAAAGGTAGGCCTAAGCCCGATCTTTATCGCACGTATCAAAGGCGAGTCCGACCTATATGTTGCTTTGCCTGTAACCTCCTACTCGAGTGGTTGTAACCCGCTGCAATCCCCATGTGTAGCCGCCCCGTGTAACCCCCATTGTCGGAGTTATGCGCGCCGTAGAATGCAACGAAAGCACTTTAAGGGGCCCCGCGCAGTAGACCGTGTCTCAAGAGCCTGCCACCGTCTGTCTAATTCTTTGAATATTAGCGGGATCGACCACCCTCGAAAATTCCTGTTCCCCCTTCGAGGCAGCGCTCGTTCGCCGCCTCACGTGTACGCCACGAATACCGATCGTTGTATGGCGAACACGATTTTCCAATTGCCCTTCTCTCGAGTGATTACCCATTACGATATTTCCAGGAATACTTGTACCTGCCCGTTACAATAATCGATGTTTTAGTTTATCGTCTTTTACGAGTTGGCTCTTGAATTAAGCGTTATGAGGAAAAATCAACAACTGTTGTAAGCGTTGAGTACCAATGAACGAGTAAGTATACATTTTACTCATTTACTAAGTAGTCTTTTATGTCTCTCTAAACTCTAATGCCTGTTTTATTTTTTAAAAGGTTTCCCGAGTAAAATTAGTTGTGCTTTCAGTTTTAATCCGTTATCGAAGCTGTTAGTGAGAAGACGACAATGATGATTAATAATACTATGGAAATTCATGTTCAAGAACCGTGGGCAGCATTTACTTTTTACAAATACATCTTTAGTCCCATCTGTGTTTGATTGCGCTTTATGAGATCAAAATTTTCCATTGGAAACACCGGCTCCGATTAATTCAGCTCATTTCCAGCAGCAAGTACAACGCGCATAAATCACTCATAAGGGAAGAAGGTGACGACTGGTTGTAAACAACGGAAAGAAAGGGAAGGAGCGAAGGTCGCGAAGAAAAGCGCTTTGAATCCGCTGGTGGTGAGCCCTTCCGCGCGACTTTCCGCGTGTGTTTTGTAGTACGACTGATGCGTAGGGCGGAGAGACCTTATCTAAAAGCCACGAAGAGGTACTAGACGAGGCAAGTACTCTCTCGCCGCTCCCATTCGTTAATTCCTTTTCCACCGATAATCCACTCGTCGAAGCCCGTGGAGTTTCGGGCGTGCGGCGACTTCGAGAGGTCTACAAACAGCCTTGCTTGCCTCGACGCGTTCTTGCATTCTCCACTTTCGCGTGTCACCCGCTCGTTTCGCCGTTCCTTTTGTCCTGGGTAAAACCTTGTTACTGTTTTCGCGTTTGCCGCGAGACTTCTTTTTTAAGCAACCTTTGCATCCGTAGATCATGACTCGTGTCGTGAGATTTTTCCAGATGAGATTTTAATCGAACAATTGACGCCATACGCAGAGTGGGAAATATATTATCCGGAAAATTTGTAATTTCTAGCAATTCGTATTGAGCATGTATCGATATCTGCAATCGTGTTCGAGCTGTAAACGTATAGGCAACGACAGTGAAAGATCCGACGAGATGAAGACGGGATGAACTGTCGGAGAGAATTGTTATTTCAAGGGAACGGCCTGTCCGTCAGTCCGTTTGTCCGTCGCTCTCGCAACGGTGCGGTGTGTAAACAGAGAAAGTTGAACGAGATAGGGATATAACTGGTGTGTACTCGCAGACCACGGAGGAAAGAAATTCGTGGCGAATGCCGATTCTCAACGAGCAGAGCAACTTTCGTCTCTATAAAGTTTACAAACCAAGTCGAGCTTACGAATAACTGGACAACTCGATATCACCTTCGTCGGCACGCAACTTTTACTTTGAAGGGAATCGAAAAATTTATTATCTACGCTATCGCGTTATTATTTCGATTTTCCTCTTGCGATATTTTCCATTCTTGCGATTGTTAAATATAAAACCTATTCTTTCAGAAAAAAATAATCTATCAAATGGCTGCTTGCACGAAACGAATGAAAGGAAAGCGGGAACAACTTGTTTATTTTCGATGGGTACGACGAATCCGATGAAAAAAGGCAGCAGGGCCCGCAGGGGTCCGACCGACGTTTACTCAACACCGAGAAAGGGGGAGCTTAACTTTAACTTTCGATTAACTCGTGGTTAACTCTCGTTCAGCCAGGTAAATGAAACGCCTCCCGTAACCGTTCGAGCGGATCTGCGAACACCCTGCGCTTTTCTTCTCTTCCGCATACATCCTAAAAGGTCTGCCGACAAAGACCTGTCGACACGTTCCTTCGAGCTAATTGACAGTAACGAGCTTTTTCACGGCTGATTTAAGGTTGACGACTTAATATTGACTGTAGAATCAACATTTTCAAGAAGTTGCAACCAAAATAACTGCCTTCTCCTAGCATGCTATAACAGATCACATAGAAGCTATACAGAAGCTTTCGAAGCTCCTGTTTCAACAAAGCTTTCCTACGATCATACTCGACGAACAAACGTAAACCTTTTTAAACGAATTCTTTTTCACCATCGATACGGACATCAGAACCGATCAATCCTGAACTTTGTCCCGTTTCGCTGATGTTTGAACGATTCGATTCCACTTGGAAAATTTCCAGCTTTTAACCGGCGATTATCCATTTGACACGAGGTCGCTTCCGCACGGACTATTCGTCTCTTACTTCGACATTAATTAGCGTATCGAATAGCGATAAATCCAGTGGGCAGTTCATCAAAGCGCGGCGGAGAACATGTAACATTTGGGAGGAACATGGAGTACCTGTTTGGCTTATGTTCGACAAAGGCCGGAGTTCGTACATCCGTTCCGGCAGGGAGTATGCGGTTAAAGTGGACGATTGATCAAGTTAGCGTAACGTCATTACGTCGCGTACATTGAGGGTTCACGCAAAATCACCACCACCACCACCACCATCGTAAGCAACCGAGTGGTATCGGGCGTCGCCACCCTTCGTGGCCTCGCTAACTGTTTCCTCGGGCAATTTCATCCGACACCAACTTTCGACGGATTATCCGCTGAAAACCCCATGCAGCCTCGGGCTACTGGATAATTCACGGGGCTCGTTTCGATGTTGCTCGAAAGAAAGACGCGTGTAATTGACGAGAATTGCCACTCGAGGTGTTCCGAACCGTTTCTGAACGCATCCGCTTGCCTCGGGCAGCGCGGCTGATTGTCTTCTCTGATCTATTGTTGTTAGGGGTGTACGGAGGATGTTGATATTCCTTTGCTTCCTTTCTTCCTTCCTATTCTCGTGGTGTAATCGAGCTAGTGCGTAAGTCACGCGTCTTTCGATTTTTATTCTCTATTAGTTTACAAAGTGATTTGTATTAAATAGAATACCGAAATTTTGTCTTTTATAAACAGCGTGTAACATATAAGCGATTGAAAAGGACTGTTTTAGAATCTCGGATATATCCCTTCGTTATTACCAACTATTCTTCTATTAAATCGACAATTACAATTATTTGCGGAGGGAGTTGGCGCGAAGGAAAAATCGCAGGAAAAGGGATTACATTTGCGAGGCTTGACTTTAGTCACAGATGCGTTTCCACCGCAAAATGCAAGGAACCACAACGATGAGCTTGCGAATACCAGGATCAAGCAACGTCAAATTATGATTAGGGCTGTTAATTGTCCCGTGTTGACTCTTCTGAGTGGTGGCCCGTGGGCAAACACGATTCCCGCCTCCCTTTTGTTGTTTTAACTCAATACCATCGGCCGGGGATGACTTACCGATTACTAGTCGGATGTCTGAAAACCTGGGGTCTACGGCCCGGCAAATAGAAATGACTTTCCAGTTTCTCTCAAACGAGCCACTCAACTAATTCGCGTTCAACGTGAACGAACAAACGTATCTTCCTCGTTCTTCAACGATGGAAGGTTAAATTTCTCCAAAATATGTAACTTTTGCGTTCACTTACTTTGAATATTTGAAAGGATAATATTTTTAATCGCAGAATACTTTACAGGGAGAGAGAGAGAGAGAGAGAGAGAGAATTGTGCCCGATCAATTGTATTTGCAAAGGTCTAAACAATTTAAAGAAGAAGATTTGATGAAATGGCGAGGACCATTTGACCAGCCTTTTTGCTCCTGATCGCATTTTTCCGCCCTCTAATTTCTTCGTCGTTTCACGGCAGGGCTGATCCAATAGCCTGGGAAGCGGATGTTTGCGGTTCAAAATGTATGCACCCTCGCGTACCGTCCCGGAGGTGCAGCGGGATTACAAAAGAACGGGTCCGCGCAGTTCTACAGTACGCGTAGCGCAAAAAGAAATTGGTGGCGTATTACGCGACAGGCACGTTCGAGTGTATTTACAATACACTCGTAAAGCTGCCTCTTCGTCGCGATAATTGACGCAAACACGGCGAAAAACTCATAAGACGACGGCTGTACCGCGTAGGTCTGTCCGCATTGGGAGAACAATTGTTGCCGATTATTTTCAAACAGCTGGAGAGACTGCTTAGAAACACTCGCGGAATCCTTTCCGTTGCGATCAATGCACCATTTATGCGAGGTTTCCTCGTAAAGGTAGAGACGTAGAAAACAACTGTAGGTATAATTTCTAGTATTCCGTTAATATCACTACCTTACAACGTAACCTCTTCTAATCTAAAACTTTTACAGAGAGATTTTCGAAGCATGTTCAAAAGTTTAAAGAGCTGCAGGAATTTATGGATCTATCGCCGTTTCGATGCCAACAAATGTCACTTAAAATCTGCCAACTCGGCTGTTACCTCGTCCAAAATCGATTGGTAAATTAAGCTAGCCAAGATCAGTCGTTGCGTGTCAAATAACGACGCTTCTTCTTTACCACGTTTCTATGTGTCTAATAGACTTATACAGATTCGTTCTTTCCTCAGATCGTCGATGCTGCTACCTCGAGTGCTTGTAACCGATCACCGACTTTTGCAGTGACCTGTAGATTCCATGGGAAGACGAGGAAAAAGAGAGGAACGCAATTACGTCGGCCACATGCTGCCGGTGTGCGTGGCGATGGCGCGGTATGACGCGGGGGCGGCCGCAAAAGCCGACGACATATTCATGCGTGCGTTATTATGCGAGGGAGCCGTGAGTGCACTCGAGAGATACGCGCACGCGTTCCACGACGTCCAATTAACCGCACGCATTTCGTCACCAAAGGAATTTCACGCGTGGAACGCGCGCATGTCCGCCTCGATCCTCCAAGATCACTTCCGATATCTTCGAATATAGAGCATAAAAAAGTTACATCTTTGCGGTAATATGTTAAGTAAAAGATCTCCGTTCCTCGACTACGTAGCTCGTAAATATCTGCTAGAAATCTCAACAAGTCTAGAGTACCTAATCCAAGCAACGTTTTTTAAATAAAGGAGGAACTTTAATCGTCACGAACAGTAATATCAAATAGTTTTTAACGGAAATCGCAGGCCAGACACGTTAGCTGTTTTCTTGTTAATTAATTTGTTGTACAAGGATGCAGGGTCGACGCGGCGATCCCAGCATGTAAATAGCTTTACTCGTGGTTGTCGGAAACTTTCGCGGCGAGAAAATTTTCACGGCTGACACTTTTCTACGGGTGTTTCGTCCAGTCGAAGAGCCGTTTCCCGTCTTTGGGACGACGCTGTCCCTTCCTCTCTCTCTCTCTCTCCCTCACTCTCTTCTTCCTCTTCGTCGCATCATCCCCTACTCCCCATGTCTCCTTGGCGCGGGACACACAGATGCGTCCCTCCATTTTGCGCTCGCATTGTTACTCCAAGTGCAGTCTCCCCATTGTTACAATGGCTGGCCACTCCTGGCATTGTTGCCGGTATTGTTATTATTATCACTACTGTTACCGGTTGCGGCCGACCGGCGAATGGAGAAGAGGAGAGCCAGCTGCTTCGTCGAGTGCCGCATTAGAGGCAAATTACACTCCCTCTGGCCCGCCTTCCTCTCTCTTTTTCTCTTTTTCACTATGTCCCTCCAGGCTGTTTATCTCATTCTTTCTCAGTTACATTCTGGATTTCACCCCTTTTTTAAGCTCGAAATTTCGAATGGTTGATCGGTATCGGATTCGAACGAAAGATACCCACCGAATGCTATCAACCTCTCTCCAACATATTTCATACAACGACATTCTTTCCTAGCATTTATTATCAACGTTTTAGTTTCTTCGACACTCGCTTAAAATTCCTAAGCTTTTTAGGATCGCTTTGCCAAATGAAATAGCGTATCGTTTCGGAACACCGTCTTAACAGTTACATAATTCAAGAATCGAGACCACATGGACTCGATAGGTGCGACAATGCTTTTTAGAGCAGCCTGCAACAACTTTTCGGTCAAACTATCCGTCATATCCTATCCGATAATCGCGGAGGAAGAAGGCAGAGCGGAAAACGGGAACGAAGAAAACGGCACGAGAAACCGACGTCAACCAGGATGCATAATTAATCGGTCGCTGCGTGGACGAATTAAACGAGCAATTCGAAGCACGAAATTGATCGCAACAATTTAATCGCGAGAGGCCGCGCAACGGGTCTCTGCAAATTATGCCCGGTGAGTTACAACGAGTTTAAAGCTCGTTAAAACGCGAAAGACCGACCTGTGCGGAAGAGAGAAGTTAATTAGAAGAAAGTAAAAAAAGGAAAGAGAAAGGAAAAAGAAAAAATGAAACGTGATGGAAATGAAGGAGAGAGGGAGAGAGAGGGAGAGAGAGAGAGAGAGAGAGAGAGAGAGAAGAAGAGAATTTATATCAAGGGGAATTTAGACGGCCTGCCGCGCGGCTGGCGAGCATGGCGAAAGAGGGAGACATTAATTAAAGTGCAAAAAACGTGCGGCGAGTCTGATCAAAAGTTAAATAATTAATAGAAACCGCGAAGTTCAGGCGAGATCGCGGATTAATGAAAAATCACCGAAGTGCGGAATTCGCGAGTCTCGAAACCGGTGAACGAAACAATCGCCGCTCGCCTACCATTGTTTCCTCTTGAACAATGACGATTCACGTTATTGTTAGCGCCAGCCAGATCGTCCACTGGCTCCTTCTGCTACGGCTTTCGGCCAGCGAATGAAACGTTTCGGACGTCGCGTCGCGTCGAATACCGGAACAATCGAGTTAAGGTGCTTCGACGCAAACATCCATCTTCCATAGGATTTTGGCTGGTCGAGCATTTCCATCACGGTGAATTTACGTTTATCGTCTTAGAGTTGTTCCATTAATAAAAAGGACATTGGAAAGTAAACGGATACTTTGAAAATAAAGCAAATGCGAGCTCGCGAAACGATTATATTCGAGGAGCGTTCGATATTCTTAAAAATAAACTAACAACAAAGTTTAAAAGCGCCATTCCTCTTACAAGATTAAAAGAGAAAGAGTATTTTTATTACTCGAGATTTTGGTCCTTTCTTCGCAAAGATTCTATTTATATTTTAGTCACGAAGGAAAGAAAATTTGAAGAGAAGGCTGCTTCGCAAATATTGTTCCACCTTCGAGCAACCCTGTATAAACGTTTTGCATGCTGTGTATAGATTAGAAAGGAATATTAGATGGTTCTATATGCACATGCAAAGGGCGGATCTGGGCAAGCTCGCTATAAATTTGCTCGTCCATCGAAGGAGCCTTTAATACTGTTTACGGATAGCTCAAGCTTTTAAGGTATTTTATCCTGTCCTTACGTAAATTGTCCCTTATCCGGCGACATAAAAGTCTACTGGCACGGTAAATTTAATGTTCGAATTTCAGGATCAATTGGATCGAATGTTTTCTGTCTAAATATTACGCAATTGCAACGTGGAGGGACTATCGATAGCCGAATATCTACGTTCTAGACAGACACGGATGTTCCATCGTCGGAAAAAACAATAGGTATAGTCGAAATAATGGAATATTATTCTACTGTAAGAAATTGTAGTTGAAAAGAAAAAAGCGTGTAATGCATCTTCCCTATGCAGTAAGGTACACAAAGATGAACAAAGGTACGAGGATAGAGATTTTTCAGCAAAGAAGATTTCTCGTCGGAGAAATGCTCGCCCGGAAAAAAAAAGGAAGACGAGGGTGAAAAGAAGAAGGGGTAGGTTCGAACGAACCGTGACAACTTAGTGCACGAGCCTTGCGATTCAACCACGGAGATAATCGTAATAATGGGTTTGCCTACCACCGAATCTACCCTCTTCGACTTTATACAGCAACCCCAATAGGAGGAGCACCGAAGAGGACTATGCGAGTTCAATGTCGTGCAAACACGCGAAACGCCTCGGCGATTCCTCGGCGAAATGATCGACAGGATTGCAGATCTTCTCTTTTGACACGTGACACGACCTCGTTATCTCTTTAAACATCATTTGTTCGGTCTCGTGGATAACGTTCGATATGCCGGAATCGATCACGCTTAAACGTAGAGACGATGAAACGAGTAAATTTATTTCAGGTCAAGCGATGTAATATTCCTGGAGAACAGCTACGGTTATGGAAAAAAGAAGAAGATAATTAATTGCTATTTTTGGTGGAAAAATCGAAAGGCAGCGAGAAATCGAAGCTATGATTTTTGGTTAAGATTCGTGGAGAAGCCGTAAAACCAAAATGGCGATGGAAACAACGGACGCAACAACGAGAGAATGATCGAGATTCTCTATCGCTGTGTTCTCATCGGGATCCATCGTCGTCGAGCTGAACGAGCAGAAAGGAATCGGTGCTCCTCGTCGTCGTTCGTCGAGTGCTCGTCTCGTTACTCGAAACGGGGTCGATTTTGCGTGACGTTCTCCCGGAAACGATCGATGCGGCACTTTGGCCCGTCGATCGGGCAAACGACAGGCGGAAAATTCCTTTTTTTTTTCTTTTCTACTTGCTTCTCCTTCCTCCTTCCTTTCTTTCCTTTTTTTTTTTTTTTTTTTTTTTTTTTTGGCATCTCTCGATTCTTTGCAAGCTCTCGAAAGTGTGCTCGCGTCGAACTCGTGGCTCGAGTGCGTTGAAGAGCGCAGATCGGTATATCTTCTTTCCGTTCGTTACGTCGTTCGACTCGTTAATTCAGTATCGATTCTCGATCGCGTCCCAAAGAATCTTCCTCGAGGACCGTCGAGTCCGCAATAGCCTTTTCTCGCGATGAAAAAATCTCCGTCTGTCTTCTCATTTAGCTCGACTACCTCGAACGTAACTTGGAAACATTCACGGATTTTCATCTGTCTTTAAACGTCGCAGTTCGCTTGCGAAAATTATCTCGATCCAAGGAAACAGATTTATCTGTAAATTAATCGAGCATCGAGTATCGCAAATTTTGGCTCGAGGATTTTGTAGATGGTTTTCGAATGGAAGAAAGTAAACAAACGATAAAAAAGATTTCACGAATGGAACGCATGATACCGAATCTTCCTCGGTAGGTACATCTTCGCGTATGACACGAAGCTGTATTTCTGTAATATATTTTCAAAACGAGCAAATAACCTGAATATTGTCAATTTCCTTTCAGAACGGAGTAGAACGTAATCTCGGAGTTTGTATAGCACTTCAAAGAAGCGATGGACATCCTACGTGGTTCCGTATGAACCTTATCCAAAAAATTCCTCGTAGAATCTTTCGAAGAGGAGGAAAAAGAAGATGAAGAAGAAGAACAAACAACAGAACTCGGACGATCGGAACAACAATTACCGATAATATTCGAGCACCACGCGAGTCTCCGCTTCGCAAAAACGCTTCTACCGCTCGTAGCAACGCGACCATGCTCCACTTCTTCCGACCTTTCCTCGCGTAATATCGCTTTCGAGACGGCGCGAGGGCACGTAAGATTCACAGAGCTCTCACATAATGATTCGTTAGTCTCCCCGTGCAGCCCATCGTGGGCTACCTACGGAGAGCACGACTTCGTACGTAGACTTCGAGTGGCCGTAAGTGGATGGTACCGCAGGGTGGCGGCGCGGATACACACACACACACATACACAATACATCTACACGTATATACGACAAACCGGGAGCTCGTTTGGTCTCTATTTGTCCCCAGAAGTTCAAGAGTCCGCTATATATATACATATACGTGCGCATACATGTAAGAATATATACAGGTATACACGTGTACACACGCGTACATATATAAAAGCATCAACTGCCAGCCGCGTTTCGTATCTCTTTCTCTGCTTCGCTATCTCTCCTTTGAACGTCTCTTTCCGCGTCCCGTTTCCGAGGCTGGCCTTCGTGGCCAGCATTCACGGCTCGGGCGAGATCCGAGTACCATCGAGTCCGAAACTCGTTATCGAAACTTAGGTGCGCGCGAGCGCACAACAGCGGGCTCGCCCCTGGCGAAAGCAGGCGAAAATCCGCGGCTGATTGCAATCAGCCCTCTTTGCGAACTTCCGCGCTCGATTCCGCATAGATTTCGCCGAGTCACGGACTCAGGGGAGCCCCGACGACTTCCGGTTTAGGGAGCAACGCGCGAGCGCACACCTTCCGCTCGGCATAGGTCGCGTTCAAAGTCTTGTTTCGATTCTCTTCTTGGAGTTAGCGAAAAGAATGGATAGAGCGTGAGGTTGATGACGATGACGATGATGACGATAGCGATGACGATGGTGATGATGATGATGAGTCGTTAAAGAAAAGGGAGGAGAGAAGAAGAAGGAGATGAAGTAGTTTTTGTAGAACAAAGTCCCTTTAGACTGTAGAGAACGAAGCTTGTCTTGAGCATTTGATGAAAGAACGTAGTAGTACTACGTTAATGCTAGATGTTACGATGGAATACCATGTTAATATGATACTCGACAACGTAATGTTTGCTATATATCGTATCGACTGAGAAAATGGTAAGTTGGCCGCTTTTGTTACTTTTTTGTCGTTGATAATTACCGACAGAAAGTTCGTTCGAGATACGATGTTTATGAATGATCGTAGGTCGAAAGTACTAGATGAACGACAAGCGGATTGAACGCAGAGACGCGCGGTAGACAAAACGGCAGACTGAACGAGGGGACGAGCGACCAGGATGCAACCAATGAGCTGCGCAACAATTATTTATTGTTGCCAGACTGCCGCATCGTGCCGAGCAGACCTGTCTGCCCAATGAAAATTGCTCGTTAAAATGTGATTCTGGCGGGCCGCTTTAAATGGCGACCGCCGAAACGATTCGCTCGAGCCGACCAAATCGGCCCATCTACGAACGAAACCACAGGAACATTAGTCTAATTAAACACATTAAAATGTATATATATATCGTGTACGAGTATTACGAACACGAGAAACATTCTGAAGAGCAGTTTAATTTAATAAGAAATAATAAAAGCCAAAGGAATAAATAGGTAACGGAGTGAAGTATATCGTCGTAACAGTATTTTTTAACGAATAATTAATGTATAGATAAAGCTTTAGCGCGTTCAGTTTAGCTGGGAGAATTAATTTTTTGTGGCCTTTCGAGGCAATTTACTTTTAAGGAGCAGTTTACGTTTACTTTTGCGAGACTCGTAGCATCTTTAATCGGTGGCGATCAAGAACCGGCAATAGAGAGAAATTTCGGCTTCCTAAGATAATATTTACATGCCGTTGAGTCGGAACGACGCTCTGGCTGACGATTCTACCTGGTCGAATTCCATTTTTCGTTCTTCGAACAAACACACCTTTTCCACAACTATTTCCGACGTATTCGCATCGTCCTCCACGATTTGCTTAACAGTCTCGCCACTAAAGTTAGCCGACGTGTCAAATTATCCGACTTTAACGCGTCGAACATCGCTCAAACATGGCTGATATCTACTTTCCTCAAAAATTCTACCAAGAACGATCTTCGAGAACGTGTTCCGCACTTTGGTATACCAACCATCTGCTACAAAATACACGGAGGAAATAAAGAACAAGGACGAAAGCTGTCTAGAATCATGGGAATGCCATAAGTACTCAACATTTATCCTAAATTCCATCAACTACGTAGATAGATAGTGGCCTGACGGTTTAACGATCGTTTGAAACATATTGGCTAATTTCAGGAATTTTCGAGCGTTCAGAAGCCCGTTTATAACGGCAATCGAACGTCTATTCGTCGGCAGTCGCCTCGACATTTCCGGCTAACAACTCCGACGCAACCAACGCCCCTGAGGTCGATCGATCCGATTGGCCGAGAGATGTAGATACACCCACGCGTACACCCACCACCTGCTCTCTGCAATTAATCTCCTCTCAGCAATTAATCCTCATCGTGTACGTGTGTGCAAGCCTGTAAGCGTGTAAGCGTGTAAGCGTGTGTGCAGAATTTCAAGCATCGCATTCTGGTAGCAGAAGCAGCTAGACCGATCCGGCTGATCGAGATCGAGATGGATGACGTTGTCGCTACATTGTAATTGGGCATGTTGAACGTTACTCGTAGCAAGCATCGATGATGATTTACGACGCAAAACGAAATTTAAAAGCGACCAATAAGGAGATTATTTGGACGATAACGAAAAATTGATATTTTATATTTTCATGGAGGCAACAAGATCGCAGAGAAAACATGGCTTGTAACGTAGCTAAAGCGGTGGAAACGGGTTTGCACGACCGATGCGACTGTATCAAACAGGCTACAGAACGTACGTTCGAGACGATAGTTCGGTAACCAAGTGTCGAGTATCTACCTACTACGCAACGAAAGAATCGCTATCGCAGTCCACTTTTCTTTCGCAGACCTACTTCCATCGTCCTGACAAACTTCTCCAATGAAACGCATCAATGGACCAAATTTTGACAATTTCACGTTTGGATCGAACGTTGAATGGCAAATCGATCGTAGAACCGATGGATCGTGCAGCGTGATCGCTGCACAGCCGATGGCAAACCAAGAAGGAAAACATTTAACACGTACCTGAGTGGGCGTAAGGTGAATTAGAGCGGCTAGGTGTTCCCGTTCGGGCGCGCTCAGGTATTTCTGCTGCTTGAACCGCCTCTCGAGCTCGTGAACCTGCTGCTGAGTGAACAGAACGCGACGCTTTCGTCTTTGAGGAAGGTGGGGGAATTGCATGGCGCCGACGCCCATGCCGACACCGACGCCGACGCCGACGCCCACTCCCATACCTGACGACTTGGTCACGTCGCCCATTGACTGGCCCACAGGGCAGCCGGCCATGTTGGTCCCGGCGCCCGCCGCCGCGGCGCCCATCAGCCGCGAGACTATAACAGAGCATTGAAAATATCAATGGCGATACGTTGTTTTTTTTTTTTGCATTCGAAGTCGAACACAAAATAGCAATACGAAGGAAAGTAATTACCGTAGTAAGTAATCGCAACTACTTTTATATTTTACATCGCGATTATTTTTATGTCGGGCATCGCTCTACCATACCTGTTTTATATTAGATAGAAAAAAAAAAAAAATAAAATAAAATGAGAAAAACGGTTCCGTAGGAACCTCGCGCGGCACAGAACACGACGATAGTTTCTTCGTTGCTTCCTCGTGTGCTTTCATCTTACAGCGGTATTTTCTCGGTCGATCTTCCATTACAGGAGAATGTCCGGTGCGCATTGTTGCGTGTTTGGTTGCCGAAGAACGTTCAGTTCCCCGTCGGCCTACGTCGTGAAGAACGGTTCGAGATAATTTATCCCGTTGGAATCCGTGGAGGATCGCGAAGAGGAGACGAGAGGCACGCGAGACACGCCGCGAGAGAAGAGGCAGCCAGCCACAGGCGAGCGAAGGGAGAGCGAAGATCGGCCCTCAGAATTCGAGCTACTGAAACCCAACGAGCAGTCCATCCCTTGTCAGTTGGCGAAGAGCTGTCAAGAACGGACACGTCTCGACCAGGACAAAAGGAGCGATTTAGCCGCGCAAAGTGCTACGTCATCGAGCACGGGAGGTCCGACGATGAAGTCCCGAATTATTATTATGTCTGTGAGAACGTATTCTCAGCCTGTCAGGCCGTGCCCGCCTCGGGAAAGAAATACCACTCGAGACACCAAACACCGATCGAATTTGTTTACGCGACGCCACGCATCCAGTTATGATGGAAAATCGATGGAAACTTGTCCACCGTGCACCACTCTGAACGTAGATTGATATTTCGTGTATGGAATGTACGAGTTGTAAATCGTTGATCGAGTTTCCTGTCGTTCAACGAATCGCTGAACGAAGATGGAGTGGCGCCTTTGAGCAAGATCCGAGCGAAGCGTCTGTCGACGAATCGAGAATCAGAGATTTCGTGAAATATACTTTCGAGAGAGAGAGAGAGAGAGACAGAGAGACAGAGAAAAAAGAAACAGCGACGAAACGCAGAAACTTGCGACGCGATTAACAATACCGGATCTTATAACTTGCGAAGATATCAAACTACGAGCATCACGATGGAAACGAACGATGCTAGCCGTTTACGAATCTTTCGACAAAGTTTCAAGACTATGGTCGATGAAACGTGGACGATGGGCCGGGACAATGGAAGCCCGGAGAAGGAATGACGGGTTCATCGTTCCGACGAAACGGAGCGCGAACACGGGGGTGGATCGCGCTCGCTCAAGCTTTTAAGAATATCATTAAGCAAATTGACGTCTTCTACCTGACCACCGAAGTCGAATCTCCCGTTAGGTAAGATTCTGAACAGCCGGTCGAACGCGTCGATCGACCGGATAATTACGCGGTATCGCCGATATGACGGATAAACAAAAATCCTGCTCTTCGTCGTTACAAAGTCGAAGCGTAACTTTATAACGGTGAATTATTTTTAAGGGCGATTAGGTTCGATCGAGCGTCGATCAAGTTCCGTGTCTTATTTCAGGGTATCGCAAACTGGTAAACAAAATTTAATCCGAAAGACGGCCCGTATATATTCTTCCTGAGTAACGAGGCAAGCAAAATATTAATCCTAAGAACGAGTCGCTAGCGTCCATGTTTCTTAACGACTCTCTGTCCGAAGATACAAGAGAGAGAGCAGGCAGTGAACGACAAATTGTTTTCCCTATCCTATCGCCAGCTATCAGAGAACAGAAACGGACGTTCAAATCGAACGCTTCACCGTGTCTTTCGTCTTCTTCTATAGAGACGCGTAGCAACGCGTGAAAATCGGGAGAAATTGATTTTGAAAACGTTCTGTACGTTGAGTAACGTCGCCTGGCGCGACGAGGGTCGTTCAGGCTTATTTGTTTAACTAAAATCTCCGGTAGTGTCCGGTAGCCACGCATTTCGGGGGCCAGGGATCGATATACGTTCTCTAGCGGCTAGCAGAGTGGCGCGTGCGGCAGACAGAAATCCAAGGAGAAGTGCGTCTGTTGACACAAGTCCGAAGGACGCGAGCCTTGTTGGCCGACAATCTTCTTCAGCGGCCTGTGAAACGCGAGAAGCCTGAAGAACCGTGCTATCTGCGAGTACGACCGTCTGTCTATGCAGATTCCATTTGTCCTGGAAACGCGTGTCAAGGTACTTTTGCGATACGACAAGTACCGAGGACTCGAGAGAAGTAGCCGACTGCGACGCTTAAGCTCGGAGAATAGAAATTTCAAAGTTCGAGCTGGACGATCGACGCTTAAAAGTTTGAATCGTGACTTTTTTGAAATATTCGGCTTATCCGATCATCGTTATCGTTGATCAGCGTTATCGCATATTTGGAGATCGTTAATCTGGAGATTTAATGGGACAGGTAGTCGTCCAGAAGGTGGAAAGGTGGAAACGTTTGGAGCAACGAGCGACGGATGAATTCATGAGTCGATGTTACGAGACGATGCGCGACGTGACGGAAGGACAGGCGGTTGTGGACTTTGAAATACGAGTCTGATACTTCATCGATGGCTAAATGGACGTAAGTGCGAGCTAGTAATAACAAAGGTAGACACGAGGCCAATAAAAGCGGGGCAGACGTGCCTCGTCGATGACGAAAGGGATGATCGCGTGCAACCAATCCACACGAAACGACGTTTCCGCTCTCGGAGAACGAAGCCTACCTATTTACTCTTATCTCTCCTCTGCTCTTCGTTTCAACGTACAAAGCCGGTTTTCTCCTTTTCGCGTTCGACGGAAAGCTCGACGTTCGTTACGGAATGTTTTCTAGACGACCAAATTGAAAACGATAGTCTCGCGTTTCGATCGGAACGAGGAAACTTACAATTAATATTACTAGCGAAATCGCACGATTCCAGGTGAAAAGATTCTAAAATTCATTCGTACAACGAACATACGCAACTTGCCGATATCGACCGATACGCTGATATTCATAATCGGCAAACGGTCGCGTACCAAACACTTTGAAACAAACTCGTTATTCTTCGTCTACGCGTTCGTGAACGTGTCAGAATCTAACGAATCGACGAATCTAATTGCCGCAAACGTCTGCCAACTCGATCGATCAGCTCCTTTCTAACTTGATCGCTTACGCGTTTATAAGACGTTCCGCGTTGTAAGACACTGACGTTGTAACTACATTTTCAGAGGAAGCAACGCGTGAAAGCGGCCGAACCGAGAAACGGAAAAGAATTGTGATGCATCGACGAGGCAAGAATTCCGATAAAACGATGGAAAGACAAAGTACTCACTGGCAAAGCGGGGATCGTTGGTGGCCGACGGTGTAGGCGCGTACCATGGATGATGGGATCTCATGGGGTCGGTGGCGGTCGCGCCTCCGGCGACCGCTGGCCCCGCATGATGATACGATAATTCCGCGGCGCAGTACTGATACTGCGAGGTGAGTTGCATGGTCGCGTAAGGATTGCCCATGGCGGTCATGCCTGACCCGGCACCGGCAGCGCCGCTGCCTCCTCCGGCGGCGTCGTTCGGACCGGAAACCGGTCCGGGTGTGCCGCCACCGGGCGTCGAGCCTCCGTGAAGCGGTGGACTGCCGCTGCTCGCGCTCGAGCTACCGGTATTGCCGCCGACACGGGCGCCGCACGCGTTTCCGTAAGGCGATACCTGAGAATGCGTGACCACGCCGACGCCGATCACCTGCTCCAGCTTCCTGAACGACTCGTTATCGATGGGTGAGAGAATGTCAGTGACGCTGAACGGAGTGGTATGAGCGCCACCAGCGGCTTGTACGTGGGACGAATGCTGTTTGGGCGACAGGCTCATCGCCAGGTCGATACCGTTCAGATCTGTCAGCAAGCTAGCTTGCTCCAGCTGGGTTTGTTGCTGTTGCTGCTGCTGCTGTTGCTGTTGTTGTTGTTGTTGCTGCTGTTGTTGTTGCTGATGCTGGTGATAGCTGGTGGCATTGCCGTTCCCCTGGTTGCCGGCGCTGTTCCCGCCGCTGCCACCGCTCATCTCGACGAGGCCCGCGCCCTCGAGGTACTTGAAGCTCGCGCTTCGCGGAATCCTGAGGCCGGCGCTAGCCGCTGGATACCGACATGACTTCGATCGCCGAGCACGCGTTCAACGGACAATTTCGATCGCCGATGCTTCGCAGCGACTAAACCGCGTCGCTCGGCCTTGTCTTTTCCACCGCTATGATTTTTTAGAGATTCCACTCTACCACTTCTCTTACAGAATTCTCTTTTTCTTCTCGTTGGTTTCGTCGGACGATAAAATCAAAGATATATCTTTTCAGATGTTCGGTGGAGATATCGCCTATTTAAACGAGGAGGGAAGAACCGCGTCACTCTTGGCACAGTTTCAAACGATTCACGGCCGCACTTGCTTCCATTCATCGGCCGACGATAAATAATCGCACACTGTTTAACGATCCTTGGCACGATCGTTGCAAGACGTTGGATCGACTCATCGTCCAGGTAACCGAACGACGTGCATTTAGAATTTGGTTTTCATCGATAGATCAACCGACTCGGTGCGGTAATACGCGGAACGCGACCATTATATCGACGCAAGGAAGGCTGGCTGCAGCTGGACGCGTCCAGCGGCGACACCTCGTCATTCGCCGCATTCCTCTGTTCGTGTTGCATTCACCAGGTCGGATGATATCCGGAAAGTGGACCGAGGTCAAACACGCCGTGCAACTACGCAAGTTGTGGATCCACCGCTGCGTAGCACCGATCGTCCAGAACGAACTAACGTCGACCAACGATCAGAGGTTTGTCAAGCTCACCAACCACCGACCGTCTGCTTCTTTTCGCGCTCGCACACGACCGATCAAACGTCTTTCGCAGGACGAAGAAGATCCTAGAGGCACAACACGATTCGTAGAGCGAGCACACGAGCGATGAAGGCACGGCACGGCACGACGCGACGCGACGCGATGCGATGCGACGCGATGCGATACGATGCGATGCGATGCGAAACGATACGGAACGAAAGACGAGAACGGAAGAATGACACACACGTGGTCGAGGAGGAGAGTGGCCGGCCAGAGCCGGCCGGCGGCCGACTGAAATCACCCGGGGGTCTTCGAGTCCTTGGACTCTGCCGATAGAGAGACGATGGTAGATGTACCACTCTACAGTTCGCCTCCACCTTCGTCGAGGATACACTCTCTCTCCGTAGGAGAGGAGAGAGCGTCTATGGATGGATGGCTTGCTGGCTGCCTCGCTAGCTGGCTGGCTGGCTGGCTGGCTGGCTGGCTGGCTGGCTTGGCTGGCTCGCTGGCTGGATAGATGGATGGATGGATGGATGGATGGATGAATGAATGAAGAGGACTGTCGGGTACTCCTGGAGAGGTCCTCACGGCCGCTTAGACCCACTCGACCAGCGCAGCGGCTCGGCCGGTCGCGCTCGCTCGCTCGCTCGCTCGCTCGTTCGCTCGTTCGTTCGTTCGTTCCTTCCTTCCTTTCTTCCTTCCTTCCTTCCTTCCTTCCTTCCTTCCTTCCTTCGTTTGTTCGTTCGTTCGTTCGTTCGTTCGTTCACTCGATCGTTCGTTCGTTCGTTCGTTCGTTCGTTCGTTCGTCCGGGCTCGGGCCCCACAGCCTCTCGCGGAGAACCCGTACGACGACACGATGAGTGGAGTACCCACTACGGAGAAGTGCCTGCTACCAAGAGTCGTGATGAGATGTCCCCTTTTGCGTGTGAGAGAAGGGCTCCCACTCGCCTTCCTCTAGAGGGGTTTGCGGGGCCACCTAACCGACCTCCGAGCCAAACCCGGCACCCTAACCATCCCGTCATTGGAGGAACCCCGCCAATCAACGCGCCCATGCGATTCCATTGGATCGCTTTCCGCGCGGTTCCACTCATGCTCGGGGTTGTCCCGCGCTGCTCGCCGCTACGCCGTTGGTCAAACCTATAGATCTTCCGTTATACGTCCGCCTATCGCGCCTCTGATCCCTGACATCCCAGCCAGGAACCACCTCGTCTACCTAATCTACTACCGTCTCATGGCCACCAGCTTCGGGACAGCCCACCTTTCTCGCTTCTCTTTCTATTCCTCTTTCTCCAATTACCTATCTAGTTCTATCCTTTTCTAGCGTTTTACGTCTGGCATTGTCCTTGGAAAAATTTCATCGCACTCTGCTATGCATTTTATCGAATTTTTCTTCGTACGGTGCCTACCACGATTTTACCGACCACCCTTATCAAGAACAGCGACGGTACGCGACTGTCTAACCGATTGACGTCGTTCGATGGTTTGCTACCATGATGCAACGTGTCGCTAGCTGTGCATTCCTTTCGCATTTACAGTTTTTTTTTTTTTTTTTTTTTTAACAGAAATAAATGAAATTTTTTTTTTAATTCCGTTCTTCGTATTCCCTTAATGAAACACAACGAGATTAGCATGCCCGATTCTAGTTTATACTGCGCGTACAATTTCGATATTTCATTGAAAAGCTCAACTTCTAAAACGATTCATTAATATTGAAACGTTGAAATATTTATTTTGAGTAAGTCGTTGGGATTTTTTAATCTGACATTAGTATTTGATAGATTTTTACTTTTCGAGCTTTTCGATAACAAAATTATCCTTTCGTTATACATATACACAGACGAGATGCACTCTCTCCATCTGCACATACGTCAATACGTAATAAGTAAAAGGAATGTTCCATCAGCATACGACATTAAGCGACATCCGTCTTCCATTTTCTCAACTATCATGTTCCTCTCAGGAAGAAAATCTCTTTAGAAATTTCACACCGATAAGGTTAAAATGGCAAAATGGGTATATCATGCCTCTAAAGCAATTACAAACTATGTAAAATGTATCAGCGTTGCGAGAGATGGTAATTTACATAAAATATTTCTCACATATCGCTTTTCTACAAAAATTTATTTATAATTGTTGTTTGTTTTTACTTTTATAACCTAAAACGTGTTATCAAACTATATCCTATAGAATTTTCTTAATTCTTTAACTTTGAAGTGACAACACAGTTTCATCTACAAATTATTTTCAGCTACCACCATTGGTTTATTGACACCGCGGGTTTTATTATTGCAACATACAAGGAATACTAACTTTTTTATGAGAAGTAAGTAACCTTCGTCGACACTCTTTGATAAAAATTTGTTGGGTTCTGCTCGAGCGCTAATAATCTGGAAATATCACCTGTATTTAGGATCAGCTACGCAATTATGGAAATCTGTTACAAGCGTTAGTAACGCTGGTAAAAGAAGAGGAAGAGGAAAAGGTGTTATAAAGGCTAGAGATTTAAATCGTGGTAAAAAATTGGGTTGTGGAAAAATACCGTTCGTATTTCCTGGACTGAATGCCCCTGTCACGCATGGAGAATTTGCAGTTCAACAAAGACGTCTTACGGAGCAAGAAAAAGAAAATCTTGATACCGTGCAAGTTACCACTTTACACAAATCAAAACGATTCAAAATTCACCCTTTAAACCGAGGTTGGTCCGGAGGTCAGCCTGGTGGGAGGAAAATTGGACCACCCGATCCTGTTGATGACGGTTTGTAATATAATTGTTCAATACATTTATACGTATATATCTACATATACACATAAAAATTGTAAGTGAAATTTTTACCAATTCAGATGTTTTCCATGGATTCAATTCTTGGATATTATTTGCCAAAAATTCAACTATTATGACGAGTACTATGGGTAGAGCAAAACGTTGTTGTAGTATGGTTATTACTGGAAATGGTAAAGGCTTGGCTGGATTTTCACAGACGACGGGACGTGAATTTAAATCAACCGTAAATGCAGCTAAAAACAGGGCAGGACATAGATTGATGTACATTGAAAGATATAATGAACATACTGGTAAAAAATCCTCTTGTGTCTTTTGTTGTCTATTATTAGCTCTATAACTATGTAAAATTATAATACCTTTTGTTCTAGTACTCCATGACTTTTATGCACAATTTGGAAAAACGAAAATATTCGTACAACAAAAACATAAGGGTTATGGACTGAAATGTCATCGTGTTATTAAAACATGTTGCGAAGCAATTGGTATCAAAGATTTGTACGCTAAAGTCGAAGGATCTAAAAACGTGGCTTACATTGTAAAAGCTTTCTTCATTGGCTTACTGCAACAGGTACATTGATTGAAACTATGTTAAGTGGTAGCAAAGAAGAACGGTACTTTTCACGTTATATGGAACTTTATAGTATATTGATAATAATATTATTAACGATATTTTTAGAAAACATACGAAGAAATGGCAAATGAGAAAAAATTGCATGTGGTCGAAATGCGGAAAGAAAATAATTATTTTCCTACTGTACTTGCTTCGCCATCGATAGTTCGAACCTCTCAAGAAATTCCACGAGACGAAATTTTAGATTTTAAACAATACGTAATGAATGGAAGAATTCCTTTGCAGAAAAAGAAGCCTCAACCATTTTTCACGAAATTGCCTTCATGGTTATTTTATTTACGTAAACAAGAACGTCACAGGGATCAGGATCAGGTTGTAATCAGATTAAGAGCTCAATATGGCGACGTGTGTAGTTTTCTCGCTGAAAAATATCCGGAAGCAAGAGGTTCTAAATGGAGAAAACATGACAAAAAGGAGGAGCAGGAAAGCGCAGTTGAAGCGTGATATTTCTGTAATAAATATGAATAGTTCATTATAAACATAATTGAATGTTAAATGTGTATTCGGTAATAATCAGTAATAACAAAAGTATATGTAATCGAGATTTCTCCTTTTTTCCTCCATATCTCGATATATTTACTTACAGTGGTAATAAAATATTTAAAGGAATAACGTTGAACTTAATTACAAGCGACAAATGTAGATATGAATTCCAGTCATTTAAAAAGATAAGGAGATTAAGAATACGTTAAATTGTATTATTTAAATAACGATTATTACTAGAAGTCTGTATTATCCACAGAAGGTATATGCATAATTACCTCCTGTTCCAAACATAAAGTGTTAAATATGGCGTGCGGATGAATGTGCCGGAAATCTCGTACGGCTTCGTTTTAACATAAAAATGAACGCATTCTTATTGATTCCTCGAAAAGATTTTTTGAAAAGATGTCTTTCGAATAACCGTAAATCGTTCCATCCATATTCCATACATTAAATACATAGATCAAGTTACGAGATAACTGGTGCTTTATCGAACATTTAATTATTTCTTATTGTGTGTATATACATATATGTATATTTAGTTGATGAAGAAGAAAGAAATCAATATCAAATAAATCATGGCTGATCCAACGATACAAACATTCTATTGTCATCATTCTAACAGTACAGATATGGCAATTGTAATAATGCACGAATTCAATACAGATTTGTACAACACTGTTTGTATGCTCTCTTCTTCTATAGGTATCCTAGGTGCAATGTATCAGGTAAGGGAAATTTTTAGTAAAATCTTATAAATCACTGATGAAATTGTCTTGTAGATACTTCCAAGAGAAACATCTAGCCATTCTCACAGGTGGCAAAGCTTATCTGTATCTAGAGGTAGAGAGATCATCATATGGCTCGCAATTGCGGACCTCTTAGCCTCATTAGGTAATTACATTTGTTTTCTAATACTGAAAAAATATGAAATAGATAAAAAACAAAGAAAGTCACTTTTCTCCTATCAATTTGAATTTTTTCTAGGTGTATTTATTAGATCGGCGGTATGGATGAATTTTAAATCCATAATGCCAATGCAAGATGATACATCAAGTGTTGTCTTTTGTGCACTTTTGTCGGTAAAATAATTGTATTAAAAAGTTCACTGTATTAGTAACCTATATTTGTTTCAATCTTTTGTCATATTAATATAAAAAAAAAAAAATTACCAGGCTTGGATACAGTATTTTTATATGGCAACATGGATCTGGACTCTTTGCTACGCCATAGACATGAAACTGTTACTAGGAGACAGATCTGGACATTTTACTTGTTACCATGCCTTTGCATGGATATGTCCAGCAATTTTGACCACATTTGGCTTAACAATCTTATATATGCCAGATGCAAAGTTAGTTTTTGTTTCAATTTAATGGCATGCCACAATGTTACCCATTGTTATTTCTTTAAAGTATCATGACACTTTTCTTTTCCCAGTTGTCATAATTTAACATCATTATCCACTGTTACATTTTGTATTCTGCCAAACTATTGTGCTACTTATGTGCTATTAGCAGTGGTCATGATAGTCAATCCTGTGTTATATTTCGCGTCGACGCGAGATCTTCAAACTGCTGTCACTTGTAGTTTGGCACAAATAACAAGTAGAGAAAGGAAATTGGTGCAAGCGATAAAGCTCAAATTTGCATTGACTAATTTTGTTTATTATGTATGCTGGTTACCGAACCTAATTAACGGGATTTTATTATGGACTTTATGGTTCCAACTACCGGTCAAAATTATCATTACTCTTTGGTACATAATGGTATGTATATTTTTTAAGACCAATGTGACAAGTTCAATTCATAAGAATATTTTATTGATAGGCTGTAACAAATCCCCTTCAAGCTTTCTTCAATGCTCTTGTTTACAAAAGATGGAGTAAGAGGGAAAAGTTTCGATTGGAATGCTGTCAGAAGTTAGGGAAAGGAGTCAAAAATACGCGATTATCAGAATCATCGCCCTTACTGGATCCCAAATTTGGCTGTCCCCCACATACGAGTATTAACGGATCTTCTTCGTTCTGAGAACTGTGATACCAAAAATTCCTTTTTCAATCGTAGTAATACGAACAGTCCACTGCCTTATATGCTTTAAAGAGAGCTATATTTTTAATATTTATACGTTTTTCGAGGTTTAAGCAGATAATGTGCTCAATAGCCCATTTTATGATGAAGATTGCTTAAGGGAAAAATATAACTGGAGAATCACTGTTGTATAGAAATATTGTATACATAAAAGAATTCTTTCTTTACATATAAACTTACGTTTAGAATAAGATTTTCCTTAGAGATTAGAGATTATAGATATTTCCTTATAGCGATAAAGAGCTTTATGGAAAATTGATTCTTCGTACTAATTTGGTAAATACATTTGTTAATTGTTATAAATTTTAAAAAATATATTATATATAAGAAGAACACACCTATATAGAGTAGTACTGTTTAATGAGTGTAACCTTTTTTCATACATCTAATATTTTTATGTTGCAATTCAGTCTGAATAAATTACAAAGTGTTAAGCATCACTGAAAGTTGCGCGAGTACATCATATGCTAATATAACTAATATTTTGATTTAAAAAACATAATAATTTGTCGATCGTCGTTTTTATTACGGTTAATAAAGAGCACCTTTAAAGAATACATATCTACAAATAATACACGTAGAATTTTCAAAAGAGATGTCTTGATTTTTTGGTTAACAAATTTTATTCGTGCAACAACCCTTCTCCTTTTAATAAAAAAATTCTTATGTACATCGCTATTAACAAATGATCGAATACTCCTTTTTCTAGAGATTTACATATATATTTTATAAAGAGTACCAAGACTATGTTTTTCGGTAACGAATTGTATTTACGTGTAGCACCAAAATTTCTGTGTGAATGTAAGGAATATAATAACTAATACAAAATTTGTTCGTTTATACTAACGCACAAAGCTTGAATGCTTGCTGTATATAAAAACGAAATCTTCTATAGCCTTAAAAATATAAATCATTGTAAGAGTATAAACCGCCAAAATACTGTAAGATTTATATGCAAGATTGATTAATCTATTTTTAAAATAATTATCCTTTTATCTTTAAAGGAAGAGGAACTAACGTGCGTCGTTCAACTTAAAATCCACTAACATTTTAAGAACATTAGTCTTGGATTGCGTATGTTCATCACATTATCCAACTCATCTTCTTAGTACATTATGTATAGCTATTTTTATTTGCTTTATACTTTCTTCTAAAAATATATTCGATTTTAATAAAATAAGTTTTATGTAATGCTATATATTACCAACTAATCCTAGCTATACATAATAAGACTGATCTTATATAAAAGTTTTTCGACTCTACGAGTAACGAACTGAATGCTTTGTATAAATCATTTAAAAATTCTATAATAAATACTGCCAAGTATAAACATTTAAAATGTAAGAGCGCCTCAAAGAATCTGTAGTAATTATTATATATATATATATCTGTAGTAAACTTGCAAATGTTTGTGCGAAATAAATGAAATTATTATTTGAAACTCGACTGCTAAAAATCTACAATTTCATCAAACGGCCACTCACTTTCTAATATCTACACTGCATTTCATTCGTTGATTTTTAACACATACATATCGCATTCCAATCACACTCCTTTACGATATGTCATAAATTGTTTACCTGTCGCGTATAAAATACTTTTTTCATCTTTTATATTTTTGCAAACAAGACACATTTACGTTCACAGAAGATATAAGAAATGTACTGAATTACAGAAATACTTGGCAGTTGAATAATTTAAGTAATACGCTATATTGAACGCCAAACAATACATATGCTCTGTACATCCTTATATAATATATATAAGTCGTCTGATATAGTCGCCTTAAAATTACAATTATATTTTAGAATAGAAACGAATACTTTTATAATCTCATAAACATTAGAAAGAGTATGAAGTTAAAGCACTTGAAAATTATTGTTTTCGTTTGTACGGTTTGCTATTATGTTTTAAATAAACGAGAGCTTTGTATTTCATTTACAGTAATATTATTATCTGTTTTTTTCAACTGCAATAATTTCTTTATTATTTTTATGAAACCTGAAATTATTAAACTTATCACGAATGTGCGAATAAAGTGAAATAATATCGCAATAAAAAATTACTTTTTGAAAAGAATTCTTATAAACGTAGAAAATATACATGTGCTTGTTCCTTATAGACAATTTTATAATAAATTTAATACTACACACGTGTGTTCTAAACGTGTTGCGGAAAGCAAATAAATATATTAAAACTTATGGATACGAACTCACTCCTTTCTCAATTGCTATATTTAATAGTAAAATAATTAGGTTTATCATTACGCAATTTGGCACTTGGAATACGCGATGTCGTTTTATAAAAAATTAAGAAAACATACACAATGTTAAACAGAATATTTACCTTAAAACACTTAAAGCGCAAAGTATATTACGTAAAAGAAATAAATTGATGTCGAACTTAGCGTCTGTCATCAAGATGAAAAATTCGAAGCTCCTCGAGTCAAAGAGGTGATCTCACGAACGATCATCTCAGCAATCTTCCATGCTAACTCCTCTTTGGCCTAATTATATCGATTTTAATTTAGATTCACACATACAAAAAAATTAAAAGTCATGCATTGAATGTCACATAAACATTACTGATAAGCGTGAAACTTACCTTATCCTGCTCCATATTTACAAGCCTTTTTACAGCACGTGTTAATCGAGATTCTAAAATTATTTTGAAACGATTATATCGATTCACGTTGTACATTCAACGTAACTGATCGAAATAACTCACCGTATTTTCTTTGAGGGTCAGGGTCTATCTCAGTAACGAATCTGCCTAACGAATCAATATAACCGACGCTCAAACTATAAAATAAACAAGATATATCTTGAAGTATTTACGTTGCACAGCATTTTTGTTTTATAATTACCTATATTTGTTACGTTTCCATAAGGAATCTGGATCATAAAGTTGTCTGGTATCAATGTTCATACCACCAGTAATTTTTTTATTATTGTTGAATTTATTCCCTTCATTCCCTGCCTGCAGGGTATTCTGCATATTGATACTAACAGAACTGACCTCACTACTGCAATCAGAACCTACAGATATTTAAAAATTTTGTTGAAATCATTTTATTTTTATCTCACTATCGATTACATAGAGTATGATAAATGTAAACCAACACAAACCTGCTCTTTTTAGCCTAGGATGTAAATTCGAGCATGGACTGCTTTGTATAGTACTGATTAATTCTGATAAGTATTTGTAATATAACTGAGATGATAAGAAGGTAGGTAGATAATACTGGAAAAGAATTTTCTGTTATCTAAAGTTGAAGTCACTGAATCTTATTGATAGCAATGGTACTGAAGGAGTACTAGCATTTTTTGTTACGTTAACACAGTATCTTTACCTTATTCAGGAAATTATATACAATTCTACAAGGTTTATCAAAACAATCGGGTTGTGGCCCTTCTCCATCTTCGCGACAAATGTTCTGTTCGACTTGGAAACGAATTTTATCGCTAAAACCAAGGGGCATCGTTGCTTGTAAGCTAAAATACCTATAATGATTTGAACAATGATAATTACAATGACCTCGTGATTGATCTATTTACAAAATCATAAAAGAAGGAAACTGTTAGGTAAATCAGTACTTGTCATAAATAATTAGAGCATCAGTTTGTGCTTCCTCGGGATCTGCAGCATCCTTTTTTTCTAATAAATTTTGTTTATAGCTCATGACTGACATCCAAAAGTCTAATAATTCACGTTTATTCTCAAGTTCCATAAACTCCATAAAATAAAAGAATGCTGTTTCATTGTACAATATATCTGCTAACTGTACATTGCCACTTGTAAGAACATCAATCTGATGTTTGCAGTGAAATTCACTTCGTAAAAAGTCATTAATGTGTCTAGAAAGAATTGCATTTAAATTCCAAAATATAAATAGTATAAGCATTTCACAGTTCTTATACTCACTCATTTTCTAATATCTGATATACAATCTTTTGAACAGCTGATAGGCACTGCAACATAGGCTCAATGTTTTCACAGGTAAGAACTTTCTCCATTTTTATTTTCAGGTCTTCGGGGATTTGATTCGTACCCAAAGTATCCTTAGTAATATACCTTTTATGAATTCTTAACACATCTTGCCTAATGGTAGTCATATTTCTTCTTCTGCAGTTGTGATTTGATTGTCTCATTTTGCTTATGGTTTGACTAGTCTTTGGCATGTCGTTGCAATTTGATTTCACATCATTACTATTTACATATTCATCGAATAGTAGTTTCTTACTTTCATGACTATTTATATTATTCTGTGCCACATCACATTGGAAATTTTCATTGTTGTCTATCGAATTAGAAATACTATTTGTATTCTTTACACAATTTAAGCATTCAATATTCTCCGTCGTATTCTCTAATACATTATACGAACTGCACAGGCATTCCACTTCCAACCAAAACTTAATAAGTGCTATACAATTCTGTGTTTCCATAAACTGAATGAAATAGCCTAGAGCACCTTTGTCTGCAAGTATCTGTGGAAGTGTCTTAGAAAGCTGAGAGTTGAAGGAACATATTTCTTCCGTTTCACCATTCAGAATTTCATCCTCCTCTTCCTCCTCAAGGCTGCACAATGCATCTGTTGATGTTTGAATCGAAGAGCCACTATTGAATACATCCCCGAATGATTTCCCAGAGCTTGTTGATTTTGTGGGAGAAGTTTGGAAAGATCTGGGTCTGTCCTTTTGTCCTGCAATTACAACCCCGGCAAATGTTATTAATAAGTACACGCTTGAAAAATATTTTGATTTTCGGTAATGACGCGAAACAAGCGGAGGAAAGCAGAATTTAAAGATTGGAACGACGAAGACATAAATATTTTGCGTTTAGGTTAACTACGATGTAATCATCGAGCAACCCTTTCATCAGTGAAACATCAAAAAATATTTACCAGGTTTTTTAAAAAACTGGAACATTGTTTACGTCACAACGAAACATGATAAACGACGCGATATAATATTCAGAGGAGCAGATAATAATGTTTCGATGCCTGACGCAAGACTTTTTTTCTTTGTAATGGGCGAAAATTATGCGTAGGTTCCTTTCGAACACGATACCAAGCACTAAGCACTGAATTAGGAACACGACACGGTGAACTTCCTCGGTTGTGCGTATAAAACAGCACATGACATTTCAACCAGTCTTCATTAGTGTCATCGTGATTCCATTCATGATCTCTATATCGATACCAATCGAAGCATATCCGCGGCATTTGTTGATTCGACGTCGCACATTAAAAAACGATCGTGAATCAAAACATCGAAAGATACATCGATGACACCGAGCTTGCGTAATCGACCGTTTTTATTTCTAGTATCATCCTAACGCCTCTTTGCTGCCATGTTGCTCATTCGTAGAAAGTGTTTGTATTCATCGGGTCACGATTATTTCCTGCGGTTTCACAATAATGGATAAAGTCACAATCAAAAATATCTGCGTAGCGCATCCTAACGCGCTTTACTATCGTTACGACTTTAGGACCTGTGTGTATAACTACCGTAATAAATTTGTAATTTACCATAACAAATTTCTAACTATGTCGCAGTAATTTTCATTTACAGTATACACCGTTCATCTTATATGTACCGTGTTATTCGCTAATCGTAAATTAAGGAACATTGACATTTTTGCAATATTTTCCCGTGTAACGTAAAAATTACTCTGTTTATGTTTATTTTAAATATTCTACAATAGTAATTAACAACAATGATTAATCATTACGAACCAATTTTTTATTTACTTATGTATATCTGTAGTATTGGGGAAAAATCCTGAGGAAAGTGCCGATGAACTACGGGTGAAAAGCAATGGAAAAATGGGAAATTCCGATGGATTATATACTTGTAGCCCTTTAAGACATTAGGTAATTGAAAAAAGTGTATTTGACCACGAATCATCCAAATCTGTGGAATAAAACCGTGGAATAAAAGATAGTCGTTAGTCAGTTGCGACTAAAGTTTGAGAGTTGCAGTAGCGAAGGAGTTACGAGTGAGTAGCAAGTGAGTAGCGAGACAGTTGCGAGTGAATTGCGAGGGAGTTACGACCTATAGAGATCACTAACCAGTGATTTCTACATATCTAGTATTAGTAATATTGTAATATACTGTATTATAAAATACAGTTTATAATGTTAAATACTATACTCTGTCCAATGGTTCCTCATCAAATACTTCTTTCAGAGCTATACATCCTTTACTCATTTCCTTTTCGATGCATTATCTTCGTTTTATCTTGAAATATTTTTGCAAAGAGTGTACGATTTGATACCTGCCGATAGTAATCCGTTTCATCAATGTTTCACCTAATTTACTATATATTCGTCTCGTTTCCCTGGTTGCGTTAATTTTGGACAAGGACAACGTTACGCGACCGATATAAAAGGAATCCCACCATCCGCTGTAGGAAGATCTTTATTTGTCTTCTCTATACGCGTATACCGTTCCCGCGAGGCTGTGGGAGACGTTTAGAGTAGCGTTTTAATATTTAAATCGGAATCGCTTTGCATTCTCGTGTGTGCACGCTTTCCTGGTATATCGGTACACGATGGGGCCAATGTCCGGCCACTGTGCTCGAGGCTCTCATGACCGTTCGGCGACAAAGAATACCGGTTTCTCGGTGTACTGACCACTATATCAAGGTAGAGCATCGGTATAACGCCGTCTTTTAACCGGACCCCGGTCAGTCTCAATCCCGTCGACGATCCTCGTGCATTTTTCCATTGCTTCGTGGCCCATCGAAGCAAAACGGTCCTCTTCATCATGTATCCGCGTTACGGCCTCCTCCTCGTGTTCGCTTATCACGTTGTGACTGGTCTGTCCTTACCGACGACGACCTATGATCAACGACAAACCGGTGATCTAAACGTGCAAGTCCACCTGAAGGATGTGCAAGTGGTGGCGTTGTTGGACCCGGAGATGCTTGACGATTACACGGTAAAACGATGACTATCGGTCGCGATGTTCCCGCTGGGATGTTAATGTACCTCGATAAGCGGTACAGTCAGATGACGCGATAACAAGAACTATTATTATCTTTGATTTTTATCTTTACTGACGGTGTGATAAATATGTTGCATCTAGATTTAAGAGATTTACGGTAGTACGTGGTAACATTGATTTAAAGTAAAGGGTGGAGGAGTAAAAGATAAGCAAGTCGTAAAAAATATTTAAGTAAATTTTCGCGTTTTCAGGACATGAAGAAAGTAGTGTTAAGTAAATTAACACGATCTTGAATTACAGGAATACGATTATTTTTACGATTACGCCGACTTTACGTTGAAACCGATCAAGCCAACCACCAGTATTACAACTACCACCGAAACAGTTCCATCAGAACAAATCAATGTCTCTGAAACACCCGATTCTTCCACTCAAAATTCGACATTTCCTTCGATCAGCGAGACAAACACAAATTCTATCATAGAAAACGCGGAAATTCTTCTACCAGTGGACGCTGAAAAAACAAACGGAACCTTAGCTAGTTCATCAACTGAAAGTTTAGAAAATTCAACTAGTGATAGCAGTATACTAAGGATGAGGTTAAGTGACGAAATTACAAACCTGTTTGAGGATAAGAAGGAAAATCCAACGAAGCATGGTAACTGGGGATCGTCCACGGAGAATCCGTCCAAAAGACTGTCTAGAAAACGGTGTAAATTAGGATATTCACCGGATGGGAGGGGTCGTTGTCGTCGTTTGAGTCAACGAAAATTATCGTTAATTCCGTGAGTACTACGAAAGCAGGAAACATTAAAATTTATATTTCATCCAATAGAAAATTAGCGAATTTAATTAGCCAAACTAATTAACGAGGTTACAAACTGTGAAATTAGAATTGTATATAAAGTTGCAATAAGAGTTTAAAAATATAAACATGAGATATAAAAAAAAACATTTCAAACGAATAGTAGATTTGAATCTTCTTTGTTTTCTTTTCTTATTCGTTTCTTCTTATAGATTGACGGTGAGATTACCATCAAAACTTTTAGACGATCTAAGGCGCAACACAAGGAATTTGGCGCAGGAGGAAGACGATCGAATGCATTTAAACTGAGCCGTGCCATGAATATTCGATGAATCCTCTGCGATTGTGCGAAGTTGCCTCATGTTCCTCATGCGACTTAAGTCGAATTTATATTGTTTCATATTGCAAGGACACGGTAGATGAACACTTGTTTTCAACCGCGGATGAAACGAGGATGAAAGCAGCGTTGCAACAACACACAAAGTGAAAGAGTGTAAATTCGGCTTTATGTTAAGTTACGTACGCCCCGTCTTACATTTCTATTTGGCCATAATTCCCTAAGTCGCTGTATATAATAATATATATAGAAAACAATTATACTTGACAGGGTTATAAAATTGTTGTAATAAACTTATGTATCCATATTGAATGATTAATTTTATTTAAATGTTGAATAAAACATCCTGTAGAATAATTTCTCAAATTATATGATATTCCTAAAAAAAAAAAAAGATACTTTTCAAGTGATTGATTCTGTAGAATATAAAGAGATTCCTATCAAAAAAATCTTTAAAAAACGAGGGAACCTCGTTCGAAGTTTTACAGATCAAGATAAGTAAAGTAAATAGATACGAACAGCATGCGATCCTGAGAAGCGAACAAATTCTTCGTACGCCTGCCCTCCCCGGTGTTCTCTGATCGAGGGAATAAAAATATCGTAGAATTACGTAACACGTTGTCATTCTCGAATGTCGTCTATCGTCTATCGTCTATCACCGCCATTACTATAGTATTATCAACATTAATGTTATTTAATTCCATTCGCCATAATTAATCCTCCATTTTTTCTTCAGTAACTAATAATAGATAAAAAGGTTAAGAGTTATTGTCATAAAATTTCCTCTTTCTTTTGAAGCTTAAGAATCATATTTTTACCTTTTGTACATTGCATTAACATTTCGAATATAATTTCTTTAAAATTATCCAAAAATATACGAAGAGATATCTAATGGATCGATCCTTCTTGAAGGAACGTGCTATTAAATGAATTCTAAAATGACGTGCCTGAGAAACACGCACGATACAGTCAGTACAGTAACTTCTTGCGCGAACTACTCGATTTCCGTCTTTTAATCCGTAGAGGGGGATAAAGTCGTGAAAGAAGCTACACACCATGCGAGAAGCAGTACTATCATGAGCGGTCTTGGCGGATGGTAGTCGCTTCATAATCATCTAATGTAAGTCGATTGCCAGGCATACAAGACGTTTCTTACCCTCTCCCAGCAGTGATATTCCCTCGATCTATATACAAGACGCCGGCGATCCAAAGCTGCCAAGGAAGCGGACGAATCTCTCGCACAGTCGAGGATCGGACTTCGTTCAGCTCGGCTGATTCGAGCGGACACTTCCGAAAGGGTTTCACCAAGATGCTACTGCACGTTGCGTGCCTCATCCTGTTACCAGGTAGAATGACGTATACAACTGCATACTATAGATTTCTTCGTAAGATAGATCCTTTCTTAACATTTAATTTTCATATATTTTGATATAATTACATGTTGCTCTTCCACTCCTTCAGATAAGTTTTCCAAGTTATTTCGAGTATATACTTGTAAATTAATGACTTTTTCTGATGTTTACATATGAAACTGGAATAATTCTTCTTTATGCTCTATCATCTTCGTGTAATTTTGCAGGTATTCTATCTAAATCATTAATTCCGCAAACAAACGCGGCTCCAGCCACGTATGATCAGCGACAAGACGGTGACTTCAATGTGGATGCGAAGTTTGAAAACTTTTTGGTGGTCGTCGCTACTTCCGGTAGTAGTGGTCTATTCAAGAACCTGGCTACTCAGGTGCTGGAGTTAAACGAGCTAATCTCGCAACGCAGCAAGCAACAGTCCGCGGGAAAGCCATCTGAAACTATGGTTTATGAGACAGAAGATGCAGATGGCGGGAGGGAGCCTTACCATGTCGAGATCGTTCATATAGAGAAAGAGGGAGATAGCACAGCTCAAGGTAAACATACTGACAAGTCGTCTGACGCTAAAAACACAGAGAAAATTGAATTAGAAACATCGTCGATGGATTCTAAAAATTCTGAA
This sequence comes from Bombus campestris, assembly GCA_905333015.3. Classification (NCBI taxonomy): domain Eukaryota; kingdom Metazoa; phylum Arthropoda; class Insecta; order Hymenoptera; family Apidae; genus Bombus; species Bombus campestris. Next base: position 12,197,434 of record HG995132.1, read on the forward strand.
CCTGGTTTGCAAGAAGTATCTATCGATGGTAAAAAGACGGTAAAGAGGACTAGAAGCCTGTGGAATACGCAAGAACATCGTGAACTCGTTGATAGTTCGATAAAAGGTAATAAAAAGTCTACTAACGTTAGAAGTTCGCAAGTGAAGAACCTCGACCATTCGGACGATCTACCGGTTAAAGAAGAAGAGATGTTGAAAGCAGCGAGGCCGGGTATATCGTTGAAGAAACAATTGTCGAAGAAGGAGGAGGAGGACATACCTTCTATATCCGAGGAAAGGAACGAATTGGGCAACAAGTTGGCGGAGCAGGAGCTAGTGTTGTTGGGAGGCGGTATCGAGAATTGCGGACCTGGAAGATATAGGGATAAATTAGGTGTTTGTCAGAACGACAACAATTTTAATTAAAATTCATTTTGTTTAGTAAGAGGTACATAAGTTCCATTTAAGAGTATCTATTTATATGACGATTGTGATATTTGTATACTACAGTTAAAAGTTAAAAAAGATAGTAAAAAAAAGTATAAAAAGCAGGAAAATATATAAAAGAAATTATATGAAAAATTCAAGCGCAAACTTTGATCTCGTAACCGAACTATATATACACTGAAAGCTATTCTATCTTTTTCTACATTTGTACTATTTACATCTACAATGTATCGTAGGGCTGTATCATGTTTACGGAGAAATAAATATACACGCACACACGAACAAAAGTCTACTATTTTTCCCCTAAAATAAGATCCTGCAAAATATGTGTCAAGTCTAACCTAAAATTTTGTGAATGTTCTCCCGTACAGAATGTTCTCCTCGGATGATGAAAATTTATCTCTGCTTATCTCAACAGATAAACGATTAACTCTTATCTGTAAGCTCAAGTTGGAACGTTTGAATTTGAGTCGCGTTCAAGTGATTCCGATCTTCTATAAGCTTTCGTCGGTAGGCGCCATTCAAGGCGAACCAGGAAGACAATCTTCGAAGTTCGAGCATGGCGGAAATGTAAGAGCAAGGGCAAGGTTACGGTAATAAGCGGCGGTTGAGACAGAGGAACGGGGAAATGAACTCGGTGGGGCCATACGAGGCCGTTGCCCTTTGCAAATCGGTCCCGTATATGTGCGTGTATGCACACGCGCGCACGTGTGTGTATGTGGGTAGGTGCTCGCGTGCGCACCGACAGAAACACGCACGAAAGAGTGTGTATAAGTTCGGGAGCAAACCGGCTACCAGTGGTTTCGTTTTTCTTCTTACCAACCGAACTTTGTTCTTGAATAGAATTATCTAGATTAATTAAGACCTAAAAAGAAACAAGAAACGTAACGGGTCTTAAAGAGGTTGAACGAAATGACATATTTTATTACGACAATAAACAACTAATTACATCCTGTAAAACCTTAAGTATAAATGCTGACATTTATTACCTCTTTTATCGTGTATTTAATCTTTGCTTCTCTGTCGATACCTTCGTAATATAAGCATAATACAAGCAAAAAGTTATAGAAACTGTTTCTTTGTAATTCTACGAGTTACGACATGTAACTTGCAAATTCACGAATATCATTTCATGGTTAGTATGTTATTGTGTAAGAGAAATCTGATGTTGATTGAAATTTATCGTTCAAATTGCCCTTAAGACAGACAACTGACACATAATATAGATAATTCTAAAGTAAAATGGAATGAGATATCAACGTCGTCCGAGCAGAAAAATCAATTCCAACCAAGATTACGTTCTACCTGGGTATGTATGCAACAGAACGTGCACAGTGGCCCGCAGGTTCTTGAACTTGCCTGACGATCTGTTTCCATGCCAGGTGGGGACCGGGATCGCCGGTCGGCAGGAGACGTCGTCACACCTCGCTCATCCTCCGCATCGTCAAGACGTTCATTGCTCACGCTACCACGCCACGGGCATCGTTTTTTCTCATCAAAAATCAACTTATAAGTCCTTTTCGTATTTTCGATCGTTCCTCGATCGATCGTTTGTCGCGTGTCAGACTTACCTTGTTTAGACGAGAATTTCAAAACATCAGTAATTTCGTTTCTCGTGATTGCTCGACGTATCGACGAATCGACGAAACTTGAGAACGTCGTCGTGGAAGGGGTTTCGTCAACGATCTGGTTTAGGACACACGCATCCGTATATAACCTCCGATATTTATTTACGTCAATTATTCGAAACAGACATCGATGCTATCGATCAACATGCGGATCTTCAAAACGGTGCTGCTATTCGCCGCATTAGGCTCTAACAGAGTTGCTCAGTGTTTACCGATCGCGAACGAAACATCGATCGTGGAGTCATCGAGCCCGACGACGCCGCCTTCCTACAATTCTACGGTCGATTATTACGATCAACGACAAAACGGATCTGAGAATTACCGTATCCACGTGGACGGCGTGGTATTCGTCGTCGCACCCGTCGAGACGCTCCTCCTAGCCGGTGTTGTTGGCGATAATAAACCTAACTTACCGATAATTGATTCTTCAAAGCCGCAATCCAGTAAACCGGAAGTCGATTCTAAACCGTCACCGGCGCCCAAATCGACTCACAGGTATTTTCCAACTTTTAAGTTTCACTCGGTACCGACGTGATACTATTTTACCTTGAATTTTACTTTGTAAACAAAAATTTTCTTTTTAAACAATTACGTGCAACCGATGTTTATCTTCTTATTCATTTTTAAAAAGATACAGTGTCATTATTGATCTTTCTTGTACAATGATACTACTTTTGATGGATATGTAAAATGCTATTGTATATATTTGTATATTATTTCTTTTATCTTAATGCACATTTTTTTTAATTTATCAAACTGATGTAGTACCTTTATTTTTTAGGGCTGGTTTGCGTTTGGCGAATTTGCTAGTTCCGTTGTTGCGTCGTATTCGCCAAGAATGAAGAACTCGGACTTTTACACGAAACGCTGCAAGAAATTCGCGTAAAATGTAATTATCCTATCATCAATATTTTTTGACAATCGACCCTTTGCCTCGTTCCTACTGTCATTTTCTATCCTTTACATCGATATTAACTGATTATTCTATTTTGTAATTTTATCTTAAGGTTATATTTATTTTCAATCATGCTTGTAACGAACTAGGCAGATTTTATAGAAAAAACACGAAGAGAAAATATCAAGAAGATATATATCGCACGAGCCTGTGAACTGCGTGAGGTTTAGATGGGTTATTTGTAACTTTTTAATATTATTCTTTGAATAGGATCAATACTCGAGCCCCCTACGAACAATTGTATACTCAAGTAAACATACGACACACGATTCTTATCGAAACGAAATTTATTTGATTAAAAATTAAAATACATTATTTACGAGTTCTTTTTTGGTATATCATCACAATACTTTGTATAAAAAATGCTTAGGACTATGATTTTCAGAATATATATCATCTTGGGTGGAATCGTTTATTTCATTAGAAAAAAAAAAAAAAAAAAAAAAAAAGGAAAAAAGAAGATAGAGGAGAGAAAAAATCACTTTCACACGATCTTTGCAATAAGTAACTTCTACTATTAAAGGAAAAGAACGAAGGGAAACCTATATAAAAAAAGGACCGATCGTTTGAAACGCAATTATAATAAAGTCGTAAGTTACACGATGTTCACTTACATATATGTATATACAATATGCTTTCGAAACTTACACGATGAATAATTGTGACTTATGGAAGCGTGTACAAGAATATGTTCTTCAAATATATCTCACCATTAAAATAGAAAGCAGTTCTGTATGTAACGTGTGTATTTTCTTTGTTTTTTTTTTTCTTTTTCATCATTTCGATGCTCGGGAATAATTTGCGACAAATATTTATATCTTTTCGTGTTTCCGTTCTTCATTTCTTTTTTATGAAAATGTTCAAACAAAAGATATTCCCGGCCATGTTTGTAATCACGTTTGGAACAGCAAGGATATTTAAGTATCGACAAATGATGAATCAAATAATATTACGAACAATATCGCGTGTCGTTCCATCCGAATGATTCATATTTGACAATATATTAATTATGCCAATCCTCACTATGTAGTGCATCGTAAACCTAATGTACCCTGTTGTCATTTTACGTTTGAAGATTACACATTCGTTCCTTATTTTTGTTTCCAACATTCAAATGAGTTGTAAACTTCAATGAACGGGGCTTTAAGGTACATTACAACCTATCTGCTTTCCTCTCTAAGTATGTATATAGAAATTAATACTCTTGAGAAAATGGTTTGTCATGAATAGCAGGGTAAAATGTAATTCGGTGGGCACGAGAAGGAAATTCATTTGTTATCGCAATTATGTATCCTTAACAAATTTGTCTATGCTTCATAATTTTTTTGTTCTTTTCTTTTAAAGCGATTAATCGCGAGTAATCCTAACGCGAGATAACTAACTATTGTTTCGACCATGTTATACGGAAAAACGACAATGATTCAAAAGGATATATTTAAATTATAATCTCTGACTGAAAGAAAGCCAGAGGTTGTATGACTACGATATCGGATCATGTATTATCGACTATATCAATTTTGAAACTATGAGGACAGATTTACTGTTATTATATACACGGATTATACGTCTCTCAACGATAAAATATACTAAAGCAATACGCACGAATACCTCCCATAACATGACGGCACGGAGAAAGCTGTACACGACTTCGACACACGCAAAATGCCTATGCTTTATGGACTACCATATTAGCCAATCACCTCGACGTGATTCGCCGAGAAAAGTTTGCATGTACACATCGTCGAGCGCCAGTTCAGCTCAATTCTCATTCCCCCAAACGCATTAGGGTGATTTTCCTACGCAGCTCCAGTTTTGGCATCAACAACGGACAATTATGCAAACAATGGAATCAGTAATGATACACGTCGTAAGAAATAAAGGACGACAACAAAAAGGAAAGAAGGGGAAAAAAGGAAAACAAGAGAAAGAGGAAACGTGTTTAGGAAGATGGTTGAGCCGCTGCGTTCGCGTTGAGATCTTCGCAGTTCGTAGCTCCTCCACTATTATTAGCAACTGCGGGCTCGTCAAATTTTAATTCCTCCTTACCCGCCTATAGAGGAATTATTCCATTTGACATCTTTTTTAAAAAGTCAATCGTTGATTAACAAATTCTTAGAACGGCACCAGAAACATTTTATAGATATGTATCGGTAACGTCACCAGCTATTACCTCTTTGATAAGTAGGCGACAGTTCTCCATCACGCTACGCCTTCTGTCCGAAGTGTTGCTGAGAATTTCGTCCGATTGATGCAGGCTGTCCACAATTTTACGCAATTCCTCTAATTCCGTTACAGTTACCTCCAATTTCGTTTCTAACTCGGATCTGCAAATCACTATATATTTATGCAGTGTTCTCTATACGCGTGTCTTGGTGTACAGCAAAGAAATATGAAATTACTTCTCCTCTTTTAGCTCCTGAATGCACGTGTCGTTATCGAGCTGTATTATTCGCAATACTTTTAATAATTTCGTCACGAGGTTATCTACATCGATTACTTGATCAACAAGACCAACAGCGGGACAATAATCCGAAGCCAATGGGCCTTCATTGGTGCCGGTGTCTGACTCACTGATAGAGTCACAATCATCGTCTTCCTCGTTTTCAACCTGTGAACAATTATACAAGTTTCAATTGATAATCCGTCGTTACGGTCTTTGTCATTTCACAACTGTTTCTCGATATTTTTCTATTTATACCTTACGACGATGTAAAATAGCTTGCGTGAGATTCGTAAGACTCGAACACTCCTCGTTGGCGCGCGTCTTTTTCAGATTACTCTCGTCCACAGTTTCCGGAAAACTTAAAGCTCTGCGAAGAGAGTCGCTACTCGATACCATGTTATGCGAGTATGTATCGGGCAGGGGAACATCCTCTAACACGCTTTCCATCATCAGACATGGCTCGGTTTCGAAATCGAGTAAGTCGGACGATGATTCCATGCTCAATTCTAAGTAATTATATAGGACAAGGCCATTATTGTTGCACGATAGCTTTGATCATCGATTAATCGATTCCACGCTGTTAGTAACCATTCTCAAATGATTGAATTTAAATTACAATACATACCTTTATACATTTGTTTGGCTGATTCTAAGGTAGATTTTTTATCGGTGTTTTTCGTTGCAAAAGGATGCGTGGCCGCGTTCCGGATTGCTCCAATTACCGCGGAAACGAAGGAACCGCTTTTTGGACTAGGTGTACACTCCTTCAGGCTATGTTTAGAGCTAACAGGACTCGATTCAATGCTGCTGTTGCTTCTACTGTATGCTTCATTGTGATATATCACATCCTACAAATAAAATTGTTAGATGTCGTTGAATGGTAAATGGAAAAGAAACGAGTAACAAAGGAAGATGGTGGAATATTACTTCAAGGTCTTTCACTGAGATACTATAGGATGTTATCAGCTGGTCTACTAATCCCTCTAGCCTAGTTCCAAGACCGGAAAGCGCAACCGCAGCTCCGGAAACGGCGGCGCCTTGTGTAAGTAAGAGTTCCCTGCTTCGTCGTTCGACTGCATTTAATTTCATGCTCATAGATAAATTTTCTTGTCTAGAAACGTATGTCGAAACGCTATGTTAGTAGAGAGACTCGTGTCTAGGGAAACTTTTCAAGATATATTTGAGATGTAAATACTTACCTTCGTTGTTCGCTGATTCGCACTAAATGTTTGCATTCCTCCGTTTGCCTCTCTAATTCCAACTCGCGTTTCGTTAACAGTTCCTCCTTTTTCGCAAGCTACGAATTAAAAAGAACAATTATACTAACGTGTTCGTCGGTCGCTTCCTGGTTCTCTTTGTATCTATGTACCGAAAATATACCACCTCTGTTTCCGCCTCTTTTAAAGCGTCCGCCAAAGTAGCTTTCTCTTCTTGGAGGAAATCTTGCATCTCTGCCGACTCAGCTTCCAGCTCCTGTTGCTGTTGTAACAATGCCTTCTGGGCAGCCAAGCTTTTCTCCAAATCCTCCATAAACGAATCAAACATAACGAAGAAACAAGTAAAAATAAATAGTCGAGCCACGATATAAAAGCAACGCTAGAAGAATGATATAACCTACCCTACTTAACATACGGCACAGAGACTGTAAATCTGCTATCTCCAACTGTTGATTAGCAACTACTTGACCAGAAGATTGCAAATGACACTCCAGCTCTAGGAAGCTATCGCTGCCTTCTGAAACCAAGCCATCATAATTGCTCAATCTAGCAGGTGCGATCAAAGAGAGATACAGTACTTCGACTCAAGTATCTTAATAACTACCTGCATGTTCTGATTGCGGCGTACCCAGCATCGCCAGTACCCGTTGCGCGTTTCTATCCAATTCTTGTCGCGCAAACGCGTGATCCGCTTGCTCTTCTTCAAGAAGACGCTTCACTTCCACGATCTCAGCCTTTAACTTCTCGTTCTCCTCCTTTTGCTGCGACGTCTCTTCGTTTAACCTTTTCAAATCGGTCTGCATCGCGTGCATATCCTCCCACGTGCCCTCCGTTTGACATTGTTCGTGCAGTCTCTCCACCACTTCCGGGCCAGTGACAGCGCTCGGCACCCCGGACAAAGCGTTCTCAATATCGTGACCGGTCAGACCAGTTTGCACGCTGGTCTCGTGGTAAATACGCGTCTTCTCCACGGTCTTGTGCCTAGGATATGGCGGCAAACTCTTGTGCCCCGAAGAATCTTTGGCTGTGGTCTTCTTTTCGATCTGTTGTCTACTCAGGCTCGCGTCTCTACTCCCGGATCTACTTCTGATAGTCCTGTCCGTTTTCTCACTGGCTTTAGCGATACTTATTTTATTCCTGTTCCTTCTAGGTAACGTGGCGTACGTGTCTAGCGCCTTGTTATCCATACTTGTGGTCATCTTATCCGGTCTAGAAGCTTTCGAAGCTTCGGCGCGACCTGTGTAAGGTACCCTAGGGGTGGACAGAGGTTTTCGAATCTCTTCGGACGGCGTTGAACTTGGTGTGCGTGCACCGCGTGTGCTGGACCCACCTCTAGATCTGCAGCTACCGCTCTGACCTCGGCCACGCTGCGCCAGGTCCTTGTTGATTTCCGTGGTGAGCACGGATGGCAGTGAATCGGGAATCGGCCTCGTCCTTGTTCGCGGCGGCATTGAATTCAATCCTGAACGGAATGTCGTCGTCACTCGACTGTTATTTGGCGTGTTATCATTACTATTCTCTCTGACAGCAGATTTCTCGCGGGACCGGGCCCTGTCTCTCGTCGTTGGCTGTGCTTTGCACAGGATGCCCCTTGGAGTCGCGGTACGTGGCTTGGAACGTGCTGGAGTCGCCGAATAATTGGTGCTTAATGGCGTTGGCTTTACCCTAGCGTTCTTTTGAGTCTCGGTCGTAGTGGTTTTCTTTTTACTAGTGTTGGACACGGCTATGGTTCTCTTGGCGTTCGTTCGATTTGCCCTGGCGGAAACGCTGCCTGCTATGGAGGAACTTTCGCTACCACCTTCGCTGGTGCCTTCTCCACCGTTGGTCAGCCTCACGTCGTCGGGCAAAGTTGCGCATGGGTCCTCGTAGACGGAGCAACAACTGACTAGACTGGAATCGCAGGACGCCTCGTCGAGGCCGCCGCAGCTGCTCGCGTAATCTATACTATTTCGACTTCGTACCTGAAACCGGCATCGGTGAATGTAGATACGATTTTGACGACAATAGCTTAGCGAGAAAAGTCTCAGGTCTGTGACTCAGATCTTAGTCGTGTCATTCTATTGTAATAAAGTTGTTAACCGTTGTTTCGCTTATTCAGAGATTTTCTATGGAAATTATATAAGAGGAATCGGTGAAATATTTTTCAAGTACGCGTAAAAATGGTTGGTTTGTACAAGAATTTTTTGAGATTAAAGCGTTCTTGGCGGCTGAACCAGCAGTTCCTTCTCGCGTGAAATACTAATGACCTAGCAGGACTGCTTCGAGCTATTCGCAGTACTTTCCCAGGCGAATTTATTTACAGACCCAAATGGGTCACGCTGTATAGTGAACTGTAATCTCGAAAGCTCACCCAATCCAACGTCCTTCGTACGTTAGAAGCGCACGAATTTTTCCTTCCTTCGATGTTTTCGCGGAGAATTTCATACGAAGTGTGTTTAAGACCTTGCTTAATAGGTCAGTGGAATAATTGAGAATGACCTCGTAGTACCCTTCGTACGCACAAACATCTAAAGAGCTTTTCGCAATGTTTTTCGTTCATTTATCAAATTTTTGACCTACGATGTACGTAAATACACGTGAAAATAAGCGATCTAGAAAAATTCTTGTACATTCTGTAACGTCGAATTTCTGTATAACGTAGCCAGAAATTGTTCCAAAGCGTTTCATCCCTTAACAGACTTTCCATCTATCGTACAACGCATGAACAAACGAAAATAACAAAAGTAAAACTGTGGCCCTTTGCCACAGAAATACCACTAAACGATCGAATGTAACGAAACGCCCCGGGACTCGCATTTTTCGACGGTCCAGTTCGATCGATCCTCACCCTTGGCACCTCGGTGGCGCACCCCTCCACCCCACTGTCGCTTCCGTCTTTGCTGTCCTTCCCTTCGCCCGTATAATCCTTCCTCTCGTTGTTCAGAGACGAATCTGGCTTAGTTGCCTCGGAAGATTCGGTCACGTGGATCACGGTGATGTTGCAGTCGCTGTTTATCGTCGAGTCCATATCGTCCTCTTGCAAAGGCTTATCGGCTTCGACCAATGGCGAGGCGAGGTCCTCCGGAACTCCAGAGTCTTGCCTCGCCACATTCTGCACTGGCGAAACTTTCAGACTGTTGTCCTCGAGCGGCGTCTTCTCCATCTCGAGGCTTGGTTGCTCGTTCGTCGGTGACACGCTCATTTCGCGGTTGCCATTCTGTAATTCAAAATAGTCGAACAATAAACCACGTTGAATATATGCTGGATAATCGTGCGAACTTAATGGATACTTTTATACGAAGCGAATTCGAGGAACGGAAGAAATCTAAGTAAAAGTTTGCTTCAGGCTTTAGCTATTACGACGACTTTTTATATAATTTTTTACGCGTTACATACGTAATACGCATACGGTATAGTAGAAGAACTCTACCAAGTATCGCACAGTGTGGAGCAGTAAAATATAATTTTATCCTCGCAGACCTCGTTGCCGAGAAAATCGAATATAAACGTCGCATCGAGGATGCGCAGGCTGCACCCTGATTCCTATCGGAACGTATTTGGGCTCAATTTCCTCTTCTTTCCACGGAAAAAAGATAATAATCTAGGACGAAAGAAGTTCAAATACCAAAGAAGGACAGCACAACGAAGTTACCGTAGTCACGTTATATCAGAGACTGGTCGACTAAAGCGGACACAGACGAATTCTCGAACCAGAGAAATGAATAATCGAAAGGGACCGTTCACGGTTGAACGAACAAAGCAACGTCCAGCACAGACTGGACACACTTGCCAGATCGATAAAGCAATTAAAATCCGGATCTTGACCATGCACTGGCAATCGGCTTGATATTCGATTACTTCGGATCATATCCGGCAATCCTTCCAGAATTCACGAAAATGAAACACACATGGACCAGGGCCAACGATTTTTGAGATCCAGATGAAAATTTAATATTCCGTCCAATCGCCCAAAGGAAATTTCCTGTTCATCCGATTATACAAGGGGTTAAACGAATTCGAGTGTGAAATCTATAGGGTGATTTTGGATATTTTGATACATTTTTCTTGAAAGTATTTTACTTATTTCCCAGCTTTCTTCTAAATTTCGTCTATTTCTTCTCTTATCGTTTCGTCGTATCGTTGTTTTACTTTTTCGGGTTTCACATTGCAACCTTCACCTGCGAATTAAACGAATGAATCTTACTTCTTACGGGAATGAAGGTGCCGCGTCGCTAGTACGAGATCTTCGCCGATTCATCGCCCATGCGTGTAAATGCACGTGTTTGAAATATCGCGAAATACTAGCGAGAAATTGCTAGTAAGATCGCGTAATCGCGTTGGCAATTTGTTTTTCATTACCAGCCGGGAATCTGTGACATATACCTTTTGGTCAAACGTATAAAACTCGCTGCAAAGACAAATCGACCAAAGTCCTCGAAGCATACGGTAAAAATAACCGGTTACGTGTGTTAAATTACGTGTCTTAAAAAAAAAAAAAAGGACGCAATTTGGACGAATCAATTTTAAAAACACATTAGCCGCCTCGATCAAGTTATTACCAACTAGAGAACGAAAACGAAAAACATAGTCAAAGAAATACGATGTATTAAAATTGACCATTCCGTGTTGTAAGAAATACGTTTATTCAGAAATGTTGTCTACTGTATTTTAATACAAAACCAGTTACTTCGGCGATCTTGATCGGTATGTCTCTACTGCTTCTACTATCGCGACTAAAAGTTTCACGTCCATTGATTTAATTACACATAAATGACATATTATTGCGATATTCGATCAGTGTATTGCGATACTCGAGACGCACAGGTTTCAAAAGGCAATGAAAGTCGAAAACAAAGTCCACAAAAAAAAAAAAAAAAAAAAAAAAAGGAGAAACATCGGTTCAACGTGACCGTAGCGGTAAAAACATCAGCACGCTGGCCTCCACTTCCGTCTTATAATCTCTCACTCGATGCTTTCCTTTCTCTTTTCAGTCACTGCTTCCGCGATATATTCCTCTCTTTCTCTTCCGCGTGGTTACGTACACACTATGTACTTCAATGATAATCGGCGAGGAAGATCACGTCAGCACGCGGTGTTCCCCTTCCGAGCATGTTTAGATCGCGTAAAAGGCGTTAAAATCACGTGTTTAGTCATCGAACGAGTGTGCAATCCATCGTTGATCGATCGCTGCGCATCTCGTGCAATTTGTATCTGATGAAAGGCAAGAAATCTTGGCGACGAATACATCTCCCGATAAACTCTCTTATCAAATCTTTACGTCAGGATTTTACTAGTTGGGTCGTTTCGACTCGTTAACGAAGTTTTTCGTTTTACAATTGGATGATTCCTTCTGTGTCGTAATTTAAAGTAACGGGAAATTGTTTTTGACGATCGAGATAAATATCAAGAGGAAGAAGCTCTGGTATCCCTAATTTAAGGATGCTCGAACATCGTGAGTCGTAAGGCAAAGATTATAGGAACGATGAGATATCGCCTTAAATTAAATTGCATTGACGCAATTCTATTCTAGAAATTCTAATTCGCTTAAGTTTAGAAAACTCAACGTTTGAAAATTCATACGTATATTTCATATTTCTAAAATTTACATCGTTAGAACGAAGATGCTCCAACGATTTGCTCGATATTCGAGCAATCCAAAAAATCTTAATATACCAGTACGAGTATCACAGGAAACGTTAAAACATTCTACATCGCAATGACCTACGAACGATTAGGTCACTCCACCCACCACTAGAATATTCGAGCAACTCAGCCGGATTCGAGTTTCCTCCAATTACACAAACCGTCCAACAGGAAACTTTAACCTACCAGCGACCACTACGAAACGACGAACGAAATCCTCCCATTTAAATTTACGTCGTTTCCCATTCTTCCAGACGATTATTACCTAGTCCAGCCTATCTAAATCCCATCGACGATTACCTCCGAATAAAAGCCATCTATTCGAGTACCTTGTAATCTCAATACATATTTCAATTTCGAACAAAGCTATCGATAATGGTATTATAGCGAAAAAAGGGGCAGATGCCGACGAGTGTCCCAAAGAAATTGCTCGACTCTGAGAAATACGTAAGGTCGATATCGTTAGCGATAGAGAGCTACGCTTGACCGTGATAATCGGCGAGAACCGTGTAAAAGCGGTTCTCGTGGCAGTGGCGGCTAGAAGGTCTCGGTGAAGTCCCGAAAGCGGCGAGGCCGGATTGGCCGACAAGGAACCTCGGTTCGTGCCGCGCCAACCATTATTACGGCGCAGCTACGCTGTTGCTGCTGGCTGTCTCGTTCGACTACTCAACAAACCAACAACCACTCGATCCCACGTTGGAACCACGGCACCACGCTCCTCACACCGTCTTACCACTTTGTAATTTATTCCGCCTCTCGTTGCGTCCTTTCAGTGGTTAATATTCTATAGTGAATTAATCGATCTGTAGTTGGTTCGTTGGTCGAACGAATTACTTCGACGTGTCCATTTTTGATAAAATCGACGGAGAAACACAAGTTTTCTGTCCTTTTGTTCAACTAACTAACCGGTCTGTAGTTGGGCGCTCGATCAAGGGCCGAACAAGTTTCTTAACGCGTTAATAAAGAAGAAAATCGATAGAGGAGGGAGAAGAAGAAAAGTGACATTTTTGTTAATTAGTTGGTTAATTAAAAGTCGAATAAATTTCTTTCGACGTGCGTCCTTTTGGACTAAAGAAAGTTGACGGAAGAACAGTGTATATCGATTTCCTAAAGCATTATTCGGAACGGTGACGTAAAGTGCAACGGAGTATGAAAGCTACCTGCTGTATCTTGGCGAAGAGAAAATAACAGGTTTGACGAGTTTGACGAAGTGATTCTACTACAAAAAGATAGCGAGATAGGGACAGTATCAAATATATATGATAAATGTGTGCGATCCAAGGTGAAAGTGAAGAATCTCGATAAAGAAGATCAAGGTGAGTCTCGTATCGATTTAACATACTTAACGCTTGAAACCGATCGAACGCTTCTCCGATTAGTTACCGAAAACAACCTATATCTCGAGTGTTTGAAATGCTTCGGTCTAATCTTAAAATTATCGTTTGCTAGGAAAGATTCTATCGCGGCAATCTTGGCCTGAATATTTGCGCGAGGCTAATCTAACTATTTCATATTTTCCAGAACTCGAAGATAACAAGCGAAGAAAATACCGAAGATAATAAAAAATCGCTTTATCCGGGAACCAAAGCCTATCGTCGCAAGCGATGTTCCATCGAAATCTATCTTTCGGAAATAACGCGATTCTCAGAATATTTCTCCAAAAGTTCTCGAGACATATTATACGAAGTATTATATACGGAAATATCTAAATATTATCGTCCAACATTCAAATACATCAAACAAACAACGTATAAGTTATAATAAGACCAGAACATCGTCGGAAAATTTCTGATTCAACCGATTGTAAAATCAAAGAGACCTCGGTGAAAGCACTCACCTCGTCGAACCGCAACACCAGGCTGTTAAACCTGACGACGATCCTCCTGGCGAACATGGAGAAGAAAAACAAAGCTTGATTCGTCGAGCCGATTGTCGAATGAATTTGCCAAGAACGAAGAAGCCAGGTAAAAACGACGAAACCATTGGCGATTAAAGACTCGACTGGACGAAGGAGGAACAACTCCGGAAAATCGATCTCTGCGAGCGTTGCATAAGACGCTCCTCGGACGTTTCGTTTTACAGAAACACCTCTACGGTTACACTCGATACCGGATTGCGAGAAAGACCGTAAAAATAGACGATCGTCGCTTGAAAAACATGGGAATGAAGGAAGGAGAGGTGAGGAAGATCGCTGGCGATGGTCTCTCGGTGAATCTATGTTCCAACAAACAGGTCCTCGAGATCACCGGCGACGGATGCGACATTTCGATGTCGAAGAACCGAGGTAGCGTGAAGGTAATTGGCGACGGTTGTCGATTGAGGATCGATCAGAACATGGGAGACGTAGAGTACACGGGGGATGGTGGGCAGGTTCTTTTGGGTCCAAAGTCGATCAAGGATAAAGTAAAGTATCACGGCGATGGCGGTAGAATAAAGTTCGACGTGGAGTTGAGGATGAGGAACCGGAAGTCGGAAGTTTCGAAGGAGAAGACGGGAAAAGGAATGGACGAAGGAAGGAGGAGCTCCGAGGAAAGCAAGGATACCTTGAAGAAAGAGAATTCGGAGGCGGAAAGCGAGGAAAATAAAAAGAATAGAAGAAAAGAGAGACGAGGCGATTCGGGCGGTAACGAGGAGAAGAAGGGAAGATCGACGAGGACTAAGATCGTTACGACTTTTGTATACGATGAAAAAATCGTGAAAAAATGGTTCGCGAATCCGGAAGCGTCCACCAGGACTTTGAACGGAGTTTCCTCCGTGAAGATTGTGCCGCATAAAACGAAAACGAAAATCGAGGTGAAATAAGGGAGAAAATGTGACAACGGGAAAATTGTACGATTCTAGAAGAACGTCCTAAATCAGAACCCAACCGAATGGTTCTTAACCACAGGTGCATGCTCTATCGATAGTGGTAGATTTATCGTAGTAATTAATCCTACTTTTACTAGTACTGAAATTGTTCGATTTCGATTTTAACGATGCGTATTTAGAAAAGACAAAGTTTAACTTAAAATCATGAAATACTGATTTCAATAGTCGAATCACGTCGAGGAAAAATTAAAAAAAAAAAAAAAAAAAAAAAAACGGGGGAAACGTAAGAAATGCTGTGTTAAATTCTCGCGACCAAGTTTGACTCAAAGTTCCTACACGTGGATGGAGTTAGAACTGGTAAAACATTGAAGAGGATTATCTGATCGTGGATCGAACGTTTGCGTAAAAGTGACTAGTGTGAAGATACTTCCTCGATGATTCTTCGTGGAAGAATTTTTCGACGAAATCTGGGAAGCCCAGAATCGAGTAATCGCAAAAAAAAAAAAAAAACGTAGGTAAAAGGCATCGGCGATATCGTGATCGATCAAACTAAAACCAGGGTTATCTTTAATTTCTCGGTTCATCCTTCTTATAAAACGGTGTTAGGTAAAAACATGGTAATATTTGATAAATATTCCAATGAAAAATGATTTAATTGTATTTTCCTTTTAACTATAATTCTCTTAGTTCCTAATAGTGAATTTCGTTTGTTGATCTTGTTGATGAGACCAAGATATCGAACATTTCTAAACAAATTTGTAATTTTTTTACGTCTTATGTGTACATATATAGATCATAATAATTCAGTCGTCAATTTTAATTAATTTCATAATTTATTAATTACGAATGCTTTATTTAATTATTTATTTATTAGAAATAGATAAATAATCGAATTAATTTGAAAATCCCCAAGTACGATATATTTGTTCGATAGTTCATTCATTTACATTCTAATAATTACGATGAACGCCCATGAAATATTTATAAATAATTAGCAATTGTACATGTGATCGATATTTCAGTATCTCATTATTTCTTATCTACTTATCGTTGTCGTTGTCAGACAACTCATACGGACAGTACAAACCATAGATGATATAAACACGTTCCATAAACACGAGCGATAATGAGCCTCGTGAAATACTTAATTACTAGTCAAAAATAAGTAGAAAAATATGCCGATACGATTTAGTATCTTTCGCTTATTTTTTACTCGGCGACATGGTTACTTACGAGCTTCTAAGTTAGGAATTTTTAACGAGCTTACTTTACATTCGACCAATATATGTATTTGCGTATGGCGAAATATGTACCGATCTGATTGTCAGCGAAATTTTGTTACCATCGGTGAAAACTTGAAATTACGCCATGTTTTCTATAGAATCCAACCACTCAAGAAGAAAAAAAAAGAAGATAAATTGGATTTCTATCATTTTAGAAAATTCTTCAACCAAAGATCTATCAGTCTAAAGGAAATTTCTATCGAAATCTGCAGTATTAGTTTAAATATTTGAAATATAGATGTACGCAATTAATAAAATAGTTGACAATTTTTGACTGACTATATTTCAGTGCACGTGTAGCTAAGGAAATTAAAAGGTACCAAGTATCAAATGGAAGATGCGCATTTGTCTAATAAATTACGTATTATAAAGTCAAAGTTTCTCGCATTATTTTCCTGTATACCTCACTTTCGCTCCCTTCGATACCTAAATTTCTTTCCTTCGATTTCGTAGCCTTTGAATTTTCATATTTCACTTCTGCGTTCCTGTCTCAACGCAAATCTTCGAGAAGACTTTCTTCGCGTGTATTAACAACGATTCTAACAATCATATTTTCCAAAAAGCTAGAATACTTTTTAACGATAAAAAGAAACTGGCCAAAAGGTGGACTGAAAATATAGCAACGAAGTTTGTCGATATTTTAATTGTACGACACCGGAGTATCTGCTGTAAAGGTATTGAGAAGAAGAGCGAGGTTCGCGATGCAGCGAATCGCATGAGAATTTCGTGACTTTCACCGGTCGATTGGTGCGCGAAAATAAAATCCGTGTAGGTGGCCGCGCTCCATGGGAACGGTGTATGATCGATAGGGGCCGCGTGTCTGCGGTAAATCATCGCCAAACATTCGATATCCGCGAGTTCGTCGAGTGGCACGGCTGGTTCTGGGTATGCAATAACCGTCGTACATCTGCCGGAGATTTCTCTGTTCGAAATGGATCGTGACATGCTGACGAAATTACGAATTGTGCGTGAATAGCCTCCGATCGATGCTCGAATAAATTTATACGACTACTATTCCCTTTCAGAGAAGCTTTATCTATCGGTTCTTATTAGAGGTATCAAGATTTAACCACTCGACGATGAGATACCGATCTTTCCCTTATTTTCAAAGGTAAAAGTTTCGTTTAACAACCAATCCGATATCAAGTTGCTAACTTATTAATTCAACCTAGCGGTAGCTCGTTAGCTTGTTAAGTTAGTTTCTTATTGATTGGAAAATATGGTAACTTACAAATTTTCTAATTCGCTGATCCAACTCGGAGATTCGTATACAAGATGCGAAAGGGAATATTATTCGACCAATTTCTCGTGTATAGCAAATATTTAGTAGCTCCTAATAATGGTTCCACTTACTAATGCAATTCCTATTGTACGAAGAAAGATCGTAGATTGTAGGTTAAACAAACTCCGATTATACGAATTACTTGTACCAGGTTCGTGTAGATAGAGTATCGCTGTATTTTTGGCCGCATCATGGTTATACAACTTGGAGTATCGTAGAATATAAGAATTCTTGCATTCGGAATAAAGAAACGTGCATGTACAGTGAACCGAGTGCTGCGAATGTTATCGTAAATTGAACTATCCATTTTCTTTCTGAGCTAACGATACGCAACAAAGATTTCATTTTTAACATAGAAATAGAGAATCGAAGGAATCCACTGTGCCATCGCTATTCCGTATCTATTGTACCCAAGACGTTCCGTAGAACCCATCGTGTCCAATTTACGACTCTTGTATCGCAACAGAGAATTTTTCTGTTCTTCCTATCAGGTGTATAGTATACGTTCGATTCTTTGAACCGTGTTACTTCAACGCTTGAAATCATAATGATTTCTGAGCTGCGCGTGTTTTGCCCTCAGGTTCGGATATTTATTCATGCTGGTTGAGTAATATTCTAGTTGAAAAACGACTGCGGATATTGTAGCAATGTTGTTACGATCAAAGTATCGTCGATCGATATCAACCTCACCATGACTCTGTTCTCGGACCATTGATCGATAATCTACGATAAAGAGTCAAGTAAAAATCACGATAATAGAAACCTGCGTTAAGCAAATCGAGCGAATCCATCTGTAAATATATTTAAAAAATAAAGAAACGAAAGAGACTTTTAAAAAACCAGACCGATACGAGCTGATAAGATATCGCTAACGCGTCGTCCTATCGTCCGATCCAGTTGAGCATTAACAGAATTCATAAGTGGAGGAGATAATGACAATTTTTTCATCGTTGGATATACCTACAGGATGCCCAGTACAATATGGTATAATGGGTTTGGAAATGATTGTACGCGCAAAAGTAAATCAAAGATATGAAATATAATCTTTCACTCGCGACGCCTAAACGGAAAAAGCAACCAGAGAGTATAAAAATTGGGAAAATCAAAGACGAGGAGACGTATACGATCCACTCGCTACAAGGACATAGTTGTTTCGATCGTGAAGTTTCGGACAAGCCTGACGACGATACTCATTTCCGCCCAGACGAACGAGGATTCTTTATATGGTCACAGTATCGCGCACGAGGAGCGGATGCGCGTTCGTTCCTTCGTTAATTCAAGGAGGAGCCCGCTGGAATCGAGGGTCGTGCCGCCATTCAGCGCTTTCATCCGCCTTTCTGACCCAGCTTTCCGTCCACGCGATGCAAAGGTCGCCAGTCGTAATGGAGGTCAACCGGGGATCGTTAGCTAAGTTTCTTACTAGAGAAAACTCGCTTTGCTCTTTATTAAGACCATCGAGGGATTCAAGAGAAAGAAAGAAAAGAAAAAAAAAAAAAGATCCCCTCGTCTATTACCACCGTGCTCTGTTACGCGCAGTTCCACGACTGAACAAGTCGCTTTCGAGAATGTGAAATTAGTTGGGCGTACTCGAGAGGATCCACAGGAACTGTAGTTTACGTTCTTGCAGCACGCTTCAACATTTCTTACGAATAACAGCCTCTTTTCTTTTCAGAATTCCAACTAAAGACATTTTTCTAAAGAAAGTTAAACTAAATTATGTTACGATGTGTTTCTACACGTTAAAAGTGGTATGCGTATCGTATGTATGTTTCGACCTTCGAACGACCCTTGAATCATCGCCAAGCGACATTGAACCCGATCATTGCAAGTTCGAAACGAAATTTTAAATTCCTATCAGAGATAATTAAAAATTTCTCTCGCGGTGTCCTCGACACCTTCGACTCCACGATTTTCCGTAATTTCTTTAGCCTAGATCATCGAACGTTCGAGAAATTGAGGAAAGTTGTGGAATCGATGGTGTCAAGGACGCTACAGGAGAAATTTTTAGCTGCCTCTGACGGTAGCTTAAAACTTCCGTTAAAACTTTATCAAACTAGCGACGAATCAAGGTGAAACGTTGACGCTCTTGGGTATTTTAACTTCGGAAATATAATTTTTCTAAGCTCTGTTTGATACGTACGAACGATACAGAAGAAAAGGATGAAAGGAAGAGTTCAGAAGCAGGCAACGAAAAGAGCGTTTGGAACGAAAAAAGGGGCGGAAAGTCGATCGGTGCAGATGCAATTAACAGTATACAGCGAGACGAATAGAAAATTCTGAACGCTCGCTAAAGTTCTACCCTAACTCGGTGAAACGTGCGCCCGTTAATGAGGACACGTGCACCTCTTCAGACGGACAATGCTGACGCCATATACCGGGTGGTGCTCGCGTATCACCATTCGATTATATTGTAAATATTGACTCTTTGCGAAGCTTCGACGAAAATTCCATTAGTCAAACGGGTCGATGTAATTGAAACCACCGTTCACAACATAATCGAAAGGGCACGTGTAGCCCATCGATAGCAACCAAAGGCACACACACACATATACATATATAGATAGATAGAAGAAGAAGAACAAAGCGTATATCTATACCAAGAATCGATCCAATTGTTATTTTCCTACTATTCGACTATCTTTGTTTAACGAGTATTTTACCGCAACATTCGTTCTCATTCTAAAATTCTGTCAGCGCCTTTTAATTTTCTTGTAACGCGATACGTGTACGTTGAAATTCAGATGAATTTGCAACGATCTAGGTAGATCGTAATTGAACGCATTCGCAAATGTGAATCTCTAAATGTTACGCGTATGTTAAAGAATCCCTGTGCGATTTTTTAACATACACGTTCATGAAACAGACGAAAGAGATTAAATTCAGATTCGTTGTGCTGTACAAGGTGTACACGCTTCGAGAGCGGACAGATGGCGCAAGAACAATGAAAAAAGTTCATACGAACCCGTGTCCTGTCTTACATTCGTAAAAGGTCCTCGAAATGGCTATCCTTGGTTCGCAATTAAGCTTGCAATCGTCATATCAAAGAATTTCGCAGTCTTTCCAGAAAATTCCACGCGCATGTCGAACAATTACACACCGAGTGTAGCCATTTCGAGGATCTTCTGCGAATGTAAGAAAAGTTGCGGATTACCGAAACGCAAAAATGGCTGTACCTTGAAACGAGGTCAGATAGGACACATATTCGTACGAACTTATCACGATACACCCTGTATATTCGTCATATTGCATTTTTAATATTACGAAACGTATAATAGTTCCAGCACATGGCGTGTCGTTAATTTAGATAGTAGTCGAGCTAACCGCAATGCGGTTGAAACATCCCTTTCCTGATAACATTGAACGAATTATTCGCGCCGACGAGTCTAAAAGCTTGCTTGGTTTTATCGAAGTAATGTTAAGAATACGCGTGGATCCGCCTCGTGTTACGAGCCAATTAGCCGTATCGGAAAATTCGAACAAACTTCCCGTCGCTCGATGAAAGAATTCTAATATTTCAACCTTATGTATCACCCTATATATCTACGAGCCACTTACTACCGTCTATTATACCTTGCGTTTCACACATTCCTAACGAGTCTGTTCTAATTGCTTTATACCCAATTACAACCTTTAGAAAGGTTCTACAAATTCTAAAAGACGCAGAACGATTGTTTGTATTCCAATAAAAGATTATTAGATGCGTTTCGTTTCTATAAAATCTTGCAATGTACGAGTATACGCATTGTTGAGTATCTCGAATCGTTCAGATCCCACGGTCTCCAAGAGTAAGAGTATCGCACGTTTCGTATTTAGATCCGCGTTTAACTCAGAAGCGAACACGAGCTGCTGTACGTGTAAACGGGCAGCGAATAAGAAGAAAAAGAGCTGCGTTGCAGCTTGCAGCTTGCAAGCTGTTCAGATCGACCGGCTGGGAGCGCGTGTTTTCCACGGATTTTTGCGCCTCCTCGTCGACGCTCTCGCTTCAGCTTCCGTTCGTTTCTCGCGTGAATTCTCAAAGGAGTCTCTTTGCCGTCGCACCGTTTGCTCCGAGAATTCAGAAACGAAATAACAACGGTCTCGCGGTCTCATGAATCTGGATGAAATCTTTCATTCTCTTACTCGTTCGATGAAATTTAATCAGTTCGTAAAAATGCGATTAAAATGTGGTTACGAAACGCAAATAGAGGTAAAGTGTGAAACAGAGAAGAAAAGAGAGCGTAAAAACGGTGCTGAGAAAACATTAGCCGTTTGAATCTAAACGAGGTTCAAAGGATGGTGAATAATTGGAAAGTGGAAGGGGAAAGAACCCTGAACGAGTAACTGATCCGTAACAGGCTGTAGCAAGAAAGACAGCTAACAAGATAAGCAGTTTGTCGCAACTATATCCAATTCGAACCTCTGTTTCCATAATAAAGTCTCACGAGTGAAAGCAATGATAAAGAGATTTGCTTTGACGCGAGTCAAAGAGATTGCATTATGCGGACGATGTATAAGAATGGCGGCAAGAAAGATCGTGCAGGAAGCCTTTTATGCAATTTCGTGCCGCGACTCGCACGAAGACGAAACCAAATAAGGTAGCAGAACGTGTAACGCGAAAACGTCGACGACGAACCACGCTGCGCGATCCATTTTCGTTCCATCTCGTCCTTTGTGATCGTCGATCGTCCCATTTAAACGATCCTTCGTCCCTTTCGTCCTTTCGATCGGAAAAAGGAACCGATCTATACCTTTCGCGGTGTTTCGCTTTATCTTCCAACACGATAGATCGAGTCCATCATATTCGATTCGTAAACTTCCTCGTTCCTCCGCGAACAATACAAAGAATTTCAACGTTTTTCAACGTCATCGAAAATTGTTCCATCCGATAATCGATAAATAATTTACATTCGAGTTACGTAAAATTTGCATGGCTGCGCAGGAAAGTACTCCGTCATTTCGACGCGCGAATCGGCAAGGTGAAATTATTTCGTTATGATTCATGCCACGAATTCTATTCTCAACTACAGGACGGTCCGAATGTGACGTAATAGTTACGATATATTTAATTCCAAACGGAACGAAATATTTCATCGTTTTACACGTATGTTATAGAATATGCGAGAAATTGTTCGTTAAATCATCCAATGAGGAGACTATGGGTTCGATAAAACGCACGTAATACGTAGAATTTATTTAATTACAGGTACCGATGAGTGCCGGTAGAAATTATGTTGTGTAATTATATCGTTATCACGCGATTATATGCTTCACGATATTTCATAACGAAGAAGAAACACGTTAGATAACCGATGAGCCCTTGAGATCGAGAATGCCTCGGTTTTCCTCCACGAAGAATTCATTATGCCGCGATATCGAATGCAAACGACCGTACCGCCGCTCGTTCACTTGTTTTCCAATTTATAAAGTCCTTTCTCCCAAAAGTCCGATCGCTATAATTACTTGTGTCAGCAATTAATTGGCCGCACATAGATACATATTTGAAATATTCCAGTGAAAATATCGCACAACCGGTCCGGATCCATCGCATTAGCAAAATAAACATTTGTATAATAGTCTAATTCAAATAAACGGCAAACGATAAATAAAACGCATTTGCATTTCGTATAATTGCCTCGTATAATTAATTCATAATTCCTAATAAGTTCGAATCTTCGATATTGTACATTTTGTCGACAAATGTTTATTCCGAGATGAACGCACGGATGGACGCGCAGAGTGATTTTCTGATATTTGCATAAGATTATAAAAGTAACGAACGGTTGTCAGGGGAAATATAGAAGCGAAAAGTCGGCGCAAATATTAATAGAAAATTAATTATCGAGAAATTACCTTGAAAAAAGAGAAGAAACGGGGAGCGAGCGAATACGAAGCGATTCGTTCGGTGGTCGTCATAGTGACTCCTCTGCTTCTCGAGTCAACGAGATCGAGAGTCGCGTCAGAATTGTATTTAGGGTTGCATTTACGCGAGTTGAATCACCAGAGATATTGATATTTCGCTGGTAATATATTTATAAATAAGCTACAGGCACAGTTACAAGGATTTTACCGTCTTTTTCCGAGCGAATTGATTCAGATTCTACTTGTTGCTTGGATCGCATCCAACCATTCTGACCGTGTCGAATTCTACTCGCGAGTATTCCTGACTGAATTCGCCGGTAGAAAGTTTTGCTAATTTAGAAGTTTGCTATTTGTGGAATTTCTTATCGAATGGTAAATCGAAAATGGTGGTTGGAGAAATAGCAAAGCGACGCGCACAGGATGATTTATGGATTGCCATAAAATTTGATTGTAAGTAATTATCAGGGGTCGAACACCTAGTTGACAACGAACATTATGACGAAGAAATATATAACTTCGATACAATAACTTTATCATGCATTTCGTTGACGTTTAGTGTCTGTTTAGATGGTACTAGCTAATAGATACTTATATCCGATGATTTGTTGACTTTTTTCGGACGGTGGATGTTGAGAAAGGCTGGTGCGGAAAGCTGAATATGTGCAGTGGAATTTTGCTTATGAATGCTTGAATGAACGCTTATGAATGAATATCGCGAATATTATTATCTTCACACCTGTCGAAAATATAACGTCGAACACCTACGATAACAACGGCGAGCAATCTAAATAAAGAAACAGGAAATGTTAGTTGGCAACTGCAAAATGTAGAGTCTTGTTAAAGTACAAATAGACATATTCGGAGGCCGTATAAATAAACATGCCGTCAGGTAAATAAACAAATATTCTCTTTCTCGTTTCTTCAACGAGCGAGTCGGAAAGCAAAAAAAGGACCGTGTAGTTAACGACGCAAAATCGACGAATAAAAAAAATTTTTATCGGACAAAATCTCCAACGCTTGTACCGTAACAGATGTCTACCAAGCGTTGTACGACAACGTCAACCTCTCGATTCCACCCCAAAAGATATTCAAATCCTTCCATCTCCTATATGTCCCAATTTCTATTCTACGCGCGTACGTCTACCATACAAGGATTGCAATCGACTTTGATTCTCGGGAGAATAACGGAGATAGCTAGTGGCTGTTAATCGACGATTGCACCAGCATGTATCTGATTTGGGCACTTTCTCGCGTCAGGAATCAAGAGCGCGAAAGCGACATCGATCCTCCGCCACGCCACGCCGAGACGAAGAGACGAAGAGAAGCAAAACGACCGGTGAGTCAACGATCCTCGCGATGATGCGAGCCGTTGCATCATCCGCCGACGAAAGTTCGGACTACGTCCAAGACGTGACCAAAAAAGGCAACCACGCGGATCAAACGTACAACGAACGATCGAAACGCCGTTGCAGGTCGCGCGCAACGTCCAAAGGAATTTGTCCAGCGAATTCTACCTATTGATCACTGCCAAGCAAAAAGAGATTAAAATAGAAACGGACTGATATTATTCGACGACGGGATCGGTGACCTTAGTCTAGAGAAAATTTCGTCGCGAAAACCAGATGGCAGAGTACAGCGAGTTTGCATTAAGCTCGTGGGTACTCGAGATAGTCTCGAGTAGCTTCCGCAAGTTCTCCTACTGAAACGATATGAAACACGGAACATGTGACGCGCGCTATTCGCTCGGAGTTGGTGCCACGATAGGATCACCGCCGTTTCACGACTTCCTTTCAAGAAAAACATCAATTTTCTTTTATCGTGGAACGTGATTTTCATTCTTCTATCGATTATCTGAAACTTAAGGTAATTGGCTTCTTCCAATAGCGCGGTTTGATCGTCCTGTTACGACGATACATGCGAGAAGAAGAGGATTACAATTCTTTTATGGGAAAGCTTTAGATAAAGGGTGTACGGTAATTTCATTTGTATGCAGCGGTGTTAGATCATGGGTGGATAGTAGTAATTGGTTACGTGATTAGAAAGAACGATCCTCGCTCCTAGTAGTAAGTTAGAGCTAGGTATTTTGTATGCTCGTAATGCTTGCAAAGAAGAATCACGATCAAAGTATATCGAGATCGATTCGAATTTTGAATCTGACCTTTCGAATTTCCCATTTCAATTCGACATCCAATACCACAGGATCGAGGCTCACGGAATATTCGCAAGATTCGCGAACGAACAAAACGATGGAACAAGGCGATTCGTACCGCGGATTAAAAAGAAAGTTTGTACAAAACTCGTGAAGCAAGCGCGAGAACTGATTCTATTGCGCGTTCTCGGTGCACGTCGTGCGAACCATTAAACGCGACTGCGACGCCGCTGCGAGATTCTTTGCATACCGGCTGGGCCGTGCATCGTGCAAATATTATGGCGAGGTCGCAGATGGCCCGACAGAAAACGAGCAAAATTCCGGCCAAGTCGACGCGTCAAAGGTGAACGCTTCGATGCCAGGAATAACCAACCAGCTTCTTTTTATAATGTTCGCGCTGCGTGTCGACGGTACGTTCAACCAGAATTTACATACCTACCACGGAAAACCTCTGGCATAAAGCGGCATAAACGCACAAATGTAAATCAGATACGAATTCAAGCTGCCAACGCCGCGAAACTGCTCTTTTCTAAATCTTTCGTAGACCGGTAATCTGTCACGTAACCGAGTAATTTAAACACACGACAGTGTACGTATAGTGCAAGAAAGTTTTCCAACAACCACCGAGATCTTTCTCGCTAGCAGCAAGTGGAACCTCAAACGTAGTTTGTCATCGTGTCTTTCGACTCGAGTCGACGTTGCTTCTAGCTGCCTGACCTACGGCACTGAACGTCTATTATTAGGCAGCTTGCGTTTCCTCTGACTTCACCGGGATTGCGGTGGAAAATGAGATGCGCGAATTTTGTTCCTTGCGTGACCTTACGCGATCTTTCTGATCGTGACGCGTTAATTAGATCGACCAGATAAAATTCAGCAGCGATAGTCGGCGGATCGCTCTTCTTCCACCTCTACCTTTCCATCTGTTTCTTTTCGCGCGTCGCGTACCACTTGTGCGCGCGTTGGTTACCAATGTTGTTTTGCGTATTGGAGCATATACTCCATATACTGTGTAGCACGTTGCAGCACTTTGTAGACTCTACGATTTCCTCGCGATACAATGTCCACACTCGTTCGAGCGTTTCAACTTTGACTTTACTTTCGACTTTTCGCATTAGGAATCGAAGGCCTTGCAATGATAATCAACCAGCCTCTAGCGCTTTAATCGAGGAGGAGAAAGAAAGGTACAAGGTTTCGTATCGGAGAAAACAAAAGTTTGTTACTCCGACTATAATAAATATTTGTAGCACGAAAACGATCAAGTTGGTTTACAACTTTTGGTTGCAACAAATTCGTTGGTTTGCTTCGAGTACTGGAAAGTAGAACTACTTGATTCAATCGCTACTTACTTTGCAATTGACACAGTATCGTAATTGACTCAACTAACCGCTAGAAAGATCTTAAATCAAGAAATTAACGTACATCGTACTGCATCGTGCCTTATCGCATCGCGTCGTGTACCAACACGCCACTTCGTCGCACTTTATGTCATTTACGTCTGCGCACATACATACGTAGCATACCTTCCTCGCACATGCACCAATTTATACACCCAATTTCACACACGTTTGCTAGCGACGTATTTTTCGATTACGCATACCGCACACGTGCGTTATACGCGTCGCGTAGTCTGCCAGTTAGTGCTGATCGTGCGAATTGAAAGCGGTCGCAGACTCGCGTTAATATTTCTGCTCCACGCGTTCGATGACTCAATGACGGTCACATGGTGGGGTGCCCCCCTCGTTCGAGCAATCTTTGTGGGGTTTATAGAGGGGCGAGCGTGTGGAGGGCCACGTGTGCGAGCCAGATAAATCTACTCGCGTTAACCCTGCCCGTTTTCATCGTATTTACACACCATGTACGCCATGGGTCAATGTTACCCATCTGTACTACGATATTATACGATATTCCCAACCATAGAACGAAATAATAAATCTGTAGACACGGTGGCTGCAAGAAACATGCCTATTCTGATTTGACGATAAAGCTTCTACGTTCTTCGTAACATCAAATTTTTCCCAGTAGTATGAAACAACTGCCAAACAACGCTCGGGCCTAATTAATTGGCACGTAGATGTTACAATAAATTTTTTAATTCTATTTCGTTCTTATCGTTTTTTTTTTTTTTTTTTTTTTGTATCAGCTTACAATTTACAGGAAGCGAAATGTCGTTTAACGTGATAAGCGACGAACGGAGTTGGTGAAATTGACGGAGAAAAAGGATCGTCTTGTTGCGAAGATTCAGGCGGGAGGAATTCGTTCCAGACTGATTTACGCAGTGGTCGACGCGTAAATCTGGAAGCGTTAAAAGCAGAACGCTTGGAGGCAGTCGGTAGATGGCAGACAGGGATATACGAGATCCACTGGAGCACGCTTTCACGGACATTTTTCGTGCGAAATATATGCGCTTAACTCTTTCGAGGAACATTTTGCTTACAGCGAGTACGAACTGAAACTTGGAATTCGATTACAGAGTCTTTAAACGTTCGAAGAACGATGGCTCGTCTCTTTGGTTTCTCGATTATTTAAGAAGGCAGAACGTCGTTTAATCGACCGTGATATCGAATACTTGACATAAACCACGCTGTTCGGTAAACGTAAAACTGGAGTGCACTCGTGTCTTCGAGAAAGAAGAGAAACCTTAATTGGAGCGCGTGAGTACACTCTCTGCTGAGACCAAAGAGAAGAGGGGAAGAGAGGGGGTCAAAGAATATTAATAGCTAAATATAAATATAAAACGATAAACATCGTGTTTCCAGACGTTCCATATTAACAAAGATTCAAGGTAAGCAGTTAAAAACCGACAATGATAAAATATCTTGTACGCGAACGAAAGAATATATTCGTACGACTATGTGGTTTATTTAAACTCTTTAAACCACTATATGGTTTCCACAGTTCATTGTGTAGTTATTTGTTTTCGAAAAAAAAAAAAAAAATGTACTCCAGTCACTTTTCCATCTGGTCTCCCTGACTACTCTCGTAGCGTAATATTTTATTAGAGAAATTGCTCCGATCAACCTTCGATAAAAGTGCCAAAACTTTGGACGTCGCGGACGAAAAAAAAAACGAAACTTTGCCATGGTTTCCTGAGATCGGACCTCCCTCGAGCTATTTACGGATTGCCTTTAAAGTTGTCGTTAAGGCGTGCGTTTGATCGTGACAACCGGCTCGAAGACACGCGCGACCGAATTTTCCAGTTTCGATCAATCGAACGTCAAATCTTTCGTTTTCTTCCTACTCTCCTCTCTTTTTTCTTCCTTCCTCGCTTTTGCCCTCCTTTCCTTCCTCTTTTCTTCCTTTCACCCTTCCATTCCGATTCATCGGTATTCGATGTATTTTTATACGTCGATAAAATTTATATCGATCACGAGATAAAAGCGCATGCATCGTATAGAATTCAGCTCTATTTCTTCCGAATTATAGACTCGCACGTGCGTGCAAGCGGCTACCATTGATAAATCGCGAGAATAATTACACGGAAGGTCGCGGTATCGATAAATTACGAGAATAATTACACAGAGTACAAGTGTAGCAGGAAATAAGAAGAATAATTGCATGGAGCGATGCAGAGCGGGTGTCTGCGGCGGTCAGGTCAGCCCGCGTAGAATTATTTGAACAGGACGGTAAATATATCCACGAGCCGGACGGGCGGATGCCTAATCCAAGTCGTGCTCTTGGAAGGGGGAGAGCTTCTGGCCGGTTCGTCAAACGAAGAAACGCGACTCTGCATTCTGCAGAGGCCGTTTACCGACAGCTTTCGGCCTCGAGCTTATTGTTAGTTAGAGACCCAGCCATGATAATTCATCGCCCACGTGGCCGATAGAAATAAACGATTCGCGCCAGAGAACAGCTTTTGCCTACATTAAATACCTGGCCTGGTAATTGAAAGGTGTACGTACCATCGGATAAAAGGATCCGTGGAACTAAGGAGTGGTGAAATGTTTTAAAGCGAGCCTGTTGGTGAGTGCGCTGAGGATCGTTTGTTCGATATTTTTATCTCGAGTATCGAAGAGATGCGTTCGTAGAGATTCGTAGAGATTTTAGAAAGTATTAGCGGGGAAAAGAGATTTTTGATAGTCGAATGTTGAAAAATAGCCAGCTACTATCGTTAACTTCGCTAGACTCGAAGCTAAAAGATTTCCGCGTTTAAAAAATATCGTTTCGTCTATCTTGGAACGTGGACTAAAGAAATACACGTTTGTCAGGATATTTAATTTTCCTACGACAAACCGATACTCCAAACGATAATAGCACTCTGCAGAACCAACAGCCTGATATAACGTAAGTACTGTGTGTGTGTGTGTGTGTGTGTATTGTAACAGGTATAAAATTCGAACGTTACCCCTCTAAAACCCTAGCTATAGAAACCCTGAAAATACGAAAGACCAAACACCCTCCACGAAAGCCCATAGGAGACGAGAAATCGAGGAAAGTCTGGAGAAAAGAGTGTTTAAAAACCACGTAGGAGTTCGAACAATGGCGGTGAAATGCGGCTGGTTTTCAGCTTGCGCGGTGGACAATGGGTCTATATCTCTCGCGATGGAAATAGTTATTAGACGAGGGCCCGCAAGTGATCTTGATTGTCAGATACCAAGACTCCCCCACTCTCTATTCGTGCATTATGCAAAGTACCTTCCGCTCGTATTATCCACGGTTTGTTCCCATCGTTGTTGATCGTGGCCGGAGAAAGCGTACGAAATCGCTACGTTCGCGAAATAACGTGGAACGGTACGTATATAGTAACGTAGGTGTGCATAGCGTTTTTCCTTCGGTATAAACGCCAGTACACTGTTGAACACGCGATTCTTATGCAAGCATCCTGCACATAGTTTGTTTACAGTTAGACGAGATGCGTTTAAATATGCCTCGTTGATTTAGATAGACCGGATCCTGCGATTCTTTTCGAATAAGGAACATCGTCGACCTTGGATATGCCAGTGGAAGAACGTTTCGTATCGTGGCTGGCTGTAGTGGAGAAGTTTGCGATTTATAGGCTTCATCTTTTCCTTCCATCGAAGAATGGAGAATGGCCAAGGTAGGAACATTTTTTTAGCGGTATTCTCAGAATACTATGCCAGAGGTAGAAGATTTCTTCATTCGGTACATAGTTTCGGACGATTATTTCGGCGATTATTAACTAATCGGCAATTATGCGTATACTTTCAGCCAGCATATATACGTCCAAGATTAAAAGCATTGTACGTAGAAGTAATATAGAAAGGTATAATACAACGGTATAAAAGACTGTAATAACGGTTGTGAATAGAATCGAAAGCTGATGAAACGTACTTAAACTATTCGCCAGTGGTCTGAGAACAAACGAGTTTTCGGTGAATAGAATCTGAATGAATATGTATAATTGATTTCTTTTCTCAAATACTTCGCAACGAAAGAAAGTCTGTTACAAATAAAACAGACCGAACTTTCGAACGTTCGCGGGGAGACGCGATCTCGAAGAAGCGCGCCAAAAGGAGTCGTGAATTCCCGTTACGATTTGAATAATCGACGCCACGAATCGATCCATCCCTCGTTTCGTTTAAGATAATAAGGATGGCTGAGCGAGTATAACGCTGATATTAACAGGTTATAATATATATTTTCAATAATCCAACAACTTCAATGTGACACAATGTTACGTACGTGGAATGTCAAGCTACGAATGAATACGACTTGAGACTCGCTTCGTGTTGCCGACTGTGACGATGTACCTTCTGTCTTCACTTCCGATTCCTTCTGTTCCTCGAACTGTGTTTTAACTCGAGCTGGTTTTAACTAACTGACGAGCCTTGACTGTTACTCGATGTTACCGTGGAACAAATCTAGAGACAAGTATAGAGCAGAAGTGGAGCGAACAAGTCTAAAGAACGAGTGAAGTTCGTTCTTGTGTTATTACGGCGGAAAGCTCGGGGTGGATACGTTTGTTGTGCGAAGAAAGCGGATTCGTTGCTCACACTTTTCGTTAGGAAAGTGAGGGTGATTGATTAATGGCGATGCCCATTGGTTATGGTCCACGTTTGTGAATGAAGACAGGAAGAAGCCTCCTATCAACGTGGCTCATGAGTGACATAGTTCATGGTAAAGGCCAGCTTCTTCCGTTACGTAAATACTCGCTTTTCCCGTTAGATAACTATCTGCTTTCCCCGTGATTTTTAAGAACGCGCAGTAAACCTAAAGTTTGTTCTAAGGATCAGCCATAAACTGATAGTACTTGCAGGAATGAAGATCAAGGTAAAAAGATTCTGTTCATGGTGGTTCCTTAGGTTTATCAAGGATCTGTCCAACGGTGCATGGGTCTTTGACGGTCGGACAATGAAGAATGTCGCACGGACCATCTCAAGGACCATCTCACGCGACGTAACACAGACCTCTTATCTACTGTAACATAACGAAACGTTCAGCCTATACTCGGTGTTACTCGACTGAAAAGTGTCGCAAATGAAACGTTACGTTAACACAGAGATTCTAGTCCGACGTATTATTGGTCCTTAATTGATCGATATCGTTTGTGGTAACGAGTACGGAGGCAACTGTGCCAAATCCAGCCGCGTTTCTCGTATGCACGCGCGAGACTGTAAATTACAACGGATACGTTGGTCCTCGAACGACCTATTAAAATAATTAATTTATGGAAAGAGGCGAGAAAACGTGGGACGGGAAGAGCGCAGCGTCGCGTCGTGCTGAATTGTACGCGTGGGCTGTGTACTCTCGAACGCGTGTACGCGTGAAAAACCGCGTGAAAAACCGCGTTGACACGGTGAACCTCGATCGAATTGGCTCTCAGACAACGCCTCGTTAATTCTGGGTGTCTCTGGATTAAGAATTTCTATTATAGAATAGACGTCATACTTAATACCGAATCTTTATATTTGAATGTTACAAATATGTGATAGACATTCGTTGGAAATACGTTCACCGTTCAAGCCTTTGAAACGATTCTTTTCTATAGTAGGCGTTCCGATAAACGATAAAGCGCGATAAAAATGAATTTCTGCCTAAACATCGTATGTACAATTCCTTCATAGCGTGTATCGTCGAATTCGTGATATTGTCTAGGTCCAATCTCACGGTAATTTATCACGACATCGAATCCATTTATTTTTCAAATAATTCTCTTACTCGACTAGATATTTTTTTATTATTTAATTTATTATAAAACTACCATAATGCTTGATATCTTTTTTTACATTTTCTTCGTCGCTATTTTTCTCTTCTTAAATTCGAAACTTACGCAAAATTTGAAAGAAGAATGGTTTTTCGTTATTCTTCTCCGTAGGAGAAGATGGGATTCGAGACAATGGCGTACGATATGGCTAGCGCGTTATATTTGGCATGGGGAGTTTCATCGTGTAGCACGATTCTTTATGCCATAGACTGTTTGCCAAACTCGCTGGTCGTGATTCATTCTGAACGTTCGGATTGGAAGTTTGCGACCTCCCTGACGCATGGGGTAGAGAAACGCAAGACAACACGGAACACAGCAGACCTGGGAATCGTTCAGATTGGAAACGTTGGAGATATTTGGGAATATTTCGCTTCGCATTTTATCACGCGAGAATTTAACAAGTGTTTCAGTGACGATTAATCTATGAATATCGAAATGTATCTTTTGAAATTCTATACTAAATTCTCTCTGGATTTATCAAAAATCAAATAGAGCTGTCGATCGCTATTCGAACGATTCAACTAAAGCAACTTGGAATGAATTGCGTAGTAACTGATTCTCACACGATCAGAGAACAAGTCGCGAAGCATTACGAAATCGAAAGATCATAAAATTGCTTGCAGGAAACGCGAAGTGATGAGGGTATAACGTTAAATTATATCACACGTGAAAAACTGATTACGTATTCTAATCAGCAATTAGTATCAAGACATCGTGTCGCGTGCAGATGAAAAGATTCATCGTGCGTAAAAGGATTTATCTGTCTGTCGAGGAAACGCTCGCACAGTGGCTAAAAGAAGGCGAAAAGAACCCGTTTCTTTAGCAGGCGCGCACTGTCGCGTCGTATCGTAAATTATTCCCGTCTGGCGTAAACATTAAACAAGTATCGTTTATAAGTGGCGTGGCCGGCCGAGGGAAAGAAAGAAAGAAAGAAAGAAGGAAAGAAAGTTCCACTTTTACCGCGAGCTCCTTTTACTCCGGCTCCGCGGGCCTTCGAGTCGTTCCTAAGTTTCCTCAGTGTGCCATCATTCAATTTGATTTTCGCGCTCTTTTTCCGACCACCCGACGTTTATTCTTTCGATACGTACAAAGGAATTAGTTTAATCGTGAAAGAAAAACGTGTCCAGAGTGAGAGATGCAAAGATTAAGTAAATTATTGTGTATCACGCTGGAAATAAAATGTGTTGGACTATTTCGAGTATAGATAATTTTGGAAATGTCAACCTAAGAGAAGATCACGAGATCGTATTGCAAATAAAAAGTGTATTCTAAATACTGGATATGTTAAAGAAAAAATATTGGAAAACTGCGTTATACGAAAAGGAAAATCTTCCCGTAATATTGTAACAATGCTATAGAAAGTGTGTCCTGTTCTTTAAAGAATCACCGAAATAATAGAAAAAGCGGGAAAAAGAGAGATAAAACTGTGCAAGGACTTGTAAGAGGAGGCGACTTAATTGATTTACGTAATAGAATTGGTCCGCCGTCGAAAGCAATGGAGCCTCGCGTCGTTGAAAGTGGAAAGTAATTTCCTTACGTACTTTTTACCTTACGTATCTTTTGCTATTTCGTCTTATTTCTGTTCCACTTGCTCATCACTGTGAATGATACACGCTCTTCAAATAAATTATCATGAAAGCCATTCTTTCGCACGCGTGAAACTAATTTTTTTACAGCAAACATCAAGTTACAAGCGTTAAAGAAATAAATAATTACCATTAACAAAATTATTTACACATACTCGAGACTATCCCGATAATAATTTCTTTACGAAAGAAAATATTAATATTTCAATTACGTGACTATGTTCCGAATTTCTAGAGCACCTTGTATACGTTGTTTTCAACGTTCGCCTAAGGCATAAACGACCACTCTAAAAAGTAGAATAATTAAAGGTAAAGAATGGTTGACTGAAGGCAAGGTATGTTTCGTTGTATTCGACGACCTCAAACCGGCGTCAAAATAAACGATATAATCTGCAAATAACTTCGCTTTCATGAGGATTACGTAATGGTCATCCTTATGCCCTACTTGCGATACGTTGCAACAGACCCCAGAGTTTATGTAATAAATGGCGAAAAAACATCGACCGTATTAAATATTCTACGTTCACGACCGTCTAACCGCATTCTTATTTCAAACGAATTGGCGGGAATTTTAAATTGTCAAATATTCATATCGATCGGTAAGTAAAATTTTCCGAAATCTAAGAAAACGTTTTCATTTCTCTCTGTGCTTTCTAATTGCCTAATGGCACCGAAAGACACGAAAAAACATTCTATAGCCGGTGGTTTTAACGTTTTGTTTCCGTGTTCGTTCCAACGAAAAGCACCAGCCGTTATATTAAGCCGTTTCAGAGGACGTTATCGCTGACGATTACACCGGCTTATCTACCCTTTTCACAGAGCAGCACATCCTACTATGTAAACTTAGCCTAATGAATAACCTCCATAGAGATCATAAAATTATTCGTGCCCGCGGATCACGTGTGTTTCAATGTTTTATGAAACAGATCATTCTACCGTAATTATCTACTAGCATGTTCCTAGCTACGAAATAATTTAGATATTAGAAATTATATGAAAATATCGTACTTAAGAACGTAATCTTACCAACAATTAGAATATCGAATCGTGTTTAGTTTAAAATAAAATATCTTTTTATTCTTATTGGATATTTACAATATTTACATTCCTCGTTAATAGAGTGAGTAACTAGTAAACAAAATAAAATATTAAATACATTAATTAATAAATCTAATCCTACAGAATGGCTATTTTTACGTACGAAAATACGTACGTTAGAAAGTGTCCTAAATCGATTAACACGTATCCAAAGTTGGAAAGTAAAAAAAAAATTGTGCTAAAAATTGTATTCAGGCAATTCGGTTCGAGCCTGATGACCCTGTCGCTCGTCTACCGCTACGCCACTACAACGGGTTAAAAACGGATAAATCGACAAGACGGAAGGCATTACCGTAGTCGGTGAAACGTGGGCGTGTAGTAGACACGGGTTAACTGACAAATCGATAACTTCTTCAAACATTAGAACTAAACGGGTGAAGGACCTTTCTCTGACAATAGGCGAAACGCAAAAAGATCCTCTCGATTGTCGCATAGATTATACAATATAAGGACCGCAAGAGTGTTAATACTTATAGAATTACCATTTTTATTCAAATAAAATTTAATACAATAATCGATTGAAACGAAGCAATAATAAGACTGTTCTAAGTCGTCTCGGCATAGAATACAGTAATTTTGTCAATAAAATTCTTTAACATTTTATTGTAATAAAAAATTCCATTTTTTATAACATGTACGAAGACTTTCGTAGACAGCTGTACATTGTTCGTCTTATCTCGATATCACGAATATGCGATTTGATATATTATAGATATTTGCAATTAAATATAAAATAATCAGATAATTCGGGAGTTGATGAATTAGGCTTAGAATGTAATAATCATCGTGATACTACAACGTTTGGTATGTCGCGTACATAGTCAAGAATAAAAGAGAAAAAGACATTCGGTATACTTTACTCAAAAAGTGAAAATCTGCAAAATCATGGTTTTGCCATAAAGCGGATTCGCTCCGTTATTACATTGGCGATAAAAAAGATCAGACTCCTGGTCGACAGCATGACCGCGATATTATTTCTGACAGAGCGTATTGTAATCCGGGGAACACGCACGAAATAAAAAAAAAAAAAAGGTCCAGATTCCGGCCAACTACGTATGCTCAAGAGCGGGAATGACATCTGCTCGCACAGCTTCCGAGAGGACTGCGCAACGCTCGTAAACGATTTCCAAATAAAATACTCGGGGAATCAAGCAATTAGTTAGATGTTTGCTATTTCTGTTTCGTCGCCAAACTTCCATTTCAAATTTCTAGCTTTATCCACCTCGCTAATTTTTCTTTTTTGCAATCTTTTCAAAATAACCAATTTGCAATTTTTCATAGAAAACTTATTTGACTATAGTAATTTTTTGTCTATTGTATATGTATAGAAGCTGAATTTTGAAATACCTGCCATCTTGTTTCTTTTGATAGAAATTTTGTACGCGTTAGTCGTCGGTTCTAATATCAGATCTAATGTTAAGATTAGAGATTATATTTTTTTTATGATCGTAAAATTAATTATTCGCAAAAGGGTTTCGTATAGATACTCAAGAAATATTTATTCTTTTCTGGTACTCGTTTGTTTTGAAAAAATTGTTTATGCGAGTTTAGATCGTTATCACGGACATCGCTCAATCTTAATAAAATCAAAATAATTCCTGTTGTTTCTATATTCCATATATCTTATTGCTTATTCTATTCGCGAAGAAATAAAGTCTATCCTTAAAGGGTGCGACGACGCCACTAATTTTACGAATCGATCGTTCCATTCAACCAAGTGGTGAAATCCTCCAACAAGATCCGATAACCAGTTAAAATGCAAACAAAAGGGAAGAGAACGAGAACCGGACGGATTTGTATCAAATATATTCCGAGTGCATCCCCTTGAACAGCGCGGTAACGAAATCGATAACCTATACAAGAAGGGCACTGCCTCTTTCCTTACCTCGACCACGGGAATGTTTGATCCTCGTCCAAAGATGAGAGGAGGTGCCGTTGTCCCTGTTGACGTTTCTTCGATCTCGATACGTAGCACATTTATTTCGATTTATTTACGAGTCGACGAGGCCGGTTAACGTCGAGGCGTGCCGGTTTGATCTCTCGTTTCGCGGATTGCACTGTCGACGAATATTCAACTCTGAACAAACCGAACAATCGTACAATAGAATCGTAATAAGAGAAAATGTAGCGTGTGTATGTTTCTTTTGTTTCTTTCGTTCGTTGAAAATTATTGTATGTGCGATTCGCGAAGTAACTTAGCGAAACGACTTACAGCTTCTGCTGGTTCATACTGGCCTACTAGTTCTACTATACGCGACCAACGCACCACTTTGAGAGCACCTCCGCGGATCGACTGCCAGCTATATTCATACGAGCCACCGTCACTTTACCCGTGGAACAGAAAAGCGATCGACACTCCAGCAACAGCCAGCGACAACTGGCGACGATCAGCAACGACCCCTTCGCGCACCCTTCATCGACTGGTAACCTCACAGCCAGGACACGGCGGAACGGTGGAACGAGCGGCAAATAGGTGGTTGAAACTTTGAAATATTCGCGCGCCTTATCGCGGAATGGTGGAACAGGTGCAAATGCAAAACACGAATTAATATACGCGCTTGAAATCGATTATAATAGGAAACTAATTATACTATTTAACCACGCTAGTAGACTTATGTATACACGAGAATTAAAAATATTCAAGAAATTATTCCATGTTCAATTTGTACACCTATTTATAAATATAAATACTTTTACTTTGCGAAAGTTTATTTCATGTACAGTCTTTCATGGCTGGAGTTAGCGTCATTAAAGCGTTCTCCATATTTTTCCGTTCTGTTTCGGTTTTAAGACTACCCCATACTGTTTCCAGCTTTTGTTGTTGATATCTCTAAAAAACAAGTTTCAATTCGTCGACTCAATTTTGGAGCACGTGTTTTGTAATTCTGATTCTGTATGATTTAACAATTTTACTTACTTTGATAAAGAGGAAACAATGTTTCAATGTTGCACCCACGTAAAGTATTTTTACTGATACTAAACGTCCTGCTATGTCATTTATGATTGGGATAGCCTTCAGTAAAAATTTATGGGGGCCATGTCTAGTTTTCACTAATGCAATTCTTGTATGTATATTGCAGTACTTTGCTGGAAAGAAAATTTTATAAAATCGTATATCGTATATCTATTCCAAATTCAATCTTTTGCTTTCAACTTCTACCAGTTTAAATGCAAAGATTTTATATTACCACTAAAACCAGCTTTTATTGCTGCAACTCCAAAATCACCATACAACTGTTGTACTTTTTGTTGAATAGCATTATGCAAAATTGTAGTTTTTAATTGTAGAGGCTTGTTAGATTTATCACCAAGAGTTATTTCAAATATTATGTATCTACGAATATATGTAGAATTAATTACACAAATTGCACATTCGTGAAAACATAGATTGTAATAAACTATGTAATAAAAACATATAACTATAAATAAATAGATAAATAGATGAATAATTACATAATATGCAATAATAATAGTTTATAATAAAAAAATGGAAATTCTATTACTGAATTATCAAAATAAATAAACAAATGTAGAATATTTTATTACCTGTTTTTAAAGCGAACCATGGTTTTAGGTTATATGTAATACGTTAAAGTATCAATTGCTTCAGAAAACAACACTAGCAAGGGATTTCATAGTAAAAATATGAACAATTAGTAAATTTACGCCATTTAACAACAAAATACTGATAAATTGCATGTTTTCACAAAATTATTACATCCGAAATATAACCACGTGCGCTACACTTGATTATTCAATAGATAAGGTAATGCTAGGTCACTGTCAAACACAGTTATACACGTGCGTTCAATGTGTGCCATATTTCTAATAATTTTTTCTAATAATGTAATCTTTCATTCTTTATTTCGAATTCATTGTTATCTTTTGAATGAATAACATTTTTTCCTTTAATTAATTATCGGAGACTTTAATGGAACTCTACATGAAATGTTTGAAAATGATAGACTATGGTACGAGGTAGTACAAACAAGATAATACACGTAGAATTTTTTATGCACACATGTTTCCATATACGAGTTTACGCGTACTATGTCATCGTATTTACGTAATATTATTGTACTCCGTTTACAACATTATTTTTTTAGATCCAACTTTTGGATACAGTATATACATTTTGCCTTATGTTTTTGCAATTTAATTCTATATTGCTTATTTAATGAAAAATAACTTTTTTGATAAATCGCTTTTCGTTCTTCGTATTTAATCTAGAATAAACTAGAAGAGAGAAGCATATAGTAATAAGTTATTATTTATATTGCTACTGCTTCACTATTTCTTATTATTGTAGTAGTTATCTCAGGGTCATGTAAGATTAAAAAATAAGCCTATGATTACGCTAAAGCTTCACTGATAATGGTTATGTACTCTTATTTGCAACTCATAATGATTCTAGTTGAAGCAGAGCATTCAGTTGGAAAAGGTAGAAAATTTACGTGCTGGTTCCAAGGAATATAGACATGTTTTACTACGTAGGTGTTGATGTAGGAACAGGAAGTGCTCGAGCTGCTCTAGTATCTTACACGGGAAAGATAGTGAAAATGACGACATGCCCACTTGAAATTTTCCACCCTGCTCCTAATTTTTATGAACAGTCATCTGATAATATTTGGAGTGCAGTCTGCCACGTAGTAAAGGTACTAACTTCAACAGAATTAATCTGTATTGTTTATAATAAATTCAAATATCTATACATAATTTATTTATTATTGTTTGCAGTCAGTTGTAGCTGATATCTCTGCAGAATATGTACAGGGTATTGGCTTTGCTGCTACTTGTTCATTGGTAGCAATTGACAAAACAGGATCACCAGTCACAGTTAGTCCAACGGGTAAATTCGCAAATGAATTGCAATACTTCTTTCAATTGCATGAAATGTTTGTTTGCCAATGGAATTTTTATTACAGGTGAAGATAAACAGAATGTTATATTATGGATGGACCATAGAGCACAGAAAGAAGCTGATTTTATAAATGAACAGAATCACGAGGTGCTTCAATATGTAGGTGGGAAAGTATCGTTAGAGATGCAAACACCCAAAATGTTATGGCTCAAAAATAATCTACCTTCATCTTGGAACCGCGCAGCACTGTTATTTGATCTGCCTGATTTCCTAACTTGGAAGGCTACAGGTTCTGAATCAAGGTAGCAATATTATTGTATGCTAGTACAAACACACGAATATTCTATTTACAACTTTCTAATCCGATTTTAGATCTCTATGCTCTTTAGTATGCAAGTGGAACTATAGCGCTGGTCCTGATGGTAACAATAAATGGGACGAAGAATTCTTTGAACAAATTCACTTAGAAGATCTTAAGAAAGATAATTGGAGGAAAATAGGTATTATTAATAGTTCTACATAATAATTGAAATTATTCCTATATGGGTAAACTCAAATCGATTATGTCGAACGAAAATTATTTCGTTTGAATCATATAGTTTTTTAGTTAACAAGTTAACAAATCTCTTTTATGTTCAGACAGATAATATGAAAATATTACTTTATTTTAACAAAGAGAAATATTAATACGAAGGTAATGATGTGAGGACTCCGGGCCATCGGGTTGACCAAGGTTTGTCGGCTAAAGCTGCTTCTGAATTAGGACTCCTAAAACAAACAGCTGTGGGAACATCCATTATTGATGCACATGCTGGAGGGCTCGGTATGATAGGCTGTTATGTACCCGGTGTATCCCCTAGATTACAAAGTAGATTAGGTATGTCTAAATTTTCCTACTATATATTACTTTTATTCGTTGCTTGTATGTTCCAATCTTTTTAGTTAATCCCTTTCATTTGCAGCATTAATTTGTGGCACATCAACTTGCCATATGATAGTTAATGAGAAGAAACTTTTTGTTAGTGGCGTTTGGGGGCCATATTTCAGTGCCATGGTTCCAGGAATGTGGTTGAGTGAAGGAGGGCAAAGTGCAACTGGAAAATTACTCGACCATATAATTGATACTCATCCCGCAACGCCAGGGATTTTGAAAAGTTTAAGTGGCAATAAGTAAGTTAAAATAAATTCGATATATTCGTAAACTCTGTTATTGTTTGTTATATAATTTTTTAGACACATACAGCAGTATTTGTCTGAATTATTGCAAACGATAGCTGATCAAAAGAATTTGGAGAATATTTCATACTTAACAAAAGATATTCATATATGGCCTGACTTTCACGGAAATCGATCCCCTTTAGCTGATCCGGATCTGAAAGGGATGGTAATGAGATTAAATATCCTATTACCAATGCAATACCTGTATAATTTTCGAGATAAATGTTTTAAATGAATACCACACAGATTTCAGGACTCTCTCTATCCATTGATCACGAAAACTTGGCACTATTATACTTGGCAACGATACAAGCTTTAACGGTACGTATATATGTATGTTACTTCATCTGCCTATACTTTTTTTTTTTTATGTAGAAAATTAAATATTCAATATTTTTTAACAGTATGGTACGAAGTATATTTTGGAAACGTTAGAAGCTGCCGGTCACAAAATAGAGACTTTATTAGTTTGCGGTGGTCTAAGCCAAAATCCACTATTTATCCAAATACAGGCGGATGTATTAGGTTTACCTGTACTGTGTCCTATAGAAAAGGAATCAGTGCTGATAGGAGCTGCGATTCTTGGATCTTATGCAGCTGGGAGGTTCAATACAGTATATGACGGTACAAAAACAATGGGAGGATCTGCAAACATTGTTAAACCTAAAAACGAATGCTACAAGTAAGAAAATCAGATTAAAGAGTTACTTCGATCTTTTAAAGTTATAATACATATCATTCTTCCTTTTTCTTAAGGTATCATCTTCAAAAATATCGAGTATTTCGGAGAATGGTACAAGATCAAAAAGATTACAGAGAGATTATGAGCAAAGAATTTTTATAACTATACCATTACAAGCGCTGTATCTGTAATTATTAACGCTATATTAACAGACTTGAATAAACAAAAAAATATATTGAACAATTATAAAGCAATCTCATAGAATCTCGTAAATAATAAATAATGCGGAGCAGTGCGCTACTTCTTACATACTTTTTATCTAATTAAATATATTTTGTGTACACGATTATTGAAACATATTTTAGTTACCTACTTTACTTTTTATCCTTGTTTGTTATAAATAAAGATATACATAAAAATATTCGCAGAACTTTCTTGCCCTAAACATAGTATAGACATGATATATGAAATAATATTGCTTTATTTGGTATTTAAATGTAGTTTCGAACTTACACAGTGTATTACAATTTGGTACAAAACACCTACAACTATAACAATATTGCTAGATGATTAATCGTTATAAAAATATTGATTTTTTTTTAAGGCTTTTAACGAAAAAATTTTGTTTTCTAATATCGCCATGTAGGATTATAAAATGGTGCTATGAACCATGTAGGAATAAAGATCTTAACCATACATATAGTACATAGTGCGTTCAATTCTATCAACTTATAAAATAATATTCTTATCTTCTCAACTTCTAATATATCATTTTCCTCTGCACGAAATAACGTCAGTATCACATTGTTCGTGAAAAACTTGTCAAAAATCTATTTTTTTTTTTTTTATGATATAATTTGAAAAACGAATAAAACTAACAATTCCATATCACAAAGTCGATTTTATCACAAATTGATACATAATTGCTAAACTTTGTGCCGCTGAATCAATGATATCCGCTAAAGTTATGAAAATCGACCATAATTCGAACAAAATATAAACGTGCTCTTAACTTACATTAAGATAAAGATGATTATATTAATTAGAATAATACTGGTGTAAAACTTTGGATAAAACTCTAGTTTTTCATTAAGTGTTACAACTGTTATTAATAGCATAATATAAATCGACAATTGTTCGCGGACTTGTAACTCTATTTCTAACTTAAATATGGTACTAATTGCACCTGTATATGAAATATTTCATTTTCAAGTTAATTACATTTTTTATAAAGTGGTTTGAATGGGTAACATTATCAGTGTTTTAACCGTGTTAAAATTTACTTTTCGGTATATACATATATTGATGATCAAATAAACGAAAAAATCACTCTCAATCAATCTTATCAAATTGTTTTGAGTATTTGAAACCACTATAATAATTAAAAATTTCAATGAAATGTTTTAATTTTGTTTTTATTTATTAGTAGTTTTGATATTATAATAATATCAATATCACCATCAGTCTTTCAATAACTACTTCGTTGATCTAAATTTATAGAAAAATTGAAGATATAAAGGGAAAAGTATGTTTCAAGTGTGCATTAGCAGATTCAAGATTATCTCTTATAATATTTTAACTCTAACTAATCAACGATTATCATATATATTCAAGTTTAAAAATTATTAATATTTTGATATTTGGAAGACACAAAGTGCGTGTTTCGGTGAAACGTTAGGTCGTGATATCCTCTTTTACGAAGGTATTTGTTATAATACATATGTGTATTCTTTTTTAATTCTAGCAAGGCCATTTGTGCAATTTGCGCATTTAGAAGGATGCAAGGCGTTGATTCGATTGATTAGGATGTTCTAATTCGTTTTGGAGTGTTATTTTACGAAATCATACCGTTAAAAATGAAATTATTCACTAGCATATGACATTGCTTTTTATAGAAAAATACGCTAAAAGTTAACGAGAATACTGTAACGAGTCAGTTTACACAAAACGATAATATTCTGCAATATGATTAAGCATATATTGAAATGCGGTAGAAGGAGACGTACCGAATCTTTGCCTCCATAAATGCTTCGCTATTATACGCTGTCCTAGAGTATGTGTTGTTTCTTGAATTTCTTCACAAATCTCGACGCCACATTGCCAAATCGTTTCTTAACATTTAATTCAATATGTTACTAATGAAATACTTAATAATACAAAAAAATAACATACACATACCTAAATTATTAAGAAGTTTATTTTTCCCTGGTGGGTCAAACTTTTGAAGTTGTTCCACACTAATTACCTTATACTGTTTTAATTCTTGCAATGATTCAAAATTGCAACAACGAGCTCGATTATTTGCTACAATATAGCT
This sequence comes from Bombus campestris, assembly GCA_905333015.3. Taxonomy (NCBI): domain Eukaryota; kingdom Metazoa; phylum Arthropoda; class Insecta; order Hymenoptera; family Apidae; genus Bombus; species Bombus campestris. The sequence continues at coordinate 12,242,009 of HG995132.1, forward strand.
GCCAGGAGCACTGTGCTTTGCAATTTCTTTTAAAGCTTCTTTAACCATTTTGCATTTGTCAACATCACCTTGTGATTTATCTACTTTTACTGGCTAGAATGAGATATAATATTACAAAGAAAAAAAGGAATTCAATTATACAATGTCAATCTCTTAGAAATTTAGATAAAAGCAGTACCTCTGGAAATGCTTCAATCATGTGAAGCCACATTCTAGTTGGTATTGTATTTGTTTCTGCTATGCACAATATGGTATGAGAATTATTGTTGCGTTTCTTAGCAGTAGTTATATCAGAAGGACTCTCAGTCATGTAGCCATTAGGAAATTCATCCACAATTAATATTGCACTTTGACCTCCTAGAACCCAATCCTCTGGATGACTCGCTACATAATTTTCAGAAACTTCATCACATCTTTCATATACTTTCTTAACTACGTGTTTCTTTATTTCTGAAAATAAACTATATATAAAACTTTGTGCTCTGCATACAGTTGCAATAAGACCTACCTAGATAATTGGCAGTAAGTTCACTGGGTATCATTTGACACCATCCTAATATCAATTGAAGGCACATTTTCAGGTCACATTTGACTCCAACAAAAAAAGAATTTTCTCTAATAGACTGTTTCCTTGTACAATTGGGACATGACCAACTATATTTATCTACAATTCTTGCTTGATTCCAAGCTAAACTCCTGCCTTTACAATCAGGATGTGGACAGGTAGAAACAGTCCTAATTAAACTCATTTCTTTTAACCATCCGCATAATTCTCCTTCGTGTCCCTGTTGCAACATTGGTCTGACCACAACGTCAAAATATCCTCCTTGATCTCCAAATCTCTCCAAACATTGTCTGAAAACAAATATTACAATAACAATAAAGAAACTAAATCTTCCAATAAATACTTCCAATCTTTTTTAATATACTCAAAAGTTTTAAAAAGCTAGGTATTTTTAGAATGAAATTATATGAACAACTATATAATATTGTAAAAAAAAATAAAACGGTTCACGTTTGAGCCCACGTGAATGAACAAATTCGTGGCACACGAACAGTAAATGGAGAAGAAAAATCAATACTCTTCTAGGTTAAATGTAACATTATTACTCTCGAAATTAGAAAATAACATTGATGAAATGTTTTAATCACTCGGTCAATAAGGATCTTTTAGTCAATGAGAAACAGCACGATATTACAAAGAGGGAAAGATAAAAAGTGCAATATAGTTTCGAGTAGCAGAAGCAACAAGTATAATTAGCTCGAGTTCATCAGAACGTAAGGCAGCAATTACCTCGCTTTGACTCTTACGTTCTTCATTTTCGATGCAAAAGTCACCTCTATACCGACACTCCACCACTTGTAAAGAATAAACAAAAACCTATAACATTTTTAAATCAACTAAAAAGTAAACAAAAATAAGGAAATCAACGAGGAACGAGGAGAGACTGCAAAGCAACCTCGATGTTATACATCCATCGTGTAACGACTTGAACATTTTAGGCATGAAATGTAGTACAGACAAGCTGCGGAATAGACCTATCACCTAATGCAGTTTTCTGTCTTACGCTTAGAGGGCATTGAGTCTTATTACCATATGAGTATCATTTCCAACATTATCGTTTCAACGTAGAGTAAAACCACAGACAAGTTACAGTTACCCTATTCTTAGTCAATGATGAGATCATAAGATAGAATACAAACCTTACTAAGCCTTTAACTACTTTTAGAAACGAATGATTGATTTAGTCTGATTTAATGAATGATAATAACATATAGATGAGGCAATGGACGAAGCTATTACTCTATCGATAAAATAGCGGTCGCTTTCGATCCAACCGTGTGCTTTTTTATCAATAAGAGATGTTTCAAGTTTAAGAAAAATATAAAACAATTTCTATTGATATACGATTTTTCGTATTAATTTCATACATAAAAGTATTCTTGTTTGTCGACATCAGAATGAGATTAAAGTATACAAATTCAAGGGCCACAACAGGATTAATATGAAAAATATCCGATCGAGATTTCGTTTATTAATAGTGAAGCATAAATACTACTTCTATTAAATAATTGCCATAAATTTTTTGGCATCATTTAAGGAATAAAGGGAAACGATCTTATCAGTATTAATTTTAACAAAATTTCTTATATTTACACTAGTTTATACAGAATCCAATTTAGTCCACTTCTCACTGACTGCCCATAGCCATTTTACAACTCTATCACTTTTTGCTTCATTCGAAACTTCTGCTACTTTATTATTACTATAACAAGGATATATAACATTATATTTTAGCATAGTATTATATATTGAGTCTCTTATATTTAAATTTGCTAAAATTTTACTGAAACTTACATGAAATATTCTCCAGTCACATCATCCAAAGACGGATCTAATGCAGCAAATAAAACAGATTGCGCTCCCTTTATAGGTGTCTTAATAAATAACCATGTAAGTGTATCTACAGCCAATCTACCTAAAAAGTTTTGATAAATTCCCATATGTCGCATTATTTCTGTTCGTACTATACCAGGATGGACGGCATTCACTGTAACACCAGTTCCTATATGACATAAAAAATAATGCTTTATCGATTGTATTATTTATTCAAAAATAATTTCATTTTCTGTTAAAATGACAAAACCTTTCAATTTATTTGCCAATTCCTTTGTAAATAGAATATTAGCTAATTTGCTCTGTGCATATGCTTCGCCAGGCTCATAGGTTTTGTCATTATTCAAATCGTCGAATTTAATTTTGCCACGCTTGTGTGCACTACTTGAAACATTTACAATCCTTGATGGTGCAGAATCTTTTAAAGTGTCTAACAATAAATTTGTTAGTAAAAAGTGTCCTATATGATTCACACCAAATTGCAATTCAATTCCTTCTTGGGTATACATCTTAGGACATCTCATTACTCCTGCATTATTTATAAGAATGTGAAGCTTCTTGTGTTCTACAATGGAAACAGATAATACAAATTATCAGTGCAGGAAGAATTTCTTTCGATTTTAGTATTCAAAAATAGACGACCTAAATATATTTAATAGTTAACATTAGTAGTTATTCACTTTATACATATAATGAAGCTATGTTATTTCATTTCATTTTATACTCTAACATAGGATATGGTATATACCTTTCTTAAATTGCTCTACAAAATCCCTAATACCTTTTTGAGATGCTAGATCACATGGTCTACAATAAACATATTTATTCCTACTTTCTACTACTATGTCACGGCGTGTCTAAAAAAATGATCACTAATTTTACATCTCACATTTTAATATTACTCTTAATATGATTTAATATGATATAAATCATTTTTTTTAAATACATTTTCACATTTTTCCATATCTCTACAAGCCATTATAACTTTAGCCTCTCGTTTAGCTAAATCACGAGCTATTTCTTTACCAATCCCAGTATTTGCTCCTGTTACAATAATTACTTTATCAGTTAATTTTTTATCATTCTCATATAATTTTCCACTAAGATAATCTCTGAAAAACAAAGAGATGAATAATAAGTAAAGTAAAAATATAATTTCACGTTTAAATAGGATCACTTACATATTGATTTACATTTTACGAAGAAACAAAGAATGAACAATCATATTATGCTATAATAAAAACGCAGTTTAAAAGAATAATCTCTTTGTAAAATATAGAGGCATTACCTAAGTATGTAACATCCGCCAACGACGGTTATACCGGCTGAATATATATAAAAAGGTTTTGAAACAGCTGCAAACATTTTTCGAAATAAATAAAACTGCAACAATAATTAACGGCAACGTTTTAGATTAATTATCAATAATTTAGTAAAACATTGTACGATTTATTTTTTCCTTCACGTAATATACAATGTACACACGCACGTGCATCTCAGACAGACACACAGACAGACCCACACACATATCTTTACGATAAATCGAATTGAAAGTATCAAGTTTTCAGTATCGATATCTGTCAATGTCTGTTAATGTTTGTGTACTTTATTCGATTCTCATCTGACGTGGAATTCTCTAATTTTGCTGTCAGAATTACCAAATCTGAACACGTTGTATATTGTGCAAATTTTTTATTTTTTTCTGTAAATACTATAATTTAATATGTCGTTACGGAGTGCGTTATTCGCTATCAAAGATATAAAAGTATTACAAAGAACTCTTATTCATAGAAGATTTCAATCCTCACGAAAGGTTTGGAATTATATCTAAGCACGATTTTATTTTTTATTACTTTTCTATTATCGTATAAGATTTTTAAACTTCATTGCAACCAGAGAAATTTTCTATTTTTAATCGATATTAGCTTTAACTTGATAATCTGACTGTTTGCAAACTGTAAGTGTAAAGTTAATATTAGTGAAAAATAAATTTCAATATATTATACAAAATTATTCAATTAGTTTTCATTATTAGAGCAACAATAAGTACACGTTAACAACAAAATTACGTACCATATCGTCGTTCACTGCTATGGGTATTTGGAGTCTTACAAAGAAGAAGGGTGATAATGAAACACTCATAACTACGAAAGAAGTTCTAATAGCAAAAGCCGATGCATTATACGAGCAAGAACAATACCAGGAAATACATAACCTTCTAATAAATTATAAAGTAATTACTTTATGTGTATCACTTATAAATGTAGATAACAAAACTGAACATTTTTATAGGATAGCGGTGATATTGAAATTATATGGCGTTTGTGCAGAGCAATGTATAAATTGTCTAAGACTGTGAGTGAAGTAGATGGAAAGAAATTAATTTTCGAAGCTTATGATTTAATACTTGAAGCACTTGAAATAAAAGAGGATAATTGGGCTGCACACAAATGGGCATCGATTCTTCTTAATTCTAAGACTCTTTATGAAGGGGTAAAAGCGCAAATAAAAGAGTCATATAATATTAAGAAACATATGCTGGTATATTTCATGATACTATATTAATATTTCATTTTCTGACACGATGTCAAGCAATTGTATCGAATATGTTTTAATATCGCAGAGAGCAATGGAACTAAATCCAAAAGAACCAACACTTATGTACATGCTTGGTACTTGGTGCTATCAAGTTGCTGATTTAACATGGTATCAAAGAAAAATTGCATCTGTAATATTTGGAGAACCACCATCTTCATCTTTTGAGGAAGCTCTAAAATATTTTGAAACCGCAGAGGAAATTGATCCCAATTTCTATAGTCGAAATTTATTAATGTTGGGAAAAACCCACTTAAAATTAAATCAAAAAGAGCTAGCTATGAAATATTTAAAAATGGCCCTTGAATATCCTGCAATGAACGAAGATGATCGAGATGCTAAACAGGAAGCACAAAAGTTGTTAAAGAAATTTTAACAAACTTGACAGAAATTATATTCTATTATATGATAAATTGGAATTGAAGGGATAAAGTAAATGTAGAATCTATCTTTTAAGTACAAGTATAAAATTTATTTACTATAAAGTGCAATACGACTTATGTGTGATGAGTGATTTTTTATACTCATCATCTAAGATATTAATAACTATCTAATGGTTTAAGACTATTTACATATATGTATATTTTATAAAATGTTTTATTTTAAAATGTAATATGTAACAAATTTTAAATAGTTAGTAGCAATTGAAGAAAAATGTTATAAAATGTTCTAATTTAGAATGTAATATGTAACAAATTTTAAATAATTAGTAGCAATTGAAGAAAAATGTTATAAAATGTTCTATTTTAGAATGTAATATGTGACAAATTTTAAATAATTAGTAGCAATTGAAGAAAAATGTTATAAAATGTTCTAATTTAGAATGTAATATGTAACAAATTTTAAATAATTAGTAGCAATTGAAGAAAAATTTTATGAAATGTTCTATTTTAGAATGTAATATGTAACAAATTTTAAATAATTAGTAGCAATTGAAGAAAAATGTTATAAAATGTTCTAATTTAGAATGTAATATGTAACAAATTTTAAATAATTAGTAGCAATTGAAGAAAAATGTTATAAAATGTTCTATTTTAGAATGTAATATGTAACAAATTTTAAATAATTAGTAGCAATTGAAGAAAAATTTTATAAAATGTTCTAATTTAGAATGTAATATGTAACAAATTTTAAATAATTAGTAGCAATTGAAGAAAATTCTTACATACAATATGTCATTAAACTATCCTTGTCGCAAAAATTAGTTACACAAATGTATTGGAACAGAATTAAAGTGTCAGAGTACTAGTTATGGTTTAATAAAGCAGCTTCCAAGTCGAAGTCATCGGTCAGCAGATTCTTCTGTATCATCTTCACCTTCATCTTCATCTTCATCTTCTTTTTTATCTGCAGCTTCTTCTCTGTGAATCTCGATAATTGCACGTGCTTGCATATAGGCGAGTCTCTGGAGATGTTGACGTGTCCGAGGTCCGCTTATCTGTCTTCCTAGTCCTCCCATCATATGCAGTAAAAGAAGATAATGCAGGGGAGTCTGTGTAGTGAATTCACCACACGGGCAAGTATACTCCACCATAACGTAATCATCTGATAGATTTTCTTGAGGTGCTGCCATGTTATGCAAGTTGTCAAATCCAAGTCGACATTCCCCCATAATTTCGTTATAGGCCACAATCTGGAAAAATAAAATAGACAAAGAAAATAAAATATACGAATCGTTTGAAAAATCTGTGGAAGAAACGATTGAAAGGAAATAAAATACTTACTGCTCCAAGTGTGATGAATATGTATAAGGACGCTTCGAATCGTGAAGCACTTCCAAACGTGCAGAACTTTGGAACTCGAAGTACTTCCAAACGTGCAGAACTCAGGAACTCGAAGTACTTCCAAAAGCGCAGAACTTTGGAACTCGAAGCACTTCCAAACGTGCAGAACTTTGGTACTCGAAGTACTTCCAAACGTGCAGGACTTTGGAACTCGAAGTACTTTCAAACGTGCAGAACTTTGGAACTCGATGTACTTCCAAACGTGAAAAACTTTCAAAATTGCAAAATTGAGGCGCTTCAAAAGGTGAAGAACTTCTACTCGATGTTCGAACTGAGAATGATACCTCCGATTCTAGGTGCCGAGTTTATATAGTGGCTAGTGTCTTCCATGTTTGAGGATTAAGACTTTTAGGGGGCCCCCTAATTTGCAGGTAAGTAAAACCCAAGTTGATTTGTTCCCTGTATGATACATTGTTTAAGGGATAGAGGGGGATTAGTGCGTGGTATGCTCGACTCAGGTATTCCCTTGTCACCTGTTTCTTAATTATGGAAAGTTCGAGAATGCGTCAGAGGATAAACAATTACAACAGAGTTGGAGAAAAATGCGATTCTAATTTATTATTAGTCGTCGAGTGGAAAGCGAATACATTGCTTTATTTTTAATTTATGCTCTTTAATAAATAATAATTTATGTGTTACTTCTATATGGGTTACATGGTTATCACCACTGGGCTATTAGAGCAATAATCGTCTCGGACGGTAGTTTATGTTCTGTGTTTACATTCATAGGAGTTCGCTAATATTATAATTATGAATTATTCGAAGTACATATATCGCTTAAATATATTCGAACGAATAATATACTTTATACAGAATTATATACTGAAATATTGAACGATACATCTACCATCGCTTTATTATTTCTTATGCATTAATTACACAGTCGTCGTATTAAGTTTATAGTAAGTACAGCAGAGAAGTATTTGATCGATATAGTTGTCGCTGGAGCTATTCCGAAGATTACATTGTAAATATCGTTTGGCTTTGAATATATTTTATTATCAAGGGACAGCTTCTTGTCGTTGGTATTTGGCGGAGGGTAACGATGAGTCAATAATGAGTCGTGAACTGCTTCTAGGCAGGTTCAGGGAGAGGACAAGAGGTAGCTATATAATTCAAAAGCATTAATAGTTCCCGTTTTCCTTCTGCTTAAAAGAATGATTCATTGTCAGTAGATATAAAGAGGATATTATTCGATATTTATTACGAATGTACATTAATATAAGTTTTGCTTATAGAATTAAGTTGTTGAAAATAACGGCAGTAATTGATCAATGCGAGTATCGAAAATTGAATTTCAATTTCGATGCTTTTGGATTTATCAATTATTTAAATCTTTTAACAATTAATTTTAATATAAAATAAACTAGATTTTTATCCTTTTCTATTGCTTAAGATATTATTTCAATTTTCAGCGTGTATGGTTGAATAAGTTGTTGGACAAATAATCGAAGTTATCTTAATTATTCGCGTATAATTAATATTATCAAGTCGGTTCATTCAGTTTCTTTTATATCGTTCCAAAACGGGTAACTCAAGCTCTTCGAATTTCACAAAGCTATCCCTTATTAAACGTTCGACAGTTCGCCATTCACCTTTCGCATTTTATCGCTTATTATCATTAATATACAGACTGAATATCGTCTCTACAATTACATACTATCGACTATCACATTAAATAACGAGAGCTTTAGAAAAATTGAATTCGATCGTGTATTTATCGCCGTCTTAAGCGTACAAGCCGATTAAATTCACCAGAAAAAGGAACGATTTGTCGATTATTGTTATTATACTCGTTAACTTTACAGGAACAGCATCTTCAGGTCGATGTTGAATAATTTCTGACGAAATGCAACAAGTTCGCGGATATTATCGATGTAGAGAAACTCTCGTCGTTATTTGTTATGTCTACTATATATATTTACATGGTTAAAATCGCCAATACGTTCGAAATACGTTTATTTGCATGTATACTCTTCGGTACGCTCTGTGCACGTTTCACAATGCACGCGGCAGCACCAGTGAAATTTGCATCTGCATTGCCACGTTCTTGTGAATTGATGTGTGTTGTAGCCGCGACCACAGCACATTAGATCGCATCCGTCAGTACCTGAAACATCAATCGCTTTTACGATCATCTAAATTTAAGATATTGGAAGCTACGAAGCTTCTCGTTAAATAGCCTGCAATAAAAAGATAGAACGTCGAATATCATATATCATATTACGGTACGTCACCTTTGCTAGTACGATTGCAATATCTGCCTTGGGTTCCTAGACTACCTTGCGCCAAATCCGGCTCACAGTAATTAGGCGAGGGTTGTAAAAACACTAAGTCGCTTCTTTTTGGAATCCTTTTTTGTCCCACACTCGAAGCCCCGCTCGACTTTGTCCTTTTCAATACCAAGTGTGGCCTCCTTGGTTTCGTTGTTTTCTTTGGGGGTTGTCGGTCGTGTCGAGTCTTTCCAACGTCGTTTGGTTTCCCCTGAGTTTTCGCGTCGTTCCCCAAGATCGGCACCATTTCAGCCGACGTAGAATGCAACGTATCTAGACTCTACGATAACAGTAAGAAACGATAAAATTATTACTCGTGAAAGTCGTTTACAAATTATTATTCTACATTCGAACATTTATTTTCACACGCTTCGTAAGATTTCTAAGAAATTTAATTATGGCTTCTACAATAGGTCCGTACTTGTTTGTCAATATACGCAGGTAGTCGGATTAGAACCCTTTCTAATTGCTATGACACGTATATTTTCCTGGTTACTAGTGTTTTTGAAAACATGTTTACAATTGGTATAATACATCTACAAGTGGAAATTCACGAATATTTGCAGTCTTACCCTTTTCCAAACATAATTTCTGATTTCAAAGAATTTTAAGAATTCTAAGAATTTTAAGAATTCTAAGAATTTTAGGAATTTTAAGAATTCTAAGAATTTTAAGAATTCTAGGAATTTTAAGAATTCTAGGAATTTTAAGAATTCTAGGAATTTTAAGAATTCTAAGAATTTTAAGAATTCTAAGAATTTTAAGAATTCTAAGAATTTTAAGAATTCTAAGAATTTTAGGAATTTTAAGAATTCTAAGAATTTTAAGAATTCTAAGAATTTTAAGAATTTTAGGAATTTTAAGAATTCTAGGAATTTTAAGAATTCTAGGAATTTTAAGAATTTTAAGAATTTTAAGAATTCTAGGAATTTTAAGAATTCTAGGAATTTTAGGAATTTTAAGAATTCTAGGAATTTTAAGAATTCTAAGAATTTTAAGAATTTTAGGAATTTTAAGAATTCTAGGAATTTTAAGAATTCTAAGAATTTTAAGAATTCTAAGAATTTTAAGAATTGTAGGAATTTTAAGAATTCTAAGAATTTTAAGAATTCTAAGAATTCTAAGAATTCTAAGAATTTTAAGAATTCTAAGAATTCTAAGAATTCTAAGAATTCTAAGAATTTTAAGAATTCTAAGAATTTTAAGAATTCTAAGAATTTTAGGAATTTTAAGAATTCTAAGAATTTTAGGAATTTTAAGAATTTTAAGAATTCTAGGAATTCTAAGAATTCTAGGAATTCTAAGAATTCTAGGAATTCTAAGAATTCTAAGAATTCTAAGAAGTCTAGGAATTTTAAGAATTTTAGGAATTTTAAGAATTCTAAGAATTTTAAGAATTCTAAGAATTTTAAGAATTCTAGGAATTTTAAGAATTCTAGGAATTTTAAGAATTCTAGGAATTTTAAGAATTCTAGGAATTTTAAGAATTCTAAGAATTTTAAGAATTCTAGGAATTTTAAGAATTGTAGGAATTTTAAGAATTCTAAGAATTTTAAGAATTCTAAGAATTTTAAGAATTCTAAGAATTTTAAGAATTCTAAGAATTTTAAGAATTCTAAGAATTTTAAGAATTCTAAGAATTTTAAGAATTCTAAGAATTTTAAGAATTCTAAGAATTTTAAGAATTCTAAGAATTTTAAGAATTTTAAGAATTTTAAGAATTTTAAGAATTTTAAGAATTTTAAGAATGTTAGAGTTACTAACCGAACGTATAAAAAGATTCAACTCGTATCTGTAAGAGTCGTTGTGCAATTTAATTTCCGATATCGATATCAAATATTAAAAAAGGTAAATTATCATTGAAAGCGTAAGATTATTTCCATCGTCGCTAATAATTTAGTAACTACGTAAAAGAATGTTAACCTGTTCTTAACGATTCGCTTTCTATATTCTCGCAGAAAATTTGTATTTTTTGCCACGCATTAACCGCGTATTAATCCTAAATATTCATGCAACATAGTGGAAAAATAGGCGTATCATATGTAGCGACGTAATCGTTTGGCGTCGCAATCGTCCATAGAATATGATCATACGTTACGTCCTGGCAACGTCGACCCACTTTTACAGAAATTACCTGCATCGTAGGGGGTGGCGGTGGGGTAATCGCTATCACGGGCCTGGCTCTGTAATACTTTTTCATCAGTGCATCGCCGATCTGACGAAAACTAGGCAAGGTTCGCCAACAGGTTCTCACGGTGCAAGAACCGGACACGCCGTGACATTTGCACTCTGTTTGCAGCAGAGCTTTAACTATCTGCAATGAAACAATACTCACGCAATTCAGCATGTAATCCATGCCATTTATAGCAATATAATTTCAAATTTCTATCTCTCGTACTACGTTAACGATCGGTTATACATCGAATGCGATCGACGCGTATTCTTTAAGTTACGTTCCTATGAAACCGCAAAATAATTATGCTATCGTTCGTTATTTTACAGCTTGGCCAATTATTCTTGACGAACGCACGATTTTGATATTCGTATCGTAAAGAAATATCAATTTTTCGAAGTCGGCAATCGGGAAAATACGAGCACGTACTTCTATGATTCGTTGTACGTTGTTACACATTTATCTTTTTCATATCGTAATTCTATCATTCTTGTGCTAATCATCGATCGTAGTCTGTGGTAGCTGTTACTTCAACGATATTCTACGAAAGGGTTGAAACGCTACATCTTTATACAAACTGCTACATTCAACTACTACATCCTGAATCGTTATCGAGGAACTACGATTTTGCAAAAACTGCGAAACTCCTCTCTTACGATTAAAGCACGTTCGCACCATGTTCGAACTGTTCGATGCACGCGTTTCTCCGTCTCTTCGCTCATTGTGTGTCCGACGATCGACGCGTATGCTCAGAAAACTGGTTTACATTTCGAATTATCGGGAGACGGTGAGGGGCGGGTGCAGAGGTGGGCTGAAAAAAATCGTCTGGAGCATAAAGTATGCGGTGCGGCGAGGCGATCGACGTTAAGAATAAATCGTTAGCAGGCGCGCGTCTGTACACGCGTGTACAGATCGTACGTGCACGCGGAGGGCAACCACACGATATATGCGAGTTTTTATTACCGCCTCGATAATAAAGCCCATCGAGGAAGACGAAAGCTCCGGGAACTTTCCCTAATTAAGCCTCGCCATTTACGCGTTCTACCTGCGGCACAGAATTCGATCCTTTCTCGCAAACTTTAATTTTAACTTTACCACCTCGGCCCGTTTACGAATATACGTTTTATTCTCGAATTCCCAGACACTGATCTTTCTGACGCGAGGAAATCGAACGACTAGATCAACGCCGGAATTTTGAGAACTTTGTTCAACCTTGGATTGGCTATATCGTTAACAATTACCGTTAAATACCCTTCCGATCGTATTCCATAACCTTTTTCTCGGTTAATCGGATAATCGATTTTCACGGAAGGTATATTTTAGTTAACGAACGAATCGTTCAAGCAACAAAGAAGTTTCATTTTCGTATATTTTCAAAAGGTCTAAGGGTCGAACAATTGTAACTTCGTACAAAGAATTTCGTATTATCGATCCTTTTTCTTTCTATTCAATTCCTTTTCTACCTGGTTCGTATAGAATCTACATAGGTTGCCGACTTCGAAGGTATCGATCGGCTATCATACGGCATCTTTCTTTATTAAAAATTTCAAAATCTAGGTTAATAATTACAATTCTTTCGATCGTACGATATCCTCGAATAGCAAGAGAGATACACAAGCTATCGAAAAATATATATAAAGGCAATTTTTAGACAATTAAAAAATCCAAGACATTTTCTATGATAAATATCGTATAACGAACGAATATTATACGTAACTTGGGCGAGGTATGACAAACTGTTAAATTAAAATTATTGGAAAATAATTCGCGATAAGATAGCGAACAGATATATGGACACGTTGGTTTAACAAAATTTCTGTTATATTTTACGCGTTAAAAGGAATGAATCATTGACGGGTGACTAGCGTTACTCACCTTCCGTCCTGCTTTATTGTTATGAAGGTTCATCAGGCTCCTCGCGTCACCCTCGACTTCCCTCGCGTCCAGAAACCTACGCGCGAACCTAACATTAAATTATAATATTAAAATCCATGCGTGTATAACAACTGTCGTGACGTACAGCGTCATAGAGGTTTTACACGCACGTGACACGTGCAAAGGGAACCGACTACGAATTCATTACGGATCGGGTTAATGATCCTTACCTCATCCCGTAGGTGACGTCCGCGCTGCAACCGCCCCATTCCCAGCCATTTGCCGGCAACTCCTTTCTCGTCCTGTAAAAAGAACACCCGAACTTTGACGAAGAAGCGTTTCATTAAATTGGAAATTAGGTGAGTGCACGTCGAAAAATTTCTGCGTCGTTCGACGTGAAATTTTTACGAGGAAGCTATTACTTTATCGCTGTATGTAACTTTTGTGCTTCTATTCGAAGGAATTCGATTCTTAATCAGATGTTATCAGGTCGTTTGAAAATGTTGTACCGTTTTTGCGTACCGATATCCTCCAACGATCTCTTATCAACCCTCCCATGGAATCGTAATTTTACGTGATACAGAAACTAGAGCGACCTTCGAATATACTTTCAAGTACATAGTACATAGCCGCTTTGATAAGCAGCGTTAACCGGCAGAAAGAAAACGTAAAAGCAACGACAACGAGTTTACCTTACGGTCGGTTCACAACCGCAAGCGGTGATGTTGCCTCTGCTGCAAGCTGCGGTCACGGCGTACGTTACACCCGCTGAACTTATTGCGTACGTGAAAGCTGCTTCCCTGCTTCCTGAAATAGATCAGTGAGAAATTTCCTGTTAGATCTAGCATCGAAGCAGTCCAGTCTGTCCAGTTTGCACGATAGGTAGAAAACGTGTATAGGGATTTCCAGCTATACGTAAAAACGTGGTAAGAACGCGTGACAGATAGAGTTACGATAGACGGTACCATCCTCGGAACAATACAAAGAAGAGCAAGCTGTTTTTCAAAGAAAGCGTTAATTGTCTGTTCCGGTGCACCTGGACTTATTCTTTTGTTCGTTCGAGGGGTGTTTCGCAATCTTTCGATAAAACGTTCAAACTTTTGTTGGAAAGACTCGCGTTGAATCTTTCAGCGTAGGTTCTATCTTCTTTTTTTTTCTACAAATCCTATTTTCCAACGTTTTACGAATAGATTTACATAACGATTAATAAGGTTTGGTATTTTTGAATTTTTAGATACTCGTTACAGAGCGAAATAACTCTACGCGAAATCATTCCGCGTAGAACTCCTTCTACTTTTCCAGTTTTACTTTAATTGTCGTACTTTGTGCAAATAGAATTCTATCGTTCCCAACAACTTGGCTGCGAATGGCTATGCAAATCCATATTTGTACGAAACCATTTAAAGAATTAGAATCTAAGAGATTCGTTTTATCTGCTAAACACGACAACGAGTATTTCGCTTTGAACGTTTTTTTATGTACTCCTGCATATTATACGCGTTCCTCAAATTTTCTACAAACGCATAAATATTCGCAGTCTTTAACTCGACTAAAAAGGCTTGACTCTCTCCGCAAATGTTGTAACTTTGGGTTATTGCTTTTACTTCGTTTTACATTCGCGAAGAAAACCTACGTTCTTGGTTGCGCGATCTGAAGATGGCATTTACTAAGCGCGAGGCTGTATTTTTGCCCAATTCGTCCGCGTGGCGCACGTTTTAATCCACGTCGCGCGATCCGATCTACTTCATTTCGTCGACAAGCATGATACATCAACGGCGCAAGCCCACACTGTCCCCTGGCGTTTCCGTCACGCTAATTTACAGCTTTCCGACACACGTAGGGTCGCGTAAAGCGCTAGCACAATTAATTACCCGCGGAGCTCTTTCAGCTCGTTTGCCATGCCGAATGAGTTACCGCCGCGTTCCTTTCTTCTCTCGATGTTGCCTCTTTTTTTTCCCCTTTCCTTTCGCCTCAGCTCGGTCGCTCCTCGTTCCAAACACCTACGCGATACCGTCCCGCGTCCAAGTTGATTTTGCGCTCGCTTGGCAGCCATCAACCTCGGCCAACTTTAATTCGAACGTCAGGTTCGCCTTTTACACCGACGCCTAATTATCGCGTGAAATAAAACTGCAAAGAGCCATCCGATGGATCCGGCGGCGATTTTATGCAGTTTGACAAAGCAATCTTCACGATGCATCGAATATCGTGTGGTACGGTTTTACGCATCGTGGCTTTGATTTCTCGATTAAGGGTTTCGCTTAATTTTTATTGCCCTAATGCAACCGCGAAGTAGACTCGATCTTTTCAACTCGAACGAACTAGTTTCCTAGATATCTATCATTTTTCCTAGATGAACAAAATTTCCAAACATTCTTCGGCAATATTCTTTATTCCTTCCTTCGCTAACAATTTTAACCATATTACGAAATATCCGTTTGCAGACTTGCACGCTAGTTGTGAATTGCTCGTGCAACATCCTTAGCGTTAACTTCTTTCTCGTAAATGGAATCGTTCCGTCCTATATATCCATCCTATATTTCCTATATATATGTCGGAGATGAAAGGACATCGGAGCCTTTCTTTCGGAATGTTTGAGAAAGTCCCAAATACTTTTTAGTCCAGACTTTTTATTACAGCCGTACTTAAACGATAAAGCTGAGAAATAGCTGTTTATGAGTTGAGTCAATTTTGATTATCCGAGATTTATGACAGTGGGCTTGGGCTCGAAGTGACACAATGGGTCACTGAACGTAGCCACGGTCACGGGAGGGACGTGTACCTAACAGAGATATGAAGTAATTAAATTACTCTCATTAAAAACAGGAATTGACCCGAGGGATACAGAGAGATACGAAGAGGAGTATATAAGGGCAGTTCCACTTGGACCGAGGTTCAATCCGATAAGTTCGACTGGTACAGGGAACACGTGTGTCAAGTTCATTATCGCATTTGTCATCCCGCTGACCGTGGATTCGTTATCGAGTCTAAAATCATTGCCATTCACATTCCCAGTATCTAATTACTATGGTTACTTGTCAAATTCGGTCACAATCATAATTGGACTAATAAATATCTTCGCTCGTGCATAACAACAATGTCTAATCCAAAGAAAGATTCGTTACGCGCCCCTAACTCTAATGATAACCCGACATATATATCCTATATTTCTATTACCTGTGCGATGTATGTTTCTAGATTAAAACTCACGGTTCACCTAATAGTATGTTTCTTGATTATATATGCACCTTCCGGTACGTTATATCAAAGGAATAATTTCAGGCGAGAAAACTTCATGGTAAAATAGTATGACAAGGTAGAATATAAGCGTTGTCAACGAGCATATAAAAATATGCGATACATCCTTTATGAACGTGAAAACATTTATCGGGAACGTATGTATGAATAATTCATGTTTAATAATAACGCAGAAAAGTGTTCTCCATGATAGATGAGTATATATATTTTATGCTTACTCGAAACACAGCACGAGAGCATTTGAATAAAATTCGATATACATATTTGTTACAATCTTTCCTCGATAAGCTAGCCTCGATTTATTCCGAATTTTTGATACAGCTGTTCATTT
Source organism: Bombus campestris (assembly GCA_905333015.3). Classification (NCBI taxonomy): domain Eukaryota; kingdom Metazoa; phylum Arthropoda; class Insecta; order Hymenoptera; family Apidae; genus Bombus; species Bombus campestris. The sequence goes on from HG995132.1 coordinate 12,258,693, forward strand.
TTATCGAACTGGAAATTCAACGTACAGTTTGAAACCGTAGTTTTAGCTTTGACGCGAATGTTACGTAGTGTCTTGCTTGCATCAGCTTGTCAGATTGATATTAAAAATTATGTCACTGCAACAGGAGAATAACTGATTTGGCCGATTGATGCGAAATATTTATTACACGTGTTTGTATCAAATTTTCTTACGAATCTGTCATTAACGAAAGAACATTTCTACAAATTATATCTTATACTCGATCGAATTTTTATTAGAATTTCTAAACTTTGCCTGTTGCAGCAATTTTACTTTAATTTTGGAATTTTTGTTAATTTCTTCAAAAGTTATTGCATCATCGAAGAACGATTTCTTTCTCGTGTCCGCCAATTATTTAAATCTTACGTTAATTCTACCACCGCGATATTCTTTTAAGAAATTCCCTTCTATGGATATGACCGAAAACGATCGAACATAATTTTGCTAGGTTCCATTGTACGATAATATATCACATCGCTACAACGTTAACGTTACAATATCAACAAATAATATCGAAATAAAAAAATGCTAATAAAGCAAAACGTCTCATAGAAATACTCGAATTGAAAAGTACGTAAATCGTTCTCGCGTCGATCATCGTACGCGTAAAGATTCTAACATAATGAAACGATATATCTACAAACGTATACATCTACTGTGTGTAAAAAGATGCCTTCCAACATAATCATACATCAACAACCGGATAAATTGAATCATCCTCCAGTTGCATTTTACCTCTCCGCGTGAAAGTGACGCGCGAACGCGAGTCAAGGAACACGTCGCGAACTGACCGATGAAATACATCGCGTGCAGGCGACTACACGAAGGTATGCGGCTCGTGATCTACCCTTGATGCTCTTATTGTCTTCGACGTGGTCCTCGTCGCTCTGACGGCCGATGGACGAGGAAAATGGACGCGTTCACGCGGGGCGCCATGATCGGCCAAGCGACTCGTAGTCACGGGTTATAACGCGGCAGAGATCCGTATCTCTTGCCGATCGGCTCGTTGATTTATAAGACGCCAACGAGCAGATCGGTATCTGCCGCTCGTTCCCGCGTGTCTCGATGCATCCAATTTATGTAGCACGCGACATCCACGTCGAGTCGAAAACGCTTCGGAGGATTCGTGCTCACGTATTCCATATAAATTACCGTAGCACGCGTTCTATGCGATCGTTTCTTTTCTCTCTCTCGCGTGCCTTTTTCCTCAACGTTCTTTTTCCACTTTCAAGCGCGAAAGGGATGCTTCGCAGTAATTTCGACACGGGTTGATTTCATCATTTTATGGCGGTGATTTTGTAACGTGTAGGTTCTCGCATGCCTATAAAGGATCTTTGTCGTAGTTTTTCTTTCGATTTATCGGCGATCAATTGCCTGCTTAATTTAGTGCGATTACAGAGGACTAGGAGATTCTCTATTATTTTCGAGACTGCTGAGATGCTTTATGCGCCGTATTGTTACACGGAATCTTGGTTAAAGCTTCTCTTTTAGATCGATGATCGATCGTCTATTAATTTATTATATCTGCAGAGACGTAGGAGAGTCTCTACTACTTTCGAGGGTGCTGAAATCCTTTATGGGTCGTGTTGCCATAGGCGATCTTGGTTGGAGTTACTCTTTTACATTGCTGATCAATTATCTATTAATTTATTATATCTGCAGACTCGTAGGAGAGTCTCTATCATCTCGTAGGGTGCTGAAATTCTTTATGGATCGCCTTGCTATAGGGGATCTTGGTCGCAGTTTCTGTTTTACATCGGTGATCGATCGTCCATGAATTTATTACGTTCGCAGAATTATATCGTAGGAGAGTCTCCGTCATTTTCCAGGGTGCTGAAATTCTTTATAGATCGTATGGTTATGAGAGATCTTGATCGGAGTATCCGTTTTGGTGTATCAGTGTATCGGGTGATAAACTATTACATTATATCAGATTAAATTATTTGATATAGGAAAATCGTTCATTTTATTGTTTCATAAAATCGAGTTTAGCACGCAAGAAAACGAGGGTAAAGGCCTGTTTTCGTCGTCAGTATCGCAACGGAAGAATTCTTTAATTAAACAGAGACACTACGGTTATTATTGTTGTACCTGTACAGTCTTCTAATTGTAACGCGATTAACACTTTACCGATCGATAGCCGATTAATCGGTTTCTCGACGCCGACAATCTTTCTCATTATTTGAGCAGTAATTTGTTATTTAGTAATAAGATACCTTGCTCAGTTGCGTCAGTTTCGTTGCTTTGTAAGCTCTCACAGTTTTATACCAATTTGAAAAACTTACCGTTCGCGATGAACGAAAAGAATGGTATCGAAGAGACTAAAGCGAAACAGAGCCGGTGCCAGGGAGAATCTGCGCCTGAGCTGCCGGTCGGACGCGCGTATGCTGTTGAACCGCTGGCGGTCAGTAAAGTGTTAAGGAAGGCTAATTATATAATAAGAGTAACGCATGATCGATAGTTTGCTGAATAGGGACCTTGAACGTTAGTGAGCGCGAATTTCTTTCTTTCTTCGGAACAATCTCGTTAAAAAAGAATTTTATCATTTGTTTGGAAATGTTTACGGTCCCCACTTTCATTCATACAACTTTCACATATAATTAGCGATAAAATGTTCGCTTTCACTCGAGCGAGTTTTTCCCGTAACCACCATACCAATTACCCGAATAAAAGTCGCGCTCTTCGAAATATGTATTTCGAAATATATGACAAAAAGTAAAATCTAAAATACGATCTAACGATATGACAATCGGCCACGGTTCATCGTTGACAGGAAGATTACCTTCGTAAGCGTCGTAACGTCAGCCAACGTCCCGTGGATCGTTCTCCACGAGGTTGTCGTCGATTTATCGAGCAACAGGTCGTTTTCCCCGTGAGTGGACGTTGGATCGTATGCGCGGCGACACGAAGGACTGTTAGGCGAGTGGATCGGTTCCGGGCTTGATGAATTTATGCTCGAGCGTTTATGTCAAAGGACGGCAGCGCGTACATCTATTTAGTGTCGGAAGAGGGTAACGGGGAAATTTATCGTTTCGTCGGCGTCCACGGCGGCGGCGGCGATGGCAGCGACGGCGGCGGCGGCCGCTGCTGGAACGGGCGGAGGAAATGGAGGACGCTTGCCTTTCCATAAATTCATTTCAGCTGTAAATTGTGAACGCGAAATGAGCATCGCGTCCATATTAGGACGCAACGCACGCTGATTTCGAACAGCAAGCCTCGATCTATTTGCGCACTGCGTTATACAAGGTCGCGCGTATACGCGTGTATATCGCGTTTCTTTCCTGGGTTCTTATTAATGTCCGAAGATATTACGAAGGATAAACGAAGCTGCGTCCTCGTTGAGATTCGAAATATCTGACTACTCGGTGAAATTTATGCGAGGTTTATAAATATATAGTATTTCGAGTTTATCAATTTTTGATAAATCGCGCCGAATGTTAAGATGAGAGAGAGAGAGAGAGAGAGAGAGAGAGAAGTTTAGTTTATTGATTCACATTGAAATTTGTTGCCTCGAGTAGCTGTAATGTAGGATGGACCCTCGCACAACGCGAAATGTAGACGTTGAATACAAATCGGAAATCGATCTTTCATCGAGACTTTCTCCGTTTCTTGGGCCAGAAGATATAAATATAAAAGGTTAATTAAAATTTCTTGACGCTTGTGAGCGACAACATAAATCTCCGATATTTAATCTCCGCTGCTATCAAGAATCTACGCGTGCTCGAGTAAAAACCGTACGAATATAATCATCGACAGAGAGTGTTTCTAAATTAACACGTAACCGGTGGTACCCTAAATCGAGGCAATAAAGCATGGTGTAAAGCCGAAAAAGGAACGGACCGTGTTCGCGATCGATCGGTGGGATACGGACGTCTTTTAATTTATATCATCGTGTTTTAAGTGACTCGTATGATGGCCTCGAGAAATTTATAAGCGACAGCCTTGTTCACGTGGGCGATAGTTTACGATGATCGAGGGGTACCAGTTAAAATTTAATAACGAAATTTGATTTCGTCATGGCGTCGACTATTCGCTTACCTCCTCCTGTCCCTGGATCTTGGAAACGCGACGAGTATAAAAGCGCTGATTGTATAAAAAGCTGATTATTGCATCTGCTACTCTCACTATTTTATATATGGGAGCACGATCATTTACTTTAAAATCTTTATTTTAAAATATCTTAACCAATTCGAGCAATGGTCATCGATCGACGAATCGTTTGTCGCTATCGTCTGTGCTTTATGCGCGTTTACGCTTTACGAACCACTCTCGACGTGTTCTTTGTTACGAGATATGAAATGTTCGCTCGCGAACAATTCTGTAATAGTTGCACGCGTGGGTATAGGTACAATTTGTCGTTGGTTAAGCAGCAACTAGTACTTTTTCGCTGAGTCAGATACGGTTGATATCGGTTATTGGAAAAGACGATCAGAAAAATTAAGTTTCGATATTAATATTTACGTTGAATTGATTTTTATCGACTATACGACTAACATCTCATAGGGAAAGGTATACGTACATCGTCGTACTTTGTAAAAATTATACGCATATCGCTGAGTTTAGGGAAACTTTGGATGGAAAAACGACGGATGAACCGATTCCTCCAATTTCATGATTTTCCATAATATTTTCAGTTGGAACGCTTTCTTTCCATCTTCTCCGTTAACGTGCAATTGTGGAAAGTTGAAAAATTGCAAAATTCCTTTCCTGGTATCCTTCGTATTTCCACATTGTTATAAGTCTACATGTTATCAGCTACAGGTAATGTCATCGATTCTTTTCGCGTCACATTTCTCTGGCCAAGTGCAACATAGATCTCTGTGTTATCTGAAACTGTTTCGTTTTCATCGAAAGGACCTCGGTCTCAAAGGACCGGCGTCTCTACGCTACAAGCTGTTGGCAAATGGTCTACTTTCACGTGCGAATCGAGCCAGGATCGTGGCGAACCGAACGCACGCTTGCTCGGACGGAACCAATGATTTACGTCGCTTCGCGAGCGTTAGTTTATTATCCTTCGCGTTTATGGAGCTGCACTTGATAATCACGAGATCTTTCTCTGTAACCGGAAGACAAGCTCGATTCATGTTCGCCGTTTAATTTATCCCCTGTTCTATTTCCATTCTGGCTTACTCGAGAAAATTCCGTTAAGGTTGGATTTGCTGTAACCGTCAGACACAACGTCCACATCGACTTAGATAGACCGTTGCTGTAAGGTGATTCTATCAACGACGTTGTCGATGAATATCGATAAATGAAATGTAACTAAACGTATAAAGTTTATTACGTACAAAGAATCGAAAACCATTCACTGGAAAACAAAAGCACGACTTTTCGCAACGCTGTGCGCGATATTCGCCGCACAAGCATACGCTGCATTAGCTTCGCGCGCGTAATAGATCGCGTAAAACTCCACCTTTGCGTATTCGCTAACGAATGAAATCGATTGAAACTCCGGTTGAAGACCAGTCCTGGAACAGCATCGTTCGTTCGAAAGCCGATCGCTGGTGAGACACGACGTTTCCCGTGCGTTATCGTGCGCGACGATTGAGCCGCAACAGCGAGAGTACACGCTAATTAGCTGTCGCCTAATTAGCGCGCGGCGATATACGAGCGATCCGAGACGCTCGCGGCGGTAAAACTGGAACGAAACGGTCCTGACAAGCGCTAAATCTCCACGACGTCCGGCATGCAGGACGATCGCGACCGCGATCATTCCGGGTCCTGACGTTGATAGCAGTATTTCAAAACGGTGATGCGTCACACTTCCACCTACAATAACATTGTCCGTGGCCGGTGTTGCGCTCGCGGGACGTTGTTATTATGCCCTCGCGATTTTATGCCTCGCGAGCGATCTTATTAAAGGTAACGAGCACGATCGTATCGCGTACAAGCAATAAAATACCGAGCTCCGGTGTCTTCTTTCCCCTTTCCATTATACGAGTCGTTTCAACCCCTCAGGAGAGAAAAATTGCTAAAGAGATTTCTAGTTCAGCTTTGTATATCGTAGAAGAGATCGAGTTCCCAAAGATGTCCGCCAGGTGATTCAATTTGTCTAACGAAAGATAATCCATTTTCAATGATTTTTGATTTGTTTCTGTTGATTTTTTTGGGGAGAGGGGTGGGGGTAGTAGATATCGAAGACGTGGAAGTAGAAGAGACCGAACTAACATTAGCAGCGATACGTATTTGAAAAGTTACAAGGCACGGAGTTATTAACCATAGTAAATTCTGTTGAAGCAAAGTTTTACAGAGTAAACGTAATATCCAAACTATATCGCATTTGGTAATTAACGTATGAAAATAATGAAAATATTAAATGTTTAACTTTATACATGGGTTCAAAGATCAAATAATCGACACTTTTTGGGATGTTTTAACATATACAGTCTGTCACACAAGAGCGTGTCTGCGATATTTCTGTAAATATTTATATATTTGTAAAAAAATTTATATGAATTGAATCTACATCTAAAACACTAATACGCTATTACAGTAGGGTGTCCAATCTCCTCCATTAGCGATTATAGCTTGACATCGTTTCGGCATACTCTCGACTAATTTTTGAGCGTAGGATTCTGGTAACGACCTCCATATCTTTCGAATGTGATGTACAAGTGTTCTTATTTTTGTGATACGTCTTCCTCTCAGCTTGCCTAATAGGACACCATGCCCAAAACGAAGATTCATCAGTGAATATTATATTACTCCAATCACGATCTCTGTTTTCATTCGCCCATGCCAGACGATTTTCGACGTTTCGCGTACGCGGCACTCATATTAAAAAGCTCTGTTCCTTTCACTGTTTCAAATGAAACTGAAAGGTATTCAGCAACGCGTATTAGAGAAGTTTTCGTTTGTTTACATTCTTTTTATCTCATTCTGATTAGGTGTCAGGTTTCGCAGATATCGCAGACACGCTCTTGTGTGACAGACTGTAGGTAGTTAAAACGTATCGTTCTTTTAAAACGGATTAGCATCCTTCGTAGTATTGTCGTTAAGTGTCCAGTTATTTCTGCATTATATATCGCAAAATTTTATTTTTCTCTTAAAACTCGGCTCTCAAGCAAAAGTCTGAATTTCAGTCTTTATCTTTCTCACCTTCGCCAAGCAGCGCGCTATTCCGAGCAATATCGTTTAAAAGGCTGACTGAAAGCGTCCTTTCAAACTTGACAAATTCACACTCTTCCTCGCACGTTATCGCGTCCCAAGAGAAGTAGCTGCTGTTAGAAAACCAACTGAAATGGGAACGTTTACATCGTGCGTCATTTTAAAGTGTCATTACAATAGCAACGGCATTTTTCGACTCTCGATTTCTCATTTTTATTCCTACGCTGCGTTAAACTATTTTATATCAACCGTTCGACGATTCGTATCGTCGATATCTTTAAAAGTTTTCCAAAAATGATCACCAAAGAGAAAAAATCTGCAACGAGAATCGCAATTTTTAATTAACGAATTTCTAATTTAAAAACCTATCTTTCGGCGATGTACACGTTTTACGTTCAAAGCTTTGACAACTCAACGACCGGTTTTTATATAATCTCAAAGATTATTAATGGTATATCATAATTCAGGCGTAAAATTTACATAAAAAAGGTGTTCAGAAAATCAGATTAAAAGACGAGAGAAACGAACGATTTCTCCATCAGTGCGAAATCGTATATCTTTTTTCTCTAATTTGAAAAACAACGGCTACGAGTTCCGGTTCTACGAAGCGGGCTGATAAAAAAAAAAAAAAAAAAAAAATCTGACCTGTGATTAAGCACAGTTAGTCATTAGCCTCTTGTTGCTCGGGTGGTGCAGTGACTCACCGGTGTACCGAATTTAAAATTAATTCCGTTCGTCTGCACGCGAGCATCGTGCTTCTAAATAGTCATTAACGCGAAACTCATTGGCGCTGGGCGTGCCAGCGTGGAACGGCGCTGCTTTTTCGGACCAACCTGGCCAAAAGGTCGCTCTATCGTCGGTCGAGAAGCCAACCGATTCGCAAAAAATCTCGCCGTAGATCCCTCGCGATGCCCCAGATTCTATCGAGTTTTATTGCAACCACTCGGAAGCCGTACTGATTAACTCCAAAATTGGAAAGCGGAGAAAAATGATAACGTTGTAATTTAGCAATATTTACTTAGTCAACTTTTTACACCGAACGTACTTCTGAGAGTAATTTATTTTTCCTTTTGAGAATCGAATATCAACGACGTACCTGGAAATCGTCAAACCAATAAAAAACGAAGTTGATCTTTCTTGACTTTCGAGTGCCTCCTTTATTTATGTGAAACGTTTCCAACGAACTTCTTTGTTAGATGAATTCGAGATATTTTTATCCGAACGATCTAAACGCGGTAGTCGAGTTTCCGCGAAGTTTCGAAGCTCAATAATCATATATCAACACCAACTTCTGTTTCGACCGAATAGAAAATATCTGATTTTAAGCGAAATCTCGATCTAGTGGAGAAGCGAGCACCTCATTAGCATAATCGCGTCGTTACATCTTGAAAACTTGACACGAGTTGTTTTATGATGCGCCAGCATTTTTGTTAGGATTGTTACACAAATGTTTACACGTGTACGATCACCCACGAAAGTATCCGCGCATCTTACAAACAGGCAATTTTCATTTAAATAAACCGCTACCAAAATTCATTGTAAATTTAGCGTGTCCTGTTAGCGTGTCTTATACAATTACAAGAACGTGTTACGTTTCTTGCCATAAATCGCGTTAATATTTTCTAAAGAACTTGTCTCGTTCTTAAATTGACTCTTAACTTGTCTTGCGATGCAATTTGGTAAAAATTTATGCTCGTAAAGGTTATCTAGTCGTAGAACGTAGAGATAAAGATTTTCATGATCTGTCGCAGGTCGATCTTACAAATTTCTTGAAATAAGAATGAAAATGTAGCGGAAAATCGCCGCAAAGCTAAAACTTTTTACGATTTCGAACTATTCGTACGCCATTCGATAATGGAACCAACCAGAAACAGGTCTAGTAATTCTATCTTTCGGTTGGTTATCCTTTCTTTGGATCGTGCTCCATATTCTCGATGAAATTCGATAACCATGTAATCGATAGACGTCAGTAAGATTTATGCTTTCCTCCCTTATTCGATGCAACTGTACAAAAGTCTACCTTTGGTAGGAGATTTCGTGCAATTTACCGATCTCGCGAAAGCAATTTCATGTATTTCTTCTTTCTTTCTTTTCTATGGAATTGCCTAACCGATGACAGCTCTGACAAGGTGAAGCGGCAGTACACGTACGCTTCATTAAAGAGCACTTAAGCGTCTCGACATCGGTAACGTGTGCATTTGAATAGATAACATCGTGTTGACATCTGTATATTGACCTTTGTGAAATGTCAGCGTAACGCGAAACACTCACGCGTCGCCCTTGCACGTGTACGCAAAACCAGGAAAGCTTGAACGTATGGTTTTTAAAGCTGCTTTGCATATCGATGCGAGACATGTATTTCCCTTTTTCGTTTAAATTACAGTACGTCTTGTCGGTAGGATCGTGAAAGACGGCATGGATTTTAAATCATCGCCGTTTATCGCCGAGAATTGTAAATTAAACGAATCTGTAGAATATAAAAATTGTAGAATTATTTGCGTTTCTTTAGATATTTATTCGTATTTAAAAAATTCGCAAAAGTAAAAGCGCGAAGAACGTTTCACTTTGAAATTATCATTTACGCGATTTATTATATAAACGAAGCGAAAAATATTCCCAAGTTCTTGCAACATTTAATAATATCAGCTTACTCGATCACGTTGCGATGTATCTCGTTGATAAAAATACGAAAAATCATTAGACGCGATTCATCGTAGAAAATTATAGATCGGATGTTAAACTGAATTCTTTGTCCGAAAATATCGCTTCGCACCAAGTTGCTTCTCTCGCGTTGGTACTCGACCTAGAAACTAAAAGGTACGTTTTCCACGTGGGGAAAACTACAGCCCTTTTACACGAATTCTCACCTCGCTAACTACTCTAATACATCTGACCTTAGCCGTCGTTTATCAAAATGACCAAGACAAACTCGTATTTACGAGCGCGTATTTTTCTCCTGCATTCCAGCGGAGACGATAACCACACTTATACGTATAAATTAAGATCATCCTTGATTTCGATAAATAGAGATTCGATAAATCATGTCGTCAAATAGCAATAAAAAAAAAAAAAAAAAAAATTACCCAAAAATTACACTACGATTTTTTCAAACATATACGAATACTCTCAAATCCCTCGTTCCATAATTATCAAGCAACTTTTCTTTTTTTTTTTAATTTTACAACTCGTCTAGGAACGACGTGTCTGCAAATAGAGATATCCGTTTAACGAATGCCACAAACTGGCCAAGTTCGTTATTTTCATGGAAGGACAAACGTATAGAAACTCTATCGACATCGAATGACAGGATAGTTCAAGTTACAAGATCGACTCCTCTACTGGTTCGACAAATTCGCGAAGTGAGCACGTGTGGACAGCCGATGGTTTACGATCGATTGAGAATGGAATCCTTTTTCGTAGAGGAGCATGCAGCTTGTAACGGATACTTTGTAAGCGAGATCGCAATGAATTGAAACCGATTCTTGTAAGGCGAGTTGAGTGGCTTGTCTCTACCTCTCTCGGAGCCGAATCCGGCGTGTGGGTGCACCGGCACCGCGGAAATTTATTATCGTACGTTGGTTCTCGCGAATGGGTCACGATAAACTTGTAAGAGGAGAGTACGTGGCCCGAGAGAATCGTGTAATCGACGCGTTTCCAGTTGCGTCACGTTGCCCAGGCGAAATTTTACCGTCTAATAACGACAGCTCTAGCCTGACGACGTTCCACAGAGTTTTCTTCGTGTTTTAACGTGTCTCGTTTTAAAACGTCTAGACAACTTGTATTTAGCATAATGAAACGTACTACGGGGTTTTATCGCCGCTGTTATAGTAGCTGTAAACGAATGTGGTTAAAGTGGCAAACGTCGTACAGAATGTCGATGAAGCGGAGAAACGTCCTGAATGTTAGGAATCTTGCTTACGTTGCTTTTCTGCTTTCGGTAGGAAGATTTATTTAGTGGAAGAAGATGGGTTCGTTCCTCGTAGGTTACGATCTTTTACGTACATTTAAATATTAAATCGTCGATTTTATCGCGATACGGATCACATCACGGGGGTAGTTTCCCGTATCGTAGTTTTAAGATACAGAACGATTCCGTATTTCAAAATGTACCATTCGTTTTAGAACGACGAATGTTGAACGTATTTGTGAAAAGAAAACAAGTAGGCGTTTCTTCGACGGATTTTCTTAAATTTGCTGGACCGTGTTAAGGCGTTGGAGGGTTCTGTCGAAAGTTCTTGTTTTGATAATTCGGATGGACGGAAAGTCTTTAAACGTATTGAAAGATTAATAGAAAGATAATGAGAGGCGTTAACGGATAACGGAAAGTCATAAAATTCCTTTGGACAGGGTCCAAAAGCTTGATTTCTACCTACGCTTCGTTTCACTCGGATCTTACGTTGCTTTAGTACGGTTTTTCCACTTTACGATATCCCTAGACGATAAAAAGCGCATAATAGCGAATAGAAATTAGTTATTGTATTACTCGCTATGAAACAACGGTGTTAGCTCGATGGATCCAGGCGGCGTCGATTTGTCCGCGTGGGTGCGGCTCGAACGATCTGTGACAAACGGCAGCGAGGTGCGAATGAACTTTCAACCTCGCGGCGAACACCGTGGAAAAGGAGAGGAGGAACAGGGGGGATAGCCATTGCGGGAGGTGATGCCAGGTGTTGTTGCGAGCAGATAAATTTTTACTCACGGCGAAATAAAGATCTTGTCGGACACGGGAGAATACAAGACGGAAACATTGCTGCGTGGTGGCAGGACATGCCTGTTCACCGAGATAACCTCGGGTTTCAACGACCGCCTCTCCTCTTCTTTCTTACAACCTTCCTTCCCACCACGCGCCCTTCTCTCTAGCTTTTCATCCTTTTTTTCGGCACCCACACAACGGATTCGTCCCTTGATTCGCCACTCTTCGTCGTTGATTTCATCCAGATCCAACGTTGATCTTCTTTCTTCTGTAATCCTCGACGACGGATCAACGATGGATTCGAAGAATGGATCGATCCGGACATTTTCTAGCCAATCGTATTCTATTCAACGATGAAAGATACGCCAACTTTGAGTACAACGTGAACGTTTGTTCTTCGCTCTGGTCTCGCGTTCAACGCTTTTCACGCTTCAAGAAAATGTTGAACGTAAAAGCACTCGTCGAGATGGATGAAAAATAGAAAGTGGATGATCGCGATAGGACTAACTTTGACAAATATGCTACAGACAGAGAAACGTAGGATCAAAGGAATGCAAGAATGGAAGAACAGAAACGCTCGTCTTATCCGGTCACGCAAAACTGCGAGAATATAACGATATACGAGTCCGGGAAAGCAAGCGTGTACGGACGAATACAGAATCGTAAAGAGTTCAGAAATGCTGAATCGCAGATACATTGTTGTAAAAACGTAGAAACGCAGAAACAAGGTGGGAACGTATTGGTAGCGAGAGTTTCCGTAGAACTATTAGAACTTCGAGGAATAACTCAAGGACTAAAAAGATATTTAAATTACTTGCAACTCCGAAGCAATCAACGTTTATCCTTAAACGCGCCTGCCATTAACGCTTACTTCGATTTCCTCTGTACGAAGAACTAACGCGTTCCCGATGCGTATCCTAAGGGCGATCGTTCAACTCCCTCTCACTTAACACATGTACCTATTCATATGTAAATACGCGTGGTGTCTCTCAGCGTCGTTAAATCTCGAATTAATGTAGGACTTTGATTCACAAGTATCGGACAGCCCGGTCGTTAAATACGATGCATATTAATAGCTGGCCGCTTCGATACGCGTTAATGCGCGACGCAAACAAAAACACGAATCAGAGTAATAAACGAGATGAAAAATGAGGGACGACCATGCGTGTATATTGTACACGTATAAACAACGCGCGTACGATCACTGAAAGCGAAAGGTGATATCAATAATGGGCCTGGCTGTTCTGCACGTTCGTATCGTTATTTTCACGGTTAAGATTATCGACCCACCGAACCACCATATTCCTTCCAAGCTTTTAGCTCGATCTTCCGTCCACCATTGTGCACGCGTTCTCATCTTTGAATAACGATAGTTATCTAACGGACAACGAGACTACGTGATACCATCTGCGAGGAAAGAACAAAGGTAGATGAAAGAGTAATCAAGACGTATCGGATAGGCGTAATTCCTGGCCACGTTCGAAATACTCACTCGGAATGGATGGAACACGGATAACGCCAGATGGATGATAATACGAAACCACGTCAAATGGTCTTTATTTTCTTCTTAGAACGAAAGATGGATGCACGGCGGAGAATTTATGGAGAAATTTGTAGAATTTTAAGCACTGGAATTCTTTCTAGTCTTGGGAACGGTTAGTTCAATTTTTTCCAGTCGCTACACTTCCTTATTTCCTTCTTGTCTGAATGTTGGAAGCGCTTGGTCAAAGTTTCCTTTTCCTCTTAATTTCGAAAGAGATTAGTCGGATATTTTTGATTAAATTTTCCAGTCGTTAGATTCTTTTGGTTTTCTCCTTTATCTTTCGACGATTGGAAATTGGTTGGTAGGAGAGGTCTAAACGCAAACAAGGCTTGGCAGTTAATTATAAATATTAAGAACGGCCGTGAAATTATCACACAATACGATATCAAGTTCACGTTCGTTATCGCGTGCATATTTTAGAGCGTAGAGCCAAGTTACGTTGTCCTGTACCGTGCAATTAATTCTCAAGTGGTAGGATGAAATATACGCTCCTTTCACAACTGGTAGGTCCAATTTAACTTCGATCGAGCGAACGATTCCAAACTCACATTGTATAAACAAAGCTACATCGATCATATGCGTATTAATTTCTAACAAATTTTCAGAATTAACACGAAATGCTCACGAGTAAGAAACGTAGAATCGATCCTCTTTGCTATCGATACGTTCTTCCATACGTCATTCGTTTATTATAACTTTCACGGTTGTTACAGATAAACTGGAAATAGACTTGCACGGACGTTATATTAATTTCTTAAAAAAGAAAAAAAAAATCCTCAAATCTGTGTAAGAAACGTTATCGGTAAAAGATATAGGATCTGTTCTTGTTTCTACTATCTTTGCTTATCCAATTTAGTTTCCCTAAAAATTACCCATCTTCGCAAAATTCTTTCTCATTTTCCTGAAAAAATTCTTTCTTAAAAAATTACGTTCGAAGGAACACACATACGCAAAGTACCAAATACAGGGAAATCCTCTAGCGGTAAAGCAACGACGCCCCAAAAGGAACAACGTACAGAAATACAAGCGTCGTAACCGCAGCTTACCTGCATAGATCAATTCCAACGACTGTTCCTTCCGACAAGAAGGAAACCAGCCAGGCCAACGGTCTTTGAACCTATAACGTTCGTGACAACAAGAGTAATGTGTTTGTCTTTGACACAGAGCTGCTGTTTAGTTATTGTCTTTGAAACGACTTCTTTCTAGTTACGTGGCATTTTCTGTCGAGTCGAAAGTTACCGATCCTGACCAGTTCAATGAACAATCATCGTTCGATCATTGTAAATGGCGAACGACTACCGCCTCCGGGTCTGATCGGAGTGACCACGGAAAACGTACACGAGACCAGTTCATGGCCTGTTACGTATCATGTTATGAACTATCGAATACAAGAGTAGAGTCTAGACTCGGTCATGGATTTTAAACGTTAGGGATGCTTTTACGAGCATTACCATGCTTATTCTTAAAACGTTTACGATACCTAAAATTTTGGTACTTTGTCTTTGGACTGTCACCATCGTGACAAAAGTGTACCTGCTTTCTTACATAAAATAGCGAAATATAGTAAACAATGCTACTTATCTACAGTTTGCTGTTTACGTAAATTTACTTGGTAACTTTAACCAGTAATCGGTGTTTTCAAAAACCGAAGGTTCGTAGAGTTCGCGTAAAGGATCGACTCGCGCGTGACAGCAACGCGGTGTCACCGACATTTGGCCTGCGAAGAAACGCACAGAAGAAAAGCGACGAAAATTTCGTCTACGAAATGAAATTTTGTAGATTAACGTGTTATTTAACTACATCGAAACAGAATTTAACGACGTTTAACATGTCAATTCCGTTTCTTATCACGGTAACACGCGTTACGAATATTTCTTCAAGCGTCGTTAACCAGTCTCCGTGAGACTGTCGCGTCATTTGTTGCCGGTTGCGTAACGCTAGGCCGTGAGCATTGCGGCTTCGTCGATGCCCACGAGAAGTAAGCAAATTTGCAACGTAATTGAAAACGTAAAAAAGAAATGAGAGAAAATGGCGGACGCGACGTAGTACAATTAGCAGTAATCAAAAGTCACGAATCGCCGGGGCTTAACGAAAAAACTTGTTCGCCGCATCGTGCCGTGGCTCATAAATAATTTTATACGCTCCTAATGAGGACCACCAAAGCTTATAACGAATTCACAATCAACAAGTTTATTCGAGTTTAACGAATTGCACCGCGGTCTTCTCGATTCTCTTCTCTCTTCCTTTTCATTTTTAATTCGATAGGACCGCTTTATACAACGAAAATTCCTCGATCGTGCAGAAAAATCCGATAAAAAGAGAGAGTATTAAACGCCAGCTCGAATAGGTTGCTTGAAACAGGGACAAGCTGAACTCGATCAGATAGCGAGACAATTAACCAATTACTATAATTAAGACACACGCCTCCACTTAGCATTTGTTCGATCCGAGCTCGCTCGTTGAATTTGCATTCGAATCGACTTCGGGCCACAGTTCCTCGTTCCTTTTCTGCCTGGCCCCTTCTGGGAGGTTGAATTGATTTTTCTCTTAACTGATCCGGCCCCGTAACAAACACCGGTCCACGCTCCGCTACCTTTTATTCGTTTGTTAACACACTGCGTACTGCCCACGGGATATCTTCGCGTATTAAGTAAATCGAATTCACCGGAGTTGGATCATGAGATATTTTATGTCCGAGTTTTATTACAATTGTGTATCGGAGCTTTGATAAATAAAATAAGCGGCGTATTACTTCCATCGTAAGGATTTTACAGTTGGTTCTCAATGCGATAATTGTAAGCAAACGCGAGTATCGAATATCGGGAGCAGGGCGTGAAGAATATTTCGAGGAAAGAAACGAGTATTGTTCGATTTGGATAATTAAGATTCAGTCGTCAAATTGTTAAGATCAGTGTCAAAATGAATGGAAACTGACGATCAAGCAGCGATAGCTAGCCAGCAAAATAAATAAAATATTTTAATGAAATTTCACCGTTTGCAAAGAAAAGGAGAAAGTATAATTAAAGAAGATTAGTAAACTAAAAATTAACTTTCAAATTAATTTCGTCAAATCGATAAATTGGTAAATTTTTGGTTTTCAAGCGTTGTTTCCCTTTTGCTGACTTACAAATTTTCCTGTTATTCCGCTAACCAAGACCTATGAATAAACGAATAAAATTTTATAGAACAGAACCGATGATAAATTAATTACACCGTGACAGCGTTCAATTACGATACGAATCACAGGTTTACCTTACTATTCGGTGACTGGGTAATCGATGCGCTTTCTTCAAGCATAAATACGATCGTAAATCCTTCGATATTTCTACAAATCACAGCGAGATGCTACTTCTCTGGGTCGTTTTGCTTTTCGAGCTGGGATACTGTTGGAACGGTGAAAGTATCGTAATGATATAAGTTACGCGAGTTGTTTTTTTTTTTTTTTTTTTTAAGCAATAAGTCGTTAAATCCCACGTGTTTGCATTGAATTATACACGATATACATGTAGCAACGAACCTCGTTAGATCTGTTGCTGCTAGATTTGATTCATTCGCTTCTGCGTACCGATCAAAGCTAAAACTGTGTCTGGCCTTAAATGATTTCGCTTATCAAGCAGTAGCTTCACTTAAATTTACTACGAAAACTTTCTTAAACTTTCTAAAACTCTTTAATTACTAGTCGGAATATTTCAAAGACTCCAAAGCATAATTCAATCGCAGACGGGTGTACTATGGGTGTAGTATCGCGGTAAATAATTTGTTTATTCGTAATTAGAAGAGTTAAAGATCAACATCTGTTAATCGTTCAATAACCAGCTTCCGTTTAAGAAGAAATTAATTTTCGCTCGATGACTTTTTTCCAAGAAATGTTTAAAGTAATTCCCGTTTCCAACCTCTGTTTTAACCGTCGCTAACTTTAGCGTAATTTCCACTAATTTACATCACGATTAATTAAATTAAATCTTATCCTTCCGAACGAGAATTACTTACGATCCATAAATCGCCGGATTCCTCGTTACGCGTAAATACTCTCTCGTTGAGCAAAACTAGTTATCTGACAAAAGAGTCTTCCATAACCTACGGCAACCTCGAGAATCTACAATTCACCTCTCTGCTTAAACCGATCAATCCTAAAGAGTACCCCACGAGCCTCGAACGACATACAAACGCAGCATCATTCCCTCGCATCTCGCCGCTATTAACGCCAACTCAAAAAGAAGACGAAAACACGTTCTCAGGACGCATTAGCATAGTTCTCACACGAGGCATCGTTCCGTCCGCATCGGTCACGCGTCCACGCAATAAATCGCGTAATTGGTCGCGGCTGAGAGCAGAATCGATCGAGGTGGTCGATCCACGTTCTCAAGATGCCTGGATCCCTATGGCAGGTGTGCCAGCCACTCCGGCGATATTAAATAATTCAGGCATACAGGGACCTGTATAAGGCGCGTAATACGATTAACCGCGTCACCGTAGGATCTCTTGTAGCCACGCTGTCGCGGCGACGGGGGGTCGCCTAGCATTAGATCCATGATCTATGGTCGGGGCTCGTTTACAGCGTTCGTTATGTTGTCCGTATGATTTACGGCTCCTCTGATGCGTTTAACGCGCGGCACTGGTTACACAGTCGCGCGTGAGCGTCACCATTAAGCGCCGCAAACGCGACAACGTGTCCTCCTCTCGTCGCTTACCATCGCGATCAGCTTGTACGCAAGGAAAAGGGAAACCTCTCCAAAGTCCACTTAGGTAACCTTTTCTTCTATCGTTAGATACCTATCGTAACATGGATTCTCGTGGAAAGAATTTTTTTTTCTTTGGTTGGACTGGTTCGCTCCGCGAACTGCTGTAACTTTTACCTCGTGGCGTAGAATATCGACGAACGACGTTCGTCGAGATCTATTTACTCGCTAGTAGAACGTTCCTTCGTTCGACCAGAGATTCTCGATCGATTCGATCGTATTTTTACATCGTGATCTTCGATCTCGACGGTAACGTTCAGTCAGTTACGCAGTGGTGATTGCGTAGTATTTGGACGTAGATTCCAACGGAATCCATTTATCCATATTGGTAAAATTTTTCTTTTCGGTCGATCGAACGCTTGGTGAATTGGTATACCTTTACTTCGTAGCCTTCGTTGATTAGAATCGCGATACGTCGAATCTGAATATACGTAGATTTTAACGGAATCTATTTATTCACTGGTAAGATTCTTTTTTGTTCGACCAGCTTGGTAATGCTCGGTGAACTGGTGTGCTTTTACCCCGTAGCCGTAGCCTATCACGATCGCGATACGTCGAATCTTAAATCTGTTTCTGCTACATAGTAGGACTTTTTTTTTTTTTTATTCGTAATGGCTGGTGAACTGGTGTACTTTTACCCTGTGGCCTTCGATATCGACGGCGATATGTCGGTTGAACTTCATGTCCAGTGGTATCTTATTGTAACCCGCATAGTTGTATAAGGTCACATTGGATACCGATCGCCGGAACGAACCGACCTTTCGTAACGGCTGAATTGTCTACGTCGTTTCCGTGGCCTGCATTCATAGACCGTTAAATGCGACGGATCGAATAAATTTGGAGCTTTTGCCGTGAGCGAAGATTCCATGATTCGAATCTACGGTTCATCGGAATCTTTTCAATAGAGATCGGAGTCTCGTGGAACGAGAAAACGACGACGAAAATTATATCCCGCAGATGTTTACGCGGATATTTGTTTTACGTTTACCCACTACCTACGGTTTCCCCCTCGCGCACTCTTCATTCGCGTTACAGCGTCGATTCATCGATTCTTCTCCGCGCCTCCAACGTTCGATCGCTCGTTACAGATGTAACGTTATACAACAAGTTCGTAACTTACAAAGTCGAGTAACTTTCACCAACTTGTCCAAACAACACGTAAACCCACCTCGTACGAGACCACCCGCAACATCTTATTAAATCAACCCTAATCCCTAGATCGATCGTCGTAAACGCAGTTGCTGGTGCGTAACAACGCGAGATTCATTTGCGCAATTCGCTTCGACCGCGTACTAAATCCCTCTTCCCGTTGCGAAACTAATCGCCGACCAATCAACCAACGACTCTGCCCACGCCGTGAACTCTCAAAGTTTCCTGTTGAACTGTACCATAACTGGACCAGCGGGGTATAAATCACGGGGTGAGCTGGTTCGGGCCGTTGCAACGGTAGAGCGACAAAAAATCACGGTTGGTCGGCAAGTCTGGGAGAATGCGTGGCACTTTCCTGAATCACACTTATCAGCACGGTCGATGAGTGGTTACGTCTTAATAAGGAGGCTAGGGAACCGATGCTGCGCGAATTCATCGCCTCGCCACGGCTCGTTATTAATGGCCCCAGTCTTGTTAGCGATTTTCGCAGGGCGCCCGGCTGCCACGGGGGAAAAAGATACGCCAGTGATATATTAATTTATTAACTAGTTTATTTATACGGCTAAAGAGGCCCTGTACACGGGGCAGCGATGGGCCCCTGGGGATACAGAACCCGGCCATAACTCAATTCACGGATCGTCCGGTCCCCGTTGGCAGTTTTCTACGCTAAACTACTGCCGCTACGTCGATCGTATCTCGTCGCGCTGCACGCGTTCGCCAGCCTCCGACGCTAGCTCAGCTCCATCGTCCGATTGTATCCAATAACGGCGTACCGGTGGCTCGTAAATGGAAATTTGTCTCCGGGCTTTCCTTGCCTCCTGCCTTTTATCGTCGCTGGTCCATCGAACATGGTCTTTGAACTCGCGTATAGGGTGTCTCGTAACTGGCAGTGTATACACTCGCAATTCGATCTTTATCGGATAAGACTTTTACCGACGCAATTGCGAGGTTTTTCTGATGAGAACAAGACCAAACGCGATATAATTTGTTTCCTCAGTGACATTAAGTTATTATTTCCTTTCGACTTATATTACGCCGTGTCTGGTCTCGCTTTAATCAGAAAAATCTCACAAATACGTTGGTAGAAGTTTAATTGAAAGAGAAAAATCAAGAATAAAAAATTTTCGTCGCTGTCTCGTGGATAATTACATAGTACTTTTCATGGACGATTGAATTCGGATCAGGTTACGCTACGCAGCCATCGAACTTCACGTTGTGTCAAAGGAAACGTTAGAGTCCCTTGGGGGGATCTCCCAGTAGCCGAGACGACGTCCGATCAATTATAGAGAAAATATCGCAGCTCTCTTCTCTCTCCATATGCTTACGCTATACTCTGGACAATGTTCGTATACTTGCTGGAAACATAAATTAAGGCGACGCTTGGCAGACAAATTGTATATTTAGTATCAAATTTCTCAAAAGTGAAACCTCGTATGAAAAGATTGTATCTTTTCCATCTAAGATTTTATTTTTTCATATACATGAGAGGGAGAGGGAGAGAGGGAGAGAGAGAGAGAGAGAGAGAGAGAGACATAGCCTTAACAGTTATACTACCAAATACAGGACGACACCATGTATGTAGTATCGGGAGAAGAGACGTGCCTGACAATGGATCACACCGGTGGCCCTTTACAACATCGGGGTAATTAAAGGGGATCTACCTGACAATGGGTCATACCTGTGGCCCATTACAACATCGGGGTAATTAAAGGAGATCTACCTGGGAATGGGTCAGGCACATCTGGGGGTTAGACAGAAGACGCTAAGCAGTCAAAGAGTCCAGTTAGTCAGTTGTAGAGAGAAGACGCGAGGCAGTCGAAGAGTCGAGTTGTGGAGTAGCAGTTGAGTGGAGCAGTTTGAGTTAAGTTAGTTGAGAAGCTGGAAGCCGAGTTTATGACGCACGACGATTGTAGTTAGCTTTATGTTGAGTATTGCTTAGACGAATAAACTTGAACTTAACTAATAAACCATCCTTTCTTGTCCTTGCTCTAGAGAATAAAACAAACAACACCTGTAGGTTACTACATGTATATTAGATTATATACGCGTACATAATGATACATGCCGTACAGATTTTCTATTTGTGGCTAGCAGTATCGGTGTACTTGGCAATTCACGTGGCGCACACAAGCGGTTGATTCGAATTCGTGTTGGTCCGTTGACATGTGCAAATAATACGGAGAACATGATACGAGATACAGCGCGGCCACAACCAGACCGAATCTGATTCGAGCAATTGCTGTTATTACGATTGCGATCGAAGCCATTAGGGTCAATGCTGGAACTGCTGCAGGTGTAACTGCAGTGGTAGCTTTAGATTGCGAGGATGGAACTTTAGATTGCCATGTGGCTAGCGAGTTTGGAAGATAATATAGGAGAAAAAGAAAACGCCTACCACGCCTTTCTCATATCCATAAAACGAAGATGTTTCGATAACACGTGATCCTTGGAACAAGTGGAAATAAAAGTTTTTCTAGTTCGTTATTTAGACATCGGCCGCGGAAAGAGACAAGACCAGAAAATCAAACGCTTCGACTCTTATTTTACTCTGATAAGTCGTTCTTCGTCGAAGCCAATGATTTTTAACGTTTAAACCTCTGTGTGACCAAGGAAAACGAAAACAAAAAGACGTTTCATTGAAAAAGAAAAGAGTACGCGTCGATACGTTTCGTAAGCATACTTGTAAGGTCGGAAGGGATAAAATTCGCCGTCTATTTATCGTTTCCACTTGGAAATTCAATAGAATCTTACGAAGAAACAATTTTTATCGTCTCAATCCTCCCTTTCTTCCAAAACATCGCTAAATTTCCGACCAGATGATACACTCATTAGTGAAATTAACATTCAAGGACCATCGGATAAGGACCACTCCGGCACGCCTCAGTTCGAAATCATCGTACCGATCTAAATCCACGATCAACCCGTTCTTCGACCAGGTCTGGACCATCCCAGATGAGATACCCATTAACCGGGCCAATTAATCCAAATTTCTCGAAAAAGAGGCTCGAAGCGGTCATCTGGAAGGCTTCTGCCCGGGGTAAAAGCGTCCTCGAGGATATTTATGAACGGCCCGGTTATCTGGGCCTGTTCTAAATTCATCCTCGTGGTTATCTAAACAGAGACCGGATCATAATTTACGTTCGAGCGAACATCAGCTTCGGCGGAAACGAAGAGGGGAGGGACAGGAAGATGCCAGGTTGCTGGACGCCGGCAATGGTAATTTCCACCGCCCGACTATAAATTCTTGGCCACGATTCGCCGCGGTTGGTACCTGCGTATCGTCCACTCTAGTTACGTCCGCGAGCCTAAGATACGCAGGGTTTGCTCGCGTTCGATCCGCCTGTATTCGTTCTCCGGTCGTTCTCCGACCTATCGAACAAATTAGCGGCGAGATAAAGTCGACAGAGACGGATCGTCGTGCGCGCGATACAATTATCCGCGGAACTCGATCCGCTGCCTTAACTTCCTCCGAACGATTCTTCGAATTGTGTCCTTGTTTCTCTGGTAATTCGACGTGTGGTTTATATCGAACGGCTTTGCGAATCGATCGGCAGCGGTCGCAGCTTGCTTTTTGGTTTTACGACAGGTTTTTGGTAGTTTCGTTTCTTTTCAGGCTACACTCTGTTCTTGTTCGGTGTTGTTTCGCGGAACGAAATGTGATTTCTTCGCGCTTTTGCAGGGAACGTACGTTACAGATACGTTCAAATTTCTCAAGTTTTATGAAAAATCGATAAATTTATCGTTTTAATTAGTCGATAACTCGTTAAACGTCGCGTATATGCAACATCCATCGTTGAAGTTGAGTAAACGAACACGGTATAAACGGGCGGACATCGTTCCTTCTTTCCTCCACTTTTTACTCAGGTATCAATATCTCTCGCACGTCGTTGTAACTCGTCCCCAAAGTTTCGTCCAATTACGCGCAGAAGAACACTGCCATTCCCCCTACAAACTTCGTTCGAAACTTCCTCTCTCTCTCTCGAAGATGATCGTTTCGTATCAGTTTCATACCGGGGACCAGAAAATTGCAGAAACATCGACGGATACTCGCAGAGTCATTAAGAAGCAGGACCCCTAAAAAGGTCTCGAGCTGCGAATTTAGATACTATGTTCTCCTAATGACCGTGGAACGTATAAATTCGGGCACCCACGTGGCACGAGAATTCCATTCGTATCGTTAAACAGGGAGAGACGAAGACCGAATCGAAACAGAAATATAAAAAGGGGACGTTAAAGGAAAAGAAACCAACTCCTTTCGTTATATCGTGCATCGATATTCCGTCGTTGGAGTTTCCTCCAACCGGTCGAGTCACTCGCTCGACACGCGAATATCCCACGCGTGTATGAGTCCAGTATCTGATCGATTCGGGTGCGAGTTGTCATCGAGCGAACGTAACACAGTCAAAATCATCCAGTCGATAAGCTAACAGCCACAGAATTTTCCTTTAAGTAATAATTTATCGCATCGATCGTGTGATTATTAGCGACAATCGCGTCCTGTAACAATTCTTTCCCTACGTTAATCTTTTCTCCTACGAAACGTTCAATTTAGAAAGTTTGTAATATATTTTCTATTTTGAACGCTCTCATTTTAGTAAATCATCGATAACAATTAGCGATTGTCGACGTCGATTTAACGCACGTAGGAGCAATTGCTCGAGGAAACATTGTTCGTTTAATTTGCACATCCCAATTGATAAATCTTGGAGGTAGGACAGCTTGTTCTACGAGTGGAAAATATTACAGGCTAAATACGTCTTTGTACACGGTTCGTATTACGTAGGTTAATATCGTACTCGGTTTCGCAAAACAATTTCTAGAAATTTTCGCTCCCCGTACTAAATTATCAGCTCGAGATCGTGCAAAACTTTGCGTTCATTCTCTGTTCCAATGTCTCCGATCCATTAGCATCCGTTGTGCAAGACCAGCACGCGTGCAAATTCCTATTAACGAGGGTGTATATCCTCTCGTTTTCCCCCTTTTTCCTTATTTCTTTATTTTCTAACATTCCACGATCGAACCACGCGGTTTTATCCGCGAAGCAGAGCATCCTCCGTCTGGAAACGCGCTCACCGCTCTTTTTCTACCATACCGGTTCTCCAGTTGTTCGTCGTGGTTGCACAGTTTCGCAGCACGAACCTCGTATCTTCGACTCGCGCGTAATTTAATCCGCGAGCAACGCGCAGGCCACTCGATTACGAGAACTGGGAAACTTTCTTAATCGACTTCGTCATCCGGATCCGCGCGAACTCGTGCTCCGCAGGATCCACGACACCTGCGCGCCTACAGGTTCTTCTAATAAGTCCGTCTCGACGATTAAACGGCGGATACAGACGATTTTTCAACGTCGGTGACTGTTTGAAGTTCCTGTTGAGCTTCTTCTTATCGCGACCAGAGAGATTCAACTGTGTTTAGTGGGTAAAGCGAATAAATATACAACGTGAAATTACTTACTGGTTTGTAATTAGATTGCAAACGAAGAAGAGCGTCGTTGGAGATATTTTTATGATCGAGTAGTTTCCGCGATTTTTACGTAAAGTGCTGCTTATAGATTTAATGGCATTCGAGAAAATTGAGGAGAATATGAAGGTTAAAGCGGAGGTAAACAGTCTGATAAGTATCAAACAACATGTGGAGTCTTAGAAAAAAGTTAAAGAATTTGCAAACATTACGACTAAGCACTGTGACTAATAATCGCAAGAGAATAAGGTGTTTTATAAAAACGTTTAGGACATTATTTTTCTTCCCAATTGTCTCGTTGACTAACTTATTTAAACTTACAAGCAATATTAATATTTATGAGAACGAATATCGTAAACGAGCTTGACGCGTTTAACACGCGTATTACAGTACGATTCGGATTAAAAGTGGATATATCAACGAAATCAAAATTTACACGATAACGTTGGCTGCTCTGATGATTTATGCAATGTCGACAATACACTGTACATCTAACAATATGTTAATGAAAACGAGCAGACACATTCGTTGGAATATCTTTCGTCTACGTGTTTCCGCGTTAGCTTCATTCAGTTTTGCATCGAGTTCTGTAATATTCTTTAACGCGAGGTGGTATCCAAATGATACGCGAACGATAGGTGAGCAAATCCAAAAGAGCGTTAACACGCCGAGGCACAAAAACATGAGTCACTCCCGATTCGAATTCGTTTTATGACTCACAGGCCGCTACAAACGCAAATCGATTCCATCTTAGAACTCGAAACCTATCACGAACATCGGATTTTCACCGTTCCATTCCTCGGCATAAAGTCATCGCGAACAACGTCTCCGTCTGGACAAGAGAGCAGCCAAAGCTTGATTTACGCCGGTGATCCTCGGAGATCTCACTCACGACTCAGTTACAATCCATTGAAATACCATCCGATGCTCTTCAAACAAGCGGCAGCATTCGCGCTTCGAAACGTCCGATAACATTTCCAACGAGATCGTAACCGGATCGTGACCGTGTCGTTGCTCGATCGCCGTTGTAAATCAGCTCCAAATGATCGTGTAAACTCCGCGATCGCTTCGCTTCGCGCTCCGCTCGATACGTTTCGTTGAATCCATGTCCGCTAACGAGCATCCAGATGACGTATCGCGCGTACCAATCCAAGTCTTTTGGAAATTTATTTGCTGCTCGAGGACCATCGGAGGTATTACTTGCAAGTAATTTCTCGACGCTGTGCCAGCGAATTTTATTTGGAAATAATTCTCTAAAGCGTAAAGTAACTTTTCGAAGATATACAAGGAAGATCGTACAGCTTTTCCAAAGTTTAACTTTCTTTTCTGTAACGTTTCCTTTATCGCGAGTCACGCGCTAAGAATCTCCGTAAAACTGTAATTTCCATAAAAATGAAACGCTACAAAGTTCCACTGCAGAGCTATCGTACGTCAAGATGATCAAGAGTGGTTTTATTAAGACGCGACGACACGTAACATAGTGCATGCGATCAAACGTAATATCGAAGCAGAAGCCAAGGGATAAGATAGTCAACCGATGTAACAAGATTTATGTAATCGCATCGCTTGCAATCAGCCTTGAGGGGTCAATTGATTTCAGACGGGCTATAGGTAGGTGTTTGCGAAGAACGTCAAGTGTGGGCCAGTCCAGTTATTTGAGACGGATAAGGGGACCAAGCAGAACGAAAAAGAAAAGAAAAGAAAAAAAAAAAAAATTGCGAGGGGATAGGTGTTGGAAAGGGCGTGAAGGTAGAAGGCTTTCCATTGGGTTCGGCAGAAATTGATAAGACGACGCATTAACTCGTGACGCTGCTCGCTGACGTTATCCGAAGGCAGAGGATACACTCGGCTTGTTCTGACAAGAATATCATCCTTTTTCTCCTTTGCCCCTTCTTCGTTCTCCACCTTGCTTTTCACTCGACTCTTCTTTTTCTTTTTTTCATTTTCTCGCCAGTGTGCGGTCCAGATTACTTTGTCACGCGAGAAATAAAATTAGCACCGCTGTGGGCCGTATGTACGCGGATTTATAGGCCGATAGGGCCGATATTATCGTCAGATAAGCTCGAACGAGATACTTGGCAATTTTTAAGGAGTCGCAGGACCGGCGCGGCTGAGACAAATGCATGGATACGATTTCGTCTTTGGTTTCGGTGTTTTCTGCAGAGCGACCGACGTTTATCGCGCTTCTCACTGCTTTCCGCGAACTCGTTGTCCCGAATATTGGCGAACTTTTCAAGCGCTTGTAAGTGGAGGAGCATCGCGATCGGATATGGTCGATCTTTGCGATTCTACGTATCCTCGATAACTTGTTCAATGTCGCGCGAAGCTTTCTCTCCGATCTTTATCGAATTTAGTTTAGTAATTTTGTGAAATTTTATGGATTCGTGTGTTTTTAACGCTACAACTATCGACGGCCAAGATGATATAAAACCAGTAGCTAAGAAGGAAATTGATTTATTTTAACGGAAAGCAACAATCGATATCTGGCACTGGTGTCTTTAATAAAAATATTTGCCAATCTCGCGAATCCGCTATTTATCTACCGTTTCCATATGAATATCGCTTAGCAATTCTGATTCCAACTTGATGAATTTGCTATGAATACCAAATTCGAAGACCTTATACTACGCTACGTTGCCTAAAACTTTGGGACACGACAGAACCGAAGAAGATTCGTTAGAAGCCGCTCTCGAAGATCAGCCGGTCCGTTTCGATAAATCCTACTGGATTGACTTCCAAATACCTACACGGCTGAGCATAAGTAGGTAGTCAAAACGGGGCTGGGAAGAAGAACGAACCGTGGAATACAAAAATAACGACGCATCGTTAGAGCGGGACGACCAACAGGGAATTTCACGAGGTGGCTTTTTGTGCGACCCACGGGCCGCTCGAACCTCCACAAAGATATTCCTGGAACGCGTTGATCTTCTTAACATCGAGCTCCGAACGAAAGTCGTGCTGGACGCGTAATTAAGAGTATCGGTTTTCGTCGATCGAATTAATAATAGATAATATTCCAGCGCAGCGAGTATCCCGCGTAATGGATCTCTTAATTACGTCGTTTTGTTCGGCCGATTAGGTGTCCGATCCGCCCACGACGCTGTCCGAATTCGACGCGGCGTGGCACGGCGCTCGCGTGAAGAATCCTAATTTATGAAAATATATTCACCCGCGAATCGGGTCGCAGCAGGCCTGCCGTGTTTCCGATTAATTCTACGTGTCGCTAACTCGCCACTGCGATCGTCCATCGGACCGAAATCGACCGTTTCCACTAACAGCGAACGTGGATCTCACTATTTATGATGGCGATCGAATCTTCCGTGCTCGATGCGAAATTTGCAATCGTTTCGCTTCGGTTCTTATCTTTGAACGCGAGATTCCTTTAATTTGGTAGCTTGAGCGTCGAATTCATTACGTTAACTTTCTTCCTTCCTTTTTGGCAAATTTTTGGTTCGTTCCATACGCTTTTCTACAGAAATCTTATTGCGACTATTACGACGAGATTATAAACGAGCTTATAGACGAAAGAATTTGAAATATCCAACAAGGTAAAAGTATTAAACGTCTTATACTTTGTGAACGAATATCTAGATGCTTTGTTACTTAATATCGTTTATGTTATCGCAATTGAAAGATCGCAGCGTGTATAGATTAATGCCGCAAATCTCATCGAAATATTTACAGCGGAAATAAAGTTACAGATTTTTACATGTGGCTGCCGTCGTCACCGGACAGTTTACCGCGCGACAGGGTAGTAGCGGAGATTTCGACGCTCGCATAAGGCAGCACGCCAACGATCGCATTCTCTGTGCACTTATAGTCAAAGCATGCATGGCGTTGACGAGCGAGAGTTAAGTTTTTGCGAGGAATTAACACGACAAATTGAGAATAAAGAATTTGTTTAAACATATGTTGAACCGAAACAAACGATCGGTCGGTTTTAAACTAAAATTTTTGCGATGCATAGCCAACTACGTTAACGAGGAGAATTATTCTATCTGTCTTAAATAAAATATCTACTAAGCGGGCTATTACGCAAAGATTCGATAACTTTTGATTCAGCTTCGTCATAGGAAGAGGATTAAAACGACCAACGAAATTTGTTTTACTCGTGCCTATCGTTGCTCGAGCGTTAGTAGGACTCGAAGCTACAAACGTTACAAGTTCAAGCGCGCGTCGTGTTTTCACGAAACGTGTTAATCGCGCGTTTAATTCGAACGCACGTACTCCTACGTGCACGGATTATATCGGGCGCATAATGTGAACGTTTTAAGAGCCGGCAAATATCTCGGCCGCGTATATTGCCGTACTTAGCGTTCAACACGTTGAGCGGCCCCGTTAATTTCACTAATTAAGTTAGCAACCGTCCGACCGACCTCCCCTCCGTCTTACGAGCGTTATTTATATTTTTCTTGCGCATTAATTTCACGTTTTCTTATTTTCTACGAGACTTCCTTCAGCGTGCAGCTGCTATTTTCGTTTCACCTTGTCTTTATTGGCTCGCTTTTAATACGATAACGTCCTTCTTCTCATTTCACGTACACCCCCGTTCACAAGTATCAAGACATTTATGAAAAAATAAGAAATTATCGAGAAACTGCTAGCTTACCGTTAACTCTTTTATCGCCTATTTGTTGTTATTTGCTTCCGCGTTATCAAACATCTCGCGAGTCAGTTTTCCTCTAATGTATTATGCTTTACGTGTACTTGTCATTCGATCGCATCTGCCAAGCATTTCACGAAGCAAATTAGGCTCCTGCGCCGTTTCGTTCGAAATTGTTCCAACGAGGATGGGATAAAGCAACTGCAAATTCTAGCCAATTAATCATTCGTCTAATAATCAGCATCGACGATACTTATCCTCTTATCTACTCGCATCGTTAATACTTATGAACAAGAGTGTATGCGATTTTTTTTATTTTTGGAACTCGCCACCCATGCTCATTTCCACGATTTTATATCTCGACCACGTTCTTTAGTTTTATGACGCAACGAGAGCTCCGTTGCCTCTTAATAAGTGTTTACCGATCTCATCGAGCTACGGAATTCATAACTCGTTAAAAGCGGAACGACGTGAGCGAGCAACCGGATGAACAGTCAAGTTTTTACACGCGCACCGGCGCGAGTATGTCATCCTCCTATGGGGTCTTTATCCCGGTGATCAGTGCGCGACAAGACTGTCCAGTCGCGTTTTTCAACGTGGAAAAAGTAATTGGAGAGTGTTTTAGATTTACCTCGGGTGAAAGGGTCATTTGGAATTGTAATTTTATGGACAAGGAAAACGATTACGTTCGGAGAACGTGACCAAGTTCGAACGAAACCCTAAACTTTTTACCACAATTTATTCTCGAAATTGATTTACCACGGTCGATTAATTCGCTTCATTTTCTAACAAGCTCGTACGATATATAACCCTTTCGTTGTTGCACAACGAGTGAAAAGGTGGACCGTTGAAACACGAAATGAACGGCCAAACGCGAAGGTCGTTCTTCGCGAAAGCCCTGATAAAATCTATTTCTATGAAGCGACGAGAAAATCCCGCGAAACTACAGGAGCGCCTTAAGACGAACCCTCGGCGGCGTATCCACGGAATTGAAGGCGTTCGTGGGTCCGATTGTATTCTCGTTCAATGGGAATACGCCACGTGACAAACTGCCTCGCGACCGGTCGTAAATCTCAAGAGCGAATTTTACTTTCTCGATTTTTCCCACGTTGAGGCTTAATCCGGCGCGTTAATCATGAGAAATCGCGGTGCGTGCACGCCTATCTGTTTCCTATGAACGCCGTCGGGACACGGTCGATGCAGCGGACCCGTCGTCTTACGGCCCCGTGCTTATGGTTTTTAATGCCGAGATGACAAATACGCCGTATTTAGCGATATTTATGCGAGCGGATCACGTCAGCTTCCGCTGACTGCTTTACCCGGATTATCTTGTCCCTGAGAAATATTGCTTTCGCCGTTTTGACGCTGCGCAGCCCACGGTAATCGTCCTGTCGCGTAATATTAAGTTACTTCCAGCCTCGGAAACGAACAGAGGAAACTACGTGCGTGCCTTCCGTACGAGGCGTTGAAAAATTAATGGACGGGAATTCGGAAGTCGTGTTCGTCGATTTTCACGAGAAACACGGACGAGAAAGCTGGCCTGGAATTTGATTGGATTTAAAGAACCATTGGCAAAAGTATACTTTTGGGAAAAGAGAAACGAGAGGTTGGAAATAGCGAGATTAGCGAAACAAAAGTGTCGCAACAGAATGGATAGAAATACAACGCAAGCACTCGGTATTGGATTTAATCTATTGGATTAAAGTGAATTTGGATTTCAGCGAACGACTAACGACACTCTTTAACGTCCGTTTTGCAAAAATCTACGATAATCGCGTACATTAAAAAAAAGGGGATAGTAATTCTTCTCTCTTCTATTCGGAAGAAACGTTCCTTCGAACAACGTTGTCGCTTTTCAACGTACAGGCCACGTTTAAACGAACAACTCAAGCCGTACGCCAAATCAGAGATCCTCGCGACAGCCATCAGCCTAACCACGGCAACGGGCGCAGAAATCGAAACCTTTCCCACGTGTCCAGCTGAAATTTGTTAAGTTCGCGCGTGGGCGGCCATGGATGCATCCTGCGTGCCGCTTTTTCATAGTTATTTTCTTTTTTCACCAAGAGAAGAGAAGAGAGGAGAAGAGAGGAGAAGAGAGAGAGAGAGAGAGAGAGAGAGAGAGAGGAGGCCTCTGCACAAGGTTGCGCGTCGACGTTCCCTCTGCGGGCCAGGCATAAGTTATACGCGTATTATGCGGCTGCCGGGCAGCAGGCAGCAGGCAGCAGGCAGCATCACGAAACGGTAACACGAGAAACCGGACCCGCTTCTAACGCATACGGCCGCACGCTTGTGGGTGTAGCAGCCGTCTACCCCGTACTCGTGGCCGTTTCGTCGATTTCCACGCCGATAAAATCCACGCTACCGCGAGCCACCGTTTCTCTATCTCGTCCTCTCCTCTTCGCGAATATACGCCTAATCCTCGTAAAAATGTTCGCGATGCCGACCACGGAACGGCTACCCGACGTCCACCAACAGCACCCATTACACGTCGCCTCCTTAATTTGGAGCTTTCAACCGTGGATTTCTGTCTCGCTGCGGGAATCGTCGTTTCCGCGTGACCATTGTTATCGTGTCACGTGAACCGCTGCCGAGATAGAGGATTGAGAGAATTGGGAGATAAAAGATGTTCCCGAGGTTGGAGATTTTCGAGTGTGTTCGAGGTCGCTTCGTGAGATGGCAGAGCAGATGGGTTTTATGTCGCGAGGCGGAGTTACATTTCGTTGGTTCGTTAGAAGAGCGACGTATTTGAGATAACGACAGGCTTAAGATATCCGTAACAGTCGATTCCGGAAGCGAATTATTTTTTACGATGGCAGGACGTCGATCACGAAATAACGAGTAACATTGTTCGGTACGATACGTGCGATATTTTGTGAAAGCTTCTCGAAGCTCGGAAGCTATTGGCAATGTCGTAAAAGGAGAAGCTGCTGCTAAGAGAAAATAATTAATTAATTAAAAGAAGAAATGTCGCTAAATAGTTCGGTGATCGGTAGTTTTCTATCTCGTACTAATTTCCAATGAATAGGCAATGTTTATAGTTGGAATAGTTTGAGAAAGTTTGGCTATTTGTTAAAGGCGATAGGCCGATGATTTGTCTACGTCGAGGTTGAGAAGCGAAGAAAAGAAAGATCAGACGAGAAGAAATAGAAACCTCTTTCTCATGCTATGTCACTCGAAGTCGTTTGTACATCTCACAAAAGGAGGTGGCAAACGTGTCGAGTCATCCGGTTTTCTAAAAAGACGGAAACAAATTACAATTATGCTCGAAGGAGAAAACTACATATTGCGGCGCGTTTGTGATAAAGAATTTCAAGTTCATGCCGCAGGATGTGCACCCATTGTAATTTATCTTCCCTATACAAGGAGCGCAGCGGGATTCGAGGTAAACTCGACATCGTAAAGAACGGAGGAACGTCGATTTAACAGGCATAAACTTATTTCGTCGTGGCTTCTCTGTTATATTACCCTAAGAAAATGATATTAACCACATTGTTTGGATTATTTAGTCGACGAAAGATCGACGCGAATCGAACAATATGAAATAGTATCCTTTCTAATCAAAAGGATTGGATTAGAATAGTCGACAAAATGGAATTGTTATAAATCGCTTTCTTTGGTCACGTTAGATTTCAATTCTTCGTAAAACTTGTAAAAACTGGAGAGACAGACAGCATCGAAAGAATATAACGATAGAAGAATTAAAAATAGCATAAGACTGTAGGAATACGAAAAACAGAATTCGATAATCTGTAAGAGATTGAAAAAGTTGAAACTAACATTCAGGAAAGATTAATTCTAGAAAGAGATATGTCGTTGATTAATTGGTAAGCTAAAAATATTTCTCCGTTCGAGAAATTGAAATCTTTCCTCCAAACTTTCTTTATCGAGGGGATTCGTACAACTACGCGAAATCCACGTCGAATTCCAGTAATTTCGTCGTAGGAACGTTCGACATCCGAAAGACTTATTAACGCGATTCCAATAGCGGATGATTAAGTGGCAGGTCTCACGGTAGAATGTAAATTAACAAGTCCGCGATAGAGTTTGGAAATTCTTAATGAAAAGACCATTGGTACGATAGAGTCCTAGCTGCCTAATAAAACACGGCTTTGACACCATAGTCGTTTATCTTTTTTAGTTCTGTAACTAAATACGCGCGCGTGCACGCATACGGTTCGTTCAAACGGCTTAACATCGACAACCGAAAATTACCAGAAGCAGCAGGCTTCTTCGGTTAACGGCACTAAATTGATTTCTCAAGTTTCATTTATATGCGTTCCCGTGGAAACATTTTCCAATACGTATGCAGATGAACTGGAATCCCGATAGTGGGAATCAATGTTACGGTGAGTAGAGATGATTTCGTTGGAAATTAAAAGTCGTTCCTTGTCGTTTCTCCGGCCTAAGACAGTGGTCTCTCGCGGAATTGTGAAATTTCACACGAAATACCGTCTTTGTTCGAGCATCTTTCGATAAAGAATAGCAATTATAACATCTCGAACATATCTTCGACGTATCTGTAAAAATGAAGCCTACAGGAAGCTTACGAGGGACTAACGATGTTACGGTGTAAAATGGAACTTTAAACCCTTTCTTCGATAGCAAATCCGGCAAACCGTAGTCCTAACGTATCCTTTACGCGAATCTTCGAGTTTTCAGGAATTCAAGAATTCTTCAAGTATACGATAAGACACGTTCGTTGAAAAAAACGAGGCGGATGTTAAAATCTCAGAAAATAACAACAAAGAAAAATTCAAACGCACCATCGAGTTTTCTCCACAAGATAAAACAGCTTTCGTATAGGACATTTTTTTCAAATTTTCAATAGTCGAAAGAATAATGGCGCGCGTTTGTACGCGTACGAAAGGTAAAATCCATCACGCGCGGTCGAGCAAGGCGGCACCGCGCTCGAAATACCGGAGACATTCGCATGCATTACCGCTTGCACGGCCTTTTAGAGCGCGTTGAACGCAGCGCGGTGCAGGGTCGCGTTAAACGCGCCGGTCCCCTTGTATAATAAATAGCGGGCCGGCCGCGGTGACAGGACAATCCTTACCTACTACGACCACGTGGCCGAAGACCTGATCGTTCGCCACGTGGGAACAGTTCCATCGGTGATGTCTGAACTGATGTCGGCATTCGCGAAGTCCAAGCTCCGCGCCCTCGCCCACCGCTGGCATCGCGTGCGGCGCTTTTCTGCACTGCTCCCGTTGACTCTTGGCCAGTCCGGGAATACGCCCGCAGACGGCCGCCCCAACCACCACTGCTCCGACCACCCTGCAACCAAACACGTTTCACCCTCTGTCAATGCATCCTCTAAAATTATTTTAAGAAGTTTCTTGGATTTTGGAAAGTCCGCGATCAAACGCATTTCGATTCTTTCCAAAGTGTCTTCTATCGATCGAACCATTTAAAATAGCGATCGACTCGATAAATTAAAAAGTAAAGTAGAGCGTGTCGAGTATTACGATTCGTTAAGCACTTCCTTCGGACCACCCTGCTATCAAATACGTTTCACCTCTTTTTAACGTATCTTCTAATCGAACCGTAAAAACCTATTCCGATCAAATCGTTTAATGGGTTCGCGACGATATTTCATCGCATCGGAAACTTTCTTTCCAATTAACATGGCACGGTTCAAAAAATTAATTCCTCGAATCCTAATTATCGAATGTGAAATTAAAATGGTTATTTATTACCACGCACATGTGTAGAACGTTGTATAAATTCCTCGTATATTAAATTATCATTTAGCCATCGAACGAGCCATTATTAACGAGTCTTTGTAGGAATTTCATTACGATGAATTTCATTCTATTCGCAGCGGAACCAATGCCAACTACTTATAAGCGTCGACAAACGTTCATCTTATTCCAAGACTCGTTGTTCTACCTAGAAATCGTTCGCGTGTTTTCTCAAACATAATTTAATATATCTTCTCGAAACGAATGATAAATAAAAACGAATAACCCGCCTTAAAAATTCGCGACGAAGAAATTTCTAAACTTTTCGTCCGCAATACTTCGGCGAATGAATTTCTAAAAAATTATACCCATGGCTGTCTTCGAATTACCATCGATTCCGAACGAATTCGTGTACCGTTTAACGTGACAACGGCATTGAGAGATCCAGAAACGATGACCGGTAGTGGGCCCACCAGATCGTACGACGAATTAAATCTCGATAAATTTGAACGTGTGAAAGTACGGAACGAGCGTGTCGACGAGGAATGAACAGCGTGGCCGATCCAACCGATCCGTTCATTAGCATTTTAAGCTCTCTCGTTGTCGTCGTCGTCGTCGTCGCGTTGCTTCCTTCGTTTCCGATGATATACGGTACATTTGGTTCTGCGTATGACGAAGGCGATATTAAAATTAACGACATTACGACTTTTTTAAATGCCACGAGTCCTTTTGCACGAGCCTTCTTCTCGTTCCTTTCCCCATTCGGCTTTCCGTTGCAGTCGATTGCTAAAAACTCGCGGATTCTCGACGGTCACTGTATTGCATGATTCAACGTGACCGAAGAAGTCTTCCTGGAAAACGTGCAATAAGGTTCGTGAAGTTTTTACCGAATCGTTCGTTTGATTGGCAGTTTTTGGATGCTCGATGAAACTTTTGGTAATGTCGGTAAGGAATCCTGCGTTTTATTTTCTTTCAGACAGCTTCTGCGACTAGACCTTCCATAACTATTCGGAAGCAACCCGAAAACCAGCAAACCGTGCGCGTCCGCGATAAATTCTGATCGATCGAGTTACGTCGTTTTTTTTTTTTTTTTTTTTTTTTTTAAGAGGTAGATTTTTTCGGTTTCTCGGTCTGAAACACAGCCGTCAGTCTCCCACAAACTACCTGACAGTCGTAATTTCCAGCTAGACGATCCACTTACGGCGGACCGAATCTAATCTAATTTAACCGATCATCGAACCGAAATGCTCCGGCAAGCATTATATAATCCGTTGGTTGGCATTAAAAAAAGAAAATCTCATGCCCATCCGTCATCCCGGTCCTTATTTCGACATCTTCACGAGCAACCTGCGAGGCGCGGTTGATCACGGCATACTAAAAACGATTACCTGCCGACAAGCTGAAACGCGATACTCTCAACCTCCTACTGGTCCATTGCGTAATTTACATCCCATAAGTCAACGTTTTCGTGGCAGTGAACGCCATTTCCAGAAACCGTGGACACGCGCGAGCCATTCCGCCGTGAATCCTTTCCCATCCAACGTCGCTACGAATTTACGTAACAGGCAACAACAGGAAACGTATAAATGGGTGAAACAGCACGGTTGAAATATTTATGGCCGCAAAGGGTTGCGCTCGTTAATGCATCGTAATTTTCGAAATGATTTTTATCGGCATGTTGGCATATCGATGCCATTTATATTTAGCCTCGAAGCTTTGCGATTTCGCGGTTCCAGTATTTCGATAATGTTTCTCGTTTAATTAATTGAATATCACGGCGGTGAGATATTTTCTTTTTTTAAAACACAAAGACGAACGATAAATATCTAATAAACGCAGAAACGTAAATTTTACTTGGGTAGCGATGGAAGCTACGAAAATTACCTGCAAACGGAAAACATCATAGAACCATCTAATCGATCCGATATCGTTCAACCACCTACACCAGAGAATCGAGTTAGAATCAGAAAAGAAACTCCTTTGTACGTTCGCTCTACGGTTCACGAGGGTTCGACCGTATCACGCGCTCATTGAAAGAAGGACGCGGCTACCCCGAGTCGCTTTCGAAACCCGGCTTCAAATTAGCCTTAAACACAGCCCTCTCGGCAAGTGTTAAAACCAACCGCTCCCGACTATCCATCATCGCGATCGTTCGGAATCCGACGACGGAAAAAAGAGCGCCGAATTCAAACAGCCCCGCGGCGCTGCGACTCATCGATCCACGCAAGGGGCGTAGATCCTGCTTCCATAAACAGTCATAAATAAATGTCGTACGTTGCCGGTTGTCCTCTCGTTGTTTCGTCAAAGTACACAGTGGGCTTAAATTCGTCGTATAAGCGAAGCAACAAGCTTCTATAATTCAAAAGAGAGAACACAAGCGGTAGATAGAGGCGGATAATTGGGAAATGGCTGTTCACGCGCGAAAATAAGTCGAAAATGCCGCGATCTCGACTTTCTCGACGCCGAAGCATTCAAAGTAATTTCGTTATTCTTCGTTTGCGTCTTATCTCGGACCACAGGATCCCTCCGACTTTGTTCGTGCCACGAATTTACGCCCACTGTGTATATGAACGTGCAAACACCATGATTCAAGAAGGGGTAGTTTATCGACAGCGACATACACGAGAGAGAGAGAGAGAGAGAGAGAGAGAGAGACCGGCGGGTCCTCGACATCGTTCGTTCAGATGGAAAGAGAGGTTTCAGGGGCCAGGGGGTGGGCAGGTTGCATTTCTGAGAAGCATGAAATTGCGACGATTACGCCGTGTCCCCGGGGCGAGAGTTATTTGCATTGGAATGCATCGCGCCGCTCGGTGGCCGAAACTCACCACGTGGAACGATCTACAGGGTGTTCTGATGAACGTGAGAAGCTGCCATGGCCGCGTGCCGTGCGAAAGCGAGTCGGCGAGAGAGGTAGCCTCAGCAGTGTTCCGTTCTTTCTCTTCTTTATATCTTTTTTTCTATTCTCGCTGGCGAACGGTGAATACGAGTCGACGCTATGGGCGGCGAATCAACGACGCGCGTGTTTCGTGATTTTCGTCGGCCGGGAAGACATAATCGCGGACGCACGTCTCGGCGAAGACGTTCCGCGTTAGGGGTACTGATGTCGAGGATCGTGGATACGTTTGGATCCACGTAGATGCGCAGGATGCTGTTGGTTCTCGGCTCAATTTCTTGGTATTTCACGGTCGAACGTCGTGTTCACCGTTCGTGCTGCAGTAGTGGTTAACGTTGCGTACGGACGTCAACTTGTCAAAACGACGGGTTTTAGTTTATTTCGTTGCTTTTAGTTTTTATTAATCGCTAAGAATATGTAGAACGTTTGGGAAAGATTAACGTAGAGTTTATACGAGATCGATAAACAATTATGCTTTAGAATTGTACGTAGTATGTTATTAAAGGAATTAATTCGGTAAAAATAATAAAAAATTCATAAAGTCGAAGCTGACGACGTTGCACGACAGTTCGATCGGAAACGATCCGATTAAATTTTGCGAGTGTACAAGGGCGTGAAAAAGCAAGAGGAACTCGCTCGCGTAGTTTATTACACGTTCGTTACGTCATTTGTTATCTCTAATTAGAAACGCTTAACGTTGCAGGGCCTTTAGGGCATGTCTTCCGCGAGAGAGTCATGCTGATACTAATTATTCATTCGCCTTAGCTGCGAACCGAGTAATTACCGTCTACTCTAATGTAATTACTCGAAAGCTCTTACGCTTCCATTTAAAATCACCTCGGCGTCGTTAAATTTCTCGCTCGATGGGATTGCACACCACGAACTCGTAAATATTCTTCCTAATTGCAACTTCAACGTCTTTTTATCTTTCGATGGTTTTGTCTTCCTTTTCAAAGCGTGTCACGATCATCGAAATAGCGTCTGAATCGAATTTGAATCGCTCTTTCTTAAATCCGTACAATCGAACTCGAGATACCTTGTTGCTTCGTTTTATAGTCCGAAATAAGAAGAAATACGTCGAAGAGTCTCATCAACTACGACGATACGAAATGTACTTTTAAAAAATATATTACTTTCCAGAAATAAACTGTTCTATCGGTTATCGTTACAGCGAGTTATACGTTTTCTAATAGTATCGTTCATGTACGAAGTACGTAGTACTGAATTTTCCTCGCTTCCTATAATCCACAACTGAGATTTTTCTTTACGTTTAACCGCCTTCCTTTCCTATTGCTGGTAAACTCCGATCGACACTCGCCAAATCTGGCAATATGTTGGAGCGACCGAGGCTTTTCCTACAACGAGAATCGGACGAGAGTTTCGTTATATCCTTTTACGAAGGAGTATTCCGCTTGAACAGATGCGGTGACACAGATTTCGCATCTCGCGAGTTTGGTTCTCTTTCAGAGAATTTCGTGCCGCTGTACGACGCGTTTAGTATGCCGACCAGGCGACCGAGAACAACGGACCCGTGTGCGTGTGCTCGGCAGCGATACATACGTACCCATTAGCGTGTAATGTATAACATTACGCCCTGCTCATACGGAGGCTAATGGCGCGCTATTTGCAACAGGCATCTTCGCCATTGTGCACCTCGCCGATTTTTATCAAGATGCTCTTAGCATAGTTCCTTCTCATCGCGGGCTTGAATTTCTTCGATTCCATGACTATCTACCTACGTTGGAATTGCCAATATATCTTACAGAGATTCTAACAGTAGCATCTTCGTCGCGCGAAAGCTGATCGTTACTAGACATTAAAATATAATTTCTTTTGCAATCGATACGCGGACGAAACGCGCGTGAAAGCGTCGTTCGTCTTCCGTGTTCGTCGAAAGCGAAACAGCGTAAATTCGGCTTAACGTTCTCGCATCATCCATACCAAAATCGACAGAACTTTGCTCGGAAATATTGGACGAGTCCAACGAACCTTCCAAGAACGCATAATCTCAAGCCTCTTTCCAGTCACAATAAGCACGTGCACCTCCTCCGTTTCGATAAAAGCAGTGCCATCGGTGATTCCTTATTACCCAGAACACGAGTATCGAGCTCGCAACTCATTATCACGGCTCGGCCGATGTACAGATACAACGAGAAACGAGGGGCAATCGTAATTCCAAGCGGCCAGCGAGCGAAACAGATTGTCCGGGAACGAGCAAAAGTCAGGGAAATCGATGGAAATGATCGGGCTCGCGCTACTTTACATAATGCTCTCTTCACAGGCTACCGTTAAAATGCCTTTCACGGTGTCGAGCGTATCCTCGATAGTCCTCGCGCGAGCCAACGTCATTCCACGCCCCTTCTCGTCTCCGATCGATCATTATACGCAACTTTCCTCTCGATCCTCGCGCCACTAGTACCGCCCGCAGCGAAATCTTTTCCACCGACGTTTCGCGAGACCAGCTGTTCTTCCAATAACGTTCATCATCGACGTTTCGAGAGTCTCCGGTTTCCGTGGAAGCAGCGTTTTACGAACACATTCTTCGCACTTTGCTTCTTGTTCTTCTTCTCCAGCTCCGACGCTTCGACGGTCATGCTCCGCTACTTCCGCTTCCCCGTATTTTCTCCGATCTTCGATCATTCGGTCTGATTATTGCTCTCTTGCCTCGAGTAAACGATAGGATTTTCACCGCGTGAATTCTTTCAGTCTTGCAGCATCAGATTTTTTTTTTTTTTTTTTTTTTAATTTCTAGACATTTAGCTCTTCCAAGCTGCAAATTTCGAAAGTTATTAATTTTCGAACGTTTGGCTTTTCGGCTCGGCAAAAGCTTCCGCAAAATCATCGATGTTTTACTTGCGATTGCTTACTATACCTGTTGTATCTTTACCTTTCGACGTCGTTCTTTGTCATTATTTTTGATGTTCCTTCAACGTCGTACGCTTTG
Organism: Bombus campestris; assembly: GCA_905333015.3. Classification (NCBI taxonomy): domain Eukaryota; kingdom Metazoa; phylum Arthropoda; class Insecta; order Hymenoptera; family Apidae; genus Bombus; species Bombus campestris. The sequence continues at coordinate 12,299,526 of HG995132.1, forward strand.
GGTCTTTCACGCGTGTATACAATGACACCTATCACGTACACGTACGATATATAACGTCTCTCAAACATACTTATTACAAGACCGAAATCGTTATTATTATTCTTGAGAAACTCGACTTTCCGAGCGATACACCGAATAGGGTAAGAAATTGAATAATGCGTTCCACTCGTTATCGCGCAACCCCATCGAAAAACCGTCTCTTCTTTTAAATGCCCATTTCACCTCTTCTCGTTCCCCTCGCCTAGTTCTACGATTGTAATACCGTCTTTCAATTAAATTCTTTCGCTAGTCAATCAACCGACCTTTTTTCCAATTAAAGCGATCTCTATCTAATAACAGGGTTTCGTTTAACGAACGAATCACTTAAACCAGCCGTGTCTAGTTAGTTAGACATTAACTTACGCTGTAAGAATAGCGATAGGGTACTGGCAGATAGCATTAAAAAGAAATACCCGGAGGTACGTGCCCCGCAGGTATATATCGTTTACGATACACACCATTGCCCTGGTCGATTACTTCTTTTTAGCACATCGTAATTACATTGAGAGTTAAACCCCTATTAACCGGCTGCTTTGGCTGTGATTCGTTGTAATTTCTGATCGTAAAGCTCGGATCGCTCGATCTTAATATGATTTATATTTAAATCAGCTTTCCGTGGAATTCAATGGCCGAGGCAAAATGCAGCGGGGTAAACGCGTAAATAAGATAAGTGTAGGCTGGTGTGAACAGAAGAACTCCGGGGTGGCCTTCTTTGACTGTAAAACGTGCAACATACGTCGTTGTTTGTTGCAATTATCGATGATTATTGTAATCTAGTAACCAAGATGCTTTGTCGAGCAATCTTTCGGAATTTGCATTTAGCAAGAATGCTTCGGCTCGTTAACGATCCACGTCGTTTCTCGTGGCAATTTCACCATAAAATTTCCCAAGTTTCTGTTTTTTCAGAAATATATAGCCATGCTTGGAATAAGTAAAGCACGGATATTTATGTAAATTCGTGTTCTTATGGCGGCGTTCGAAGCACAGTTTGCTTGTCTATCAAGTATTACAACGATTATTTTACGACTACTTAACGATATTTTTGCGTATTACACGCATTTTGGACGCTTTTGTATTTTCAAATTTCCCATAATTGTGTAACAATTCGCAGCAATTATTTGTCGCACGTAGAATTACAAATTCTCCTAGTACACGATTTTCAATTGATCGAACACGCTTTCCTCGTTACTTCGAGAGAGAGAGAGGGAAGAGATATAATACTAAATAAAGAGTATAAAACGAATTAATAACGTTTCTACTTAAAATAAATAATCGAGCTTCGCGCATTACAATTGGTTTCTGAATTCCTCGTCATCGAGCTTTCAGTACGTCATTAATCTCGAGCCCTCGTCTCTTCAAAAATTCCAAAGCGACGATCGATCCAGGGAATTTTTATGCGGCTTCCAACAGAGGTTTCTTCTCTTTTTCTCCCTCCTCGTCTCCTTTTTTCTCTCTGCTTCTTTCGTTTTGATCTATGGAGCACGCGTCTTCGAACGGTCGCTAACTGGTACTCGTTAGAGTAATGGAATGATCTACGGGGAGCCATTTTTTTCCCACGAAATTATACAGTAGTCCTCGTTGGACGAGTCGCTCTTCGGTAAACCAAGTTTTTGCCGCGCTCTCTGTCTACGACTAGAAAATCGATTCTATTAACCGCGCGGATGAAGGATCGTTCGATGGTCGGTCTAGATTGAGAGATTCTCGTCGAAATGAATGTTCTTCTATCGGTGTGTTATTACGTTGTAGGCATTAGCCGTGTATGAATAATTACGTTCTAAAAGTATCAGAAAATAATGGAATATAAAAATATCGAAACCTTTCATGAATTTATTTTCTGCCGACGTTTTATGACGTTCGAACGTATTATTTGTACGTAATAGGATTAGTTCGCGTGCTTTGGAATATCGTAAATACGAATATCGTTAAAAGATATAAAAATTGTAATAGGACTACTTTGTACATTTACTTTGTACGTTTTCGAATATCATTTTCCGAATAAACGAGGACATATTTAAAACATCGAAAGATGACACGCAAAAATATTTTTCGAATTTTCTTTTTTTTATTAATTTAAACGTTAATGGCAAGGTATTAAAAGTATCGAAAGTTACCGTGCCATACGAATATCTTCCGATTGATATATAACTTGGAAATTTCATAATGCAATGAAATTGCGTAATGGAATTAACCGAGGGAGATTAGATTCAAGTTCTAGTTGATGGGATCAAACCATAGAAAGATATAAATCGACGTTTTCTCAAGAGGTCTGTCGTGCGCTTAATCCGCGTCACATCTATTTAGTGCTTAAACGGGTGTCAGGAAATTGTCAAGGTTTTCAGATAGCGCATTTTTCAAAAGAAAATCACTGGCAGCTTCGCCATCGACATGAGAATTCGTCGCGGTTGACGTAAATCCCTAGAGCGATGCACGATACTACCCGGACGTTAATGCTCGATATAATAAAATCTGATGTGTTACGAAGCGGTTCTTAAGCTTCTCGACGATTCAATGATCGTCGAATATACGGTCGACGATTTACCCATTTGATTATATATCTTTATAAATTTGTATTATAAATAATGGAGACCAGTATTTCTATGAAAAATAGCGAATCGATGAAATCGTAAAAAGCTAAAGAATTTTATGGGAACGATATAAAATCGGGAGATTCGTTAATTAATTTGGTAATTAAACGGAAACGTGCGTTAGCTGTGCCATAGCAGTGTCGATAAATGTAAATAAAACTAGGTAAAGCATTTGCTTAGAAGTTTCTCGCAACGTTAATTATATGCGCGAAACGTCGCAATCATTTTCCAAATAGGCACAGCTTACACCCGGAAGTCTCGATTATTGACGATACAGCAGGCAACGCAGTCACCATCGCGTCACGGACTATTACTATAAAATCGCAGATTGCCGTCGTTAGCCAACTATGTATTCGCATGTACATCCTGCTTACCAAAGGTTACCAGCTAACTGTTTGCATTAGGGTGCATTCTCATTATCCTGACTGTCTCCGTTATGTCGTGGTCTACGACGTTACACGCGCACGTTCGTCCAATGTTGCCTGATTTCAATATCTATCGGCCAAGTTGTCCGCTAAATTTTTCTAGAAATGCCCACGACGACGTAATTTTTATCTCTTTGAAAATTGTGCATCGTACGAATCTTTGCTAATTTTTTCACAATTCTAACGAAGAGTAAGTACTTTCGGAATATCGTCGTTCTTCGCGACGAAACAAGTTATATTCCTTTTTCCAAATAATAGATCGTTTCAAATTTTTAAAGTATCTTTTCCTGAAAAAATTATTCTTCGCTTGTTCTTTCTTTCGCGAATTGTCGCAACGATAACACGATCTTTGTTTCCGTTTCTACGAATTTCACGTGGACTTTGACTAAAACCGTAACTTTAATGGGAAAATATTTTTATCGAAATACCAAAAAACATTATCGCTTTCTATTCATCGAAACGTAGAAAAATGATTTAACGTTGATGAACGCAGCGATAGAAACGATTACATTATAGAAATAAATTGTCGCTGCGAATCGTAATAATTCTGATGAAAGAATTCTCGACACCGCATTAATTTTCCCTAACGCTAATCTATTAGCTATTTATCGACGTTGCGTTTATGGAAATGGAATTTTCAGCGAAGCTTGTCGTTCGAGTCAAGTGACAGTATACAGCGTACGGAATCGTTGGAATAACACACGCGGAATCAGCTATGCTCGCTTCACCGGTCTCCTTCGATGATATCTCGATAACGTTAGGCGATACTACATATAGGAATTCTTCTGCCATAGGTCTGAATGTTAGTCGATAACTGTACAAGTTTACCAGAAAGTATTTGCATGGTAACACGTGTAAACGCGGCCGATCGAATCTCATTACGTCGATGATCCCTGGAGTTGTGTTTTCCGGCATCCGTTCTTTCACATTTTGCGAATGCTTCTAACTAGTTTTAAAAATAAATTTGACCAACTTTGAGAAAAACAAGAATTTAGAATAGATTGATTCTAAAATTCTACTACAAAATTTACTGTGGAAGATAGAGATTTTTGTTTCATTGATTTTATAGCAGATTTTATGTATAATATTTTTGTTCGTCTGAAAATACAATATATACACATATAAATCTATCGTAAAATCCACGAAAATACAGTCTGTCACACAAGAGCGTGTCTGCGATATTTCTGTAAATATTTATATATTTGTAAAAAAATTTATATCAATTGAATCTACATCTAAAACACTAATACGCTATTACAGTAGGGTGTCCAATCTCCTCCATTAGCGATTATAGTTTGACATCGTTTCGGCATACTCTCGACTAATTTTTGAGCGTAGGATTCTGGTAACGACCTCCATATCTTTCGAATGTGATGTACAAGTGTTCTTATTTTTGTGATACGTCTTCCTCTCAGCTTGCCTAATAGGACACCATGCCCAAAACGAAGATTCATCAGTGAATATTATATTACTCCAATCACGATCTCTGTTTTCATTCGCCCATGCCAGACAATTTTCGACGTTTCGCGTACGCGGCACTCATATTAAAAAGCTCTGTTCCTTTCACTGTTTCAAATGAAACTGAAAGGTATTCAGCAACGCGTATTAGAGAAGTTTTCGTTTGTTTACATTCTTTTTATCTCATTCTGATTAGGTGTCAGGTTTCGCAGATATCGCAGACACGCTCTTGTGTGACAGACTGTAGAATGAAATTTTTATAAATTTAATACCATCCGAGACGGCAATGTATAAAATTATTTTCTTATGCACATAGTCTTTTCTCTTTCGTCATCTCGTTAGTAACGCTTCAAAAGATATTTAAAATTAACACTTTTACAAAGTGTCGATATAGATTAAAAATTACCTACTCGTTTTAGAATCAATGTATCTAAGACCTTCTACCAAAAGCGGCAACGGCGCTTATTACGACAAACTCGAACTACGACTTCAACATTCTTACGATCGTTATTACCCAACGTTCTTCTGCTCCGAATTATACAATCGATTACCGATGTGCACACTCGTTGCTCCACTGCTCGATCATTCAATAACTCCAAATACTATAGTCAAATTACTCCGCAGAATACTGCAATCTGTACTTGGGAATTATGAAAATAATGCGCTACAGAAAGCGTAACATTTATGATTAGCTATTTTCTCACGCAATCCTAGAACAGTATCTACCAATATCGTTCGATATTAGACGCTACTTAAGATAAAAACTCTCTGAATTTCGTTATCCAATCTGACTAAACAGCAGTTGAGTTGTACGTACAGTTACTCGCAAAAGTTCTCCAACGGTAAGAAAAAATGCACTGCCATTCGTAAGTACATATATCTGGACATTAGTAAAGAGTATAAATTTATCGCTATTTACAGCCTACTCCGAGGATAAATCATTTTTCCAGAATGTTTTGTTATAAATTCTGTTGAAAAATTGTACCGTAACTGGTTTCCATCTCGCAAAATCGGAACAATTCAACGCAATCTCGACCAATGTTATATATAAAAATATATCTAGCCGGCATTAACGTAAATGGCATTTCAGCGAAAAAACGCCTCGGGTATATTAGCACGATCAAATTTTGTCACTGAAAACACGTCAAGAGTGATTTTGAGAGTAACTGTGTGTTACTCGCAAGGATCTCCGTGTTTCTAAAACGTTCTCCATCGTACGTGCACTCAGCAAGTAGAAAGATCGAGAAACCAGTAGCAACTCTGTTAATTATACCATTCGATACGAGCACGCCAATGATTCAATGGCTAGATACAATCTTGCTTAGCGAGCTAGCTAACAGTATATAAGTAATGGCACTCGCGTTGATCGTCGTCGTGTCGTTTCGCTCATTTTTCCCTGTTTAATGAAACGTTTCGCGAGAGCTCGCGTAACGGAATGGCTGAAAATGGGAATATCGAATTCCAGGTAATTGCCAGAGACGTAGGAAAAAGTTTTGCGACACGTGCTCGTACTCGTGCTTTGGCCAGAGACAGAGGCGGAAAAATGCCCGACTAATAGAAAGAATCCTAGTTTCGTGTCCGAGCGCAGTCGCGTAGCCAGATAGGGCAACGAGATTTAAGCGTAAGAGAATCACGGAAATTGACCGTCGACCATGCGTATTCCCGTTGGGAGACCCTGCTATTTTCCTGTCGACTCTCTGCTCTTCAACGACGAAACAAGGCAAACATCGATTATTTCGTTTCTATCGAAAAATCTCTCTTCTTAATTGAAATTGATTGAAAAATAAATGGAGCGAGTGAGAAAATAAACGAGATGGAAGACCAATGTATAAAATAATTGATAAACTTACAGGCGAAGGATCGAATTGAAATTAGGGTGTGAGACATTTACTGCTGGATCGTTGTGCTTTCGGTTACCGTACAGCGTTGTTGGAGAAACAACGATGTTAATTAGTCCGGAAAGTAGCTGGAATTTGACGCAACTGGCAAACTTATTTATAAAATTATACGCACGATCGACGAAAATTGCCATTTCGAAATACGTGGGTCGCGGAACGCTAAGGCGTAAGAGAACAATGAGAAAAACGCGTTGGAAACTGCGCGTTACCGTTTCCACGGGCAAAGCGTTTCGTCATCGTCGCCGAGCGAACCGGTTGGCCGTTCTAACAACGAAGCTATGCATCATCCCCTTATCTAGTTCGCAGATTCACGACTCGCGATCTCGACTTCGAGATACGTAACCGAGTGCCTTCTGCTCGGGCGGAATCGACGCACGTGTGCGTTCGCGCGTATGCAGACGGCGAGGAAATCGTGCGAGCATTCGCTGTGCCACAGAGCGTTTTAATGATATTCAGGAGGATCCATTTTTCTGTCACCGGGTGTCGCTTAAGTGGCCGGATAAGGAATCATTAAGCATCGGCGCACACGACCATAAGATCGTTACACGGTTCCTACGATTGATTTATCGTGCCCGCTGTCCTTTTTTGCCCATCCTAGAGGAATTTAACCGAGGAGATCGTCGACGACTGCAAGGCCTAAAGAGAAATATATAGGAGAAAATATATCATGAAAAATGATGGAAACGATGGAAATCCCGAAAAATATATCGTTGTAAATCTAAGAAACTGGTCTGAAAATTTGCTTTAGTTATTATTTATCGTAGTTCTTAGCTTCTCGTTTACGACGGCTTTCCCGGCTTCTATTTACATTCCAAACATTTATCTTGTTAATTATTTGACTCTGTACATTTTATCGCTACCTTACGTCCTGATTACAGAAGGGTTACTACGCTTTATTCATATTTATAGAGCATACCATTACCTACTATTCGGTCATTTATCTTCGAAACTCCGACTTATATACACATCTTTCTTGTACACTGTACGCTTAACAGATTAAGTACTTTATATAAAAGAGAGAACAGGGAACAGGGAACTTGCGCGTTCCTAACGGACGTCTAGAGTACAAGAAAAATCTTGACCACGCGCAACCGTGTCCGTATAAGCACCTGTTGCTTCAATTACGTCACCACTCCATCGCGAGTCGTTGGTAAGTCCGCTGGAACGAAAACGTTCGCGCGAGAGATTCATTGTTCCAGGTACGAGCGACGTAAAAGTGCGCAGCCACCGAGAGATATACAATGTACAGGTGTAGCGGGCATTAACTGGTGCGCAGGTATTCAGACTATCCGGCCGTGACGCCGTCGGTAAATTTACTGTCCCCGAGAGGTTCTTATCTCGCGTTACTTTATTGCCGCTTATCGTCGCGGTCGATTTCGTTCCTCGAGCATCGTTCACCGTGTTCTCCTTTCCAAACCACCGTGCTTTCTTATATGGACCCTCTCCGATGGTTCCCGTCGAGGACAACTCGGTACTTTGCCATACCTCGAGCCATTTTATACTTCTTCAAGCGAATTCTTGAACAGTTTAAAAACGGTTTTCAAATTTTGCGCATCGCGACAGATTCGGAGAAAAGATTCTAGGTTCTATTTTTAGGAAAGTTTGGGAACGGAAAACATTGGAAAATCGGTTGGTACGAGAATTACCGGACTAATTCGTCGAGACTATTAAAAATTGTATAATTTTCCAACCGCACGCGTTTCGATCTCTGGTAATACGTGCGACGAACGAGGAAAATTGTTTTAATTGTTTACTTACGAGAAATTGTTTAATATCGTCGAGTAACGCGATAATTACTGGCAACGATGACAGGATGTTATACCCTCTCAGAGAAAAGTAGAAGGAATCGAAAGCATTAGAAGCACCGGGTATTTTTGTCTCGTCTTAATCTACTTCGACGTTAACCCTTGCCCGTGATCGCCCATTAAGCCTCGCGACGATTAGATTGTTCGAAACCCAAGCGTCGAACGGAAGAAAGGAATGCATCTTGGGTGTTTCACGCGATACACTTTGACTCGTAACTGACAAACATAAAAACGTAATAACAAAAATATACGAAACATCCAAATTAGAACTCGTTACCCAGCCTGTCGTATCTACATAATTCAACTGTTCGAGCGTTCGTCGATCGACGTGCTCTTTGGACAATGCTAATTTTAGTTAGGATGACAGGCGATCGAGTATTTCGTTCATCGACGATAATATCGGATTGTAACACAAAACGCGAATAAAACGCCGTTCGTCATTGAAACCCCAGCGAGTTTCTACGAAAAATCCTTTAGAAAAATAAAACTCGTACTCCGACGCGTCCAACTATGTTTCTACTCCTCGTGTTTATCCTCGTTGAAGATCTTCGAGACAGTTTCTCGTAACATTTTGCCTCGCTCTTTGAGCTTGCCCGTCGTTCCAGAAGATTTTTAACTCGACAGCCCGTGGCGAATGGGTTTCTGGCACTCGATACACCGTGACTAATCGAGGAAGGTGTCCATGGAAGTTCTTGGGATAGGTCTCGACCGGTGACTCGCGGCGCTTTCTGCCGCACAACGTTCCCTACTATGCGATTATATTCAAAACTCCTTTCGTTTTGGTTACGGTGGATCCTCCGGCATTCGATACGCCCATTTTCGTACAAGGCTCGGGATTAGTCCCTTAACGCTCGTGTTCGTGTCTCGCGCAGGTACGACCGAGCGATTCGAAATACGCATACCCGTTTCATACGCTCTTACCAGCGATTCAGTTCGCCGATTGGATCGAAAAGAATGTAAACGTTAAAGTGGTTACAACGTGTCTGGAACACGAAGGTATCTATCTAGTTAGCGGACCAAATCGATCTCGGCCCCGCCGCCGGAGTCGATCCTCGACCTGTTTCGATTAGATCGGCCGAGTCATCGGCGATTCATCGATAATCGATCCCGACAGTGGGGCCATTTATCTCAACTCGTGACAATGACGCGATGGTTCCTTTCGATCTACTTAAACGTACGTTGTAATCTTTTTCTCTTCTTGTATTCTCTCATTGTTCCTACGACGCATCCCTACGTCTCTTATTACCATACCTTTGGACAACTTCGCCTATAAACTCGATCCACTCGCTTATGAAACAAAGGGACAGATCCGTCCGTCATCCGCCGTAATATTATCCACCAAGCAAATTGGTAGATCCTAATCTTAAATCAAATCGTTCCAAACTCCATACCTCGACGCTGTACCTTCGAGCGATCTAAACCGATCCAACTGCGATACGTTCGTCCGTAAGATCGGGCGAATATCTTCGTTCCTAACCATCGTATCTCTAACTAATTTCGCGTTTAAACCCGATTCGTGTTGCAGTCGCGCGGTACATTCGTCCACGAAACAAATTTGGGACAAATCTCTGCAACATCGCGCGGGTATCCGAAGAAACGCGATAAAACGGGGCCGAACGAATTCGTATCGCCGATGAAACGGAGCGCAGGAGGAGGCGCGAGGGCCGCGATACGGGAAAGTCACGGGGATTCGATAAACCTCGCCATAAATACGGGAATTAGATAGGAAGCGATAGAGTTTGCGCGCGTGCAAGGTACCTGCGAGCTATCCGCTAAATAACGCGGCTCGGTGGGAACAGGTCGGCCCACGTGTCACACGCACGCACCGGACCACTTAGTAAGTCCTTAATCCTTATCTATGCGTATCGCACATATGCAATGCAAAGTGGACACGCATATTGACCGCGCGAGAGAGGGATCAGTCGACTTATCGGCGGAGATAAATGCGGCTTTGCGTGGAGGCCGCTGCTCGAAAAAGCACGTGCTTGCGACACAACGTTTCGTTCTTCGTTCCCTCTCTGTACCCTTACGGACAACTCTTCCCTTTTCGCGAATCCCGTTTAATTTCTCTCAGCGAGATCGGACGCGTGGGCGTTCGCCATCGTCGTGTGCGATCGCTGGGTTACCGGCATGATAAGCCAGACTTATCGAGTACGGTGGGTGTCGAAGCGACCGGCCGAATCGAAACGATTTTGCTGGCGTTTCCGACGATCCGCTTGCCAACTTTCCGTTTCCTCGATTTAATTAAAAATCGTGTTAGCATCGAAGTTTGCGTTTCGCTCGCGTTCGTACTACAGGGGCACGCTATCGCGTGATCATGTCCGACTTATTGTACGACATTAATAACTATCGTTCGTTTACAGCGATAATTAGGCTGCGGATTTTTATGCGAATTCTTACGTTTACGAATCAAATTAAAGAAACGCGAAGATACTTCTTGGAACGCTCAATTTCAACGCAAGCGTTCCGCGATTTAACATCTTCGCGAAGGAAAAGTTCAACGGATCGACGAAATTTACTCGATACTCGTCGAGTAAATTCTAATTAACAAGCCGCGTATCAGGTTGTAATTGCGGATTCTATCGATGGAACGAAGAAACACCGTTTGGAGTATGGGGTAGAGTCCTTTTATCAACGCGATTCTGCTGACGTGTAATACTTGCGCGGCTATGAGGTGTGAATATACAAGGTGGCATTTTCCTTTTAAATACTATCCGATATCTGTTAGAGGTAGCAGAGGAACGCCTATTTCAAGATATATAGACGGCGAATAATCCGTTTTCAAATATACGATAAAGTACGCGTATTAAAATATATGATAGATATTTTTTAGGATTTACGCGTTTTCGCTTACCTTCGAAACGATGCTTCTGCTCAATATGCAAACTAGTAGGACACGTTCGGTTAAGAATTTCGCATTAACAACGCGGTGTCCAAGTCGCAATTAGTCGCAGCGCGTGAATATCGTACGGAGTGGCCATACACCGATGTAAAATTAGCACCTTGTACCTCCATAAAGACACCATGGTCGCGTGTTTGCGAACAACAGGCAAAAATCGGATTAATCATCGGCGAGTCGATGTTCGAGAAACGCGTTGCAGGTCGTAAAATGCGAGGAAAAAAAAAGAGAGAGAGAGAGACGTATTTTATCGTGTATCGTGGTAACAGGAACTTTCGAGGCCTCCCTCGTTCTTCGGTGCATCCGCCATCAGCAGGTTAATTTAATTCGTATTCAATGCTAATGGAAGGTGAACTGCTCGTGATTCTTCGTACGTGTCAGCCTACCTACGCGATTCTCTTGCTCTCCTGTCTGTCAAGACGCTCTAGTCTTTGGAACTTACGTCCACTTACGAGGGTGGAAAGAATCGGCTCTCTTCATTTGCATACGTAAGTTGGAAACGCTTGGACCTCGGAAGTTATTAAGATTATTTATCTGTATTCTTTAAACGTCCAGCGTCGACTCACTGCTCGCAAATCTTTTTACGTCAAACGTTCCTCCGTATACTATTTTTTCTCAAGCAGGATTGCTTTTTCTTGCTTATTTATTTCCTTCGATAGTTCAAAAATCGAGTCTTGGCATGTTTTTCTGTAATATCGTTAACGTTAACGATAAGATGTATAGTATGTGAAATGAAATAAAAAGCGATTGGCACTGTAGTAGAATTAGAAGAAAAAAGAGAGAAAGGGAAGGAGGGTAAAAAATATTTCGTCACGCAAACCCAATATATCAGACGAAAACGTTTTAACGTTTTCCTAAAATTCGTTCGAGAAGCTGGATGTTCCTCGACAGGGTCGGGTTATTTATGCCAACGACCGATCTCGTCGAGGTAGCGCCGCGGAATGAGAGAAACTTGTCGAACGTCCGCGTTACGATCTTGGACAAATTTTGACCACGAGCAGCCGAGTTATTACCGGGCAAGAACGGTTCGTAACGTGTCCACCGAAGGGACCGAGCATTTCCAGCCCGTCCGGTGCTAATTAAAAGGATCCAACGGCCACCTCGAGCCCAGTCAGATAAGATCGGCGTTGACGCGCCGGAAACGAAAGCTCGCCCGAAAACGTTTCGCTCGCTTTCTCGCCACCTGGTGAGATATTTTGCACCGGTTGCGTTTCCACGATTCTTCCTCCAGGTTGTCACCGTCTCGAATAGTCTGTCAATCATGGCCTACAGAGGCTGCGAGTTATGGTGGGTGTCGAAGAATAGAAGAAAAATGAGTCTAATCGCTGAAATATCGAACGTTCCGTTTCTTACGGCGTGAAAAGGCCGATGATTTAAAGGCGTTCCTTTCGACGAAGAAGCGTAGGCTTCGATGATCAATTACGCAGATTAATCAGATACGTTGCGTCTCGTAATTTTATTAGTTCGTCCATGTCTTTTGCCACTCGCTTCCAGCATCGCTCCAGCGACAAGATTACGGGTTAAACGGGTTATATATCGATAAGCGAAAAGACGCGAAACGTATATGTTATATCGTATATCGATCTGTTCGTCTCGACGATATCGTTTCTTCTACCGATCGACGTAAAAGCGTCGTCACAGAAAACAGGTACGTCTAAAGCGAGACCGTTGCTTGGAAACAAGTATCTGTCTCGCTCCCAATTCCACAAACGCACATACATCTGAAAGTTGCATCGTCTTTGTAGATTTAATTGTCCAAATAGCTGACACGTCGCCAAGAAAATGACGAATCGGCCATTGAAAGAACGGATTCATAAAATCCATCCCGGACGTCAACTTAAACTGGCCAGCAAAATAATTCAATGATTTTCTACAAAGTCCCCTCTAAACCATTTCTCAGAAAGGAATATCTTTATCTTTCCTTTCCTCCGAGATTAAAATTCAAACCTGTCGCAGAAAACAGACGCAGTGAAAGCAATAAAACACATCGGCGTAGTATGCACGAGGAGCGTAGGACCAAAAGTCGAAGGAGGTGGAAAGCCGGGTGAACAGGTGAAGCTTACGTTCCACGAAGAAACTGTGGACCCGGTACATAACTGGTCCCAGAGAAAGGAAGCGGTTCGCATAAATTCGCGATATTATCTTGGTATCGCGAGGGGGTTATCCTTCATCCCGCATGGAACGCGGGCCACGGATTCCCACGCACGTAGACCTCGTCCAATTTCGAAATTTCGGGGTCGACCAGGTTAAATGTTAACACGGGAATTATGCTAATTTTTCGGCAGCGGCCGGTCATCGGGACATTCGTCATCCGCCGCAGGCCGCGGTTCTCTGCTCGCTTTCTGCGGTCGGCCACGATTATGCGAACGTACGAAGGTGGTCCACGCCGAACAGCGACGTATTTGAAAGTCTAATTCTACTTTTTCTTTGTATTTTCCCTTCCTCTCCGCCCCTCGTTCCCTCGCCGATCTCTTTCTCTCATCGTAGCTGTTTGTTCGCGAATCTCGTAGCACGATCCTCGTTGATCTTTCGCATTTCGTCCGATATACGCAATACCGCTACGGCCGAGTCTCCCACCGCAGCATCCATAGAAAGACAAAGATATCCGGATAATAGAACGTTTACCCTGCTCTTACTCTACCAATCGCTCGCTTACCAAGACGAACTATCCGTTTGTTCCAATACTTAAAGATCCCGACTGTTTCATCGACTATCGAGTTACATAAATTTTTTTTTAATTTCTTGCCAAACTCGTACAGATTTACGTACGCGAATCTCTTCTTCTTGCGATCGGCAGACAGTGTAACAGAACGTTTCCTATACGTCGATGCGTGTCTCTTGCGAAGATGCAGAGCGTCCGATTAGTTGGTTTTTATTACAATTCGATGGAAATCGAAACGTTTGACCGTATAATGGTTAGGGATTGATCGCATTTGTTCAGAATGTTATTAAGAAACATTGGCAATTTTAGTTTCTAATCAACAGGCAACAGATAATACCGTTCGATCGTGATAATAGTATAGAAATAACGAAGGAAATCAATTTCTTGCTGGAAATTAGCGACTCGTTTTCAATTTCGCGATATTATACGTAATTCCTTTTACTTCGTAATTATACAACTAACTACGTGTATGTTAATGATTTTTCTATTAGCGTATTAGAGGAAAGTTCTTAAATACGTGTAATTAATACAGATATCTTTCTCAAACAAAAGAAAATGCGCGTATAAAGAGAAAAGAGATCAATTTTTCGTTTGCGACGGGTCGATAAATTTTATAATAAGCCACTTTCTAGTATCATAAACCTGGAGCAACTTACGTTTTGTATACGATATATTCTCAATCTATATCGTTACAAAAAATAAATTATGTACGCAAGAAATTTTTGTCCAGTTTCTATGCAACACTCGTTCGTTTCGTAAAAATTTATACATCAAGTTTTTATCTTTCCAACAAAGTAAAATATAGCGATTCTTCGTTACGCATAACTACATACTTGATACTATATGTACTACGCGTAAAGCTTATACAGTTAATTAAGCGATACCGTCATAATTCTCGATTAAAATACGACGATACGCGCGGAACCAAAATTTACGACTGACCCTAGCATCGCTAAAACACGTTACGTAATACGTTTCGCGATTAGTCACTGCAAAAATATAAACTTGTCTGCGCGTCTCAAGTCGTCCAAAGATCAACTGAATCGAGTATAAATTACCCACAAAGCCAACCTTTAAAACTCATACGTTACAATGCGCGACTAACTCACGCAAAACACACGAAAAAAGCTCATTAATTCCAAAGAACCTACTTCGCCAGTTGCATAATTAGACGCATCGAATAAATGACACAATCTCCTGCTCTTCCGCACCCTTGCCATCCAATGCGATGTCGATAGTCGCGCAACATCGAGACGAGGATTTAGTAAAGCGACTTTTTTTATTATTAACGCGAATCGTGGGGTCCGCCCACGCGTCTCCTAAATCCGATCGCTAATCAGAGGGGAAAGGTGAATCGGAGGCTGGAATAGAGAAATCTACAAAGAACGTACGACACTCCTACTCGCTTAGCGCGCAAGATGTCGCGAGCGTTCGCCGGAAATTCATAACTTAGCATCAACCGGGCGAAAGAGGGTTAATCGGTAAAAATATGAGACGAGCTTTGTCACGGTTGGCCCAGCCAACGCGACGCGCCATAGCTGAAATATAATTTCGTGGATTAGCACGAGGAACGGGTTTGGAAATTTACGTCGGAAATCGCGCGGCCACAATAACGCCCGACACGCCCCCGGATCACGCTTCGGGCGATCTGTAAATCACGATACTTCGGAAAGTTGCTCTCGAGATATTTAGAACATCTTCTTGGATCAGAGTCGCGTATTTCGATTAGTAGTTAATAAAGCGTGCATCTGTGTGCATTTTTATAGGAAATTACTTATCTTGCAAGCGATTCGTCGAATTTTGATTTTGCACGGTGAGTATAGATTTTTGAGAATTCTCTTTTGGCAGGTTTGTTTGATTCTGTAGGGTTTATCGGAGTTGGCGAAATCAAATTATCGAACAAATACGATACGATACGGTACGATACAAACATAATACGAATTTTCTGTATTTTTTTCGTTTCACTGGAATACATTTGTATCGTTTCTTTCACTGAACTCTGTAACTATACAAATTGTTGCGAGCTACTATATTTACACGCTCTGCTGTCAACTGCCTTTACGGTAATATTATCGCTTAACGTAAATGGCTCTCCGATTCGTTTCCTCCTTTGGACGGTACGCTTTTATAAGCTCTGAAAGATGTGACCGGGAAAAGTAAGGTATTCGCGCGAGCCTCGTGAATCACCACCGATGTTCTGCGAGACCCTCTTCAAAGACCCAGTGCCCTAGAGCGTCCGAAAGGCAGCTGATTCGCGTTTTCTTCTGGGTCTCTATTTATACACTGCTTCGATAGGCTGAACCCAGCAAAGGTTGCCCGGTTTACTTGCATTCTATATTCTATGGCAATCGATAAATCACGAGAGAACCATTTCCTTTCTCCGAGTATCAATCTTTTCCTCTCCGACCTCTTACGTTTCGTACGTCGAAGGAATTCGATTTTGCGATCCAAAGGTTAAGCATTACAATTATTACGTCGTGTGTCGCGGAAAAAAATATTGCGAGCGAATTTCAACGTACCAGCGCCGAAAGACAAAGTTTCGAGAGCGAGTGCAAAAAGATAAAGCACGAAACGTTGTCGAAATATTCTTTTCGAAAAGGACGATAAGACTGCTCGGGAAATATTCTGCCAAGCGTTCTCTCCGAATCGAAGAAAGAACAAATTACGAACGAAGAGCGAATTAATAAAACTTCGGCAACGGAGGAGAGAAGGAGAGAAAAGTAGCGCAGAGAGGCGAAAGAAAGAGAACCGAAGAGACCTTGGAGCGTTGAAAAGGCTCTGCAAAGTGCGTGCTCCCCTCCCGGATGGGCGTTTCTTTATATCGGTTATAGGTGGGGGTGGGTGGGTGGATGGGTGGCATCGGGAGGAAGAGAGGGTACCGATTCAATTTATGCTCCGACAATGTGGCTTTGTCTCGCCAAATTATCATACATGAACCGACGTGCATAATCCTTGGTTGGCTTGCCGCGCATTATCATATCATAGACGCGCGTTTAAGTACCGGTTCCCCGGCCTCGTCCCCCTGGTATTAACGCGAGAGGCGCCTGTGCTTACGTGGTCAGGAAAAGACCATCGTCTTCACGGCATCGTTTCGTCGATTAAACGCCTCGATGGAACGATTTCGCGGTCCGTCTGGCTCGGTGTCTGCCCGCCAGCCCAGCCAGCCAGCCAGCCAGCCAGCCAGCCAACCAGTCAGCCATCCCGATGACGAGACGATCGAGAATATCGTTTCTACCTTGCCTCGATTCGCCACGAGGTAACCGTGAGACGCTTGTTCGCCAGCTTCGTTCATGGTTCGTTTGGATGTTAGCCGGAGAGTTAGGCTGATTTATGTCGCTGCTTGAATTATGTCGGCGAACCGATTCGAGTCGGTTCGGGATAAGGGCCAAGGTTCCTTGGCTTTTCCGTTAATACCTCGCTGTATGAGATTATACGTGGACGGAGTAAGCATATATCGTCAACGATATTTCATAGTCGTTTCTTTGGAAATTGTCGTGGACGGTGATTTTTAATGGTTCAATAGATATTAGATCGCATTGTAGATAGCGAGTTTCGATAGTTTTATAATATCGTTGTTATATCTATAGCAGCAGCTCGCTGATATCGCTGGTGTAATACACAAAAGGGGACAGGTTTTTACGTTAAGAGGATCTTTGGATGCAAATGTATTTTGAAATTCAAGTCTTGTTTTAAATTAGCTTTCTTTTACCGTAATTCGCGTGCGTCATTTTCAACACCGAATGGCATAATTACACGGCAACGATAGTAGTATGGTAGAATCGACATGTGCTACGACACGGTAAAGTATAATCGCACTAATAAAACACTATCTGACCATACGATAATTAGCAATAGTAATTTTAATTCAGACGGTCTTATCAAACTCTAGCTACGAAAACTTGTGGAGCAAAAGTTTCTTTAACAACGTTCGAACAAGTGCTCGAATATGCGAATACGTATAATGTCATCACTCTGTACGTAAATATGCACGGTATGTAAATATCATCACTGCGATCAAGATTATCTGTGACATATATCGTTACTTGCCAGGACGTGTTAAGTTTTACGTCTTACCGATAACGCGAAGAGAAGCAAAGTTTCGTGAGATATGTGACACACGAACAGCATCGGTTTAGATGCACGTTGCACCGCGGCTTCGGATTAGCAGTCACGAGGTATTACCGGTCTGGTCACGCTCGAGAATAATGTTTCATACGAGTGGTACCGATTCAGGATAGCACGATGATTGTGCTAACACGCGCATGCAGATTTATAGCGTCTCTAATCGTCTACAAAAGCTGCAACAAGATAAATAGTCGTTACGCTGTTCCTTTTGCCCCTTGTTCCTATACGATCGATAAACTTCGATTCCCATTGATTTCGGTATAAATTATCGCATTTATCATCGAAGAATATCGAGGAAAACGCAGGCAAATTGAATATCGAAAAGTACTAACATATCTCTCTTGTATCGGTGATACGAGAGAGAACGAAGAAAGAGTCTCTGGCTAGACGTCTTTCGAACGATTAAGGAAGAAGATAATATTTGTTGGATAATCGATTCGTAGGAAATCGAAATAAACTTTTAACGTATTTCTTCGTTTAATCGAAACGCAGATTCAAAGCTACAACGAAACACATTTCACGTTTTCTACGGCCACTGTCTTTTTCCATAGTTGGCGAATCTTAATCCTGACACGCATACCGATGACATTTGACAACAGAGGTAACGTTTTCCAACGTGCCACATATGTACGTTACACTGTATATTCAAATATATCTATACCAGCGTGTAAAAGATGCGTGTAAACTGTTATTTATTTTAGAAATCTTCGAGAACATCTCGGTTAGTCGGACCCGGCTACCAAGGAAAATAGGATTTCTCTAAAATGTCGAAATACCCGACTAGTTTTGCCCTACGGCAAAAATGCACACACCTTTCTCGCTACACTCTACTGGAAGGAGAAACAGAAAAGATGACGCGCGATGCATCGTAGGAAGGATCATTTATCATTTCAAACGTTGCCACATATCGTTGGAACGCAGAGAACATAATGTTAACAAGTTGCACTTTAATGTTTCGTTACGTTCCTCGCACGCGATCGAGTATACGCCGTCGCAACGCGTTAATATCTCGTCACCACTCGACGAAACCACGGACACACTTTCAGAGTAAATTTCTATTAAAGAACAGCACCGGAGCCAAGATAATTACGAGCATCGACGGCGTGCAAACAAGATAACTTACAAGCCTGGCGGCCGATCTCGATCGATCGATCACGATCCCACCGTGAAACGCTGTAGCAACCGCGCGTTCCTTCCACGCTACGCTACGACCAATCTGATGAATCGTCGCGGGGTATAAAAATCGTCGCGTTCAATTCTATTTGAAAGAACGTTTGCACGCGTACGTTGAAAATTTTCATCGGTACGTACCTTTGCCTTACTAATTTCTTCTTCACCGTACGATTCGCTCAAAGCGCAAATAATTTCCACGTACCGAGAGCCAACGCGCCTAGACAACTCTCGCTAAAGGGGTTAATTTTTCCATCATAAACAATCACTTTGCGGCGAAAGCTATAAAAACACCTTGCGCCACAGCCAGACAGTTAATCGCACAACGTGATTACTGCACCTCGAGGGGCCTCGAGACCGATGAGATGACTCTTCCAGCGACCGCTTATTTCGCGTCCAGACCCTCATCGCGCATAATTACTCGCCTTTATCGCAACCAGAAGGAATTCCTCTTCTCTACGAATCATCCAAAAATTTCTCCTTTTCACTGGCAGAGTACAACGCATATAACGCTGCTTTTTCCTCCTTTCTTTTCTTTTCTTTTTTTATTAATTATCGCACAACCACGCAGCGTGAAATAACGAAGCTAACGATACTCGGTTTTGGCAGCCAGTATCGTTGACCTTTCGATTTCGATGTCAGTTGGTCGAAACCGTGAGCGATAGCGTGTTAAATTTTAAAATCGTTTCTCGTGTTCTTTCTCCGTGGTCTTCGTATTTAACGTTAGAGTCACGGTTCCCCTCGCCCTCGAAAGACTTCGAAGTCTAAAATGCTGGAACTAGCATTGACATTGTCGGCAGATGCCTCTTTTCCTACCGTATATTCGAATTCTATCGGAGAAGTACCACCGTTTCTATATTTTATAATCTTTTCTTTTAATCGAAGGACGATCCTTGTCGCTTTTGCCCGGCAACAAGAAAACTCGAACTAAGCCACGGAATAAAAAAAGAAAAAAGCAAAAACAGAAGAAAGAGCGAAACCCACACCTATAGCTCGATACCTATGCCCATCCCATGGAATCGTGGAATTAATCGCAGAAAACGTAATCAGCCTGAATCGTGGAGGTGGCGTACGGATGAAACGCGCGAGACGTCACGAAATCGAGGGTCGAATTTGCATATTTCCGTGCTGGTTCCGCGTTGGATCGCGTGCTACGCGAGGCGGTACGTCAACAGAGAGGAGATTTCTCAATCGAAGCGGGGCGTATCGCGCGACGACGACGAGAGGCTTGAAAATCCGACGCATTGACAGGATAATTACACGCACGTAGGCTGGCCGCTTGTCTGTTCCATCCCGTTCGTTGCGTTCATTCGTCTGTCAGCCGTGGAGAACGAAAAACATGGAGGGAATAAGGTGAGAAGAGAGAAGAAGACGGGAGAAAGAGGAAGAGAAAGAGGTTGGAGAATACAGCGAAATAAAGAGGGAATAAAAGAAGGAAAGAGAGAAAGGGAGAGAGAAAAAGAGAGGCGCGCTTGGTAGCTTGGACGACCGAGCCGAGCTACCGGTGGATCAGCCAGCGGCCACCCACGATGTTGATCATCGCCGAAGATCGACCGAACCTCGCGCCGACGTTCGCCGGTATTTTCATTTGCATAATGGAAATTGCGCGGCTTGCCGCCACCAACCGCTACGTTTCCGCGGGACCCGATAATTTAAAGGATATTCCGAAGGTGTTCCGTCCGATGAGTTTATCTTCAACGCGTCGTTTGCGCTAACCGACCCAACTGACGAGAATCGAATGGAAACGTCGAGCGAGGCTCTATAGCACGCTTTGCTCAAAGTCGAATCAACGGTCGAGTACGGTTCTACGGTGCTATGTAATCGGCATCGAGTAGTTGTACGCCGATTTTTGGATAGAAAATGTGCAAGGACGTAGCAAGTTGACGTATTACATCCTCGTGACTCCTTCCGCTTCCATAAAATTTCCAAAAACTTATTTACCTTCTTCGATTGCTCTCCTCCCTCGATCGAGTATTCGAATAACATAGAACGACTTAAAATCCACGACTTCCTCGAACTTGTCAGAAGCGAGTCGTTTAACGAACATCGACGGGATTAACCGACAGTTTACAGTTTATAGCGTTAGGCGTGCTGGTTTTTACAAATTTAATCGGTATGAATCAACGTTACGTTCAAGGTATAATAACTTAGCTTTATCATCGGAGGTTGGAGCACGTGGATAATGCCGGAGGGGGAAAAGAAGTTAATGCGAATTTATCGCGACTGATCTGACTATTAACTCGGAACATTATGGGACGTAAGTGGCTGCGCCGTACGGGAACTGTGTAGCTCGTTGTTGGCATATGTTGCGGGCAAGAAAAGGGGAAATGAGCGTGCAGTTGCGGCTTAACACGCTCCACAGAATGTAATATCTACTTTTTCGCACGCAGTCTATTTATTATCGTATAAAATACTTTAATGCAGTAAGATTTCTGATCATCGATATCGCTGCCTTAAGGAAGTCTGCGGGGTTCGACGAGGCTTAATGGGGGAGGAGGAAGCTGTAATTGATACTAACATAAAAGAATGTGCTTACCAAGCTTCCAAGAAGCCACTTAGAACGCTAATTTGTTTACTTTTTTCTTTGTTCGCTCGCTGTGCTTCGGTGGATCGAGCCCTTGACGCACAAATTCGCATAAATATCGATTCGATAGAAAAATTATTCGCGACACCGTAAACGACTACGCATTCTCTATAGCGATGGGATAATTCATTCTTTCCGCAGTCTCAGACAATTAGCTCTTTCGACGTAGATAACTCTTACGTGCAAATAGTTTCCGCAATAATAAATCTCAATTTCTTTCTAATCGATTCGTTCGGCCAGGCTTATTATACAAATAATCGCGTTGCAAATTACATACATTCGCTCTGTGCTTTTTGTACGTGCACGCGTTCCTTTCTATCCGAAGGACGACCGTACCAGACGCGGCAATCATCGACATTCGTCGTAACGAGACCACAGGAGCGCGGGTGTCCGGTTTAAAAAATCGTGCGGACACGCGTTTCCACGTGTGCCGAGAGCTTTCGCTTTCTCCGGGTGATCTTTCAGCCTGCCCACGCGTGCTCGTCCGAGAACGATAAAGGACAGTCACGAATCCGCCAGCCAATTCGAATCGGCATAATTTAACCGCGTATAACGTCTCCACGGCCATTGGAACGCTTTGATTTAAGCGGTTCGTTAAAATCACGCCTTTCCTCCTGCTCTCTATAATAGGTGGACGCGACATAACGAGCTCGTAAAATAGAGCGTTAATTAGCGTTTCTCTTTCTTCGAACGGACCAATGAATAATCGACCGTCTTTAATTTCTGTTCCATACGTTTTCATTTTCTTCGACGAAATATTCATTTTCTTGCAAAATTCCTACAAGCGTATCTGTTAATTGTGCGATTAAAGGCGCTAAACAACGGTGACTTACTGTCTCATATTAAGGACTAGTGGCCGATGATATGCAATAAATTTGATCATCCCGTGCAAAGTGCAAAGTTCAATGTAAATACGTGGAGCTTACCTGCCTCGAATAATCTTACTACACTCGCAGTCGTGGAAAATTGTAAATTAACTTTACCGACCAACTTTACGACCTCGCTGTATCATTTCCACCCACTGTACACGAGTACACCTATAGGAAGGCTCGTGCTACCGTGTTTTATTCGCTGTCCCGCATATTACGTCGCTGCCGCATTCGTCATCGAGCCAATTTTAATAAATAACCGCCATATTATCGGCGAGTTGCACGAAATTCGCGCGAGAATAAATCTGACTCTACGTAAAAGCGGCGGTGTAACGTTCAGGCTACGCGGGTTGCTTAAGACATCGACGGTGTTCCTGTCAGGGTATAATAATAGCCGGCAATCCGTTAATCCGTCAGGTAGTTGGTTGTCGCGAGTCTCGTTCGAGACCAGGCAAAATTTGTTCGCTTCGGTTCAGATTCACGCGGTTTCGGGTAACGTTCCGTGCTTCTTATTTAAAATAAAAATACGCGACGATCTTTCGAGATAGCTATGCGTATAAATCCTCCCTAGCGGCTACGTAACGATACGAATTCTTCCAAAAGGTCGCCATCCTTCTCCTATAGACTCGGAACTCTGAAACCTGGATCTCACGAGCCCATGGTCGAAGAAGATGAATGGTGGACGGTACGTCATACCTAACCCGATCCTCGGAAGATGGTGGATCAGAAAGTTGTGGAAACCGAGGCTACTCGGTGAGGTCGACACGCAAACACGTGTACCACGGTGGTGGCCGTGTCCGGGTGGCGCGAAGCGTGAGAAGAGCGGCCGCGTGGAACACGGAACTATTCGTGGCGCGTTATAAATTCGGCGAGGACTACGGAGGCTGGGTCGATCCGGGTCCGCGTGTCCACGCGGTAGACCATAGCCTGCGGAACAGGGTCCCGTGTAGCCACGTCGGCGGACATCGACGATTCCACGCTCTATAAATACGCATAAATATTCCCATAAATCCCGTGTACCGTCGCGTTACACGCGTTCACGAGAGAAGATCCCAAGAAGATCGCGGCCTCGTTCTTGCTGCGAACAGGCTGCTATCAAAGGAAACGAAAAAGGGAGGGCGAGAAAGAAGGAGAAGGGGGAAGGGAGAAGGAAAGAGAGGAGGAGAATCGTGTGCGGAGCACGGCGCGTTCAGTGTGTATATCATATATGGAATAAATTACGCTTAACGTACGTACTCGCCGGCCGAGCCAGTTGGATTTATACACTCGGCCGACTTTCTGTGTATTCCCGATGTAATCGAGCGTTTAGCGCGCGATTCATGGCTCTCATTGATCGCCGCTCCAACCACAACATGTACGAAATTTGCATTTTTATAGGGGACGTAGAGTCGCGCGCGAGAAACTTCGACTATGTGGATTTTTCGCTTTATACCTCGAACGATGTTTAAAAAAACGTTTCGATCAACGTTATCGGGATTCGTTTATTGCACCGTTTTCTTCCGGCTGTCGCGCTCTTAAACTCGATATCGATCGACATTTTTCTTTATATCGTTTTTGGAACATAAAGCGAAAAATCTACCCAACTGGAAACTTTTACTTTCGTTTTACCGTTTTTTCGTTGATTTTTGTTCGCTCTTGGCCATTTTACGCTCGATACCGCGCATCTGTAACGTCGTATTTTAACAAATTATTAGCCAGATAAGCGGATCTATTCTACACCAATAAAAATCTATCGTTCATCCTCGTCCCATAAAATCTTCTCTCTCGTCTCGGTTAAAGCTTCGATCCACTTTTTGCCACGTAAAATACGACACAAAAAGATCGAAGAAGTAACGGCGCACGATTAATTTAAGATTAATCATTCTGCCGTGGAATGCAGCGTGGCGACGATTATTAATTCGTGTAACGTTCCACGAGAACAAGACGCAGAGGGACGGACGGTCCGGTCCAGTCCGTTCCTTAGAAATGACTCATGTGAATAACTCGGTGAGTCTTGATAGCGATCAGCTCGTTAAAGTCCTGTAGCAGGGGCCGAAAATACGGTTTTACCGGACAATGCGAGCCGTGCACCGGGAAAACGTGCGAGCAGCTGAGCAGCACTCAAGAACGACAGAATGAGAACGAACCGGTCAGAGGTGGATAAATAGAACAAACTGCTGCTAGGCCGCGTAGGAAAGGTCAAGAGTACGATGTATCGAATGCCGTGATCGAAAAAAAATAATTGCGCGTCTCGCGGTTGGTTCTTTGGAAACTAACGGATTCGTCGAGAGTGACGTATGGAATTTTTTCCACTTTTGCTACGTAGATAAAATTGCGCGTTGATTCTATATGATTCCATATATGACTCTACGGTCGGATCATCTATTTATATGGTCGTGATATTATTCCGAGAACACGATTCTATTCGAAGAGAAGTAGTAGATTATGTCGTAAATTGTTGCCTTTTGAATATTATTATATTATTTATTTAAAATGGATTGAACAGGTGTTGATTAAACAGGAAACGATGGTTGTTTAACGCGAACTAAATACAATAACGTGCTATAATTAAGACAACTAAATAGTTAATTTACAACTCTCGTCACCACGGTTCCAACGCTCTGTTTCGCGCGGACCACGCTCTCTGACTTTTCAACGCACGTCGATTATTAATTCGTCTTTCTCCCTTAGCATCCCTTTGTCTTTTCTCATAGCCTCAGCACGCACGTGTTCCGCAACCGTTCGTGGCCAGGATCACGTAGACCCTTTTTCCGCGTAACTATTCGATCGAAGGACCGACGATACATCGATGGGCCTGTCGGCACTTAAGCTTCCTCGCGACATCGTTTACGGTTTACCCGATATCTCTTAGGCCTTTCGTCCACGATACTACAGAATATATAATACGTTCATACGCGATTATGCTCTATGTACGTTACGCTATATCCAAAATTCACCGTGTTAATAGTCGCTATATTAAAACGGATTCGACTACAAGCGATCAAAGTATGGTTAAACTCCATTTACGATAAAACGTGTCGTGTAAATACCAAGGCAAAAACATTTAAAAAAGCATTCGTAAGCGGTACGTCGAATAACGAGTGTCTTATCGTATGATAAATGATAAAAACAGAGATGAGCATTTCTCTCTGTTTCGTTCGAAAAGATAATAGCGATTGTTTCTAAAATACGAAAGGGTGCAGTTCAGAAAAAGATAACCCGTGACATTTATGATAATGGGCCGTGCAGACTCGATAACTCCATCCTTGCTTTCCACCTTCCAAGAAGGCCAAACTCCGTTCCAAAAAACGAGAGAGCTTGCGTTGCTCGAAAAGTAACGCCTCGTCGCGGATCCGCTTCGGTCAGCTAAGATTGTTTCGGCGCGTAACGATGAAATTATCGGGCCCGTAAATCATCGGTAGCGCCTCCCAGCTCGCGACACGCGTTTTATCCAACAGTTTCACGCCACTAGCAGCGGTGTCATTAAGCGTAATTAAACGCTACCATTCAGGGACTTTCGATATCGCGCGTGTGCGCGAGAAGGAAATTCAGGAGAGAAACGAAACGCCGGAGAACCAGAGATCCTCGTCGGCTGAAAGGATCCTCGTGGGCGAACTTTCAATATTTTTCACAGCTCGCTATCGTCGTCGACTCGCCAGCCAGACAGTACAGGTGTCTCTAATTACTCTGATAACACCGGCGCAGACCGCCTATCGGTTGCCTATCGTCTGCGAAATTAAGTGGTCGATATTTTTCTTTGGTAGCCCTCGATAGATTCTGCGCGAACAGAGGGCACAGCGTGGAACAGGATGTTAAGAGGCTGTTTTATCTACCGTGCAAGTTTATTCCTCGACGGCTTAGAGGAGCAGATTACGCGTCACCTCGAACACTGGCGTTCGCTCGATAGTTTCAGAGTTATGATTTTGGTGTTGAAGTAGATGGGAAGTAGTAGCTGGGACGTTTATGGCAGGCTGTTTCGGTGTGGGTTACGCGAGTGAATGATTTCAAAGCGTTATGCAAGGCACAGGATTGGCACAGGATTGGCACAGGATAAGACGAAAGTAACAATTACGGATTGGTATTCTATGAGCAAATTTTATAGATTACGAATCTTTCGATTACTATGCGTTCATAAAATTGTACTGATATTTTTGTGCGATAGACATTTTTCATTCGTAACTCGTAACTTGTCGGTTCACTAATAATATCGTTGTCTGATAACGATAACATTATTTTTATCATTTTCGATAATAATACGACAATATTAACCAACGCGGTGTTTCGATCTCTTCGAATGTTTCCAAACGAACGGATTCTTAACGCACGACACGCGCGTATATAAGCCGTACATTTGCCAAGCCGGTTAACTCCACGGAACAAGAAGCAAGGGAAATTGACGAAATTATATAAGAGAAGCATCGATCAAGCGCTTCGATGCTAAGGTTTCAAAACTTAGAAAAAGTAGAGTTGACCGCTTTTTGAGCGGGCGCAAGAAGACGCAATAAAGTGAAATAAATTTGTCACCGAGGAAGATGTCTTTCAGATAAATATAAGCCTCGATTGACCGAGATACTGTTACGATAATTGCCTGTATAGATCCTTTCGAACACCTGGGAATCGTTCTAATTCACGGTAACCACGGGTTCGCTAGGATACGAAGGAAAAAATATTCGATCGGCTAGAAATAAAGGCAGACTCGTTAATTATCCGACCGGAGGTGTGTACATATCGGGCCACAAATTAACATTATTTTATGGATGACAGGGAAATGGAAGAAGCGTTCTTTCTACGAACGAAAGAGCTCGTTAAGCCAGGTATCTTTAGGATCTGATCTTCGGCCAGGTAATACCGAAAATATCTTTGTAGAAAGGTCCTGACAAGCGGAGAGGTGGCGAAAATTTCAACCCTGGCGCCTGAAGATTTATCGAACGGCTTCCCTCGTTCACCTGCTCCTCTGTGTGCGTTCGTTCGTACGACAGAGAAATACACGGCGAGAACGCCGGAAAACAGAAACCTTGAACGAACGGTACGAATAGCGGACGAGAAGTAACACGATCCAAGAGGAATCTCTTCGGGAAACTATGGCAGGTGCGACGCAACCGTGACCATTCGATTATTCGATTTTCACCTTTTCGTTCGTTCTGCTCGTGAATATGCCCGATAGTTCTTCTTAGACGTTGAAGTTTCACTAGAGACGATTGCAGCGAAATTCACTTACAAATAAACGTTGAAAATAAAAACTAAAGAAATAAAAAATATACAAAACAATCGTCCATGTAAAAAATAATGCCTACGTAATTGACATAAAGTTAATTAGATTTGGCGGTAGACTAGACAGTCGCGTTTCATCGACGGTCGTTCGAGCATCCAATACAATCTGTCGTAATGGACGGTGATAATTATAACGAGAGCGAAGATTATAGCGATTATGTGGACGCGCAAGCATTCTTCAGCGGGGATAGTAATTGGGATAAGCAGACTGCTAGTCAGGGAGCAGAGCCGCTTGAATACGTTAAGGCGACTTTTGTCTCCGTCCATCGCACCGATGCCGCGTGATCAGCTGACGTTCTCTCCTTTCGAAGAAAAAATTACGCTACGTTTTTCCTTTTAACGCATAATAAATTCATTCGACGTTCAAACTGGTTCCACTCTGAAGCGTGCGCGTAATCTTCCGCGAATATTTAGAGACGCGTTTAAAGCGGTTGAAAATTTAAATTATTTATTTCATTTATATTATCCTTTTAAAAATTTGAAGCTTCGGACTATTTTATTTTTAGATATTTTCAGCTTGGAACTATTTTATCCTTCAATATTTCAAGCAAATAGAGTAAATCGAAATTTAGTTTCTTACGGATCTCCGGCCTATCTTTGGCATTTTACTCTCGTTGAAAATTTTATCGATACATAATTCAATGGCTGTTTTCGTATTTCCGTGGCGATAACTTAACAAAATTGTACGATCTCGTTAAAATTGATTTCCATTGTAATTGTAGCGAATGTTCCTTTATGTTTGTAATGTTTTAAATATTTAAGAAGCAAATACGTCGAACAGAAAAAGATCGCAAAAAGGAAGTAAGTACGTGAATGAAACACAATATTATCGCACTTTATGACGTGTCACTCGGAGTCTATTCAATGGTATTTTATGCTTTAAAAATATTTAATGTCTCCGATATACTACCTCGTACATTCGATTACCCAAGATAGGCTATAAATTTAATTTTATAGTTATCGATGATCGAGCAGTTTTTCCCATAAATATAATTTACCTCTTGAGATAGTCAAGATTTTCCTCCCTTTGTTAATCGTCGATAATGATATTTAACTCGACCTTGTTTCCAAATATTTGTAAAAATCGACACGCTGGTTGCAATTAATTTCACGAACGGAGCGTTCTCTTTGAACGGTTTTCACCGTGAAACGTCGTCAAAAGCCATCGATCAAATTATCAGCTTGCTTGCTTTTTGCTTCGCTTTCGTTGTTAATCTCTGTTTCATTTTTCTCGGTTACTTGTTGTTTCAAAGAAACCCCTGATTTTCAACGACGATACAGCTTCGCGTTGGATTCTTTGTGCTACATTGTATATACAGTACCCCCACCCAAGTTTTTTCAACTTTTATTCTCCGTATTTTCTTCCCTTTTCATAGTAATTTCAGGCGAAGGGTACAATCTGTGCGTACCTCGTTCTCGCTAAGAATCGGTTCGCGATCGTCGTTTAATTATACACGATCATGTTCCGTCTATCGGCGTTAGCAATCACGGTTAAACGGTTTTTACGCGGCGTATATTTGCTTCTCTTTTAAGCTTGATCGCGAAATTACACCGTTTCGTAACCGATCTTATAAATAACACCATTTACTTTTCAATCTCATTAAGACCTCTTGGTTCGCGCGCATCGCCCCCTGCTACTTATATATTATTATTTCAATATCATTTAGCGTAAATAACCATCTTTTGCGTTCTGGACATTAATCTTCCATCGAAGCGTTTAAGTATCGTTTTTCCCCATTT
This sequence comes from Bombus campestris, assembly GCA_905333015.3. Classification (NCBI taxonomy): domain Eukaryota; kingdom Metazoa; phylum Arthropoda; class Insecta; order Hymenoptera; family Apidae; genus Bombus; species Bombus campestris. The sequence continues at coordinate 12,329,035 of HG995132.1, forward strand.
TTTATGCCTGTAACTCTTTTCTCCTTCGGTTAAACTTTACAAGATCCGAGGGATATCTCGTACAAGCAGGGCATTTTTCCATGTTCCACTTAGACGTCGTCGAGTATCTCAACGCGTCGATCAAGAAACAAAAGCATAAATCTACTAAACTCGAGTCTGCCGAATAAATTTGCCACTCTACTCGCGTCTAAGGCTCGTTCTTAAACTTACTCGTCCATCTTGCGCGCTTGAAATTATTACGCTGGGTCTCTCGGTCTCTCGATACCTCGATCGAAAACGAAAAGGCGAAATTAACTAAAATTAAGTCTCCTGTATAAATCTTTGGTTGCAATTCTATCTGAGAAATGATCCACTTAACGGCTTAAACTCATTCTTAAAGCCGATCGTCCATCTTCCACGCTTGAAATTATTATCCGCGTATCTCGTTATTTCGATCGAGAACGAAAATACGACAATCCTCCTTCAAGCACATCCGCTAAAGAAAAAAACCTATTTATTACCACCCGACACGTCGATTCAAACTGGCTCTGGTATCTGGTACCATCGCATCTTTTCGATCGCTGACTTTATCGACCAGCGACGTTCGTCTTCTCCTATACAACCGTCTGTCCTCTAAGCTTCCGAACGTAACGTAATCGGCGAATCGGTTTCGAGTTCGACGCGTATTCGCGTGGATCGGTTAATAAAGACATCGAGATCGTGATCGTTGGTGAATCGAAGTGCGTCGTTCGGCGACGATCAACGCGGTCGGATACGAGATCGTAAATTGCTACAAGTTCTTCTTATTCACGCTTCTAACAGCTGCCGATCGGACGCGATGATCCGCGTTTAATCGCTGTCCCGTCGATACGCTTTTGAACCGCCGAGTCTCTCGCCAGGGTTAACTACGATTCTAAAGAGTCGTTTACCTTGAAACCACGAAGAATCCAAGTGCGCTTCCGATGCAGAATATTCTAGCGATATTCATCGTGGTTCAACGTATTAATTAATTTTGCGTATTACTTTTTGGTGTAATACGATAATCGTGTTTAACGCGTGTAATGAATGTAGCGGCACATGAGCCATAGGACGAGGTGGATCGAGAACGACTCGTGTTGTTATTTTGCCTTGGAACATTGACACCGCCTTGACGCACAAAAACGTAACGACAAAATAAACTTCGAACAAAACAATGTCGCCGCTACGTGCAACCGTCGATCAAAGACAAATTCGAATTTTCCGACTCTCCCCCGACCAGTATGAATAAACGGACGCGATCGCGAGCAGTTCGGTTATTACAGTCTGTCACACAAGAGCGTGTCTGCGATATCTGCGAAACCTGACACCTAATCAGAATGAGATAAAAAGAATGTAAACAAACGAAAACTTCTCTAATACGCGTTGCTGAATACCTTTCAGTTTCATTTGAAACAGTGAAAGGAACAGAGCTTTTTAATATGAGTGCCGCGTACGCGAAACGTCGAAAATCGTCTGGCATGGGCGAATGAAAACAGAGATCGTGATTGGAGTAATATAATATTCACTGATGAATCTTCGTTTTGGGCATGGTGTCCTATTAGGCGTGCTTGGACTATCCATGGAAGAAGGATGATTCAAAGAAGTGTAAAACACCCTATAAAAGTGCATGTTTGGGGTTGCTTTAACGCACGCGGTTTTGGGACTTTGTGCGTCTTTACAGACAATCTGAATGCACAAAAGATGGTGAAATTGTACCAAAGGGGACTTCTCACACCCGTGAAACGTTGGTTCAACCAAACCGAGGACCAATGGATATTGCAAGAAGACAACGACCCTAAACATCGAAGTCGCATCTGCACCCAATGGAAAGCGAAAAACGCCATCACAGTACTTCCTTGGCCATCGCAGTCCCCTGATGCAAACCCTATCGAAAATGTGTGGTCCCTAATGAAATGCAAGCTGAGAGGAAGACGTATCACAAAAATAAGAACACTTGTACATCACATTCGAAAGATATGGAGGTCGTTACCAGAATCCTACGCTCAAAAATTAGTCGAGAGTATGCCGAAACGATGTCAAGCTATAATCGCTAATGGAGGAGATTGGACACCCTACTAAGTAATAGCGTATTAGTGTTTTAGATGTAGATTCAATTCATATAAATTTTTTTACAAATATATAAATATTTACAGAAATATCGCAGACACGCTCTTGTGTGACAGACTGTATACGAGTCGTTATACGTATTACTATCCGCGAGTTTCTACCGAGTTATCGACGAGTATCTAGCGAGCATTTTATCAAGTATCCATTGGCAATTCGACCTTGCGATTTTTACTCTATACTGAATACAGTTTATATACTAAATTATTATTTTAAATATATTCGACGGTTTCAACAACGAGCAGTCTCGTCCATTAAACCTCACGATCAAACCTCCTATATACCAGTTCCCCACATGAAAATTATTTACTGTTCGAGACACGTTATTAAGTATCCGCTATTCGTAAATTAAGTTCATATTGAGATTCTTACTTAAAATATACTTTCTGCCTGACTATGATTTAACGTATTTTTTTCAGTTTTAAACTTGTGCGTTAAATAAAATTATATGGTAATTAATTCAGGCTTAATTATCGTAGACTGTAAACAAGAGATCTCGTGATATTACGCAAGTACAAGTGCGGAATAAAAATCATATTCAATTCTTTTGCTTCATACCGTAATGATCAAGAGATCTAACGGTTTCGCAAACGTTCAGCGAACAGTATTATAACGAACTTTATGAACACAAAATGTTCGTACGTAAAGGTTCAATCGATAATAATATCGCGTTGCTTAAAATATTCTGCTAGATGAATGCGTTTCGCTTCGCAGCAGTACGCACGATACATAGGCACTCGCGCGTTAGCGTTAAATTCGGAAGATAACCATACGCGATAACCCTGATCCATTCAGGCAAAACAGATCGAACTCAAGACCATTCAACGAGAAAGACGCGATCAGAATCTAATGTAATCGCGATCTAACGGAAACGAAAAGCTCGTGCGAGGGAAAGAACCCTAAAACGCGTGTTAAAATATTCCGTTTCGACAAGCGCGATTCGTTGCTCGCACAAAGTTCAAAGACAGCTCTCATTCCAGCGTTACGATACTATCGCGAAGAACCATCAAACAAGCGAACGAACCAACAAAAACGACACCCCGGAACGGATCTTACGAGCCGTCATTGTGAAAGGGAGGCGAGGAATTCGGCTCGCTGGTAGCACAGAACTCTTAACCCGCTCGAAGCTCGTGGCGAAACGTACACGGTGGATCGCTTCTTCTTCTTCTTCTTCTTCTTACATTGTTTAACCCTCGCTCGATATGCGCTGGATCGTTGTTGTCACGAGCGCCGAGTATTTTCTTTCATAGCAAGAAAGCGATTTCTTCCATATTCGGCGAACGTACTTGGAAAATAAATCATTCAGCGAGACGAAAAATTAATACTGCCCTCGTATAACGCGATTTGGAAAATAAGAGCGAGAGTGAAACAGCACGATTCTTAAGGAAATGATACCCGGAGAAACATTTGCGAGTAAAGTACATGCAAATTTTGAAATTGAAGAAAATTCAAGCGACGAGAAAACCATACCAGCCTGTACGAAACCGTATACTTAACTTTATACAGGTTTCAGAATAAACGCAATAAACTAAGTGCGCGTGAAATTAATAAAGAGCAGATAAAAGTCTGTCGCGTCGCGCGTCAAGCGTATCGAAATTGGCCGGAAAAATATTCCACGAGAAAATTATTAGGATATGAAATTTTGTCACAGGATTTTCGACACCCCGAAATGGATGTTACGGGAGCGTCGACGTAAAAGGGAGGCGAAGAATTCAGCCGGCTGTGGTAGCCCGAAACGTTCGACTCGCTGGAAACTCGTGGCAAAACGCGCACAGTGGCTTCGATTCTTCGTCCTCTTTAATCAATTTGAATCGCGAGGACGCGGTCTTAGGCCGACATCTTTCATGCCCGAACGTTCCGAGGGAGCAGTTTCTCCGGGCACTTAGAGATATTTTAATGGCGCTTTGTGCCCCTCTGTCTCTGTCTGGTCGGCCAAATGGAAAAGGGATTCCCTTTATTCGAAACGCGACCGCGTTTCGTTTCGCCCTTTGTCTCTCCACCTCATCCTTCTCCTTACCTTCGTCCAGGTTTCACCCTTTTCCTTTCCTTCTTCTTTCTTTGCTCCTCTCATTATACTTCTTTCGGGCGACGTCCGCTGACCACTGGTTATTTTAATTGGATCTTCGCCGAGACTTTTTTCACCCGTCCTCCCATTCCTTCCGTAAGCATCGCCCCTTTCCATCCCTTACACGCCGTAGATTCCCGCTGCCGTCTTCCAGTTCCCTGGATACCCTCGGTTTTTGTGCCAGGCGCGACAACCTTTCGCGACGACGCACGGAATTCGATATACAGTGGCTACGAAAAAGTATTTTATACGCCACTGTGTTTGTCATTGTATTTACGTAGCAATTAATTAGATTATAATAAATTTCAATCTCAGCCTTGTGTATCAATTTTATGCAATTACAAAGATTGTAATCTAGTAAATCGTGTACTCGTTGAAGTTTCGGTCCAAGTTTCGGTAGACGAGAGAATCGTTGAATTCGTACGATATAAATTCCAGCCGTACGAACTTGGGATAAATCCACTTGAAAGGATCAAATATATTCTAAAGTCTTCATCCTCGTTAATTCGTATTCCTTTGATCTTCTTAAAAAGCACCCCTCCGCGCTTCTCCGCGTTTGCTCGAAAGAAACGTTCAATTTATTCAACAGCCTCGCATTAATTCCGACACTTGGACAACTTTCCAAAAAGTCCTCCTTTCGGTGTCAAATTAAATTACCGGAGGCAATTACCCCTGGAAAATAATCAAGCAAGATTCTTGCCTGCTTTAAAAGAACTTTCTTGTAACAGCTTCGACGTGCCATTTATATCAAAAATATCACGAGACACTCCCGACCGATTCGAGAGTGGTAATCGTTTAATTAGCACGTATATTCTTCGAAGATCTTTATCGGCAAACACTCTGAGAAAATTCGCGCCGCTTTCGTGAAGGATGACGCGAAAGTTTTTTTGCGGCCGGGTTTACCGTTTCGAGAGCGACCACAAGCGACCACAGAACAGTCGCCATACTTTTTTTCCCTTTGCAGATTCAGAATATCGTGGCAAGTTTTCTGTTCAAACTTTCATACGATAAAACAAGACACGTACACACACGTAACAGACGACGTATTGTCAGCGTCTCGCGCTATGTTTCAAAAAACGAGATATTTTTGACGAACTCGATAAAACTATAAGCTTTTGTTCGTAGGTTGGTTTTATTTTACTCGTATTTTACTCGTTACCTCTCGTAACGAACGTGAAAGAGTAAATAAGCGAGTAAAACCTCCGCAAAAGAAAGACAAAATTTTCGCCGTACTGTTTTCACGATGCGGACTTCCGATGGGAAACGAGAAATTAATCCAAAGAGATATACCAACGGATATTACTCACGCATCGCACTTTCACGAGCGGTGTAATTAATATTTATGCGATCGACGCCAATGGGATTAATTAAGATTCGCGCGAAATACACGGAGATGCTGTAAATGGAGTACCAGTTTGATCAGCTTGGAAATTTGTATTATACGTAACGATGATTAAAAGTCGCGTGACGCCTGCAACGTTTATTTCGAGGAAAATAGAGTGGTTTCTCTTTCTTTTCATTTATTTCATACGAAATGAAAATAATACTTCATGTCGCGAATAACGTTCAAAAGTGGTTTGCCAATGCGTCTTGCGAGTTGTCTCTATTAACGTTCTCTAATACGTTTATAAACTTTGAAGCAAGGTATTTTGTTTATTTCTTGTGACGTATTATAGGTTTTCGTAAAGTCAAAGTAGATAATAATATTCAACGATATCGCTGTCTTTTATTCTTCGAATCTTCTATTCTCTATCTTTTCCTCGATTTTCTAAAATTAACTAAATAGGAAAACCAACGATTGGAAAAAGGACGAAATTCTATCAGAATCGAACGTTGGACAAAGCCTTTTGCTCGAGTTCTATCTGTCTGTAGCGTTGTACCGATAAAAGTCGCGCGCCGGTTTTCAACAAGCGACTGACATAGACGATGAAGACACGAACTCTACTACCGAAGCGAGCTCACTGAATGGTATTACTACTCTTCGCGGCAGGAGGGCCGACTCGGGCTTACTTTACACCGTTGGATCTTAATTTAATGCTCAGGCCCCGCCACGACATCGATGCCTCTCGTTCGAATCGTGTCCCACTGCGATTCGTTCTATAGAAACGAACATTGCGTTCAATGGCTGCCGGGGGTGGTCGTGAGTTACGTCGTTCATTGGGTGATTTAAATGTATGCAAAAATAATTGCTCTTACGTTTCTGCGTTGGCGTTGTTAATTCTCTATAGACAAAACGGGTTGCGCGTCGATAATTTAACCGATATTTCACCTCCGAATTTATATTATTCTTCTTGGAATTTGTATTTTTATTGGAGAAAGTTTGAAACGTTCAAGTCACCGTTTAAGATCGTACGATATAATAAAGAGATCGATAGATATCTTGAAACGTTTTAAACTTCCTCTGGACATTTGAAAGGAATTCTTTGCGGTTAATTAATTGGTGCGATTTTAAAATTAAACAGCAGTAGATTTAATATCTTAATTTGGTCGCTCGTGTAAAGTAACGATTCTAATTTTTTTTTTTTTTTTTTTTTTTTTTTTTTTTTTTTTTTTTTTTTTTGTTGCAACCGATCGTGAATAATGCCACTTTCTTGTACATAAATTAAATAAATTATTGGTATCGTTTTTAAAAAAATGTAAAGCTAAAGATGTACGATTTCTATTTTACGTGACGAAATAGGCAATGCGATAATTTGGAAAAAAAATTTGGAGGAAAGGGGTTAAAAAGGTATTAAGATTAAGGTAGATTCAGCGTTCGCAAAAAGTTTCCAGAGAATAAATTCCTATGTATTTTATGATCCCATAATTTGCAGATACTGATTTCGATAATTGCACGGAATTGCCGTTCAATCTACTCGCTAAAACTTTAAATATAGGCCTAAGCGAATTATATGTACCTACAAGGGGCAAGCTTGCGATAGAATATTAGCTATTTCGTTTATGGTTCCGCTAAAATCTATTACGCTTGTTATACCGGGAACGACTGTATCGTTTGATCGAGAGATCGACGGATATTATGGAATTTCACTAGCCTTTTTTCAAAGACTAGACGAGTCTAATATTTAGAAATTTCACTTAAACCAGCGAAAGACGCATTTTCCATTCTCTTTACCACATTCGCCCTATCGATCGTAATTCATAATTTAGATCAATATCCATGGTTCCGTTAAGTATCCCGCGTTTCGATCAATTTAAAGGTTTATTAATGGGTCCCGGAACCGCGGTGGATTATGATCGATCGCTTCGAACACGGTACGCTGTTATTTCGGAAATTCTTGCCGAGCCGCTCGTTAATTCGAAGGGTTTACGGTGGGCTGTAACGCTCGTAATCGTCCAACATTGTGTCCCAGGAATGCGCCAGGAATTCCTCCACCGGCCTGGAAACCGTCTCTTTGTGTCCTTTCGCTTGTAAACTGTAATCGATCGGAAGGCGTATAACGCGAGGTTTTTGCTCAACGATCGAATTCGTGTTGGAAGTTTCGTGGAGAACGATGGCTTCGGGTTATCGGTGTTTTAAATTGCGGCGAAAGTGCGAACAGTTTGCGCGAATCAAACGAATCAGGTGGTGGACTTACGAGCTTATAAAATGATAATGAAACACTGAATCGTGCGGAAACGAGAGCGTGTGACTTTGGTGGTATCGATCCTGTCAAATTTTTATCTTGTTTTCACGTTTTATTGCGCTTCTATTTTAATTTACTTTCAAGTTTTGCTTATAAATGCGACTGAATCGATTTGAATATGAGTAAATTAGTGGACCGGAAGATATGACGTTAAATTTTCTTCAAAATCCATTTAATTTTCTTCGATTTAATATAAAACTAAACATTGATACCGTTATCCGAATAAGATAATCGTCCATATGTCGTAAAGAAATTCATTCAACAAAATATCCCGTTTAAATATGAGATTTTTCATTTCGTTACATCGTTCAACACGCAACAACGAATATTAAATAATTGGATGGAAAGTAATAATTTATTTATTAAGAATATGTTTCATCGTTAATGTTCGATCGTTAAACGGCAATACGCTTAGCCATCTATTATCGAAGATAAAAGCGGTCATTTATTTTTGTAACACGCGCAGCATCGAGATCTATCGCACACTGTCAATCGATGATGAATCGATGGATACGACGACACGTTTCAAGCACATGTAACACCTTGTTGGAGTATGTCCGCGGATGTTAACGTGGACGACGCCATTCGATCAAACGACAAAGCGACAAGACTCGAGAAAATTGGCGTCGCGTAAGTCTACAGAGATAATAAGCCATTGATAAAACGAAGGCTCTGTGTGGTAAAACCTGAAGACGAATTGCATTTTACGTGTTTATACTTTGAAAAGAAATTCGATACAACTCATTGCGAATATAAGTCGATCTTTAAACAAATTTCAGCGCTAAAATAGTCCAAATTCGAAAACTGCAATTCTTGAAATCTTAGTTTACGTTTTCACCTTTCATCGACCATAACTTTTATTTTGGAATCTGCGTGAAGATTGAAAAAGCTAAGAGAACAGATGTGTGGCTTTGATTGGCTATGGTGAAAGTTGAAAAACAGAGATAAAAATTCAAAAATGAAAAAACTGGAAATAATAGTATTTTTTCTATTTTTTAGTAAAGATTTGTCATTGATTTCTCGGTGATAAGATGTGAACGTTTATTATTATAATGGGCGGTTTAAATGCAAATTGATAACGGCCAACAAAAAACTCCAAGGATTCCAGGAAATGGTAAAAGTCCATGGCTCGGAGTACCCACGTACATGTACGCGCATTATATATATTATCCGAATGCATCAAACGGATTTATCGTGACATACGAGTATAATTACTCGACCGTGCAAAAAAGGCAAGTAACATTCCAACAATTCTACCTTTCACGCGTTGCAGTTTTGCAATGCTCGGATCGCGTTCATCAATCTCTTCGTTCAATTGCATTCAACGATTGCGTTGCAAACGTGAAAACATTTTGTTTCGATTTTTATTCGCGTGCATTTTTATCAGTGTCTTAATTATTTTAAGCATTTCTTCTAGAAGAAAGAAATCATAGATTCGACGAAATTTTCCGATTAGTGCAAAAAGAAGACGAACGTTTCCGTCAATTATTATCTATCCCTTATATTATTTTCCTCTTATTATACGCACATCTGTCGTTCGGGGTTGATATCGGAAAATATTTAACTTACGCCCATGTTAAAAAACATATCACCTTTTTATCATTTTCCAATTTGTACGATCGATCGGTATTGTTGCTGAGCGACACGCGTTACGATCGCGCGAAAAGAAACGAAAGCTCGTAAAAAGTCGCACCTCCGCTGTCCACGCTGCTCTATTATACGGAACTCGGCCGTGACTGAATGTACAGTCTGTCACACAAGAGCGTGTCTGCGATATCTGCGAAACCTGACACCTAATCAGAATGAGATAAAAAGAATGTAAACAAACGAAAACTTCTCTAATACGCGTTGCTGAATAACTTTCAGTTTCATTTGAAACAGTGAAAGGAACAGAGCTTTTTAATATGAGTGCCGCGTACGCGAAACGTCGAAAATCGTCTGGCATGGGCGAATGAAAACAGAGATCGTGATTGGAGTAATATAATATTCACTGATGAATCTTCGTTTTGGGCATGGTGTCCTATTAGGCGTGCTTGGACTATCCATGGAAGAAGGATGATTCAAAGAAGTGTAAAACACCCTATAAAAGTGCATGTTTGGGGTTGCTTTAACGCACGCGGTTTTGGGACTTTGTGCGTCTTTACAGACAATCTGAATGCACAAAAGATGGTGAAATTGTACCAAAGGGGACTTCTCACATCCGTGAAACGTTGGTTCAACCAAACCGAGGACCAATGGATATTGCAAGAAGACAACGACCCTAAACATCGAAGTCGCATCTGCACCCAATGGAAAGCGAAAAACGCCATCACAGTACTTCCTTGGCCATCGCAGTCCCCTGATGCAAACCCTATCGAAAATGTGTGGTCCCTAATGAAATGCAAGCTGAGAGGAAGACGTATCACAAAAATAAGAACACTTGTACATCACATTCGAAAGATATGGAGGTCGTTACCAGAATCCTACGCTCAAAAATTAGTCGAGAGTATGCCGAAACGATGTCAAGCTATAATCGCTAATGGAGGAGATTGGACACCCTACTAAGTAATAGCGTATTAGTGTTTTAGATGTAGATTCAATTCATATAAATTTTTTTACAAATATATAAATATTTACAGAAATATCGCAGACACGCTCTTGTGTGACAGACTGTAATTACTTCACAGATGGTCCAGACGAACTTTGCGCAACTTTACGAGCCTCTCGTTATTGACTACAGCTCGTCTCTTGTAACTCTCCATCGGGCCACATCGTTCCATGTCTACGTTCTTCGGATTCGATTTTGTTCGTAGAGTTGAGTTGCGTGGTATGGAATTTGTTTCGACCGGGCGAGTTATACGAGTTGCGTTGTCAGTTGGATAGAATAGATGACGCGATTTCACATTTATTCTTTTTCTTCTTCGGTCTTCTCTCTGCGAGTAAGACAGGTACGTGGAAATATTTGTCGCAGCTACTGTACGTCTCGAAAGGTTAATTTTATTTTATAGAATTATTCTTCTCCGAGTGGTTAACGAACAACGTTGCGTTGAAAAATGTCGAGTTGACTAGAAAAAAAAAGAAAAAAAAAAAAAAAATCTCACAACCGCGAAGATTTACAACGGAATCTCTACCAGGCACGTAACACCGCCAAGGAACGGGTTTGTTGAAAACACGTAGATTTTGCCGTTGTTTCGCCGTTGTAATACTTTGAAAACGCCGGCAAAATTAATACACGCAGGTGGCCATGCGGGGAACACGTGTAAACGTCAGAAAGATGCGCTCGAGAAGACCGTAATTCACTGCACGATTTTCAAGGAGCTGTCTGAATTTATCATACGCAAGAACACTGGGCCGTGCATCAAATTTCATTGCACGGCTGTGGAAGTTTGACAAGGTGTGACGGGCCTGTAGCACGTGTCGACGCGATGCTGCGCCCTCGGCAGCTTGCTTCGCGTTCCATTCGCCTCTAAATGCGACCCTTTGCTTGGCCTTGATGCCCTCTTTACGTAACATGCGAGGCATTCGCTTATTTTTTTTTTTTGCCAAAAACAAGAGAATATCTTTGTTCTCGACGTGGAAAGAATTTTGTTGTGCGATGCGATCTTCGATTTCGCTTACTTTCACGTACGCTGATTCGCGAAAGTATTTGAACGGGTATTTATTGTAGAAAACTTTTACGTTCGCATCGTACGTGTCACGATTATAGCGTTAAAGTTTGAAACCACTCTGAAAATGTACATGGAAATTTATTACACGTTTATTGCAAATATACGAATTTCTAACATTACTGGAATATTTGTTAGTAGATTCAAATATTATCTTATTATATTTCGTCCCCGGAAGATAAATATTTCCTCGACGATGTTACGATTTAGTTATGGCACAGATATATAATTGTGATGCGCATCTGAATAGAAGCAGAATACGAACGGTAAACTTTCTTTTCCAAGCAACCACAGAAGATAAGTAGCAAGGACGACAAAAAAGGCAAAGAAAGTTTACAAAGACTCGAGATCGATCCGTGTACCTCTTTCACTCCACGCTTCATCGATATCGAGGGAAACGGTACGACGTACGATACAATAGATACCAGAATCGTTGAAAACAACGGTAAATTTCCTCAACATCGAAGAAAGCAGAAAAGTATACCACCCTTCGCCAAAGACTAGAACCGATTCTCGTCAAAAAGATCACGCCGACCTATTGTCGAACAAGCGGTCGAAGAAAGCGGATAGGCTTGACAAAGAGTACAGAAACCTTGGACATAGGACGCAGAATTACCGAAAACAACAATCAAATTTCGCTGCGAAGCCAGTCTTCACGCTTCGTCGATGTGGACAGCGACAGGAGAAAAAGGAGCAATAGGGTAGAGAAACGGGGAAGAAAGAAAAGGTTTATCGAGCGTAACCCCGTAGATTTTTAGAACAGCCTTCGGGGATAGGTCGTTTACCCTTATCTCTGGTCGGATCTACCGGTGAAGTGCGAACGATCGAGCCTCTGCGACGAAACCGAATCTCGATCGAGGTGGTCCCTTCGATGGGTTTGGGATCCCTTCGGGTCCCAAAAGCGATCACCTCGCTTCGCTGGGCCTCGTTGCGTGCCGGCAGTCGTTCTCTTTTCCTACTGTCCTCGTTCTCTTCGTCGTCTTCTCTCCCGTGAAGAAAAGGGCCAACGGAGGGAGGCACGCCTTTGTGAATATCGTTAGCCGACGCAACGTAGAAAGCTACTTTATAAGTAACAGTCGACTCCATTGACGTTGTTCGACCAACGAGACGAGAGTACGTTTGGCACACGGGGTGAGGTAACACGAACCACGAACGCGATAAAGTTGCAATCTCTTCGGTGGAACGTAATCATGACCTTAGGGGAGGAAACACGCGGAGCGAGGGTAGCAGCGGTAATCGTTTTCTCGATGCGAACGAACGAGCTGTCGAAAGCTGTCGGTTTCCTAGGATTTTACGACAGAGGTTTGCCGAGTAAAAATTTGTCGGAGGGTCGTACCTAGGGATAGTAATTGGCTTGTTCCGACGATTGAACTGAAACCATCGAAACACTTTTGGCGGGCTATATTTATTTGAAGAAGTTTTAGACTTTATTTTAAAGAAATTGTAACAGTAATTGTTACGCAAGCGTCGAAGATTTTAAAAATTGAAGATAATAAGAAATAAAAAAAGCGCATGAAAGTTGTATATTTTTGGTTTAGCGCACGAATAAGGCGGATTTGTATAGAACTACGATATTATATAGAACTATAGAATTACAAAACGTATTTAGAAATTTTTATACGGACGCGAATTTATTTTGTCCCTCAATTTTATGATAAAATCAATAGCTAGAAATATCAACAGCCATTCCTGCAAAATGTCACATTCGAAAATAGACGCGTATTTCTATTTACTAAGTTATATCTTTTCACGTGTACATCGACGTTGTAAAAAAAAACAGTCTTATGTTTTCGACGCTCTTCTATTCATGCATCTGTATGTCTACATATATTACCAGAGCTGTTTCAATAAGATCAATATCCACGTAAAACGATAGTCGTTAATGAAATAATCGCAACGAGTGAGCGATAAAATTTCGATTGTAGAAGGTAAGGTGTCTTACCTAGTTTGCCGTGGTCCCTGGATCTGCCCAAGAATGAGAAGGGCTATCGCGATTGCCGCGATGTCACCACAACGCATCTCTTACATCACAATCCCCTTGTTTATTTGAATTCATAAAACGGATGCACACGGGACGAAGTTTTACGCTTCCGCAGTCAGGCAACCGGATGCACGTCGGATGTTTGTCGTTTCAGTGGCATGACACGCGTTTCACGGTCCTCTCGCACGGCATTGCACGATTTCTCGCACGGAACTCGACACACAAACACGATCTACATACCTCGAGTTCTAGGTCCTTTCCCCGAATATTTTCAAAGAATTATTTCTTCTACCGCGTATAAAACGTACAAGTTGAAAGAAGGTCCTTCTTAGTCGCTTCAAGTTGCTCGGAGATTATTTTTCAAAGCCTCTGCACATTTTTCATCAATTTCTTAAATATCAGATCCAAGTACCAAGAAATTCGTCTTTCGTTGCTTTTAGTTCGCTTTTAGTCGCTCGGGAATAATTCCTTTATCCGCTTTCCATACAAATCGTTTCTTAGTTATTTCGTCATACGTAAATCGCAATCGTGTAATCGCAAAATTGCATGTATTCGCCAAACGCGATAAAATTGCAAGAGTTCGTCGTCTGTTTGGATTGCAGCGTCTATAAAAGTCGTCGTATTAGCCGAACGGCACCAGCAATCTCCGTTCCGTCAACGAGGAGCCTCGTTAAAGTTACCGTGCACGGTGTACCTTCGCGAAGCTGTCGGAACAAAGCCGCATGCTCTGGACAAGCGCGAAACAGTTAAACCGTGGGACCAACATTTGGACAGTGTAAAGTGTTTGCGCCGCTTAACTGGTCCGACGAGAGTGTTTGCAATCGCCAAATACTCGAGAGTCGTTCGCTTTAACGGTGACTAAGCGCGAACAACACACGTCCACCGGTTGATGTGTCTATACCAGCATCGGTACGCGTGCTGAAATCGCTCGTTCGTTTCGCTTCTCTTCCTCGTCAAGCTTTTCTCGACTTCCGTCGTCTTTTAAATTTTTCCTTTCGCTCTTGATTTTTACGAGCCAATCTTAATCTCTCTGGTTTTCGATCTTCAATCTCTTTCAGACTCTGTCGTTGACTTTGATTCTTCGAAATTGCATTCACTACGTGTACACGTTACAGGAGAGCGTCAAAGAAGAATCGACTATTCTAACCGTTGTCTACTAACGCGATGCAACGTAGTTATCGAATCGTTAGCGACTGGTTTCTAATTAAAAAGCCAACGAACCGGCGTAATCATCGACACGGGTGCGTTTTATAGTCAAGCTTTCTGGCCGATCGGAGATATCCGGCTCACGCGACTTATTATTGCCGTGGAATCGCTCACGCGAGGATATCGTCTTATTGTCCGGTGGTGGCGTGAACTTATCGATCGGCTCATCGTCATCGCGTTAAAAGTCCGTCGAGATCGTACGGAACCACGGGGAGAGCGTGATCGATCGATCGTTCGTTTCGCGTACACGCGGTCACGGAGAGAAAGACGAAGAAAACGAAGAGGACGAAGAGGATGTAAGAAGAATCGTACGACCAAGACGAAGAAAAAGGAAACGTTCGTTCCTCCGTTCAGTTAGCCGCGCTCTTTTTCTCTTTCCATCAAGGGGCCACGAACGCTCCTCTCCTCTGTTCGGCTAACTTAACGAAGAGGAATTCCTTTTCAACGAGTACCCCTCCCGTGCTACCGGTTCTTATTGTCCCACTCTGCTTCTTTATTCCTCTCTTTTGTCAGTTTTTTTCAACTTATAGCCGTGGCCCGTAAAAGCGTCTCGCGGCTCTCGGCTCTCGGTTTTTCTGCGACGCGCTTTATTTATTCCACCGTACGGAAATTTGTATGCCGCTTGCTTCTGGACCGAACTTTACCAGCTGGTTCCACGACACCCGACGAATGCCACCGGGACACCTTAAACCGCGTCTCGGCGAGCGTGCAGCTTGTCCCGCTGCCCTCGCGAACCAGACGATCCGATACACCGCGTCAGGATCGATCGACGACTAACAGCATCATTCACCTGCCAGCCTTGGCGAACGCTGCGCTCGCAGGAGACGCGTGTCATCCGATCTCTCCCCCCTTCTGCTCGAATTATCTCCGTCGTAATTAAACTTTCATGATCGATCTACCCTGTCCCTGGACCGGACACTCGAACAGGACAGGTGTAAGGGTTGTCGCCTTCTATCTCGATGATCCAACTCTGCCTTCTCGGAGATACCGTATCTTACAGCTCGTTAGTCATCGCCGATCGTTCGAAAGAAACGCCCTTTCGATTTCAGCCTCTTTTTCTCTTCAAGACGATGCTTATCCTTACAAAAGTCTGATAAATACGATTTTACGTAGTGATTCCTGCTCGAATATCTTCTCGCGTCAATTTGATCTATCGATTTTATCAAACGTCTTTAGAACGGAGTCGATCGTTCGACGAATCCTCGAATCTTTAAATCTTTAAACTCGTCGATACTTTGTTTTTTCGGTTTAGGATCGAGCGATCCCTGAGATTCGATGTAATTCGGTTTAAATCGCGATCGGGAGGAACGATAGCCCCGAGTATCGGCGCGGAACTGGAGCAGAGGGTAACTGTGCAAGGTGTGCGCGGTGCAACCCGATGTTCAAGGTAACCATAAGACGACCACCACCATCGGACACGCGGAGTGACAAGCACCACCACCACGACCGACACCGCCACCACCACCACCACCACTACCACCACCACCACCACCACCGCCACCACCACCACCACCACCTCCTCCACCACCACCACCACCACCACCACCACCACCACCACCACCACCACCACCACCACCGCCACCACCACCACTGTCAGCACCAACAGCAACCAGGAGCAGAGTCATCGAGAACACCGTGTGCCCAGGAAAGGTAGGAGAGCACCAGCGCGTCCGAGGGGTTAGCCGGTATGGGGAGTCAGACGGGAATACCGCGTGCACATGGGAATTTGAACGAGCGGGCAGAAAGTAAAGCGCGTTCGGTCGAGAGGAGGGCCCGCGATGGACTGGCCTCGCCAACCCAAGTCCTCCTACCTTTGGGATCAGGTCCCAGCCTCTACGATGTTACCTCTACGATCCTACCTCGCCTCTGTCGCTCTCTTTCTCGCTCTTTCTCTTTCTCTTTCTCTCTCTCTCTCTTTTACTCTAACTCCTGGCTACAACGTCCGGCTTTCTCTGTTTCTCTCCTCCGCTCTCACTTAACTTTCCTCCCTCTCGATACGCTCCCGTTCTCCGTCTTTCCTCTTCCTCTCTCCCTGTCCTCCTCCACCTCCTCCCCCCCTTTAATCTTGCTCCTTCTCGTTCCGTCCCTGTTTCAGCGGCCGTTCTCGCGGCCGTTTCGCCCGTACCCTCTCGCTTTGCTTTACTTTCAGAGTTACCTGTTGCCCAATGCACCGAACCCGTACGTCTATATTCGCCGGTCGCGTCAATTTCGCCTCTCGCTACCGTCCCGCGGTAACCACGGCTCTTCCAAACGGCCGCGACCTTTTTGGCCATGCTATTTCAACCTCCTTTTCCCAAGTGTCGTCTCCCTTTTCGCGGTTTCAT
The DNA here is from genome assembly GCA_905333015.3 of Bombus campestris. Taxonomy (NCBI): domain Eukaryota; kingdom Metazoa; phylum Arthropoda; class Insecta; order Hymenoptera; family Apidae; genus Bombus; species Bombus campestris. The sequence goes on from HG995132.1 coordinate 12,345,999, forward strand.
GGAATTGCCGAATGGCAGGATGAAAAATGGGTCGGAGCGGTTGACGGGTTTCGCGATGTGGAACGTGGAACGCGTTGATGGAAAGCTACGAGTACACCGCACGTCTTTACGCGTTTATGAGAAATTGGGAGCTGCATATATGCACGTACAGAATGTACGTCGTATACGAAAGCGTATAAAACGTTCAGAGTGCAGTACTTATAATATTTAGTACGCGAGACCATTCTCTGCTTAGGAATACAAAGATTTTCCGATTAGATATCAATATCTGCAAAAAAGACGAAAAAATAAAGGAGTTCGAAGCCATAAAATCTGTAAATTATAATTAAATATCAAACCTTTCAAGTTCGAATTTCTTTCTTATTCCGCGGGGAGAAAAATTTGTTTGAAAGTACGAACACCAAAAACGCGTTTCGTCGTACAGTTTTGTAGAGGCAACAAATCTTCAGACTAACATCCACTAAGATTTTAATCAACTTCATCGAAAATAGATAGAAACTACAAGCGAGAAAACAAGTTCTAAATTCAATATACCGTCAATTTATTCAAAGATGATATATCATCGCAACTAAGTTATAACGAAGTATCTTAGCCATCGAGTAATACAAACAGGAAAAAATCAACGATTATAAATTTATCGTGTTTCTCCCGCGTAATCTCCGAACTCGTTTACTATTTGGTCAATTAATAACTTATTAAATACATACACGCAACGTGGAGCGTGAAGAGGTTAAAGATCCAGTATTACGACATCCAGGTATATACAATAGTAACGTTCCAGTAACGTTCCAGTAACAATGCTACTGAAATATGTAGTACAAGATCGAAGGTTTTAAAATTCCACAGAACTGGCTGAAAGGCTTGAAACAGCGAGTTTTAAGCATCGAAACAATACTCGGACAGGATACCCGGCGCAGGAACAATGCGATTTCGTAGTCTCGCGTTATTCAGATAGGAAACAAATACAACGTCGAGTGAATCGGTAGCCCAGCGTTGGAATTACGCGGTGCTCCTAGCCCGACTCCATTTATCTTTACGCACGTTCGCGTGAACTCACGCCACCGCCGCCGCCGCCGCCGCCGCCGCCGCCGTCATCGCACCAGGTATCCTAGTGCAAAATGCAAATATATATATAGCGTTCCGCCTTAGATCGCCTATCGGCTTATTTATTACTTATTTCGCTCGGCGCTGTCCAATGCAGAATGCCGGAACTTATTAATCTCGGCGGATGTCTGTATTCGAGATGTGTACCGTCAATTTCCGACTCTACGCTGTTTCTCACGGACACGTTGTGTAACCTGGATACGTGGTGTCGAGATTAGCAGATAAGGCAAGTTAAGTTATTAAAAATGTAGAGCGATCGTACGTCGAAGAATAATGGAAGGTTGCGTAAAAGCGGTTATAGAATTTCTAGAGGTGTGAAACAGAAATTTTGAGTAGATGTAATTGTTTCGAGGATACGCGTTTATGGCGATACGATTAAAAACGTTTTAAGAATATCGCGTCGAGCGGATATCTGGTGATTCCTCGTGAAATCAAGAAAGGAACATGGAACAAAATTATTTCGAGAAAATTGATTTTCGAAATTTGTTCGATATATGTGAATTTGGCTAGTTGCCGACCAGGCACGAGTAGATAATCAGCTGGAGGTTATTTTACGCGCAAAAACAAGTGGAAAACACGGAATAAAATTTTTCCACGTCTCGCGTTATTTGATAAACCTTTGGTAGTCACTGTATATCACAGACTATGTCACTATCCTGGCGCCATTTTTCCACCCCCTACACGTTCAAATTTACTGGCGGCGCACTGTTGTGCAACCAGTCGGAATGACCGATACGTATCCCCGCGTGAGTTTTCGATCGTATCGCCGCGCGCTCATGATTCATTTCGTGGGTGGATCGGGCGATCTACTCGTTCGACTTGATGTACGAGGGGTGTGCCTCGGTTCTCGATCCTGAACAGTGAACGTCCACGTAACTGAAAACGCTCGAGCCATTCGCTTGGACGGGGATCTCTCCGCGATCAGCATCGGGAACACAGATCGGCAACACGATCTTATCCGCCTTCGACTCGTCGTGGAACGATGAGAAACGACGAATTATTAACACGGGCACCCGAAATTGTCCGATATCGATCTTGGATAGGTGAATTGATCTCAGATCGAGTGCGATGAATAGGAAAGGATTTATCGAAGTTATAATTATAGCTAAAGGGGAAATTCGAAATTTACCTTGGTTCAATTTCAACGTATAGATATAAAATGCACAGTGAAAACGTACAGATATAAATCTGGACGAACGCAACACACTTTTTAGGACTTTATCCTAGACATCGAATTGAAAGTGAATTTCTAACCTGCCACTCAGCTTTGCACGTACCTATATAAATCCTTAACCGAGATTCACTTCAAAGAACAAAAAATTCCCGACCAATCTCGTCTAATGCGACTTTCCCCGCAGATTCAAACAGCATACAGCTCCTAAGAAACGCAATAAACTTCTTGTTAACAAATTGCCCAATTCCTGTACGCAAGAACTATCGTAAACTCTCGCAACTCGTACCATGTGCTGAATAAACATATCCTCGCCTAACGGCCGCAGCAATCAATCACACGACGTATCGCGAACGAGAAATGTACACTGTCGAATAAAACTTGAACGATAAACAGGTGAGAAACGGATTTAAAGGAGGCGAGAACGAGGCCAAAGAAGTCGATCGTACGCGAGAAAAACCGGCGACTTGAACGCCCGATGAGGAAGATCTACGGCACGCATCTCCGCGTAATTTGATTGAACTCGCCGATACGCGGTTCCAGAACTCGTAAGCAATAAAATCCCGGTTAAGTAATAGAAGCACGGTCCAGTTCGAGTAATAAACTGTTCACAGGGATTATAGTTGTCCTTTCGCGCAATCTCCGTGCTCGTAAAACGCCACTGCTCCTCACTATTAGGAAATTATTTTTCATCGGGACGTTCTCGTTCGTTTGCTCGGACAAGCGAATCTGATAAGCGAATCTGCGCAAAAACTGTCAGACGGAACATGTTACGCGACTATATGATAACTTTTACGATCTTGAGGTATAGCACAGTATTAAAAGCGTGTTTTAATGCTCGATCGAGTCGCTTTTCCTTTAAGTCTTTTTATTACGCGTATATTCGCGTGCAGTGGATAGAAAAAGCATAGAAAGATAGAAATTATTTGGATTTCTTAGACTTTGGATTATTCGGATGACGGTTGCTTGATCGATGAGCTAAGCACGTATAATTATATAGAAATTTTTATTGGAGATTAATAAACCTTTTTCGCCTTTACTCGTTTAACCACTGATCGCGATACCGATGTATTTGTTCGTTTAAAAGAAACGCGACGAAACTGGAGAAATCGAGCGATCGTTTGGTTCAGCGTCTCGAGCGTGCGCGTCGAGAACAGTTCTAGATGTTTCGGTTTTAATATCTCCCGCTTATTTTACGAGCCAAGAAAAATTATATCTCGTACAGTCCATCTTTCTTGTCAAACTCTCTCAGTCTCTAAATTCCACAAAGCCCAATCACGTAACAAGCTCCTATATCCGATACCTCGTAAAACGAAAACTATCCTAACACCGTTCATTCCCCGGATCATTTCTAGATCCACTCCCCTCGAACACTCCCCTTTCTCAAGAATACATTTTCATAACTCATCCCACTCTCTGCAATCCCCTTAATATAAAGTATCCTATCCTCGTAGTTTACCATCATTCTACTCGATATTAACAATAATTTGTTCACCTGATCGAGAAAGAAACGAAACGAAAGCGTGGCAAGGGAGTGTCATAAGCGACATATTTATGTCCGATGGTCAGGTGAGCTCCGTAACAGTTCTCAGTCCAGTCGGCAATTTTCTTGTCGTTATAGTCGCACGACATGCGAAGAAACGCGAGCGGGAATTTTTATTCAAAACGAATGGACAAGTTCCCTTCGATTTTCCAGGAAACACGCCGCGTGTGGGTCCTGAATAAATTCGATTAATTGTATATCATTATTGGATAATTGCATTCGCCATATGTTCTTCGTTCTAAGGGGTTCCGTAGTCTTTCGTGAATTTTATACTTACGCACACCCCGCAGTAATAGATATCGAATTGCGATCATCGATCGCGATTATCCTTTGAAATTCAGCGAAACCGAAAAATTATTACGTTCGAAAATAGGTTACCTATTTTCATATTGATATGCCAGAGCAAAATTTTAAGCATCGCTTTCGTTATACACACAAATAATTTCATAACCTTTGTTTATACTCGAAATACGAATTACTCTGGCGTAAAGTACAGCGTAACTCTGTATTCACGCTCTAAGTACGAACACTTTGCTGTTATAAACCAGTTTATACGATCTACGATACGAACAATTGCATCTAAGCGATCAAGCGAAGTATTGTTGGCAACAGACGCGTGAAATTCGTCGATAATCGGACGTAATAGGAGAGAGAAATTGAATTTTATCCGGCCATTCGGCAGTTTGATTTCCAGCACAAAGCCGGTCGAGTACGTGCTGGGCGTCGCGATCACAGCTATTCCATCGTTTTATGGAAACGACTCGAACAAACGGCAGGAATCATGTCTGGCTGCACAGCCTGTCGCTTCGGACACTCGGCTCGCTTACACAGGATATCCCGTAATAACTGCTACAACGATCGAATACAAGGCAATTCAATGTTAAACGATAATCGAAAGATATGTACAAGCTTTTCTTTTTTATATAAAATTTCGTTCTTTAAGGAAGATTACAAGCGAAAAACGCAATAGGCAAGTTTTCGCTTTTTTAGACGAGTCGTTTTAAAATTCGATACTTTGCTAATTCCGCGTTAAAACCATTTTCCCGGTTCTCTTTCTGTAAGAATAAAATGAGATTAACAGATCCTTTAAGAAAAGTAAACAGGAACGCATTTTATTTCAGAAAACAAATAACCTCATATAAAATATCTCATCTGGTTATTATATTCTTTTTGTGCAATCTTTAGTTCGACACTATACTATACAAAGAACGTAGTAACGTTTCTTGTGCATTTTCATTGAAAATTAGCTCGTTCATAATCCAGTACGATATACCACATCTTGATACACAAAATATAATATATCGGGACATAAATCACACGAATACTAGAACCAGAATTTCAAACAATGGTTCCCAAACGTGGAACCATCGCTACTTTCTCGATCAGCAACGCCAACGGTAAAGAAAGAAAAAAGTGCTAAAATCAACGCGTTAGGAAATGATTCACGGATGCTTCTCTATCGCAAGAATCATCGGAACATACTGCAACGCATCCAACGCGAGTGCTATCGTTCCACGCGATAAGAGGCCTTAGTCCATCCGAGCTCTCGGGACCGGAAGTCGCGCGTTACGCAATCCCCTGGCTCTGTTTGCACAGGAGAAGATCTCGCGTGCAACGCGAACACATTGTAGATTCTTCTCGATTCTCTCTGCGGTTCCCCTTTTCCTCGTGACCATCGTAAAACCGTTTACTGCCCGCCGTGAATTTTTGGCAGCGCGGATTTCACGTGGCGACACCTTAATGGGACGTCACTAGCTTTATGATATCGCGTTATTTATATGGCGAGCCAGCGGTCGCGATTTTATGAAGAACCAAGCGTAATAATGCTGTCACCTGAAACTCGTGCACGGGTGTATAAGGCCGTTCGCAAATTTGTTTTTGATCGATGTGGTTTAGGCGCTTGTAAATCGACCATCGATGGCTGACCGTCACTGTTCAGTAACACTTTACGGTGTTGCTAATTCGTTGCTATTGTAGTAATTCGCGTCCTTCTTTCTCGTATAATTTGTCGAGAGTATTAGAAGAAGATGAAGCTTGTATTTGGATTGGTACCGTGGATGTTGTTGTATTTAAGAAATAGAAACGATAAGAAAAAGGAAATTATCTTTCAAAGTTTGATATAATTTTTCGTATTCCTAGAGATACATCGCAGATATATGGTTTAATAAGTACGATATAAGTGTACGTAAATGCTGAAAGTTTTTACATAACGTGAGAAGAGCAACATACGCTGTTGTGACGTTAGAGTAATACCTATCGCGATTTGATATCGACGTTTACCGGAATATTATAGAGCATTATCGTAATAAGACTGCAATATTACAGAGTAGGACTGTGTTATTAGTTAACCCTTTCGCAACGGCAACTTTGACGAATAGCAGCTATTGTAGTATACGACTATGCGTTTGACGTACGAACAATAGAACTACGATAACACATGGAACAGAACTAAATCTAACGAGTGTCGATAGCATAGCGATCGAATACATATATAACGGACGATAACTACAGTCGATACTATTATTCAGGATCCATTCGATCGCTCCACGTCAAAGACGATTAAAACGGTTGAAATTCTTTTCGTTCCCAGCTACTCGATAATTCAAAGCGTTACGAGAAGACGCGTTAACCTTTTCATAATCATTACATGTACACAGTATGATTTATCTAAAACCGCGTTACTTGTGACTTTTATGGAATTGCACAATTCCGCAAACAATATATAGTTTAGATACGGACGCGAATTGACTAAAAAATTCATAAGAGAAAATAGGTTTGCATCGAGATTAAATCTCAATTAGATGTGTTGTACTTTACGAGACCAGTTATACGAGGACTTAATGAATGTACTCTACACTATGATTATCTAGTCATCGGCACTTGATCATAGTGCTTCGTGTTTTCAATGAAGTTTAGCAAACACGTGCGCTTAACAGACTACGGTATCAATCTTATTAGCTAAACGTTATTAGAAAATGCCAAATATTGATATTACAAATGAGAAATGGACGCTATTGAATCGATAGCGCTAAAGCCACTAATTATAAATCATTATTAAAAAATTGTACAACGAGATCGTGTCAAATTGTTACTATTTTCCCAATAAGGGGATTTTTGTTTTTTGTTTTTTTTTTTTTTTTTCAAGCAACGATATCTGCTATCAAAATTACTTTCGCTTTTTCCTCCTATGCTTTACATATTCCACTTTGATTCCACATAATCTATATCGTTCTTATACACGCTTACAGAGGAACCAAGTAAAACAGTTCAGGTATAAAGTGTGAAGAAGAACGCGTTTACGAGGTTGGGTTCAGGCACTCCCTTAAATAAGTTATTTCACCTTCTCTAATTCGGCTCCTATGATGCCTTTAGATCCTTCAGTCCATTCTACGCATTTTACGATTACGACATGGTTTTAACGGACGAATCGTTAAAATTCTCTGAAAAGGTCCACCAAAGGTAGTGAAATACTCTTTCGTTTTCCTGACACTGAGTCAGCAGAGTTCTCTTCGTCTTTGGCATAGATCGAACACGTTACGAGACCTCGGTCTCCTTTATTTTTCTTATGTACGGGCTGTGTAATATATTTAAACGGCGATCGTTGTTATATACGAGTCATCCCCGTTATTTGTTTTATTTCTACGACGAGTCCGAGACACGCAGAATAAGCACGAAAGAGAAAAAGAAGACAAATTATAAGCTTCGATCGACGTTTCTACGCGTGATTCGTTTTAGATCCCAATTTGTTTGGGCTGCTTCGATCTCGGTGAAGCCGGTTGATTCAGGTTCCACTGTATTAAAGGAATCGCTGTATATAGCGAACGTGAGCCGTTACGAGCCGATGATTCGAGAGATAGGAGCTTTACGACGATGCTGATCATTGTTCCATCACGAAATTAAGTCGGAATGCGTTGTCAGTTGACGCGACAGGCGGATATGACAGCGCCTTTATTCAGGCACGTGTGAGGTAAACCGAGCAGAGCGGTGATTTAATCGGCGAAACAAAAGTGACGGAACTTTGTCGTTTCCATCGTGCATCGAAAGTTGATAACACATATTTATTATTCCGATATAGTATTTTAATACGCTGTACGTTATTGGAACGTACAACGTGAAGCTTGTTGTAAAAAAGCTTTGTTACCAGTTAGGGTACGTTTTTCGAATTCAATGGATATATTACAGCGAACACACTAACGTAGGTAGTTCGACCATGATTATGTTTTCTAGTTGAAAAGGATCTATCTCGTATGCGACAAAGATATTCAGCGAGAATACAGATTATACGGCGCTATTCTAATGCAAATTCTATAAGCTCGTAGTTAACACTGCTGGAAGCTTCCAGGTGTGAACCACGTCCTTTTTCGAACAGTGTTTTGACGTTTGGGATCGCGTCTAGCTTTGTTAGAGATTTAAAACTACGTTCTTAAATTTCATAAATACAACTTCAATTTTCTTTCTTTCGTTACAATGTCTACCATTGAAACGCGATTAATCGATCAATAACGTTTAGAAAGATTCGTATCGGCTACTAAAAAATGCTTTTAAGAAAAGAAAAAAAAAAAAAAAAGAATAGATCACAAAATTAACTTGAAACAATTTTAAAAATAAGTAAATAACTTAAGAATAATTCCAATAAAACCAAACTATGATCTTTCTAAACTTAAAGTCAACGACTAAATAACGATATGCGTATAATCGCTTCGATATAAACTTCTTCGTCAAATTTGCCAATGAAACGAAAACTTGTTCGCCGTTCTATCCTATATGAACCATTTTTTTAACAAAAAGAGAAGAAAAGCAATCTCAGCCATTAAACTTACGGAACTTTGAAACTGTACAGCGTTCACGCTCCCTCCCCCCACATACACACATATCCTGCATTATCGTTTACAAAAGACGCTCAGGATTCGAACCTAAAAAGCTGCTCCCGTAGAAAACGGAGAAAAAAGAAGGAAAAAAAGAAGTATCCAGCCTGTGTAGCTGTTGGAGTATCGCGTATCACACGAACCCTACCCTTGTTTCTCTATTATGTCCGTCTTTTCACACAATTTCGATGTTACTCCCCGCCCCCTTGACCCGTTCCTCTTTCCCGCACGCTACCGCATTTCTCCCAGCGGCTAACATTCCACCGGCGATTCCTTTCTCCGCGTTTCTATTAGCGGTTTGTATTTCGAGCAGATGTTTCGCCGACACAATGGCCGCTACACGGGTTAGCCAGTTTCAGCCTCGTAACGGCATTGTTGCGTCGTGATATAAAAGATCGGGTCCACGACCCTCGAGCCTTCTCGACACCCCGAAGAAAACGTGTTTATACACGGCGTTACGAACGAATCACCTGCGGCACACCGAATCGATCCCCGTTGGAGGTGAAAGGACCTCGAACAGAGAGCTTAATCCGACCGGGTAATCGGAGCTGATTTCCGAATGTTTAATTGGCAGAGAATGGACGAAGCTGGATGGCTTTGTTATTCCATTCGGTCGTATCCGTTGAAATACTAACGCGAAAATTTAGAGAAAATGTGCGCTGTTTTTCGGCAATTTGTACGGCAGTGTGTTTGCTTTAAGAATAGGATTATTGGAATTGTTATAACGACCAATTCGCGATAGAATATTTTTTAATTATTCATAGAAAATGTACAGTAACTTTTGGAAATTTGTACGGTTCTTATAAAATTATTTTCTATTTTTTTTTTCTTTTTTTTTTATTTCAGAGTGCGAAACGTTACGTATTTAATAAATTAATATTCGGCATGATCTAACGCGCCAAAATGTTCGAAAGCCTCCAATACGATGCAATGATATTGAAACAAAGTAGTAATAATCATTGTGCTTAATTTTATCAAGAAACATAATATACTTCTTCTTCCTTTTTCGCCCAATAAATTATCTCAATGAACATCCCGCCGCGAAAAAACCGTTGCGAATCGGCGACAGCATCGGAGGCGAAGAGAGTTCGCGAGCAACCCACCCGGAAATACGATCGTCGCCGATGGTATCGGCGCATATCCGGTCGCGATCGTGCGACTGTAACTTCCAGCGATGTAGCGGCGCAGATGCGAAACAAACGCGGAGAAAAAGAGAAAGATAGGAGGAAGAAACGAAGGGTGAAAGAGAGTTTGATCGCACCGTTAGTCATTGGCTGCTAACACGGCAAAACCAACTCCTTTCCAGCGTGGGTCGTACGAGTATTTAATAGGAAGCAACGAGCAACAGGTCCAACCGAGAGTCGCTTGGGTTACGCCCATTCGAACGCGTTCTCGGTCTTGGAACCGCTATTTTCTCTTTATCGGCGTGGCTTTTCTCCCTTCTACGAGCAGACCAGCGACTAAACGGAAGCCAACGCTTCGATTTGCCGTCACAAGTTGGCACAAGAGGTTTATCGACTTGTATCGTCGAGCAACTAAGACGCTTCTTTTCGGTTCGTTACCACGGGAATGAGAGACGTTCGGACCGTAAAAAAATATCACTGTGTTCGTTAAAATAGTCGTTTTCATACATAATCGTGTCTGATGAACAAGAGGATAAAGAATATCGGTGGCGTAAAAACGGAGAAACGTCTGTAATGTGGCCTCCGTGGTCTGCCTGCTTCTAACTTGCTGATTCTACTGACGATAAAATCTACGTAGATTCAAAAAGATTTACGCGCTTACGAATTCGTATTTACGTACATAGGAATTTCATCAACCATTTCAACGAATAAAGCAATTTGTTCTATGTCTACTTTTCAGCTGTATTTTTTTTTCTTTTTTTTTTTTTTTTTCTTCTTTTTTCGTAGAAGGAGACAAGACTTTCTTAATTACCTGATAATTTAGATATATTCTATCGCGTTCATTTCGCTTGGAGATACTATATGCGATACATTATACGAAATATTATATATCGAATGGTGTGAATATATTCTGCGAGTATATAAAAATTTATATGAAAAAATGTGATACAAGCGCTATTTGTTGCAATACGTTATATAATGCGTTATAAATTAAACGTTTTAAGCGTAATATTGTAAGGACAACGATGAAATAAAGTAGCGAATCCATCATTTCTTGAACGTATAATCCGTCTTACAATTAGTTAGAAATACAGATCATATATCCATGAACAGTCTTGTATAATTAGCAGTATCGTATACTATAATCTTATTTATTCTTCAGAAGCAAGATACGCAGGTGCCATTGAAAATTAATGCCACTTATAACCAGGACAATGGACCGGCGGTCCCTACAATTTATTTAAGTGCTATTTCCTAAGGAAAACACTCGACTCACGGGTAACCTAGGCCTGGGTGTCGTAGGATTTTGTTATCTGTCAGCAGTTGTAAATGGGCTTCCACGAAATTAAAGGCTGTCCACGTCAGACTTCTTCGTATTTAACCAAATTGCTCCAAGACTGAACTACTTTAACTTTTGAAAATTTTGATCTACAGACTACGGCAAGCGTTCGTTTCTAATTGCGTACGTACTATAATTATAACTACATTTGCCTTCGATAATTTAACCTCACTGCGGAATTATTATTAAATTGCTGTCAAAATTAATAGGTTTTGTTTATAGCTACGTATTATTAAAATTTATACTACAAGAGTTACGTAAACGTTTCGACAAATTTGCTTTCTTCGATGAAAAAAAAAAAAAAAAAAGAAAAAAGAGGACAAGCAATCGGAAGTTAAAGATGTTATCTATCTTTATCATCGAGCTCCATAAATAGAAAACAACCTTGCACGTTTATATAAAATCACGTTAATATTAATATTCGTTAGTAATAGAATTAAGAAGATATACTTAACCACTGTCAAGGATTTAAAACGTTCCCATCGATTCCAATAATTCTCCGATAAACGCTATCCAATCTCAATCCCATTCCCAACCGCATTAGGATATTTTAATGGAATCAAAGACGGTTAGAGACAATTCGTCTAGCAACGATACGTTAAAAGAAATCAAAATTCTACCTATCTGTCTATCTAACCTCCTCGTTTCCATTCACAAACTCACCCCTCTCCCACCAAGCGAGTACGTTGTACGTTGGTTTTCCTAGCTTCCGCCGAGCAGAAACAGCGGGGGTATAAGAATTCGTGCAGAGAGAGGCCGAACAGTGCGGTAGGTGCCCTCTCGCGAGACGAAACCAATTTTCCACGAGGCGCGATCACGTCGCTCGTTGTTTTTATCGTTACCTTGCTCTCTTCTTCTCGCTTGGGAACGCGGAGAACGAGCATCCACGCGAGGTCCACTGGACGATGGAAGATGACTCGGGCAAGAAGGGAGAAGAAGGGAAGAAATTTTAAGGAGCGAACGAAACGGAGTCCCGGCGATGGGCTCTTCGGGGATCTCTTTAAAGTGCCGCGGCCTTTCGATAATTAGAGGGCAGCCATTGTTACACCCGGCTTCGAGGAGTGCTGGCGACCAAAGTGAGAAAGGAACGAAAAGAGGGTGGGGGGGGGGGAGGACGAGGGAAGAGGACCAGCCTCGCAGACGGCGAAACGAGCACGCTGCTTCTCTCTTTTTCTCATTTTCGCTCTTTCCTACTTTCTTACTCGTTTTCTCTCGTCCCTTCTCTGTCTGCCTTTTTTCCTTGGTCAATGCGTTCGCGGAGCCTCCGCTTCGAGAAAAAAAAAAAAAAAATCGCCCCTGCCCACGGAAATACGTGATTTTTAAGGGCCGCCACGCGATACCACGCCGTCCCGAGTAAAAGAAAGATCGTGAGAACCGCAGGAAACTGGGAACGCCGTTACGCGTAAATCGACTGCCTCGATTGTAATTTTTCGGTAATGGAAGGCGAAGTATGGGCAAACAGATTTTCGATCGTTTAGGAGAAAATTTCGTCCAACGTTTGGTTTCTTTTTTAACCGTCTTAACCGTTGCGTATTTTCAATTCTTCCGGTACCGTAAGCGTAGTTGGTCATTTACAGTCTGTCACACAAGAGCGTGTCTGCGATATTTCTGTAAATATTTATATATTTGTAAAAAAATTTATATGAATTGAATCTACATCTAAAACACTAATACGCTATTACTTAGTAGGGTGTCCAATCTCCTCCATTAGCGATTATAGCTTGACATCGTTTCGGCATACTCTCGACTAATTTTTGAGCGTAGGATTCTGGTAACGACCTCCATATCTTTCGAATGTGATGTACAAGTGTTCTTATTTTTGTGATACGTCTTCCTCTCAGCTTGCCTAATAGGACACCATGCCCAAAACGAAGATTCATCAGTGAATATTATATTACTCCAATCACGATCTCTGTTTTCATTCGCCCATGCCAGACGATTTTCGACGTTTCGCGTACGCGGCACTCATATTAAAAAGCTCTGTTCCTTTCACTGTTTCAAATGAAACTGAAAGGTATTCAGCAACGCGTATTAGAGAAGTTTTCGTTTGTTTACATTCTTTTTATCTCATTCTGATTAGGTGTCAGGTTTCGCAGATATCGCAGACACGCTCTTGTGTGACAGACTGTACTTCGAGCTTAGTCGTCCCATTTTTCAAACGATTTTCAACATTTTATCAACGTTTCGACTAATCCGAGATATACGATTCGATCAAAATCACGGCAAAAGCTAAAGCCATCGCTGGAATACGTATCGAAAAACCAAGTACTCGATGACTCGCGAATATTACCTACATCTCCAACCTGACGCACCAAACAAGTGGAAAAACATAGCCTCTCCCGGTATCCTTAACAGGCACTCTCGTCCCATTTACGACTTCTCCGACTCCAAAACCCGGTACAGAGGCCTTATTCCTTCGGCCGAAGCTCGAACAATCGCGAAACCACTAGTTCAGCTAGCAATTACGATTAATCTGTACGCCGACTGAATTATCGAACTCCGCTGGAGAACGCAAGAACCGTCTTTACTGAATCTCCACGGTCGTAATTAAATTATCGGGCGGCGTTTGTCGGAAAGCATCGATTAGCCATTAGAAACGGAACTTACCCGAGTAACAAGCGGCTGATCCCCTTCATCGTCGCTGAATCGAGCTACCTAAGGACTGCCGTTTCCCATCTTGCGTCTGAAAAACTGGCAACCGGTCGCGAAAGCGGATCTTTCCCTCGATCTCCCGCGCAGTGGCTTCCTTCTTCCAGATCCACGATCGGTCACACGAACGAGTAATTACGCGCGATCCGCGTTTTCATAAATCATCGAGCGCAACCCGATATAACAGGCAACGCTTTCTCCGCGACGAAAGAATGCCGTCGATCGAGCCACGAGATTTTGCGACGCGCTCTGGATCCTTTGGATCCTTAAATGACGCGGTAGCGATGTTTAATGGCGGACGGAATCGGCATTTGATAATGACAACTTCTGTTTCTTTGAACTGGAACAACGATGGAAGAGTTTGGTATGCACGCGAAGGAATTTGGACGAACCTTCCTCTTCCAACTTACAACTCTTTTTACGGTTCGTGTAATTGTTTAGAATTTTGTTCGGAAGAAATGATTCGCGTTATCGTTGCCAACAACACGCAGCTTTTTGCTCTTTAGTCGAATTTCTGGCGAATTTGCGTCGACGATCGCCCGATCGAGTTTCGAGAATGCTGGGATTAATTGGTCTTCGTGTTATTCGGGAGCACTGATTCTTCGGGTGTCTTGCGCTAAAATTTCCGTTGACGACCGGTTTGATCGAGTTTTCAGAATGCCGAGATGCGTGGGTCAAAGGTTCTTTTCTTCTCGTCGTCCTTGATATTAATTCCAACCAACTATTTCGTATTGCCGACGATTGATAAATTTCGATAAATATCGAAAAATTGACAACGCTTTAAATCTTGGTTTCTGTAAATGTCTTCGTATCGATATTCGTATACCGTAGACGTCTTAAAAATGTTATCGACGCGGTCGCTAGGCATAGTCTTTCTTTTTTTAAGTTCGTCGGAATTATCATCGCATATTCTCGTTCCAAAAATGTCTCTAAAATATTTACCAAATATCCTTTTTCTCGCGATCGTTCTACCAGTATGTATGCTATTAAACCTCGCACCGCACTCTCTTAAAATGGTTATGAAGAAGTCGATGATCGCCTTTCAAACGAGTTATCGTTAAAACTCGTCCTTAAAAAGTTTCTCCCCTTTGAATTCTTCTTAAAATCGCGCGAAGAAGCTGCCGAGTGCGTGATCGATGTTCGAGGGATCTAAGTAAGCTCTTCTTCTTTCGTACTCCTTAAAAGCGTACCGCGGCAGTCGTTCACCGCGCGATAGACATTTCAGGGATCTAACATTAAAGTACATGAGTTTCTTGCTTTTAATTGCTTCGCTTCGAGGAAGAAGTTGTCGAGCGCGATCTAATCGACTTTGAAAGACGTTTGAATCTCTTTGCTTTAACTGCATTCAGAATTGCTTCGCAGAAACTAGCGATTGACTTCGAAGTCGCAGAAACTATTAGGTCGCGATTTATAAAAGTGAACAAAGGTAGATAACTTTTACGAACAAATTCCGCCCTTTCCTTAGATCTTATCTCTGAACGTTGTTTGACGTCGAGCCATTTAACTTGAAAAATTCACTCCGAATTCGAAGCAAAAATTTGTAATATATTTCAGTTGGCAATTTACCTCGAGAACTGTCCACAGGCTCAAGTTCAAAATCTAAACTTCCTGCAACCACGCTAAGAGCACGATCGACACTGAAGCGACTCGCTTATTAAAAAATTCCTTATTTCTTTTTCGAGCCAATCACGTTTGAAATTACGTTGGAAACGCGAGAACAAACCTCGAGACACGCGATGTTCGCGTTCGAAAGCGAAAATCACTAAAGACCAGAGAGCGAATGTATTCGCGTTTAATTAATGTTCGGTTCGATCTAGAAGCGTGAGTCACGAGATAAATCGTGCTGACTTTTCAAGTAACCGGTGGTTACAAGCCGACAGCCGGCCGATTACTACAATTTACCAAAGTTCTTGCACTCCTCTTTTGCCCCTGTTTCCAAGCAAGGGTTAAGAGTGGAACGAATAAATAGCCGTCTCGTTCTGTAGCGGCAACAGACGTTACACTTTAAGACATCGAAGCATCATGACGACTCGGCTCTTCCATCCTCTTAGCCGAGATATCATTATCTAGAATCAAACCACTTCATCCCGGAATAGCTTCATCATCTCGCCACCTTTTTCGCGAGAAATTGTTAAAGACTGACGTTGAATCTGTCGATTTGCGTATTAAAGTGTAACGATAGCTCGTGAAATTGGCTTTTTACGCTCGTAGATTATGATTTTAACCTAACTGCGATCGTTCTGGCATCCTATAGGTTGTTAAATCCCAGACTGGTTTGCTTTCATTCAACGTCTGTTTCCACGATATCTCGATTCTCTTTTTAGCGGCTTCGCTTAATCAGATCGATGTTTGTACGATTCACTTTTGTTTATTTCAGTGTTTTACTTACGATGCGAATTACTTTGATTCTCCTGTTATTTTCGGGTGCTTTTACCTTTAGCTTTAATACGTGTTGAGAATTTGATAAAAAAACGCTGCTTCAGAAGGCAAACGTTTCGACGTTATTCTTTCCAAAGATAAAAGTGTTTTAAAAGCTCGACGGGATTCCAAAGTTCGGCTATATTACGTACAGTCTTCGGTCATTAATACTGGATCGTTTGAATTATTCAGTCGAGTCGAGATTATTTCGAGAAAATTTCACAACGAAACTGCTCGTTTTAAAAATAAAACCGATCGATGGTCTCTGAAATTCAACTTTCTCACTCGCGTTTATCAGCTCTCGATCGCGAATCGTTTTGATTTTATTCAAAAAGATTCAAAAAGTCGTCGTTCCCTTCGAAAGACCTCACTACGACTCCGGAACAACGATTCCTCGAATCACAACAATTTCTTCGATCCCAATCATCACTGTTCTCCTCCGTACCGACTCTCCAGCACTTTGACGCACCAAATCTCACTCACTCTCCGATATTCGTCTCAAAAGAAGACCATCTACACCACCGCTAACGATCGATTATCTTCGCTCGTCGATTATACGAACAATCATCGTCAACCGCTCGATAACCCCCACAAGGTTTCTCCAACTTCCTCAAAGACCCCGTTAAACAGTCCCCGATCCGTCATCGTGCGCTTCAGTCGCTTGCAGACACTTGAAACGACGGCCTCCGACCATCTCGTTGATCCACCGACTCGCAACGAGTTCACGAAGAAGCCGCGTTTATTGGGAGGAATTACTCAATGAGAAATTAAGGGCGAGTGAAACTCGCGTCTGGGATCAGACCTCGGTTCGTTTCGAGTCGGATGATAATTGGCCCGGTACGGTAGCCACCGTTTCTTTGATAACAGGTTCTCCGGTTTCGGCGTTCTCCGTGTTCCGGACCGCGTATCGCGCATGCGTTCGTCCTTTCGCGTCTACTCCACGGCGAGGAGGTCGTAAAGATAATGCCCACATGCCAGCCGGCAAACAGACCAGAACGGAAAATTTAGTCATCTCTCCCTCCCTCCTCTCTCTCTCTCTCTCTCTATACACCCCCGCTCAAAAGTCTTGGGACAATTCATTAATAAATTATTTATATTTGCTTCGAAATTTGCTTCAACTCTTTTGCCTTGGTTTTTATCCTTTTGCTTCTTTTACGAAATCGATAACGCTAGACTAGACACGTGAGTAGAAGAAATATGAAAATTACGCGGAAATTTAAAAGTTTGGAAGATAAAGTAAAATAGCGATAAATGCCATTTAACGTCCTCCAACTACCGTCGATGTATTATACACATCGCGTGTGTATTTCGAAAACGTCACAACTGAAAATAATTCACTGCTGTGTTAGAAGAAGATGGAAACCGGGAAACAGCGATTCAGGGGACTAAAAATGGAAAGGTACAAAAATAATATTTGACCGTTGTTTCCTAAGAATCGTTCGATCGTTATACGCGTGAAAAAAATGGGATTTCCGCTACCGTGACTAAGCGAGACTATGTTGGTTATCGTCGGGATTATATCGTATTGTAGAAACATTAACATGGCGTATTTCGTACGACACATCTTGCCCTAGGAATTTTGAGCAGGAGTGTACATCTGTATGTTGGGAACGAGCGATCGTTCGCAACGATTAATTCCTTTCGTTAATTTCGCTCGGGTTGCCACGTTTGATCGGCCCGCAACATCATGTGGGCCCTGAAACTACCCCGTTGCGGCTCTCGACAAACCACCATCATCGTGATTTTACCTTTTGAAACGGTCTCGTCGGTTTCTTGGTTCCGTTGAAACGCGATTAGCTCGGTTCACGTGATCCCGTTTGTTTGCGCGTGTGCGATCGTTTATCGCGCGGATTCGCGTTCAACGCGGCACGATTCAATTTCGTCGGGCAATTACCGCGACCACGAGCAAGTCTTCCGCTATGATTTTCGCCAGCGAACCCATCGAGCTGGTTTTCTCTTTTTCTTTCCAGAGATTACTTGATCCGTTTCGTGCGGCTCGTTGTTCGCCCGATTTTTCTTCCCTATCGGCAATTTGCTTTTTATCGGACGTTTTGTCAATCAGTTTGTCAAAGTTTGAAAGAGGTGTTTCGAGAGTTATTCGAAGCGTGATTAAGAAAACGAGTTATACGCTTAACAGGAATTTGTTTATACTCACGCGTATATAAAATAGTTTAAAAGAAAGCAACTTGTATCATCTTAAACTTCAAATATTTCCCTAACATATTTCGCAGATAACAAGAGGAACTCGTAAGGGTAAAAAGGGCATAACGTGCTAGAGAGATGTTACTCGACTTGGTGGAGTTAACAACACATTATAGAAGAATCTGAAGCATCCGTGGGGTTTGCGCTCTAACTCATAAAATTGATCGTGAAAATTCTCGTGTCGTCGAGTTATCATTTAAGAACCATTAACTATTTAACGATTATAGCTAAACGATCGTAAGCTAAGATTACAAATTATACGTACATGCTTCATCGAAATCCTGTAGTGGATTTCGTTCTATCTAGAAAATACGGTGAATTCAGAACGGCAAGATAATAAAAGAGTTCAGGACACTCTGTATATGGGTTCACAGTCGTAAAAAGGTTGAAACGTTTCTTTCGAACTTATCTAAAGAGCGATATATTTGAAATATCGAAAACACGTTACAAAAATACCTAACTTCTTAGTACATGCAGTTATAAAATTTCTAATTCGTAATATGTTTCGCTTGTATATCCCTTCGTATTATAGTTTTAACGAAAGTAAAAGCAAAAGATGTATTTCGAAATAAATCTCCCATCTTTCTAATAAAGAAACAAAATCATTATCTTGTTATCGAATTTTTAAAAGCCAACGGATTAAAAAGCGAGACTTTACATGCCTTTTTTTTAAACATCTATCACGCTTATCGGATATCACAACGTTGGGCGTTACACTCGATTTGTATATTGAATTTTCCAAAATTTAATTAATACCCTGCCATTTAGGCGAACATGCAAGTTAGTATAGAGCGTAGCTAGCGGAGTGGAAAGCGCGTTTACTCTCGTATAAATCAAATCGTTCCGTGGCACGGCAGTGTAATTAGCGGCTCATTAACGATGTTAATTTATTGGCCTACTTGTCGCAAAGCGATTCGATACCAGTTGGATCGCTTCGTAATTATTCGAATGGAACGGTTTTCGTTTTTCTAATTTGGACACCGGTTCCTTCGCCACAATTTAGTTACGCAAAACAATTCGCAGAGAGGCCCCGATCGATTTCCTAACCAGTTTTCTATCGGCATTCCGGCCGATCGAAAATTGAATTGTTCACGCAAAGTTCGGCTGTTCGTCGAATAGATTTGGTCACTTGGTAACAAAAGCGATCGACCGTCTCGATTGTTGCGTTCTTCGAATTTCTATGTCGCAACTTCTGCCTTGTTTCAACAAGCTGAAAGATTTTGGCCCGTTTGAAGAAAAACCCTATCACGCGCTCGAGACGAAGAATCGTGAATATCAATCTGCCCCTTAGATACAGAATTATTTGAACATACTGCAACGTTAGAGCCGAGGCTGTAAAATCAAATTTAAGAATTCCATTAAAGAGCCATATAACATCAACCCCGGGGAATTAACAAATCCCATGTAACCCTGTCGGAGAAGTTTCCATTAAACAAACTACCAAGATCTCGGTGAAGGAATAAAAAGAACGTTGTATATTTTATTAAGGCGAGTTCTACGGATGGTCAGCGTTGAACCGCCGTAAAACATTCCGCTAAAGTGTGTTCGCATTCGCCTCCTAGACGCGGATCGTCCTCCGCTAAGATCCTGGTGAAGAAAAGCTGGCGAAGAAATGTCGTGCGTCTAATCGTGAACGTAAACACAGAACTTGCGTTCAGGCTCTCGCATGGTCCCACGAAATGTGTTTTAACGACTGCCGCACACGGTGCATGAGCCATAAATGTTGCGCCGACCCAGGGATTCGTGTAATAGCCACTAAAAGCAGCCCTCGTCCCTTTATGGACCGTAAAAGCTCGGATATTTGGAACGAGGAAACCGTCGCTTAAAATTTAAGCAGAAGCGAGCCGCGATCGTCCTCGATGGGCCGACGACTCGTCTTTTCGGAGTCGTCGCACCGCGAAAAACTAAGTTTTCTTCGAGCGTCGTTCGTCCAGCGACGAATGTTCTTATTGATTTCGACTTTCTTATCAAGTTTCAGAAGAAACTATCTTTTAGATCGTTAGGTAACGATAACGAAGATCTTGATTAGCACCTATTTAATATTAATTTCTCGTTTTCGCCAAAAATCACGAATTTATCTTTGGTAGAATCGGCGCACGATTAGGCATCACCCTGTATATCGATGTAACTCTTTTGTACACGATCGATGTACGCGAGGCATACGAGGGCACGGGAAATATATCGGCCTGTCGGCTCTTTCAGAGAAGTTTCGCGTAGGCGCACAGGTCCGTTCGAGGCAGAGATCGTTTAAAAGGGGATCCACGACTTATTAGGCACCGACATAGCTTCAATTCGCGGCCTCTATTAATACATGCTAGCCGATTTACTTTTCTGCCTGTTTACACCCTACTTGCGTCGCTTTTTTTTTTTTCGCGCTCCGCTCGATTTCCGCTCGCCTAACTAATTGAATCGCGGATTATACCAACATGCAATTTGCATCACCACGTTCTGCTTTCACATCGAAACCATGGATAATTGCGCCGGTCGTTGCAATAATATCTCTAATCGTAAAGAACAACTTACGCCAAGGTAAAATTTGTTTTCGATTGTTCGCTAGAATTACGAGATATCGTGCGTTTTTTTCGAACCTTCCATCTGTTTAGGAAAAGCGAACGGACGAAACGCGAGTAATACGCTAACGTGCTTTTAAACGATGTTTCTATATTCTGATAGACTTTTTTTTTATCGTGGCGCACAAGCAGCCTAAAAATAAAAGTCTGAAGATAAAATCATTAAATCCGTGTAATATTCTGCGAAACTTTTATTTAACCTACAGATTCTTCCTTTCGATTTTATCCTTTTAATTTTTATATTTTAATGAATTTTATCGTTTATCGATAAATCGTAAATGACCTCATCCCGTTTATCCTGTTAACATCGAAACCACGTTAAACGCAAAATATCTCATTGTTCGTAGATAAGGTGTTAAATTTATCGAAAAGACAATTTTTTTCAGCATGAATCCTTAAACCAAGGAATTCGGTACTCGACGATCGAAATATCGAAGCTGCGATCAAGAAGCTGCGTGGAATCACGAACTCGAGACCGATCTCATCGACGTGCTTTCACGCATCGGCTATCGGAATCTATGAATATTAATCGATAAAGATGCCGAAAGAAAATGGTCGATACGGTATTCCCGTTTGAAATCGGATACCAACCACGTTACGATTACTTGTTTTATACATTCTAGGCAAAATCGGCCTTCGAGTGCATAGAAAATAACTTCTATATTACCAAACCTCTTACCATAAGACATAGAAATTTGCCTCGAACGAAAAATTCTTCCGTTTCTTTTATGACGAATTACGTTCGTAACTACAGACTACAGTCTGTCACACAAGAGCGTGTCTGCGATATTTCTGTAAATATTTATATATTTGTAAAAAAATTTATATGAATTGAATCTACATCTAAAACACTAATACGCTATTACTTAGTAGGGTGTCCAATCTCCTCCATTAGCGATTATAGCTTGACATCGTTTCGGCATACTCTCGACTAATTTTTGAGCGTAGGATTCTGGTAACGACCTCCATATCTTTCGAATGTGATGTACAAGTGTTCTTATTTTTGTGATACGTCTTCCTCTCAGCTTGCCTAATAGGACACCATGCCCAAAACGAAGATTCATCAGTGAATATTATATTACTCCAATCACGATCTCTGTTTTCATTCGCCCATGCCAGACGATTTTCGACGTTTCGCGTACGCGGCACTCATATTAAAAAGCTCTGTTCCTTTCACTGTTTCAAATGAAACTGAAAGGTATTCAGCAACGCGTATTAGAGAAGTTTTCGTTTGTTTACATTCTTTTTATCTCATTCTGATTAGGTGTCAGGTTTCGCAGATATCGCAGACACGCTCTTGTGTGACAGACTGTACATGTCGATTATAATGGTTAATCAGTACGATATACGGAATATATGATTCTGTAACTACTGGCGCAACTACGACCAGGCTGATTCTACGTGAAAAAATTCAACGTGACCGATAAATATTGACAGACTTTGAGCCGCGAAAACGCACTCTAACGCGGATATACACCCTTTGTTTTGCTCTTTGTCGTTTCACCTTTATAAAGGTATCATTACCACGGCGAGATTATCCCTGCGTATAATTAGCTGATAAATTTCGCGTTAATTGCTGGCCATTATAACCGCGCGAGATTAATCGTCCAGGGTCGCTTGATATTTAAATTAAAAGCAATCTGCCGCGGTTCGTGCAAACTTGCTTCTACGGTGTCCACGTCAGAGTCCCTTTTTTCCTTTTCGTAATTTCTCTCTCCCCAACTCCTTGAACCGTTGTTCGACGAAACGAAGCGTTTTATAAATAACCGTGTTAATTTAGAATAATCGATGAACAGGCGTTCCATTATCGTTCATATAATTTTCCTGCAAAGCCTCTTTTCGCCCTCTTCTCCTGCATTTTTCCCATTACCTTTGTATCTTTAAAAAACTGCGTTAAACTTAAACAACACGGACGTTAGAGATCGAAGATTTGCTTCTGCGATATTTAGAAGGGTCTACTATCTCCTTTGTAGTATCATTTTCAGTTGTTCTTGCGATAATTTACTAATAAAAAAATTACTTCGAACGTAATTGTGGCAGAATTTCACGATCTTTTCGTGATCTTTTTTCTATGGTCTCGCGTAATTTATGATCTTTCGATGTGCTACTTTCGTCCAGTTCCATTGCTCGAAACTTCGATTATTCGAGTAACTTAAATAACAAACGCACGGTAACTCGATAACGAATAATAACGAAAAACGAAAATGAAGGAATGCCACGCAGTTCTTTACAGACAATAGATTATAAATCAGCGAACAGTTGGTTACAGTCGATTAGATCGTGAATCACGTCCGCGTATATTGATAGAAACGTATCATTACATTTTGTAAAACGTTTATACAGCTGTGACTCACGTTGAGCGAATTTCGATCGTGATATCGATCTAATTACCCGCTGATTTCTATTTGAATCCTGAGAGGTACAGTTCACAACGTTGCTGATATTTCGCTGATATTTGCTGATATTTATAGATTGACAGCGTCGTTTTCTATTGGCGTTACACGCTTTAGAATAGACAAGTAATTAACGATTCCTAGGGAAGAGAGAAATCGCGACAAGATATAAACGACCATAAAAGGAAATATGCAATAACACAGTTGAAATTTTTCCATCCTCCTAAAAATAATGGCGAGGATAATAGTAAACTTAAATGGTAGCGAGACATCTGTATACGACGAATCATAAGAATAGCAAAGTATAATAATAAGACAACCATTTAACGAAATCACGGATTTCCAGAATTCTAGAGACGCCGGCGAACGTAATAATAAACTTGAACGATAGTAAGATGTTATCGATATTCAACGATGGCTAATAAACGTTCGTTCGTAAACGAATTCGCAATGACAGATGCGGACGTACAGTCGTACAGCTGCATTAGTAACTGCTAATAGACCGTGAACCCGTGGCAGCTTTTATCGTACCGTAAATCAGCCGGCCGCGAATGCAGATATAATGTCTCCTTACGCAATACGATATCATATTTCATGTAATGGTACCTATCATGTACTATAATTGTAGGCTTATTTTACAGTCGACACACGCTACGAAAGATACGTTTGCAGTCGGCCTAACTCTCGAATAATTATTGCGGTCTAACTGCCGATAAAGAGATCACCGATACCTTATCCGGTGAGCTATCGATACACAAGCTGGTAAATAGTAATATAATTAACACGAGTCGCGCGATTATACATCCGTATGGACGATCGAGATCGTGAAAAGCGACTGCCGTGCCGCGGCCGTGTCAAAGGAAACCGCTGTTCCTCCAATTCGAAACTGAATTAAAAGTATCGTTAAAAATTAAGTTTGTCGTTGCTGATTTTTTATTGTATCCATTTCTAGCTTCTTTCATGTTTTATTTCATGCGACAGTCCGATACTATTTTTATGTAGGGCGAGGCAATAGAAATTGCTATCTCGATTTGTGCAACAGGGGGAAACGAATCAAAAGAAAATCGTCGGATTCCTATGGCGGGTAAGAGTGGGCAAATGGAGAAACTTTAAAATACGAAAGTATGTTTCATATTCTTTTTGTTGGAATAGAAAAGTACATTCTTTATAGTAGAACTTGGTAAAATTAAAATTGACTCGGTCGAATGCCTACTAAAAAAGGATTTAGTAAAAAAGTTTCCAGCGATTGTCTAAATTGTAGACATCGATACTTTTATCTTGCTTTGTACGTTATTAAAAAAAAAAAAAAAAAAAAAAAATTAGTCAAAAATGAGTAAAAAATCTACGTATATACTACTACGTATACTGCATATACTACCTATCGCTATATAATTGCTATATATTTAATATAAAAATTCTAGTCCTACGGATTCGTTAAATTTCGTTCAAAATTCTAACAGCGTATTTTCACGACTCGATCGGTAATACCGAAAAAAATCCAAAATACAAACAAAAGGAATATCAAATTCGATAATATTCCAAAGGGCAAAAAATATGATTAATACGTATCCTTTATCATATCATACCTCTTTCGAGCCAATGGATAAAAACGAAGAAAGACTTGGCCAAAGAGGCTCCATGTGAAAGATCTTCGATAAAGTCTGTTATTTTCGTTCACGCGGCAAGGGCACGATTCCAATTTTCTTTCCTTCCTCGTTCTCGTGCAGCGCGACACCCATTTCCTGCAGCACGCTGCTCTCCACGACGCCGACTCTGTTGCAATTCCGGATGATCTCTTGATTCGCCGGATTATCCTCGCATAAATTCCGCAGCGCGAGGATCGTCCATTGCATTATAACTGCGCGTGTAAAATTTAACACGGGCATTAATTAGCGTGTCGGGATATCATCGAGGATTCACGCGAATCACAATAAGCGAAAGGATCACGAAGCTCAAAGGAAACGAGTCTGCGTTACTTACGTGGATTTCTCGCGTCTATATTGCAGCAGTCCAGAAGCAGAGGCACGACGTCCATTTCACGAAGCTGAAAACGTTCAACATCGTTGAGAACACGCGTGTATAATCCTGCTTATGGTATCGTGTATAAAACCGCGAGACTCTGCATAAAATTGTAAATGGTCGCTTGGTAAGTATAAAGTACGCTATCGTTATACTTCCCAATTATTGCAAGCATGTAAAACTATATACAGTTAACAGATATTAACCGAAACGATAGTTAATATTAATTAGCATAAATGACAAAGCAACGATTAATCGTAGTTTAAAGTTTCTCGTATGATATATATTAATTTAGAATTCAAATTTAAATTTGAATAGGAAATTAAAGAATCGAAATTTAAAATTTCCTTTTTCAATTCGAGTTCAATGAAGCCCCTGCGATGCCATAAAAGGATCAGCCATGTTACTCAAAAGGTATTACATCGTCACAGCATCGCGGACGTTAATTTATTTTTATAGCAACGGCGTGGACTCTGATTTATCGCATTCGCCATTCGCGCAGCCATAAAAATATTATTTTTGCACGGCCCGATACATTACAGACCATAGGCCGCGTTCATGGACTCTCGTTCGTGAAAAATGAGCCGCCATTGAAAATCAAATGGAACGTAATTGAATCGCATGTCGGAGCGACGATACATTTTATCGACGAGTACCTAAATCCATACACCTCGAACCATCGTATACGAATCATCATTGGAAATTGAAGCTGACGGACGAAGAAGGTCTTTGCGAGAATTTTTTCAAACATAATACCCCCTACTTACTCAAGAAGCACCTTGCGATGGCCATCAGCAAACAGACACGTGTACACACATACACAAATTTTTCATTACGAACCGCGCTCGTTTCAACGGAATAGCTCGAAAGTCACCACCGGTTTGTATATTAACCTCATAACGCGGGAGAACGTCGTATTTTACGAGCAATCGTGACGAGGATATGCACATTTTAAAATTACTTAAGAA
Source organism: Bombus campestris (assembly GCA_905333015.3). Classification (NCBI taxonomy): domain Eukaryota; kingdom Metazoa; phylum Arthropoda; class Insecta; order Hymenoptera; family Apidae; genus Bombus; species Bombus campestris. The sequence goes on from HG995132.1 coordinate 12,372,364, forward strand.
GGATAGAAATATCGGTGTGCGCGTGTTTTCCGAACGAAATTTAAGAACACGATCGCCTTCGACACCTTTCCACCACCCAAACACTGAAAGAAACGGATACAGAAATAGTAAAGGCGAGGAAGAAGCGAGAAACGAAAAGAGAAGAAAGAAAGAAAGAAAGAAAGAAATCGAGGTCTGTCTCGATTCGCACTCCTGCGTGGTATCGATCGCATGCGTATCGATAAAACGATTCGAACGCGGCAAAACAGCGGCCATGGCTTCGATCTTGCTAATATATTAACGCGGTATCCGATGTTGGCTAAATTGCCACGTCTTCGACTCGGACAGGATACTTAATTTTCCTTTGTTCGGTGAACAGTGCGCGCCACGCGGGATCCGTTCTCGTTTCTTTTGTAGCCCGTCTCTTGCGCGCCAGAGATGAAATCAATAAGAAGCAATAACGATCACTCGCGAATGCCCGTGCACGCATAAAGGGGCTAAATAAAAACCGAGCAACCAGACAGTCGTTTCGAGCGCAAGGTTTGTAATATTCATCTACGCTCTACCCTGCACTTCGCTGTCTTTTGTTTTTCCTTGTTTTTCGTTTCGCGTGTCAGAAGATGATCTACGATGCAAAAGGTCTTTGTACGCGGGTGCACTTGATAAATGATCGATCGGGCTTGAAGGTTAGAGCACGCAAGAAATCATTGTAAAAATTAATAGATCGATGACTGATTGAAAAAAATTCTGCCACTTTTCGTACGAAACAACGGCGAATTTTCGTAGTTCATTCTTTGTAGTACGTGACGCAGTTGCGATTGCTACCGTGTAGGTTTCTAAGGCGCTACTTTCCAGGCAAACATTCGAGGCAAACCTACCGTTTGTATTATCAACTGATGGTACCTTAATATTCTCAATGATAAAATATATTCAGTTCAAATTTCAATATATAGAGATTAAAATTTCGATTCGCACAAATAGATTTTGTTTAAAATATATTTTAGAAAGGACAAACGAGTAGAAAATAAGAATTAATGTACACTTACAAGATCTTGATATTCCTTATTTCTGTATGACATATTTCCAATAATCCTTATTAAACCAGCTTTAAAACCAAACGTAGGATGATCTTCTAAATCACTTTTTGTTGTTGACCCTTGTATCGCTGAAGCTACGTCGCTCAACTTTTGTAGCGGCGTGAAATAATTATCCGATAGTTTTCCAATCGTTTGAATGGACTTTAGTAGATCTGTAAAAAATGTAGAATTGAATATTTTTATGCTATAAAAGAATTACGCTATAAACAAATATACTTACAACTACAATTAATAAGCAAGCTCTTCTGATCCTTTTGAAAACCATATTCTTCGCAAGATCTTGAAGTCAAGGCTCCAAGAATATCAAGAAGAATGACAATTTCTGTAGGTTCTATTTCATCTAAATATGTATCTACTGTCTTCAAAATCAAATCACTTTTTCTACAAAATCTTTTAATTAAAAATTCAATCGCATCCTTCGTAAATTTGTATTCATTTCCAAATTTGTATATCGAATTTGAGAGTTCATTATAAATTATTTCTAGCAAACATAATTTATTTTCGATAGTCATATCACAGTATACGCTTTGCAGTATGTCCTTTTCAGATAATATAAGCATCAGGGCCTCCTTTGCACTTTCAAAACCATCTTTAATCGCTTTCAATAATTGTGAACATAAACGTTTCTTTTCTCCTTTCAAGAAAGTTTTTCCTTCAAATTTCTTTAAAGCGTTATGTATAAATGCACACGAAGCTCTAACTGTTGGGATATGTTCAGAATGTGTCATAGTTCTATAAGTAAATAAAAATCTATAGTACTTGAATACTTATCCTGATTAAAACAAAATAATTCAACGGAATATATTAAAAATATAGATTTATATTAACAGTACTTACATTATTACATCCTTCAAATCGGTATTGTATAAAAATTGTAGTATATTGTCTTGATCTAGAAAGTTACTATCTTTACATGCAAATGTAAACAGATTACAGAGGAACTGGATACTTAATCTTAAAATTTCCAACTTTTCATCCGACAGATCGCTATCGAATTTACAGTGAAATGTTGTAATAACGTTCGATGTCCATCCTACAACACCCTCGTAAGGAAAATGAGAATCGAATGGATAAGAACTAGAACTCTCCATCTCTTCTAAATTTTCGTTGCTTGCTAGAACGCGATATAAATTGTGACTGTATGTCCCTCGTTCGATTGTTGTTGAAATATATTGTTGGTGTACATAATTATTAAAACAAGAATTTCCTAGACATTTTAAGCAACCAATCTTTATATCGTTTGGGACAACAGAGTCTTCGGTCGTAAGAATTTGCGCTACTCTTGCCAAGACTGGAAGGGCAATTAATTCCCTGAAATTTAACGATCTGTTATGTTCACTGTCTAATAACGTTTTGTTACGTATCATATTACTTTTTAAATCATACTTCGATTCGAAAGATCTAAATATTTTTGGATCGAGAAGATTCAATAACTCGTCCCAATTTTCTTCAGCAAAGGCAGAATTAAATTTCTGTAATAAACGAATATCTCTGCTGTTCATTATGTCAATCCTTATTTGTAACGTTATTGTATATAATCTGATATTGTATAGAATAATCTGATAACACAACCTCAAATGAGCATGTTAGAGGAGCCATCTTTAAATAGACGCTAGAAAATATATTTATATAAGTTCAATATAGAATACAATTTTACAAAATCAGATACAACAAAAAGGTAGAACGTATTTTTAATGATTAATGGTATATAATTCTGAATATGATCAACATTATTTGAAATTCGTAAATATATTTTGACTAACGTTGCGTAAACTAGTGAACCCCAACTTAACCCCAAACTAGTGAATTGGTTAAAATCATATTACATTATTTTTGTTCATGCTTTTAAAAAGTTGAAGTATTATTTGCGTATTATAATTTTTGTGTTATAATTGTCTACATTGAGCGATAAATGTAATCAATTTTAAATATTTCAATTTTGAAAATATTTCTGTATTCCGAAGTTAGGAAAAAATTGTGTTTTGACATCAGGGCTCCGAGAATTAAAGATACGCGTCTGTATTTATCCCCGCCATTAAATTCAAGTCTCTCCGTGACTAGCGTTTGTGACAGTCGGCTTAAACTTATTATCAAGCAATTTTTATTGAAATAATAAAACTATCTCGAAGGTAAATCTTTTTAATTCTTGAAAAGTAATTAGCCTTAAGTGGGACTTACATTTTGTCTGTTTCTATATTCATGTTCTAAATTCATTAGTTTTGCTATGTCATTCCGAGCTAACCACATTCTATTTAGGCCTTTTCTAATTATTATAGTCATTATTGAATTATCTAGGGAATGACAAATTTATTGTAATTATATTTGAAAGATACCGTTTGTATATATCATTTTTAAAATAATATTAATTGCATTGATACTAAATTTATCAAGTCATAACCTCAAAGTTTCGATCTAAATACAATCTTGTTGTCTTTATATTTCAGAAAATTGAATCCACTGTGTATCTTAACAACGTATGTATTTTTATTTTCAGATGTTTCTAACACGTTCTGAATACGACCATGGTGTTAATACCTTCTCCCCAGAAGGGAGGTTATTCCAAGTTGAATACGCCATAGAAGCTATAAAACTTGGTTCCACTGCCATTGGAATTGCAACATCAGAGGGTGTTGTTTTAGTTGTGGAGAAACGTATCACTTCCAGTTTAATGGAACCCACAACCGTGGAAAAGATTGTAGAAATCGATAAGCATATTGGATGCGCCGCATCCGGCTTAATAGCTGACTCTAGGACTATGATCGATCGTGCTAGAGTAGAATGTCAAAATCATTGGTTCGTCTACAACGAAAGAATGTCTGTGGAATCAACGGCACAGGCTGTATCTAACCTAGCTATACAATTTGGAGACAGCGACGACGATGGTAGCGCCATGTCAAGACCATTCGGCGTAGCAATGTTATTCGCCGGTATCGATGAAAAAGGGCCTCAGTTGTATCATATGGATCCTTCCGGCACCTTTGTACAATTTGATGCTAAAGCTATTGGATCTGGAAGCGAAGGCGCACAACAGAACCTCCAAGAAGTTTATCATAAGGTAAGATATTTATTTTTTGTATAAATGTTTTAGTTTTTGCGCAAACAGTCTTTCAACATTTTACGGTATTGTTACAGTCTATGACACTTAAAGAAGCGATAAAGGCAGCTTTGGTTATACTGAAGCAAGTTATGGAAGAGAAACTGAGCGATAACAATATAGAAGTAATGACAATGACTCCCGAGCAGCTGTTTCATATGTTTACAAAAGCTGAATTACAGGAGGTGATTACAGATATTGCTTAAAATTTAGGGCACTTAATACATGTTAATTTTATTAACATGAATACGTATATTTATATATGGCGGATATGTGCTACGCGGGAGTTGTATATCCGAAAATTACGCATACGTTTTTCATTTAAAGAATATGGAATTTCTACACGACGAAAGATTTTGTATTTTCACCTTCTTTCAAATCACCTGCAAAGATAGTAAATTATATATTATATCTTTAATCTTATATCAAAGATTCCTTGATACCATTTCCTAATTATTTTTGTGTTCGTGCATTTGTTAATGTCTTAACACGTCTTAATTAATTCTAAATATTATTAACGTTAATATAATCGCATGAAACATAATTCTCTTTATAACTGTCCCTTTCATATCCTCATCTTCGTATAACAAAGCGATTCACACGATTTTTCTTTTTAACCTCCTAATTTAGTTAATTGAGAATTTGCCGTCATCAAGAGAAGATTCATTGCGGTCAAAATCCAATACCTCTGGTACATTTCCATCCCTTCCATCTCTATCCACCGTTGGGTGAAAAGATCGCAGCATGTATTTTGGTGTTTGTAACCTCCTATCCTCCAATTACGTTTCTATCCTTACAAGGTAACACATAATAAAATACTTTTGTAGATTTCAATCGCATGATTTTTTATTTTAAAGTTATATGTATTTATGATATTTTATACCTTTGTGCGAAGGTTTTCATTTTAATTTTCGAATTGCACATCTATGTTTACACATTAATTAATTAATTAATTAATTAATTCTATTAAAGAGATAATATTCATTACTTTTGTAAAATATCCAATCAAACTTTTACATTGACAGTAGCGCAGTAATAGATTATTTTTAAATCTTGAAACAAACATCTTGCATCGGTAGCATAGGTTGTATAGATGTAGGTGCACGATATTTTAAAAACGTTTTATAACGGACGCGATTAAATCTAATCCAGAATTAATCAATTTTGAAAAACAACGCCACAAAGATTTAGGACATTTTCGTCGAAAATCTTTGTAAAGCATATGTCATATTTCATCTGTTATTAAGTACATATAACAGAGTTGAAACGTAAAATTTGTTTCATAGTGTAATTAGAACGAGTCACGACACAACTCGTAAAGCTGCACAAATTTCTAAGATCTATTACAAAACCACCAACGTTCAACCAATAAATATTATACAAATACCAAACATTACAAAAATTAACAAATTATTTTAAAAAGCGAAATTAGATATTCAAATACATTATATATAATTAAAAAGAAGGAGAGAAATTAATGAAAAAATTAGGTATACAAAAAGAGCATATATAAGCAAATCCTTCTTCGTATATTCCCATTTTATCTTTGAAGTAGCCAACGTTAAAAGAAGAGTCGCGACGATGGCGTAGCACAGACTCTCCTAGGGCGAATCGCTGAATTCACGTCGAACGGAAACGAACGGGACGGTTGGTTCGTTTTCGATTAAAAGCTCTCCGGGGCTGTGAATGCCTGTATCCGAAATCAATAATTAATTTCGCCCGGTGGCCGGGGGACAGACAGAAAGCGAGCCGAGCCGGAAATGGTTCGGGAACTCGCTCGGTTACTGCGATGTTCCGATAAAACGTCCCTTTTTATCCCGTTCTCTCAGCTGCCAGATTATTGGATATTATTCCATTTCAAGCGTTCAATCCCGCTACGATTCGCTCGCTCGGATTCCCATGGGGGATCCTCTGTCGTCCGTTGATTGTTGAAGCCACTTACACGCGCGCCCACGCGCCCACGCATACGCACCTGTGCGTTCCAACTCGATTTAGAGATGTTGCATTTTGTTGGAATCGTTTCCACTTTCTTTTTTTTTTTTTTTTTTTTTTTTTTTTATCATCCTTGGCTGGTATCATCGAAGGTAGATCGTATTGAACAAAGTAAATATTTAGATTATATTACAAACTAAATTGAATTCTATAGTTTAAATTCGAACCGCATTTAGCGCCAGGGAAAATAGGTTTCGCTTTTATTCCGAGGACGGGGGATTTAAAAACTGAATTTAATATATTCAATTTTGTTCCAAGTAACCTCATTTTATGCTCCGTTTGTTGAATAAGAATCAAAATAAATGGCATTGAACGGAAATGGAATATTTAACGATCGAAGATTTAATTTAAACGTTTAAAGATGAATGTGTTGGAATTATAATTAGCAATTCAGACTACTAGTTCTAAGCTTCAGAGTAAAATTTAAGAGCTTCGTATATTCTGTATAATAATAATTTATTAAAGAAAATACTGGAAAGAAAATAATGCTTGAAGATTACGAATCGACAACGAAGGTACTTCTACCTGCCGAAACAAACGTCCATCTGCGTCAATTTATAATCAATTCAATTATAAACAGTTTTCCACTTCAATTATACGAGGAAAATCGAAATAAAGAAGATACGCAAAAGTCAATGTTGAAGAACCAGAAGGAAGTTTTCGAATGGTGATTCGGATGCTCAAGGAGCGAAGGGAAACGGAGCGTGGAAGGGCTGAGCGAGCTATGGGAAATGGAGTAGAAGGAGAACGAGGAGGACTCCGTAATTAACTGCGATGAGAGAGCGGCGGGATAGTCCCGTTTGAGTCGCTGAGAATCCCCCGGGACCTGACCCGTCGTATCAGACGCCAAACACTCCACTCCCGGTACCGGAGTTCGGTCTCGTCGTCGGCCAGCCTCGAAGCCGGCAACGTTCAAGTTTCGCTACGATAATTGCCTTCGCTTCACAGTCGCGCCCCCGACACCCGCGGCATTGGATAAAAGGGGCTCCACCCCCGGCTTCTACGAACGAACGAACGAACCTGCGAAGCCCAGGGACCAACGCGGATGCCGCGCGGGGGAAACTCGATAATGGCTTTCAGCCTCTGAATTTACGCGATTCAGATCTCCCCGTCACGGAAACTCCTGGATATTCTCCTTTCATCGGTTCAACCCCTTCCACTCTTTTCTCCTGTTGTCCATGGAGTTTCGAGAACATTGCCCTGTTTCAATTTTCACCGTCACAATGGACGTCGTTTTGCTTGTTCGAACCTTTGTCAAGTACTCTGGGAGGCACATTTTTATTTTCCAATGGACCTTCTTTCATATATGTTTTGCTTTTGGTTTTGCTTGGAATCTTCTTTCTATCTCTTTGGTATCTTTTCGGTTTGTCATAGAGCTCGAACGTCTTATCGCGGATTTATAAATTGATTCTCCAAGCGTTTGTAGAATTCGAACGTGAGTGCAAATTAATTGAAATCTAACATTCAAAATTTCGAAATTTCGAATTGGAATGGTAGTTGATATTAGGCTGTCCCGGTGGCCGGGTATTTTATCGCGAGTAAATTAGCGTCTAGAATTTAGTGGTAATAGAATTTAACAGATATTTTAATGTACATGTACCATCCCTTTAATCGTGTTCCGAAGTACATGTTTTATATAACTCGCAGAAGCTACTTCATTTATCTAAAATATATAAAAATTCCCATACTAGCTTCGAAATTAACGAATCACTTTGTATCTTTACAAACGCTCTTGTAATTTCCCAGTAGGAGCAATCGATCCCGGAGCAATCGTTCGATCAACGATTCGTCTGTCGTTTGAAAGTTCTCCCGTTTAAATCCCGCTCGTACTTTCTAGCGTCCAGCGTTTGTAAAATAAACCTTGTAATTCTCAACATGGTTAACCAAACACCCCATGAAAGATTCATTAATCGCGTTCGAGCGTAGCCACGCGATCCACCGATAGAAAAACGAACAAATTTCGCTCGTGTACGTTTTCACGAAGTTAATCCTGCCCGAGTGAGAGTGAACGCGCCGTTTGGAAACCGAGAAGTGACTTCCGGTATCCGGGGCTCGTAATATTTCTCCGTGTTCTTCCGGTATCCGCGAGACGTTTTTCACTCGTTTCCTCGAGCGAAACTGTCACGGTATAACGTCGTTCGAGAGTCACGAACAGAGTTTCAAACGACAATTACGAACGAGGGAGGACGAAGATTTTATTTGTCCTCGTAGACGAGCGATAAACGCGATCTAAACGCGCCGGTTCGACGATCGTTCTTCGTCGAAAGCTGCAGTTCGTAACACGCTCTTGCTTTCACCGCAATTCAGTCGAGAAACTACGGGACTCTGTTCTACTGAAATAAATATGCGATTCGTAAATAACCGTGCAAGCAACTCGTGCACCGACTGGCGATGACATACGTCGTTCTCGAAACTTTTTCTTTTGTAATTCGCAAGGGGAAAGATGTCGAAGCTCCGTAACGATGGTTTCGATAACGGGAAGTAAGATCGGATGGTGTAAGCTGGTTCGGATAACGAAACCTTTTTTTTTTTTTTCTAGTTTTTGTACAGCCGCGTTAATTACCTAGTCTGGCAAAGGCGGCGGTCTGTAGTTGGAAACTTGCTTCGCGTTCGAAATACGGATTTACGATGATTATTTTTACAGTAAATTGGAATAATTACAGATGCTTGGGTAGATTTCTAATAACGATGGGAAAATTTCGCACAGTTTTACTTCGACTCGTTTATTTCAACGAATGCACCGAGTGTTTCGTATTTAAATTTATTCTTCTGTACGATATCACAGTCATCTTTGTATATCGGTGAATGTATCAATTGAAATGGAATACGTGATTTTACTTATCTTATTTTGAAACTGTTTTCCCGCGATATATTAACCGATTTCTCGAAGTTTCTGCAAAATGAAAATAGATTGGAATAAGTGAAATCGATTGTTTCTATATTCCTACTCATTGATGGAATATATTGCACGTGTTATAAAATACTCTGCGTAAGAAATGTGTCTTACTATCTCTAATAGAGTAGCAGTAACGATACTGTATATACAATAATATATTTTAAATTTAATAATCGAGGGATCGGAACGGGTCATGGATAAGATAAAATATCGATGTCATTTTCGATAATTATAAGAATGACGTAACCGTCATTAACGTGATACACGAAAATCTTAGGTAATCATGATTTCATGCACTCTCTTGATATAATAGTTACACGAACCGTGCATAAGGCGAATAACTTGGGCACATTACATAGAGCTGCTCCTTTTTTAAACCACTTCTGTTACTCTCTCTCTCTAATGGCAGTGCTTTAAAGCATATCGTAATTCATCAACATGTTCTGCTATAGCAAAGCGTAATTCAATTACCACGAGGCAACGATAAAAACATGTATATATATATATTTATCATAGAAAAGGAAGAATCGATAAAACGAATAAATCTTTTTTGTTTCACTAATGGTAATTGCGACGTGAAACTCTGAAAGGAAGCGAGAGAAAAAGAAGAGGACGAACACACTCTCCTTCTATTATCGCAGCGCTCGATAGAAAACCGGAAGCACGCGAGATCTCGATGTAGGAAGGAGTCGATGGCAACGTGTACAGCTATAATTCTCGCATGGCAGAATCGTCGCGATTTTTTTCACTTTCACAAAAGTTAGCCACTCGTTCGCTTATCTAATAAGACCAACCGCTTGCACACTTTCATATACGGTTATGTGTTCTTTGTAATTCCCGGTTCCCGTGTAGCATAACATTTTACATAACCGAAAGGACGAAACAATCGCTGACGTGGTCGTTAGTTATTCCGAGAACCGATGTTGCCTATTATTTATTGTTGGTATTTACGTTCGAGCGTTAATTAAATCCGCGTTACCTGTGCGCGCTCTCGTGTGCCTCCTTTCCCCGGTTAAAAATTCAATTTTTCCGCATCGACGGACAATTTCATTTATGCTTCTATCTGATTTCTTTTATCGCGTTAGGTAAACGCACGAAACTTCAAATCGATAGAAATACCGATTAATGTGAGAACAGAAATGCTGAAAATAAGTTATTTCGTTATTGTTCCGTAGCAAAGTTGCTACGATTTAGAGGAAATTTAATTTTTATGTACACTGTCGGCCATAAGTATTAGCAACTACGGTGTATGACCATAGAAAGTGTTATACTATGTTTGCACAGACCCTCGCTTTCACATAAATAGTTTTTAACTTTGTAAGACTCTTTTTTTATCGCGTACCGATAACCAATTAGCGAGTTTCAAATTATTCCAGTTCACCGGAGAATCGTCATGTTCCAATATCAACGACACCCGCGATCAGCCATCAGCGATTATGCTTACAAGATCAAATAAAAAATAAAAAAGAGTACTTCAAGTTCTATGGAAACTACGACCGATATCAGACTCGAAGGGAACTCAGCTACGTTTCTAGACACGCGTACGTGGACCAGGAGAATATACATGTATATCCGTGTGTCCATATGGCGCAGCAGCCGTGGAGAAAGTAATGCTTTCTTGAGCACGTATATACGAGCCTCTTTAATTGCACCGCGAAACGATTAAGATTTACTCGGGATCGAAAGTACGCCGCCCGGAACTGGCCTCCGAACGCTCCAACGTTTCGTCCTCTTTTTTCCTTATCTTTTCGTATCCTGTGATTAAAAGATTTCTCGACATATCATAACCAGTTGCTTCATGATTGATTTAACGTTAGTTACGATATAAATTAGTTATTTATCACTGGGTACCGTTGAAATCTTATACGTATCATTCGCATTCGATACTTTTCACGTTTGCGCAGTTAGTTTTATCGATGTTCTAGAGTTTCTTTCCTGCATTCTATTTACACGTTCTGTTGCAAGCGTTTGAATTTTGTGGCAAGTTAATTTTTAGGCTACTATCAAATTATTATTGGCACCATCGAACGTTCAATAATACTAACATTTAATATTATTGTAGAAATTAATTTTTCATTAATTTGACAAATTTCCAAAAGAAATATGCGTGTAGAATCTAGGGACGAGGCTGCAATAAACTCTGGTAAAAATAGATCTATCGATACCTTCTTTGATACGTATTAAATTTCATATTAATGCTAATCTAAAAATAATACCTGACTTTCCATGATGTTCTTCTTCGAGTTAGAATCCTATTGATAACAACAAGCTTTTAATATTTGTTCCACCATAATACTGCGGTATAGTTTGCAGGAAATAATTTATGAAAATCGTTGAGTTGTTACGTGAATGTGAAAATAAATAGGTGTACGTGACTCTTCTTCGACGGTGAATCGTTTCTTCGTGTCCATTCGTCGAGCGAAAGAGATGTTCACGTAACGATGTTCCGTCCCGCTCGATCTTCTTGGTTTCTTACATCGAGCTCGTTTGGTTGGCCGTGTTGGTAGCGCGAAAAGGGAAATTTTGCAAAAGTGAAACTCGCCGCGGGGATGAGATTTCCGGCAGAACCGTCGAGAATGAATCGAGAAAGCGTCAGCTCGTTAGCGCGTTCGCGCGGAATTTTTTTTAACGCTTTTCCCAACCGAACGCGCGAAAATCTTACGTGTTGTGAAAAAGAACGATGAACGTATCGTCGTTACTATAAAAACTCACTTGCCGGAATATTCTGATAAAATTTTTTAATTGCAATTTGAAAGCGATACCACAGAAATATTAAAAAAAAATGGTAGAAATATCCTTGCCTTTTCTTGATTTCTCTTTTAAAGAGTAATTTTCATTTCGTTGTTATTATTAACGCGATACTTGCTAAATTTATGAATCTCGTTATATCACGAGTGAAATTATTGTACGAACAGATTAATTCAGAAAAAGGAAATTGGTTAGATTTTAATTTTTTGATACTACTGTAAGCTTCGTCGTTATTTTAGTACATTTTTTGCGGTAGAGTTACGTCATTAAGTAGTTACTTAAAATTCAGCGTAACGGTTGCATTAGGTTGCACATAAACGAGTAAAAGTATAAAGAAGAATGCTTCGAGTGCGTTCGTTAAATTTTATGAACTATGACTAATAGTCCCCAACGGAAAGCTAAAAATTGGTAATAGCTGTTCGATGGGAAACGGAAGACTCGCACAACCTGTCGAGATTAAAAAAAAACTCGAATAACAAGGAAGAAAATAAAAGTCGATGGTGTCAGATGACAGACGAGTATTTATTAATTAAAAATCTTTGATACAAAAAGACACTCTATTTCACTCTTAACTTAAATTAGGTACAAAAGTGGTTCGCCGCAACGTAATTACGTGGCGGCGTTTATTTCACATCGGCTAACTTATGCTCGTGAAGCTCGCTTAAACGCCGTTAATGTTAGTGTTTTCTTTGGAACAGCTTAAACATAGACACAGAACTAGCGAATTTTTACATGGACGATTTCTAAGAAATTTTGCGATCAAACAGAACTATCGTACGTGAAATCACGTTTATACCATCGTACGTTATTCTACAAACTTTTTCCACTTAAAGTTTCTTAGATTTTTAAGAAGCTCGTGTTTTTGTTTAGCTAAATCGTGCTATCTCGCTAAGTATCGCAAGATCGATATATAAATTTGGAAAATGTGTTTCAACAATGAAAGTTCTCTTGGAATATTCGTTATCGAATTGGCAAGACGAAGCTGAAGAATTTAATCGACGGATACAAAAGATGTCCAGCGAAATCTAGAGAAAGGAAAATTTTCGCCTGGGCTTCCCTTAAACCCATCTCTTCGATTGAAACTAACTGGTGTATCGAAAGCATATTGATCAGAGGAAATTAGTACATCGGACCAAACGAACACGCTGTCACGAAGAAATCGCTAATATCACCCAGTTACGAGCATCCTCCTAAGTTACCTAAAAATCTGAAAGACAGGTTACGCTTGAGAGAAGCACTAGCTACAAGAAGCTTGGGGAACGGTTTACCTCGTTCTCTCTCCCCGTTTCGCACTCTATCGTGCTCAACAACGCGAGACAACGAGCTGCTCCCGATACCTCTTTATTCCTTTCCAAAAATAAAAATATATACTAGAAAGAAGGGACGATCGAAACGTTGAATTTCGTCGACGGTGCGTTTCTTCGGCTTTAAATTCGCGAAGAGATAGAGACGATTGCCCAGAGATCCAGCAGCGCGTATATGAAAAATCTTAACATTTCGAAGAAATCGTCTCGATCACCGAAAGAATTCAACGATGATGAGAGAAATATCCGCCGCTGTCTCCACCGTATCCAGAAAATCCTTCGTAGCCACCGCCGCCGCCGCCGCCACCACCACTGCCTCCGTGTCCCTCGTGAATCGGTACTGGCACAGGTATCTTCACCGGTACCGGAACCTCTTTCTCTACCGGTACAGGTACTTCCTTCTCGACGACATACGGCTTGTCTACCGGTACCTTGACAGGGTAGGGTACAGGCTTTGGGACCGCGACTGGTACCGGTTTGTGGACGGTATACGGTTGAGGGACCGGTACCTTGACCGGGACAGGGTAAGGTTTCTCTACTGGCACGGGGTACGGTTTGTCCACTGGTACCTTAACTTCGTAGGGTACCGGCTTGTCTACCGGCACTGGGTATGGTTTCTCAACGGTGACCGGGTACGGTTTAGGCACAGTGACCGGGTACGGTTTGTCCACTGGTACCTTAACCTCGTACGGTACCGGCTTCTCGACTGGGTACGGTTGCGGCACCGGAATTTTGACCTTCACCGGGTACGGCACGTGCTTCTCGACGGTATACGGCTGCGGGACAGGCACCTTAACGGGCACAGGTACGTGTTTCTCCACGGTGTACGGCTGCGGCACCAACACCTTTACCTCGTACGGTTTGTCCACCGGTACCTTGACTTCGTAAGGCACCTTCTTCTCCACGGTGTACGGTTGTGGCACGTGTACCGGCACCTTCACGAACACCTTCACCGGGTAAGGAACGTGCTTCTCCACGGTGTAAGGCTGGGGTACGCCGACCTTCACTTCGTACGGGACATGCTTCTCCACCAAGTAAGGCACGTGCTTGGTTACTTCGTACGGCACTGGCACCTTCTTCACCACGGTCACCGCCTTCACGTGCTCGTGCTGATCGTAGCTGGAAACACCGCCCCCGCTCAGGTCACCTCCTCCACCACCCAGGTCGCCGTAGCTACCGTGCAATCCTCGTTTTTCCGTTTTCTTCTCCGAAGAGTCGGCTACAGAGTCCTTTGGTGACGCGCTCTCCTCAGCTGCCTTCTCCGAGCAACTAGCTTGCGTGGCCAATGCCACCAGGACGATGGCCAACTGCGAGTGAAAGTTGGGAACGATGAATTAATTTGCAATTCCATTGGAAAGTATAGTTGGACGACGTCTCCGTTCTACGTTCGCGACGAGATTTTTCCTCAGATCGAGATTCAGAGGTTTAGAAGGAGATGGAAAGTGGCTAATGGACTTTCGCAGATTCGGTCGTGGCTTGTCGGTCAGTCTCGTCTTTATGATCAATTTTGCGCTGAACTCAAACATATTGTGTAAAAGTATATAATAGTTTCTGTATAAACCATAGACGATCTACGCCGTTGGAATAGAAAATTGGAAGAATTTGGCTTCCTGGTTCTTAATTCTCTAAATTCCAATACGATCGTTTGACAAAAAAGTAAATAGTGAAATAAGAATTCATATCGCTAGACCTGTTACAAAGAATTCTCTTCTTCGCTATACGTAGAAATACTCGAAACACGTACTTTCGAAGTTCCAAAAGATCGTGAAACTTTTTATTAAAGCTTGATTCGAAGCGCAATCTAAGCGTAGTTTAAGTAAATTTAAGTCTAGTTCCAATCGAAATCAAAATAATATGGAATCAAACGACGAAACACGCTCGAGGTGACTTTGGTGAAACCAACCGGACACTTTGCAAATTCTACTGAAACTCGGACAAGCACGACGGATACCTGCCTCCGATTTTAAGCATTTTCACGGGAAGCAGAGTCGCTTACCTTGATATTCATCGTCGAGTTCGCGTATGTTTTGATGTGGCGTATAACCACTAACTGAACCGCTTCGTTTTCTAGACCGAGCCTTATATACTCAGCGGCATAATAGCTCGGTTACTTTCGCTGCACCTCATCGTCCGTATTATACTTGTGCGTCTTGTTTTGCATTTGCAAAAACGTGTTCGCGTCAGTGCCGGGATAACGTACGGGAAATTGAGTAGTCGATGCGCGAGTCCGCCTCTAATCGCGCGGTGATCTACCGCTATTTCGAACGCGATCCGTGGAAACTGTTCCATTAGATAGCTTTTAAGATAACGCATAGTTACACAGAACGCTCCCGTTCGGTTCGTTGTTTCGCCTTCGGTGAATAATTAATCGCCAGCATCGCCATATTTCCAGCGTTGTTCGAGTATGAGAAATTTGTATGGAACAGAATTTGTGTCTTTGAGTTTGATATTTAACTTTGAGCGATCATGGTATACCGCTAGAGCACGATAGTGAAATCTTTGTTTTGTGAAAATTGTGACAATTCCACGATCCTTTGCGTATCGTTTCGAGCAATTTAAATTTGATTTTGTAAATATATTTTACACGTTCGAGAGATATTTTCAGCGGAATGGCATGTTTCTCTCGTAGGAATCTTTTCGAAATCTCCAAAGTGTCCTGAAACTGTCGCGACTTTGTGAAAGTGACGCTTCGTTCGTATCGTTCTCCATCTTTCTGCGCCAGAAGCTTTTCCTCCGCGATTTTCTCAAATTTTTCTCCACGATAAAAATTATCAAATCGTGACCCACTTTTTCGAAACGCTTCACGAGCGCGCATCTAATGGGTTTTTGATTATTTAAGGCAAGCGTGTCATTGCAAATGAAATGCGGCTGTTATTACGTCTTGAACACCGGCGTGAGGTAAATTGAAGGAAGTTGACGTTCACGCAACCACGATTCTCACGACGCCAGTAGCACGATTTCCTCGTCTTCGTCCAGCGTGAAAATCTAGAACGCGTCGACTCCTCGTGTGTCCTCGTAATCGGCCATACTTCCGCATGGTTGATTACTAGCGAGAGCAACGTCCATGTAACTAATTCTCCATCGTATACGAACGTGTCGTCGCCTGTTGCTTTTTCCGATGTGATTCGAGACGATTTAGGAAGTCTGGTGGAACCGCCAAGCGTCGCGTTATATCTACGAACTATCGAAAATTCCCATGGCTCGGTTCAAAAATAGGTCGTACGTTGTTAAACTTTTTCGTTGTTCTCGGTGTTCTCAAAGCAATCCTGTTCGCGAATCTTTTTATTAACGCGATTTAACATCGTAGTTTTGTAAATCGCTCGTACGACTGTATCGTCAGAAATTTCGATTGATATCAATTTCGAGGAAGTGATATTATCGCAAGTGAAGAAACGCAGACAAATTTCTATAAATTTACCAATATCTTAAGAGGCTTCGTTACTTCGTTTGACTTAATTCTACCTATCTAAGAAAGCGTAACAAGTAAAGCGTTATATTATATTGATTTGCTATGTAACTATGATTCATAGTTCCAACTAGAAATTATAAAAAGATATCGAAAAGTCCACCCCTTCTTCTCACTGTGGATTCTATCTATTCGGTAATCACGCTCGTCCATAATTCGATCAAAACCCCACAGGAAAATCGGAATCGGAATCGAATCAAGTTTGGAGAGGATTCAGGTGTGTTACGTATATCACGAGCGTGCTTGTTAATCCGCATATAACCCCTTATCTTTGGATAACGTTAACTCAAAGCGCAGTTTCGCGCACACTGTGCGTCGACGTGTTCGCAAAGGGCGGCCATTAGGCGCGTGTAATTGCCGCAGAAATCCGAGCAAAGCTCGCCGGTCGCTTCGCATGCGGAATACCTAATGCCGTATGTTAATAGGATCGCATGCGTTGCCACCATTTCGATCCTGCCGCCAGATAGACCGATAGTTTTTAACGATTAATACGCTGCACAGGCATCCAGCTGGCTAGTATCACCGTAAATGCTCGTTACGGGCTCTTGCCTCTTTTATTTGCACGATTTTCAATAAATATCACCGACCTCCCGCGAATTTCGCGCTACAACTTGGAAACACGACGGTCGATCGACCGATTCGCTGTTCCAGTTTCGTTTCGCGATTCGTGTAATGGGATCTAATCTTCTTACGGCATGACGCGGCAACGAGGGATATGGAAGGAACGACTTAAAAAATGCTTCCTTTCTGTTTTCTATACGAAACATGCATATTTCTAGAAATAAGTGTTCCAAGGTACGATGAAACGCGAGTTTTTATGCGATACAGCCAATTATTAAAGTCGACAATTTAAATCACATCGTATATAGAAATTTATTTTATTGTCTCTTTCTTTCCCCCAATGCCAATAGCATTACATATACGTATAATATATCATCGAAAGAATTCTTTTCATCAGAAAGAAATCAGCATGATTTAACATGGTAGTTTCATAAATCATTGCTGGCATTGCATTATTGCGATATAAATCTTATATTCTTATTCGACAAAGATCATCTAGTAAATACAACGTTATTAAATACAACTTTTACTACAAGAAATTGCCGTCTTGAAAAGTCATGAAATATTTATGCGGCAATGACACGAGGAGAGAAATCTTCTCATTCGTTTATTAGATTTATACTACTTTATCGCACGCACAAACATAAAATATTTTATGATTATCGATGAAACTCTTCCAAGTTTCTCTAGGCGTGTGTCTGTCGAATTTCAAGCCAAGATTCCTGTCGAAATGTTTATCGTAATAGGTGATTCGTAATAGGAGGATTATAGCGTTGATCGTAGACAAAAGTTTGTAGTTTGCGTGCTAATTACCAGCCGCGATGTAACGAGAAAGTTCTCCTTCCTCTCTTGTCAGTTACATACAACCGATCTTTCTTCGATTCGCGCTGCGCTCTTTCTGAAATTTAATTCATCGTTTCTACGTCTTTCCCCGTTTGTGTTACAACGATATTCGTGATAAATTATAATAAATTGAATTCTAAATTAATTTCCCCGAGTCCAGTTTGACTAGAAGCAAGTTAAAAGGAGGAAGGGATAGTAAACTAAAATATCATATGTCAGGAGATAAGATCGTTCTCCATTTTATACTTTCTCCTCCTCACTTCACTGGATTTACGGATACGTACGGTCACGTTCCGTTGGAAACGTAATATTGTACGAATAACGCCGAGGAAATAATGTTCTATGATACAAATACGATAAACGAAGATGCAATTAATCCTCGAATATATCGAACCATCGAAGAATAAGTAGCAAAACTTGGCGTGACGGATCGCGATTTCTCATTTTGCCATAAATTACCGTATAAAGATGGTATTTGCCCTTGCGCTTTCATAACGAATATCACATTACTCGGTTTAGTTTCGTTTTATTTTCCAGCAGTTTCCTTCGGTGAAAATAATAAGGATGCGGAGGACTGGCATGTAGGAGATTTGATCGTGAGGTTTAATCCATGTCATTGGCCGTTGTTGTAAACGTCGAATATATTTGAAATGATAATTTAGTATATAAACTATATAAACTATATTCGCCGAGTCGCTCGTACAGAGTAAAAATCGCAAAGTCGCTCGCTAGATACTCGTCGATAACTCGGTAGGAACTCGTAGATACTAATACGTATAATGACTCGTATAATGACTCGAACAACGATCGAACTGCTCGCGGTCGCGTCCGTTTATTTATATTGGTCGGGGGAGTCGGAAAATTCACATTTGTCTTAGATCGACGGTTGCCCTCGACGGCGATATTGTTTTTGCCCGGAGATAATCGTTAACGTTAATTTCGTGTGTCGAAGCGGTGTCCGTGTTCCAAGATACAACAACAACACGAGTCGCCTGGTCCTATGACTCACGTGCCGCTACAAGGAACTTTTCGTAATAGAAGTTACATATTTTTGGAAAATGCGATTGGGCACAATTGGCTAAAGATCGCACGAAATACGATGGGAAACGCGAAGATTCGTTCAACTTTATTTACTAGCAACTTTTGAGAAACAACGAACGCTTAATCGTTGTAACTTGAAAATTAAATCGTAAAAGATAGAAGTATACATCTTTTGCTTTCGGATTTTACAATTTTATCTGAAATCTACTATTTAATTATTCAATTCTATTCAATTTCTTATCTTTTCCGTTTAGTCATTTTTAGAATTACTATTCCTTGGATTCTATGTAATGTTTATTATACAGAATATTTCACGTGACTTATCATTCCATAAAAAATACACACAGGATAAAAGGTAAATTATAATAATAAACATAAATATAAAATATTATTATACAGAATGTTGTATTTCTAGTTAACGCAAAGGCGTGATCATTTTTACGGGAAACGGACAGTAGTATAAAGTTAATATGTAATTTAAATAATGCATGAGAAACAAGAAATTTAAAAGTAATATTATTAATATTATTCAAGGTTTCATAGTCTCGCGTCTTGCAAAGAAGTTATAATTAACACCGGGAAAGGTGAATGTCGCGATAAGATAATAATTGTAGGTAAGAGAACACAATAATGCTGACTTGGTTGCGTCACGGTGTTTCCAAGTTGCCGAGTATTTTACGAATGCACACAATGACGTGTAGAATTAGAAAGCAATAAATAGCGCAACAATTTCTTCGCTATTAGGTTAACGACCAGATCTTCGTTTCCAGTTCAAGGGCAGCTTTAATTCATGCTAATTTCAGATATTATGCACTCGATTGAGATTTATAGTAGATTTTACTTTCTCAAATATAGATTGTTCTTTCAATCAAATTAATATTTCCGTTCTTGATTTTTATATTTCGATTTTACTAGTTTCATAGGTTCGTGAATTTCAGTTTACGAAACGATTTGTTCTTAAACTAGTAAATGGAGTTAATTGTAAGGTCAAGTTCTATCGTTAAATCATTTAATTATTAAATCCCATGCGTCGATTTTGCCAGATAGTTTTGACGAACTTATCACGTAAATCTAATTTATGAAAAGTAATGAAAGAAAAGATCATTTTTCGTTCAATTTTGTGTAAAAGTTGTCAAAGAATTAATTCAAAAATCTAATATACTCTTAGAGATTATTCCTTGTAAATACGAATTTTAGTTGAAAAAGTCGCGTCATACGCGCTTCGAAATATCATTCGTCAAAGTCCAATCTATGTATTTATCATGTATCATCTATTCCTGTCAGAACCTAGGAACCAATCTAATTAATTGCCTCGTAATAACCAGTCAGACGGCTTTTCCATCCACGCTGCCTATCTAGATTCCATCTCCGTGGATCCTGCTAAACCATGAATTGAAAATTAATTGTTGAAATCCATGTATTTAGACATCCATGGTGCATGAAACGAGCATCAGACCGGACAAAAACAAGCCCGAGCTGTTGTTCTCTCGGGCGTTCTCATTCTTCCACGAGATAACCATTTCATAAGCGTGCAAATTAGTCTCTGGTTGATGATGAAGCCTCGCTTTCGTGGCTTTTAATCGAATAAGTAGCATCTCTTTGTCGTGTACAGCCTAATTGGAAATTTCGATGAACATGTGGAAGCCTGCCTCCCGAAGCGTGAATCCGCGATACGCGCCATTTCTACGCGCCTGTAGAAGCTAAAACGAAAACAAAAAAAAAAAAAAAAAAGAGAGGTTGTACGTCCTTTTAAACAAATTTATCATGCACTGGTTACATATATCGGTAGTAACCAATCATGAAAGTAGATACTTCAAATGAAAATAACGTTTATCGTAGAAAGCGTTACTCGTGTCAAGTAAAAGGATAGTCACGATAATTGCATGGATTATCGAATGTTGTCGAATTATTGAACCGTGATTTTCAATAAAAGCTACAAAACATTCGTAGGAAATGTACATTTGCCGATAACCTAGACAAAATAGAGAGATTACGAATGGTCTCGCTAGACATCGACTGTTTAAACATCCTTATACTTTTTACGAAGAGTACGCTCGCAGTAAATATCTCGTAACTGCTGCATAAACTTTTGCATTTGTGCCACACTTTATCGACGTGATCATGACAGTTGTATGCGGATAGATTTTTTATAGAAAATTATACACGTAATAAGTCGAGAAAATGTTTCTAGAAGCGGTGAAATACTTTCGTGAGCCACCGTAGATGCCAAGGTAATTGCATCTTTTTTCCCCCTTTCCGTCTGTCTAATTACGTATCCTGTGGATTTTGCGAACGTCTGCAACTTTCACATGTTGCGTAAGAGGGTTGAACTATGTATAACGAATGGAAAGAGGATTGGTTTTTTTGAATCGAGAAAGGTAGATCCGACCATGCGTATTACGATGCGACGTAGTCACATATTGCAGGAAACTTGATCGCAGATTTGCAGATTTGTAGATTTCGAGTGGTAAACGATGTGCACATATAATCTTATTAATTATAAGTAAAATGTTGGAAGTCGAAGATTACCAGGCTTTACGCGCTAAACGGTTTAGGTGTGTCATAAATATATATTTTACTTATAACGTATATTATAATGCAAGTAAAGCGTATAAATATATGAATGTAAGCGATCTGATACATTTTTTAGCATAAATTTCCTTAATAGATTTATGAAGGCGTTGAAAGTCGAAAGTGTGGAGCGTTTAAATGATACAGCAATTATGCTAAAGCTTTATATTTTGCGTAGAATTTTGTATAGAAACGATTCATAAATGTTATTTTGCTATTGGAAAGGTGGTAATGTTAATTATTTTGCAACACAAGTGACGAAAAATTTCTTTGTACGACTCGATATTCAATGTTTATGGAAAATTGGCGAGAGAGACGATTTTTCAGCTCAAAATTTTGCAACGTACAGGAAGTTGCGAGTAAAAGCTGACCCACCTCTGATCTGATCAACAGGTACTCGAAGACCTGGAGAAAACATTAAATTACCTCCATTAGAAATTTATCATAATCGACCTGTAATTTTGTAATTGTAAAAAGTGCAAAAATTGCAAAATCTAAAAGCGTAAGAAGATGTTAAACGAGCTCCACTAGAAATTTGCTGGAAACACGTCGAACCTCGTAAAGTTTCCTCTCGCGATCAACTTGAAATTGTAAAAATTGCAAAACCTGGAAGCGTAAGAAGATGTTAAATGGGATCTACTGGAAGTACGCTGAAAACGTGTTAAACCTCTGAACTTTGTCGTACGATCACCACTTTCGATAACTTTGCGTTCCGATATCGAAGACGACCAATCACCCGCGTTACAGGAAACGTTCGTAGCGAACAGCACGTAACATTACTAGTTGAAAATCCGTCGGAATTTCCACGGTACGAGATAGCGATTCCTCGTTGCCGGTTGCCAGCTGTTGTTCGCGACGCGCGATTGTTCGTAGCGGCTTCGCGACGAAAGTGAAAGGATTCCGGCGACTTTCCCCGAAATTTTACGCCGTGCCCGCAGCCACGATCATCCCCGCTGCTGCTTCCGAGGCTAATGTTCCGTCGACACGAACTTGGCGAATTTGTAGGGAATCGGCGTGTGACCGATCCCGCGAGCCTAATCGCTCCTTTGCTCCCTTAACACACGCTTAAATCACGCTTGTTGACGCAGAAGGATTCTGAACGCGACGTCGATGCACTATGTTCCGAATTCTGTATCGAATATCTTGATAAAATGTGCCTCTTTTACGGCTTTAACATTTTTCAAAGTAGCATCGCTCTGATTTCTCTTTTATTCGTAACCAAAATCCAGTCTATTGATTAAATTTTTGCACTACTCCGATATTATTTCAAGATTGCTATTCCAGTAGTTGCAATAAAAAAATTATCTTAAAATACAAGTTTTACAGGAAATGCCGAATTAGCCAGAAAGCTTTTTAAATTCAATTTTCTCGAGTCGAAATTTAGAAACTGTACGTTTTAGAGTTCTTTTATTGTACGATATACGCACGCGTCGTTTCGATTGCGTAAAAATGCTCTTTAAGTACATTGTATCGGAACATTCCACTACCTTTTCCAAGACGCTTACTTGCGAACGATTTATTTCCTGGGTTACGCAAATTCGCCAACTACGCTCGGCGAATATATGTTCGAACTGAACATTTTTTTTTTTTTTTTTTTTTTTTAGCTAAACGTTCAATTTCTCGCATAATTGTTATGAAGAAATTTTCTCTATTCGACGATCGTTCGTTCCTGCTTTCTACGTAATACGAAAGGAACGTAGATAAACGCGTAAAATTATATCGAAAGAAAAAATTTCTAATTCAATTTCAAATCCTTTCAATTTCTATATCTCTTTTAACGTAATCCGCTCGAATATTAAACTGTTCCTCGAGGAAGTTATTTTATTTATAACTTGAGGGATAATTGGTATATAATAAAGATACATTTACAAACTTTCTTTCATACGCGTGTTTCATACTGACGACAAATGAAATAAATTATTCCTAATAGAACGAAAGTAATTAAATTCTGATTGAAACGTATTAAAGTGCAATAGGTTTACTAATACTAATAAAATCCAAATAAAATGTGCGACGGATAGTTTGAAACCATACGATACCTTGATACTCGGCAAAATTGGACATTATCGTACAGGAGAAAATAATCGAGTTACAAAAAGATTACCGATCAGGTAGCTTACGCGTGTAATTTCAATTTCGATTTTGATTTACATAAACTGGAATGACGTGGCAACACGAGATGGACGTTTTCATCGCAAAACGAGTCGTTTCCATGGCGCACCTGCTGGGATGGCCCGTTTCAAGCGACTCGTGATCAGAACTAATGCATTACTGACGGCCGATTCCTCGGACCCTTGGGGCTCTTAAAAACGAGCGGCAACGCGTGATTATGTAAGTTTAATTGCGTTCTAACTACCGTGCAATGCATCGGGGAGCGCAACCGGCGGTTTCGATGGTGCCTCATTAAGACATTTGCCAAGTTGATGCCCAAAACATCGTCCTCGTCGAGCACGATTATTATTTACGATTCACGGACTGCAAACAGTTTCAGGCCGAAAACTGTTCGTCGTTTACGTTTTGTCGCGTTACGACCGATATGTGGCAACAGGTGTGTCGAAGCGGAGAATTTTTAAGGGACACTTTGAAAATGGCACGATTTTATTGCTTAAATTTTTTTCATTTGTCGACATTCGAGAATGGTTATAAACCACTATACGCGCGGTGGAATTTTCTTTGCATGTCGTCGCTCTACTTTTAAATCGTTTGATCTTCGCTCTGAAAATCGAGAAGTTTAAAGTTCACGACGTTTAACAGTATCGTATGTTTAGAACCTAAAGGAACCGAATCGAATCGAATATATTTGACGCTCTCCAAGTAGAATTTTTACCATATTGCCATAATTTTGTATTCTTTGTACCGATGAGCTCTTTCGTGGCTATGTTAATTACATTTCTTTGAAAAATGAAGTTACAACGATCAAGTACTAGGACATGATCATAATTTTCGTTTTTAAATATGATTAATGAAAGAATAGCATTACGAAGAAAGCATGGATTTGCTTAAGGAAATCATTGCGTATTTTTTTCAAAGTCCTAATAGGTTTCAGACTTTCGAGTGGAAATACACGTGTGAAAGATTCGAAGAATCTTTAGAACGGAATGATATTTAGTATCTATAGAGAGGATAAAAAAGGAGGATAGACGATATTAAATCTGACGAAGAAACATTTAAATTGATTTGAATGATTTATGGGAGAGTCAAGTATCGACAGTTGTACACTCTGACACATGGATATGTAATGATCGTAGGATACGAGAGTCACGGAGATTTCACTTGAATATATGCGAGTCGCAGATTTCTTCCCCTCTCTTGAAGAGCAAATGAAAGTAAAGCTCGCGTTAAATCGCGAAGATCAAGCGAGTTTCACATCGAATACGTCATGTTTCTCGTTTTAGATCATATTTTTGCCCTCGTGTTTACGAGGATCGTTCTTACGTCATATTAAATTATTTGATAGCTCCAACTTCTTACGACTCTACAAGTTAGCAGAAATTAGTATACCCGATAAGACTTTCTCTTGATCTGAAATTTATATTTTCAAAGGAATTAGAACTTCTCTAAAAATAAATGAATTCTTTCAAAGAATTGTAAACATGGTAACGGTTTTTTTGTTCTTTAATAAGTGAGGAAGATCTGTTAAAATTAATAACTAAGAATTTCAACGAATTTCCGGTAATTCTAGAAAAGTAAAAAGCTTCTAAAGGGGTAAGAAACGAAAAACGAGTTAGATTGGAGCAGAAGTCGTAAAGCCTTGGTGTATATCGAAACGAAGTCACGAAATCTAATCTGAAATGCGATTCTAACTTTCACCAAATGGTATCCTAGCTGGAAAGAACGCGTTCCGGAAAATTCTTTCCCAAGAAAGGGAAACTTCGTTCGTTTTCGCTATCGGAACAATTCGTGTTAAATTTCTAAAATTAAATTGTTAAGCGTAGATCGTATATAGAAATATCAAACGATATAATTAACAGCGTTACGTGAACTTAAAAATTTATAAGCATCTGCAGATTAACTATTAACGAGGCGACGAATAATTGGTCAGATATTGATTTAAAATACACGGTAGAAATTTGTAAAAGTTTTTTGCGAGAGTTGCTGGTTAGTTAATAGAGAGTCGATAATTATTTGAGATCCGCACGATCTGTTGGTCTAAATTCCATCGAAATCCAAGTTCCATCGAAAAAACGTGCCGCGTCCGCATTTTTAAAACGATAATGTAACGAGCGTACTGGGTGGGCCAAATAAAGTGTTACAAGTTGATTTCTCCGAAAACATTGTTCATATCGGCTTCAATTAAATACCGATGATTAATAATTAATTGTATATTATAATACCGACTTGATAATAATTAAATATTACGATATTGACTTAAATTAAACGGTACAAGTAGACTAATCATTTGGCGTGCAACATATTTTTCTTGGACGGCTGTTAAACAGGAACCCACTCATCTCTTTTAAATGTAATGGTTTACCGATTCCTCTTTTTCTCATATAGTTAATATCGAACTTGATAGCATTTACTTGCAGCAAAATTTCGTATATTTAAATAAACTCTAGCTTCGCAATAATCTTTGTATACAATGTCTCAAAATCTGATGTCTCACGCTACAAATAATTGACACAGCTACCAACGCTGCAGCTACTAGAGTGGTCAGAATTCGAAGAAGAAGGAGAAGAACGCTATAAGTAATCTTGAAATTCGTTCAATCGGTCCTATGTGTTTTTCCATAGGTTCCACAGATCGCGAATCTTCCAAATTTTAAAACACTGCTCGTCGTAATTGTAAAATACTGTTTTGTCTTGACAATTACATCTTTCACTCCCATAAAACTTGGCCAACTTACCTTTAAAAGAATTATCCGTTCTTTGAATCCAACAAATACGATCGTAACTGCTGTTCGATCGTAACGTGACATTAAATTCAGAAAACTAACAAAAATGACAGTTATCGCGTCTTCAGTTATATACGTACATGTAGGTAAAGCAACTAGCTGGTTAACCCAAATAGCTCTAAACGCGCAAATGAAAACTCGTGACCCTCGATACACGTGTTTCGCTGGAAACATGCTTGTGGAAGACAGAAGGCACGAGGGTAGAATAGAACCGAGCAGGTCCTTGAGTTACGAAGCTCGGATCTAGCTGCAACGATCTAACCATCGAATAGGCCGCGTGTCGCGGTGCAGGTATACCTGACATCGTTGGACGTCGTGTTCTTCGTAATTGGTTATCGGATCGGACGTGGCGATCATTGAAGGATGGTCGAGCGTATGTACGTGTCGTAGCTAGGTGCAAGGTTGAAGCGGCGAACATAATCGCAACACGTTGTCGACGTACGCGTAATACTGCTCAAATTACATGTGCCGGCGCGTCCGATAATCGTGTCTTCAACAAATAACGGACCGACGTTCTTGACCCGGCCATGGAATCGATGCTTCGATCGATCTTTTCCGGCGATGTTAGGATCGCGAAGGAAACGAAATAACGGGATCAGGAAGATCGCTTTCGGTATCGCATGCTACTGTAACTTTCCTTTAACACCAGAATTGTCAGAGTGGTAAATATATTCAACGCGATGCCTCTCCTCTCCGGTAATGAACACCCAGGTGAATATCGTTAACTTGGGTTTACTTTAAAAACATGTCAAAGCTACGATAAATGGTTGAAAGATATTTAAAGGAAAGACGATGTCGTTACACGATGATATCGACGTCGAAACTGAAAGACTGCCTCCCCTTCGATACATATGGATAGTATGGGTAGTATGGGTTGTATCTGTATCGTATTAGACGCAAGATACGTCGATATCTGACAATAATATATAAAATTCTGGCATATTTATAGTTCGTAACCGGTCAATCGGACAAGCGATGCAGTTTAGAGGAAAGCAACCTAGTAGTCAGCGTGTACTAACTAACTTGCCGAGAGTTCTAAGCGAGTCACACCGTATTTAATTGTCATCGATGCCAAGATCGAGATACTCCGTTTCGCGTTCTTTATGAACGAAAAGAATTTGAAGAAGCTACGATCTTGGTCGATGATTAAAATCTCCATAGAAATTCTAGTCACGTATCGAGCATATCGTTAGAACAATTAGCGGGTGAACGGAGCACGCGCGCTTAATAACAACCAGGCCAGGCCAGGTCATTGAAATTGCAGTGATCCGATGGATTTTCGCAAATTAACAGCGTCTAGCCCTGGACGATGCCTTCCTTCGAGCATCGAGCAATATCGATCGAAAATTGCCAGAGCTCTGCCTGACGATGAGTTCGCCCTGTTCCGATAGAACTCACCACGGACCTATAATTTTCGACTTTAATACGGATCGTGGAACTAGGTCCATTCGAGCCCAGAGCAGCTCTGTTTACGTGGCCGTGGACATGGAAACATGTGATTCGAAATTGTAAGATATTCTAGGGAACAGATGCATAGTATCATTTGGCGAATTTGAAATTAGTCCTGGAACCTTTGATAACTAGATTTCGCCCTGTTTAGAGGGGATGGAATAGTAATCGACGAAAATTCCATATTTTGATAAGGTAGATAGTAACTAATAATTGGTATGAACGAGCTGCTTGATGATAGTATGGATGCCAGGATGGCAGAATATACGCTATCGCGACGAAGAAATAAACGAAGACGCGAATAGGTGAAATTCGCAAATCTCGGACAGATACGCAAATCTCAAGTCAGACGGTGCTTCAAATAGAATAATCTGTACGGACTGAAGGTTAAAGACGGTTAATTACGTATTCGCGGTGATTATGAGCGATCGAAGGCGATGTTGAAACGTATGTTTACGTTATTAAAATTCTAGCCAGTCCATTCGTGTCAATATTTTTGGTCAGCATAAGAATTTTAGATAATTTTTTATAATTATTTGGTATAGATGTTTTAGCTCGGTACACGAATCGTACAAAACTTTTCACAGTTTCCCATATTTCGTTTTTCCAAACAGTTTTCAATGATTCTCATCGCGATATATAATATTTTTAAAAAAGTATTCGTCGTTTCCAACGTTTCGCTTTTAACCCATTTTCGTATAAACGGATCTTTGTCCAAAATCAAAAAGGCTTTCTAATTACGATCCGACGAATAATTACAGCCAACAACGCATAAATTCGTTGCTTAATAAAATACTCTTATTACCGAGTAATTTTTACCTGGTCGTTTCACCATGATCGTCGATTCGCATTATTCAACGTAATTTAACGTTAACGAACCCGATTTCGATATCAGGCCGTTTTTGTTCCCGGTTTCTCGTGGCCGGTTAAGCTCCTAAGGGAGTAATTTTGTAATTAACCCGGTAAAACCCCTGGATGTTCGCAACGGTAGCAAGCAACGCCATCAAGTAATCCGGCTAGCGTCATTAGGGGAACTCGCGAAGATGAGGAACGTCTTTAATCTTAATTTGCAGCATGCAGCGACACGTGTGGGTAGCTTCCAAATGTTGGATGGCGTTAGTTCGCCGTGAAATAACTTACAATCGCATTTCTATTCGAAATTAATCTAAGAATTTAATACGCAATTCGTGTTTTTTATATATTCCAAATATATTTATTTGCTTGACGAAATTGGAAAGTAAAGTTCTAGTTATCGTTTTAATAACTAAAAGTATCTTAAATCCAGATGAAAATATTTTATCCCAGAGAACGGTAGCTTCCTATGTTCTTCTTCGCGCGGCAACAGTTTTTCTTCTACCAAACTATCCCCGAGATCACCGCCAAACCAAATCCAAGCCTCGACTACACCCAACGTGTTAAAACTTATCCTTCGCGGTCCTATGATGTAAACCCTATGAATAAATATCCATTTTAACCGCAACACAGCGACCGATAAAATTCCCTGCATATTCGATAGCTGTATTATTCTTGAAATCTAGAAATGCGTCAACCACAAGACTCTGATATTCTTCGTGTGTCGAATGGGGACGGTGTAAGCGAATCGTCGAAGTAAAAGTGAGTCATGCCAGTGAAAACAAGACAAACATCGACGAAGCTTGTCGGTTCGTCTAAAGCAATTTCTTAATTAGACCAGCGGCCAGCCGTGGTTTATACGAACGAAATTAAAGGGACCTGCCCATCGAGATTGAACTCCCAATGCGGCCCGTCGAAGCCGGTCTTAAATCAAGCCGCTGGCTAATTGCTATCGATATTTCATACATCGAAGAAGAAGTTGCCGCGTCTTCTTGAATCTTTAGAGCACGCGCCATGCGTTGGCAAAAAGGGGAAAATTTTGCGGCAAAAAATCGTCACGTTGGAAAAAAGAAAGAGGAAGAGAAGGAACGAGGTTCGAGACGATCCAAAAGCAGGCGAACCAGCAGCTGATTCACGTTCCCCTCTCTAGTCCTCTTTTTCGTCCTTTTTTACGGCCTCGATGCTCTGGAAATTTATCCCATTCAACCCTGCAGACTGTAGATGGTGGCCAGGCCAGTTAATAAAAAGTCACGTCGCCTTTACGCTGCGTAATCAATTAACGCATCGACACCTTTAGGCTCGATGGATCGGCTCCGAGCTGTTCGATTAACGCTAGATCGACTAACGTTTAACCTATACGTAAATATATCACCTTCTTCCATTCTTCCATTCTTCCATTCTTCAATTCTTCAATTCTTCCATTTTTCTTTCCTTAGGAAAAATCTTGCGTATCTTTGTACTTGTAGCAACACGATAACCTGCTAGTACCACGTTCGGTGAGAAATACTTTCAAATCACCGATATACGTAATTACATCATACTTCAAATGCTATCAATCGTTATAACAAATTTTAACGCGTTTAAATTTCATATTTATATACGCGTACTTGCATCGTATATTTCCTTTATATTTTATTCTTCTATGGGTCTCTTCGGTATCTGTAACGAGACTTGACCACGTATTAACATCTTCATCGTCTTTCAACGGAGTATAAAACACGGACTTACGAAAACAACTGGTTAATGTTTTACAGCTTCGTATCGTCCGACTGATATTTAATTCTGCGATCGAAGGAACTTGTGGCTAACGATAAAGAATGCGGTGCTCGGTGAGTCAGGTTCAGAATAATGTTTTATGGCAGTGTATTCGACGGAGTATTCATTCATCGATGTAAAGCGAAGCGTGCCACGATGGTTACAGAGAACACCTTTTGCGTCGATGTGGCGATTAAATTCTCGGCCGACTTCTTGCCCGAATTCCTAAAATAATGCCAGCCTTTGAAAATCAAGGGTTATCAAGCACCTTCCCCCTTTACGTCAGCCTTGTTTCAAACAGTTCCTCCCTAATCGTGCCAGAACCGGAATACGGACGATCGAGACGCCGCTCTCGCGGCTCCTGATTACCTTTGCACCGAAATTAATCAGCCTAGAACGTTCATCAGATGCAAAGAGCATAATCGAACGATTAGGGTTGAAGATGTGTTTTTAGGCACGATTAAAATTTTGACGAGCGTAAACCGAGAAAGAAAGGGAAGAATAATTAAAGGTTCGTCTTTTAATGTACGGTGTTGCTGCAAAGTACGAGGTGTAGAAAGTACTCGTTGCAACACAGTAATTTGGATTTATTAATCGTCGTTACGATACGA
This sequence comes from Bombus campestris, assembly GCA_905333015.3. Classification (NCBI taxonomy): domain Eukaryota; kingdom Metazoa; phylum Arthropoda; class Insecta; order Hymenoptera; family Apidae; genus Bombus; species Bombus campestris. Next base: position 12,403,517 of record HG995132.1, read on the forward strand.
ATGAGTTTTATTCTTGTACCTCTGTAGCATTACGATATTTCTTTCTTTTTAACGAAAACAAATGCTACGGTGTTTTTCTGTTTTCACGGGGAAAAAAATAAACACGAAGAAATTTAATTTTTCTTATAAGGCTTAATTATTATCGATCGATATATCGTAATAAATCAAAGAAAGCGATCCTTGTAACAAATAATCGAAAGAAAACGCCCGATGATAGCATGAAAATTCACTATGTCCTGCGAACAGATTTTAGCGAAATAATCATTGATGCGTTCGTTTTGACGCGCGTTGTCGGTGATGGTGTTAAGTTGATACTAATTGTGCTGATAACAAGACTGGGCCCGCGTCCGATCCGACAGATAATTTTCGATGTAATTAATAATAACACATATCAGATTGGTATCGTGGATAAGATATTACGACGAAGGGAAGGTACGAAGCACAGGTGGTTCGCGTCGAGGAAGAGGCCTGTTTTAATATTCGTACGTCGATTGATCTCGCTTGCATCCGAAAATTCGAGTTCCGTGCGCGTTCGTTCGTTCGTCTCGAAATCAATTTTATTCCGCGAACAAATTGTTACCAAGGCGAATATGGTCTCGTTATGAGTTTTTAAACGAAGCGGAACGAATTAAAAAGTGCAAAATTTTCCGGCCGGACAGATCTTTTACTTTATATTTCAAAAGCGATATTTAAAAAATTTGTTTGAAAATTTTCGATCGTTTAACTATTTTCTTTTATTCGTCGTGTCTTTATATCCGATGTTGTTTCAACTTGCTTTAAAATTATTTATATCTATAGTTAAAGGAATTTTAATCAATACTCGAGCAAATGGCGTGACATACGAAAGAAAACGATAGGACAACTAGAAATCTAAAAAATTCATCATAATATCGCTTTTGAAATATAAAGTAAAAGATGTATGTGTTTGCAGCTATTCTTCGTATCGTATCCTTCCATTCGTACGATACAGTCTGTCACACAAGAGCGTGTCTGCGATATTTCTGTAAATATTTATATATTTGTAAAAAAATTTATATGAATTGAATCTACATCTAAAACACTAATACGCTATTACAGTAGGGTGTCCAATCTCCTCCATTAGCGATTATAGCTTGACATCGTTTCGGCATACTCTCGACTAATTTTTGAGCGTAGGATTCTGGTAACGACCTCCATATCTTTCGAATGTGATGTACAAGTGTTCTTATTTTTGTGATACGTCTTCCTCTCAGCTTGCCTAATAGGACACCATGCCCAAAACGAAGATTCATCAGTGAATATTATATTACTCCAATCACGATCTCTGTTTTCATTCGCCCATGCCAGACGATTTTCGACGTTTCGCGTACGCGGCACTCATATTAAAAAGCTCTGTTCCTTTCACTGTTTCAAATGAAACTGAAAGGTATTCAGCAACGCGTATTAGAGAAGTTTTCGTTTGTTTACATTCTTTTTATCTCATTCTGATTAGGTGTCAGGTTTCGCAGATATCGCAGACACGCTCTTGTGTGACAGACTGTACGATGCACAGAAACAGAAGAATACCGATCGCATAGACTCGCGATCAGGTCGGATCGCTAATCACTCGAATTTTCGCAGTTTCGTTATTCTGCCGTCACGTAAAACCACATCTACGTAGTACCTTGTAGTATAGAGCCATAAAGTGAGATGTTATCGAGAGATTATGGTTGCTATCGACTTGGAGCGGGACCAGGTGGCAAACTAGTGTTTCCAACCCAAGGATATTTTAATTTTACCAAAATTACGATATCGTGTGCGCAGAGTAAAGTGGAAAGAGAAGCGTATAACGTCGTTACCGACAAGGTGCTTTAATTATGTAACGATCTTTGTCGCTAGTAAATGCGATCGTTGACATCAAGAACACGACGGTTCGATGGCGAAAAGAGAATACCTTGGAAGGATCTCGTTAGCATAATGCAAATCTTTGTCGGTAATCGATAACGCGAGATCGGCTCCTCTGGCACTACGTTTTTTCTTCGCTTTGGCAATTCATATTGTAATAACATCCGAGATTTAAACAATCTTTCGGCTGGCGCTAACGAGCCCTCGCTTAGCTGTTCGTTAATTGTTACGACGCGGCGCTATAAAGGCTGATAACATCTGCAACCGTGGCATAATTGAATATCATATAGTTTTTTACGCAACCGCTATGCGTGAGTTTCGACTGTAAATTGGGGTTTAAGTGGGTTGTAACAGCGAAGGCTTCTTATTCTTACTTTATGTCTGGCGAATAGGTTTCCAAGTAAACAAACCTGTGCGATAATTATAGAGAAAAGATGGATCAAGAATTATATCGCACTTTTGCGATTAAAGCGATGTTTATAATTTTTATTATCTATCAAATATTCGTATAAAACCTCGTACAAACAACGATTACAAAAGATCGACCAACCATAACCCAGAGAAGTGTCCAAAGTAGAAAAAGATGAGAAAACATGGTTCGATTTAAAGCGGAGGCCAGAGGCGTGCCTTTACCGAGTCGAAAACAAATTCCCGCGGTACGTATGGTGACACGAGCATCCTGCGTGGACCTCATACCCTACACTTCCTAAAGAGATCCACAGTGAAATTACGAATTCAAGAATCCCTCGGGCACACCGGGTTTAAACCAGATGAATCTGTTCTCTAAATATTCTCGAGCCGGTTCCTCGAGCGACAACCGCGCTCTTCTCTTCCACTCCGCTTTGGTCGCTGGCCACTAAGTCTTTCGCCCCTTGCCTTGCTAGCTGGCCGCTAATTTTTAGAAATATGATACGTCGCTCTCGACTTACAATACAATATATAAAACTAAGGAAACATAAATGTTTCCTTATTTTAAGCTACTAATGAAATAACAGAATTTTATCTGCGTTTTAATATGGCAAATTGCGGCGGCCCAGGCGGCCGCGCCGAATCAATCGGGGACTGCCTTGTAATCGAGTGGCGCATTAATGCGTCTGTAACCCAGTTTACTGCGGCGCGGCGGCGCGTCGTTGATCTTGGCCGGAGATAGCGGACGCCTCTCGATCGATCGATAGGCCGCTGCCGTCGTTCGACTGTCGGTGTCGCGTGGCCGCCACACGACACATCGTGCGGCCAGATAACGTCGGAAGATGCCAAAACGACGATCTTCGTCGGCGAACCACAGAGGATCGTCGCCCGTTGAACGCTGAGAAACCAAACGGAAGCATCGAGCCAGCGGAAAGGGACGTCTTCAAAATACTGTAGTCGAGCTACTCGAATTCAAGAACTCTGATCGAAGCTCGAGTAGAAAGGAACGCTTGAATTAATCCGAACGTGGCTTAAGTAGAGGAGGACGATTCAAACGATTTGAACGAGTCTTAACTCGAAAAGGGGGCAGTTCGCGAAAGAGGAAGAAGAAGCGGTAAAAAAAAAAAAAAAAAGAAAGCAGACAAGAAACGAGAAAGAGGAGGACGAAGAAAGGAAAAAAAGATGAAAAGATAAACGGAGTTAGAAAGAAAGGGTAAAAAGAGGGCGAACAGGAGACGTTCAATTTCTGTCGCATCTGCCTAAATGTACGTTAGCCTATGATCATCGTTGGGCCCCGAGCGGATATTATATCTCCGAGGAGACTAAATATCGTTCGATTGCGATTTTTGGACAGGCATTATCGTGTACGTGTCACGATACAAGAAAGATGATCGCGCGCGCCTCGCCGATGGTCGAAGCAGCGCGCCATCGCCTCTTGCTTAGCCCCTCGTCCCGACCATTATCGATCTTCCGAGTGCTGAAATTGTTTCGCCGCTTTTAGGCCTGGCCCCGGGAATAATTGATAGGACGCGGCGCGTGCGCTGCATTCGCCAAGGAAATCGTGGGACACCCGTCCATCCGTTATCTATGTATATGCACGTACGACGTAACTTGGGAATTTCAAGTATCCCATTCCCGCGAATTTGCCGATCGACGTTGATTTATCATCGATCGTTAAGGAATCCGCGATTTATGGCCCGTTGGAAGGAAGATGGAATACGTTCGATACAAAATTGCAAAACTGTGTAAATCTTCTGTAGAGCGATTTAGTAACTACCGCGATACGTATGATACGTATGATCGATGATCGATGAGTGTAGTCATTTAACTGGATTTCTTTTTTTCTTCTTTTTTTTTTTTTTTTTTGCAGTCGCATCGAGTAACGCGAAATCGACCGCTATAGTATGTTATCGTAAATTTAGAGCTTCTGTTTTATTATTTATGGTCGCATTGGACTGTTAGTTGATTCCGAAAAATAATAGAATCGTCGTAATTTTAGTATTCTCTTTTCGTAACTGTCTTTTCGTATTCTCGCAGAGAATCGTAATTCACCAAACAGATCTTTAAAGGTTTTCAATCTGCTGCCCGTAACGATTTCGAAAGTTTCTCCAAATGGTCATTAAGGAGTTACAAATTGCTCATTATAGAGTATTAATTTACGAGAGATACGAAACGATGTCGATAACACGTAAATGCGTATCCCCTGGTGTGAATGATAAAAATATTTATTATGCGGAGCATGCAGTGACAATCTGATTACGATGCAAAGGGGTGTCTCTAAAATACCGGTATTTCGTGGCCGACTTTTTAAAATCGCCTATATTACGCAGCAGCTGGAATATCGCGATTTTTAATCATGCAGTCTCGTGCATCGTATATTATCGCCCGCGGAACAAGTATTATTTCGCTAATATTCCGAGCATCGGGCCACTTAATGTTGAAATATGATGTCATGTACAGGGGGACAACTTTATACCGGGTGTTCCCCAGTCTGTACCCTGGCATCCTGAGAATCGTTCTTTTTATAAACTAATTTTTAACGTCGCGTCGAGCACCAAGACCGATTATTAGCGACGCACGCACAGTGGACGATAACAAGACGACTTTTTTCTGTCTTCGTAATAACCATCGGTTAACTCTTCATGAAGACATAAATATTCTTTCGTTTCGTACTCGGCGATCGCCGTGTCTGTCGATTATCCTCTCCTTCCTTTTCTCTCTGAACATCGGCGAACACACGACACAAACGAACCGATTGCTCGCAATCACCCGATGAAAAAATTATGTGAAATCTGTTTCGCTGATTGATCGTTCGCGATATTTTTTAAAGCGATATTTTTTCTTTTTCGATATTACGTATTCTCGCGTGAGTGAAATCATACGCAGATAACGCAGATGCTACTTTGAATATTTATTACTTCGGTTACAATTGTTTGCGCGTGATTTATTTCTGTTTCGCGTGTGAATGAATCGTCATCGGTAATTTTTCAATAATAATTTCTTCTATTTAAGCGTCGCCACAACGCGCAGCAAACTTTGTACCGTAGCATACTTTCGTAATCGCATGCACTCCTACGATATCTTATAACCTTAGCAGATTAGAAATTTTAAATCGCCTCGCGTGTTTTAATAAAATTGTTAATACGTTGGTAGTATACCTTTCTATGTACTTTCTTTATGATAAGTTAAAATTAAAATTGCATACAAAACTAGAACTGTCAAATCGAATTTTCTCCACGTACTATCTTCTTAATGTTTTCCAATTTTGAAGCCGATGCAACGATCGTCGTATAAATTTTCAACGGGGATACGACGATAATTTGACAAGCTTTCGTTTTAACCGTAAAGAAGAAAATATCCTATTACGACGATTAATTGAAATCTTTAATCTTTAACGCTAGCTTGCGTTTAATTGAACGGGTGTAAAGTAAGTAACAATAAGAATGAAATTCGAAATTAACGCAAGAAACGGTATTCGCAGAAAATGCACCGAATTATTCGATATCGTCGGAAGACAGGTATTCTAAGCGTAACTTGTAGATAAATAAAATTCCACGCACCATATTCTTTCTTTACTTATTATTATATTTAGTTCGCCTATGATATTATTACCGATATTTTTCGCCATAATGCCATGTATAGAGAATGCAAAAATTTGAATACGACAGACTAGAAAAAAGGAAATTTACATTTAGAGCGACGCTATATAAGTACCAGCCATCATGGAAATTAGGCTGCAATTTCAAGACTCCGAAATGTGCCAGCGATACGGGGAGAGGAGGAGATCGCTGCACGCCTGTGATTACGAATGATGCTGCTTTTTATTCCACTTTACTATGTTACGATAAAACCGACAACTCTCGCATCTTCGTCGTACACGCGAACATCGATAGCCATTGAAACCGTTCACGGCCGAATTTGAACGAGATTTTAGAAAAAAATTTTGATATTAGGAGCAAGAAATCCTCTACTAAGAGCCATTTAGGAGGAACATTTCGCGTTGCAGGTGTAATTTCCTAGGAAATTATTTATCGCGTATTATTCCTCGAGTAAAAGATTTATCATTATCGTAAATAACGTTTCTAAGAATCTTCTTTAATTTCGTCACGATGAAACGGAATGTGCCCGTGTCAAAACGATTAAACAACATCGATCCAAGTTCTTCGTTCGATCCGCGATTAAATTCGATCAAAGAAGATGAAAGAACCACGAATACGCTCCTAATTACTCTACATTACGACACCAGGATCCATAATAGTTGGATGTTTGCGTTATGAGGATGGGGCCCGTCTGAAGGAGCAACGCGAACGTTGTAGAGGCAATCTCGTGGCCATCGCTGGCTGCATCGTCGTAAGAGAGGACCTCTATTCGAGGCTACCGGGACACAGGAGGTGGCTAATAGGCATTCGTGATTTCGCGTGCTTAGATTTTTAAGGGCAGGTGAACAGATCCCAGGCAACTGTCCCCTCGGAGGCAAACATCGAACCCTCCCCGTTCCATCTTCTCTTCTTCTCTCCTTTCCTTTGGCTCGCCGTCCCGTCTCCACGGGGAAACGACGAATAAAGAAGAAAGTACAAAAAGAAAAGCGGAGAAGAAATAAAAGGTGAACACGTATACGCACGATGGTGTCGAGAGGCCTACGGTGTTGCGTTCGAGCCCCGATTCCTCGCTGAGAGCGAAAGTAGGCGGCGCCCCGAAATTTCGCATTGACTTTCTATAAGCTCTGTATACCCGGTGGCATTCATAAATCGTCCGATGGACAGTGGGGAGAGGGTTGATCGAGTCGACAGGGAACATGTGGAACACGTGCCCTCTTTCGTGCGTGCGCCGCGCGACCGGTATCTCGATAGAGGGACGTGTGTCTCGAATCAAGGGTGCCGTCTTCAGGACTGCGTGCCTTCAATTTCAACGGGACGTATATACCCTACTATTCGCAAACCATAGGACATTCGGTACAAGTTCTTTTACAGAAAAAAAAGGCGATACGTTATTGATTCTGAGTAGGCTATCGTTGGATTTTAATGATTGCATTACCGACAGCTTAGTCTTGGACAGCAACGATCGGCATTCCTATAACGAGCAAACTATTGGACATACCGATGAATTTGTACTATGACTGGCCACACTGGTGAACCGTCGAGACCGATCGTATCTGTGAATTACTGAAACTGATCCTACTGATGAATTGCTGGAATTATTATGCACGTATGTATGTGTAGTACGTCGTGGAACTAAATCATCATTGGACAAGTACCCGCAATCGGTATTTCTTGGATACTAGTTCAGTCTTTTATTTCTTAGTAGCCTTTAATGATTTTTTTCTGTAGGATATAAGTGGAAGTTATAATTACAAAATAAGATCGACACTCGATAAACTATGCTGTACTTCCAACATCTTATCACCGATCCGTTTTATTACGGCTGACGTTTAAGATTAGCAAGTGTAGCATAACTTATGGATGAGAGTGTATTATTGGGTCCACTTGCGGCGCCACGGCACTTTCGCAGAGGAGGAGGCGAATATAGCGGTCCTAAATTCGATGGCAGATCGAAGTTTGTAATCCGCATGTCGGTCGAATACGTTTTAACATACTTGGCACCGCATCTGTCGCTTAAGTTACGTGACCGCGGGCAAGTATTACGTTTCAATTTGAGATTGGCGCGATTGAAAAAGTATGTGATACGTTAGTCCGGAATTTGAATCTAACGCGTTACTCGAAATCAACAAATTTACAAAAATTCTCTTTAATCGTTACTACCGTCTACGCTTAGAAATCTACGAGTTACAAACTTTTGTATCTTTCGTTATAAGATCTTCAAGAATTTATCGAATGATTATACTCTATTATAAGATCTCTTCTCCCGTCTATCTTCTCTTCAAATGTACCTATCGTTTGCCACTTAAGTCGGACAATTTTTTATCGATTTAACTTTGGCGTTATATATGTCCTTATGATATTTTATAAATTTCAAAATTACATTTCTTCGTGAAACATTAAAAAGAAAACCAAAGATCCTACGCTCTTCGATTACGCAATTTTTCCAGAAACGTTAGAGAATCGAAGGTAGCGGCCAGTTTCCATATAAAAGGAATACTTCTTCTTGTGGTGGTTAATTGAAACGACATTGTGACTCGTCGCGGTATTCAGTCATTCAAGGGCACAAATCGTCGCGATATCCGTGCTGTCCGTGTCGATCGGTTCAAAGGATCGGCAAGACGACTTTTTGCGCCAGTTTTAATGCGGATTTGTCTGCGAAATATGCTCGAACGGACGTTCTCGTTCGCTCAACTATGTCGGTTTCTTCGTCTTGTTCAATTTTTCTTCCACTCGTAGCTTTTTTCGCGTTACGTGTCACGGTTACTACGAAATATCTTTTCATTAGATCGCGCGTGTTTACGCGTTTATGGAAAATTTAGAATGTACAATTGCTTTAATCGTGTTCGTCAAAATATCTGTAACTTTCGTATTATCTAATAATTTTTCTTTTTGTAATGACAAAGTATTCGATATATTAAATTCAAAGCAAGAATTTAGCACAGTGTTGGAAGAGAATTTATAGAAAAGAGATAGCATAAAATTGAAACGTCGGACAAACGTGTATCGGGTACACGCTAAAGATGGCTACGTTATTTCTACCTGTTGCTCGTACCGGAAGTACGTAGATATCTTACGTCAGTTTCTAACGAACCTTCGTCCTTCGAGTCGGCCCGTTTCTAGGCGAACATTCAGCTTTTCCGTAATCGGGTTCCACCGACTGGCAAAGCAACTTCAGGGTTCCGACAGTGATCACGCGTGACGTGCGTGGACTATGATTACGTTTAAAAGTCACCCATCAACTTTGCCCGCTTTGTGGCTTCTTTTAAACGCCGCTTATTAAAACCAACGGGCGCACGGCTGTTGCGACACTCGAAATTCAGGGAAACGAGGAAGATAGTCTTCGTCCTTTTCCTCTTGATCTAGAATTTAGTCTTCGACCATTATTTCAATATGTATTTAACTCCTGTCCCAATTTCCTTGTATTTCTCCTTTCTCCTTTTATTTTCATTTCTCCTTTATACCTGATACGTAAATTTTTAACCAGTGTGATCTAATTTTTTAAGAAATGGCCTATTGAACAGTGCGAATAGTGCTATAGAAATCGTAAAACAGAATCAAGTAACTTGCAATTTAACTGGACAAATTATCTTAATTCGTCGAATTAAATCATTTGGTCTAAAAAAAAAAAAAAAAAAAAAAAAGACCGAGATTCTAATCACATGCTTTGATAAAAATTTAAGTTAACGAGCCAATTGCCAATTGGCTAAACGATCGATAAGTATAACAAAATTGTTCCGTACGAATGGCGTTATAATTTTCAAACTTTACGAAAATTTACTTACAATTTTGCTCTTACGCACGATACATCAGGTGCGTATAATCGTTAGAAATCTTGTCCGGCGTCATCGCGTTATCGAGTTACTACGTTGTCAAGCTTAATTTGACGCAAAACAAGCAATTAATCTTTTTCAAAGGTACCCTTCTTCTCCTCTTAATTGCAATCTTATAAATTGCTTTGGCGTTTCATTTGTCAGTTTTCGTAACTTCTCTTTAATTACACACGCTTGCTTTGTGCTCGTACGTTGCACGAATGATCATTCAGCCATGATTAATTTCTTCATCTTGGAACTTTCGTACGGGGCGAAAGTAAATTAGGGAAACTTTCATTTGACACGAGTAACGACAACATTTACATACCTCGCAAAATGTTGTAAAAAATACACTACTGCCTACAGTATCTCCTCGATGTTTCGTATAAAAAATAAATCGTACACGCTTTTTCGCCCGAGAATTCTTAATGAAATTCCTACGTAATATGCGTATCCAAGTCCACGTCAAAGTTAAAGTTGTCAAATGTGTTTGTTACACATCACGGGACATTGTTCAAATTTCTATTTGATTGAAGATAAAAATTGGAGTGAAATAGAAGAAGAAAAAAAAAGAAAGAAGAGCAAGGAAGCCTTAATATGATTAAGGATAAAGATCAAAGAGACACTAAGAAACGACAGAAACGAAAAGAACGCCGAGACTAACTTTCTTGACACGGAATGTGTGTAACGGAGAAGAATTAATGGAAAATAGAAAAAATAAGGAAGATAATTCTCCTCCACCTTTGGATATAATCTTTTTCTCATTTGCTCTGCTCGATCACCGTCTTTTGTTCTCGCTTCTTTTCCCTTTCTTCTCCCCTCTTTTCATCGAGAATTTCCATTGCTCACAGGCGAACGCGAGACGAAATCAGTCGGTCGCGTCCAGGTAACGCAATCGCTTTTGTTTAGAGCGTGCAATTTCGAAGGTTGCGCTCGGGTTTCTTGTCGTTTAAAGGGTCTGCGTGGCCGATACCTGGGGGCCGAAACAATTTACCGGCGATCCGTCTAAATGGTTCGCGCACGAAGTGTCATTACGCTTCCAAAAAATGCTCCCTGGCATGGTCGCAAAGGGTGGTCCTAATGATACGGGCACACACACGTGCCTTCTTCTACCGAGCGTCGTTGCCTGTCGATCATTCACTCCCTTCACTTACGCTTAATGTTATACTATACTATATACGTGGAATGGAACTTGTATCCTTGGAACAGACGAAGCAACTTTGACGTTTTCAATAGAGAAAGTAGAAAAGAATGTTTAATGCTGTTCCTTGGTATTTAGGAATCATCGATTTGCACGCGTTATTCACGAAGCGTGTAACAATTGGATATATTACAATATATTCGGTATATTATGTAGGTAAGTTGCAAGGCAAATAGAAAGTAATTTACCTTTCGGTATTTCATTACGAGATAATAAAGTAATGCTTCGTAATCTGTCCAGTATGCCACTTTCCTGATCGTCCAAGCCGTTCGAATCGTAGGTTCGTTAAAGTGGTTAATGTTTAGTGGATTTCGAAGAAAAAAGACGGCAGACCTGGTATTACGTTGTGATCAACAACTTTTCCTTGGTTTCACTGTGCCACTCTTTCACCGAAGCCCCAATGCAGTTGCTTCCGCATCATGATTTGCAATTTCATTGGAAATTGGTGATGCTCGACGAGACGAAAGTTACGATTATTTGACAAAAAATTACCTTAAAAATAAGATGGACGACGCTTGTTATTTTGACGCTTAATATTGTCTTGATAACGGTTGGTAAAACGATCACACTTTTATTAGGTTACTATCAGGAAAAGTTTTATGTCAAGAGACAATTGTCCCAAAACGGTGAAAGAATTAAAGAAATATCGTGACGGCGAATAGATTTGAAAATTGTATAAATAATTTTGCGAAAACTAAAAAGTTATTACGAAGCGACGAGAGCGGAGTACGCGTCGCGGGTTGCTCTACCGCAGGCGCCTAACGAGACAAACGCGATGAAAATATCCTTAACCCTTCGCGACGCTATGTTACTTGGAAGTTACGCATACACGTACGTTTGTATATTAAAAATTTTATTTCGTTCTCCTATAATCATGATAAACGAGTCAGCCGACTTTATCTAAGGAAACTGAAACGCTGATTTGTGTATCCTAAGGAATAGTACATCATCTACTCTGATATTACGATTGAGAGATTTCCAATATATGACAAAAAAAAAAAATAATTAATTTGATTTCCGAATGCCCCGAATGTCTGAGAAAATCCGAGAACAATTGATTTTAAAATATAAAAATTTATTCAAAAATCTATCATCTGACAAAGATACAAAGTATTTGAGGTAGCTGTCATCCTTCGAAACAGCCGAGAACTTTATTACCTCTCAACGCTCTCAATCTCTTTTAACCACCACCGAGATTCGATCCTCCGTAAACCATTTCTCACTACGTGTCATCAGTACGCGAAAACTGCGCAAACCTAAATCTCTTCGCACAGTCGTTCATCAAAAATCAATCTCCGCCGTTCGACCCAAATTATAAGAATCGCATCGAACCAGCTTCGTTCGACAACCACCTGCTCGAATCGCCCTTGTCTCGGTTACATTAACATACTTGAAAATCCATCTCCCTGTACGCGACTCTTGGCAGTAAGCACGCGAAAACGACGAGGGACAGCAACTCGAGTTGGCAATTCGAAAATCACAAGGTTCGCCCGCGGAAAGGGTGCACTTTCGCCTTCGGCTGATGTACATACGAGCGACACCTGTGCCGAACATCGAGCCAAAGTGTGTAATGAGCACAGCTGTGCGTCGACGTTTTGCTCGTCGCGCCTTTGCTCTTCTCACCACCCGGTATCTGGTGCGACTAATCGCGTTCCGATTTCGACATTGTTGCAATTTTCGCCGAAATCTCGTGCCTGCATGCGAAATCTATACTATAGCTGACTCGAATCTCAACTAAAAAACGCACTGAATCTTCCTTATCCATCACCTGCCCCTTTAGCAGTTGTTTTTATTTTCTTTATTCCTTTGAGACGACTCAATCGAAAGGACGCTCGAGTCCGGTTTTCACAGAATGTGTACTGAATCTTCCTTCCTCTCGGTTTTATTCGTTTTACCTTTCCTCGCTCTTCCGAGACAGCTCGATCGATACTATGCTCCAATTAAATTTCGAGAAAAAATAAATCTTCTTTCTTCGTCGACTTTTTCATTTTTCTTTCTTTATTCTTCTTTATCTCTCTGAAACGACTTGATCGATACGATACGATACGATACTCCACTCGAACGTAAACTAAAAACGTACCGGTGTCCTTTCCTCTTCGTCATCGTCGTTTTTACCGCTTTCGTTTATTTCGTTTCATTTTACTTTATTCTGCTTCGCACGATGTTTTTCCTTTTTTCAATGGAATTTCGCGTGGCCCATTATCACCGTTCGTTCCAGCATTTGTGCAATTTTGTTGCGGCGATCGTGCACCGTTGGCACGCATGCCATCGAAGATCGCGAGCAAATCCTCGGAACCAGAAGGATTTCGTGAAACGGCGAGAGAAAAAAGGAATAAGGGACTGTGCAACAGGACTGTTGCAAGTAATAGCGAACCCTTTGGGATATAACACGTGAACAATTCTTTACTTTATACTTTAATTTCTTCCTTTTTCTGAAATCTCGAGAATGACGGGGAACAACGAACGAGGTATACATCGGTCGCATAGGGTTTTGCTTCGGTTTAATGACTCCTGATCGAACCGGACGCAACATTTTTCACAGGATCGTCTGATTTTCCTGTGTTCGGCGAAAGCCTTGTGATTCTATAATTTTTCATCAAATAAGATAATCAAGCAACTTATACTGTGGAAAATTTTGATAAGAGTGTTGGTTCGATCGTGTGCAAGACGATACGATTCGCTATAATTTATACAGTAACGTTGAGATATTCTAAAAAGTCGCAAAATGATCCTGGTATTCTTTAGAAAAGAAAAAGGAAGGTAATTTCGGAGAATTTATCAGAGAATCGTCTGTCCGTTTCTTTTACTTGTACAGCGTTCATGAAGATACGCAGCTCACGAAAGAAGCAACAAGAACGAGTGATTCTTACGAAAGGAGTAATGAAGCAATCGATATCGCGACAAAAATATGGCGTGTGAGCGTTCAGAATCATACACGCGTCGAATTTCGGAACACCTGTGGTTTTATAATTGCATCCTCTCACCTCCAGCCTATACTTAAGGGCTGACATTATCGCGCATGTAGAAAGTGCCCAAAAATCACGGAAATTCTTATTCACATCATCCGCCGATAAAACAAACGCAACAACCTCGGGAAGATCGAAATTCGCTTGCTTCGACGAACCACCGTCGCTATTACGTGAAATTGGATTTACTCGATGATACTCATCTCCTGAAAATTGGTATCGTAACACTCGATAGGGCAGATTTGTTTCTTGCGATGATCTATCGGATTTTTGATGTATCACTTTGGTAAGAGGTTTTATTTCGAACGTTTCTCCGTCCTAGTATAGCATTTCATCGTCTTAATGCGAGTTTCGTCCATGATAAATTATAGGTTTCTACTGTAGAAAAGGTTTCAGAGGAAATTGTTATTAAAGTCGAGTCGAATATGTCGTTACTGACGGAAGATGTTACTGATATCGTATTAAGATTTATTCGGCATGGCGTAACGTCGAATTTCGTTGTGTTTAAAGGAAGATGACGACGATGATCGAAGTTTCTTTTCTTCCTAGGTGGCCTAAAATTTTCTAAAAGATACAGAAGGTGCAATATCTTTTTCCTCGATCGTAAGATATACTACATTTTTCATAAAACTTAAGCAAGCAGAATTTTATTTACCAACAAGAGACAACAGTCGCAGTTCGACGTTCCATTTTAATCTGAAAGTTACAATTTTTATTATAAATAAATCATTCGCTGCCGATGTAAGGCTGTAATTTCTCATAAAATTTGATAATATTTACAATGATAAAGGAACAAAATAAAAATCGAAATATACACAGATACGGGTACGTAACTTCCAATAATCATAAAAGTATCTTTTGACGTTCGTCTTGACAAGCGAGTCTATATTATTATTATTATTATATATTATTAAAATACGTTCGTAAATTCGAGATAGACCCCTATAGAACAGCAACCCGCGATGCTTCCTTCTACCATCGTCGATGTGCAATAATCGTACGAAGCAAAGTATCGTAAGATTTTAACGCCGTTTATACGATGCTGTAATTTATGCAATTTCCATTATTTCTTTTAAATTCTTTAAATAATATTTGATAGATGAAAACGTGGAACAATTCGTTTCGTTTATTACGTTACGATCGATTATCCGCAAGTATGTAAACAGACTAAATCTGTTTTCTATAAGTAACCTTACATCGAGGTTATCAGCCGTTTATGCGTTAGGGTAGCCACCCTCTTTATTACGCGACCCCCGATTTTGTCCTCGTCAATGAACACACTCGACTTTAGGGTCACGATTATTCATCCTGCGTCATTGAATACCGAGTGCTGGTAAACACGTGATAGTATCTCCATGATGTTTATAAATCTCGTGTGAATTATTTAAAGTAAATATTTGTTGGATGTAGTAATTAGCTTCTGGTTTTTTCTATTTAAATTTAACCATTCAGAATTGAAATCCAAACGCACAAAATTATATTCCATAGTATTTAAATATCATCGATATTGAAATTTACACGCTACAATATGACAATAACAAATATAATAAAATACTCGCGTAATGTAATAAATCTAAGATAAGAATTTCGAATAATTTAATAAATTCGCGATAGGAATAAATAAATCTCGCTAAGCATCCTTGGAAGAAGCAAACCGAAATCTCGCGTGCTCGATCGTTGCCGTATCAAACCGCAATCCGCGAGGGAAAAAAAAACGGGGCAAGTACGTAAAAGCATCTTTAGAGAACCGTGATGATCGCGTTTCGCGCTATCTATCTTTCTCCGCGGCTGTCACCCCCTCATTAGGGATGGTAAGCCGTGGAGTTGTATCGTACGTCACGTGGCACGCGGATCCCGGATCAACAGGGGCTTAGTGGCGGATTACCGGTGCATTCTGCTACTACCAGATAACACTGTGTAAGTTGTCAACCGTTCACACCAGTTTTCGGGGGAGCGTGCCTGTCCTCTCTGTCCGCGTTGCTCGAATAATCAAACTGCTCCCGCGCCTCCTTCGCTCGTCATCCCATTTCGAATTAACCGGATCGTCCAAAGAGATCGGAGATAACGTTAATAACGGTCCTCGGCTGAAAGTAAACGATAAAACCGCGGATAAACGCAGTGACTCTCACGATCGTTGATTTTCGGTAGCGTTTTTCCCTCTCCGCGTCCCGAATTCGTTCGCAGTTTACAAAATATGCACGTACGCCGCGGATAACCGGTTACGTAAGGGTGAACGGGCTCGTTGCTTTTTCGAACGGGGTGTTACGCAAGGGAGATCGTTCGAGAAACAATAGAAGATGGTTAGAGATTGTGTATATGGAATTTCTCTGCGGAGTTATTCCGGTGGTTGTTCGCTTGTATCGTTGTTAGTTGCGCGTTCAGGCACGTGTTTTCACCTTTTCTGATCAGCGAAGAGAACGAGTGGCGTTGCTCTATTCCATTTCCTCCCGATTCAAAAGGCAACGAAACGATTGTAAATATTCGTAGATTTGGTTATACGGTAGACTTCTTCGCTTTCCGTTTTTTATCGGCGAATAAAAGAAACAACAGTTTCTGCATTGTTGCGCGAAAATTAAACGACAGCTCAAAGTGTATGGAACGAACGAACGAACAGATTTCTCGGGCACCGATCGTTCTCGTTTTTTCGTCTTTCTGGATACTCCGTCGGTATGAAAACCTGGTCGAAACACGATTGTTGAATAAAATAAAAGATCGCACGTACGTGCGTGCTGGCCCGGGTAGAAACGTTTTAAGTATCCAATTAAAGGGCCGGCTTTCCTTTCGTGCTTTAATTGGATGGTTTTCGCGGCGCGAGTTGTTTCCGGTACAAAATTGCAGTTTCGGCAAAACGCGTTTATGCCGTGTTGGAATGATCGACATTCGTCATCCACGCGATAAAAGTAGCTTAATAGAAGCAGAATGGAAGTTGGAACAACAAGCTAAATCGTTTCAAACCCTTAATTTCCAGAACAAGGTACTTTCCAGACACGCGTCCTTCTTTCTCATATTCGTTAGACACATGTTTAAATCGTAGAGAAAATTGCAAAGTCCATCTTCGAAAGTTGTTGTTCGATCGTAAAGGAGATTCGAAGATTTGCCAAAAGCAAAACGCTATTCGTAGCTGCAATTTCTTTCCTCTTCAATTCCAATTACCCTTTGGATTTAATTTAATTTTTCTTCCTTTTTTATTTTTTCTTTTTTTGTCTCGCATGTTACGTCACGTTTGATTACGTTTCCGTTTGCTTCTACCCACGAAGAGTCTACCTGGGCCGAATTTTGCAGAGACTTTGCTCGCGATTAATCCCCCGTCGTCAGTCACTCGAAGGATCATTTTCGATACAGAAATCATGATTTCGACCACATACCCCATACATTTTGTCACGGCGACCGCCAACGAAACGCAGCAAGGAACGACGACGGTCTCTCCTCGTGGTTTCTTTTTTTTTTTTTTTTTTTTCTTTTCGTCGGTGGACGTCGCGCGAGCAACGAGCTCGTTCTTTCTTTCCTTCCGCTGAAAACATTCGGGGCAACCGTGAGCGAGCTCGAACAATTTTAATTCCTCAATCGTGGCCCGCTCCGCTTCAGAAGGTAACGACAACGAGAACCGAAGGGAGAAAAGGAGAAACGGGGACTCTCGAAGGAAGAAGAAAGAAGGAGAGGGTCCGTGTGCGCCCCACAAATAATTGGGCAAAACTGCTTCTGGCGAATAATTACTCGAATGATTGAAGGCACAGGATACTCCGCGTCCCTCTTCTTCCTCGATCCCCTCTTCCACCGCGAACGATCTCTCTAACGAAAGGCCAACGAAATCCAAGAAATAAGCGGAAGCAAAAAGGCCGATGCACTTTGCGGTTTGCGGCCAGCGACGGACTCGAGTCCGATCGAAACGAGTTCCATCGAACACGGCAAAGTTACGAACGGATTTACTCGACGAGGTAAATGCATGATCTGCGGCGGATGGCGTACTTGCAGTTCGGAATTACAATAATAGATGGGACTCGAAATGGAACGTAGCGTTAACCGGTTGCAGTTGGACAAATTTCTCAGTATAAGCGGGGATCTTTTCTTCCTTTTTTCTTTTTTTCATTTCGAGATTGCTTCTTCTTTCCTTTGTATTTTTTACACTTGAACGATATATTTGAATATGTGTTTTTCGATATTGGCTATACGACAGGATTGCGAGAACTGCTAATCTTGATGAATTTAACGAGTATTACGTTGTTTATGTTGTTAGGAAAGATGTTTTTCATGGATAAAGCGAGTGGTGTGTATTACGTCATTCGGTAAGACGCTGGAAAATTAGACATTTCTTGAAAATAGAATTATTTTAGTGTAAAGAGTCTTTAAATTATTCAAAAGGAAACGGACGTTATACAATCGGACAATATACACATATTGTATAATATAGTAGTACAATATAGTAAATAATTGTATATAGTGCAAGGAATTTCGTTTGCTATCGTCGTCGTGACACGTTCTTGGACAATTTCTCCGTCCTATCGGAACAGCGAACTTTGTGATTTGTGAATGTGCGATGATAAATCAACGAACCGAGACGAATTAATAACAGAAACAGCTACAACAGGAAAACTCTGATCTGCGAAAGGAAGAAATCGTATACTTCAGGATTTTCACGGGGATCTGTTCGAAGCTGTCGCTAGCCAGACCCTTGAAGTACTTCTTTTCCGTGGCTGTCGCGCGGAATGGCCGGATTTTTTGCCCCCTGGAAGGACGAATCCCCATGATGTGGCGGCGGCGGCGGCGGCGGCGGCGGCGGCCCTTCGAATCCAGCCGGCGAACGGATTTAATTGATATTGCCCCGGCCCGTCGACTTTTAATTCGTAATAAATTTCGATCATGCGCCGCGAGATTTATGAAGTCACATCGACCGGCCGACTGTCCATCTTTCTAGCCCCGCGCCAGAAAAATTCACCGGGCAACGGAGACTTTGGCGACTTTATGGCAACTGTCACTCGGCTTCGATTTACGATTCGATCACGGTGACGCGAGGGGACGTTCTAAATTTGGTGCTGAACGCCGTCCATTCGTCGCTCCACCGGTATACCTAAAAACGTCATGATTTTTATACTCGGGGAATTAACTCGAGTCAGGAATAATAATTATCGCGATGATAAGTTATGGGGATATCGGCCTGTGTAGACTGGAGACTGGAAGGGATATCGAAGAAACGATTTGGAAACGAACGAATTGTTTGGCGAGTCGCGTGAATCGAAACGTTGTTAACACGCTGTTTGTTATACTTTGAGGATGCTGTTGTGGCTGAGGATCTCGACAGAGGTTATCGAACTTCGTCTACCCTCCCGATGCAAATCGGATCGTCTCTCGAAAAATGACGAACCGATAAGAAAATCAAAATCGGTCCAAGGATAATCGTTCGAAATGCGGAAGGAAAGCTCGATACAACGACGAAGAAAGCACGAGCAGTCGAACCGATTCGAAATAATAAGAATACAATGTACGTACAGCCAGAGTGAGGATAGTATATCGCGGCTGTGAGATCTCGTTCCAGTATCGGTGGCAGATTTTCCAACGATGGCTCGTATTCTGCGTGTCGACGACGAAACGACGATCGTTCTACTCAGGTGCGCGCGGCGAGCACCTGTGCACGGGCCAATCAGACCGAATTCACTCGCGATGCCGCATATATCTCCGTTAACGCGAGCACCAGGACCGATCGGAATCGGTGAGAAAGGGAGAAGGAAAGCGTGAAAAGGAAGGTGAAAAGAGAGGACGAGGCGAGAGCTCGGGGCGACTAACGAGAGAGTAAGAAGACACGGACTACGGGCCCCAAAGGCAGCAGACAGCGGCAAATTGGGCCGACATATTTCAGCTCCCGATCCATTTGCAATTTCGACGTAAAACCAGTCGTTGGAATCCGGCCGCGGACGCGAAATTCTTACGAAACGCCTTAGGAACACGATTCATTTTGGACGAAAATGTCCCTCTCGGCTCTCTCGTACGCCAAACGAAAAGCCGATTTTTACGAGAAGTAAACGGATAGCGGCCAGACACGGACCTTCCAACCGGATTTAAGACCGTGGACGCGAGAAGTACGGTGATCCATCCACGTTTACAAATACGGGCAATTACTTTTATAAATACGTTATACGCGTTATACGACGTTTTTGGAAAATTTGGTAACGAGACACGATCGTCGTTATCATAACGGTAAAATCTGAAAGCAACGCGAAAATGTAGAAGTTACGAGACTCGTTTACTGCGCTTACATTTAGTGAAAAATTAGTAATCTTAGATATACAATTAGCTAAATATCGTGGCTCGTTGATATAGTAAACGGATTGACGCGTGTAAGTATACAAGTTGGATTACGTCTAACAACGACCGTTCCGATTACAGCTAGACGTTGCTCCGGTGATATTTGGTGCGCCGCAACTATGATTCGGTCTCGTCTTCGTTCAAACAGACGAATATCACGAACGGATAAACGTAAATAAGTTTCTAGGCGTGTCGAAATATTACTTTCGCGAGCCACCGTGTATAAGGTGTTGGATAGATTCGTGGATGCGTAAAAGTAACTATTGAAAACTTTAATACGTCACTTGTATGTTCTTAAAATGTATCCACTCGGTCTGACAACGTCCCTTTTCGTTCGTTGTCATTTGTAACCAGGATATCGTAAATACAATTCGGGAGTATAGTTAATATATTATCACGTTGACACTATCGTAATAACGTTTCTAAGAGCCGCCAGATGCCCCAATGTCACGCTCCATAGATCAGCCACCATGGCGCACCATGGGGTCCTATCGTCGCTCGTTCGTACCACGTTCCTCTGGCACGCTAAACTACCATCGTGTCTCTGTTTCTCGCGGCAGCTCGTGGCTATAGGTTGTCGGTTATCGAAATGTTTGCACGCTCCTCGTTGATAATTCCGTTAGGATAGTTACGAGAAAAAGAACGATATCCAATAGTCATGCTATTTTCGATCTACCTATGATAATCGCTACTATTCCTTTAAATATCATAAATATCGATTTCACGGTTTGCCTTTGATCTTAAAAGAACCAACCTTTCGTCATCAGTTTCAGTTACTATCCGAATTTGTATCTACTTGAGCTTTAACCACGGATAATACGATAATGTCATGAGGATATCACAAATCTGGACCTGGTATTTTATTTTAAATTCCAAACATTTTCCAGTCCCCGTCCAATCTATCTAAAACAAATTTCTCACCACTCGAGTTTCCTCTTTAATTTACAAATGCTAAAACTTCAACGCTTTGTAAAAGATCGACTTTCGCGCTATCACGGTACTATTCTGTTGTACGTTATATCACATTCGTGATTTCATATAAAGCATGCCGTTTACGACTTCTATTTGAAGCAATCTCAAGTCCAAAATTCTTCGCGTAACAAGCACTATCCTCGGTCCGATCGTTCGATCGGATCGGCGCGCAAAAAGACGCACGCATCGACTAATGTCCTTAAAAAAGCCTGTCTGAAAAACAGGCCGAAATTTCAACAACTCCGTCTGCCCTCGCTACGTTCGATACTTGCCGTCACATTAACGAAAGGGGCTCCTTACGAATGCTTCCAGCCAAAACTCCACCAGCCAATTGTCCCGCTGATATCATCAGCTATGCTGACGTATCGCTAATTTAATTAAATTCCTCGATCGGCCTCTTCTCTAAATAAACGCGCGTAATTAAGTTAGTCGCGCATAAATCCATCCCATGCGCCACTTTGACGTCTTTGCACGCACACTTGCTCGACAAAGAATTCCAAGACTCGTAGATATTCTTTACGAATACGTTGCGTGTGTTGTACGAAACGTTCCAGAATTTCATTATCGCTGTAAAGTCTGCATCACACGGCGATGCACGTATCGCGATACGTCCATGATGGATATCGATGTTACGCTATTTATTACGAAAGCGTTCGCATGGACGCGACGATTCTATAACGAACGATACTTGGATCGTATAATCGGTACGGCGTATGTGTTGTATCGCGTGAAAGAAAGCTAACGTGTCACGAACGCCACGACTATATCGGTAGAATGTGTGTATACGTAAAGGTTTTCTACGATTGGCGCTCAAATACTTTGGTATTTGGTAATCGACGATAAGTCGGCCTAAATTAAAACTAAGTCGAAGGGCTGTTACTACTTGTTAAAATCGTTTTTATTAACGTAGAAACTTTGAAACATCGACCATGATATTTCATTCTTCGAAAACGAGAATAAAGATCACTTTTCGATTCTCCGGTACTCTCGTTATCTCTAAAGTACATCCTCAATTTGATGGGACCCTATAACGACAGAAATCCACCCGGTCGAAGCATACAGTTTATAGACGTGTACCGGACAGACTTTTCGACTCGTATCTTTACGAAGAATCGTCTCTTTGCCGATTTTCAACCAGTTCAGAATGTCTTTCGCGTACAGTCGACTAAAAAACGAAAAAGCAAATAAAACGGAAATAGACGAAGACGAAGGTGGTTCACCTGCCGCGGAGGAACATTGTTCGAGAGAAGCGCGATGATCGGCGAGATATCGTGCGGAAAGCGCGTCGGCAGCGCAATGAAATCGGAATCTGGACGATGGCCTTAAGGGGGCCGCGGACCAAGGGGAAAAACACGCAGAGAAATCGATGTTATCCGCATGTCGGAGGGCCCGCGGCCCCACAAAAACCGAGAATCCGACAACATACCTGTCGAACCAGCGTAGGTACATCGGTGGATCTCGTCCGGTGTACGGATGATCGGTTGGCGTGCACGTGAATCAAGTGACTAAAATGCAATTAACGGCAATTAAGCCGGTTCTTAAGGGCGAGGAGAGATCGAACGAGGCAATTTCACTTGGCTCCGTTCGGCAGTACCATTTTTCCTTTTTTCGTTTCACCTCTTTTTCGCCCACTGCTGTCGTCGCTTTTATATTCTTTGTTTCCTTCTCTTTCTCTCTTTCTCTCTCTCTCTCTCTCCTTCCTTTCTCTCCTCTGTGATTTTTTTTTCTCTTCGTATTCATTCGTTTTGCCGTGAGATTGCGATAACATTTTCTCTGTTTCTCGATCGTCGATAATTCTTCGAAAGTTTCGTTCTAAGAACCGCGACCTGGTTTCGCCGCCCACCGAGGTTTATTCGATGAAACGAAGATATCAAGGGGTGCGATCAAGCTTGACAATAGAATATTTGCAATTGCATCGTTTCTGGTTGAACGAGCGAAGACGATAGAACATGGAGCTACTTGGAACCGAACGATGGTCAGCGATATAACCGAGACGATATAAGATGAATGAAGAAGATAACGACGATATTAGGCACTCTTTTCTTCTTTTTCTTTTTTCTTTTTTTTTAATTAAAAACTTTTGATAATCAAAATATTCAATGCAAAGAACACGCTATAATATTTAATCATTCTGATAAAAACGCAAAGTTACA
The DNA here is from genome assembly GCA_905333015.3 of Bombus campestris. Classification (NCBI taxonomy): domain Eukaryota; kingdom Metazoa; phylum Arthropoda; class Insecta; order Hymenoptera; family Apidae; genus Bombus; species Bombus campestris. Next base: position 12,426,785 of record HG995132.1, read on the forward strand.
TAAGCATCCACAGTCTAGTTGCACCGCGTGTAGTTTTCTTAACCATCGACGCGAACATTTCGATGAATCCCGATTATAAGATTCTGCCATCTTCCCATAACGATGTCACATTCGTCATTTGGCACTCGTAGTTTCTTTTAAAACGATCGTCAACGAGGGGGCATGGTAAAACGTCGAAGGCTGGTGAAATTGCGCGAGGCAAATATTTACGTTGGAAAGAAAGAACTGGAATACTTGGGACTTACGTGCAAGGCGCCTGTACCGATTGCTCAAAATGCAGGTTCGCTGTCTCTTTATTTTTTCCTGTCCCGTTCAAGGTGCACGCGTTCCTGAATCGGCAGGTGATCCATCCGCTTTAGTTGCCAGTATTTAATTTCTAATTGTAATTCCCGGAGAAAAGAGCAGAGAATGAAAAAGATACCCGATACGAAGATCACGCATGGATAAAAATAAAGAAACCGCCTGCTAGCTGTTTCATTAACGGTCGACCTCTGAGACGGAAACAGGAGGCGATCAAGATCGGCTTTAATCATCGTTAATTGCACGTTCGCGGTGTCCTCGTATCGATCAGTGAGTTTAGGGGATAAAAATTATAGGCGAAAATGAAAAATCAATTTTTTAATATCCTTCCCTTCTTCTTTTTCGTAGATTTTCGATTATTCCGATACGTTTCACATGCGAAGATTACGGACCAACGTACGTGCAATTTTCTTGATTTTTAGACTCTGATGTTATTTAGTTGAAAATAACGAGGAATCATCTATTTATATATTGTAGTATTCCTTATATAGTACGTGTATAACGTTAATTATAGCGTTGGCAACGAACAAGTGTTGAATATTTTCGTCATAAAATTTTCTATAAAAATAAGTAGCATTAAAAGTAACCACATCGATCTCCTGAGAGCCACTTGTGTATTTGAGATTCGAATAGAAAGAAAAACTAGAGAATAAGAGGGTAGAAAGAAATGATTAGGAGGAACAAAAATATAGGATAAAATTGAAAAATAGCAGAGACATATGGTAGAGAAAACGGATTGCAATCCATGTTTATAATAAATAAAACCGAATGCAGCATTTAATGGAGGATCAGATTTGGAACGTGGGCCGAGCCGAGATTCTCGATGCGCCGGGGCGCGGCGTATAAAAAATAAAAGCGTTACGACTATTCCTGTCACGGCGAATGTTTCGCAATCAACGCTAATTAAAGGTGATTAAAATCGGACGTAATTGAATAACGTGGGTCGAATTTATAGCGGAACATGCGATAATTTGATCACAGTTGTCGAGATTCTTCCCGCGGTGAAACGCGTATCTTTCGTCTTGCTCGCCGCGGCAAACCTGTCGGCAACAGGTGCGAATGTCACGAAATTAAAAGGACCCAATTCCTTTTCGTGTTACTCCGCTTTCCTCGCCGTTTTGTTTTTTACGCTCGTACACGATATCGCGTTTCGATGTATCCGTCACGGCGATAACGTTTGAAAAATACGCCATAACGCGCGATATAGGCTTTTACATAGGATTTTTTTGATCTACACGTTTGTTAACTTTTAGTTTTCGAGATAAATCTTCGTACGTAACGAAGCTTTCCACAAAAATATAATTCCAATTAAGGATAGCCATGACAAATTCTTAAAGAGCAAGTTTGCGCGCCACTTCCAATACGAAACAGAGTTCGACCGTTTCTTCTTAGTACGAAGAGCGCATCGAATATTTGCAAACGCCAAATAATTAGTACAACGATCCGAACCGTACTACGGATAACATCAGTATCGGTCATCCACGTGCGAATTTTCTCGCGAAGCCTCTCCAAAATGGTAGCACGTCGACACGGTCGGAACGAAGGCGCGATGGCCGGTTACGTTCCAATTAAAGTCGCCGGTTATCATACATTCAATTAGCATAACTCATACGCGGGTAGCCATAACGTTGGCCGGGGCACGGAGCAAAAAGCTTCTTAACCAAAGAGCCCGATGCATAAAACCGGGCGGCATGGCGCGGTGTTACGCGCGAGCTTGGCGAACGCAGAGGCGTTAAGGCGCGGACAAGAAGAGGGAACGCAAACGGCGAAGAAATAAATGAGAAGAGGGACGGGCCGGTAGAGTGGCACCGTTTTACTGTCGCGCGCTCCCGCTCGTTACGAATGCCCGACGAAACACGACGAAAACGAGCGGAACCTGAGCGCTCACCGATGGCGCGGATTCGAGCCGCTAGAGGAGGATTGATGTCTTCTTTTCGTCTCGTCCGTGAAACCGGCCCGCGTCGCGTCTCCCAGGGGAACGCACCGTGTCCAACGACGGATTCCGCCGATCGGCATAAGGGGAAAAATACTTTTACGCGTCCTACTATCGGTTTCGGCTATGTTCTACGACGTTTGGCATTGGTTTCACGGTGTTCGAGACGAAAACTTGGCTTTCTTCGACTCGTTGCCTTGCGACTTTTCTAGCAGCCACTGAAGCCGTAACGTTCTCTTCCATGCAAAATACCGAGATACTTGTATTCGAAATTCCGGAAGAATCGAAAGTAGTGCTTGTTACAGACGCGATTCGTGAATCCGATACCATATTGTGCGGGAACAGATCTAGGATGGATATTTTGAATATGTTTTTTAATTTGGAAAAAATTTTGTTTCAAGTAGTATTTGAAATTTGATATTCTCGTTTTGGATATTTACGAATGGATGATTCGACGATGCTCCGCATCGATAGTTGTCGATAGAGTAGCGAGTCTTCGCTTTCTGATGACAAGACAAAAAAAAAAAGAAGGAAATAACTCGAGTGCAGTAATGTCTTAATTAAGAGACATTTTACATTCCTCGACGAATTGGATTCTCCGAGCAATTCAATGCCTACTTCCTGTATTGTAAAGCACAGCTGTGAATCCTCCGCAGTTCTACAATGCACGGTTTATAGCTATCGTCAACGTTCGTGACGTAACAGTCACGCGTAAGCACTTCCATCTGCGTGAAGAGATAAAAGGGATCGATGAAAATTTCTAAAAATTAAAAAAAACGCAGCTATTCTCGAATAAGATCAATTTCACCTTTCATAGGGAAGATCGAGAGAAGGATCGTGTTTTCCGAAACGTCGCGCACGAATATATCTAGTCACGATCTCGGATATCTAACCGACGATCTGGTTAACATGCACATTTAACCTCGAACTTTGATGCAAGGGAACGCGATCGAGAGTCGCGGAGGGAACGTTTACGAGACTGTAATCATAATAATTAGCATCTAGGGAAAAACCTGCGATCACGTATCAAGGAAGCGGTTGTTTAAATCGTTCTGTCTGATATCTGCGCGGCTGATCCTTCGTATAACTCATTAATATTAATGGCTTATCGTGTGCCAGACATGTACAGATGGCAAGCATGACACGCGTGCAAGAAAAATCAACTGTCGATACGCGTACCTGATAATTGACATTCGACACAGATTAAAGTAATCAGAACCGAGAAATACTATCGCAGAATTATTTACATTAATATTACTTTATCGTCCTTTCTGCCGAACGTTTGTCTCATTTTTCCTAAAGAAATCGCTACCGCGAATCCTACGCCACACCCCGTGTAATCAACGATAACTCTTGTAAGAATAAAAGAAACGGATAATGGCAATTACGAATCGACCGTTCACCGAAGCAGGAGAACTGGAAGCAAGCCCGAAAGCAAATCCAATTCAGATAGTTGCACCGGATCCTCGGACGCTTAACGTCCGTCGTCCGCCGGTCGTAACCGGTGCCAGCGAGATCGAGGATGTTTACAATGTCGTATGACGACCGGCAAATGCCTATAATTACCCCGCTACCATCACGACGAAAATTAAACGCGTTCGATAACCAAGCCCGGTTTGCCGCCGCTCACGCGACAACGGGCTCTACGTCTTCTTTTCCCGATCGCGTCGACGAATTACCGTGGAACGAACCTCCGGTAATATCGCATTGCCATTATTACCATCCGCTATCGTTAATCCGTCGTTGCGCACGATATATAACTACACGCTGACTGATTCATGCTCGACGTTTCACGTTACAGCGACGCGCGACAATCTTTAGACAGATTTTTCACTTTACACGCTAAGAGCCGATACTCGATTTGCAAGTGGAAGAAACGGTGTAACAAATAGACACTCTTATTTTCGTATTTTACTACGCGTTTATCGTCGACGGGATGCGTTTCGACCTCGCTGCCAACTGTCGAATTTTTACATCCTTATCTCATCTTACGTAAGCCAAAGGAATCGTAATTCCACCGTTCCGAGAGAAATTTTCGCACAAAATTCGATGGCGATTCTTTCGCAGTTTTCTCGCATTTCAGAGATTCTTTATACGTTGGTTAAAATTCTTTAGGATGTCGTTTTTCCAATATAAAGCGAAAAATCTATGCGGCAGGAAATTTTTGCACATCGCTGCCTATATGATCGATTTCCCTCTGGCGAGCCACGATACGTCGGATAGACGAACAAACTCGACGTAATTAGCTATGCGTGCGCGTATCCGCAACGTGCACATTACCCTATGCACGAGCAGAAGATTCTCGCACGCATATATAGCTGGCTTTTTCCATCGTGGATCTCGATTATCGAGATATCGCGAACAGCCGTGAAAATTGTTATTGTAACGCGTTACGGTTATATCGGCTTGTCTGCGAACGTAGAAGAGAGTGGTAACGTCCGACTAACACGTGGTTTGCGAGTTAACGCGGGAGTTAAACGTAGGTTTAACGCGATAAAGATGGGAAATACGTAGGGTGATGTTGACGAAGAACGAAGGAGATCGAGTCTTTGACATTCCTTTTACTATTTCAATTATTCGAATTTTTACGAACGTAAAAGTATTCTTCCAACTTTCGAATCGATCCACGTACGATGCACGTACTTGTACAACGACGACGGCGCGTATCCTACATTAAATTCGATGCTCGATAATCGAAATTTTCATCCTGTATAACTTTGAAAGTCTCTTTTGCAAAACATTCGCAGTGCAGGATACCTGTCTCTTCCTTCTTCGCTTTCTTTTCCTCTCTCAGCCGCCTCTTACGATCCACGGAATCGAATTTACCGTCATAGGTACGCCGATACTTTCGCGCTAATTACCGCGAGAAACGCCGCTTTACGACCGTGCTTTATAGACGGCGATTTTTAACGGGCAGATATAAATAGCCATTTGTCTCACATTCTTCTTCATTCTTACCGCCTTTCGATAATTCGTCGGGCTTGCAGCTTTAACGATACCGGAAGCGACGATCAATTTCCTTTCCCCGTAAGACATTCGTCGTCTCGAAAACGTTTTTATCGCGCAAAACTCGATTTTGTTGCTGGAATAAATTTTCATATGTCGTTCTTTTATACTTTAACGAAGTACGCATACTGTCGGATAATTCTCCGATATTATTTAGCTCGATGTGCGATTAAGAACGTAGAAAAACCTACGGTTTTCCGCGAATTACAATACGATGCATCCAGCAAAAACGTTATAAAACATACGCAGACTACGAACGCAAACCATCCTCATGGTTGATGATATCGGTGCCGATCGCTGCATACCGGATCGTTTCCGATCGTACCAATAATTTTAAACCGTTCTTTCCACACTTTCGTTCAAACTTTCCTTCGATTCGGCAAATTAAACCAAGACGTAACAATAAGAAATATTCGTAGGATATTCTAGAAACTTGGAGGAGTATTTAAGAATTTTTGTAATTTTTTAAAGCACGAAGACTCAAAAACAGTTGCATAGGCTTAAACGATCCAGTATGCGGACGAAATCGGTAAAAGCAAGGTTACGTTTTACTCTTTCTAATTCTTCTCATCCATCTTTTCTAATCTTTCACGCAACCGAAACAACGAAGAAACACTAGCACGTATAGGTATTCGAAATCGTCAAAACGTCCACGGTTCGCGTCACCGGCTCTATAGGAAACTAATTAACGGAAGATCGAGCTGGTACGATAATCGTACCTCCCAACGATTCTCGTTATTCGCCCTTCGGGTCTTCCTGTTGTCTCGTATACCATTTCGTTTCTTTCCCTGCTCTTAATTCGCTTCCTAACCCCCTTCGGTCTTCTTTCTTTCTTCGCGTACTTGTCGTACACCGCTGTTCTCCGTCCCGTGCATCCATGGAGAAGTTCGATTTCTTAATTAGCGGTGGACGTTCTGGCTGACAGATCGCGAACCCTTTTTTTTCTCTCTCTCTCTCTCTCTCTCGAGCGAGCGAGCCAGCTGCACGGTTCGCCACCTCCTGGATATTCCGGCGTGTACCTTTTTGTCGGCCGTGTTAAGCGTATCTGCCCTCGGGATAACGAATTACCTGTGATCCCCGCACCGAGTAAATCCGTCTTTCGGGCACACGCGAGGAGGATTCGTTGCAGAAACACAAGGGTATACGGGCGTCGGTAGCCCGTGGTATTTAGTATTATCGGGGATTGCGTGACGCGGCCCATCGTGCAAATATGTTAAGTGCGTTGCCCGTGTGTACTGCTTCGTCGAGCAAAAGTGATATTCACTTTTGACCGGCTGTAGAGACGGTCGAAGGTTTCGCGAAACCCCCGCGACAGTTCTCCACGAATATTTTACTTTAATTAGACCGTGGATGTTTACGCGGAATTTACGCGTACTGTTATGCAAACATAAGGAGGTCTCCAGTCCCATGTACGAAGATAAATTAGGTTGACCGTCTCTCTAGACAATCGACGATTTTCAGAAAATTCCGTGTAAGTTGTGGAAGAACGGAAAGTTCCAAACGAAACGAACTTTGCCCTGATTTCGACGAAACGTTGGAATATCTTTAACTAGTTACGAAAAAGCTACGTCCAAGGTGCTTGAAACTTCAAGAAATAGGCAAAATAGACTTCGCTTTAGCTCGATCAAACTGTACGTTCGCCTGTAGCACACGCGCGTGATATCCGCGATCGTCGAAGCGATGCGTTTTCATGCAGAATATCGAAGAAGACTACGAATCGTCTTTCCTATCGCTGCTGGGAATTTGTTTAAGAGGTCGTTGAGCTTTCAGAAGCGCGCACAATGACGTTGCAACGCCGATTCGATTGGAAAATGAGGATCGATTCTTTCTACTACACCGGAGAATCGAGCTGTGCGTTTGGAAGTAAAACTTGTAGCGAATAAGACATTTTTCTACCGCCTCTAAACGTTCGTTCAAATCTTCCCTAATGGATTAATTGGACGAAAGAAATCGCTGTACCGCTCTTAAAAATGTAGCCACAATTCTAAACGTATCCGCTCAACAAGAAGATAAGTCGTACGCGCACAATCTGGAACGACGTAACGTCCGGAGGATAACAGAAAGAATAAAAGAAAGGTTGGAAACAAGAGCGCAGAAAGAGAGATCGTAGTATAAGCGGTCAGATTCTCGGGCACAGCTTCGGGCTGGTATTGACTGCGGCTATGCATGGGTAATGCAATAATCGAGCGAAGTGAGTCGTCTCGTCTGTTCTCGTCTGTTCTCGTCTCGGTCGCCCAGGGTTCGCCTATAAAACGCGAACGCGAGCCAGCCCCGTAATTACCGTGGAAGTGACTGGTTACTGGTTAGCGCTTCGCTTCTCCGAGCCAAGGTTTACCTTCGTTCATCGGCTCGATTGGTTGCCACCTAACGGGCGGCCAACAGGCGAGTGTACACCGGAGTGCAAATCGGGGAGTGTAAATCGAGAGGCTATTACGCGGCGTGGCAAAAATGTAATGAGATATTGCGCCGCCACGGCGGTTCCTTTTAACGAGCCGAGCGAGAGCACACCCGGTGCTACCTACCTGGCCGTCTTGTCCTCTCGCGACCACGTTGACGCGCCTGTCCCTTCCTCGTCGCCGAAAACCAATCGTCGCGAATTCTGCACGCTCGTACCGCCGGCTGATGATCGCCAAATAGGGTATAGAAGTTAGTTTCGACCGGTGGAAAAACGGGAATTTGAAAGTTTGCTCGATTTACGATTTTGTCAGCGGACGATCGCCTTCGATACGTTCACGCTGGCGCGCAAAAGTATTCCAACGCTTGTAGACACCGGTTACGATTCCGTAACGCGTTACGAGAAACATTCTGAAGTTTTATCGTCGCTGTTGTCAGTGCTACGATATACTTGGCACTGTATATTTCCCCGAAGATCGAGAAACGGTGACGACCGATTAGCCGCGTTATCATATTTTTTTAGAATGAAAATTGTACCGATACGATCACCATTGGAATTACCTTTACATCCTACGATCTTCGATTTTCATCTCGCCACACGTGGTACGCTCTATCGTTTAAAATCGGTATGCGTGATACACGCTTCGATTATGGTATCTCGATCGCGATATCGGCGACGATCGAAAGAGGAGAAAGCCCGTCTTGACTCGCTGCCCTTGAGTGATTCCCGCAATTAAGAAATTAACCGATAATCAAAAATCGACTGGTAGTGCGCGAACAGGTTGACGAGCACGAGACGAAGCGTTCGGCAGCTCGTCCCGTATGTCGGGACTTTCGTAATTGATTGCTCCATAATTAGTTGGTTCCTTTCGTCCTTCGGTCGAGCAACAGGTGCACCCGGCCTACGAAAATATATTAAGAAACGAGCAAACGCCTTCTACATCAATTGAGAATCAAGATTACAAGGTGCGTGCACGAGTCTCCTCTCGTGAAGTTTAACGAAGATCCTGAGGGACCGCGTGTGTGTCTTTTGGCCGCCTTTAATATGCTGCTTTATTTGCCGTGGGCCGCGTTATTAGGAGGCTGATCGCCGTCTGAATGGAAATTTAGTACGTGTCAATTAAGTTGCAGACTCGGTTTAGAACGGGGCACGCCGTTTCCTGCATCGGTTATTTATCACGACGCGACGGCTGCTCTTGCAACGCAACTTCAAAGATATCCGAATACGCTGATGGGTATATACTTTGTAGCAAGACGATTTATTCAGGGGTCGCAATGTAGCGATATACGTAGATTTCAACGATAGATTGCTACGTGAGATGAATCGCTACTACTCGATCGCTAATTTCTTGCCGTGATTTTTGGCCAATTTCAGATTTCGATTACGATTGGGATGTCGTTCTTTTTAACGTAGGAGGCAGATCGTCAGAGACTCAGAGATACACCGATGAAACGAATCAGCCCTTCATAGATCCGTATAATTTGTTAAATCCTTGATACGTATCGTGGCTCGAGAAATTATTTGAGTACTTATCGATGGCATTTGAAATCAATAGAAAAATGCGCTTAGAAGATACGAGACATTTACTGATCGATAAGAGTACACTGGTCAAAGATCGATATATCACGCGAATAGTCGTCTCAAACGTAAGATCGGTGTTAAAGATAAGCCGACTAAATATCGTGACTAAAGATAATCCTCTTAAATATTACCACTTACTGGTACAACGAATAATTGAGCGTTCACGTACGTCGATAATCTGTGTGACGCGTATTCTCGCCCATATAATGAATATCCCATAATTTTTACGATATACCTATACGTTTTAAAGTTCGTTTCAACGTTCGTAACTAACATCGGTCGTGTTCGATCTGTTCGTAACATTCCGATCGAGATACACCTTGTCAAAAGTAAGCAAATATTCCGATACTTTTGAACTTACTTTAAACTACAAAGGGTTAAAAGTTGCAAAAACGCGCCGATTCCGAGACTTTCTCCTCGCGACCGCGATCGTCCACCTTAGCTTTCCACGTATCGGGTCTCCACACCTGGTCACCGATCAACGCGATTATTTTCTTTATCGTCGATCAACCGGAGATAGCTGTGGTCCACCGCGTAATCAACGCTCGCATAACGCGATCACCGATTCAAACGTCGCGTAATAACGCGGACGATCGTTGCAGATGCTGTGGGAATTTCGCAATATGGGACACGCAATGGGCGAAACGCAGAACGAAATTCCGTCCATGCGATCTGGCAGCAGGCGAGTAATGAAATTACGATAAAGAGGCATTACGGTTGCCAATTAAGTGGCGATAATCGCAGAGTTCGCTGTGTCCTCGTATTAAACGGAATTATTATATATCGATCTGCATACACGGACCGTAATTTGTAATTGAAAGCTTATTGCATCGCGTCGTCTTCGCGATTACGAATCTCGGTATATCTGTAGTCTACGGTATAACTGTAAATACGAAAGGTAAAATACTATCGAGGAAACGAACCAAGGATCGATTAAACGCGAACGAAGCAAATGTGAATTTCATTGCCCGAATATTAAGACACCTGCTCGTTACATTCGCTGCCGAAACTCGAACAAACTTTATTTAGAATTTTACGCGTATAGCGCGGATGATTGATGTATTGGTAAAAATTTTCTAACCGCTGTATCGTACAAGAACGATGCACGAAGAGACGCGTAAATACCAGATTGCTGAAATCCCTCGGGCGCGAAATTTTATAGAACCTCGTCGTCCCATGGAACGCGTTATATGTCGATACGTAATAACAATTATACATATATATAACGAAACTTCGAATACAACGTATAATATAATATAATATAATAAAAGGTATAGAATAAAATTAGCATAACCATCGCTATAGCAATGTCAGGACCATTTTCAAGCCAGAAGACACAAATTTGCAAACCATCTACGAAACCATATTGCATGTACGCTCTTATTTATAAAGCAATTTACTCGAAACTAAATAAATCGCGTTTAATATCAGAGTGCGCGCAGGGGCGCCACGTATCGTTATGAACTCGCAGTCGTTTAACCTAACGAGTGCTACAAATATCGAAACGGCTGGTAAGTATGGGCGTATCGCTCGGTGAAGCGAGGTCGAATCGCCAGCCTCGCGCGATTTCGCTTATTTGCGTATATCTCGTTAATTGCCCCATCGTCTGCTAGCAGCCAGAAAAAATATCCGCTAAACGACGCGATTCCAAACGACTATCTGCCGACGATCATCGACGTTATTGCGTTTAAAGTTTCAAGCGATCGACCAGCTTCCGAATTGGCATTCGTGCGTGCATAAGAGCAAAGGAGAGAAAAGGTTGGCAATTAATTTGATCGCTGAAAGCCTGGGAATCGGCAGAGGGCTCGAGCAACGCGTTGTATCGTTAATTCGTATCGATTGCTTAAATTATCTCGAAAGTACGACGCGTTGTACAAGGTGTCGTACAAGGTGTCGTACAAGGTGTAATGCCAGTAACGAACAAGACATCTAATTCGAATGCGAGGAGACGGAGCAGCGCGTTTGCTAGCAAGAACGTTTATTAGACTTTTTGTTAGCGCGACGAATGTTTAACGCGCGGTTATTCGCGCGGTATAGCTTTGAGCGATCACAGCGATTGCCTCGAATTGTTTGGGATTCAGATCGAGTAACGGGATATTTGTGGAATTCGAGTGCGAAGGTTTCAGGGACGCTGTTATCGCGTCTACGGGGATGGATAAGAGAGTGTTTAAAATCGATACACCGTGAATTTTACTAACTTACGTATCAAACATTTTTCAGCTTACTGGTAAAAATCTATTCCATGGTACATATCGTATTTGTTAATGGCTCTTATTAAACGTAAATCCACTTTCTAGAATTAAGTAACTCGATCGTTGTAAAGCAATCTAAAAAAACTATCGTTTTCCCTAAGGTTAAACAAACGCACCGTAAAACTCGCCAAAAGTTATATTTCATTGTCAAAGTTTCGACGTCCTCTCGAGAAACTGCCTGTACATGAAACGCATGAAAAATGCGAGATAAAGGGAGGCGTTTAGCATCTGCCTATAATAGCCACGTGTGGAGAACGCGAAGCTACGTTGACCGACGTTCCGCGAGCAACGAATGAGAGCCGATTCGTATTTTATCGCTTTATTGCGGCGGAACTGTGGAACGAGGACCGCGGCATCCTCGTAATTAATACGTTAATGCGATAACTCCGTGGCTCTCATTTGCAACTTAAAGACGAATTACGGCCACGCCGGGACCCTTGAGTGTTATCAAGCGTGCCGCTTTACAGCGTCCTTCTGCCTGAACGATAAACATTCTAGCACGATACCGTCGTAAAGGATCATTTACACGGTCCGCGACAAGCCGTAAGAAATTCGCGTTTTCCTCGTGACTAGGTTGTACCGGTGCGATTCATAAACGAGGGACGACTTTAGGAAATCATCGAGAATATATCGAACACCATACGGGGGAAACATTTTAAATTCGCGTTTGTTTGTTCCTCCGGTTTTAGGTCGTTCGGTAACGAAAAAGAACTATTGCACGGAACAATTGAAAAAGGAAACAATCGGATCAGAAAACGTAAGTCTTTTGAAAATAGAAGATAAAAACGCAATGTTTTCTAAGAAGTTTGCGATAGTAGTTTAATTGTTACGTTAATTTAATTAACGTTAGACGGGGAAAAAGAAAAAGAAAAAGAAAAAGAAACAACGTTGCTAGCTGTCTGGTTATAGTCTGCGAGCCTTAGGTCTTACGTTCACGTTGTAACATTAACTTTGATTTAAGACAGATTGGATACGATCGATCAATATAATCGATATAATCGATAATCGCGAATGAGAAACGTGGCGTGACTTCCCTGTCTGTTGTGAAAAGAGCAATTTTAAAATTCAGGATATCGTTAACCAAAATACGCACGTATTTCTCTCTTTATCCATACATTATATTTTTTTGGACAAACAGTCCCACGTTAACAAATCGAGAAACAGTTTCGATCTTAACTTGCGAGTATCTTAATTTGAAATACGATTTATGCAAATGTCACGCCACGTTCTTTATCTGTGACCATCGATTATCTAGTTTCAATTATATAGTTTCCGATGGATATCGGATAGGCTAGTTATAGGTATCAGATAGGGTAATATCAGGTTTTAGTGGAAAATTATAGCGATGAAAATACCGGAGTTTGATATACACGTTTTGGCGGAAATGTTAGAAACTAGAGGAAAATGGATTCGCGATTAAACTCGCAAGGCTTTCCTGTAATTCTCGTATTTTTCGATAGAAGAAAGGTGAAAATTTGATTTTCTCAACTTACCCTTTGAATTTGACCTTCTAGAATGTTCAGTGAAACAAAAATCCACGCCTTTCCGTTTGCTCTTTCTCCGTCGAGTACCTCTCAACTCCTATTCCAAGTTCACAGGACGTCCGCGTCTACGCGGACGCAACGAGCGACTCTTTAATGAATTTCTGCGCGGAAGAAGAGGGACGAGATAATGCGGTTAGATAGATAATTGGGGTAGATCGAGTCGGCCACGTCCGGCAGGACTCGATTCGCTGCGGCACGCCCACGGTTGGCAGAAATTTCATTTGCCGTACCGTTTTTACCCTTATCGTAGAATCTGGCGATTCGTCGCGACAGAACGTATCCGGATGGAATACCTCTCACGACCAGACGAAACGACCGGGCCCCACTTGTCACTCGTCAAAAATTTTATTCTTCTCTTCCCTTTCTCTCCTTCCGAATGTCAGGGAATCTCCACGGTGGCGAACGAAACAAAGTTTAAAATCTTGTAATTTTAGAAAAAAAGAAACATCGTGTTTGACAAGAGCAGCGAATAGATATAAATATTATATTTCGTATAATGTACTCTAGAATGAGCGACCATCAGCCACAGATCGTCATAAGTAGAAAATATCCAATACGAGAGTTACCAAATTACGCGACAACTTTAAGCTTCCTTCTGTCCACTATTGTACGTAGTGACACGAGACAATGGTTTTGTGCGTTAATATTCGGGCGGAAGACGACGTCCGTGCACGTACGTACGAATACCTGTCACGACCAGACAACAACCAGGCGCTCCGCTTGTCACTTATCAAGAATCTAATTTTTCTCTTTTCTTTGCTTCTTCCCATTTTTGCCATGGAACCTATATAGGGACACGAGACAATGGTTTTGCGCGTTAACATTTGGAAGGAAGACGACCTCCGTGCATGGACGAAATCGTACCATGCTCCTTTTATTGCGACGTTGTAATTAGTTTTTAGGGGACATTAATCATTATTACTCGACTATGTAATCTGAACTTCAGTTTTGTTGCAGTACCGCTTGGTACTCATTAATTCAGCCTGCCAAGCGATACCGTGGCGTTGGTGCACGTGGTGGATTCCATTCTTTGCTTTTGTTTCTCCACCAGAGTATGCAATTTTCGTGATAGTTTTTATGGTTATTTGTAATTAATTTCTCCTTTTTTTCTCTCTCCTGTGTTTTTGTTTCTCTTTTCTTTTTCTTTTTCTCTTTTTTTTTTCTTTTTTTCTTTGATGAAATATCCTCGGGGACGTGTAATATAATTCTACAATTTAATCGTTTTGTCAGCAACATAAGTCGAATAAGATAGAACTGGTATTAAGTTTTCTTTGCGACGAAACTTTCTTGTTCGCAATACGATTCAACGATTTAGTCGTTTCGTTGATAACGCAACTTATATCGACGTATTTGACCATCGAACGATCGATATACTCTTCGTTATCGGGATATGGGATACTTTGACGACGTAGAACAGGGATAGAAAGTTCCTAAGCTACGTTTATTTTCCATTGGTCGAATTTCAATAATAACGTATATTCGAGCGAGCGTCAGAGCGCAGCTGGCCAGAAAAGATACTTCTGTCGCGGTCTGTCAACCCGGTATCCCTGAAAAATTATCGCAGCCCGGTCAAAAGTCATTAAGAACTCTGCCGGTGATTGCCGAAAAGATGCTAAATTACCTATCATTAGATACGGCCAACAAAAACCGACTTGCGTATCGTGGCTTCTTTTTGGTCTCGTTCTCGAAGAAAGACAGATTCGCGCGCGGATAACGCGCCCTGTACGACTGAAACAAAACAGATGGAGGACAGATAAAACGAACGTACGTGCTACAAGATGTTCGTTTCGTCGACTAACACACGATCAAAACTCGCTGTCTCGCCAACTTCCTCGCGTCTAACTCCTTGGTCTTTGCTCTGGCCGTACTTCGCATTTTCCACGACTCATTAACTCCCTGGCTCTTGCTCCACTGTGATTAAACTCGTCCAATTACACTCTTAGAACTATCACGGGGAAATTCAAGTAACTGCATCGAGTCCATAAAATCATTCTTCTTGATGCTTTTAATCTTCTACGATGTATAGAAAAATACATGTATGTGCGTAGATAAGGTTGGCAATTTAAAACGGAAAGTTCATTATCCTAAATATCAAAGTTCGTTTTATGCTTACATATTTTACGAACGGCTAGGTCAATGCTTCGATCCTTTTTCTCTGCGTATTATTTAAGAATCTTTTGGCATGTCCGATGAAGATTTATGTGTCACGATTAATTAAGAAATTACGTGTCTCTTTGTGCCTATACTTTGTCGTTCCCCGTCTTCTTAAATGGATACTTTATGCTCTTCTGCTTTCAAAATTTCATTTCGCTCTTTCGCAATATCCAACAAATATTCAGACTTAACCTACGAAATGCTCGGTCGTCCGATACGCTGTATCCTTCTTTCAGATACACACATCTTTCTACACTTTCAAATTTTTACATGCAGCCAGGAAATTTCTTCCTAGAGAAAAAAAATGTCAAACACGCGCGAACGACATATATCTTTCCGATGGTAGAACGTTCGAAGGGTCTCGTCGCGCTATGAATACCTCAAGTGTAAACGCATCCGAGGAGAATCCACGGAATCGTGATTGTAAAGGTTGCGATAATTCGGTGAGAAGGTGATTTGCGGACTTGTTATCCTGGCGTGTCCTCGGGCGAGGCACGCTCAGCTCGTGCCTTATTTTTGACACCCTGAGCAACGAGGTAACAAGGATGTAACAACGATGTAATTTCGCGCGATAAACGCGTTTCGTTCGACCTTTCAGCAATTTCGATGGTAGCCTTAACGAGGGTATCCGGCTGAGGTTAGCCGCGAAAAGAAGCGTCGCGCGATTGTTTTTACCAGCGTTTTCTGGCGCAGGGTCGATAATTGGCAACGGGGGCCCGTCTCCCTCGTTTTTTTAACGATACCAGCCCCGAAGCCGAGATGTGTCGTTGTTCTTTGGCTCCTCGGTTTCGGTGGACACCAGGTACGAACCGAGATCGAAGACGAGCAAAACAGGTTCGATGGATTTTTAATCGGTTCGAATTGGCGTGTAGGTGGATAGTTTAAAATTTACGTTATTCAATGTTTCTCCCTTTTTCTATGTTCACAAGAGAAAAATGTTAACAACTTACAGAGCAAGGATACTTGTAGCCGTAATAAAAGAAAAGAAAAAAGATTATACACATAATCTTACATCGTTGCAAGTGTTGCTCGCGTAAAAATTGAGCTATTAGGTTGATCATCGCTCGTCAATTTCTTCTCTTTTTCGAAGTAACGCAGCTGGCTATGGGGTTGCGAACTTTACCCCCGACAATTTGCGGCGAACAAGGGAAGAACTGGTCAAAAAATGATTTCGACTGTTTGTATAAGAAAGTTGCAAGGCATCGGGAGTCCGAGGAACGCCCATTATTGCCACCTGCCTGAGATAATAAAGCAATTGCCGGTGATTATCGAAATTCACGGTTTACACCATCGTGCCCCGAGCACGGCTTTCCTCGAACGTGAACTCTTGGAAACTGAAACACCCCTTTCTGCTCGTTTCACGTACCTGTTAGACGTTTGTTCCAACGGGAATGGAAACAACAGCGACGTGTATCGTAACGTGATTCTGTACAAATGTTAATGTCAATTTTGAATAACTCGTTAAAAGGAGATATCTTTAAAAATTCTATACAAAGATGTACAACGAATTGGATTAACCGCAACGAACCGCTAAAAATGATATCAGATACGATATAATCGGAGAACAAGTTTTACAAAGATGCTCGTTCCGATATTCTTATTTCCTCTCGCGAGATATTTCGCTATCTTCGATCAAAGGATATCCCGTAAAAATGATTTGTGTGCGAACAGTTAGCTACGTTACAAGTGTATCGTTAGAAGCATTCATCATATCGGACTGGTAGAGGATTGGATAAAAGCGAATATTTACGGTAATTACAAAGTGAACCTGGACGCACTCGGTATCGTATATCAGACACGTCTTATAACAATGCTATCTCAGCTATTTGTATAACTAACACGCGCCTTCTTATCGTCTAATTACGTATTCGAGCATCGGCAACTTCAAAAATTTCGCTCGTATTAGACGCCATATATTTAATAATCACCATATAGCTATTCGCGTTATTCTTATACGAATACCGGGTAATACGTAAGAATTAAACGAAAATTCTTCCATTTTCTTCATAAATAACAATCATAAAGCTATGTTACTAGAGAAATTACAGTATACGCTAAATATAATGCGGCTGAAGAATGAATACGCGTTACGTGCAAAACATATCGATAAATCTAAACGTTAACCAGCAAACGTGTTAATGTATTTTTAATTACAAGAAAAAAAAACCATAAACCCCCCGCAAAATTACAATTTAGTTTACAACTTACGTTGTAAAACAGAACGAGAGAGATCGCTCTTCCAATATTTCAATTTCCAAAGCGAATTATCAACTTTACATCAGAAAATAAAATTTATACGAAAATTATTACATAAATATTCGTAACGTAATCGTTGCAAAAATGTTTGCGATTTGATCGTTATTCTCTATTATAAATTCCGTAAATACGATTCACGTTTACATCGGTCTTCTGGCGTTATTTTGAAAAATGCTGGCAAATGATTTATCGATTGTCGTGAAACGATGTGAGAAGGAAATTTAAATTTGTTACAGTATCTGCTCATTGCCGTTCTTCGGTCGCTATTATCAATAACTATCAAGCACTCTCTCGAAACCGACAAAATTCCGTTTTATTAATCTAGCAGAGAATTTTTACGAAACGGTAAATCAATCGTCACGCTACATTCGTCATAGAACAATCGGGAAAGAAAATTTGCATTTATTACACTTTCGCTTTGTAACCATTTTTAATCGTTCCAATTGAGCGAAATCACGAAGAAATACCACGAGTGTCCGCTACCAACGGAATTTCATTGCGCAAACCTCGGCGGACGTCGTGTTTCAATCTCGATGCTCGCCTCAATTAAGCTACACGATAATGAGCGTTAATTCACGGGGAGGTTTATAGTCGGTTGGCATGTCACGCTGACATTTGTCTTGGCCCGCGTGTAAGCCAGAAAAGCCTGGCGAACGCGATCCATCGAATCTTTCGATTCTCATGCACGGGCTTCGTGATTTTCCCAATATCGAGGCCGCTTATAACGAAGTCATTTACTAATACGAAATCAGATTTGCAACGTGAAATTATTGTCTTAACTTCGATTCTAAGAAATGACGGTAAAACGCTTTGAAACGAAGAAATATGTCGCTTTGAAGAGTTTACTTGTATTTTATATCTTATATCTATCTTGTGGTGAATATCTTTCACTCTATTAATTCGAAATTTTACGTAGCGAAGAATACGTTTAACCCAAATTCGGAGAAAGTACGGTAAAACGTTGAGAAACAACCAAGTTTCATATCTAAAGCAACGATACGAATTTTAACGAAATTAATTAATTATTTAAAATTATTTAAAAATTCGATATAACGTAGAATATTTTTACTGTGAAGCGATATTTTTATCAATGGCCATCAGAAACGCCGACAACTGACGACCATGAACGAGATACGCGTTTTTATTTAAAAAAAAAAAAAAAAAAAAAAAAAAAAAAGATACGATCGAGATAAAGTTCGTGGAAGCAGTCATCACGTGCGACTTGTATTATCCACAACGTGAGAAATGTGTTATTACTTTTTGCAATCTCTAAATACAATGGTCTGCCTAATCGGATGTAATTACGATCTTGTAACGGGGGAAAGATTATCTCGGTCATTTTTAGAAGTCTCTGAACATCAGAAAATCTACGTGCAAAACCTTGTTGGTTAACAGATGTCCCTTTAGGCACGATACTCTTGTTTTTGCATCTGTTAAAGAATAAACGTTCCGTCCATACTTCGTTCTGACTTTCAAATCGAGACTCTCCGAAAACGTCTACGATAATTTAACAGATCCAAAATATTTACAATTACCGTTATCTCGAATATTCCATAGTCCACATCGTCTGTTTTCGATGACCAGAAACATAATTCGCGAAAAGCGTAACGCTTGATTCGAAAAAATATCTCTCGAGTCGAAACTATGATCCAAGATATTCTCAGCGTTCTATATTTACCTTCGTCTCGTCACCTTTAAAAACTCCATTCAGAAAAATCTTCCAAAATTGATATCCGCAAACCCTTCTGGCTCTCGAGTCGAAATTATCAAAGAAATCCTTCCATAAATTAAAAATAAAAAGAACAAAATAGTCAAATTCAACGACCAGAAAGATCGCAACGTGCGATTCAGGGAAAGCAATATTCACAAACTCTTCTCGGTGTAACCCTCGAATCGGAGCTAGTCTCGAAGAAAGTCTCGCGCGTGTTAAAAAATTCAAGACCTGCGGAATTATATAGCTTCGTCTGGAGCGTTCCACGACCACCATTCCCCTCCTTGGACAACCTAAAAAGGGGGCGGAAAAGGGTGACGATCATGGTCGTTGAACAGTCCTATCCGTACGTACAAGCGTCTCGTCGTAGAAAGAAACGATGGAGGCAACGGTGAAATGGTCGTTGCTCGTCGCGTGGTCTCTTCGTCTGAACGTCGATCAGCCGTCGGATTACGCATGTCCTGGCAGCTGCGCATCCTTCCTGGGCGTTGCAAAGAGCCGCCAATCGGTGAAACCCTCTGATATTAGCCACCCGTTCTACCGACCAATGAAATTCCTCCGTTCTATCAGCGAGGGTGTCATCGGCCAGTTGGGCCAGGCGATGTTATCATTTCCGTGGACAGAGGAGGAAGAGGGTGAAAGACGGGAGAACGAAGAGGACGAAACGATTGTCCGCTCTCTTTCTCTCTCTCCCTTTGGTCATCGATCCTAACGCCTCTACTACACTCTGGGAATCAACAGCGCGCCTTCGGGCAATCGACGTGGGATACTAAGCTCGACCGACTGGGCTGACGGGGTAAGCAAGCGGAAAAGCACGAGCTCGAAGTAACGATTTAATCCTCCTTTCCGTATCCATCCAGCTCGAGGGCTAATCCTTCGCGCAGTTTCAACCGGATTTGCGGCTGCCGATAGGGCGTTTAAGCTGGGAAAATTGTATCGTGGAATATGACTGGAGATCCTCGATGGCTTCCTTCGATGAATATTTAACGATAGCGGTATCCGTCTCTTCGGAAAGTTTCTAGCCAGGTTTAACCCTCTCGCCGCTACGGGCGACTATATTCGCTGACTAACTATCTTTGCACCGGTACGAACGACTATGGTTGCTCGACGGACAGATTTCAGGTATTTTTAGGCGGTTTCTCAGAAGATGAACGAAATGGCGCGAAATTGTACGTCGATGTCGCGTTTGTAACGTCACAAGGTACGTTTGTTCGAGCGAGCGTGTTTGGAAAAATATATCGTAAGCAACGGTAAAATAGTTTTATCGGCGAAAACAGTTGTACGTTTTCCTGGAACACGTACCTTTGCGGTGAAATTTTCGTTGAAAACGCATTCACTTGGTTTTCGAGCGGACTAACTTCTTCTTCTTCAAAACAAGATGAAAACTACCTTCAACTTTATGCATCGCTTGCGCAATTACCAGAAAATAGATAATATGATATACGAACAAACGAAATCACTGTCGAGATTTTCAGAGAAATTGCAAAAGGGAAATTCCTACCAGAAAGATTTGATCGAGCAACGTTAGCCATATTCTAAATTACGGAATTTCTACGGCGAAGATAAAATTGTTGGATTTTAAATGGGGAAAGGATGGCAGAAAAACGAAAAAGAATGTCATACCGATAACCGAACGCGTAATATTTTTCCCCAAGTGTTTAATCAAGCGTCCGATCGAAAAGAAGACGTAAAACTAGCGAGACGACCTAACGCTAAGAAACCGAAAGAATCCGCCAACATGCCGAACAGGTGTAGTTAAGATATTTGATTCCTTTCCTCGAAACCATGCCGTTTTATCAATCTAACCGATTCCCGTTTGCAAAAATCTGCGAGCGGGATAGAGGTGTTTCCGGCACGGGGCGCGATAAAAGCAAGCTGCACGATGATAAAGCTCCGCGACAGATCGAGTCGTAGCCGACTCGTTACGGAATCTTTAACTAACTTGGGTATGGTAATCGGCGCCGCCCTGATTATTTCATCAGAATCGCGCGAACACCTTGCGCTACCACCTTCTCCTCCTTTCTCCCTTTTATTTTCGATCGGCGCACGCTACGTCACTCTACTCTTCCTTTTCCACCCTTGGAACGGTCAGTTCGTTTGCAAAATTTAATGCCTGATCGCGGCAGCCCCGTGAAGTCCTGCCGGGCAGAGAAAAAAAGACGACGATTCCTAAACTTGAAAAATAATAGGAAACCAGGGTCCGCTAATATCGTCGGTGGTTACTCGACGAAGCGGCAGCTGCGTGCTTTCGACGAAATTGCCGCCGATGAAATTGCATCGAAGGAAATAGGAGTCTTGCGGGACGACGCTATCCCACCTCTATCCTCTTTTCTCCGCTTTAGCTCGTCTAGCTAACGCGTTCTTTTTCTTTCGTTTCTCGCCGCTTCTCCTCCCTGCCCCCTTTCCTTGGGCAGTTAATAGTTCTAACCGGTTTTATTTGCACGTCGAATCCTCTTCTCGTTCCGCTGTCCACCTCTTTTTTCCTCGTACCCCCGAACGGCATGCTTCTTCACGCCTCCCGGGATGCGGCAAATCGCTTGCAAATTTCAACATCCCTCTGGCTTTGGTATAGACGCGCGTTTTGGTATGAACGTGCGCCAATCGAGCTTCGAATTTAAGCCTTTCGAAGTCGGAGCTCGTACGGGCTTTTACTACGTCGTTGTTGCGTGTGCCGTTTCTAGTTCGTCCATTTTAAATATATATATATTCGGTATTTAGCGCAAAATTAGTACGTAATAAGCATCTATTCAAACGCATAGTAAGCGTCTCGAGTATGGTAAATTGAAGTTTGTTAACGTAACGATTAATTACGTGTCTGTGTGTGTGCACGCGCGTGTGCCTGACCGTTTAATTTTAATGTCCATTATACTTTCAGATTGCTTTCGAACTTTACCTATATACGCGGTTAGGAAAAGGACTGACGACGAAAAGTATCAAAGTTCCGTAGCCATAGAAAAATACCTGGCTTGGTACGTAAATTCTCTGACAAATAACAGCGACCCGCCGATTCTTTTCGTAACAAGTTATATATTTCTAGAAGGTGTATACCGATGATGAGATACTTCCGCGAGCTCGTGCGCGTCGAGCAGTCGATGTTACCTACGTTCACCGATGATAATCGTTGGTCGGTTAGCCCTTCTGCTCGTCGAAAACGTTCTCGAAATTCGGACGACGCGTTTCCCACGTATGTAAGCACGCTGTCGTCGAAACTGGGGTAAAAATTGCGTGGCGTCTTCTTATCAGATCGTGCGCAACGATCAGAGGGGTAGGCTTGTAATAGGAACGGAACAACCCCTAACGAGGAGAGCATCAGATGGTTCGGATAGATTAATCTATCGCCGGTGCGCGAGCCGTCGGGAGACACCAGCGAGATTACGACAGAATGCCTATGTCCTGCGCCCTTTCTAACCGTGTCTCATCGCGGAAATAAGGACAGGTGAACGATTCTGAACGATCATCCTCGATGGAACGCCTGTGGAATTTGCGCTGCTCTCTTCGCTATCTTCGCCCTCTGCCATTACTTTCGACTAATAGCTGCCCTTTCCAAATAATTATTTCACACACTTTCGGTAGTATTTAATATCTCCTTTTATGCGGGATATGTAAGTAATCAGCGGGCAACGTTTGCTCGGTAGTATTGTTGAATCTTTCGTTTCTACGTTATCTCTTCTTAATACCGTTTAACATCGTCTATCCTTGCTGATTTCTATCGATAATCGAGAAGATGACTACACGTTGAAACAACGACGATAAGGGTTGATCGAGAGTTTGTCGAAGAATCGAGGAGCCAAAATTATCAATTGCACTTTATCGATGCAGCTTGCGAACAATTCGATCGTAGAATCGGAGAAATGTTCTCTCTTTATATTTAATACGGTCAAGGACGCGTACCGCAACCGTACCATCGCGATGCTTTAACGTCATCTTTGCAAATCGATCACACTCCACGTAAGAAAATCGAGTTGCACGAAGCCCGACGTCGTTTTTCATTCTCGTCGAACGTACGGTCTCGTTTAATGGATCGATGGCTCGATGACAAACAAGAGAGCAAGCGGGGCACCCTAGGCGCCTCTAACGACCCCCTACAGAGTGATTGTCCAACTCTGGATTTTCGAGTGTGCCACGACCGCAAAAGTCGTCTCTCACCCTCCTTCTTCTCCCCCGATTTCGTCTGTTTGCCAGGGCAGGTTGCGCTCGTTCACGGATCATCGCCGGTTAACCGGTGTTTCGAACCGCATTGCGGTTTCTACAAATGGTACACGCTGTTTGACGATCCACACCGAAACGCCGCGTTGAAATTTAGGGTTTGGGATACTTAGCATCTGGCGCAGAAGCAGGGATCGAGCAGTTTTTACTCGCGAGGAACTTCGTTCGAACGTCAACGAGGATCGTGCGAGGCTGTAACCGTTTCATGGTGTCCTCGATCGTGGAATTTCGCACGGTTCTAGGAAACTGTGGAATTTCTCGCTATTCGGACGATTTCTTGGCAATCGAACGAAATCCTTCCTAATTGATAATCTCCTTTCCTCGATCAATCGATCGTTTCGTTTGATTTCTAATTTTATCGATTCGATTATTTATATTCGAGTATTTTAAAAGTAACCGATAAGTTGATAACGCTTTGCACGGATAAGTATAATTATCATTGATATTTTCGTATCTTCGGTATTCGAATATCCGGACAAGCTATAGTTTGGAAGATTTATAGAACACGAGGAAACACGTGTTTCGCCAAAACAAAACGAAATAAAAAGACTAGAGTAGAGATTATTGGCTGGATTTATGGAACTTTCATCGTAGTTTTATCGCGATCTACTTTAACTTAAAATCTATCGTCCATTAAAACGATAAAGTTCGTCGTAGCCGGGAAGAGTTTCGTTATTGCAAAAAGATTCTTTATCCGAATTTATTAAATGATTGTCTAATTTGTAAATGATACTACTACGATAAGGAACGTTCTCTTAAAATGATTATCGCGATTAGCATAATCAGTGATATTTAAAACCATCAGACGTATCGATGAATCGCTCGTTTAATCGCAAGTAGCGCGTTATCGATAAGCCTTTAACAAGTAATATAAATTTATAATCCGTCGACTTCGATATAGGCGCCAACGCGCATTACGCTTAAGTCTTCGATCAGTCGTCAATTTATACATTTTGATAAACTGAAAGGAGACGATGCGAAGAGTAGAAGAGGGGAAAGCGGGCGATGGAGTTGATAACCTGTTTGGCGAATAGGTTTCTTATGGAAATTCGGATTAACAGGAATTTGTGATTGTAATGAAGCGCGACGATATAAATTTTTGAAACGTAATTTAGAAAGCGTGTCTCAAATTTGTCACCTCCTTGTACGAGTCTAGGATTAAAAATTAGTCGAACACGAGTAAAACGAAGATACCGCTGAATCCATCGAATATACTTTGCTGTATCCGTTGCTATACCATCCACTTCTTATATATTTATCGCGATACGCGGTGGCGAACGCATCTCTGCAGAATGAAGAGCGCGTAAAAAAATTAACTGCGTATAAAATAGTCTAAACATCCTCCGTATAGGTACGGAGTACCTTGTAACGTATACTTGTGACGTAAAATACCAAATAAGGTAAAATCGAGCCGAAACTGACGTTTCTCGCTGCCCTGGCGAGTGAGTTGGACGTATTCACGAATACGATACCTACTGTCGAAGAACAACGAGGATCGAAAGCCGAAGAATCGCGAACGGCGTCGTCCGATAAACGTCGCGATAATCCGAAATCTAAAAATAAAGTTTGTTAGACTGTTCCGATATGCGTAACGAATAGATGTGGAAAAAAAAGATCTCGACTATCCTACGATGCAGAAATTCAACGAAGCACGTAAGCGAGTACTTTGAACGCAAAAATCTGGCCTGCGGGTTAATTTAAAAGCGGTTCAATTTGTTTATTAGACCGGTATCGAGTCTCGAGCAAGACGTCAAAGTCTGAATTCCTGGACGTCAAACGGCACTGTGTCGAGCCGCGGGGCACGACTCTCGAGAAGCAGCAGGACACCACCGCAAAGAAATTTACAACCGGCGGTAATTAAACCTGTTCGATGCGTTTGGATAAAGAAGGCGACATCGTGTCTTCTATCCGGCACACGTGTATAATAAGTCACTCAGACTTCGAAAACGGCACTCCGTCGGTCTGTTCCTCCTCGACCAGCGCCGGTCGCTACCGTTCCTTAAGACCGCCAAAGAGGATAGCCCTGTTGGTTGCCTCGAAGGGACGCTTTAGAAGATAAAAATCGAGGCCTTGCTCCTATACTATCCCGACTGTTCTATCTGTTTGGTTATCGCGATAACTCTCCTCTCTCTGATACGAATCGATCTCTTTGGAGAGCTTTTACGAAAGCGTGCCGGCACCTCTAAATTATTCGACGCGAACAGGTGCGTGGTCGAAGGTAACCGGTGACATTTTTATCTGCGTGATAATATAAGTCGCTGTCAAAAGGACAGTTGTTGACGAAAAATGTTTGTGAAACAAGAGAGATCTAGAGAAACGGCATAATTTTACAAAATAGATTTATATTTAACGCGGGCAATACGATAATAAATACGATACTCGTACGTACCATGGAATGGTCGACTTGGCAATATCGCGAACAATTTTCAGCGTAAAAGGTAAGCGAAGTCGTTTGCAAGCGAGTAGAGTTGAGTGGAGTTGTACAGGATGTACGTGGAACGTTGATCGCCGGAGAAAATTTGGATAACGATTCGCGGTACGAAATTTTACGATACCGAAACGGTGAAATTTCCTGCCAATTTCTTTTTAATATTATCGTTCTGTAACGATACAATCGGACCATCGTTATTTGTCATCGCTGCGAACAATAATTTTTCTATTCTTCGTTTGGTATCGAATAATTATCGAATGGTTTAATGCCGCTTCTTCAACACGAACGATCTTTTCATTTGAAAAACATATAATACGGCAAAGTTTCGACCATCACAGTCCTCGACGATAATTAATCGTTTCGGCTGCTCTAAAAGCTTCGTAAACCAAAGTTGAACGGATCCGTGATAAATCCGATAGATCGGAATATTTTTTACTTTCAAGCCAGAACCTCCTCTTAATACGCACCCGAGAAACCAAAAACCGAGAGTCTACTAAACCGTAAATTTACTGCTTTTACTCCGCCTACTACGATATATAACGCTACACTCTTCATCGTCGAGAAAGCAGAACAAAAGGTAGACGAATCGCGCAAAAAATGGCTGTCTAATGTTCACGCGTGCGGCCATGGCAAATTATCATTCCGCCGCTCTCGAGTGACCGATGGATTCCTTCTTTTCGGATCGCACGACCTTCGTGATCGTTCACGAACCAACGATTCGCGGACACGCGCGCACCGTTTAACCAATCGCTTTAATTCGACGTTCCGTCCAACGAAATGAACGTTCGGTTCCAGGTCCTATATAATTGTCGAGCAAAAGGTACTGTTCGTTCGGCGTGTTGCGCAAGAAACCGAGCAAAACTATCGGATCCAAGGACATGGAAGGGATGGCGCGCGATCGAGCTTCTTCGATTTTCCTGGAACGCATCGGAGGATCTTCTTCGTCAAGTGTTTTAAGGTACTCGCGTGCCACGACTGGCACGATTATTACATCTTCCTCAAAGAGGGAATCAGCGTTATTACGCAACGATTCCAATGTCTGCTTTTGCACGATCTCCTTCGTCCTCGTTTTTCGTTTTGGCAAGATTCGTGGCAGAAACTGTTTTTTCGGGGCGCCATCGAATTTTACCGGCGTTGCGTAACGATCGAACGACGCCGATTTTCGCTGTTTACAGTTATTTCCTAGTTTCTTACGAATACCGTTGCTTCATTGGCATCGTGCGTACCCGACGATAGAAAATATTCAATAAAAAAAAAAAAATTCGTTAGGATCG
The DNA here is from genome assembly GCA_905333015.3 of Bombus campestris. Taxonomy (NCBI): domain Eukaryota; kingdom Metazoa; phylum Arthropoda; class Insecta; order Hymenoptera; family Apidae; genus Bombus; species Bombus campestris. Next base: position 12,453,828 of record HG995132.1, read on the forward strand.
AAATCAACGTCTTGATACTGATCTCGTCCAACCTAACTCTCGTCTAACACTAAATCGGGATATTTTTTTTTTACCATAAAATTAAATTTTATCGACGTCGTATAAGAGTAATCATTCTGTAAAAAGGAAATATTATTGCCTCTACCTCCTAAAATCGTTTGCAAAGGTTTCTTTGTAGAAGAACTAACGTTTGGGCTTTTCAAGACAAAAGCGCAGAAACTTTTCCTACTACGCGTTGAAAAGGTATAATCGATGGGATCGATCTCGATCGAAAAAGATATCGCCGACTTGACGCGACGGCGTTACGATCTCATCGAGCACGATAGAAGACGCGGATCGGAATCGCGTGAGCGTGAAGAGAAGTTTGCAGGCGTTAAAAAACTTTCAACATGCCGCGATACACCGCTCGCCAGAGGAGACGCAATTGTCACGCACGGAAACGTGTCGGTGGATGTACGTAAGTACCGTTGAAAACTAAGGAACAACGACTTCCAGGCGGATCAACAGTCGCGAAACGAAAGCACGAAAGTAATTATCTTTGTAGGAAAGAAAAAAATTAATTGATCGGTAAATTGCGGTCAATTTCACCGGCGCTCCGAAGAAAAATCTTGCTCTGGTAAGTGCAATTAGCCGTGTGCAACTACCACGCGAAAAGTCCTAGCAAACTTTGACAAAGTTTCTTTTATCGAAGAAATTAAACGGTAATTTAAATATTCTTGATTAACTTGTTACTTACGAATACCGTACGTTTCAAGCTTTTGGTAGATTTTATAGAGCTTGCCGGTCTGTTCTAAAATTTGACGAGCTTCGATCGATCGATGGTGCGTCTCGTCGAACAACGTTTCCAAATATCACGTAAATACGTTCTCGGATCGATACGTTATCGTGTATTACCGACGTTCGATTCTACCAACGTTTACGTCGTTCTCTCTAAATAGACCGATATCTCGTTCTTGTTCCAGCAAAGATGAACATTCTAGAGTTGGAAAAAATTGAAAGGAAGACTCACGTATACGTATCAACGAGGGTTTCTTCGGAACGTTTTAACACGATTCGGTAAAAAATGACCATAGTAAGAGCAGAAACGTCCGATATATCCGTTCGCCCCCTCGTGCGAATTCAACCCTGACCCGACACGCCGCTCGTCCACCGCTCCAGCATACACCTACCCAAACGTCGACTCGACTCGATCGCACCGCGGCACAAGTAGTACGTGCCAAGTAGTAGGAGTGGAGGATCGGCAGTCTCCGCTGGTGGAGGAGGAAAAGCGACTGCGGAGAAGAGTCAGTCAGCCCGCCCACCCCCGTATCGCCGTCTCCGTTCCATTTAGCCTCTTCCGTCGAGCCATCGACCGTACACGGCTCTCTCGTGGAAACGGTAACGCTTGCGAAACGCTCGAAAGTGGGTGTCGACGACAGAGAGAGAGAGAGAGAGAGAGAGAGAGAGAGAGAGAAAATGGTCCGGAACAGAGACGAGAAGGGGACTTTCTGGGCAAGGTGGGCCACGGGCCACAGGGGCAGCCCCGAACCAACGCGTTCAGCACGCGACGACACGCTACCGTCACCTTCTCCCCTCTATACGTGTCTGCCGTCTCTCTTCATCCTCGCTAAAACCCTACATCCGGCTGCCTCGCTCCGCCGGGTTCACGCATGCGTAGGCGTTTCCGCGTCAACAGACACCACGACCGAAGCGTGGACCGCTCGTGGCACAGGGCACGGGGGACCAAATCGAAAGCAAAGCCCGTAACCCCCGTTTCTGGGCCGAGCCCGCTTCAGATACGTCGTGTCCTCCGCGTGGTCCACATCATTTTCGTCCACGTCATCCACCTATCTCTTTCCAGCTTAGCCTCGTTCCATCTTCGTGTTTCCTCGGTCTTTCTAACCCTGCTCGGTACCCTCGTGCCCTTTCTCGTTTCGTTCTCGGTCCTCCTTCTATCTCGTTTCGATACTCGGCTCGCCGAAGGTTCCTCCTATTCCCCTCTTTCTCACATCCCCTCCCTCTTCCCACGTGTACTTCCTTCTTCGTCCCGCCTTCGTCTCGCTTCTTTCCTACGCTCTGTACACCTCCTGCTCCCTCCTTCCGGCCGTCCTTCTCGCCGCACGCTCGCCGGCCAACCGCAGTCGTCCAGCGCGCGTTTGCCCTCGTCGCGCGGACCTGCCACTCCGACAGCTACCAGGAGTAGCTGCACGCGCGCACGAGGTGCCCAGCGCCTGGAGGAGGTCCAGGAAGACAGCCGGAGAAGCGGGTACCACTGCGGCCGGCACCGTGCCAACCGAGTTTTCGCTCGTCAAACCGATCGATCGTGCAGTACCATCGAGACGAGCTTCTTATCGATAGATGACCGCCGAGAGTTTTATCGGCTCGCGTTACCGAAACCACCTATCGTTTGGTGATATTCTCCTTGATTTCTCTTTATCCGACCAATCGCCGCGTATAAATAGTCGACGACAAGATCCAACTTTTCTTTGCGAGACTATATTTGCTCCACTTATACTGGAAATATAGTAGAAGAAAGTATGGCAGTTGGAAGATCGAAGCGGACGAGAAGAAGCGCATGCACCGGAGTAGCAAGAAGATTTGGTATCGAGTGTTGAGAGAGAAACGAGAGGATCGGATCGCTGGAGTTTGGCAGAGTGGCGCGCGCCAACGCTTTCGAGTTTGAACCTCGTGCTGCTAATTGGTGTATCGTTGTTAAAGCACGAGAAAACTGTCTCCGTGTTACCCTTGATCGTCGTTAACCGGTAATATCGTTGATGCTTGTCCGAGCCTCGCGAAATCCAGATTGAACGTACAAAAATTCCATGTATTAGAGATTGAAGAAATTGAAAGGAGAAGTTGCAAGGACCTACCAGAGTCGAATAATTTCTCGAACAGCCTGACAGAGTATTCCGTTCGACGAAGGATCGAAGCGTCGAGAAACGATGAGCGTCGATCGCGGCAACGACGACGAAGCGAACGACTCGATAGCGTCTCTGTTCGAAGATGATATTTAACCTACGTCCTACGGATAGATCGCGTTGATCGCGAGTCATTAACGAGACAATCGACGCGTCGAGCTTCGACGACGCGTGCAAACACAGGATCGAAGCGGAGAGAAACTCGTCGTGGCCTGTCATACGTCGTAGGTGTATCATTATAGAGTCTGGTTTCTCTTGACGCGTTCGAACACTCGTGAAAGCGGAATCGCTTCCTGCGACGATAAGTGTCACGGAAGATCGGTGTCTAAATTATGCCGAGAATCGTGGTTTCGCCGTGAATCAAAACGAAGATGGAAGATTGAAAGAGAACTTTCGCAAAAACTTTTGACGCGAATACGATCGGCTATCGGTGGCAACTCTGGTCCTTCCGGACGAGAAGAGGCGGTTCTTACCGAGGGAAAAATCAACAGGTACGTACATCCATTTTCATCGTATTTTTAACAAAAGTTTAGACCGAAGATGGCAACGGATATTTTATATCAAGCTCTAGCTACAAACTAACAATTTAACTCTCTAGAAGGTCGCTTATTTCTGAACGATTTGATTTATAATATAACGAAGATACTGAAGATAGTCGGGGAGAATTGCTTTCGAATAATCGTAGAATGTAAATGGAATATCGTGTCGTTTATTTGACAAAGGTTACCTTTACTTCATGTTGATTTACGTAATTTATTAGAGTCTTTAGTTGTGGAATATTTTAACGAGTATGAAATTATTCGAGTAGATCCATTCGTTTAGATAACCTCAATGGTTTACCGAGTAACTCTTTTCCTACGTAATATATCTTAAAATCCATTTTTGCGACTATTAATCGTTCATTAGAATCGTGCTGATTCATTTTAAAGTTAAAAAAAGAAAAGAAAAGAAAAATACGCGGTAACGTTGCTCCGCGATCAAAGATGAATTTCGCCTACGTTCACAGTTTTGATTCAAATCGAACGATTTAACCTCGTAGAATCGATCGGATTTGCCTTTGCCAGACTGGCACGGAAATAAACAACGAAACGTAGCTGTAAAAATCGATTGCCTGTTCCCTCCTGTTCGCTGATTATGCTCGAATTTCCAAATTGTCCGACTACCGTTTTACCAAATTTCATAAACATAGTTGATCAAATTCTAAAGGAACTTTCAAAAACAAGTAGAATTTCACACCCAAGAGAAGCGCAAAGATCTTTTTTCCGTTCAATCTCAGTTGCGATTAAGTCGAAAATAAAGTAAAAAGGAAAAGGAACACGTGCAACCGTAGTCGAAACACGTCCCTCTGATTCCTCCGATTCGGGGAACGAGGAATCTCCTCTTTCCACTGGCGGGTCTCGATAACCCGAAATGAAGGGTATCATCGTGCGGCCGTATGCGTGTCAATGACATAACACGAAAATCAGCGGCGCTAATTACGCGATAACGATCCACCGTTAGGGGCCCCGGCATGGCGAAGAGGAACGACTCGTGTGCCGGTTCTTTCGATCGGCGAAAGAGGAAAGAAAGAAAACGCGAGCATGAACTGCCCGTGACCACGTCCAAACAAGGAAGCTCTTAACGTATTTGTGTGCGTCTATATATAAATATATATATATATATATATATATATATATATATACATACATACATACATACATAAGTTTATACGCGAGATAAAGACTAGATGTACCGTGGCTCGCAAAAGTATTCAAATATTGTACGCGTTGTACAGCGTAGTCAAGGCAAATCGAATATTTTCCAGCATTTTCGTTTTATACGCAATTTTATTTTCCATTATAAATCCATTATTTCGATAAAAGTTTGCCACTCTTACGCTATCGGACGAAAGTTTAAAATCGCTACACGTTCCATGCAACACGAGAATTTTACGAAAATCAATTTGAAATTCTGCATGAGACTGCATATGTGGAACGAAAGGATATAATCGTTGATATTTATGACGCTAACTCCGAATTAACGATAATATTCCGATAATGCAACGTACTAGACAAAGCGGGATTTGTCAGACTTTTTCAATCAGTCTAACGTAAATACTGTAACGTTGTGTACAATTATAGACAGCAGTGTATACGTGTATAAACTTAGACGTGTAAGTATACGACACGCGGGTCCTTGTATACCTGTACCTGGTCCTACGTGTATACGTATACACATAGAGATTTATTCGGTTTGGATATACGCGATAAATATTAAAGTTCCTTATAAAACACAAAGTTCTGCCGCTCTGCTTGGCCGGCGCAACCGGGGGCCTCTGACACGCCATTGCTTCATTTAAAATGCAAATTCGTCCGTGTGGCGTGAACCACAGCGGCCCGAATTATTCTAATTACCTCCCTCCAGTCCCCTGTCCGCCCTTTTTGCTCGTTGCTTCGCCGCGCTCTCGAAAGCTCACCAGGCTTCTTGGTGCTTGCCTTCGATATATTTCGAGGGAGAAAAAAAAAAAAAAAAAAAAGAAAAAATCGAGATTCCGCTATATTCGTGCTTGTGCTCAACGATAAGCGACAATTTTATGTCGGTTTTCCAGCTAACCTTGAGCGACGTGGCCCCGAAGATATTCTTTTTGCGTTTAATATTCGATGCAATTTCGTGGCATGCCAAACATCGTTATACATCGTACAAATACCTTTATAAATAGCAAATCTAAAGGATAATGCCGGTCAATTACGTAAAAAGGCGATATTTACTGAACAACCAGTTTGTCGCAAATTGATAGAGATTTTTACAGTTTACGCGTATGATATATCGCTGACATTTTTAAGTAGATCTACTAAAGATCGTGCGTTCTTTCGTGGTTGAGCGGTACAGAGAGTTAGCGAGCGTTCAAATTCGGCTTCTCCGACTACCGGAATATACGAATAATTAAGTCCGTATCAGCCCCGATTTGTATCGTTCGGTTATAAAAAAAACCGTGGAACCTTGAGTCAGACTCGAGTCGAGTTATTTAACTTGTACTTCATATTTCGCATGGACAGATGCGATTGACGGTATTTTTATCACGTGATATCTAGAATACAAGTTACAGTACTAATTTTAAGATCAATTAAATTCACGCAACATATCTTAGGTATAAAAAGAAAGGAATAAAATAGTAAATTCGATCCAATGTCTCGTGGATGATCCAACAACGAGATCTAAATCGTTAAATCGTAGAAACGAACGTCCAACGCTGTCCTACCGTACGAAAGTCAAAAATTACGTTCGCTCGTGCTTTCGAGTTTCTCACTTTCGTTAGGAAGCGAATTAAAGCTTTCGAATGTTGCATCGAAACCAGACCATCCGTCTTGAACCGCAACGTAAATAGAGAGAATGGGAAAGAAGGAAAGTTGGAAAAAGGTGGCCAAAGGAAGAAGCTAGCAGGTAGAGTGGCCACGGTAGCCACGGCCAATAGGTACGCAGAAACGTGTTAAAGTGTGCTAGAAACGAGCATAGATTATCGTGGGTAACGTGTTCACGATCCGAGCGAGATGTCGTGTGCATGTAGGCCTAATATATTCAGATTTTTATGGCTGGTGGCATATCGGAGATACGGCGGTCCACCCCCGTCCCCCTGTCGCCCTCCTCCCACCCTGAACGCGGTGTAACGTTGGCTGTGTCGGGGCAAGCCTTCTCCACGTACCACTTAAAGCGGGGTAACCTAATGAATAAACAAAAACTAGATTTCGCTTAGGGCTTACACGTAAAAGCGTGACCTTACCGGCGATTTACCGCCTGCGGTTCTCAAATCGAACCTTTTCCACGGCTGGATAATCTGAAACAGAAGACGTAAGAAGGGAAATGGATTTCTAACTTTCACGATGATTGGATCGTATATTTGCGGCTCTTCGGATTTCCATCGTGCTTTTAACGTCGATACCTGTCGTTTCGTTTCCACGTTTTGCCAACGTTCCAGTTCGTTTCTTTTTTTTTTTTTTTTTTTTTTTTTGAGGCCCATCTGAAAAAGGAATTTTATTTATAAATGAAATTTATAAATAAAAATCGAACGAGTAACAATATCGACTTTCACTTTACATTACTTTACTTTACTCTCCTTTACCTTTACTCTAGCGCTTCTCGTTCTGTACATTTCGATTCCATTCTAACGAAATATTTATTATATCGCGCAAATATTACGACAGCCATACGAGAAAGAAGCCGTATTTCACTAAACCGTAAAGACTTGTCGATAAAACTTCGTCATGGATCTCGTTTCTCGAGTTATCGAACTAATCGGTTAATAACGATTGATTAATCGCGAATGGAATACTACGCCGACTCTAAAACATCGATCGCTGCTTTGAATTAACTTACAACCTCGTTAGCGTTACGTTACATTTTGGTCCGTACTGTATCTTCCTTTTTCAAACGTTTCCCGTGTCGACGATTCCATCGGAAGAAAAGATGCAGAGGTTCGCTTGCTCGTTTCAGACGGATATCATGTTAGACGATTACGTGGTTTGTCGCTTGGCAATCCCTTTGAAGAAATTTCTTCGGGCTTTCTTCTTTGCTGGATCGTTATCGCAACGGTTAGAGGGATTCGTTTTTACCTCGGTGACTCGATGCGAAACGACGCAGCGAAGGATTCTTCGCAAAGTTCTTTTCCTATTTATCGACGCAATGATGAAATATATTTATACTCGTAACAATAACGAGTCGAAGTTTGATAAGATTCTTTTAACTTTTGTTTAAAAGTAAGTGAAAAATATGCATACTATACTTTTTGAAAAATGGAGCAGCGAGAGAGAGGATCGCGTCAATCGTGTTTGGAGCTCGATACTGTCTTATGCAGGCGTCGATGTCACCGCAGTTACGCGTTGTTCCTCGGTTTTCGAGTCGTTATAATCGATTCCTGTACGCTTAATTTCGTCCAATGTTTTACCGTTCGTGCGATACGCTTTAACTCGCGATTAAGTCGATTTGAGATTAATTGAAAGGCCACGAACGAACGAAAATCTTAGAATCGCAGAGGTGACGTTGTAGAAAGCTACATAGAATGCGTTAAATGCGTTGCTTGCTAAGGAAAATTCCATTTACGTGGTCTCACTGGTGCTGCCGATCAAAGACCTTGAATCGACATAAAGATAGCAACGGCGTTAAATCAATTTAGATAGATTATTCTTAACTTACTAAGAAGCATCTACAAATTTCTTTCGCGGTAACGACAGAACTTTGAGCGAGTTCAAGCAACGTTTCAAGTATCGAAATCTCCTTATCGAAATGAAATATTTGTCTCTCAAGAAGTAGTTCGTAAATTCCTTAAAATCCTTAAAATTTATTTTAGAATCGAACGATCCTGCTCTAATACGCGTTACAAAGCGTTCGCATACCCGAAATCTGTAAATTAATTTATATTTGCTTAAATTCAAAGTCGAACAGGCCTTGTTAAGCCTTAAAATTCCACGGTACACCAGCCGCTCGAGTTTCGGCGTTTCCACAAATTTTTACACGCCCCTGGGCATCCTCTTTTTATCCGAAGCGTCCATGAAGCCTGTAGGCGCGAGTTTCGGCCAAGGCGCGTAATTGAAACATCGGTATCGTAGCGTGGCCAAAAGAAATTCACGGCGGCCCCCTTGCGAACCGAGAGAAAAATTCAGCGTGTCGGAGTCCGAGAGCGTTCGGTTCGTACGTCACTTTTGCACGTACCGCGGGGCGAGCGAAGAGCAACATGGAAGAAAGAAATAAAGCGGGAGGCGGGACACGTGTTCACGAGAGAGTAACAACGGCAAAACACGTGGCGCGCGAGAAATGCGGCGAACGATCCGCGTTGCCGGCCCTGTTTGATTTATAATAATCGTTCAATCCTCATTACCGAGATATTTTATTGTGGCGACCGCTGTTCGACGAGAAACTCGCCGCGCGCAATTTCCGATCATCCTTTCGAATCGAACCTCAACCTCGCTGACGCCTACGAAAGAAAATTGCCCGTAATTTTCTTCCTATGTGGAACGAAGGAAGCGTTTTGTCTCGTAAATATTAAGCCTCGAAGATGGTTAGCGATAACGATAACGGCAAGGTAGCTTGTTTTTCGAGCAAAACGTTTCACTTTTTGAGACAAAATAGATGATATCGTCGATCGTTGGTCGCATGATCTTTTGCGGCAACGTTCGAACTCGTATCCTCGATGTTTCAACGTCGATATCGATTCTTCGACTTCCGAATTCCTACATTTTCGAATTCTTGCGATAACTATCGAATTTAAAAGAAACGAATCGATCCTTATACAGATACATATAGTTTGCAGCAGACGCGTTTCCATTCAACTCGTGGCTACTAAGATTAAATCGGAATACGTTTACGGATCTTCGAATTTAGCCTTCGATTTCCTACTGAGATTACACCGACATACGTGAATTGTCTAACAAGACTCTGAACTATATATTCGGATGCTCGATGGCCTGGCATAGCACAAACGAGACTTAAAAGAGCGCGTCAAAGACATAAAATTAAATACTTTGTACGAATAATCGATTTTCTGGAAAATTTCAGCCGCGCAGGTGTCCATACCGCGAAAGTAAAAAGCATCTTCGCTGAAATATGAAAGTTGATCTAATTAAATTAATACGCGTCGTTGTACGTCCTGTTACCGAATCGTGCTCGTATCTTCGGACGAATAAACGGGTTATTGCGTTTCGTGCGACCGCTGTTTTAACGAGTAACGCTTGACACCTTGAAATCACTTCGTGATGGAATTTGGTATCCGCCAACTTTACAAACACCATATACGTAGAATCGAGTTTTTCCACGGCGATCGTCGACGCCGTAATAACTTTGCACCGTCAATTTTCCAGGTCTTTGCACGGACGCGGGGCAAAAATGTCGAGGTTGTTTTCTTGCGAGACACCGACTCGAATACGACATTCCCGACTTTCTTGCGGATCTCGAAATTTCGCTGATACGCCACACGATTCTCACGTTCGTTTTTCTCCTCGATATTCCATATATTTTGAATCCAGGAGATACAAATCTTATCGATAATAAATCGGACGAGCAATATACGTAACTAATTCAAAACTCGAAGGAAAGATTCTTAGTAGACGTCTGAGTAAAGCCATCTATGATCGCGTTACTATTTAAAATAATCAAATGCGAAGAAAGCTGCTTGAAATTCAGCCAAGCGATAATATTTGATAGATACGGCAAACTCTTGAAATTTGCCTCAGTATCCGCGGTCTGCCCGACTATTCTCGGCTGTGACGCTTTCGGTGATACCTATTCGCGCGTGTAAATTGTCTCGCGATCGATCGATCAGCTTCTCCGAACGAGCAACGAAGAATCGTAAGGGAATTTATAACGGAAACGAGGAAGAAGAAGACGAGAAACGGAGGAAGAAGAAAAAGAAGAGGAATAATTTGGTCGATAGAGCGACCGTGCAGCCGCGTAACGTGTAATAGTTACATCAGATTAGGGGAGCGAGCGTGTAAGCAAGCTTAATGCGTGGGTAGCCATCGAGTGACCGGGGTGAGCTCGGTACTCGTTGCACATAGCCGAGAATACACCTGAAACCGTGCTCTCTACTCGGTTCACAAACACAACCGTGTTGGCCATTTGCTCCGCCGGCGGAGACCTCGACACGAACGAGGGGCGAGGGTAACGACGAGAAAGCAAAGGGCGACGGGGGTAGCGGGTGCTTTGGTAATCGCGCATTAATTTGCATCACAAAGTACACGCCACCCGCCACGCTACGCACGCATTCCACGTAGTTTTCCGCTACCGTTCGATCTCTTTAGAGTTCTCAAGCCGTCGCGGTCGCGACCGACACACCCACCGGTTTCCTCTCCTTTCCATATCCAGCAACTGTCTACGTACTTCTTTGGATCAAGTATCTACGCGTCAACATGGCTATCGATCTGCGCTGTTAGGCGACCTTGAGACGTGGAACGCGATCGCGAGGTTCGGTCGAACCCTACGCTTTCGAAGATTTAGCGAGAAATTCGTTTCGCATCGAGAAGAAGATCGCGCGTTATTTCGTGGAAGGAAAAAGGCAGACTTTCGACTACGAACGAGAGAATATCGGATAATCGTTTTGTAAATCTTGGTGGAGCTTGTCTCGTACCGCTGCCGAGTTGCCGCATCTTTAATTCGAAGGAGAAAAAGAACCGTTTTTATGGATTTTAGCGGTTCTTGCGTGTCCACCTTTGCTCGCAATCGAAGGAGAAGAGAAACTTTTATACGGATAAGGAAACGCTAGGTAGTTGCAAGATTTACGTAGGAACAGGAAAATGTTGATCAACGTTCGAAGAGTCGAAAGGAAAATTATCGCGTCTTATTCGTTATGCCATTTAAAAAGTATTTTATTTCGTTTTAAACGTTTCACAGGCTTATGATTCCGTAATTAGAGTACTTCGGCGGAAATAGGAAGTACAGGGCGTCCAAAATACTTGACGAAAATTGCTACTGTGGGACAATCGGAGAAACGAATTAATGCCGGTTGACGTGACTTATGACTTACGATCGAGCGTGTCCAATAGGATGGACACGCTTAAAATATTTTCGCAAAACTGCCCGTTACAATTCTACGATAAAAAATTGTACATCTACTTTCGTATCGACGTGATACAGCGATCGAATGTTCCTCTATATTACCTAACAACCGTCGACCATGTACAAATTTTCCTAATATAGAAATTTCGAATACGAATTTTTCGTTTTATATAACGGTAACGCGAGGTGCCTGTCTGGCGATTTTGATTATTCATCGTTCACTCTCGTCGCTGGTTACCACCAAACCGTCTTAATTCGACCAATAACTTGACACGTTGTAATAATTCCAGCGCAAATAAAAAAAGAACAAACCAGATACTCTTTCCTCGACCTGCAACGAACGCGATTTAGTAACAACCTACGTCTGCATCAATCCCTAAAATATGACGCCGATAAGCGATTTAAATCGTTTCTTAAACGTTGGGTTAAAATTAAATCGACGGGAATTGTTCGGGAGGCTGTGCCCGATCGTATTACAGCTGCCTTTACGCGCGTTTGTCGCCGGGTGGCAAAATCGTCGATACGCGCGCCGATCGCGAATAATCGACCTGGGCTCAATTTCACCCGCGATTACGTTATTTTCACGGAATGAGAGTCACGGTACCGGCAAGCGATAATATTTTGCCGCGTGGTACCGTTGCATATTTAAGGGTTGCCGTGTCAAGCGTCAAGCGCGCCCTTTGAATACATTTAAATTCATTAACAGTAAAGGCTATGTTCCCGTAAACTGCGGCGCACACATTCCAGGCCTTCTCTGAACACACGTACGAAATATGGTCATCGTTATGCCATAAAACGGACGAACCCAGCGCTCGAAATAATTGCGTGCACTAAAGAATCGACCGATGATTGCGAATGATCTACATTCGTTAATGAACCGTTCTCGTTTCTGTTCCAGACTATCGCGGAAATCCTTGGATCAATATGCCGCATACAGGTGAGTCCTACTACACTCCTACGTTTACTACCTTGTATTTCCCTTCCTTTTTAATATGCTAAGCAGATTGTATTTAAACGAGTTTTGCACTCGTGAAATTCGTCAATTTTAATTTTCCAGAACGCCGAACGATCGTATCGTACTCTTCCGTGATTATACGATATTATAATGTATTTAAATCAAAGGCTATACGCGTTTATCTCCTAGTAGCGTCTTGGAAGCTCGATGCAGGTTTATTGTTTCTTATATGAGAGTGTTTGCATATACACGAGAATATGGGCAATTATATTTGTGGCAATTACCATACACAGTTTTCTAGCTTATACGGTTAACGTTTCTGGACACTGTAGCTAGCAGTATTTTAAGGAAGAAAAGATACGAAGGAAATTGCAATTTCCTTCTTTACAAGTTTTCCATCGATTGAACTCCTTCCGGGGTTTCTTTGTCGATATCGGTGTTAAAATTTCGATTTCGATTTCGATTTCGCCACGTTCAATTTCTATTTCAACTTCTGCTTGGAATTTGCAGACTTCTACCATTATCTATCTATCCTAGTATATACAGATATCTTGGAAATTATCCGTCGTTTTCTTTACTTTCGTCAGCTTTTGGTTCTATCGCTGGTATCTTGAATTTTACTTTTATTTCTCATTGCCAGTCCTCCTCTTGGTATTCTTGCGCTAACTTTGTTTATCGCTGCGTCTGTTTTTTCGACGCCCTTGTACCACTTTTTATAATTACTAAAATTACTTGCCCGTTGTCCTTGCGCTGTTTTATTGTTGCTAAAATTTCTTTTTTAATGTCCTTACACTGTGATTTCGTTTCCCCCGCACCCACCTTTATCTGCTACGTTATTTTGTAATTAACGTAACTCCTTTTTTAATATAATTTTGTTCAACAACGATTTTCTCGTGCCTCGCGCAAACTTAAAGCGTCTCTCAACGATAGAAGAACGCGAACCGAATAAAAAGACGAAACATGCTTGGAAATTGACGAAATTTTTCTCAAAAAATTACCCTCCTCCACAGTCGTCGCAGATAGCTGTACACGCATAACGCGAAGCGACAGAAATTCAGATTCGACGAAACAACGAACGCCAGCGAATCAGCCATCGAACGAACGAGTCTTGGCAAAACTGACGTATTAGCAACGCTGATACAGCGCTATGAATCTCGGCTGTTTCAGATTTATACGATGACATTTATGCCAGCCTCTCGTTATCTTTTCTCGGACATTTATTACGAGGTCAGCTACCGTCGGCGAGATCAGAAGACGAGTCGTTCGCTGGTCAAAATTAAAATCGCTCCTTTCTTATTCTCTTTGCGAGTGCACGCGCGCTCGCGTCGTTTCTTTCGCGCTCGCTCCTCCTTTCTTCCTCTCCTGCTCCTCCTTGATTCCTTCCACGAGCGATCGGACGCTCGAGGCGTCGGCTAAATTACGATTTAGAAGCCAGTTTGACAGTAATTAACCAAGAATTTTATACGGCGAATCGAGAGGCGAGATCTATAGACCTGTTATTAAACGAGTTTAATTATATCGCACTGTCTGCCGTGCTTTTTGCCTCTCAGGTTCCACTTGCCGTCGTTCCTTCTCCTCGTTTCCCTCGTTCAACGTTTAAGTAGATTATTAACACGACTTGTAAGACTTCTAAACAAGCTGCAGTATCGAGATTGCAGTTGAAACGAAGGGAGGATTGTTTTTCTTTTTCTTTTTCTTCTTTTTCTTATTCCTTTTAACGATTTAGCTATCATCGACGCATACGTTGTATCGCCTTAATTACTCGAGCAATTAAACGGTTAAGTATCCGAACTGAGACTTTATTTGATCGAGGCAGAATGATTTACGATTGATCGCGGATCTTTGCTTCGAAAAATGCCTGCGACATTAGCGATCGATATAATTAGAACGCGTGGTAGAACGGTGACGTAGGTAGAGCAGAATAGGATTTAAAAAATGGGACTTTTAAGTTCTATCGGAAGCAATAAGAACTCTTTGAACGAAATAGTAAAGCGAAATATGAATTTCTTTTCGCGACAGATTCTTTTATTTCAGAGATTTGATAATTCAAGAATTCTCTTTAATGTTAATAACATTCGTCACTTTCATCTCATATTTCTACGAATACGATTAAAGGAATAAAACTTAAATGGAAACTCGTTTCGTTTATTACATACATAAGTATCGTAACTTTCACACATTTTGGACACTTTCGTCCATGTAAGTCCGTAAATACCATAAATATCTGCCTATCTACTTGTCGCGACTTATTTATCTTTATTTATTAATCTATGTTTAACGGATATAACCAGCCATACAGAGTGCCCCTAATACCTAGCAAATTTTTCATCGTAAAACCGATCCAATCGTAAAACGATCCTCGTCCTCGTTCGGCCCTCGGCATCTTCGTACATACACTTTACAGATTATCGAAAGAGTCGGGTCAAAATCTTATCAGCCATTAACCAGCCGATTAGCTGTTAACGCAGCTTTAAAGAGAGCCATACGAAGGGCGTAAGTATCGCTCGTACATTTCAATTACGAATACATGCGATTTAGGATCGACTGCGGAGCGAAAAAGAAAGATCATCGCATCGCGTGTCCCTCGTGCGCAAAGAAAAGGGGAGGATGGAGAAGGAAGGAGAGAAAAAATCTGTTAGCGTAGATGGATCGTGATTACAGGTAGGGCAGGTGTATAGTTTGGTTAGGGCCTAAATGGCAAACGCGATACCGATCGACGCGCTTGCCCGCGTTAGTTCGCTAATTCTAAGCTAACCGTTATTACGTATCCGAGGATATAATCCTTCTTCGCTCTTCTATGCTCGCCAGCCGTCGCATAAATATCTTTCTACCTCCACTAGTTTATGGCCTACACGGTATTACGTGTCGGTATGCATCGACACGCTATTTCGCATATCTTTTTTTATCTTGCTCATCCTCCTCCTCCTCCTTTCTCTCTTACGATTAGTCCCGCTTCGTTCTTTCCCTGGTCTTATCAACCGTCTTCGATCCCTTATCAGAGATTTTGCTCTTCGACAGCGGTATACGCAGCAATTAGAGTTATACGTATAACGATTCACGATTTATCGTGTGCGAAAAGCTCCTCTTTAGTTGGTCGATCGAGCTTCTTCAGCTTCTTGCAATCCAAGTTACCGATTATACGTTTAATTGTTATTAACTGGTTGAAAAATGATCGTTCTCCATTGACGGCGGAGTTTTATGCAAATTCATACGTCTGACGGTACGATTAAGAAAATGGAATAGGAAACGTGGATATTTTATATGTTTTATTCACGGTCCGATCGTCGTATGTGTTACAGTGACGATTAATTATAACAGCCTCTTAAGTAGCTACTTAGAAGGAAGGTCGTAAATCAAGAGATTAAAAAACAAGTATCTGAAACAATCACTCGACCGGACTCGTTTCTCCCCGTGCAAAAAAGAAAAAAAAAAAGATCGCTGGACGGAAAAAAGTGGCGCGACCGTTCGAATATTGAATGTTACGCCCTTTTTTCTTGGATCGGGCGAACCTCCGTCGGACGATCTTCATGCTCGATAACTTTGCACGTTCGCGCCATCGCCGCGAAGACAAGAGACCAGCGGGGAATCCGACATTTATTCGCGCAATTTCGCGTTTCGCCCCGAGATTTTTACAAAAGATAAGAACGCAACTTCCTGCTCGGTTTTTGCCGTAATAATAATTTGGCCGGCGGCCGTGTTGGTCTGTCGCTGTTCTGGCCTCGGTGTAATTTCGGCCTGATCTGCGAAGCCTGGAACAGGAAGCGACACTCTTTTTACCATGTAGCGTCAAAATTAAGGCGGAGCGGAGAAAAAGAAAGAAGGGACACGGCGAAAGAGAGTGCGAAAGAAAGAAGGGAAGGGGAGGGACGCATGCGACAGGATTTTGGAGGAGGTGAAATAATAATTGCCGATAACGCCGAATAAATCGTTGCACCGGTGTCGGATATCGTCGATGAATAACGAGGGATCGACACGCGAGAATTTCTCCCCTTTTTAATGTAATTCCATCGTAATAACGTGGCGAAAAGTTTGTCGCCGCTGTTAAAAAGGCCTCCTTAAATCATCCTCCACCCGTGAGCTCTTACGTCTCGCGTGTCCCTTTTATTACCATGTTTTTGGGACGTTCTCCTCGCAGCTTCTCTTTCGTATCCCTCTTTCGTATTTTCCCTCTTCGTAATCACCGAACTGAATCACTCGACGAGCAAGTGGCCCAACCCGTAATTTACCTAACTGTAAAGGATATCTCGTATCGATGCTCCGAGTGTAAGAATTTTCACGATTTCAAAAAAAAAAAAATATATATATATATCAAGAACCCGCCGGTTTTTGACGTTTCATCGAACGGATTTTGGATTTTACTGGCATCGAGATTCAGGAATTTTTGGAATCTTGTCGACCGCGTTTAGAAAATCGTTATCGTCGAAACCGAATTCTGAAAATCCGCTTCGGGTGGCATACGTTTGATTTAAGTAAAGACGAAACTCGTTTACAACGGACTGCCATTTACATCGAGGTACAGCAATATCGGTTGGTCGGTAAGTAGATCGCAGAAGTCTGCGTGAGATTTCAGTTTCTGGCAATAATTATGCCGTTAAGTAATTGTCGGCTACCGAAAATGATCGGGGAATTAGGGTGATATCGCGGTCGGTAAGCCACCGCTGATTTATGGCGGGTTTAATATCTCGAAGCTGTTCGGCGGACCCTTTCCCTCGTTCGGCCGTTTCAAAGAGAGCACAGGGAACGTCCGGAGGCGGCGTAACTCAAATTTTATTCAGCGCGTGGTTAAACGCGTGTCGGCTTCGTCCCGTCCGTCCTCGTACGATTTTCAACGCGTCGATATAAAATTGGTGATCGATCGACGTTTTTATTTCCGGGTGTTACCGTTTTACGATCCTTGGCGGTAATTTAGTCGTCACGACCTCGTCGTTCGCTCGACTCCATCGGTTTCTTGGTAAAACGATGAAAGATATCGAAAGTCGAGTCGTCGAAGCTAGAACCTTGAAGAATTTTTGGGGAACTTGGAACTTGGAATTTGATATTGGGAATCTATATAAATCTGTCTATATAAATTTCGTTAGGATATCGTACGAGTCTGAATAACACGAAGGGCCGCGTCAAACGAAATTTTAACTTGAGAAATATATTTAGAAGCGAAGACAACGATACGTGGAAATGAAAATGGTTTCACTCTTGGCATTCGTTACGTATCTTTTATCCGGATAATTGATACGCCGACTTTCTCTACGTTGACTTTTCTTAAATTCTCGAATTGTGCGATACGTTTTACCTAATTTCTGGTCTCGCGATTATTCTTCCACAGACAACGTAAGGATCGAATTTATGCGAGAATTAGCATTCTCGTATCTTAAAATATCCGACATTTAAGGACTCGAAAACTATACACGCTATATTCGAACGATTTAAATCATCTCTACTCAAAAGTGGCGTCTGCTTTAAAGACGAAAGTACGAGCGGTGGAAACGCGTATGCGAACGGTTGTCCCGCTAGCGAAAAGGTCGATTTTATTATCTGGATATCGTTAATTTAAGCAGCTGCGCGACCGTGGAATCTGAGAAACGATCCTCCGTCAAAATTTCGGCCGTGAAACGAATTATGATAATTTCTCGCCCGATTCGGACGAGCCTCCTGCTCTCTCTCTCTCTCTCTCTCTCTCTCTCTCTCTCTCTCTCTCTCTGCCTCTTTTGATCTCGGATCGCGGGCGACGATTTTATCGGTCGTACGAATTGCCTCGTTTCTCACTTTTGTCCATCGGCGAAGAGCAAAGTGGCCTATAAAAGCGTAAGAGGCTCGAAAGGGAATCGAAAATCGACCAAGATTAAATAACTTTGAAAGCCTGGTCGGAATTCGTCGATTCGTGACTGGATCGCTGACGTTATTAACAGTCATCAAGGACCGTTCGTTTGTCGCGACAAGCGAACGGTTATTAGTAATCGCTTCGCTTCCCGTTTTAAATGACGCAATTCCGATGTAACATCTTATTTCGTAATATTTTCTACGGCAGATGCGTTCTGGAAATTAATCGAACGGTTACGGGGTTAATTCGTGTTGGACACGCGTAGAGGAAATTAGGCGCGTTTCTACCAACGAAGCGGATTAACTTTTAAACGTCGATAGATTTGCTCCGCGTTTCGCGGATAGCGTGTCTTAGTTTCACGATACGAAAGGGAATAGAGGCGACGCGATAGAATAATGCTATTGAGCTTAATGATTTGAACAGCGCTTAGTGAAGCGCATTTCTGTCAGACCCGTACGCGTTTCTGCTTATAACGTATTTGTCAATCTCTATGATAATCCCGACTTGTAATATTTACTACCTAACGACTAAATAACAGCTGCAAACTGCTAAATAACCACAAAAAAGGAACGTAATACGAATACTAATAATTTGTCAAAGCAGAAATCTAAAGACACAGTGGATAGTATAGATTTAAAAAAGGATTTCCAAATAGATAAAATAGGTCTGATAATAATTCTTCAAGGCTTTGATTCGTATCGTTTCGCCGTGAATGCGCTGATATAATGCTTGCGCAACAGGATTTTATTACGATCGTAATCATCTTCGTCTTACAAAATCATTATCGTGAAAACCTTCCAATGCATCGAACGAGTACAGATAAGGATATAGATGGATGCATATGTACATATAGAATATACAGATAGATAAACATAAAAAGCACAGAATCTTTACAGCCAATGCTTCCAAACCATATAACAAGTCCGCAGGATTTAATCTTCTCTGCCAATCGCCATAAATATTCAATCTACTTACGTAACAATGCGTTATCCTTGTCGGTTAACATCGGTGAACATCAAAGTATCGCGTAACGCAACGACCCATCCACCATAAATTCACCGTCGCTGCGGGAAAACTACCTTGTAGCAATTAAAATACGCGCAACTACGGCGGATGAGGAACGATTACGCGACCTTACGGGCGTATCAACGGTGTCAAAAATCGAGCTAGTTACCGTAGTATGGGAGAAAACAGTGCAAAACCGTCCTTCTGTAATCCGAGCAATTTCGTTTCGCGTGGAGCTCGTGAAAAATTGGTAAAAAGCGGTAATCGGAGAGGATGGACAGGGAGGGAGGGCGACGTTTGAAAATTAGCGGAAAACAATTTCGACCAGTATCGCCGTTCCTTTCCCTGCTTCCTGCCCGCGTCCGACGTCCGCTGATGGAACTGCGGATAATTATACGTCCTCTTTCCCTTTGGACGTTCCCGTAAAAACGTCAAAATGACGATTCCTTCTTCCCTTCGTTTCTGTCTTTCGAGAATCCTTCGGAACTCACCGACAGAGGAAGAGCAAAGTCGCCTTTTCCCAATTAACCGAGTTTTGGCGGTTTAAAATTCGGTCTTAAACTCTGCACAGAACGATCAAAGTCGTCGCGTATCGTCATACACTTTGACGTTTCGCGTGATAGAAACGAAACGAAAAGATAACGTATATTTTAGATTTGGTAATAAAAAATATATATATATCAAAATTGATCGTTAAAACGTAGCGAAGAAAACGATTAATTTATCGAACGATATGGACGATAATAACATCGAAGTTAAATCATTCGTTTAATCGATTAAACTCATTTTGCGTATCGTATCTTCACGTTTCGAACAGCGAATTTGTTTTAGATCGTAGACTCGTAGTCTGGATTTCAACGTATATCATTGTAGAACGAGCTGGCGCTACAGTGAACAAAATTTTAGAGCCAATTAAGTACATAGTTCGCTCTAGAGTCCCCAACTGTATTATTAGAGGTTCGGAAAAAATGCATCTGCCTAGTGCTCCACCCTGAACCGGACTAATTATTAGCGGATTATCGTCCTTTTATTATTGTGCATTTTACGTGAGATACAAAAGAGACACAGCTGTGCAGCTGTGTCTTGGCGATGCCTTCGATCTTCTTTTCCTTCCACCGACGGCTAATGATTTAATTTCGTTAACCCAAGGGTGGACGCTTTAGTTCGCTCAACCAACGAACGTTTCCCTCGCGATTATCGCCTGGATAATGACGCTTTTTCTCGTAACGGCGATGCAAAAACGCGTACGCTCATTTTCTGCGTTTGTTTAACTGTGTATGCGTGGAGTGTGTATCATACGCGACGACGAGTAGCAGTTTCGATTCGATTGCCGTGTTGTTTCTACGAGCGTTACCGTGGCTATCCAAGTTACACGGGCATTGAGGAAAGAAAATATCTAGCGAACGAACGAATAAATAAAATTAACAAATAAAAGCTGTAAAAAAAAAAGAGCTGTAAAATCGATATTCGAATAATACGACGTATAAGAAGGTTTGGATGGAAACGACAACCAGGCACGAACGAACGATAGAAACTTGGACTTGGACTTGGACTTGGAATTAAATGAAAACGGTTTATTGTTTGCTGTTGCAGGTCAAGCAGGAGTTAATCAATTGGGTGGTGTGTTTGTTAACGGGAGGCCATTGCCCGATTGCGTTCGACAAAGAATCGTACAGCTCGCTTTGGTCGGCGTCAGACCTTGCGATATCTCACGGCAACTTCTTGTGTCTCATGGATGCGTCTCGAAGATTCTCACGAGATTCTACGAGACGGGAAGCATTCGACCAGGAAGCATCGGAGGAAGCAAAACGAAAGTAAGCTTTTTAACGATCTTGGAACCGTTTTAAGTTACAAAGAGATACAAAGTAACACAAAGACGTGTAAATGCTTCGTATTCGTTATTTATCGTCGCGTCGTGCTTCGGGCGTTTCCTCCATGACGAACGCGATAGAACGCGATCGCGTTGCAACGCCTTAACGCTTCTATCGATTCTATGAATTTCTATAAACGCGACGCAACCTTATTAGTAAACTACGCGACGTAAAGCTTGCGCACAACTACGAGATCTCGTGGAATTGATCGCTGCTTCTTCAAACGGCAAATACAGGAAATCCCTCGTTTTCGATTCGAGCGAGATAGCGAGCAACGATTCTTTCGCAAATATCTTATTAATATTTAGCAAAATATACGTACATTACGTTATTAAGCGTAATACAGGCATGATGGCGAGCGTGGCGTAAGTCCTTTCGCCCTGCGATCTTGCACCGGAATTAACCGATATCCCCATCAATTTCCCGTTTAAATACTCGCGTCGATTATCCCCGCGTCGTAAACTGCAGCATAACGCGGAGCCGGTACAAATAATTACCGACGATTACGCTTTAACTGGAAAACAACGTGGCCATAAACCATCGCGCGTACCTCCGATCGACCTATCTCTGTCGGAAGACCCGCTCTTATTTAAAATTCTTCAAATTGTTAAAATTCCCGAGTGCGAACGGTTGAAAAATTGAATCGGTAAAGGACTGTACCGTAGTAGCTGGAAGCTTCAGCGGCGACTTAATAGAAAGAGAAAGAAGGGCGGATAAACAGAAAGGAGAAGAAGTTACCTACAGGACAAAAAGCGTAATAAACGCGAGGGAAGGATGTGTGTGCGTTATGGGGCGGTGACACTGATGAGAGGAGGCGAGACGCGGGCGCAAAAGTCGTCGGCCGGCAGCACGGCGCTGATGTGATTTTAAGTAAGGGCTGCGCGGAGCCGACAGCGCGCGCAATTATCCAAACACCTTGCAGCGGCGTGCATTTGCATAATTTCATGGCTTTGCACGGTCGGTTTTCTTGCGCTCGCGCCGCGATCACGGTGTCGCGCGCCGAATTATCGGCACGTTGTTTCGAATCTTTCGAGCAGCAAACGAGAGGAAACGGGGAGGACGGAGAGGCAGGGAAACGATGGCCGTAAAGCCGATCGTTCCGACGGAAAACGAGTCGAATTAGACGCACTTAGCGACCCTTTAAGGCTGGTTTTTACGCGCGAAAGATGAATTCCGCAGGGGCGTTCGCCAACGATTCCTCCACGTCCCCGTGCTCGACGCGCTTCTTAATGCTTGTCCGATTTGAAATTCAAATTCTCTGTTTACGACGACGCCGCCGCCGGACTATTCGATT
The DNA here is from genome assembly GCA_905333015.3 of Bombus campestris. Classification (NCBI taxonomy): domain Eukaryota; kingdom Metazoa; phylum Arthropoda; class Insecta; order Hymenoptera; family Apidae; genus Bombus; species Bombus campestris. The sequence continues at coordinate 12,476,185 of HG995132.1, forward strand.
TACGATATTAAACACCTTTCATTGAATTTTTTTCGCTAACGAGCTTCGGATGGGTGAAGCGATCGATAGGTAGATCAGAGGCCATAGAATCCAGCTGACGTACAAACGAAAGGATTGAGATCGAGATTTTGTTTCGTCGAGCGTACGTACGACTTTTCGGCAGATCGTGATTGTAATTGACGAATTGTAATTGGCAATTGCCAATATTGCCACAAACGTGACTTTTATCGAAATCGGAAAATATATAACATATTTTTAATCCTTCGGATTTCGATCGTGTCGATTATTCTCGGCAGATCTGGAACTGGATTGCACTATTCAGAAAATAGAATCGACTCAAAATAATTACAAGCATTACGTTGTATATACAACCCTCGGCCAAATTGATTTAATCGAAGTAACTCGAGTTGCGTAAACCGAAACTTTTCCAGTTAAATTGCCCGATTCGATGCGACTCGAATCGTCTCGAAGCGACTCGTACTACCGATCTGAACGAGGCTTTAGATCTCGAAATGGCGTCCCGAAGGAAATTACGAGTTAACGAGTTCCGACGTGGCAACAGTACCGACCACGCGATATCTCGTAGTACGTTACACGGGTTCGATAATCAAGGGCCAAGGGGTGGTGCTTGGATTATCTCCGTCCAGATGAATCCTGCGCGATGCGAGATGGTACCCTGTGCGAACGCCACGGAGCCTGCCACGGAGCATCCGTGAAGAAGAGAGAAAAAGGAAAAATAATGAAAAAAAAAACAAAAAAAGAAAAAGAAAAAAAAGAAGAAGAAGAAGACGGAATAAGAGGAAGCCGCGTTGTATTACGCGCGTGACGTCACTAATGACAATATAATTGCACACTACCAACACAGTGAATTTCTTACGACGCGCCCGTGCGGGAACTCGCGCGATCCCCGTTTCGGCTTAATGAATTTATTTTAATAACGACCATGCCTGGCGTGCATCGACCTCCCGGCGCTCAATTGCGATCCGCGTTCCTCTCTCCCGCCGCGTTTTCCTTCTCCTTCTTCTTCGTCCTCTCCTTCTTCTTCGCCGCGCTCTCTTGCGTGGAAACTTGAAGAGCATATTTAAATTCTGACTGTGCTCGAGGACGATTACGAGCGCATGTAAACGATCGTCATCAACGGCCATTATCGTGGCGTGTTCGTTTTGGTACCAGGCGATGCCAAAATAGTCGAGCCGCCGGATATTGCGTTTCTGCAGTTTCCATCGCGACCCTGACTTTCCAGAGAAGCGATTTTCCTCGAGGGTAATGAAGAAGGCAAGTCCTCGCTCTTTTCGCGCGGATACAAGTTTTCGGTTTATATCGCAGAGCTGCTAACGACCGAGATACGATATATATCGTACGATCAAGACGATTAGGATGAAAAATATGGCAAGAAGATAGATATTTTTAAAAAAAACAGTCGCTCAAATTTCCAGAAACGCGCCGCTATTCAATTTACGAGATCTCTACGAAAATGTTTATCGCTTGACAGAGATTTATCATTTCGAACTTTGATAGTTTTAGCGCAAAGGGGAATGTATCAACGAGCGGTGATTTTAACGCTCGTAAAAGCGACGTTTTCCCAGAAAGTTGCAAGAGAACGAACATTCCTTTCGGATCTGTGATTTTTCTTCTTCGTGTATTTATCAAAGACCCGTGGAAAGTTTTTTTATCGTTTTCCGTAAAGTGCTTCGTTTGTGGTATCATGGTTGCCACTCGTCATTTAACTTTGAGATAAGCTGCATCGTCTTAAAGCTCAGACGTGATTACTCGATGACAAAACCGTTCAACTAACTGATCATCAAACGAAAGACGTTCCCACGGGATCCAATGTACTTTTGATTTTGATTTTAGTGGATTTTTCGCGGATTTACTAGCTCTTCGCAGAACATATTTGCACGATATATTTTCCTATTGACTTTCTCTTTTTCCCCCGTGTTTTATGTTTTCATGATCAACCGTACTGTCTACGTTTATTCCAGGTGAGACCGTCTCGTTTACGTATTCCTTATCGCTTGTAATTAAATTCCGTAAAAACGAGGCGTTGAATGCGGCGATTAAAACCTCCGAACCGTCGTATTATTTAAACGTTATTAGGGATATTTGGAGATGTTCGGTACATCTTGATAAGTATACGCATCGCGCATTTTACTTCTCGATTAACCCGATGTTTCTGCTTGCGAGTCGAAGAAGGACCGAAATACCGGTAATCGTGTGTAATGAATTCGAGCCAAAGGACTCTTAATTACACGGTAGCTTTAATCCGATTGCCTTCTTCTGAAAGCCATTTTTAACGCCGCTTTCGTCGAACGTCCGTTATAACTCGGCGGAAAATTTTTGCCAAGTAACGGAAAGTAAGTGTCGGCCGTCGATGAAACGACAGGCCACCGTCTTTCAAACGCGTCGTGTCTCGAAGAGAATCAGCCCGATAGATTAAATCTCACGCGGCGAAAGGAGTTCGAGTCGATGATACGTCAGACGTGACTCGCGTTAAGCTTCCAGTGAAACGTAAATGAAATTTAACCGCGTAAGGATTTTTGTCTGGACTACGATAACACGATTTACAGATGCGCTGTCTTAATATTTCAATTTCAATTTCATATGAAAAATCGGGAGAATTAAAATTTCCGCAATTTGATTTAAAAAAAGTAATATCGGTACAATTAGGAATCGGACGAGCGTCGCTGTACACGTATTTCATATAAACGTAAAGAAGATTTTTCCGAGAACTTGTAACAGGAACATTAAGAAACGGACAATTACGAGAGATAACGTAATTAGATTTTATATAACAGTTTGGATGTTTTTAGCATTTTCGATAGATGTTACGCTAGATACGGCGAGGAATTTTCTGCTTTTGTCAACTTTATTAACTTTGTTTTATCTCTCACGGATATCGATGGCCATTCTTTAATAATTAAATCGTACAAATACTCTCGAAAACTATACAAATTTATCGAATTTCCTATAATCTCTAGCTCTTGCTTAATATATATTGATATATTTATACTCGCTGTGACTATACAGGCGATAAATATGCAGAGGCTGGCGTACTCGTAAAATACTATAAAGCTTGAACCTCGGATCAAACTGTGGACGATGAAAAGGCCGGATCTTTAATAAATTGCCGGCAGAAGAAAACGCAGAAGAAAACGCAGAAGCGCGCAAACGCTAAACTATAACGCAGACTTGGAACAGATAGGCGCAGCGAAACTCTCGTCATCGATAAAAGCGTCGGTATTTTTATTCGCAAATTACAAATTACAAGGGAAATTACGCTCGAGCGAAGCCGGTATCTTGATTGTATTCACCGACACGAGCGGTGGTCGTCGGCAGCGCGTTCCAGGAAATCCGTCACGGTCGTTAGCCAGGCCCGATTATTTTCCAATCGACCGGTTAATTTGCGAATTAATTGTCCAACTATCCGCTCGATCTACACGTGTTCCACCGTGTACTGTGCGCGGTTTCCGAACCGTGTAAAGCTACTTTCGTCCTGGTTGCTCGTTATCTCTCGAGTCCGTGTATGTACATACGTGCTGGAAGCGGCGCGATACGGCGTCAGATAATGGCGTCGCATCACGGCAGAGGAAATCGTCTCATGAAAAATGTACGCCCCGTCGAAACCTTCCCGATAATAAAGTGGAACGCGAAGAAAATCGTACCCGCGATCATACGGTTCCCTCTTTCGATCACCTCCTCTCTCTCTTTCTGCTTCTTCCTTCCTTCCTTCCTTCCTTCCTTCCTTCCTTCCTTCCTTCCTTCCTTCCTTCTTTTCTCTTGCCCCTTTTCTTTTTTTTCCTCGCTTTCGGTGTTTGCACAACGGCCCGGCGTCGCCGCCACAGATGCGCCGATCCACGAAATTTTTTGATTACCCGTTCGTTCGAGGCAGGAAAACCGTACGACTCCTCCCTGGAATTACCGCGTTTTCTGCCAAAGATACGCATCGAACGGAATTAATTCGCCAACGCGTACGAGACGCGTCCACCGTACTATTCGTTGCCCGTGTGTATGCTATTACCTGGGTGTGTAATGAAAATTGCCGAATGCCGTATTTGCAAAGAATCGAGATCGATCGAACGGTGCGTAATGGTTTTAAGATACGCGAAATTACACGTTTCGAGGTGAAGGAGTTTACGCCGAAAACCGAGTGGTTCTCGCGTTCCCTTTATCGAATCATCGAAGCTAGTTCGATAAAGCAAACTTATACAGCATCATGAACAACCGTCTTAAACGCATTGATGTCGATGACGAGCGTTAAAAATGATCCTACCGTTACCTACTGAGAATTATTTTTTATTATATTTAAACAAATAATACAAATTTACTATTCGTCGATTCCGCAAGAGCACGACAAGCATTCCTTTTAGCAGTTAGTTTCGCATTAATTTGTATATTTTAACAACATTCGCGCGCGATTGCTACAGCAAATCGGCTTACGTGTTTCAACGCTTCAACGATAAGTATCTGTATACGCTGTACGTATTCCACGTTTATTTTCAATTAACGATCCAATTTTACAAGGAACTTTGATCGCTGATTTTAATAACGCGATCGCAAAGTCGTGAGAGAGGTATTTCGGTATCGAATGCTTATTTTTCCTTGAACGCGCGCGTCCTGTAATAATCGCCCTCCTGCACGGTTAATTCCGCGAGATCGTTCGATACATTCGTCAGACTTCTCTCGAAGAATACGTCGTAAATATTGTCGCATGCGAGCGCTCGTTTTCCCCCGACGATTCCCGTTCCTCCGTCACAAGCGTTTCCATTTATCTGGTAATTAAGATCTCGCGCGAACACGATGACGAGTCGCGCCTCAGCTTTCTGACGGATAGGTATTTATTTCTCGATGCATGATTTAGTAACAGCCGGTTAAACGTTGTGCGACGACGAGAATAAACAGCCAGCGATCGCGCACGTCGGAACTCGTTCCGTTTACGGATCAACGTGCTAATTAACGCGACTTGTCGATCGATAACTTTCTTCTTGCGATCGTATCGTAACAAATTGATTAGAGAGTTAATCGAGAAAAAAATTCGCAACCTTCGGTATAATTTAAATACCAGCCGATACCGGTTCGAGTAAATAGTCGTTAACGTTCGACGATCAAAAACTTTAAACGAACAATTTTGAGTATAAAAAAGGTATTAAGAAACGTTCGAGGTATTTTAATATTTCAACAAGTACCGTTAAGAATCGGCTATTCTTGTAACCTTAACGGTTAATCCGCTCTACAAGTTCGTTGGTTCGATCTTCCTACGTTTGACATTCTTTTATCGATATACGATTTTCGTTTCATCTTCGATCTTACGACTCAACGAGAGTTAAGTTGTGATCGTGATACGAGGTTAAAAAATCGCGCCAGTTGAAAGTTAAACCGAAATGCGTCTCAAAGTCCTTCAACCACCTTTATCCACCGACCTCGACGACAAATTCGTACCCTTGAGCCCGATATATCGCGCGACTGTCCGACGAAAAGGAAGCGGACGAACGTTGATATCGAAACGATCGCCTAGAACTGACGACGATCGGCCAAAAGAAAATGCTCGGGTACCTGGTTCGTCCCCCGAAAAGTAGAAAGAAGAAAGGATATTATTGACCCATCTCCACGCGCGTCTTATCGCGAACAACAATTGGAGCAACCCCGTATACCAAAAGCGACCGAGTACACAGCCCTTCGAACGGTAATTACCGAGTTGGTCAACCTGTTCGATAGTTTACGTTATCTAACGTTTAGCGCCAGATGTCCATGCGACCAATTTCCTTTGTGACGCGGTGTGGTGTGGTGCGGTGTGGTGCGGTGTGATGCGCACACCGATGTGGCACGCACGCGAAAGACACACCGTCGATGAACGTCGCCGGGAACCAACCCGTAGCGACCGCTCGGGGGCCGTTCAAGGGTACGCGGTACGACGCGAGAGGGTAGGCATTAGGACACGTATATCGTGGGCCGGGGTAATTGTGGCAATGACGACGGAAGTGTCAGATTAGAATCTGAGATGCTCCTGGGAGCACGCGATGCTTGTCCTAACCCCTGAAACTATTAGGCGAACGGGGAGACGGCTGCCCCCTTAAACGTTCTGCCTAACAGTGGTGCTCCCATATCGGCCCTATTCAATGAACAGACACACACCGGCCGCTCTTCCCATCGTTCAACGTGCGCTCTTGTTCAGAGAAGACGAATAGATTCCAGGGAATGTTCGATCGGCGACCGCCATAGCCGAGTATCGATCGAGACTTGCTATTAATTCGCGGTTCCAGCGTTCCTCGGTAATAACGAATCAACCAAGGTATATCAATTTGAACGATCAACGTCAAATGATATTTTACAAAATTCGGGGAGAACGTTTTATAATTCCCCTAAGCTATATAATGCGAAATACGATTTGGTATCGTTTATTCAGATTAACACGCTTTCGTTAAATCTTTGTTACCAAGGTATTTTCTACGAGTCGTTAGAGTCGTTTGGTAGGACATTTTGAACCGAGTCGACAATTATTACGACACTCTTGCGCTACATGCTTTAGGTAATTTACTAGCTACCAACCAGAGGTATAATTTGGTAACGAACGGAAGTGCCCAGCCACGTATCGCGACGAACGATACCTTACACTCGCGTCATTTCTCTATATCTCGATGAAAAAGTTAACATTAACGATTATCGTTAAACAAGCTACGATAGAACGAAAACGTTATACGGAAACACGTATAGACGCAGAACCTACAATATATAATGCAAATGTGTATATCGATAACTTTACCGCCACCGATGCACGATCCAGACGTTTAAAAAATATAGAAAGTAGAGAAACTGTCGTCGATAGACGACGAAACGAGAATTTCGTGAAACGCGAACGACGTCGTCGATAAGCGTGACGTCGTGTATCGAAAACTGCCTGCTATTTAGCCTCGTATCCACGTATCGTACGCGATTATACGGAATAAGATTCCACGAACGATCGTACAGTCGTTTCGATCGTACAACGGATAATGAAAATTAAGACATAATCGTAATACGATTCGAGTTAAAATAATGAAAAAGACCATCGGAATTAAAACGAACAAAATAATATATAAAAGCGATAAAATACGATAACGAGAAAAAGAGCTTAGAACGAAGAAAAGAAAAAAAACATACTAAGAAACGATCGCCACCCTCTTGGTGGTACCGTTCTGGCTGGTGTCGGTGGCGTGGCCGCCCCAGAGAAATCGGCGATCTCGAAAATCTGTGTACGACGAATAACATTTCCATCGCGTTAGCATAAAATTATCCGGGGCCCGGGCGCGCAACTTCATTAGCAAGTCAAATGAACGGTGGCCAGATTGAGCACCACTGGGCCCACTCGAAGGGACCGTCAAAAAGAAACGGGACGCGTCTGCGAGGAGCGGATGAGCCCGCCTCCTCGGTAAACCGGGGCTAAACTGTAATAAAGCGCGGTACGCGTTACCCACCTACCTTTGCGATCTTTACCCGTTATCTGATCCACCGGCGCAACCAGCGTGCTTCACCTGTGAACGACATATGGCCGCTGCTCGTTGCCCCTTTCGACGACAGTGTGACCACTTTCGCGTTAATTTGTCGATGAGATAGCGCCGAGTCCCCCAGCCGGATGGAAAAACCACCAGGTTAATAATCGCCGACAACGGTCGAGCGACCGTCCAAACGTTGCGACGTCCCTTGGGAATGTTTTTCGGCCCGATAGATTCTCGCACTGCGAAGCAGAAAGCGCCGGTAGAAAACACTTTTTATTTCGGTTGTTCTATGATGTTCTAGGTAGCAACGAGAAACGTCGATACGCAAGAATATCGAAAACACCGAAAGCGAAGAAATATTCGGTCGTACTTAGACAGCGGATTTTTCTGCTGTTCGATTCCCAACCAGAAAGATAAAAACGATTAAAAAGGGAAATGAGTGTGAGAAAAGGTGGCAGCGATTACGCGGGTACTTCTCCGCGGCGTACGATCCTGCAGGTGTTACATTTTACGTTTCTTTTTGCCACAAAGTGATTCTTCGCTGGTGAGAAAAAGATCGCGCGTACTCGTATATCTCGCCACAAGGACTTTATCGTGTATCGTCGATAAAATCCGATAATTCGGTTAAGGAAGATGGCGAGAAGAAATTACGAAGGGATAGAAGAGTCGATATCGAATCGATAACATCGCGTTATGTCCCGACAAGTATCGCAAACAGCGGCGTTCAAGTTTGAAAAATAACGACGATGTAAATCGCCTCTTTTCGAAGAATCAGGTGCTATCTTGCAACATTGCTACGATAGCCATCTTTCATATACCTGCCCTTATATTTTATGCAAAATCGCCAAATTTAGCCGCGTTAATTGACATTTACTACAGCAGCGCGTCGTTAAACTTCGAGTATGGTCGTTTAATAAAGTTGACAAACTCGATGAATACGTTACCCAACGGAGAACGTGTATTAAATACGGGCGTGCGTAGCAATTATCTTCCAGACAATTTGTGCACTTTCTTTCGCGCGAATATTTCGAAAGATCGAATCATCGGTGTCTTCGATGCTTTCTCGGCCAATCTTTTTCCTAACGGCGAATACAAAGATATAATACGATAATACTACGACTTTAGGATTTGCGTGCCTTTCCAAACGAATCTTTCTTTTAATTCGTACGCTTGTAATTTCGATTTATTGCAGCAAGTGGCCACCCCCACCGTCGTGAAGAAGATTCTACGAATGAAACAAGAACAACCGACCATGTTCGCTTGGGAGATCCGAGAACAGCTGGCGCGACAAGGAGCTTGCGATCCTCAAAGCTTACCCTCCGTCTCCTCGGTAAATCGAATTCTCCGAGGCGGTGGACTTCATACGGATCACACGGGGATCGAGGGTGGTTCAGCCAGCACGTACGCCTCGCAAGTTTCCTCGAACGTCGCCAATAGAGGTGAGAATTGTTATCGTCGAATACTCGATACTATGGTAATAAATCAACGCGATAAATTAGATTAATACCAGATTCCGAAAAGAGAAAGAAATTGCCCATTGAAATTGAAATTGAAATTGAAATTGGAGATAGGCCGAAACGATTTTCTACGAAATAGCCATCGGCCCGTCGCGTCGTTCCTCGACAGACTCGACGAGCAGCGTAATCACGTGAATTCTCGAGAAAGAGATCGCGATTGCACGAATAATCGCGCCAAAGTGTCAGCTGATCGTCCAGCTTTCGAACGATCGTAGTCAAACGTCGAAATCGGCTCATTATGCGAAGGAAAGCTGCATCGCGAGTGCGCCATTACCGGCTAATGATCCCCTAAACATCTGTCCGTATCTCGGAATCACTGCCCGAATTCTGTTCCATTGTTTTTGTCCTTTTTACGATTCGCTTCCATATACGACGAGGAGCGACGAGGAGCGACGAGAGAAAGAAGAAGAGGAAGCGACCGATGCAGCGATGCAACGATTAGAGGGAAAAGAAAGGACGAACGAAGGGGGAAGAAAGAAGGATGAAAAGAAAGATAGGAAGAAAAAGAAGAAGAATTCGTAAAATACCCTGTGGCCGATTGACTCGTCAGCGTGCTGCAGCGTGATGAACGACACGCAACCCCTCAAAGCAACTCGAAATTTGCCTCGAAATTTACCTCGTTTATACCGTAAATTGTCTATAACGTCGTAGCCTTCTTTTTCACCTACTGAGAACGAGGCTGCGTCACGAAATTTGTGTCGATCAAACGTGATACGTTCGTCCTGTTCCACGGCCGGTGTTTCTTTCAATTTTAACGTTAATTGCAAGGTCCGATGACCTTGGTAACTCCAACACTCCGATAAATCCGAAAGTTTCTCTCGACGGACGTAAAATATCGCCTTCGAGAAGAACAGATCGTCTTCCGATCTTTCTTCTTTCCCCCTTATCGTATAAACTGCACCACACTTTGTGCGTCCGTTTAATTTAAAGTGACGCGAGTTACGTAAAAATATAGTAACGTGGCCGTTTAACGCAATGGCTAGCACTGTGACAAATAAGAGCAACGAAATACGTTAATAAAATAAAATAATACAACGAAAGCGTTAAAACGTTAACGAGCTAAATTGTAATTTCTTTTTCTTGGTTAAATTTACATTGTATTATACGATGTATTTTATTTTTACCCTCAGACACACTCATGAGAACGGATTACCAATTATTTTATCCGGGATCACTGGGACCGTTGCACGTTTCCACAACTTCCGGTAATACCAGCGCACCATCTTGGAATCCAAGCTTTTATTCGTCTCTTTATCAAGCAACTACGCTGCACTTGCATCATGGAATGCAATCATTCACGTATGTCTAAGTTGTTTAACCGATTATTTCTGTTTCCTCGAGTGGCCCTTAATTGGACTTTTTTTTTTTATTATTATTATTAAATCTCGAAGAACGGATAGGTAATGAAGACGTCGCTTATTATCTCGAGCTACGTACGATCGATCCATTAGTGCGTTCGTTCCGATTAAACGTTGGATGTCTGTTGCAGATCGTTAGACGTGGAACGTCTATCGGAACAAAGCGGACCAACGAACCAGGTCGATTTAAAATCCAGCTCGAGCTCGATGGCGGGCAGCGACGACTCCTTGGACAAGAGCGACCTGGACGAGAACACAGAGTCCCAAGACCACTACAAGCCTTTCCAAAATTCGCCTATAATCCTAGAACTCGGCCAGAAGATCGGCAGCGATCGTAGCGCGTTCGTGAGACACAGTACATCCGGCTCGTCCGGAAGCCTCGAGAATCGACAGAGTCCGCCGCCAACAAGCGGTGACAAGCAGAAAATAGCGTCTCCGCGAATCTTGGAAACGGGAAACGAGCAGAGCACCATGGCCAAAGAAGCGGCGGTCGAAGGAAGACCGGCGCAACCTCAGAGAAAAAGGAATCCTTACTCGATAGAAGAGCTCCTGAAGAAAGACGAAGGCAAAAGCACCTCGAAGAGGCCGAAATTGACGAATCTCGGGGTGGTTCAACCCTGTGGAATTATCCTGAACAAGGAGATCTGAAAGATCGCGGCCGGGAGATAAATAAAACGGACGGAAAGAAGAATATTTCAAGATCTGATGAGATAGAGGCTAAAAGATGATCGTCTGGATTTGGGAGAATTTTCGATACACAGAATCAAGGATGATGGTGTTTGGATGATGAACGTCGAGGATGAAGATGCGATTGGTTGCGATGCGGATGCGAGAATGAAATGGATGGACGGGCTAGGACGGAAGGAGGTGTATGGTCGGAACGATCGATGAATGTTGCGACGATGAAATTGGGCTAGGTTTATATTACATATTCGTGGCTCTGTGTTTTTCCGATCTATCGATAAAAAAAAAAAAGAAAAAAAAATCTTCTAAATACTTTATTTAGAAAAATACTTCTTTCTCGGAATAACGAATCGTTGAGAAACCATTTAGTCTTGTACAAAACTTATTTATTAAACTCTCGTTTTAAGAGGATTAAACTACGTCCGTTAAAGAGAAATGTAACATAGTTTAGCAAAAAGGTGGAACAACGCCAAGTTCAACGCTTGACAAATTAAATACATCGTAAAGGAATAGAAACAAAAAGGTTGATAGGATCGGTACACCTTTATAGATATGCGAAAATCTCGGAAATTAAAGCGATCGTCGTTGTACTATCGATACGGAGAAAAAGTATAAATTATATGTAACATTAGTATGAATCGTCGATTATGTATTGTTGACCGCAATATCGTAGGTTAAACGTAAGTCTGTTAAGATAATTTATAATTAAATTATTTCTATTCATTCTTCCGCGTCCGACACCGTCGATGCTCCGTCTTTTCGACGAAGAAAGGAAATCATCGATATTATTCGTAATAACGGGACGATAAAATACGATAAAGGAAACTCACTGACGCAGGAGTTTTTGTCAGTTTCGATGATTTTCAACAGGATCGGTTTCGCGATCTCCGAATACTGAGATTTTTCTGTCGTGTAATTCGTGTGTGGTGTATGATTTTGTTTTGAGAGCGGGACGATGCCATATTATTATGTACGATATTTAACTTTAATTTAGTCAAAGAAACTTTGACGTATTCTAATAAAGTGAAGCAGCTAGTAACCTTAAAAATAAAAAAGATCCTCTTTTTTTATCCATCGTGCGCAAGCAAGAGGTACCCGGATCGTTCAAATCCATCATCTTTACCTACTTCTCTTTCCGACATACCTATTATATAGATATATTTGGCCCGTTCGTCGGCAAGAAATCCACTCGTTCTTTCAATATCCTTAGCGTTCAATCGGCAAACATCTTCGACAACATATAATCCGTCCATCGATCAAGATGAAAAAAGCGCAAATTCGATCTAGAATGATCCATTAGGGATAGGAATCTCGTCTAGCGAAGCATCGTAAAATGGCTCCAATTCCGCATAAAAAAAGGTCGATAGAACGGTACTAAAACAAGAGACGAAGCTCGTTAGAAAGCACGATTAGCCCATAACTAAGGAAAGCATGCGAAACTTAACCGATACAGCCAGCCAATTAAACGAAAGCCTAATAAAGCGATGGCAATAAAGCATGCATCGGTAACGCGAAACAGCGGAGGCGCGAGGATGTAGTAAAGCCATAAACGGTTCGGCCTGAGTGTGTCATACGTGGACACACCACCGCGTATACATACCTTGTAAAATACGACATGGACCGTGGTCACCGTAAAAAGAAGGTGAAATTAAATGGCGGATCGCGTCCCACGAGTCCTACGAACGATCCTATCCACCTTTTGCATTTATAACGTTGTAAAAACTTTTTATCCGCCTCCTCATCACGGACTAATTAATGCACTATAAAACGCTAACGCCTCGACGTCCGCTGATTTATCCGCCTCCCTTTCCACTATACGATTGCACACCAGTCTCCAGCTTTCGTAGCCCGCTCTGCTCCTCCGTCCACTCATCGTCATCCAGTTATTAGCCTGAATGATAACAGGAAGTTGAGGAGATGCGAACCTAAAAATAACGCTTTTTAATTATTATTCGCTGGATGTAAGCTTTTTAGACTCAAATTTTTCCAAGATTATACAACCAAATTAAAATAATTTAATTACAGGCAGACTGAATATTTTAGTTTCTTTCGGGCTATTTAAATTGTTGAATTTACCGCACTTTAAAGACGAAGAAGAGAAGAGATTTTGAACGAACGGTAAATTCGTTCAGTGGTATAAGATTAATTCTCTAAATGATCGTTTTCGATCCGAGTAGTTATATTTATATTGATGTTTATTATTTAGTTATAGCATTCGCATTCCCTTCCTAGACTTTCCATTTCCTTATTATTATCTGAAATACAAATTTTCCTAAATTTCTACACAATGATCTATTTTTTATATACGGATTTAATATGAGACAACCGGTAAAGAAGAGTAGAATAATAATACTCACATTGCTATAAAAAAAAAAAAAAAACTATTCATAAAATTCCACTCTGTCAAACAGATCCAGGTCTATCAATCGTACATGTTGGTCATACATCGGTTGCCAAGTAACCATTTGATACGCACAAAGTTCAGCAAGGTTGTGAGAAAGGCATTGTAACCAGTGATATGTTTTATTTGTGATTAACAATGGCAGACGATGTAAAACCTGAAACAATTAAAAACACTCAAGATTTACTCGGCAAATACTTCAAAAAGCCACCTCTCACCGAAAAATTACTACGAAAACCACCGTTTCGATTTCTTCACGATATCGTCACAGCAGTAACGTATCTTTTGCTCGTGTTTCTGCCTGTAAATAAAACATGAATATAATCAATGCTTTTATAACTAATAAATGAATGGTATCATAGGTCATAAACGAAACTGGTTTTCTGGACGGTTTGTATACAGAGGAGGAACTAAATTCAGAAAATATAAAAAACAAAGAGGCGAAACTCGCCTATTTAACAAAACTGATCGACGTCGTGAGTAAGTTATAATTTTCCTCGTATTATAAAATGTATAACGTTCTTCGACGTATTCCAATATACTAGGCAATAATTTCAGAACTGATTACCGGCGCTAATTTAACTGTACGAGCCAGTAAGATAATCTCAGGCCAGGAACCATCTAAAACAAATGAGTTGTTGCAAGCAATTGGAAAAGCTTTAGACAAGAAGGTAACGATTCTACGACCGTAAGAAGCACAAACGACTATGCGATTATTTACATATATAAATATAAAAAAAAAAAAAAACAACGACACGGTAAAGTTAAAAATATTTTACAAATTAAACAGATAAGCAGCGTGGAAGCCATCGAACGATACAAGAAGAATTTAGGAAAAGGCAAATCTAGTTCGAGAAGTAAGCTGTCTGTAGCGAAAGATGAAAGAAAATCATCGTCAAAAGAAACATCCCAAAAAAGGGCTTCAACGTCGAAAGAAAAGTCCATAGAACGAAAGAAAAAAGCTGTTAACGAAGATAATTCAACGATACGTGAAGCAACGCGCAAAAATGAAAATCAAGATTCTCAAAAAAATGTTGAAGCTGCGGAAGTACCACGAGTCGAGGTAATTCAACATATCTTACGCTTAGATTATGAACATGAAAGAACGTAACCGAATTTACATGTTTTAGCCAACCCAAGAAAAAATTCCTGCGTCCGCGCATAGAAAAGGCTCTTCGTCTGCTAAACTCAAACAGAATAGACCGCCCACACCTTTGTCCGAAGCTCTGCACTCGGATAAGAGAATCGACGAAAACAAAAAGCAAACAGAATTCGAGAACAAATCGAAGCATATAACAAACGCTGAAAATAACGAATTACAAAATCAAATAATCGATACGTCAGACTCCATTAATTCAGAATCGAAATCTACGCCAAACATCAGAGATAATAAGATAGATGAAAATATAGACAAGGTGGAGTACAAGGAAAATGATATAGTAAATAATGAAGCTTCTGTACAAAGCATAGAAAAATCTGGTCAGTCGATATCAGAGACACAAATGTTTCAATCAGAAAATAACGATGCTAGGTAACGTTCGCGTCAAATTGTATCTTATGAAAAATTAATATTTGCAATATTCAACGATAACTTGATAGAATACTTTCAGTATTCCACGATCGAATTCTAGACCAAGAAGTTCCTTACGTCCACCTACTGCGAGACCAATTAGTGCCAGACCTGCAGCACCTAGAATACGAGGCAAAGCAGAATTAATAGTTAACGAAGAAATACTGTTAGATCATTTTAATACTTTGTATGTAAAAGATCTTACAGAGAATATAAACTATTACTGCCTTATTTTCTAGAACGCCTATGGGAAACATTAGTGTCATTGTGGAGAATTCTGATCTTAAGGATGACGATGATGATGCTGAAGACATGGTGGTTATGGAAACTAGAGTAACTGGTAGCGATTCCTTAGAAAACAGTGGCAACTATAAAGCCGATGATCAATTAACGCAAGAACATGGACACCTTGTTGCTCAAATATTAGAAACACAAAAGGAATTGGTTAATAATGATAATGTAGACGTGATACCTAAAAAAACAAATATTGTAAGTACAATTTACCATTATCATGAAATATTATTTTTACGGCATTATACTATTTCAATGTAACGTGAAACATAAATATTTGCTACTAGACATGGGATACAAATTCGAAACGCCACGCTGTAGCAAAAGAAATTGATAAATTACGAAACACGATACAAACATTAACACGTGCAACAAATCCACTTGGAAAGTTATTGGATTATTTTCAGGTAACCTATTGATTTATTATATTTTACAGTATCACACGTGTAATTTACGTTACTCTTAACAGGAGGATATAGAAGTCATGCAAAAAGAATTATTAGAATGGAAAAACCAATATCAACAAGTAAATGAACAACTGAAAATAGAAAAAATGTAAGAATATGCATATTAAGTTTTGCATCGTTTAAAATTGCTTATTTTAATCATGTATATGGTTGTTTTCTTCAGGAAAACGCAAGAATTAATAGAACCTATGAAAGAAACATTAAAAGAAATTGATCATAATGTGAAAGTACAATTGGATAAAATATGTCAAGCAAAGTCGCAGATTACGAAAAATGATCAAAGGATACAAACATTATTAAATGGTCGTGTGTAAATTTCATTTCACCGTAATCTATACAACGATAATATTTTCTCATTGTCTTTAATACAGATAACATAAGTGTACAATCTCCTCTAAGTTTCTGGTCAAATATTGTACATATGTACGTAGAACACTAAAGAATGTAATACGAAATGTAACATAGTATAAGTAATCAAGGAATAATTCTAATAATCTCCGTTCCTTTATTCAAGCTTATTCGAACAGGAATACTTATACAAAATATACATATATGTATAACTTAATGTCATTACGTTACTTAAAAATATTTTTATACCCGCGTATCACTATGCATTTATTTCTACATTTCATATTTATCTCGTAGTGCTGAAATATCATCTTCGGACACATTTTCGACCGTTTTGCAATATTCAAACAACATTTTTAAGTCTAAAAATTGAAGAAAAATATTATTAACACTTTATACTATTTTAAGTTTTGTACAATAGTACTTACTTTCTTTGTCACTATTACTAGTAAACATGATGAGCGCTCTAAATCGCTTAACTCGACTGAGATCTTTTAAGTAGTAGAATATCTGATTTTTCCTTCCTATGAATTTCGTTCTCAAAACTTCTATTATTTGGCTAAAAATATCCGATTCCATTGAATCTTGAAATATTTTCGGTAAACTACCCTCTGATAATTGCTGGAATTTGATTTACTAATTAGATTAAAATGCATACTTTGTATATTAAAAAATTGGAACTTTTGCACATTGTTCGTACCTTCAAATACTTATATCTAAATTCTGGTGAATTATTTCTTTTCCAATTCATTAAAAACTGTACAGCTGTTTTGGGAATTGGAGGTATAATACTACTAATATCCTCCGAAGGTTCAGAAACTTTAATACACGTATTATCTTTCACAACATTAGGCGGTTCCACTTTCTGCACAGGATCTTTATGAGGTTCTTTTGTTTGTACATGATCATCTTTTTTATACGCTGTTTTGTCATTAGTATACTTATACTGATCGATACCAAATTCCACTTCTTGGATAGGTATTTTCGTCAATGATTTCTGTAAATCAACAAAAACTTCAGATATCTTCGAGCGTGGATGTTAACGTTGTAATTTTACCTTTGAACGTAAATGAGGAGGCTTCTCTATTGGTTCTATTACAACGACTTCATCTTTCTCTGGTAACCAATCCGGTATACGCGGATCCCTTTTCACATTAGTATCAATCGCATTATCTTTTCCATTCTCTGTACTATCCTTAATATTTACAACACTTTTATTATCTTTACTCTTCTCCATATTTTTAGTGTTTATTATATTCTTGGTTTCTGTTGTTTGTACATTCGATGCAGTATTATTCGACGTTTTTTCGGAAATCTTTTTTTCAATCATAGTCTTTTTAATATCTTTTTTTCCAATTGTTGACATTTTTGTACCTTCCTTCGCTATAGTACTTGTCTGTACAAAATAGCATTGCTAAATAGTATGTTAGCTAAATAATAAACTTTGTTTCTTAGTTATTAAATTACCTCTGAACATTTAATCTTGCTTTCAGTTTGATTTAGCAACAATTTGGCTTCCTTATTAGAAGGTTCTAATTTCAAAACTTTTTCTAAATCACGTTTAGCTTCTTCATATTGTTTTAGATTCATTCTAGCTGTTGCTCTTCTGTGATAAGCTTTTACATAACTCTCGTCTAATTGAATTGCAGTGGAACAATCAGATTCAGCAGAATAAAAACTACAGAAAAGTGTAATATTTTAGTATCATCTGATAATTTTTAATTGAATATGCAGATATAATCAAAAGACGTATATACTTGTCTAGTTTTAACTGACAGAGTGCACGATTTGCATAAAATACTGCATCATATGGAAATAGTTTTATAGCCTCTGTATAACAGCCAACTGCTTCGGACCATTTCTGTTGTTGCACCAAAATATTGCCTTCACTTTTATGTTTTGTTGCTTTTTGATGTGCTTTCTCTAATTCTTCTTTAGACATATGTTCATCTTCAGAATCATCTGATTGCTCATTATTATCTATTTTTCTGCATTCTTTATCCTTTGAAACAATATTACAAGTAATCAGAATTCTCCTAAGTTTTATTGAGTTTTACAGAAAAAAAAAAAAAAAAATGCTTAATTCAATATTCACAGTACATATTCACGGTAATAAACTCACTACATCAAATTTCTCCCAAGCAGAATAATCGTGTGATTTAATCCTTTTTGATTTAGTATCACCTTGATCTTTCTTTGTCGAGACATTTTTGGTTTTATTTTTATGTTTACTTCTAATTGGTGGTATGGTAATCTACAAAAGTCATCCCTATAAGTTTATATATTTCTATGAATATGATCACAACTTGTACCTGACCACATTTTTCTTTCCGTAACTGCTCATCTTTACATCTCATTTGTCGCTCCCAATTTTTCATATCAAGAAATTCTTTCTGTAAATCTTCCGCATTATCCTTCACCTGCTTTTGCATTAAGATCGATTTATCCATTTCGTATAACTGTATTTAATATAATAATTGTAAGAAAAGATAAAACGTCGATTGCAAATTTAGGTTATGTTCTGCTCCTTCTAAAAAAAAAAAACGAAAAAATATAAATTACGATTCCACTATTTAACTATTAATTTATTAAAATATTTGATTATTTAAAATAAAATTTTGACCGAGTTCACATCATACATCGCTATTACTGTTAAACACGTACGTATTATAAAGTGTTTATGCAATTCATTACATTAAAATTATTACGCTTTGTCACACGTAGGAAAATTTCGCAATGAATGTCTATATATCAAAATACTTTTTGCTTTATCGATTTGCATTGAAATTCTTAATCTTTTAAACAACAAACCCTTAATTCTAGCTGCACAGCACTTACACAGGCACACAACTTTCAACAAATTTCGAAATGTGTTTTTCAACACTAGCGCTCCGCATCTGACAATCTTTGAAGTTAATATTAATAGGAAAGTGCGGAGCGAATTTTCTATGGTTAAGTTAACCATAAAAATAAATGTCAGGTTATCATAATTGATTATAAGAAAATAATGATCGTTTAATATACCCATTTAATAATAAAAAAAAAGCACTGAAATGAATGTATTTATAAAGAATGTCTTCTATTGCAAAATACGAAGAGCGTGTTATCAATTTATACATACCGAAACAAAGTTAAAGAAAGAAGCACAATGGTTGAAACCTACAGGATATAAAACAGATATTCAAATCTACAATCCCATAACAAAATGTAAAGTGCCGTTAATTTTAAAAAATAAAGGCGTCCTAACTTGGTATCTTTGTGGACCTACTGTATACGATTCGGCACACATAGGACATGCAGTGTAAGGTCTATTTTTTCTTTTTAATTACATATAACATAACAATAAATTCTTTGAAAAGGGTCTTTTATTTGATTGTTAAAATTAACATAAAAACAAAATATAATCTTATCTTAATGTTTGCAATAATTTAGTTATTAAATAACGAAAATGTGAAAGAACATTTTAAAATTTCATTCGTAGGACTTATGTGTATTCGGATATTATCAGGAGAATATTATCAGACCACTTTAATATAAATGTTGTAATGGCCATGTGCATAACAGACATAGATGATAAAATAATAGCACGCTCAAAAGAGTTAAAACAAAATTATAAGGATCTAACAAAGCATTATGAAAACGAATTTATCGAAGACATGAAGATGTTAAATGTTACAAGGGCTAATCTGTATTGTAGGGTAACTGATTATATACCACAAATTATTCAGTTTGTGAAGAGCATTCTAGACAAAGGCAATGCTTACACTTCGAAAGATGGTGAAATATAAAATGTATCAATTTAGCTATTATTTTTATTATAGACTTTAACTATCATAAATGATAATTATTCTTCGTATAGGATCTGTTTATTTTGATACGCATAAATATGGAATGTATGGCAAGCTAGCAACTCCATTATCAGGTAATTTTCATCCTGATAAAAAGTTTCCATTCGATTTTTGCCTTTGGAAAGCGGCTAAGGAAGGTGAACCATTTTGGGAGTCTCCATGGGCTCCTGGAAGACCAGGGTGGCACATAGAATGTAGCACTATTGCAAGGTAGAGAGCCATAGTAGAATCTTTCTGTTTTATATGTTGTATCATAATGCGCATTAGAGCTAATATATATAAAATTTGTATTTCAATTAGCACAATTTTTGGAAGTTCCGTGGACTTTCATAGTGGTGGGATAGATCTCATTTTTCCACATCATGAGAATGAGGAGGCACAATCGTGTTGTTATCACGAAGTAGAACAGTGGGTTAATTATTGGGTACATTATGGATATTTGTCCTTGAAACACGAAAAAATGTCAAAAAGTCTTAAAAACACCATCGGTATAAGAGAATTCCTTGAAAAATATACAGCAAATCAGTTTAGAATCCTTTGTCTACTTTCGAATTATAGAAATGGTATGGTTTGCAATAATTTGTTTATATACATACATATATATATATATATATATATATATATGATTAAATTATTTTAGATTAAATGTAAATTTCATTAACTATATTTTTAATATTCATTTTTCAGAACTTGAATTTTCCTATGATGCAATGAATAATGCGGTAGCTGTGTTACATAAAATTGAACATTTTATTAGCGACTGTCATAATTATATCATTGGAAATTGGAATACTGGCAATGTAGATGAAGCTACGTTATTCAGCGTTAGTTATCTCGTTGGCTTTTATTATTTTACATAAAAACATATATATATTCATTATTGAATTAATATTTCAGTGTTTGGAAGAAACGAAAATCAGTATTAATACTGCATTAGCAAATGATTTTAACACTGCAAAAGCCATGAAGTCATTTATAAATCTAATTAATGTAGTTAATAAAATGTTACATAATCCTCAGGTAAATTATATGTTTAGCAGCTAATATTGATTTACTCGGATATTCTCAACAACGAACTACGTTCTGTAATACTGTTGTATTAAATTTAGAGTAGTACGAACACTTGTAGTACCTGTATACCTGCTGTGGCTGCAGTATTAAATTATACATCAGAAATACTTTCCAAATTCGGAATTTCAAATCCTAGAACAGTAAATGATTATAGAATGGACAGTGTCGTCGAATGTTTGATAAAATTTAGAGGTACTGTACGTAACAAGATTTTAGAGCAAGACGTGAAAGACGAAACTTTACTTACTGCGTGCGATAATGTACGATCGGAACTTTCCACTTACGGTATAATAATTAAGGTACTACATTTTATATATATTTCAGTAATTTAATTTTTAAATTATATATTTTATATTCTAGTTCTGTCTTTCTAGGATTACAAAACTGAAACTAGTTGGAGTATAAAGAAATATTAAATAAAAATCAACAAAAATCTTTAATGGTAATTTAATATTTTTAATAAAAAAGAAAATACTTGTTCTTACATTTATTTCCTTGTTGATTTTAGATAAATAGTTCACTATTAATCAGCTGAATCACTATTAGTTTTTAATTTTTTTGTATTATCATTATCACTATTTTCAATATTTTTCCTTTTAGCCCCAGCTTTCTTCTCTGCCATTGTCTTTTTTAACCCTTTCATTTTTCTCGTCTGTATACTATTAATATTTTGTGCTCCAACATGTACACGTCCAAAGGTTGTTCCAAGTTTGTCCACAGATATATTCTTCTTCTTTTTGACCTGTGAGCGTATATTAAATAAATAAATGAACGAAATTAAATACTAAATCATTATTTTTCCTGTCAATCATTATTCCCAAAATGAAAGATATTACCTTCAGCTCTTTTGGCTTTTTACAAGCTTGCTTGAACAAATCTTCAGAAGCAAGTTTCGTACGCCTACAAATTAAATCCGCTCTTGGACCAATTTCTTCTAATTCAATTCTTGGTATTCTACAATCGGACTTTTTTAAAAGTATCCTAAAATACAATTTTATTAAATAAACTACATTTGAAAGAACTTTATATAATGGTACACAATAACATCAAGAAAGAAAGAAATGTACCTGTAACTGCGTACAAGTATTTTATTGTCAATAGCAGTGAAACTCAGAACATGTTCGAGACCTTGAAGCCTAATCTTTTCAGCTGGTTCCCTTTGGAACATATCCACAAACAAATTTTTAATTCTATTTAACTCATAGTTATTTTCAAAGAGCTCTCCATTGAAAACTAACAAGGGTTTTATTCCTTCCGAAATTTTGGGAACTTTAAAACTTTTCAGTCCTTTATAATTTTCTATGCCAAATTCTACCATATCTAATAACGTTTGTTCATACAATCTTCCCATTACTAAATTGTGGGGACGTTTTTTATTATGCAAAGCGATCATAAAAAGCGGTGCATTATATTTTACAGAAAATTTTTCAATAGGTGTTATATCCTCAAACGGTAGTATATCATTTTTCTTTTGCATTATCTGTGCATCTGGCTTTTTTAAATCGTACTAAAACCAAATATTCATCGTGTCATTCAGGTAAGTCACTTTATCATTACCATTTTATATAGTTGAACTTACCAAATCTTTCATAAAATCTACTACTATCTGTGAACTGTTTTTACCTTTGAAACACAGAGTTTGTTTAGCATCCTCTATTAATTTCGGTTCTTTTTTCACAATAGCACGTTTACCCTTATGGGTAGTCGGCTTTCTGCAATAGAAGTTGCGTTCACATTTCTAATGTAGGAATGACATATACAAAACAGACAGATAAGGTATAAAAATACCTTTTTTTTTTTTTTTTTTTTTTTTAATAAAAGCTTTACTTTTAGCAAATGTTTGATAAAAGTCCATAAAAATTACAGAAGTTCTAATATGCATAAAAACTAAAAAGTGAATTGTAAACATACGTATATAACCTATGCATTTTAATCGTAACCAAAATATCTTATTTTACATAAAAATACCTACACTACTCTTTGCATCACGGTCATGGTGATAATTAACTTTAAAAACTGTACTTCCTTAAAATTATAGAAATACTGAATGAATATTTATTATGTAAAACATATCGCAGCATATAACACACGTGTTCAAACTACACTCGATGGGAAATGGGAATTAAATGGGCATGTTTACAATATGACTGATGTTTCTACAATCCACCACCAGCGGCGTTGCTGTAGAGTGGTTGAAACAATAGGGGACACAAGGCCATAATGTTGTGTCCCCTAAAGCGAAATTTAATCATAAATAGAATTGTTTATGAAGAAATAATGTATACCTATTTACAAAGTATTATTCAAATTATAAAAAAATTAATTTGTTTACTTCCACTATGTATTACCTTGTTGAAATTGTTTTGACTACTCAATATCATGTGTGTGGTAAACAGTACAAGAAATCTTCTGTCCTCAAATCAGGAACTACCTTTAACACAGGAGTTTCCACACCTGTGTATACAACTGTGATTACACGACTCATTCATATAAAGTTTTTAACTTTATTGACTAGTATCTTGTATTGCTCTTTTTATTTTGATTAGTCTTCTGTTGTTCCCTTTCCTTCATTAATCTCTTATATTCTGCTTGTTTCTCCATTTGTTTTCGTTTCCGTTCCATTCTTCGTAAAAGTTCTTCTTCGGATGCTAAAAATTATTTACATTTCATTTAAAATTAGTCTATAAACAAATAAACAAATAAATAAATCCTAATTTACCTGGTTTTGAATCTCCTATTTCAATATTATTTTGTTCTTTCTGATTATCCGGAACACTGGGCTGTACATGACTTTTCATCTCACTTGAAGTTTTGATATACTGCTCCGGCTGTGCAACAGAACTTGCTACTGTTTGTCCTACAGACACTTGCTCCTTCGCAACATTTGGGCATTTTGATTTTAATGCATCCTCTAAAAAAAAACATGTAACACAACCAAATATTTTAATATAGCTCGGATCATAAAAAATAAAAAGTTAAAAAAATTGTAAAAACCTGTTTTTTGTTTTTCTTTATCATTTTTATTACTCATAAACGGAGTCGATTGAGCACATGGCTCTGGCATTTTAGTTTCTGAAGTTTTATTTTCTGTTTCGTTAAATAAACTATCGGCAACCATATGCGAATTTGATAACTTTTTTGACAGATTTTGTATCTCAGTACTTATCTCTTTACCAAAACATGACAATACCCTTTTAAAGGCATCTGTAAGAGAACCCTGAATAAAATAATAAAAAGAAGACTACTTCTATAATATACATAAATATAGAGTATTCAAATATTAAACATACAATTCTTGCACAATGTATCGTTAAGCCCTTCATAGCTCCTTCTGTGTAACAATATCCCATGTCCTCGTGAAATGTTCCATCTTTTAATTGAACTTTGAGAAGTGTCACACATCCACAAACATATTTACCCATGAAAGTTTCAACAAAATCTAAAATATATTCAAGTAATAAAGTTTACATAGAGTACATAAAGTTTATATACAAAAAGATTAATAAGACAAACGAATGATTAATAAAATCCATAAAATATACACCTATTGTTTGGCTAGTAATATTATGACTCCATTTTCCTTCACCAAATATTCGATTTGCTAACAATATCAAATCATTATTAAGAGCTAGTGCTTTCACTAAATCTAATTGTTGTGGCGATGTACATGTCATATTCTGTTTTGAATTTGTAGATGGCTAAAACAAATTATCTTCCTTTTGTAATCTGTATTTTTCGTATTTAATTCGTATACTGTGATTCATACTTACAATTTTTATACAAGACGGATAATTAACCGCGTTAATCATGGGTAACAATATATATATATATATATATATCTAAACGGTTAAACGAATTTTAAATTATGCAATATATGATACCGTTACGCTATCGCTTGAACTTGCTCTTCGTATAATTGGGTGAAGTTGGCTTCAATGATTGTATCTAGAAACATTCAGCATAAAACAAGAACGAAATTTAAACCGACAGATTATACGCGCGAATTGAATATTATACATTATCTAATTAGTCGCCAAAGGTGTGGCTGGATAAGAGAAGTAAATGGTTCGTGAGACAGAGACAAGACACGTAAACTGGCATTAAATTATTAATTACTGTACCAAATTAATAGTTTGAATTTCTTAATACAATCTCTTGATATCTTACACTCGGCAACTTTTCGCGAAAACTTTCCCAAGACTCGGGCTGTAACTTCAAATTATTTATTGCAAGCCGCATAAACTAACAGTACGAATTTCTCGATATAACTTCTCAACACCTTATCTTCGGCGGTTCGTGTAAACTTTCTTAGAAATTTTGCCGTCTCTCTTCTGCGTTATCTTCTTCTCGATCGCCGCGCACATAAGCACCCTGACAATAATTTTGTAATTTAAATCGTTGTTCATTTCAGAAACAGCGGTGAAGAATTCACATAAAGTGCAATACTGTGCAATACGTAATTATCTATATATATATATATATATATATATATATATATATATATATATATATATATATATATATATATATATATATGTATGTATGTCTGACGTTTATTTTATATTCGATACAATAATTTCTAAATCATGAAAGAAATCACTTAGTGCTCTATATTTCGAGATTACATCTTTAAAAATAAGGCATACTTTGATTGTCGTAGGTATGATAACAATAACGATAGTGTGATTTATTTTATATATTTATTTATACAATAATCATTATAATAAATTATATATATAATATATATTTATATTATGCGTGTGTAGTGATAATATATATTGCATAGAAATAATGTTTGACACGATTTTGGCGAATAGGTTGGCTAAATTATGCCTTGTGACTCACACAATTAATTGCAACTGATACTCACCACACTCTTGCTATCTTTTGATTAAAATCACCATCGAGCCTCTATATTTTAATTTTGGACTTTGCTTTCATTCGATTGTAGGTAAGAATACGTGCTTTATTAAAAAGTAGCAATTTTTTTCTGTGTTTGTATGACTGTAAGTATATTGATAGTTTGATACAATAAACTATCGATATAAAAATAATTTGTGAATAGAATTGTCAAGCTTCTTTCAAGTCAATGTTTCTTTCTTAAATTATATTAACATTATTAGATAAAAATTTTTTATTACAGTAATATGCTACGCTTAACATTATCAGTTGAAAATAAAAAAAATGTTGATACGTAACAAATACGTTGCTACTTCTTAATACACACAGCTGTTAGTTCGCCATAATATCATTATACCCTTTAATAATCTTACCTAGAAGAATATCTGTCTCACATTTAATTATTTAATATAATAATCATAAAGTATATATAATAAGTAAAACTCTTAAACCCGAGGCGATAGTTCTATACATATACACTGATCTTTTTTTTTTTAGTAGGTTGAAATACCTAAACAACAGTTTTACTTTTAACAGACACGCAGTCACACTTAGTGTCATTGAGCTGATCTTATTACATCTAATTGGTTTTCAATCTATTTCATTATAATCATAACATTAACAGAATATATCGGCGAGAAGTGTTTAACTACGATATGGTCTACTTATACAAACACAGGCAGTCGTTAAAAAGAGTTCTATGAACGTGCTGAAAACACTGCTTGTATATATCGTGTAAACGACATAAAAGGAGAAATGTGTATTCATGTACAAAAGAACGATTTATACATTTATATACGTAAACGCCATCGTTTGAGCTATTACTGGGATTAAAATGTAAGTATATTGCTATTCCTAAATTTATAGTATATCAAAGAAGAAATTTCGATTGTTTAAGAAAATGTCTCCGATTGCTGCAAATACCATTAAACATGATCATTTCTGAAACACTTTCTTTTGGCACTATAAAATATTGTATAATATATGTAAAAAAAAAAAACGTTGTTACAAATAATTTAACAAATTCACAAATGATGATAGAAAGTTTCTGACAATTCATTACCATTACTAATGATTCGTAAAATTATTCCTACTATATACTTCGCATATTCGTATGTGTTATATACATGAGATTCTATCAATGCAACAGTATACATATATCTAACTGAAAGTTATACTCGACAAAATATATGCTTAAAGAATAAATAGTGAAACAATAACAAGTTAAAAATCTTACATGTAGATAAAAATATTCTCTCTTTCTCTCTCTCTCTCTCTCTCTCTCTCTCTCTCTCTCTCTCTCTCTCTCTCTATACATTTTATATATTTAAACATAGTTGCATCAAGACCCCACATAGATTTATAAATAGCACTATGTTACATATTACCGCGTGTAAACGAAAGAGAAACCATTATAAAATAGGATTTTTATTGTATCTTATCAAACTACCCGAAAACTGACAGTTATAACGCTTATTTGGCAACAATTATAGTTCACCTAAGTATTTCTCCCTTTATGCCTCGGAGCAAATCTAAATGTTGCGCATACGTGTAGTAGTAGTTGAATGACAAGATGCATAAATTTATAAAGAAAACGAGACAGTACAAAAAAGAAAAAATAAACATAATCACAGTTGAGTTGGCAGGCAGGTGGGCAATTGCAGGCATATTATTGGACAGGCTCGCTCGACATGCGCTTCATCGCTCTTTCTTTCTTTCTTTTTTTTTTTGTTTCTTTTTTTTTTTAATACATGATTTTTGTGTTACTTGGTCGACATTATATTTCAATAGCCTGCTAAGCCCGTTTCATTGACAGATTCATTCTTAAACGTAATCATTAGTTCCAGGACTCGTTAAAGGTTCCTGAGCCTATTGAAATTAAACAAAAAAATTATACAAAATATATACATTTATATCGAGGTTCGAAAAATAAATAAAGAAAAGTATATAAATAACATACACAATTCTTTTTTTTTTTTTTTTTTTAACGAAATGACACATCACACACAGTAATTACCTCTTCTCCAACCGTAGCAGTGGGGAGTGGAAACCTATTCTTTTCAAGACTAAATTGATCTTCCGTGGTTTTCCTATACACAGGATTATCAAAGTTCATACTCGTTACATTACGATGAAGGTAATGCCTATAGCATAATACTGCTACTAATGCGAGGAGTAACAGCCCTAAGGACGCCACGCCTATCACTATCCCAGCGACTAAACCAGGGTCTGTGGATTCAGACGCTAGACCACCTTTGCCATCTCCATCTGTCGAATGCGTTGGATCTAAAACAAATTAGTCGGTCAAACAAAAGAAGCAAAGACGCGCAAACTAAATTAAAGATAAAGCTAACTAATTAAAAAGGTATTGTCGCGGCCAGAAGTACGCTCCGCTTGGTAGTTGTAAGCAATTTCTTCTGGCCTTCTGGATATTACACAACGCCGAAGGACCCACCAAATTATGATGTATTTGAAGACGCGGATGCGTCTCTCGAACGAGACAGGCTCAACCGAACACTACTGACTCAACTTTACTAACTGAATGATTTTTTACTTCCAATCTCACTGGTGGTTTGCTTCCGACTCTGACTCGACAAACTAAAACCGTCTTCCTGGTCTCACCCATCCCTTCTAAAAGTCGTTCTTTTCATCGACAGTTTTCGAAATTGCCGATTGGTCTGCTTCCTTAAGAACAAAGCCCAATCGGCGCTCGCACGAGACTTCGCGACTCTCTCCTAGGATCATCTATCCTTTCTGGAGCGGAGGTAAAACGATTTCAGGAATCATCGAAGGTGGCCTCTTCGGTGACACGTGAGAAAACGTTCCACCGTCTCCCAACAATCGACGCTCAGCGTTCGATGCCAGCAGCGCTTGACGCCGGTCGAGACTCTTTGGAATCCTTAACTTATAGCACGACTGTTCGCGTCAAGTAATAAAGCAACCTTCTAGGCGCGAAGTGTCCCTTCATACGATCGCCCAAAGATTCTAAGCTAAACGTCACAGCCGTGACACGAAGAGTGTCAGCGGTGATCGCTAACAAGTACAATCACGACAAGCTTCTTATTATATACAAAGCCACTTTTTTTAACGATTTAGAAACATGCGTCTCGTATAACAATACACACATCGTTATTAATATAAGACTATACACGTTATAAAGCATATCCAAATGTTTTTGATCAACTGATTATGCAGGTATAGTCGTATGATATAGAACGCGTGCAAATATACTTACGGACAGCCGTGGTTACGTTGAGAGGTTCGAGTCTCTTGAATGGTTTACTAATTTCTTGCGTTGTAGGTGCTACAGTTGTACTTACTGGATATCATCCCATATTCATGCAACATCGACGCAAAATATTATGATAAGTAATAAAATAATAAATGTAAGACAAAAGCATGATAATCATAGTGTAATTCAAGAGTGGAAAAACAAATGAATCGATTAAAGCAATTCGATAACGATACGGTAATACAAAGAAAGAAAAAAAAAAATGTAAACATGCTTCGTTAAAATTTTGTATTCGTATTTAAATCGTAAGCGTTACTCCTATCGTAATGTACCATGCATTACCCTAACTTTGATCTCATTCTTTCGACTTCAGCGTCGATGCATGCATATTAAATTAATGCGTGTAATTAACGAACAAATAATTGGCATCATCGGTATTGCTTACCTTTTTCCACGCACATCAAACCGTCGGGTAACAATCTTAGGCCGTCCGGACAAGCGCAACTAAGAAGAGGCGATTTCGAATTAATTCTTGGTGCTGGTAAACACAAATGACTGCAATGACCATTCACAGCCTGACATTGATTCATTCCGTCTGGTTGTCTGTACGGATGATATACGTGAACGACCATTGGATATTTCAGAGTTCGAAGAGACGTAACAGCTTCGACCGATTGACCGGTAAATTTATTTGCTTTAAATATCGCCTCCTTATCCCAGTCGGTCCAATAAACGTAGTCTTCGAACGTCGTAATACTGAAGGGATGCCTCAATACCTCCGGAGAATAGAGAACCGTTCGTACACCTGAACCATCGTAATTACACGATCCAATTATATTTAACTTCGCGTCTACCCAGTATATTTTCTTGCCAATTAAGTCCAGAGTCAACCCATTTGGCCACTGTACGTCATTGTCGACTATCACCTGCAAACGATAAGCCCGTTGTTTCAGAAACTTTACTCTTATATCGGCGATCTGCTCTGAAAGTATTTAATTAACTTTCGTCTTAAAAGGTCGAAGAAAAAATGAACTTTCTCGGTAGGAGGGAATTTTGAAAACTTTATCTAGTACTACTGCTTAATCTTATTTTATCAATCATTACGTTAAATCATAACTGAATAATAGGTTCGTTCTCCCTTCGAGCTTATTATGGATCTACCGTTCGATGAGATCCATCCATGCCCGCTTTCTCTATGCGGGCTTCGTCGCTCCAATCGGTCCAAAACATCCATCCCTCCAATGGATTCAATGCTATCGCTCTAGGCTCTTGTACCCGATCTCGAATCAACGTCTTCCTCATATTACCCTCGAAATTAGCCAGTTCTATGGTACTCTTCTTAGAATCGGTCCAATAAATATGACTATATATCCAATCAACGGCAAGTCCATCCGATGTTGTTAAACCATCGTCAATTACAACTGTACGCTCGTTGCCTTCGTCTATCGGAGCTCTAAACAATGATAACGATAACGGATATGTGAGTAACAAAGTATTTTTTATAGGAAAGGAGACGCAAAGATGCACACGATATACGTGGCCCATAGGCGAGAAACACGATAAGTTAGAGCTTGCGTCTTTTATTTATACGTAAAGGAAGAATTTAAAAATTCGACACGTTGTCGATCAACGCCATATCGAAAAGGTGTTTTGCGCGTTTGATGTTAAAGTTAAATACGTGTTTTTGTCGTTCTCTTGAATTCGATTCATCGTTGCTTACTTATAAATCTTCTTTTCGCTGCTGTCGCTCCAGAAGATCATACCGGTGCGAAAAACGAAATCCAAGGCCGCGGCCATTTTCGTGTCTTTCACTATATTCGTCATCTCCAAACGATCCAGTGCCACTTTTCTTATATCGTGCCTTCTGGTAAAGAGCAGACTGGCGTGACCCTCTGCCGCCTTGCAACGAGTATGGTTCCTGGGATCTTTAAGGTAACCCGGGGCACAGCTGCACTTGAAACTGCCCTTTTCGTTCAAACAGAACTGAGAACAGCTGCCTGGTTCCAAGCATTCGTCTATATCTGAAGCGGGAAACACCATTTTTTACCTTTTTCATTCTCTTTCGTTGCGACAATGATTTTTGTTCCGTTAGAAAGACAAAAAAAAAAAAAAAGAAAGAAAGAAAGAAAAGAAAAGTACACCATTGTAGTATCGTAAGAGCGTGTTCGTCATTTTCTTATAGAGTTTCGTCAGGTATAACGAGAAGAGGGTTGTAACAAGAGGGAAGATGCTCATATTCAGGCGAGTGAGAGGATGCGCGCATGTATGACGAGAAAAAGGAAAAAGAGCAAAGTACCACAGCTTCTCTTCAGAGAGCTGTCTTATTGTTGCAAGTAAGAATCATCTGTTGTTAGAGTTATCTTTACTTTGCGAGCTTTCTGCCCGTCTGTTCTTTCCGACTGTTCTGAATCGTTATAAGCAATCGTGCGTTGTTCCGCGTCAACTGTCATTTACCGCAAGCTTTTACAACTAAGCTGCGGATTTTCACGCATTTATGGGACATTTAAGGGTGGAAAAAAGCACAGAACGCATAAAATATGCGAAAGTATTACAAGATACCCAAGAGTATAGTATTTAGCGCAGTAAAAGTACGAAGTTGTATCGAGAAGCAAATGAATATAAAAGAAGAAATGTCCCTATGCGTGACGCTTATATTTTATTATTCGTATGTTATATCATAAAAATGGAAAATCATTAAAATCATCCAGTCTATCGGCATCGTGTTTTCCCAACCAATTAGGCTGGGACTGCGTCATGGAAGCCGCGTTAACGTGCACTTCGATAGACTTGAAAATGCAAAGTAATTAATAATTAACAGTGGGAAATGGCCAATATCAATCGTTAGAATTTCAACATTAACGTCAATAAGGAATAACGTGTTTTCGGGAATACTCTTGTCAAGTTACCATCGCAAGTCCTATTGTCAATGAGCCTGTATCCCGCGTTACAATCACACCGGAAGCCGATCGGCAGATCGATGCAAATTTGCGAACATCCACCGTTGTTCTTGGAACACTCGTTCACGCCACAAAGTTCTTCGTTCTCGTCCTCCCAACCGATACAATCACGGTTTTTGTTGCACACGCTGGAAAGAGGGATACACGAGCCCTCGCTACATTCGAATTGCGTCGACGGATCACAAACGGTGGTTTTGCCCGTGCAATTTCTCTCGTCGCTGCCATCTACGCATTCTGCTTTACCGTTGCAATACAAGTGGCCTGAAAAATATTTTTATATATACACGTACGTAGGATAAAATCTGGAAGGAGAAGCGGCGAGAAGCGTGTTTTGCGCGATGATAAATTAATGTCGAATAAAACAGAGCAATAATAAAAACTGGACATGTACGAGAATAACAACTGCCCTGACCAACTTGCTTTTACCAACAAATTCTTGGTTTTCTCGTTCGCGCGAAAGTCCACGCGTCTACGGTATAGCACAGCATAGCATAGCATAGCATAGCATAGCATAGCATAGCATAGCATAGCATAGCATAGCATAGTATACAACGTATAATATATCTTGCGTACATTACGAATAGGTATTATTTAGTAGAGTACTATAAGCAAATTTAATACGCTAAAAGTAAAATTACGCTTCGTATTAATCTATGCGCTTCATTTCTCAAAATTAATCATTACAACGTATCTGAAATGCGTTTAATGAATAAACTAAATATTTCATACTACATTATAGGCAGAGAAGCTTTTATATAAACTCTCTGCTGAAAATTAGAATGACTGATAATTACACGAATTAATCGGGTCATAACGTATCGATTATCTATATTTTACAGAGTACACGGCATACGTTATTTAGCAAAACTAATTATGTATATATACGTTAAATGCAGCATTTACGAATACAATAAACTATTCCAACTATAGCCGAAGGATTTTCCTTCTTTATGAATTTTCTCCTTCGAATCACGATGTCTGGAATTAGAAAAAAGGGGAAGCTGGTTAAACGTTCTCGTAATTAAGTTTACCTGATATACAATTACGATGATCCCCGCATTGGAATTGATCCGGCCTGCATGTAACGTTGTGACACCGTTTTGGCAACTCGTCGGCCCCGTTGGGGCAGTCTCTTTCACCGTCGCACACCCAGCTTTTGTGTATGCACGTGAAATCGTCGTCACAGTCGAAGTCTTCGTCCTTGTTGCAATGGCTTGGTCGTTCGCCGTTCGAATACTAAAAAGATTTCATAAATCTTTTACTTTGGCGACATCCCTTCCTTTGCACGGGTCGCTACGTAATTTTCTGGACTTTAGGCGGCTGTTTGCGTTTTTGCGAACGCCGATACGTAGAGGACTCAACGTTGGCAATTAACCGAAGCGAATACAGTCTCACGAGTATGTTAACTTCAAAGATCTCAATGATGACGCAAACGCCGAGCAAATGGTCGATACGCGGTTTTACTTTATTTTCGAGGTATTTGATTCTAATATACGAAGTTGTAGAGTTTTAATTAATCGAGATGCAAAACAAGCCCAGTTTCGCTGGTATGCTAATTAGGAAAGCGGCAACGATGACGAAACTATCCGCAATTGTTGAGATTTTTAGATGCAAGACCGACCAATTTCGTTATATTTCCATATATTTTAGTATATTATAGATAGTACAGTATAGTATAGTATAGTATAGATAAAAAAAAAAACGTTACGTTTCTTTAGTTTACTCGTTATGCAGTTAAAAGTTAACCGAGCCGAATAAATACTAATCAGTTCGTTTTCATAAAAATGCCGCTTCTGGAAGAAATAAAACTATATAGGAAGCGCTAGGAGAGAAAAATAACGCGAATCGACGGACGAACAAATTTCTCCATTCGACATATTCGCGATAGAGAAGAGCAGTCGGTAAAGTTTCTTCGCGTGAAAATAAAATATCCGATCGACGATGTTTTACCTTACATCCAACTTCGTCGATTTTATCTGGACAATCGAAATCACCGTCGCATCTCCATCGAGACGTTATGCAATAATTCTTGGAACAGGCGAATTCTGACGGACCACAGGTGACCGGTTTGCAATCTTCCTCGTCGCTGCCGTCTCCACAATCGTCGTCGCTGTCGCATACCCACGTTCTCTGGATACATCGCTTGTTCGCGCACGTAAACTCGTCAGATCGACAAGTGTCGTCTGGAGAAAACGCGTTTTATGTACACGCAAGAAATGGAATAAACAAATAAACGAGGTAAAAACGATCTACAACAAAGGCGATACGACAAACTTGTTTTCAGCGAACCACTCGTATTTTAACACGGATATGAAATTTAACACGACAACCGAAAGAAACATCTTTAACGTTATTCTTTAACATGTTTACCGCTATTTATGATATTTAACGTTTCTATTCTATTATTATTATTATTATTATTCTCTTAATAATTTCGAAATATTTCCTCCAATTCGATCTCTCCGGATAAATTATCGAATATCGTAACGCTAAAAATCGTATTCAACAAAGCTCGAGCTTTTCCGATTCTGAAGGATATCGCTTCGTTTTCGCGAAGGGAAGCCGGTGTTTCGCTGAAGAATCCGATGCAAACAACGTGCTCCTTACGTCTATCGTTAATACGTTCGTTTATAGCGTCGCACAAAAATCTTAGACCATCCGCGTTACTAGTTTCAACAACGCATTTTAGGAAACCCTTTCCGCGTGCCACGACAGACAACAGACGCGAGTTTGTTAAAAAATTATTCGTACCAAGCATCGTAAAGGAAACGATGCTACCTATCGTCACGCCGAATATTTTAAAAGCTCGATCGATAACAAACTGACGGCCGATTCTTGAGTTTAACGTATAGTAAAGATTTGGCAGGTGGTCTAAGGCTTTTACGCGGTACGTTTAACATTCAAACACGACGCACAACGTCAAAGAAACAAGGAAAAAACGGGGGGAAAGAGAAGAAGCAGCAAACGTTACTTAAACACGTGGAAATACATATATGCAACGTATCTATTCAATATCCACGATGCTAAGAACATGGCGCGTGAACATTGATTTTTCGTTCGTACACGAGTTACCTGACGAAAACGAAATCCGAAGCGTAAAAGGCCATCGTAAAGATCGAGAACTTTAGTTACTCGAATTAAATCTATGTTTTATTCCGCTTTTTTTTTTTTTTTTTTTTTTTAGTTACGGCAAACACGCCCTCCCCGCCGTGTCGCGGACGCTACGACGTTTAAATTATGCAAGAAGCTATTTGCACTTTCGAGAGGGTGTAGCGGAAGGAATAAGTTTCTCGGCATAGTCGCGTAATTAAACGGGATAATTAACCGGTCCTTAATCAACGACAGACCCATACCGCTACTACGACGTTACTTAACACAACAGGTAGAAACTGCTAGCTCGTTCGTGTACGAGCTTAGAAATCAGGGGCTGAATCGTTCGTTATCCTCGTAGACGAGTTTTATCCGTCTGGATGAAATGGCACGAACGCTACGAACGAAAAATCAAACGTTCCGTGACCAATGTGCTCGCGCAACGTCGATTCTCGCTGAAATAAAGGACGTTTAACTGTCTACAATGACACTCGTGCACACGATCAAACGAAACTTCGTTTCCAACCCTTTGCAGTTATTACGTGGAATTTCTTCTTCTTGATGCGATTATTGATTTATCGCGAAGCTTTTTCCTAGTTAAATGGCAAGCTAACTATCGTAAATCGCATCGGTGAGAAAAACGGTATTACCTCGCAGATATTTATACCAACGAATAGCGACCATGTAGCTTGCAGAGACTTATGCATATTTATAATTTTATAAAAACAAGCAGACAGTTGCTTCGCGTAATCGTTATAGCGAGTATTCTATTTTCGATTATATTTCTGCGTACCGTCAAGCTCCGTGAATTTTCGTATCTTTGAACGTTCTACGAATGCGCGACGATCCGCTGTTTATTCCAGGAATTTGAACATTTTAGTAAAATTAACGAACGTGTCGATATTATACGGGACAGGCGAGAGTATACGGAAATAACGCGATCAAAATTTCAACGCTTGTGACACGTTGAAATTGAAAAATCCAAATCAAGCGTATATAAAACATTTACGTAGAACGTTTTAGATTTTTCCCGCTAAATAGTAGTATCGGTAAAAAGCATAGAAGCTCATAAACGCTGAATTAAAAAGTTAGGACAAGAATATAAAACAACGACGGATTGGTTATTCGATCGATCGATAAAACGTAGAAATGTTATACCGTTTTTCATCTTTATCAATATACACATACTATGCTCTATCGTGTATTCGATAAGACTGCAAGAGGATTATGTATTTATTACATTACATTATGTTATGATAAAGTATCTTTCGTAGAGTATTAAGCGTAACCGTTTAAACGAAAAAATCGGGATCGGTCAATAAGATATTGGATCTTAACTGGAATGTTCACCCCCATCCTGCTTATCAAATTAGCACGGATAGCCGACTCCGTGTGTCGTTGGCGACTTTAAAGAAATAATAATAATTAAAAAAAAAAAAAAAAAAAAAGATAAAATAGCTACGTTATTCGTCCTCGACTATCATCTACTCTCCAAAAACTTTATCTCTGTAAAAGCTTTTTAATGGCAAGGAATCAAATACGCGGAGGCGTGAAAAAGCTATTCGAAAGAATTGATTGGCGAAAAAGGTGAAACGTTCTTCGGCGAGGCAATTACAGAGTTACTCGATAAATGACAGGAAATCGCCGAAAGAAGCGATGCAATCGTTCGATAAAATGCTAATTTTGTAAAACTAGGTGCAATTTTCTCAAATTTTGTTGCTTTTCCAGCGCGATAGAATTAGCAATCATCGTGCCGTTTCGATTTCCACGCGTGTCGCCACGACACGATAAATCCAATCTATCCGATTACGAATCCATCTTATCGATCTAATCCATTATTTGCATTCTTTCGATTACATTCCGGTTAACGTCGTTTAAGACGTGTATCAAAAACCAATCCATCGTCCTTTCGTATTTTCGCGTACTTCTAATCGATCGACGGATTAAGAAATTCGTGTGTTCGGTAAATACATGCAACGTTCGCAAATCGTAACTTTCTCGTTTTACCGCGAGTACCGCATTTCGAATATTCCGCGCACACATTTTTGCATATCGTACGAATCTTGCGTATTTCTGCAGCACTTCGACTTTCGCATAAATGCATAAAAATCCGCAGTACTACTAGCAATCGCGTATCGTACAATTCTTCTACCTTTTGCAATAGCATGGAAGCATCGAAATATTTAATATCGCGTTACTATCGCGTCGCTCTGCATTCCTTCGTATTTTGCGAACGATTCTTCACGCGGTAACGATCATACGTACATAACCGAGTTTCTTTCAACGGCAAAGGGTCGAACGATAATTCAGCAAGCCACCGAAGAAGCGAGGGAAAAAACGCAACAAAGAGAAATAACTACGGATACGATAGCGTGAACATGATAACGAGACGCGAATCATCGTGACGAAGAAAATGGATCGGGCCGCTGCGGCGAAAAACTCGGTACACTCGTGTATATATATATATATGTATATGTACCTATCCGAAAAGTATAGTTCGTGCAACCTGGCCACGAAGAGTCGGTCGTCTAAAGCTTTGCCAAGGGAAACCAAGCGTTTTTCGGAAGGGAAAAGAGTTTCGCTGACAAATTTGCTCGGGCACGACTCGAGGTTACTCCACGCCGAAGGAAGTTGTATATTTACATGGGAAACACGCTTCCACGATGATATCTCAAGTTAGCTTTTTAAAATTGGACAAATCTCTGCATACGACGTATCTCGAACGATAAAAGAGAAAAAGGCTTGGAAAAGGTTTACGACGAGGAAGAATCGAGCGAAAAAAAAAATACTTTTTTTTGTTTTTGTTTTTGTTTTTTTTTTTTTTTTTTTAGAACGGAATAGAATAGAATAGCGTTTGGTTACCTAAAGAGATATCTTCTCTTATCCTTAAATCTTATTATCGACTCGTTGACAGGGTCGTTTTTCGAATTAGAACTCGCGGAATCAAGATTCAACGAAATCGAAATTTCTCAAATTTCCTGGTATAGAAGCCACTTTTACCGTCAACTTTTACAAACGAAACAACATTCTTTAGATCGATCGCGTTTGCGATCTTTTACCGTTTAACCGCTTCTCTGGCAACTCGATGATATATGGAGATAAATAAATATAAAATACGAGAATAAAAGGGAAAAGCTGTAATATCAGAGTGGTAGCATCGATGAGGAAAAAGCATTATGTGTAATCCGGCAATCGTGCGGTTGCGCGAGCGAGACTAATTAGTAGAGAATGAAAACGATCCTCGTAATCGTAACAATTACATTTAGAAGGTAATAAAAAAAGTAGCAAGGTTGTGGAAGTTGCGTACGTGCGACAATTATTAATTAGAGGGAAGCATGCAACATGCTACTATTACGAAGCACGCGGTGTTCTGTATTAATCCTTAAAATGCAGAAACTAGGTAGCCCGCCAGCTTTCGGTTGTTTCGTTTCTCTTCTACTACGTGGACACCGACGACTCTAACTTTTAATATTCACCCTAATAAACGCGTCGTACGAACAACACCTAACACGATATTAACACTCCATCACGGTTCCCTGGCTCGATAATTTTATTTTCCGGTTGGTGGAGAGTTAATAGAAATTTATCTAA
Source organism: Bombus campestris (assembly GCA_905333015.3). Taxonomy (NCBI): domain Eukaryota; kingdom Metazoa; phylum Arthropoda; class Insecta; order Hymenoptera; family Apidae; genus Bombus; species Bombus campestris. The sequence goes on from HG995132.1 coordinate 12,514,978, forward strand.
TTAGTAGAAAGTAGAAATTTTGAAAGATTATCTTTAGATATATATTAAGAAAAAACAAACGAAGAAAATGATGGGAAGAGTCGACTTTGAGTTTTCAATTTTATAGCCTCAGAATAAAAGTAAAATAAATAATAAAGAACGAAAAAAGTTAACAAAATACGAAGCGCCGACTCTAAATTTCGAAAGCGAAGCTTCGAATATATCGCGATCGGCGCAAAATAAACATTAGAAAAGAATTTTTTATGGTATAAAAGACGCGAAAGGAGATAGAGAAAGTCGACTTGGTGTTTCGAAGAAAAGTATCGAATTTGTCGTAATCAGAGCGAAGTTGAGTCGCGCTTTTCAGAAAAGAAGTAAAAGTAAATCGGAGCGGAACATCTGCTCTTTAAAGCTTTGCGGGAGAAAGAAAAAGGGGCATTTGGATTTTTACAAAATTTGCACGATACGATAGATCGAACATGGTCGCGAAACAAGACAGGTAAATACCTGGCTAAATAGCGGAAAGTATCAGCGACAAATCTAATCCGACGTTTTATTTCGACGAATCCAAAGCGACCATATCCAAGGAAAAGAATTAATTACACGCGTTCAAACAGTTCGATAGCGCTCTTTCGTTCCCTCAAATACGAAAAAGCATAAAAACGAACAAATAGCAAAGGCCAAAAGAGAAACGACAGAGATTTTCTAAATACCCAAAAGCTTTTTGGAAAATATAAAGGGAAGGGGGAAAAAAGAAAGAAGAAAAAAAAAAGGAAGGAAAAACATGCTCGTCACAGCAGACCTTTTTATATTTTAACCCTCGACTGACAGGGCGAAGTACGTGTTACATAACCATCGGAGCGGGACCGATTCGACCTGGATTAAACAAGTTGGCCAAGTGTGCGTTTCAACTAAAATATGTAACCGTACTTACGTTAACGGCCGTTTAACTTGTTCAAAGAAAACTTTGAACCGTAATAAACGATTAATTTAACTTTCTCGTGCTTTATCCGCGAGCCGAATTGTAGAAAATTAACATGGACGTTTCAGAGACAGAGCGTGTTACAGTGGTAAAATCAATAACAGAGCTGTTTTAACTTGGTCGTATCGGTAGAGGGTTAAAGGGTTTAACGCGTTAATCGCCAATATCCTGCTTGATTTAAGATTATCCTTCGTACAACGGGAATCTACGGAATATTGTAGTATATACCGTAGAATTGTGTCTCTTTGATCGTGTACACACCATTTAACGTCGCAGAGCTTACGTTCGAGCGTTGTGCGGTTTCGCGTCGCTTGCACGAGCTACCGCGAGATTACCGCCACGGCATAATTCATAGCACGACAGAACGGAAGAAGAGCGTTCGAAAAGGCATAAATGAAAAATAGCGTATCCGATAGTTTCTTTTTCTCGGCCGAGCTTTATCTTTTGTACGGAACTCGATGTAATCGGGAAACGTACAACAAATATTTTATCCCGGTCTAGAAACGTGCCCCGAGTGGTACACCTTTCGAAAGTTCACGCGTTTCATCGAAAAACTGACAAATACGAATCTCCTACTGATTTATGCAAAGCCGACCCGGTTCGACTCTGCCCCGCTGCAAAACATTTAATAATTCATTGTTTAGCCAGGCGAATACAGCATTAGCGCGTTGAAAATGCATGAAGTTAGAAACACGTATAGATCGCAGTGAACGGATCGGCGCAACGATTGCGTTCTAGTACCGAATCTTCTAAACACGACGAACTAAATTCCGATCGAGACGTTCACCGACGATGATCGTTCTCGAACGGAGAAAGCTTAGACGGAATTTTAGATTAAATCTTACCGGTTCACCCCGCCCATTTTTACGCGTTTATTTATGATTTTAAAACGCGAATACGCAAAACTATACGATACATACGTAGCGGATAAGACAATTTTTTTACCGATACTGTACTTTTATTATTTAATTATATTTCCCGAGATATGAATTTTTCATAAAAATCAACGGTCTATTTCGATTCGTAAGGAATCACTCGATCGATTCTATTACGAATTACGCCGTATTTGCTAGCAAAGCTCGATCAACAAACATATTCTCGCAACGAACGATTTTACAATCGTAAGTCAAAATGTTAATTCTTTGCACTGCTGGGCCACGATTACGATAAATTAAACCTCGTTAAAGCCAAACTTTGGACTATTGCGGACTTTGGTTTTCGAAAGTTCTATCGGTCATTCTGTAACACATTTTGCAACGTAAATATAATATTTTCTATTAATTTCCCTATCGTTTTACTTACATTGTTTCTAATTGATGCGTCTGCGCTACGGTTTTTAAAACTACCGAGTCTATCTAGCAAGGAACGACAGAGAATATCAGAGAGGACGTTCTTTGTCCAATAAACACAGATACATTCAACTTTACGTTATCCTTTCGTAACGAATTTGGAGCAACCTGAACGCTGAAATTTAAAGATTACGACGTATGTACTTTCTAATTCAAAATTTCACTGAAAACTGAGAAAAATAGATGTACAAAGTTATAGCATAACGTTATGTAGAGTTAATATTATGTGATAATAATACGACATTATGCAAACAAAGTAAAAGTAGCTACTTAATATCGTTTGCAGATTAATTGATTTACAACATATTTGATCGCTGATTATCGAAGTTAGCTAAACGTAGTTTGCTCCGGTATCGAAATAAAACGAATACAAATTCGCGTATTAATGTAGTTGCGGTGAACAAAATACGGAAACGGAATTGATTTCAGAGAGTGACACGACGGCTAAACGAATTTGTCTTTTCACGACCGACGATATTTCGATACCGTCGAAATAAAACGTTCCCTATTCTTCGCAAATATTCCTACCTTATTGGGCGATAAACCGGAATTCGATATGCGTTCGTTGAACAAAAAATGTCCCACTCACCCTCCCTTCCCTGTTTGATTAATTCTCGCGTACTTCGTATTGCGTATATACGCCATACTACACAACTACTTTAACCGATTGAACGATATTTATTTTCGGTAAAACTGCTCTTAAATTGAAACAAGAAAAAAACACACACACAACAATCGATAGGACGGTAACGAATAAAAAGAGAATGTATCGAAGATCGAAACCACAATTCAGTCTTGTAAGAATTAACACGCTGACTCTTGCTTGTACGTAACGTACGTATTGATTAATAGACCAGATATATCGGTAATATAATAAGTAGCTTGTATCGATTAAAATGCTGCAACGAATACCAAAATTTTGATTCCCGTACCGCAACCACAGAAGATATCCACATATATCCTGATTCGTCGTTAGATTCTACATTTGATGTTTGTAAATTTTTCGCAAATTTTTATAGTGGCGCGAAAATACCACCGAATGATAGGAAATTGAATATACTGGAATCTATCAGATAACGCGTAAATGCTACTAGCCACTACGGCATTCGTGACGAGTGTAATGCCGACCACGGCCGATCTATACGTAGCGAACGTAGCGGTGTTAATTCGATCTTTTAAACTTTCGTTTTCTTGCTTATTTTTTAAGCTTGTCTGCGAAAGGAATCGTTAAACGGACGTAAAAAAGATCTGAAATCAAAGCACGCAATTGGCGATCAACGTGCGCGGATGCGAGAGAAAGCAAATGTTAGGCGAAGAAGCGTAAGCGTAAAATAGAGTGCCCGTGCAGAATCTTACTGCACTCAGCCTCGTCCGAACCGTCCGAACAGTCTGGATGACCGTCGCACATCCACGCGAGTGCCACGCACTCGCCGTTCCCCGAGTGACACGTGAACTGATCCGCCGTACAATTCTTCATCCCTACAAGATGACGATCGATTGGAGTAACGTGATTTCCATTCGTGACAAGGTGCCAGCCACACGGCACCGCACTCACGGCCAGAGATCCCGTTTCGCTCTCGCGCGAGTGCACAATACCATTCGACAAGCTCTATTTTCGTCGAGTGCGAGGAGAGCCGTCTCGAGAAACCGCGAATCGCATCCCCAGGGTCAACTGCATTTCGCGAAAAATTTACACGCCGCCCGCGAGAAATCTCTTTCCTTTTTTGTTTACTTTCGTTTCTTCTATCCTTCCCTATTGCGCAAAGTTTCTCAATTTAAACCGGTCTTAATTTAATTAACCACGTTGAAACACCATTATACCGGTGGAAATTTGTCGTTGAATTATTCTTTACAGTTTCTATCGCTTCGTTCTTATTATTCGTCTTGTTTCGCTCGCTTACACCGACTCGACTAGGAATTTGTTCGATACCGAACGCGCGTTGATGGATTTAAGCTCGGGTCTTGTTGCGAGATGATGTCAGTGGCCGGAGCTTCGATGGTCGACCGTCTATTTTCAACCTAACGTTGTTTTAGTTTCATAGCATTTTCGGGCGAATAGCGAGAAATTATATCGTTTGAACGTTAGTTAGGTTGTAACGGAAGGATATACGCAGCCGATAAACGTTACAACACATTTACATTCGTCCAGGGATTCCAACGAATTTTCTTTCGTTTCGCATCTTACGTCGTAAGCCACGATGCGAATATAAATATAACAACGGATTAGCAATAAAATAGAAAACCAGGAAGAAGAATTCGTTTCATCGCGAATCTGTACTCTCGATAGAAATATCGTATCGACGGTACGTAAACGAGAAACTTCAACTAGTCCGAAAATACAAGAAAATCGTCTTTCGATATAAGACAAATTTCAGATATTTCTATCGACACGCGTGTCTTCTCTATTTCGTATCGCGAGCATTCGTTTCGCGAGTTCGTAAACGTTCAGAGAACGAAGCTGCAAGCTTTAGAATTATTGCTGAAAGGTACGCGTGGCTAACGCGTAATCCAATAAAGCTTATTAATGGATGATCTAAGACGCGGTTCCGAGAAAGTTACAGCCAAAGTGCACCAACTTATTTCAATAAGCTTAGCTCTCAGCTTTGTACCTGTTTAGCATTAACAAAGTGAATACACGCACGGTGTGGAATTAGCAGTACCGATGCTTGGTTGTAAATTTTAACCAACGAGAAGAAAAGAAAACCTACTCTACGCGCGGTATGGAAGACATATGCGAAACACGAAAGATACGTAACGAAAGAAAATATTAAAATAAACGAAAAATATATAACACGAATGGGTGTACGGATAAAGCATTTGCTTTTAGCACGTGCCAATCGATTTATTTAAACATCGTTAAAATTAATGTAACGAATAAACGACGGTTACTGAAAAATGAATAATCGTTGGACAACGATACATCGAAACGAGCAGAAAAACCTTCGAATAATCGCTCAGCGAGAAAATGATATTCGGTGAAGAACAAAAGATGTTTAAATTTCAAATATTTAGCTTTTTCTTCTTTGATTCAAACGAACTTTACGATTAAATACGACTTGTTTGTGCTTGTGTATCACGTTTATGCATTTACGAGAATTTTCGATAGATAGAACGCGCGTAATACACGAAAATATACAAACCGATAAAAAGACAAAACTAATAATTATGCCTGACCAAAATTATTTATTATTATACCGTTCTTATACCGTTCAACTTTGATTATAGCCGATCGTAACGATGCCGGTATTCTAAATACGAATCGGCTTGTCCAAAGACTAGTCGTTGCAGACCAACCGACTATCGAGAAACTTAACGGGGATGGAATCGAAGCAACATCGAAATTTTGCCGTTTTATCGAGCTTATCGTAGGCCATCTCGTCGGGACACGCGGCAGCATTTAAAGAGAAAAAAAGGAAAGAACGAAAATTTGGCAAAACGTTCGCGGAATTTCAAACCCTATATATATTTACTTTGCCTTGGCAATTTATCTCTTTCCGGTGGTCGAGTCGCGGTTTCGCTTTGATGGGAAACGAATTCAACGGTCGAGGGATGCAATTTGCGATTCCAAGACCCTTTCGCTCTTTTATTCCACCGTGGATAATCCCCGTCTGTCGCTTATCTTCCGTAGTTTTCCCTTAAATTTTTTTTCCTTTTCTCTTTTATTGCTTTCTCTTTTTCATTTCGCTTCTCCCTGGCTCCTTCCTGGCTCGTTCCAGCGATCAACCTACGACTTATTGACAACTTACTGCGGCAATTTTTCTCGTCCAACCCATCGGTGCAGTCGTGCTGAAGATCACACAGCCAGGTTTTCGGTATGCAGCTCCCAGGGCTGCACTCGAACTCCGTTTCGCTGCACTGTTTCGACCCTTTCGATCGCAATCGTTTTATCATTTTTCATTCTCGCAACCATTGTTTCGCACGACCAGTCGCCGTGCGCGCGCGAACAGAAGCGAACAAAAGCGAGACGAACCTCGCCAACAATTTATCACAGCACACCAATTTATTAGTCGCGATATTAAACTCGGATCGAGCAAACCTGTTTCCATCTCGCGTTACAACTTTTTGAGAAGGATAACTTTTCCCTCCTTTCTCTCCTTTTCTTCTTCTCTTTTTCTTTTTTCTTTCTTTCTTTTTTTAATTGTAGGAACGAATCGTCGGTTCGCGGATAGGTTTTCATACGTTAAATTAGAAATCCAACGATAGAAAATCTCCTTTTGACGGTTTTTAGCGCCTTCCTGACGCAAAATTACATTTGTTATGTGTTATGTATTTATCGTTATTTATATACGTACGTGATCTTTTTCAAAAGGTGAAAAAAATGCTAGACAGGACGCTTTAATTAAGCAGGATAGAACATCGCTCAGATATCCCTCGGATACTCTCCTATTAACTGACAAATGACTTTCTCTTAACTCTTTAACGATTCGCGCTATAGAGAGAGAAATATCGATGGCGTATCTATTCGCGCGTGTTTCCTATTTTCTACAGAAAATCGCCGATGCTTTTTTCGTGAGAATCGATGTTTCCGATGTTTTTATTCCGCCAGCGTGGCTGACTTTTGGTACACGATACTAGGAAACTTAAAAGAAACAGCGAAGCGTTACATTAACGTATTTTTTCCTTATAAATTGCATCGTGTTTCTATATAAATTCGTATCGTGTCTCTTTTACTTTCACAGGCATTTCTCAAATATCCGGCTAGCTGTACGATGTTTACGTTTTTAATATATGTCGAATACTTTAAATAAGATGACAAATTTTCGACAACGATTCAGCCGTATATCTCTTTGTTATTACTTAATATTGATTATATGTATGTATATATATATAAATAAAATCTTTGTACAAAGGGTGTAGCGAAAGGAATGGCGGACAACGAAGACGAATTCAACGGTACCCGTTGTACGCGCGAATTTATCAAAGAATTTGTGAAACAACTTTTCATTTCGTAGTATTACCCTAGAAATCCTTGACAGCTCTTTAAAAGATAGCTATTGAAAAAGAATAAGCGTGCATTGCTAACGAGGACAATGACTTTAAATATTTGAACATTTAGGCAAATTCGTTACTTTCGTTCTTCCATGTCGCGAGTTTTCCGATAAAGTCACGCGTGGAATAATATCGTCCAAGTAGCTTCTTTTTACAAAAAAAAAAAAAAAAAAAAAAAAAGGAATATCTGGCGGTATTTAAAAAAATGAAAGCAAACGTAGCGATATTACCGCTTTATATAAAATATGAAAGACACACGGACAAAAATACGACGAGTCCGTTCTTGTTGATTTCCTGACATTCACGTCGCTCGGTGGTTAAAGAGTGAAAAAGGGGAAACTCGTCTAAACTGTTTGCCCGATGAAAACATACGTACGTGTACGCTTCTTTCTCGCCGGTCTTATAGCCGTCGGTTTGTTCGGCGTAAAACCGGTACGAAGGAAAAGAGGAAAGAAGCTACGATCGGTACGATTTAAATATGCATACGAAAGATTGCGTAAAAGAAAATCAGATCCGCTTAGCCGGCACTCGGCGACTGATTAAACTCCAGCGAACCGTTAGATATGGGACGTTACCAGGTTGTTTAACTTTTTAACAAAGCTGTTAATTCTAGAACAACGAGTCGCGCAACTTTCTTCTTCCGACCGAGTACAAGAATACTCGGTGAAGACGGTTTGTGAAACGCGGCGAGAAGGTACCAACGTTATTTTCGGCATTCGAATCTATTTAACTTAATGCAGGCTAGCCGTATTAATTTGTCATTTGTAGCGTTTCGAAAAGCGATGGAAAATAATTCGACGAATATATTTTAAGCGACAAAGATAAAAAGATGTAGCGCGCGAAGATATTTCAGTAACGAAGATCGCAAATTCGCAATGGTCGTTATATCGATGACTGATATATAAATATAATACAATAGAATAGAAGTTTCGATCGTAACGGCCGATTTCTTTCGTTTCGATAAGGACGCGATCAAGCTAATATATCACGTTATAAGGGCAAGCGCGATAAAAATCTAATTGCCATTTATTATCCGTTTTCGTCGTTGTTGGAAATTCTTCCGTAGAAATTACTTGTACGGTAACGAGAGAGCAGTTAGGGAGGCCCTTTATTATTGTCGCGGACTTGTTCGCGGTGCAACGCAATTTTTCACGTCGCTAGTTATCACGTTATATCTCTTCCGCTGTCGCAAAATCGATACGGTTCCCCGTGCAATTTCAAAGCGAGAGAAACGCGACATCGTTAACAGATTACAAGCGATGCCGAACGCGGTCGACCGATATGTTTGCCGGATGCGTGCCGGAGGAGAAGTCGGTTCACCCAAATATTCGTTAGCCTTTGACCCGTCGCGTTATCGATGCGACATCGTTTGCGATTTCGTGCATTGATCACGCGAACGCTCGCCTTAATCGTTAGCCGATTCTAACAAGCGTTTTATTGTAGTAATTATTAGAATTATATATAATTTTCAATCGTTATATCCTAATATAGGTGATGGATTTTTAATAAATTTTTATAAGAACAACGAATCGTAAATTTTATGTAAAGAGAACGACAAATCCGGATATCGAACGTCTATTAAGTAGCGAAAAAAGGTCGTGCGGTTTTATCGTTAGCAACGGTAAAATATCGAATTATAACAAACGTGTAAACTCGAAGGCAAGAAGAGAGGATCGATTGATACATTATTTTTGTTCTATTAAGCGTAGTCACATATGCAAATTACATTGAGAGAATATTAAAGGAATATCCACCGTCCTGTCGCGTGTTTCGTATGGCTGAAACTAAATTTCCAAAGGATATCCATTTTTCATTAGAGATAGAGAATATCTCGTTTTAAAACTATAGAAACCTCTCGCCTGTAACAGGTTCAAGTCACGAGTATTTCTCCACGCACTCGCTTATAAATGCAAACGATCGTCTTTAAGTTTATTCGTAATTCGAAAACGTTTCCAATCGAAGAAGGAAAGCCACGTGCCAAATTCTTTGGATTTTTAAACCGAATACACTCCGAAAGTATTTCGACGTTGTTTCTCAAACATTTTAAGCGCAATCCAGAATATCGCGCGAGAATTCTCTGTATTTAACAACTTTGTGTTTTCTTAATCAACGCTAATAAAAATCAACGATACAGGCCAGAACAACAGAGGCCATCGAGAACAAAAAGGCTCGCAGTTTAGCGAAGAAAAAGCAATGTGCCGACCGACGTAATTAATCTTCCACAACTCGCGTCGTTATGTAACACGACCAGGATTTCTTTCTCAACGACCTACATACGCTCCGTGCGATCCGATTTTTGCCGATACGTTTCTGATTAAAGGAACACCACGCGCGGATGCAGTAGTTTCACGCAAACATTTTGCACGCGCCGTTAATTCCCTATATTCTCGATTAATCGTCTCATACGCGAATAACTGGAGCAACCTGGCGATCCACCCCTCTTCGTTTATTTTCGCTATTACCCATTTTGTATTTCTTTTTAACTTTTAACTACTTTCTCTCCCTCTCTCTCTCGCTCCCTTTTTTTTATGGACCTGCATATCGTATCGTCTCATCGCTTCAGCAACTCTTCCCGCTCTTTTCGCTTTGATTTCCGTCTTTTATCGGTCTCTACGTTTAATTGGCTCTGCGATATTGAAATTGTAGAACGATAGAAAGAGGGGGCGGGGGTGTCACGTCACGGACCGGGCAATTAATATTAAAACCGTACTGTTGCCGCGTAATAATGAATAGTCACCGGGATCCTGGATCGGTAGGCAAAATGAAAACCGATTAATCGATTTCATCGCCACTCGACATCGCCGAGTATCGCTATTGATTAGATCGCTCGAGAAACATTCAAAACGTTTGCTCTGCCGCAACGAGCACGAGTTATGTAAATTGAACGAGCTAAGGTGAATGCTATAGTATCGATGCTTTACCGTTTGCAAATACGTCAGGCCAAAAGGTCGGATAACGAGCTATGAAAAATTATATCTTAACACCGATCGTTTCGACCGGTTTATCGATCCAACGGAAACGTTCGTCGCGAGCCCCCGACAACGTCTCTCCCATCGAGGAAGGCAACGAGAATTTGTTCCGCTCGTACATATAGAACGCGATGTATAGGGAATATTTCGTTTGTTTTACGTTTTTCCAATTGTTTTTCTTTTCCTGCGTTGCTCGAAAACTCTGTTCAACCGGTTAACTGAATTCTATTTGCCGTGCTCAGAAACTCTTTCATTCACAAATGTAGCAATTAACAAAAGCGTATATGTACCGGGCAGATCGGTTTTAATTTTCTGCGAATTTGTAAATACGTGGCATTACGTTTCTCTCTCCTTTCCTTTTTTTTTTTTTTTTTTTTTGTAGCGTTTCGTAAGCGATATCGCAACGTCGAATAAGTTATTACGCTAGAGATATGCATAATGGTCGACTCTGTATTGTTTTCAATCAATAAATCCATTGATATAGAAAATTGGCATCAACTTGTCGCAAATGTAAATACAGAAGGCTTTTTTTTTTTTTTTTTTTTTTTTTTTTTAATTGGAGCAATGCGTTAATAGGTACACCGGTGTGCATCGGTATGTACGACGAAAATATCGACGATTGGCGGCGAGGAATTAACTCTCGTCTTTCCTAGTTAACGGATTAATTGACACGGAAGTAAATTTAATTTCGATGTCAAGTTAATTAACGCGTTATCTGTTTGATTGGCCATTGATGCTGATAATGAATGTTTTAACAAACGCCGAAGATACGGTCGATGCATATTTTCGTATTATAGAGCATTTCACTCGGCTCTCGTATTTCAAGATAACAATTACGTACGCAAAATTACCGAATCGCTTTTGTCGTTCCGATATTATTAGATTTGGAAAATCATCGTCGCAATTATTTTCATCTCACACGCGCGTTTTATTTACGAAGTAAACGATCTAAATTAATCGAACATGGACGCTCTGAATTTCTATGAAAATTGCAACCTTTGCTAAAAAGACAAAAAAAGAAAAAGAAAAAAAGAAAAAACAGGAAACCATTATCATAATGCGCGCTTTACGGCTCGAGTCACGTTCAATTTAATTGATTTACATTGGATAAACTACTTTCACGCTGTTACACTCTTATTCGTACCAAAATAAATATGAAATATAGATTTTAATACAAGTGAATAGAATGTTGAGTTTAACACGGCAAAGGAAAAGTTTCATTTGCGCGCACCTTTATTTTACAACGAAGCGTCTTTTTATCATTACGTTCTACGTTTCGTTTTCGTATCAAGTTTTCGTCACGCGAAAAGACTACTGGATAACGTACTTGAACGAGAATGAGAACGAAGAACAAAGTAGAATGTGTGGCAAATAAACGATACAAAGAGAATTTTAATAGAAATAAATATACTTTACGCGCGTGTATAGTATTAAAGTAGAAAGCGAGGAAAGAAGACAGAGCGTCAAGTTTGGCACGCCAAAGGAGAACTATCGTTTGACCATCTGTGTCTCTCGACTTAAAAAAAAAAAAAGAAAAATAAAAAGTAGGAATGCGCGTGAAAGTAGAAATACCGAGAATAGACGACAGGAATGCGAAGGAAAATGCGATCTTTAAGACAGAGCGTATCGCTGATTGGTATCGATAGCGGCGCAATCTAAAAAACGTACGTTTCATAGAACGACGTTAAAGAAATGTTTGCGAGTCGTTTCAACGACATTAGCAAGCACGAGACAAGCGAAGCAGGTGTCGCTGTAACGCCAAGATCAGGTCGATAGCGGCACGACTAACGATATCCACCTTACAACTGTATAGAATCATAAATATATCGTTTTACGCGATATAAATTGAAACATAACGTACGCCGTCTGTTCGATAAAGGGAAATTTGGAATTGCTCGAGTCGCGCCAAACGTTAACGCGCGTCGTCTCCGGATATGTATCTAAGCGGCAAGCTGTTTATTCCAATCGAAACGAAAACACGCGAGTCATCGTGAATCCGAGCTGCAGTCTACGCACACATTGGAATGTCATTATCGAACTATTCCATTAACCACGACGACGACCGCGTGGCGTACAAAGCAAAACCGTACGACGAATAGGAATTTACCCGATTGATCTGTACGGCACGCATCTAGGTCACGCTATCGAGCGTATCGATAGGCGAAACAACGTCAATACCGAACTATTTAATTACAAGGATAAAACCGCGTTTGTAATTTAAGCCAGGGGTCAAAGGGTTCGCCGATTATGATATTCTCTCTCCCTCTTTCTCTCTGCGGTGCTGTTGTACCCGTGATCGGTTTTGATCGCGAATCAACCGCGTACGCTCTTTCGACTTCCGTGTCAAGATCGCCGCGTAATTCGCCAGCGTAAATTCGGAACTTTGGAACGTCCAATAACTCTCTGTAAATTCCAACTATCCGAGGTTCGAATGCGCGCGAACAACGGACAGCTAGACACAAAAGAGCCGAACGAAAGGTACCGCTGTCACGCTTGATTATGGATCGGCTACTTGTTGAACTATCCGCTCTCGTCGAAATCATCGCCCGTACATACATACATATCTAATATACAGTGGCTCGCGCGAGTATTCGAACGCTTGCAGGAACATTCCGCGAACATATTTATTATCGCTACGATTCGAAAAGTGGTTCGTTTAACATTAACCTTAGCAGGCCCCCGGTCAAACGACCGGTTTCAAAATTTCATTTAAAATCGTACGTTCGTCGTTGTTTCTTCCGTTCGTTCAACTTTACGTAAATTCTTGTATCAACGAAAATCGAGAAATCGTTTGATCCAATTATCGATTATCATTCGTTCTTCCTTCTTTCGTGCTGTGTTCGAACGTACGTACAGGATCTGAGAATCTCGTAGTCAGAAATTTTTCGAAATACAACGAATGCGTCTACCTGATGGAAAAAAGGGAGAGAAAAAACCACCTACGCCGCGTATCACGTAGCAATGTTTGTACAACGTCGAACGGAACAGTGTTTGTTAAAAATTTATCAAAGACAACGTTATATATCACAATGTTATAACGTTACAAGTAGCCGTTACCGGGTGTGAACCGGGTAGAATAAAACGTCCAAGGTTACTAGAATCGCCAAGAGTTAATCCTTTCGATGTGGATTCTTTCTTACGCTATATATCAGCATCGATGGATCGAACTTTTACCTTACGACGTTCTATTATGGTCGAACGGTGATGCACGGCCCGTTCACCGGACTTTATAATCCACCTGATGAAACACGTCGATACTCTATCTTTTTAACTCTTTATAAATATAAAGAAAATGTAATAAGATCACGAGTAAAACGAAGCCTACGACGTTAATCGATCGAACTTAAAAAAGAGACGACATTCGATTTGTATTTGCGTTAAGAAGAAAGAAAACGACTACGGAGTGCGTCGAACGTACATAGTTGGCAGCAATGGAATTTCCAATGCATATACACAAATGTATTCATAGACCAAGAGAATGGATTTCGCTTAGCGCATATAGGCGTTCATAAAATCGAAGGGGTTAATATAGATCACGCGCGTGTTTCTCGTTTCACGCCGCTATAGAGCCGAAGAAAAGCGTATTTCGTTGTTATTGCTAATAACTACGCACCGCGTAGTTATCTAGTTAGAGATAGAAAAAACCAAAGTTTTTTATACGCGACAAAAAAAAAAAAGCCAACGCTAGATTTTCCTATTCTTATCGCGTCGCTGTTGATCGCAGATCAGCTACTCGTTGACCTCGTAATAAAATAAAATCGTCGAGCGTCATTGGAGGATAAAATAACGTGGAACCCGCATTAATTTATTTTCCATAAATCTGAAGTGCATACACCGCGTACGCATTGATCGCTGTGTTAAGCACGCTCTATGATCGATTTTTTCCCTCACTTTCTCTATTTCTCTTTTTCTTTTTTTTTTTTTTTTTTTTTTTCGAACAAAAAAGCATCGAAAAGGTTCTCATTACGTAGGTAACTTGATTATAGATCAGCCACCATACTGGACGTCCTTCGTGATCAAAATCACCGTGCAATTTCACAGTTTTTCACGATAAATTTAGAATTTAAAATACCCGCTAATTCTCTCGCAGATACGAAACACGCTACTACGTTCACCGTCACACACGTTCCCCGATAGGACTATCCAGGCTGCTTTTTTCATCTTTTCTCTTTTTTCTTTCTGTTTTTGGGTATCCCTCTTTTTCCCGTATTTTACTCTGCGTTCAGAGTTCAACGAGCTTCCATCGATATTTCTCCGTGCGATCGCGGGAAGAGCAGTCGAAAATATTCGCCTGCAAAAGCGTTTCGAAACTAACGGTAGCTTTCGTTCATGCATCAATCCGCTTCACCTGCGCGAAACCGGTCCGAAAAGTTGCACTTTCACATACCTGCTTTCGCGGCGAGGGAATCGCGTTTCAAGGGCCGACCGAAGGGCCCCATGTTTCGGCCGCGTCTCTTTCTTCTTCCCAAAAATCAGTGGCGAGAGAACAGGCTCGCTCGTTCCCACGGCTTGTAAGACTAATTTCAATAATCGATCGATGGACAACAGACTCGTTCTGATTAATTCGCGCGACCCGATCGAACGACGCATAACAAAAGCGATGTTTGCCTTATTCGCGTTTCTCCTCAAGAGCGAAAGAACACTCTGGCGCGTTTCGTTTTTGTTCGACGCGTTTCAATTTTTTCAAGCAGAGTGTTAGTAAGCAGGTGAAAATTATGGTACGCGTGGAACAAAAATAGACGAGCAATTTCCAAAGTTCGATCGATTGCCGATCGATTCAACGTTAAAATGATCCTTGCGTTAGACGTATTCGATTACAAAGTCAAACGAAAAAAGCCACATAGTTCGTTCCATTTTTCGGCTTCCTTAATATTCGAGGAATATTAAATTGCATCGGTTAACAGACTCGATATCGATTCGGTCGAGGTAACGAAACGGTTAGAACGCTAGTTTTTACAAAACATCGTACATTTATCATCCATTTTCCAATCTATGTGGTTCCAGCTTCTCACTTTGTTTATTAGAATACGTTATTAACCAAAAGGCGAAACGCGATCGACGTCGGTCGCTTTTCTCAGTCTCTCGATCGTTGCGAGATCAACGGAATTATAAATCGCGTTATGGGCTGGTGTGTTACGGTACTCGTAATATACGAGCATCGATGAAAAATTGGAAAAGAATGTTTTCCCAGAATATTTTTATTGTTCGGTTTACGGTTTGAGCTCGGTAACCGGAAATTAACAGCGATAGTAGCTATCGACCAAGGACCGGATATTTTTCGATTTATTTAATAAAGTAGCAGCAAAGTACTTTGATTATCCGAGTTTTGTAACTCGTATCGTTTTACCGTGGCGGTGAAGTATCGCTTTTTAATACCAAACATCGATTTTTCACGCTGTCCGCGTGCTCGGTAAACGACTCTTCCGCTTAACAAAAACGAATAAAAGTTGAAAACTGCTGGTACGGTAATCGCGCGTCTCTCTGCGATCGAGGCACGATCATAAAAATCGAGGGTTACGCGTGCCAACAACGTTCTTTCGAAACAGATATGTCAAAATTTCAAATCGATACTAATAAAGTGTTCGCGAACTGTTCGAATTTTTAATCGAGCAACCATCCTATTATCTTTATCGTTTTTAAATCGCAGATATTTAGAAATTTATATTTTTATCTGAAATTACAACTGAAGGCGTTCTGAACGATAACTCGAATATCGTAACGAGATACTTTTGAATATTTCAATATTTTTTTTCCACACCATGTATATTCTGTACTACAGCTTTACGCTTTTAAATATCCTATAAACGCATAAAGAGTTTAACGAACGTCCACCTGGCAGCGGATTGTATACTTCATAATAAAGAATTAGAAAGCAAATTCAACTCCTGACGAAGGTAACTGCGATGCGAAACGTCGAGACATTTCTTTCGAAATCTTGCACTCGGAAGCCCTAATTTTCGTAATCGTACAACGAGTGTTGCGAAACTCTCCGTAAAATTCAAAAATGTATATTTCGTAGGAATTTCTCAAACATTAACGCGTTTAACTCGACTCGAACGTAAGGTCGTAACAATGACCTACTTTTCCGTAATTTTCATTTGCTCGTTTCCTGTTTCACCGGTAACAAGCAGTTCCCTAACGTTCGATCGATACTACAGATCGTATAATTTTTCATAGCCCTTCTGAAAACAAAAAGGCCATTTTTATCGAACTAAAACGTGTACAACTTTGTATAGCAACGTATATCTATTCCCTAATCTATAGAGCGAACGCGCCAACTTTATTTCGATACGTTCGCTCGCGAAAATATTGGAACAGTCGTGGAAACCTCTTGCGAGTATATGTATATTACGAGCGAGTAATACGAAACATTTTGAAACTCTGTTAGCACCACGACGAGACACCGGCTATCATCGTTATGTTGGTAGAGTTTGAAACACGCTTGAAAATATAGCATTTGTTCAACGTGACCGTTCATCACCTTGTATTCTAGCTCTCTTTTTTTTTTTTTTTTTTTTTTTTTTTGTTTTTTAACATCGATATTAAAATAATATCGGTGAAACTCTGAGGGGTTCGTAACGGACGAACCTCTCGGTTCCACGAATCGAAATGCAGAGAAAAATGACGATTAAGACTACGTATTATTCTGAAAAATGTACTATTACTTGGAATTTGCTATTGCTTGTAGACGAATTCGCCAGATACAATATTAATCTTTCGTATTTTAATTGCACGACGTTGGATCGATGTTGGAATACTCGACAATCTCGACCACCGTAATCGCGAAAGTCGCGTTTCATTACGATGCTAGCGAAATTCCAAAACGTTTTACGTAACACACGCGATATATGAAACGGAAAAAGTGACATTTCCAACTTTTACAGGATGTAAAGGGAATTTCACGAGCGATCGTACGCGTGTAACGGAATCGTAACCGATCGTAATTCGCGAGAAGCGAGCTTGAGAAGCGTAATTGGTCGAATAGTTGTAAATAATGGTGATGGAGCGACGATCGCGCGGACAATTACCAAAACGGGAAAGTAATCAGCGGTGGCGCGCACCGTTTCCCCGCATTTACATACCAGCCCATTATAATTGAATATTAATTATCGTGGATGGATATATATCGTGGTTGGAAATGCACGAGCATGAATATTAATTCGGTATTTGCTCGACGAAATCAGAACGAGCCGTTGTTATTATTAATAACGCGATATCGCGCAACAATCTACCTCTGAAAAATAATAAAATATATATTTATACACATGAACAACATATACAAACGCACAGATGCAAGATATAGCGAGATATATAGGGAGCGTAGAATAGTACGATAAGAATTGTATGAAACGCGCTAATCACGTCGATGCGAGATGGTTTGTCTGAATCCACGAAACAGGAACCTCTCTCTCTCTCTCTCTCTGTCTCCCTTTTTCTCAGGGACCAACCGATATTCGAACAAAACACGCGCGCACGCGTGCCACGATCGAAATAATTCTCTGTTTGCCGATACGATTTACCTCGACAAATAATTTCGCCGTTAAACGTAACGAACCAAGTTTTCTTGCGCGCATCCAGACGCAGCTAACGTGCATGCGCTGTCGCATATATCGTACGTACGTATACTCTGGCTCAAAAGTCTCGGCACATTTGCCTTTAATATTTCGATTATTTCGATAATTTCGATAATTTCGCGTCGAGTATGTATCTGAAGCTGCACGCGTGTTCCAACAAAATCGTTGGCATACCGTTGGCATTAATTGCAAATTACACGCCATTTCTCGTTACCTTCGTTACGCGCTTCAGTTCCTGCAATCTTGCAATCAACATAGCGACCGTCCTGAGACTTTTGTTCCGAGATGTACGTACAGCGGCTCGCGAAAGTATTCCGACACTTGCCACGGAATATTTTTATGGGTATATCACGCGCATTGTACACGAAACCGTTTGAGATTTCCTTGGCATTGCAAACGAGACACGACTATCGTCATCGTAGCGGTATAAATGATTCGAAACCAATCCGAAAATATATGGAACAATTGCCAGACATTTATCGTAAACGCACGCTTAATAGAATATACGACAAAGATAGGCAAAAACTTGGTATACGATTTACGGTATACAGCAGGACTTGTAGCCTTGAACGTACGATTGGTGGTAGAAAGGTGGTCTTACCGAATATCGCGGTTTCTTCGTGTAACAAATAATTACAAATACAACATATAATATAAATATAATACAGTCGTGCCTCCTTACAGATCCAACGAGATTTCAAAATATCTCGTACGACATATACCTAAAAAATTTCTAAGAGCGTTGGAATACTTTTGTCGGACACTGTACGTACAAACGTACGTGTACATACGCGTAACATATATATATATATATATATATATATACATATATGTATATACTTTTATATATATATATATATATGTATATACTTTTATATATATATATATTCTTTTTAGTCGGTTTCATTCGCGAACAAATGAGCTTACAGCGCAACGGGGGAAACAAAATCCATTCGTATTGTTCCATTAAATACTTCGCACGGACGTGCAAGCGCGTGTGCATTGGTTCGCGTTGGAAATTAAATACGAAAATGTAGGAATTAAAAAATTCTGGGAGCTCTACAGCTGTCCCCGGTTGCGCCTGGTTTCTAGCCTGTGCAACTCGAAACGATCTTCGTTTACTTTGGCCTCGACGAAAAATATAGAGATATTACTACGATATAATAAATCGATAATAATTAAAGAAAATGTAGATTGCGAATACGCGTAGAAGAGAGTTATTGGCTAGTGGAATTTGTTAAAAAGAATAGATAGAGATTAATAATAACTTACACGCTCGATGGTAATATGAAAAACGTAATAAAGAAAGGGAGCAATCTCGCGAAAGACTCTGGTCAGGGTTATCTTAAAATAAACGCTGGCGCGTTTAATTTTCATAAATAAACGTGGTCGATTGCTCGTTAAAGGTTGCAACTATTACGCGATAAATAAAAGCCAGTCGTTAAACCACGTCCAAGAGTCTAGCTTTCCTCGACGTTTACGTTTCGTAAGTTTCATTTACGATACGGTTTCGGTTTCCAACGAAATCGTAACGAAGATCTTTTAAAGAAGAAAGATGTTAAGACCGCCGAGGAACGATCTTTCGCACCTACGAAACGTTCTCGTGTTCGTCGAAAGCCCTTTGCTCCACTTTGCAAACTCCAGCAGCCAAGCCAAGTTCGTACTCTCGTAATTCCGAGACAGTGTACGATTAATAAAGCTGACTCCGGCTCGTGCAATTAATATCGCTGCAGGGTGTAGATCGTACATTATGGAACGTGGTTCCAACGTTCGTCGCCGAGCATCGCGACGATATATTCGAAAGACAGGAATTTACTTTGTACGTACCGTACAGGCCATCGAGATCTGAACGACGAGAGCAAAGGGGAACGATCCGATGGCCGATGAGAACGGGCTGCTAGTTGCGAAGCAAGTCGCTTGGAAAACGGAAAAAGCAAACGCAAGTTTCGTAATGAAAAGGAACCTGGAACGAATATTTTCTTTCGGATCGGCTCGACCGGCAGCGCAAAAATATTTGCTCAACGAAAAAACTATATCGATCGAGAAACCGCGATATCGAGGATTAATCCAACGAGAAACGTTTAATCGAAATCGTACGGCGATCGTTCTCTGTTACCTTCGGTATAAATCCCACCTTAATCCTTGGTCCATCTACGGTCTCCGAATTTTTATATTCGATAAAAAAAACGTACTTGCCACGTACTTTTTAAGGGAACTTTTATCGCGAAATTAGAGCAAGAAACCCCGGGGGGTATTTTCCTTGGGAGCTCGTTAACGATAAAAAATGATCGGGCGGAAAGGAAGAGAGGAGAAGAGGAGAAAAGAACCACGGAATAAGGAGAAATATGGGGAAAATCTTTGCGCGAAAATATTCTCTTAAAACCGTCTGAAAATCTCACGATCTACACCCGGAATCTGGAAATCCTCGCAATTCCATTGTCAGCTTGCATGGCCGCGTAATTGAAAATCGTTTCGAGTCGAATTTATTCTGGCCATAACCATCTTATCGTTGCTAAAAACTAACTACGACACAGAGAGGAAATAGAATCGTTCCATCGAACAAGATAGTAGAAGAAGAAAAAGAAGAAGAAGAAGGAAAGAAAAAATGAAGGGAACGTAAGTACTTACTGCAGACCGTTGGATCCTCGTCAGAGCCATCGTGACAGTCATCCTCGCCATCGCAGTGCCAGGTTCCGGGTATACACTTCTTGTTGGCGCACTTGAACTCCGAGTCGGTGCACTTGTGCGGACCTGCAAGCGCACGTTCGTAGTCGTGACGATAATCGTCACCGATGGCCGATACGAGGTGCACGACGCACGCCAATCGCAGCAATAGCAACAACGGCAGCAGCGTGTACGTGCATCGCGGCGCGTTGTTGAAAAGACGCATCGACGTTCCAGCGAACCGCATGCTCTCGTGAGAATGTGTGCTTTACGAGTCCCTTTTTCAATCGTACGAAGCGTACACGAGCATTCGCGTATATCCCGTGTATCACCGTGAAGAGGGGAGAGGCAGAGCGGCACGGTTCTCTACACCTTCGCAGCCGCTACTTTAATCGCTGATCCAATATAAAAGCTTTCAACGTGCAACGCTTTACGAGGCCCTTTTCTCCCCCTGCGTATGTACGTACTGCAAGAGGTTCCGCTGCTGTGCTCTGCCAGCTTCTCTCTCTCTCGCTCTCTCTCTCTCTCTCTCTCTTCTCTTTTCTCCGCCCCTTTCCTCTCTTCGTTAATATCGCAACGGCAGAAAATCGTCCGTCGATCGTTTTATCGCGGCTCGCGGAGTTTCAAGAGTTACGCGAAACGGCCGATAAAACGCCGTATACGCGATTACCGCGGCGGCGAAACTATGCCAGGTCGAGCCAGCGAGGCAAAAGTAGCAGATAGCACCGAAACACCGGCACCATCTATTCAGAGCATCTTCCGAGCTTCATCGGCTTCCGTATCCCTTCGAACCGACGAAAATCCTTTTTCGCCCACCCGAAAAACCCGCACCCGCCGCTCCGCAGAGACCTCTCCGAAATCACAATACTCTTATTAACCCCCTTCTCTCGTCTCTTTTCTACCCGGCCTGGCCACCGATTTACCGCCACCAAACCACCTTCCGGATCTCCGACCAAACAATCGTCCGTGAAACGATTTTCCAATAAATCGACTCTCTTCGGCCGGGCTCCTCCCGTCGCACAGAGGCCAAAGATTTCTCTTTTCAACTGCAACTATCTTCCATATATCTATATCTCGTTGCTCTCCTCTCCTCGTTTTCTTATCTTTCTTTTTTCTCTGTACTCGGTCGAGATCACTGGACGACGGTCTGGGGAATACGGAAACGAGGAACGACGAAGGAAATAGCGGCGGAAAAAGGTTGGAAACTCGCGAAAAGCTCTCCTCCCGTCGCTCTGTACACCGCTTGGAGTGGACGATGGCGATTACGACGCGGTTAGGACGCGGTTGCGACGCGGTTACGACGCGGTTACGACGCGGTTACGACGCGGTTACGACGCGGTTACGACGCGATCGCCCTGATCGCATAAGGCGACAAGCAGACAAAGAGGAAAAAGAAAAAATAATCGACACGGTTCTCCCGACGATTCGAAGCGATTTCAAACAACCAGACCACCGCGAGAAAGACGACGATGCACTCGCGCTGACGGCTGCGGATGCTGTAAGCCAGCGACCGAGTAAAGGGGCCCCTATATATGGGCCTGAGGACAGCCACGCCGATATAGATGTAGAACGCACGCACACGAATCTGCCGCGCAGAGAGAACGAGCGACGAGCACGAGCAACCAACGAGACGCAATTATTTATCGTTGCTTTTCGCCTGGTCTAACGGAAATTCGTTACGAGCGATTTCGCTGAATCAGGAAGCGTCGGGACGGCGCGTAAGATCAAGGACTGCGACGAGACCGATTATTGCCAACCGTAACGAATAATAACGCAACGAAACTGTTACAACGGCCCACGCAATCCTGCCAGGTTACAGCGTCAGAATGGTGTTCGCGTCTCGCGGTGAGAGGGCTAATGCGTCTCGGCCTGGCGCGAACCACGCACAGTCTCCGTTTCATAATAAAATTGTACGTAGTATAATCGTACGATCGATTGTCTAAACACGTCGTTAGATATCGCGTTAGAAAGTTTTCAGTTTCTATGAAATCCAAGGTTCCAGAGAGACGATGTTTCGTCTCGCTTGCTCCGTATATTATACGCGGTGGTTCGCCATTTCGACGTTATATATAAAACAGCATCGACTCTTTTCTCTCAAACGTATCGGTCGTTATATATAGGCTACTTGTTAACGTTTCGCGAATTTCTTACTTATCGTTAGAACCCTCTGTCCAGCTCAAAGTACGTTCTTCGTTTACGTTAAAGTTAAAAAAAATATATGATATACCCGCGTAAAGGTATACGTTTGCGTTCGAAAATATTTTCCGTAAAACGCGTAATACAGATGAATGCGAGTAAAAAGGCGGAGGAACAGATCGTTATAGAACGGAACGTATTTTGAATATGATTTACGTCAATGGTATTTCTATACGGATTTTCATTTATCGCGGTTTACGCTGCGCAGAAAGAGAGCGAGCACTTTGACGATTTTTGTAAATCTTTGGCCTCGCGATCGCTTCGCTCCATCTGTCGTTTATTACTCGAATATTCAGACGAACAACGAATATTAATCTTTGATCGAGACGTTTAGAAAGCACGTTGGTCAACTTCCTAGACTGAAAAATACGCTGATATTGCAAATGTTCTTCTTTAATCTATTATCCATTGATAGAATTCGGCGGTTTTACGAATAAGCAAAACTTACAGAAAAATATCAATTGCTCGTAGAAAATAGAGGAAAATACACTTGCTTAACGTACGTAACGTATAAAGAAATCGTAGGAGGACCGTTACAACAGTTAAAAAAAAAAAAAAACACGTTTTATCCTTATTTGGTGTTTAAATTCGTCGTAGATTGGAAGGTTAGATTTACAGAGTACCTAAATACGAGTACGCTAACTTCGTATATCCTATCCTAAGTCTATTTAATACCACTTGTTAATACTCCATTCACAGTTGAACTTTATTTCCACTGAAACTCGCGTTCGTCGTATTTGAATCAAATTTTGCTGATGTTCTACGAGCAGGAATTAGATTCCGAAGTCGTAACCTTACGACGTTTTAAACTTTGGCGGAAAAATCTGTGCAGTAGAAACAATAAAAACGCGTTATAACAGATATTCGGAAAATCTTGAAAATTGAAAACGGAATCCTCTAGGTAAACGCGTATTCTATAGTTCGTTTCCTCTATTCGTCTCGTTTCGTTCTTTCTTCCTTCTATTTTTCCCAAACAAAAACAAAAACAAAAAACGCTCTCGTACCACGCTGCTATCCAGCCCTCCGGATAACAGAGAAACATCGGCAAAGAAATATTTTCGTTCGTCGAACGAAAGTTTGATTTTCCATTTAGGCTATCGTCTGCCACGAGAAGGAATTAATCGACCAATTATCTCGGCGATTCGAGTACGTTCGAGTATCGTTCACGATTTCACCTTTTTTCCCGGTTGGCCAACGCTCTAGTTCAGTTTATAGTTGCGCGACATCCGAGAACGTATGGAAGTTGAATTACCTATTTAGGCTGAACCCAGATACGCCGACTTGTCGGCTAAGCTCGCGCGAGTCGCGTTTGGCCTCGAAGAGGGAAGAGAGGTGCTCGAGAGTCGTGGCTAAACCAACGACCGGATGAAAAAAAATTCCGATATTAAAATCTGATATTAAGCTCAGGAGGGAGAAACGCTTGAACGAGACACGAGAGAGAGAGAGAGAGGAGTTTGAAACAAACTCGAAGGGAACAAAGCGAAACGAAGTCACACGCGAATTTCAAGAGACTCGTTCCGCGATTTTTCCGTTCGTTTCATTGAATTTTAAAGAGCACTGCTGTGCCACGGTTAAAATACGATCGGCTCGATGACAACACGGGACTACGATACTTTATCGTTTGCGCATTTCTGGCGCCAAACATCGATAGCGAACAATCCGATTTTTTGTCCCTCGGCCATCGATCAACGTACTAGGCTATTTAAAAAAATACGCGGACATAAAACTCTAGAGACGAATCGGGCAAACGAGAAGAGGAAAGAAGGCTCGTTCGAACGTATGAGCTTGTCACGAGTCCAATTAATCGACTTAATTAAACGCTTCTTCCACATTTTGAATAATAATTTGCCACTAATATCGACAAAGTTACAAGTTCGATCGATCGATCGTATCGGTCGTCGATCAACTGGAACAATTGGAAAAGTCGTAGAACGCAAGACGTTCGTTCTTTCACGAAGAAAATTTGTCCGAGCGTAGAAGCATAGGTTCGAATTGATCGGAATTTTTCACTCCGATTTGCAGACTAGGAAGCAATTTGCGGATTGCGACGAATGACACGATAACGGTACATGTATGTACAAGTTAAACGTCTAACTCGAAGAATATAGATACAGAGATACATACAGAGCGACGAAACGATACGAATACGAATACGCAAGTTCGTCGTTTGTAAATCACGTGATAGTACAATATAATATAGTTAGAAGGTTGTATTAGAGACAAAAATACTCGGTCGAAACAGTTTCTGCGAAGGCAGTCGAGCCACTGATGCAACGCAAAAGCAGCTTTAACTCGAAAATAAGGTCACATCAGATATACGTTTATACGAATTTTTCCTCTTATTCGAGTAGACGTAATAATTTACCCCTGAAGCTACGCCACGATACATATTTAGTCGCGACTTGTATCTGCCAATGGAACGGAAAAATCGCCGTTGCACAATCGGCAATCGGCTAGAGAGCAGATCGAACCGGAATCCAGGAAGTCGGACTGGCGCAAAAGTAACTACGTAATTGGCCACGCGTTAAATCGCATCGCATTAGGGTCCACGTGATCCGTCCACGTTTTATCGACGATACGGAGAAGCTGTTGAAACTTCCCACGACGAGGAAAAGAGAAATCGCCGAAGGAAAATTCGCTTAACCCTACTGTGACCCTCGAATCTTTTTATTTCCAGCCGCGCTTTCATTTCCAACAGCGTTTAATCTGTCCAGACAAGCTTCGAGTAAATAGCATCGCACCGAATATCGAAAACGTTCGTTCGTATTTTTTTTTTTTTTTTTTTTTTTTTTTTTTCAACTTGGACAATCCGTTAACGATGGAAGAAGAGAAACGGGTCGGAATCGGATCATAGAGTAGTGAACGAGAACGTGCACGAGGTGGTTCTACGAGCCTAAGAAGGTATTTTAGCAACTTTAGATACAACGAGTGTCTAAAATTCGCTACCTCCTGATACCATTAAATTCGTCTTACTTAATTTTTACATCAATTTCGCATGAAAAAATTTAGCACTTTACTTGCTCAACGTATTACGTTCATTTTTCATCGCACAGCTGTACAATAGAATCGCGGATTTTATCGAAAACGCGATACGTGATTCACGGGTTACCCCGTTTAACAGAAAGAAATATACGATACAAGGAATGTTAAACGCAAAAGCGCTGACCACGCAAAATCTAGCAAGACGCAGAATAGTACGTCGATCGTTCGTCGATCCGGCAGAAAAATATTTTTCCGCCTGCCTTTGATAAGATAATGCGAGAGACGAATGAACGTGCAAACATTGAAAATCGAAGATGAAGTTTGATATGTATTTTGCTTTGTTAATCTTCGCGAGAAGTAAATACGATACGAGCGAAGGTATCGGATTGCTGCTTTTTTCTTCTACGTTTATCGAAAATTACACGATCGATAGACGTCATTTTTACGAAAATGCAATTAAAATGCTATTATCGAGTGGAATACACCGGGCAATACGAGTAATTCTCCGATCACGATTGAAATCTGCAATAGCTACGATCCTGCGGGAAAAATAATATTTTCAATCTCGGTCGCAGCAAACACCTAAATCCCTGCGTTCGTTTTAAAAGCCGACGTTTATTTTAGCGTTTTTAATGAAAATAGCGTTATTTAAACGCTTATTTTATTTGATATTGTGAGATTCTTTGTCGAAATGCGCATATGTGTGTGTGCGCGCGCGTGGGACATATATATATAACAAGTAAGCACAACAATGTCTATTATTCCAATAAATTACTATGGCCAAGTACCTTCGAAAAATATATTTGGATAGAAATAATTAAAAAAAAAAAAAAAATCGATCCTTTCAACTTTATACATACTCAACTGGGTGTGCATATATCACGTTAAACGGTTCGACACGCGAATAGCGAGTTTCTGCTGGCAAGAATCGTGGAACCGATAGAACCGCCGACGTCCGCGTTCTGTCGTCGTCGACCGCCCCATCCACTTCCTGTTTCCTCGTACGCCCCTTTTTCACTTCAAGAGGCGCGTCGAGCATTTCTCGCACGCTCGTCCCTACCAACGCGATTTCACTTTCGAGTCATCGCGCGATCCAACGAATCTACCGTAAGCTGCCTATTCCCGCTTCGATGTTTTTTTCCTGCTGTCTTCTACTTTATCTCGCGTCGAAAATATATTTCGTTCTTCGAGCTTTTGTTGTCGCGGTGATGGAGAAATAATGATAGAAAATGTAAGAGATTCATAATGCGATTGTCTGTTCCGTTCCTCCTCTATTCACGCGGGGCAACACGAAAATCATTTTCTGCGATTAAACCTTTTAACATTGTTATTTAGACATTGACGTCTGCATCTTCGAGACAAAGCATCGACATTGGCATTTTCACGAAAATTTGACACTGACATTTCGCTCGGAAAAGTGAAGTATTTTCGCAGAATTTTAAAGAAAGAATTGTACACACCGGAATTGTACGCGGAGTATGTTTGCAAAATCTCACGCTAAAAATAGCGTCGCGAAATAGCACTGTTGTGCGTAAATTTGTTTATCTTTCTCCCCTTTTTTAAACAAATTGGCGACAAAAACACCATAGAGCTCTTAAACCGGCGTAAAAAAGCTGATAGTCACTTAAACGTTTAATTATCCTTATACTTTTTAATATTTTTGATATCTGCGTTTTTTCTTTTCTTCTTCTTCTTCTTTTTCTTTTTTCCTTTCTTTCTTTCTTTCTTTTTCGGTGTATGAAAAAGATCGTATTTTACGGGAAAAAATCGCGACTGCAATCTCGCATAACCGTTATTTCGCGAAGGGGGGGGGGGAGGGAAACAATATTTTTGTAGTCTCCTGCAACAAACACCGGATCTGTTGATATATCTGAAAAATCAAATCACTTTTTCGCTTCAGTTACAAACGATAGAGAATTTACACCTTACGCTGCAAGCTTCTACGGTCCCGGCGTTATTTCCCCATATTTTTTGATCAAATTTATACGATCGTTACAACATCTATATACGCTCGTTCGAACGATAAAAAGTTTAATTTAAAATTCCATTAGTTTCGTCGGGGAAAAAATCTCAACGATAGATATAGCTTTTACCATCCTACGGATAGGTGTACACGTCGTCCCTTAATCCCTTATAATCGCACGAGCCGATTCGGCCCGATTCGATTCGCGTACGAGCTATCCTTCCAATCGATATCGGTTCATTATTCGACGATGCGAATTTTCGAATCGAAATATTTCCGATTAAAATCCGTTTCATTCCCCTGCGTCAATTGTATTTCAGTTTCGTGAAATTACGTGAAAAATAAATTTCGTCAAATTTGTCACCGTTTACTCGTTCTACTCTTTAAACTACAATATCTTTGGCCATCGAGTGGCCATGGTACACGAAAGTATCCTATGACGGAGAATTTGCGAGAATCTTACTCGAATGCCTCGAAAAAAGTAACAATTTTTCACAGTAAAAACGTCGTATCTGCCTATTTCTCGGCTGATATCGCGATATTCACACGTTCGAATATCTTTGGGTTGTTCGCCACGAGACTCGACCACGATGTGCCGCAATAACTCGAAGATCGTGCATCCTCTCCGGTCGAGTAATCGTACGACCAAACCTGGCTGATGCCACGGAGATTTTGGCCGTACTACCGTTACTCGAAATAATCCGGCCACCTCGTTTCGCTACAATTCCACAAATTCGTGAAACCACCAAATCGTCCGAAAACGGAAAATATCGTAACGATATAAATAAATAAGCGAAACGGTCGAAACGTCTCTGCTCGAATAAGAAATCGTGCGGGCATTGAGGAT
Source organism: Bombus campestris (assembly GCA_905333015.3). NCBI lineage: Eukaryota > Metazoa > Arthropoda > Insecta > Hymenoptera > Apidae > Bombus > Bombus campestris. The sequence goes on from HG995132.1 coordinate 12,543,472, forward strand.
TTTACCGATCTGTGCAATTCTGTTCGCGTGAATCTATTAAGGGTCGATGATCCATACACAGAACAAATAGCAGAAAGAAAAGATTTTTAGGGGCATATTTTATCTACGATATCCTTTCGGTTAATTTATATCGGATATCGGACTCTAATTTTTTCTTTCTTTTTTTTTTTTTTTCCAACACTGAGATTATGAAAAGAAATTTCAATCTTCCTCGTGTTTCTGATTTGTGCGTGGACTTTTCCAAACCCACCTATCGTTTCAATACTTTTGCCATAACGTTGCGTTTACTCCATCGTTAGCCGTTATTTCACTGCTTGCTCCGTGATGGCAACATCGCCGTACTTCGTTTCGCTCTTAGAAGGACAGGAACCGCAAAATTTTACGATGGAAAATTTTTCAGAGAGAACCGCTTGATCAGCAGTTAAAACGATTAACGACTTTCCACGATGAAATTGTTATAAGCGCTTATCTAAAGATACTGCCGCGTTATCGTTATTTTTTACGCATTCTACCGAATAACTTCCTTTGCGTAGATGCGCCTTACGCAACGCGATTGCGTAAATAGATTGCGATTTCGTCGAAACGACGTGTCACACGAACGTTCGAACAACGCGAAATCTTTGATCTTCCTCGAGATAGTCTCGTCGTTTCTTTCGTTAAATATGCGAAACCTCTGGGCGCAGCTTTATCTCGTTTAAGATGTACGAGAGAGCTAGATAGAGAAATAAGATAGAAAACGGATAAGTGTAAAGTTACCTTGGATCGCCGAATACCAATATCTTACAGGCATCGAATACTAAATGGCGAACATACCAAAGTTCAGAGGATAGAACGGGCTTTTCGATAAATTCGGAAAACACCGGGAATCATTCGCAACGGAACGTAAAGATAATTAAATAACAGAAAATCCGAAAAACACGGGTTTGTACGAAGTTGTTGGTCGTTTTCGGGCGTAGAATCGGCTGCCGATGTGCGTCTCTCTTACACACACACGTAGCAGCGATACCCCTTTGCCTTTAACCGCGGGCCTCGGATCGATTACGTTTAAATATGTACGTATATTTCGATGTACGCTACAAAGAAGAAACGCTGTAACGGAGGTGGTTCGAGAAGCAATTCTGCTCGTTCTAGCGTGCCTTGCCGTACGCGAAAAAGATAAAACGAGGAAGCTCTGGTTAATTGCGCGACAACGTAAGGCGATAGGTAGAATGGTGGAAACGAGCGACGATCCCGTGGAAGGAGGAAAGGTGTATCGTTGGTAATCGCGTATTCTTCGGTGAACGAACAATCGGCTGCCTGATTCCAGTCGATGAAAAGCGAGGATAACGGAGTTCCCTTAGTAACGGGGTCAGCCACGTCGGTATCATTTTTTTTAACCCGTTCAGCCTGCCGACTATTTATTTCCTGTCGATCGAATAAGCTCGGCCCGAGCACGCTCTCAATTTCGCGCAACTAATTGCTGGACTAAAGCCGCGATTACGCGAAAATAACGTCCCGAATAAGCAAGGGACTGGTTGTTATCAAGCTGAAACGAGGGGATACCGTTTTACGAAAATTCGCACGCCCAACGATGGAACTGTGATCCCGATAGCGGCACAATTATCTATTCATCGGGTGCAACGTTCGATTTTCAAACATCCAGCTTTACTCTGATCTAATTCCCCGACGTTCCAACGGCGTTTAACCCTCGACTGCCAGAGCTCGTATCCAACCGATCGAACCGGCTTCTTCCCTCCAACGAAAATCAACAATTCGTGTATCGGTGTCGATCGATTCATCCGATAAAGAGTAATTTACGTATCCCCGTAACCTCGTGCGTGTAACTGCAATTTATGGAACGACCGCTCCTATTACTCGCGAAGCAAGTACGTGTAAGAGGAAACGCGTAGAACCAAATCTTTATTTAAATACATCTCCGGCGAGACCGACTATTTTCCTAAACTAGTCAGTCGGAAGTCGTTCGAAGGCGGAAGGCAACGATTAAATAAACGATAATAACTGCCGTTTTGCTTGATTTTTCGACTTTTATCTTTTAATTCGACAACTAGATAGAAATATCTTATTGAAAAAGTATGAAAAAGTCGGAGGAAGGAAATAGCTCGGTAGATTCGGAGATGTAAGCTTTTCGCGTCTTGATTCGACGCAGGAAGGCGGTAAAACGTAATACTCTACTAAAAAAAAAAAAAAAAAAAAAAAAAAAAAAAAAGGCTGGTAACACGCTTAAGCTATAAAGTTTATGTCGATTTTCCACGAGTTATCGGTTGGTTCTTTAACGGATACTATCTTTGGCCATAGTTGAGTAAGCTATATATTGTACATATACGTACAATATATACATTTCACAGAAAAGTTACGCGATTTAACTGGCAACAAAAATTGAAACTTTTCAATTCGATTCCGTCTGAACTATATTATATCGATCTTCTCCTTCTTTTTTTTTTTTTAATTTTTTCTTTTTTTAACCATACGTATAAAGTTGCACGGAAAGGAATAATTTCACGTTGCTTCAAGTAGATGCACGGTATGTCAAACCGAATGTCAAACATCCGCTTGCTCTATTACACGTTCCATTCTTAAATTGCCCTGTATCTCCTACGAGATATTACAGAGGAAGTTTCAATGTATTTATCGAGACATTTACCGTGAAAGTTTTATTACAAGTGACATTCAAAGAGTTTACGACGGTAAACTTAAAATAACCTTCGAAGCTTAGTATATCGATAGCGTGGAAAGAAGAACTGTTACAGTGTCACGCGCTCAAGAAGACCACCCCGACCGCTCAGAAACAGTAATCAGGTAGGCGAAACATCCTGCGTATCGCAGCTATCGAAACAATAACCAGAATAATAGCCGCCTCTGATTTACACCCGACGATATAACCCCTACAAAGAGACTAAAACCTCGATATAAAAAACCCTCGGTTTCTTCACCTTATTCGTGAAACGTTCGAACTTGGACGCGAGAAGATCACCGCCGATCCGTCGGTTTCCTGATCTCTTGCGTCTCCGACGTGACAACAGCGTTGTCCTTGAAGCGGTCGAAGCTTCGTCTTATACGTTGTACCATATATTGGATAATACAATACGTTAGCCAGTACTTTGGAAAAAATGTAAAAACATTTGTTTTCTTTCGTTTAAAATTTCGCGCATAATGGATGACCGACCCTCCGTCAACTTTGAAACCTAACAGATACGATTATTCAGCGTATATTATACGACCTATTAATCGCAAGTGCCTTCGTTGCGCAGCCAAATGAACGATCGCTTTTGAAATAATTACGAAACAATACGCTTCTGTCAAGGAAAAAAGAAAAAATAGAAAAAAAAGAAAAAATGGAACAAAATTTTTTCGATAAACGCGAAATGGGATAAAATACGTAGGTATTGATAAATCAAACGTACGTGCGAAATATTCCGGTTACATTGGTAATTGAGAGTTAAATCGAAGTGTCTGTAAGTGGCCGCCAGGAACTGATTCGAAAGATCCATTATCGTTGAACTTGCAGAAATTCATGATGCAGAAGTAAACAAGATAAATCACCGAGAGGAAAGAAACGGTGAAAGCCGAGCGCGATGCGATTAAGCAACGAGAAAACCCCTATTAATTTTGAACCGGCTTTTTCCTCGTTCGAAGGCGGGTAGGGGGGAGGAGGGGGGGGAGAGAAAGAAAAAAAAGGAAAAGAACGTATAAAAATATCGATACGATGGCGTAAAGTCGTTTTCTTCGTCGGACGTTCTCGTTACCTGCACGAACGTTTCTTTCTGTCCGACGAGTTGGCGTGCACGCACGAAAGCAAACGGCGAGATATACGCGATTTTCGACGCGGATAGTGGTAATTTACATAGCTCCGACAGTCATTATTACCACGTCTGTCTCAACCTCTCGAGTCGTTGAGCGAATTTCTTTCGAGCATTCGTATCGAATTGCCAACAGTACATAACGATAATCATGGCCGTGTAATTGCGAATTCCGATTACGTACCGCCGCCTTGCCTGGATTTTTTCCTTTCGTAAAAGTATCGCGGCAAATGTCAACTCGATCTATCGAATGAGAAAAAAGTTGAAAAGGAAAGGAAAAGAAGATGGATAAGCAATAACATGTTCTTCCGTTATGATAAATTATTAGTAGTTCGCGAATTATTACGAGTACGATCAAATAAACAGAACTTGAGCAGAAATTTGTTTCATTCGCCGAATATCGCCACAACGGAATATCAATTTTGTCATCGATCTGCGCAGTTCGTTGCCGCAGATTAACCAAAGTGCGAGGATACTTGCGAACGATGGAACGCTTAAAGCGTTCGTTCGAATCAGCGTAGAGATAAGGATGTTTTAAAACAGCTGTTCGATCGACTAGTCGAAATATCAACTTTTTCGCGCGTTCTTTAAATGGAAATCGCCTATTACCGTGCGTTTTATCCCGACGATCGCTCAACTTTTTTCCTCGATCGCGCGTCTATTCGCGTTCCAACGAAACACAACCAACGAAACGCGTATCAGATTTAATGTCGGATTTAATATCGCGCGAAACACGGGGACGGAGCTGCACGGAATGTCGAAAAATTGATTTTCAGTGGAGGAAGAATCGTCGGACGCGTTACCTTCGTGGAAAGAGCAAACGGTATTTCACGCATCGCGAGCGAAAAACAACGTGCAAGCATCGTCGAAAAAAAAGATTTCACGCGGATTACAAAAGCACGGAATGTTCGTAAAAAGAAAGAGAACGGGGGAAAAAGAGAGGAAAAGAAAAGGAAAGAAAAGAGGGCGAGGGAAGAGGAGAAGAACGAACGAGCGAACGAACGAACGAACGAAAATGTGTCCGATCGATGCAGACGTTTCGCGAAATGGAAAATCCAGGACCACGGCTATTGTCGTCGAAAGAGACAATTTGAAACTCCCTGGTGACACCTTGTATAGAAAATGCAAGGGAAGAACGGATACGCAAACGCTCCGTCCTATCGACGGAAATACCTTCGTTCGTCCCAGAACCGCGAGCAATTTTTGCAGGAACAACGGCTTTCGATATCGCGATATTAGCAATATACGCGTTTTATATAATCGTACGTACAACTTTCGCGAAGAAAAAGTTGTGTCTGCGCTCTCCTGTTCGAATACAGTGGCTCGCGAAAGCGATCAAACACTTACGACGGAAAACTTTTTTTTTTTTTTTATTAGCAGCGCAACGAGCAATTTTGTCGCGATTCTAACGGTAACATTGGAAAATGCATGACCGCGTATGGAAGTTACGAGTCGTTTGCTTAGCTGCTGAGACCGTTCGAATACTTTCACGATCTTTGTTTCGAATTTTATCCAAGTAATTAGGACAGTCGTGAATAAAAAGTTCAAAGTCGCAAGTAGAAACGTATACTAAACGACGTTTAGTGCAGTTGGTGAAAAATTAGCGTACAGCGTGCGTAGCAGTCTTAAACGTACAATCGGTGTTAAAGATCATTTCGCTAAATATCGTGGCTTATCAATAAATCGCGATTAACTGGCCGTTCAAATACTTTGTCGATCTGTGAGACGAGTACGCTTCCAATAAATATCTGGCGGCTGCTGCGTACTTAAATTTTCAGATCCCTTTCAAATTTCACCACCGTAATCGTGATAGTCGTTAACAAAAGTAACATCGTAATGAAACGCATGAAACGAAACGCAAAGGTGACTTTAGAACGAAAGAGACTCTCCTTTTTAACGCCGTTCCCTCTACGAAAGGCCAATTCGTCGGCATCTTCGAGTACTTTTTCATAGCGTTCGTATAGTGCTTGTAAAATGCTTCGTATAAAACGGCCGGCACAACGGTAATATCTAAAGCCAGCAGTTATGTACACGCGTCGGTGTCGTTTAAACTGGCCGCTCGACTTTACACCGCGAAACAACACAGAAACGTTTCGCAGCCGAGTTTTTACGAATCAAACGAAAGAAACGATATTTAACGATGCAGCCGCGGGCGAAAATATCACGTATAGCTTTATCAGACGGACGATATTAACGTAATACAACAGAGAACGCGACGCGATAACACCGCGTCTCGGCGAAATTAAGGGAATAAGTAGAACGCCGTCTCATCGTGCGTTTATGCGCTTTCATATTTCTCTGAACGTAATTAAACATAATCAATCTTATAGGCCGCGGATCTATATGTATTCATGGAGAATGTCAATGCGAAACTTATATAACATTCAAATATTCAAGTAGATGCGCGTACATATAAAATATTCAAAGTCAAGGTATTAGTTTCTTCGCGAGCGATCGTGTAGCTGTTGCGCTTGCTTTCCGCACTCGCACTTTGCCGTTGCAGTCTACTCGTTCTACTTGTTCAGGGCAGATTCGATTGCTTTCGAAAAACCAACGTCGCGAGGTCTCGGCATCGCGAAAGTTAAATCTAAGAACGAAAGCGAAGCGCGCGTAACATCCGGCGGACGAAGCGACGTTTAGGGAGAATACGCGTTTAAAGAATTGGCTTGACGATTTAAATAGAAATCGAAATCGCCTTCTTAACAACCTCGCGCGACACAAATTTTTCCCACCTGCGATCAAATCTCCACGCGCAACGTGCGTTCCATGCGGAGAATCGCTCTTCTGCTCGCTATAAATACCCTGATATAAATACAATATTAGCCGGATTCTCTCGATTACGCGTGGTCCGCGCGAACTCGCGCCGATACCGAACACCGCGCGATACTTCGCGGCCATGGAATCGCGCGTTAGAATCTCGAATCGAAGAACGATGAAAATCGTAGATAAATAGATCCTCGACCGATCTCCGACCGGACTAATTTAACCACTCAGCTCCGTTCAACTCCGTTTCATTCGAAACGTTTTCTCTTCACCTTGAAACGGATATAGACTATTTAAGACAGCATTTGGAAACGGAAGATCAAACGAAAGAACGTGGAAGAGCGTAAAAGGCTGGGAACAACGAGTTTCGCGAAGCAAATGAAAGTGATTTCGAGTGGAACGGTGTCTAAACGGGATGGAAGGGAAAATGAGATTCTTAAACTATCGATAAACGGTAGAACGTTCGATTCGTAAGAAACGGAAGGAAGACGTTCGAGAAGACGATGCAAGTGTCCTAAGTAGGAGGTTTTTCCGTGTCAAGAGGATCGAGTTTTCGCGTAATAGAATCGCCGACTCCGCGAAGATACCTCGAAGCCGACAATTAAACGGTATTCGGGTAACTGCTGACATAATTCGCGTCCATATCGAACTACTTACAGCAATCGGTTGGAAGCAGTGGCGAAATTTAGCACGGCAATAATTCAGACTCGGTACGGCTAATTTACAATAAATCAAATAGGGAGCCGGTTCTCTTATCAAGATCTCGGAACGCTGTTCGCGAGCTAGCCCTCGGAGAGACGGGGAGAGGGAGGGGGGAGGCCCTGCGAGACGGGAACTTGTGTAAATCAACGAGAAATTAATGCCGCAACGAACAGGAATCGCAGTTCCTCCGGTTTTTTCCCCATTTTGCCTTCCTTTATAACTCGCACCGTTCCGTGAATCAATAAGCCGACCTACTTTATTTCTTTTCCGATTTTGGTCGAAGACGTAACCGATCATTCTGGTTTTCGCGACCATCGTCTCCCTGTATAACGCGATCGTCTGTATTTTACGAAGGCAAGGTTAATAACTTGTTACCTTGCCTATCGTAGAACGATGAGTCGTGCTTTATCGACGAGGCAAAGGTACAGGTATAGAAGTCAGTTTTGAGACGACGCTAAGCTCACATCGCCCAATAGGCATCTGTAGTTGGAAAATTCCGATAAAATTTTCAAAGTTTCGTAAATCGAAGTTCGGCTGCAAGAAGCGGTGGAGCAAGATGCGTTAGAATATTTAGCTGCGATTGTTAACGCATATATAACTACGATATATTCTTACCGTATTCTCAAGCAACATTTTTTTTTGTTTCACGTTGATATATCGTCGTAGTATAAGGGTAAAGATGTCCGCTACGACACGTCTACTATCTACTGTACAAAAGATACCCTTAATATCGCACCGTTGCTGCAATATTAACGTCTTATTTCCCATGGCCTGCCTGGTTGCGCGCACACGAAAGATGCCAAAAGGTTTTACAACGCGATGTAACCACCACGTTACAGTAAAATATCACATACCGTATTTGCATTTGGGCATAGAAATGCAGCTGGCGTAGAGAAATATTTTAGGTCACCGTTTACGTCTTTTCATAACTAAAGCAAGTTCTAAATTTCGTCACCGAAATAAATTCTAAATAACGAGCACGACCTTAGGAAACAAGCTTTTCAAATTCTTGTCTTTGTCGCGAGGTTGTTTAGGATCTCGTAGCAAACAAGACTGTGCATTCTCATGCATTTGTTCAAAGTTTAATGGCTAAGAAAATATAGTACGATATATCTACGGTGGAATAGTCGTCCTAATTTCCAACGCTCCGAATAATTTACCCAAGACGAACCTCGAATTAACATAAAAGACAATCCGTAACGCGATATAGTTGGTTGACCATCGGCGATATAGCGGCTTCCGAATGGTTCGTATAGAGGCAACGGGTTCGTCGTAGAATCCGGCGACTTCTTACTCGAACCGTAACGTCGCCGCGTAAAACGATCCATTTGCGTCCAATAACGCGTCGATCACGAGATATTCGTACAACGGGTATGCCCGTCGTGGGAAAGTGCGACGAATGGCTGGCCCGTGTTTCATCTGTCGTCGAACGCGGATCAATCAGGCTTTGTTAACGATTTGAAACTTCGATTGGGATCAATCGAAGGCCGCTCTCTCGGACGAGAAGCGCGCCGAACAAGCGTAAACGATACGCCGGCGAAAAGTAGCTGACGATGGAAGGAGAACACCCTCGAGAGAAGCAGAAGCGGCAGCAGCAATCGATGCGGCCGCCAATGTGTCGACCACTTGACTCGACCGAAGCTGCCCCTACGCGCCATACCACCGCGCGCCGATCACCGACCACGACTGGCTTTCACCATAATTATATGGTACCGAGAGTTGTTTCGTACATGTGCCTATGTATAGTATACACACACCAACACGTACGTCTCTGTGCGGACAGCCGAATCGGTTCTCCGCAGAATGGAGAACTCTGTTGCAACCTGGTACAGACCTTGCGCTACAAATTACGATAGCCCTAGGCGCGGCAAAGAGGCGACGGCGGGATGGGGAGGGGGGGGCATAAGGAAAGAACCAAGAAGACGACAACCACGACGAAGAAGAAGAAGAAGAAGACGAAGACGAAGACGAAGACGACGACGACGACGACGACGACAACGACGACAATGACGAGGACGACGACGACGACGACGACGACGACGACCAAGATGGTTAAGAAAGAAGAAAAAAGTCGCAGACAGAAGAGGAGAGGCGAGCCGACCAAGTTTGGCACGGGGAAAGAACGCCGAGACGAATCGCTACTCTAAACCTGGTAGCCGGCGATCCTCTTAAATATCTTTCCATCTTTCACATCCGAATAATATTCGAGCGAACGCGTAAGAGTCGAAATTCGCGTCGATACACCGACGATCAGATCGTTTCATTATATTTTCTTCTTATAATAGAGAAAATATCGTAATAACAATAATACGCGAAAATACATGACAAGATAAAAACAGATATTATAGTCGCCATTTGGGCTAAATTCGTTTCGTCGCATTCGCAAAAACGTGAATCGATTTCTTTTATTTTAATAGTTGGTCGATATTGAAACTAATTTGGTTAATATACCACGTTCTCAATTTGAACGGTGACGCTCGTTACGAGTTCTTTTTCACGATATTTTCTAACACGCTTGAAAGATACAATCGAGCGAATCTGCATCTTCTCGATTAATTTTATTTTGCCGACTCTAAAGTAATTTCCAGGGAATAACTTCTTTTCCATATTTTTCGATCTCATTGGAAGGAGAATAATTTACCGAATCCAGACGTTCGTACTTGATCCTGTTTACTTCGATTTTAAAGCAGTACTTATTGCGGTGAATAATTATTTTCCGATATCTTGCGATATTCCGAGAGGATTTCGAGAGGATTCCGAGAGGAACGATCGAACGAATCCGAACGTTTGCGATCAATGTTACTCGCGTAGTCGGTACTACGGTAACGTTTCTAGCGAGTAATTGTTTTTCGATATCTCTCGACGTCCTTGGAAGAACGATCAACCGAATCTGCATGATTTCGTGATACTTTACGTAACGTTTAGTTGTATTTAAAAGCAGCCATTTCTCAACATTTTGCGGTAGAAAGATAGCTCTTAAAGACGAGCAAGGCATCCTATTCGCTTTAGTTCGAACTGAAACTTAACGGAGAAAGTGTTGGAAGTTGTTCAAATGATTAAAGGGTTACGATTAAATTAATCGGAGAGAAGAAATTGAAATATAAGAAACATTGAGAAACGTTGCAAGATATGTAGGTAGTTACGACACTTGAACGTTACTTAACGACGAAAGCACTCGTCGTACGGTGCTTAACGATCGCATGATATTCGAATCAAGGAGACAAAAGTCTTTGTCTCTTTTATTATACAAAAAAAAAGAAAAAAAGAAAAAAAGAAAAAAAAAAGAAAAAACGGCAAAGAGCTACAAATGTCGCATGTTTCTACCTAATTTACAAACAAACTAGAGCGGTATCGTACGGAGGCTGACGCAAGCGAGGTAGGTCTTGCGTTGTTAGTCGAGACGCTGTTAAACGAAAGAAAGGAGAAACGTAAGGTAGAAAGGATCCTCAACGAAAGAAGAAAGCAACGGAGACCGATACAAAACGAACATTCTACGATACGACGCAGTCGGTCGGCCAGCTTATAGAGTAAGATTGGCTAATTTCGAGTCAAACACCGCGTCGTGGTTCGCTTGGCCCGGTAAATCAAAGATTACGAACGAAACGACCATCCGCGAGCATTTCATCTTGAAAATTACTCCGATAATCGATACGACGGAACCGTGTCGAACCTTTGTCCCGTAGTTTTTTCTTTTTTGTCTTTTCTTTCTTTTTTTTTTTTTTTTTCTTCTTTTTCGCTGACAAAAGAAAGTATCGTAAAAATACCGATATTATATTGTATATAATAAGAAAATACAGAGGCAATTACACATTATTGTCAGATACGAAGAAGACTTCGATGAGAAGAATACAAGTTTCGCAACAACGGCCTGGATAAAGTAAGTAAATATGTCGGGCGATATTACGAAATGAAACATTTTCTATGGCTTTCTCGAGCCGATACTTTGTACTTCCTTCGTCGTACAATTATCAAACGCGATTAATTGGCAAAGTTAATTTTTACAACTCTTGGCTCTTCCAGCTTCTTCTCGCGTCAAATAAAAGGTATAATAAACGACGCTGTTCCATTTTACCCGATTGTTTCGATAATTACGTAATCTTTGAACAAAATCCCGAATAGAGAAACGACTTAATTTGCAACAGGTTTTTCGATTTTTTAAAGATACCGCGGCGGCAACAAACATACTGCGTTGCGAAACATACTGAAATTATTCTCGCGTCCGACTGTACATCCGATTTATATTGTATACGATCATCGAGGTAGAGAAGGGAACGATATCCCGAGTAGAAAGAGAATAATAAAACTGCAAGAGAGAAATTGATCGAGAGAAACTCGACGAAAGCGTATAGAATAGAAAGAGGAATTACATTGCGGGAAATAAAGAGATCGTTTTGCTGGATTTTTTGAGAAATAATTTGACCGAGAAATTCACGAAAATACGGGAAGCAGGTTTGCGTGTAAATGATCGACGCGTTCCGAGAAGCAGAACGGGGCAGCACAAGCGTTCGCTTCTATAGCTGTCGTCCGGTTCCTTCCAACGGCGCCCTACTCTAAGCTGTTCTTTTTTCGCATAGCCTTCTACCAGAATCTCTCGGATTCGCCGTGGGCGAATCTTCCCCCGACATCTTAATGTTCGAATTCAACCCCTGATAAATCTACGCACGTTCGCCAAATTCGTAATATCGTATCATTTCGCAGAATACCAGTACTAACTTATTACGTACTAACTTAATTACGTTCGCAGGGAATTCGTGATTTCATTTTTCAGTATTATTTCTTTCAACTTTGAATCTGCCTGCACAAGCAAGTACGCACGGTTGTTCCATATACAGTGGTTATCTTACACAGTTACAATATATACAGTCGATGCAACGTAAATCGAAATATATAACGTTGACGAATAAAAATTACTCACGTTACTCGGAAATAAAAACTGTTATGTAGAACATAATATCATGGAGATAAAAATTCTATTTCCAATATCGGCGCAGTATCGAACTTAACGTTTCGATCGAATATTTCAACACGTATATTCGTTAAAATAAAATATTTCAAACAGAAGCGATATATAAAATAATATAAAAATGCCTACTGAAATAATCAAATGGGGAAAATGCTGTTCGTAGAATATAAAATATATAAGTACTAATACGTTGCTTACAAATACAAGTAGGATTAGCTACTGTTCAAACGAATAAAGATATTTGCTATTGCTACGCGATAAACCTTCTCCTCCTACGTTTAAATCTTTTTCATTTAATTCGCCACGCGCAGCCAATCAAACGTCACAGGAGAAAAACGCGACGGCTCCTCTTGATTTCTTCGTCGATCGATTCCGATTTATTAATGTAATTTTATGATTAAACGGAAGAATTTTAGCGCGAGAATAGAGACGACGGTACAGAGGCCCGATTCCTTTCTAAATAATTAACCAGTCGGGGAAATTTCGCGAAAGGCAAATACGTAATCATCTATTAAGAAGACGAGGTTTATTTGAATACCTTTGAAAATCGTATAATAGGAAAAGTGAAAGAAAAGTGATAGAAAAGAATACAATAAATATAGATAATTTCTATGGTATAGGATCGATCGGCAACCTACTAAATCTAACAACTAGCTTTTTTGTAAAAAATAAAGCGATGTAATTTATCGCGTTTCTATCGCGTAATTTAATTAGAACGTGGAAGCGAAATAATATTTCAAGTTTTTCCGCACTCGCGGCCGCTCATTCTTACGATTCGTTTCTAACCGACTTTGTTTCTAACACGGTCGTTGGAGAGAAATCTCCGCGACGCGTTCCTACGGAGTGTTTACGATGGCCGATCTAAAACGCCAGAGCGATGCCTCCATGGAGACTCGGCAGCCTCCCGGCCAGACTAGGAAAAAAAGTACATTAGAAACGCTTAACCTGTCTGATGCAAGATCACCGAGAACCTGCGTCTTGCCGATTCCCATGTATCGGTACGAAGAATAGCATAGGGCCGACAAGGACGCCGACTTTTTCTATCGCTTATATTCTTATGGAATTCCACGCAAGACCGTAATCACGTATTCATAAAATTATCGCGATTATCCTGCCGATCGATATCCCTTTTCCTTTCTTTTCTTTTCTTTTCTTTTCTTTTCTTTTCTTTTCTGTTAGATCGTAACTGTTCCCGTAATTCGTCCGTCAAGTTGCATAAAATCAACGTCACTTGCCGTATTATCGCCGCGTAATACTCGTACGATTTCCTGAACCATAAACTCGACAATTATACCGTCGCTGGGTATACAACCGACGAATGGTGAAATTCGCGCAAATTAATAAATAAATCTGCATTGGTCTCGATGAAACATTTTACAAATAACGGTGGTTATTCGAAATGCCAGGCGATTCTTTCTTTTTTCTCCGTTATTCGCGGAGAGCATATATATATGTAGAGAGAGAGAGAGAGAGAGAGAGAGAGAGAGAGAGAGAGAGAGATGATAAATACGTTTTTGTTGATTTTTGTGACTTTGATGTCACTCGCTGGCTAACGAGGATCGTTTCAATACGAAATAATCGAGAAAGTATACGACCGATAGATTTATACAAATTTCGATATAACCAGACGAATTAAATACAATATTCTTAGGACTTAATCGGATCGCGGATATTTACGCAAATTCATACTTTTGACAGTATAATTGAAAACGTAGGTATGTGTGTTCGGCTACTACAATATGCGACAGAAACAAATAATAAAAAGTACAGAACGTGTTGTTGTCGAAACGTAAGGTTTCGTTTATGCGGCAAAATCGATACAAACAGAGCAAACAGAAAACATTGCCTTTAAAACCGATATGTAATGGAAAGAGATAGAATCAAAGATTTCGATTCCTTACGATACAGTTATTCGAAATAAAGATTTTATACGTATGTAACTATCTTATAATAAATAGTATAATCGATATCGCGTCTCTTTCAAATCCCTCTTCCCTTTTCCGTTTTCTATATTTTACGAAAACAACTTGTACAGAGAATCGCGTGCTTACAATAGAAGGGAAACGGCTACGTACCAATAATTTTATTCGTCTCCGTCTGCCTGTGTCGCATTCTTTGTCAATGAAAATATCGCGCTCGCGACAAACTAATCGACAAAGTAGTCGATCTTTTGAAAAATAATTCAACTTACTGCAATACGATATCATCCATTCGTTTAATCAGTTATCTTATTCGATTATACGTTCTGACATTTATATTTCGTTTTTAACGGCTCTGTTAAATCCATCTGTGGCTTTCCTAGCTCGTTAAAAAACGAAATTTTCACTTGCCTTTACGCACGTAACCAAAAGTAATGGACGATGCGCGATCGGTTTGCCTTGTTAAATTAAAACTGTCATCGGCTCGGATCCATAAACGTTTGAGAAACGATGTCTCAACGAGAAGATACGGCTCTCGTCGTTCTGCTACTTATTTGAACGACAACTTGTCGTTTGTGCTAAAAAATAGATCAAAGCAACTTGATTAAAGAAAATACCGCGCATATTTCTGGGCTGGAACAGACGCGTCTATGCGTGGTCTTTCGCTTAAACGATCGTCGAAAAAGAGAGAGATGGAAAAAGACAACGATCTAAATTTATCGTAAACAGCGATACGTGCTTTTGCATATTTGCAAGCGTTTATCTTAACACGATAAAATATTCACGTCGCTATGCCACCAACCCAATAGAAATAGCCCGTAAATTGCCAGTGTAACGAGAAATTAAGCGTGCTTCTAATTGCTGTAACTCGATTCGATCTTGAGACGAGAGAGCTAAGATCAAATGAATTTATCAAAGTAACGCGGTCGATTCGATTTAATAACAGTCTGAATTTTATTATTAAAAAATCACCTAAAGTCTGTCTTTTACTTTTATCGATATACTTCTTTGTTTAATTGGCCGTGCACCTTTTCAATGTTCCGCGCACCAACCTGAACATTGGCATAATAATGTTTAAACAAAAGCATTCTAGGAAAGATTTTATCGTGGAGAAATTAAGGTTACATCGAGTCTACGACGTCTACGACCGTCTACGGCAAAACGATTTGATCTTCTTTGAGATAAAATTTCTCTGACAATTCCAGCCATAACGCGCAGCATGAAATTGGAAATCTGGTTATTTGCCACGCATCGAATTGCCACTATGTGTTACGGTAGTAATACGATAATCGCGATATTAGCCAATGCACGTTACATAAATAATTCCACAAATGTATAAATCAAAATTCAATTTAAATTTCAATGTAACTTAAATTCGATAATTTCGAACATTTCAGACATTCCATCTAGCTACGTTTCTTTTTATATAACCACCGATTTTTCGTTGCTGCAAGTTGATTAGCTCCAAGTTAAGCCACGATTTTTCCAAACCATCGAAAGCACGATAGAATCGCGAAATCGCCACGATGCTACCAACGAGTTGCGTAAAACAATCTCGTAGTTTACGGCGAAAAAGCGCTACGTTTAACGTTTCTTTAAACATAGTTTCTGCTACGACGTATTAACAACAACAACGTAGACAACGTTATACACCTCTTGTTTCCCGACGAGATAGTTGCTTCGACAAACGGATACGCGCGTACTCGCGTTGCATTCAATCGCAAGAAGAAGACGCAGTTAGAATCTCTATTCGTACGATCTTTCATTTGGTACGCGGGTTTATCGTTGATAACCGTCTATTATTAATTGACATTTTCCTTTCAGATTAAAGGCATATTGTAAAACAAGGTGGGTGTACGTGCGTGTCAGGCCGTACATCTTTAATTCGACAATACGTACTTACGTGGTCGCGTGCCACGTGCATTTTAACATACAGGTATATTGTCGCAGGTAAAACTAGAAAATATGCGTTAAATATGCGTTAAATATGCGTTAAATATGCGTTAAATATGCGTTAAATATGCGTTAAATATGCGAAAAACAGGCAGATTGATGGAAATTTTGTTTCCAAGGCATTTCGTCCTGCGAACTCTCGATCAAAGGATTTACCATATAACGAAACAATCGAGTTTGTCCCTTCGTCGATTTTCTACGTGCCACTCGGCGGAAAACCGAGTTTCGTTGATCGACCAGGCAGCCGCACGGACAATTTTTAATAAAGATTTATGCGAAATGCTTTTTCTTTACGCTTTTACCCGACAGAACGAAGCTACTCAGACTGAAGCGTTATTACGCGTTAAATCATTTCGGATTTCGTGCGATCCTCCATTGCGAACGCAACAACGAAATATTCGTCGCTCTGACGTTCGAACCTGTCATTTACTCGATTTCGAATACCTTTCCAACTTTATATCCTTCTTCTTCTCGTTAGTCGGATCGCTTTAAATCGAACCGCTTGAATTCCGCTCGAAATTCGTTGTAGGATACGAAGAGCTTCCGTAGACACGGAACGACGATTGTTTCTAGAAAAGCTTAATGATTTGCTCGGTACGATTAAACACAAAGTTCGGAAGAAATCGACCTGCTTTAGCGAAGCAATATTCGCGAGAATAAAACAACCGTTGTCCCTTTCGATTCAAGAACCGCGACTTTTCTTCAAAACTTGAAAATGATACTTCGAATCGAGTCTACTTAAAGCCGATAAAGACAAGCGTAGGAATTATGTGGAGAAATACGTCGAATCGAGCGAAAAATATCCAGATTGACGTACGAAGCGGTTGCCACAATAACGAAAAACAGCTCGTTCCTTCGCTCTTTGCTAATTCGAGTAAACCAACCCGAAGATGCATCACTTTCTCAAACCTGCTATAAATTAACGAGCCAACAGATACTCGTGACCAATAGATTAATTACGATTTAAGACGGCCGCAGCTGACTCCTTATTGCTGCAAACGCTTCATATTGGTAAAGTGGTTTCAACTGACTTCAAATTCACGTAACTCTACCAATCGGACAATCAGACATGGACGATTACAATCAGGTATCGATAAAACCAATCGTTCTTTATCAGACACCGCTTTAAAATATCAGACACCACGAATAAAATATGAAAGAGTAGGACGTACGAGCCAGTCGTATTTTATTCCTTTTTCCTTTTCTTGCCAAACCTTTTGCATCGTCCACCCACTTTCCTACGCCTGGTGTACTCGAATATCCGTCTCATCGCTCACCTTCGCATTTCTTGCTGGTTTCGTCGGAATTGTCACCGCAGTCGTCCATCGAGTCGCAGATCCACGGGATTGGTATACATTTACCATTCGTACATTGAAATTGCCTTAAAGGGCAAGGCTTGCCTGAAGCAAAATAAAGACGGGAAAAATGAAATGCCACTGCGTTGAAGAAGAAGAAGAAGAAGAAGAAGAAGAAGAAGAAGAAAAAAACCCAATGCAAATCGGGGGAAAAAGCATGCGAGTAAAGAAAGAAAGAGATTAGAAACGCGTAAAGTTCGCGTTGCACACTGTACGTCGCGGACCACATTATCGGCGCTACGATTTTCTTACAATTTCATGCATCGCATACTGCTTCTTTCTTTTCGTATGCATCGATTCACGTACATTGTCTCTTTCATAAATGAAGATTACAGGAGAAGAGGCCCGATAAGTAAAGTTTCATCGGCCTTTTCATTTTCATCTCGCTTTCTGGCTAAACGTTTTTATTTAACGCCGCATACTTCAAAATACGAAGAAGATCCTTAAAATAGCTTATAGGTTGGCAAAGTTTTATAAACGACCGAAAGATACGATGAGAAGCAATATATTGACGATATTTAACGATAACTCGAAAGTTATTAAGTACTTTAAAACCAAATTGTAACACGATTTCGATATTACCCAACGTTCGCTGGATTATCCAATGATATTGAATTTAAAAAACAAAAAGAAAAAAAAAACTGCTCTTCTGTAAAATCAGGAAAAGCTTGTCGCGTACTTTCGCTCTGTAATCTTCAAATACAATCGATAAATTGATCTTGTAAAAAGTAAAAAGATCATTTATTGGGCTCTGCTTGGCACAAATTGCGCGAGAATTACTTTCGATTTTCGGCTAATCGATTCATCGAAATATTACGCTAAACTTTGTCCGACAGCTCGTGAACGTTTTCAATTTTGCTTTACAAGCGTATAGCCGATCGGAACGTTTGGCGGAAAATTCGTATTATTTCAGTTCGATTGTGACAAAAGTAACGATATCGGTGTTGTACTGGATTATTATTAAAATGTTATTAAGCTCGAAATACACGATGACTAAGGGTTGACACTTGGGCTAATTAATAAAATATCAAACGCGATCTAGCGATAAAACGGTTAATACGTAAATGACGATAAATTAGAGTATCGACGTTATTGCTCTGGCCGATTATTGTTCGCATTATCGTGTTCCCTTGTTATTGCTCCAAAACTATTATCGGTAGTTGCATGTAATTTTCGGTACCTCAACGATACTAACTTACGAATATTTGCGAAATAAATAATGGCAATGCAAATAATATCTTCCTCCTAAATTCTCCTAAACCTCTCCCAAATTGTTTACGATAAATTTGAGCGAAACGAATCTAATAAATTTCTCGCTCGTTTCATATAATCGAGTTAATGTTATTATTATTGGAATTTTACGGGTCATGTATCACGAGCCATCGGTATTAATAAATGATTTTGCATAACAGTAATAGTAACAAGCCTGATAATAAAGGATATGAAATGTTAGAAATTACGAGTTGCCCGATTATCGTATTTGACCAATAATTATAAAACCGTACAAGACAAGTCTATTCTATGATCTATAATTTCTAACTCTTGTAATATCTTACTGATATTATTGATTGGCAAATTATTGGGTAAAAGCTTCGCTTCGATATCTTTGTACGAGCTGCAACGATGCGCCATTTCAACGATTCAGCATCGTCTCTCACAGATATTATGTATATCGCACGTACGAATAGAGCGAAAGCGATCACGAACGAAAGATGAATATGGAAAATAAAGGACGATCGAACAAAACTTACCGATAATTAAAGAATAGAACATCAGATACTATTTTATATCATTGTTAATGTGTATATACAATTGAGCATTACAAGCAAGCACAATTAACCATTGATCTTTAATTCGTTAATGCGCGTTTCGCGTAACACGTGTCCACCTGTATTTCGATACATGTACAAGAACGCGATCTAAATGTCTCTAATATCTCTATATATTTCACAGTTTTATTAAAATTACTGGCTTTTGTGAAAAATATCATATAAAAAAGAAATATATATATATATATACATACACGCACATAACGTTTTTTTAATGAAAACCGAAACAAATACGACCACTTAAAGTGACAATCTCTATGATGGTAAGCGCGTAAAAGTAATTGTTTCCCGATTAAAAGAAAGATTCAACTCGCGGGTGACGGTGACGGTGACGGTGACGGTGACGGTGACGGTGACGGTAACGGTGACGTTGACGATAAAATGATAAAATACGTTTTTCGTTTGTCAGATAGAAAACACGTTTTATTGCTTGCTTAAAAACTGATGATATTCAAAGAGAAAATAATGGATAAAAAACAAAAATAACTCGAATTTGTATAATGCCTTTACGACGAAAATGCTTGCAATAATTTAATCTCGTTTCTCTGTACGCATTATTAAAATTTAATAACAATATTCTTTTGTTATATCGAGGCATGAATTTGTCTCGTTTCCTTTGTATTCTCGTTCGTGCACATTTTCCAGTATCGATAATAATTTTACTGTCAATCTTTTTTCCTTATTTTATACCGATCAATTATTCCTTTGAAGAAATTATTGAATTATTGAATAACGCTATAATACAAAAGAAAAAGAGAAAGAGAAAGAGAAAGAGAAAGAGAAAGAGAAAGAAATGAGGTGGAAATACAATATATGTACAAATCGAACAAATCGACGGTCAACTGTTTCCCCAGCCCTCGTTTTACTCTCATTTCGTGAATAACCGTTATTTTAATCGTCGTCATACGCGTGAACTCATCGTACCAATTATTTTGAAATTTGATACTTAATTTATGAAGGGAATTCACTGCATTCTATTCTTTAACGTTATTGTAATTGTTAGTTGTTATTTTGCTAGTTGTATCTTGCACAAAACTATTGAAAATATAGAAAATTAATTCAGACAAAAGTCAATCTTTTTCTTTATCAATTTTTTGAAAAATATCACCTATATATTTGACAAATCCTCCACGAATCGTTTAAAAAGTATAAAGATCAGTTTCCACGCTTCTGAAAAACTTCTGAAAAGAATGTTATTCTAAAAAGAACGAACGCTCCACTATTTATTACTACTATTTAATTACTACTAATGAAATAATTACTACTAAGAAATTCTTTCTGCCACCTATAAACAGAAAAAAGAAGAAAAGTAAACAATTTGCCCTAAATGCTAAATGAGAAACATAGCGTGGTAACGTGGGATAAAATCTTCACGTGCTTCCATCTATCGCGGTCTTCCCCCATTTTTAGACCAACTCGCTACTGGTCACACCACCAGCATCCCTTTCACAAAGATCGTAGATACCGAGTTATACGTCAGATATATTTCTCATATCGGCGATTGTCCTCCTTTCTCGCGTCCTACGTCCGCTAATTTATAAGTTTTCATTGAAAATGTATGCGAAAGACGTTGATTATGTAAGCGACATTAGCGCATGCCACATACACCATACGTATTTTATCAATCAACAATATCGTGTAAATTACATACAATTTCAATGGGAAAACGTTCCCCATTATATTTTAACTTATTACCCGCTGTTCGATCGACAGAGATCGAGAAATGAAACTTACTGTCAGTGGAGAAAGCATCAGCCGCTGCGAGAAAGCCGAATATAGTCAGCAAATACAGCGGCGAAAGTACAAGCAGACGACAGCTTCGCCCCATAACAACCCTCTTTCGTTGCACACCCGGTTTCTCCTTCGTCTTTTCCACCTCCACTCTCTCAAACACTACCGACACTGACACCGAGTTATTTCGAATATGATCTCTACGGTTCGCTGTTGTTTCGTGTCACGATTCCTTTTTCTTGTCTCTTTCGAAACCGATCACTTTGACAGCCGGCAAGCCGAAAGGATCGATCAACAACAGCAGCAACAACAACAACAACAACAACAACAACAACAATCCTCACACACGATATACTGACTGATTATCAATAATAAAAATCTGGTAAGACCACGCGGTAGGACCAACAGCCTCTGCCATGCATCGGGCAAGTCACAGATCTTCAATCATGTATATGCAAACAGCTAACAATTCAGAGTGGCTGCATGCTCGAGTACAGAATAAAAAGTGCACTCCACGAAGTGGTTGAGACTGGCAGGCCCGCCCCGTGTGCAAGCACCTCCGTGTCCCTCGTTGTATATCTCTTGCTCCCTCTTTTCGTTCTATCTTTTGCGTTTCCTATACCACAGCCCGTTATACTTTCTTCCTCTTGCGCAGATATCCTATTTCACTCTAAGCTACAAAATTGTTCTCTCTTTCTCTCTTTTTCTTTCCCTCTCCCGGGCGAGACGGCGACGACTGACGACCACTGATTCTGACGCACCGGTATCGCGCCACCTGCGCGCGCAAGTACTCCCTCTCGTTCGTCTCCTCTGATCTTCTTCTTCTCACCCTCTCCATCCCCCCCCCGCCCCACCGCCACCCATGCTCTCACATTCTCCCTCACACACGCACACACACACACTCTCTCTCTCTCTCTCTCTACCACGCTTCTGTTAAAGTTACGCTATGCGCGTACTCTTTAACCGTATATCGTGACCCAGCTTAACCTAACCCATTTTCCATCTGTTTAATAAGCAGGTGAAAGATATCTGTGCGGCACAATCGCAAAGATATTCTAATAACAAATATCCAATAGTCGGAGGTTTACGATCATTTTATCAGTCTCGTATATGAAAAAATACGAATATCGAAGCTCTGGTAATTATGAAATCAATATCATGGATAGTATAAACACAATTTTTCTTCGACATTTTATTTTTTTTATTTAATGCTGGACGAACGAATGGTCCTCGACTATAATTATTTTCAGTTTTCATTGGCGCTCGAACAGTTATATACAAAAATCATAATTACACAGTTAATTTTATAAATGTATCACTCTTGCGTCGATGTGGTATTCCACATTAATATACTTGGTCCATTAGTGGCTAAGAAACAGTTTGTTTGCGGGTGTACGCTTAACGATACTATGGGATGTTTCGTCGGTTTAAATCCTGAAAGTCTCGCAACTACTTTTTGAGAAACTAAATCCCATATCCATAGTTTCCCATCTGCGGATCCAGAAATAATGCGAGTATCCCGAGTGTCGACGCTTGATTCTAAACACAAATTATTTGCCACGTGGCCAGTGAATTCTCCGAGCAATTCTCCTGAATCTTTATCCATCAATCTAACCACACCATCCGCACAACTAACAACTATGCATTGACCATCTCTTGTGAAGCTGGCACATGTTACTGCGTCTGTAATAATACATTTAATGGCAACATTAATGATCGCATTTTTATCTTATTTTATTTTATTCCTCGTATTATGTACTACCAACCTCCCATATAATCTGTATACAATTCACCTACACGAATATCATATCTACGTATTTTCCCATCGAACGAAGCTGTTAGAATTTCATGATCTGATACTCTAACGCTAGATACAGAATCCTTAGCTTCGTTTAAACATTGCACAGGATCCAATGTTTTGGATCTGATATCCCACAACATAACCGAGTTATCTCTGGATCCAGAAATAACCATAGAAGATTCTTCGTTGAATCTGACATTAGAAAGGAAGTAAAATAGACTCTTCGCTGATTCTAACATTACAGAAAAATATATCGATATATAGAAAAATATTATATCAACACACGCACGCACGCACACACAAAAGGGTACCAGTAACTTTTTTATAATATACCTTACAGTATTAACAGGTCCTGCATGGCCCCTTAAATGCCGAACCAGAGTTCCAGTTGCTACATCCCAAACAATAACTGATTTATCCAATCCACAAGACACTATTTGGCTACTATCGCAAGATGCACTACTATCCATTACTTCGTCCCCGTGTCCTCCGTACGTCTTTAACGTAACACCTCTATACGGATTCCATAATTTTAACTTTCTATCAGATCCACAAGTTAAACAATAAGCACCATCAACTGAAAAAGATATTAGATATAATATCAATATTATTTAACAATGAAAAAAACAATCAACCTCATTAGATGAAAGTTACTTTAAAAAAATGTATAACCTACGTACCACTAAATCGTACAGCTCTGACGGCTCCTTGTTTACAATCTATTTCTTTAACAAGTTTATAATCAATTTCCATTTTAAATTTGATTAAAGTATACCACTTAGGAATAATACTTTCTGCGAAAAAAACAAGTTAATTGAAATATTTTAAATTTTATTTATTATATCTCCTACTTAATCGTTCAACCTTTAAGGTACAACGTTCCCATATTTTTGCCATTTCAAAACAAACTTCATGTATATGTATAAAACTAAATATGACGTAACGCTGATTTAACTTAGTATAGAATGTAGTGGGCTTTACAGGTTGTCCATACTTATAGCGTAATGTAGTATATGATGTCAATTATATATGTGCGTGTGTAGGCGCGTTAGGCGCTCTTTCAGTAACATTGTAATTGATAAACATTCACGTGATAATGCGAGAAATCGATTATTTAAAATACAAGAGCTTTAAAGAATAAATAAATTTTGCAGATACTAACGGATGCTAATGAAGTATTAATAGTCCAAAAATATCCAATCACCGCTACGGAAAACTAGTTTAAACAAGGATAGTATGTGTTACATGTAGGTTCAAATCACCTTTTATACCTGTCGTGTATTAATGATTATTGTTGAATATTCTCGTTTACCAATAAAAAGGAAGAACATGTAATTGTAAACGTTTCACCAAGATATGTGATGAATCAACTGCGAATGAACATAAATAAATAATATATTTATTGACGTTTACCAAAAATAAACTTTAATCCATTCCATAATCGTATTTGAAGGTGACAGTTAGTTATTTGTTCCTTGTCAAAGAAGTATGTATGCTTTGACAACAATTGTTTAGTACTTAATGTAATCTCTTATTAGATTTGAATAAATAGCAAATTCTACTCGCTACGTTCTAAGGTATTACGTCAATAGGTTATCATAGTTGTCACGATATAACGTGAACTACGTGTACAGTGAAATTTATTAAACTTTATATCTGATAAAGATATTAATAAACGATGCGTATAATTAATTGATAAAATTGTTAACGTAATATATAACAAAAATTATGTAAATAAAATGGTTGCAAACATAGTAGCTGATATGACTGGATCCATATACCATGAGAGACAAGTAATTATCAAATGTTTTATGTTTCTAGTTCATAAACAAGCAACATATAGAAATATATTATGTATACACGTGTAAGCATTATTCTTGCATATACCATATGTTTACATATATGATGATTATTATTCTTACAGGTGAAAGAGCTTTGCGCGTTACACGCGTTAAATAATTTATTTCAAGAGAGAGGATTTAGTAAACAGGAATTAGACCAAATTTGTTATAGCTTAAGTCCAGATGTATGGATAAATCCCCACAAATCATTGTTAGGACTTGGTAATTATGACATTAATGTTATTATGGCGGCATTACAACGAAGAGGACGTGAAGCAGTTTGGTTTGATAAACGCAGGTTTGTTTAGCTCAATAAATATACTAATACTTAATTGTACACATAAAACTAAATATATTTATGTATGTGCATATATATGTATGTATGTATGTATTTATGTATGCATGCATGCATGTATGTATGCATATATATATGCGCTCTCTTTCACACACACATATACGTATACATTTGTGGGATTTTTTTCTCAGAGATCCAAAATGTCTGTGTTTAGATAATATTGAAGGTTTTATATTAAATGTACCAACAGAATATAAATTAGGATTCGTATTGCTCCCCTTGAAAAGACGACATTGGATTGCCCTGAAGAAAATTCATGGTGCCTTTTATAATCTTGATTCGAAACTTGATTCTCCTCAGCTTATTGGGAAAGTCAGTTAATTTTTTATTCTTCAATATTAATAAATACCAAGCGTCAATGTATTAATAATTATATTGGCTTTTCCTTTTCAATAATCTCCTATTAGGAAAATGATTTACTTGTATATCTAAAGGACCAGATAGATAGTAAGGAAAAGGAATTATTTCTTGTCGTATCAAGGGAGATAGATAATAATCAAGGATGGCTAATAAATACATATCCAAATAAAGAAGGGATTAATACAGATCATAATAGTATCACGTACATTGAAGACGGCTATATGGAAATGAATTTGAAGAAAGAAGTGTCTGCAGAAATGAATGAAAATGAAAAATCATTAGATAACAAAAATTCTAGGTAATTGAAGCCTTTTTAATTTACTTAATCTATGTATTCAATGCTTCAGGCCAAAATAAATTAAAGGTTAAAAGCGACAATAGTCCATTAATAAACAAAGTTCTATGTTCAAGGAATTGAAAAGAGAAGTAAAAGATTACAAATTATAAATGTTGCATACAAATTTTCTTGCACGAAAGAAAAGGATGTAACTATTTCATTCTATTTAAGTCAACACCATTTGATTGAGATATGTGATTGTGTTCTTAAATTCGTCATATTTTTATAAAAACGAAGAAAATTTTAGCATGATAAAAGATAAATAATGGCACAATTATGAATGTATAATATGTTGCCAATTATTAATATTTATATAGATTTTTTATAAATCGTTATTATGATATATATATTGTTATTTATTTCACAAATATTTTATCTACAATAATTTGCAGTTGCGAAATCAAAATTTCATGTATTAATTCGGTATTTATTTGCAACACTTGTATTCTTTTAATATTGTTTCATCAGTATTATTTAAAGCGTATCATTAAATACTGTCTTAAATTAATAGATTGTTTTATCAAAGTATGTACAGTATGCTTTGTTTAATTAATATTTGGTGATTTAAGCGAAGTTAATTTATTGCTCTATAGATGAATGAACTACAGAATATAGAATTATAATATTACTGCACTGTTAGACAAGTGTTATACTCTAGTATCTTTTTCTAAAATGTTTCGTTCCTTCTTAGTATTTGTTACTAGTCACACTAGATTATTTAATTAAACAATGTGAATAACTATAAAAGACAATCTTTTATACTTTCAACATGAACATTGCAATACAAATACGATAAATATTAATCGGTATACAATCTATGTACGTTTTTATATTTGCTGTACATTTCAACAACATATTTAAAAACTCAGTTGTATGATTATTGTTTTGTAATTAGATACACCTCTTATTCGCTATACTATATGTTTCATTCTTCTGAATATCTATATTTAATAAATTTGTTGTTTAAATAAAAAAAATGCATCTTTTATTATTATCTAATGTCATCTAACGTGCAATGCTAAATTTATATTTATACTAAATTTCAGTGTTTGTTGCCAAAAATATAGATTTAAATACTTGGAAAATTTATTCGTTATATTGTTAAATCAATATTCACCAATGTTTAACATTAACGCAATAATACACGAATAACGGTAATATAATAAATGTTTAATCAGCAATAATTAACAATATAAATATAATATGTTTTAAATAATACATTGAGCGATATACATTATACGGAAAATACCTAAGTTAACGACAGAGGTTTTGTATAATTACCATTTTATGGCAAGAGCTGTATCTGATTTCTTTATTTCGTGATACTGTGTGTGGATATATGACAAAGCTTTGTCTGTACGCTCACCTCCTAACCAATTTCTATATAAATTTTGCACCACTGTACTTTGTTCAGGATTACTCCGAGGAAGCTCTCTATATATAGATTCTAACTGTAACGCCAGTTCACGTGGTTGAATATTACTTGAGGGTCGAATCTGCGCTCCCCCATTAAGACATCCTATCAATTAAATTAAAATTTACACTGAAAAGGTATTATTAATATTGTAACATTCTTCAAATAATACTTACCACAGGGACACGCCATAACTTCGACATAATCATATGTACATTTTCCACGTTTCAATTTTTGTACAAGATTTTGTATATTTCGAAATCCATTAGCAATCGCAAATGTTAATAGTGTACTGCCACCTTTCTGAAATACTGCTTCTTGAAAATCAGGATTTCTCAGATTTTTAAATTCAATTGTTATATCTGTTTCATCAAAAAGATATTTTGCAGCATAATGAAGAATAAATTCCGCATAACCTCCAGATCCTGAACCGCTATGGCCAAGTAAATTGGTTTTAAAATTTTCCATCTTCGATTCAAATAGTTTCTCAACTTCTCTTTCACGTATTTCATTTATTGACACATTATACTCGCTAAGCATTTGTTCTATTTCAACTAGGGAAAGAAACAATACTTAAATAAATGCAATACACGCGTTTCAAATTTCAAATGCTTACTTGGAGTTATGACACAATCTACGTCTCTAAATTTCCTTTCATAGTTATAAAAATCTTCTCTAGATGCTTCCAATTTTTTATCATAACAGGGCATAACAGTAACATGATAAACTTGCTCTGGTAAAAGGTCCATAGTTTCAGCTAAATGATATTTGACTAATGATCCCATAATTTGTTGAGGGGATTTTGTAACACTTATATATGGAAGTATAAAATTGCCATGCGTCTTTTCAGCGTAACAAACCCAACCTGTATTTAAAAATATTTAAACACTGTTTGATCTTTATTACATTATATGAAAAAAAATATTTCTGCACAGAATTATGATATATTAATTACCAGGACAAGAAGAAGACAACATGGGTAATTGACCTTTTGCACCCTCTTTAGCCGCTTTGTAACGTTCTATAAATTCTTTAGCAGACTCTAAAAGGGCAAAGTCATCAGCCACAGTCATATCTAAAACAATGTCTGCTCCTAGCTGATAAAAGTATCCAGCAAGTTTATTTAATGCTTGTTCTGGATTAAGGCTATAATGTTTCGCTATGGATAATACTGCTTGTACTGAAAGGCTGACAACAATAAATGTTGAACGTGCATCATCTTTGCTCTATAAAACACACATACACACACACACATATATATATATATATAAAACAGATAAATTTGTTATATCTTATTAGTTCTTGACGTTTGATATAAAAATAAATGCTGTCTTAATGTCAATTATTACCTGATGACGCTGAGAAACCTTCTCTTTAAACACTCGCATTAATTCTTCCTGACTTTGCTGCGTAACTAATACACTTTCTGCAGATGTAATACAACCGCTACATGCTAAACAATCAGCAAGTGTGATTTCAACTTTCTGCAATTTTTCTGATTGTCCAGCCTAATGAACATACAATAAATATACCGTAAAATAATTTATAACTTTAACTCAATACTATAATAAATGTATACAATTAATAATTTACTTCATTTAATGCAAAAGGTGTCCCGTCTTCCTCAATTTTTATTTTTGCGCCAGTTTTACTTTTTGATTTTTGAATTTCTATGGGTTTGATACATTCCTGAAAAGAAAGCTCCATACAGTTTATTGTTATAAAATGAAAAAATTAGTAAAACTACCTGAGAAGGTGTAATAAAGTCATCTAGATTTGTAATTTGTAATGCTCCACTAAATCGCGATGTCATTTTATCTGAAAAGAATATTTGAATTTTAATTATTATATAAATATTATTAATTGGTATGTAAATTCGATATAACCTTTAAAACAATATAATGGAACTGTTTTATGCGTATAGCTCCGAACATAAACGTTCTTGTTTATATTAAATCAGACGTAAATATGAAATAGTCAGTGTAGTAATAATGTCATAAATTCAATGTTACATCGTTATGAATATAACGTTGTAGGATTATAACATAAGAAATAAATATATAATATTAATATAAATGTTATTCTTGTTTGTTTTTGATTCATTCGATTTCAAACATAACCTCATTTTTAATTACTAGATAAGAAAGTATTCAAACCATTTAATATGACTATTTGATATAAATAAAAGTTTCGAACGTAAGAAAATTAATGAAGATTAGCTTTATCTAAATATCGTCCCTGGTTTCTTAATTACATGTGGCTCATGAAATATTATTATAACTTTGCGTTGAAAAGTTTTTTTCGTACAACAATAAATAAGGTACATATTTAGCTGAGTCATGCTATATACCCTTGTAGTACATAGATCATTCGATAAATAAGTGAAATTAATATCTACATTTTTGTGAATTTATTACGCGGCATTTAAATAAGCTGCGCGCAACGAAACCTGTATTAATATTGTATGTATTTCCACTACCTGTCCGTTTATTTTTCCCTCCGATTGTACATATACTGGGGGGTGTATGTACTTACACTGTCATATTTTTCCCACCACGTCGAAGCGGTGTCCAGAGTCTTGTGTTCGTGCCTGTGTGTCTAGTTCAGGGGTAAGTACGCGCCTGTAAGATGGCAATATCCTCAGCGTCGTTTAAAGAAGGATTCCACTTGATACGATTTCTATGAAATTTTTATTCAGAAATGACTGAAGTCAAGAAAGATGATGTTGTTAAGATATTACATACGTATCCTCTTTGTAGAGTAAGTAAAATATTATTTACATATTACATCGTAAATTGTATTGAAAAGAAATAAGTCTGGTTTCTTTTATCAATAGCGTTTGATCAATAGTAAAAGTCATCATACGAGAAATAATATCCTTATGCACACAGTTTAATTTCATTAAATTTTCTATTAAACAATCATTTCAATGTCATTATTTGTTATTATTATAATCATTTCAACATCATATGATGTTATTATGAAATAAATTTAAGCAATTCATTTAATAGGACGATATATATTTAAGGTAGAAAATTCTATTCATATTATATAGAAATTAAGTAATTTATGAAAATTCATTTTTCAAGATTATTGTATTATTTATTTTATATTTACATTATTATATTTGCGGCGTTCGTTTCAGAAATGCGATATGTCGGATGAAATGAAACAAGAAGCAATGGAATTGTGCGTCACCGCGGCAGAAAAATATGCGGATAATTATGAAAGCGTTTCTCGGATGATCAAAGAGGCAATGGATAAAAAATTCGGTGCGTCTTGGCATACTGTCGTCGGCGAAGGCTACGGATTTGAAATAACTTATCAACTTAAACATCTATTATACATGTACTGTGCTGGAAATTTAGCGATATGCATATGGAAATCGGCATAGTGATATTTACAAATATTGATATACAAACAAATGTACAAATAGCGTAATTATGATTTTTTAAAAAAACTATTACTACGCAAAACGATTATTGTTTTAAACAATGCTGAAACTATTATCATATTGTACAAATCGTTTTTCCAATAATTATTATTGTTCGTGAACAGGCACATTTGCATATTAATGTTGAAACACATTCAGATATACATAAAAAGTAGATTTGACTACAATTTAAAAATTTCCCTCATTACGGTACATAAAATAAAAGGCTAATAGGAAGCGATTTATAATTTTTATACGAATGAAGGACTATACACGTAAAAAGATATAATTATTGGAATATTAATTTCGGAAAATTTTATGACGTTCTATGATACGATGTAGATCTTAATGTTCTTCGGTATTATTCAATTAGATGGAAAATGTATTAATAAATTAATATTGAGATTTCTTTCGTCGTGATATTATCATACAAAATGTAAAATATTATGCATAATATTATGCTGAATTATGTCATTATCGTTATTATGTATGTATGTATGCATGTGTGCGCGTGCGAATTGCATATATACAAATGCAGCGTGTTAATATGCATATAATTTATTGTATTTGTTTGTGATATTATTTATTTGTATAAAAGTCTTTTGTGGAGTTGTTATGTAAAATATATGTAATATATGTTATTGTGTATAATATAATATATAAATTCTGGATCAATTGTTATTAATATATGCAATATCATTCAATTTTATAATGTAATAAGTCATGTAATATGATTATTTTTTAAACATTTATTTCAGTGGTTCTAATTACAGTATTATTTTATAGGCGTATTAAGACATGTTATTATATGTTCTCGTACAAGGACGATTTAATTTTTATTGTAAGAAAGGTATCGTTTATTTATAATATAATCATCTATCTGTTACAATATACCGCGGCTACAGGTCTATACAGTTTTCTCTTTATTTTGATTTAAAAAATATGAAACGCTGGTGCAAAAAATATGTTACAATATTCCTGTCACAGTTTCAACATTTACGCGAAGAATTACAACTGAGCATATTTTTATATTTAATGTGTTCAGTGTGTTAATTTATAAGAATGTAATTTACAAAATTCTTCTCACAGATTATTATTTCATCTGGATTCAGCGATTATTATGTATTCTGTAATAAGCAATCTGTATAGTTAACAAGATTTATAGCTCTACACCTTAAACAATGGGATACATTTAAAATAATACATGTCTCGGCTTCGCAAAAATGTCACAACGACAATTAAATGTTTACTATATATTTACATAGCACGGATTTTAAATTAGTTAAACAAAATTTATTACACTAAGTTTAATAACAGTAATGGTAGTAGTAGTAGTTGTATTAATAATAATATTTCTATATTTTTAAATTATTTACTATCACCGTTAATAATACATATGCTTTCCATTTTCCACTTCTGCAAGATGAATTCTTTAGTATTTACAACCCTTGCAGAAACTTCTACACGCGCTGCTAGATCATACGTTCCAGGAGCTGGAAGTACAGCCTGTAAGTTTACGGTACTGCTGGTCAATGGCTCTACGTGAGAACAAATTGCTGAGTGACAAGCATATCTGTAGTATGCAGAAGCTTGCGGAGAATACAACTGTGACTTTATATTTGGGAAATGGCTTTCACTAAAAACATATAGGATAAATTATAATACGGCCTATAAAATGTTTTAGAATTACTTTTAGTAGTATTTACCTGCTAGTACCTATTGTATTTATTTTAATATCAATACGTGATTCTAAATGATTTTGTATATACATTATTACTGGAATGAAACACAATCGATTTTCATTAAAATTATGTGTGATCTCTCTATCGTGACTCAAAGAAAATGAGATCATATTTTTCAAAAATTCTGTTTCCGATGCTTGTTCCTTATTAGTCACAGCCGAAGAATCAAGTACGTTTCTATCTGGACCAAAGATCTTCAAACGTCCCGCATATTCGTTTGATTCAACTTGAACTTCTTTGGGGTGTTTATACGTTTTACTCAAATATTGTATATCAAGATGATGTTGGCCAATTGCTTGCCTCGTAATAATTCCATTTTCAATTATTCTCGCCCGCCATTTGAGAATTAAAGTAGAATTTAGTGCCATAGTAGCAGATAAGGACTTCTGTTCATCACTTTGTGGTAATCGTTGAGATTGCTGTACTTCGGCTATGTTTTCATTGATGTCTAACGATGGAATATCCTTTCTTTGTATGAAATTGATGTACGGATAATTTGCATCTGAATCAATACATTCGTTTTCTTGAGTTAAAGATACATGAGAAAACTTCGGCTCATTTTTGCCCTTTTTTCTTAGCTTTAACATTAAATGAAACATTTCTTGAAACTGTATCTTAACATTTGTTGACAAAACCGATGAACTAAATATAGACCATGTATCACTTTCGAACAATACTTTGGACAACAAAATTTCACTCGTGATTAAGTCATGAATTTGATTCGCGTTTTTAATGCAAATTATTAAGTTTAATGTAGGTGAAACGTCCTTAAATAATACACTTCTCGAAGCAATCGCGCTAATTTTTATGGAATCTAAAACTGTAAAACGCCAGGTGTGTCTACAAAGCCGGTGTTTTATCACGCTTCTCAAATCAGTATTTTCGTAATAAAAAAGTAAATCCAAACAATGAAGTCCTTTTTCATGTGGCGCTCGAATCCAAAATGGTATTACATGCGTTTCTCCAACATTCAATATACCGTTAGTGGAAGGTAATGGAATCTTTAGTATGAGCCCATT
The DNA here is from genome assembly GCA_905333015.3 of Bombus campestris. Taxonomy (NCBI): domain Eukaryota; kingdom Metazoa; phylum Arthropoda; class Insecta; order Hymenoptera; family Apidae; genus Bombus; species Bombus campestris. The sequence continues at coordinate 12,576,786 of HG995132.1, forward strand.
GTTTCTCTTTGTCATATGTTCTGAAATCATAAATAGAATACTGGTATAATATTACTTTCAACTCGATCAATTTCAATCATTGAATGAAATCAGTACGGAAGTTTTATTTACTTTCTTGTGTATCTACGTAATCATCTACGTATTCATCTCCTAACGAGAGAAGTTTCGCGTCTGTAGATGCCAAGTAAATGTTTGACAAAGGCGAGTTACCCACATTTTTCAATGTTATATCTATTCTTTGAATTTCGCCACATAGCATTTCTGCAGGCAGTTTGCTAAAGAAAATCTAAAAATAAATTTTTATTAACCATATTGTACAGATATTGTACGATATCTTGAATACTTAACATAAAAAGTGCATCGAAATATTAAATACCTGCATAAATGGAGCTTTTTCGATAATATTCATTTCTAATCTATAATCCACCCCATACATATTTGTACCAGGTTTCTCTTTAATATTTTTTAATCTAGGTCCCCTAATTTCAAACAATATTTTCCCAGCAATAGCTATTGTCGGATTAACAACTGGTGGATCTACTACATGAGTCGGATTAGATAAATCATAACTCAAACCTAATGTTTTTAATTCTCCTACTTCTTTTGGTATAAGACACAGTGTAACATTTTGTTTAGATGTTGGTTGTAAAATAATTTTTTCGATCACTTGTGTTTCCACTAGCGTTAAATTCTCTGGTGATCTCGTTTCATTTGTAACTTGTCCATTGGCCGAAGTAAATGACCATAATAAAGTCACATTAGACAATGGCAGCGGTATGTGTAATGGATTATATAATTCAATGAAAAAATACACTGGTTCGTTCAAAACTGCATTTGGTTTTACACTGTTATTACTTGTCTTAGAATATAGCGCAACTGTAGGTTTGAATATCATAGGAGGAGATCCCTGAGCTTCTGTAATTAACATTTCTTCCATTCTTGCCCATCTTACATCATCACATTCTTCAGTATCAAATGAAACATGACTCGCAGGAATATTATTTTCATGCGATTTAGCTATGGGACCATAAAATACTTTAATGTCATTACTATCTATTAACGGTAAAGGCAAGATAGGAAGCTCTTGAGAATTCGATAAACCTTCCTGTAACAATAACTATAGTATATAATTAATGTGGTAGTCGGCATATATATATATCTATCTATCTATCTATCTATCCATCTATTCATATATATATATACATTATGGATTATATCTTATAACTATACTTATACATACATTGTGGATATGTAAAAATTCACGTAAAAATGCAGCTTGTTGTGAAGCTGGTTGTTTACTGGAAACATTTAGCAATTTCTCAAATGCTTTAACCGCTTCACTAACTTGTTTTAACGATGCTGCTTGTCTACCAATTGTAAAATGTATGTGATCTTCTGCCAATGACCAACCTCTTCCACTATATACCTAATAATATAACAATTTAATATAAACGTTTAATATATATGTATTATAAATATATATAATTTAGTTATATAAGAGTTAATTAAAGAATACCTGGTAAGCTTGTTGATAACATCGCAATGAATGTTTTCGTTGACCTGCTTTTGAAAAACGGTGACCAGCAAGAACAGCATGAAATGCATACTTGCGCATCATCTTTGGCCCAATAAAACAATAAGCAGCTTGTTCCAACAAGAGTGCAGAACGTAAATCTGAATCTTCACTGGTCATGCGAATCAATTGTTTAGCAGCCTCTCCATATAGGCTTTTACCTTTCAAACATTCTGCACTGAGCAATGTTGCTCTTGTTGCAAATTGGGGCATTTTACAACTAGTCGAATAGGTCAATATTGCATCATCCATATACTCGATAGTCTTCCTATTAGTTTCACCTTGCATAAATGCACTTAAAGCGGCCATTTCAAGAGCACCTGCATAATAGAGCCAAGCTTGATCTGCCGCAAAATCTCTTTTTGCGCTATGATATGTTTGGTAAGCAAGTGAATAGTGACCAAACATAAAACATAAGTCACCTAGGCGGCGCAATTGCAACTCTGGTGATTCTGTTGTATAACTAAAATCCAAACAAACCGGAACTTTATATATTTATATATGCTATGCATTACTTTTGTTATATCTAATACTTGTAATTTGCTATTATTTAACAAGATGATATATAATAAACATACATTACAGCATTTGATGGAGTAGGTCCCGGTATTCCAGGTTTATTTGTTCCAAACCATCGTCTTGTAGCACTAAAAAGCGATCTACTGACTCCCTTTTTATTTGAAATTACATCATTTAGCAAACCAATTTGCTTTTCTACATAGGGTAACAAACATTTTAAACAAAATTCTGTTATTAATGCTCGAACTCTTTCAAGATCTTGCGTAGATAATCTAGCACCATGCTGTGTTGCTACGTAACTAGGAGAATCAGCCCAAACATTTATATTTATTGGAGTATCAGTGATTGTATGTCCCTTTCCGTGTAACACAGAACTTCTTGACTTGTCAGCTGTTGGGCTTAAAGGATGAATTGTAACAGAAACAGCTTCCTGACCAACTTCTAAACGCGTAGTACTTGTTGATTCGGATATTTCAGAAGAGAAACTAATAGCGTCATTTAAATCTGGAGAAACCAATAAAGAATTCTGTGGAGCTATTGGCGTTCCAGCCTGGCTTGTTCTAAAATATGAAATACACATTCGCAATTATTTCATAAACTTTTGAGAAATATAGTAGAAGCATACTTTTCAGTATCCGTTGTAACTTCATTTGGCATAGAAGAAACACCACTAGTATCTACAGGTGTGCGAGGAGAACTATTCTGTTCACTACCTCCTAATACTTCTGAATGCTTTACTAAAAATTGACTCCAAGGATCTGGTAAATGAGTATTATCATCAACTTGACCTGGCGGTCTTGAATTCATTTGTAATAGAAAACAATTATTGGCACCGTAAATATTCTTCATATCCGTAAAAACTTTTTCAGCCCTATAAAGATTACAAATGATTAATTTTAATAATAGTTGGTATTCCTCTACATAAAGAAGCAACGAAATAAAAAATAAATACTTGTTCCTGTCATCTTGTAAAGTATCATGTACTAAGATATAATATCTTAGCGTATTGTTATTAAACCATTTTGGCAATTTTCCAGGTATATTTTGATGTAATTGGGCACCCATATTTTGTATCTTTTCTAAAGGATTGTCCTCTACTGTAGAAACTATTATCATACAAGCAAGAAAATGTTTTGTGAATTCATGATCCGATGGAAATTGAACACTTAAAAACATTTCCCTCCATGCTTCAAACCAAGGAACCGATACTGGTATATCAAGCTCTGTTGTTCCAATTTGAATAGTAGTTGTATGTTCGCACATGGCTGAACTAACTGCTTCATTTAACATTTTTCTGGCAATACTTGGTTCTGGAGGTTGCGCATTAACATCTTGTATAAGAAGACGAAGATTTCTAACACTAATAGTATTTCCTTGCGGGTCTTTAAAATGACCTATAAGAATAAAAAATAAACCTATTGATATTTCACAATAATACACATAACATAATATGCAATTTGAGAAATAAATCTAAAGATAATTGAAAATTCAAATTTATTTACGCACATTTATGATTATTTCATAATTTACTTATTATTTTGTTATGAAACACAGTTTGCTGTATTTTTTTTTTTCTTTTTTTTTCTTTTTTTTTTTTTTTTTTTTTTTTGTTTCTTATCATTCTATGAACTATTCATCATAATTGTTTAAATATTAAAAGTATGTGACAAAGACTTGTATTTAATAAAACAATAGCGATACAATATAACAAAATAATACATTTTTTATTTATCATTATATAAAATTTCGCCTTTATATTATAACAACTAGTTACAGCTTTTACTTATTCTAATGAGTAATTTTAATGATGTAATTAATGTGACGGTGCCTGGTATAGTAATGGATGAGAAAAATTACCAACTTCTTACCTTCGGTATTTAGCTTACAAAACGGTTGTAGAAGTTCAACAAATGATAAATTGTTCTTTTGACATACAGCATCAGCTGCGGTTGAACATATCGCAGCGATTTGTGGTGAAAAGGCATTGCTTATAAACTCACGAGGGGTTAACTTACATTGAGCCATGATACTTGCTAGAAAATCTACAGATAATCAAGGTTACGTTCTACTAATACGTAGAATTATACGATTACAGTCATTTTGGGCGTTAAGTTGCTATCGTTTATTGGCTTACAATTAGAAGTTAACAGAAGCCAAACTTTCAACATATCCTAAAGTAATAGTAAACATCTTCAATGAACAGCTGTTCTGTGAAGATTTACCGGTGAAAGGTAAAAATATGAAGATGAGACATACACATCATAATATTAGACGGAAGTGTTTATAGGTGGAAATTCTATCTATAATTTTTTTGCAAATTCAATCCTATAAATGGTAGATGTTGGAACAAACTTCTAAAAGCGCAAGAGCGTTTGATTATCCCATGAAATATAAGAAGAAGATAATTTAACAATTATATACTTAAGTCTATTGAATTATATAGTATGTCCTGTTTTCCATTTCCAAGTAGTATGTCCGAACAAATTTGCTACCAGTTTAATAAGATTTATTTTATTATATAATAATCATATATCATTTATATTTGCTGAATGAGAAGCTTAATTTACCGAGCGTGCAAATTTAACAATTCTTAATTAATCAACTGATAGTTATTTTTTTTATATAAAAATCTTAATTCTTCACATATTGATTCTTATATGTGTATCTACATATTACAATCATATGGAGGGATTAATATGCCTAACATAATTCGAGAGAGTTTTGTAGGAATGTTAGGAATGTAGGAATGTTACATGAATCATGTGTACACATTTTCATATCTTAAAATAAATAATATTTCATAAATCTTGCGTAACATCGTATTTATTGTTAACTTAAATGCGCACGGTTAACAATAAAGATTTTTATCATTAGACTGCGAATTTGTATGCATTTATGGGAAATTTAAAGATGCAAAAATGCATACAATATGTAAACATATATAAAATATCTAAAGTAAAGCATTTACTTAGGCAATATATATATATATATATATAAATAGATGAAATAAATTTCTATTTATAGGTTCTATCTTTTTAGTTATGTTGGTATATAAAAACATAAGAATGCACAAACCTCTGTATTCTATTTATCATATTTTATCGCATACATGTTCCAGATTGTTTATACGCGTTTCGATTTGAAAATTAGAATATCATGAATTAGAAATCGCACATGTAACAGAATCGATCACGAAAGGAGCATCGAGAGTATCGTATCACCTTACCATCGATAAGTATTGTCGATGTTTTACAATCTACCTGATGCGCCCTCGCGCGCGCGCACGTACACACACACACACACACACACGCGCGCGGAGGCAATAATTGCTTTAGGTTTTAGATCACTTGGACGGAATGATCGGATCGCGCAATCGTTGACAATTTTTTCGTAAGTACATCGATGTTTTAAGTTATGTTAACGTTTAGCTTGTGATTACGCAAAGAAATAATACATGCTATGAACATATTGTAACAGGTAAAAAGATATGATTGCTCTTATGTAAACGAACTGGTAGCTTTTATATTGTTTCACATTCGAATTGTACGTACGATAGCTTAGCAGTATGTTAGGAGTAAATTTCTTCTAAAGATAAACAAATTCTTATTCATATAAAAAGTCGATCAAGATATTCGTCTGTAATAAATTGAAATATAGATTCCTGTAACAGAAATGATCAAGAAATATGATGATAACCTTATTATTTTAGTATTAATTAAATCTCACCACTCAATGTATATATTCAGCTTATTGTTATGAGTACACACTGTACATATATACCTATGCGTACTAATTATTAAAAATATAAATTAACCTTAATGCATTTAATATATGTAGTTCTGTTTATATGCCTGAATTAAAAATATATACACATATATTCTATCAAATTTTATATTTAAAGTTTAATATAAGAATATCTTGTTCTTTATATTACAGCTGAGGAACAAATGATATGTGTAAGATATTTATACAAATCTTGCACACCTAATTATTTAATTAATACTAATGTTAAATCAATATTAAAGTCCCGAAGACAAAGATATATTAGTTAGTATGTATGTACTAATACCAAGAATCTATAGAATAAGATTTGGATTTAAATATTGGAAGATGTTCGTTATACCAACGTGTCAGTAAACAATTTAAATTTTTATCCGAATGATTATATATAAATCAACACAATTTATCACGCTATAAGAATATATATACGATATAAAAGCATAACATGGCAGGAAATGGATCTATCATAATACCAAACATAAAACAATTACATGAGAATGATCATGCATCTACTACAAATGCAGATTACTCTAGCATTAGAGGAAAGGTAGGTTCCATGATACTTTATCTTGATAACATATAATTTTATGATAATAATGAATTACAATTGATTTCAGAATGTTTTGGTTAGTCCGTCGGAGGATCAATATGAACTGTTACTTAAACGCCTAAGGGAGAGAGTACAAAATGGTGGCAGTGAAACAATTTTTGATATTGGTATCGGTGAAGGTATGTATATAACTTTCACAAGGTTTATATGTATAACTTTTAAACGTTTATATTTATAAAATTATTTACAATTTATCTTATCTTAGATGGTTCAGAAGATGGTTTAAAAGAAGATGAATATGAAGCATCTGTTGCTACTTTGCAGTCTCTTGCTGCAACATTAGAAGCAGACTGTGTACTTCTACGTCAAAGTAAAGTGGATCAAGGTCTTATAGGTCAATATCTGGTGCGGAGACGGTTAGATAGGCAGGATTTCCTAGAAATCAGGTTTTTATTTTAAATAATGTACATAATGGTAAAATAAGTGTAACGCTATTAAAAAAACATAGTTTAACAGATTTTAATTACAGAGTGGCTGTTGTTGGCAATGTTGATGCTGGAAAATCAACACTTTTGGGTGTATTGACACATGGAGACCTCGATAATGGTCGAGGTTTAGCGCGTCAAAAATTATTTCGACATAAACACGAAGCCGAAACAGGACGTACTAGTTCCGTTGGAAACGACATTCTTGGATTTGATAGTGTTGGTATGGAACAAAATTGACGTGCCAAATGTTAAACCTTATATCTTTATGTTATGTATATTGTAATATATGTATGTATGATAAACACATGTTTTGCATATAGGTAATGTAGTAAATAAACCAGAACATGGATCCCTGGATTGGGTTAAAATATGTGAGAAGTCTTCTAAAGTTATTACATTCATTGATCTTGCTGGACATGAAAGATATTTAAAAACAACTGTTTTTGGAATGACAGGACATGCCCCCGACTTTGGTAAAACCTTTTGATAATGTTATTTCAAGAGTATCTACGTACATCTATCCTTAATGCATAAATATTTAATATTTAGGTATGTTAATGGTTGGAGCAAATGCTGGTATTGTTGGAATGACAAAGGAACATCTAGGTTTAGCTTTAGCTCTATCAGTTCCAGTATTTGTTGTAGTTACGAAAATTGACATGTGTCCACCAAATATATTACAAGAAAATTTAAGGCTGTTAATAAGGATCTTAAAGTCCCCCGGTTGTAGGAAAGTACCCGTTACGGTAAAAACGCCTGATGATGTTGTCGTTAGCGCTACTAATTTTGTATCAGAACGGTCAGCTTTTATTTTCCTACAATATCATATTACTATTGCATGAATATACAAACATTTCATTTATCAATGTATTTATACAGATTATGTCCTATTTTTCAAGTATCGAACGTAACAGGAGAAAATTTGAATCTTCTTAAGATGTTTTTAAATTTATTAACCGCAAGAATGATTAGTCACGAAGATGAACCAGCAGAATTCCAAATAGATGATACATACTCGGTACCAGTTAGTATTTTATAACATATTAGAAGTCTTAGCTGTAGAACGAAAAATTTTCATCATTTTATATTCCCGTATCATTCCAGGGAGTTGGTACTGTAGTTTCTGGCACAACATTGAAAGGTGTCATTAAGTTAAACGACACTCTATTGTTAGGACCTGATCCTTTAGGTCGTTTTATTCCAATTGCAGTAAAAAGCATACACAGGAAGAGAATGCCTGTTCGTGAAGTGAGAGGTGGACAAACCGCTAGCTTTGCATTGAAAAAAATTAAAAGATCACAAATTAGAAAAGGTATGGTGATGATCGCACAAGCATTAAATCCTCAGGCTTCTTGGGAATTTGAGGGGGAAATTCTTGTATTACATCATCCTACAACGATAAGTTCTTGTTACCAAGCAATGGGTAATTCTCTCCTTTTTTTTTTTTTTTTTTTTTTTTTTTATCTGAATCTTTCAATTATAATTCATTATATTTTTATGGTTAAAATTATTTAAAATCATTTTCAGTACATTGTGGAAGCATAAGGCAAACAGCATCCATAATTTCTATGTCGCAAGATTGCTTAAGAACAGGAGACAAAGCTTTAGTACGTTTTAGATTTATAAAGCATCCCGAATATATAAAACCAGGACAAAGAATAGTATTCAGAGAAGGGCGTACTAAAGCAGTGGGCAATGTAGTGAAACTTATTCCATATTCTAGTACCACAGTCATACAAACGTGTAGAGCGAATAAAACAAGTAAAACATCTCAAAATCGGCAGAGCTCATCATCTACCATGCAAGTACGTAATAAAGATATTTTTCTCATGCAGAAATACGAGAATTTTGGATAATGTTAAATTATTATTTTTCCATTAGTCATTAGATACAACCGAAACAAATTCTTCATTAGAAGGACAGACATCAAAGCAAGAAAATTTGCTTCAAAAATCTAATAAACGACAAAATAAAAAAGGCAGAGGACGAAAAGGAGGACGATCTCATACTAATGTAAATAGTATTATTCAACCACTGTCAGAACAAAATCCCCCTACAAAACTGTAAACTGTGTTTATGCACAAAGCACTTAAACATGTGTATATGTGTGTGTGTGTCTATATATATATATATATATATATATATATATATATATATATATAGAGAGAGAGAGAGAGAGAGAGAGAGAGAGAGAGCTTACTTTGCAACATTCGAAAATTAATAACAAACATCTTTTTATTCATAACAGATCGTTGTTTTTTTAGAAATGCAAATTCAAACGAAATTTACAGATATTTTTTAGTTAATTTTCGAGAACTGTAAAGAGAGTACACCGTTTATATATAAAACATATTATTTTATATATAAACATATATTATTTTAGTGGTAATTTATATTAAAGCATATATAAAATTATAACGTATCATAATGACGACTTTATCTAGTTTCTGGGGTTACTTGTATTCTTAAGGATCGCGATTTTCACCTTGAAGTATAAAAGCAACCCCTGAACTGTTTCACATAACGCACATCGTGCTCTCAACCCTATTAGAGTGCAAATTGTTTTTCACATTTTGACTAAATTATCAAAAGTATAGAAATGTTGTTTCTAGAACGACAAAATGACAAAATGTACGTTGTTATTCATAAAGTGTTTTATTTTTATAAACACAAATGTATCTTAAAATAGTATTAAATGAATATAATCTATATATAAAAGATATGTGCGTGCGTGCGTGCGTGTATATGTGTATATATCTGTTTCCTTTGCAACTATTGAGCACCTATATCGTAATTGTTAATGCCTTTTGGAAATTTTATCAAAAGTGTATTCAGATATTCTTCCTTTGTATGATAATATTTGTGCTTATTAAGATAAAATTTCGAAAAAATCATTAATTTTTCGAATATTACATTGTTGTACTCTTATAAATGATGCATTAGAAATATCTATCTATTGTACTATATTTACTGTAGTTGTAATATAAAATTCATTTTTATACATGTGAGAAGAATAAGATTCTTGCAGAAAAAATATAAAATAACATTAGATATGCAGCATATGAAATTATATTGTATAAAATTTTTATATTAGATACACTGTAACACGTCCAAGAAAAATCTTTTCAGAAGAAAGAAAATTTAAACTAATGATAACGAACAAGCGTGGGTTAAAAATTAAAAATATAGAATGAGGATATATAGATACTTATGAATTAGTGATATAAAAGGGAGTTTAAGATGATCAAAGAAATATTAACAATATCACATTTAACAATAACAATTTGGATAGAAAGGGAATAGAAGAAAAATATGACATGTACGATTACTAAATTATTAATCAGTTATTATTAACTAATACAAATCATATTGCAGATGTACAAGTAAAAATTCTCGCGCAACATGATATATGTACGTATAATTTCCATTTTCGTTTATTGTACTATGAAAAGAAAAAATAACAGAAACATAGAAGTAAGATTCGAATCTGTTTTTATACTAAATGGAATAATAAATTTAAAAAATTAAATGTTCATATTTTTTATTACCTTTTTATAAGGCAATTGATGCAAATGTAATTGTTTGTAACTGAATCAAGTCTAGATTAATAAACTATGGCTATATCATATTTACAAAGTCTAATAAATCCTCCCTCGTCTGCTGATTTTTGTCACTACACCTTAAATATATATACAAGGACTACTTTGGTGGATTTTTCTTTGTTTCATCTTTACCTTCTTGCAACTTTTGTCTAAATGTATTTGTAAACAGTCTTAATTGCCTGACAAATTTTTCACGATCAAAAGATAAATGAATGCCACGTGTTCTACTCCTAAGTAATAAATACACTACAAATCGTGCAGACTGCCGAATTGGTTTTGTATTTGCCAATTTCTCGATTAATTTTTCATTTCGCATCAAATATGTAAATAACATGCGCAATAAGCCCATGCTGATGTAAATTGCTTTTTCTTAAACAAACAAAATTATTTATACTTTTGGGACTTCAAATGTACACATGTTACGATATTTCAGTAAGAGCTCCCTCTTAAGCCTAAGTTGTTTACGTAGAGTTTCGAGTTTTTGCAACTGTTCTTCTTTACTGTATTCTATTCCTGGCAATCTTCTAATCTATAAAACATGGAAACTATGTATCGTAAATACAGCCTATGACCTAAGTATAAGTATAAAAAGAAAATTATATTTCTCCTGAAAGTAAAAAGAATTTCCATAGTACTTCACCTGTGCCCTTGCAGAATCTAACTTCTTTTGGAGCTCTAATATTTTATGACTTGTATCTTGTGACTCTTTAGCTTTCTGTGTAGTGTCATGTGGATCTTTCTCAACGCTAAAAATAAATTAAGTATGCACGTAACATAAACATTGTGAAATAAAATTTTTATACTCTATATCTATGTCAACAGATTTTATATGAAATACATTTATTTCAAAAGGATTTTAATACACATACATATTGTATATAATTTCTACATAACTACAGCATATAAACTTAGTGGCACATTGACCTTTTAATATACCGATGAAATAGCCTCTCCACTTTCTTGTTATCACACACACCATACCAGATTAAAAAATATCTTTCTAAATGTACAATTTTTATATCGTTTATAAATATGAATGAAGTATTGTCTCGAATAATAATCTCAGAATTAAAAATATATACAGTGTGTCTAAAAGGAAAAAGGAATAACATCGAATAACAAAACGATAGAAGTTAACATTTTTATTTCGGAGGAGAGTCAGTTGATGAGTATCATTATCTTAACTGTCAAGTTATTAAAATATGCGAACCTCCGAATTATTTCGTATATAAGTGGTAATATTTCAATATCCAAATCATCCACTGTAAATTGTGAGCGTAAAGCACCTTCCTCCGATAATTCCGATTCCATTACAACATTTTGATCAAGTGTAGGTAATACAATATAATTATAGCATTTTGTGCATTTCTATGACAACACAGACGCGTTCATATGGATTCGACCACAATCTGTTGCAAAATCCCTATCGTTGAGTAGAAATTCCATTAGAATAGTAATTTTTAAGTTGTAACCAAATTTCACGTGGTTCGCTTGCAACCGAGTTCAGTTTAGTTTAATTGTAACTTCTTCCTCGTTCAACGTCTGCGACGGTCGCAAGACGAGACGTGTTCGAAACTAATCTATCTTAATCTTGAAGTAATCGAGCATATATCCTTCATTCTCTCATTTTTTTATCGTTTAATATTATTAGAGAAACTTCTAGAAGTATTATTTTTATATTTGACGAATATTTTTATTTATTATTGATAGCCAGCATGGGACGCCGACCAGCCAGATGGTACGTATTATATGTATTTACTTCCTTTATCAATGCTTAAGTTAAATGTACAAATATTATCGCCTCTTATGCTTATATATATTGTATAAAGTTGTAAGTCATGAAGTTTATAATAATCTCTTGTAATGGTGTAGAAGGTGCTCACGTGTGTCCTTCTTGCATTTCTATTACTAAATTCTACGTTATATTTATAATGCGAATGCTTGTAAACACGTTTTATACGGATTATACCTATATTTTTCCTTGTAGTTATCGATATTGCAAAAACAAGCCATATCCAAAGTCGAGATTCTGCAGAGGTGTGCCTGATCCGAAGATTCGCATCTTCGATCTTGGAAAGAAGAAAGCCTCTGTGGAAGATTTTCCGTTATGTGTGCACTTGGTGTCGGATGAATACGAACAGCTTAGTTCCGAGGCTCTTGAAGCTGGGCGCATATGCGCTAACAAATATATGGTTAAAAACGCTGGCAAAGATCAGTTTCATATCCGAATGAGACTGCACCCATTCCATGTTATTCGCATTAATAAAATGCTATCATGTGCTGGAGCTGATAGGTATATAACCATTCCGTTGTATTTTATTAAATAACTATTATTATTATTTAGATTTATGCTTAGTTATAACTTAAATTTTTTATATATTGTTCGTTAGTATATTATATTAATAGTATAGTATGTTTGAATAAATATTCTGTATTTTATACTTTTCAAGGCTTCAAACAGGAATGCGAGGTGCCTTTGGAAAACCACAAGGTACCGTAGCCCGAGTACACATCGGGCAACCTATTATGAGCGTACGATCCTCTGATCGTCACAAGGCAGCAGTAGTTGAGGCACTGCGACGTGCCAAATTCAAGTTTCCTGGTCGACAGAAAATTTACGTTTCAAAGAAATGGGGCTTCACCAAGTATGACCGCTCCGAATATGAGGACTTGAAAGCAGCTGGCCGATTAGCTCCAGATGGATGCAACGTGAAATATCTGCCAGAACACGGGCCTCTCGATGAATGGAAAAGGTTTAGAAAAGTTCTTGCTGCCTCTTAAGCAAAACAATTTTCTGTCGTTTTAATTTTATTTATGTAAAATAACTGCGCGTGTTAATCTTATAATTTTTATATTGTATTTGTAATTAATTGTAAAGTATTGATATAATAAAGAGAACTTGCTGTTATACTAGTGGATACTGTTCGATAATCAGCTCGCCCGCGATTGCGTCCGTTTATTTATACTGGTCGGAGGGGTGTCGGAAAATTCGAATTCGTCTTTGATCGACGGTTGAACGTAGCGGCGACGTTGTTTTGCTCGGAGTTTGTCACTACATTACGTGTTCCCTAACGATATTGGTACTCCGAGGCAGAACAACAACATGATTTGAATTGTCCTCTAACTCATATGCCGCTACATATTCATATTACGTTATTAACTCTGATTGTTATTTGTTTATTAGCTTTATAAAGTTAAATTCTATATATCTTATTTAGTATTTCATTCACTTGAATATAGCTATTTCAATTATTAGTTTTATTAATTATTAATTCAAAATAACTTTTGAACCAATGGACCGCTAGGCTAAAAGCTGTCATATTTCGTCTTTACCCTTCGAGTATCAAACGATGCGAAAAATGTCAGAAAGATGAAATGATGTCCAGAAACGAAGTTTAACCAAATTAGAATATATGATTAGATGTCATCTGATGATATTTATTTCAATGTGAATGACATGTAATATCCGCATCATTTTCAGTTTCTGTATTTTGAATCTCGTCGTCAATGTCTATATCACATATTCCGCGGCTATGTGTATCAAGTGCCTCTGCACTAGTTGCTGCATCTAATAATGGAGATAATTTCTCTGCCTCGCTGTCTTCATCTTGTCCTTGTCCCTGTAAATACTGATTTATTTGGACGACGTAGTAAAAATCTACATATTTTCAATATTTTGTTAAAAGTGCTATGTAACGGAAAAAATATTGGAAATTGGACATCGGGAGATTACCTCGTAAAGAGAAACTGGTTGTTTTTCATTAACAAGTCTAAGGGTATCTCGTGATCGTAATACTGCCTTTTCCCGTAAATGTCCGGAGTTTTTCATCCTCATTGCTGGAGATCGGGTATGTAAATCTTTCTGTGATCCCGAATGTTCATCTCTAGCTAACAAGACAGACATTCGAAATTCTGGGGTAGGGCATGTAGTACCACTTGTTCTTGCAGATACATCTCCTTCTTTTGAAGATACATGTTTCGATACAGGTGTACGTTCTATAGACCTTTTAAATAACATGTGAATTACAATTTAAATCGATTATATTAACATAAACTAAACGTAAATTTAAAAATGTAAGTAATATAATATTTTACCTATTTAATGCTTCAGCTGCTTGAATTGCACTGGCTGTATCTGTATCAGGAGTGACTGGAGATTCTGGCGCAAGAACAGCAGTTCTTGGAATATATGGACCATTCAAAGCTTCTATTAATGATACAGCTTCGTATCCAGCTGGTATATTTTCACAACTTCCCTAAAAAAGGATTCAACATTTCTTTTATCAGTTAAAAGGGCAGTCTATTGTTTTCAATTAAATTTTACAACAAACTATACTGAAATAGAATAAGGTATAAAGATGATAAACATATATGTAAACATATGTGCACATAACACTGACATGCATTTTGATAATTACTTGTATGAATAAATATTGACCTCTGTTAATGGTGGATTTGATATAATAACTCCAGTTGCTTTCTGTAAAGCTTTAATTTGAAGAAGAGCTCTGAAAGGGGCCCGACATATTGGACAATTGTTTGCTTGATATCGGAGAGAATCCGCACAACTATTACATAGGCATAGATGTCTACACGGTAATATTAAAGTATCTCGCACGTCACACATACATATAACACATTCTGATCCATTATCATCTGTATCTTCATCACTACCTTGTTGCTGAAAAATAAATTGACGTGAAACGAATATAAAATAAGAAATTTTGTGTATATATTATTATTTTATACCTTTGCATTTTCGGTGTTTTTATTTTCAATTCCATATATTTCTTGAAGTAAGTAACAGAGACCATCAACATAAAGCTTTTGTTTAAGAGCTTTTAATACGTATGTTCCATCTGAATGTTTTTCAACAACTGCAATAGTTGTATGAGATTGTTTTGGTTCGTCTGAGCCTTCTTCTGCTACACAATGGATTGCTATTGGAATTATCTATAAGTAATTATAATGATGAACAAAAAATAACTTCAAAGTTTTATAAATATAATATACAGATACTTCAAACGTACATACTTCCCTGTCAGCATTGTACAATAAATCTTCTTTGCTGTAGGCAGTTGGATCAAACATATGTGACGTTTGAGAAAATAACTGATTGGCACCTTTCTTATAATAATATGTCTCAGAATTCATAGATGGATCCCTTGGTAGATATCTACAAATAATACTTTTCATTATATATAACATTGTGCATAGTATGTAAAATTTGTATGACATCTTTATTACATACGTAACTCCTTTTGTTGTTATTTCTTCGGTGCAAAAATAGTATATTGTGATTGCACATCTTACATCGCAATCAAATGTAAATTCAATATTATAGCGATTTGATTTCTTGTCTATATCACCATCTCCATAATGTTTAACACTATGACACTGAGGTGAAGTGGAAGTTTGATCAACATTACGAACCAATCTTAATGATTCTCTTCTTATATTTACTAAGCTTTTCAACGTTTTAGTAGGATCATTAGCTTGTGGCGGAGGATATGGAAACTAAGGTGATATTAATGAAGTGTTAAAAATAATTTTTTGAGAACTTTATATATACACTGTATAATACTGTAATAATATTATCTCTTACAGGTGTTGGGCGACTTCCTAAAAAATTCAAATCAGCATTTTCTCCAAAAAGATATGCTTCTGGTTGAGGTGTATCAAACCGTTCACCACCCATTATGAAATGACTACCAAAATAACTTCCTAATGAATAAAATTTATTAAATAAAATATAAAACATTTTCTAATACATGATATGCATTTTAATATGTAATTTATTATATATAACATAAACAAACCCGAACGAGGAGGATATTTGTATGCATGATTTGAAACAATATCAACTTCTTCTACACCAGCGTTTTGTCGACTTGTTAACGAACCCATTGCTTAATTATATTAAAAATAATTATAAACTGTTGAGCTGTAAGGTAAACTTTATCTTGATAGAATTAAGCATACGATATTTTAAAAATAAATACGTATTACAGGTAATTAAGATAAGTCACATCTATTAGTCAATAAGTTTCTTAAAACGATTATAAATTTGACAAATGATGTGTGCCGTTAACACACTCCTTTATACATAGATATATATGTGAAAGACATGAAATGTATTATACATATCCTTCAGGTTAGCCAAATTTGTCAGTTTACTTATTTATCTAAATTTTATGTTTTAGGTAGTACATTTATTAGTACATTTGTTAGTACACATTTATGCAAAAAAATTTATATTTTTTATTTACGAATGAAAACTAAGGTAAAACAATTTGAGAAAAAAGAAAAAAGAAAAAAAAAACAGCAGATCTATGTGTATATTTCTCAGACTGTTAAGATCAACGCGTTATTTCAAACTTGTGATATGCATACAGTGTAATCTGCAAACTTTATAGTTGACGTTTAATAACGAATAAGCATTCATGTTACGTCGGTATACAACATGGATTCTGATAGCCCTTTAATATTTGTAATAAGCGTTTGATACAATTTATGTAATTAAAATCAAGGAAGCATATTAGAATTAGCAAAAGATAAACGAATAATGGAATATAATACCATAGTTTTGTGCAATATTAATAGTTTGGCATTAAACTTTGAGAAACATAGCCAAATTTTTTAATGAACGCAAGAAGTTAGAACAGTAGCAAAACAAAGAAATATGAATTATATACGTATTATAACTATGCGATAGTGTTTATGTAATACACGAATGTATAAAGTGTAAATAACTTTTTACCATCATGAAATTCAACGAAAAAGAGCTTGCCGAAGCAAGTAATGGCCCCGCTGACATTGAAGGCCGTTTAAATCATAAACGAGCACATAAATCAGGTTAGCTTTTAGTTAAGAGTTGTTTACATTTATTTGAGAAAATATCATACTCATCAACTTATTAGCTTCAATTATCTATAACCTATAAGTTCCCTTACAAATTCTTATTTTTTTCATACCTGTTTTCTGATATTCATATCATTTGGATTTTAGGATTCAAAGAAAAGTGGTTTAAATTAAGATGCAATTTATTGTTTTATTTTAACATCAACGAATTAGGACAAATTGACACTAGGCAACCAGCAGGTGTTATTATTTTGGAAAATTATAGTATTAACCTTGATGCTGCATCAGAAGGTGTATTCGCATTTAGCATAGCATTTAGAGACGAATATGAAAAGAGACATGTCCTAAGTGGTCGTTCAGAATCACAAGTAGAACAGTGGGTCAATGCCCTTAAACAAGCAAGTTACGAATATTGGAGATTTCGTTTAATAGTGCTTCAAGAACAGCTATGTAAGAAAACAGGAAAAGATCCATTACTTATGTATCCACGAAATCAAGGAATTATTAGGGATGAAGCATGGGAACCTGCATCAACTTTCCGATCTCATGTACGCTCTTTTACTACGTCAGTTGTAACATCAACTGCGATAAATACAGTAACAAAAGAAATGAATTTGATTGAATTTTAAATTAGTTAATTCAATTACAGTTGTTTTACATTATTCTCTGAAATCTGAGGATTGTTTAAATATATAAAAGTTCAGTAGTGCAATTAAATTCATGATTAAAGAGCAAAAAGTGATTAGTACAAGTGAATAGTAATTCTTTATTACTACATATTTTCATTAATATCAACAAAATTATATATTTAATGCACGTATATAACCTTCATTATTTATTAGTAAAAATATATCTTATACATGCTTATGTAAAATAATTTTCATAGTATTTTAAGCACCAAAATAATTTGACTAGTTTAATATACAAAAGTTTCACGAGAATATAATTTTTAAAGAATTTGTATTATAAGTGAGTCATGAGCAATTATTTTATTATTGCTCAAACTCTGTATCTCGTGTACAGATTTTTCAAGTATTTATAAACCAAATACTCTATTATTCTTATAATGTGTGCCTATGTTATAAACTTTTGATAACTATTAATATATATTTATAATACTAGAATACACATATTTTTTCAAGCATTGTATATAAACAATCTTCAAAGTATCTTTATTTAATTTTTTAATTCTATATTTTAATTTACGTTTACAAAATATAAACTTATATTAATTTTATTTTAGTACAAAATGCATGATATATTCTTATATTATGTATGCATGATTTGAAATGAATTTAATCTGGATAAAAATAATCTATATATTTTAATTCCATGTATATACAACACATACACGCGCGCTCGCGCGCACACACACACACAAAATTATTTTATATTAACATTCTGTGACATCCTTTTTGACATTGTGTCCTAAAAAAATTAAATAAAGAGCCGAGTTTTAAATTTGTATTTAATTAATTATGTTTTCGCAATAAACAGCAAAATATTAATTATTGTATAACATATGTTAATGTAAACTTATATAACATACATTTCTAATTGTGGTATGTGAAATTTGTAAGTAAAATATCGCTCATAAACAAGTAAGTTTTAATGTTTCCTAATATTTCAAAAATAGGTTGGTACCACTGTTTCCAACTATTCACTACGTGTCAGTTCACATATTCACACGTCCACACGTCATCAAAGTACATAGTTTAGTCCTTATAAACACACTATAGGTATACATAATTAATGTTTAACCTAGCATGATTTAAACTGACAGTAGTGAAGTTAATTTTATTAATGTAATTTATTTGTAAACAACATTCAAGAGAAGTCATCAATTAAAGTAAACGTAAAACAATACAATGAAACGATTCATTATTTTTTCTATTCTTATAATTTGTGGAATTTTCGACACTTTTGCCGAAACGTGTCAGAAGCCTGAAGTCGTTGCCTCTGCATATGTCACAGAAGATGCAACAATTCTGACAAATGTTGCATTCACAACACAATTTATGCTTAAGTGTAGTAATGGTGTGAAAGGTATTACCTTATATGCAGAAGTTGATGGTAAATCATTACCAGCTGCCAGATTAAGTTCTGATAACAAATATCAGGTATTGAAATTAAAATCTATATACTTGAAATAGATCTTACTAAATTTATAGCAAAGTTGAATTTATATCAAATCAGAATCATGTGTAAATTATAAAAACTTAATTGTAAATGCAATAAATTTCAATTTTACAGGTTTCTTGGACAGAAGATGTGAAAAAAGCACATTCTGGAGATTACAATATAAAATTATATGACGATGAAAGATATGCAGCTATACGTAAAGCATTAAGAAATGGAGAAGATCCAAATAGTGTGAAACCTTTAGTTGTTGTAGTGCTTAATAATCCAGGCATATATCGTGGACCTTGGGTTAACTCAGAACTTCTTGCCGTCCTTTTAGCTGCCTTAGTGTCATATTCCGCTTTCTCTTCTAAATTCAAGCTACTTGCTTAATGATTTTTTACCAATAATAAATTTGTTAAAGTTTTTATGTAAATTAAATATTACTTAAACAAATGGATTTTTTTTCTTTTTAAATATATCTTTGTAATTTAACTTAACAATAATGCCATTTATTGTGAAACATTATTTTAAGATTTATTAACATCCATATGTCTTTCCTTTCTTTAATATTAAGAAACTGATATTTTTACTGGGATGTAATTTTTATAGCGCCAATTTTTATATTTATAATTTATTTTCTAAAAATCGATACAGAGTTAATACATATTAGAAGAAGGTGGATTTCCAAAAAAGAATTCCCAAGAGGGTGGATATTTAATGTCATTAGTATCATCATTTACTAAATTCAACCATTCATTCAATCCTTTAAAAAGTATTAATGCTTCAGAAACATTGTCTCCTTCTGAACAATAACAAAACAGTACTGTACAAGGAATTTCCTTTTCTTTAAAATACTCGTATAGACCGTTTGCAAATCCACCACCAGGAATGTAATATCGTCTTGTAGATTTTATTGTAATACTTTTCATGTGCTTTGTCCAATGTAAGCTCTTAAGAAGTTTTTCATTATTCAATAATGAATCATCCGAAGTAAGGTACCTTACTTTACACTCTGACCTATTTGCACATTCATAATCATAACTGCTAGTTAGGATTATTATCTATAAGAATAATTTTTATATTAACATAACAATCAAATAATTTGACATATGTAATATTAGTATATATGCATTACACTGTTGTACCTTACTAATTTTTTTTTGTTGAATAAATTGTGTTAGTTCATTAAAGAAGTCATTTGAACTGCCAACATAAGGTGAACGCAATTGTAAAAGAATTATATTATGACATCTTCCAAGGTAAAAGTCAGCAGTAGTACAAAGAGAAGTAGAATTTTTATTATAAGGATCAAGTCCACATATTGGAAGAAACATGGAATTCCATAAACTTCCAATTTTGTACATATCCAAGCTAGATATTAATAAATCAATACATAATTGTCCAACATTCCCAACAGCCACTGAGGGAAGTATCATAGTGTAATTCTCGAGGTTAATTTCATCCAGTATTTTTATCATTTTTACTAAATGTATGTGGATATCTGTTTCATTAATAAAATTTATTAAATAAAACCTATAACTTATAAAAATATACGACAAAATATTTATACAAACTCAAGATTCAATATGAAAATTCAAAATTTGCACGTCATGATAAAGTGATTGTTAAGTTATTATTACTTGTATTGTGTTGTTGTAAAATCCTTTCTTTATGATCATTTATATTTATATATTTATTTATTGAATAAACATTTTCTATATTTATAATGTAATGTAATTTCAAATAATAAGAAACTTTACATTAAATAAAAATAGTGAAACTACATAAACGTACATAAGAGTTCAAACTTCTACGAAATGATTATTTGACATTTCTGATGTATGTAGATGTATACGGTTGGTAGCTCTGTCCCTATAATTTTTAGTTATATCAGGTTATATAGATAATTATTAGCAGAACTTATACAGTATATACAGTATATTTATACATATAGTAGTAGCGTAAAATATGTACATGTATTTAATATACACTGAACAATATATTGTGAGATAGATAATTCTTACAGAGAATTATTTTATAAATCGTAATAAATTTCATTAAAAAATATTTTCTTTTTATTTTCTTACAAACTTATTTATAAAACTTATATAATAAGGTGCAAATTTAAGAAATATTGAAATTTACAAATTAATTACTGAAATTTCTAGAAGGCTATGGTTAGTAATCAAAAAACTATAAAAAAATAAATTAATGATATATTTCATATTGAACAAATTTATATCGGTTTTGTGTAAATACCGTATAATTTTTATATGACTAATTAAATTTATATGTATAAATATATATAACGCATATATAGTATATAAATATATATACGCGGATATACTACATTTTATTAAAATTGAATTAATTATATAAAAAGAGAAGGAAATCGTGGGAAGACAGAAATTTAGATTGATTCCAGTTTAATAATCTATTTCTTTGGGTTTTGATTGGTGTAGAATAATCGGTATTAAAGCGAAACTTATTACCGACTGTGCATAGCGGCATGTGACGTCACGCATCACCGCCCCGCGATGCCTTTCGGGAAATAGCGCCGCCATCTTGAATGGCATGGCCCAGCTAGACAGTGCGCCCTGAGCCAAGACATGCGATTTATCGCGAAAACATTGAACGTCCCAAGGATCACGGATTTCTGTGAAACATAGCAAATCTTTGGTGCTTCGCACCTTCTTCACGATGGAGGCGGTTAAGGCATTTAACGCAGAGGTGAATTGACTTACCCTTAATTCTTCTTCTAGCCCGCCGACTCTCCCTCTTTTTTTCTCTTGTTCATCTTTTCCTTTTTCTTTTTCTTTCTTACTTTTTAAAGTTGCGATCGTGTCACTATTTTAAACTAAAGATTCAAATGATATTATTTCCCCCGACTTGTCTTTGCTGTTTGTTGTATGAAAATTGAAGTGACTTTCGTGTTTGAAGAATGCTTTGATTTCTAGGCGTGTGTGTGCGTGCGTGCGTGCGCGCGTGTGTGTGTGCGTGCGCGCGCGTGCGTGCGCGTTAGAGAGAGAGAGAGAGAGAGAGAGAGATTATCTTTATATGTAAGAAAGAGGGAGAGAAATCAGAGAGAACTTTTATTGTGATTTTAAGTATTTGTGATGCATAACATCATCGTCTTTATTATGTAAAAATTTTGTAATTTATGTAATGATAAAGAAAGGGTAAATAATTATTGTATATGTGTGGTTTAGTTCTGCTAGTTATGTTTGTGATGGAAGGTAAAGAAATAAGGGAAAGCAATAAGGAATATTTTGTAAGTGATATTAGTTGAATTTATAGCAATTGTAATAAAACTTGTTTAATTTTTGCAATCAATTCATTAGAATTCATATAAACATATATTGTTGACTTTTGATTTGTTGCATATAAAACTTAGAATCACTTTTGAAGAGTGTAGGTACATTAATCATCAACAGTTCTTTTCAAGTACTATTGAGAACTATTAAGATTTTTTTAATTAAAAAATTTAATCATATTCTCTGATTACTATATTAAATGATTATGAATACATTGAAGTATTTAAAGTAGAAAATAATAATTATGTGTATGTTTTTTTTTCAGCTCTCAGCTCTGTATGATGTTAAACCACCAATTTCGAAAGCTAAGATGAATTCTTTAACTAGAGGTGCAATTAAGGCAATTAAATTCTATAAACATGTTGTGCAAAGTGTCGAGAAATTCATCCAAAAAGTGAGTTACAAAAAATAAGAAAGCTTTTGAGAGCAAAGTATAAAATACATGGTAATTGTATTGTTTGTTTTATTTGTATTAATTGCCAATTAATGTTACAGTGTAAGCCAGAGTACAAAGTACCTGGATTGTACGTTATAGATTCAATTGTACGTCAGTCCAGACACCAATTTGGGGTAGAGAAAGATGTCTTTGCTCCACGCTTTGCCAAGAACATGCAAACTACTTTCTTAAATCTTTTGAAATGCCCTCAAGAAGATAAAAGCAAAGTAATAAGAGTTTTAAATCTTTGGCAGAAGAATGCAGTGTTCCCTTCGGAGGTTATACAGCCCTTATTTGATCTTGCGGATCCAAATCATCCAATACATAAGGAGCAAGCAGTTAATACCAATGGTAAAAGGAAGTTGTGAGTTAATATATCAAATTTAAATAAAATTAAATAGTGAATATTCTTTATTGTGTTTAGGTACGTTGAATGCGTCTGCGACAAATAATGTTAGTAATACTGCAACTTCTGTAAAGACTCCTCCTTTGACTGCAAAAAATGCAGTAAAGGATCAAAAATTGTTTTCTTCCGCAAAGCCAATCGATCCTGCTTGGCTTGCACAAACAAAAATAGAAGCGGCAAATATAGTTAATGCTAATAAACTTTTAGTAAGTTTTGTTTTTATATTTATTTTATATATTATTTGTACACTTACAGTTTGTCACATATCTTTTGCACATAAAATGAACTGAATTTCAATTTTGGCTTCTCTTTTCAGGGGCAATCGAATTCAGCTCAAATGGATGTTTCTTTCCTTGATCAGTTACAACACTTACAGCAGTTATTATTAAAAAAGCAGGAGTCCACAAATGAACAGAAAAGTTCTGTAAAATTTGATAAAAAGCTCTTAGATTTTGATTATGGTGAGGAAGAGGATGATGATGTTGTTGCTAGTTCACCAGCAGCAACCGCAGGATCTAATACTGGTCAACACAATACAGTTTCAACAGGAAATAGTTTGGAGAGTCTTGGACTTCTTTTAACAAATCCAGAGGTACAAACTTATCATTATTACATCAATATAATAGTCAAGGAAAAAAATATGATTTGATTAATAAATTGCTTAATTCTTTGATTGATAATAGGTTTTGAGACAACTTCAAACATTACAACAAACAATGCAAGGAAGTACTTCTTCATCACAGCATGAAACAGAAGAAAAGATGCGGAAACTACAGCAAATGAAGCAGCAAGAGGAAGAATTTGATAAACATCTAGCTCAAACTGTTCCTGTATGTTATTAACAGTATTAATAATTTTCTTGTTTACATAAAAATAAAAGATACGTCCTAATAGTTTCATGTATGTTAATGAAAATCGATCTTTGTTTTAGAATTTACCATTTGCATCTGAATGTGAATTAAAACCCTCAGACATTTTGAAACCAAGTCAACAAAATACTTATACAACAAATGTAAGTAGCGGAGTCATACAAGATATGAGTCAACCACCTCCTGGTTATCCACCGGCTCTACCGTATGCCTCTCAACCTTTATCAAATATTAGGCAGATAAATCAGCAAGTGCATCAAAATCAAAAGAGTCCACTTCTTGATGAACGGCAGGACACGCAAGATTATTCTGGGTAAACATTCTTCCCTTTTATAAAGTAGGGTAAAAGATATATTAGCCATTTCCTTTTTATGAAATTTAGTTTTTCATTTGATTTAAATTTACTTTAATTTGTAGTGCAATTTAACTTATAACAATACTGAATATTGAAATTGACTATTAATAAATGACTGTCTATAGAAATGGTGCAAGGCGAGATAGTAGCAGTGTAGAAATTGTAAATTGTGAAAATACAAGATCACAAAGTAGATCGCCTGATCGATACAGACATCACAGTCGATCTAGATCACCACGACACAGAGATAGGGATAGAGATAGAGATAGGGATAGGGACAGGGATCGAGATCGAGACAGAGATAGAAAATCTCGATCAAGAAGCAGATCTAGGAGGAGAAGGTAATCTTATTTATAGGTCTTCTTTTGCTTATATTAGAGGCAATATACCTAAATATATATTTATACATTATTCTATGCACTTTGTTATGATCATGTAATATTAAATTTTGTATTATTATAAATGTATTATTATATTATAGGTCTCGTTCAAGAGACAGAGGTCGTGACAGAAAACGGGAGGATAGTCGAGAAAAAATGACTGAGGAAGAACGAGAAAAAGAAAGAGAAAGGCGTAAACGAGGATTACCACCAATTGTGAGAGATAAATTAAGCGGTAATTTCGCCTATTTTCATATGCATGTGCATTTGGTATTGCATTGAAGAAATTGTTCTTCTTGTTTTCTCTCTCTCTCTCTCTCTCTCTCTCTCTCTCTCTTTCTCTCTTTTTTGTATATATGAATTTAATATATTTATTTGCAGTTTGCAGTACAACTCTTTGGGTAGGACATCTATCGAAATTAGTACACCAAGAAGAACTTTCAGATACTTTTGGAGAATTTGGTGATATTGTCAGTATAGATTTAATTTCACCCAGAGGTTGCGCCTTTATATGCATGAATAGAAGGCAAGATGCATATAGGGCTCTTACTAAGCTTAAAAATCATAAAATGCAAGGAAAGGCAATCACTGTAAGTTAACATTTTTGGTCACCTTTAAAAATAATAATGTATTTTTGTTTTTATTAAAGATATTTATAAATATATTGTCAAATAACAATAAAACTCCATGCCATATGAAAATATTAGAATCTTTATTATATTTTAGTTAGCTTGGGCTCCAGGAAAAGGAGTGAAAGGAAAAGAATGGAAAGATTATTGGGAAGTTGAATTAGGAGTTAGTTATATTCCTTGGAATAAATTAGTTAATGTTACTGATCAAGATTTAGAATTATTGGAAGAAGGAGGTATGATTGACGAAGACACTCTACCGCCCAATCTAAAAGGTAAAGGAACAATTACGTTTTAAGGAATATTTGAGACAAATCGTGCTATTCGTTATAAATCATTAACAGGTAAATTAAAGCATTCCGGAACAAATGCAGATGTACTTCAACAACAGTTGCAATTGCAACAGCAAGCATTAGTTGCAGCTGCTGGAATTCCAAATTTGGCGGATGGTATTGTAAATGTAATGCAACCTTCAACTAGTGCTCAACAGCAACAATCGCAGCAACAAACTTCACAACAAGGTCAACAGCAGCAACAAGTAATCGATACAAGTCAACCTCCACCAATTAGACCTCCTACATCAGCTGCTCTTTTACCGCCACCAAATACACAATTACAGATGATGCCACCTGCTTTTACAATGCCGGGAGTTCCTCGTAAGTATTTATTGAAGGAAAATTTTAACGAAAATTGAAGACTCAATCAAAAATAGGTATTAGTTATTTTTATTCTTTCTTTAAAGTTTATCGTTTTATACCTTTTTTTTTTTTTTTTTTTTTTTTTTTTTTTTTTTTTTTTTTTACTGTTTAGGTATGATTGGACCAATGGGACTACCAATGGCACATAGTTTAATGCCGAATGTTCCCATAGGTGTGCCACCTCCAAATATGCAAAGTTTATTAGGGCCACCGGGAATGATGCAAACTATGTTAACGCCACCTGTAAATTCTCCATTTGGAGCAGGTGTTGGTGTCGGCTTATTAACTCAAATTCCTTTACCAGCTCCAGCTGCACCTTCTGATAAACCTAATTCTACTGGTATGTTTATATGATCAATTCATAAAGTGAGCTAAACCATGAATAAAAGAAAGCGATAAAAGTTTAAATTTCATCTCTTTCTAGGCATGCCACATAATGTTCCTCCAATAGGAGTTCCTCCGCCAACAACAGAAACAGGTATGCCAAATTTACCAATGTTACGCCAACCATATGGTGTAGGTCCTTCTGCACCTTTGCAAATGCAACTACCTCAACAACAACATTCTGCTGATGACATGGATGTAGAGATGGAAGACGCAATGCCACAAAGTTCAAATGGAGCAAAGAATAAAAGTAATTTAACTGAACAACAACTTTCACAAAATGAAGACCGAGCAGAATCTGATCAACAAGTAGAGGTAAATAAAATTCATTTATTGCAGCAACTAATGTTGCAACTATGTGATTTAGAATGTCCTGCATAAAATTTTAATTTGATGTAAATTTAATAACAGCATCGAGATTATAAAGAAAGAGAACGAGATCGTGAAAATAGGGAAAGAAGAGACAGAGAAACGCATTTATCTCACAGAGATAGGGAAGGTACTGACTCTAGAATGGATCGCGGAAGAGATCGAGGTAGAGGGAGAGATAGGGGACGGGATCGTAGAAGAGATCTTAGAGATAGAGACAGGGATGACAGAAGAGAAAGGGAAAACCGGGAAAATCGAGAAGGAAATCCACAAACTCAAACTCTTCAGGTAATTATTTGCTGCTAAAAGAAGATTAAATTAAAAGTATTGAAGTAAAGATTTTATTGATCTACTTTTATCAAAAATATTTAAAAAGTAATATAAAACAATCCAAAAGATTTGAATTATAAAAGTTTGTAGTTTGCAATAATAATACCATTATTTATTGCCATGACGGTAATCTCAATTCATTTTCTATTATTAAGCGACTCTAACAAAATATTTATATTCAGGAAAACGAAACTACTCCAAAAAAAGATGGGAAACCAAGCTTAGCTGATCGTTTGCGTCAATTGGCTGATGGCACACTGCCACTTGAAGATCGTGTCGATCGAATAATACCTCGTAATCGCCAGGAACGAGATAGATCCGACAGAAATTTTGATGATTCTCGATCGGCTCGTGGAGAACCCCTTTCTTCTTTAATGGATTTGCCAAAATTTGGTTTACCTCAAGAAAGAGGTGATTTTCCAGCTCGACCACCAGATTTTCGTAATTCGCAAGATCCGAGAGAATATCAGCAGCAAAGAGATAGACAAAGTTTCGGAAGAGGTCATAGAGGATCACAGATACACGAGGAATTTATGGATGTTCCAAGGTTGCAAGGAGGAATGTATCAAGAGGAATTTGATAATAGAATACATGGACAACAAAGAGTAGAAGAATTCGGAAGACTCGGATCACTTAGAGAACAAAGGTGAGCTACTACTTCGTATTAATTTTTGAATTTACAATTGAGGTAAATAAATGTAAATTACAGAAGTAAATACAATTATCGTAATGTTTATACAATATATAATATAAAATGCAACATATGATATTTTTTTTTTAATATTCATCGAGTAATGATATTTACATTTTACAAAACATAATTGTAAACAAAATTATGGTATGTTTAAAGCATTGAATTCTTGATTAATTGCTTGCCAAAGGGAGGAATTTGATAGGTCTGAAGTACGAGGAAGAAGACCACTCGATGATCGGGATCGGTTCGATTATGAAATTAGGCGAGATGGTTTTGATCCACGGCTTCAAGATGGTTTCGACCCAAGGGGACACCTTGACCGGGGTGATTTTGAACCTAGAAGGCGAGAATTTTTTGGAATTGATCCTATTTTTGGGATGCCACCAATAATGGGACCTAGAGGACCTAGACCTGGACATCCTGATGGGTTTGGACCACGGCCAGCTCCCTTAGGAGCTCGTGGACCAGGTAAACAAGTTTAATAAAAAGATAATTCAGGAATTGTTAACTTTTTCACTTGTACGTATTTAACGTAGACGTCAGTAATTTTTTATATATTTGCTACCAAACTTTTATATATAACAAAATTTTATTACATTCAACTTTATTATATCGTTCGAATGGATGAATAAATTTATATTAATGAATAAAAGTTTAACAAGATTTTATTTTATAGGTCCATTAATGTTCCATCCACGAGGTTTGGGACCTCGTCCTCTTCGTCCTGGTATGAGGCCTTTTGGCCCTCGTGGACCACCTTTTGACCCCCGAGAGCCGGATGCCTTTTTCAGACCACCTTTTGATGATATTCGTCCCCATGTCAGACCACCTTTCGGTCCTATGGGTCCGCCATCCATTATTCCTCCAGAGTCTGCTGCTCCCTGGAGAAATCAGGAACTTCCGCCTGGTTCCTGGCCTTCTGATTCAGAGAATCACTCACAAAGGGATAATCTTAGAGACAAAAAAGGTGGTAATAAACATCCGAATAACATGGAAAGAGAAAATCGAAATAGGGGACGAAAATCTAGATGGACTAATGTTAGTCCATCTGGAGAGGAAATTGAAGAATCAAAAGAACAAGAATCAACCTCTGCGAATGTTGAAGAAAAAGAAGAACCTGCAAAGGAAGAAGAAGTAGCTGTGAAAGAAGAAGTAAAAGAAGAAATTGATATAAAGGAGGTAATCTCTAATGAACAGAAGGAAGAGTTAGTAGAAACGGTTGAGACAAAAGAAGAAGGCATTGAAATGAAGAAGGAGGAAGAAGAGGATTGCAGGGATTCTTAGACCAAAGTAAAGAGCGATTTTTCTCTTTAAAATTTTTTCTTACTCTGTGGAGTGGTGTCAGGGAGAATTCGTTGCTTCAATTTGGGTCGAATTGAAACAGTCAATTTTAGAAAATGAGATACTGAATTTTAGAATAATTGTATTCAATCGATGACAATTATTGTTAAAAGTAGTGATATTCCGTTTCAATTCTAACCTCTGTAATACTGATAAAGTTACTGCTTGTTATTAAAAGTAGATCTTAAGGAGTAAATACAACGAAGAAATCATAAAAGACAAAAATGTACGAGCTTTTAATTTACTTTAAATTAATAAATTCGTATATAAATCTATAATGACTATACTATTCGTGAGGGAAATATATCAAAAAAAGACATTTTTATTAATTTTTGGAACTTTACCACATTTCACGTTAAAAAATTATCTTGCGCTGTTTTAAGATTGGTGTAAAACAAAGACAACAGAAAATACATCATCGATTGAATAGGATAAGATATCTTTAATTCAGAGTTTCAGATTTCAAATAAATTGATTTCGCGATCAATTGGACACTTAAGAAGCTGTGATTTGTAAACACAGGACCTATGACCCGTGGATACTCCAAGTGGCGACTTATTATTTATTAAATTGTAAATACTTTTGTATTTTCGTAGTGAACAAACATACAATATATTCGATTTAAATATATATATTTAACTGTTTCTTAGGAACTTTTGGAAATACAAGAAAAGTATTTAATTTAAAAACAAATATAAAAATGAAAATGAATATTTTCTACCATGAATAGAAGAGATTTCGAAATGACTTATTTTGATAATTTATTTAACATTTTTATTGAGCTATATTTTAGTATCTTTTTAGAAATAAAATTTAAAAGGTTAAATATGCATTTTTTGAATTGTAAGAATGATATGTTTTTAATTTGTAAAAGATGGTTAATAGTATCAGTAATAATCTGATATATCAAATTGTTTAAGAAAAAAAGAAATATTCGTGAGAAGAAAAATCTTCATTTTTATTGCCATTTTCCGTTTTATATCAAATAATTTTTAAATATCTCTTTTTATATTTCCAATAGTCAAAGAAACAATTGAATGTATACATTTAAGTCGATTGTACTGTATAGTTAGACAAATCTTAATAGTAGGATCTTGATTAACCATGTATCGTAGAAATTTCAAATATTCTCACATGGACATTTTTCGTTGATTGAACTTTTGTTCATTTAAATTTTTACATAATTTTATATAAATTTTTAGATAAAAAGTTATATAAAAAAAGTACTGCGTTTGTAACCGTATTGATTTAAATAAATTTTTATCCTATTTGAATATTATGTTAAGGATACTTATCTTATTTAATAGAAGTAATTTGAAGTTAACAAATTTTGCTCATTTAAAGAGAAATTAAACGTTCAATCAACAGAAAAAGTCAATGGTTCAAACAAATAACCGTGAATTCGGATAAGCAAGATTCTACCACTGCAAATATTTAAATAGATAGAGAGAGAGATTATATATATAAATATTCGTGTGCATGGAAGAGAGAATGTAGAAAATTGACAGAATGTTTGCATGCGTATAAATGATTATGAAAGAGAGAAGAGGAGAGATGGAGAAGATGAAAAAAAGTGAGAATATATATAGCACCGATGTTCGGCGCGGCTCAATCAAACAAAAAATAAATATTTTCTATATAACGTCTTTCTTCATAAGCAGAATTACAGCCTTTCATTCCGCTTGGCTCCCGGAATTGTCTTTACGTTTTTCCCAGAAAATATCGAACTTTAAATATGTAAATTTAACAGTTTACATATATAAAATTGTTTTTAAAAGATTTTGTCTGGGAGTCTTCATTGAAAAATCAAGATAAATTAATTATTGTTGATTAATTCTACTTATCATTATTTATATGAATGATTCAAAGAATTTTTTGAGTTTATTAATTTTTGTTTATATCTCAACGATATCATTTAATTACGTTATAGGGAAATGTTTCAGAGAAAAGTCACATTAAGCCAGTTGTGAGCCAAATCATAGTTTGGAAATTTAAAATTATTTCTAATAATCTATAATATTAATATAGCCCTTCTTTTGAAGGGATATAATTATTTTTTACAAAGCATCTTAGGTAATTGTTAATTGCTGTAGGTACAATATGTGAAAAGAAAACGTTTTTTTCTTTTCTTTTATAAAGAACAGTGATTTGAAAACGGTGAATGATTATTATGTAATATTAAGTATAATTCTGATGATTATTTAAATTTATATTTTTTTTTAACTTGCACGAAAAAATTTTTTTATATGCCATCAACTATTAAGAATCATCAAATGATTTTAAATTAATTTTAAGTCCGTTTTAACTAACGTATTACTCTATTTAGTTCTTTTACTGTGCAATTTTTATCTGAAAAATTTTTCCTCCGAATATCGAATAATGTATTAAAGAAACTTTATTTAAACCGGATGTACTCTGTAATTGTTGCCATCGTTTGCATGACAGGAAATAAAGAAATTTGTGAAACAATGAAAGAGAAAATAAACATTTAGGACGATATTCGGAATGGAATGAAATCTTTTCAGAGCAGCTTTGGATACTTGTTCAGTGCTCATACTCGTGTGTTCACATGCGTGAGTCTCTCTCTCTGTCGCCACACGACGATGGAACACCAGCCACCAGGTCGCTTGCGCTCAAACTGAGCGACAAGTGCAAGGTACTGTTGTGTTTTATAACTCATTATATTTATATACATACATACATACATACATACATATATATACATACATATATATGTATACATACATATATACATATAAATAAATAAATATACATATATTTGTTTATATTTATATTTATTTATTTGTACATATAGAATGATAGATTTCTTTCTGGACGAACTTATACAGATGAATGAGACATATTTATCTATGATATGAATAACTTGGTAATTTGAGGCGAAAAAATTTGCTTTAAGATAACATTAAGTAAATTTTATATGTTAATCTCTCAAATCTTATTTGTAATCATTTGAATTTTTGTAAGAGACATTGGACTTGATTTGTTTTTCAATGAATTTTTGTCGAATATATGTTGAAGATTTAAATTAGTGTGTATCATCAATGTCATTTTTAGTTAATTTTATAAGTAAACATAATGTTACCAACATGATTAATATCATATGATAGTTGAATTAAACATATTGTTGTAATAGTTAGAAAAAAAGATGTATAGCTTTGATAAATAATTAATGTGCAATAATGGTAAATAGAATTGATACCATATGAGTAAAATATTATTAAACAAAAGTTTACTATTGAATAAAGAACAAGATTTTGTATTTTACGATTTTAGATTACGCTTTAAGATTAATTAGGAGTGATTGAAAAGTGTAATATATATTGTATTTAATATTGCAAATTTCTATTTGAGATTATCTGTACTAAATTTTGTTTAATTGCTGATTGACTTTCTGTTCATATTGAAGTATAAATAGGTGATAAATTAACTATTATAAAAAAATCAAGCCAATTAAGAATTATAACTCGGGAGTTTAAGTTCGTCCAGCATGAAATACATTTTTTTCTAACGGATCGCCGTATTATAAACTTCTTAGAGTAACAATATTGAGAAAAGAAAAGAGTAGGTATCGAAATTTAGAATAGCATAAAGAGCCCGTGCACCACTCCGGAACAGAGTTTAAAGAAAAGTTTTCTATTTGTTTCTTTTTCACAAGCTGATAATTTGATCTATAATGATTGAAAGATCGCGATTGATTTGTTTACATAAACAAATAGTTGGTCAGTTATGTAAATATCTATTTGCGTATTTATATGCATTAGTAATTACTAATAATACGATTAAACAGAATAAGTATTATAAATGCATAGATCATTGTAAAGTCTATTTTTAATGCATTTTAAGTCTAATTTATGCACGATTAGCATTTTGTACAAGATATATAATTTTGGTCTGGTTTATAAGTAATTTTTTCTTTTTATTCTTTTTTTAAATCAAATATAATGCATTTTGTAACTTGTTATCGACGTCGATTTGATCAATGAAAAAAAGTTTTGGCATGCACATGCGCGAAGGTTCGTGGTCAATATCAAGTTTAGAGTTCTTGTATACCTGCATGTTGTAACCTCGAATTTTCATGTGTTCATGCACAAAGCATCTATAAAATATCAAATATTTATAAGCGGTCTAACGTAGAAGATACTTTGTAAGATTTGGTATAATTGAAAGGTGGCAAATTTTCAATATAAAGTGAACAATTATTGATGTTTTTTTATCACTACTAATTATACCATTATTAGAGTTTTATAGTAACAATTTACATTATTACATAATAATTATAATTACTATTATTGAATTTATAATTTCATCATACTACAGGCATTATTTCCTACTCAATTGCTGCTTATAAATGAAAGTAAAAGTTTCATAAATATCGTTGCTAGGATGTACTGCAAGAGAGTAATACTAGAAAGTATATAATACAAACTTTTTGCGATTAATTTAGATTATACTTCATTAAAACCATATTTTACTAAAATTTTCCACTCATTTAATTCTATTTTGATTGGCAAATGTACAGCATCAAAAACTATCGGAGAATACAAATTTTTATTTACTGATTTTAATTTTAATCTATTAAATGTGAAAAAATTGTTAACTGGAATAAATAATTTAAATTTGGTGATCTTCTCAATTTTTTACGAATAAAAATAAAAATACGAAATTTGTGATTCTTTGGAATAAGTACAAGTAAATAAGAACAAGTAAGTTAGGAACCACGAACTCTCTGCTTGTTAAATTAATTGAATGATTAATTTATAAATTAAACCTTTGCGAATGTGTATTATTATTTGTCTAATAGATATAAGCCAATCTTTATTCCAAATTATTAATGTAATAAATTACATTTTCGCAATACATAATTCGAATTAAATATATTTTCATATTTGTTTCAGGCACAATAAATCTTGGAATAAGAAACGGATCTATCACGTGGTTTTGCCTCAATGTATTTATTGTAAACATGAGCATTTTAATAAAATTGAGATATGAATATAGGTTGCAATATGAGAATATCATATTATATTAAATAATTCATGTTAATTATTTTTACCATTTGATTATTTGTTTCATTTTCTAATTCGTATACAAGTATTTTATAATGACAAAGAAATATTTCTTTCGCATATAATTGATATATTAGCTAGAATTACAAAACATTGCATTGTTTTTTCATCAAAACCAGAGAAGACAAATAAACAATAACAAAAATTTCTTACTATGTTTCACTCTAATTCTCTTGTTTAAATTTCATATAGAAAAGTTTTTAATTTTCGTGTACATAAAGTACAATAATAAATATTACTTTAAAAATTGTATTAAAGGCGCAGAATATTAGGTTTACAATGAATGTTAATGTAAAAAAGAATATTCTATATAATTGAAATATCAAGAAATATTTATTAAGAATTTAATAAAAGTTTAATACCATTTATACATGTATTATTTTGCTGCTATAAAATTATATGTTAAAAGGGAATGTATGTATATATAATAATGTTCCATAAATGCCTTAAAATTTAAATATAGAGTAATAAATAATAAAAGTTAATGGAAATTCTATATATCAAATATAACATCATTTTATGTATATGGTGTATACTTGTATAAAAATATATCTTGACCTTATAATTCAAATTATACGCAACCTAAAAAATAATTGTTATATATAAATATTCTTTATATATCTAAAACTGATGATAATATGTTCATTTTGATGAATAACACTGTGCTTTTTATTTTATAAGGTATAAAATACTTTATAATGTTTAGCATTATTACAAAAAATATGACGATATTATATTAAAATATGTCGCCTTAAAAAAAAAAAATGCAAGAAACTTGTATTGTATACTTATGTAAAATCGAAAAAAGAACATGAAAATTAAATTTTATGCACTACTTTAAATGAATGCTATCTATAATCATAATAATTATTTCCTAATATATTACAAATACTTTGACATTATTTTAAAAATTAAATTATATTAAGAGTTTCTGTTAATAATTATTTTTTGTTTAAATTAAATCTATAAATAGAATTGTTTACGATTCATTGAAGCATATTTTCATTCATCAATTACATAATTGATTTTAGTTTTAATGTCTTTCTTTATATAATGATAAAGTTTTAATTATCTTAATCTGTTTTGTAACTTTAAAATACATATATGTCGTAATTATAAAATATTAATTACATCATGAACGTGTGATAAATCAAATTAATTCTATTATTTTTAGCACATTATTTTATAAATCGTGGTTATGACTATTATTTAATTGTACCCTTAAACTACAAGTTATATCAATTGCAAATTATAAAACCATTGTTTGATTACTATCCAATGTAACTGTTTTACATAACTGTTAATATGATGCATTAAATTGATATACACAATGTTAAAATAATATACAAGATGTACATGATGTATTAAAAAGTATTATAGTTAATCTTCTTTATCAATAGCTTCAATTCTTTCAAGGACTTGAGGATGACTACAATGCCAACTAGAATACAATTTATCATAAAGAGGGAAACTAAGATTATCCTCCTGTAGCTTAATTAAAGAGCTTTTTAATGTTTGTTCATGTCCCAAAATTTTTGCAAACTTATCTGCTTCAAATTCGAATCTTCGCCTAAGTATATTTGTTATGTATTGGACTAACTGTAAAAATTGTAAAATAATTTATAAATATTATAAATATTACTTTAAATGTCATTGTTCATCATAAATAAAGTATACATAAATTACATCTTGAAAGCAAAACAATTTAAAATTATTTTGAAATATTTGCAAAGTATTTTATAAAATTTCATTCTTTATGAATATTAAAAGATTTAAGTCATATTGTTATATGTATATATAGCAAACTTACAATATTTTACACATGCAAAGATTTTTCAAATTTTTTTAAATAAAAAGTAATACATTCAACTTACTATATTTAGAGGATTTGAAATGTAGATAGTAATAATAATGAATCCTATAAACGTGGGTTGACTATCCATAAAGCCAAAAGCTTCAAATATAGGTTTATAATCAAGAAGTTTTGCATATAGATAAATATTCATCAACAAGTGTACCTGCAAAAATATGTTTTTATAAATTAGTAAATAAGATGTAATATTGTAAATATTTTGCCTAAAAATTTACCTGGCCAAGTATAAATCCCTTTAATGTATGACTATATTTCCAATGTCCTAATTCATGTGCCAATACTGCTACTACTTCATCTGTAGTACATCCTTTTGTGTTTGTTTCACCTTCTGCTGGTTTATAATACTCCTTGACTAAAGTGTCATAAAGAACAATTCTTTTATGTTTGTGAAAACCATATAGATATGCATTGCTGTGTGATGATCTTTTTGAATTTTCAACAATAAATATTTTATAAAGTGGATAGTTAATTGACGCTGCTAACTCTTCAATCTTTCTTTTCAAATCCCCATTTGGAAGAGGTGTGTATTTGTCAAAAAGTGGTGCAATTAGTTCCGGGTAAATAATCATAAGGAAAAGGGCAGCAACTATTAAAAATATCCAAAGATAAAAGAAGCAGTACCCTCCACCATTTTTTATGATCCATGTTACAGCACATAGGAAGGGTACTGCAATTATCTCACATACAACAAATTGAAGAAGCTGATCTTTGACAAAGAATAACGGTGTCTAAAATTAACAGTATTAAATTAACAGAATATAAAAATTACTTTTATCATATTAGAAGAAAAATTTTTACTTTCTTACTTCTTTATTAAAGCCATGTTTCTGTTCCACAACAAATGTAGAATAAATCTTAAATGGCAAAATTATTATATCATGGATAACGTTTATAATGAACATACAAACACCACTTAAGAGAATTTCATTTTGATCATCAAAGCCACAATATTTGACAATATCAATACTCCATAGCCAAAATCGATAGTAGCATAAATTTAACAAATACACCTATAAATATTCAAATGCTAATATATTATAAGAACTATATGATTTCATTTTAAATATTACAACATAACATAATATATACATATATAAATAAAAATTTCATACCGTAGTACAAAGTTCAGAAAATATACTCTCAAAATCATTAAATTTTAACTGATCTAGCAAATAACTGTGTGCTTCATTATAAACATCCTTTGTCATTAAACCTTCAACTGATTTAGGTAAATCAGTCAATCTCATCATCAAATCTCTCTACAAAAAAGAGAACTTACATTGCTTTACGTATAAAACAAAGTTATTTTTATAAATCTAATTTTATTAATAATAATTATTTTCTAAAAGAGAAATATAATTTCTTTAAATATTATGTATTTTACAAAAATTAGGAAATCTTTATAATAGAAAGGCAAATCTATGTTATAATTAATTATTATAATAAAAAAGAAATGTTTTAAAATAAAATTAGAAATTAACAAGGTGAGGAAATTTAACGTTAATGATTTAGGTTAATAGTGATTAAATAAAATTTGCAACATTTACCTGTCGAAGATTTAAATAATATTTCCAGAGAAGTAAAAGCCATGATACGGCTAAAATTTCATAAAGTATGTTTTCTTCGATAAATTTTACAAAATTCGACATTCTTTTGTATTTAATAAATAAAAATTCTTCTTTCTGTATTCTACCTTGGTCACCGGTTTACTACAATAAAGTTAGGGATACTGAGGTTACCGCAACAACATATACTATAATCTCTGTTTTGAACATCGAAATGAAGTAATGCTTTAATTAAATTTTCATCAACGTGTCCTATGTTTGCTATTATCTTATAATATTAATATCAATATCACAAATTTTTTGATATCGGAGATATATATATATATTTTTTAATATTATGAATTTTATTTTTTGAAATGAATGAATTAAATTGAAAATAATAAATATCTAAATAACTTTTAGTAACTAACTATATTTTAAGAGTATTACTGTAAAAAAATCAATTTGAAAACATAACAGTTTGGAGTCTTATAATAGAAAATAATATCAGATAATACATATACAATTATTAATAAGAACTCTGTCTTTCCGTATTAAGTATTTTTGTATAAGTAGAGAGGTTATGAACTTTGTACAGTGAACGACATGATGAACGTAATAAACATATTATCGTAAAGTATGGCGCCGGAAAGAACAAATGGGATTAATGAAAATCACTTAAAAAATTTACCTAACATCATAAACAGGTACTGGTTTTATGTAAAAATTATTTTAAGATAATATTTATGATCTTATATCTAATAATTGATGACAAATTATCAAATAATTTATGTCGTGTTGATAAGATTTAGGTGATACCGTATTTAAAAAAAGTAATCAAAGTCATTTTTTTTTTGCTTCAAATCATGGAACATTCATAAAATAATAATTCTATTCATACTTTTTAAATTTTATTCTAATCTGCAATTTAAAATAATATAGTTAATAGTATTTAAACAATAATAAGTTTCTTCTCTATTTAATGGAATAATGCTATTACTTTTAAATAAAATGGTTTTATTGCAGTATACCAAATCCATCATCACCATTTCCTTCTTCAAATCTTCAACCAGGAAATCCTCCACCAGTACCTCCGCGTCAACCAGTCCAGAATTATTCTGGACTTAGTGATCATAAACCATTCGGATCTAATTATTATGGAGGATATGGATTTAGTGGATATGGTAATCAATATAGGGGATTTAATGGTTATGGAGGATATAGTTCATATAGTTCATATGGTCCATATTCCAATTATAATAATTATGGAATGTTTGGTGGACACAGTGGTGATGCCGAAAATAGGTAAGAAGCCTATAACATGTCATATTTATTTCATATGTTATATCATATTTAATCTTTTCAATTCATTTTTCATTTTGTTTGTAATGATAAAAGATTTTGTGACTCGATTCCTAATGATAAAAAATATATAGAATTTCCAAAATTATTGAATATAGATATGAACTATTTATATAGAATATAGATATAAAAGAAATATGAAAATTAATTAAATAGTTAACTGAATTTTGATGGAAATAATGAAATAAGTTAGTAATAGTTGTTTGAACTTGTTTACAGATTTTCCCAATATGTTGAGGAAAATACCAGGTCAACTTTTCAGTTGATCGAAACAGTTCTTCATACATTTTCATCTATGACAATGCTATTGGAATCCACATATTTTGCTTTAACAAATTCATTCAGAGCAATTTTAAATGTTGCAGAAAATATTGGAAAATTACGCTCCACTGTAAATCAGTTACTTAGCACTTTTGCTTTAATTAGATTTTTTAAATGGTTGTACAGGAAGATTGTACACTCTACTGGTAAAGTTTTCTATTATATTTTATAGTTTGCATTATATGTAGTTCTACGATATCAGTTAACAATATGTTATACTAACTATAATCTGCTTCGTATTGTACATGAAAAATGTACAATGTACATTCTTATTCGTTTTTTTTTTTATTAAATATTCTTTCAGGTTACCAAAATCAAGATTCAATAAACGAAGAGTTATGGGATAAATCACTAGCAAAAGTTAGAAGTGTAAATGTTCATAATTCTTCTTACTGGTCTGGGTTTTTAATATTCAGTGTATTCTTTGTAGTACCTTATATAATTCATAAAATTTCGAATAATATTAGAAACATGCAAATAAAAGGTACTAAAACATAAAATACCTTTAATAGCTATTTAAAGATCATGTGTTATGAATTTTTTATATATAAAATAAAGTGACTAAATAAGAATTTAATCTTTAGGAAAAGATCCAAAAAAATGGCAAGATATTGAGGAACCCGCATATATTGCAACAGTGTTATATGATTTTGTTGCCACTCACAATGATGAACTCAGTATAAAAGCTGGTCAAAAAATCTATCTTGCACCCAAGTCTCTACAACCAAAAAATTTGCCGGGATGGTGCAAAGCTACCGATAATGTAAATGTTGGTCTTATTCCTTACAATTATATTAAAGTTATAGGACAATTGAAAAAAATGAAAAGGGATAATGAAACAAACCCTGTAAATGAAGAAAAATCTTCTACAAGTGAAAGTTCTAATCATAGCAATAAGAAGGATTCACAGCCTATAAGAAATGATAGAACTGTTGAAAATGAAGCATAGGGAAATTGGTTTTAAATAATTCTATTAAATGTTTTATTACTTTCAACAATACACTAGAATTTATATTCAATAAATTTTGAAACTTTTCTACATTTCATTTTTATTATAACTTAGATTCGAAACGAGAAATTTGTTTTGGACTAAATTATATGAAATATAAATTTATACCACTAACATAAATGGAGTTTTAGAAATATGGAAATAATGGTTTCTGGTGAATATAACTAACAATTTAAGTTATAAAATAATTATATTTTAAGGAATTAAAATTTTATTTAGATTAAAATGGGAAATATTTAAAATTTATGTATTATAAGATCAAACTTTTTAAGTTTTTTCTTTTCATGGGTATAGTAAGTGGAATTACTAGCATATGATGTATAAGTCTATATAGTATTTGTATTTATACCGCAATTTATAATAATGATAGTTTTGATACTCAATCTGTTCTATCGATAAATTCATATAAAATTTATTTTAATTTTTGTCTATAAAGTAAATTGGATACTTAAATAAATATTGTTCTATTTGTTGTGTTTAAAAAATTAAATATTATGAAACAATACAGTTGTTTATTCTTATAATATGTATATAAAGCTATATAGAAAATATTAATCTGCAAAAAAATCTCTTTTGTTGTGTAAGAAACTTCTAGGAAAAAATAAATACTTGTAATATGCCGTTTTAAAGGATTTTCCTGTTTTAAATAATAATTGTACTTACCATGGCAGATAAAAATTACGAAATTACAATTAAAAGTAACTTAATTAAAGTAAAGAAAAGGAAATTGATTTTTAAGGATCACTTTTAAGGAATTTACAATCGCTTTCACATAAAATACTTCATAGATATATATGTATATTGAATATGTGTGCAATAATAGTTTGAACACACAT
Source organism: Bombus campestris (assembly GCA_905333015.3). Classification (NCBI taxonomy): domain Eukaryota; kingdom Metazoa; phylum Arthropoda; class Insecta; order Hymenoptera; family Apidae; genus Bombus; species Bombus campestris. The sequence goes on from HG995132.1 coordinate 12,618,520, forward strand.
ATATATGTGTATATATGTATATTTATATAATTTACAATTTCACTTTCCCTCTCTTTTCAACAATATGAACAACAGATTCTACGATCTACACAACAGATTCTTAGTTGTTTTAGCATTCTAAAGAAGGGAATGTTTTGTTAGAAAAGGAAAATAGTATGAAAAGAAGAGAAAAAGAAAATGTGAGAGGAATTTTTTAATCATCGAACTTGCGATTAGGATTGGATCCAAATAGGGCAGAACGTATATCTGGTACTAATTGTTGTGCTATTAATTCTAATCTCGTTTCCAAAGTGTTGCTGACTTTTATACGCCCTAAAAACAGAATGATATGAATCACTTAATTTAGTTAAAAAAAAACGTAGAAGATTGAAATAAATGATAAATCTTGTTTTTGTTAAATATATAAGAATATTGTGCAATTTATTAAAAAGTATGCATTATCTACTAACCTCTTGCTGCAAGTAAATCAACTCCACCACAACTATCAGAAGGAAGGAAGTTATCTTGATCAATTTTAACTGTGACATCTTTCTTTGTTATTTGTTTATAAGCATCTTGAACAGAATCAAAAAGTGATTCTACTAAAGGAACGTCTACTTGACGTACTCGAACAACAACATGGCTTTCTGTTAACTAAAAATTACAGATACATAAAGATAAATTGTGCAAATGTCTATACCCTTTTTCTATAAAAAAAAACAATGACTAATAGTAAAAATAATAACAAATGTTATAAAAAGAAAATTTAAACATCTGTAAAGTCTTGTACCCGGCATAATCCTTGTACAATCAATAATTTAAGAAGTTCCCTATATTGTGAAATATCCTGCATTACTTCTCCTAATCTCTTTCTAGCTTCATCAAGTACATTACGAACATGATCTTCTCTAATTTTGAGGACTTTTAGACGGGCTTGATTCAACATGTTGGATGATTGACTATAATATAATAGAAATTGAATTATTTAAATAAAACCTATTTACTAGAAAAAAACTTCACTTAATAGTATATTATAAAAATATTTGTATATAATATTTAAAATTATTTTTATAGTATCAAACATACATCTTTTTTTGAAGTTCTACTTGTTTTTCTTTCTTTTCATAATACTCCATAATTTTAAGCCTTTGTTGTTGAACTAAGCGTCCCTTTTCAATATTAAATTCTTCTTCTGCTTTAGCATCAATTTCTTCTGCTTTCTCATTGGCCTCTTGTTCAATGAAGGCCATCATATGATTAATCTAAAATAATAATAATTATAAAAATATACATTTTTTATTTTTAATTAAAGAAGTATAGAATTAAATCCATTCAACTTTTCTATACATTTCCTTTTACTTTTTACAAAAATATAAATTTATAAATATATATATATATATATATATATGTATAACAGAATTTGAATTAAAACCCAAACATATTTCCAGATGAAAGAATAATAATACTTTAATATTTAAGAAATAATAATATTTTTAACTTTGATAGAATCCAATTAAATAATCAATGGTTGTATTATACTTTCCAATTTTTTGTTTCTAAAAAGTAAATTACTGACATTGTTAAAACTTTGATTTAGGCAAAATTACTACTCAAGTTATTATTATTTATATAAACATAATTGAAGTTACTCAATACTTAAGAAGAATATTTAATTCAATCAAATTTATTATTTATGCTGAATTGTACATGTTTAAATCATTATTGAAAAGAAGGACAATGAGAATAAAATTTTGTCAAGAAAAAGTGCCAGAAACAAATATTTCATTGAAGCAACAATATAGAATAAAATGCAAAAATAGCTTAAAATCGATGCTCCAAGGAAATTTGTAAATACTTTAATTGAAATACTTTTTACCTGCTTCTGTACATCTCCATCGCTTAATGCCATTTTGAAGTTTAAGGATTCCTCGATTTTACAATAGTAACGACTTTCTTAATTACTACTTTACTTTTTTAAAGAACAAATTCTAAATCGAAGTTTTCGAGAAGTCAACGCCTACTGATGAAAGTATCTTCAGTTAATGACGATCATATGACACAGGTAGTGTGTTCACAAAACTAACTTATTTAGCCGAAATATATATCACGGTATGTGTTCTCAAAACTAATCAAGATTTACTAACAAGATTTACTTATAAGATTTGCAAATTTTAATTTAAAAGAATGTATGTACGAAATAATTGTCTTTATAATGTTATTGCTTTTAATGGAATATAAAAATACATGCATAAATTATATGGATATAAATATTGTTTATAAATATTTTAGAATAATATTTTTTTATCAAATAAACATGTAAAGCTAGTAAAAAAATTAATTTTGTTTTTTGTAACTATATTTAATTAATGAAAATTACTACTATTATATCTTAATTAATGAAAAGTTATTGATGAATTATTAATTATTGAAAAATGTTGCATTGTGTAATTTCAATAATTTTTGGTTAAGCGGTATCAAAAGCGCATATTTAATAAAAAAATTGTATACTACTAATTTTTAATATTTCTGTTATAACGTAATATACAAAATTTCTTAGAAAACACTAGTTTCTAAAACCAACATATACATTTAAAAATATTTTACTTTATATTGTGACATTTCAGTATATTTGAAAAGTTGAATTAACTAGCCCGTCTTCAGCGTGCATGTCGGTGGTTACGTTTCGTACTTTTATAAGAAAACATCATTCTTAATTGAAATTTTACATACTCTTACAATCTAACAGTATAATTTGCTGCAAAAGGTGACATACGCCGTAATAATTGTCAAACGAGTAAACTGTCAAATAAATTTCAAGAAGGTAATGTTTCATTGACTCTAACCTAATAATATACATGCTGCTTTTCGTTATCTGATTTTCAAAAAACATTAATAAATTGTTTTTATCGATATTCCAGTCTTTTGTATTTACAATTATGTTCAGTAATTAATGTGCTATTAATCTTCTTCACTTTTCTTTCCTAAACCTTGATCTTTGTTTATTGTATATTCGACTTTAAGGTTAAGTTATTAGTTTTTAAATTTAATGAACAATTATTTAAGAATATTGAGATGTTAAATAAACATTAAAGTGAAATTAGTTCGATAATTGATTACTTATTAAAAACTTCTAGAAATTATGCTTTTTTCTTAAATTGTCAAAGTATATAAAAATTGGTTAATTACATTTTGTTTTGTAATATACAATTGTTTAAACATATTATTTTATTTTTATCTAAATTGATATTTTACTTCTATTAATCTTAACCTGTTTTAGTCTTAATTTATGAAAGGAATAATTGTTAAATATGCATAGTAAAATAGTTTGTAATTGAAATTAATAGATGAAAAGACATTTCTTGCTTTGGACTATTTGAGTTTCAGTGTTATATGGTTATTTTATTACAAATGTATTTAATTAATTATTAATTAATTAATGAATTAATGTATTATTAAATATAAAAGTAAAAATATGTATGATATAAGAATAATAAAATCTTATTAATATAATTATGAAATTAAAAGACCAAAAGATATAACGAATACTCTAAAAATATTAGGGGGATTCTTTGAGAGTTTCACAACTATAAGCTTAATTAAATGTGTGTTTATAGGACAATAAGGACAAAGATGTCAAGTGCAGAATCATTGGCCGAAGTAACAGATGTAGTTCAAATTCTCAGACAATGGGAAGATGAACATTCATCACCTACATATGATCCAGTTCCAACATTACGAAGACTGGCAGAAATTATAGAGCTAGAAACAGAAAATTATTTAAAGATGGATCCTGACCCATTTGATGAAAGACATCCATCACGCACAGATCCAGAGTGCAATTTTGGACATATATTGAAAGTATTATTTAGAAAAGATAATTTTATGACTAAGGTAGGTCTAATATTGAATTGGAAAGGAAATAATGTAATTGTTAATTATTATATATATAACTTGAAAGATTATTACATAATTTATTATTCTGTTAACAGCTTATAAATGATTACTTAAGGGACACTTATTGGTCACGTGCGGGTATTACGGGTCGTGATATTAGAAAGCTCAATATTGCAGCTTGTCGTCTTATGCTTGATATACTTCCTGGTTTGGAAACTTCTGCAGTTTTTCAGCCAGATATGGAAGGACTCATTCATCGTTTGTTTTCTTGGGCAGAAAAAAGCGTAGAACCCTTGCAAAGTTATGCAACTGGGCTTGTAGCTGCTGCAATGGAAGTTCAGGAAATTGCTACAGGTTTCATTTAATTTTAAATAAAGCTTGATATTAACATTAATATTTAGAATATAGAATTCAGGAAATAATTATTTGTTATTTTTACTAAAGGATTTAGGGAGCAAAATGCAAAAATGGTACCACTGATGTTACAAAGGCTTCATAAATTACAAGAGGAAGCTCAGGAAGAAAGACAACTCGCAGCTAATAGTAGACCATTTGCACATTTTGGTCAAGACAGAAATAGTGGAGGAGATGGAGAAAATAAAGGTGTGCCTGGGAAAAGAAAAGTAAGAATAATTCAATGTATATGATAATATTTAGGAACATCATTTTGTAAATACTAAATATTAAAAATTGTATTCAAAGGTGAGAGAAAAACGAAAAGAGAATGAAATTCTCAAAAGTTCCAATCATAGTAATTATTTTTCTGAAGAAGAAGAAGATTGTGCTCAGTCCTCTGAAGATTCTGCTCCCTTACCTAAGAAAAAAAAAAGCGATACAGAATGTGAAACTCCTGTAAAAAATAATACTGTGTATCCAGAGATAATGTCTCCACCTTTGTCTGTGCCAAAAAATTCTAATTTAAATAATCAAGTTACACCATCCAAGGCACAAAGTACACATAATAGATCATTGAATGCTTCTTCTGTACGGTGTAATTTGCAAAAAAATTCGTCTTTAATGCAAAGTTCCACTACGTTATCAACATCATTATTAGAAGGGAATTCTAATTCTTCATGGGCGGAGATGGAATCATATGTCATTGGAAATATACAGATGCATCCTCCAACATTAGGTACAAGACAAATGTTAATACTAAGGTAAAGATATTAATTTCATATCTCACATTACTTTCAAATATTTATTAAACGTATATTTGTATTTTATAACAGGTATCTTACTCCAATGGGTGAATATCAAGAATTCTTAGGTCATGTATTTGAACAAAATGCTTTAGAACTGATTCTGAAATATATCAATGTTAGAGAAACGAAGGACAGTCGCTTAGCATTTGAAGCTCTGAAATACTTAGCTTCCCTTCTGTGTCATAAAAAATTTTCTATTGAATTTCTTAATGTTGGAGGTCTTCAAAAGCTATTAGATGTTCCAAGACCCAGTGTTGCAGCTACTGGTGTCTCTATCTGTTTATACTACTTAGCATATTGTGAAGATGCAATGGAAAGAGTATGTCTGTTGCCAAAGCATGTTATTTCAGATCTTGTTACCTATGCATTATGGCTCCTAGAACGAAGTCATGATTCTGGAAGGTGTCATGCAACAATGTTTTTTGGATTTTCTTTTCCATTTAAAGTGATACTTGAAGAATTTGATGCACAGGATGGGCTTCGAAAACTTTTCAATGTGGTAAGAATTGTTTTAAATCACTCCCATCAATTTATCATCAATTTTTTTAGTATTTAATATATACATTTTTTAAGATATCCACATTACCAATTTTAAACATAGAGGAAGAACCAGCATTAAACGATGATGAAGAATGTGCTTCTAGGCAAATAGTTAGGCATGTTGCAGTAGCTTTAAAGCGATATATGGAAGCCCATTTACATCTTAAAACTGAACAATTACAAAGAGCAGAAAATGCTAGAGCAGAGCGTGACACCTGGCAACCATCATTACCACCTTATAAGGCTGTGAAGCTAAGCAGTGAAGAAGTTCAGGCAAAGGTAAAAAATATTCAAATTTAAGTATTAATAGTATTCATGGTATTAATAATTAAGTACTAATTTATATTATGTATTAAATTCAATTCAAAACACAAATTTAAAAATATTGTATATAAGGTAACTGTTAATTGTAGTTAATTATTTTTTATTATTTTCAAAACTATTATTTTTGACATAATACTAAAACATATATAACGTAAAACATATACATATAACATATATTATAATATTATAACATATAGCAATATAATATAATGGTTCATAATAAGGAAATATAAATATTTATTAAATTCATGTTTATTAAAGGTGGAAATACTTCAAGAATTAATGTCTGTAAGAGCAGTATGGCCACCAGTAGAAGAGTTATATCGTCTTGGAGGCATAACGCTTCTTCTTCAAATTATTGCCTTTGCTAGAGAATGGAATTATAGTGGCAGGGTTCATACAACTTCCAGCGCAGAAACGGTTCGCTCTTGCTTAGATGTAGTAGCTATTTGTTCTATAGTGCCAAAAGTGATGTTATTACTTTGTGAAAGAGTAGACATGCCTGATATGTCAATGACAATGGCAATTAACTTACTCTTAGCTGCAGCAGAATGCGAAATTATTGCAGATCCTGATGTACAAAGGGCTGCACTGAGAGCTGTAATTAATTGTGTCTGTGCTCCTATAAATAGGGTAATGGTATATATTAAATAAATATTAAATAATTGGACAAGTTTAAAATAATAAATTACAGTTATCTGTTTATTTTACATTACAGATTGGTGGTAATGTAGCAAGATACTCAGTAACAGGTTCTGCTAAGAAAAAAGCAAATAATAATAGCGAAGAGTTAATACAAAAGATTTGGGGAAGTGTCAGGTCTAATAATGGAATAATGGTATATTTTGATAAATATGTATACATATTTTATCTAAGTAAATGTTAATTATTAACAGTTTTGATCAATTTTAATATTTCTTTTGCAATACTTAGTTTTTGTATTAAACACTATTACTTTTTTCTTAATTTAACTTAATTTTGCTTCTTTATTTTATAGGTTTTGCTACAATTGATGATGGTTAAAACTCCGATCACAGATGCAGATAGTATAAGGGCATTGGCTTGTCGAGCTTTGGCAGGTTTGGCACGAAGTGAAAAAGTCAGACAAATAATTAGTAAGCTCCCTATGTTTACTGATGGACAAATTCAAGCACTTATGAAAGATCCAATACTTCAAGAAAAGAGGCAGGAACACGTTATGTTTCAAAAGTATGCTTTAGAGCTAATGGGAAGAGTTTCTGGAGAAGCAAAACCTACCGGAGCAGAATATGAAATTTCTTTAGCCAGTTTACATAGAGTAAGCTTTATTTTAAACTTATTTAATTCAATTTGTATCGCATAATAATTTAGTTCAATTATTGTTTCAATATATTTTTTATATTTGATTTCATTTTATTGTTCTCTTAATAACGCTAAATTTTAACTTTACAGGCAAATGTAGTTGCACAAACAAGAATACAATATAACGAACAACAGTTAAATCAATTAATATATCAGCATTTAATGTCAAAAGGCTTAACAGAAACTGCATCGACACTCCACAGGGAAGCAAATTTAGATTCTTCTGCGATTATGAAACCAGTATGTACATATCAACCATTTACTTACCGCAGTCCTGCAACTACTGGAGTAAGTTATATCCATAAGAATTAAACAAATTTCGTTTGTAAATTTGTTGAATAGATATAATAGAAAAGAGAGCATATACATGAAATTTAAATATATATATTTTTTGTTCAGACAAGAAATGGATTTTCTCCCAGCGCAACTGTAAATTTGTACAATACGAACAGATGCAATCAAAGAGAAGTCGCTTCGCGAAACAATACCACACCTACTTCATCGTTTAGGTACATATCTCATTCAAATACCGGTTCGGGTTCATCGTCATTATCTTCCGGAAATAATATACGCATGAAGCATTCTGACTGCCTCAATCAAAATGTTATTTCAAATAGCACAAATCAACTAATTAAATTACAAATTAATCAAAAGTAAGTTTATATTATAGATATAATAATTTTTTCTGTCAATTATTAATTGAGTCTATATACGATTTTATTTGAGAGTTATAAGTAATATAAGATAAATTAAGTATTTAAATAATTTCAGAAAAAATCAATCCGATAAACAGCCTCTAGTCAATCAAATAAATTGTCACTCAATTAATCAGCCAACTGTATGTCGATCACTACAGAAACAAATTTCGAGAGACCCTGCAGGTGGTGGAGGACCTGGAGTAGCTACATCAAATCCATCTACTATAACACTGGATTCTATTATAACGGAATATTTAACTAATCAACATGCATTATGTAAAAATCCTATGGTTACTTGCCCTCAATTTAATCTATTTGAGTATGTATTTTTTAAATTAATTTATTTAAGTATTATAAGTGGAATTTTGTTTGAAAGGTTTTTAATATTATTTACTATTTGATTCTTATAATATTATAATAAAATAATATTTAATTTCAGACCACATAAATGTCCAGATCCCTGTACAAAAAATTCAATACCAACAAATGTAACAGTAAGACTGGCCAAAAGAGCATTAGGCATGGATGGTAGAAGATTGGATAGGAGACTTATTTATAGCCGATTTTGTCCTGTAAAAACTTTCCGGCCTACGGATGTTGCAACCTTCACCTACTGTATCTTTTCAGTAACGTTATCTATATTTTATCAATATTAAAAATACATAGATATTCATATTTTATATATTATCATTAGTTTTGCTGATATAAATATTTAATAAATAGTTACAATAAACTTTATTTTCTATTTTATAATATAATAAACAATATTTTCTAATTTAATGTATTTTATTATTTTTGCAGCCTTGTCAACAATATTTAATGTTAGGTACTTATGCAGGAGATGTAAAAATGTACAATATACATACAGGATTAGAGGAAGCGACATATTCATGTCATGAATCTTATATTTATCACATGGAATGCAACCAACGTGGAAATTTGTTATTAACTTCTACTCCATGGAGAAGTCCTATGTCTGTACTTTGGAGTATAGGAACATTCTTTGATTTAAAATTATCTTTAGAAAACATAGAATATGTTGAATTTGGAAAACTTCAAGATAGAATTATTGGAACTGACAGTGGCATTGCAACAGTATGTTTCTTTTTCTGTATAATTATCAGCATGAAAAGTTTTGATAATTTTCACAACTAGCTATATGTAATTATTTCTATAATTTTTTTCAGATTTATGATATAGCTACTGGACAATTAATAACCAGCTTCGCTCCTTCAATTTCTAATCGATACACTATGAATCGTGCTACTTTTAGTATGAATGATGAATTGGTTTTACATGATGGAATATTGTGGGATGCAAATTCAGGAAAACAAATTCACAAATTTGATAAATTAAATCAAACGCTTAATGGAGTTTTTCACCCTAATGGTACTGATATTAATCGTATATAATTTAACAATAGATTTGTACTAAAGTGTAAAATAGAATTAAATTTACTAATACAGAATAATATATTTAATATTAAATAATTTGTTGATAGGTATAGAAGTAGTGTCGAATACAGAAGTTTGGGATTTAAGAACTTTCCATTTGCTGAAAACAGTGCCAACACTTGATCAAATGGAAGTAATCTTTTCTCCTGTTAATAATATTATATATGCTGTATCGCTGGAGAAAGAAAATATAGATGAAACTAATTATATTACTTCATTTAAAACATTAGATGCCTTGGACTACAGTAATATTGGTAAGCTATGGTGGTTATTTAAGTAATTGTTGTAAGAATTTATTAAGTAATTTTTATTCCATTGAACATTTTGAATTAATTCAATCTAAAATAAAAAATAATCATCATAATTAAATAATTACAGCAACTTATGATGTTAGAAGAGGAGTTTACGGATTGGCTTGTAATAAATTTGACACACAAATAGCAGTAGTTGAAATAGTTAATGAATTCGATGAGAATCATGAGTCCAGTGTAAGACTGTATGATGTTGGCAGAAGAAAAGGTGATAAAGATGAAACAGATGAGGATGATGATGAAGAAGATCTTGATGCAAGCGATGATGATGGTTCGAATACTAGCACTGATGATAATAATGCTGATGGTTTGTCATATTTTTATATAACTTTATTCTACTTCAACTTAATTTTTCAGTATTTTTAGAAGTTATGACGATTACACGAGGATTAGTCATTTTTATTTGTTTTGCTTCTGTTGAAAATTATTTACCAATTTACTTTAAAAGCATGATAATGTTTATGTTTAAATAGATGCGGACAATCCGGACGCAGCAACAGAAGGGAATGGGGATGAAAATGAGCGAAATAATCGTGAGAACAACGACGATGATGACGACGATGATGATGAAGATGATTCAGCTGACGGAGATGATTCTGGAGATAATATGACACACTACAGCAGATCTCCCGATTCCTCTGATATTTTTCTTTCTGATATTGATCTCGAAAGTCTTTCCTCATCGTCATGAAATTTCATCTTTAACAGTTCCAGTGCATTATATATAGAAATTTATTTCATTTTTGGCCAATCAGTGGGGACTGAAAGATGTTTCATTATAACATAATATTTTTAATAATGTTTATTATTATTGGCGAAATGGAAATATGCATTTGAGTAAAAACTTTGTACTAAGCAATTTTATTTATTTATTCCATGTACTTTTTATATATGGAGCAGTACAATTTTCATGCGTATGTACAATTTCTATATATGCAGGAGTACAATTCAAAGCTATTAGGCAAACTACAATTAATTAAATAACAAACAACTCAAATATTTCTTGTGCATTCAATTTCAATTCAAAGTTAAAAAGGTGTCGAATATCTTTCATAAAATTTATATTGAAAAATATTAAAATATATTCCTTTCGCCAATATTAAAATGAAACTATTACTGAAAATGAAACTATATTATAATTAAAGATTGGCCAATGAAATAATTCTGAGTTGATTTACTCAACAATCATCAAAGAGCTAAATGATACAAAAAATTAATTGCTAATGTAATTTTGAATTTCCATCGAAATTCTTATCTATAGATTTAAATGTATATATTATTATTTAAGATATTTGTTAATCAATGAACTTGTATTACATATTCTCTAAACACTGAATTATTCATAAGGAATCCGCTCACTATTCGAAAAATTTGCAAAAATTTTTATTGATTGGTAGACCACATTTAAGATCACTAGAAAATTTTTACTATTTTAGGATTTTGATTTGTTGAAACAGCAAGTTTTCAGAATTCTTTAATAGTACACCTATGTATATGAAAAAAGAATATGAGAGAGAGAAAGAGTGTATGAGAGAATAAATGAGAGATTGTAAAAAGTTGATTTAATCCTGTCATTTGTTATTATTAATAAAGAATCGTGAATTTGTATAGGCCAGCTCTAATAAATAGAACCATGCTTTATGATGAATTTTTAGCAATTCTATCAATATTTTTGTATTTGCACTGTATTGGTTTCTCCTTTATTTGAAGGGAAAGTCTTCTTGGAAGCTATTTTTCTGCTTCTCATTCACCATGCATGGAATCATAAAAAAAGTCTGACATCTCGTCCTTTTTAGTTTTGCTATCTTTGGCGGTCTTATTGTTTTAGATAGGTCTCGAACCACTAAAATCGTGCTGAAATAAGCACAATAACAACTATGAAATAAATCGAGTAGCAGAGGTACTGCTAGCTTGCAAAAACGGTGTTGCTACGTTGTTTACCATGGCTGGTATTTAAAACAAATTTTGATATAATATGAGTTATAAATGAAGTAATATGAGTTGAAAAATGAACAAAAATCAAGAAAAATTAAGAAAAATTTTCAGCGATTGAACTTTCAACATCATTGTTGCGTAGCCTTTCCAACATTTAGGGAATTGCAACATTGAGAGTTGCAACGCGTGGAGTGCTGAAGCACTCTGCCTGCGTTATAATTTCAAACAATTTCAAAATTAATTCGACCAACTCGCAACTAATTTAAATGAAAAAATACATAATAATAAAGATTAACTTGAACAATAATTTGTATTTAAAACCAATTGTATTTAAAATCGAATATTTATAATAGATCGACTATATAGATCGACTTTGCGCTTTAATGAAATTTATTTAGACACTGAGCTCAGCGTGACGATTCTAGCGATTCAACGATTCTAACGATTCCCTACTTTTGAGTCGCAGAGTGACTCATTTATCTGTTCGGATTTATATGACAATTTATGATTAATTTGTTATCTAATAAGACAAATTCTTACTAACTAATGGCAATAAACATTATTTTGATTGGAGTTTACAATATTAGAAAGCGAGCAATTCATGCATTGGCAATGTCCCAAGGTAATGAAAGTAAATACGAAATTTGAGAATGATTACAGTTGTTACTGATAAATAGTTTTGACATTTAATTAATAAATTTGTTGTATAACTTGTTTGCTGTCTCAGTTACGCTGCTGTACAGTTAAATTTGCGACGCTACAATTTACCCTATTATCATACAAGATTTTCATACTAGAGGAATCCATGGGCGTAGACCAGTTCACAACAATAGTGACATTCTCTTTAATTCATAAGTATTTAACTTTACGATATTGGATGCATTGGTTTCTCTTGAGATAACTGTTCTCAGTTCATGTTAGAATCAGGTGGAATGGGAGACGTGTCCACAGTATATAAAAGAGCGATGCTACCGCGGATCGGCTTCTGAACTGGGGCTGATTTATTCGTTGGATTATTCCTATTGTTTTTCTTATTAGACAATACGAATTATCCTCGCAATGGCCCTCAGTCAGACAACTGTGGTGAGTAATAAACATGAACAAAAGCAACAACTGATTAAAAAAACAATTAATTGTAATCATCACAATGACGACAATGACGATTTTTATCGCTCGATTTATGTTAATACCATTATCATTGTTATCCTCATCTTTGATCCCTTTTGTTCCAACCAAAGATTATTTTCTTTCGACATTTATTCTCTTTTGAAATCGAACCGTATTTTGCAATCTTAATAATTACAAATTATGAATTTCTAGGTTTTATAATGCTAAAATTCTAAAACGTTATCAGTGAAAATTTTTAATCAAATTCATTGCAACTTTATTTATATTTTCCTTTTCAGATAAATTTTTTCACAACATTTTTTCAGTATTGTAGGTTAGAATTGATGGCAATATTTTCAAATGGTTTCAATGTCCCTTAATTTCTCTACGTGTTCCTTTTTTGTGTAATTAAAGCATACCAAAATTATCCTATATCTTCTAAATAAACATTGGAATTTAAAAAAATATATATATATTTTTAGATAATAGTAAAATATAAAAAAGAATATTTATTAAAGAATAAAGCTGTAGAATTCTATGAATGATATTGCTTTAAAATATTGTATTTTATAGTCGTTGTTAATCTTTAATTATACATACAAAAAGATTAGTCTGATACATTTTAGATTGATGTACTTTATCAAAAGTAATTTTCATGAAAACTAATTCATGAGAATGCTCCAAAACTTTAACATAACATTAAGATATAAAATAAAGTAAAGTAAAAGGAAAAGTATTATTGAACAGATAAATATAAATTTTAAAAATGTTAATTGATAATGAAATTCATGTTAATTACAGTTAAAACTATACAATACTGTGATAGAGGATGTTATATCAGGTGTAAGAGAATCATTTATAGATGAAGGTGTAGATGAACAAGTATTACAAGAGCTCAAACAAATATGGGAAACCAAATTAATGTCTAGTAAAGCTGTTGAACTTAATCCAGATCCTCCAGAGCCTCAAGTTCCCCAAATAAATACGCACAAAGCTGTGCCTGTTAACAAAGGTACGATCTATATTTTCTCTTATAAAACAATATTTTTAGTGAAGATAATTGAAATTAAGAAAATTTTAGAAGAATAGAAGGAACTATCAAATAAAATTATAATTGTAACAAATTGCTATCATAGGATTGCCATTAAAAATTAAAAATATACTTTCTCAACAAATTTAATGCAGTTTACACTTTTAGGAGTAACTATAGGAAATCATTTTGTACAACAAACAGGAGGAAATTCTGCTCCTCAACAAGCATCGCAACAACAGCAATCACCTCAGCAATCACAAACTCAGACACAATGCCATTCAACAACAACTGGAATACAACACACTGGTACACCAGTACAGCAATTAGTAACATCAACGCCAGCAGTAATGGACAGACAAGTACCTATTCAAATAACATTGCCACCACAAACGGGCGTTCCTGATGCTCCATTAAGAGTTTTAACTATTCAGGTTCCTGCATCTGCAATTCAAGGTACATTAAAATAACATTCACATAATAATTAACATATATTGATATTAAGGAAATAAAAATGATGTATTTACAACTAATTAATTTACTTTTAGGTAATCAATTGCACACAATTTTAACAGGACCAGTTATTACAGCTGCAATGGGGCTGCCAGCAAATCTAGCTTCCACATTACTCCAGCAACATGTTAATTCTACACTACAGGGTCAAGCAACGCTGACTCCACTTCAACTTGTTACACAAAGTGCAAACAATGTTTCTCAGCGACCTGTCCAAATTCAAGTAATTAATAGAAATATATAATAGTATATTATTGTTATTTTATACATTCATGTTATTTTAACAATATATATTAACCTTACATTTCTTAGGAGCAGGCAACATTGACACCACTCCCAGTTAGTCAGCCTCTTCAAGTTGTTACGCAAAATGCAAACAATGTCTCTCAGCGGTCTGTTCAAAATCAGGTAATGAGAAATAGTACATTAAATTTAAATAATAAAAAGCATAATTGTACATGTATGTTTTAATTTCATATATGAAAAGATTACTATATTATAAATAAAATATGTTAATTTGGCCATTTAATTCTATAATGAATAATATAAATGAAATAAATAACAATTAGTCATTTGACTAATTTATTAATAACTACAATTTATTTTTTATATAATTCATTTCTCTAAAATTATGATTATTTTTTGTATAGAAGAAAAATATAAACAAATAAGAATTAGTTATTTCTTTCATTTCCTCACAAATAGAATAATATAGCACAATTAGATGGTCCACTTGGAGATTCGTCAGATGATGATGAAGAAGAGGAAGAAGAGGATAATGAAGATGAAGAAGAAGACCTCGATGATAAAGAAGAAGACGAAAATGATGAAGCTGCGGCAAGAGAAGAGGTCTTTAAAATATTTCGTTATTTTAGTTTCGTTTTATTTGTGCTGTACTACGAAATAGAAAAATTATTTATTTAATAATATGACTCCTATTTCGTAGGAGCCGTTGAATTCAGAAGATGATGTAACAGATGATGACCCAGCAGATCTTTTTGATACTGATAATGTTGTTGTTTGTCAGTATGACAAGGTATTTAATAATTTTACTGCAATACATTACTCTGATAAATAAAAAATGATTTAAAGAAATTTATTTATCAAAATCCAAATATAGTTACTAATAATATTTTTTTAATAAATGAAAAATCAATTTTTAGATAACAAGGAGTAGAAATAAATGGAAATTCTACCTCAAAGATGGAATAATGAACCTCAATGGCAAAGATTATGTTTTTCAGAAAATGAATGGTGATGCGGAATGGTAAATAATATGTAAAACTATGGAAATCGATTTGGTAATGTGTTCACGTGAAATTGATTTAAAATTTACCTTTAAATTTGTGCTCTAAAAATTTTTTAATTTCTTTAATCAGGATATGCGATACTTGTTTTAAAAATTATATGACGCAGGATTAGGCTCGATTGGAATTTCTACTTTTTTCTTTCTTTTTTTTTTTTTTTTTAATGTGAAAAGTGCACTGAAACGTCAGTTATTCAATTGAATAAAAAATTTGTATACTTATTGATCTTAAGTTTAAAAAAGAATATTAATAATAAACTCTTTTATGCCGTTGATTAAAGGAGAGTATAAAGATTTTGAATTAAAATAAGAAAATATTAGTCATTCCAAAATTCACATAATTCAAATTTGATTTGAAGCAAATATCGTATGATCAAGATTTCACTGTATAAAAAGCTCAATAATCAAGCAAGTCTGGTATTGTATTTTGAACAGTCTCCAAGTTTTTTCATGTGAGTTTACTATGTAAATAAATTCTAAAGGATTGCAATCCACCATAAATATGTGATGCTCTTAACAATAAATGTGTCTTATACTGTTAAAAACCTTAATACATAATATGTATAATTGTTTTTCCTCTTCTTATTCCTTTTAAAATTATAAGTATGAAAGTTCTATATTATTCAAAAACCAAAATATATATAGTTCCATAAAAATTTATTTACTTAAAAACATGTTATCTTTTTCTAACTTTTTATCTTCTAATTCACTAATAATTCGTGGAACCTCTTTTAATAGTTCTTCTGCATTTGTTTCAAAATTTTTATCCAACCAAATATCTTTTAATTCTTTAATAACAATACCCATCACTTTCCCCTTCCTAACATATTGTTTTAACATGTCTCCACTAACTGGAAATCTGAAAACACATAAAAATATATAAGAACACATTATATAACATATTAAGAGTAACAGCCATAGTAAATCTTTAATAAAGGAACAGTCTTTAATCATTTATGAATATTGAATATTTCATTTTAAGAAATTCGTATAAATATAATGTGAAAAAGATCATTTTATAATTGAACTTTGCTATAAATATAATTTAATGCTTAATATTTATTGTATATATACTTTTATTTATTTTTAAGTTAGTAGAAAGGATGAAAAATATTTACATTTTAACGTATTTTCTATTATAATTATATTTCAGATTGTTATAATTTTAAAGTTGGTTGTTACCTTGGTATTACTAATTTTTCTACATCTTTAGCAAGACTAAAATATTGTTTAGAGTTTAATAATTCACAAATATAACTTCTTGCATTAACAACATTTCCTTTCCAATGAATAAAAAGTCCTTTGTAAAATTTTAGATTTACTGAAGGTTTATCTTCCCCAAATCTAACTAAAAATAATGCTAAATCTCTTTCATATGCAGATAACTTTAACCTATTATGAAGTTGCAATACTTCATTTTCATCTTTTAGCATTACAGCAAGGTAAGTAATTGGTTGCAAAGAAATATTATTTTTCTTAGATGTATCGTGAACGATCTCAAAGTTTTTTATATTTGGATTTTCTGGAAGTCCCACATATCTGAAATTAAATATCAATAAATACATCACATTAAGTTTATTTTCATTCTATTTTTTAATTTACTATTACCTTGCAATACCACATTCTAACAATTTCAAAGTTAGTTCTTTAGCAAAATTTCCAGAAAGGATTTTTGACCATTCATTCCAAATTCTTTCTCCAGATATTCCTTCCAATCCATGTACATTTTCTTTTATTGCTATTATGGTAGATTCATCATGAATATCTGGTTGTTCTGCAATTCTTCCATAAAATCGAAAATACCTATATAAATTTTATGCAATTGAACAAAAGAATTTTTATATAAAAATAACTTAATTTCAATTTACTTAGTATTAATTTATCTAACTTGAAAAGATGTATATATATTGTTAATTACGTGAAAAACTAATGAAGAAATACCTTAAAATTCGAAGATAATCTTCCTTAATTCTACATGTTGGATTTCCTACAAAAACAACTCTTCGTTTCTGTAAATCATCATAACCGAAGAAATAATCATATATTCTTCCTTCAAAATCAAGAAACATGGAATTTATTGTCAGATCTCTACGAAGAGCATCTAGTTTCCAATCTTTTGTAAATTTGACTATTGCATGTCTACCATCAGTGTATGTGTCAATTCTAAGTGTAGTTACTTCAAAATTTTCTTTATCATTTATTCTTGAAGTAATTGTACCTGAAATAATTTCCATAAAAGGATTTAATTTTGTTACAATGTTTCATTTTAATAACAAAAAATACAGGTATATATTTCAACATACCATGCTTTTCCCCTTTATTATTAATCATTCTGATATTTTCTTTTTCAAACATACTTTTCATTTCCTCTGGGGTAGCATTTGTTGCAAAATCTAAATCTACAGGTTTTATATCCATTAAAATATCTCTGACAGCACCACCAGCAATTTTTAGTTGATAATTATACTTTTTAAACAATTGTGCTAAAGTATTAAGTTCTGGCGTAAATATAGAATGAAACAATGGATTATCCAGTTTTTTAATTACTGGATCAGATCTGCTTCGTGGCATTAATTCCTCCTTCATTATAACTTTTTGCCAAGTTTTATACACCTTTTCAAAATTTTAGATGTTAGTTATTAAAACAATTTTAATGAAATAAAATTTTTATTACATCATTCATATGAAGTTTCAATCTTTATAAGAACTTAACCTCAATATTATAGTAAAAGAGTATATTTGCAATATTATATATTTACTCTTAAAAGGCGATAAGAAGAAATATAATTTACACTAGAAAGAATTGTAAACATCACTTAGAATTTTTTATATTTCCTTATTATTTAACAAAATAATTTTCTTCATTGACAGCCACTGAATATCACTTTGCTTCACTGATAATTATTCATAAATGCCAGCAGTGCTGCTTTGATCTTCAATTTTCAAAGAAAATACTTTTATTCAAAATGAAATTATTCGCCAGAAAAATATCCTTTCCCAATATTTTATTTTCTTCGTTATCTAATTTTTATAATGTAAATTGTATTTTGAATGAAAAATTCGTATGTTATTAAATTTTATAGGTTATATTTACGTTAATTACATAATACGTATTATTATTATCGTTATCATTACTTCTTTTTACTGTAGTATATGTATATATACATATTATTTTTTAGAAATTTCAAAATACTTAAGTGCAAGAAATGGTTTTTTATATGCAATGATATATCAACAATTAGAAATGTTCTTATGGGTATAGGTTATATTTTTTATTTATATTACGAAAAATATAAAAAATTTTATACAATTCTTTCATTAATTAGTAATTAAAAAATGTTATGGTGAAATTAAAAGATTATATTAGAAATAAATACTTTTGACAATACTTAATAAGATTTAAATTTAATTAAAATTTTAATCAATTATGAAATGTTTAATTTAAAAAGTTCAACTTCCTTTTTGATAATATTAAATTCTTTATTTCTCCCTTCATTGTATATACATCATTATTTAGTACAAAAGATTCCACACACATACGCTGACAACCTCGTTACTGTTTGCATCTGCCACAAATTTGCATCCATAGTCATTCAAGTTTTGGATATCATCAATTATTAAGCAAGTTCAATTTCCCATATCATATCTAATTCTTGACTTGAAAGGATAAAAAGTATAAAAATTTAATAATTGAGGGATCTTTTGTTCGATTCTTTAACATCTAGTATATATTTTTGAAAACACTAATCTTTATTTCTTTTGTTTTTTGGCATTTTAATATTATTATGTACAATGCAACAAGTTTATGATCTTATCATTATTATCTGTGAGTATTTTCTGGAGCTTTTGTGTAATTATTATATGACTTTCTGAGATACTTGAGGTAACAATACCTTCAGTTTACTATTCTGTGGCCTTCCTGTGGTTTGTAGGCCACAGTTTTTCAAACTTTGACTTCATCTTGAACACAATTCAACTTCACTACTGCAGAATGTGGGTATAGAGATGAGAAGAATTTTTATATACACATTAGTGATAAATTGACGGATGTGACAAACTAAGTACACTTCCTATTTATTTTAACTTTGTAATACAATTACAAATAGACCCAGTCACATATGCATATGAAACTAAGTCTATAATATGATATTACATATATATATATATATATATATATATATTATTATTATTATTTATATATTATATAATTATATAATATATAAATGTTACTAATATAAATACATTATATAGGGATATAATATCCATCATCCACTTTTTAAACAGCAGACTAAATAATCTAGACATGATATTGTCAAATAATTAATATACACAAATGTTTATGTATAAAACATTTAGAAGGTTCTTACCTTTTAAACATTTAGATTTTCTGTGAAACAATACATGTTTTCAAAAATAAGGATAGGAGATCGATTTAATGGAAAGCCATTTCTTTTTACTGTAAGTTCAACTGACTTAGCAGTTGTAATTTTGTTATTGATTTTAAGTTAAATGTTCAACATGATTGGGCGGATGGCAGTAGGCAATGCTCCAAATGATAATCACAGACAGACTGACTTTGGGTATGGAAGTTTCAGTATTGTTGTTAATGTTTTATCATATTTTTCAAAAGAATATTCTAATTGAAATTTTAGGAAATGAATTATTTTTCAATTTGTTTTTTGTTGGACTACTTTGCTCAACTTATCTAGAATTTAAAAAGTATAAATACAATAAAATCTGGATAACGTTCTTGTATATTATATGAAACATAAGAGACACAGTTCTTTTTAAATACATATTATTTATTTTTTATTACTTAGCGTTGAAAAGAATCGAACATTATCCGATCGCTTTTATGTATTTCAGAGAAATATGCTTAAACATGATTGGCTAAATTCGGCCAACCGGATTTGATATACGTTGAGCAGTACCTCTTGAAATCCTTATTTCACAATTTCAGGAGAGGATCTTCTATTTCTTAAGGCTTATTTCCATTCATCCTATTTCGCTCATTCTTACACAGATTTTATGGCTATACAACATTAGAGTTGGACAATTTTTATTCGAATAATAATTAATAAACAAAATATTTAAATAAGATGTTATTCTCAAATATTTATTTATTTTTGACTAATTATATTATATTTTTGCAAATGAATGCGATCCTTATTTGAATAGCATTTTTTAAAACATCCATTCGACACAGAAATTTAATAACTTTCTATTATAATAATCATTTTGTAGACGACGCGCTATAAAAAACATTGTTATTTATAATACAAAATTATTTATATTCGTATACTTAATAAATTTTATAAGTAAACTTTTTAAGTGACCAGTTATTTAATATCAAATTTAATGATGATTTATTTAATTCTTTTCTCCATCTCTTTTTATTAATATGAAATTAATTTTATTTTAATTCTATGTTAGTTTTAATACAATTATTCGAAATATTTTTGTAACACAAACAAAATAGACTGTATATTTATTCGAATAAATTTCATCCATCTAAATAGACTTAAAAATAAATAGACCATAATCCTTATTAAAGTTCCCTTAATCAATTACCTACATATTAATAATACATATATAGAGTACTAATAATAATGCAGTAATAGACACAATGGTAATAATAATAATGATAGTAATGATAATAATAATTTATTCGAATAATGTCCAACTCTGTATTAAGAGTCAAATTACAATATGTACGTTTGAAACGTGGTATTTAAGCATTTTTACACGTATATTAAGAAATATGAAAATGACAGTCTCTGCGGAAAAGCCAAAAGTATCAATTTGTGACATACATATTTTATATGTTAACCGATGCAAGTATCACAAATATTGATGTCCAATTTTCATTAAATAAAATGATAATGACTAATATTTAATTATTTGAATAAATAATTATCAAAGTATTGTTTGTAGTGCCAATAAATATTTGTCTATGTAAGTAAGTATTTTAATATCATGGAGAATAATATTACTACATTAGTGTTTTTCATGATAGCATAAATATTCATATAAAATTTTTGTATACTTTTCTTCTTTTCATAAAATTTTAACTGTACAAGTACTAATACTTATTGATTTCAACAATATATTGCAAACTTTAGTAGAAACTTGGATAATATCCTTTCTTAATATGTTTCATAAGTAATTTTTTTGAAACATACGTAAATAATAACAGTGTAAAATTTATGATATGATGTAAAGAAAAGAAAATAAATATTTGATGATTTAGATTGTCAATTGCAATTGTATTCATTAAAAACATATATAACTCATGAAAGACGTGAATAAAAATTCACTCTATTTGCATTTTATTCACACTTGTTGTTGATTAATTGATAAATTTTAATGCTTAGATATATACAGAAAACAAATTAGTTTCGTAATTAAGTATTCAAATAAATGTGAATTCCAATAAATTTTGTGGATATGGAAGGGTGTAGAATTTTTAAAAATTAAATATTATGTGAAAGATGGATC
Organism: Bombus campestris; assembly: GCA_905333015.3. Lineage (NCBI taxonomy): Eukaryota > Metazoa > Arthropoda > Insecta > Hymenoptera > Apidae > Bombus > Bombus campestris. The sequence continues at coordinate 12,640,652 of HG995132.1, forward strand.
TTCCGTAGAGACAATTGGATTCCCTGATGAAACGAAGGGTATTGTTTATATAAATAAATGGTATTCTTGGAAGTTAACTGATCAATCAATCAACCAATCAAGCAAGCAATCAATCAATCAACCAATCGATCAATCAATGAATTAATTACGTATTTACAGACAATACAACATACATCGCATCATCGAAGAGCAGATTAGGTCTCTGAAAGCTCACTCACCGCTCATCGAGCACGACGATCATCTGAACTATAAAACTGAAGGGAATTGAACGGACACCTAGCCGACTCGTGATCAACTCCACAAAATTTTTCTATAACAGATAAATTTTAATTTATTTATGTTGCAAACGATCACAATTCTTTTCATAAATAATGCAAAAATAATCTACCTTTATTTTAATTAACAAGAAGAGATAGTAGATAATTATGATATATAATAAAATTCTTAAATGTAGAAGTAGTGAAGTATTCTTTAAGCCTAAAAATACAGTTTTTTTTAAAATTGGATTGTGTTTACTTACGCTGGTTTAGAGGCCTTCATGGAGGAACTCTCAGTGTTTTTCTTTTTGCTACTTCTGCATTTTCTGACGTAAGCTTCTATTAAGTGGGCAATCTTTTTTGGATTGATTTCTCCTGTTTTATTATGACATATCTACCAAAACAATAAAATGAAAGCTAGGCAAATATTATAAAATTGCTTAAACACTGATAGATGATGTTCTGATAGATAGTATTTCTTTTCTGATGTTTTCTATTATAACTTTTATCTAAAGGGGAAAAAAGAAATATATATATACCTTAGGTACTGCTTTCCGCATAATATCCTTGTACTCTTCTTTTGTTACATGCTTTTTTGTGTAATGTGGTTTCAAAACTAATTTCACTTCTTCAACTACTCGTTCTTGACGATTTAATTTTTTTAGGAACTACAAAATAATTAAACGTAATATCATTAAAAAATATATATGGTAAACAGGTTATTTAATAACCTTTAAAGAAATTAAAGGTTTATAATATTTAATTATAAAATATTTCAGAGAAATTTATTTTCAAATGTGTGTGTGCATTAAATTGTTTTTCAATGTTTCTCCAATATTTTGACAAATATTTATATTTATTTTTGCTTAAATATTAGAAGTAAAAGAAAACCCAAAAGAAAAAAAAACCCAAACCTTATCCTTGACTTGCATTTCAACAGCAGAACTTGGAAGATCATCCAATATTTGGAGCTGGTTTTCGTCCATTCTAACACCAACTTTCGGATTTGTGGACTTCTTCTTATCTTTTTGAGGTTTTTTGCTTCTACTTGATTTACTGGTTGTTTTTGTGGCCGGTAAAGCACCAAAAAGGGCATCGAAGGCATCCTTTTTTTCGGTAGATTTTACCGTTTTTGAATTGCTAGTTTTCGTAGGTTGAGATCCAATAGGTCCTGCTCCACTTCCTGCTCCAGCAGTAGGTGAATTGTTATAATTCGTAGGACTCGGTGGATCGAAGATTCCATCGCTAAGTGTCGACCCAGGCGAATAAGGGGAAGACATATCCACATTGTCCGCTGTTTCCGTGCCGGCATCGTTTCCATTTTGTCCGTTGGTTTTTGTTTGTCCGGACTTTGTGCTTCTTGAGGATTTGCCTGAATTCGTAAAGACCGAAGGTGCCTGCGAACGATCGCCAGGACGTTGTTTTTGTTGATTACTCGGTGAAATTCGATTCGACTGTAACAAGTTACGTTGATTACTATTCGAATTTGACGCATTAAATACTCCACTTCTCTGTACTGCTGCAGCTACTGTAGCTAGTACAGGATTCATCACCGCGAAAGGATTACTCTGGTTTTGCACATTTTGTTGGCTCTGCTGTACCTCTAAATTCCCGGTTGAGACTGCAGTGTCCTTATTGTTTTCATTATCGTTAACGTCATCCCTTTGCGGAGAAGCTCTCTTGATCGTAACCATAGAAATGATCTTAGGTTTCTCTAGTTGCTTTTCTTGACTCTGCCTCTCCTGATTTTGCAGATTTTCCTCTTCAAGGATATTACTATCCGCAGAATCATGTTTCCTTGGTGACCTTCTTCTTTCATCGCCGGAATTCGCCTCTTGACTAACATCGGGTGTTGGCGATCTGGATTTCGTTGGATCAAATGGATCATACGCATCTGGACTAGTTGGTGGTGACGTTGGAGGTTCTGGAGGAGTATTTGGTCCAATTTTTAATCTCAATTCTAGCTCCTCCTGCGCTCTCATTTCTAATTCTTCTTCGACTCTTTCATCCATTTCCTCCTCTTCTTCCTCATCTAAAAGTGGATTCAACATTGACGGTCGCAAGTTACTGCTCTGCTTATTTATTGAGAATTTGATTTGCGGCTCTGGAGGTGTTTTTGGACCCTGAGAAATAAATTGTTCTCGTGGTGGAGAATTTTGAGATGGTTGACATTGATCCGGCATAATTTGTTGAATTTGCTTATCGTCATCGTCACTAAGAACTATCACGTCTCTAGGAGATGGAGTCTGTTCCCGGAATGGAGACTGATCCAGATCAATTACTGCAACTGGTTTCTTTGTAGCGGCTATTTCAGCTGCTTTTGATTTTTTCTTTTTATCCTTTTTAGGCTTTGGAGACTTAGAACGCTTATCCTTCGACTTTTCTTTTTTCGATCGTTTCGGCGGATCAGTTTGAAGTGATTCCCTACGACGTCGTTTTAGGGGAGGAATTAGAGGGATTGTTTCTGGAAGTTCGGGGACTACTGCTTGATCGTTTTCGTTATCCTTATTAAAACACACACTAACCAAAATATTATCTCCACTGGCGAAAACCTCTTTTGACGGTGGAGGAGTCCTGTTCCTTTTCCCCTTTCTTTTCTTTTCGTCTTTAGCTTTTTTGCTTTCCTTTTTACGTTCTTTCTTTTTCTTTTTAATAGCTTCTTTGTTTGTTAAAATTACAGTTAGATTTTTTGGTGGAACTGACACATTATCTAACATTGGAGACCATTCTCTAGAAGTAATTGGTTCTTGTTGTACATGCTGTGGTGTTTTTGATCTAGATCTCGACCAAGATGGTGTCCATTGTGCACTCCAAGATTCTCTTTCTTCTCTTTCCCTAGAAAACTCTTGTTCCACAATTTTGTCAACTTGTTCCCAATTCCTAGAACAAGATCTCCCTTTTGATCTTGATCTACTTTGTGCTTTTCTCTTTGAATGTTTCCTTTCCCTAGATTTCGACGACTTTCTAGGTGATTTTGAACGAGACTTCTTTCTATTTCTTGATCGACTTCGAGATTTGTACTTTTTCTTGTCTTTACGCCTATCACGAGATCTAGATAAAGATCTTCTGGATCTTGATACAGATCTTCTTTGTCTAGATCTTGACAGAGATCTTCTTGATCTAGAGACTGATCTTCTGGATCTTCTTCTTGATAAGGATCTCCGTTTTCGAGAAACAGATCTCGATCGCCGTTTTCGAGAAACAGATCTCGATCTCCTTCTGGAAAGGGATCGTTTCCTTGAAGAAGATCTTCTTCTAGAAGTTGATCTTCTTTTCGGCGATTTACGTCTTCCACGCGAAAGAGATCTCCGTCTGGAAAGAGATTTGGAATAAGTTCTACGATCTCTGGACCACGACCTTTGTAATCTAGTTCTGGATCTGCTTCTGGAGCGGAGCTTGGAATATGACCTAGAACGTTTGGATGAACTACAACTCCTAGACCTACTTCTTTGTCTCGATTTTTCTCTAATATCTCGTCCATATTCATCTTTCCTAGGTCTTGAAGGTCTTTCTGCAACTATTTTCCTAACATCATATCTGGGTAATTCTTTCCGTTTTTCTTTTTTCTTCACCACTTCTTTCTTTTTCTTTAGCTTTTCTCTTTCCTTCGACTTTGATCTTTTTTCTTTGTCTCTATAGGACCTCTCTTTCGTACTTTTTGAAAGTTTCTTCCATGCTACTTGATTTTCTGAAGCAATATTTTCTTTATTTTTTTCAGTTTCTTTGCTCTTCTCTTTCTTGTCTTTCTTCTTTTGCTTCTTTTCATCTTCCTTCTCTTTTTCAGCCTTATCGCCTTCTTTCATAATCTTTTCTTCGACAATTTCACCGTCTTCCATTTCTTTCTCCTTTCGTAAACTCACCAAGGTCAACTCATCTTCGAAATTCATAGCTTCGTCCGTCTCTGATATAGCTTCTGTACCTAAGACATTGTAATCCACTGGAGTCCTACAGCTATCTAAATCGTCAGGTTTATCTTTTGTTGGTGTGATTGGTTCTAATCCACTTTCAATAGGGGGTAACTGTTCAGAAGAAGATTTCGAGTCCTTCAAGGGAAGTTCATCTTTGCAAGGAGTATAAGCTCCATCTGATTCCCATGTGTTCTTATCAACATCTTCATCAATTATATCTTTTTTGCTCGTTTTCTCTTTTTCTATGGGGAATCTTTCTTCCTCTTCTTCCTCCTCCTCCTCTTCTTCATCGTCATCATCATCGTCATCCTCCTCCTCATCATCATCGTCATCATCTTCTTCTTCTTTATCAATATGTTTTGGTTTTTTATCATCCTTTTCACTCCTATAGTCTTCAGGGTCTTTAACTTTTACTACATCGTGTTCTTCTCTAATTCTTGAAACTTCTTTTAAATCTTCATCTTCAACATCGGTTTTTAATGTCTTATGAAGCGAAGTAAACGTTTCACTTTCTTCTTCCGACAGACACTCGTTGCTTATTTCATTCTCTACTTTTTTTGGAGGCAACTCGGTAACATTTGGAGAAATAGCTACATTTGAATCTTTCTCTATTGCGTCATCTTTAGGTGATTCTATCAATTCTTTCTCCTTTTCGTCTTCATCTACGTCCTTTTCTTTCAAATTCAGAAGATTCGCAGGTGTCAAAAGTTCTTCTGAATCTTCCTGTTTATCTTCTTTCAATTGAACTTCCTCTTCATATTTGTTTTTAGCAATTCTTTTTCGTTCTTCTTCGCGGTCAACAGAAGTCTCTTCTTCTTTTGCAGGCTGCAAAAATAATGTTTATAAAAATAATTACACATGTAAAATATAACATATTGTATTATAACTACTACTTACCTCAGCTTCTTTTTTCTTCTCATTGTTAATCTCCTTTTCTTCCTCTTGCAGTCCTAACAATCTGTTATTAATCTTCAATTTACTACCAATCTTGAAAGTAATCTTTCCCCGGCTATCGTGAGAAATCTTTTTTGGTGGAATTTTACTTAAAGTTTGCCTTTCTTTTCTCAATGCTTCAACATATGGGTCTGATGGTTCTGGAATATCAGCTAGATCGCAAGCCTGAACATCGCCAACAATGACATCATCATCATCGGGAATCGAAGGAGGAAGAGGAGGTGGTTCAAGTGGCCCTATTTGTTGAGATAATTGTTGTTCAGTATGTCGTGCTACATCGATCGTTTGAGAGGAATAAATGGAGAAGTTTGGACAATCGGCTTGAGAATCTTCTTCGTCCTCGTCATCATAAGCTGATAAACGAATAGATGTATCCGAGGTGTCTGTTTGTGCCATATTTTTCACACTGTGTTCTTCTTTCTTCTCTTCCGTAATTTCTTCGTTTTTCTTTGTTTCACTATCACTATCACTATCTACAGAGAAGGGGTCATACTTATCATTCTTTGGAGTATCTTCTTTTTGGCTATCATCAATAACTAGTTCTTGATCGCTATCTTTATCGCTCTTAGAATTTTCCTCAAAGTCTAAAAGTCCTGATGGAGGTTCTGGTGGAGGTAACAGAACCATTGAACCATTTTGTTGATCTTGAAGCTCTCCATCAGATTTTGTTTCAATATCGCAATAAATATCGCAATCTTCCTCTTGTCTAACAGAGACATTTTCAATATCTTGTGGTTGTTGGTCTATAGTATCGGTTCTCGGAGTATCTTCTGGTAAATTTGGTGGCATGTTATTTTGAGGACGTTCAACTGGAGCTTGTGGTGACCGAGGGCGATTGAACCTCTCAGGAAAAGAATGATGCTCAGAAAATCCTTCAGCAAAATTAAATTGTGGTCTTCCTGAAGGCATGAAACGGAATCTTTCGTTTCTAAAGTGTTGTGGATTTCGATTTCTAAATGGAGGATTACCTCCGAACATTGGTGGTCCGCAATGTTCAAAATTTGGATTATAAAACGCAGGTGGTCCGAAATCTCTTCCAAAATTACCTCCACTTCCTCCATAACTATGTCTTCCACTCCCACTTAAAGAATCTCTTCCATAGTTTTGCCCACCATGACTATGCCTTGTATTATCCCTGTAACCACCCCTAAAATTGCCTCTATTTCCTCCGCCACAAGGATTATTATACATTGGAGCCTGCATAATCGATTCTGGATTGATTGTAGACACATCTAACGCAACATCAGATCTAGAAATATCTAGTGGAGCATCAACTCTAGAAACTGTATCTTCTACAACAGATTCTGTCTCTGCGGTTTTAGATAACCCTTTTTCTTCTAATTTTTCTTTCTTCAAGTCACTCAACTCCTTCTTTTTCTCTATTAAGAGAAGCCCATTAGCTTTCAAAGTCACATTACTATTTTTTGAATGCCAAATCTCTTGGTCGTTCATTATATTACTTAGAAGATCATGTTGAGGTTGTTGTGGAATAACAACGTTTTTTAGACGCACATGCCTTCGAGAGGAAATTACAGAATGTCTTTGAACAGTTATAGTAGGACCAATAGTTGCATGATAATCTTCCATATCCGATCTATAAACGAAAATATTAAAAACTCGGTTAATTTCATTATATTATTCAATAATATTATTTTAATATCCAGATTCACATTCTGCAAACATTGAATTAAAAACTTATATATTTACCCCGGAGGACTATAATCCAAATTAAGACGATCTCCGAAAAGACTAATTCTTGAGATTCCAGAATTATGTCGGGAAATGTTTAATGCGGATCTTTCTGGTATAATTGGTCGATTTTTAACAGCAGGTATTAAAATGGGAATGAACGGCTTACAAATACCCAGAGAATTTGCAAGTCTTCTCTTGCTAGTAGCTAAAGTAGTAGCTACAGTTCTAGCGCGACGTCTATGACTTTTTCTCTATAAAAAAGTAAATATTCTTATTTTTAATTATTTTTTAAAATATTTTTGTCTTCGTCTTTTTTTTGTTCCATTATTTTTCCTTTTTTTTTTCATAATTTGGATATTATACAATTAACATGACTAAATATTTTGTAAAAAAGATGTTTTATTAAAAAAAAAAATATGCATATACCAGAGAAACAGATTAATTAATTATACACATACTCGTACATATTACTCGTACATATACTTATATATAACTAAGCCTTCATAAAGCAATATTAAAATACCTTTCTTCTTTTTGTTTTTCTTCTTTTTGATCCAACTGCAGCCACTTTGACATATGCCACAATCTCTTCCTCTTTCCCATTTTCATTACGTTCTGTAATTCTAACTTCTTTTAGAAGAGTTCCTCTAGAAACATTTTTAGATCTTCCAGACTTTCTTGAATTATTTCTCGTTTCATTTTTTCGCGAACTACCTCCAGATCGTTGATTATTATTATCTTTTCTTCTAGTTTTATTACCCGAATTTTCGGAATTATTTTTGTCATTGATTCTTCTTCGAGATTTCCTGGAAATACTTTCATCACTGGAATCGCTGGAACTACTTCTATATTTTCGTGATTTTCCAAAATGTTTATTCGAACAGTTACGATCTCTAGAACCTAAAGAGCTGGAGGCATTGCTTGAGGATCGACTTTGACTTTTATCTCCATAGGATTCCAAACCAGATGAAGTAGAAGGTTGATTTGGATCAAATGTCAATTGACGAGTTAATAGCGTATTATCATCTAGTCTATTTCTTCTGTAAACACGGATTTCACGTTTATTAAAAATTTAAAAATCTTTGTACCTTAATTTTCATAAAAATTTATTGATAATAAATAAATTTGATTAATGAAACTCAAATTATACATATTTTTTATCTTATCATATACCTTCGAATAGTAGCTCTAACACGTTCTGTATGTCTAGTGCGAGGTATAATTCTTGGATAATAATCTTGTGGTATATTGGTACGAATTCTTCCATAAGTGACACCAAGTCTACGAGCTTCATCCACTAGATCTATGATTTCCTCCACATCAATTTTCACCTACAAATAAATAATGTAACATTTTGTTTAATCTCTTAATGGTCATACATTATTGGTAGTAATAATGTTCAATCATTTCAGATAGAATTACTGATAAATACATGAATATGAATATAAACAGCTTACAGTTTCTGCATTGGTTTGATTATTCTGGGAACATTCTGGACAAAACCACTCCTCTATAGGTACTTCATCTAATGGAGGTGTCAAGCATTCTAAATGGTAACCACGATCACAACCATCGCAAAGAAGCATACGATCTTCTCTATTACTTTGATGGCATACTTCACAAAATGTAAGATCATCCAATTTCTCTTCTTCGCTGGAAACAACTTCTACCGGGATGCATCTTATAATCTAGGAGAAAACATAAAATTAGAAATTAATTTTTATTCTTTAAACGATGATTATTATTTTTATTTTCATAATACATACTTGACCACCTAGCTTATCTCGGACATTAATTATCGTGAAAGTTTGTCGATCCACTGGACAAGTATTTATATTTTTACTCCACTCAATTAAGCATTCTAAACAAAAACAATGTTCACAGGAAGAAGGACTGCCTAATTCCTGTCTTTTAAAAGGAAGTAGACAAATTGGACACTTTTCTACTTGATCATCATTATTATCAGTATCTGTATCTGATACAATTTTTGCAGGTTTCTTAGCTTTTGGTTTTCCAAGAACTTTTCGCCTGACAGAAGACTTTTTTTCTAATTCTGATGAGCTGCTCCAGTCTGATTGCCATTCTGAAATTTCACTACTGTCTCCTAAGAAATAAATTTGATGGACATTATTTATAATATCATGAAATCAATAAATTTAGCTGTATAAAAAAATAAATATTAATAATTAAGACTTTAATCCCTAAGTATCTTTAGACTAACCAAATTCCTTGTATTTACTAGTGTTTGAACTGCTGCTCTCATAACTGGACTCATTCTCTGAAACGACTCTCTGAAAATAAATCGGGCATATTTTTTTATAATGTATCATATAATCGTGAGATATGGAAATTGAATAATTTATTTAATAAAAATTTATGAAGCATAAAAATCTTCAAAACGGTAAAATGTGTTTTATATTTAAGAACTTACATGGTTCTGTGTTCTAACAGGTCGAATAGGTCTTACTTGATCATCACTATCTTCATCACTAGTTTCACCTTCACTAATGAATTTCTATAAACATGATATTAAAAGAAATACTCAATTGGATTGAAATATTATGTTTAACAATAATAATTTATAATTTAATTAAGTGTCAATTTTACATACAGAAGTCTTTTTTCTTCTACGAGATTGCACTATAGATTCATCACTATCTTCACTATCAAGTTTGACAAGTTTTTTTCGCTTGCCAGATTGAGGAGTTTGATTACTGTCACTAGACATTTTAACTTCTTTGTAAAATCATATCCGCCTTGTCACATATCCTATATATAATTCACAACATTAGAAAATATTAATAACATTAAGTAATGCTTTATAATATTCATCATATTAAAAATTTATCATAATATTTAACCTATTTGAGCATGTAATATTTGAAATTTATATTTTTTATATAATCGTATTTTTTCTATACGTTTCATTGATTCAATATATTACTTTATACCTTCTATTAATTACCTCATACTTTTATTATTGTGTTATTCTATATTTTTGATAAATTTAAATATTAAGAATATAACAATCTATAAATATAAAAGAACATTTTTAGTATAAATTGAAAAATATGATTAATTATCAAAATGATATTTATTTAACAAGATTCGAGAATAAATAGACAAAGTTAACTGTTTTAGATTATACTCGTACTATATACTAACAAGATCATAATATAATATAAAGTTATATAGAAAAAAAAGTTAACAAAAGTAAAAATCAAGTTAATGAGTACAACTTAATATGAAGATTATTGGAAGATATAAACTTAAGAAGAAAATATAAAGCAAATATTGTAATAATTACAGAAAGAACAAAAATTGGTAACAAACATAGAATATCCATATAAATACATCTGTTAAAATTTATTATTTTTTAAGCAAGTCATAAATTGAATAAAATTTAGTTAATGTAAATAATGTAAATGTGGTGCTAAGACTGAAATGAATAAAAATGGAATAAAAAATTAGTTTTATATTTAGATTTAAATGAGACAAAGATCAACGTTATAACTAAATATGTACACATTTAATGCACAATGCTATATTTATTCCAGAGATATTACACATATATTGTATCTTATAGAATAAATTGTAAAACGGTTTTTTGGTTAACAATTAAAATAATATAGCCAGAGGAAATTTCAAAATATTTAATTTACATGCCTATCCAAAACTCGTCGAGGTACTTTGTGTGTCACTGTATATAACCACATTAACACATCACTAAATTCTTTTCATTGGAAAAAAGTTACTCAAATAAAATATTTTTTTATCTGGCATACTTTGCAAATGATTTTTCCAAATCGATCGTCATTTCGATGTGATTATAAAAGATTTTAATAATAAATTTGCAACATTTTTGAAGAAATTGTGCTAAGAATAAGGGACGAGGATCGAACAATTCGAGAAAGAACCTAAAAAATGTGAATTTACCTTCGAAATTCTGACGATTCCGATTTTGCACTGTATCAAGAGGATCTAATATCGATCATACATCATTAATGAATTAATTATTGGCTGATTCGATGTTGTCTTCGATGCAGTTTTACAAATGTTGACAGAGGGTACGCTTAAAGTTGAGAAACTGCCGACATTTTGGCTGCCGACGCCGTTCGCGACGTTGCGCTATTTTCTCACTGTTTATCTAATACATCGAGAAACTACATATTTCATAATTATTTACATAAAATAAATTATATTTTGTTTTAAGAGATATATATATATATTTATAATATCTAGCTAGAAAATTTAAAAAATTTAAAAGATTTAAGTTTATTTAGATCGTTGCTTGATTTTTGGTAAGCATCCGCCGGAAACTACAGAAAAGCAGTAAATTTAACTCTTAGCTTAACTTTGATTGTCATATATAGTTATGTATATCTTTAGATAAATTTTCAAGATTCACAACTTTTGCTGATTGTTTATTCGTAAAATTATCGTAAAATTATTTGTTTTTGTATTTTTATTGTTATTTATATTTTTATTGCTGCTAATTTTATATTATTATATAGATTACATACTATGATAAACTTTTAATATTATGAATACCATGATGTATTAATTAATTAATGTTACTATTGTTATTATTATTATATAATTATTTTTATACAATGTAAAAAATTCATTAAATACTATATTTTGTATATAACGTATCATTGATAGTTATTGCTGAAATTGATCGTTGAAACAAAATTGAGCGCAACTTGAGTAGAAAAAGATATTCCTTGTCTGGTATTAAATATTTTATAATTACAATACTCTCCGATTATCATTGTACAATAATTTTTACAATATTAATTTTCCCGGGCAAATTTTAAGTTGTTTTGTAATTGTACCACCTGACTGAGTTACAAGAGCGTTACTGTCTTTTGTGGACGAAAAGTACGCAAAGATGGGTCGCATGCACGCACCAGGGTAAAGTTAATTAAATTTCAGTGTAATTTATTATTACATTTAATAGTTATATACAAAAGTTATTTTTTTCTTGCATAGCATTAAATTTTTTCTGCTACTATAATACAACTTTATAAAGTTCTAGCATTAAATAATTGACACTGTAGTGTCTTCTTAACGGCCATGTGATCCTTATTTAAAGTAGTAATAATCATATTGTTTTGAAACAGTTTATCCGTTTTTTCATATGTTAATCATGTTTATGGTAGTTTAAAATTTGGAATTGAGAAGATATTGCTTTCTGTTTAGAAACTTTTCATATCCTCTATCCTTTTGTATACATAACCTCAAATTGTCCCCTTCAAATATTTTGATATTTTTTAAAGGAATTACTTGATAGTATCTTTCTTGACTGATATTATCTTTGCTTAGACACAGTTGATTTGTTAACAGGTAAATTTTATTAGAAGCACTAGGCATTTCAATAACAAAAATTAATAATATTACAGAAAGGGTATATCCCAGTCAGCGTTACCCTATAGACGGAGCGTTCCAACATGGTTGAAACTGACACCAGAGGATTGTAAAGAATTAATTTACAAACTAGCAAAAAAGGGACATACTCCGTCTCAAATTGGTAATGTTTCATTTTAATTGATATAGTTAGTTTATTGAATATTCTAAAATTTACTTCAGCACATTAGTATATTATATTTGTCATATTTGTCATAATACAAATTACGCCTTTATTTCTTTTATATCTAATTTATCGACATTTGTACAAATTTAGTATATTTCAAGCAAATTGATTGAGACTCAGTGTTCGATCGTTGTTTCTTATCAATAATTTGCGATAGTAAAAAATGGTGACTTTTGAGATGGTAATGGCATTTTGTCATGCTATTATAGGTACTTACCAACAGTTAAAATTTAAATTTATTAAATTTTTTCATTTGTTCAAGAACACAATATCTGTACATGTCACAGTAATGACTAAATAAATAATCAAATCTTGTAGGTGTGATTCTTAGAGATTCTCATGGAGTGGCACAGGTGCGTTTTCGCACTGGAAACAAGATTCTGAGGATTGTGAAAAGTATGGGGCTTGCCCCAGACTTACCGGAGGATCTATACTATTTAATAAAAAAAGCAGTTGCTATCAGAAAACATTTGGAAAGGAACCGCAAGGACAAAGATAGCAAGTTTAGATTGATTCTTGTGGAGTCTCGAATCCATCGGCTTGCTAGATATTATAAATCAAAAGGGACGCTTCCAGCAAACTGGAAATACGAGAGCTCAACTGCTAGCGCTCTTGTTGCTTAATTATTTCCACGTATCTTTTAACAAAATAAAAATTTAAATGTACGTTGCTTGTGTTTTATTAAACGCAATTCACTGCAAATTCTTTATTCCCATTTATGTATTGGGTTGGCAACAAAGTGATTGCAGTTTTTGTCATTAGGTGGTATTATTATTAGGTGGAAAAAATCCGCGATCACTTTGTTGCCAACCCAATATATTCAGTTTAACTATGTATAGTTAGTTGCATGAAAATGGAAAACAGTATCATCATGCGAGGTATAATATCATTTATAATAAATAATGGCAGAGTAGTTTGTTGACATACAAAGGGATGTGGGATACGTTATCTGCTTATTATGTCACTGTATGCAATAAACGTATGGAGTTTGATTTTACTCGTGCGTTAAGATATTAGAAAAAAATTAAAATAATTTAAATAAAACATGAATATACATTAGTATATATAGATATTAACGTAGCATCGATCTTTTGTTAGTATTTTGGAGCTTAGGTTAGAGCAGTAACAGAAACGGTAGTTGAAAAATTTGATTTAGTAACAATTAATAATAAATGTAAATGTGTGTGTGTGTGTAATATATAATAAAAAGATATAAATGTACTCATAGAGTAGTATATGCATATAATGTGAAATAAGTTAAGTTGATATTGTGATTTATTGTTCAGATTCGAGGTCGGTTCACACTCGAAGCCATCGCTTCTACTGTCCCAATTCAGGCCCATGTAGCACGAAGAGGGGTCCATGAAGAGACTAATACCGCGCATGCGTGGCCTTTGTCCTCGACTTGTCTCGAGGACAGCGCATGCGTTCACCAAGATGGCGGATAGGTTCTCACTGTTCAGTGGGCAAAGCTGTTTCAAAGCTGCGCCATATTAAAAAATTTGGATAAATTTTCTCGAGTTTTTAATCGATCTGAAGATACAATTTACGTTAAAAAATTTCTTGTCCGTTTCTTTCATTTGTGAGAAGTGAGATAAAGAAACTGCGAGCGTGAATCCCGCGGTTTCAGGAAGTGAATTATGGGTAATGGAGAAGACGCGAGTGCCTTTGACGTTTACGAACCATATTGAAAGGCATTTGGAAAAGTTTTGTTACCAAAGAAAGGTATGCAGATTAACAAAATGAAAAGATATGTTTTTAAAAAGCCTTAACAGATATCTTCGGTTTCGTAGCAACTAGATTTTAGATACTAATGTCCATTGTTATATATTATTGTTTGAGTAATTTAAATGCTGCTCACACAAATGGTTTTGCGTTGTTTTTTAAATTAATTGGCAAAATTAAAATTACACGTGCAATCTTTCATCGTCTTAGAGGTCAAAATTGAGATTAATAATTCGGAACTTGAACAATTCACGTAAAAGATAGTATAAATTTGTTAAATACTCGTGAACTGTACGAAGGTATATAACATATGGGATTTATTAGTTGACATGTGCGAACGTCTTTATAGTTGAAGGATTTTTTTTTCAAAAAGAAAATCTGTTTCTTTTTTATTTTGTTAAAATTAAAAAGATTTGTTTAATCGAATATATGTAATCAAGTATTGTATTCCAAGTATAAAATATTTCTATCGATGTTACGTTAATATCTTACGAGATTGAAATAATCGAATAGAAAAAGGAAGGATAATAAGAAAGATTATACAATTGGAATGATAGCTATTATGTATTAAATTATAAATCTTTTAGATGAGAATAATATATAGGGAACATTATTTTAGTAAGATTCTCCATTACTCGGAGGTTTTAGACTATTCGATTATTCGACCATTAACAAAAGTGAAAGTCCCTTGCCATTGGAGAGATATTTTCATAATAAAGATTAAAGATTACACGATAATCTATTACCATTGAAATAGATTTTTCAAATATTTCTCATCTAAATGTTATTTCGCTTATTAATAACGCTTCTTTGTTACTAATTGTTCTGACATTTTTAGTAAAATGGCGCAGAATTTCGTAATATTTTATTGTTTTTCAAATAACAACACTGGAAATGTATATTAATATTGTAAGTACGTGACGATATGTTACTTTTGTATTCTAATATTTTTATACATCTCAAAATATTTTTCGCTTTTTAGAAGTATTTGCTCGGAAAATGAGAAAAATTAATCTTTACACATAGAACCGAAAATCTGCCGGTGTTTATCGCCAACATATTTAACAATCGGTGTTACTGTATTTCAAATTTTAATGCAGAGAGAGATAGAGATAGAGATAGATAGAGAGATAGATAGAGAGAGAGAGAGAGAGAGATAGATAGAGAGATAGATAGAGAGAGAGAGAGAGAGAGAGAGTATCTACACTCGTTATTAATAGCTGTACTTATAATCACGAGGATTTCTCAGTCACTTATCCGATCATTTATTTTATTCAGTTAATTACATACTCAAGTAATTAGTACAGAAATGCAAGTGGCATGCAGAGTCAATGTCCGTATCAAGGATTGCCCAAATCTATTTTCTAATTTCTTTGCTTTATAAACATATGTATAAAGGATTCAGTAATCATTCTGTAATCTTATTTTATCCATTATTTGAACATGCTTGCTTGATTTTCCTCGTTTATTTCACGCGGTACTGTTAACCGCGATAAAACTGGACGATCAGTAAGAAATTATAACGATATTGTAATATTATTAGAAGAGGAAGCGATCGAACTCGAAGAAATGAACATTTCAAGCAACCAAAGAAATACCTACTCGTCTGTTTTAAATAGAAAAAGTAAGTAGAAAAGAGAGGAAAAGTGCAATTTTCATACCTATGCGCGAATCTTATACGATAGATACGATAGATAGGTATAGGTAGAAGGAGATTTCAACGCCTATATTAATAGGCGATGTCGCGACGCGTACAT
Organism: Bombus campestris; assembly: GCA_905333015.3. Lineage (NCBI taxonomy): Eukaryota > Metazoa > Arthropoda > Insecta > Hymenoptera > Apidae > Bombus > Bombus campestris. Next base: position 12,656,541 of record HG995132.1, read on the forward strand.
ACGTAATACATACGTATATACATATATAATATATACTAAAATACGTCTATAATAAAATGTTAAATTTAGGTTTCCTCGTGATGAAGACACGATTAACGAATATCAATTTCATTTTATAATTACGACGTTCATTTATTCGTACCCTTTAGCTACAGAGGCCCGTATTCTCGTTATTACTACAGTCGTGTTTACAGTATAGTTTTCAGATGATTTAATCCATCTACGTTATTTCTACCACGAATTTTATCTATCAAATCATTGTCTTATAAAAACGAATCTAGTACGACTATTGTTTAAAAGGACATTGGTATTCCCTTCTCAAGCTATCTGAAGCTATTTGAAGCTATTTGAAGCTATTTGAAGCTATCTGAAGCTGTGTCGAGCTACAGCCGGACAGTTTGAAACAATTCTCTGTCGTAAATTATAAGGAGGAAATAATTCAGACTTTTATCAGAGACGAGCACTCTATAGTTAAGGGTCATTTTAAATGTACTACGTGTCGTGTCCGAAAGCTTATGGACTGGTGGTACTGTACGTGATATCTACTTAAGCGTATATATGTATATTCGCACATACTTTCGTATGTACACACGTATATCATAGGTACGTACATAGCATACACGTATAACGTTTATATGCTCACGTACTTAGGTACGTCCGCGAAACGTGTTAAGGAACACGCATTTCGTATTCGATTCGTGCACGCCTTACGGCACGGCGCACATTCGTTCCTTTAAGCAGCGTGGAAAAACCGACACCGGCCGATACATTCTAAAAATGCTGAAAACTTCTCTCGCAACTTCTCTCGACGCGCAACGATCTAAAGATGTTGCGGCTGCGTGCATAGTCGCTGCACGGCCCCGGTCAAGCGTTACGCTCGTTTGCAAATACGATCCGAATATATTCGACATGTTCTATATGCCGCGTTCCACAGTATGACAGCCACGTAATCGAATATCGTGCCACGAAAATAGGATATGCGCTACGTGGAAATATTTCGATCATTTTTTTCTTTTATGGCATATGTAGGTTTCGTTGACGTTGACTTTCAACCGGTGCATCATCTTCCTTTATCTTTTTCGAAATCATCGAGCATCTGCTGTGAACACGTAGAATAATAAAGAAACGGAAGAAGCTGGGTTTAATCGATTATATCACACTCTGTTCTACGATATATTCGACACGAATGGTACGAAAAGTAGAGAAAAATTATTATTTAAGCGATATTTCTTTCTGAAGCGTATTTCCTTAAGCGATATCTCTCGTACTATTAGAAAAGAACAAGCATAGCGTGATGGATGTTTCGTATCGCAGCTACCGATAGCAATTTCAATGCACCATTCTTTCGTTACTAGTACGATATTCCTTTACCTTACATTCTTACCTTCCATTCATTGATAAGAATTATATAAACAATTACCTTTTCCATTGCTATTAAAAAATAGAAAGGTTCTAAAAGCCGTTAAAAATTAGACTCGAATAATTTGAACACGCGCAAGATTCTTGAATAAATCAGGTAAAACGTATTTGGACGCTAGCGACCTACGATCTTTACCAGAGGAACAACTTTCCATATGAATATTCCTTGGCTCGGTGTTCGAATTAACCGAAAGGAACGTGAAAGTAGAAAGAACACGGGACAATTTTTCTACGATCGAATATTACGATATAATTTTCTGCTACATATGCCTGCTATATATATATATATATATATATACGCGCGCGCGCGCGCTAGTAGGTACAGCCTAATATGGGAACGCGAGAAGTCGCGTTAATCTACGTAGAGAATCGATGATGCCCGATAGGATGTTAGGACGACTTTAAGGAAGATGGAGAAAACGAAAGATCACCGTGAAACAATTCTCTTAGATAGAGACGAACGAAAAATACAAGGAAATGCAGTTGCAAAGGAAAACGAGATTAATTAATAGGAAATAATCTTTCTTCGACTTTTGGCGAAACGAAAAGGAAAGTAACGGTCTTTCGACTTTTGATAATTCGAGAGAAGAGAAATTCTCGTATCGCGCGTATCGAAGTCAATTTTTTGATTAAAAATAAAAGAGAGGAAGAAGAAGGAAAAGAAGATTAAAATATATAGACGATAAACTTTCCAACGATTTACGTCGAAGCGAAGCACCATGGAAAAAGGGTTTCGATTCCGCATAGAATTTCCCTGAAACTCTTGGCTTTCACTTCTCTCCGAAGAATGCGAAGGCTGAGCGCCGCCAGACCCGTACCAACTGCCCCCTTCACCAGCGTGCAATACGTTTAGACAATTTTTCAACATCGCCTCGGACACAGTCACTCGTCGCGCGTCTCGTCTTCCTCGCTTTTCATCGTTTCGAGAAGTTGGAAAGACGCGTCGCTTTTGCGAACGCGATTCAAATTCTCTTTCCTCGAAATGTTAATCATGTGTTAGTCAGAATGACTAAAGAAACGTACGATTTTTCGCAACACGGTGTTACGCGAGAAAGTGTAAGTGTAAGTTGCTCCTTCGATCTTCTTCTTCTTCTTTCTCCTCTTTTTCTCTCTATTCCGAAAGAGAAAGGTTTATTTTCAGTATTTCATACGTGCGAATGTTTCTTAATAGAGTTACGTTAAAACAGATATTGGAAATTGAGTGTAAAGATCCGATACGGCGGAAGAAAGTAATTTCAAGGTAAAATGTATAAATGTTTCGATCCAGTGAATCAACGAATCGACGAATCGACGAATCGACGAATCGACGAATCGACGAATCGACGACGAGAACAAGCAACTATTGAAATTCTTAAGTGTACGATCGAATGTAATAAAAAAACTAAATTACATTTACATGTCGTGTTTAAAAATTAAAAAGTTAATAACGTTAAAAGGAGTATAAAAATATTAATTATTTAAACATTAATATGGAATGGCCAAGTGGAGCGATTATTACTGTTTTATTTTCCAACTACATATATGAAGATAGATAAAATATGGTCGTTCGATCGGCACGATGAATATGCAATTCAGATAATAACATTTATTTAATCAGCTGCAAAGTTACGCGGTCAGCGTACTTATTACATCGCGTAGAAAGATTGCACGGTGAAAGTATCGGCTGTTTATATTTGCTCTTAAAAAATTGAATTATTGCTCGATAGTGTTTGTTACGTAACGACGATAACTTTCAAAGTTTAAATCTTCGCCGTGGTTTCATCGATCATCGATCGTCGATCGTTTACATGGATAATCCGATATTCGACCAATTCGAGCATTCCTCCAATCGCTGTTTAAATATAAAGTATAAAGACTAATTATACGAAGCAATTGTATCGGGACAACAACTTTAAATATACGTGAAATTGCGCGTAACGCAAATTTCTAAAAAAACAAACGAACGTTTTCGCATAGATTGAGAGAGTGTTTCGGTGAAAAATGGTATCGAGGCGGAAGATTCTATCTCGATCGAGGGACAACCTCGTCGAAGCGCAATACGAGGATCAAGACGAGGAGGACGTGTGGTATAATCTTGATAAACTTTACAAGGTAAAGTAGTAATACGCACGCTAATAATATAAACGTGATATTTACTGATATTAATAATAATAATAATAATAATAATAATAATTAAGTTAAGTCAAGTCGAGTCAAGTCAAGTTACATCACACTAGAACCGGTTAAGAAAAATTATCCTCTAACACTGATTTTGCTTGTAACGTTGCAGAACACTGCCGTATCGATAATAGTATTTTAAACATTCTCTTATTTATAGACGTAAGAGATAAAACGTTGGACGGTGTTTAAGAACAAGTTGTTACAACGTATACGTATACGATATAAAAATTATATACGATTTCCCTTGTCGCAAGTAACTTTAATTTGATCCAAATTTTTCCCTCCTACAATTATTTTCTACGAGATATTCGATTTGTTCACTCTGTATAATATATAACGGTTATATCGAGGAAGAACAGGTACACGACGATGGTACGACATTGATGTTTTATTTCAGGATCATATCCAAGAAGTACTGGACAAATGGAACCAAATCGACGACGAAATTTGGGCCAAGGTAATCGTTTTCGAAAGGAACCGCAGGGTAGCAAAAGCGTACGCCAGGGCACCTGTTCTCACGATTAATGGATCTAACGATGGATTCGATGGTTTCAGGTAAACGAACCGTATTACAATCTTTAAATGCAATCTTCTAAACAAAATTCCAAGAATCCTTAACACGGTTGGAACAGTTAACAAAGCGGATAAAAAAGTAGTATCATAGTAGTCGGTAGTAAAGTAAAAAGAAAAGAAAGAAAGAGAAAAACGTATAGAAGAAAAGTTGTAGAGGACGCAACAAATTACTATTAGGTTTTCTGTTCTTTGTGAAATATAGGATAGGATTGTGCGGTTTCGAAAATCCTATGAGGGATACGAAAACGGAAGAGGCAAAGAAACACATTAACCAAGGTGTAAAGATTAAAATGGACGAGCAAGGGAACATATTGATAAAAAGGTTGTGTAAAAATAACGTTTACATAAAGCCGACCAGTCAGGAAGACAACGCAATTGGAGCAGAAATTGCACGGAATTCTCAAGGAGCGTTAGAACACGAGAAACCGGGGAAAGTAAGCGTTCCACCATATATTTTACTCCGATTCCTCGAATCCACCTTTTTCTCTCATTTCGCTTATACACATACCGCTATACACGTAATAAATCTCTTTCCATACCCTATCCTCATTGTTTTTATATCTGTTACCAGGTGTTCGATATGAATAAGTTTCAAACGAATCTTTCCCGGGAGACTCGAAGAGCATATCCGGACAGAAGAAGATTAGAAATGCAGTGTCTGAGCGCAATCGTTTTCGTCAAAACTGAACCAGACCTTCTTCAATGTCCCGTTTGGGTGCTCATTGTAAATGTTGTCGGTTTAGACATGTTGAAATCCAAATTACCACCAGGTTGTGTGTAGTGAATCAACGATTTTACCGATTCTTTCATTCGACGTTTAACGTAAATCTGTGCTCGCACATAACGTACAAATATATTAGTTCTAGCGTTACAAAGGCCTGTGGATATTAAAAATCGACCTAGGATACCGATTCCCGACGAAGATCCGTATAGTATAGCAGGAGTTTCGTCTTCGATTGGAGTTTCCGAAGCGTTCCAGCAGGACCGAGAAGCTCGAGAACAGATCTACGCTCAATCAACGAGTAGTAGACAAAGAAGAGCCGAAAGGCCACCCAAACTACCGCCAAGGGAGAATATTTACAGTCATGACATACCTAAAGTAATTACACGTACACAATTTTTTATTCCACTTTATTACACTGTTACTTGAAACAACTGTTACTTCTTAACGTTACTTTAAAGGAACGATATTCAATGATATTCATTTCACTCGTTTCAGCCTGATTATGACGACATAGAAGATGACTATGCTAGAAAACCTGTCATAACCAACGAGGACAAGAGAAATAGAAACGACGACAAAAAGAAATACGGTAAACTTTCCGTTGTTTAACAAATTATCGAACCGTTTAAACCGTTATTATTAATAGTCACACGAAAATAATAAGAGTTCTTTTCTCCTGACAAATTAATAATCATACGTATGCTTCTTTTTTAACAGACGATCCGTATTACTGCGGATTAAGAGCTCGTGTTCCTAACTTTGTAAAGATGGCGAAAAATAGTAAAGTCTCGACGAGAATGTACGCCAGACCTCCTAATCAAGCAACATATGCCGCTACCGGATACGCTAGTAGCCAATCCTCTCAAATTTATGGCCATTTACCTGGGAATCGACCACCAATTATGTATCACGCACGAAGCTTCGAAAGTGGACTTGGTATTACAACATACTTTTGCAAAAATTCTGAAAAATTCTGAAAAATTCTGAAAAATTCTGAAAAATTTAATATACAACAACGATCTAACGTATTAATCGATATATTAAAATTAATAAAAAATAACTAACAAACACTTTTCCTTACTTTTTCCTTTTACTTACTTTTTTTCGCAGACTCGGACGGTAGAAACGAATCACCGTACAACCATATATATGGAAGGTTTCCTGTACCGACCAGAGGTGTAATTCCTCCTACACCCAGAGCGATGTATATCGGAGAGTGGGACTAAAAATAAAGAAAATTAACAAAAAGCAACAGGTTAACATATAAACGAGTGAACAACAAGTTTGAAACGAGCACGAAACAATATCACCAAATGCAGGTATAATAGAACGTAAAAGACAGTTGAGAGAACCTTATGCATAAAAATGTATGCATTCGTTAAAAACTAAAACCTAATAAAATAAAGACTACGCGCAAGACATACAGATATAAGTAAATAATTAGCAACAGAAAGGACTAAAACGAGAGTGGAGTAGTTATAAAAAAAGGAAGAACTAATCTTCCGTTTGTACCTATAAACTGTATATTGTTAATGTACTACTTGAAATACTCAAATTTTTATTCCAATAAAATTTTAGAACAATGCCAACTTTTATTTATACACCTTTGAGGAAGTATAAACTTTTCTGATTAAAAGTGGTAAAAAACATTTTAATATAAAAAGAGAATATAAAGATATATATATATATAAAATTAATATAACATTTTTCTCAAATCTAATACAATTTTTAGGATATGATAGCAATTGTATACAACATGTAGAAGCGATTTCTTATGAAGGGAAAAAAAGATTCTTCATTTTATAGAATAATTAAAAAAAATTTGATCCTCGTGTCTTTATCAAATCTTTTTATCTTTTATAAATTATCAAAAATTGCTTTCATTGGTTAACTTAATCAATCACTTTCTTTCTCCTATTATTCTAAACCCTCGTTTTATTTGTTCGGTAATCCATTTATTATACTGATTATCTTTTCTGCAGGAATTTTTGATTTTAATAAATTTATCGTATGATCAATAACAGGCTTTTCGTTTATTTTCAATATTTTTATAATTTCATCTGCAGAAGAGATTTTTGACACTTCGATCCAATATCCTACAAGGTATTTTAGTAATTCTCCCATTGTTTCTTTGGAATCCTCTTCTTCTTCTTTCATTGCTGAAAATAACCATAGAGTTATAAATATTTATATATCTATAGTACAGAAAGTCATTCGTATATAACAATTCATAACGAATACAATTCACCTGTGTTGATGCTAACTATAATTTTTAAAATCGTTGCATCTATATCGACTGTAGAGTCTGCCCTTAAAAATCCTTTCCATCGAAAATCCAGAATCATTTCTGCACATCTATGAACGCAAGAAGCTTTGGTCTCATCTAAAGGATAAAGATTCCACGGATCGATAAAATTTGCTAAAATTCTTCGTAGAATCTCTACTGTTCTGTTTAAATTGTCTTCTTGCAAGATCTCCTGATGAATTTGATGTCCTTTTCGAACAATCGAAAACAACTCCAACCAATCCTCAAGATATTTTAAAGTTGAAGCCGAATAAGGTGCTTCGTCTTGAGGAAAAACTTCTTCGAAGGATTCCAACATTCCTACAAGTTTCAAATTTCTCGTTCGCCTTCTATTTCATACAGGTCGATCGAATAATTTTTCGTTAAAAATATATTGAAATTTGGCACCTGGCAGAAAACTAGAAGATTCGAATAGCTCGTCCAATAATGTTTCCCCAGATGAAAGATCGATCTCTGCCGATGAGCGCAAAAAACTTGTCGTTGCGATCAAAAGTTCCTCTGTAATAATTTATCTTGATCAGTATTAAATTCAAAATTCTATTTGTTTTTAATCTCATTATTAATATTGTTGCAAAGAGTAAGTATTATTGTGGTTACCGTTTGTGGAACTTTTCAAGATAAAAGGAACCACCTCCCTTAAAAAGGTTGAATTTCTTAAATTAACTCTCCATTTTGATTCAGGATTGATTTGAATATTCCAAAGTGCAGAACGTAGAAGACGAAGTATTTGTACTAATGTGGCAGTGTCTTCGGAAGAAAGGAGGCGAAGAATTGTTTCGAGAAGCTCCTCTTTCTCTCCCAATGCATCAAGCACTGACGGTTCGCAAGTCATATTGCCAATTATTCCCAAAATTATTTCCTATAAAAATAAGAATACTAGGAAGCTTTTACATATAATATAAAATGCAAAGAGAAACATAGTTTTCTTTTTTCTTTCTTTTCTTTTTTTTTTTTTTTTGATAATCAAAAACTTACTATTAGCATTTATGGATCTTTTAAGAGGTTTGTAAAGAATATGTACAAGATAGGTTCAAAGTATTTTAACATATGGAAAGGATAAACAGAAAATAAGATTAAGAAATTCTAACTATTCGATTAGCAAGTAAGTTTACAACATAAAAAAAAATTTAGATACATTATAAACATATAGCTTCTATTTATTAACGTTTCAATCCAGTTATTTTAATTAGAAAATCATTAAGAACTATAAAGGATTCGATATATAAAAGGAGTTGTCTACGGTGTATAGAAATCAAGGACTACAAGTTCTTACATTCTAGAAATCATGGAACTCTGGAAATGTTTTCTAATATTTTTATTGAATAAATGAAATACAGATCTAAGAGATAAAATAATCTTGAAACAAATCATACCGTAAACCTTGGTTCTTCGGATGAATTCAAAGCAAATTCTGCAATTTTAAGAAAATCATTATCTACAAGAAAGTTAACAATGTCTTTCTCTGCGGTCATATCCCACAATGTGCATAAGTCGTACTCCACTTTCTCGTTCCAGCCATCTTCGAAAACCTTTGCAATATTCAATTTATTTAAATTACTTTGAATACGCTTATATAACAAATGTTAATATATAAGTATGTACAAGTAGATATGCGTATGTTATATAGATTAAACGCATAAATAATTTTTATCAAAATGTTTCAATTATACGTAACTATGAAAGTGCTAAGACTGTTTGGTAAAACGAATGAATTTACAAAGTTTATTATAATTATTCAGACACAAGTTAGCTTATTTATATTGTCAAAATAAACATCCTTGATGTAACAAAGATTTAAGTAACACTTTCTTAAAACATGACTTACTGAAATTTACCAATGAAACATAGGAAATTAATACAAGCTTGAATCAAATCAAACGTAACTCAACTTAAGAAGACCATGATACGTACCTTTGATATTGAAAGTAAAATATTGATTATCCATTTGCCGCTATAAAGAGTATCTCCTACAGTATCTCCTTTCAACTTTACAATATCGTCTTCTCCGATTTCTCGAGCATCTAACAGTATGTTTGGCTCCACTCTGTCAGTTTCAGGTTCCTGAACCTCGCTCATTCTTCCTACTCGCTAAACTACTACTATTCTTTCTACAGTGTTTTTTACGAATTATTATTGATTTTACAGATAGTTACTTTAAGTTGATAATAATTTGAGCAAAGATATACTACTTGGAGAAATAATAATTTATCACAAATTATTCACTTTCTGTTACGAACTTGGCACAGCTGATTGATATAAATGAAGATGACCTAACCTCTTTCGACACTTGCTGTTGCTTTAGCTTATTTATTTAAACGAATTTTACTAATGTTTAGCCCTGCGATATTTTTCTTGTCATTCACATCGCAGCTACAAACGTAAATTCTAAATTGTGAATTCAAAATCATATCGATAACTCAAGATCGAATTCGATATCCACCAGTCACTGAAAACATGATACTTTAAGTGAAATATTGCACGAACCTTAAGGAAAACACAACATTAATGCAGATTTCTATTGAAATCTTACGTGCATTTAACCGCGAATTATAAAGAATATGCTTCGTATTTTGTTTTTTTTTTTTTTTTTTTTAATCATATTATTGTGTCGCAAATTAAAATTAAAAGAATTAAAAATTAAAAATTGCAAATTATATATCCATCTGTAATGTATTATATACGTTTCATCTTTCGCCACGGAAGATGAATTAAAATATTTAAGAGCTTGATATATAATATTTATTTTCTTAATGATTCATAGTCTACAAATTATAAAAGAATTGCGAACTTAATTATAGCTGTAGAAGAAAAGAATCGAAGAAACATAAATAATACATTTCAACTCCGTTTCCAGTTCTATTTTTTTATCTCTTCGCGTATCAACGTAGCTAGCGTTGAAAGCGCCTGAAAAGAAAGAAAGAAAAAAAAAAAAACAACGTAATATAATTTTTACATAAGAATATGTAAAGTATATAAACGATCTTGAATTAGTAGAAACGTTATACGTATATTAAACGTTAGAGGAACATTGATGCGATACTATAAATTATTAGGTGAATCAAATACAAAACGGAATCAAAGAAAACAAGAACCTTATCGATTTCTTGCGATGTCGCGTAACTGTAGCATAGTCTGAGATGCTGTTCAGGTTTCGAGCGGTCATGGTTAAACGCATGACCGGGAATAAGAAAAATCCCTCGGGAAATACACCTCATCCTTGCCAATTCCATTACATCTTTCGTTTTATTCACTTTCAGCCAAACGAACATCCCACCATTTGGAACGTTCCATTCTGCCAATCCTAAAATATAAGAGATGCTTTTGTTTCGAGATTAAAAAAGAAGAAGAAGAAGAAGAAAAAAGAGCTAAATTCAAAATTTTCGATTTTTAAAAAACGAAACCTTGCTGTAATTTGAATATTATATACCAGTAAGATGTTTTTCTATCAAAGACAGCATAATGTCTCGTCTTTCGTGATAAAATTTCTGAATGTCGTTAAAATGTTGCCGTATCTTCTCCAGATCCCATGCGTCTAATAATTTGAACAGCAAAACCTGCAAAAATAATAATCATCGATGAAGGAAAAATACTTTGATCCGTATGAAATATTTGTAATGTACGTATGATTGTAAAGATTACTTGCGATAAAGAGGAAGCGTGAATATTTGTTGCTTCCATATGTGTAGTTAATTTTTTAATAACTTCTTTATGCGCCGTAACAACGCCTAATCTAAGTCCGGCGCTTAGAATTTTGCTGAAAGAATCCAAACGTATTACACGTCCTTTGGTGTCCAATTCGAGGAAGGTGGTAGGTTTCTTATCGACGAAATGGATAAAACAATAAGGATCGTCCTCGACGATTAAAAAGTTGTATGTATCGGCCAATTCATAAACTTCCCTTCTCCGCGATTCTGTCAAAACTGTTCCCGTTGGATTGGCTCCTGTAGGATTCGTGTAAAGGACCTACGAAACAAGTTCATCCTTCTTTATATCCGAATATAGCAATACGTAGTGATATACGATCGATTAGGTAAAATTATCTCTTGATTTTCAATCGTCCCTGCAACTCACTTTTGGCATTGGTTTACCACTGTCTCGTCTTTCTTCGCAAATTTTTCTAATATTTAGCGGAATTATACCATTCCGATCTTGTGAAATTTCGATGAATTCTGGCATTAAAGGTGCGAGCTGAAGGAAAGGCGAATAACGTTGAAGAGTTTAATAAAATAATAAAATCTATCAAAACGGCTTGAGAACATCGAGGTATTTAGTCTAAAGGGAGATGTGCAGGTTTACCGCATTTAGAATTCCGTCGTAAGTCGGTGTTTGAACCATCACAGGATCGCCTGTTTCTAAAGTCATCTCGAAAATTTTGCTACACCCGTCCATCGATCCAGACGTGAAAAGTACGTCCCAATCGTTGTATATCGGCTTGTGCCAATATTCTTGAAATTCTCGCATTTTTTTTAACAACGGTAAGTATCTTAAATCGAAAAATAAAAGAATGAAAGATGATGGAAGAAATATACGATACTATTTATATATATATATGAAATATTATTGCATACTATACAGCATACACTGGCACTAGATGCACAGCGATTAGTAAGCAAGAGTTAAGTAATATAATATAACGTAAAAAATTAGGAATAAGAATGCAACGACATGGTTGTAATAGGTTATGGGCGTAAAGTATCAACGGAAGATTATTATTATTGTACAGATTGTATTATTGTGTCTGAGAAATCATGGTACAGACGGTCGGACGATGATTCTACGTGGGAAACCAAGCGGGGGAAAAAAAAGGACAATACTTTTTCGTTATCGAGAAAATCGAGTCTGAAAAGGCATCAAGTAGCCGTGTATGAATTTTGTAAATTTCGAATTACGAATTACTTGAATTAATCGTAAAATCTGTATATATATAGAATTTATTACGTTGGTAGAGTAAAGTATCTTTTATTCTTGTTACATATTTTATAAATTACCCTTGGGAAGGACCATATTGAAGAGACCAGGACAACTCTTCTCCGACGAGTTTTACTTTTGTTCCGCCCTTGTACGTTACGGAGATATCCACGAAAGGAAATGTCTTTGTATTCGGCATTCCATTAGCTAGACTTATCGCATCTTTCGCTTCTACAAATCTCATCGCTGTGATATGCGAAAATGTTATTTACATATGAATTATCTTTATAAATTATTGTTTCAAAGAGATACAGGATAGACAGAGTTTCGCGAATTGTTTAATAAAATATCAAATATCACAGACAATGTTATAACAGCGATAATAAAAACAATATTAATAAGAAATAAGATACGAAGAAATTAAGAGTTCTTACCCAATTCACGAAGAATACTAGACTTTCGCCTTCTCGTGGCATTCGTTAGAAACGTTGAAAAATCCATTATGAACGATTTGTTTTTCTTAATAACACCTCTGGTTAATTTTTAATATTTGATCTTTGTTTCGGTTAATTTTTGTCAAACGATAGCGTCCAGGCGAGTCGAGTAACTCCGGCTTTACCAGTCTAATCGAGTTAGATAGATTCGATAAATCGATAATTTCTAAATATTTTACATTTATTATAAATAAGCGGATCGATCGATAGGAATACGCGGGGCGAGCGTGTCGAAAGTCATCGAGAGACTGGACTTCGGCACAACTATGATTTTAACAAAAATCAGCCTGTTATCCATGTCGTGGGTTATCATCAGCTCACATTGTTGATACGTTACAATCGAAGCGTTACAAATCGAACCATTGTAATCGATGAAAATCTCCGTCAACTAGATATAAAGCAATTATGGAATGGAAAAATATTTCGCAAGAGACTAAAATTAATTAATTATAGAAATGAAAAAAATAAATGTATTACGTAACGTGATACTTGATTCTCGTTTAAGCTTGTTCTTGCAATAATCGTAAACAGCGGTATCGTCTTGCGTTGATAAATAGGAAGATAAAATGCGCGTAATAAGAATAAAAATCATGGTGGATATTACTTCAACGTCTTATGTTCAACATGTATATTTTATTTCGTATCTGAAAAAATAGAGACACGGTAAAGAAAATGAGTATTCTACTATTCATCCATTGCAAAAAGGTTGTCGAGAAAGGATCGGAGATATTATTGTTATAAACAGCGTTAGTCGAGTACATTGTCATTGTAAAATCGGATGTAGCTGAGAATTACTTTCATCGTTATTATCGTTACTCGCTCGTATCTCAATAACCATGCTGAAAAATCGAAATATTCAACGAAGAAGATTTACATGGAGTAAAAATCATAAAGGCATGGTTCTCCACATAATTGTACGATTCTCGTACATTTCTTACGGTATTCTTTCTTTCTTTCTTCCTTTCTTCCTTTCTTCCTTTCTTTCTTCGCCACGTCGTACATCAGCGAGTAATGAAGAAAATTCAGAAAAATGTCTCTCGCGGAGACTGCCTGATCATTTCGATAATGGGAAGGAAAAATTTGTAAATTTAACACGGGAAGGCATGACGAAAGAAATTGATAGTAGGAAACGGTGAAAGTTTTATTGTTCGTACACATCAGCAAGGATCTTTCTTTAAAACGTTGCGAAAGACGACGATAGAACATTTTTTCCCCTTTCGTGATCATGATCTTCATCGTAATCATAATCACCCTCTTTCCTCTTTCCTTGCGTTATCGCCTCTTCTTATTCTCGTTAGCATTCCACCACACCTCCCTTCCCTTTCCACGTTTTCTCTTCTAGTTTACAATTTCTCTATCGCTTTAATTTCTTATTTATTCTTTCGTCGCGTAATCGCGAAACGCTATCGTTATAATTGTTTTCTCATTTCTTTTTTCTTTTCTTCTTTTCTTCTTTTTTCTTCTCTTCCTGGGTAGACGTTAATTCATTTTTTCCTCTTCTTACCACTTAATCAGAGCATTCTTTCCTCGTTATAATCAGACTGACAAGGATAATCACAATTACGATTACGATTGTCATCGCTATAACTATTTATCGAATCAAATCGTTAATTATTAATTACGTTACCCCTTTTGATTCGTCGAGATTATCCTTTGCGCGACAGTACTATCTAAATGATAATGGAAGAAGACCCGGCGGAAAGGCACCAACACAAGTTTCGCGTTGTAACGTAATTACTAAACATGTAGTCGGGCTCGCGTTTATATCATTCCTTTATCGTCTAAAATCCTTGATAATACTTACGAATAAGAACAACATCGATCGTTAGTATCAAACTGCTAATACATAATATAGTATAAAACGGTAAAGTAACGCCGACGAATAGTTAATAAATAAACAAACACAGTCGAATAATACGAACAGATCGTATCTTGAACAACGGATCGATATCGAGCAACTTGACGAACAACGATAACGATTAAGACAACGATTCTTAATAATAATAAAAGAGAAAAAAAAAGAAAAAAGAAAAAGAAAAAGAAAGTGAAAGATAAAATGTCGTAGCATTTACATTTAAAAGCAAAGATAAAAGATTATAAACGCGTCCCGATCGATGGAAAAAATTTACAACATTTTACATTAATACTTGGCTCTGGTTTTTCTAGTTTTCTATACATGATTGCATGCATTCCATGCATTCATACGCGCTCATACTCGTCACAAGTGGCAGACGCACATACATACACGAAGGATTTCTGCTTCTGAATTGGCAGTCGTCAAAGCGTCGTTAATTAATCGATTAAGCACGATTAAGTATGAGAAAAGAAGGCATTAAAAACGAACGAAAGTTGGAAAAAAGTTTCGAAAGTGCCCGGGCACTTTTAATTTCAATCGAAACAAACGGGGCTCGTTTGGCGGCACGATTTTTCGTTTTTGATTAGCACAAAATAACAAAACCATATTTAATTGATTTCGAGTTAGATGATTATTCGCTTCGTAACAATTTTATTTCCGTAGAACGCAAAATCATAACGAGAGTAACGTAATTATTCGATTTAAAGGAAAACATATATATCGTCATTTCCCCTTCAATCTTTCGATCAATCCAACTCTTATACCTTTATTTTTAATTGCGCATATCGTACGCACGCACACGCACACACACACACACATATATATAGACAAGTATTAAAAAATAAAACAAAAAAAATGATCGACGAGAAGTACTTTTCACGTTATTTTTCCACGCACAACTAAATCAACGTCTTTTTAAAAGTTTTGATTTTTTCTCTCTAACGCGATACAAACACGATTCTTCGCCCTCCTTCTTTTTCTTTCTTTCTTCTTTTTCCTTTTTTTTTTTCTTTTTCTTGAATACGAAAAGAACGAATTCGAGTTCTTTCCTTCGTTTTCTTTTTTCTGTTTGTTATTTACAATATATATATCCATAGTACGCTACGTATTTCCCTCTTTTTACAACAGTTTGTTTAACGATTAATTAGTCTGTTAGTATTTGCTTCTGTTTCTTTATTCGTATGTTAAGCTTAAACGTTACTATACAAGTGCCTCTTGGTATTCTCCTTTATTTTTTATTTCATATCTTGATCGATATTCGTTAACTCTGTTCTTCGATTTTTCTCTTTCGTCCATAAAACCTGGATCTTTGTCCGTTCTTGTCTTAAACAAAAACTGGATTTAATTTGTCGCGCATCCCCCTCCTTCTACTCTTATTCGCTTCGATAAAGTTTTGATATTTATATTTTTTCCTATTATTTTCTACACCTAATTACATTTTCTCAGACTCGTCCGTATTCCTCTTTGCCTGTAACGTTTACAATTCTCGTACTCTTCTTCGTATTACGATCTTCCTGCTTCTTACGGCCTAATGTTTTCCAAAATGTTGCCAAATCTTCCATTTTCTTTTTTTTTTCCAAACATCGTCTGTTCGTGTTCTTCTTCCTTTTCCTACTTCTTGACGTCCATTCCCCTCGAGTCTTACACTCTTCCTAGATATTTCGTCGTATAACGATACACGGTTTTCTCTATTTGTTTAAATAACTCTTTTCTAGTTCCACCGATCTACTTCGACCGATTCCAATGAAGAATTCCAACTTGAACGAAGTCACTCGATCGGATACCTTTGTGCGATTACTGACCGTTTGTGAAAACGTTCTGGCGAATCTTTAGACAACTAAAAGAGCGTTTCTTGCGACCAGGCCGGTGGACTGGTCGGTAACGGCGCCGGCGGTGGTCTATGCCTGAGCTCGATGGCTGGAGAACACGGCGGAGAACCGGGGCTACTTTGGCTGCTGGTGCTCGTAGAGACGGCCTGAGACCTGTTGATATATTCGTAACGACAGCTTTTCCCAAAATCGTTCCATGTAAATAAGTTTGAAGTAAACACGAAAGTCGGAAGCTGATTAGAGAAAAAGCGATGGAAAATGGATAAATTATTTCAGATCCGCGAAAGACGACGATATAAAAGGTATATCTTGTATTTATGAATAACGATATACGCGGTAGAAAGGATGAAAGAGCGACAAAAGTTTTGAAGAACGATAACGTCAAACAGTTTGTCGTTTTATCGTGGAAAAATTGATTTTCAACATTAACGCGCACGGAATTTCCTCGATTCCGCGTAATTATGCGACCAAATAGGTAGAATTAGAACCGTAACCGTAACCGTAACCGTAACCGTAACCGTAATCGTAACCGTAATCGTAATCGTAACCGTAACCGTAATCGTAACCGTAACCGTAACCGGTTTGAACACCGTATACCGCTATATATTATAGAAGACATATTCGTCTTATACATCGTCTTATATATAGTGTTAAAATTTGTTAATTTTAGTTTGGTTCGGTTAAGAGCGTTGTGGTAAAGATGGAAAGTCAGCGACATTTAGAAGCAACGAAGGAACAATCATTCGACTAGGTATACCTAGAAGTTTCAACAGCTGCGCTAATACTACGACAAGCTTGACAAGGTTTGCCTTCAGGCCGCCGTCTAGGGACACATCCAGAGCAACCGTCCCATTTCTCGACCGTTTTCTTCTTTTTCGAGGGTACCCGAAGAAACCGTCGACAACTTGGCCCGGGTGCTTCGGAGTCGGTCGAGAACCCGGATACTTCATCCTCCGTGTCGAGACACTCTTCTTGCTCGTCGTTTCTTAGGAAGACCGAGTCGGAACCAAGCGACCTCGAATTATTCAAGCTACGAACGTACAACTGTCGTTAAATTTATATCGTGTAATTAATTTTCGTTTATTGTCGTTTAGTAGCATTCTCGTACGACTAGAAAAATTCGATACTACGAGAGTAGTAGTAGTAGTAAGTAAAGTAGTAAGTAAAGTAGTAGTAAGTAAAGTAAAAGATGATAAAAGAAAAAACGTTTCGTTGGAAAATAAGGCTGTGCCGATAGCTTTTATAGCCCACTGTACGGCGAACAAAATGCGAGAATACCTTGTGCGTTACGTACAACGAATCACGCGCGTAAAAATATTTTCGTAAAGAAAAATCCGGAAAAAGCGTGGCAAAATATTATTCGTTTATCCGACGCGTTACAACGATATTTTCAAATTATTTATACAAGTTTCGACGTTAACAACCTTGAGTCTGGTTCCGGTGGATCGACACTGCCCATGGAAGCCAACGGTGCTCTTTTACCGCTAGTCGCCGTGATCATCGCCTCGTTCGCGTAAAGACCTGCTTCGCTCGTGCACGGGGAAAGCTCCGGGGTTGGTTGAATTACCTACAAATAAATTATCAAACAACTTACGACAACCAACGACGTACTACTTGCTCGTTAGTTTCAAATTATAGTAACGCGTTATCGTATCGAGATTTTATTATCGTATTATCCATGTACTCTACGTTATATAATTGAAGAAGACAGCGCAAAAGTCGAAAGTCTCGCGTTTGTCAGTGGACAAACTAGCAATTACCTGAATATCGATGGGATAATAGAGATCCCAGGGTTCATCGTGGGCAGCGTATTTCGTGGAAAGCGTAGGGTGAAGCGGCAAACATGGTACCGGCATCGCAGACCCTCTTCTCTCGAGGTAACTACTCCCGGTGCTGCTACACGTCACCGAACTGCATCTTCTTTGTTCTTCGGGAAGCGGCAAATTCGGCTGCTTCGTTGGTGGTGTCAACAGAGCCTCGTAGCCGCCGCCAACCGACGCAAAACGCGGTCCGATTTTTGGCAAATGAGATTGCGACACCTTTAACCGTAACACGTCGTCATCGTATTGTCATCGTTCTTTCTTTCAGGCAATTCTACAATACATTCGAAATCTTCTATCTGCAGAATAAATCGCCAATTATCGTTATAGCCCGTAATAACTTGAGAAATTTTGTATCTTAAAAATCGGACATACGTATATGTAACGCGATCGAGCGTCGTACTCGTAGAGCGACAACTCGAGAGTCTCGTAACAAAAGTGCTTGTTCCCTCCATCTTTTTAGATTATAAATATATTCTAAATATATTCTGGCGACCAGAAGCAAAGTACAATAGACTCGGTGGCGTAAAAAGGCCATCTATCTCCCGACTTATCGTGCAATGCACGAAAATATCAAAAATGCACGAAAAAAAAAAAAAAATATATAATTGATAAGTATAATTACGCCTATAATTCAGCGTAATCTCAGATTATACGGAATTACGACGAGCTTATAATCGCCGGACGTTACGATTACAAATATGGCGATAAGGATCGGTTTAATTCGACGAACGAGTAGACCGACCTCGACACAAAGAGATCTTCTAGGGCCGTGATCCGGTCTAGGTGGTAATCTGGAAATGGCTTCGAGAGCGGCTGCGAGGGCTCTTTCTTCGGCTTCTGCTTCGGCTACCGCTGCGGCTGCAGCTGCGGTCAATCTCGGATCCTCCAACTGCTTGCTCGATTTACACCTATCCCACATACCACCCTCCTTTTACCCTTCTTCTCTCATTTACACCCTTTCTGTCTAATATAAAAACAACTTTCCTCGCGTACTTTCATCGTCTACCTCGAATCATATTCGAGCCCGAACGTTTCGATCCCCATCGGAACACGGCGTTTCATTTTCTTCGAAATTGCTAGAAATATTTTTAGAAACGTTCGATCAAAAAATCCGACGTTAAAACGCGTTGAAAGCGTCGCGAACTGACTTGTCTGAAAGTCCGGGGTAAACGTTTTTGAAAATGTTGCAACCTACTTTGTGTGCGCGCGCGCGTGTGTGTGCGTGCGTAAATATATTGCAAAGTGCAAATCCGATCGAGCTTCGTAGATATTTAAACATGCGTGAAAGCTGATAAAAGGAGATTTTGTCGAAACACGCGGACATCAATTTTCACAAATTTATACGATATTCCGTGCTGAATCTCGAACAACTTGTCCCGAGTGAGTTCGAACTCTAAAATTAGTCTTGGTATACAATAACGCGGTAAAAAAGGGAAGACGGGTAACAGCGAAGAGAAAAAGAACTCACCTGCTTTTATAAACAAGCAGAAGGATCATAAGACCGAAAAAACCACCGAGAGTCGCTGCGATTCTCACCCCGGTCATAACATCGTAAGTTTTGTAAAATTCGATTTTCAGTTGCTCCCGCTCGCTGAGGGTCGACGTCGCTTCCGGCAGGAACGTCGTCGAGTCCATCCTCCTCGTCGTCGCGTTGCTCACGTTCACGTTGCTGCCTACGACACTCCCCATATCTGCACACATACACGTACAACTCTCGATTCTTATTAAATATTTTCTTTGCTCGTCGAGGCCTCCGTCGCTTGATTCTTCGATCTCGTACGTTCGATTTACGCATTTATACGTAGAATAGCCTACGAATTTAAGAGCGTAATCGACCAACGATACGCCTGACAGGAATCCCACGATTCAAACTTGAACGTTCTCCAAGAGCGTTCTCTTCGGAACGGATATTAGCCGACCTTTTCCTCAATGTTACCTTTATATTTAACCAAACAAATGTACACCGTGTGGAATTAATACCTTCTTTTATCGAGGCGTAGACAATTTTTGCAAATTGACCTGAAACAATTAATTCGATTTTTTAATTTACATAGATTTTCGCTAGTCGAAGATTGAATTTCTAGAGCGTCGTCGTCTTATCAAAAAATGTACTCTCCTTCTGTCTTAAGAACGCTTAATTACGAATTATCAAATTCTCATCGAATCCATTGTACAGGGAATAACTTGGCAAAAGATTTATTTCTAAACGAAAATGATTAAATCGTAAAAGACGTAGTCGTAAACGTACGAGCGGAGAGAAAAATTACACAAGCATAGCAGGATTATCTATGTTGCGAATAGAATCCTTTCGACGATTACGTCGTTTGTCACGAAAATACATAAAACTAAGACGCATGTTGCCATAAAGTCGGATTTGTGCGGCGAAAAGGAAAAGTACCGCGACCCTTTCACACGGTTCTCCGCGTACGAATGGTTGCGCGAACATAGTTATACGAGATGTATGGACATGCTCGCTCGAAAATAAATCGACCGTCAGTTTCTTGCCCAACAATAAGTGACATCGTTCCGGAGAATATTTTTTAGAAATATCTGCGTATATTGTTCGAATCGAGTTGCACACGTCCAGTAAAAAACTGCAAATCGCGTAGAAAGCGTGCCACCACTCTGGATAGGACGCAATCTCTAACGGGTTTCTTCCACTTTCAGCTATTTCGTATTAAAGTACTTTTTTTTTTTTTTTTATTTTTTGTTAAACATAAAAGCGACATCGAAACGATAAATTCAACGAAAACGCATTTCCGTCTTTTTCCTTTGATCTTTTCCTATTAAATGTACGGCAGATGAGACGCTAAACATACGAGTCAACATCAGCCGATTCGAAAGACGCGAAAAGTAATTTTTCGTTGTTAATCAAATATCTACGATATTAAAGGTAGACAGTTTATCCGTAGAAGACATTTTTCACGGGCGAAACGAGTTATCGGGCAAACGATTTGTATCATAAGAAAGTACGAGGAGAGAATTGATTAAAACGGTGACGAATGTCATCGAATTCGACGGCATTCCTTGTAACAACGATGGAAAATAAATTTTCTATCTACTGGACGTGGCTCGTTGTCGAATCGAAGCAAAAGCATCGAGACCACGTGCTACTGGTTGGAAAAAGTCGCGGCTATCGAATTCCAGTGATAATCGATAACGCGGAACTTTCTATAGGGGTGTCACTTTCTATAGAGTGGCACTCGATCGAGAACAGAGAGAACAAAGAACGGAGAACGTTTTGGCAACAAGGATAAAGCGAGAAAGGCTGGCGAAACGATAACGCGGATAAAACAATGGCAACGTTCGCCGTTTCTTACATCGTTTCTAAACGCAACGAACAACAAAATTCCAGCGGATATAATATATATCCTATAAAATACGAATTCTTCTATCGCTTTACCATTTGATAAGGATGCGTAGAGTATCGCTGTAAAAGCGGCGAGTGGTCCGGCTCGGCTCAGCCGTACCAGCCATACCGGCATTCTACTCGAACCACACGCCAAGGTTCTGGATATTGATTTCAAGCTGAGAGAATCGATGGAGCCTGTCTTACGACGTCTCGATAAGTCCTGTCACTGATAACGTTTCGCCGTTCCACGCAGAGACCTATTCGCGAGAGGCCGATTTCCAAAACGACTCTACAGACACGCACAGACATCGGTGTACAAAACACGCACAGGCTAGGCTATATAAACGTGCGAAAACAAAGATGAAACATCTGGTAAAGATTTAATCCAGAAATAACTCGATAACGTGGAATCGTTCAAGAACAATTTGTTATTTATTCCCATCCATAATTCATCGCGTTCTTTTTAGCTATTATTACGATCGTCCGATACGAGAATGTTTGTTTTGATAAAAAATTGTACGCCAACCCACGTTCCCCGATCGGTCGTTACGAGACTGAACAATTACTCGCAAAAGGGGGAAAGAAGCACGGAGGAAACCGAACCGTTTGATAACGAAAGAGAGAAGGATCCGACAAAGTTTGCAGTTTGCGGATAGGAAAAATACGGCCAGCCGGCCGAGAAAGAGAGAGAGAGAAAAGAAAAGAAACGAAACAAAACGAAACGGAATTAGCGGTGAACTCGGCCGAAATTCCGAGATTTCGCTTAGGAAGCATCGAATAAGCGGGTTAATAGGTCGATTTAAGCGAACGGGGACGACAACCTGTGGCTGGTGTGCGGTAACCCTCGAGGATCCTACCTTACGAAATCATCCGATAGCTTTAAAGCTATTTACCCTTAGCATCGATAACAACCAAGTGCCTTCGAGAACGATCGTCGTACGAATTTCACCACGATAGAAGAAAGAATCGAGTCTCCGCTAAGCGTCGATCGTCCAAATTATCGACGATTCGAACTACCGTATGTTCTAGGATATCGTGCGCAACCTCTGACCGGCTATTGTATCTCGCTCGTAATAGCAATCCGCTATTCGATTCTCGTGCTTCAAAGAAAAGGTAGAAAATTGATCCAGCTATGCTTCAGTTTGAAATTAATAAGTCGTTTAACGTTATTACTTCGAGGTAATTACTTTCGTCTCTTTGTGGAAAGTTTTACTTAAAAAAAAAAAAAAAAAAAAAAAAAAAAAAAAAAAAAAAAAAATATTGATGAAAACACCCGTTGAAACGAAATCTTTAAATCACTACGTTCCATCGGAAACTTTCATTTTTCACGACAAAAAAAAAAAAAAAAGAAAAAGAATCGCAAGCAGCTAAAGAGGGAAACTAGACTCTCCAACTTCGGTAGCGACGAAGAATTCGTTCAGTCCCTTTTCATCGTGTTCTTGCTTTCCTTTGAAGAGAAACTCCGACTCGAACTCGTCTCGTTAAACGTACAACACGGTATCTTTCATCGCGAGATCGATGTCTGTTATTTTCACCCGAACATTTGTCGTTACGCAACAACGCAAAGGGCCTGTAAAATTATACGACTGCGTGTAAAGCGCAAGTACTTACACGTTCGTTGGCTCAACGACTTAACGAGAGTGCCCGCGTTACCGATAGACGCTGCTACGTTATTTACTTTCTCTTCGATATTACGCGATTTAAACGTAAACTAACGGGAAATTCGAGAAACGTTTCGTCCGATTGGAATAAATTAAAAGTTCTGTGCTTTCGATTATCCGATAATTTTGACAAAATTCTGAGGAAAAGAGAAAGAAAGGTAGAAAGGACGATTAGAAAGAGAATGAAGCGATGAAAAATTAAAAGGCTTATTTTGGAGAATTTAAAGGTAATACGGCATAATGTCGAGTTTATCGAACGGGCTTACGCTATTTTTCGCGTTATCGTGTTAGTACATCAAGACGCGAATTCAATCGACGCGGAATGTAACATTTATCGATACGCAAAACAAACAACGCGTATACGAGCACGTGTTATTTCCGTGCACGTTTCAACTGCACGTCGCTTTTCCAAGCACAGTATTTTACCGTTTGGCGGAAAGTAGCAGAAATCGTAGTGATCGAACTAGCTGGATTTCACGCGGTATAAATACTCTTATCTTAATCGCTACGATACTGTACGTCCAACGACCGAACAACCTACCCCTATAGTTACGTTGAAAAGTAGCGTGAAAGAAAAATTTCTGTAAAAAAGCATCTCTTTACTTTGAATATTTGTCATTGCTCTATGCCGTTCGTTCGACTCGGGTAAATTTTTATCCACGATTCTTTCCCTATCGACACTCCGGGGCGAACGATTATTGCACCTCGCAGAGTAAAATGTTACGAAGGCTGCGTAGTATCCTGCTGCTCGTCGTAATCGAGTGTCCGGTCGGGCAACGCTTTATCTTCTCACAAATAAGCAAGCGTCCGAGATGGATAAATTGTCTTTTCGATCGATGAATCTCATCGCCGTGACCAAGACACCGGTCCCTCCCGTATGTCGTACCTACGTATTTCATATTATATTTCTCTGCGAACGTAGTACGTGGTGGTAGAGGCGGGTGGGTAGCTTCTTCGGGACAACCATCGACGCATCCCATTTTCCGACCGCAGGCCGTATATACGAGTGAAATTCGCGTCTATCCAGCGGAACCGACCAAATTGATAACCGACGCAACACGTGTACACGTCGCAAACGCCAAACAACTCTGGCAAACTCAATTTACGAAATTGAGCCGCATCGGCGATACACAACCATTCCAGACGTAGTAGGTATACTCGTGATCGAATTATGGTCGATGGGGCGAACGAATATAGTTACGATCGTAATTATAAAATCAACGGCATACGTGGAAACAAAATATTCGACCGATTTACGAGAAACAGAAGGGGTTTAAACCCTGTTCAAGAGCGTACGAGCAAACCGTACCTCGGCATAGATTTTGTTGCATCGTTTGCGACGTCGGTACAATTCTAAAATTATTTGTTACGACTAGCTCGAGCGTAACGTTTTACGCGCGCGTAATTCACATATTGATTTAATTGATCGTTTACGAAAACTCTCGTTGATATAAAAAAAGAAGAGAGAGAGAGAGAGAGAGAGAGAAAAGAAGAAAACGAAATTGAATAGATTCGAAAGGTATAAGATTCTACATAGATAATATCTTTGCGTAGATATGGACGTGGATGTCGACAGGCGGATGATATCTGGAGATCGAGACCGGGCGACATTAGGGACGACAGTATAATAAAAATGTAAACGACGCGAACGCGATCATCCTGTATCCGAATCTATAAAAATATCGTTCCTTCTCTACCACGACCGAGAGAATTGGCAGTGAATGGTAAAAACCATTTATTCTTCGTCATATCGATCTTTTACCCTTCGCATCGATTCGGTATACGTACGTACGGCCCTGAGCCCTGTTACGTCGATCGTTAGCATCGTTTTGGATAAGAATCGGTACGCTGACCGCGCTACGTTTCTATAAACCGATATACGCAACGATACCGTCGCGTCCCTTAGCCGATAGCAAAGGCCGAGCAATTCGTAAAGCAATCGAGAAAGAAATCGTCCTTTTCTGCGCGATGGACAAAAGGGGTCGTGTCGGAGGGGAATCGATATGGGGCAGGTAGGCGGTCGAAGGCATTTCAACTTGGGGTAGAGAGGGTAGACGGAGGAGAACTCGTCGGGGTGGTTGAGCTGGCAGGGGAGCCAGGTATCGATTGCAGGCTGCAAGAGGAGAAAGAACCCCTCCCGTTGCTCCATGCCCTCTTTCCAGCCCACGCACTACGGGTCACCGGGTCAAAGCTCACGGCCGGCTCACTGTTGCTTCTGCCTTTTCTCGTCGCTGTTTCGATAGTACGATGTTCTCTCCCCGTGCACCTCGCAGCAAGTAGAAAGAAGCGACGTCGCGATTTTCGGTTAAAACCGCGAAGAAATTCCGCCACGCTCTTCTTTCACACCTATCCTTATTTAAGTTGACTCGTCGCTCCGCCGACTATGAAAATCGTCTTGTTTCGCCATCGTAGGTAGATATTTTATCTACGAAACGATTGCAGCGAAAATACGTAATCTAATTACTTAATGGACCGGCCCGCTCGTTCTTGCTGCCGCTGCTGCTGGTTTAGCACGTGAACTTATCAGTTGGACGTCGCAGGATGTTGACAATTATTCGCGCCTTGCTTTAGAAACTTACGTGCAAGACCACCGTTCACTCCTTTTGAAGTTTCTAATCCATTAGCGGTAATTTGTTTACGCTTCGACAGACGATGACGTATAGAGATGATCGATAGCAGGATTTCTATATTTTCTTGGTAGATCGATTCGCTGAATGTTTAACGGCGCTTTTACCCGTTTCGTGCAATCACGTAGGAATACAAAGATATCGATCTTTATCGGTAGGACTTTACAGCCGAATATCTGATATCCCTTTTGTACGTTTCTTCTAATTTCTTTTAAGGTTAAAAGGAGATTAATTTCGACTACGAATATCTGTTCCGTTTGAAAAAGAGGAAACCTTTGGAACCGAGCGATCGTGGATTAATATAAAATGGTGAAGAGTAACGAGCGAATGACAGACGGAAGAAAATAGGAGCCATTATTATGGTTGAGAGAGAGAGAGAGAGAGAGAGAGAGAGATACACGGTTGGTGCTTGAAAAGCTCATACTCGGGACCGATCGTACTTTCGATGACCGCATCCTCCTTCTCGGTATCATTTACGCTCTCTGTCGCTTTCATCTCGCTACTCTTTCAACCCGGTCCTTTTTTTTTTTTTTTTTTTTTTCACGTTTCAAACGCCCGATAACCGATAGCGATATTTCAGCAACGTTTCCAATCCTCCACGATCGAGAGGAACTGACGACTGGTTGGATCGGTAGCTTTTCCCAACCACCGACTCGAAAGGCTCAATGCCGAACTTTCGCAACAACTATACGCGAAACGATAACGCGGTGCAATCTGTTTTTCTCGTTTTTGCAAACTTGGTCGCTAGAATCCAATTTTCCAGTTAACCTGACCCAACAAAATCTACCTCTACAGATACGATTTCGTTCTCGCTGATAAAATATACAAAAATGTTGTTACCCGTGCTAACGTAACGCGATGCTCGTATTCAGACTGACCCGTAATACCGGTATTTCCATCTCGCTACATCGACACCGGACAATTCTCATCCATACGTATATCGCGGAGAGTTACGAGGTCTTCGCGTATCGAGCACCGCGAGTTCACCTACTTTCTCGTATCGCGAAACGCGATCGCCCTTCGACGTTCAAGTCGCCAAAATCGAGCAGAGACGCTGTGAAACCTCCTCTGTTTCTCGATGCTCTATAAAAGGAAAGTGGAAAAGAAAAAAAAACGCACCGTCTAGGTCGAAATGGGACGCCATAGACTTTCGATTTACCAATACGATCGCGCGACCGTGCGAATCGATTGGAAAGGAATAGTAGCGAGACCGTGGAAACTAAAGCCACGGGAGTCGGTGAATCACGATCGTGGAGCATCGTGAGGCTTGGTCGTCGGGTGATCCTCGAATATTCGTTATCGTTTCGACAGGAGCCAGGCTCGAGCTCCAGGGACGACCGAACGTTTCTGGAGTGGTGTGCACTCGAGTATAATTAGATGTCCCAGTTTACACGGCATCTCATTATGGAATCCATTCTGCCAGCCACAAAAGCTACGATACGTGCTTACATCGGCCGCCTTCCGTTCTCCACCCACTCGATAATAAGCTCACCGCCTTATCGAAATTAACCATCTGCCTCGTTGCGCTTCTTGTATTTCACCCGCTCAACCATTTCAAACACGATCCAACGATCGCCCCTTCGTTTCTTCTTAATCCTTTTCCTTCTGACTCGCCCCTTTTCAACGCACGCCCGCTTATCGACGCACGCTTATCGTTTTCACAGTAACAACGTAATATCGTTTCAAAGTTACGTAGCAGCGGACCGAGGATATCTGATCCTTGCCACGCGATAACGTATATTTTCTAAAGCTAATACGCGACAAAATACTTGGCAATTATAACGGTCGAACGTTGTATCCTCGGCTCGGCTTATTTATGTATAATTGGTTATATTAATTATCGATGCGATTAGTTACGTGAAATAGATTAAATCTTCGACCAATCGTTGACACTTGCTTTCAACCAAACAATTAATACTTTTCTTCTTCTCCTTCTTCTTCTTCTTCTTTTTCTTTTTTCACATATACGTTGATTCGAGAAGAAGATAGCTTGGCATTAGACGTGACGTTTAGCTTTCATAGGTTTCGTCCGATGGGTATTCGTAGGTATGTACGTATACCGTAACGATTATCTTACGATTATCTTGTAAATCGATCGAGGTGCCCATATAAATACTTAGGAGCGGCGATGTACGTCGATCTTTCGTTGAAAGCGTATATATCGGCTATTTAGACGTTGCTCGAGCGTTAATTTTGAATTAGCTGTAGTACGCGTGATGCTTCCATAAGGATAGAGAAATTACTAATCAACGGACCGAGGACCGCACACACCTAAACGAAGATTATAAGAATCTATGGCGTGCTTCAACCGGTAAAAAAACACCGATTTTTCGCTTTCCACTTGTCGCGCAAGCCGTTACTCGGTCTTTCGCAACGTCACGTACACGAATATACGTACACGTCAAATAGAAAATTATTTCGTGAAAAATGACGGTAATCGATTTCGACGAAAAGATAATCCCCTCGAGTTGTACCTCGAACAATCGATGCGATCGGACAATCGTAGAGGTATTAGTTATACGTTTTCGTCATTAACGAAAAAATCCACAACGAATGCAATACGATACTCGAAAGACAAATCGTGGCAATAAAATGTTCCAACCGTTATTAAATTGGATTGAACTTTACCGGATCCAGAGACAGAGGTTCTCTTCTCCGAAAAGTATGGAACTCGACAATGCCACGCGGGGCAATCGATTTTCGAAAATTCGAAAACGCTTTAAAAAGCGTCGGAGTGTCTTTCTCGTTCGTCGATAATTATCTTGCCAGCGATATAGGAGGAAATGATTGCCTCGTGGAGGGTGGAATCCGGTGTAATTAGTAGTTTACGCTTGACCTATTAAAAAACTTGTCCATTCGCTTGCTACGAGAGCCATTGTGCGCCGGGCTGGTCAAAATAATCAGCTGCGATCAGCCTTGTTCGTCGTTGAACCGAATTCTCCATCCATCCATCCATCCACCCATCCATCGATTCGGCCAACGCCTCTAATTAATATCATTGAACAATTTCAATTTCTCGCTATTCGTTACGCGATCAAGCTACGGACATTTTTAAGCAAACTCATATTTTCCGTCTAGACGGAAATTTAATGCCCAATCTCAGACAGAAATTCTATCTCTCGTGAGCAACGTTTCGGACATTGGATTAGATAAGTCCGGCGTATTTTTAATTCGGTGAAACCCGATGTTTCGTAAAGGTTGATTAATTAACCGCGTCTAGCTATACCGATGAAATCGCACGATCGCCGTTCCAGCAATCACAGCGTCCAGCAAGATCGAATTGGCAAAACGGAGAGAAATAAGGTTCAGCGTGCCGCGAGACAAAGCCGTAGTAGCCCGATACCACGGCCCTTTCGCCGAAGAGTTTCGATGCTCCCTGGAATTTTCTGCTACTCGAGGGGAGACAGCCAGCGCGAATCGAGCCCGGTGCCGCTTCAAAGTAGCTCAAGGTTCGCGTTAAGACTGCAGCGTCGTGTTATAGCTAAACCATTTGTGCGAAAAAGAGAAAGAAAACGGATTATTTTGAGTGAAAAGTTGGCCCGGCGAATCTGAGACGACCGCTCGAGGATAGTAAAGAGACCGATCAAATCGGGGACCCGAAGAAAGAGAACAGGAGAAAAGGGTAAAAAGAAAAACACGGGACGTATCGTGCGGCTGTTTTCTCACAGTTTCCGCCGAAACGTCTCCCAGAGTAGCCAGAGAATTTTGTTTTCACGGAGGTAAACGCACGAAATAAATTGTCCAGAAAATACGATTTCCTTCCTTCGCCAACACTCGACCAAATTTCCCCCGTTTAATTCTTCCGCGTTTCGTTGTTATTTTCGAAACTATCGCGAAACTCGATGCAACTTGGTGCCGATAAATCGTGATCGATCGGAAGCGAAATCGATTCGACGGATATGGAAATGTTCGCTGCGCAACGGCAAAAGTTGCTACGTGGAAAGCTCGTAGGAGAAAAATATGCCTTAGTTAGGCAACCATTTGTAACGTCAATGATCCAAGGTCACGCGTAGAATCCATCAGAGGAATAGGAGTTGAAATTCAACGAGACGAATTTAGACTGCGGCCTTCGGCTCCGATTCACCTCGATGTAACCGTACAACTTCGATCAGCCGAACGCTGCTCGATTCCACCAACTATTATTTTGATCGGGTTTTTCGTTCAAACGCGAATGCCACACAGACTTATCCTCGAATTCGATATTTCATTAAACCAACGATCAAATTATACAAGATTAACGCGATTATACGGACAGTGGCCTGCCGCCTTCGATAAAATTTCGTTTCACGTTCTCACGGTAATTTCTACTTTATTAATTGTTTCGATCGCGTTGGTTACCCGGTCGTAATAACCATTCTTTCTCCATGTACTCTAACGGTATTGAAAAAAAAAAGCGGGGGGGAGGGGAAGAAGAAAGAAGAAAGAAAAAGGAATTAAACGACCGCGTCTGTACTTTTTCTTAGTTGTTCGATCTCCGTTTGTATCTTGGAACGTCGTTACACTCGGTAATTTCTGACGAAATTTCAAGAAACTTAAGTCGCCCGAACTAGACGATTTCGTCATTTTGAACTGGCCGAATCGTCGTTCATGGTCGGTTTTCGTTCGTTTCTCTTACAGGGATATCTTAGCGTCCCTGTATGTTGTCACGATCGGTAAGCACGGTAAAAAAATCGGCGAAATTTCCCCGTGAAAAATAATTTGCGGCGATTAAAAAGGACGGCAGGAAAAGGAGCCAGGTTGCGAGAAAACAAGTTTCGTAACGAGAGCGTATATTCCACGGCTGGTTTCCGAAATTTCGTCGGTAGTCTGGCGAGCGTCAAGGCCTCGAGCATAAACAATTCGATTAGGTCAAGATTCGCTTGGCCGATTTTATCCCGTGAAAAGAATCTATCCCTCTATCTGTACGCGAAGCGTTACGTTCGAATCGCAAACAGTGGTGTTCCACGTCGTCGCTTGCGATGTCCGTGGCCTTTATAGCATCTCCCGCGTTTAATAACGATTTCGCACATTCGATAGAAAGTTTTAAACGTTAACGCGTCGGAGACAGACGTTGTCCCGGCTTTACCCTTATCAACGATACGCCTGTTACGCGTCGTTCCTTCTATAACCAGAGTCGTTGGCAACGTTAGACCGACCCCGACTTATCGTACATACGCGCGCTACTTACGCGATAACGAAAAACAATTAAAGGAGAAGAAAAATTCTTCCCTTCGTTTCGTCCTTTCGTACCTTGGTAATGGCGATGCACGCCGACTCGGGCAAACACGTGGCGAAAAATCATGTTCTAGGAACGTGGTGGAAGGTAGCTGTGTAACGAGAGATTGCGTCAACGTTGTCAGATAATATAGAGGTACGCGCGAAAGCAAATGGAAAATATAGAATAAAACGTCGACTCGTCGAAATAAATCTTACTCGTGGAACGTTGTGGAATCTAATTTGCTCTTGACGTTCGCTACGACCATTCTCGAACGTTTTTGAACGAAAAACGAGAACGTTCGACGCGAAACGTTGGAAAAAGATGGTGGCAAATTTAAACATGGCGCAAACGCAAACGAAGCAAGCGCTTGATAAACATACGATGACGGATCATCGTTTGTCTTCGAGTTGTAAGATTTGTTTCGCTTGTTCGAAAATTCCCTTCTTCCCTCGGGAGAAATTGTGAAAAAAGTTGAAACGACGATTGATAGGAAAATTTACCTCTATCGATGGACGCAGGGGTCGGCATCGATGCGACGAGGGAGAGGATATCAGTGGCAGTGATATCGTAGACTCGAACGAGCCTCCTTGTCCACTTCCTCCTCCTCTTCCTCCTCCTTCTCCTCCTCTTCTTCGTCTTCCTCTTCTTCCTCGTCCTCCTGGTCTTCGTCTTCGGGACGAGGCACGGATCTAGTGGTCATCTCCGTCTTACCCACGGCCGCGAGTTCATCCTTACCACGCCCGATAACACCTACCCTCTCGAACAAACGCGTAAATAAACGTTTTCAACACATCCATTAAAACAACGGTCGAAATAACGCGATCGATCGTGAAAGATAATCCGAGCGGACGAAATCCGCCGGCCAACGTAATTCGTAAGAGATTCGAAAAAAAGCTCGTTATTTATAGATTTGTTGATCTATAGAGAAGTTGGCCAATTGCACGGGAATTTCGAAATGACACCTTGCCGTTAGAAAAGTTTTTCAAATTTCAAAAGCTTGAAACCAGTGGCGTGCTAGTTGGAGAGAAAATTGTTATCCCCAGTGGTTCGATGGTTCCTGCTTCGTTCAAAAATCGTTCAAAGAAAGACAGCTTGGTTCGTTCGCGTTTGTTAAACTCGGCACGCTCGTGAAATAAATACGTGAAACAGAATAAATACGTGAAACAGAATAAATACGTACCGCGATACGTAACTCGATTGCCTAACGCGTAAGTATTATAGAAGTAAGTAGAAGTAAGTCGAGTAAGATAATCGAGCGAATTAATTATAAAGCGGACCACCTTTGACCACATTTCTCCTTCGATCGAATCAGTTTACACCTTGGCCAATGTTCGTACTCGAGAAATCGGAGATTTTGTCGAACGATCTGCGGCATAGGTACGATTCGTTGAAACGATAAACGAAATACAGATAGACAGATAGAGCGTATCTGCTCAAGGAAGAAAGCTTTCAGCCTGTCGTCGGCGTGGCAAAAGTTTCCAGTCAAACGGATCTTTTACCTTATAGTCGGAAAAGTTACGGTCCACGGCGAAAATATTTCGATATTTTACATATAAAGCGACCAAGTCTATCCGGCTGGAAATCCTCGCTGTGTCGCTGTGTCGCTGTGTCGCTGTGTCGCTGTGTACCGGTGTGCAATTTGAAATTTCTGTAAATTTCATTTCTTCGCTCTAACTAACCGACAACTGATAAGGCTTTTTTTACAAAACAGAGCTCGAACAGTTTGCGGATAAAAGGTGTAAAGATAGGGGCGATTCGTTGCCGTAGTTGTTTGACGAACAGCTGGAGTGGATAATTGATAATAACCAATCGACAGGTTCCGATATTTATGGAGCACTCGCAGGCGGCATGCACGCACTTCCTTCCTGTACACCTTTAACGCTTACCGTATCACTCGTTATTTCGATACGTTAACATTCGTTGTGTATTTCTCCTTCGCGATAAACGATACAAAATTTCAACGAAACGTCCAACACTGTCGCGACCAAACGATCCAATGGAATCGAAATTTCCTATCCACGTCGGTATCAAAGTCACCGATTAAAGGTAATTGCAAGGGCAAAACATCTTCTATCCTGTATTATGTATTTCCTAGCAACTTTACCGTACGCGTTAGACCGTACGCGTTAGACCGTACGCGTTAGATCGTACGCGTAGTTCAAGTTACTGCAACGTAAATATAACAACAGCCATCGATTTAATTTGCACGAGGAAATAACATTTTTGTAAGATCGAATCGAGCTCGATCGCGCTTTGATATCACGCTACCTCGCATACCTCCGATTCATAGCTGCGCTGCATTCATCCTGTCCTCTATTTAAATGCTTCGCCTTTCCTATCAAATTTAAACGTGAAATTTTATTTAATTTTTTAATGATCGAACGTTATCCGATCGTTCGATTCGCGTTGATTTTAACGCCGCCTCCCGTTCCATTTCCTTTAAGGCTCCATAGACTACCGCGTAATTCACACAATTTTCCATTTAACTAGATATGGTACAACTATAACTATATATAACGACAGAAACCAAGGAAAAAGGAGAATATACGAGTACCAAAGCCTATGGAAAGATATTAAAATCGAACAAGACGGAACATCACGGTGCTCCGTGCGAAAATTCTTTCGCGAGATAAAATGTCGCGGTCTTTAACTTTCGTTACTCCGCGTAATTTAGAACGTTCGACCGTGACAAAGGCGTAGTTCGCGCCAGTGTATCGTTAATAAGGACAGCGGTAGGACGCCGAGAACCGAATACCTCGTGTTCCGCACTCGGCGCTCTAGAGCACTCGAGATGAGGCCAAGAGCCCTGAAACGTATCGTTGCTAATTTCTTTCAAAGAGAAACACGTCCTCGGTGAACAGGAGACTCTCCGCCCTCGGACGTTGGTAACGTCTATACCGCTGAAACACGTATCTCGGTCTCGGTCCGAATATCACGATGCTGCGCCGTCGTTAAACCTTTAAATCTCTAAATCCGTTGTTCGGTCGCGGTGTTCGAAACAGCTCGGAAAACACCGACGATTCTCTCATTCGTTCGAGGTTCGCTTCTTCGGGTTGTCGCGAAAATAATTCAAAGGACAAGGACGAGATTTATCTTGTATCTCGAGATTACACGAGGCGGACCATCTAACGGCGAGTAACTCTGATCGAGGCTCTTCGATCTCGAAAGCGAAAGATCTTGAAATTCCAAGATCGCATTACGAAAAACGAAAAACGAAAAACGAAAAATTCGCCAAAATCCGGCGATTCTGCGATTCTTCCATTTCGAGATTAAAAAGATTTCTTCGTCGCTTAACGCGTTGACTGCCACCGTTGAATTTTATATATTGTATTTCTCTCCGACAGCCGCAACCAGATATATCACGCCGTAACCTTTAATTTTTCAACAAAGTATCGTATTTGCACGCCTTTTCTTCGACCATGTTGTCCAAGTCATCCACCTTGTCGACAATTCCTTGCTCCAAGAGATTCGCTTTATTTCAATCGTTCTAAGATTTAGCGTGGATCACCCACCACCACCACCACCACCACCACCACCACCACCACCACCATCACCATGGCCAGTCAACGTGTTAACAGGCAAATTTTGTTTACGCGTCTACTTGCTATCGTCAAGTTGAAAGCTATCGTTGATCGTTTTTAAAAACTCACCTCAAATTTCACGACTGCCTCTTGTCTTCGTCACTGAGGAGGCGACCATCTCCGCAACGTATCTCTTCTTTGTTCGCAACTTTTCCTCTCTAGGAACCTCCTTCGACCGACATTTCGCCACGCTTGCATGTGCATATTACTCTTTTCGCCAACTATGCCGTTGCCTCTCCTTCCTATCACATTTCAATCGTCACTGTACGGATCACCAGACCGATTCAGAGTTCGCTTTTACCACAAAGTCAGTTCCCTTCGCAGCATCTTTTTCTCTCGATTTTACACTCCATTCCCCTACGATCCCCGTCCTTATTCTTCATCGTCGTTCACTCGCGCTTCTCCTAAATTTCTGTTTCGACCGTGTCAAATGTTACTCGACACGATGATACACGGCGGAAATTTCCGAGCAATTGTTTGTAAACACGACGAGCAACGTACAAATTCTAAACGGCAAATGTAGTTGCACGCGTCAAATCGAAGCAAATTGTATTTAAATTGTTTATACGAATGTTCAATTTCTATCGAGAAACGTGTCCGCGCAGTGTGACCGATGTTTAAACGGATGAAACAATTCCTGATGTTTTTAATCATTTCTACCTTACGATATTCGCTATATCGACAATCTTCTAAAGCTAAAAGAATTACCGCTACGAAGTAAGTATAAGAAATGAAATGAAAATCATTCCAAGCTTTCGAGGTAGTAGTTTGTTTCTCTGTAAGAAGGACGCACCACCGAATTTACCATTATGTCGACGAAATACTCATTCGCCCAACTACCATTTCCCTTATCTTTTTCTTTTCTTTTCTTTTCTTTCTTTCTTTCTTTCTTTTATCGCTATCCCTGTTAATCCTGCAATACCGATAAATACGTATCAATGATACTACGGAAATGACTTGAATCTAAGAAATATTGTATACATCTTTCTTCGAAATATATTCCGATTTTCCGAAAATTCCTCCATTTTCAACTTTTTGAGAGAAAATAACGATCGTTACTAAATCGATTAAAAGAAGAAACTTTCTCAAATTTTATAATTTCCGATCCTTCTCACACGCATGCATCTTTTTTATTAACGTAAAAATACTTTCGATACAAATATACATACGTATGTATATGTATATTTACATGTATATGGCGTTCATTAGACGGGCAATAACTCGTTAATAATATCAATTGGAATACTCGTAACGAACCACGTTTGGTAATTTCGACGATTCAGTTTCACTTCCCTACCTTTCTCGATCCAACACCATCAACCTCAGTATCGTTGATCAAGAATTGGAACGAAAATAAGTAGAAAAACGAGAAACCGCGCTTAATCGTCAAACGTTAGATTTCATCGTTTATATTGTTAACAAATAAACGTTTCCAGAGTTGCTAATTTCTTATATAATCTCATCCATGACGAAATCACTAACAAAGTAACTAATCGGCTAACTATTCGAATAGTTAGAAACGTATAAACTATTGATGATTACGACGATTATTAGAAACATATAGAATTTACAACGCATCAAATATTTCACCGATATGAAAATAAAATAGGTCGCGTAAAGTGTTACGAGCCATTTCGTCGGAAACTATTCGAGATACCAACCAAATTCTTCTTTCATCCCCGCGGACTCGAGCCAACGTTCCTTCTCCTCGTTTCTTCGAAATAAAACCAGGCGTAAATTCTTTTACCTAACTCCCTTGGGGACAGCCCTTTCTCGCAAATAAGTATATCGATCGATATTTATGTATTATACAACGCCTTTAATAATTACAACAGGCATTTAATACTTCAAATTGTAATAACCATATGTATCGTTCATAGATATTTAATATTATATATCGCTTCTTTGTAACAAAAGCCTTCGAAAATGCAGAAACTTATGTAGCGTTTAAATTATTTTTATCGCTTTCTATCGAACTTTCATGTAGCAAAAGTACTGTACGTGACAATAGTACATGTTCGCGCAGTACATCTATTGTCTTGGCGAAAATAAATTATACATACTTGGATCGCAAGCGAGTACAGTTGGAAATAGATGCTTCGATAAATTACAACGATAAAATTGAAAAGACATCTTGTCTTTCGCTGAAATGTAATATACTTCGTTAAAACGTAAAGTTTCACAACACGCAACATTCAAAATATCCTGCCTTTTTCATTCGAGCTTATTGTACTTTACAACACATGGAATATTAAAATTCAGAATTTCAGAATTTCAGAAAGTGCAACGTTTCACCCATTTACATTTTTCACTACAACTTTTGTATTTTATTCAAGCTATCCCCCACCTTTCTTTCACTGCAACGTAGCACGCTTTACAACACATAGAATATTAAGACTTCAAATTTTTTAAAATACAATGTTCAAAGTGTGTAGCGTGTAAACACTTTTTCCACTAGAATCTGCCATATTTTATTCACCATGTTCCATTAAAGTTCTCTTCCATTAAAATTTACTATACTTTATGGTATACACCGAATGAAAAAATTTAATATTTCAAATGACGCAACGTTCGAATAATATATTTCTTTCATTGGAATTTATTTATTTTATTTCCTATCGTATAAGACATCGAAATCTAAAATTCCCCAAACCACGATACTTTCGATGATTTAAAGCGTCATCGAGCGC
This sequence comes from Bombus campestris, assembly GCA_905333015.3. Lineage (NCBI taxonomy): Eukaryota > Metazoa > Arthropoda > Insecta > Hymenoptera > Apidae > Bombus > Bombus campestris. The sequence continues at coordinate 12,693,739 of HG995132.1, forward strand.
CAACATTAAGAAACGATATCCAACAGAAAGGAAATTTTAAAATACCATTAGACCAACTACTACCTGTGTCTTCCTAGTGTGCTGTATACGCGCGCGCGCGCGCGCGCCTCTGTGTGCCTACACACATCTCATAAATTTTATTCCCTTTATGTGCATGCCGTGTACAATCCTTGTTACGTTTCGTGCACGATTCCGCACGAAACGAACGACTAAGCATTTCTGTAATATGTAAATAAATATATAAGATAATTTGAATAATAATATATCGCGCCGTTTTACCTGACACTCGGATATCAAACACGCGATTTTACGTTCAAAGAAATAACAGAACACCGTGACTCACGAAATTGAACTCGCGTTCCAACACTCTTCGGAAATTTTTATATACATACACATATACAAAAAATATCGTTAAATCTCATAAACACCGTAATGGGATACGGCCATCGTGATTATATTGATAAACTTTGAAACGAGTCTGAAGATAATAGAAAAATTATAAGATATAGTTATTGGAAGCATACGCTTGGCAAAAATCGTCAAAATATTTCAACAGTCGATTGATTATTCACTATGTTGGTAAGTCATAATATTTAACGAGATCATCTTTAACTGTATGCGTTTAAGCCTACTAGTCAGACTGTATATTGTATACTAATTTTTCCATTAAGTGTATACATACGATAAATATCTTATAACTTTTATGTACGCAATTACAATCACGATAATCGTGTGTCATTACAGTATAGTGCTAACGAAATTTCAAAATGCTTTATATAATACACACGATATACTGATAAAAGTTTTCTCTGGTAAGGATTTTTATGCTTTCGTGAAAAGCCACTTATGTTAATCAAACTCGCGTCTCGAATCACCGATATAACCTTATCTTTTGACATTTCGTGCAGTGAAAATGTCATGAAAAAATTGTCTCCCCCGTTCATGGCGGTTAAAAGGACAAAAAGAACAAGAAAAGAAAAAAGGAGAAAATGGAGACACGAACTTTCTCTTTCCCTTTTAAATAACTGCAGCATACAGAGCTTCGTGAAATGTATATTGTAGTTAGAAGGAGGTGAAAAAATGTTGGCGAGGCGAATAACAGCATAACAGAGTAACAACGGTGGCGTGCAATATTCCAGAAACGTTTAGTTTGTTACACGGCTATTCAATAATCAATAACTCAAAAAAATCACCACCGTATGTCAGATTGCACACTATCATGAATCAACCAATCTACGACCTTCGCTATAATCTCAACTTTGGCGGTTAAATGCTTCTAAAAACACCCTGTCCATATCCGTATATTATATACGCGTACGTACGTTTCGCATAAGTCTCTCTCTATATACGTGCCTGCCTTTATGTATTGTATATATATATCGTACGCGCACATATCCATACATACACCTATTTATTTCCATTGAAGCGCACAGTATAGAAAGTATACGAAGAAATGATTTAAACGATAAATGAAATCAATCGATCTCGATTCTCTTAACGAAATAATGAAAACCAAACGATGAATCGATTTATCGTTTGCATTATTCTCTACAGTCAATTTTTATCTATCCAATACATCCTAATCTTTGTTCTTAACCCTTGCAGAATGTTACAACTACAATAAATTACCTTTATCAATTCGTTATACGTGCTTCATAAATTTCTTCGGGTTGTACAATTTAAACATTAACGATTTTATACAAGAATAGTAATCGCTTTAGTACTTATTGCATATTTACATTTCATTAAATAAGTCATTATCTGTTCTTACAGTACTTAATTAATCAGACAAGCGAACACGCACTACGATATTAATTACAGCGAGTAGGAATCTATCACATTTCACTCTTGTCAATTACGATTCATAACCTTTCGTCAAATGTTCAAACGTACATGAATTTCATATCCTTGCAGCGTTAAACAATCATCTTCCATTTATGATAATACATTAACTAATATACACGATATACATACATACGGTATACATATATACATTTTCAATTTTACATGTTCATACGTACCTTGGAACACACATTCGTATCGACAATATATATATTCGCAACAAATATATCGCACAATCATAGACAGAATATCACGCACAGGAATATTATAAGAAAAAAGAAAACAGACCGGATGATACGAAAAGGGAAAGAGAGAGAGAGAGATATGAACAACCACTTTACCACGACATATTCACGGCATAAGCTCGCGCGGCCTACTGAAATATCAGAATCAGAAGGCATGCGTTGCCCTGACGGCTGGCTTCCCCCCCTCTAGATTCGATCCCCCACTAAGGGTAACTCACCCCCACTAGGGTTGCCAGCAGAAATGTATGTTTGAAAGACTAAAAATAGGCTTGAGTGAACTAATTTTCTAGGGATGGAAATCATTGTGAAATGATAGAATTGTGACGATAGGGATACCGATCTACGCAATATTATTTATATGATAAAATAAATGAAATAGTTTATCGTGTATATGTACACATATATTATTCAATCACTGAACGTAACTAAAAGTAATTCATCTGTGTATCTAAAAGTAATCAATGTTATATTGTAATAATGTTTATTCGTTGAACATTCGAATCATTGTACAAGTTGTTGTGTCAATGATAAAAATATTTTCACTCAATTGCTTCATCTTTTCCATTATGTGTTTGCACAAGTATAAGCTGGTTGAAGATAAAAGTAATACTTCGTGTAATACAAATCGTTACTTGGTTCACATCTATGTCAAATAATAAATATCCTTCAAATCAAATAACTTATTATTCATATCGAATAACTTCATTTTTTTCTATAAATATAGTAAATACTCTTTTACTTTTTCTATGAATCCCAAAACAGTTAGTCACTGTCAGACTTTTACAAAATGAAAAGTTTTTCATAATAATTTTAACGGTTTGTATCAAAATGCTTATACACACACAAATCAAACTACAAATTATCGGTACATATCTTATTTATTAGATAGAAAACATTTTTATTAAATAGTATTCTTTCATTTATATAATGTCATTTGATACACACCCGTACACATAAATATATTAATAAATAAAATATTGTATACTGTTAACACCTCTTTGGTGTATAAAATACTTTGACAGCGACAACTAGCTGTCACTCAATACTATAACCTTTCATTTGTAATGATATAAGTTTCGTATTTAAATAAATCTAGGATTAACTCGCGACAGCAGAGAGAGCCTAAACGATATTTCATTGGTCATTCGAAAAAGTTGAAACAAAAAGTGTACATACCTAGTCTATACTATATTATAAATTTACATAAACACAAAGTATCGTAAATGAATGAAGACGTATTCAGACGAATAAAAGCTAGATTAAAATCAGAATATTATTCAATGAATAATGAATGGTTGAGAGATTGTATAGAGTTTTACGTAAATCAACATGAAAATGTAAGTACTAATTTTGTGTATATCTAAATGAAAAATATTCGCACAATTCTATAATACGCGTGAAGCGTGCCTTACACTTAAAGTACAATTATTAACATCACATTTTAAGCTTTGGCATAAATTGTCGTAAATGTAAAATACTCGTATTGTTGTTATAAATTTTTATACTTTATTATAATTAATCTTATTTTCAGCCAGGTCCAGAGACAATTTTGCAATTTGTAAAAGAACAATGGCAACTTAGTGATTTGCGTAAAATTAATAATGAAAATGGATGTTTACCTTGCAATCTATCGGATAAAAATTTTATTATTTTATCTGGAAACTATATTCTTCAGGTACGTATATAAGTACATAAAATACCTACATATATATTTGCGCAGATAATAGATTAATTAAAATTGTAATAATCTAGGTAGAACAAATGTATGATATTGCAACATCGAAATATAAACAATTAGAGCATATTAGAAACACTCATATCTCAGAAATAGATCTATCCGAAGCAGAAAAAATGGAAAAATGGCAATACCCTAAAAAAAGAATGATACAATTACGACTAACAGATGGATTGCAAGACTTAATTGCAATTGAATATAATTATATATCACGACTGAATGTATGTTAATATTCACTATATATTTTTCAATAACATATTTAAATTGATATAAAGTTCTGGTTAAACTGAAACATTATTATTATTATTATTATTATTATTATTATTATTATTATTATTATTATTATTATTATTATTATTATTATCTTTTTCCTTCTCTATTAAAGACATAAATTTAAGAATGTTCTAAAAGTACAATACAAAAGTAAAATACTGTTATATTCTTTTCAAGGATATATTATTACCAGGATATAAAGTTATGATAATGGGCCCATTGAAATGTCGTAAAGGTGTTTTGTTATTAGAAGATGGAAAGTTGAAAGGAATTGGTGGCGAAGTGGATAACTTATTAATACCTAATGCAATGGAAAATGTTTTAGCTAGAGCTCTGTGAGTTTAAATTAATATTATACATTTAGGGGGGGATAATAAGGAAATCAGAATAGCAGTAAACTATAAATCAAGTCAATCGAAGCTAAATTAAATATTAAGCGATATTTTGGAAAGTCTTAATAATAATTTTAATATTATATACGTGTATTTATCATTTACAGAAATCTTAAAGAAAATCCTGATCCCTATAGTGATAATGTGACTAAATCAAATAACGTTAGACCACAAGTACCACAAATAGACCAGGTCCTTTTTGAAGAAGACTTCGAATTAAATCCTGAAGATGTTTCTAAAATTGAAGATTCCCATAACGACGATCATAAAAAGTCGAAAATTAAGAATACTAACACAGAAGTTAAAAGGGTTCAAAGTTATGGAAATGAAGAAATTTTGAATGACAATGTTCATTTTCAGAGAGGCATTAATAACGCTAAGACTGAAATTAAGAGAATTTTAAGTCATGAAAATGAAGAAATGTTAATCGATGATGATTGTTTTCAAATAGAAACTGAATTTACCAGCAATGAAGTTCAAACGGATCAAAATTGTGGAAATGAAAAAATCCTGGATGATGACGATTGTTTTTTAGAGATGGTCATTTTAATATTTTATTTTATTAAGAGATAAAATTGTAAAATTAGTCGATATAAAGCGTAGTTTTAAATTTAATCAACCATCGAATGATGATATTTTATTACAGGTTGACGAAGAACAATTTACAGAGGCGTCAATGGAACAAAAAAGTATTGCGTTGCCATTTAGGACTTTGCCAAAAGAGGGAAGCGATGACATTATTGTAATAACCGGTGAGGAAACTGTAACAGATGTAAAATATGACGCCTTTAGAGAAACCAGAGAGAAAGATTCGTCACATTTAAATTTCAACCTGTTTACTGCCAAGACAGATTCATCAATTTCCCATTCAAAAATAGGAAAAAAACAAAAATCTTTGTTAACTAACGACAAAAAAAGAGTAAGCCATTGGACTCGTTCCACCTGATATTAATTTATGTACTTTGTTAAGAAGTACAAACCACTGCTTTCTATATTGAAAATTATCATCCTTAAAACATATTCAGTTGTACAATATCTCAGGTTTCAACTTCCCCTCGTACAACAATAGCTTCGAAGAAGGGTAGAATGGATAAACAGATTACAGAATTTATAAAAGGAGTAAATGCTCCAGAAGAGCCGAAAATTTGCGAATTTATCTACGATATTAACAATGAAATAATAACGACCACAACTTTTAAAACTATTCGAGGTCACGTCGAAGTCCTCGGAAAACTAACAAAACAAGATCCATCTTGGATTTTACAAGCTACAATAGCAGATGGTACTGGAACAATAGAAGTTTCTTTCTCAAATAAGGTGCTGAACTCTAATTTATTTAAGTAAAAGTGGCAATTTATTAGAAAATCCAGTGTGTTTTAAATAACTACACATTTTATGATTTTAGATTCTAGAAAATTTACTAGGTTTCAGTGTCCGAGAGTTTTCATTGAAAAAGAAATTGAGGAAAAAAAACCCAGAAATTGAGCATGAACTTAGGATGGTATTTTGCCTTCGTATTTTTATAAAAAGCTTTATAATATCATAATAATTTTTAAACATATTTATTATTTTCATCATTTGGCTTTTTATGCCTCATAAACGATATATATATATATATATATATATATATATATGAATATTTCAGAGTTTTCGTAATGCAGAAAAAGAGATGAAAGCTCTGGATGCACTCTTAAAATTAGAGTTAAATAGAGATGAAAGACCAACAGTAATTGAAATTACCGACTTAACTCGGGAACAGAAAGAAATAATAGACAGGAAAGTGAAAGCTTTTTTACTTAAAAACAACATTTAGATCATAACTTATTTTCAGTGGAAGAGGAATTCAATAAATCATTGTGTTTAATAAATTATCTTATAAAATATATATGAAAGAAGTAAAATAAACATTTTGTAATAAATATAACAATGTAATGAAGTGTCATTTTCACCAAATCTTTGGATATAATAAAAGATATATGACAAGTAGTTTGTTATTTAATACATTTAATTACATCTCAACAAAAAAAAAACGCTATTTATTATAATTTAAAACCCGAATGAATAGCTACTATACCACTATTTAAATTATCATACGTTACATTTCTAAAACCTGCTACTTCAATCATCTCCTGAAATAGTAATTAGAAATTAATTATTATTAATTAAGTATATATAGATTTCTAACTTAAATAACATAAGTATCATGTTACCATGTCGCACCACTTACTTTAAATTCTTCTTGCTTTGGGAATTTTCTAATACTCTCAACAAGATATTGATAGGGCTGCCATTCTCCTGCTATGAGTGTACCCAACACAGGTATTATTTGAAATGAATATTGATCATAGAGCCTAAAAATTTTATTTTGTGATGCATAGATATCCAGCGTAAAAGGCTTTAAATAATTGTTACTTTATCCTAAAAGATAATTAGTTACCATTTCAAAATACTATTATCTACATGACTGAATTCTAAACACATAAAACAACCACCTGGAGCTAGTACTCTGTATGCTTCAGAAAGTACCTGCAACAAATATCATTATTCCTTTTTTAGAATATGAGCTTTAAAATCTATTTATACTTAGAGAAAAATATATCATTGAAGTTCAATGTTAATTTAATAAAAATTTTATAAGATTGACTTACCTTTCCAATATGCGTTACATTTCTTATTCCAAAGGCTATTGTGTAAGCATTATATGAATCATCTTCGAAAGGAAGCTTTTCCGCATCACATTGTTTCCAATCGATACTAAAATTATTTTGATCTGTCCATCCTAATTTTCTTGCTCTTACTTTACCAACGTCTAACATATTCTTATTTATATCACAAACTGTTACAGAACTTTTCACATCTCGGTAATTAGGGGTATTCTTTAAATAATTTAAATATCTGAATGTAATATCTCCTGTGCCACCAGCCGAATCTAATAATTTGGTGCCATGAGTTGGCCCAAGCCTTTGTATGAATATATCTTTCCAAATGCGATGAATTCCAAAACTCATAGCATCATTCATTTGATCGTACGAATTTGCCACCTTCTCAAAAACTGTATATACTAAAAAATTGATCGATTAACTTGATAAATCTTACATTACAGATGTATGAGATTAAAGGTTAACACAGAAACAAATTACAATGCAATGCTTAAGAATTAATATAAATTGTATTAGTTTGACTATCCTAAAAGATCCTAAAATACAAATTATATCGAACAATTTGTTCCGATTCTTTTGAACAATTTGTATCTTGATTTTTTGTACATTTCCCGTTTATATATAATGTTGTTTCTCGTTAAACAAAATTATAAATATTTCTATAATACAGGGTATGCTTCCCCTGGGAATAAAAAATTTTGTTACCTACATGGGATAATGTATAAAGTAGCAAAAGGCAAAATTGTTTAGATAACTACATAAATTATAAAATGTACCTTCTTTCACTTTATCACTTTCTTTGACAGTTTTGAATCCAAAATGTGTTGTTTTCTCATTATTATTAGTTGCAGTGGCATCTGAGAAACATTTCTCAAAGATGAGAGTAATTCTTTTATTTTTTGTTAAATTTAAAAGAAGTCCTCGTTTCTCCATCTTTCAGCAATATTTTAACAGTAACAACATATACATATATGCATATATTAGAAGATAAATTGCTTATCGGTAAAATATTTTAAGGTTATCTTTATTTTTCAATTACATACGTATGGTGGTGTGAACGTTGCTAAAATTTATATTCGATATAATAAATTATTATCAAATAGCGTAACTCTACGTTAGGGGGACAATAAGATTATATACATACATACATATATATGCATACATATATATACATATACATATATATATATAATTATTTACAATCTATCTAGTTTACTATGCTAAGAAAAATTGTAGACATTGTTTTTGATAGCATTTTAATTTTAAGAATTTGTTGAAAACAATAAAATTAGACGATGCGCATATTTGATATAATATATCTCGAATATTTTTACTTAATAATGCAAACCAAAGCTGTGATTTCTAATGTATTCGTGACAAATAAATTGTATCATGTTGTGTACACTCTATCGTATGCGACTAAAAAATATGTGTTATTTTACTTTTACAACAAATATTTTTCTCGTATTGCCATTATTCTTTATACAAATTAGATTTTAATTACGTGCACGTATTTCATTTTTAATAATCCCCTTATCGCTACTATTTAAGGCTAAAGTTAATTCGTATTCAAAATTAAAGATACTAATTATATATCAACTGATCGATCTTATATTTTGAATCGGCATATTTATCTGCAATTAGTTTTTGTATTGACTAGAAGTGCGATAAATTTAAATATCTCATTCCACAACTGCGTAGATATAATCGATAGTTTGTTTTACGTCGTTGGAGAACCTGCGTAGTACCTGTTGATTTTTTCTTGAAACCTTTTGTGTAAAGTGTCAGGTAAAGTGGCCAATTTCATAGCGCTATCATTAAATTAGAAAGATTGTTCCATTCTCTCCCATTTTCATTTATATGTAATTCGTTTCGTCAAATTTAATAAGACCGAACACCTTAATATTTCAACAAATTTAATCCGATGTATAAGATCATGTTAATCATACTAAAGCAACAACTTAACACTTGTTGATTTGTAGATGCTATTTTTAAGCATTATCACAGCATTAAGTGTTATTATAAAGAATGATTACGGGGCATAAGTTTTGTAATCTCATAGCCTAACACAAAGGGGACAAACAACTACTTTAAAAGGAAATTATTAATATACTAAGTGTCATTATACTTTAATCAATTTGTATGTTTATATTTATATAGACGTTATGTAACAGGATAACATATTTATCTTAGTAGATATTTATGTACACATTTTTAAATACAGTTAAATCCCCGAAACGAAAAGAAAGTTGAATAACTGTTACCATATGTCAAAGAAGTAAGTTTATTTTATTGAATATATAATATGTTGTACATAAGTTCATAAGCTCTAATTAAAAATTAGTTTCTCTTACATGTTGAAATATCATATGATTTTTAGTTTATGATAGAAATAATATCTGAATAATAAACATTAAATAAAATATTACCATATAATGTTGTTAAAAGTTGAAAAGAAATAAATAATAAGATTTAAACAGATTGTATAAAATCATATAAGGGAGGATATTCGATTCAAAATTTTATGAAACAGAGAATTCATTATTCAGTTAAATTATGTCAACAAATTATCCATACGTATACCAGATATGTTTAGGTATGTCGTTTATTTATTTTAAAGGCTTTCTACTTCCTATTAATTTTATAAACTTATGTTTAGTATCGCACTTAATTCATTTCTTATAAGATGGTTCATAGTGGTTTAAAATTTTAACAAAGCGCTTACAAAATTATTTCCAGACATGGAGCAAATTACAGAACCGCGCGTGAATCTGGAGGGTTTTAGACCGCTCGTCATTATAATGGAAATCGTCGGAGCAATACTGATAATTCTAGTTGCAGTCTGGTGTGGCAATTATAGAGGTGGTTTCGCTTGGAATTCTAATCCAACGTTAGAATTCAATTGGCATCCTCTTTTAATGGTTATTGGATTCGTATTTCTATATGCCAATGGTATGTTTAACGATTTAAGAAAACTCTCAAGAATATTAAATTAATTTCTTTTTACTTAATATTATCTTCAATCTTGTCAGGTATGTTAATATATAGGACGCAAAGGAATAATCGAAAACGAAGATTGAAACTAATTCACGCAGGCATAATGATATTAATTGTTGCATTAGTTGTAATTTCTCTTGTGGCTGTGTTTGACAGCCACAACTTGCAATCGAAACCAATTCCAAACATGTACAGTCTTCATAGTTGGGTTGGGCTCACTACCGTAATTTTATTTTGCTGCCAGGTATAAATGTCATTAACCCTTATTTATTTATTTTTATCCATATATAATCGTTCAATAATCGTGAAATGCGTATATTTTAATATTTTAGTGGCTTGCTGGATTTCTATCTTTCCTGTATCCAGGATTACAACTTCCATTACGGGCTTCTTACATGCCAATTCATCTATACTTTGGAATCGCAGGATTCGTTGGTGTAATTGCTTCCTGTCTTTTAGGCCTCAATGAAAAAGCATTTTTTGCTCTAGGGTAAGTATAAACTTATGACGCAATAACGTATGAGTCACCCTTTCTTATTTATTATAATACATAATTTCAGAAGTAATTATCCAAACCTTGTAGACGAAGCAATATTAATTAATGTAATTGGACTTATGTTAATCGTTTTCGGTGGATTAGCAGTTTATTTGGTATCACAAGAACGTTACAAACGTTTACCTAGAGCAGAAGACGAAGCATTAGTTGGTGGCAGAGCACAGTAAACGATTATGGTATATAAAAAAAACTTATTCTTGGCTTTCCAACGCATAAACAAATTTTTAGTTATACTTTCATAATAATTATAATGTTAGTTATCGAAATATTTCGATTCGTTTGATCGACTTTCATGATCTTCGATTAAGAATAAAACTGTTAGCTGTCGTTTATCTCTTTTTTATCCTTGGTTAGGAAACTAATTCAAAATCATTTAATATCCATGTTAAATCATATTTAATTATTTTACATTGCTCACATTTGCATTGTTCATTTTATGTTATTTTTAAATCTTTTGTACAGTTTTTATTGGTTGTTAGTTCAATTAGATAAATAAAACTTTATATATATATATATATATATATATATATATATATGTCGAAGAAGCATTAAGATCAGGGTTAGGGGCGTGTAATGAATGTTCTCTCGAATTAGCCACCGAGGTTACGTAATAGAGAAAGTATCTACTGGTACGGATATGAGCAGTACAGAATTTGACAAGTAGCCGTGGTAACTAGATACTCGAGATGCTAATGACAATGATCCTAAGTCCGATAACGAATCCGCGGCCAACGGGACAACGAATATACCCCCTTCAAGAGTCTAAGTCAAACTCCGTACCAAAACGTGCATATCCACCGATCGTAAAGACGCCGTCCCACTCGCGGACGAGCTCATACAAGAATGTCTCTCCCCGTCATTGTGATGCTACAGAGGTAAACTATGACGGGGTGTGTCTCAGGGCACAAGATCATCGGATTCGTCGAGGGCAACCCTCGTCCAGAAAGTGAGGGAAATGGATGTTGCTATTAATTGGTTAATCTCTATGTTGGTGGTTAGAAAAGGATGCTAGCCGCCCTTGAGAGAAAGTTGGTAACGGGAAGCGTCGTTCGTGAGGAAAAACAGATTTCCCATATCTTCCTGTAGCGGGTGATAGATTTGGGGACTGTTAGGATAAAGACCGTTTATTCGTTTGGAGGACCTTAGTTAACTAAATGTCCTGTGAAGATGCATCGACATCTGGCAATCGTCTCGCCCGAAGAATAGAGTCTGCATGTGGCAAGCCACGTGGCAGAGGCCGTTGAAATGCGCACTGTAGAGCATTGGTACTATTATCTTTTCTTAAGGAGAGCTAAGTAATTCTATACTTCCACTAGACAAAATATCCATCCCGTGACCGCGGCTACGCTCGGCGTTTTCCTAAGAACTCCAACGGGGAGGCCCGATGTCTTTTCATCTCCGACATATAGATATTATGTGATAATAGTTTCAGAAATTTAAGATTTTTCCATCTCCGTGCTTTCGTTGATACAACAGAGCTGTGATTTAAGTTGTATTTAAAATAAAAAATGGTGGATATTACTAGCACTTAGATAAATTGAAATTTTATGATGGATTTTTCGTTCAGTATTGCGTCTCGTAAAATCTAATCTCACCAGTATGTTCAATTATTTTAGATAAAACATATTTTATCTAACGTATTTTCTAATAATTAAATAATACTACCTTAAATGGTTGTAATATAAAATATTGTGAATATTGTATTGTTTTAATATATGTATATGTATATGCGTATATATGTGCGAATATTGAACTTGTATTCGTCTACCAATCAATGTAGATTATGATGATTGACAGAAATGTACTTATTCAGAAAGGTATATATAAAAAGAATATACATCTTCCAAGCATAATTATGATTTACACTTTACTTTTCGTCATATTTATAACCGAATAAAACAAAACAAAATTGTAATATTATTTCTAAACTTTTACTTTATCATTTATCGAAAATGTCAACTATTTTAAATGTTAATATTGAAATTATCATCTTTATATTATTATTCATTTCAATCATTTAATATCAATACTTAATTCCAGTCCTTATTAACGGAATAATTTAAAAATCGAATTATGTAGTTAATTTCATTAATAATAATGGAAACAGAAAATTTTGAATATTCCTACGTTTGCTTCTGCTTGCTGTTTACTCGAACAGAGTTATCATACGCAGTAAAACCTTATCCTTCATGCTTTCGTATACGTACATAACATGATTTTTAGGTTACATACTCGTACGTGTGAGTATCATGGACATAACGTCCATGGTCAGCATTCATTTATGCATATCATAATACAATCATATTGTCGGTGTATATGTCGTATACGTACACAGGTTACAGGCTGGTAACTCCCGGGGTGGGATCAAGGATTAATGAGCGGCAAATATTTTTCAATTTGTTCGCTAAGCATTAGATCGTCGCAATCACGGTCATCTATGATCGTAGCTCCCCTCCACCCGCCCTCAAAGGATCCTGCTAAAGAAAAGAAGACGTTTTGAAACGCGGATTGTAGTTTCTTTTTTTTCTTTTTATTGGAATACAATTTTTAGGTTTTAGACTAGCATAAGCCCATAAGCCATATTAAAAGGCCGTTCGCCGCCGTCGCCGCCGCCGTCACGACGACAGAAATACATCAACTCAACATGCCATGGACATGTGCTGTGCCGAATTGTAGAACAAATAAAGATAAACGCAATGAAAAAGTATCTGTTTTCATAGTGAAAAATGAAAATTTTGGTGCAAAATGGGCAGCATTGATTCCCGGAATAGAACGTTTGCGAACGGGTCAGCGAATATGCGAAAAACATTTTGAAGAACGTTACATAATTAGAGAATACATCAAGTACGATAATAATGGGAAAATTATAGCTCAGGTAAAATCATTTGATTTATTCATTAAAATTATTTTCGCTACTGATAATGACAAAATCTTTTACTGTATGATACTTATTTTCAAATATTTGTTAGGTACCATTAAAACGTACGCGTTTACGATCAGGAGCTGTACCTACAATATTTGATGGATATCCATTGCAATCTCGATCGAGATCAAGAAGTCCACAACAAGATATACAAGACGTAATAAGACACACAACGAGGAAATACGCCAGATTTTATACAGACCATACATATGCAGTACAAGAACGTAAGTTTTGACATTTTATTTTGTAATTCATTCATTTCAGGTCATATATTTTTTTCTGCGATTCTCGCACGCTAGAAACTATTCATTAAAATATTTGAATTTAAATTTATCTTAACGAGACCTATTTAGGCATATGCTTCGTTCAAGATGTATTTATTTAGAAGTAAATGTAAAATATAGAATATATATTTACACACACGTATATTTATAAATAATTTATGTTTAAGCAGCAAAATTTTCAAAGTCAACAACTAAAGAGGAAGTAACCGCAAGTAGTACAGCAAAGTGTTCCGAGTCAACAATTAGGGAACAAGAAGCGATTGCAAGTGATAGAGCAAAGTATTCAAAGTCAACAATTAAAGAAGAAGAAGAAGAAGAAGAAGAAAAAGAAGAAAGTTCAAGTAGTACAATAAAGTATCCAAGGTCAAGAACTACAGTAGAAGGAGTAAGTGCGAGTAGTACAGCAAAATATTCAAAGTCAGTAACTAAAGAAAAAGAAGCAAACATAAGTACGATAGTATTGGAGAAACATCAAAATGAAGTTCAGAAAATATTACAGCTTAAGTCAATAAAGCAGGATGAATTTGTGAACAATGACATAGAACGATGCGTACATCAAAATAATGAATGCTCTCCTATTGTCTCTCTGGACTTTGATAGCGGTGTTCCTTCATATTGTAAGTATCTAATATTTTTCAATACAAAATACAACGATCGATGGAAATGCTAATACTTCGTAAATATTAATAATAATTTATTGAAATCTGGTTACACTGTATAATTATGACGGTCACCTTTATTGTATTGATACATTATTCCAGAAATTTATTCCAAACATTTTGTTATAGTTTTCATAACGATTGTAAGTATCTATTTAATCTTGATAAATTTCAAAACATTCAAAACCATCTATATCGCCTGATACTTGTTTATAAAAAATTTATATTTGAAATTTGAACTTTTTGAAAATGTATCTATTCGATGAAACGCAACTTTTTGTGCCATTTATATTTTATACTGTTTTCTCACTTTTAATAATCGAATTACTTTATGTCAACAGATTCTATTAATTCAAGTATAATGTCTTCCGTGAAATCAGATGTAAATATTGATTGTTCTATAAACAATACCATGCAACCTGAATCATTTGTGACAGTTACCAAAGCAGAAGATAACTTGAAAATGCCTCATTTTACAAGTTCTGGTTTTCCGTTTACTACAGTAATGTTTGACTCTATCGGCTTTAACTTTGAATCTCAACGTAAGTATGATAAATTTGTTTTGAAAATAAACAATATTGGTAACTTTTTGCAATTATTTATAATTGTTAAAATTAAAATGTCTACGATTATTAAAAATTTGTTGGAGCAGTTAATTGTTAGTTGTTAATTATTCTTTCTTAAAGAAATTTCGTTAGTACATTTTTCTATTAAATGCCTGGATTAAGTATAAAAAAATTAATTGTAATTCTTTTTACGACAGAAGACGATACTTTTGAGAATAATGCATCTTTGAAAGTACCGAAACCATGGATCGTCGGCAACTCTAAAGTTGGCGACGAAGAAGCTCTCTTATTTACATATGCTATAAGAGTGAATGATTGTGGAAAAGAAAAACATATTTTTGCAAAATCTGTTTTAGTCACAGGTTCTAGAAAAATAATTTACGAAATATACATGACGCCCGTTGATGTATTAGCTGCAAAACTTCCACGAATATTAACTAAGATCACTATGCTACCAGAAATTTTGAAAAAATTTAAAGATTTACGCACATGTAAAGGGATAACGTCTACTGGTTTAGATACAATCCGTGCAAACACTGCTCTAAAGAATTGTATTGGTATGGATTGGCGTCACGCAGACTGCTCTATATTATCTATCATGAGTGAAAGATGTAATTCATGTAAAAAATATTCTAATACCTTGTCGCAAAAGATTAGAAGAATGAAAAAAAGAACGGTTATTAAACGAGTGACAACTTCTTTGAACCCATTTGATGAAATGAAATTGATGACTATGCGAGAAAATATCAAATATAAAGATGCTAAGGTTAATCGAATGAAAGATAAACTGAAGCGTACCACAGACTTGATCGTAAATCAACAGAAGAAAGCATGTATGATATGTATGACAGATAGTGATTTGGATAAAATTTCAAAAAATCAAAAATTAGTTATCCAAGAAATAATTTCGGCCGCGAAAACAAAGGATCCGAAAGGCCGCCGTTATACAGATGAGTTTATAATGATGTGTATGCTAATGAACATCAAATCTCAGAGTTACTATGAATTCTTGAGGAAGAACGAGATCATTCCATTGCCTTGTGCAAGGACCATACGAGATTATATGTCTCAAGTGGGTACAAAGCGTGGATTTGATGAAAAATTTGTTAAACTATTAAAGGAATCACAGTGTCCCGACCCTTGATGAGATCAATTTGAAGAAGTCTATTGCTGTGAATCCAGAGACGTTAACTTACATGAGCTTAACAGAGTTTGACGACTTGATGACACTCAAAAGTTCAAATATCAGGGATTTGGCAACCCAAGGTCATGCGTTACGGTACTAGTCCTTAACAAATAAATATACTCAACCAATCGCTGGTTTTGCTTTAAAACGTTCAACTTGCGAAGAATACTTAGCTAAAATTGTTTTTAAAGCAACATATTTGTTAAAAAATGTTGGAGCTTTTATACATTATGTCATTGGAGACAGTGCTTTGACAAACAGCGGGATGTCTAGGTACAACAGTAGCATAAATGAATTAAAAAACTGATTCGCTCATCCGCAGATAATGAGAGAAAGATTTTCATGTTTTAGTTAAATGTATTCAAGATAGGCTGGGTGAAGATTTGCAAAAAATATAACTTTTTAAAAAATTTTAAAGATGTTTCTTTCATATTAATACCATTTCTTCACGACACGAATGTGCAACTATTTGTGAATATGATTTGTCATATATATGATTTGTTGATAGATCTCGTTATATATAATCAGCGATTTTCCAATAAAATATGCACATATAAATAGAGCCGCAATGAACATGACTGATAAATCTTTAACATTTAACGTTGCAAATACCGATTACAAACTGAAACTCTGTTTACTTATAAAATATAATGAAAAATATTATCTGAGAAGTTCATAGTCCGTATATATGTTTATTCTTATAACGCATGTTTGTATTTGAGATATGTTGAGATATGTTGCAGATATCTAGACATGTGTAAAAATAAATATGTAAATCTATGTCTCATTGTCGTGGAAACATAATTTGATGTTTTATATATGTATTAATTACGTAATTATACCATACTTACAGGCTATCTATCCAAACAACTTTTACAAAATGATATATCTAAGAAAGGTAAATCCTGTACAGAAATACTGATCCATAGCAAGAATAATACTTCAGTTGCACAGTTATTTGGCATGAAAACGAAAGGTTTGATTCATGCAAATTTTCATTCTTTTATCATTTAATGAAGTACGTAAACGAATGTTTCTTAAAATACGCATGAAACATAAAAATTTTTTATCTCTCAGCGGACAAAATATTGGAAATATGTCTTTCTGTAAGTAGGTTCATTATTATATCCAACTAAGAATGTGTCAATTTAGACATCAATGAAACCAAAAAGAAAAAAGCGTCAGTCATTCAAAGGACAATGTTCAAATCAATGTATAAAGATATTTTTATATTATAAACATTTAACGTTTAATAAATGTGATTTAATATAAGTATTTTTTGCATTTTTAATAAGTTCTATAAACTCCAAAATTGTATTATAATTTTGCCTGATCAATAGAAAATTTAATAACATTGGAAAGTTTCAATCGTGAAAAGTATTATCTCAATAAAATATTTTCGACAATACACATTACAGGTAGTACAGATAGTACATATAGGTAGCTATACAATCTTTTAATGAATTAAAAAACAAACACGAACTTATTTACCAATAGATGCTTCAAATGTACATGGTATAAAAGTATTAAAAATATATTGGATTTTGAAATTGTAATTTTGTTAAACGTTTTTATTGGAAATAATATTTAATTATGTTTCAAGTAATATTTATAATAATATTTATTCAAGTAACATTCTTCTGTACCAAATGAAATACTATATATTTACTTCTTTAAACAAATTATGAAAAATTATAAAAAGTAATCTAGTCATTAACTAAGCACTATTCATGCCTATAAAAAGAATTACGTTGGTAAGACGTTATCATATATTTAAACGGAGTTGAAATATATATATATATATATATGTATAACTAAATAATAAATAGAAAAAGTATAAACAAAATGTTATCATTAAAATATAAATCCCGAGGAAATAGATTCCTCCAGATATGTGTCATTTTCATTAACCTACTAGATCGCAGCGCTCTATGACTAGCGGCCGATTTCGCAAAGCACGCTCTATGACATTAAAAACCTTACCCCCACTGCAGGATTTGTCAGACGTACCTGTGTAAGTATACGATCCTAATCATAACGCATTGGGCGTAGTAATAAAAGTGGTAAGCCACCCTAGAGGACTAGCGTCCTCAAGCGTCAATTTTGACGAACATTGTGCGTTCAATGGTTAACCAAATTCCCGTGCCACAGGCCAAATATGAATTGTTAACAGACGTCCGACAGTAAGTTACACTTTTTTATCGTTAGTTGTCTTTTAATTCCTTTATATTATATGCATGCATGCATGCACGCGCGCTCGCTCGCTCGCTCGCTCGTGTGTGTGTATGTGTATGTGTATATGACAATCACATAACTCCTATAACAATAATTTGGTTTT
The DNA here is from genome assembly GCA_905333015.3 of Bombus campestris. Taxonomy (NCBI): domain Eukaryota; kingdom Metazoa; phylum Arthropoda; class Insecta; order Hymenoptera; family Apidae; genus Bombus; species Bombus campestris. The sequence goes on from HG995132.1 coordinate 12,712,395, forward strand.
CATTTATTTCTTTTTTTCTAATGTGTATAATAAATCTCGTAACTTACATTCATAAATTGATATTAGAAATATATCATTTTCAATTATATCGTATTAAGCATAATACATATACTTATTCACAACACTGTTTAGATGCCTCCCCACTACTAGATTTATATATTACAATATAATATTATAAAGTAGTATAGTTTAGATAATTACATAGAAGAATATTCATGTATAATGTCGGTACATATAAATTAAATAAATGATAATAATCAAAATTCCATTTATAAGCACTTTATCTATTAGATAATGTATAGTACCGAATCCCTTATTTCAAAAGTTACAATTGAATATATTATTAGATACACATATCTGTGAAGTCAAATACTATTGTTAAATTTAGTAAAATTTGATTTAAAAATTTGTAAATATTATTTTTCACAGTATTGAAACTGTCATTCGTGTCAAATATCTTTTTACCCCACTTAAATAATTCTTTTGATATATTTTTGTAAACCCAAACATTTATAAAACAGGTATATACTTATATTGTTATAGAAAGTGTAAAATATAAACTTTGCTTGTTTTCATTGAATAATATAGTTACATTTATCTTATTTACATTCTCTATATTTACATTCTCTTATGTAATATTAAGTTTCTTTACAATATCTACCTTTATAGCTTTTTTCCTTTTTGTGCAATGAATCATACGTGTGGGCATATACGTAATTATATGTCAAAAGTTACAGGTGTGGTTATTGATTATCCTATATTTACTGTGATACAAGAAGCCTTCATGGTTTAAACTGGTTATAAATGCACATAAAGTAAATTTGAAATTTATGTTTCATGCAGCTTCAAGCGTATAAAATTGAGAAATAAATTTGTTATAATGAATTATTAACAACTGTATTTACTGCACACATTTCTAATATTGTATGAAACATAAGCTTCTCTCTCTCTGTGTGTGTGTGTGTGTGTGTGCGTTTGTGTGTGTGTGTGTATCAATGACTCACATTTAGAAATTAATATAAATTTTCATATCCTCTTGTAGACCACGTTGGAGAACGCAAGTTCTGTGCCTGGCATTAGTATCATTGATACTTGGAGTTCTTTTCGTGACACGTGCGTGGTTGGGAATTGTTATCCTTCGCTCTCCAAGAGCGAAGACACACGATACAGAAACACTAACAGACAATGCCAAGATTGCTACGTGGTTACGTCGGGCTCGGATGTACGCCGAATCGACGAAGGAGAACCAGAATGCGGACAGGAACAACAGCATCAATTCGCCACAACACTACTACACCAATTCCTCAGGGTACTTATATATTTATTGCCCAAAGTATATATGTTTCAAGAGAAAGTTTACGAACATTGTTATTATCATCAAGAATTAGATATGAGAAAATAACGTTGGTTATTGAAAAGAGCTTTCTTCCATAGGCAAATCATTGTCTGTTATTACACCATATCGAGCGACCTGAACACGTTCTGGGAGCTCAGTCCGTCGCACATTGACCCTGATCTTTGTACGCATATTATCGTGGGTTTTGCGGGCGTGGTGAACTGCAGCCTAGATTTGGGCAGTAATTCATCAATCTACAAGGAGGTTATCGCCTTGAAGAAATTGCAACCTCAATTAAGGGTCATGATCAGTGCTGGCGGCAGTAATGAGCTCCACTTAGGTTTTTCAGAAATGGTAAAAAATCATGCAAATAGAAAAAGGTAACTTCTGTTGTTTTTCATTTTAATTGCTCCGTTATAGAGTGCATTGAAAACGCTACACGTTCTTGTTTTTATAGATTTATACGGTCCGTTTTAAATGTGACAAAGACATTTGGTTTCGATGGACTCGACTTAGATTGGGAATTTCCTGCATGGCTCGGAGCTGATGAACGGGAGAAACTCCATTTCGTACAATTATTAGAGGAATTACGAAGAGAATTTTACCATGCTACAAAAACGTTGATTCTTTCTGTTGCAGTAGCTGCTCCACAAGCTATTGTTGATCAAAGCTATATGGTTGCAGAAATGGCAAAGTGAGCGAACATGTTTTTTTGTAATACGAGTAATATTAGATAGTTGCACTATTCGATAATGGCCAATAATAATTAGAACTATTAAGATTATTTAAGAAAAAGTAATTCTTTATAAGTAACTATAAAATCAATTTTGTTTATATATATTTTCGTAAATGTTTGTATGAAATTTATCAAATTTTGTTATTATTTAGGTATGTAGATTTTGTGAACTTGATGTCATATGACTACCATTTTTATGTATGGTACTATCCAATTACCGGACTCAATGCACCGCTTTTCTCACATGCTGCTGAATCCGGTTATCTTTCCACTCTAAATGTTAATTTTTCGGTTCATTATTGGCTTTCAAAAGGGATGCCAAGAGAAAAGTTAATTGTTGGGATTCCTACTTACGGTCACAACTATAGACTGGATAATCCGCTGAATCATGATTTACTCGCACCAGCAAACGGTTTTGGAGAATTGGGGAAGATGGGTTTCGTTTCTTATCCTACAGTTTGCGAGTTCCTACAAAACGGCGCAAAGAGCGTTTTCGAACATGAAAGCAAGGTTCCCTATGCCTATAAAGACAGAGAATGGATCTCATATGATGATGTTACAAGTGTTCACTATAAGGCATGTACATATACTATTCTTACTTCCTAAACCCATTCGATAAAATTATTAAATGTAAGATAAACGATTGCATTTCTATAATTAAGATCACTCAAGGACCAAACATATTCTAATTACTATACTATATACTATGTTTTAGGCTAAATGGATTCGTGCGAATAATTTTGGAGGAGCAATGGTATTATCCTTAAATGTTGATGATTGGAATAATACATGTAAATTCAATGAAAGCTTTCCTTTAACTCGTACTGTTAGCAAGATTCTCAGGTATCAAGCTGATTAATCCATTTTCGTTTGTCCCTTCTTTACATTCCAAACAGAGATATCGCATTCCTTGAAAAGTATTTAATCAATCAAATCGAAACTGCTTCTTCTTAATCTCTCACAGTGTCATAAAGTATTGTCTGCTCTTAAAAGAAAACTTCTGCCTTTTTTCAAAATAATTTAATTGCATTTGCAATTGTTTGCATATCATAAAGTACAACTATAATTTTAATTCAAAGCTATTAAATTAAACGTACACGTATTTATTTATTATTATTAAAACATAATATAATTTATTTATAAACATATAGGAAGAAATTAAAGATGAATAATAGAATATTTATTAGTCATAATTATTAGACAGTAATAGTCATATCTAAATCAAGATTCTTTAGAAACTTTTTGGATGATCGGATATGATACTGTATGGCCGAATCACTCATAGGTATACTTCTGTTATGAAATTCCAGAGTGCAAAAATATGTATATCCTGGGCTTTAACAGTAGTTACCCTCGCTTTCTACGCTCCTTGGTCAGGTATTTATATTTTTTAGGCTGATGCAATATCGATTTGCCTGTTAACTTCAAATTTTCTTTCTATATATATTTCCAAACAATTCTTCAACGTTCGATAGCTATCACTGTTTGTCAGACATCTGGATTGCACTTTTCTACACGTAGTCTTACTGGCCATACACAGCCCAACAATGATCTCCTCTTTTACCCCTCTTCCATTGCTCTGCCCCGTAGATCATACAAAAGCAAAATGGTATCGGACCAACTGCTTTCGGCGACCTTCCTTTAACGCGCATCGTCGCTAACACATATGTACACATATGTATACAAATGGAACATTAAGGAGGAGAATTACTTTCCTATCTAGCCTTGTACAAATTGTTACCAAGTACACCCTGTTAATTATAGTTAATAACAATTATTTACATTGTATTTATTCATTTCCATTCTACTTGTTTTGTTTGAAATATAATTTATTTTGAAATATAAATTCGTTTTCTTTTTTACATATATTAGTGGATATTAATCTAAAAACTTATGTTAAGGTAGAAAATAAAGAAACTAAATGGTATATTATTGATTAATAATTTTTTGCGGATCCCAAGGATTAATACTTTCAGTGATTTGGAAAATTCAAAGTTTGAAATTAATGATATTTAATTATTATGTAAACTAAATCGTTCAACGTTACTACCCCGAAAAGATTTTTGTAATTTTTCAGTCAAAAGTTAGGATTATAATTTAAACGAACTTTCTAATAAACAAATAAGTGGTAGTTTTTTATTAATTTAATATCACCTCTGGTAATTTTCGTCAAACTTTCATTGCGAAGAAAACTTCTACTGATGCACACATGTTGACCAAAAAAGAAAAAAAAAAAAAAAAAACTGGTTATTGTAAAGTTTGTGGCTAGCTCCTTGTCTTTTAAAAGCCAGCTTCTGGAAACCTTGACTTCAAAAAGTTGAGAGTTTGGATTTCACGACTGTTCAAAGGCGTTAATATTCTTGAATAGATGTTGAATTTACAGTATTTACTCGTTTCAGTTTTATTCATTTTTATGCATTACTTATCATTGTAATAAACGTAACAAGTGTTTTAGAAAATGACATGTAATAGAAGTTGTTAAAAGAAATTAATTCGTGTTTTTAAATTTACGAATGTAAAGCTGCAACTTAAAGTATGTAATTAATTATCATTTAAAATTATTAAATATGATTCCTCTATTATAGATATGTACTATCATGATAATTACTGTTAATTAAATGAAGTTGAATTTCAACATAATTTATAATATACATATAAAATATCTTTTTTTATTGATTTAAGTATTGGTAAAAGATGTTGAAATATAGGAAATATTCGAATATCTCAATGACACGTTACAATTTTCTATATATTAAAATTCTCGATATTTGTTGAAAGTTAAAAAAAAAAAAAAAAAGAAATAATTAATAGAAAATGATATTTTTTAATTATACATTTCCGAATCGAATATAGATATGTTAAGTTGTATGCAGAAATATATTTTTAATTTTAACGAAGGTAAAAGCATAATTTGAGCGATATTAATCATTTTAGAAGTATAGAAATGATCTTCTTTTATTTTATTAGATTTTTTTAAACTTTGCCCCTAATTATATAATCAAACTATCATAATGTGCCATAGTATCGTAAATAAAAAAAAAAAGAAAAAAAAAAAAGAAAAGAATAGCTTTACGTTAAATCGGAAACATATTTATTGCACTCAAATTCATAGATTGATTGCAATGAAGTTGTTTATCAGAATAAGAATTAAAACTATCATGTATTATTTATTTAATATTAATATTAAAAGATATATTGTTAAAAATTATTGCAATAAAACTAAGAAAAACAAACTGCAGCATAACGAAGATTAGTTTATTCTAGTCAAAGTCAAGCAGATCTAATGGAATATGTGAAACGAAGAAAGATTTAGCGTTTAATTTACTCATAAAGAGATAGAACAAGCATGTTAACAAGTAAAATTTATTATTGAGAGAACAAAAAATGAAACAATATTCTTATTTTATCGTAAAATATGCCGTATTCTCTTAGTTTTACTGCAGTAAATATAAAGAATTCTATAAGATAGTTTTAAGCGTCAGAACTTCGTCCATGTTCGAACAGAATTTTTGACTAATAAGTATGTATGTAATTTTTTCATTTCACTATGCATATCTTCTATCCATGTAATGAGAATGCTTAATAAAATGTACTATTGAATTACTTTCTCAATTTTCCTTACATTTTTCGATGAAGATTTTAATAAGTTTTTTTCCAAACAAAGTATATTATTTCTATAAAGTATTATTTCAACAACACCATATATTACGAAAACAATAGTCATATAATCGTACGTGCATATTTGTCGATATAAAACTATAAGAAACTGTTCTATATATACATATGTAGTTTCTTGTACGAAAAGATTATTGAGGCATGCGCATAAAACTCGTTCCGAAGGATGGATCCCCACGATCAACAAGTTATCCTACTCTTCGCCAAATCATTCAGTTCTTCCGCAACGCTCGTGGCATCAACATTGTCACTGGTGTCCTCATAATATTCTATTGTATTTCCTCGGTATCCGATTTTCATTATCGGTATACAGTTTACGTTGGTTATAATTTAGTTTATAAGTTAACAAACTAAACGTGACTAAATTTGCTGGCATATATATTGAAGATTATCAATTTTTCCGAAACTATTAATAGTTTGAATCAGTCGGGGTAAGTAGTAATGTAGTTTCTTTTCAATTATATTTAAAACGTATTAACACTTTGCGTTAATCTGTCTTTACATCCCATTGATGTACTATGTATACTCACTTTCCTTTCCTCTTTTTTTCTTTAAAGTGTTTTATATATATAATATATATATACTTTTTTCTTTTAATGCACACACATGCGCGCGCTCGCGCGCATCCGCACACACGCATACCCACACACGAAATATATAATATATATTATATATACAGGATATTTCGTTTAACTGGAAACGATAGAATATCTCACGAGGCATTAAAGTTATCAAAAGAATGTTTTAACGAAACATGTTGTTGTTTGATTCGAGCAGGAGTATCATATGGATGAAATTATTTTCTTTTCTTTGCAGATCGAGTAGTGGAGGAGATTTTAGGGCCAACTTCATTTTTTCAAACGGAACCATACATTTTTAATAGATTAATCGACCCATCTCGGCATTCCCCATAGAAAACTATTAGCCTGTTTATGCCGAAAAATTATTAGTCTGAGGAGTATCTTAAATTTAATTTGTCAAATTTAACGTACGGAAGACAAAAACAATGTAAACACAGGGATACCGTTCCGCGTCTTTCTTTGTCTTCCGTACATTATATTTGACACATTAAAGTCAAAATATCTGCCAAACTAATAATTTTTCAACATAAACAGGTTAATACTTTTCTATGGGGAATGCCGAGATGGATCAATTAATGTATTAAAAATATATGGTTCCGTTTGAAAAAATGAAGTTGACCTTAGAATCTCCTCCATTACCCGATCTGCAAAAAAGAAAAAAGAAAAAAGAAAATAATTTCATCCATACGATAAAACTCTCCTCCTCGAACCAAACAACGACACGTTTCGTTAAGACATTATTTTGATAACTTTAATGCCTCGTGAGATATTCTGTCGTTTCCAGTTAAACGAAATATCCTGTACAACATGAAATTCTAAAAAGTATTTGATGTAATGTTTAATATTGTAACCATTCTCGAACCAAGAAATAAAGAGAATGAAAATTCAAATATAAAGAGAGAATAAAGGATATAAAATTTGCAAAAATGTTAATAACCATCTTGTTGTATTTAGGCGACTAGAAAAGGAATTAGGGAATAATAAGAATATGGGATGAGAAGGTCGCTACATGAAATCGTCGTAATCGTCGTAAACATAGTCGCCGTATTCGCTTAAAAGAGTGTTGTCATCTTCGATTTTCAGTTTTGCTTTTCCCTTGCCCTTGTTCTTTTTCGCCTTTTCTCCTTTCTCGATTTTCTGCTTCTCGATCAACAAATTATCGATCAACGTTTTAACTTTCTTCAAATGCGCTGAGGATACTATAAACAAGATTAATATAATATACCATATCTACCAATAAATTAATATTTTAAGCATGCTAAAAAGCAATACGCATTTATGAAATCGATTGTTTGCTTTACTAAAGTATATTAATTTATTTGATATTAGTTTACAGTGAAAAAGATATAAATTTATAATAGAAAAAAAATTGTAATTGAAATTAATTTTATAAAGAAGAAGTGAATTTATAAAGGGAATAATTTATTGAAATTGAATTTTCTAAATATATTGCTTTTTGTTAATTGTTATGATGTTAATGTTACCATGCAGACATAGTAGTGAGGATAGATGACACAAAGATATTAGATTTTTTGATATTTTAATATAATGTACTTACAATTGAGAGCAACAGACTTAATAAGTTCTTCCCCAAACGGAGGAAACTCAGCATTTTTAGCAAGTTGATTTAGCTTCTGTGTAAGTACACTTCCATACTGCTCAAATTCTTCTTTTGTGCTAGGTACTGTCGCATCTAGACTCAAAGCAGGTTCTTCTGTTACGCCTAAGGGAAAATTTTCAAATTATAATTTCTAATAAGATAATTACAGCTGTTTTTACTAATAATTTTTATAATAAAAATTATTAGACGATGAGTGACATAATACTAACTACAATTAATTTACATTCGTCTATCTTTCGTAACTTAATTATTCATGTTAGACCAATAGTAACAAAAGTAGTGCTTGTTCGTTTAATATTAAAAATTTATATAGAGAATGATATTTTCAAATATATTCCTTACGTAGGCGAGATATTACCTATAACTTCTTTAATTCTACAAGATTTTACCTTCGAATAAAGAAATAATTTTAAACATTCATCATATCAATGTTTAGAATACATATAGTATATTCTTATTAAAATTAAACATCTATCAGGAACGGTACGGGAGATTAATGTTGATAAATAAGACACGTCTGCATTATATTTTTATGAAATAGAAGTGTTTATTTTTTATACAATAACAATTCTGCATTTTCCTCAAAAATTATATTAAATAACTGAGATACATGATTTACATCTCTGGTACAGTTCCTGACACAAGCTTAATCTTTTTAACTGGATGATTAAATCCAAAAATATGAGAATGTTCAATAGTTAACAATTAACTATTGTATTCAAGAATTTAAATACACCCAAAATTTGTTTAAGTTTTTACAGCAATATGATGAAAACAGAATACTTTGAGTATATAAAAGTTATTCAGAATTTTTTATAACTATTTCACTGTATGTACAATTTTAATTTATATAAAAAATACTTCATATTGTCCTTTTAAAAACGAGAAGACTGTTAGAAATTTTATGTTATGTATATATAGTTATTTTACTAAATGGAATGTATTAAAAAATTATATAATAATTATTTTGATTTTTACACCAATAACACTTAATACTGGCAAAATACACTGTGTATTAGTTTATGAAAGATAAAGCTTTAAAACATAATTAAGCCATTAAAAATTTGCATTAAGCCATGAATGTGGAATCAACTCTTTGCGATCCAATCATTAAACCTTGAGCAAATACAATATCTGAAGTAAAATATTTCATCAAAATCGTAACTGTGAAAGAAATAAAACACATTTCAAAAATATAATATTCACATTAAGTTTCAATTATCTTAATTTAAAAATTTATATTTAAGATTTAAACATTTAGATCTAAATGCAACAGCTTTCTTAATTAAAATGATATTAGATTCGGTAACTAACTTAATATCAATTAAGAACTTTAGGAGATTCAAAGATAAGGAAAAGCTTATAGATGCGTCTCGAAATTTGAATCTAAACTTAAAATTAAACAAGATTATGAAACAAATAAAAATAACAATGCTCATACTTAAATACATACACGTTATTAATCTAATATACTTTTCTGTGCTATAGTTTAGATCTGTGTCAATTTTATGTAAAATTACAAAATAGTTCATAGCTTTGCAGTAGCAAGATCAAATATTTAAGAAAACAAAGTAATACATACTTCCTAATTCCTTGTAAGTAAAGTACTAATTCTAATATTTTTAAGAAAGATAGCATTATCTTTACTTTATCAAATATTAATGAAATGACTACATACTTTCATAAGTTATTTAAAATTCATATTATTAAATAAAAATAGGAGTGCAAAGAGTTAATAAGTAAAAGTTTTTAGTCAAGTCATTTCTTCTCAGTTTTGTGCGGCTTGCGATGAGAAAAATCAACAAGGTTGGACAAACCGAAAGTCTCCATGGCAAGGCGTAAATCAGCTTCTTCTTGGAGCCTTTGACGCCTTATTTGTTCCGCTCTCCTCTCTTCTGGCGTTAATGCTTCCTCTTTCTCTTTAGCTTTTCTTTCTGCCTCTGCTTTTGCCTTTTTCTATAATTAACAAAATTAGAAATACTTGTCATATTAATATAATATACGCTCTAATTTTTTTATATACATACATAAACTAACAGAAATTAGGTAAACAAAAATGTAAAATAAAAAATTGTAAATTTTTATTCATATAGAGAGTATCCCTACAATCGTGTTACAAATGGGAAAGGAGTGTTCATGAAAGAGTAAGTTTAGAATGCTCAATAATTTTTTTGCATACGCTTCGTTATTCCCAAGGGATCAATTCTTTTTTCCACCTGTACCTCGCTTATACAATGTGAAAATAAATAGAAAATAATAAACAAACGATCGAAGTGAACGGATTAAATTTTACTTTAAGATAAATTACTTTAGGAAAAGATATTTAAAAGATTCAATCAAAAGAGAAGTTTTATACCTCACGCTCTTCAATTCTTTCCGCCAAAGCTTTCTTTGGCTTTGGTTTAGCCTTAGGCACTTCTGCAGGTTTCTCTACATCTTTCTTTTCCTCTTCGACATCTTCCCAGCTATCCTGTTGATTGATTATTTCTTGAAATCATCGTACAAGCACTTCATTTTCTAACATATGTATTTAATGTATTTAATTCTATTTTAATCTTATATTTTTTCCTACAATAATTTAGATACAATCAATAAAATATCTTTACAAAATAATTTATATCCCACATGATCCGGAATATGTTCTGACATAATTCCTGCCATTATCAAATCTGACATAATCATGACATAATTAAATTTAATTTTATTTAAAATTGAAAATTATGCTATATTTAAGTATCACATAACTGTATTTATGACATTATTTTAAAACTGAGGCAAACTCAGAATCAATTCATCTCCGATATATAGAACCCAATTTAAAAATATATACAACACGTTAGTAATAAATTCCAAATTTTTATAATTATTCATTATCAAACGTAAAGTAAGTTTCAATTTATATCCATTTCATTCGTCTTGAATTCTAATTTTGATTTCAATGTTTATACAATTCAAATTCAAGAACAAACTTCAAATCTGTTCAACAATAATCAATTATCGCGCTATTCGACTCATGTTGACTAGCTCTATGAAAGGTTAACCATACTTATGGTCTGTCGTCTGTACGGAAGATTTTGAAAATCGTATGCACAAAATTAGAATAGCAAAGTGAGTAACACAAAACCTTGACGTCTTCGTCTTCGTCTTCGCCCTCCCACTTGTTGGATCTGATAGCGAGGTCGAATTTCGCCTCAGCGTTTTCGACATCTGTAAAAGTTGAAGGTTAAAATGGTTTCGTAGTTTCGATTAAAGGTACAATCGCATAACAATTAAATGTCGGAAAATCGATTTGTACATACCCCACTCGTCATCCATGGTGTGGATTTTGGATTATTTGCGCACGATTTCGTTCGTAATTGAAACAAAACCTCCTCGAACTAACGTGGTTGAACAGATCACGACTGGAATCAAGCGAGCCATACTGTGCGAGGAAAGCGTGTGCCTTTCTTGCGAGATAGTGGTGGTGTGAAACATAAATTACGTATATTGGAGATTGGATACCCTGTATTAAAAAGTGTACCAAACACAATGATTATTTAGGGATTGTTATTACCAGCGACAAGTTTTAAATTCTAAAAAAGGAGTTGTTTATTAATTTCTATTAACTTATTTTCGTATTTAATATATAAAATCTTATTAACTCTATTGCTTTTTTCCCTCCCTTTGTAAAATGATAACATTTTGTATGAACACATTTATACATTGTAAAACAGATAAATAGATAGATCTGTGGAAATTCGTTTCTATATAATTAATATATTCGCAAAATTTATCATTTACTCTAATTCATAACAATTTATTTATAATTTAGATTTGTAAGGCTAAAATTTACTATTTGTTTCGTCATATTGCAAAGTTTTATCATAGGGGGACTTCCCTTTAAAGGCTCTTTCATTGAAAATTATATATACGTTTGAATTATACGTTACGGATTCAAAATTTAGATTAAAACAATATATGATGTATGTAGACACATGTATTGTGTTATGAATAGTAATGCAGCTATACGATTTTACAAGTGATATACTTTTGATACAATTGGCAAGTAAATTCAAAATAGTACTGCCTAAACAATTTGCGGTGGTTGTAAAAAGACTGAGAAAACGTAATATTTTATATATTAAGCTTGAAAATAAATTAAAAATTATATTTTAAATAATAAGATCACTCACGTAATGTTGAACATAAAAGTTATTTACGAATTAGGATATAATAAATTTTATTATTAATACATAAATTTAAACTTATAATTTTCCCTTCTCTGAGCGACCATTCTTATTAATAATAACTGTTATATATTTTTTTCATTACTTGTTTTGTCAACCAGTCGACCATAAAAAAGGAAGCGTCACAACATGATACTTGAAGATGGCATTGAAAACATTCTCTTTATGTATAAATATACGTACTAGTTTTATAATTATATAATAATTTTTATTTTTTTTTTTTGTTCTTAGAAAAATGGATGACATGGAGGTTTATATTACTTGCCCATACAACAAATGTCATCGTATTAGAAAATCTAGATTTCAAATTCATATAACAAAATGTGCCAAAAATTATCCGAAAGATTACAAGCTTTACTGTAAATACGATAGATCACACTTATTAGACCGGGAAGAGTATGAGGTAAATTAGAAAACATTTTTACACGCTCTTTTTTTTTTTATAAATTTTTATATTTCATTCATGTTATTCCTGCTTAACCATTTGTGTTATCCAATAGAATAATTTAATATCTGATAAGTGAAATTATTAATTCTTAGATTCTAATGTTAGCATAATTTATTTCTGTAGCACCATTTGTTAGTATGTCCAACAAGTGGAGATGCAAAAAGCAAGGAAATCACGTTAGAATCAGATGAAGACGTTCCGGCAATTCCAGTAGAAAATATACCTAGCAGAAGAACTTCTACAATGACTGAGGACTGGAGTGGAAATAGTCAATCATATAATCCGCTAGCTGCGACAGAAAATAGAGATGTAATTAGAGGGGCGATTGCTATGTCAAAGTCAAGGAAGAGAGAATTTAAACAGCATGAAAGAGAAAGAATGTGTAATCTTCAAAACTCTAGCAGCGATGATAGCAGCAACACTAGCAACGATACGAGTACTACAAGAAAGAAATTGGACATTGAAGAACCATTGCAGCCACCTAAACAGCTTTCTAAAGCAATGTTATGCGATGGAAATTTTGCTAGTAATCTCATTTCTAAGTTAGGCAAATTGAAAATAGAGGAAAGCAATGGAAATAAGGGAACAAAGAGTAATTCATCGACAAGAGAAGATGTTTCCATTATAAGTAATAATAGCGATAAGATAGCAGATTCTGAAAAAGATTGCTTGAAAAATAATCCTATTGATACAAGCATTGATATAGGTAGCACTTCTTCAACTGTAAATAACAGTTTTAGTAAAAAAGAAAAAGAAAATATTCCTAATGAAGGAAACAATGCTGATACATTATTTAAAAATACATTTGAGGTTAATAAAGATGTTTCAGATATAGAAAGTGATTCTAAAATGAATGTAATTTCTCAAGGAAATAATTCTGAAACACAAGGAAACGATAAAAGTGATACTATTCAAAAAAATAATTCTCAATCAAAGTTAAACAAACAAGGTAACTGTAACTCTCAGAATATTATTTCGTGCAATACAAAAATAGCAGCAGAACTCTATGGGGAAGCAAAAAAAATTAGTACTGGGAGAGGATTCACTAGAATTTATCAGCATTTGAACCTTAATATGAAAATGGGAGAAGAAGGAAAAGGGGAAAAAATGACAGAGGATATGGCTTCTAACTACGGTTATGACAAAGAATAGAAAATTTTTTAATAAGGTGCTTAATTTCATTATTTCGATTATTTCGTTCTTAACATATTACCTTATGAAATTCTTTTTTCTTTTTAAGATGTTACTATACGAAGCAACTCCTTTTCCTTCTTAAAATGTTTGAATATGTACTTATATTGAAATTACTTAGAAACAAATGATTTTTAATAATTAACGATGAAGCTATATGTATAGTTTCCATAAAGTTTCTCTTTCTTTTGTAATCGTAAAATGTCGGTATTTCGTTTCCCCCTTTCTTTTTTTTTTTTTTTTTTTTTTTTTTTATTATTACATTCTTTTTAAAACATAATAAAACTTTCGAAAGCAATGATAATTAAAATGATTACGAATATCGATAGGAAAATTACAGTATTATGCAAATTATATATGTACAAGTGATGTATTTTTATAATACAATTGGTAATTCGACTTTTAATAGTGACAAAATATTATTCGCTAGAAACGTACTGATGATAATTGAGTTTATATATTTTTTAAAATTAAATATATTTTTACGCAACAACAATTGTTATAATGCTTAATTACGAAACCTCCTAATCCATATCAAAATAATTGAAGTAGATTACCTATTTTTATCGTAAAAATTTCATTAAGTAAATATTTGTAAAAATAAGATAGAAGGATGTAAGTAAATTATTTAATATGAATATAATTTTTACATATATTAGAAAATTAAAAAAAATGTCTTTACTACATATATATACATATAGTATAAAATATAGTACATAGTATAAATTAAATAGATTATGAGCGATTATGTCCACAATTGATTTGTTTTATATATTATATTTATTACATTTATTTTACAAGAATGACAGTCTTATTATAGAATACATTTTGATTGATGTGAAATCTTGTCAATTTTCGGAACAAACTGTTGTGTGTTCTGAAGTTCTTCAAAAAGCGGACTTGTACAAACCGCTTCTTATCGCTGGTGTCAATTTCCCAATTTTATTTGTCATAATATTGTATCTACCGTACTAAAAAGCTTCACATAATGGTAAATATAAAGTAGTATTAATTTAGTATTATTATTATAATTTTCATTAACCTTTTAAGTATCTTACTATTAAAATTGGGAGGTTACATAAATTGCATTGTCATTCATTAATAACGAAATAATATATATAATAATAGTATTAGGATATTATATGTAAATTTGTTTCATAAAATGTGTTTTTGTGTTTAAAAAATTTTTTAATTTCTTCATAGAAATTTATTCATTTATTGTTTATAAATTGCTATTGTTAAAACTTGAATGATGATCATCATAAATTTAATTTAATGAAGTTTATTTATTTATTTACAATACATATGGACGCATCGTTTAATTTATGATACTATGTTCTTATTGAATTGAGTATTTCAACATTTTTATTTATATCGAGCGTTTGAAGTTTGTTTAGCTGATATTTTAGGTTACATAAAATCATATTTACAAGTTGAAAGTAGAATATAATAGGGTTATATTATTTTAGAAAATATAAAAAAATTAAATGATATTGCTCAATAGTAGAAACGTCAGTTTGAAAAGGTCATGAAATTTAAAAATATAATATTGACATTTTTAGCCCATATTTAATTTCTTTTTACGCTAACAGGCACGCAGATACGATACGCGCACAACAATCTTTTCTCCCGAGGGTCGTCTTTATCAAGTAGAATATGCAATGGAGGCTATAAGTCATGCAGGTACTTGCCTTGGTATTTTAGCAACTGACGGTGTTCTACTTGTGGCAGAAAGACGTAATATAAATAAATTATTGGATGAAGTATATTATTCTGAAAAGATCTACAAACTCAACGATGACATTGTTTGTTCTGTTGCTGGTATCACTTCCGATGCTAATGTATTAACAAATGAATTACGTTTAATCGCGCAACGCTATTTACTGCAATATGGAGAACCTATTCCTTGCGAGCAACTTGTGTCTTGGCTTTGCGACGTAAAGCAAGCGTATACACAATATGGAGGGAAAAGGCCTTTCGGTGTTTCCATCTTATATATGGGATGGGACAAGCATTATGGATACCAATTGTATCAGTCAGATCCAAGCGGGAATTACGGAGGCTGGAAAGCAACTTGTATTGGACATAATTCTGCTGCTGCAGTATCATCGTTAAAGCAGGAATATGACAATAACAATATTACGTTAGATGAAGCAAAAGCACTGGCTATAAAAGTGCTGTCTAAGACTTTAGATCTCAATAAATTATCAGGAGACAAAGGTAAATGTATATAATTTAAATATAGTTTCATAAATGTAAAATTGTGCAGTATTTCAACTACTTTTTATTTTATTTCAGTGGAAATGGTCACCCTAATAAGAGAAAACGATAAAACTATTACAAGGATCCTTCCTACGAGCGAAGTCGATGCGTTAATCGCGGAACACGATCGCTTAGAAGCACTTGCTGAACAAGCAAAGAAAGAGAAACAGAAATTATAAAAATAACCATATCGCGTATCTTGTATTTTTCTTATATTTTCTTGTTTAATAATATTATCCTGAAATTCTATGAATTGTGTTATACAGTTTCCAATCCTTCTATCCGAGTATAATGTCAATATCCTTTTACGGAACATTGCACTGTACCGAAGAGAAAGTGTAAGAGACAGAAATAATGAATAATAATGTAGAAATTAATAAGTTCCCTCTATACGAGCATTATAGTTGATTCATTAATTCGATCTTTTTTTCTCTTTCTTTATTTTTCTTTTTTTATCTTTTTTAAATCAAAAGAATAACTGGATTATGTCTTAACCGAGTAATTGTTATAAAGAAATATATCTTAAAAAAATATATTAGATTAACAGGTACAACACAGAAGTGCTACTACAAATCAGAGAGGCACAGAAAGAAGTGTTTACCTCGTAAAAGACATTTAAAAAGAATGAAAAATTGATACAGCAGTTAGAGGCATCTGTCACACTACAATAGCCCATACGGACAAAGATTTTATTATAAAAAAAAAATTAAGCGATTAATTTAAACGTACGTCTATGGTAGTATGTTAACCGGGATAAGATAAAAAAGTGAAAAATATGAAAAAAAAAGTTATGAGTCGAGTCATATTGACCAGGCTGTCACTGCGGTCCCACTCCCGGGCGCGATCCCACTACTGCCCGCCACGGAGACTTTTGGCTGCTGGGTTTCCCCTCTGGCCCGGTTCGCCTCTCCCTAGCCAACCTGGCCATCCCGGATTCCTCGACAGGATGCCCATATTGATGGCGAGCTTAGCGCGGACGCCCAGTCAACGTGAGTCCCGCACCAACAGGAACCCCCGCTCTCAGACCCTCCGTCATAACTAGCCTCCGAGTAGCCGGATTACAGGAGCCGCCACACTCCCAGCTGACAACCATCGCTACTATTCGTCTATTTGAGGCAAATTTTTGACATTTTTCTCACGAAGAAGGATATTTTAACGAAACGTTCTCGAAATTGGATATCTTAGAAATTTGAAATCAAACGACGGCTTACCTGAACCTAATTCCGCGACTTAGATATAAACGATAAACGTTTCAGGAAATAAATATGGCGGATCATATATGTATATATATGGGTAAGTTTGTCACAAGGAGTGTATCAAATGATTTGTATAGAGTATCGTGCGTCGGTAAAGGAGGATATGGATCGATAATATAACTATCGTCGGTATTGATATCGAACGAGTAAAAAAGAATTCCTTTTTATGTACAGGGAGAGTGGCTTAAATATATAACAAAGTTAATACCGTGTGCAATATATTTATAAGGTCACATTATAATAGTTAATTGGAACATAACGTACATCGACAATTATATTGCGCCGAGTAACCGCGCATATAATAAAATGTTTATCGAGAATAAATTTGTCAGGTATATACATTGCGATTTCGATCTAAAATTGTGAAATCACCTATCGGCTTTGGCCTTTTGCAACCTTGTACAGAGTTTTTCTTATCTACTACCCTTATATCCTAAACGTTCTTAAGTCAATCCGTTTAAACAGAAGGCTCTTATTTTTACTATTTTTTTCTTTTTTATGTAAAATAATATACTACCTCTACTTGCCCTTTATCGATTATTAACAGTATCTCTGGATATTCCGCTATAATATGAAATCTGTACGCCGAGTATTGCAGATATTTGTACAATATAGGGTCTTTGGTTTTTTGTTCGTAGTTGTTGCATGTTGTACATTATTAATAGAATTCTAATGTTACGAAATTTTTAGATTTCATCCTACATGTACTGGTGGCATTTTGCATACAGTGACACAACTTTATATATATATATATAATATAATATAATATAATATAATGTAATATAAATATAATATAAATAATATAAATATAGATCTTGTATCAATATGTAAATAAAGTCATACGTAGGATTATAATTTACGCGAAACGGGTTAGAGATACAGAGACGAACAGTTCGATGGGGAATAAAACTGGATCTTCTCGTCGTTGAACCGCTTTCAACGATTTGAATAATGCGAGAGGGTAAAAGAAGAAGAATAAAACGACAAGGTTGTGCGTTCGTATTATGAAACGGTTGAAACGGTTGAAACGCACGTATCGGTTAGATAAATTTTACTACTATTATACAAATTATGATTACTTCGCATAGCTACGATTTTGTCGAGAAATTACAATTTTATAATTTTTAATCCATTGCAGTTTTAAATTTTATTGCAAGAGGAAATTTACCTACCGATACTATTCGAGAAGCGAGAAAGGTACGAGGCGAAAGATCGCACAAAGTATCTTGTTCGCAGTCTTTCCGCATATAATGTCAATGTTTCGAAATACCACTAAACATCTGTTGAGAGAAGTAGAACGTCAGAAATATAGAAAAGTTAAGAAAAAAAAAGATATAAAGAGGTTCCGATGTAGCTCGCGTTTCTATACGCGTGACGCGTAGCCTTGACTAGTCTAGCAATAAAAAAAAAAAAAAAAAAAAAAAAAAAAAATTGTTATTTCTTAAATATTTGGCCACATCTGTGTTTTGCTTCTGTAAGTCGAAGTGTAAGTTGAATGATAGATTAAAAGGAAAATACAAGATCTAGCAATATCATCGTTATAATTGGCGATTGTATACAAAGTCATACTTCGGAGAACATTATCGTTCTCGATTAAGAAGTAGCGTTCTGATTTAAAAAGTAAACCCTCGGAAGAAGATTGTTTTACCTTTCAACTATTATAAAAGAAGGTCATACATAGCTTTCGTTATTATAGAAATGCACTTATAATCACTTTCTTTACATTTATTAGCCACGTTCTCATAGCAAAAGCGAGCGATCTTTCTAACGTTTAATGGTATTTCGAGCCTTTTCCTTCCTCCCAACTGAATATAATAACTAAACTGCGGATTTTCATGCATCTGTAGGAAATTTGAAAATGCAAAATCGTACAGAATGCGGGTAATATGAGAAAGACATATAAGATAAGATATGCAAAGTATAGCGGTTTCTACGATACTCGATAGATTCTTTCCATGTTCCTGCTCGTGTTCTTCATCTTTGAAATTCTATTCTCAAAAATAGGAATTTGGATAAAAATTCACACGTTCCAGTTATGACAATTTCGCTTTTCACGCCGAACATGAATTATCTTTCGAATGTTTAATGGTGTCTCGAACTTTCTAACCCCTGGCAGGTTTAATTCTCACGAATCGAAACCTGCACCCTTCCTTCTCCATAAAGAACGTGAAAGAAAACGACCGTTACACCATCTTCTTCTCTCCCCTTTTCACACAGTCGTCGTCGTCGGTTCGGCTGGCTGCTGCGCGTGTCCGACTAACCGAGCATCCCCTTTTTGCCAGCCCGGAAACAGGTAAAAATCGGGGTTTGCGCGCGACCTTTGACCCCGTGGGATCGTAGAAACCAGGGTGTACATTGTGCGGAGAAATTTTCTCACGGGTCATGGTAACTCGTGCACCCGTCGAAACCGCTATTTAAGAGCTGCTACTGGCTTCCATCTCCGCAGAAGTAGCTCGCTAGCCGAACAGAAGGGTGGCGACAGAAGGGTGTCCTGGAGGAAGATTCGCAGCGATATCTTCCGGCAATGGTGAGTCCCGTATCTGGCAATTATACACGGTCTTGGTGTTTCGATAGACTATGTCAAAAATTTCACGATTCAGCATCATTTTTTCTATTTAGTTTCTTTAGTTAGTTTTGTATTTATCGTTTTAACGTACTTATATCGATTTCGGCATCGTTGGCGATCGATCGTTTCCTCGTCCAGCCGATTAAAGAACCTATTAGCGGATTAAAATTGGCAGAGATAGAAAGAAGTTAAAAGTAGTCGCGTTTGCAAACCGTTTCCCTTCGCCTCTTCACCTCTTATCGATCTTTCTTTTATCAATCGAAAATATCAATCTGATTCCTTGTGTATCCGTTCTCTCCGAAACGAAACAAGTTCGAACAATGACGACCGTCTTAAAATACCCCGAGAAAAAGATACCGATACCGGTGATGTTTCGAACGGGTGCTGGTTATTTCATTACACCGTTGCAATTGTAACGGAAGGCTTTCCAAATATTTCTAAGATTATCGACAAGAGTTTTTTTTATTCGTAGCGTTCGAACATTTTGTAACAGCTTGTTGCGGCCATCGAACGAAATGAGAGTTATTTTAGAAGATAAAATAAGAAACGTTCGAAATATCATTCTTCTGCTCGATAGAAACCAAACCAACATTTTATCTCGATGTTGATAAACGATATTTCTATGAAATTTGTACTTTTACTTTTGATCATTCTCGCAGAACGTCACGGCGCATAAACCGTTCGATTCGTCGTTGAAAATTAAACGGTGATCTTTTATCGAGTCTGCTTCGTACATTTTTCTACGTAGGATAAATAATATACAATTATCTACGATTACGTGAAATTAGATCTCGTAGATCCATAACGATTCCGTTAAATAAATGTAAACACTTCGAGACGTGTATTTTAAATTGATTGCTTTGTAAACGAAAGATCCAACGTATCGCGTTTTATAGTCGAATATATTATAATATCATAGAAAGTGCGAAAGGCCGACTGAACGTAAACGAACAAGCCTAATTCCTTAATAATAATAAAATAAATTTCTACGGACGAACAGCTTCTTGCAAATCGCTAAAAGTAAATAATAGAATCAATCTCGTTGTATATCGTTGGAAATGAAAGTGGAAGATTTGATATAACGAAAAGATGTTTGCAAAATATTTGAGAAAAGGGAAGAAACGAATTACGATCTAGCGATTCGTTTGTATTTTAGAAAATAGACGTCGATGTACTAGCTATCGAAGTGGGTAAGCTACGAGGCGAAAGATCGTCGAACATACAATTTTGTTCGTTATCTTTCCTCGTACGATTGAACGATTCTCTGAAATATCTTGAAACATCGAAACAACGAGAGGGAGGAAATGTTAAAAACAAAAACATAAAGAAAGAAGCTGGTTTTGACGCTGGTTTTGACGCTGATTTTGACGCTGATTTTGACGCTGGTTGTTCGCCTTTCTACGTAGCGTGTACCCTAAACGATGACACCAACTCGGTACATACCTTTTATTCGTCTTTTGCAATTATTCGGATTTAAATGTCAACATATATAAATATACTTTGTTGAAATAAAATACCGATTTCTGCCGGGCTGCTTTATCCTTTTCTCGACCGTGCAAAATTATTCAACGTCACACTTGAAAAGTAAAAAATTCCTGTTTAATAAATACAGTTTATATTCGAATGTATTCAAACGATGTGATTTCTGTGAACAAAATCATCGAACAAAATTATCGAACGCCAACGTAAAATAAACCATATCTGAATTTAACGAAAATCGTATTCATCAAGGAATACGTTCAAATTACTATTGTAAACGCTCGGGTGCAGAAAGTTTGTTCATATTCGTCACGCTTGTGTCGGTACGTAAAGTTACTCTCGGCATTGCGATTTAGTCATTGGTCGATGATACTTTCGCGACAACGTGTATATTTTTGGCACGGGATCCCTCCGTTCAGTGGCGGCGCTTTGGCCGAACGAATCGCCGTAGCGAAAGGATTTTAAAATCACTAGCTCAATTTTCTATCGTAGCGCAACTTTCATCGTCGAAAGCATGCATATATTAGAAAAATAGCTTTCATTCAATGCCACGCTATTCGCGTATCATTTTTGACATTCGTTGCGTGAGAACGTGAGCGAGCAAAGCGTAATAAAATAAGAAAGGAAAAGGACTTGGGAAAAAATATGAAATAAAAATAAATACAATACCGTAAATTAGTATTTACAAATTTGTGGACGCTGTTCTGTAGAAATCGTCTCAGTGTTTTCCTTAAAATGAAACGAGAGCCGCTGAAAGATAAGTAAGTTGTTGGTAAAAAGCCTTTATACGATAGTATGAAAAAAGTTGCCGCGATAATATCCTTGTAACAATAAGAATTAGTTATTGGTTATATCGGTTAGTGTTATCGAAGATGAAATAGCGGATAAAATAAGAAATTGTTTCAAAGTTCGCCATAAAATTCTAACGTATTAAAATAACTGAGTTTATTCGCTTTTCGAAAGAACGTCTTCCTCTCAACGTCGACCAATATGAAATAAACCAATGCAACGGAGAAAACGATAGAAGGAGAAGAATAAACCACTACTTGACAAAATAGCGGCAAATACTTTTTATATCGTCACATTTGCATAGAAATTAATAAAACTTCTAGCCATTAATAAAATTTTATCCAATAAAAATTCTAGCCTCCAATTAGAATTCCATTGGGAAAGTCTGATCGAATAAAAATTCTATATATTTAAACCTCTGTAAAATACAACGACACAAATGATTTCATCTTTAATGCTTCTTGATACGTAAAAGGATCTCGGCTAACCTTATAGAATGCATCTTTACATGCTGTTCTCATTACTTTCGTTCGCTTTTTCATGCTCGTTACTATATCTAAACTAAAAAAGAAATTCCACATAAGAAATCTTCGAAATTATTCCTACCAGGCGAGATTCGGATAACGATCAATCACGACTATTTATTTATTTATTTATTTATTCATTTATTTAATTTATTTTCTAAAAATGGAATTTCGCTCGGTTCTACTCTATCCAGGCACTAAGATCCGATCAAAAAGCTTTTTCCAAATTTTCCACAACACTCCATTTATCAACTATCAAATACAATTTTCAACTGTCAATCTCGATTATTTACCTAAACATACATTTTATTCGATTCTGTCTCAACCGTTGACAATATAGAAAAATATAAAACAGGTTACTGGTTTACCTCTATTCGCTACTATTTCTTCAACTACTAGTTCTATCATGATTGAAATTCTAAATTAATACGATACGATCAATTGTGCAGCATCGTAACGAATTTTTCTTTTTCTGAACGTAAGCATCAAAGTCACTGATTCGTTTTAGAACTTCTCTAACGTTATACTATACAATTTTTAGTAGTGATACAAAGGGCGGTGATCTGTTAAAATCTGGTAAAATTGGACTTGAAGACGGTGCAAAATTTTCCCACAAACGATCACACGAATGCAAATATTTTATTTCGAAAAGTCTTTAAAGACTGTTTACTTTGAAAAATGTCCAACTTTGTACAGGCCATAAAAGGAGATGGTAAAAAAATAGTGATAATCAAGCGCCGTAACAATGGTTCTTAGTACTATTTACTAGTGAGATATCAGTAAGATATTTATTTTTTGTTTCGATCGGCTAATTTTAGTAGATTTATTTGAAATAGAAGACACTTTGCGAGTTGACAAGGTCTCGTATCAAGCGGAAAATATGTTTCTGTAGTCCGTCGATATCATCGAGTCCGTTACTAATTAAACGTACTTCAAATTACGAATCGTTTGTCCGAATGGCAAGGAATAGAAAATAGCTATTTAACGAAGACAAAAAAAGAAACCGACCGACGCTCTCATTTACGACGAAATTGATTATCGCGAAAAAGACAAATATTGCATAGTACGAAGAAAACGAATCTTGATAGTTATTTAATCGAATGTTTGTGCATTTGTGCTGAGTATCAAAATAGCAATGAAACGGATATTTTTTGCGTTTTTCGTGTCAAACCGATAGCCTTGTTTTTAATTGGAACGAAGTAAAGAAAGCATAGGAAATAGCAACGATAATAACCGAGACACATTCTGTTCTTCCATTCCATTAACAACGTTCCCGCTTCAAAGTAGCAGATAGCGAATAACGTACGATTACGAAATAATCGAAGCTTACGAACAACAATATATTATAATTATATAATTATATTATTATATAATTGCAGTTTTAATAGAAGATCATTTTTGTAGCAAAAGTTAATATGAAACAGTTGAACAGAGGGAAGACACGAATGCAAATCAACATAGATAGATATCGATTAAGTAGATTTATCGATTTTCGAGAAAAAACGAAAATCAATAAATTAGCCATTTCCTGAATTTCTAATAGCAGATGAAAATGAAAGTTAAATGGATTGTAAACTCTGTCATAAAATTCGAGCTCCAATACACTTACGATAAATGGCGTTGGAAAAGAAAAAAAAGAAAAAAAAAAAAAAAAAAAAAAAAAAAGAAAAGAAAAAGAGAAATATCAAACGATAATAATTTCCATATTAATGAGAGTTAAATGCATCGAAATTGACTGGAAAATTATAACTAGAGAAGGAACGAAACTAAATATAATATAAAAAGAAAAAAAAATTAATATAACAAAAATACTGTTTACGAATTTTAACAATTCATAGTTACCAACGATTCTCTTAAACATCGAAGCATAGATGATTTCTTTCGTAATTAATTTATAATTAAAACGCAAGCACTCTAAGCATTTTGTATCTGAATTCTGATTCTATATCTAGAAAAAAGTTTAACTCTTAGATTTAGATTAGAAGGATCCTGTTTAGAACTTATCTAAATCTTCTTCAGACTATCTGAGATTTTGTCTAGATTTTACCTTGAAATCTATTCAACCTTCTTCAAGTCCACGAACATCCTTGTTCGAGTCCAATGAAATTTTCTTTCTAAATAAAATAAACTGGCCTGCGATCCGATTAAAATTTTTTTTTCCAAATCCATGCTTTCATAGTCTCAAGATGGTTGTATGTAACAGCGATTGGAAATATCGTAGAAATGTTTAAAAGTAATCCCGTTGTATCAAAATTTCTTTACCGCATAATTTGGATTTGGTTTATATTGGTACGATGTAAAAAAGTTTAAGATATACACGAGATATGTATAGAATCACAGTTGCAAGATCGAACATTTCAGATGATATACGCACAATAGCACGAGGCAACGTTTCTATAAATAAATTATATAAATATAAATATATAGTTAGAAGTTAAATATACTCGTCGTATGACAGAAAAATTAGATTTCTATGTAAAAGGAGAAGAATTATATGAGAAAATATCTTCTAATGCGGTATAACTAAACGGTATTTTAAATAAGAAAAGCGAAATAGAAAGAGGTAGAAATTACGCCGTGCACGAATTTTATGCGTCGGTCAAGAAGAATTCGAAAAGAAATTGAAAAGCATGGATCATCGTTGCAATCGAACATTTTTATCATCAATAAAGATATATCGGAACAAAAGACAAAGAAGTTAATAAAAACCTAACGTTTCTTCCGATTTGCTGCACAATTGATTCGGACGTAATTTCACTTTATCGTTTAAAAATGTATCGTTACAAAGTATATCGGAAGAGGGAAAGACCCGAAGCAAGATAATTATTTAAAAACGACGCGTATATTTATCCATCGTTCGTTACTTTGTTTCCCATCGATTTGTAAATTTCCAAATTTTATTTCCTGTCGTATTTGATCTGGCTTTCGCTAACGCTCACAACATTCCAGGTCTCGAGGACCAGCTCGAAGATGGGATCATCGGATGGAGACACGCAAAATGTTTAAAGAATAACCAAAATCGAAGAAATGGGAAGACCAAAATCAGACAGAATGAAATTTCGTTAGATTTTGGAAACGAAGAAAGACGACGACGACTACTACTACTACCGTGAAAAATAGAAGCATTAGAGAACGCGTGAAAGAGACTCTGCAGGATCCAAAGCACAAAACCCCGATTGTTGAAGTTTCGAGAATCGTTTAAACAAGTACAAAACGAATGACGAAGGAAGAAGGGAAAGGGGAAGAAGAAAGTTGGAATTAGAGATTCCTGAGCGGAATACACATCGGAAAATTGAACAAAATTTCATAGTCTGAAAATAGAAATGAGAAATAGAATTGGTAAACGTTTTTTTGCAACACATTTTCAAACTTACAAATTTGAGAATCGTTATACCAAAAAAAAAAAAAAAAAAAAAAGAAAAAAAAACGAATGAACCGAAGAACGAAGAGGAGCATTTGGAACTTTTTCAAAGAAAAAGAAAAGTCCAAGGAAGCAACGACAATCAGTTGCCAAACATAGTATAATAACGATAACAATAACAACAATAATAATAATAATAATTCCGTTGATTGGCATTTCAGTTACATGGAAATTCTAAAATTTTAACAAAATCTCAAAGTTAATGGAACGTAGAAATTGACATGGCGGATAAAATAGAAGACGAGTAGCGTTAAAGTTATTAAAGATTTCGGATACCTCGTGAATTAAAATTAAAAGTTATCAGCTGAAACTGCCAAAAAAGAAAAGAACAAAGAAAAAAAAAAAAGAAAAGACAAAAAAAAGGAAAAGAAGAGAAAAAGAAAAGACGGAAGGAAGGAAGGAAGGAAGGAGATAATAGAAATTGATTTGTTATTATTTACTTTAGTCAAAATCGCAGGAAAATGATTCAAAATTCAAAATTAATCCATTTAAAATCCTTAATGAAATTCTTCACCTTTTCTGCACCATTTTACAAGCCAAACAGAATAGACAAAGTTCAATTGGAAATTCAGAGATCGTTTTGACAATATAGAATGGAGTTTGTTAAATTTCGGGATTGCACGTAAAAATTAATTACTTAAAAGTGTTACTTAAGAAAAAACGTACAGTGTTGAACAGAAAACTGTAGAATCGACTGTAACAATATTTTTTATTTACTTCCGACTTCCTAAATCATAATAATGATAGAAAATAATCGGAGAGACGAGTAGAGCGAAGAGTTAAGGTTTGTTTTAGTTAACGTTTTATAATGTTCAGTAAGAAAATTATTGTTCAGTTTTTAAATAATCGTTCCCGTTTTTAGCTCGTTAAATAATTGGTTCGTTAAGTTTGTTCCCCGTTTATTTGTCAGTCATTGATTTTCAAACGACGTTACAAAAATTCCTAGTTCTTTGTTAAAAGAAATTTAACCGCGTTTTGCCTTTGTTCTTGTTAAGTTTGTCGTTCTCTCTTATTTTCGTTAATGTTAACATGCCAGCTGTTGAGTTAATGTTAATCACCTAAGCCTGAAATAACATTGAAGTTGACGTTTAACCGGGTTGTGTTTTTGTTTTATGTCCGAAGGATTGGAAAAGAGAAGGTATTTTAGGCTGAAAGTATTCCATGTTTACGCATAAGATATTAAAGGATAAATTGTGCGCAAGAATGGTCAATATTATTGTACTTTACGCGTAAAATACTCACGAAGTTTAAACGAACGTTTCACGTGCACATTCTGTTTTCTTTCGACGATTAGTTAAGAAAAATCTGTTTTCCCCCGTTGTTCGTTGTTTCGTAGAAAACAAATTTTTTTTACCGTTGAATTTCCCCACAGACAAAGTCGATAATCGATTGAAAAGAAAACGAGGAAAATCTGTTCAGCAAGAAAGAAAAGAAAGAAAAAAAGAAAAAAGAAAAAAAAAGAAGAAAAAAAGAAAAAAAGAAGGGACGTTTACATTGTTTCCTTGTTTGTCCGTAAATATATCTATTTTTGGTTCTTCACCGCTGTGCCTTGACTTTTACTTTGCAAGCGATCGGTCACGTTTAATCGCGTGTTCCTGTGTACCATAAATCTCTGAACGAACGACTTACAATTATACGAGTATACGAATATTATATCGCGCGATACGATACATAAATGAATGAATCATCCGTTTAATTCGTTTATTTATTTATTTGTTTGTTTCACAAATTACCGGATTGTAATTTTAAGATTAAGACCCTTAAGTATCGATACTTGTTTATTTAACTGTATTACTCGCCAATCAATTACCGAACGATCGAATGATAACGGTTCATTCGTTCGCTCGATCGTTGATCGATCCGACTTTCCTGCGTGTCGCTTCGTTAAACAATTGTGTCTTTTAATTGTAATCGTGTGTATTCGATAAAATATTAATCGAGGAAAAGAATTACGTAGCCGGTGAAGCGTTTTAAATAACCGTTTATAAATTCGCGTGCCGATTAATCGACATTGTAATTAATAAATACTTTTAGATAGCGTGTGTGTACGAGTGAATTCTTTTTTTACCTCTACCATTGATCCAATTTTTCGATCTTGATGTTATTATGCCTGTGAACATTAATGAACAACGAGAGAAGAATTGACTATTAAGCGTGTACGAATTAAGAGATACGTGTAATTAAATACTCTTTGGCATTCTGTAAAGTATTTAATGTACCTATGAGTACCTAATGTATGCATGAATAAAAACCAAGTTACTTACATCGCATTACGCTAACTACTTTATTCGATCTTGCAGCTTCTCCCTCGTTTTTTCTATCAATGTAAATGGTAATTTATCGAGTGGCCTGTCGCTCCTAACTGTTCACCTACTTTATACAATTTGCGCTAACATAAGAATGTAACGAGAAGCTATCGACTAAAAGCGACAAATTCAAGGATGCAAAGACCCACGGAATGTATGTAATATACAAAGACGTATAAAATATTCAAGGTGGATTGCTCGCCATAATTTCCATATAGGTCTTGTTTCTTTGGTTCTCTTTGTAAAAATAGTAAAATGATTATTAGAATCGTCGACCAAACTTTTCAAATACCACTAACCACTATTCAAGACGAAAACGATCTTATGTTTCGTTATAAATGTTGTTAACAAAATTGACGCATAACGCATTTTTGTTTTTGTTTTTGTTTTTGTTTTTGTTTTTGTTTTTGTTTTATCGCGTTACAGTAGCAAAATAATAATCAGGGACCGAAAGAGTTGCGGTGCTTCTTAACAGATTCTATCTGAAACATGGGACGTGGAACTTTTTAGAGAATTTATCACGTTATAAGTATCGATGAAAGGTAATTATTATTATTATTATTATTATTATTATTATTATTACAATTAGATCGACATTCCGAATAGTCTGAAATCATGAATCGAAAGCTTGCTTGTGTTTCCCTTGGAAAGAAACATGTAGGCAATTGACGACTTTACTGAATACATGTATAATATATTATAATATTACATTATATATATATATATATATATATATATATATATATATATATATATATATATATATATATATGTGTAGTTCCCTTTTCTGTTCGGTACTTCTTATGAGACTATTAATATTGCTTACGTTATGATTTTCGTACCTTTTATTAACGATAAACGTACGAATAACGTGATATTAACGTATCGTTAAACGAAACCGATACTTAACGGTTCGATACTTTTATCTTATGGAACATTTTTCACCTTTCTGGAATAACTCGTTTCCTTGGGACTCTTATTATACGGATGCCAAGTGTGTCCCATTTGTCCCGAGTGATCCCAGTGTCTGTTCTATGAGAGCGCCTCGTAAAAACGTTCCTAAGAGTAACATTTCTTTCCCATAAAAATTCCACGGGGACAAGATATTTTCTCAAACGACAGGAGCAGAATTTCTTATTTAACTGAGGAATAACCGTTCGTTTCGATCCCCATATTCTGATTATTTCGAGAGCACAGAGCGTAATAATTATTTATCAAGGCGTAAATTTTACCTACGATCGAGTAAACATTTCTCTAGGATACTTTTCAACAGTGGAGTATTCCACGAGCGGATATTTGTTTCTCCCGCTGGAAACAACTGTTTAAAGCAGTAGTTGGTTGCGTTACATATAAATTCCCGGCGACCTTGAACTCTCCAAGATTTCAAACTTCGTACTTACCTAGATCTTCCCGTGGCCCGGTTTAAAATTCAAACGACGTCTCTAAACTAAACATACGATATTATTCACGCTCGAACGTAGAAAATGTTGCGTATCCTGGCCGTACTGGAAACCGGAGATTTACCGAAAATCACGGTAACCACGGCATAAATCGATAGCCGATCGTAAGATATAAAGAAGGGTGGTAGTGGAAAAGGGCGGGCAAGACGAAACGAGGAGATAATAAATGCGGAAAAGCGTAGGACTAAAGATAGAAACAGTCGGAAATCGATGGACAGCGTCGATAAAACGAAACCTGGGAAAGAAAAGGCAAGGAGGGTAAGCAGAAACAGAACGATTCGCGATAGAAGAAAAGATATGCAACAAGGACTTGGAAATGGGCCGTGGCTCTACATAATTCTAAGCGAAAAAATGTGGTAACCGATGTGATCGGCTCGATCGACATTCGCTGCAAAGGCCAAGTATACGATTTATGGCTGACAAATATTCCTCGGCATTCGAATAGCCACGATGCTTTATGTATTACATTTCATAAGCGCCATTGCGATATAGCTTCTATCGTAAACGAATACGCGTTACAGTTTAATAATCGATTACTACAAACATAAAAATAATCTCGTTGAAAGTTATACGATTTGAATATATCGTCTCTTATCGCAATATATGTACGTAACACGAAACTAGGAGAAAGAAATATAACGAACAAGCGGTATTTAAGTAGGAAAGATTGGTGCAAGAATCCGTGCAAGATGAAACACGGATCCTAAAAAAAGCATAAATAGCGGATTAGTTTCTCGATATTTTTACGAAAGATCGATCGTTTATGGTTAAAATACGCGTTTCCGGGAGAAAAATATTATAATAATATGTATTCGAGTGAAAATGGAAGATGTGACCGATGAAAGGTCGATGGGTCCTCCGCAATAGACAGTGCTGGAGACGTTAGTACACCTCGGAAAGGTATAAAAGGCTCTGTCTAAGGACGAAGTGGCTCAGTCGTTCGAAAAACGATCGAGGGTTCGGAATCCGTCTGGTAGACCCTCCTGCGCGCCTC
Organism: Bombus campestris; assembly: GCA_905333015.3. NCBI lineage: Eukaryota > Metazoa > Arthropoda > Insecta > Hymenoptera > Apidae > Bombus > Bombus campestris. The sequence continues at coordinate 12,743,266 of HG995132.1, forward strand.
TTCGCTTTTTCCGATTCTATCAAACTATCGCGTACGTCTTTTCGAACCATCGCCCCCTTCTTTCTAACTACTATACTTCGAGATCGGACGATAACCATTTGCATTAGACGTGGAGTTAGTTAAACCTGATATGGAATCGTACGAGCCAAGGGAACGCAACGACCGATACAGTGTACGAAACGAGAAGAGTTAAGAGGCCGTTAACGAGAGGGACGCGCGTGAGAAAGAAGAAACTAAGTTCACGTGACTAACAAGTATCGAGGATAAGAAATAACGAAGAAGAGGTGAGATCGAGTGAACTGGAATCGACAAAGGTGATATCTTGTTCCTATCGGTTTTTCTTTCTTTCTTTCTTTCTTTCTTTCTTTCCTTCTTTCCTTCTTTCTTTCCTTCTTTCTTTCCTTCTTTCTTTCTTTCCTTCTTTCTTTCCTTCCTTCTTTCTTTCTTTCCTTCTTTCTTTCTTTCTTTCTTTCTTTCTTTTTTCTACGTTTTGCGATCAAATTTGAAAACGGCTCGAGATCGACGAGCGGGGGAAAGAATTACGAATGCAGGAGCGGAGGTTCGAAAACATAACAAAGACAAGTTCGAAAGACAAGTGTACGGAACAGGTGTAGAAAAATATTAAAAGAAGGGGGGGGAAGGAAAAATAAGAGCAACGCGACGTAGAGCGGGGGATTAGTGAAAGAGGAAGAAAAGGAAGAAGGGAGAAAAGGTAGAGCAAGAGGGAGGAGAAAGGAAGGAAGGAAGAGAGAGTGGTGAGGAGCGAAAGAAGAGAAAGAAGAGGAAAACGAGGTGCTGAGAAAGAAGGCTAGAGGAGAGGAAGAAGGAAGGAAGGAAAAAGAGAAGAGGCCGAGTGGCAGGAGAAGGAAAGGAGAAAAGAAAGAGAGAAAGAGGAGAAGCGAGGGCAAGGAGAATAAGAGAGGTGGTTCCGAAGGTGTTCCAGAGGGACAAGTTTTTAGAGTGCACTTGCTTTTCTTCGTTCGGGGGCAGAGGGTGAAGAAGACAACGATGGCCGGATGGTGGAGCCTCGGTGGTGCTTTTCTTCTGCTTTTTGGTATTCTCCTTGCTTCCTATTTGTACAAGATCAACTGGATCAAGGTGAGTCCTCTTCGATACCATTGCCCGGTTTACCTACTTATATCGCATCTTTTGCTCTCCTTCTCGCCACTCTTCAAATTCAAACCGATCGATATTTTCCGCTCGTAGAAGAGATTCGAGAGTAATTGAGATTACAGCGGTTGGTTAAATTATCGAAATAAAATATTATCAATTACGTGATGTCGAATTGAAACGAATGAGCGACGAACTGCCGGTAAATTCCATTTTCTTTTTTTTTTTTTTCTTTTTTTTTTTCTTTTTTTTTTTTTCTTTTTTTAAGAGAATGTGAAAAGAGAAAAAGTGAAAAGGAAAGAACGAGAGAAAAAAAGAGAGGAATATTTTCATAGACCGCGTTGAAAGAAATAATGTTTCGAAAGATTCGAGTGTAATTTTAGAAGCACGTTGGCTTTCCATGAGATTTCCATTAAATTTCGACCGAGAGTGAATCGACGTTTTAAAGTTACGCGTACTACGATGTTTTTTACCAGTTTAATAAAGAATAAGAGATAAATATCGTTAAATATTATCTACGCATCAAAGACTAATAACGTTACTTATATAAGTAAGATAAAATTACCTTCGGCGAAACGTTAACGCCTATATTAAACTCCTCGAAAACGTGAAAGCGTAAAAGAAGATTTACTAAAATTTGTCGACGCTCGCACACCTTCTATTCCATTTCTATTAGCCGAATCCATACACATTTAACGCAAACGACACACACTGGTGCGTACAGAAGGCAGCACGATGACATTGTGTTTACAAACGAAGAAAGAAGCAGATTTCTTTCTACGCGTGACGCCACAAGAATATCCTTTTTCATCGTATCAGCGATTCTTTCTATCCGCGAAAAGAAAACGCGATACGCTTCCATCATGCTTCGCACGTCATAATCTTAAGTTTAGCGAACGATGATTTTATCGAAATTGCCATCGCTTTATGAAAAATTTTTAAAACCGTTGTCCGTTATCAAAGATATCTGTTTCACCGTTATTTCGATTCGTTTCGTGTATTATTAATTTTTTATTGACAAAAAGCTGCACAGATAATCGGCGCTGCTCTTTTCAGGACCTAAGATTCGAAGGTGACAACAAAAGAGTTTTAGCGAATTACTTGGAATCGAAAAAGCGTAAATTGGGTAAGCTTCCTCCGGTTTACCCGAACGGCTGGTTTGCCCTGTTAGAGAGTTCTCAATTGGACAAGGGTCAAGTAAAACACGTAGCTGCTCTCGGACAGAATTTTGCCGTCTTCAGGTATTTCGATAAATTAATTTATAGGAAGAAAGACTAACCACCATATATATTCAGATTAGAAATTGGTACATAAAGTTAATTTATATAAATATTACGATAGATGTAAGAAATTGTTAAAAGCGCGACCTCTTTTTTTTTTTTTTTTTTTTTTTTTTTTACTTTTTTTCGATATTTATATATGCATGGGAAAGTAAAGGGAAAACGTGGTACGACGAAAGTATGGTGCAAAGGTAAGTGGACAAAAGTTGTAGGGCGAGGATTTCCGATAAAAGGTTTGGTCTTGTGAGAAAATCGTGAAAATATGAAGTTTCGTGGAGTACGTGTGCACTTGAGAGGTAATGAGAGTCGATTGGACGGGTTTCTTCGCACTTAGCCACTATGAAGTTCTATGCAGTACGCGTGCACTCGAGAGGTAACGAGAGTCTCGGTTGAACGGGTTTCTTCGCACTTGGGTGAAGTTCCGTCAAGTGCGTGCGCACTTGACAGAGGTAACGAGAGACTCGGTCGGATGACATTCGATAGGCCATTTCCTCGAAAGCGAGTGCTCGTGTCAAAAATTCTCGTTTTCTCGTTTTCTCGTTTTCTCGTTTTCTCGTTTTCTCGTTTTCTCGTTTTCTCGTTTTCTCGGGGAAATCGCCCCCCTTTCGGCTTCCTTCGAACCACCGAACAGAGTAGATACCCAAGTGCGAGAAAACTCGTCGACTCTCGGCTACAAGAGTACACACGAGAGGCAACTTCCTGGTCGATTTTCTCGAAAACGAGGCCGCGTGTCAAAAATTGCCTATCCTACCTCCACCAGTTTTCCACTCATCTTTGCTCGAGAGATCGACACCCCTTTCAGCTTGTACCACGATCTCCGGCACGCCCTCTACATGTACTGTGTGTATAGTTAATATCGACGTTTAACAATTTATACACGTTTAAAGAACAGATAATGGGACGGTGAGAATTTTAGACGCTTATTGCCCTCATCTGGGCGCAAATATGGCAGAGGGTGGCCGTGTAAAGGGCGATTGCTTAGAATGTCCCTTTCATGGTTGGCTATTTCGTGGTTCCGATGGACAATGCGATTACATCCCCTATGCCGACAAAGGTAACCACCCGATTTACGACCTCGATTTCGATCGCGCTCGTATACAGCGACCTTTCGATCGTCGATTATATCGTTCGTTTCGTTTTAGTGCCACATATTGCCAGAACAAAAACTTGGAAAAGTTGCGAGGCTAACGAAATTATCTTCGTTTGGCACCACGCCGAGGGATTAGAACCACACTGGCAGCCGCAAACAATTAGTCACGTTTCAAACCGAACATGGCGTTATCAGGGTAGAAACGAGTTTCTCATCAATTGTCATATACAGGTCAGTTCGATTAGTTTGCGTGTAATTTCTTTGTCCTTTCTTCTTCTTTTCCTACACACGTTCGTTTGTCCATCTTGCAACAAACAAAGAAACATCTTGCGAACGGACGCAGATAAACCACGTGATGATAATAGGATGTAGTTGCTGGCTGTAGATATCGTCGTCCGATACTAGTTGGCGTTGAGTGGCGGTATTTGTTGTCCAGTGCCGCCACAAACATTTAGAGATAATAGACGAATAAGGATAATCGGGGTAATTCGATCGATCATGGAAACTAAAATCAAGGAAACCAAGTAGCCATTAACGTTTAGATCGACGGCGATCTCTTAGTATCCTTCTCTTTTCTTTTTCCTTTTTTTTAGATATCTGTTAAGTAAAGCTGATGGATATTTGAAATAGGAAATGGATCTTGCACTCCTTGATTGCAGCCTCCATGACCAATCCTAAGAATCGTTGCTTCGGGTTTGCACAGGTAAAGAACTCGTAACTACGTATCATCGCTAGACTGTGGATTTTTAAGCGTTTGCAGGAAATTTAAGAGTGCAAAGATGCACAGAATGCGCCATATATTACTTCTTTTATACTCTCGATATAAAGTTCGATAGATGAAAGGAATTTTCGCTCGAGCTCTATTTCTCTAGTTGTGCTTGTAAAGATACGAATTTGCGTAGATGGGTGCGGCCTGATCCGCCGAGCTAAAGCAGAATTGATATAAGCCATAAGAAGAAGATCATTTTTAACGTTGATACGACTGCTTACGGGTAATATTTAAGTAGACGGAACTTATGAAAAGAGAATATATCCTGTGTTAGATCGTATTAAACTTGGAATCTGACGTGACAAAATATCCATTAGAAGGTAGAATTCTGATGGGAAGGAAAAAAGAAAAAAAAGAAAAAAGAAAAAAGAAAAAAGAAAAGAGAAGAAAAAGAGAAAAACCTATAACATTATGATATGAATATTACATTTTTTTTATAGGAAGTTGCGGAGAATGGTGCCGATTCGGCACATCTCAGCGCGGTGCACGGACCAGCAATATTTGCAAAAATTGCACGTATCTTTTCTGCCTTCGCTCGTCATTCGTGGACGAACGTCAATTGGGCACCGCATAATTCTTTCCTAGAATCTCAAAACTCGAACGGAACCGAGTCAGAGAAACAGGATGGTGAAAATTTAAGGCACAGAGCATACATGACTTTACGGCACAGACTGATTCTGTTCGAGAAATTCCAAGTTTTACCATTGGACGTAAACGTTCAGCAAATCGGCCCAGGATACGTTGAACTCATGATGCACAGCCCTCTAGGATCCATGTGTATATTCCAAACGGTGACACCGATGGAACCCCTCTTACAAAAGGTTCTGTTTTTAATTAAAGTCTCGAGTTCGAGTATACATTTAACACGGTCAAATCTAGCCATTTGCTTCTCCTCCTAATATATTTACAATTTCTACAAGAGACAAACATTCTCTTTTGAAAGAGGATAGTAACGAACTTGAACTTATCTTCTAGAAAACATATTGAATTTAAATAGTTTTCAGTTAGATTCAGTTAGATAGTTTGTTGTTGGTAACCATTGCTCTTTTATAATACGAGAACCGTACCCGTCCGTCTTCTTTCTAATTGTTATTTGTATCATCAGGTGACTCACGTACTGTACTGTCCACCATTGCTTGGTCCATACGCTAGTATGTTATTCCTAGGAGAGTGTTTAATGTTCGAAAGAGACGTAGCCATTTGGAATCGAAAGAAGTTCGAGAAACGACCGCTCCTGGTCAAAGAAGATAAAAGTATAATTGCTTATCGTAGGTGGTACGCCCAATTTTATTCGGAGCATAGTCCAAGTTATCATTCCGCTATCAAATCTTTACAATGGTAGCAATACCTTTCCTATTATAAAACATTCTCCCATCTTTGATAACGCCGGCTAAATTTTGTATCTCTGATAATTGTAAGAACGATAATATTAGCGATTATATTAAATAAATACGTTTTAGCGTAATAACATATCTATATACAAACACTGATTTTATTCGTATAACGTTCAAAATATCTTAAGAATAATTACAAAGTATAATGTATTTAATCTAAGAGAATCAAATATATGAATGATTATATTAGTATTATTATTGTTATTGTTGTTGTTGTTGTTGTTGTTGTTGTTGTTATCATTATTATAATTATTATCATTATTACTATTATTATTATTATTATTATTATTATTACTATTATTATTATTATTATTATTATTATTATTATTATTGTATCTACATGCTATTAAATATTCTCCATTATAAAAAACGAATGAATTTTCATACCTGTATTCATCATCTTTCCATAAGCATTATTCGAGTAGAGCTATCGTAACAAGTAGACTAATTTCATCGATTTAGACAATCGCCCGATCTGTAGTAGTTTCCGAGATATTCGACAAAACAGAATTTGGAGACGGTTTTCGCCCCTTTAGTATGGACAAATATTTTTATAAGAATTACATCATCTATGAATTTCGTCAAGATCGATGATCGACACTTCGGTATGTTCACCTGTTAGACTTAGATCCGTCGTTTAAAAGTTCCCACAGTTAGCCCAGGCTCAACGAAGGAAAATAAGATCACGTGATAGATACACGGGTCACGTGCCGTAGCTGATTGGTTAATTGGACGCGTGGCGGTTCTTCGACGCCAGAAAAACAGTTAGCTTGCTGAACACAAAGACTCCGTTCTCGTCGCGCAAGGGAAGAGCATGACTTCCGAAATAAACCTGGATGATGTAAGTAATTTGAATTTGTCGCGGCTTTTTCATCTTAACCAATTGCGTTTCACCTTGTACCATTTCAATATTGTCGCGGTCGCTATCTTAAATCATAACCTTACTTGGATTAGAATTTTTTGTTATTCGTTATTCATTCAAACCCTCTATTTCTCTCTCTCTCTCTCTCTCTCTCTCTCTCTCTCTCTACGGTAAAAAAAATCTAGTTAAGCAAATAACTGTATCTCCTTTATAATTCTGTAACATAGTTTATTTTAGTTATTATCGATCTCTCACATTTTATTAGAATTATGATTCATCTAAAAAATAAAAAAAAAAAAGATATAAAATCCAATGTGATACCATCATAAAATTACGTAATAGAAAAAGTAAATATACTCATTACATACTGATACAGGAAACATGTTCAAAATGAATTGATAGATACGAATAATAATATGTGTCTAACAATATTAACTTTCAACTCGTGTTTTCTTTATAGAAAGTGTACCATATCCATCGAAATACTAATATTTACGTTCAACTAATAAATAGAGTGCCTAAATATGTCCGTCTTTTTTTATAATATAAATCAGTATCCTCTTTACATATTAACAATTTGTTATTCTAGCATTAGAAACCTAATAGACGTATAGATAAAATTGATAAAAACATAACGAAAGACATTGAATTTTAAATTCGAATTTATACGTGGTATATTAAATCACATAATGATTAAATAATTTAGCAAACGAGAAAAATAAAGTAATATGTGCTAGAGTGTTCAAACTTAACCTCTTATATAATAAACTTTATCGTATATTATACATTTTCAACAATCACTTTACTTGCAAATCCAATAGTCTATTTCAATTCAATTAATTATTAAATTATAATCAAGTGTGTGACATATGATACAAAAAGATATTCTATGCTGTCGGAAGGTTTTAGTAACTTAACCTATCCAATATTTCATTTCTAATTAACTGTTGTTGAGTTAGAAATTTTTATTATTATTATTACTATTATTATTTTATTCCTATTCTTATTATTATTACTATTGTTATTATTATTATTACTATTATTACTATTATCATTATATTTATATGTAATATATTCTTTTTACTTTAATTCCACCTTTTATATATATATATATACATATATATAAATGTATAAAATATAAAAGGTGGAATTAAAGTAAAAAGAATATATATATATATATATATATATATATATATATATATATATATATATAATATTATATATATAATATATATTAAATATATAAAAATATTATATGTATGCGTGCGTGTGTGCGTGCGTGTGTGTGTTCAACTTACATGCAAACAACTTACATATACGTTCAAAAAGAGATTAATAATTGAGCCTTCTTTGTAACATAATCTTTTATTTATATCAAAATATATGTAATATTACGCAATAAATAATGTTAAATGTATCTTTCAAGAGGTCTTCTTTTATTAAAAAATATTTCTCTCCAATCCTGTTTCAAAGAAAATAAGGAAATTCGTAATTTGGCAGACAGATACTTGTCACAATATGGTGAGATAATTTTTAAAAATAATTCGCTCTAATAATAACAATTTCATGATGATTGCAAGAATGACGATGTAAATATCTTTCGCAATAGCGCTTTATATATTTTTTACATATAAACTACGCGTTTCTATTTTATCTAATAATAGATATTAGAAAATTTTAACTAAAGTTCAAGATCACATTTAAATTTAAATATATTTCAATGTAATTCTTAAACAAATTTTCTTTCTAATGCAGTTCCCAACACTGAAGCTAAAACATGTACATATTAAGGACAAAAGACGTCTATTAAGGACAATAAACACAATGTTGACAGATGGATGTAATTCTTTACAGGTATGCATTTTTTCAAAATACTTTTTCATTTTTATTCGTATCAGCTACCTATTGTTTATTTCTACGCATAATTTCCTAGTTTCAATCTACACGTATGTACATAATTTTAAATTTGTTGGAAAATATTGCTTTCAGGTAGTCACTGATTTTGACTTAACATTGACTAAACAACACGTCAATGGAAAAAAGGTTCTCAGTAGTTTTGGTATGTAAATTTATAAACATTATTTTATTATAATCACCTATTAAGGCTTAATTAAATTTATACAAAGTAAAATTTAATACAGTTTTTTATTTATTGCCTTGTAATTTTGAAAAACAAAAAAAAAAAAAAATATAGGAATCTTTAGCAAGTGCAAGCAACTACCAGAAATATATGCAAAGGAATCAAGTCGTCTTTATCAAAAATACAGACCGATCGAAATAGACCCTAATTTATCTATTGAAGTAAAAACAGAGGCAATGAGAGAATGGATGATAGCGGCAGAGGAAATACTAAAAGGAATACCTTTTACTCCTGATGAAATACCAGAAATAAGCAATATTTACGGAACACATTTAAGGGATGGTACTAAAGAATTTTTTAAAAAATTGCACTTTGTTAAAATTCCAGTACTAGTCTTTAGTGCTGGTTTAGGAGACATTGTCGAAGCTATATTAAAGAATCAAGGAGTTCTATTTGACAATGTAAAGGTAACAGTTAACACATATAATTTTCATTATCGCTTTATCTCCTCTGCTTTCTCTAAACTTGTAGTAATAATGGCAAAAACAATATATTCAGAGTTATAATATTCATTTTTAGATAATCTCCAATTTTCTCAAATACAAAGACGGAAAATTGGCAGGCTTCCAAAACGAAAGGCTGATACATGTTTTCAATAAAAACGAACATGCAATAGAACAAGACTATTTTAAAGTTCTTGAAGGAAGGAAAAATGTTTTTTTAATGGGTGATACCATAGGAGATGCATCGATGGTCGATGGAATGGTGAATACATGTGCTGTACTAAAAATTGGTTTTCTTTATGACAATGTAAGTACTATGTAGTGCATCATGTTTATTTATAACAAATAATTATCATTGTATGTCTTGTCTTATAATTAGAATTTTTAGAAGAACATCATGAATTCAATAGAAATTTTCATCTTTTACAGATTGAAAGCAGCCTGGCTTCATTTATGGAAAAATTTGACATTGTTTTGGTCGACGATCAAACGATGCAAGTTCCGATCGATATATTAAGACTATTATTATAACATATAACAAATAATTAAATGTGATTTTTTAATTTTTATTACTTATGAAGTATCTCTTCCACTTAATATAAGTGAATATTTCACCTTTATGTTTTATGTGTATTACACCCATTAAGTAAAACTAATCACCATAGTTTAATTATGATTTATTTAATTCAATTGTAACAGTTTAACAAAATTTATTAAAAGATATCATTTTAATGATAATATTGTTCCCCAGCGTGATTTTAAATGTTAAATATTTATAATGTATATATTTTCTAGTGAAAACTGCTAAATTAATTTCATTAATCTCATTAAAATAACTAAATAACATTGATTTTTCCTTTGCATTTAAATTTTCATAGAATTTGCTTAAAAATCGAACAGGTCCGCACTAAAATTTTCCACTATTAATATTTTTAGAGAAACTTTTCAAATTAATGAACGTATACGTACGTACATGTACTCGTTCATAAAATTTTCTCTTTATAATGGCTATTATTATATTGCAGAAAGGAAACAAATTCTGTTCTGCAAAATATAATAATAAAAGTAACATTAAATGCAATTGTTGCTAATGACTATGATAAAATTCCCTATACGAACCACGAACTCATAACACTTTAGTACATTTTAGGAGAAGATAAGTTGAGAACCGTTGATGAATGATTAGTCTTTGGTACGTTATTTACTAACCAAAAAGTACTCGTGTTTCTCGTTTATTGAGGTTTGATCATTTTGCATTCCAAAAAGTATTCTGGCGTGAGTTACTCCTAAATTGCTTTTAATCGAGACAATATATTTTAGAGTGCTGAATTGTAATGCTCGATATAAACGAATTTTATAAAACATAAAACTCAAAATATCTCAACTTGTCGTAAAATAACTCCGATCTTCGGCAAATACAATTCGACTAATCGATTCTAATCGATATTAAATACCATAAATTCGATAATAGATTGCAAATCGAGTCAAGAGCATTTAATATAAATTATTTTCAATTGCCTTTCTATAATTTGATTTATAACCAATAAATCTAAGATTTCTTTTATAGGTATTATTAATCCCTGAGGAAATTACGAGGAACTGTCTTACGTAAAATTATATTCTAGAGTTAGTAATAAATTGAAAAATTAAATGAACAGTATAGCAGAAACTTGTAATAATCTTAAAAAAGAATACGATGGGTGTTTCAAATTTTGGTTTTCCGAAAAATTTCTTAAAGGTGATTTAGACGATTCAATGTGCTCGAATCATTTTAAATTGTACAATCAATGCCTTCAGGTAACCAAATTAATATTTTCCTAAATTCACCGTTTTTTAAATCTAAACACTAAAATGTCATGAAACTGGAATATGAATGCGATTTCTTGGGAATCATATTCTTTACAAAATTTTGTGAAAATGAACTTATGATTCTGCAAACGTTCGATAAACTGAAATCCAAAATAATTATTAACATCGTGTGATTTTACGTACATTTTCCGTATTTCTTTCTCTTTTAAATCAGACTTTAAAATCTCATAAAAGATGTCTGAGATAAAGTAGTCTCTGTGTTGTATGGACAGTAACCATGAATTAAAGCAATGTACGTGTTGGAACATGCTGATTGCACAATTTTCTCCTGTATGAATAACTAAACAAAATTATTAGAATTAATCGGCGATGATTTAATCCATCAATTTTTTAATTAATAATTTAAATAAGAATATATTATGGAGGCTTGCAAAGAATTGAAAGAAAAGTACGATCGTTGTTTTAATGATTGGTTCTCTGAGAAATTTCTGCGTGGAATCAATGACGATAGTGAATGTGCACCTTTACTTAAAGTTTATACAAAATGTGTAGCGGTAAGTTAAAATGTTACAGGCAACTTGAATTTTTGAATTTCTAACCTTACTTTTGTTAGCCTATTATTGTGCCTATTGAAATATGAAAGAGCTAAATATACAATTAGAAAGAAATCGCTTGGAAACGTGAACAATTGTATAGAATCTAACATTTATATTTCAGAATCATGAACTTTGTAAATAATTTTTAAGATTAACCAGTCAAAAATTAATCAGTTTTATGCCTTGAATGTATATTTCATATTTAAATATATATGTATTATATATATATTTAAATATGAAATATATATTTAAATATGAAATATATATATATATATATATATATATATATATATATATAACATATATAATTTATATTTCAAAACTTAATTTTTATTGAACTTTCAATAACAGAAACAATAATATCATTACTACTAATTACGTTTGGAATTTGATGAAATTAATATGAATTTATTACGCTCAAGTTCTATGTTGCTATTTCTAAATCTTTTGAAACAAATATTTTTATTACTTATTACTTCGTTATAAAACAATTATATTGTTACAATTTATAGGATGTACTTTATTCATTATAGTTATGTTTCAGCAAGCCATGAAAGACCAGAACATAAATCTGGACGAAGTGAATGTAGCTCATTTGGGAACAGAACAAGAGAAGAAAACTGAGAATTGACAATTATGATTTTGAGAGGATTTTCTCTTAATTTTTTTTATGGACGTGTTATATGTACATTTAAATAAATCATTATTTTTATCATAAAACAATTTACACAATTGTGTTCTCATTTGTCATCAATAAGCACAAATATGTACATCAATGTTCAAATAGGTTTTTATTTGCCTATACAAAAATTTTTAAATATAATATCTAAGACCTCTTCATTACTGATAGCACCAGTAATTTTGCCAAGTTCTCTTGCTGCATCTCTAATATCTTGTAAGGATATAGCCATGTCATAAGTCGGTGCTACAGTTTTTTCTAAATACAGTTCAAGACAATCTGAGACATGCAACAAATGATTTCTATATCGTGCATGACTGATTACAGGATTTTCTTGAGATGGATCTCCGCACCTGAAATTAAAAATATTGATTAATGCAATAAAATAGAAATGTTCTATTTGAACGAAATACTGTTTAAATTATGCTTATTGCAATAATTATATTTACTAATATAATTTACTATATTATTTGGTTCTCAATATTATAAGTAAAGTACTCACAATTCCTCGAAACACTTTCCTAATGCGTTTGTAAGCTCTTCTAAACCTTCTTGCGTCTTACATGATATAGGAACAACATTTTGCTGCCTCCATCTTTCTTTTTCTTCTTCATCAAGTAAGTCTATTTTATTTAGTACAGCAAGAACCCTTTTTTTATCTATTCCCAAATAATTTTTATACTGTTCTAAAAACATTCCCACAGAAGTTTTTATACTATTTTCCGCACTAATTACACATATAACAAAATCTGCTTCTTTTGAGTATTCTTTTGCTTTTCTGATACCCTCCACTTCTATTTCATTTTCCGGATTATTTCTGATTCCTGCAGTATCTGCAAGAATCATTGGATATCCACAAATATTTGTTGTTAACTCTATAACATCTCTCGTTGTTCCTGGTGAAGATGTAACAATTGCTGCATCTTTTCTAGAAAGAAGGTTTAGAAGACTGCTTTTCCCGACATTAGGCTCCCCAAGTATTGCTACGTGTACCCCAGTGCGTAAAATTTCCCCTTTTCTTCCATCAGAAAGATGTTGCTGAATTTCTGTAGATAACGTTTGCACAACAGTATTAGCATCTTCTAACACATTTGATGTTACGCTGTGCTCTTCAGAAAAATCAACATAAGCTTCTAAATTGGCAAGAACATTTAAAAGCGTAATACGCCAAGAATCATAGAGACGACGGAGGGAACCACTCGCTTGATTAGAGGCCTGTTAAAGTTACAATAGGAAATGTTACAACATAGTAAATTCCAGTACTATAAGGTAATTAAGAAGTATCCTTTCAGGAGAATATTACAGCAATTTCATTTGTACCTGCTGACGTTGTTTTTCAGTTTCTGCTTCAATTAAATCCCCTATACCCTCCGCTTCGGTTAAATCTATCTTTCCATTTAAAAATGCTCTCTTTGTGAACTCTCCGGGAAGCGCCAGATGAAAACGTAACTTTGAAAGTGCATTTAGAATTGATGTCACTACTGCTGGACCGCCGTGAATATGGAATTCTGCACAGTCCTCCCCAGTAAATGATTTGGGTCCTGAAATTCATTATTCATCTAATACATGAGTTTCTTATACTATTTATTTTCAATACATAATTTCGAAAGATACTTCTTTAAATTAAGCACTGAATCACATTACCTGGAAACCAAAGGCATAGACCCTTATCTAAAACTTCTTTTGTCTGAGGATCATAAATCTTTCTTAAGAAGGCTGTTCTAGGTTTTAGAGAGGATATTTTTGTCATTTTTTCCAATGCTACTAATGCTTTTGGTCCTGAAACACGAATTACTGCTACGCCACATTTACCATATCCTTTAATACAAAAAAAAAAAGCATTCGTCATTTAATGAATTAAATAAATTAAAGTAGTTGAATTAAAGTATAGTGAATTCGATAGAACAGAACTGTTACTGTAAATTAAATATAATCCACTTCAAGAAAATAAATTTTTTTTTATTAAATAAAAACATAAATATATAGACATAATTAATATTTTTTCAGTTATATTGTACGTTAAATTGTAAATAATAATATCATTTAATTCGAATTCACTTTCACATTGGAATTTCTAGTCAAACATAAGATGCTTTAAATGTTTAAATTTGTGATTGCAAGACGCATGCGCAGTCAAAATTGGCGGAATGCTAAATGTCCCATCTGATAAAAAGCAGTGTTGAAGTGCACAGCTATCAAATGAAAATTTCTATATAATAGATATATCAATTTTATAAAAATTTGAGCGATGCTAGAAATATAGAAGAAAGTGTAACAACCGGAAGAAAGTGCATAGATCGTAGAGGATCTACATTCACAGAAGTGTCTTTGCAGTAAAATTAGTGAAGCAAAAATTCTGCGTCTCATTTTCTGCGAACTGGTTGTTAACTTTCAAATGTTTTTATTTTAAAATATTCGTAACATTTGTGTGCACAATATATAAACAGTAACAAATTTTATAAATTTAATACGACGTCTTTTTTTCGCATTTATTTCACATTGGCTTGGAATCAGGTTAGGTATTTAAGTACAAGTATTGAGCATGACCATTGATGAGGGGAATGTAAGATGGAAGTTAATGATTAATTAAAAAGGTTCAGTTTAATCAGCATACCGAATATTTTATCTACATTAACGAGCTTTCCGAGTGTTTGACATTTTGTGATAAGTTTTAATAAGCTTTTATAGTAATGCAGAAAATAAATATTATATGTGTTATATGAAACAAGTTTACGATATGAATATTAAAGTGTAAATTAAGACAAAATGGCAGAATTCGGGAAAAAACTAATCACTAGTAAAGATGTACAGAAATGGTGTAACGATTGGGTAGAATTGCAAAAGAATTTTACATATACAGATGAACCGCAATGTAAGAGAAGACATACAGACGACGATGATAGTTATAATACTGATTCCGAGTTTGATTCCGTATCAGAATGTGGAACAAAAAGAAGAGTTGGTTTCCCGCTGAAACGTGAAATTTATCATCTGTCCTGCGAATGGACCAGCTGTAAATATGAAACCAATCACGTTGAGAGATTCGTAAATCACGTGGCCACACACGTGTCTGATTTAAATACACGGACCAATGAGAAAGAAATCAGCGTTTATATATGTCAATGGACTGGCTGTTTGTATGAGAGTGATGATCCCGATGAGATCTCTAGGCATGTTAATTATCATGCCTATCATACTAAATTGAAATGTATCGGATCAAATGTTCGCACCAGAATTAAATTACCTGTAAGAAATTATCTACTAGTAGTAAATTATAAGTGACCAATTAAATTAACCATTTTGTTTCATAATTTTTATTCTACGATTTCATTTTATAATTATTTGCCCGCTGTAAATATTATTTTAATGAAAAATTCTAAGTATAATAGTAATTTAAAAAAAAAAATAATAATAATAAAAATAATTTCTTTAAAAATTAAATAGAGATATGAAAATATTTACGGGATTTAAAACTTTAATATTTCAGAAATGTCGTAGAGATCCCGAATGGAAAAATGTTGTGGATCTTCCGGCGCCGCTTCTTTGCCGTTGGGAAGAATGTTTAAAACATTTCAGAAATTATCAGCTATATTTGTATCATGTGGCTGTTCATATTGAGGAAGGTCCTAGAGGTAATAAAATTGAAGGAGGTGTAAAATGTAAGTGGACAGGTTGTGGCAGCTTATATCCCAATTTATACAAATTGAGGAATCATATCAGGCATCATACAAAAGAAAAGATCGTTGCTTGTCCTGATTGTGGTGCTACTTTTGCTTCCAATACAAAATTCCATATACATTGCAAACGGCAAATTCCAATTGATGGTAAGATTAAAAATTTCCATTCAAACAATCCCTATAACTATCACAGTCTATCCAGATATTATTGAGTGTTGCATTTATAAAAAATAACTTACTCTAATTATTATATTCAGTTCAGGGATTCCAGTGCTCCCATTGTAATAAGTTTTATCCGACTGAAGGAATTTTGAGAGATCATATGCGAATGCATGTTTTCAATTATAAATGCACTCTTTGTGATATGAGTTGTGACTCACCAGCCAATTTAGCCAAACATGTTAGATATCGGCATGTATCTACTAGAAGTTTCCCCTGTCAGCTCTGCAATCATGCTGCCAAATCTCAACAGGATCTAGATACACACATGACAGTTCACACAAAAGGACCTAACTTTTCATGTCATTTTGAAGGATGCCAATATAAATGCAAGGGCGCATATACTCTTGATAGGTACTGGAACCTTTTATTTCCTGAAAATTCAAATAAAAAGGGCCGAACAAATATTAATGTATTTCATTTTGATTGTTCGAAAAAGCGAAAGAGAAAACAAGAGAAAAACTTCATATTTTCTTCATGGCGATAAATTTATATTTTAAGGCACATCGAACGAGTTCACACTATGCAGGTGCGATGGTATTGCTGTCATGAATGTCCAGTGAAATATAGGAAAAGCTATAGACTAACAAGACATTTAATTGAGACACATCAGTTGCAATTACCTAGTGGTCATACACGATTCCAATACAGTCACGATGAAGATGGATGTTACAGATTACAAATGTTCAGATATGAAGCTGTCGAAGAAGAAACAAATCCTTCTATTAACCAGCCAAAATTGCAAAATAAAAAATTTAAAATCAAATTAAATAAAGATGCCAGTGTGCCTCAAATTCAGGTAATATGTTTGTTTGCAGTAAAGTTTATAAATAGTTGTGAAAGAACTTTATGTTCAAAAATGTTATGTTGTATATTAGGTTTTTGAAGATTTGGATGAAAATGAAGGGGAAAATGAAGATAACGGAGTGCAAGAAATGTCAGCGGAGAAAAATGACGAAGGAAAATCTATGCCGGTAATATCGAATATTCTGATAACGATCGATGAGACTGATGCCGAGGGAAATATAATTAGAAGTAGAGTTGTGGAAGCGCAAGAAACTATGGAATTGCCACCCACCGAAGGATCACCATTAATTTTAACATAAATTTATTTCACAATTGATTCATACAATTTTTTATTAAAATTCAACAGGAACAAAATTTTATATATTTATTATAAATTTCTAATGATTTTTATATTTTTTGTATTTTATATTGTTTCTCTTTCATAATTATTATTAAATAATACTTTATGTATGTCTCATAAAATGTTTGTAAATTGATCAATTTGGAACGAAATACTTAATTTCTTTCGTACGAGACATATAATTAACTATAAATACATAATTTCATTTTAAATAAATTTATCAAATATGTTTTTTTTATAAATACATCTCTTATAAACTAGGAAGATAATTGAAGATCAAAACAAGCTTCGTCTTCTATATCTAATGAATCGGGTGTATCTGTAGTCGCAATTAATTCACCATCGAAATACAGTTTAATTTTTGACTGCTCGACATCAAATTTTTGAGCACATTTCTCTAATAAAATTTTGAAATCGTCATCTCGCCTAACAGAAACAATTAGACTTTTCTTGCCTGTTGTTTGTATTTTTATTGTACAAACGTTTTCATTGTTCGTGTCTTTTCGAGACATAGTGTCTGTACTGTCCATCTGAACAATGCCTCCCTCTGTAAACATATTTTTTTTTTTTTTTCTATTTTTATTTGGAAAAAAACGTTAAAAGAAACTATAACTTTGTGCGAATAAGATCATAGTGGCAATGAATAATTTACCTAGTATGTCTATCACAGACAAATTTATGGAAGCTGGTGTATCAGTTTGTTTAATAGTTACATCCTTTTTTGTTATTAAAATTTCATCTGTAGATACTTGTTCTAAATTAGCAAAATATTCAAAAATTTGTCGAAAGCTTTCATTCTAAAACAATGCAAATATTTTTATTTTCGAAATAAAGGCGTAAACAATAAAATTAATAGCTTTTTAAATACTTAATTAGTGTGGCATAATTGTAATAATTTCATAAATATGATTATGAAATATATGTAATTATTATATTTTGATTACATACTTTACAAATATTCAAACGATATATGTTCTTTGATCGCCAAAGGATTTTAATGTTTATTTCATAATCCTCAGTCTCACTAGAATGTGAATTCTCTGGTGTACTACTTTCAAGTACGACTAAATCATTTTCAGGTGATATTGGTTTTTCTTCTATAGAAACGATTTCTAGATCTGAATCTGTCTCATTGTCAATCTGCTGTGCATTTCTTTTCTAAAAAGAACAGCAACGAAATTTGATATACAACATATTAATTAGATTCAATTAATTGAATTAATAATTCCATGGATTCATGAAAAGAGCGTTTGTCTCTAATTGTTTACTTGTCTTTGTCTTGCCGATCGATGCCTAGTAGGGTACCTTTTACCTCTTGTATTCTGATTTGTTCGTTGTTTTTCTACTTTTCTTGTTGTTCTAGTTTTGTCGGAGTCTTCTAGAATTCTGTAAGGTAATAGGAAACTTCAACTTAGCATAAGATTATAGCGAAAATGATGTATAATACATGAAATTTTCAATTATAAAATCTGATAAAAACTAATTTATTATAAACTTCATATGTATTAGATGTGCACCAACTCTTTGTTATTTTTTTGTATCTCCTTCTCCTCATCCTCCCCCGTTTGGTCGTTATGTCGCGGTGGTGGCGGCGGCGGCTTTTTCCTTAAGGCTATACGTCAATTTTTAATTATATCATCTGTTTTTATGTTATACTGTAAATTAATAATTGAAAACCATTACTAACAACAATATTTGCGTACGTACCATTTAACTTTGCGACAGAATTTAAGTACATATCATCATCGTCGTCGGATGAACTTCCTAATTGAAATGTTTCCATTATTGTTTAGTATTGTTAACAATATTATGATGCAAAGAGGACAGTGAATTGGAATAGTACAACTTTTAGTCCGACATTCCTTTACCTCATGATAAAAGAGGGTTAGATATTTAACGAAAGTATTACTTTTCGAACACTCTCAGCTACGCAATGTTTTCTATACGCTACGTAAGGAAAGAAACGAAATTTAAGTAACAACATTACTATTTAAAGAATTCAAACGACTAATGCATATCGGGGCAGAATAAATGAGTTTTTCTTTGATATTATGAACTTTTTCTATTCTAAATTGTATTTTAAATTGTGATTGCAGTGCCATCTTCATAGAACGGTACGATTTAATCGATCTGTTTACTACTAGTTACATATACAGTAAAGAATACTATATGTTACAATGTTTATAAAATTATATAAAAATGAATGTAAAACTCGATAGCTAAATAGAAAAATGTTTATTATTCATTAATTACAATATTTCTTATCATTAACAATCATTGGTTTACGATATTTCAAGACTATACAACTTCGGTACTCACAGTATCCTTTAAAATTCAAATTTCGAACGTAATAAAGGAGGTAAATAAGTCCGATACGACCGTTTGGAAATTTTTTATTAAAATTCACTTTAG
Organism: Bombus campestris; assembly: GCA_905333015.3. Taxonomy (NCBI): domain Eukaryota; kingdom Metazoa; phylum Arthropoda; class Insecta; order Hymenoptera; family Apidae; genus Bombus; species Bombus campestris. The sequence goes on from HG995132.1 coordinate 12,762,893, forward strand.
TGTAACATACCAATACAGTCTTAAAAACACTGCGTTGCTTCTAATTTAATAATAGTGAAACGTATTAAACGTATTACAGGGTATCGATGATACCACAGATGGTTCAAACGAAGTGGAACGCCCTATGACAAATATTGTAAGTAACATTTTTTTACTTACTTTTACCGGTACAATAATTTGTCATTTCGTTATTATTCGATTCAATCCAGTTCGAAATTAACTCCAGTTCAAGTATACTTGATAAATTTTCAATCCTCAATTTCTCGAAAACGAAGCCTTAAATGAAAAAAATCTCATTCTATGTACTTGATTCTATATATTTTGTTCTTATTCTTTTACAAAGGATAACCCCACTTTGTTTGTATCATCGATAGTGGAACATCCTGTAGATTTAATTATACGTAAAATAATGAAATTCATTCCTATTCAAGTTATAGTGGAAATTAAGTATCCTAGTACAAATGCATTTCAATTGATTGGCAAATATATTTATCGATAACTGCTTTAATTTATACTATTTAAACATTTAAACGAAGAACATCGTCGCTCATAAATATTCCCTCTCTTTCTTCCGTTGACACAGGCCATTGCGATTGGTGCGTAACTTGTGACGTAAGTGAACGACGGTTCCACCCGTGGTCCGTGGTCCTCTTTTATCTCTTCAGATCCTCGGTGAAAACGAAATCTCCCGGGTATCATGCTAGTCACACTGCCTGTTTGAGATTGAGCTTCCTACGTCGTCCCTACTATCGCTCTCGATGATAAGAACTGGTTTTTGTCAACGAAATTTTGCGAGCGACCAATACCACGACCACGACCACAACCACTCTCCACTTTCAATCGGTGAGTATGTCTTCTGCTGAATTTCCGGTTGGCTGTCATTCCAAAATTTTACCAATTACCTGAAAAATATGACTTGACAATACCAATTTAACTAATCACATTTGTATTGTTTCACGCTTATTTACTGTTTATTGTTAACATTAACATTGATCGGTAGACTTCTGTTAGGATATTTGAAAAAATTGAATTTTCGAATATAGAAGATTCACGATTAAAGATCTTTCTTTGATTGAAAAGCCGTTTTCCATGAAATGTAAGTGGCTGAAAATAACAGCGAGATAGTCTGTGAAGGAGGTTGTTGAAGTATTTTTTATAAATTAAAATCTAACCTTTCTAGTATATAGTTTTAGATGGTATGGTCGTTACCTAACCTACTTTATTGCTTCTTCCATATTTAACGCTTAATTGTTTATGTATGTAGATATTCATCGTTTAATGCTCAACCGATAATACTTAGCCGATGCGTATATAATCGATGGATTATTGATTCCCATGCTTAAGATATCGCTTAATAGCTTCTTTACATATATATATATATATATATATATATACCTACTTATTTTCTTATTAATATTTTACTTTCCATTCATATATTTGCTCGTGAGGCGATATTACGTTGTCTGTTAACATTGTCGTTTACGTTGAAATAAAATTATACAGATTTAGACATCTTAATTTCATAGCGGGATATTGTTATGCATGTATACGTATATGTACATATGCTTTTATATGTATATAGGTTTTTAGTTATCTACAATAAGATTTAGCGAATATGTATCTGTGCATAATGCAATTCTTATTGTGCAGATATCAACTCGTTATATAATGATCCCTTTATCTATTTTATTATACTATTAACGTTCAAGGTTGAACGATAACATTCAGAGATGCAGAAACTCAAATTAATCTATAATACAAATCGTTTTCCGTCTTTCAAAAACGTATTACTATTAGACTGCGGATATTTACGGAAATTAATATTTCTATAAACATTATTAAAGAAATGGAATCTAAACAGAAATTGTTTTATCTATTAAGTATTATAATAACTATTCTATTTTAGATATTTTATATATTTTCGCATTTCATGTGCATTCTGAATATTTTTGCATCTTTCAATTTCCCATAAATACATAAAAATCCGCAGTTTAGTGATTATTTAGAACAATGTGAAAAGAGTTGGGATTTATACGATTGAATAGAATTTATAATATTTGTGTGAAACTGCAAAGTGTGAGAAATTTTAAAATATGTTTTAAAATATGTAGTTGGTAAATCAATCGCAAAGTTGTACGCAAATTGAAATTTCCTTGAAATTTCATGAAGTTTGAAATATCAAACCATTGTTACTTTAGTTACCGAAGTTGCCAACATATTTAGGGCAAACATGACGAGCAGAAGGGGAGAAAGGAAGGAAGAGAGAAAGAAAGAGAGAGAGAGAGAGAGAGAGAGAGAGAACGAAAAGAGAAAAAAAATCTCGATTTATGTATTCAGTGAAACCGACCTCGTAGACTTCGTCGCGATGACGGAATTCGTTGAAAAGAAATCGATCGAGACACTTGTGTCGAAACCCCTCGAATTGTAACGCATCGAAAATCGCTGAAAACGTTGAAAGGCTTGAATAGGATTGTTTTACAACTTGCTGATCGCTCGATTTTCGTCTCTTATTCGCGTACATGGTTACAGGATGTCCCAGCGATCGTGTTATATTCGACAATAATGCTGATTATAATGCTATGTGAAAGAAAAAAAAAAACAAATTAAAAATATAGAATAAAGTTTTTTCATATGACGCTTCGTTTTCAAGAAAATCGAGTTTGAAAATTTGCCAAGTATACTTAAACTTGACTAATCGCAGGTTAGATACGCGTAAACAATCGGCAGACGATTATTCTATGTATACGAGAAAATAAGATAAAAATGCAAGTTAAGAACTGACCTAGTATACGCGCACAATAAATTTCCAAAATTTATTCTTCTTGAGAACAAAATGTTTTATGAATAAATTTTATCGTATATTTTCGATTTCTTTTTTCGCGTAGAATCATCCTATTGTCGATTGTATCACGATTGCTGGGACACCCAGTATGTTTTTATATATGTATACTGAATTTAAATAAACGTTTTTAAAAGTCATGCAATGTTAAAGTTACTGTTTCTTCATGTATTATCACCTTTTTTTTATTTAGAAAATTTAACGTAGGTCTCATTATGGCACGATTTTATTATATAGTATCTTAAAATTTTGTGCGCGCGCGCGCGTGTGTATATATACATCGATGAATTATACAAATATGTCAGACAGAAATCTTTAATCGATTTAACAGAGAAAGTGTAATTTGCCATACATATTTACTAGTTTCTCATAATATTCGAATGGCGTTGCTAGTGAAACTGATGGTTACGACGCGACGTCTGCTGGAAGCTCTGGCTTTCGTAAGAAATCAATGATGTGTCCAGGTCATATTTCTCGCCGAGAAATGGTAGTTGAAAGTGGCAATAGTTGCCAGTATAAGAAGGACCCATTTGCATCCATAGTTGTGCACGTGTCATTATACATATGCAAAACTATTCGTAATCCTTAGAACCTAAACCTAGACGAACAGATACTTTCCATATGCTTATTTATATTACAATATTATCTTAACACTTAATTGTATCCACCAAGATGAAAATATAACTTTGCCATTACGTACATCGATTACTGTTAGTTGAAAGTTTCTATAAGATACAGTATACGTGTATGCAAATCTAGATTTGATATCGGTATATATGCACTTAATTGGAAGAAAAAGATCAAAACGTTTTTTATTTTATTAAAAGAAATATTTACTTACGTGTAATGAATATCGAATAAAAACAAAAATAGAATCAGCGACGAGGAAACTAAGATATATATGATCAACTTTAGAATAATTCCTGTTCAAGACATTTTCAAATTTTCGCATTAACTTTTTACTGCTTCAAAAATATAATCCACCGTCTCTATCGAAAAATAATTATAATACATAGAGTGTAATTGTGTCGCATAATTTTGTATACAATAACAAGCGTATATAATCATTATCGTATATTTACCACATGTAATTTTGTAACAGGGAGGAAATTATAAATTATAGTTTCAATGGAAAAGGACAGCGTGAAAAAAGTTCCGGATCAATTTAAGTAAGTAATATCCGTTCGATGCAAAAAATCATAACTAACAAATGTATGTATGTATTCTCACCGTAACGATGTTATTGCATAAGCGTGTACAAATTTACGCTTAATCAACAATTAGTTAATCACCAGTATGCGTGTGTGCGCGCACACACACATATATATATATATATATGTTGCAAATAAATTTTAGACTTCTTCCAAAAATTATAAATGGCGGGATCGCAGGTATCATCGGCGTCTCTGTGGTATTCCCACTGGACTTGGTCAAAACACGATTACAGAATCAAGTTATCGGCCCTAGTGGCGAACGAATGTACAAATCAATGTAAGTAATTATAGCTTCTGATAAATCTTTAAGAAAATAGGATAATCACATTGAGTCAACTTGTAGAAAATAAAATGTAATGGTTTTTCTAATTAATCATAAAAATTATATATTTCAGGTTCGACTGCTTTAAGAAAACGTACAATGCTGAAGGCTACTTTGGCATGTATAAAGGATCTGGCGTGAACATTCTTTTAATCACACCAGAAAAGGCAATCAAACTCACTGCCAACGATACATTTCGTTATTACTTATCTACAGGGCCTGGGTATGTTATTCTTTCAATATCGATTAAGTATTAAGTAAAGATGTGCATACTATTAAGAATAGTACTACATATCATACAATACCAGCGATAATAGCGATGTCTATAATCTATATCGATTGATCGATATTGATAACGGCATTAATATTCATATCTCGATATAATACCGATATAGGGTATATTCACGACTATATATACATGTATACATATACGTATGTGTGTGTATGTGTGCTTAATGTACATTAATACCAATCTAATATTAATGTTAATATTAATGATAATCATGACAGAGATAACAATGTTGATAGTTGAAGTACATCTAATAGCAGTGATGGTTAAAATCTATCAATTTTCTGCACAGACAGAAACTGCCACTAGAACGTGAAATGCTTGCCGGTGGATTAGCTGGAGCGTGTCAAATTATCGTCACAACGCCGATGGAACTACTGAAAATCCAAATGCAAGATGCTGGACGAGTAGCGGCAGCAGCGAAGGAGGGTAAATTTTGTAAAATATTCGCAATTAATTAGAAACCAAATTATTTAAAAAAACAATTAGGCTAAAACGATTGTTAAACATTGAACTAGCACAAGGCCAGGAATTATTAATAATTTGAAGCACGTAAAATATTTTACATTCTATTTACGTTAACGTATATCAGAAATTTCTCAAGCACATTCACTGAAACGTGGAATGAATTGCGATCTAGATTTGGATCCGGGAAATTTGATTTCGTTCGATTCGTATTTTTTTTTTACAGCTACATGACGTCCGCGATAGCCGATAAAAATTTCAGGACGGGAAGATTTAATCGCAGACGGATGGCAACGTATCAAATATGGATCGGTAAACGGTTTGAGAGGATTGCGTTTGTTTCAAGATTAGAATAGACAAATTTTTTTTATCGTTAACGAACCCTCCAGGATTAAATTTTGATTTTTGGAACTTTGACTTGTTCTACAAATGTTTTTTTCCTTGAGGAAGAAATTTAATACTTTCTTGTACAAAATAGATATATGTTTTAAAATTTTTTCTACTTCCTAACATAAAAAGATCATGTTTCTTCGCAAGCAGTGTTCTTCTTTTAAAAAGAAATTATTAATTAATCCGTCTACTCCAACCTGGTGTTTTTCACCATTAAGTTTCACTTTCAAGTCCGACTTTTAAGATTTAACTCTTTCTGTTATGCCTGATTTATCGAGGTGTGTCTCCCTCCTTCGTATCGAAGGTTCTCTTTGTGTGTACTGGTTATTCATTTTTTACGATATAAAATATAAAAACTAACAGCTGACTGGAGTTCATTAACACATTCGTTGATAGTGGCGGATAAGGTTGCATAGATTTAATTATCGTCGTAATACTGCTGAGACGTAATCATTGCGGTTTGCTTTTGTGCAGTCTGATAAAAAGAACGACAAATGAAACAGTATGGCCGTATTTTAATAGCACCAAACGCGTTAGTTATGTTTATGATTTTGGTAGCGTCATATATATATATATAAAAGAAAAAAAAATACACTGTATTCAAATATCCGTTATACATAAAATAGGCATAACATAATTTTAGTTAAGAATTACGATAATTATAATTTCGATATTTTTCAAATTCCTAGCATATTTGATATTTAAGATTAAAATTTCTTAAACGTACAATTCTTTCCTAAACATACAACATTTCTAAGCTTTAACTTTTCAATTACAAAGACCACTAATTAAAATAAATCGATGGAACAATTAATAGCAAAATATCGGCGATTATTTATTACTTATTATTTATCTGGTAGGATTATTATTATTATTATTAATGGCGTGTAAATACGAATAATTATTACAGCTGGGAAAGTTGTACCAAAGGTGTCGGCGTTGTCATTAACGAAAGATCTATTGCGGAAAAGAGGCATTCTCGGACTTTATCAAGGTACTGGTGCAACAGCTCTCAGAGATGTCACATTTTCTATTATCTACTTCCCACTATTCGCTAGACTGAACGATATGGGGCCAAAGAGAGAGGATGGTTCCTGTAAGTTTCGATCTCATTCTGAAAATTTATTTGTAGTTCAAAAATTTAATTAACATTTTTTTTTGTTTCATCGGCTAGCCGTGTTTTGGTGTTCGTTTCTGTCTGGTTGTACCGCTGGTTCTATAGCTGCATTATCAGTGAATCCGTTTGACGTAGTGAAAACAAGATTGCAAGTAATCAAAAAGGCACCCGGTGAACCAACGTACGATGGTGTACTGGACTGCGTAACGTGAGTGTGACATTCGTATAAAATTATAATCATCTTAATTATCCCGTTGACATAATAATTTTTTCACGCTAATGTTTCTGGCGTACGTTATCTTTCCTCGGCCGGAAAATTATTATAGTTGACCAAAGAATATTCAGTTCTGAATGTGTTGAAAATATCGTAATCTTGAATGACTGAAAATCAAAGTAATAAGAAACGGATAAATTGTGTAAAAATACTGATATAGTACAATTGCTATTTATCTATTTTGTAGTAAAACATTGAAGAACGAAGGTCCAACTGCATTCTTCAAAGGTGGAGCGTGCAGAATGATCGTGATAGCACCCCTTTTCGGGATTGCACAAACCATTTACTACCTCGGCGTCGCAGAATGGCTATTGGGTCTTAAGTGAACATCGCCCTCTTATTCTTCTTCTGTGTCGTCTTAGAATACTCTGGGATTAAACCGACAATAACTGGCGCGTAATAGATGTATGTTCGCTTAATATGGTTCGCTAGTTGCCGAGGAAGTGAGTTGTTCTTTTTCTTAATTACTTGAGAACCTTGGTTATCGGACGCGTGCAAGACGTATTCAATGTTTGTTTGACAAACTATCCGTTGTACAGAAGCGTCTTTTTTTCTATTTTTGATATTTATGTATTATTAGAATAGTTTTTTAATTGCGATTACTCTTAATTTTAATTTTTTTTTTTTTTTTCGAAGATTTCATAACGCAATAAAGCTTTCAAAATAAAATGGAGTTGTAAATAAAATGAAAACCTCTCTACGGCTTAAAACCCGACAAAATATCAAAAATTACATTACAGCATTTCAATAGTAATATGATTTTAAGTTTGATACATGTCTCATCGAATTAAAAATTATAAGATAGAATTTGAACATAATAGAAGCAGAGAAGAAAAAATTCAATGTAATTAGACAGTTAATCTCATGAATTTATTTCTACGTATTTATGTAATTGTCTCCTCGGATAATCAAGGTTCTGGTGAGCTATTGCGAAGGCTAGGTCATCATTTATAAATGATAACGTTGATTTTGACTTAATATTATTATCGAATGAGAATGAAATTCATGATTTGCGATCGAGTTCGCTTATTTTCACTATTGACTATAACTAATTATAAATCTTAGGATTCTATTATTCCCGTCTTACCTATCCCTTATATGAATTATTTCTTCAACAACCAGTGTTTCCAACTTTCTTTATTTACTTTTTTACTTCACATTTTATTTTTTTTTTTTTTTATAACATTTACAATAAGTTATTAAGGTATCTGCAAAGTAAGATAGACAATTGTTTTTACATCTTATTTTTATTTCATATATATAAATGGAACGCGAATAAGTTTGCGGAAAAATTTATAAACATAAAGTATTACATACCTAAGCACGTATTATACATCATATCGTTAATAAATATCGCGAAAAAATCGACTAAATTATTTATATTGTATATATTATGTTGTAATGATGGGAACACTGGTATATTCTACCGTGATAACAAGAGCTTACATTTTGTAAGAGATTACATGATTTCATTTGTGAATTCTAGTTAATGCAGTCATCAGATCATTGTTATATCTTTAAGAATCAAATAATAGGAAATAACTCTTAATTGGTATGATTATAGAATATAAAAATCATGTATCATGCAAGGAATGCATAGTTTTGTTGTATCTTAAATTTTTATATTAATGCCTTGTTCTAATGTATGTTTTAAATTAAAATCTAACATATTATTCTATGTTCTGGTAACATAATTAATACGATTATCATAAACATAGCTAACCTCAATAAAGAATCTCGAGTCGTTTTAATTTAGAAAATGCTGTTTGAAATATATCTATACTTATTTCTATCTTTTACAATTATTTATCTTCAGACGCATTCATAGATTTGTATCTGTTTAAAATATTTATTGAATATCATAGCAATTAAGAGTTGAATTGTTCTTCCGTTTTCCTTCTTAGGAAATTTTGTGAAGAGATACTAGAACAAATTTCCCAAATATCGGGATTTATTGTCAATTTTACTAGGAAAAAGAATTCTAGATATATAATAAAAATATTCATGTTATCGATGTATATTGACATTGTACAGAAGTAAATCTTAGCGGTTCTTCAAAAATATTCCTAAGGAAATTAATTTTTCTGCATAAGCTGTTCAAGCACGAATTTCTCACCCATAAATGAAAGGAGAAATGTGACTTTGTTTCGTTAGTAAAATTTTTATTAGAAATGTTATTTAACGGTTGTTTTTCGCAAGGACTTTATTATATGTTGTTTTTTTTTTATTATCATTATCATTATCATTATTATTATCATGATTATTATCATTATTATCATCATCATCATCATTATTATTATTATTAAAATCGTATATACAAAGTGAAAGTGAAAAAAAGGACGAGATGGATTCAATTTATCTAGTTATTTATTAATACTTCCTGTGAGATCTTCTTTCTCATTATGTATATTCGTTGTCATTTATAGGTTTATCATGACGTCCAAATATTCATGTTCTCTATCATTAATATCAAGTTAGCAAGACTAATAATTCTAATCTTTTCTTTTTCATTAAAAAAAAAAATTATAAATCTTTGCACTTGTTAACTGTAATAACAGAAAGATTTTCTGTATTAGTTTTTTTTTTTTTTTTTTTTTTTTTTTTTTAATGATTGACAGTTTGAACGCTGTAATATATGAAAGAAGATATAAATGAAACGTAAGAAATTTAAATTTTACCTCGCGTTGTAATGGTGTACAGGTTTGCGATAAAGTTCAAAAGCGCTTCCTCTCTGTTCCCTGCTTCCAGCGAGATCTAGTCCACTCGGTTCTCGATTATGTCCTGGACTCGTTGGGAAACTTTGTCCAGGTGCATTGTGTCCATTGTTGACGACGTACCCGTTGTGATTAACGCTGTTCCTATTGTGTGAAAGACCGAGGCTCAACTGACTGGCACTATTACTATGACTATGAGTCGACATTGGCGGGCTACAATGCGCATGCGTATGACTCAAACTGTGATTGTGCGCAGGCGTAGATAGGTGAGTTAAATTGTGGTGTGAATTTCCGAGATTCGAATCGTGTCGATTCGGTGGCGGTATGTTGTAATAATACTGTCCACTATTTCGTTGGACATTACCGATACCTTCTACCTAAAATCAAAATTTCTTATTTCAATGTTTTTCCTTATTTTTACATAGGAGAATGGCCTTTCGTAAAAATACTTCACTTACATGAGAAGTGGCAATGGAATAACTCTTTGAATGTTGATGAGTATTATTTACTTCATTTCCATTGTTTTCTGTTTGAGTCAAATTCGTTTGTGGTGGCCTGTAGTTTTTTGGTTTCGGAGGGGGTATTGGCTTGTAGGATCCTCCAGGTTTATTTTGCGGCAACGTTATCGACTTGTAATCAGTTGTGCGGCTACAATATACGAAGCAAAATATTCTAGCGTACAGGGGTGTGATAGGTACTGGATAAATAATAATAAAGATCATGAAAAACAAATATAAGATATCTAGGGCGAGAGATATTTAATGTATAAAATAAAAGCTAGGAAATCAATATAAAATAAACGAATAGTCTTAATAATAGCAGCCTTAATAACAGTGTAGCGCATTCAAATTCCAAAATGAAATTTTTTAAGAATAACTGTACTATCTTTTGTATAGCAGTGTATCTAGCTATATCTATGAAATATAGGATAATAAAATGTACAATGAAATGAATTCAGACTAGCGTATCTCGACTCGAAATATAGATTCTACAGGCTCTCCTCAATGGTCGAGGTTTTCGTGCCATCATTCTAGAATGCAAAGACGAACGGTAAACAAAAATATAGCTTAAGAATTCCAACATTCTCACATATGATCATTTTTCTCTGTAGAATTACCAACTATGCGTTTAATTAAAAATCTTGATCCCACCGATAATAAGAACATACCTGTATTTGGCATAATCAGTTCGTGGTTGGGAATCATGATTTGGGATTGGTTGCGCGGTTGATCTAGTGAATCTGTAAGGATCGTGCGGTCTTGCCGGTCCACCGCTGGTTTTTAAGTCGTCTGGGACATTGGGACCCAATCGACCGGTTGATGTACTTAAACCGGGTACTCCGTAACTGGTATTTCCATTTGTATTATTATAGGAATCATAAGAAGACATGCTATCGTAGCTTCCCTATGAACACGTATTGAAACATTAAAAATCAGCACAATAATTTTTCCTAAATTATTGTTTAATGATAACCCAATGTGGCTGTCTGTTAATATAATATAATGACATTAAGCGATCGTTACCGCTTTTGGTTGGGCTCTTTCAAGCGACGACGTGGCATTAGCTTTATGAGGTGTTGCATTTATATAATTTGCAACGTCCAATACCGAGTCTGTCTTATTTAGCAACCGTTCTTGCGCAGACCTGCCGATAGTGTTTCTTTGCTGTTGACTACTCGGTTTTGCATTACGATCCACTCTTGGAGGTAAATCAGGAGGACTATGATGAGAAGAAGATCGCGGCTCGAACGAACCGCCTAAATATTCTGGTGATCCTGATTGATTGCTAACTTGCCCTGATAATGAAAATCCGTATTTTCCATCTCCCATTCCGCCCTGTGATCTTCTTTTTGGTTGTTCGAAGGATTGCTAGAGAAAGATAGATAGATAGATAGATAGATAGATAGAGTGTCTCGGATTTTATTTATGACGATTAAAATATCTAGTATTATGTCTATAGTATGTATGATTATAAACTCATTAATTCATAAAGAATTTATACTAAATTCAGGATTATTCGATATTTTCAATATTTTATAAAAGCAATCATAATGTTATTGAATTTTTCACCTGGTAAGTGGTGGAATATGGAGGAGGTGCAGCAATGTCGTCTTGTGTAGCGATGCTTGGATCAGAGCTGCTTTTCAATCTAGACGGTGCACCCAAAGCACCCGGCAAAGTTGGTGCCGGACTAAGTTCCAAGTCACTCTCCGGAGAGGAAGCATAGGAGAGGCGAGAAGTCATCGGGAATAGGAAGTCATCCGAGAGTGCTTCTTCCGGCTATCATCGCAGGACACAGAGGACAACACGTTACAGAGGTTACAGAGCTCTATTCAACCCTTTCAGACCTTTACACTTATATGGTAATATCATAAAGCATTGATCATACATCATCGTTGAATAAAGAATTGTTCAGAGTTCGTAAAAAAAAAAAAAAAAAAAAAAAAAAGAATCGGACGTTCCAATGGAATTAACTATAAACTGTAAACAAAGTTGAGGCAAAAGTATCGTATCGCGGCAATGATGTCTGAAAGGGTTAAAATACAAACGGAAAACAAATACTTGCCATTCGGTTAAGCTTAATTTCTGAAATTCAGTTAAGGTACTTTGAACATTACAGAGATAAAATTGGAATTAAATCGATTTATGCGTAAATATGAGGTAAAATGTTTCTAATTAAAAAGTATTCTTATACTTTGATCGTTTTTTTGTTTGTCCGAGGACAATGAAATGTTCGATAATTACTCGGTTTAGAAGGACTCGCATGACAAAGTCAAGACAAAATATACCATAAAACGTTCTGTTAGTTTTGCAAGATGCAGGATGAATGGTGAAAAAAATTCCTATAAAACGGTTTCAATTATATATTCCAATATATTATATGTATGTGTGTGTGTGTGTGTGTGTGTGTGTGTGTTTATTTATTTATTTATTCGACAATATACTCTTAATTGCATTAATGCATTTAATTGCATTTTCAATCATGCAACTAGAAATTTCCAGAGAATCTTTCCGATTATTTTTTGATAAAAAGCCCCCCCCCCTCTTCTTTTTAAATACAATTAGTACTACCCTGTCAGCACTTTAAGTTCGTACACGCTCACATTTTTATTCGAAAAACAAAATTATTTCAGTACTGTTCGTATAGTTTCTTTCAAAAGGTGGTACATTACGTTTCACATATGACATATATATTTAATTTCGTCAATAATAAAGTAAGGAGTTTCTAGAGTTACATCAATCGTATCATTCAACGAGACTATGAACGAAACTTGTTCGTTCGTCGTAACGTCGCGATTTAGATACATGTTTTTAGTAAGTAAGGTAGAAAATTACAAAATATTCTTTTTCCCCATTCTGACTAGCTTCCAAATACACAGTTAGAAAAGTTTCAATAATATACTGCGAGATTATTTCATTTGAACTTACAATGATTTCCGCTAAAGCTATGAACATTCAGCCATGCAAATTAAATTGAACATAAGATACAAGGTGCCTCGAATATCTTCGAATATAACAACGCCAACACGTCATCTATAATATAGAGCTATATTAAATAAATCTTTCATGGATTATGATAATAAATTCGATTTGATTTGTTATCGATATATTTAAATATATTTTAATTGTAAAACTAAATTGCATTTAACGCGCAAAGCTAAATTTTTTATTTGGAGATTTGAAAGAAGTTCAAAGATTTTTGTTAATACGTAAAATAAAATATTTCAAATGTAGTAGCATAGTATTCGGTAGTAACATAGACAATTGTTTCGTAGGCGATAATCAAGACACCTAAAACTAGGAAAAGCGGGATTTAAATATAGCCGAAAAATTGCTCACGGACAACGTCAGAAGTTAAAGACGGATAAGAAGGTAATGAAAATAACTTGTCCGTGCGATACGTGTCATTTTCGTTTACGTCGTGATATATGGTTTCCTTCGAAATCGGGTGTACAGGAGGAGGAGGTAATTCGCGAGGGTTAACGGACGAATAACATGGCTCCCACGTCATGCGTCGACCATACGACGGCTATAATAAATTATTATAAAATAACTATCCCTATATTATATCCCTATATTACTTTTATGCAAATAAGGATTTTATCTGATTTTTCATCTATTGATGTAAAAGATTAGATTACAAATTGAAATGAGTAATTTGAAGGAAAATCGCTTTAATCGGTCTCGATTATTTTAATTAGTTGTTTAAAACCAGGCCGTGCTATTTGTTGTATCGGGCAAAGAAAAAAAAAAAAAAAGAAAGAAAAAAAAGAAAGAAAAAAAACGAAAGAAAAAAGAAAAAGAAAAAGAAAAAAGAAAAGAAAGAAACGTTAGGAAACGTAAAAACGTTCTCATACCTTCGTTTGACTCATCCAAAGTAGTCCTTGTTGTTGTCGGTCGATCAGTTCTCTTAATTTTCGATACCAAGCTTCCGGTGTGGTTAACGTAATCACCGCGCTGAAGATATGTCCCCAAATTTTATCTAATTTTTGACATTGCTCCAGAAGCTTTTTACTACTTTTATGCGCCGATCTGAAATCAAAATTCGAGATTGTATAATTATACGTGTATGAAAAACAAGATCAATATATTTGTTTGATAGATACTTACTTAGGAATTCCGGCACGCATCTCCTTGATAATTTGTTTCGTTTCAGCTTTCAGAAAAATGACTATAGGATAGAATTGCGCGTAATTCAATCGATCCACTGCGTTTGGAGTGATGTCCAATAAAGCATGTTTTCCTCGATCCATTACTTCTCTGATAGCGCTAAGTCGAATGATACCCGATGACTTTGTATTCTTTCCAATGTTATCATCCAACTGATTTTCCATTTCTATAAACGAACGACTAACGTTTAGAGGTACTTTTCGATTAATTTTAACGCGAATGAAAAAAATGTTGCTACTGACGCGGAGACGTGAATTTATCGGGAAAGTCTTTCAACAACTTTTCTCTAGCTAGGTCTGCAACAGGACCAAATAATACCACGGGTCTCACAAATCCTGGGTGCCTTAAGATTACTCTTTCATACGCCGGGAATTTGCTAACACTGTCTGAAAATACTACATCATCCCAATGATCCTGAAAATGATAAAATAGGAGAAATAGGAAAGATAGGAGAAATAGGAAAGATAGGAAAGATAGGAAAGATAGGAGAAATAGGAAAGATAGGAAAGATAGGAGAAATAGGAAAGATAGGAAAGATAGGAAAGATAGGTAAAATATATATATATATATATATATAAAGTTATGATAGCTGATTATACGAATAAATTATGCCGGGTATTGCGTTTTATTAAGTAGATAAAAAGGAGCATACTCTGCCAAGAGATTTCGAACGTCTATGACTGCTTCGTCTTCTTCTAAAGAAACTACCTCTGCTTTCACTGGCACTCATTTCCTTCTTGGTTGCATTGAATTGCGCCGTTGCTAGTTCTTCGGCTCGTGCTTTATTTGGAATTATTCCTTTTTGTACTTCCTGGTTATTCCTACCAATACGAAACACCTGCCACGAGCCGACAACGCCGTTGTGCAGCGTGTCTACAACGTGAAACACATCTCCGCTACGAAAACTCATTTCACCTTTTTGCGGTTGTTCGTAATGGAAATGAGTTCTGCAATATGACACGGGGTTTCTCGTTAAATATACCATCTTTAAATGTATGTCGATTTGAACGATATACTACTTGTTTAAAATTCTATTTTAACATTCTAATTGGTACGTACTTTATGTGAAAAGAATCGCCCTTTCCAGATGCAACTACTTGATCGTATTCCTGTCGTCGGTGTTGAACGATCAAGTCAATTTGTTCTTGGAGGCTAAGTAAGAAAAGAACGGCCTCTTCTCTCGTTACTCCTTTCATGTCCATATCGTTTATCTATGACAAAAGATATATCAGAGTCGTACATGCTTTCATTTCCTACGCGATGTCAATTTTATTATGGTATTTTAAAACGAGACTCGATAAAACATATTTACTTTTAAAATTTTATCTCCGGGTTGTAAACCCTGAAGAGATGCCGGGCTTCCTGCTTGAACGGCTGTCACGAAAACGCCAGTTTCGTTTCCGCCACTTAATCTAACGCCCACCGATCCCTCTTTTTGGAAAGTAATAAATCGAGGATCGGGCCTAAAAGTTAATCGATATCGAATTCGAATAATAGAGTTTATGCGATAAATCTTTCATAATAATCGATGGTAATGGTAATAAAAGATAAATCTTACATTGGAAGCTTATTCCTAGATAAATCTTCGTCGTACAATTGTCTCCTTGTGCTATAATAATCTAAAAGGGAATATAGACGTTCCACTTCCAATTGATTCACGCTTCAATTTTTAATTATTATATTGTAATATAATTAATTTTAATATCGTGTACAAGTATTCACTCGCGAGTATTGATTTCTTGCGCAAAAACAAGCATTAAACGAAATACGTTTTACCACTCTCTGTTTAATTCTAAGAAGACCGCGTAACATTGTTCGTTTTACGAGACGTTTTTGTGAGATTTCGTATTTTTGTTAATGATAAATAGAGAAATTTTAGAGAGATCGTACCTTCTGGTCTAGGAGGCGGTGGCCTGGGAGGGTCTACCGTAGGTGTTGCAGGAAGATCCAATTGACTGAGGGATACATCCATCAATGGTCCTCTTGCACGACCTCTAGGAACAAGATTGCTCTTGTCCTCTATCGGTTGCCTCGTTGGAGGTGGAACGTACAAGTTCTGGCTACTGTAACTCGTCGTCCCAGAAACATATTCACCAGTTTCGCTCTTTGCCTGTTGTTGAACGTGACAGCAGGAGTTGTCTCGAGTTACCACGATCGACAATCTGTCTTTGCATTGATCCATCAATTTCTTAGCTTCCTTTAAGCTCATGTTATCCGTAGCCACGCTGCCGATTCGCGTTAAAACGTCTCCCGGTTTTACCCCCGTGTTATCTCGGGTTACTTCTTTCACGTAAAGACGACACCCAAGAACAATTCCGAAATCTGTGGGAAAATATATTTAGATCGATCGATAAACGAAACGAAAGTTTATAGAAGAGGTAATTAAATTTAATTCTTAAGTTGCAAATGTCGATTATAATGTTTTAGAATGTAAGAAAATTTCAATTTAGTCATCACCGGCGTCTTTAGATCGCTCTTATTCCAAGATATTGTTATTAAGTGGATAAAAGAAACAATGTTTTATCTACCATCTTTTTTATTATTTCTCGTTAAAGTCAACCGATGACTCTGAAGGGTGGAATTTCCTACACTTCCAGAAGTATTCGACGAAGCTCTACGCTTAACGACTAAAAGAACTGTCGATCCGGAATCCCTGAGAACACGAATTGCTGCTCCATAATCGGCCCCCTCTAACGATATTCCATTGGCAGATATTATCCGATCATTTACTCTAGAAAATGATAATTTCGCGTGTTGGCGAATATTACAATAGATATTTGTCATTTCTATACCGTTCATTGCTGTCTTTTTACCAAAGTCAATGAATTTTGAATCACAATCTTGTACAAATATCGATATATTATATATTTTAGATATTAGAGTATTAAAATAAAATAAGAAACGACGATTATATAAAGTTAATAAATACATTCATTACACACGTATGTACAAAATCTCCATAAAAATGTTCTTACTGCAATTTCCCTTCGGCTGGTCCAGCTTTCAAGACATCAGAGATCGCGATAGCAGGATCGCCGTTAGTGAAATGGGGATTATCCCGACCGCCAGAAACAGCAATACCGAATCCGTAACCCGGAACTCTGGTAACAGTAACATGATGAACCTCCCAACCTCTGTCGCCGTTCTGAAAAATTTTCCTATAAAAGTAAGTTAGAAAACACTCGGTGTACCTTGATCTACAATGAGAAACTCGTTATCGTGCCTTTATATCTTATTCCTTTTACGATAACGAATAGTACATTGTTTCGAGTACACCGTAGGCATATCGAAGAATCTTTCCCCCATTTTTCTTTCTTTTTTTCTTTCTTTCCTTCGCCCTTCCGCCACACACACACACACACACACGCGCGCGCGCGCGCACATCCCCCCTCCCTCCACCACACCCTATAAAATTTCAATGAATTTAGTTCCTCGTGAACAGATAGCAAGAAATCGAAAAAAAAAAAAAAAGAAAAAAGCAAAAGAAAGAAACAAACGGAGTAAGTACATAATTGGATGAAAATTCTAGGGGTTCGCGTTAACAAGATTCTTCTTCTACTTAACACACATTTAACTCGAACCAAATCCAGGATCACGTTTTATTTCGAATTCATAACGTGGCTCGGTGTAACGAAACCCAGCTTTTACATAAATTGTAATTTTCAATTTAATTCCCAACAAAATTTTGTTTTAAGACATTTTGTGTAAAAAAAAAAAAAAAAAAAATCCTTCTATTTATCGTAGAACTTTAGTAACAATAATTATAATGACAAGAAATATTTTCAAATTTTTTATTTATCTCTCTAAAACAAAGGACAATGATATTTTTGAAACACTTTCATATATTCGTACATGATTGTTAATTCGCACCTGTGCATCGGTTCCAACGGAAGTATTGTGAAGAATACCGTGTGTCGTCGAGGACGAATTTGGGGGATTACCCGAATTTCCGACACCCACGTTGCTATCGTTTCTATCCATTCTCGTGCCCTGAGAAACTTCGTCTCGAAAACTCGCTGTCTTTCCGTTTAACACCTCTGAACAGCCATCCTGACTACACGTACATTCTTTCTTATCCATATACTCTTTCTTTAAGCTAAAGCTGCATCTTTGTTCTACGAAACTTTTATCAAAAATGTTTACGTGCCTAAACTCGCCTCACTTTCAACACTTTTTATCATCGTTTTTACTCGTTATTCCCATATCCGCGCAACAATGAAAATCAATATACATGTTGCATTTTGTCAATAAATACTTTCAGCCGAGAAAATTGCACTTAAAAACGTTCATTTTGGAAAATTTCCTTTCACGATATTCTCACAAAGTTTCTTCTTCTTCTTCTTCTTCTTTTTTTTTTTTTTTTTTTTTTTTGCAAATTTTCTTCCTAAAGATTCGATCAAACTTTTCCAATCGATTCGCGTATATTTCTTCCTCCGTCTTTCTCCGTCTTTCTTCGTAAAATTTATCTTATGGAAAAATTCCTCCCTCAGATTTCGTAACAACTAAGATTCTGTCGCTATAGAAATCTATTTTCATTTGATCTTAAATCTCTTAATTTTTTCCCTTCTACCAATTTGAACGTTATTCTTAAAAAGTTGGTCATAAATTAATTAGCATTTCTAGTTAGCTACACAAATGACCGGGGGTATGCGTCTTCTCGGAGGAATTTTCCGACGCATAGGCGTCCCAACTGTCCCAAGCAGTGGCGTGAAAACAGCCAATCCCACGTGCATCCCAGATATATCCAACGTGGCTTTTTGGCGCGCTCTCTCTCTCTCTCTCTCTCTCTCTCCCCCTCTGTGTTCTATTGTACGAGTATTCTGCGATATTCTACGCTCTATACCATAGGATCGCACGACCTCATTTCCAATAAAAGAGTTTCCCCAATTGCGTTGCTTACCGTGCACGATGAGCGCAACACGCGGACAATTCAAAGCAACGCGTAGTTATGGAATTCCATTTTCCTTTCGGGCGATCAGACCTTCACTTTCCTCCTCGTTCTAATTCCATATTTTACACACCAGCGTTTCTTCGTTGATCTTGAACGTTTCGTCTCGACAAACCGAATTCGATCTCGACAACTAATCGCCTTTTCTCCTTTCTTTCTTTTTTCTTTCATACGTCCCAAATTGTTTTATCATACATTCGACGATATACGTTTCTATCATTTCAGAATATCCTTCATATTTGGTTTCGTGCTAACAATTAAATTTTTTCATTCGGCATAAATTAATTAACGTTTCTTTTTTGCTTTTGATTTCACTGAAAATTTTGTTGTTTAGAAGAGGTTAGAATCGCAAGACTTCCTTCTTAATATTTCTTCATATTTTCATTGGAAACGCGTATTCCGTTCCCTCTTCGGCAATTTCATCGGCGGTCTTTCATAAAAATCACACAAAGGGACTTTTAATCTATTTACTTAGCTTTTTCGCACGTTTGCTGACTGCACTGCAAGTCTATATCTTTCACCAGTGTCCATTATCTTCTATCACACAACGCTGTAAATTTATAAAATTCATATATAAAACAAGGGAACACGGGCATTTCGCATTAGAAATTTTACAAACAGAACTTGTTATCGCGAATTTTCATTCCTCTCGTTTCTCTCAATTTTTAATTTCGTCGAGAAAAAAAAAAAAAAAAAAAGAAAGAATAAAACTTTTCATTAAAAATAGGAGCTAGTTTCCCTAACTCGTACACTATAGGATGATTTAATTAACTTTACCTATATTCCTATATTATTCTAGATTTACTTTTAGTTTCAATTTATAAATAATATACGCTAAGCTTATAATCAAAGATATGTTTTATCGTAAATTATCATACTTTTTTCATGAAAATATCAAATTGCCTAGAGATTCGTAAAGAGCGAAAATATCAAGGTTATGTCGAACACCACTTGTTGCACGGAAAAACGAGGAACGAGGTTGGAAGATTCTATATTGAAGGAGTTCCGGTGCTTCCACTACCATTGAAACTTCCATTTTCCAAACTCGATTTACAAAGGAGGAGTTCGAGCTGCTGTAAACGTACAGACCCTTGGCAAACGAGAACCTTTCAGGGAAAAGGTATCTTGCTGCATTCGAAAAATCAGTAGCACGTTGTCAGCGGAGAACGAATTCCAATCATCCGAGTCACCCTCGGCCAATGAAAAGAACGACTCTACGAGAAAAAATTTTCAGAAAGCGAGGAAGCACCGCAACTTCCGCATCGTTCACTCCACCAGTTATGTTTTATCAGAGATTCACTCGACGAGATTTCTCAAACCACTATAAACGTTCATCTACTCTTTAATTAACATTCGCTTACTACAAATTACCATTCGATCGATCATCTACATTAGAGAATCGAAGAAACGTGAAAGATTCGTTTCAGAGTGTTGTGGACAAATTAGTAGAATAATTGTTTTAAATTATCGGAATCATTTAATTAAAGTAATTATCGAATAAAGTAAATAAGAAACACGAAACGAGTTGCATTAGAAAATAAACTTTACGTATTATAGTTAATATTCTAATTTCACTGAAAAAGTTTTGCGGTACAGAAACCTCGTGAGATAATCTACGATATATTTATAGAGGATACAACGAAATACGTATATTCATAAATAATATATATATATATATATATATATATATATATATATATATATATATATATATATATATATATATATAAGATAAGAATCTTTCGAAATGATTTTCGGGACAGAAATGAAACAAACCGTAACATTCGGTGTGAGAAAGATCCGAAATAAAACATCTCACGACTCTAGCCAGACGAATCGCTGTCCGCCGAAAAAGGGAAGCTCGGAAATCCCACGGTGTGTTTTAGAACAGAAAATCCAAGAACCACCTCTATCGGTACTTGAAATTGCAGCGGCACAATTTTTGTTACATATACAGCGATGTTCCACGCATAGAATGTACACTTAAAAGCTTCACCAGCAACACTTGCACGATCACTGAGTTCACTTCAGACCACTCGAAACGCAGACGAAAGTCGGTATATACACGAGCAAAAGTTGTAGCAGCTTAGCACGGCTGTACGCACATCGGGAAGTCGAGAAATTCTTGGGCCGAAGATCGGCTCGTATAGTTTGGAGCGTGGCTTGGCTAAAGCAGGCGGCAGGTCGACGCAAATCGGATGAGAAACGGGCTTGGCGGCCTGCGGGGAAGAGTACGAAGCCTGCTTGAGTGAACGTGTCGCGGACAGTGGAAAATGGTAGGGGCACCACGGACCTACGCTAGAGGACCCGGAGAATAGTAGGGAGCGCACAGCATGCGCGTGCCTGCGCACCGGTTTTCGGATTCGCTAGTGATGGGCC
This sequence comes from Bombus campestris, assembly GCA_905333015.3. Lineage (NCBI taxonomy): Eukaryota > Metazoa > Arthropoda > Insecta > Hymenoptera > Apidae > Bombus > Bombus campestris. The sequence goes on from HG995132.1 coordinate 12,784,514, forward strand.
CGATCTCCAGGCATCAACATCTAACCACCATTTGAATTTATCGTTTTAATAGTAAACATAGATCATGGATTTTTACGTAAATTCATATTTTTTTTAGCATATAATCGAAAATGTAGCACCTCGGTAGAAAATTGTTTCACCTACCAACTATTATAGAAAGCATTGTACTTTGGATATTCTATGTGCTTTTTCATTTTAGTGTATTTCTGAGAAAGACAGGTGTATCTGTAAAAAAGAAAAAGAAAGAAAAATGTCCTTTCGTTCCCATCCTATTCAAATTCTTCAGACTAAAGATCTTTAAGTACAAACAATACATAATGTCTTAATATTTTGTATTATATATGATCATTTAGTAGCGAACTGTTAACAAACACCTAAGTTGCTAGAAGCATTGTAAAAATTATCGATTATTTCACCATATGTTCGAATGGTATCGTTATGTTTGTAGAAAGTTGTAATGAAAGACATCAACATAGTATGATATTTACCTCTTAAACGGTAGCGAATGTACGTACATAATACTCAACGTACACATAATATATATATATATATATACACTGCAGAGCCAAAATACATTTATGTCCACAATGTATATCTATATCTCCGCATATCATATGTTGTTGTGCTACACACACAGTTACTTACGAACAATTCTAACCTAAAGTATTAACGTTTATACTAGTTCAATGGATTAGAATAAAAGTGGTCTTAGTTATTTGTCGATATTAAGATATCAAGGGCTGAGACATTTTGCAGAACAAGACAAGATTTGAAAAGTTAATTGAATTAAAATATGAAATGCTGTCACATTCTGGCTGTTTTTAACGATAGTTTAGTTTCCATCAATGCAATATAACATAACGAATTAGCTTGTAACATCTTAGATTATTTTCAAAAACTCCTCGATTATTTCGAAATTATTCACTTTGTTTGTTATGAATAAATATAATAACAATTACCTCAACAAATATGGTAGTGATACAACTGATTTTTACTTGATTTGGGACACCCGTTATGTGAAAGTCACATCTGGACTTGAAGCACGTGCGCGTATACGACGATGAAGGCACGTATTATAAGCAAACCAGTGCGAGATGCTGAAAGTAGCCAAATTGGCGTATCAACAAAACAAGCAGTATGTAAGCACATCTAATTCTGTTCAATTTTAATCAATCCTTTAGTCTCTCGATCAATTATTCTTTTTACTGCCACAGATTATATTATCTGATATTACGACTTTAAATCAAGATGTTTAATTCGTTTCTTCTTAATTCAATTAAGAAGTATATAAATTATTATATTCAAGTGAATTTCACATCAGGTGTACGCTTTATGATTGCTCGATGGTCGGTTATTATTGTACCACGAAAAATAGGTATCTTTGCGCTTTAACCTGTATCGCGTTTATTCTGTGCAGCGTTAAATCTAATTCTACTACCTGCGAATCCAGAAGAAAGCTAGAACGGGGGACACAAAAGAGTGATACCTGAGCCAGAAAGACACATTCCAGCTGCTTGTGAGGTGTGTCATATTCCAGCTAAACTGACGCTTTTCCTTGCGTATGTCCTTAGCAATGGCTTTAAGCCTCTAGTCAATTGGGATAATATTTTTGTAATGAGAATCTCGCCTTTAATTACCATTCATCAGAAAATATTACAAATAATATTTATAAATATTATTGATGATATTACGTTAATAAATTAATGATAATATTACGTTATAAATATATATATATATATATATATATATATATATATATATATATACATATATAAAAACGTAATATTATCATTATAATATTAATATTATAATTGATATACGTTTAATACTAAAATATTTGTTACACTTTTAACATTCTTTTTTTCATTGTACCCCTATGATAAATCTATAGTTAAGTTAATTTCAACTTAAAATTACACAAGATCTAGCTACTGTGACATAATATTTTGCGTTATGTTAGATAATAATATTTACTTGAATAAATGCGCTTTGCTTACCTTACGTCTTCTTCTGTCTCTTCCATGTTGATTTCCAGCTAAAAGAAAATTATCTTGAGGTACGTGGTTCCTTCTTCTTTGTGTGCTTCTCTTTAAATCATGCCGTTTCTTCTTTTTCTTCCCATGGTGAAACAATTTACTGAATATCCTCATCTCAATCAATAGTCGATATTGACGTTTTCTTACTAGCGATCTCCGTCGGTAACTACATTAAGAAATAAATGAACAAGACAATATTTATTTGCATTTACATAACTAACTTAACAATGTTCTTATTATTTATTAACATACAGATTATAATTCTAGCAACGTTTAGTAAATACTAAACCGATCTGTACACAAAGTCTCATTTGAAACAGTGTATGTTAAAAGATACAAAGATAATGCTGTTTGAGTAAATATTCCATTTAAAATAACGATATTCAATAATCCTTTAATAGACATTCAACACCGACGTCAATTATGATAATAGAACTTTATCTTCGTGTCCGAAATCTTTTTAGAGTTATTTAAAATAACTTCGCCGCGTTATGAATTTTCAATTAACTATTACTATTACTATTTGTATGGATTAACGTCGACTAGTACAATTACAGACGTTGAACGTTAATTTGTAGACATTATACATCATCGATGAGATGCTATAATTTTCAGACAAATTACATAAGAACTCAGTATTTTGAGTAGGAAAATTTAATAAATTTAACAATGGATATACTCTTCTTGTGCTTCGTAGGTCACTTTCTTCACTTTTCACTATTAGAACACACCATTCGAGAGGAAAGAAGAGAATCGGTCACAAACGATTACCGTGCTTCGAGAAAAGCTTGACGAAACTAACTTCTAACGATCAAACCGGAGAAATATTCGGTTAGTGGAACGGTGAACACTAATTTGCGGAAGAACAGTGAAAAGCGAGCGGAGGGACGATTCGAAATGTGGGCGGTTTCATAACCTGGCTTATCTTAGCGGGTGTAGCTGATACCAGATGAGTCGTTGGAATTCTTTCGACGAACGATCGATCTATCGACCATACGAAGCCCCAAATTCACGCACTGCTTTCGTATTATCCAAATTATGACGCGTTTTGTCCTGTATTCGTTAAATGGGAAAACACACGCGCGCGCGCGCGCGCGCGCACACACACACACAAAAGAAATTAAAATAAATAGACAAATCGAAGAATGGTGTTAGTTTGCGGAAAAGTCTAGAAACTAAATTAGAAAGTAAAACCGGTGGATTTATAATATTATTGGGAAAAAGAAAAAAAATTTTTTTTTAAATTAACATGGTCTACTTTTAATTATTGACATATTGACTCTAACGAATCGTTGGCGTTATGTCTGAGAGAATATATCTTGAAGAATAAAACAGCGTAAGTATGTATACCTTTAGATTGCGCGTAGACTGCAGTAACAGCTGCGTAGGATAGTTTTTGTAAGATGATGCTGCAATCGGAAGATTACCTTTCGTTTTCAACGAGAAGACCGCTAGAAATGCTATAATTCCATGGACCTTGACTAATTGAACTATTTAGAATATTCCCTATTCTTGTCGGTAAAACGATGGAAAAATAAAGAATTCGTAAATGTAACGAAATATAAAAATGATCGAAGAATTGAAATTGTCAGATATAATAAAAATATAATAGTATAACAGTAGTATGATAGTAGTAAGATTATCGAATGATAACAAAAGACTGGATGTTTAATTAAAAAAAATATACACATCGAAAGACAGGAATCTAATAATTATCGTGGATTAGGCACTCAAAATTTATTAAACAACAAAACGTTGCGATTTCACAATACAAATTCTAATAACTTTCAACAAATGTGAAGAATACAATATGAGCGAAAAGCAATTCTCTTTAATTCTGAGGAACGCTAGTCGACGATGGATGTTTTATTTGCATCATCGATGTCAAAATATATTGAGCCACAAATTGAAATACAATGTGAAAAGCAACGAGAAGTAACGACGTTAAGGATAATCATATATTGAAAGGACAATACTTATGTACGTTTAATGCAATTTTTTGGAAAGTTTTTCAATTTTTGCGAACACGTCTGCTCGTTTAACAATTAAACGTTAAACGATAAGAAACTTTTGTCGGAATTTTATAGAACTTCCCATAGTAATTAAACGGGTTTTACGTTTCTCGTTGCCCTCTGTGACATATCGAAATTTCACTACATAAAAATCAATCAAACGACACGTTGAAAATAAAACAACGTTTCTGCTCCGTTCGTAAAATTCCCCTAGGCAAAACGCAGTTTCAATTGGCGCACAAACCACATTGATATTACCACATTTGGGAGAGTGAATGAATCGAAGCTATCGATTTTGGCTATCCGTTCAATCGTTCGACCCGCATAAAAATAATTACTTACATGTATTTCATCTATGGTTAATTACATGATTATACTTCTTTTCTAAACACTCAGATTTTTACTGCTTCAAATATAAATACAACTACGTTATATACAAGGCGTCTCGGAAATCTCTGATCGATTTTCTTTCTGTCTTTGTGAATTATTCGCACGAAATTAAGAGATCGTTCAATAACCTAAACGAGATAACTAAAACCTAAATGAAAAATATAATATTTTTATTCGTCGAGATTAAACTTAATTTAAATGATACAATTATAATGGTACTATTAAGCGAGGAACGATTTTTATACAACGATTACCTGTAAAATTAAATGTTTTATACATTAAATAATACGATACAATATTAAAATAAAGTATAAAATACTCTATATCCACGCGAGTGGATTTATTTCTTACAGCGAGACACCTGGTATAATCACAATGATACAACAACTATTTAATTATTCATACCACCTTAATAAATATTTCTTTCCTCTCGGCAAGAATAACGTTCACATCGTGAAGTAGTAAATACCTGCCATTACAAAAACTGAAGTTCAGGTGGAAGTTAAATATCGCGAAAGTTTGAATTCGTATTGGCCCAACAGTGAATTTTCTCTTTAGAAAAAGCTGCCCGAAATAGTGACAATATTACAATATTATTTCAATAGTACAATCCTTAAGGAATATATATATATAAGACGCAATTTTTATTCGATCGTATATCGTCAATTGTTCTTTTAAACGACAAGTATAATAGTTTTTTGTCTTTTTTGTAGATAACCGTAGTTAATTACATTTCTGTTCTTTCTTTTTTCTCTTCGTTTCTTTTTCTTACCGATTTTCAATTACCGTAATATTATCATCGTAGTATTGCCACGGTACTGGACATGAAAGTTTACGGTATCATCAATTCGAATAGTCATTAGACACAATACCGACAGCGCTTAAGGAAAACAATACAACTTATCGATCGAAGAAACGATTTTATTCGTTATCATTATTTTACGACACTGCCATGCAACTTGCTGGTTAAGTTTGTTTTTTTTTCTTTCTTTCTTTTCTTTTTTTTTTTTTTTTTTTTTTTTTTTTTTTTTTTTTTTTTTTTTTTTTTTTTTTTTTTTTAACGAGGCAGTATAATCGGCAACGAGAAAAAGAATAGTCATGCAATTAGTCGCGAGATTCGTAGACATTTTGTTCAACGCCGCTCCAATATTGCTAGAAACGTTAATAAACGTATTTAAAAAGGATGGAGCATCTAAAAATGCTAGAAAGGGAATGTAAAACTCGTTTATCGTTATCAAGAAACGTATTCGATATGGAATGATATACGTAATCAAGTAACAATTTAATATAATACTGGGGCAATACAAAGTTACTATCAGAAAAAAAAAAAATTCATATTCGCAATCTTCGTTTAAATCATACAGATACCTTAAATATATATATATCTATCTGTTTTAAATTATTTCAAATATTCGTATGAACAACACTGAGAAACTGGGTAAAGAACAATTTGATTTACAAAATATCATTTAATTACTTTCTGTACAAAATAATATCAAAAAATAAATTATTTAAAAAATGACTTGGTAACATTTTTCATTAGCGATAAAAGTAGGACAATTCCTCTCATTGCTTCTTTCGACAGTTCACGTACCAATCGAATAATATTTTTTAAATTGCTTGAAACATTGCTTTCCCAATTTCTCTGATACGCTTAAATAACCATACGACGTAATATAATAGCAATAACACAATATCACAACATAAAGAAACGTAATCAACGAAACTTGACGAAGTAACTTCGATATCTCTTTTATGTATTTCTTTCTTGGAGGTAGTTGAAACGAATTTATCGTATAAACTGGAAAACAGCTGCATAACACGTCATGGTGGCGTATCGGTAAGCCTCCAGTATTTTCTCGTAAGATTAAGACTAATGCGCAACGTATTGCGAATCGAGGATCCTCCTATAATATAAGATAGTACACGGCAACGATAGAATGGAATCAAGAATTAATTCGATTTCCAACAGAATGGTAATATCATTTGTTCTTTTGTTCTTCTGTTCGTTATAGGTCATGTCGTTAACAGTAGAATACGGTCGTATTCGCGATTTTCTATGAACACGTTATATTAACACGGTAAAATATATGTGCATGTAACTACTTAAGAATTATTACAGAGCCGCTATTCTTTATCCGTTTACAATTACATATATATGTAAAATGTATACATATACACGTGTACATACACACAGTGTTCTGAAAACGGCAATACAAACGAAAAATATAAAATGCTTCGCCTCGAGATTGAAAAAACCTATTAATCTTTCCTGTTTTTTCTTTTTCTCTTCTGTCCACGATAAAATAATGTAAGCGCGGCTGTAAGAAATTCATGAAGCATTAAACGATTAATATTCTCAAGCACGTTCTTAAATCTTAGACACGAGCAACGAAGCTGCGTGCACGTTTAAAAATTTTAATCGCAACCTATTCGAAAAACCGAAACCTGTATCACTGTGGAAAAGGTTACTCTTCAACTAGATTTGTCTCCAGTTTAAAGCGGCGAATAATTTTATATTTCCCGCTTGTACCGCTCGATTCTCGGCACATATTAAATTTAATATGTATATGCGTGCGCGTATGTTTGTGTGTTTTTGTGTATATATACATATTAAATTTATATATATGCACTTATATTTATATATAATTCAATGGATGGGTAAGTGTCCATCTTTCTCTTTCCCTTCTTCCTCTCACTCCCGCTGTCCCTCCTGTTCTTTTGCACTCTTTCTTTATTTTTCGGTTTCAAATGTGTTATCCAAGGGCAGTAACCCGATTTTTCATTTTTTTTTTTTTTTTTTTTTTTTTTCAAATATTTTCCTCTTTGTCGCTTACGTCATTGATTTTTAGGTGTAAGACTTATTAGTGGTCAACAATAAGAAGCACAGTTTTAACAAGTAACTTTTTGTTGTCTTGCGCGTACACATCCACGCATTCCTTCTATTTTTCTCTTTTTTCTTTTTGTCACAGTCATACACGTATACACACATACGTATTCGCACACGCGTACATTCTCTTCCTTGTTCTCCTTTCTCCTTTCTCTCTTTATATTTTTCCTGTTTACCCACTTTTTCTATTCCCCTCGTTTACTCATCTCTCCTCTCTCTTTCATCCACTAGTTATGTGTTACTATGAAAACTTACTCTATCGACATTGCTCTATCATTGAAAGTTTCCTCGCAGAGCTTCTGTCTTCTGTTTTCCTATTGTTTTCTTGCGTTGTGTCTAAAAATATAATAACAAAGCAAAGAATTAATTTTACACTTTTAATGATAAAGCAGAAGATTCAACGATACAACAGTTGTATAGATATTAATTGTTAAACCTTGAACCGTGGACGCTTTTACGGTACCCTGAAACTGTAAACACGGGTCTTTCACGAACGATGCATTTTTTAGTAAACGATACTTGTTAAAAAAATTCCACGAAATTCGTATAACATGTACGAACGTACTAAATTAAGGTTATCATAAAAAATGTTGTCAAATAACATTTTTTAGATGAGCGTGTGTGGAGGAGGGGAGGGGTGAGGAGGAGGAGGAGGAGAGAGACTTAGCTCGGTGGAAATAACCCGGGCATGTTATACACGCCTTTATAATTTGAAGGTTAAAGATTAATGCTCTGTGGTAAAACTGACGAATCGGCCCCGTTATTTCTCATTAGCGCGAATGAAATTCATTATTAACTCGTTATTTAGAATAGAGGAATTTTATATATTCCGATTATTATTTGATAATATGTATACGTTGTGATATGGAATGTAGGATGTTTTGGTAAATGCAGATTAATAGAAATTTTGCTTTACCAACAGCGATAAACTATGTTTGAGAGGGTTAGTAAGCCGGTGCTCGAAAATCGGGCATCCGTTGTTGCTGTTGTTGTTGCTGCTGTTGCTGTTGACCGAACGGTGGTTCTTGATAACCAGCATCAGTCGCATCAGGATAACTTGTATATCCTGTCCCACCAACAGGATCCGCTTCGTAACTCGGTGCGAACGCAGCATCGGTACCTTGCTTGAATCTTTGGAAGGCAAACCAGGCACAGGCAGCCTTTTCAACATCGATGGAAGATATATTAAATTAAAAACAGATAATAACGCAACAAGGAAACGAATAAGAACAGCGAAGCGAATCTTTGTATAAAAGTGAAAAGGAAATTAATAGAAGGCATGCTCGAGCGAGTTAATCGATATTTTGAAACTGATTACATACATTCGTCTAGAAATTGAATAGAATAAAAGTATTTGATGAATGTACCCAGGTAAAAATGGAGAAGAAGCAGAAAGCGATAGCGCTTTGTACGTTGTTCACTCCATAATTATTTTCCGGGATTTCCGATTTGTTCCAAGCATTGGTTAGGTAACAGAATCCAACGAAGTAAAGGAATGCCCAAAAGCCAGAAAACCTAAGCATTAAAACACATTTAAAGCGACTCAATTATTACGATACATCGAGTATGAATAATATTTTCTATCGAATCGGTGAAAAATTGTCAATTCTAGCCGACATAGCCGATTTCGTTCGAGACTGCGGATGTTCGTGCAAATTTATATTTACATTTAGATTTACACAGTGAATATACGGTATCGATAATTTCATAACAAATAAAATTACTTTAGGGCAAATAGAATAGGAAATATACCCTAAGTCGAGCAGGACGAAATGCTTCCTGGTCTTGACAGAAGACATCTGTTCGAAAAGATATTCGCCAGCAAGGAATCCAATACTGGCGAGGAAGGCGAGGACACCGATTCCTATCCCGTAATTACAAGCGTTGTGATCTCCGTTGTAAAGACAAACGTCTTTTCCGTCTGGCTTTTCTATGTATCCCTTGTTGCTTATACATCCGAACACGATTATCGCGAACAGCTAAAAGATCAAACCACAATATTTGTAATTTCTGATTTAAATTTTTCTTACAAGAAAATACGCTATATCTTTGCTGGCATTGCACTTGTTACATATACATGCTTCTTCTTAGATCTTTAAGGCTTTACTTTCGTTCGAAATTGTTTTTCATTAACTTTCTTAATTCGGCGATACTATATTAAGTTGGTCGGATAAACGTTAGAAGAACAAATTCGAAGTAACAAATTAAACGATTAAAACAATTCATTGGATCGTGTTGGGTTTTTACATAGTCGTTATACTAAATATATAATATATCTTGTTCAGGATTACCGGTTACGATAGTGTCATTTGTTTACGTGACTAATTCGTGAATCGTTCGAGTCAATTATTCAAACTATATACACACGCATACGCGATCCTCTAATCTAGACATCCTCTAATATCACTCTATCTGTCTTTAACTTGGTTCGCAATTTATGCGTGTTTTCTCATACCAACTACTTGTAACGAAAACTATAGATTTCTTGTTTTTAGCAAGCTGATCCAAAACTCGTACATACAATTTTTTTTTTTTTTTTTTTTTTTTTTTTTTTTTTTTTCAGAAATAATGTGCGAAATGTAGGAAGATAAGTTCCAACATAGAAATGAGATGCCTGATATTTAATTAAACGCACAAGTTTTTTCCAACGCTTTCTCCTTCTGCGTTGAAACTGAAATATCCGTTCTCAAACTAGATTTCCGTTTGATTCTCCATGAAATATTTCTTTCCTCCCCCCTCCCCCTTGCGTGTCTATTTATATAAAATCGAATCTAGTTTCGACGTGGTCCAGATCCGTCTTGAGATGGAAGTGGGTTAGACGAAGGTCACAGTTCTGAGAACGAAGAAAACAATTGAGAGTACAGAATTATAATTCGATAGTTATTTGTTCGAGAGAAATAAAAATGTTTAATTTAAGATAAATTGAAAGAGGAGGAGAACAACGTACGAAAATAAACAAAGTACGTTAACTTTACAACAGGGATTGATTGATAGTCGTAGGAATAGAACCCGATATTTTGCGCTATCAGCGAAAACTTAATTAACCTTTAAAAATATACACCATCTAATACACATAATTAAGATTCCATTAGAAGTTTTTGATAATTACGATCGATATCAATAAGAATCTCGTAAGAGCAAGATAATTATTCATTACGAATACATTTCAATTTACGTTAATATTCAAGATTTATTAATGTCATAGAATTCACTCTTTGATTCACTCTTTGTAAAAGGTATTATCGACCTGTCATTAAATTGTTAAACGAAAATACTAGAAAATTTGTTTCGATGTCTAAGAAAATACAGAATTGTATAAAATGTACAATATTTTTACCGTTCTCGTATGAATCACACAGGTGGAACAGATTATCATATCTCGATTAAGAATAGAAAAATATCATAAAATTAGTTTTCCAAATACTCTTACGACATTACTTTTCTCAAGAATGTCTAGAAAATGCAAATGTATACTTTTAACGGATCTGCGTATATTTCTCAACCACTATACGTAGATCTCGTTTCTTCAGAGACACTCTACGTAAAGAAACGTACCAACCTTTATACAAAAGATTAATATTCGTTTTAGAAAATCAGTTTGCAAGATGTTTAAAATTCTGAACAGGTCGTACGTTTCACCGAGCATACATTAGACCTCGATTGTAAACACTTTCGGACGTATGACATAGATAATAACATTAGATCATTCGTAGACACGAAAACTCGAACTTCACATAGACTGTATGTGTATACGGACGTAGTAGCACAACACCACCGCCATCGCCACACCACCACCACACCATCACCACACCACCACCACACCACCACCACACCATCACCACACCATCACCACACCATCTCCACGTTCAATTTCTCGTGATTTCTTTTTACGAGGTTTACCTTAAGGATAAAGTCTACTCGAATTCGTTTACTTCCGCCAGAGGCTTAAAACAGCGAGTTAAATTACATCGCTCGAATATAAACAGCGGCCGTATTAATTCTCCTGTGCAAGATATGAAATAACAATTCATAAAGTGCCCGCTATGTACGCGAAGATGGATGGAATGTTCAAACATCCTTAATAAGGCGGACGACTCATCAAAAATTTGGAATATCGATTTCCGTCACATTGTATATTGTACTCTGCTGTCTCTTTACCTAGTATATTCCGAAGAATCGATCTATTTATAAAAGGATATACAATTTCATGGAAAAGAAGCGTGTATTTGTATTTCGTAGACATTTCTGAAAAATATTCAAGTCACAAGATAATACTATTTCACTCTCTTCTATTTCTAACCAAACTCCAAATATAATCCGACCCAATTTCGCCACCCATCCTCTATACTGTGGTAATTAAAATCTTATTAAAATTGTACGCGCGATTCCATTTCGAAATTTCCCCCAAAACTGACCTGGGCCACTTTACCGTGTTTTAATTAACCATGCTGCCACTTTTCCCTCAGTCTCGATCCAACTATATTTCCTTATATATTCTCTTTCCAGTTTAAACGAAATATGAAATTCTACTATTGGTATATTTTGAATTGATATCAATTCTGTATTAGAAATTTCCCCCAAACATTACAAATCCTTTTTGTTCGCTAAAATAAAAACTACATTAAGATATTAAAAATTAGAGGACTGCAACGGGGTTAGGTATGCAATATGGTATAATTGCATAGGTATGACAATTTTTGCCCACTTTGGTTATCCCTATCAGGCTATCCCCGCTATTTCCTTCTTCGAATTAACTCAGAGTTCACGCAGCGAGCTTCAAATGTCTCATATCTGTAAGTACTCGTTGCTCGTGTCGTATATTGGCATCCCACTCGCACTCATTGCATCGTTTCCTCGACTTCACAGGACACCTACCTAGCTAGCCAGAAAAACATTCTCAAGTATAGCCCTCCCCCCACCCATCCCACCCCTACACTACTCGCCGTTAGGCTCGCATTATCGTATTTCATTTTTCCATACCTTCTATCACTTTTAAAAATCGTCTATCAATTTCACGATCGAGACCTAATCAAATTTCTCTCGCTTACTTGAAACATTTTTCATTAAAGATTCGTCCATTTATCGTTCGACTCTTTACCGCGAAAATTTTTACACAAAGAGTGTTTGAAAGATCAATAGAAAATTATACCGGATCCTTCTATTATGGGGTGTATCGCTGGAATTTGCGAAAAATCAATAGAACCCCATCGTATGAAACTGGTGGGGGTGGTTCACCCTTTAAAATCAATGTCCGTCGCGTAAAATCGACAATATCGTTTAATACGTAATGACGTTACGTACAGAGCAATCGTTATTAGACGTTCGAAGAGAGAACTTACCAGACATACGGCTCTTAAAATGACTTGAGGCCTTTGGATAAAGGCAATCGGGTCGAAAGGGGCTCCTGCCTTTCCTCCACCGTACGCTCCACCGTCCATCTTATTACGACTGAGCTGAAATTTGAAAGCTCGAAGCTAATGGAAGCGCGCATGCGCCGACAGACAGTACTCTTTTCTATCCCCACCGCCCAATTTTTTAGGGTGTATCCTTTCACAAGGGCGCTTCGGGTGGATGGAACGTAAATTAATCGAGAATTCCACCCTTCTCGATTCACTCTCGCCAGTCGCCATGCGTCTTTCTATTCGATCGTACGGCCGTTTCATTAATTTCGTTAACCTGAATCTACGTTGATAGGTACGATTGGCGCGATTAAACGAACGTTATCAGTCTAATTTTAAACTGTTTATTATTCCAATGAAAAACAACATTTATAACCGTCTATAATAAATCATGTACTTAATGTAACAGTGATATTTAATTTAATTTTTATTCATCATTCTTTGTAATCCGTTTAAAAATTTCCTGTCGGACGAGTGTTTTATATGTTTCTCGATAAAGTCATCTTTCCTTCCACTCTATTTTTTCTCTATTTATACTTTAAATTGTTTGTCATTTATTTTATCATTTATTTATCATAATGTAATTTGAAATCTTATTATAACAAACAATTATATTACTAATAATAAAGAAGGCTGATTATTCTAGAACCAAGAATTTATTAATATCTATAAAATGTTTATAATACCTTTCTCAAAAAATTCTGACAAAAATAAAATAAATTAAGACTTTGTATAAAAAATAAATTTTATGCAAATATATAATATCTTCTTGATTTTTATGCTTAGTACTTACATCCAAATATATTTAAGTTATATACATCTTAGATAATAGAAGCGTTACTAATCCTAATGCACCCATAGCGATGCAAACGTGATGAAGGTTAGTACGCTTTGGTTTTATCTTCAACTGTAAAACATAATGAAAATTGGAATATTTAATGTTACGGAAATACCATTAAACAACAAAGGTGACATTGTATTGTGATTTCGTTGGAAAATTTTTCAGCACTTACCCTTAAAATCAATTCCTCCAGTTCAGAAACGTTCTTACTTGCTTCTTCTAACTCTGTCAATGTTGCAGCAACGGCGATTGGTAATATGTTAGAAGCACTCAAACACTTGTTGGGATCGATAAAAATATTAATTCTTTCCTTAACGAGTCTCAATCGACAATACGCTATAAATGCTTGTATCAAACAGAACTGTTGCTCTCCTTGTTTTATTATATCAAGAAAATGTTCGGTCCTGAAAGAACAATGAATTCTTGATAAAAACTACTCATTAATGTATGCATCTCTGTACAAAATCATATTCAACCTGTCCTCAACGTTTGTTATTACGATGTTGGATCTTCTTTTTCTAACGTGTAAAGAATTTTTTAACTCTTCGGCCTTTTTGGGATCAGTACCTATATTAAAAATTTCTACATTAGATAAGAAATATATATATGTGTGTGTGTGTGTGTGTGTGTGTGCGCGCGCGCGCGCGCGTGTGTGTGTTTGTGTGTGTACTGTGAATAAGTGTGAATTACAACAATGAAATTTTTATTAGTAAAGACAAATGAAAAGTTTTTATTCGAATTTGATTTTATTATTTAACATTATTAATATGTTAAGAACTTTTCAATTTACCTAACATTATTAGCTCTTGTACAGTAAGCTCGTGTAATACGTCCGTTGATATATTTCTTTTTTTGCATTCTACTATTAATTCAGATGCACCCAAACCGCGCAACAAAGTGGCTGTTTGTTTAGTAAAACCAAAGGGATCGGAATAATTACTCATTGTTTCCTATAATGCTAAAAATTAAAATCTTATTCTTCTATTTTGATATAAATATATTTTTGTAACTCTTTAATCGTCCTCCATAAATTTCAATGTAGAATAATAACATTGCAATTTAATCTTCGAAAGGCACTGACATTTTCAAATTCTACTTACTTTATAAGTTCCTAATCACATTCAATTCATATCATACTCTTTTGTACGACAAAATTATTGATATAATACGGTATATACACCATTAAAATCTGATGTTAACCTAAATTTAATATTTTAGCGATTCCGCAGTAACGAAGTTTGATGACGGTATTAATACGCTAAATTTTTCTCTACCGTTCTAGTCGCATCATTCATTGCGCTTGTTTAAAATGTTTAATAATGTTAACTCTTATCGCAAAATAGATTGAGTTTGAAAGTGTTCATAAATCTATCAATATTTTATAGATAAATTTTATTCTGTATACTTACATACACTCTAAATAAACACACACACACACACACACACACGCACGCACACACGCACACACGCACACCCGCGCGATATATATTTAAATGTATACTTAAACGTAATGTATACTGAGATTACAATTTTATAACTTAGATATCCATGCATTAAATTGAATCTGATAAAATATATGTAATTACATTTTAATCAGTTGAAATACAATGGAGAATATGTAAATAAGATACTTTTTAACGTATACTTGATCGTGTGCTCGATCATATATTTAATTATAATAATAGTTCTGAATATTACACGAATGTTGAATATATAAATATATTTTCTTTCCTCACGAATGATTTAACGTAAATTATTGATTTTATATCAACATTAGTATTTACTATTCATATTACATATGTTCTGTATATGTATATATTCAGCACGTATCCATATAGACAATATACTTACAATTAAATGTATCTTCTATCGTATTTGTCAGAAAAGTTGATATTCTAATTCGAAATTATTAGCATTACTGTCCTGTATTGGCACATATCTTTATTTTACAATGAATATGAATATCATTTACATAGTACCAACTTTTTTATTCGCGTGAAAATATTATTAAATCGCACGAAAAATATATTCATGTCTAACTTATTAATATGTAAATATAATAAATACATACCACGGGGTACCAATATTCTTTTTATCCATCATAATTTATATCTAGATAAGGTAAGAAAAACGGTTCAATAAAAATAATAATAACAATTATAATACTAATATTCTGTTCTATATTTTTTTTTATATATTCTAACATCTAAACAATAAATTCATCGATAAAGAAGCATCCTTTAATCAGATAACCATGAACCAATCCGATCATTTCTCGGTTACTGAAAATGTCGATTTGACGCTTATTGAAAATTTCTCCTGATATCAATGAAACGAATTCAATACGAACTGGACTTTATACAAAACCAAAATACAATTCGTGGTTTCCAAAGAATCGAAAAATCGACGGATATTTCTACGTAAACGTATGATAGCTAGGGACATGGAGGAGGTCATGCTCGACAGGGGTGATGGAACAAGTGTCTGTGTACAAGATGGCGGCGCCCGGGGCCTTAACTGTCGTGAAAATCGCCAGGAAGTAGCCTGTAAACGGAAGCCGCGCGGTGTCGCAGCGAGCCGCGGATCCCCGCTCCGAAGGATGTGATCCGAGGAAGAAGAAGAAGAAGGCCGAGCCTGGGCCAGAAGAGCCTTATTCAACACTGCCACGAGGAGATCCGGATTATCCAACTTCCTCGGGCCAGTATCGTGATCGTCTTCGTGGCCACGCCGACGATGGAGTCCAGGGAACGCTACCAGGAGCTCTGCAGACTATGCGCATCCTACGACGCCGTCAAGATGGACATCTTCGGTCAAGAGGGCAAGAACAGACAGCTCGTTGACAAGATACAAGCTTGTCTGCCGTTTAAGGTTCGTCATCGTTCGCCTACCAGACATTTCTTTACACGTCAATCTTCTTTCCCTTCGTGTCAACTCACGCTAATCATTTTCAAAATGTTCCCCATTTGACGAGGAACTTGCGATTCAATTTACAACATTCCGCTTATTTTTATGTCGGGAATATATCATATTAATGCCTTTCTTATTTTATAGTTTCCTTAAATGTATCTCGCAATTGTGTGAAGTCACAAGTGGTTTTGTACTGCTTTCTGTCTTTCATATTTCCGAAAAGTTTGATCAAGTTTGCGTGGCGTTTTATGATGATTTCTCATGATCATAGTTTTAGTTCCCTCTGGATATTATTTATTAATTGTGTTTCAAATTATATATACAGTTCAATTCCTACTTGTTTCGGAAAAATGATAAATTTTGAAAAATCGATGAATTTGGTGTTAATTTTAAATGGTCCGTCAATTTTATTCTTATTTTATTATCTTCTTCGGCACTTCTTCGTTTTAATTGTTCTTGTTAGTACTTTTAGTTGGCTTTTACGCCTTGTTTGTTGCGATGAAGAGTATTTATTACGTTATTTTCCTCGTTTGAAAAATGCTCGATCTTATTATTCATTGTATTATTTTACGATAAAGTTAGAATTGTTGCCTTTCTTCTTTTTCCTTTTTTTTCCTTTTTTTTCCCTTTTTCTTTCCCCCCTTTTTTTTCTTTTCTTCTTTTATCTTTTTTTCTTTTTCTTTTTAATCTAATTTGTTGTTTTTGCTATGTACTTTTATATAATTTTATATTTATACGCAAATATAATATCAATAGTTCTTGTATTAAATAGTTTGATATGTATTTAAATATTTGTAATTTTTATTTCTGTTTATTTAACATCCTTTTGATGGATTTTGAAGCGTATAAAATATTTTTTATATAAAATACCGAAAGTACCATTTTTTTTCCTTTTTAAAATTTTCAATTTATATATTTATATAATATTTTGATATGTACATTTTTACATGTATATAATTTTTCTGTTAGTACGATTTATGTTCTTTCAAAGTTATTGAAAATTTAATTACAATGTCAATGATAATATTATTATGATATATCAAAAATAATTTTTTTATTTGTTGTATCAAATACATTTCAATCATTGCGAGCCTAGAAATATTATGTAATTCCTGGGCATGTGTACGACATCATTGCCAAATTTCACACAGAACATTTTCATCGTAACCGCAGTACTATACATCTTTGTTGATATCATTTATGTTACTGATATTATTACTTTATGCTAATTATACATATTTCAATTGTTACATTGCACAGTCCATCAGGTTCATTTATATATTGATTAAGTAAAAATGAAAACATTAATATTTAAATGTTTAATTTCAGATTGCAGAAAATGATCGACTACCAAAATGCCTCTGTTATCGGTGTATGTACAATTTGGAAAATTTCTATGATTTTAGAACAGCATGTGTTAATGCAGTGGCTCTCTTGGAAAGGTGTTTATCACCTTCAGAATCGGTAAAAATAAAAATTTGCTTAATCATTTAAAAAGAATTGTTCCCCCCCCCCCCCCTTTTTAGTCTGAAATATTTAAAACATCTTTTTTGATTGTCCAGAATGGAGGTGTTACAACCATCTTGACGTACTGTAACGATTCAGAGTTTTTCGAAGGACGGAAAGGTATACCAGTGTTAATTCCAGAAGCTCCTATCGTAAATCCAAATGCTGCTTTAGGCACACCACCCAGATTGAATTCTGATGGAGAGGCTGATCATGAGACAGAAGAAATTGATAACAGTGGGACAGACGAAGGTGCTTTCTCCAATTTCAACATATGAAAAATATATATTAAGAAATAATATTCTATTATTCTATTTTTGTTTCTGCTTTTGTTTTAGCGACAGTCATGGACGACTCTGAAGATCGTCATTCAGAGGAGTATGAAATGGATATGGAGACAAATCCAAGTGATTTTTTGGAAATGACCTCGATAGTTGCAGAAGAACCTGAAGAATCAGGATTGAAACACCAGGATGTTTCCAATAGCTTATCAGAGGTATATTATAATTAAATTCAATTGAAGGTATAGCTTAGCTGTGTCTAGCGAAATCTGATAATTTACATTATTACAGCATACATCTCAACAACATGAAGTTTATGTTTGTTCCTTGTGCAGCAAAGCATTTAGTTCAAAGGGTCATTTGTCGTTGCATGCACGCATTCACGTTGGTGCTGGTGATGTGATTGGTGAAAAAGTTCTTACGGATGATCATACATCATACAAAAGGCCCTATCAGTGTGATCTCTGTCATAAATCATACTCCACTGCAAAACATCGTTGGGGTCATGTATCTACAACTCATAGGTATGTCTTTTTTAACTCTCATGCTTTCATTTAACAATTACACATATTTTTAAAATGGATACGTAATATCATAACGAAAAGATCTAAAACATCGACAAGAATAATTCTAGGAGGGATTATCATGCTATTCTGAAGAGGCAAAGCAAAACATTAATTGTAAAATTAATATTAATATGTAAAGGGAATAATTGATAGATATTGGTACATATTAACAATGATAGTAACAATGACGGTATGCTAATATCTGTATCAGAGGCCATCCGGCAGTGACATGCGGTTATTGTTCCCGTATCTACTCAACCCGAACAAATTTGGAAGAACATATAAAATCACGTCATGCTGGTCTTCCAACACCTACGGGGGTTCCACTGAACAATGCCTATCGGCCAGAGAATAGATATCAATGCAATGCTTGTGGGAAGGTTTGCACGGATGCTATGGAATTGAATCTTCATGGTAGGATTTGTACCGAAGGACAGAGATTAGATCTTTCAGGAAAAAACGAGATTAGTGATAATAAAGTTGCGGATAGTTCAGAAGCTTCAAGTATTGGAAGTGATGACGATGGCAAAGATTATAGGTACTATTGGTTCTATTATCAGTTTAAATATATTTTATATCTTTTTCTTTCCCTTTTTCCTTTTTCTTTTTTCTTTTTTCTTTTTCCTTTTTTTTTTTTTTTTTTTAAATTTATAAAAGTGACTTAAAATTATTTAATTATTTAGAAGTGCGGAAGCTAAATTAGCGAAAAATCCTCAATTGACAATTTTAAAACAAGCATTAACAAAAGGGGATAGCCTTAAGCGAGATTTTGAAGACAAATTTACTACAAATTGCAAACCAAAAAAATTACCAAGGACAGGTAACTTGAATACAAAATAAAGTTTTATTCATGCAATTATGAAACAAGAATTAATGTTTTCTTTTATTTAATAGAGCATACTGACTTTCAACATACTAAGAAATGGTATTGTGAATCGTGCCCTCAATGTTTTACTTCAGTTAATGATTTGAAAGAACACGAAGCAACTCACGATGCGGATAAGCCATTTATTTGTCTTTTATGTAAAAAAGACTTTTATCTTAAATCTTCTTTAAGCAGGCATATTCAAACGTTGCATGGTGTTGATCCATGTCCTATGGTGGAAAGTGATAAATGTCTAAAGAAAATTGTTTCGCATAATTGGAATGAATCTATGGATCTCGATTCGTATGAGGGTAAAACCTCTTCTGAATTTCCATTGTCTCCAGATGTACGTTTTATAAACTTTAACACAATCTTTTCTTTTTTCTTTTCTTTCTCTCTTTTTTTCTTTTCTTTCTCTCTTTCTTTCTTTCCTTCCTTCCTTCCTTCCTTCCTTCCTTCCTTCCTTCCTTCCTTCCTTCCTTCCTTCCTTCCTTCCTTCCTTCCTTCCTTCCTTCTTTCCTTTTTTTTTTCTTTTTTCTGTTTTCTTAGAGAGAAAAAAAATTAGATTATTTGATCTTCATTCTACATTTTTTTTTTTTTTTTTTTTTTCTTTAATTTTAGACAAATGCAGAAAATGAGGACGACCATGAGAGTGGACAAGAAAATCTCATTGAAATTGAAACTGTGTTTGTTTGTGAAATTTGTACTCGTGATTTTAATGACCGTGCATCTCTTTGGCTTCATATTCGTGCCACTCACAAAGAATTTGCAGCGTTTGCATGTGGTGTTTGTTTAAAAATTTGTGCAGACAACACACAACTTTTGAACCATGTGAATATGTACCACGGCGGCTCGAAATTACTACTTTCTGAACAAAGAAGGTACTTAGTTTCAAATGATATAAATGCTATTTGATAATAACGGCAAATTTGTAACCATTTTTATTGTTACTGTTAATAGGTACAGTTGTACTATTTGTGGTAGGCAACATGATTCCAGAAAAAAGTTAATTGCTCATGTATCCATACATAATGTGGATCCAAATTATGATCCTGCTACCTTTGTACAGTTAAACAGTAATTATTATGGAGAGAACATCAACGGTAACGAAACTGCAGAACAAATGCTTGACTACGAAGATGATAGCGATAAAATGGACTGTTATATTTGTTATAAATCGTTTCCTAATGAAGATCATTTAATACGACATCAAAGAAATGCACACAGAGTAAGAATACTTATAACAATGACCAAATTACTAAGCGGAGCAAGGAATTCTCTCACAAATTTTTATTAAGCAAATTTTTCAATTTCACAGTCGGAACAACTAGTGCCAGCAGGTGATCCTTTAAATCCTTCGAGTTTAAACGGCGGTGGTAATAGAGCTCAATATCATCTCTTTTTCGTTTGTGAGCTTTGTGGGAGTTCACATCCTAGTAAATGGGAACGTTGGCTACATGTTAGTTCGTCTCATAGCAATGAATCAGCCATAAAATGTGATCGTGAAGATTGCGGTAAAATTTTTGCTACAAAATCTCTCAGAAACGAACATATTCAGCATCACGCAATTCAAGGTTCATCCCCAAATACTTGTGAAATTTGTGGTAAGCTTTGGGGTAGTAGAGTTGATTATTGGAAGCATGTTATGGGCGTTCATTCGGATACCGTTCCATTAATTTGTGGTGTTTGCTTAAAAGTGTTTCCAAATGTTTTGCAACTGAGTACTCATGTAAGATCGAAACATTGGCCATTAACGAATGGTGACTTTAGCTGTGACATTTGTGGTAGACCGTATTCGAATAAATCCAAAATGTCCAGACATAGAAAAATCCATGGTTTTGAGGAAAGCTGTGAAAATGGGGCTGAAAATAGCGAGAATAAAGTAGAGGGACGAATGAGGGAAACAGAATTAAGTTGCGAGCTTTGTGCAGATTTGAAGTTTACTAGTTTAGAAAAATTATGTAATCATAGACGAATCGTTCATGGACTTTTCCCTTGCGATCTCTGTAATAAATGCTATGGAAGAACTTCACATTTATGGAAACATGTAAACAGAGTTCACAAAGGTCATGAAGATGTAACTTGCCCTTATTGTATGAAAACTAGTGCTTCAAAAGATCATTTAGCAGCACACATTTCAAAAATTCATAGATACGAACCTGATTCTAGAAAAGATGGGAAAGATAATAGACAATTTAAAACCGAAGAAGTTAGTTTACATTATTGCGAAAAATGTAATAAAGGATTTCACAAGCGGTATCTATTGCGTAGACATATGAAAGGATGCCAGAATTACAGGAAAGACCCTGGAGCATTATTAACGAGGTGCAGAGCTTGTGAAAGAATATTTAAAGATCGTGCCAGTTTACAAAAGCATATCGAGAATCATCATAGCACATACACGTGTCATCTTTGTAATGAAACAATTACCTCAAAATTAGGGATTATGACGCATAACAGGGTGAAGCATATGGATCATCCAGATTTAACTTGTAATTTTGGATCTTGTAGGAAATTATTCAGAACTAAAGAAGATTTAGAAGCCCATAGAAAAGATCACAGGTATGGAACTTCAACAATAATTATTAGCATTTATATCTTTATCGAAGCACAAATATTTTATCCTATAAGTGATTAATTGTGATTAATTGTGATTAATTGCTATTTTTTCTTTTCTTTCCTTTCTTTTTTTTTTTTTTTTTTTTTTTTTTTTATATATATACACACATTAAAGATATCATACCACTCCTAACGTTTGTGATTTCTGCGGCGATACTGTTGAAAATAAGCTGAAGTTAAAAATGCACGTTTTATCTCTTCATCGCAATGAAATTGGTGTATCTTGTGGAGTGTGTTTAATACCAATGAAAGATCCGAAAGAACTTAAAAGTCACGTAGAAGAAGTTCATTCCAGCGTTCTTTCAAGACCCAATACGTGTCAAGTTTGTGGGAAACAATATGCTTCAAAATGGAAAGCGTTTGATCATACTAAGAAATGCCATGGAAAAGTATTTAGGACTTGCAAACAATGTCTAGCTGTTTTCACTGAAGATTCTGCAATTAGAGATCATTATGAAACAATACATAATATTCCCAAAGATCAACTTGCAGCATTTGAACATAGATTAGATATTGGGTCGAAAAACGAAGATTTTGGAATAGAGGTAGGTTTTGTAATAAGTAATTACAAAAGTTACTATAAATAATAGTAAAACTATATTTTATACAGTTGAATATAAAATTATTATTTCTGCGTTAGTCTCCTGATATAATAGTGAAAGAAGAACCAGAGGATTTAGAATATGAAGTAGATATATGTGATGAGGATTCTAGTGACTCAAAAAGGAGAAGGTCCTTAACGGATACCTACGATTGTGAAATGTGTCCAGAAATGTTTGTAAACAGCGATGCGCTTTCAAAACATTATCGTAACATGCACAATACCGATCCAGAAAGAATGTTCAAAAGATTAAAACAAGACGAACAGAGAAGAATGCGTGGTAAACTGAGTTTCTCTTGTAAGAATTGTAGGCGGCAATTTTGTACTAAAACATTATATTGGAACCATATTGCAACTTGCAGACGAAATATACGAAAAGGAGTAAGTAGCATTCTTGAACAAAAAATTAATGTATTTTGATTTTATATTAATCGAAATTCTTTCTGTAGGAGGAAAATTTATCTTTACGAAATGACATGTTAAGCAGCCAAGAAGAATTTTTGAAGAATAATAATCAAATTAAGAAAGAAGAGCCTACATCAGATTTAAATATTCCTGATTTCAATCTTTTTGAAGATATAAATCTTCAACTCTCTGGTCAGAGACCTCTCCCGAATCTTATGCCACTCACTCAGAGGTAAATACTGTAAAATACAATATAATATCTGTTTTCTTTTATTCTTTTATTTTTTTATTCTTTTATTCTTTTATTCTTTTATTCTTTTGTTCTTTGTTTCTTGGTCTTAATTTATGAATGACAAATATATATATATATATATATATATATATATATATATATATATATATATATATATATATATATCAATCACAATTTCAGGGCGAAATCTTCAATAAAATGTTCAAGAAAGGATTCCAGGAAAGTTTATGATGAATCAACAAATACAGAATGTGCTTGTGAAGTGTGTGGAAAACAATGGCCAGCAAAGAAACATTTATGGCAACATTTAATTCGTTTCCATCGGGCGGAAGCAGCAGTCACTTGCGGAGTATGTTTGAAACTTTGTAAAGATTATGATGATTTGGCAGAACATCTGAAAGCTGCACACGAAGCGATATTGTCAACTGAAGGAAATAATTTTACATGTAAAATTTGCGGCAGGTGTTGTATGCTTAGTTTTTTACTTGTACATAGTATTGTAATATACATGATATATAATCGGGAATTTATGTTTGATAGGTATCACAATGCTCGTAGTAAATTGTTATTACACACAAGTATTCATATCGGCCATCCAGGTACTAGTACTTGGTGTCCAAAATGTCGGAAAAATATTACGGATGAAGCTGCACATTCGACTACGTGTAATACGAAGACGGAAGAAGGAGAACAAATGAAAAATAATGAAAAAGCAGGGGTAACTAATTACAGAAATATAAAATAATATACTTACTAGAATTAATGAAAGCATTTTTGTATATTAATATTTTTACATAAACTCTTATCAAAAGGGAAGTCTAATAGCTGATGATGCGATAATTGAAGAAGTGGAAGAAGGGGATTTTGAATCTGAAGCAGAAGAAGAGGCAGATACAGAAGAATCAGAAAGTGGTAGTAGTACCGAAGCCGAAGAGGAACAAGAATCGGAGGATGGATCTAGAGCAACCGGAGAAATTACTTACAATTCAGAGAGTGAGGATTCAGAAGAACTAGATAATTTAGAAATTGATGAAAAGAACATGGAGCATTATCCTTTAAAACATCTTCCGGAATCCAACAAAAGTATAGGTACTGAAAGAAATGATGATTAAAAATTAAATAAAATTAAATAAATTAGTTTATTATAATCAACAAGGAGAAAAAAATGTCGATCTTGTTAGCGTACATCTTTTAACAATTATACGAATATATGAGAAAAGCTAAATATGTTATCATTGTTGCAGAAAGAAAGAATCGCGATGCAAATTTATCGGATGATGATGGACCTCCTGTTCTCAGTCCCATGATGCCTCTGCTTCCTGAGAATATGTCTGTAGAACAGCCGATAAGTCATAAACTAGGCCCTATGGTGCCTCTAACTGAGAAAGACATGTGCGATTTATCAGAGATTCGAAATCGATCCTCCCCGAAATCTATGAATCTATATGAAAAACGCATATGTAATGACGAGTCTGTAGAGTTGGAATCTGAAACATTTGCAAATCGAAGCGATGAAGATTTTGAGGATACGAAGAACGAATCTGATGAAAACACTACCGAAGAAAATGAGGAAGAGAATGAGGATAATAATGAGGAGATTGAGGAAAACGATGAAATAGAATTAAACGAAGATGCAGAAGAATCCGGAGATAACGAGGAAATTGAGAAAAATGGGGACAGTGAACAGGTTGAAGATAACGAAGAGAATGAAGGGAACGGAGATATTGAAGAAATGGAAGAGAATGAAGGAAACGAAGGAATTGATGAGTCAGAAGAACACGAAGGAAACGAAGACATTGAAGAGACAGACGAAGAAAATGAGGAGAGAGAGGAAAACATGCAGTTGGATGATCTGGAAGGTGCTGTTCTAATGGTGACTGATGGGAATCAAATATTGATTCAGCAAGGAATATTAGAAGACGAGAATGAGAATTCAAACGAAGAATATGTTTATTCTGCGCTTAGGTACAGTACAGAAGAGGACAGCGACGATGCAAGGAAATGAGTGCCAAATTGAGATTTAAATAGCCGGAAGAAATATACAGCGTCGTGACAGAGTTGTTGAATGTTGTTTGAAGAATGAAGAATGAAGAATGAAGAATACGTGGAAATGAATTCAATGAAAATTAAATATGCTAAAATTGAATTGGACAAAATCTAAAATCTAGTTTCCAAATAGCGTTCCAATTAGCGTTAAATAATCTATACGAATCAGATTGTTCATGAAGTGGAATGTTCTACTTCTGATGGTAAGTAGAAATGACGTGAAATATTAAATGTTTGACCTTTTTTCGAATTATTTCAAGTGCCACAAATTTCCTATGCTTAAATGTTAACGACTTCTAGTATAATAAAAAATTAGTAATTATTAATTGGTAATTAAAAATAAAATATTAGAAAGTTAAGGAAATATTTTACAGGTGAATATTATTTGCATATGCATTATTAATATGAAAATTATGTGTCCCATTGATAGGACTTTTCTTATTCTTTGGTTTTAGTTAATATTGTCGACGAAACATGTCCACGTATTCCTAAAAATTGTCAAAGATAATCGCAGTTTGTATTACTTTATTCTGTATAAAAGATACAAATGAATTATTACGTGACATGTACCTTGGAATTCATATTGATGACGCGATAATTTGTAAATATGTTAGATTAAGTGATACAAATAGCTTTCACAAACTGTACGATAAGGGACGGTTCTTTCATTGTGTCAAGCAAATGTAAAGAAAGGTAAGATTAAAACAAAAAGAGTGAGCTTAATCCCTTATGTTACGCTATGAATTTAACGTTTACGCAATGAATATAAAGAATTTCAAGCGTATTGAAAGTGACTATATAAGCCAATACGATATAATAAATGAACAGTCCCTGATCTCCTAGACAACGTTTTCGTCGTATTTAAGTTTCGAATTTACAGACGCAATAAATCGGAGACTCAACTTTAAATTAATATTAGGTAATTCGATCGGTATCGATATTTCGCACACACGTTCAAAATTTTTCTTATTTTATAAATCTTCAAATAAAAAAATAGTACAAACGTAGCAATATACAGAGTATCTATTTATGTGTATGTGTATACACACACACACACACACACACACACACACACACACACACACACACACACACACAATGTTATATACAATATATATATATATATATGCGTGTGTGCGTGTATAATTAACATTATTCAAATTATAAAACGGTTTAAAATATATTAAATTGTAATGTTCGATTTTTGAAGAACTTGAAGAACATTGCTTGAACCTGAATGTTCGTTTCGAATATATACTTACCGTATTTGTTATACTGTTACACATGTCTATGTTAATATTCTATTACTATTATTATTACCCTCATTCTTATTATTATATTAATGCTACTATCATTTCGGTATTATATTAATATCGATTCGATTGAATCTACCTTGAATCTGCAGACAAAATTTGCAAAATCGATGGGTTAAGGAATCGAAACAACTTAGTGTACATAGTAGGCATGTAAGCGATTTCGTGTACAGTTACGTTATACAATACGAAAGAAAACATATTGATATGTGTGCATGAGCAAAGTATGATTATTATGTGATAGAATGGAAAGGCCAGCTTCATTACCCTTTTTACCATCGTATGTGTTAAGATACCGAAGGAGGAACTGGTAATCAATCACTTCTATTTTCCAACAAAGCTGTACAATAGTATGTATCAACGAAAGAAAAACCTCGATAATAATCATCGAGTAAACATTTTTCTAAATGTACTAAACATCTTGCTGCACTTATCCGATACATATTCGTTCAGTTTCTCTAGAAAGGCACCGTTCCGTTACACCTTAGCAGCCTTAGACTTCGTATGTAGTTTAGGATAGTAAATGACATTAATTTCGTTTGAATTATTCATTACTCCAGTGTCATCGACAACATCCATTAAAATGGTAGCAAAGTAAAAACGCTGTTTCCCATTCTCTATCGGATAGTTCTCGGTGATACATCCCTTAATTCATGTTTAATATTCTTTCTTTTCTTCATTTTCTATGTTCTTGTTTCGTTTGTTATTTATTCGGGGCATTCGCTTCCTTTCCAGCGTGTTAGTGCATAAGAAATGAGAATGGCGATTCGCATTTAACGTTTGTAACGATTATAATAAAAATTACTAAGTTGATTAATTTCCTATTTTTATTTCAATCCTGAGAAAGACATAAAAAGATTGGTCTGAATCACTAATCTTATATCATATGAAGTATCTTTTCAAATATAAAAGTATGTGCATAATTTAATATTGTATCGTTCCTTGAAATTACAGTTCAGCAAACGTTATGTGTTATAGCAGATTAATAGATACAGTTTTGGTGCACGATATTGATCGAAACAAAATTCAGAAATATTGAAAAGAGTTTGATGACTCATATTATTTACACACACACGCACGCACGCACGCACGCACAATATGAATTCTGGTGGGCAATATGACGAGTAATATCCATTGAGTAATAATATCTAATATATATATACACACATAACACGTATTTCTTCTTATTTTTCCAATGTTGATCAACATTCATTTTTTCTACTTTTACATCGATGTAACTAACTGTAATGCAACGTACAGTGACGCAACTATCACTAATAAATAAAATAAGAATTAAATAAAGTATTCTTCTACAAAGAAAAAAAAGTTATTGTAAATTATGCGTAGAATAAAGGTACGCACCGTCCCCTCTCATTAGCATTGAAAAAATCTTTTACAAGATAAGATAAGAAGACGTATAAAAAGACCTATGTAAAAAAAGGATAACCAACCTTCGTTATAATTTTTATAAATATTTTGATAAAAAACAATTTTTTTCTGATTTAGATTTCCGATTACGAACTATATTAATAAATTAATTATTTTATAGTTTACTGGAACCGGAAAGAAGAGAAATTGATTCGGAAATCGGTTGCACATAAATCTTTACGTAAAATTACCTGTAGCAAACCTACTGGCTCTTTTTTATCAGTATACTCATAAAATATACATTAATTCACAAATATCAATTGCTATTCTATTTTATAATTTAAAAAACTGGACAAATCAATGTAAAAATATATTTACGTTTATAATTAAGCTTTTATAGTTAGTCGATACTTGTTATATTAAGAAGAACATCTTGTAGATAATGCATTCTTTTTTCAATAGCTTTTTTAAATAATTTTCTTAAAAAAAAAAAAAAAAAAAAAAAAAAAAAGGCAAAGATTTTACCATAAATTTAGCTTAAAACCCCCTTTTATATTTAGATTTGACCAATAGTCAAATAAGGATACCGTAATCTGTACTTGGAGCAGAAAGTACAATGAGAAACGGTATCGATTGAACTTGTGTAAAAAGATATTAATTAATTTGTTAAATCGAGAAATTGTATAATGTGCAAAATATTTGAAATATACAGAAACAGCCTGTAAATCGCACTGATGATGTTGGACGAAGCAAAGTGTTGTTTCGAAGGCCTTCGGAGCGTGGCTCGGAGCAAAAGAAGGAGGAGGGTTTCAAGAAATCGGACGATTGCTTTATTAAGACGTCAGAAGGTACAGGATAGGCCGGGCCTGCGGTCGTTATTGCCTCGACCGGGTTCTCGCTTGGGACAATTGCTTCGAGAAGATCAAAAAGACCATCGAGAGAAACTGACAGCAAGAAGGAAAGGGAGAAAAAAGACCGAGAGAGGGAGAGGCAAACAGAGGCAGAAAACGAGAGAGACGGATAGAGACGGAAGAAAAACCGTCATGCCGAACCTTCGTGTGCTGCTCTCAAAGTTGAAATAATGTTCCGAGCTTGCTCTTTCTAGGCATTGTAACGTATTCCACCGCAGTTAGATATCCATGCTAATCATGAATATACCATGCGTTCAGTATGTCTCGATTTGATATTTGTTATGCTTGTTCAGTCGACAAGTTGTTCCTACGTCATAAATAGACTACGGTCTATTATATCGATTTACATTTTTATCAACATAACCAACGAAACTGCTTTTTTTTTTTTTTTTTTTACGAACATCTCATACAATACTTATGTTAAGTTTGCGAGAAATAAAGTAAAATGATGATTTTTTTTTAAATTTCACGCCAAGTATCAAATTTTGTAAATTTTTTAGGTACTTGTGCCCCGAATGGCTCCCGTTTATTATATAGCAAATTAGAGTGCCTAGATTGTTAATTAGATTCCTGCAATACTCGTTTAATGTTGTTACCAAAGCATTTACATAGAACGAAATAACTAAAATTTGCTTGTTCAGATAAATTTATGTGATCCTGTTACGTGAGCTATCGTTCTCATATCTCCGGTTTATATCAGACGATCTATTTCCTCCATTCTAGCATAAATCGTCCGTGCCGCGTCAGAATTTCCTAATCTACATCTCCCATCGTATGTCCTGAATTACAGGAAGTTGATTTCAATGGCTACCTTACTTTGATCAGACTGAAATTTCAATCCTCGTAATTCACGTCGGAACACGTTGTTATGAATTCCTTCTGATTCGCATGTATGGAGTGCCATAAAAAAGAGAACGAGCAAACAAACTGATGTGAACAGATTGAGAACCGAGTAGGATTTTCTACCTCGTGCAGCAAAACTTACGGGGGGCCATTGACAGAGAACATCGATCCCGAGTAAACGAAAACGGAATCGTTTAATTACGATATCCTAAGTAAACTGAGACACGCGCGCTTCTTGCCGACTCGTTAATCCAAGAACAAATATCGTCTCGTTTAATCTCCTCGTCCACTTAACGCTTTACGCTTCAATTAAAAAGATAACACATGAAACAGCCCCCCGTACAGAGAAATCTACAAAATATGTGCGTGAATAACAACTTGTTTATTCCTATCCAGTAATAAAATCAAGTGAAGAAATAAGGGCAAGAAATACAATTTTCATAATTTCATATATAATTTTTTAATAACGCGTAATAGGCAGAATGTCGTCGTTTCGTGTTCCGCGATTTCGTTTCCTTCTGAGCTCCTTCCCTCTCTACAGAATCGATTAACCGGTTCAATTTGTACTCAAACGGCTAATCTCCTTCGCTGTCCACAGCTCTTCGTTTAAAGGAGTGAAATTGAGTTGAGAGTCACAGCAGCCCGGTGAACGCTCGTGGCAGGGAATAGAAGTAGTAAGGGGCCTGAAAGGGAGCCCGATGGAAGGTCGGCACTGGAAGAAGAAACGTAAGAAAGAACGGAACGCATCTAAATGCCGGACTGTTCAACGTCGTTCTGCGAAGGGTACCGGCGAGGACGGGGGTGAAGAGAGCAGTGTTGGAACCAGGCTGGTGTCTCAATCAGCCAAGCAGGTTGGGGCATCTTGGACCCCTGTGGGTGGAGAATAGAGCTAGCAATGGCTGTAAACTATCCTCGAAATGAAAACAAAAACTCCTGAAATTATAAACTCTCATCAAATATCAAAATTATATTTAATAAATAACATTTAGAACTTTCGTAGAATTTTTTAGAATTTTCTAATTTATAAACCTGTTGACTTTTTTTCTTATTTTACTAAACGGTGTAAAAAATTTCATCTCTTATTTCAGCATGAATCGCATAGTTCACAAATTTGTGGTAAGAAATTCCTTGATATGAAATTTATTTATGATAGTGTTCAAACTTTTGGTTTTAATCAGGGCTTAAATCTATCGGTAATCCTTTCGGTCCCGGGCCAGTGACCAATGGTGGGGGGTGATGAGACTGGGGGGGGGGAGAAGGGCGACGCGCGCAGCTTCTCGGCGCAACGGGGCAGGCCGTCACAACTCAATCTAGTGTCTCGGTGACCGTGCGTTCGTGAGTTTATGTTCTCTTCTCTTTCCGCATAGTGCGTTATAATTCTTGACACGGAATCGCTGTTTTCATTGGCGGATTAGATTGTATCTGGGATCCTATATTTCCATCTCTCTAGGCTACTAAAACAATGTGATTGTTTGTAAGGTTTGTACCTTAATATCTGTTTCTATTATCTTAGTAAACAATATTATTTCCTACGTATCGGATGTGTTTATAAAGACATTTCTCAGTAATTCTTGTAGATGTATAGATATATCGATGCTTGTCTGTTTATTCAACCTCTAAAAGAGAATACATGATAGATTAATTAAACTTTCATTTTATGTATTTGATAAAATTCTTTGATAAAAATTGATTATCGTAATAATAAACGAAACATGAATTTTAAATTGTAATGTTGATTGTTTCTGTACGTTGCATTTTATTACAGTTCGTAATAGACGACAATATTTTAATTCTTTAAAAACACAAAACGCAAACCGCAACTGTCTTAAAGTAAATCGATTAAATTGGTAAGAAAGTATCATTATAATTTGCATCTTTATAGAGATGTCAAGCAACTAAATTCATATCATATTCATATTTAATATTTACTCAGTATCATAATTTAAGAGTTGTGAATAATATAGTATCGAGTGATACATAATTTAAATGCAAAATAAATAGAAATATATCTATAAATTAATAAAGAAATATTTTTCAATAAATAACATAGCTAAGAATTTATAATGAAATAATATTTTTCATTGAATATTCTGTATTCTGTATAGTATTTTGCTACATAATATAACAATCGTCACTACATATGCAATAATATATTTATTAGCCAAAACTTTGACAAAAATAAACTTGAGAGAATCACAACAATCTGCATTCTTAATATAATTAGTTGTGAAAACAAATAAAAGTATATTTATAGTTTATGATTGTCATGTTAATATAATTTTATAATCTAATTTTTGTTCTCTACTAAACTAATCGGGCCGATTAAAACATCGATATGGATTGTTAATTTTGCACAAGTATGTAACAATGTATACATTTCGCTTCTGAATGCACTTCTTATGATTACTGATGCATATTCGAAAAAAGAAGGTATGCGTCTTTATATAATATAATATAATATAATATAATAATTAATATACATAATGTGTTATAATGTACTAATACATATAGTTAATTGATATAATATATATTTATTAAACAAAAGATTGTATTTCTATTTACTTAGAATAAATTATATATCTAAAATACGGCTTTCGTTATAGCGAACGTTGAACTTGATTTTAAAGGATAGGAAATATGTAAAAAGAACTCGTTAATTTATAATTACTGACAATTTTTTTTCTTCTTTTTTCTTTTTTCTTTTTTCTTTTTTAAATAACAATCAATTATCATTTAACACTAAAATTGACGACGACTAAAATATTATATTTGCACCAAAGAAAACAAAGTGGAAGGTATATGAAAATATACATAATACAAAGGAGGAGAGATAAGTTCATATTCTCTATAAAGAGTCAAAAAAAATTCTTCGAAATACGCTACTTCAGATCTATCAAATTTCTCTAAAGAAAACAATTGATTATTTTGATCATTTTAATAATCCTAATAATGGCAGTCATTGATATGTGTTAGACAGTGTTATATCTCGTATGAATAATTGCGTCTCGTAACCTGTGTTTATTTAAGCATTATTTCTTAGTGTGGAACAAATCCCTTCTGAATATCGCTACGATCACCATCGACTTAACGGCTTAATTGAACGAGATCACCAGAATCATAAGCATCGATTGAATATTCCCAAGAGCAACGATTAAATTACCGTGTACCCTAATTGTAACTGTTTCAACATCTCTTTCTCTTGATGCCGTGTTTCATTCGAAACGAGATTTAAACACGAGTGTAAAGTAAAGTTGATGATCACTGAAGGTCTATAGGGCTGGCCATCTGTCCCTCGTTGCCACGTCTGCAACGTCTTGGTGGTCCATTTTGGGGCTGGTGCGCAACAGCATCGGCACTAGCGCTGGCAATGAAGCGCTCACAGGTAGAATCTACCCCCTCTCTTTCTCTCACTATGTATGCGCGCTCGCGCACGTGCTCTCTTTCATCCCCTTCTCTTTGCTGTACTCTGCTTTTTTACTGGTATCAGTTGAGAATCAGTCGAAAGAGAGAGAGAGTGAGTAGTAGTAGTAGTAGTAGTAGTAGTAGTAAAGCGGGAGAACATTCAACCGCGTTGTTCTGATAGAACTTCTAACAGTGGTCCTGTCTGTCTTCTCTACTGATTGATTGGATACATTGAAAATTAAAACACATAGATTTCTGTACAGTGTGTCCCAGCGATTGTGATGTAATCGGCGATAGAGTGATTCTACGTGAAAAAATATGAGACTTCGTTTTCGAGAAAATCTAATTTGAAAATTTGTCAAGTATACTTGGCTAATTACAGACTAGGTATGAGTAAACATTCGACAGGATGTTATTCTACCACCTCGATGTTTGCTTGTACAAGACGAGAGTATTATTTTCCAACGTAATCGCGATTAGTAACTTTACGAAAGTTCTAAAGTTCTAAAAAGACGATGCGAGGAATTTCTGCGATTGAAGGAAGAACAAAACTTTGGAACGTTCTTCTTTTAGAATCATTAGCAATTGATCTAGCTGGCGATATTATAGCTATGATAAAACATTATATTATGCCAGAGATCAGTAATACGTTAGTATGATTAGAAATTTTGAGAGATAAAAATACTAACTTTCATCTACATAAATGGTAGATATTTTAATACATAACTACAGCGATGTTTGCTGCACAAAAAAGGCGAATAAAATAAAAATATTATAATGTCGATTTTCAAATATTTTATAAGCAATGAGAGTAAAATTACCGAATCTCTTAGAAAGTATAGAATTTTTAGATTTCTTCATTCTTTTAAATTATTAACAAGTCAAACGTCCCGATGTTTTCAAATTATAGATATAAGAAAACATAAAAAAGATATTTAATACAAATAGGAAAAACTTCTAATATTTAAAGAGTTGGAATTACGAATATCGTTTCGTAGTGGCATTTATGATTCCTTAAGTTGAGTAGCAAAAGCTTCCCTATTAACTCGAATGACAAACAGAGATTCGACTTATTTTAAGAACACCATGGAATATATCTCTTCCTGTTATGCATCCGTTACAAGAATCTGCAAATACATACTTGGCACCGAGCACAATACTGAAAATGCAAGTTATGCACATCCATTATGTTATGCACATGCTACAAATCTATAATAATAATAAACACGTAGACAAGATAAAATTATTATTCACTTGGTTTCTTCGTTTCTTTAAAGCAGTCTATAATATTAAAAAAAATATGAACAGACTATTTTAGTTAATCTACAATTATAACACTAATTGGTAACAAATTAATAAATATAAACAATAGCGTTTGAGTCATTTATAACACATACAAGTGTTCTTTGTACATTTTATCATTGTTGTATCATAGGGGAAGATAGGGCAAGATGGAAAATTGTTGTTTACAAGATACTGTGGATATGTATATTACCGTGCGCACAAAATGAAAACAAAGAGGTCATCAGCAGGAGTAAATAACAGTATGAAAATATCGACAGATATCGAAAGATTACACGTGTCATAAATTACAACGCAATTTATTCCAATTTTTTCTAATTTTGTCATAAGCATACATAAACCTTGCAACAGCGTTTCGTGCAGTTGTGTATATTTTATGTCGATATGAAAATGGCAAATTCATACAAATTATAAGCTATTCTTTCACAAACGTAGAATTTTTAGTAGAAAATAATTTGTTATTTTATAAAAAGACACGTAAAGTATTAGCATGTTACGGAGCAAGATGGGATTGGATGGGCGAGCGAGTGAATTTTGTCAACTATGTTTCACCAAGAGACGACGTTGTGCCATGGCCATACCAGAAGGTAACGTCGACCAAAAAGGGAAGAGAAGCAATCAACATGGAAAATAGAAATTTTAACTTCTTCGCCATATAGACAAAAGAACTATTTCAGTCTAAGAAAGCATCTACAAAGGAAAATGGAGCGAAACCTAGCAAGCGAGAAGGAAAAAATATCAGAAAGTTCGAGAATAGCTCCAAATAAACTAGAAGTATAAGAAGATAGAAGTTTTTTATCTTCAGTTATTCTAAAACGTATTTAATAAATTATATTTCAACTATAATTGATACAATATAATTAGATAAAATGCAATTGATTAAAAAAAAAGAAGAAAAAAAGATTATCGATTTTTATAATATCAGACATTTTGTATGAATTTAACAGTGAATATATATTTGATGTAAAAGTACTTCAATAAATGTTATATGTCAATAAACATATTCGATTTTCTTTACGTTTCTTCTTAGCTGCGTATACCGTCTCACCCTCCTTCCCCTACACGATCAAATAAAAAAAAATGAAAGAAAGTAATATGTATATGCTAAGACGACAGCATGTGGAACATTCATTTGAAACGTCCGATAATCGTACATATACATACGCTATTAAGTTACTGAGAAAACAGAACGGTATAAAGTGGCCGATGAAAATATTAGCCGCATATATAGATACATAAATATCATAAAGCGGAATTAAATTATATTAATTGCGAATTTTCTGTAACTATATCTTTTTTTTTTTCTTTTCTTTTTTTTCTTTTTTTTTTTTTTTTTGTATTTATAAATTCATATGGAAGTGTTACAGATTCTTTAAATCCTTGAAATTAAACCTGTATCAATTTACAACTGTTTTAGAAAGATGTCACGTTGGTTCGATCAACCGAGCATACTCCTGATGAGTGTGATGTTGTTTAATACAATAATGTGGAATACAGCGAAAAGTTCGATAATGAAGTGTGAGGAAGCAAAATTAAAATGCGCCTTCAGAACAGGCTGTGGCGCAGCTCTGCAACATTATCTTACGGGTTGTGCACCCGTTCTCCAAGGGAATGATTGTTCCGAAACCTGCCAACATGCCCTTATTGCTCTTACAAGCACCGATGAGGGCAAAGAACTTATGACAGTACTTATTATATTATCTCTGCTTTTGACCAAAAATAGATATTATTTATTCTGATTAATATCAATGTAAATATTCAACGATACAACACTAACAACGAATATTTTAAGCTAATACAAATTTTTTATAAGCATAACAATTTGTAATACAAATTCAAAAACGTATACAAATATTTATAAACAATATATATGTATGTTTATAAACGATATATTAGGTTACTTGTTTCATTTAAGTATTTATAAAACAATAAAATTTCGTCGGTTATACTTTCTTTCTTTCTTTCTGTTTTGTTTTTTTTTCTTTTTTAATAATAAAGATTAAGCCATTTCAAGATACCGATTTTAATTCAAATTAATAAATTCATTCCTTGTATTAATTTTAATTTCTTGATCTTGAAGTTGTATCATTACGTCTATTTAAATTTTATTTCTATGTACTTTGCTTATATGGAAGATACAATTTTTTAATGAATATTTATATTTTGTTTTTGTTACTTAGTGTGAATGTGAGGATGAATTATGTTCCAAGTCGAAACAAAGAGTAGAAATATGTAGATCGTCTGTAACAATGGCAATGAATAGGACAAGGGTGTCCTGCAGAATAGCAACTTGGATTTGTAATGCAGACGCTCTTTGCCAAACTGCGCTTACGTATTACAATAAATATTGCAAGAGTATGTTTCAAGGACGAAAATGTACTAGACGGTAAATATGTTTTTTAATACGAAAACAGATGAAATCTAAAAAATATGTGATACGAAGTTACAAAATAATTTATGTAATACACAAATGACAACTTAAGGCAAATATTTTAGATGTAGAAATTCGATAAATATCTTAACAAGACAAGAAAAGGCTGCGAAATTGAATACGTGCCAGTGTGATGGTTTTGAAGAATACGATTGTAAAGGAATCCATAGAAATATGAATCTTTTATGCTTTGGAAAAATACATCATGGTTACCGTGATGTTAATGTCGAGGATGATAGGGAAAGTGAATTTCTAACACCAAACATGAGTCTTAGAGGAAACGGTGTTCAAATATTAATGGACAGAGAACTATTTTTACTTTCTTTATTGATTTATCACATACTTAAAGCGAGACAAGGCAAGATTACTCGTTATATTATTCTTTCTCACTTTGAAATATATACTACCGTGCATAAAATAAATTGCGATTATTTTACAAATAACATAAGCATCTAAATTTATAGATTGTGATACTTTGATAAATTGAGTTTAAATATTTAATTTTAATTTATCGAAAATTCTATTTTTTCAGACTGATGATTAGAAAGAATCCAGAGAGAGGTCTCCAAAAAGCAACAGTATTCCATGAAACCAATGACCAAAGATCTTTATCAACATTTTTAATCAATATTTGAACAATTTAATACTGGTATTAATGGATTACTTTTTCAATATGATAAATAATTTAACAGCATGTTTATTATCAAATTTGCACAAATGGAAAAAAAACAGAGAGGAACAAGTCTTGTACAGTGAAAATATTGTATAGTGATTGTATTATAGTATCTATAATTGAGTAATTCGTTGCAAGTATTTAGTTATAAGTCAGTTTTATTTATGAAGATATAATTATGTAAATATCTGCATACCGAAATACGATCATTGTTTCTCCCTTTCTCTCTCTCTCTCTCTCTTTCTCTCCCTCTCTCTCTCTCTCTCTCTTTCTCTCCCTCTCTCTCTCTCTCATCAGATCTATATTCTCGAAAATTCTTCTCTTGTAGAAAAATATTTCCTCAAAAGGATCTCCAACGCAAATATATTACGTTTATTTTGGAAAAAGTATAATTGTTAACATTTATTCTACTATGAAAATATTATGAAGATAATAAAACAATTCTGTCGTAAATTGTGATTCCAAGAAAGGGCTGAAGTGAAATTAATGTAAAGAGAATAATGTTCTTTAAGGACAACAAATTTTCGGGATACGTACGGTATATTGTTATATTTATGCGAGTTTGAGTATGTGTAAATGTTTTTATACTATTTTTAGATATTTGTTTTTATATCTAATTATGATTAACTCAGACCTTTAATAACGATGATTTGTTAAAAACATTGTTAATAAAAGCATAATTGAAGTTCCAAGTTTCTACAGCTTGTATTCTAATTACATGAAAAGTTACCGAGTAAATAAATTAAAAAAAGAAAATTATATAAAATGATGTACTACAAAAAATTTACTAAATATAAATTGCCTGCAATTTCATTATAATTTATGGTGTTCAAATATTTCAGACTCTTCAATATTATCTAGTATTTATTTTATTGTATAATATTTAATTGATATTATGACAAGGAGTAGATTTATATCTCATTAAATTTGAAATATTAATAAATGTATTTACAATCTTGTGTTCTTGAAACTTACTTTCATTGCTTATTTGTTCTTATAAAAAGTACAACGCTTTTACAAAATTTTCGTGTACCTGATATTAAATATAAGAAAGTGTAACATGAAGCGTATTTTTATGATTTTATTAGATCATTTTATTAATTAAATGTATCGAAAAAAAAATAAACAATCTAAGGAAATCCATCATCATCCTCTTCTGCCATTTCCTTAGCAAGCTCTAAATCTTGTTGTTCTCTTTCTCTACGTTCTTCGGCTGATTCAAGATCTTTACCATAGGACTTTGGAGGATACCTCATAGCCTTAACACTTTGATTGTGTAAGTCTAAACAGAAAGTAATTCTTTGATGAAACGCGAGTAATGGTTCTTTAGTACAATAAATATCTGTAGTTTCTTTGCTACGCATGTATCCATTTTCTGGTTCTAAGGTAGCTTCAATTACACCATCTCTAATAGCTTTAGCAACAATAAATTCAGCATCGACGCTGGAATCCAAACCAAGCTTCTTTGCAATATCTGTGGGAGAAATTCTGGAATAGGACAGTCCAATTGACCTAATTGCAGTTTTAATAACATTGTGCCTCAATCTCAAGATCAAAGTAAACGTATGATCAGCTCTAAATTGCGGGCCAAAGTTTTCTAAAACTTCCCCAAAACGTTGAAGATTTCCTAAACGCACAGCCTGAGTCAGTTGGAAATACGGAGCTAATGCACGACGCATAGCAGCTTGTCTGAAAGTTTGACGTTCTGGAATATCTCCAAGTAAAAGTTCCACAGTTACAGCCAGTTTTTGTACTGTTTGACGGAAACCTACTGCAGTACTTTGTGGAGCTTTTCTAAGAGCCTGTAAGAAAGATAAAACATTAATTTTAAATTACACAATTTTTATTCGCAGTTCTATTTCTTCTGATAACATTTTGATTTAAGATTTATATATTAAGAAGATTATTGACTTACCTGTACTAAATACTTATGTGCAGCAGAATATTCTAATCTTGCAGCTTTGATGCGTCCCAAATAATATAAAAATCTAGCCCATTCGTTATTGCTGGCAGATTCTGGGAAAGTTGATTTCAGTACAAGTTTATCTGCCTGATCGTACAAATTATAATGTAAATAGTTTCGTAATAAACAATTAATTAATACAGCCTGTCCTTCAAAGTCATTTCTAAGCGTTGCTGTTCTCAATCTCAAGTGCAATATTCCGCGAATTTTATCCAGTCTCCCAATTAGTTCATATGCCCTTGAATAATAGAAATAACATTTGGCAGCAATCAGGTCAATTGTACGTCTATTTTGAGCAATAATTTTTTGCAACAATGCCTCAGAGCATTGAACAGCTTCTTCATGTTTTCCAGCATCAATTAAACGTACGAGAACTAGTAAATGAATGTAAGTATCAATTTCAGGTAATGGAGTTATGGTAGAAATGCGAAGTTTCTGCGTTTCTTCAAATTCAGCTGAGTCTTCTAACCATGACAATAACGCATCACGTTCAGCACATGGTTTAGGATAAAAACTTAGAATTACTCCGCGTAGGACATTCGAGTTTAATCTACGGCGTGTATTGGGTAGTGTACGCAAAGCTCTTAAAATAAAACGTGGTTCTTTGCTTTGTACAGCTTTTTCTATTTGACGTGCATGCTCGCGTATATCATATATTGTTTGAAGATCAGCATCTTTTTTATCACAAACGTCTCCATCACCATTTTGACCCTCAAAGATTATTTCAACATCCATAGCTTCAGGATTTTTAGCCGTAGGTACACCCATTTTAGTTTCTCTGTGGAAATTAGATTTCTATTAAGCACAATATTCTAATCTTATTACGTACAATATCATTTAATTTTTACAAGCTTCTCAATGTTGACGTGTAGGTGAGTGCGTTCGTGCGCGCGCGCGTGTGTGTACACGCAAACGCACACGCACACGCACACGCACACGAACATATGCCTATAATATCCAACTCGTTGTATCACATTTTCTAATAAAATAATTTTGTAAATTATCCAATATTTATAAAAAGTATTATATAAAACTAAAAATATAAAGCTAGGTTTAAACTTTGTAATAAAAAATTTAATAACCAAATTCAAACTTCTTTGTTGTCAATTTAATATGGTATTCTCTTTAAATAAATCTTTCACATTTTATGATTTTATTACTTGATATAAGACTTGTAACGTGTGAAAGTAACAATAACTGAAAGGTAAGAGTAACATTTTACATTCACCTTTGCTTTAAACTTTTGCAGAAAAACTGAAAATTCTTAATACAAGTGCAATTCTACGTTTTCATCGCACCAATTCACAGTTGTACATTACTCAATCCAACCATCAGCAAAAAATTTAACGAATTTCTGGCTAGGGTTTTTCGCCTCCGCATGAATTATTCATTTTTTTGCAACTTATCATGATATCAAAATTATTAAAATTATTGTTAATATTTAAACAATTTCTTATGTATGAAACTTTGTATTTGCTATAAGGTATACATAATATAAAATTATCTGATATTAAATGTATATAATATATAAATATATATCGTAAATTTTTTTCATTAAAAGTGTTTAATATTTTAAACATTTTATATGGAAAAATTATTTACTTTTTTTTATTATAATAAATTGTTGATAAGTAGCGAAGTCCGATGGTTTGTATAATTCAATCACCGTTGGCCATCTAACTAAATAATTAGGTCAATGGATAAGAGAGCGATTAGTACACTATCATATTCGTGGATTAAGTAGGCATGAGATAACCTTGGTAGCAAATAATACAATATTTTTAATTATGATGATGTAAATAATTGTGTTAAAATAATATCAAGGATTTCACTTATTAGTTTTCATGTCACATGTCAACATGAATTTAAGCAAAAGCGAAAAATTGTTGGCCGCTAAGAAAAAGGTATAGTGTTTTGAAGTATCGACAGCTACATAAGTATTTTTTTTAATATTCAATTTACGTACAAAAAATT
This sequence comes from Bombus campestris, assembly GCA_905333015.3. Classification (NCBI taxonomy): domain Eukaryota; kingdom Metazoa; phylum Arthropoda; class Insecta; order Hymenoptera; family Apidae; genus Bombus; species Bombus campestris. Next base: position 12,826,311 of record HG995132.1, read on the forward strand.
TATACATATATTTATAGGGCTTCGTATGTTCTAGCAACATTTTAATTATTCATTCTCTTATATTTTTGTATCTTTAAATATTTAGGTTATGTTAGCTGTCAAACGCTTATTGAATTTTAATTTTACACAATATTTACCCTTTAAAACGTAAATAAATAATTTGGAAAACCTTATGAATTCATAAGTTAGTTTCTTTCATAAGTTAGATTAGTATAAAAAGATGTTATTATTACTTATGTTTTATTAAACTTCCTTTTTGTTAGCTCAGGGAATTTCAATTAAGAAAAATGCAAAATAATCCAGATGATTCTGTGAAACAAAAACGTCACTCTGTCAATTCATTACCTTCGCAGGTGAAATAAATTTATATATTATAATAATTATGATATCTTTTTATTTAAATCCATGTTCATATGCAATAACATTTCTCCTTGTAATCTTTATTATATTTTAATTGTTGTAAAATGCATAAAGCTTTTTAATTAATTTGTTAAATTTTGCAGTATCAAAACTCAGAAACTGATACATCACATTTAGAGGGTTTAACTAACTCATCAACAATAGGAAATCTGGAAAATGATATAGTTCAAGAATTTCAAAAAGATGAAGTACTATTCACAAATTCATTGGTAACTTCAGAAAATACCATAAATCATGATAATGTACATTATTCTACAGAAGAAACTATCAACACAGAAAGTGTACAAGAAATTAATACATCAGAAGCAGCGAGTAAAGTGGATTTTTATGATCTTCCAAATGTACAAAAAGAACATCTCTTGGAGATGGCTTCTGCAGTTGCAGATATTTTAACAAATGAATCAGAACATATAGAAACATCCCTTGATAATGATTTAATGTATCATAATCAATTTTTAAGTCCTTATATGGAAGAGCAGAAAAAAGTTGTTAATGAATTGCATATTGAGCTTAGTAATGCTGTAAGTGTATATATGCATGTAAATTTTGTAAAAAGTATCTAAATCTAAACGTTGAAAACAGAAATAGTTCAGAAATAAAATTGTTTTAATAATTTAATTAGCGTAGCAGGATTTCAGAGTTAGAAGCCAAATTAGAAGGAAAAGAAACAGAATTTCAGGTAGAATTGGCACAAGAAATAGATCCTTTAAAAGAGCAACTTCAGATTCATACCCAGACTACTGGCATTCTAATAGCAGAAAAAGCAGAACTTACCGCTGCTCTTAGTCAAGCTCAACAAAGCATTAGACAAAGTTCAGGTTTGTTATTTTAATTAATGATATCTCCAAGGCACGCGTGTGCGCCTATGTACGTTATTATAAATTTCTAATAAATTAGAAATTAATATATTTTTTAGAGGATTCTGAAGAAATGACAAGAAAATTAAAAAATTCACAAATTCGCATAGCTGAATTAGAGAAAGAAATATATACTGTAAAAAATAATAATGAAGAATTGAGGAAAAACATTCATCAATTACAAAGTGAATATGATTCTCTTAATAACAAATTTTTTGAATTGAAGAAAGAGAAAGAAGATTTGAGTTTAGAAGCGTCAGAATTAAAGCAAAAACTGAATTTGAAGAAAACAGAATTAATTGCTGTTCAACAAGAACTTCAAGAAAAAACAGCATTGCTTTCATTAAGCGAACTTAGAATACAACAGGTAATACATGTGCATTATCATTGGTTAACTGTATGTGAAACATTTTTCGCATACTTCTTTGCCTTTGTAGATGAAAGTTGCTACAACAACAGAAGAGGAGAAACATGCAGTAATTCTTTTAGAGCAAGAATTAGCACAAACTAAAGAAGCTCTGAAAATTGTTAGCGTTGAAAAGGATGAAGCCAATAAACAGTACCAGAATTATGTCAAACAATTAGATAGCCAGCAGGCAAAATTATTAGAAGAGGTATTTTTATATTCTCTGTAATGAAATTTGAAGGCGCAACGAAATATGATAAATTTTTTAAGAATTAAATGTCATTTATAGATAAAAACACAAAGAGGTGGTATAGAAGATTTACAACGTAGAGAACAAACTTGTATACAAAGAATTTCAGAGCTTGAGCAACAATTAAAACAAGAAAGAGAAAAAGCAGGGAATTTGTCATCTTTACAAGATCGTAAAAATGAAACAGATAATCTTCTGAAAAATATAGATGAACTTACATTGGAACAAGAAAGGCTTCACATTGTATTATCTGAGAAGGTAGCATTTTTGTATTAATTTCTACTATAGAAAGTAAATAAAAATTATTTAAAATTACATCAATTTATTGATTAATTAAAATTTTCTTCCATATCTATAGGATTCACAAATTGAAATGTTGACAAAAAATCTAAATGATTTACGAGATGCAAATAATCAAGGAGCAGAAGTAACAAAACTAGTCAGTGCTCTCGAAAGTGAACAGTTAGGGGCATCAAGAGCAGTTCAACAAAATCGACAATTAAAAGAGCAACTGACTGATATGGAAAATGCGTTTGTTTCTTTGGTAAGCATAACATTAAATATTGGTAAAACATATTAGTGATGTGGTAAATAAAAGTAAATAAACTATATAAATTTTTAATACAATTTTAAGAGTAATGCTAAATTGGATTTAACTGAACAACTTCAAGCAGAGCGTTCTATAGGAAGAAAGTTAAACGTCCAATTAAATAACATAGAAAGTGAGTTGGGACAACTGAAAGAAAAATTAAGGGAAAAAGAAGCTATTCTTGAAGAGGTTGAGAAAGAGAGACTTCAAAATGCTCAAATAGCAGATCAAATACAGCATTATCAAGCTCAATCGCATCATGCAGATACTTTCCAACGAGAACTTCAACATGCTATAGTAATTATTTGTTCAATTATATTAAAAGATTTCGTGCATTGATGTTAAACATTTTTCTTCCTCTATTTCTGTTTCAGATTACTATAGAAAGATTAGAAAAGGAAAAACAAACACTTATGGAGAAATTGAAAGAAAAAAGTGTGGCCAGTTCCATCTCCGAAGTCGATTCACATTCTGCGAATGTTAATAATAATGTATCAAAATCGGAAGGAATTGTACATGTAGAAAGCTCGAACGAAAATGATGTTATAATATCTGAACCTGTAAAAAAGCTTGAACAAAGATTTAAAGAAACAATGGAACGAGTCGCAGAGCTTACAGAAGAGAAACAGAAGCTTGAACATCTCGTTTTACAGCTTCAAAGTGAAACAGAGACAATAGGTACGAATAGATGGTTTTTAAACAATTATTTACACTCTAACTTTATCTTTATATTCATAGAATTATCTCCCTTTTTTATTTTTAGGGGAATATATAACATTGTATCAAAAACAAAGAGCCGTTCTACAGAACAGAGCAATAGAAAGAGAACAGGTATTTCGACAATTACTTGAACAAAGAAATCAGCAACAAGAGCAATTACATAAATTGAAAGTTTTGGTTAGTGACTTTCTTAGCAAGGAATACATACGTTCCAATGGAACAGAACGTCAAGTTGAAACGGGTACTTATAATATAATATTCTATTTCAATTATCTTACTTGAAATTTATTTACATAATAAAAGTGATATTGTATTAATCAAAAGAGATTAACATGTACTGCAACTTAAGATATATATATATATATAACCATTATTAATTAGTCGAAATTTAACGAAACAAATTATTTTTCAGCAACGGGTTCTAGTGATTCTGTAACTATTAAAAGAAAAGAGGAAGCAACAGATCCACGAGTAGAAAATAAAAGTGTTTCGGAACTCCTAGATGTTCTGACAGAGATAAAAGATTGTAAAGATTCCTGTATGTTTGAACCGAATTTTCATCCATGTCCTTGGTGTTCTGGAAAGTTACTTACAGTATAAAGCATATGTTATGTATATATCTTATATATTTTTTAGTATAGAACATTAATATAAAATTTTTAATCGACGACGATTTGTAGAACAATTGTATATAAGGTAAAATCCATAAAAATTGCAATTTGTAAGTGATTGATATGAAAAAAGGAATGTTTTCCTCAAAAGCAGTTGCTCTTTTCTATAAGGTATGAAAAAAAAAAAAAAAAAAAAAAAAAAAAAAAAAGATTTAGGCCTAAAATATTATTTAAGGAATTGTTGAAGATATATTAAGTATTTTTTAAGTAATTGTCTTTTTCCATACATGCTTTATTGCTTTCTTCTTAATGGAAAATATATATTTCTCTACGAAAAGTAAAAATTAGTTCTATTTTAAATATATTAAATAAAGAAATATATGGAATTTTATATTCAAAAATATTTTATTCAACATATTTAAAAAAATCAAATTTTTATCATTGTTAATTTCTATTATATCTATATCCTATATATTATAAGAATTCTATTATTTCAATGTAAGTAAATTTAAAGTAAAAAGTAATATTTATTTTTTATCATATTTTTAATTGACCATTTGAAAAAATTATGAAAAACATCTTTTATAAATTCAACTTATACTTTCAATTTTTTCTTAGAAATTCTGAGTCTCGATCAGTGATACTTGTTCTTTCTGTACGATCTTCAATAATAAAAGCAGCTTTCCCTCTACGTCTTCTTTCTAAAGAAAAGGACAAATAACCTTTTATAATTCAACTTATACTTTCAATTTTTTTAAAAATTTTGAGTCTCGATCAGTGATACTTGTTCTTTCTGTACAATCTTCAATAATAAAAGCAGCTTTCCCTCTACGTCTTCTTTCTAAAGAAAAGGGCAAATAACTTAATAATTATATTATATTATTCCCATTTTAATGAAAATTTGCACTTTTACATGCAATAATACATCACCTGCTCTCAACAGAAGTCTTTTACACTGATGTAATATTGAAGCTTTTGCTTGAACTTCATTCAAACCCAATAAACATGCCAAATTTACAAGATCGTAAGGATTTCGTATTGTCTTAATATCACTGACACCACTGGATAATATTACATTCTAAATAAACAAGATAGTTAATTAGAAATTTGTTTGTTACTTAGACATGGATTTTAAAGAAAAGTCCTTTGTACATTTGTCAATAAATCTTTCGGTATTTAATAACATTATTATCTATAGGCTAAACATTAATATAAATTAATATTTATATTAGTGCTGTTTTGTAATATACGACTATGTAGTGTTAAAAAACTGTTATTTTCATTTATACATAAAATATTTCTATACCTTACTCTTTCCGTATGTATGAAACAGATGAGAATAATGGATAGTATTTTTTCTGGATTCAACATTTAATAGATCTACATACTGTATTTCAAAATGTATTCCTCTTTCAATTGCTTGATCATATAGTTTTTTATTAAGTTTAAATGATGTAGAATTCGACCTTAATGTAATTAAATCTGCATTTAATTGAGTACATGCAAATTGTAAAGCACTTTGTGTTTTTGGAGCAAAAGCATATAGATCGAATTTTTTTAAACTGGAGCAATGATTCACTATATGCGTTTTTGCAAAATCAGAACAAAAGAAAGTAATTCGACTAAAAATTCTTAATCTTTCGTCAAATTCTTTCTTTATACTTTCAATGTCGATTGTTTCAAGAACAATACCCTGTGATGTTTCACTATCACCACCCTTTTTCTTCCTCTTTTTCTCTGTTCCAAGTACACTTTCATCTATATTAGTATTTATTGCTACTGTTTTGAATCCATATTCACATAATTTTGATAAAATAGGATATAAATTTTGTGTTTCATTTCCTGGTACATTCACACATAAATCGTAAAATCCTGTACTTCCTCTAATATCCATTTTTATGAAATATTAGATTTACACGTAAATGCCCTCTATTTTTAATTAAATATGTTGTAAATTTATTTATAATGTTTGGTTGAAGCTATGATTTGGAAATTAACATTCTCTTCTAATTTTTTCTTCAATATTTCTTTGACTATGCTTCGACTAATCCTAACCTAGAATTTTCATGTATATAGATAGAAAATACATTTATATATGTATTGTAACACTAAGCGATATCTTTTGGTTAATAAAATCATATTATGAAAATCATAATATTTTTGTCAAAAATATTGACTATAAAAGGAGATGCTATTTAACATTTTTTGAAGAACTTCATTTATTCGCATCAATTTATTATCCATTAAATTACCATATTTATTACAGATTGTAATTATGAATTGTCTTCATTAATAAAGCCATATATGTAATAATATTATATCTTATAGCTGTTTTTTAATTTATTAAATTTAAATAATTTTAAAAACATTTAGAAATATTTAAATAAATCAGAACCGTACAAATATAAATGTTTAGTACAATATTGTATTATAACCTAAAATATGGTAAATATGGAACATATTTTAATGATTTTAAGAATGCTAAATACATCAATATCAAAGATATTTCTGTAGAAACAAAAATTAAATTAAGTGGTTGTTAAAAAAATATATAAATTATAATTAATCGCTGTCTTTAGATTCCGCCTCACTAGAAGGTGGAGTACTCTCAATAGGTTCTTCATCACTACCCTCGGATTCTTCTTTCCTTTTCTTCTTCAACTTTTTGTCGTCATCCTCCTACAATAAAATCATATGCAATAGAATATATCTTAAAAAATGTTTTTAACAGAACACAACTAATATAATGAAATTACCGCACTCCGTTTATCTCCTCTTTTCTTTTCTTTACCTCCGTCGCTGTCTTCATCCGAGGCCTTCTTTTCCGATTTCTATAGAAATATTTAATTAAAATAATATTTCTACTATCATAATATAATACTAATAAAATACCTAATAAATTTTATTTTTAATTCTTGACATACCTTATTATCTTCATCGCTACTGCTTTCATCATCACTAATATATTCCTTACTTTTGAAACTGGTTCCGGTCATAAGCTTACTGGGAGATTCTTTTTTACTCTCTTTCTTCTTCCTCTCTCCCTTTTCTTTCTTTTCTGATATCTTTTCCTTATCACCACCTCCGCCACTAGCTTCATATTCTTTCATTGATGCAGTGTACTCTTTCTTTGCCTTTGCTGCTTTTTGTTCCCATTCCTATTATAATTAGTATATATTAAATAATTATGAAATTACATGTAAGAAATTAAAACAATTTTGGTCTTACAGATTTATCTTTTAGTTCCCTCCACATTTCACCTCCTTTCTTTGCAATTTCTGTAACAGCAATTCCAGGATTTTCTGCTTTAATTCTTTCTCGAGCACTGTTTAACCATATCATAAATGCGGTTGGCGGTCTCTTAGGTTTATTTGCATCTTTTTCTTTCTTCTGCTTCCTAGGTTTTCTTGGCTTCTCTGACTAATCAAGGCAATACGTACATTGATAAACTATTCTTAGTAAATTATCTAATGGGTACGATTGCAAATTCATTTTTATAAATTTTAAAAACACTGTAAAAAATACAAGTAAAATGTTTACCACGGTTTTAGCCGACTTTGGTTTCTTTTCTTTTCTTTCTTTCTTTTCTTTCTTTTGACTTTTTCCTGAAGCATCCGATTCATTTTCACTTTCTGAACTATTTGGATTACTGTCATATTCTTCTGCCACATCACTCTCGTCCTAAAACAATATATATATATATATATACAGGGTATATAAATTTGTATGTTTTGTATTTGTATGTCAAAAATTTTAATAAAATCATACCTGATTCGGATTAAAATCTTCATCGGTGGATTCTTCCTCAGAATCCTGATTTTCCTCTGCATCTCTTTCCTGTGCTTCTGCTTTAACTCTTGCCAAATACGCATCTGGCTCATCTTCTTGATCGCTATCTCCAAAGTCATTGTCATAATTCAATTTATCCTATTGCAAAAACAAAGAATTTCTTAATATAATTAATTAAAGAATTACAATTACGATAATAATTCATACTTACACTCTTGCCTCTATTTTTAACCCGTAATTTTTTGGAAGTAATAAAGTCAAAAAGTTTTCCATATTCTTCCTTTTCTATACTACTGAATGTATGAACAACACCGCTAGTCAATTCAATTTCAAAATCAAATGATCTTGTAGAACCACCACCACGGGCGAAATTTACTGACGCAATTTCTTCAAAACGTATATGGATTGGTGGTTTATGAACGTATATAAAACCTCTTTCTAAAGGATATAAATAACCTGCAGCTGCTTTAAATGAACAACTGATTGCTAGTGTTCCAGAATGACTGAAAATTAAGAACATATGATATATTAAAATATTTCGGCTACACAGTTTACAAAAAACTTACCTAATGAAATTTCCAGGCCCAGTAAGTTTTCTATTAATAATAACTTTCATTACTTTTCCCAAAACTTCATAAGTTGGTCCAGATAGTTCTTTTGGTAATTTATCTTCATATTTTTCTTTTAATTCTTTTCTGCAATAATATAATATGATATAAATATATGAATAATAAACATAGTCATATTTTTACCATAGTGCTCGAGTAAAATACAGATGCATACTCAGAAAATGGTAATTCAATTGAAGTTTCTTCTTCTTGATTGAATAATAATACTAAATAATGATAACGGGTTTGACCTTGTTTAATTGGTGGATCTAAACTGACCTAAGTGAAAGATATAAGCGATAATAATAAAACAAATAATTAACAAGAAAAAATAAAAATAATTTTCAAAATGCTTACCACAAAATACATTTGCCTGTTGTCCTTATGTGGTAAAAGAAATAGCCTTAAAACAGTTGACATTGGAATCTTGTAATCAAAAGTTTTACCATGTAATTGGAAAAATGATTGGAATATCTTTATATCGTAACGACCACTGGAAGAGGGAGTTATATTAATATATGAATCTTTTAAATTATATTTCTTAAACATATATACATACCGTGGTGTAAGACATTGAATCTCCCTAAATATTGCAATAGCATCTCCACTGACACTGATGACAGATGCTTTTTCCATAACTTGCTGATGAAATGCTTCTACTGGATCTTGATCTGCGCTGTCACTAATAGGGATATGAAATCTCATTTCCATTAAACTCACAGGAGCATCATCATTCTGAAAAATGTACAAAATTTTAATATCAAGGAACATTATTAATGTTAAGCACATTATATTGCCGATAATTTACCTGATGAAATTCCAACGTGACCTCATTCTTACCAGTGTTACATTGAGACACATCGTACAATGGAATTTCAAAAGCAGTATGATGACCAACATCAAAACTTAATACAGAACCATTAAACCTAGCCGTACCCCAATTCCAACCTTTTAGGCTAAGTTCCTTTTCTAGCATATCTTTTTTATAGTTTTGTAGGAAGAATTTTGCAATTTTTTCTTGATCCTAAAAATAAATATTGTTTTATTACAAAATGTAAAATTAAAAAAAGATTTATTCTTAACTAAAAATTATTACTTACACCTTCCTTGAATCCACGAAACCTATGTAGAGTTCCATTTTTGAGAAATATTCGAAGACCCCAGGTACCAATGAATTTTTGATAATTTACCATTTCCATATCCGATGCTGAAATTTGTTCTACTTTGCCTGTCTTTTGATTTTTAAAAATCAAATGTTGGTCTGTAAGTTTCAGTCGCCCAGGTGTCTGTACATAAGAAAGTCATATATAAGTGCAATTACACAGAAATTTTTATTTATCTCATTACCATCGTAACATAAATAGTACCATCGAAAGTAACTGATGAATTATTATAAACATTTTTATTAATAATTTCAATATTTATAAAATAGAATACAATTTGTTTGCAATTATATTATAAAATATAACAGAAACATGGATTTTATCTGGACATGTTACTTATTAATCTAACTTTAAACATTAGCAAAGAAATGATATAACGCGACTACAAGTATTGTTACTCGTTACAAACTTTAAGTAATATATTACTTACCATAGCTCCTTTAACTTCTGCAATCACATCAGTATATTCTAAAAAATCCATTTTTGAAAACACCTAAAATTAATATACAAATTATTATTTGTTCATTATGATTCTTCTTCGTATATACAAATTAAACGCATAACCAAAAAAATCAAACGCTTTTTATAAACTACCTTAATTTACAATTCAAAATGAGAAACTAACACAAGGTCGAGGTAGAAAACAAATTTCTCATATACGGCGTACAACGCGCCACGTTCTTGCTCTCAAAATATTTTCTGTAAACATAATTGGTTAATACAGTTTAGGACTATAAGTACAATTTATAGTAAAATTTGTATACTATGTATAAAAGAATATTTATTTTTGCTATCCATTTAGCTATGAATATAACGCTAAAATTTATATATAATCTTAGATTTTAGATATATAATAGTAAAAAATTTTAAAAACTTACTAAAACTAAAATTATTACCCTAGAATTTGCAAAAAGTTGATTGGTTAAATTAACCATAGAGCGTAAGTACGTGTAGATGAAGTAAACATGTTCAAAACTTTCCATATTATTAGTTGAAACGTTCATTCTATGCGTATATAGATATGGCAAAAGTGCAATTCATACCATTGTATCTTTTTATTATTTGTAATATATTTTAATAAAACGGAAGAAATATTCTATGTAAAAGGATTCATTATTAAAAAGCTTAAGTTTAAATATTATATTATTTAATCGTTTTAATAATTTTACACTTTATAAATAAGAAAATTAGTTTGGAATAGAAAGTAACAAATTTTATAATTTACACGGGATTAGATTATTATTTATACAACATTATTATATTTTTGTACTATGTAAGTACACAATAGCAAATAATTTTGTAAAAACACAGGAAAGATGTTATAAAAACAATGTGTTATAATTTGTATAAAATATACTAGTTAAGATTATATGTATGTTTGTATATAGTTTTTAATTTAAAATTTCACATTGGATTTTTTAAATATCAACCTTTTCCAGATAATAATGGCACAAACAGAATTTCCACCATTAAAAAATGATTTAATTTTAAAAGCTGCAAAAGGAGAATCCACAGAACGTGTTCCAATATGGATAATGCGTCAAGCAGGGAGATATCTTCCAGAGTTTCAAGAAATCAGATCAAAACATGATTTTTTCTCTGTTTGTGAAACACCAGCTTTAGCTTGTGAAGTTACTTTACAGCCTATAAAACGGTTTGACTTGGATGCTAGCATTATCTTTTCTGACATATTAGTTCTACCACAAGCAATGGGTTTAACTGTTGAAATGGTTCCTGGAACGGTTTGTTTTTCTTTTTTCTATTATTAACTTTTATATTAAAATTTTTTATAATTGTTCACCAAAAAAAGAAAAAAAAAATTAGAAAGCAAATATAAATATAATAATAATTTGTGATAAAAAAAAAAAAAAAAACAGGGACCAATTTTACCTAAACCTTTGAAGGATCCAACAGATTTAGTTAGATTAGTTCATCCAAATGTAGAAAAGGATTTAAAATATGTTGGAGACGCCATAACTTTAACAAGGCATAAATTAGAGGGAAAAGTACCATTAATTGGCTTTACTGGTGCACCAGTGAGTAAATCGATCCTACACGTTATAAAGGAAGTACTTTCAGTATTTATATTTGTAAATTATTAGTGGACATTAATGAGCTACATGATCCAAGGTGGAGGTAGTTCAACAATGACAAAGGCACGGCAATGGTTATATAAGTATTCAGAGGACTCTCACAAACTCTTACAACTTATTACGAATGTCATAATTGATTACCTTGTAATGCAAGTAAAAGCTGGAGCACAGGTATAGACTTGTCCTTTTTTTTTGTTGAAAAAATATCACAATGTTATAAAAAATATAGAAATAAAATAAAATAATTTCAATGTTAATTATTGAAGTGTAGTGTAATTTTCCTATTATAGTTATTGCAAGTATTTGAAAGTCATAGTGATTTCCTTAATGACGAGTTATTTGAAAAGTTCTCGTTTAAATATTTGAAAGAGATTAGCGACAAAGTGAGACAGCGATTGAAGGAAGAAAATATTCCTGAAGTGCCAATGGTAAGTAAAATAAATGTTACGATATATTTATGGTGACTTATTTTAATTTAAGTTCCTAAAGAATTACAAATTTTAGATTGCTTTTCCTAAAGGTGCAACTATGAATTCCTTAGAAATGTTGGCAAAGTCTAAAACTTATGAAGTATTGGGTTTAGATTGGAATGTTAATCCTATAGAAGCAAGGAAAAGATTTGGTTCTGAAATTACTTTGCAAGGAAATTTAGATCCTTGTGCATTATATGCTTCTGAGGTTTATATAGTTTTATACAGAAAATTATATTTAGAATACTTAATACGCAGCCTTTTTTTTTTTTTTCTTTTTTCTTTTGTCCTTATTTATATTTGTACTAATCAAGGTATCTCTTTTTCTATAGCAAGAAATAGCCGATCGTGCTCGAGACATGGCAATAAAATTTGGTAAAACTCGATATATAGCGAATTTGGGACATGGTATTCTACCAGATATACCAATAACGTCAGTTGCAGCTTTTATCAAGGGGATTCATTCAGTGTAATTTGTTTGTTGCAATGCAAACTTTATAATAAATTTTATTCTATTTTTATCAAATTTCCCACAAATTTAACCAATGCCAGAGATATTAATATAATACATTACATTTAAATATCTTTTTAGTAATGTATCGTGAGGATCAACCTTGTGTTTTTAAGTGTTACTACATACTTTTTAATTTAATAATCAGTACAACATATTATTTCGAACTGTATATTCTAGCTTAAATATATAAATTTATCGCGTTTATAAAAAAAATCTATCGGTCCCTTTAAGGTTTGAAAATTTAATATTCCTAAAAAACCTTCATTTTAAATACCAAATCATTCGAAGTATACAATAGATTGCTACCATCTTGCGACTGCCACGACCGTGATTAGTGTGCGCTAAAACAAAAGTCGCGCGATTAACGCTTGTTTCCTCGGCCGTCTCGGCTTTGTGGCGTTTTCGTCGTCCGTAAGGTGGCGTCGCCCGTGGCCCATGAGCCAAGCTGGTCGATGGGCCGCCACAAATTTCCAACTGGCACGATATTTCTCATCTAACTCTACCCCCACAAACACTCCCAGCCGGAATCCGTGGATCTATCCGAGTGGCCCCCTGTCGCCGATTAGCGGTTCGCGCAAGCGCAACCAACTCTTCTGGTTAGAGTATCCATTTTGATCACATGTGAGTATCTCCAGTCTGTTCTCCTTTTTTCACGGTGAGTCTAGCTGGTCGGCTTGTGATCACTCGAACAAGTTTGCAAAACGTGCTACTGAAAAATCCCAAGAACAAAGAACGCCAGTATCTGAAGCTAGTACGTATCCGTCATTTCTTGAACGTTTTCTGAGAGTCGGCAGTTTCGGCAACGAACTGCACGCAATCCTTTTCGCGCCATCTTCTTAAGGAAAACGGTCAAAAAACCGTAGTAAACTCGTCGTCGAAGGTAATTTGACTTTCGCGAGGCTTTCCGCTTCATTTTTCATAGAGAGGTTTCAATAACTGGAGAACTGTCAGCCGGGTTGGAATCTTTGGTTAGATTGTGCTTGCACAACGTGTTCATTTTTCGTTCTGTTCACTATCACGGTAGCTTTTCGATACTTTTTGCGTTTCACGTTTATTCTGCAAACATTTTTAAGCATTGAATATCGTACTTGATGTTACTATTATTTCTCATATTTTCTTTTTGTCTATTATTATTATTTTTTTTATTATTTGTAATATCTCTAAAACACTCGGCTTTTTTACAATTTTAAATATTTCGTTCCATGCAATGAAACATGTTCCTTACTGTTTTAAGCAATTTTTGTGTAATACGTTGCTGAATCTGTTGTTTATAATTTGAAATACAGCCAAGTTCTATGTTAAATGTGTCAATATCTTTTTTAATATTAAAAGATTAAAGTTGTAGCACACATTTGAAGTATCACATTTCAAAACATATTGTGAAAGATGGTTTAGTTTTGTTTTTTATATTCATGTTACATTTTTGTATAATAATTTTGATGTACTTCTAATGTTTTACAAAATATAATAGATTACTACATCATATAGCATTATATTTTGTAACAGCTTTCCTATTCGACTTATGTTTGTATTGTACGTTTCATTTGTATTTGAAATAGCAACTCAAATGATTTTTATTAACTTCTCACTGGGAATTTCATTTTTAGAGATAAATTACATACCATATGGTGATTTTGTAGGAATTATAATAGTCATAGAGCTCTAACGATATTATGCCTTTAAATATAGTTATAAAATTCAATAATATTAATAATATTACTAGAATGTTTTATTTTATTAAAGTTGAAAAAGAAAAAGAAAAGGAAACAGTTCAGAAAGTGTTCCAATTTCCTAGTTTTCTTATAAATTTTAATGTCATGTCTTAACATTACATTGTAACTTATAAAACAGTTCTATACCTTCCATAAAAAATTAATTAGGTTATTGATTCCTCTTACAAACATAATATTGTACTTTACCATTTTTATTAAAAAATAATATTAGATTCTTATATGTTATATGTAAAAATATTTTATATCTTGTATGCAAAAATTCAATGTTAATTATATATGGTATATTAAATCTTTGAGACATAAAATATGTAAAAATGTTTTGTATATGCTGCTTGAATTTTATGAAATTAATAGAAATCAGTATGTCATACATAGTATATTTCTATGTCTTCCTAAATCTTTCATAAGTAACTATTATAATTAAAATTTTTCTTTTTGTTTAATTTTATTTTATTTATTTATGTTTTGTTTGATGTTTGAATGTAGTTCTTAATCTGTTTTAAATTATTTCAGAATAACAGAAACTAAGGATGGCAGACATAGAGGATACTCACTTTGAGACTGGAGACTCTGGTGCTTCTGTAACATACCCGATGCAGTGTTCAGCTCTGCGTAAAAATGGGTTTGTCATGCTGAAATCTCGGCCGTGCAAAATTGTAGAAATGTCAACTTCTAAAACAGGAAAACATGGCCATGCCAAAGTACATCTTGTAGGCATTGACATTTTTACTTCAAAAAAATATGAGGACATTTGTCCATCTACGCACAATATGGATGTGCCATTTGTTAAGCGGGAAGATTATCAGGTAAATTATTGAAGAGTAATTTTATAAAATTACTATATATTAGAATAATATTTCTCATGCATATTATTTATATTAAATCATTATTTCTATAGTATTTATTTGTTAAAATAGTTATTTATTGACAAATTCTATAAAATGATATAGAAAATATTGTATAATAATAATAATAATAATAATAATAATAATAATAATAATATTGTGGTAATAACATTGTAATAACATAACAATTTTCTAATTATGAAAGAAATTATAAATATGAAATACTAATCGTTATTTTTAATTAAATTATACAGTACCAATTTCCTTTGCCAAGTTTTTCTTACGTAAATAAGATATATGTTCTTATGTAGATCTTATGTAGATGTGCAAAACAAAGAGAAATGTAACTCGAAGTCGATCCTAACCTGGAGGGGAGGGATTATGGAAAAGGATAAATATCTTGTATGTCTTTTTGTTATAGCTAGCAGACATATCTGACGATGGCTACTTATGCCTGATGGCTGATAATGGTGAACTACGTGAAGATTTAAAAATTCCTGATGGCGAACTGGGTACTCAGTTACGTGCTGATCATGAGGCTGGGAAAGAGCTTCTTGTGAGTATTGTTCTATTACAGAAAAGATCAATAAAGATTAATTATAAAATTTTTTATTTAAATATTAATAAAGTTTATGCTTATTCTTTATTATATCATCTATAATTTGCAATTTGCACAAATTTCTGTGCAAGTTTCTTGTCTGCTTGACTAATGTGCAAAATTATCTTGTATTATAAACAATATCATTCTGTTTCTATTTACTTTCTTTGCAATATATTTGTATTAACAGAAAGAAGCAGAAAAATAATATTTTATTTTTTCAGTGCACTGTACTGAAGGCATGTGGTGAAGAAGTCGTGATCGCCATTAAAACTAACACTGCCATCGATAAATAATTGTGTTCAATCCAGACTCCACCATTACATTAAAGAAATAAACAAACACACACAGTTAATATATTATTAAGAGAAACCTAAGATACAATACAAGATGATCAATGGTTAACATAAGAACTACTACCAACAGCAAATAGAGAGGAAAAGAGAGTGGGGGCACTTGGGAAAGAGTAAAACGAAGGGGAAAGAAATAACATGGGAAAGGAAAGAAGCAAACATGTAATTTAAAAACTGAAAGGAAGAGAAAACAATGTGCGTGAGCGTGTAAGTGTGAGGGAGGAGAGGATTACAAATAATGAAATAATTGCAAAAACAAAAAAAAAAATAAATAAAAAAACAAGTAAAAAGAGAATAAACCAAGAAACAGTATCAGCTTAGACCTTGGGGAAAAAATGAATGTTTTGGTGGCTTAAACTGTTGAGATTAAAAGGCAGTTTTGACATTGGGAAATTATGAAAGAGGACTACTTTGCCTTGATTTGTGATTTCTAAAATTTGAACATAATTAGAATTTTATCTCTATTGGAATTTCAATTACATCTCTCAGCGGTAACATATAATTTTATCCGAACTTATGATTTTATTGAAAGTCCAATATTTCTAAAGTTCTAATCATCTAAAAATCTTGTTTCCTTACATTAACCCCTGTTCTCTGTATACTTTAATTGAAGTTTCAATTCCTTTACAAGTCTGATTTAAAAAATTTTCTGTTATACTCAAACTGCAATTCTATAGGAATATATAGAATTCCAATTACATTAGAATTTTAATTCCTCTATAATAGATCCTATATTTGTTTGGAATTGTCTTTTTCTCTCTCCTTCATTCAAGTTCATTACATCTTTTTTATTAAAATTATATGTTTTATAGCATCCAGCTTAATTTAAAATTAATATCTTGTTTTAGTTTCGAACTTTTTTTTTATATAAATATGATCCTGTCTAATTTTTATTAGTATTCTATGCTACTGAAGCATTGTTAACAAAAATTGATGTCTTACTAGAAATACTTAATATCTGTTGTTTGTCTAAGAACCTTACCTGACAGTAACTTATTCTTGAAAATTTTTAATTTTATACTTCTTGTTTGATTAAAATTTGTATTCCAAATTTCTTTAGATTTTAAAAAAATATTTCCTAGTTTCGAATTTATAAAAATCGCTACAATGTATTTTTCAAACTCGTACAAACGGCTGAAACTTATATTTCTTGCTTGAAATTTAAATCATAACTTTGCATTTTTAATTACAGAAACATATTCAAAATAGTAAAACTTAATTTTCTGCGTAGATCTGATGGGTCTTTATTAATTTCCTGTACAAGTTGTAGTTTTTATTTAGAACTCGTATTGTAGGAGGACCGTTTTTATATTTAACAATTTTCAGAACTTTTTGATATTCTGAGATTAGAATCGAAACTTCAAACTCGGTGAATATTGAACCCTTAAACTCTAACACGAAATTTTGGAATTCAATTTGAACTTCAGACACCGTACATGTAATTTCAAAGATAACTTCAAACTTGAATTCTGAAATTTTAAGTTTATCACTCAATTTTGATTTCTGACTTGAAGTTTGAGTTAAAATGTAACTGCCTAAGTTACATTAGAAGCTCGATTTCAAATCAGATCATACACCATCTATGAAAACATAAAAAACTATAAAAAAATATAAAAGATGAATGATAAGAAACAACTAAGCTACTGTAATCTAAGCAGACTAATTTAAGATTAAGACTACCTAGATAAATGAATTTAATCGATAAAAAGAAACTGAAGAAAAAAAGAAAAAACGAATCAATCGGCCTCACGGTCGTATTTCAACCACGAGAGACGGAAATCGTTTTTTTCTGCTTCTCGATATTCGGTTTAATTAATTATACACCACTGCTGGTCTTTCCGTTAAATTTTGACAATTTGTACTAAAAATAATTTTCAGGCACCAAACAAATTAAAATCAATCATTTACTCTATAAGCACGGATGTGAAATGATATTTCGAGAATATTGTTTTTGAAAATATTTTTAGTATAAAGAAATCTCAATTATACTTAATTAAAATTACCAATTATATAGTTTGTCAATAGTTAATAGTATTTATGTAGCAATAAATAGAATCTAAACAATTAATAAAACTCATTTCAAGTGGTATAATTAATGATATGTCAAATGTAATTAACTTCAGTTATAAAATATATTCTTGAAATATTATTCTTTAATTCTATTGCACATGTATTAAATTAGTGTGCAAAGTATTAAATCATAATACTGTAAAACCTTAACACACACAGACGGTATATAGATATTTTCAAAAAATAACATAACCAGCATTGGCGTATATAGGCAAACAACGTATAAACACGAATACACATATACAAGTACACACAGTGGTAAAGTATATGAAAATATACAAGTATATACGAAAGTACACGATTACGAAATTCGAAACAAAAAACACAGACGTAAAGTATATAAGTAAATGGATACCAACGAGCATTTGTTTATACGGCGGAAATCAATGGAAGATAAATGGATAAATAAATGATAAAAAAGCCGTCGGTGCTATTGTGTCAACCTTCGATGATATTTCGTTGTTCTTATAATAGCACGTTACTGAAACTTCGAGTCTTAATGATTTTGCTATTTTTTTATTTTATTAACTGACATGATATTACACTCATTTAAGTTAATTAAAACTATCGAAAACAACTAAATTGAAATTCTTATCATTTTGTCCTTTTCAATTTCATTCATATTATCTAAAATTTTTTACTTTTCATAAGTCTACTGGTATCATATTCAAAATATCAATGCAGGAACTAGCAATATTAGTGATTATAAAAAATTAAACTCAATTATATTAAATAAACAGTTTCTTTTAATTACAAAAAGTATTCCATAAAATCCGCATAATATTTTTAGTCAAGTTTAATTAATATCTGTTAAAATCAATTAAATACTCAATTATGCAATTTGAAACCATAAATCAACTTGAAAATATTTTATTTAAATTTAAATTTAATGCAATTTGAAACTTACTTACTAATATTGAGTACTTAGGCAGGAAATTAGTGAACAACTTGTTAGAAGTTTATTCGCAAATATTCTCTTTAATATTCCTACATTTTCAAACATTAATACTCTTATATCTCGTATTATTAATAATTATTAGTGATTAAGAAAACATTACGAGTGCCATTATATATGTATATATACGTATTCATACAAAATACATATATACATATACATATATATATATACACACACACACACACGTATAGATGTATATTTGACTCGGATTTACACGAGCGCAGCATACACACAACATACACGCATAAACATGAAGAATATGTCAAAGATATGTAACACAGTAACGAAAATGTATCTTGTATGTACTATGACTGCATTTTTTTTTTTTTTTTTTTTTAATTTATTCATGGTGAAAATGAGATACGCCTATACAAGTATAAAAGATGTTTTATAACTTATGCCTATATACATTAGACATCGTTCGTTAACCATACGGTGAATAATTTTATTTAAAAAGTGTGTAAAATGACATTATTATGAAAGTTCCGTACATTTGCATGGATCAAATTCTGGTGGACATAACGAGAAATATAGCAATTTATAAAATTAATAAACAATACATAAGACTATGAAAATGTAGAGGAACATCATAACAATACTTTATAAATTAATGCTTAATACAAATATATCTCAATGAGTAGTAAACAATACAAGAAAGATTGCACAAAGTGGTAAAATCTAAGTATATAAATTTGTTGTATTTAAAAACGAAAAACTTTAAACATAAATATGTACTCTATAAGCATTATCGTAAATCAATTACTTCGAGGCTTAAATACAACGTTAACTTAGGGTGTTACATACCTTTAAACATATTCTCTCTCTCTCTCTCTCTCTATATATATATATATATATATATATATATATATACAATCTTTATATATATATATATATGTAAACCCGGACACTCTCGTAATATCTCTTAATATTTTATTCAAAATCTCGACATAATTAATAATTGATATTCAATTATTTATTCTTTAATACTTCAGGAAAAATTCATCTTTACCGTTGCACCCTGCATATCACAGGAAACTGTCCAAAATTCACGTCACAGTAACTGTAACAATTCGAATCTTAATTTCATCATTTACGATTTCTCTTTTATTTCTTTCTTTTTTATTGACACTCCTCAAAATCGAAGGAAAGTTGATCTTCCTCGGACGATCAATTATTGGCATTTCTCCTTTGCAACGCGGCCGCGAGATCCTGTCTGAGGGCAGCTTGTTGTCGTTGATCAGCTAAAGATTGAACAGACCTTAAACCATTTACAATATCTTTCGTTTTTCCAAAATAAATTTCATTTAAGGTATTTCGAATTTTATTTTCCATATCTTCAACCATGCGACCAATATTAGCAATATGTGGAGAACTCTCACTTATTTGGGCATCTTGTTCAACCTAAGAAAAATGTGTTAGGAAATAACTTCACATAATTGTGATATACTCGTTGAATGTTGTACAGAAAATAATTAATACATTTAAAGATCTCTTTTTTTTTTTAAATTATAATTAGAAATTAATTAGAAACAAACCTGTCTTGTAAGACTTCCACCAAGATTCATTGTTCCAGAGCCATGTTTATTAGTTTGTAACCAAAGCATTGCAGTGGAAGTTAATTTATAATGTGCAATCCTTCCACTGGATTTTTCTTGAACTTCTACTACATGAATTGAATCCCAACAACCTTTAATTTTCTTTGAACCATCACCTGCTTTTTTAATTAATATTACTGCTGCAAAACCATGATCCAAGTCCCACAGATAGACAGAAGAAACTCCACCTTCAAAGTAAAGTTCTCTGTATTGATCAAATGCATGATTTGCATCTATCTCTAATTTTCTAAGCCTTTCAGATGGCATTGAACCATCTTCTAGTGGTGGATCATATGTATTACTCCAAGGGGACCTGCAACATAATTTTATATATACGTTAACGTAAATATTATTTTTTTTATTCTTAATGTAATACTAGTAAAACTAAATATAGTAACAATATTAATAACTGAATAGAGTAAAGCACATTTTTACAATTACCTATAGGAATCTCCATCTCTATTATAGTCACAAAGTAAATAATCTTTTCCAGATTCTTTATCTTTTGCAATTTTTAAGGGCTGATCAACAGAGGATAAGAGATCTTCACAAAGAGATGGCACTAGATCTATTAAATCACTCAAATTCTTTTCAATTTGCTGAGGTGGCAGTCTTCTCATCAAATCCAAAGCACAATCCATTTGCTGTTCCGTCTTTAACATTAAAATTAAGTTTGATTTAATTTTTAATATTCTATAACCCAATGAATTTATAAATCTAGTCATATTTTTAATAAATGGAATTTTATACATTTATAATGAAACTGTTAAGTCTAATACAACTATACTATATTTCTAATTTAATGTCATTTTGAATAAATCTAATTTATCATCTTGGTATTTAATATAATTAAATTGTAGTAGTAAGTGTGATGGTAGTAAATATAATTTAGTATAATTAATATAATTCAAATTTAGCATAAAGAAGCGGCAAGCCACATGAAATTCAATATAAATAAGCGATAAGATACATGTTAACTTTCGCT
This sequence comes from Bombus campestris, assembly GCA_905333015.3. Lineage (NCBI taxonomy): Eukaryota > Metazoa > Arthropoda > Insecta > Hymenoptera > Apidae > Bombus > Bombus campestris. The sequence goes on from HG995132.1 coordinate 12,847,938, forward strand.
AATTTCAATAAAAGACAGAAAATAAATGCCAGGAGATATAAATATTAATTCGTTAGTATGAGTTACATCAAGAAGACGTTTATATGGGTTAACGAAGAATTATCTACATTACAAAAAATATATAAATGAATTTATATTTTTAATTTTTTTAAAATGACCGAAGAACCAAAATTTTCATGTATGTCACTGGGTGGCGCCATTTTGACGTTTGTTTCATTTTAGGTTAGGTAAAAATTTTTCTTAGAATATCACTATCACAAAAGTACACAAACATCTTTTACAACAAACCTTTTAAAAAATTTTATCCTGAATGGGAGATTTTATAAAGTTAAACTTTCCTATATCGAACATTATCTCTAAAAAGTGTTATTACTGATTTTAGTTGACATTATTAATAAAATAATATAATGTTACAATCATAGATTAAAAATATTAAACTCACCATTTTAAATGATTGAAGAATTTGACGAAAGTCACTCAGACCATCAATCAATAAAAACTACAAAATCAATGAAAAATTTATTGAAATTGTTTACCCTCTGACCTGCATTCAGTCACCGAAAACGAATATTCAAGGGGCGTGTCAAGACTACCGCTGATTGGCCAATAGAAAATTCAGTGCTATCAACATAATGTGAGTGAAAATTATAGGGCATTTGTTATATAACAAAAGGACAAGTAATAAAATGTTTACAATACATTACTAGTGAAATTATTGCTCATTCCTAAGTGATCGCTCGATTAAATTTCAAGTTACAATGCCATACATTTACCACTTTCAGAAATGCAAATTAAAGAATTAGATAAAATTAATTCTAGACAGAATTCTCTAGACGAAATTAACTAAAATTTACTATATGTAGTTTATTTAATTATTAGAAATGATTAGTATCGTATATATGGCTTACTTATTCAATTTCAATAAATATTTACTGCATTCGAGCCACGCTTTTCATACATTCTGCAACGTAACAATATTAAATGGAAAAAATTGTTACTAATTGTCTTTTAATTTAAAAGATTGGTTATATTTCGCTGAAATATATTTTTAGTTTTATAACAGAAAGTATTTCCAATAACTGCACTAACTATAGAAGTTAATGTAAATGTTGTGCTACGATGTAATGTAAATTTTGTATTACAGGATTAACTGGCTTGAACTACTGTTTGTCTAATATATATAAATTTAATGAATCGAAAATTCTATTTTTAATAAGATCCCTGATCTTTCTTCTTCAATCTTTCCTCTTAGATTTTTACAGTGAATGATCATAATTCAGAGATCAAGTTGATTTTAAATTTCTCTCTTAATTTATACATAGATGGCGTTGAATATAAATTGAAGTTCATATTTATTGCGGCTGTTTATATGTTAGTAGAGAATATGTAATCTAATATTTTAACATATTAAAATGCTAATAAATATCTGATAAATACTCTAACAGAATTCCGATTTTAATTCCAATAATAATTGGATATTATCAGATAGTATACGTAAACGAGGGTTAGGCGAGCTTTGATATTTCACGGATCGTTCGAATGAAAGCCTCGTGCACAATTGCATTTGCGAGGCTATAAGAATCATCTATATCTGTTATAATTCAATTTAAAATGTTATCATCAATATAGGTATTGGATTTGAGTTAGTTTCTTTAATCCGGCAGCTGCGAGGTAGCTAGTAACAGGCAAATTTCTTAGCTCTCTATTGACTTTTCGTTCGTAATTGGCGACGTTCGTCAAATTTACGTTTAACATAACTGTGCGGTGGCATAGAAACCTAGAAAATAACATCTTCCAAGATACGTGATCATCCATCGTTCACACGTCTTACTTTCACAGAATATTGACCGGAAATATCGACAATTCTAGGTTATAAACGTACGCCTATGTTATTAACGTTAGGTTACAAACGGTTCCACTGATTGTATGTACTACATACTATATCAGAAGCAATACTTCTAGTATTTCTTATGTGCTTTATATTAATTATATTAATGGACAATTTTGGAATAAAATCTAGAAAGCGGAACTATCTTTCGGACACTTTCTCAGTTTTTACTAGAAAGTAAATATAATAAGTTTATGATCCGAAAAGGCTATAAATGTTAGATTTTCCAATATCATATGTCTAATATATTCAATTGCTATACATGTCATGACCTAATTCAAACCTAACTCTTATCTTTTATTTGTAATATTTCGGTTATTTCGGAATACTATAAAGGAAAGATAAGAGTTAGGTATATGTTACGTCAGTGATGTCTACTGCAAGGATCCCTCTTCACGATCCCTACTTCCCCTTCGACTCATTGTTTATCGCAATTTGTTCGTCATCAAAAAAACCGCACAACGCAACGCTAAGAACTCTACCATACAAGCTTATATTTTCGTAATAAGAAAAATCTCGCAGCCTAACAAATAAAACACGCAACAATTTTGGATTTTGGTGCTGAGTTATCACTGTATCCAACCGCTGCAGGACCGCCGTCAAACAATACGAATGCATACGTTATTACGGATGCACAATTATAGGCAGAATTCATAATACACGGAGGTGGCTTGACATCCAGTAAAGCATTGGTTTATTGGAGAAAGTCAGGCTACTATGATGAAGAATTTGGCGATATGAATGTGATGCACTCTCTCCCTCCCTCCCTCCCTCCTTCCTACCCTTCTTCCCTCCCTCTCTCCCTCCCACTCTCCCTGAATTATAAAATTGTACACTCTGTCATCCAACTCTGTGGCCTGAAAATAATTAAGTAAGTAAATATTATAAACTTTTCGACCGATCAAATTGATTGGTCGCGGTAGGTAGGACAGGCTGCGTATATTTTTTTGGAAAAATGAAAATGGGGGGAGAAGTAAATACTGAAAAATTTATTGTATACATATTTTAAGAAAAGTCGTCAAAATAAACAGCCATGTGATAACGTTATATGTAGAAAATTGTACACAAAAGATTGAACACGGTTAATTTTACTGGTGGTGGTAAGTTTAGTGTTAAAATTATTCGTACATGAATAAAACACGTAAATACACTGTTCATATATTTGATGCGCGGATGGTGTGGCAAGTTGGAATTTAAAAGGCGGGAAAGGCGTAAAAGTAAGCCTAATTTTTGCGTGTTCAACGCAAATTCATCGAATACAACATTATTTGAATCAGGGCAAGAGGACATATACATATAATAATTCTTTTTAATTAAGAATTCATTCCTGATAAAACACTATCGATTGTATTACTATAAACTACAGGTAATTTTTCTGTATCTGTAACATTTAACTGTTGATATTAAGTTGAAATTAATCTCGTTAATATTAAGTTGTATGCTGAAAAGAAACGGTTTAAGCTACAACTTCCGTGTCCAACTTCAAATATTTATATCGGCTCATTAAATATTACCAACAAATAGTTTTCGATCTCTTTATCGTGGCTTGTGTGTTATATCTTAATAAATATTAAGTTTATATATAGTGTATAATATTAAGTTATTGTGTTTGCTGGGGAAGTAAATGTTCTATAATGTATGATCTTATTATATTTTCAGATATTAAGAAAAAAGATCTCAATTGAATCTTTTTAATTTTATCAAAATGTTCCCCATAAACCATGTATGCCATATTATTAAATTATTGAAGTGGAATGTGATAAGAAGAACGTATTTTCCAGATTTTACAGTAAATTCCGATGTGGAGTAATATTTTTTAAAGCTTTTTTTAACCGAAGATATTAATTGATTCGTTAACAGGAAATGATACTATATTTCATCAACGACCTTGTATAAATTCTGAACTGGATACGCGTTGCTTAATCACTTAGTCATTCAGCGAGATAATCTTTCGCAGATAAGAAAGAGAAGAAACAAACGATGTGTTGATTATTCTAATTTATGTGATACATTTGGTAATGTATGCTTTCAAAGTCAATAGGTGAAGTATAATTTATGCCCTTTTGGCCATTTCAGAGGACGCGGTACCCAGAAAATCACGTTTACAATGTGCATGCCACACTCTGCGATTTTGTACCATTTTTGATTTTTTGAAAGTTCTATACGATCAATACTTTTTTTATCAATTTAGAGGAATTTCTCCATCTTTTCTATAGTTTGACAATCAAAACAGCCGTATAATATTCGATACCTACTGATATTAATTTTTATAAATATATTTTGTCGTATCATAATATTATACAATAGCTCTAATAAAGATATCATCATTCTTGTAGTTTTGCAAATAAATTACATTCGAGCTATGTACTTTTAAACAATAATATATTATGTAACACGTGTGTGTACACAAAGTGTTCTATATAACTGGAACAAGCTATAGCGTTAAAACGGTAGCAAATAGAAAAACATTTCATTAAAAAAAAAAAAAAAAAAAAAAAAAAAATTAAATGGTTTCCAGTGATGAATCACGTGATGCATGTGTGTAATTTTTCCTACTGAAATTGTTTTCTATTTTCCATCATTTTAATATTATGTACATAGAAATGTTCCTTTTGCTACAATATGTATACAACTGTTGCATTCCCATATGTTAATGTATACGTTTATTTCTCTTTACTGACTTAGCAATTTCTTACAATGTGAACGACGACATTCTCAAATCTCCTTCTTTTTTTACATATGCATATAAAATTCTCGTGGTAGTAAACAGTGTTAAACACTTCCTTCTGTAATAAGAATGATATTCTGCTCTTATTGTTTTCAATTTTTCGCGCACTGTACTGGTGGCGGCATGGACACCAACCTACTTAAAATAAATTCTTAGATAAACACCGAATATGGAATATATTCTTACATAATTCTTTTTATTGAACAACAGTATCACCTGATCATCAGAAATGATATTCATTAGTTAGTGATCAAGAACTGATGTTTTATTCCACCAATCAGCGTTCTTTGATCTCTTCTGTTATGCGTGCGTGAATATCATGTAAATAAAGGCACACAGAAGTTGAAGTTATTCAGAAGTTAGTGTCTTCCAGCACTTTGCACGCAATAATTGTTTGATCCGAGATTTTAGAAATGATTCAAGTTGGGTGAGTTGAATTGTGAAAATTTGTTAATTGTTTCAAGTGTTTTGTTTTCTTTTTCCTAAAATTAAGAACATTTTTTAATATAATATATTTTCTCATTAATTGTATTTAAATTGTAACAAATCTTTTCGTTCTACTATATGAATTTAAATGTTTATGTTCTTTTCCATAACTAAGTGACGATCGGTTCCTTACTTTACATTACTTTCGTATACATTACTTTATTGCCTTTGTAATATTTATTTCATTCTTGAAAATGATTGTTAAAAAAATTTTCATACTTTTTGGCCAATAATAATTTTCTTCAATGTGTGTTTCTGTCAACAAAGAATGAGGTTATACATTTCATTCGAAAGAAATTAGGTACATATAAATAGTATGAAGAAAAATAATGAATTTCATCTTGCGAAATCTCTTCTGTATTATATAAATAAAGTTTAGAAATTATGCATGATTAATGTATACAATCAAATAGCGATATAATTCCATGATAATATTTATCCTATTGTGTGCGACTAATACACAGTCAAAAGGTATCTTATATTTTTGATATTTATAAAATTTTAAAATATCGAATTGTTTTTCTAACAATTTTAATCGTTGTGTTATGCTTCACCTTTGAAAACATTTTATTTAAAAATGTTTCCGGATTTTTGTTTTAAGTGTGTATGTATGGTTAGAAATAAAAGTCAAAGTTTTGAATGGATAATAAAGTGACGCGTGTGCACGGGACACGTATAACGTGTATTAAGAAATAGAAAATTCATATTCCTAATATACGAATGATACAATACATGTGTTTCATTATTATGAAGAAATTCATAATAAAGGGATCATATTCATTCATATAAATTGAATTACATTATTGCTATAATTTTGACAGAGTAAATATATTTTTTCAATTACATACATATGTGTCTTAAATGTTGAAACAAAGAAGTTGGATGATACAGCATGCAAAGCTTGATGAAGATGAAGCTATTTATTATATGGGTAATGAAGGATATAATACCATAATTGAGTAGATGCCCAAAATATATTTATAATTTGCAGCCTATAAATTACAGTACACACAATATATTATTAGATACTAATTATGAGTGCCAAATTATAAAGTTTATAAGAGAGAAGTAATAAAGAAACAGCTACTTGAAACAATGTTTTGAAAGCCATGGTTAGAAAAAAATGAAAAAAAGCTTGAGAGGATGTACCGCAACTTATTTGCCAATGCTATAAAACAATTAATATTTTATTTATCATTCTTATTTTTTAACCGAGTATGTTGGAAACATCTTTAATTCAATGATGTTTTATATGATAGAATTCTGCTTTCCTAATGTTATATCTAGATTGTGGATGTTTATGTAAGTGCATATTTTTATAGAAAATAGGAAAAGATATTGAACCAAGATAGAAATATGGTTTGTTATTATAAGAGGGTTATAAAAAAATATTCCTTATTTTGTATAAATTACATATTGTATATGTTCTGCATGTTTCATATAAATGTCCAAAATTAGACATTAAACGTTGGCAAATATCATGTTAACATGTTTCTTGCAACTTTCTCATCGCATACACTTATTATATTTGGTATTGACAACAGATCTATATTATATCTCTACTTTATCTATAATATTGTCTTATGATATCATACGAGTGGTTTATAAAAACCACTTGTTGCAATGTTCTGGCTAATTATCAGTGATATAAATGATAACAAATTATCTACAAAGTCTAATATCGCAGTCAATTGCGTTGTAATATTAGTAAAATACAAATATCATTGGTGTTCCATTAAGCATGCAATGCTGAAAATAAGCAAAAATATATAATAATAAAAACAGAGGTATCTGAAATTGCAGATATACATTTGATTATCAATGATGATACAATTGCTTGTGAGTCCTGCAATAAAGAAGTATGTGATCAAATGATAAACATAACATTAATACTATTATAAACAGAATGATAATATTATTAGATTATAATTATAATTTAAAATCAATGACTTTAAGTATCTAATATCATTTTTCTTTTTTATTAATCTTATGATTTAGATTTTGTGTGAATGAAAATTTTAGTTAATACAACATACCAATTCTGCTATGCACAGAAGATATGCTGAAGCAAAATTGAAAGATTTGTATGACAACATTCGATATAATGGTCATGGCAAGGAAAACTAAGTTTATTTATATTGATTTATGCAAAGCAGTAGTGGCTATCAATGTTCCATGGTGGTGTTTAGACAAAGTTTTATTTGTAAATTTTTTGGAAAATTGTACGAATCAAAATATTCCCAACGATTAATTATTAATTCTAAGAAAAAATTACTTACAAGATTGCTGTAAAACAAATTATTCGAAGTGTACAAAATGATATATTGGTAGGAAAAACATTATTTGCATTTCAGTTTATGAAATGACAGATAAAGTTAGTTGTTATATAGCAAACATGATAGTACATTATTTGAAAAAGATAATAATAACAACTTCAATGCCTCACTCATTTGCTTGTAAAGAATTGAACAAAATAAATCAGGTCACTGTTGCACGATCTGTGAAGTCTGCAATAAAAATATTGTGGGAGAGGTTTAATATTATTTTGTTGTTAACTGTTACTGACATGTTATTTCTAACATGGTTTGCACAGAATAATCAAGAAAGTGAGACTACACTTCCCTTTGGTCAACAAATTTATTTGTTTTTTTTTTTTTTTTTTGATGCAAATATATTTAAAAGTTTCACATAGCTTTGAAACTTGCAGAAAAAGATTACCAAATGTTTCATTACCATCTGAACCTATTCTAATACAATGGGGAACATAGTTAAAGGTAGTAATATTTTACGCAAGATATGTTCATATTATTAAAGAGGTAAGTGTATTTAGTAATGTATCAGTTCATTAAAATTAATTGAATCATTAATTCTGTACGTGATACTTAAATTCTCATTTATTTCAAGATTGTTGAATCTTAAAGAAAATCTTAAAGGAAAAAATGTAGCGTGTACTAAATCAGCCCAAGAGATTTTAAAGGATGAAAATCTTTCTGAAAAATTGACGTTTATTAACGTTTATGAGTCTGCACTCTTCTGTATTACCATAACAAAGTTGGAAACAAACATATTATTATGAAATGAATTGATGAAATTGGTTGAAGATTTGACTTTTTGATTTGAAAAATAGATCATGTATCTACTGCCTGTGAAGTAAACTGTTAGAGTAAAATGTAGCTATATCCACCAAAAAGATCCAGGAATCAAAATACTATCTAGACTGAGAAAAATCTTAAATGGTTTATAAATGGAAATAGAAGCACAATATTAGAAAAATTTAAATATGCACCTATCACATCCTGTAATGTTGAAAGAACATATTCTGTCCATAAACGAATTTTGTCTAATAAAAAACGTCAACTAACAGTTGAAAATATGGAAAAGATCATTATTACATATTGTAATGTAAGTTGCAGTAAATAATAAGTAACTATATTGAAATGACTCCTGCATATCATATGCTTATATTACATTGTACGTATGTTATATGTTATATTGTTCCCTTTTATATGTATTATATTGTAAAATGATAAATAAATTTATCATATATTTTGCGTATTTCGACATATGAAACTACGCATCCACAGTCTAGTTATATCACTTACATATTGAATTGCTGTTGTGGCACAAAATTTCAAAGTTACAAGGAATCATTGGAGAAGGATAGAATCCTTTCTAAATATTGTAAAACTAGTACAGTTTATAATAATACACTTTTATAGAAGAAATCATCATCAATGAGATGACAGGTGTAATTGCAAAATTCGAAACTTATGTGGCTGAAACCTTAATTAAGATTTGCCTTTGATTCTTTTATGTGATTATTATTGCTAATGTCTTATTTAGCTTATTATTAACGTTTTCTTAATACACATTCAAAACTATGATTGCTATATTAAAACTATTATTAATAGCGTTAATACTCGTATGTTTATGTATTTAAATACATGTGGAATAGAGATCTCCCATATATGGGTATCTGTGTTCCAAGAATTGTATGAAAATTTAATATATGTATACATATGTATATTTAGATATACATGATATAGAAACCTCTGGTTAAAAGTTCAATTATGATTAAAGATTGACAAACTTGAAATGTTCTATTTTATCTCGTTAATTAAAACTGAATTATTATCAATGTGTATTCACCATGTTTAACTTTTTTACAGATATTAAAATTAAAAATCTTCAAGAGATATATATGTATGTTTTATCATTACTGAACACATGTAAAAAAATTGTGAAAGATGGGATTGTTATCAGTATTGAAGCAATCTAATGTGATTTATGTTATATTTGGTATAACTTTTCTTACATCGGGCCTGATCATCAATTTTTTCCAGTGTCTTTTGTACTTTGGTCTTAGACCTTTCTCCACATATCTTTATCGCAAGATTAACTACTATCTCTGCTATTCCTTATATAGTCGTAAGTTATTTTAATTATGCAATTTTGAGATATTTTTGCTTTATGTAAATTTTCAAATTCTTATCTTAATTTTATTAATTTTATTAAATATATTATTTCTTGTAACTAGTTTCTCCAGTATCTAGTTAATTTGAATGTTAATATATTTTAATTCCCGAATATAATTCTTTTCTGACATAGAAATTAAATAGAAAGAAAATGTTTTTTCTTATCCTGCATGATTGAAATTACATTTCCAGAGTTAGCATTTGTACCAGAATGGTGGTCTGGATTAGACATTGTACTTTATATGAATATGGATGATGTGGAAAAATTTAGAAAAAACCATAAATATATATTAATGAACCACAGATATGAAATAGATTGGCTTTGTGGATGGATCATATGTGAACGTACCGGAGTACTTGGTGTTGGTTTTAAAATTCTACATAAAAGATAAATTAAAAGTAACTCAATTACCTTCTAATATCGTGAAATTTTGCATATTTCAGAATTGCAAAGCATATGTAAAAAAATCACTACAGTATATTCCAATATTAGGGTGGGCATGGAGATCTGCTGAATATATATTTATGGAAAGAAATTGGGAGAAAGATAAAGAAGTAATCACCTTACAAATTAAAGAACTTGTAAATTACCCAGATACTATATCGGTAAGAATTTTTCTTTTGATATTCAATTTCAATCATTTGATCTTTAATTTTGTCATATTTTTACTGTGATTTTTAATATATTTTAAACTCATTCTTAAGGTTGTTTGTTTTACGGAAATAATTTTTTAACTATTATTTTACTTTATGCAGTTGCTTTTATGTGCCGAGGGAACACGATTTACAGCAGAAAAACTAGAAGCCAGTCAAAAATTTGCCCAAAAAGCGAATCTTCCAGTATTAAATTATCACTTAACACCACGAACAAAGGGTTTTGTAGCAAGTTTACCGCATATGCGGGGCAAAATTTCTGACATTTATGACATGCAACTGCAGTTTAAGTCAGATGATCCTGTAAAACCAACGTTAACAAACTTACTGCAGGGAAAACGGATCACTGCGTACATATGTATTTTGAGGATACCATTAGAAGAAGTGCCAGAAGACGAGAAAGGTGCTGAAGAATGGTTACATAAACATTATGAGAAAAAAGTATGATTTCATTTCAAATTAATGAAATTAGCTATGAAATTATTCTTACTTCTGTTTTTTTTTTTTTTTTTTTTTTTTCTTTAGGATCGTATGGCAGAAAGTTTTGAACAAACAGGTGATTTCTTTGAACTTAGTGGGGTACCCAAATTAGAAAAGATTACATTAAAAAGAAGATATCATTCACTCGTTAATATAATTTTCTGGGCAGTGGTAGTGAATGCACCAATTCTTTATTATTTGATTATTATTCTCTTGTCTGGATCGATAATTTATTTCTCGATAGGAGCAAGTAGTATCTTCTTAAGTAGGTATTTTAATATGATACGCAGTTTTATGTTTATTCTATATATTGTTTAAATATTAATACTTTTAATTTCACCGTTTCAGTTTATTTACTATTGCAAAGAATGATCGGAATGTCCAAAATAAGTAAGAGTTCATCATATGGAACTGATGATAAGAAATTGAAGTGAGATGATAGAAATGAGAAAATAATAAAAGGAATACAGTATGAAAAAATACAGAATGAATACAGAAAAATTGACATTGAAGTTAGATGAGCGTTTGCAAATTATGTTCAACTCGTGATGTATTCCGCGAGACCATCTATGTAAAAATCTATATGAAATATGCACAGAAGCTTGTAAAAATGTGATATGAGCTGTACATTGTTGATTGTACTTTTAGTTGCATTGATTGGTTGTAATGAATAACAATTTTAGAAGTAGATAAATTAATATCTTGAAGAATTAATTTTTATGTTCAAAAATATTTGAATATTTTTAAAAAATTATAAGTTTTTGTTATAATAATTAAAGGAGGTTAATTATGTTCTTTTGTGCTAGTGTTTTAATATTGTAGAATCTCACTTTTTAAATTAAAAGTTTAATAAAGGGTTGAAAACGTGAAAAGAAAATAATATAATGTAAAAGAGTTCTATTCAACAAGAACGAAAGAATCAATCTAGGACAAACTTAATTTCTAGGATATAAAAATAGTTATTTTAAAAAGATAGAAATTTCTAAAGTAATTTCATAAAGAATTAAGTTTATAATAATTACTTTAAACCTATTTATTTAGTTTAAAATGACATATTATTTATGCAAATAGTTGTTTAACACTACTGCACAAATATTAATTAAAGATTATGTATGACAATATAGATATATGAATATCAATTATTAACTAAAGAGAAGAGAATTTTTTGAAAGTATATATTTTACGTTAATAATTTTATTCAAATTTTTTTGAATACAGATATACATTGATTATAAGTAGGCAGTAAATATTTATGCAGATGTACATATATAATGTATTAAGATCTGTTAAATACATAAAAAAGATATGCAAAATAAAAAGGTACTTTTTCTTAAATCTTTATTGACAAAACAAATTTTGATATATATATATATTTATTTATTTATTCTGTTTCTGTATCTATTTTTTATAAAAATATACATTTGCATGAATATCTGTAGTTTATTTATTAGTATGGTGTTATTGTACATACATTCAGATCTTATACTCAATACTAATACTAAAATGTCTTTTTCCAATACAAGTTTTGATTAATTAATTCCAGAATTAATTGCACATTACTAATCATAATTAGTTATTGATGAAACAAGCGAGGGTGTTAATATATTCGAAGTTTTGAAAAAGTATTATTAATTTAATTCTATATTTAACTTTACCTAGAGCCAGATATTAATGGCGACGGTATTTCGTTAATATTGATGATTTAATGATTAATCAGATCGAGAATTAATTGGAAAATTGTCAGGTAATAGCGACATTATTACATAGTTATTAATTAGAAAACATGAATACAAAGAGTCCTTTACAAAAAGTCCTTAAGAAAATTAGCTTTGATTAAATGAGAAAATTACTTTCGCAAATTCTGGAATTTGAAACTCTGTGACATTGATAAATATATACATTATATGTAAGTACACACACACACACACACACACACACACACACGCGCGCGCGCGCGAGTGTATATGCATATGTACCTTATTAACAGTCTTCTCGCTAATAGCATATTTAAATTTGCGTTTAAATTTTGCTTTTACTTTTCATCGACGGCTTTTTTTTTTTTTTTAAGTATGCAGTATTTACTTTTACGAATCTATCATATTAAGAACGAAATTTATGTGGAAGACATTTTATTTTTTCCAAATTGCATCTTTTATAATATCATTCATTGTTCCTATTCAATTAACTTTTAATAGAATGGTAATTTAGATTATTTAATATTTCATTTACTTTGATGTTTAGTAATGTACGAATTTTGAACTATTGAAATTTAATATATTTAAATAAAGAAGTATGATTTTTAATTAATTTTTTATCTTTCTTACATTACTTTCGTGATGTATTTCAGTATATCCTTCAAAAGGCTTAGCTACGTACTGAATCTTCCTTAATTTTCCTTGCGCATCATAATAACCATATTGTCCTTTTATTGTACCATCGCGATGCCTTTCTTCTAATCTGTATTGTCTATTCTTTCTGCAATAAATATATGATATATTGTTAATTAAATACCACTAAGCGCATGTAATGTTTTCTAACGACGTATATGTATATGTATACTGAAAAAATTAGACGTTTATAATAAATAAATCTAGTTTTTATAAATGACAATTGGAATTTTTATTGTCTGGTAATTATCTTCTCCAATTTTGTTTTTAACTATTTAAAGTATATGATGTCAGTAATATAGGAAAAAGATTAGCTTAATCTATTATACACTATATTTGATTTAATATACGCAAATGTCATTATTTTTCGAACTACTGATTTTCTAAATCGTTATTCACAGAAATTTCAACATTAATTAAATTCTTTAAACTCGCCATTTTAGTATGTATTGCAAAACAAATTTAACAATGCGTGTAATTTTTCAACGCAATAATTGTCTTAATCTACATACAAGTTATTATAGATAAATTAATTTTATTTAATTACATCACAAATAAAATTCAATTCTAAGATTAAGAATTATTTACCCATTTCCAGTATCAAATCCAAAAAGGTACGTTTTTGGTCCTTCATGACCTTCTATTTGAAATTGTATTCGATCTGTATCTTCTGATAATTTCCAAGGATCTATATTTTCTTCCTTTCTTACTTTTATATATTTATTCATTACGTTTTTAGTTTCTTTGATTTTCTGCGGTTGTAATTCTTCGTTATCTTTTTTTATTATTGACTTCGTTTTGTGTTTGCTACTCGATGATAGTTGATCACCTTTATAAAATCGGTGATTGCTGGCCCATGGAATGTCAATTGCGACCGTAAGAACTGCATTCGTTAAAAGCTAAATAAATTGATGGAAAAGGTAAATAACAGAAACATCGAAAATAAATAGGCTTCTTCAAATAAAACGAAATCTGTCATTAAGTTTTAATTTCTGCTTTCGGATATGTTTAATTGATCAATGAATTTAACTATTATGTTAGAGAATTCATTTTCTAGTTGTTTCGCTTTCACGCGAACGTTTTTCTGGTCCATTGCTCTTTCACAATTGAATATCACGTTCTATTTATTTTTATTACTTTATCTTATTTCCTTTTATTTATTATTATTTTACTATATAAGTATCATTGAATAAAAAGGGCTTAAGTAAAATTTATTCTACTATCACCATAATATTAATGACAATACTACTTAGAATTTTCAATTAAAATTTAATTTAAAATAATTGATAATAATTAAATTTATTTGCTTATACTATACGATGCACGATCTACATATATATAAAATTTGTACGTATTGGTGATTATTTAAATGACTTTTTGTCATCTCTGAATCAAGTTGGACCATTAAAAGTAAGCAAATGATTTGTTTATTATGCAAATTTTAATAAATAAAAAATTTGTACTTACAAGAAATTTAATATGCATTTTGTATTTTCAAGGTAGAAGAACAACAGTTCTCTATGAAAATTCACAGTACATATCCTTGCCGTTTTTAGTCTTCAATCACTTTCATATATCCTCTCTCTTTTATCCTCCCCTCTAATTTTCTTCTACGATTACAATAGATACTATTGGATATCTTAAATGGCGGGAAACTATACTATTTCCGCTATTTAAAAATCTTTCTCTTTTAATGTAATATATACCACTGCGTATTATTTTAAAATGTGTAAAAAATAAACGAATATCATTGTTATAAATCTAATTTATGCTATTAATTATTTTTATTTAACGTTACGAAATATATTTACCTGATTGCGAAAAAGATTCTAACGCGATAACGAAAATCCTGATGTTCGTTTCAATTACATTGATTACACAATTTACATTTGACCGGAAGTGAATAATTCAGGATACGTCATGTCACTGAAACGTCCACTGAACTCAAATTCTTTTCAAAGATAGAATGACACGCAATTATTATCATCACCTTTTTCCTGCTCATTTCGTTTATATATTTGACCGAAAGAGAACATGGTTTCAATAATTGTTTAGTTAAAACGGCGGAGCGTTGACAGTGTGTATCATGAAAAATTTTATTTCGTTTACTTTGTGCTGTATCCTTCTATTTTTTCTCCGTGAGGGAGTAGTAAGTTTTAAAAAATGACGAATTTATATATTTTATTATGTTATACTTGTTATACAAATCTAGCGTATAAAATTTCTTAAATTTAAACGATTTAAAAAATAATATTTAATATCATTAAGTTATTATAAATATTATAATATTGATAATAAGGAAGTAAATAGCAGGTATGTATGATATAAATATGCCATGAATGCTGTTATAAAAAATATGTACATATAAGATAAATATAATAAATTATTCCAACTAATGTATAAATGAATCCTATCTATAGAAAATATGTATTTCTTTCAAAGTTTTACCTATTTCACTTATTCGAAGCAGAATATATACTTGTATAAATTTCCACAATCTAATTACAGTTACAAATTTCTTTTCAGTCTTTAAGATGTCGTTCCGAAAATCAACAAATAGACGTACAATTTCAAAAAGTGCTGAACACTTGTAGGAACCGGTATGCCGGTTCGAATACAGGTAACGGCGAAGATTCTATATCCACGGAAGACAAAAGTTCAGGAAGTGATTCTCGTTCCGAGGAAGAGGTATATGATAACAATTTCTTCGACAAAAATGACAGTGGACCTTCATATAATCAATCCACGAACAATCAGAGATATAGGTAAAACTGGTATAATTATTTTGAGCAATAATAATATTTTAATAAGCGAAAATTATTAATTATCGGACCGCAGAAATGCATATATCTATAAAAAATAAATGAAGAAATGGGGCTTACTCAAAAATTTGTTTAGTCAATAAAATACCTTTTATATATATATCTTTTTCTTTTGCGTGCAGCTTTGCGTCACATTTTATAATTATTGTCAATTCTTTGAAACATCCTGTATATTCTATATATATTTCTATTGCAATTACACATATATTTTAATTAAGTTATTCATGAATACAGAAATTCTGATAGGAATAGTAATACGAATACTTACTCTTCCGACCGCTCGATTAAGGGAAATGTTAAAGATTTCCAAAATATAAAACATATTCGTAAAACCAACGATCGAGGTTCATGGAATTCTAGAGATTCGCGCAACAGGAAAAATGATTTTAATAATGGAGAGATGAATGACGAGAACACACGTTTTAATAATAATACTGACCTGCAACAAGATGTAAGCATCACGAATTTAAGTTGAATATCTTATAATTATCTTACAATATTTTATGTTAATCTGATAATTCTATGTATATTACAATTTATTACAGTGTATAGTACAATGTTTTTTCAACGAATTAAATGCTGTAAGTACTATCGTATTTGATTTAAGAATAGAATTAAACAATAATTATGTTATTTAAATAATTGTTACTACATGCTGATTAATAGGTAGATCAAAAAGGATTTCCAGAAAAAGATTTAGTAATTCCATTGATGATTCAAAGTATTCAAGATCCAGAATTGAAAAACTTCGTTGAAGAATCAATTATCGAATGTTTTCGTTACCTTGAAGCGAATAAACGAGAAAAATGTGAATACTCGCAAAATTTATTGACGTGTTTGGCTGAAAAAGGACAACAGGCAGGTTTTAACCTTTTTTATACTTTGTATTAAATACTACGCCAGTTTCGTAAAAAATAATTTTTTTAAATAAATACGTTAATCCTGTTTCAGAAATGTGAAGATTGGGAAAACTAAAAAATGTAATTTCATTGTAGTTACTTAAAGAAAACTATACCGTATGTGACAATAATATTGTATTTTTGTGTATTTATTTGCATATAAAACAGCAGGAGTATTAATAAAAAAATTCTAAATATTTTACCACAATATCTATAGATGCTAATTTTTTTGAATTATTATTTTATATACTTTTCTTTACAAAGAGTTTCTTATAATTTTTTGAATTACAATACTGCAAAATAATATTATGAGAAGATATTATCTTTAGAAAATAATATATGATTATATTGTTATACTTACATTTCAAACTGAAGCAATTAAAAAGTTTACTTATAATTGGTAATATATAAAATGTAATATATATTATACGTAATATATATACATATACATGCACCTTTTTACAATATATACAAATGCTATCTCAAATTTTGTTTGTTTCAGTACTGTACTTTATTAATGATAATATTTTTGTATTAAATTGGAAAATTGATTTTTATTGTAGCAATATTGTAATTCATATCTATGAAATATCATAGCACTGCACAATATCACGTTACTGTGATCTATTCCTCTAAAGATAAAAGAAAATTATATTCGAAATAAATTCACTGTAGAATGTTTTTAATATTATACATTTCTTTATATGATTTTCTTTCATAAATATTGAATGCATATTATATAAGAACCTAAAATTGGTGATTTCAATTATTTGAGAAGATTAAAGTGTTAAGCTATTTATGATATTGATGTAACGTTCAAAATTAAATCTATTTGTAACTTCTCATTTTCTACTTCAGATGTATTGCAAATAATATTTTGCCAATACTATTGTGTTCTGCAGTATTTAGAGTTACTTAAATTTTACAATATTGTATAATTAAACTATAGAAATTATTTCTAGTTATACCCACTGCACTATATTTTTGTTGTAATACAACATACATATTTGTAATATATCTTAAATAAGAAATTACTTTCTTTTTTTTAAATCTTCAAAGCGCTTCATTAAATCGTCAAAATCAATGTCTTCGCTAGTAGATGGATTATTTGAGGGTAAATCATTCTCCGACGGCACAGCGGGCAAATCTGGAAGCTGAAAATCATTCATCGGCATTTTCGATCGCGGTTGAGGTTTTGGTTTCTGGTCGGACTGTAATAAAAAATCATAAATAAACGTATTACGTAAGTGTATAATAATTAATATAAAATACACAATATACAAACGTATATGTCTAAGTTTTCAAGTAATAATAATAATAATAAGTAATAATAACAAATAATCATTTTAACAAATATAATAATAAATAACAGCTCTATAATTGAAAGATTGGAAATAAAAATAAAATATTAATAAACCTAATATAGCTAATCATAAGGATGGTAAGAGGCAGAAATGTTGAAGAGGGAAATCGTTATTGGTTGGAAGAGTGGAAAAGAAAATGTATTTTATGTAGTTTAGAGACAAGTATCTTAAAACATTTATTAAGAAACTGCTATAGATTAGATTCCAGTGTATTAAGAGAGGAAGATATAATGGAAGGTGGGATAAATGAAGCGCTGTGATACTTTGTATAAGAATTTTGAAAGAAAGAATATGAATACCAAACTAATTGCACTATAGCCAATATAGGATAACGTGTGTGTGTGTGTGTGTGTGTGTATGTGTGTGTATGTGTGTGTGTATATAATTTTTAATATTAAATTTAAAAGGGGATATGTGAGTTTGGGATGGGAATATAGATGGATGCAGACGAGTAGGTATGTTGGTGCCTTAAAAGTTATATGAAAAAGAGTGGGGGTTAGACATATATAAGCCAAATCCATTTTTCAGGCTATGAAGCCAAAAAACAAATAAATATATACTTATATATCTAACTATTCATAATATTATTAATTTTCATTTACATATTTAGTGAGTTTAATTATTTTTGTTTTAAAATTACCTGTTTATTTAAATCAGGTGGAAATGATGCATATGGTGGAGGCAGATCATTTTCCTTAATAGATAAGAATTCATTAATCATCCAATAATTTAATTTATAGAATTTAAATTATATCACTCACAAGTTTGTCTCCGTTTGAGTTATCTAAGGGAATGTTGTACAGAACATTATTTGGATTATAAGGAACATTTTGATCTTTACTTTCTAGTGAACCTGGTGGAGTTACAAATCCTATAGGCCCTTTCTCAGAATTCTGAAAGGTGTAATTTGAATAAGAAGTGTAAACACAAAATATCTACATAATAAAAGAGATTACTCACAATTAGATTAGATGCAGGATTTGGTAATAGAGGAGCTTGAGGAAATCCGATAAATCCAACTGGCTGTGGTAAGCCTCCAGTAGCTGTGTCTAAATTATTTCTTTCTGTGTTATTTCCAACATCTATCAATAAAGTATCTTGACCCTCTTGCATTATCTATGATATTGCAATTAAGATATTCATTCTCACAATAAAATTAGAATTATTATCGTTATCAGTAGCGGTTTTATTTCATAATTTCTACCTGTGGATCTGGTTCGTATTCAACATCATAATTTTTCGCAATCTCTATAAGATACTTCTCTACAAGAAGCTTAGATGGTGATTGCACGGTCATTTTATGTTTCAGCTTTTCAGATATAGTTTGTACCGCTTCTTCCCTACATGCTTCTGTGTATTGTTTCCCGTATTTTGACATTAAGATATCAGCTATTATTTTAATTTCTTGAACATCAGTTTGTATTCTAGGAGCAGCCCAAATTATGGTAGAAATAGCTTCCGCTAAACCTTCATCTAAATTCCTATAACAATAAATATAACGATATTTAAAGATCTTTATGTTATTAATAATTTATTATAACATTTTGCTAATAGAATGACTATTTTATTATAGTTTCATGATATTTATTATAATAAAGGTAATATTAAAAATTGAAACAATAAAATAGAATCGGAAAAGCAATGTTTAATCATTTGAATGACATACATACTTCATTTGTTGAATAAGTCCGAAACGTGCAAGCAAAAGATCACAATACATTTCAAGGAGTTCCATTGCTTCAACCATGTAATCTTCTCTGATAATGTGTTCAACCCGTATTTTTGCTCTTTCAACTTTACCTGCAGCGATATAGTCAGCTATTTCTTTCCGTGCTTTCTGAGCAAGTTCGGTTTTCTTTTTCTCAAGCAACTTTAACCGATTAATTGCTAGCCGCAGATGCGTTTTTAGTTTTGTATAATTCGGCCCACTCGAAAACATCTCTACTTGATCGTTTTTGTCACAAATGAAGAAAACTGATATAATCTTTCATGCTCCTGCGTAGGAGTATAATAGAGGTTATTTAATAACTAATAGAAAGTGACAGCTCAGAGATATTAAATATATGATTGAAATGAGTTATATATGTTGCAAAATTTTCAATTTTGACTTTTTTAATATTTATAATAAACTTAAATAAAATGGTAAAAGTATTTGTAACGAAACGAATAAACTTAGATTGTAGTACATAAATAAAATTTGGTAATAAAGAATTTTTAAAGTAAAGAATACCTATCTACATATTACACATTCTCGTGAGTCATACATGTCACTATTGTACTTGCGTAAAAGTAAAATAAGGCGTCATTTTCAAATATTTTAACCTATATTAAATATACAATTAATGCTATAAATCCCATAAAATAAATGACGAGCTGCTTATTAATAGTTATGTCTCTTAATAATTAAATCTCTTAAATAAATGAATAAGTGTTATTTTACATTACAATACGTATAATATTTCAAATGTAATAAAATATTGTCGTTTATAAAGTTTAAACTATATGTAATTAATTGTTTTCCCTATGAGGTTACAATACTTTCATTCCTACATATTCTTACATCATTTCACCGCGGGGTTCCGTACGAATGTAACATATTCTCTACATATAAATACATATGTCGCGATATGTACAAGGTGTGTCAGCTTTTCTTGGCTATGATGCTCTATGATGTTCTATGCCATTCAATCATGATAGTAGAATATTTAATATTGTACATTTATTATAAATTTTTAGTACAGTTTCAAATGCCCTATATAACATTGTTTTCTTATTCATATCACACCGATAGAATATCCTAACAAAGTTTGGTCGAAGAAAACTGGATCATCCTGTATACATAATAACTGCACGCGCGATATTTGACTTCCCAGATGGAGGGCGCTTCAAAAAATCGATCGATCGATTGTTTAATACACATTTCCGTTGAATTCTAGAAACAGAAATCGTTGCCGTGACGATTCGCATTGCCACTTCCAAATTTCTATCCTAATTCGTCAGTTCTCCAATGTTTTATTCAACTGAACTTCTTTCTCTCAGAAGGAAAGGCAAATTAGCCAAATGCTGGTTAGCCGCAACCTTTAGTGAAAAGATGTTTAAGGAAACTTGCAGACCAATACTAATAAAGAAGATTAACATAGTCCTTACTTGGTAAAGTACTTTTTTATTGTTACGATCGCATTCGACTAATTATTTTGTTTAATTTATTTGAGCTTCTTGTAGATATTCTTTTGTCTTATTGTTGCAATGATATTTTATTATTTCTGTACTTATTTATTAAATCAATTACGTTATATATACGATTACGATTACAATTTTAGCGAAGAAATTTTATCGACGATTGAAATGAGGAATGGGAGAAATTATGGCAGATTTAGTCTCTATCTTTCTTCACAATTAATGTATGGTGCTGCGAAAATACTTCTTTACCAAACGAAATACTTTCAAGGTCATAAATCTTGAAATTAATATTTTATAATCTTTTTCGCAGTAATATAACAAACATCTTTTATCTTTAAAAACATAAAAAGATTACTTTTTGTCTTTTTTTTTTATTGTAGATCATGTTTTCGCAATGAAGTGCACATTGTTCAAAAAAAGGTAAAGATTTAAATTTTATGAAGCACTTAATCTCTTCAGCAATTCTAAAATTTCAGATTTGATTACTGATAAAGTACTTTTTATTAGTTTTAATATTAATAATTCGGTAAATTGTTAATAAGAAAAACGTTAATATTAATAAACGCGAAAATATTTCAAATATCTTTTCGTAGGCATGAAGAATTTAACGCGGTAATGGCGTTAGAATTACCGGATGTTCCTCCTATGGAAGATGTGTTCCGGAATTTAGAAATTCCATCAAATTCGCATTTAGTTACAGAAGAACCATATACTTCCGTTATAGGACGTTTGGTAAAAAAGTTATTTAAAAAAAAGAAAAAAAAGGACAAGCAGATTATTTGTGATAATAAAATTTTATTTTGTGCTATGTTGTATATGATTTATATCGCGTTATTTAAATTTATAACATTACATTGTTCAAATGTAGATGCAAGATGAAATGAATTTCGGGATACTATCCGAACATGATATGGAACAATACTTAGCCGGACCAGAGCTATCCTTGTTAGTTTTACGTATTTTTACAGTAATTTTATACTTTCTGGTCTTAATACTTTAAATTCTAATAATTTTAAATATGATTCGTTTAAAATTATTAAAATTATTAGAATACAATGAATAGACCAATAAGTACATTCTTGATATTTATAAAATTATTTCTATCCATTATTCAGAAACGAAATACGAAGATTTCCTTGGGATCAATCGGCAGAAATTCATGAGAAATCGGTGCAAGTTCCTTTTGTTGATGTTAACAGATTTGAGATTCAGACAATTGAAACTGAAAGAGAAACACGAATAGCATCCGCTGAAAATGATCAACACAAATCCTTTGTCGTTCCTAGAGGTGCATTAATTATTGTATTTTCATTTATAGATAAGTTAGTTCTTTTTACAAATATGATTTTTTAGGGTCGGATGTTAAAAAGCCTGCGACTTCTAGGAAAAGAACTTTAATATCTCCAACAGAAATTCCTGCGAAAAGAAGCAAGGTACGTTGCGTAACTTTTTCATATAACTTTATCTACAACTAAATTGTACAACATTTTTAGTGCCTTTCCGAACTATGTAATATAAATTTTATAGGAGAATTTCAATTTATAGATAAGTCCTGTAGAAGATTTACCACCTCTGATTCCAACAGAACCACCACCACCACCAATAGACGAACCTCCATCTGTACCTGAATTACCGTTTCAATTACAGCAAAGTTTATTAGTTCTTGAAAATATAGAATTAACTGAAGTAGTAAAACCAAAAAAGACAAGAAAATGTTTCGATGAACGAACTCAACTGTCTGGTAGCGTCATGCGAAAATATATCAGGAATGTTTCAGTTCATACAGTGAGTTGTTTAACTGGTGTGATTTAGTCATTAACTGAATATACGATTCAATTGTTTATAAACGTGTTTATTTTTATTCACTTTTTAGAGACCTCTTTGGAGAGAATGGTCTACGTCTATTTTACTACGAGGAACTGAATATCTTAGACAACCATCAACTAAAATTGCCAATAAATCGTGGGGAAAAACATTAAATAAATTGTTCAGTAGTTGTCTTACGAAACCATTGGCGCAAACGGTTCAAAATGATTTTCAAGATGTTATTGATTTTGAAATTGAACAGACAACAGGTAAATAACGTTTATTTCGATAAAACAGTAAAGAGATAAACGAACGTCAAAGTAAAAAATAAACAAAGTAAATAATAAAAAAAAAATAAATAAATACAATTTTAATTTTATAGCTGGAGAAACTATTCGTGTGGGCGCTTTAAGTAGACTACCGGATCAAACAGATGAATTATCATCAAGAAAGCTTATGTTTACTGCACCTGAAATTACTTATCAATCTAAAACATTAGAAAAAATCCTCCAAACAGAAAATCTCGTAGCAGGGGAAGAAGAACATCCTCTTGAAGAGCAAAGAATAGAAACAAAAAAGTTTGAAGAACCTCTAAT
Source organism: Bombus campestris (assembly GCA_905333015.3). Taxonomy (NCBI): domain Eukaryota; kingdom Metazoa; phylum Arthropoda; class Insecta; order Hymenoptera; family Apidae; genus Bombus; species Bombus campestris. The sequence goes on from HG995132.1 coordinate 12,871,703, forward strand.
TGAACTTCCTGAAATTACAGGTTTTGAAGAAAAAATTGGGTACAGTTTATTATTATTTAGTTAGTTTAAACGTTTAATTTTGCTATATATTATATACAATATACGTTTCTGAATTTTTTTAGAGAAAGGACAATAACAGAAAAGTCATCTGATGGGAGAAATGCAAAATCCAGTTCTTCCTCTGTGTCAGTTATTTTTGCTTCATACTGTTACAAATTCATGAATCTAATACATATTTTACCAACAGTTAATTGAACATTTTATAAAAATTGTTTTCTTGTTGTAGTTCAAAGACACATTTAATAAAAAAAGAGTTGCTGGCATTAATGGAAACTCATTGGAGTGAAAGGACATTCATAAAATTTCATGATGTAATTTCACCAGAGAGTTGTAATAAATTTGATGCTGCATCCACCTTTGCACACTGTTTAGGTAAATTTAAATTAATTAATATAATTTTATTATCTTTTACTTTCTATTGTTATGTTTTCACTTAAATTTGAACGTACAAAAAATTCTCAATGATGATTGATATATATTTCAAATATTTAGAACTCCATGCAAAGAAAAAGATAATTCTGAAACAGGCTGAACCTTTTGATACAATTTGGATACAGAAATACCTTTATTATACTTCAGAAAGTGGTAACAGCACTGCTGCAGCAACATGATTAACTCTTCATAATTAATCATATAAAAATATACTACTTATTAAAATATTTATTATAAAAATTTATTTTTATCAAACAAATATATAATGAATTGTGTATCATATTATGTATTTAATATATGATACACATATAATACAAGCATTTATTGCTACAAATTATTTTTAAAGTACAATCAATCTACTTGAATTATTCTGTCATACAGTATGTTCATAACATAAATACCATTGCAGTAATAAAGCTTTTCTTTGATAAATTGTCTTTATATAAAAGTATATTCTTTCTCGTATCATAGATAGTAGTACCTGCTATGTTTACAATATTGTGCAAAATTAATTATATTAATAATTATTATTAACAATTATTAATAATTATTAATAACAATTAATAGTGCTTTCTTTTTATTCTACAGAAATCTAATCTTATAATATAACAAATGAGTTTTGATTATATTAAAAACTTATTTTATTCGTGAATATATAGCAAGTAAACTCTTTTTATTCAAGCAATTTGTGTTCAACATTTTAACGTGTTCATTATTTATAGGTACTTGTTACAGAGATAAGAAAGATATATAAGGTATTCCAGTTGGAGTTTGCAATTATTTTCCATACTATAGCTCGTTCCAAAAAATGTTTCAAATAAAACTTACCTTATTTCGGAAGGGAGATCTTATGGAGGTCATAAATCTTCTCTAGGTGGACGTGTTTCCGAGATTTTATGGACATCTTTGTTTTTTTATACAGAACTGTATCTTTTTATTTAAAGAGGCGTGTAGCTCATTTCGTGACGAATTCATCGACTCATAATATGTTGGTACTCGAAGGTTATTCATTGCCTTTCAAAAACTTACTTTCTTTGAACGTTCTCAGGATTTGATTTACTGAAGTATTGCGTCGATTCACATGTAAACACGAATCGAAATTACACAAATGATGCGATTTATCGTTATTCGTATTTGCTTTTGTTTATTATCAACTATAATTTGCTACTACGAAGATATCCGTTTGTACGACAGTTGCTTCAAAGGAATCAATATTATTGCAAATAGTATTACGTGTACTTTCTTCCGGTAACGATCTAATTTACGATGGTTCATTATACGGAATAATAAATTCGCAATAATTTCGCAATAAGATTGTCGATATACCTTCAATTTTGGAAGAATGTGAGGAATTTGGAAGAATTAGTTCTGTCACTTTCGAGAGGGTGCAGCCATCATATAGGAATAGAGTAAATAATTGTACTGACTACAAAAGTCATCCTTTTGAATACATAAGAAACAATTTCTGGACGTTCAATAACGGTATGTTTTGAACGGCAATAAATGACCTTCAAACACCAATATATCATAATTAGATAAATTCGTCCCGAAACGGGTTACATGCCTATCTACCATCACCTTGAAATCTCAGAAGCACGTATACTTAGAGAAGGTTTGTGATCACCATAAGATGTGCCCCCCTTTTACCCACGACATGGTAAGTTCCATTTGAAACATTTTTTAAAACGAACAATGGTTTGGGAAATAATTACGTGCGTAACTTCAAATGGAACACTCTGTATAATCTCATTGGCTATAAATATGTATATTTATATATTGCTATAATTTTGAAATCATTTTAAGCTATAATATTTCTCAATTATTTAATTATTATAATATTTTTCAATTGGTTTAATGGAATTCTGCAATTTTCAATAAATATGTACATTTACTGAACAATATATATTTGTCTTATACAAATAACTGAGAAACCTAATAATAAACCTCAGGTGGGAGATTTTAGCTTTTTATATTATTAATACATAATTTTACCCGAAACAAATGAATAAAATTACGAAAAAGGTTTAAGATCATGGAGCGTACATATAGAAAATGTTTTTATACATTTTCCTTTAACCCTATGTACACTGATTGTTACAAAATAAACCAGTCACTGTATATGGCTAAAAAACAAAAAAGAGATTGAAATTTAAATATGTGCAATTGTAGGCGCTTATAATATCTAGTATGTAATTACCAAGCAATTATAGACAAGGATAGTATACGGTGATCATTTCCATTAAACTCTTATATGGCAGTCAAAAGGTTAATAAGTTAATGCAAATTATAACAGATAAAGATATATCTTTCTCATTATGTACCTGTGCTGTAACTAGATTTTACATCTGTATTACTATTCACGAAGTCTTGCTAACCGTTGTGTAAGTTCATCTTGTTCTTGACTGATAGTAGAGGTGCCTATACTACCTAACTGTCCAGATGGCAATTCCATATTCAACTCCAAACTGAAAAAAATTATATAATAAATTTATATTATAGGATTACATAATATTGTATAAAATAACTCTAAGGAAAGTAGTTACCCAGCTTCGTCTGCAACTTGTTGTAATAAAGAATCAACATCATTCTGTGGAACATTTGTTGTTGTAGTTTGAGACATAGCATTCTCCATGTATGAACTTTGTACATCCAAATCTTCAAACTGACTTTCAAACTTATCCATAAGACCTAAGATTGAAGTTATAATATATTACAAACATTCATACACTGCCTCATTAGAAATTTATGATTTATTCATTATTTTTCAGATATCATATAAAATCATGGTAAAAAATTAAATTCTAAAATATACATAACATGTATATTTCACAATAGTATGTACATATTACACAACAACATATATATATATATATATATATATATATTATATATAAATATTTACCTGAAATTTTTTCTAAATTCATTGATTTCATTGCTGCATCCATGGCTTTAACTACTCCAGCCATTGACTGAGTAACTTTGCGTGTAGTCAAAGCAGTTTGTACTCTGCTAGCTACTGCATCAACTCTTGCACTCATCCGTAAATAATTAAGTGCCTGATTACGTTGGCGAATTGCATTTTCTGCATGAATTCGTGCGCCCTCCATATTACCTTTTTGAATGGCTTTTTTTATTTTTGCCTTTTCCACCTTTTCTTCTTTTTCGCATTTCTTGGAATTTCTCTCTAATTCCTTCACAGCAAATTTGAGATTGAATAAATTTCCTTAACATTAATTTAGAAAAATACTTTTGTCTTCATCCAAATACATTGTTAATAAAATTTTCTTAAATGTAAACACTACAAAACTTAACATACATGGGAAAAATTACCACATAACCTTAAAAATATAATTTCATTTTAAACAATGATCCTGTAACATCCATTAAAATTATGTACAGATAATTGTAATTTGCTTTTAAAACGTATATTATATTATAATGTAGATTATAACGTATTATATAGAAGTAAAATCGTTAATTAATAAAATAAAAAGAAAACCTAAAATATTTAAAAATTCGTTTAGAATGTCTTAGATACAAAATCAGCATAAAACAATTTTTGATAATTTAAATAAAATTGAAGAATTAATAAGAATTTTTTTATAGAAATAGAGATTAGTTGCAAACATAATTCAGTAAAAGAAACATTCATCGGAATAAAATTAATAAAGAATACTTGAAACCGACAATTTGCAAAAATATGTAAAAACTGAAAAATTTTAATAAAAGGATACTTTCCATCTGGGAGACGGACATAATTGACTGTTCAGCCCCCGTTTTGATGAGATTTTAAAAATAAACGATAGGTTCAAACAATAGAACTACTTTGCTTTTGTCAGCAAAGATATAACAAGTGACAATATGCGTTGCTATTTAATGAAATCAACTGTCATTCAAATTTGAATTTACCTGACATGATAAATATTAATATTTAACAGGTATTGGTACTCTAATGATAATTAATTTTGATTACTTTGGTAGATATCCAAGTAAAAAGATTACTGTATGATTAATTATTACTGTTCATTTGATAGATGACATAAATGAAAAATATATTTTCATAGATGGAAAAGTAGAATATATTTTTTAGAATATAAAACTGCTACACCAACTGAGAATGCTTAAACGCTCATTGACTATATAATATCAGAAAGGAAATTTCCTCTATGGTAATGCAATCAGTTAAAATCATAGGTAAACTATAATATAGATATCGTATATGATATTTTTTAACACAATCTTGAAAAATATAATAATGATGGTAACTTATTCAACTGTATCAAATTTAGCAAATATATTAGCAAGCTGTATCAAATGTATCAAATTCATTAGTAACTATCGACTACCTACCGGCGAATAGCTGGAGCATCACGTGACCAATTATGTTTACGTTCCTATTCTATGATTTGCCTGTAGATTTAATCGCACTCATTACTCATGTCATGTGCTTATTTTTCCTAACTTAACTGACTAACTCATATATTTATACCTATTATTTCCTATTTATTATTATATACCTATATACCTATATATTTATACCTATTATTATGAGACTACAGATCAACTAGTTTAATTTTATTTAGTTTATTATTCTCCTTCGGTACAGATCAAGTATTATAGTAAATACATAATACTTATCACAAATGAAGTAATATGAAAAATAAATGAATAGGTTTCAATAGTTAATAATTGATTTTAATAAATAAGAAAATGTTCATATTATACTTGCGAAACTTGTTTTTATTAAATTTTAAATGTATGTATAACATCATACTGGATATACATTTAGTAAACTTAGAATAATTCATTCTTGAAATATAATAGGATTTTAATGAAAAGCAAATAATTATATTGTGCTTTTATATAAAAAGTTTAATAAATTGTAATTGTACACATTTTGTATATTTATAAGTAGTATGAATTAATGGAATGTGTTTTATAATGAAACAATTTGAAACTAATTTAAAAGATTTTCTTCAAAACAAAACGAAAAATTATGGTCAAATTAATGAAAAGACACTATATGTTTCCATCTTCCAATATATCTCAAATTTGGAAAATAATACATTCTATTTTTTATGTTCCTAAATTATGAAAATTGCAAATTGTTTCATATATAAATATATTCATATAATTTTTAAATATAGAATGTTTGCAATGCGTATGAAGTAAATGCTAGTAATAATGAGGAGAAACGATTTTTAAGAAATAAAGTATGTGCTAAAAAATGTCTAGAAGCTTACTAAAAGACAAAAATAATTTGTATGAAAATTCTATATTTATTATACTAAAGTATTTTATGATTTAGACATTACATTAATATTTCAAATATGATTGATTAACTATTTATGTAATATATGAAACATTTTTTTTGTAAACATCAAATATCTAAAGAAATATTAAACTTCTATAAGAATGATATAGTATGTGCGTGTGTGTGTGTGTGCGCGCGCGCGTGTATATATATATATATATTCTTTTCATTGCACATAAATTGCAATAATTGGATGGCTTTCTACGTTACATTATATTGTTTCTTTATGTTTTAGAAACAAAATAAAATAATCATCTATCTTCATCCTTGGTCTATTTATCCATTACACTCTATTCTTTTCTACCTTAATCTATCTTTAAAGCTGCAAGTTTGAGTATTCTATTTAAGTTAAGCGTAGTAGCTTGTTTATAGTAATGCAACAAAACTGAGAATCAAACACTTATCCTGTTACTTATACTTTTTATAAGTCTATTGAAGTTTTATGACACAGTTACATACAGTCTGTCACACAAGAGCGTGTCTGCGATATTTCTGTAAATATTTATATATTTGTAAAAAAATTTATATGAATTGAATCTACATCTAAAACACTAATACGCTATTACTTAGTAGGGTGTCCAATCTCCTCCATTAGCGATTATAGCTTGACATCGTTTCGGCATACTCTCGACTAATTTTTGAGCGTAGGATTCTGGTAACGACCTCCATATCTTTCGAATGTGATGTACAAGTGTTCTTATTTTTGTGATACGTCTTCCTCTCAGCTTGCATTTCATTAGGGACCACACATTTTCGATAGGGTTTGCATCAGGGGACTGCGATGGCCAAGGAAGTACTGTGATGGCGTTTTTCGCTTTCCATTGGGTGCAGATGCGACTTCGATGTTTAGGGTCGTTGTCTTCTTGCAATATCCATTGGTCCTCGGTTTGGTTGAACCAACGTTTCACGGATGTGAGAAGTCCCCTTTGGTACAATTTCACCATCTTTTGTGCATTCAGATTGTCTGTAAAGACGCACAAAGTCCCAAAACCGCGTGCGTTAAAGCAACCCCAAACATGCACTTTTATAGGGTGTTTTACACTTCTTTGAATCATCCTTCTTCCATGGATAGTCCAAGCACGCCTAATAGGACACCATGCCCAAAACGAAGATTCATCAGTGAATATTATATTACTCCAATCACGATCTCTGTTTTCATTCGCCCATGCCAGACGATTTTCGACGTTTCGCGTACGCGGCACTCATATTAAAAAGCTCTGTTCCTTTCACTGTTTCAAATGAAACTGAAAGGTATTCAGCAACGCGTATTAGAGAAGTTTTCGTTTGTTTACATTCTTTTTATCTCATTCTGATTAGGTGTCAGGTTTCGCAGATATCGCAGACACGCTCTTGTCTGTATCTGCATATACTATTATATATTAAAACATACTTTATTCTGAACTTATATATAAATAATACTAATTTATGCATATTTTCAGTTATGAATTTAAATTTGCATTGACAGTGAATTTGTTTATTTCAAAATTTTATTTCAGTTATCCAATTATTTGAGTCTAAATATAATATTCATAATCAGTTACTGAAAAATATTTGATTTAGTATCCGATTCACGGTTTTATTGCGTTCTACATTTTAAATTTGAATACACTGAATTCGTTGTTAATACATATATTTACAATGCAAAGTACGTTCTGAAACGATACACGTCAGACGAAAATCTATTTTTCTAAAACTAATTTGTATAAGGATCCTACTGTAATCTACAAAAATACCTGTTACATATCATAGGAAATATTTCTGAACGAAAAATAAGTTCGATTGTCTAGATAATAATCTCTCTTGCCATAAACTGTTGTATTATGATATTTATGTATATACATAAATAATAATGCTCCATCTCGAAGTACAATACTATACTTCACATATAAAGAATTTCAAATTTATAAAGCATTGGTTGTTTGTACCGTATTATTAGAATAGAAAACTAATATAAATCTTAATTTGGAATAAAATAATAAATTAGTTTTAAAGATAATATCAATTTTTTAGTAAGAAGATCAAAGGCCTTGAGATGTTTATGACAAGGAATATATTATATTTTAAATAGCACATATAAGGAAATATAATTTTACAAATGAAAGATTTACACAGTTTCATATTTAGACAAATTCACATTGATTATATTATACACGTGTATTTTACTAATTGAACTTGTATTAAAAAAAGAAATGCAAAAATTAATAAAAAATTGAACTTTATTATTAATAGACAAAATACAGTTTTATTAGATTAATGTTCAGCAATTTTTAATAATATATTAATGTTAGTACAAAAATTTTGCAGTTATTTATAAAAGTAACTTCTCTCTTTTAATATTTAGTATGCATAAGTTAAATTTGATTATCGTGAAAGAAATAAAAGGAACTAATATATTTAAACGATATGTATTACTATACGAACAAAGATAATATCAATGTAAAAATGTCTAAAATAAGATTCTAAATTCAGAATCCCTTACTCATCTCACATACCTTACAGAACACCCTGTTTTAAGAATATTTTGTAAACTGTAATATATAATTAGAAAATGAGGAATTCTTAATGCATGAAATGGAGAAATCTATTACAAATTTAATACAATAAATTAGTATAAGCGTATCTGTAATAATATCTTGTATTCAGGAATTCTTTCCATCTTTTATGCATTCTACTAATTATATAAAAGAATTCGTTCTTTAAGAATTACTCATTTCCTAATTGCTTAGGATCTTATAAAACATTTAATAAGCGCTTTAATAATAATTTTATAAATGTACATCACTGTTTAACTATTTCAATAAGCAATGTGATTAATTAGAGCATTCAAAAAATCATTAGCCTATAATTCATGTAAAAGAAACTAAAGTATTACTCTAGTTTACAAATATAAATCTTAATCGAAGTATGTTAAATATTCTGTTAAAAAATCAATTATTTAATTATTAAGAAAATAATATAATATTAGTGGTTTTCTACATAGCAAACAGATATTATGAAATGACATAAATAATCATTTAATCTTTGCAAGAAAACTTAATATGTAATAGAAGAATTTACGTGAAAATAAATTACAACTTATGCATTAAAATATTAGTATCTAGTAATTACTGTTTATATATTAGTAAAGTAATTAATAATCAAATTACATTTTTACCACAGCACCAATAAAAGAAAATATAGAATACATAGAAAATTACTGGGATTTTCTCATAAAGAAAAGAAATTTGTAGTTTCATTTTTGAATTGAGAATGTCTATTATTCTGTACAATTACAGAACTAAATACTAGATTGAATTCAATAAATAATTAGTGAATGGCCAATGATTAAATTGCTTAAAATAAGTAATTAAATTAAATTAAATATTTGTGTAATTATTAATTATTTATTAATATGTGCTTTCAATTACGCAATTAATTACTTATAAATTCACTATACATTCGTTGTGTAATTAATTACACTGATTAATTTATAAGTCAATTATTGAAAAATATTAAATTGGTCAATTACAAAAATTTATTAACTTAACCATTTAACTCATGTAAAACGAACATTGTAATTTATTGCATCTGTCAATTATATAATAGTAAATAAATTTAACATGAACCAAAATTTTTAGAGAATTGAATTCTAAATTCTAATGAAGTAATTTATAATATTATTTATTAATGTCCATCGCCATATCACTTTCCTTTTGTTATATTGCAAGATGGCATGCACTTGAATTTAAGATCAAAATCATGTTCTTCAGGATGAAGAGAATTATTGTCATCTTTTTCTATGTCTTCTTCACGTTCTTCATTTTCTTCATTGTCCTCCTCATCTTCATCTTCTTCATCTTGTTCAAGTAACTGTTTTCGAGCCATTTGAACTACTTGCCATTCTTGATAATGACGCTTTCTCTTTGCTTCAAATGCTTTACGTTTTTCTAAAATTTTCCCATATACATTGATATTTTTTTTGTTACTCAATATCACATTTTGATAATAATCTTTCTCATTCCTCCTCAATTGATTAAAATTAATTACTTATTAATAAGATATATAGAATTATAATTTTAATAATAATAACAGTAAAATAGAAATCGATTCAATAAAAGATATTTATAATCAAATATAAGGTATACATATTGGTATATATTGTATTTATCCAAATATAATTAAAACATAAATTATCTCTCTATGAAAATGTTTATAATTTCTTACCTCTTTCTTCAACGGTTTCTTTTTCATCTTCATCTTCACTTGATTCTTCAAATATTTTTGGTTTACTACCTTCTGCCAATCTGTAAATATGGAAATGAAAATTCTTTACAATTTGAAATGAAAAGAAATGCAAAATTTATGAATTTTTAGTGTTTCAATTGTTCAAACCTATAATTACTAATGAAATAAAATATTTAGAAAAACTAAATTTGTGAAAATATAAAATATAGAGTGTATTTAATTGTTGTTGATATTTTTAAGTACAATTGAAGAATATACAAGTACAAAATATATAACTACTAATACTAATTGTAATAAAAATAAGAAATAAAGCAAATAAATGGAATAATTATTCAGAAAAGTATCTTAATATTTTACATAGGGTTCCCAAAATAAAAAAGTATATATAATACATTTAAATATTATAACGTATGAATCATTTCCTTCTTATTACACACATTTTTATAACAATACCTTAAATCCTAATTTATCTTTGTAATATAATCTGTAATTACTTCATTTCAATCTTTCCAAAAACAATCATTTTGATTAAATCATAAGCATTTTACAACTCCATACTTATACTTAATGTAAAATACTTTCTTATTAAATGTAATTCAAGCATGTATTTCTATGTAATTTACTTTTAGTATGTAACATTCCGAAGTAAGGATGTAATTAGTTATAAAGGTAGCTGATATGTAATACTTGTATGACATATAGTTACATTTTCATTTAAATATTCATTAGCAAAATTATGTGTATATTATTAATTATATATCGTATTCAACTTTTTTTATGATAATTAATACTATGACAAAAATAATTATTAAAATAATATTGTAATACTGTTAAACGTTTCTTAGTAAAGAATGATATAAAATTAAATTTATGTTAATATAAATATATTATAACTGAAATGTATTAAATATAAATAAATTATAATAAAAATTTGGTAAAATTAGGAGAAATGAATTTCAAATTTATTATTTCATTATATCTTGATTTTCATGTCACAGTCAGTAGTCATCTACACAGAAATTATTTTTTATTACTTACTTTTTCGCTATATTAAATAGATAATAAAGGTATATTGTTAAACAAAAATTTTGTGTGGAGTTCAGTATTACATGCATTTATATGATCAAAAATTTCTAAATACTTTATAGAAAAAATACTGTTACTTTTGTAGAGATTCTTATTTATCTTTATATGGTAAGGCATAATAGTCATATCAATATAAACTATCTTTTGAAATTATGAATGGAGATTTTGTGAAATGAATGAATGCAACAAGTAAATAAGTTGTTATCTATGATACATAGAATATTTTAATACATACAAATAAATAAATAAAGAAATTAATTTATCCTATTACATCTTACCAGGTAAGAATTCATTTTCGACAATGAGATTAACAATCTAATATATGTAAAAAGACTTTCTGTATGTGCATATGTGTATGAATGAATTTCTTTGGTACTTCAAAATGCTACCATAATGCTTTAAACTCTAATGCTACTTAACTATTTTTCCTTCTTTTCTTGTAGTGCATGTCAACTCCATTCAAGTGTTCAAATTTCACACAGTAGAATTACTTTTCTGAAAAAAGTATAAACGTAAAGGAGACTTTTGAAAGATGTGTAACACCTTAAAATAACAAAGACCACTGTACGTATTAATTAAGTTACAGAATTTTTTAATAATGTATTCGTAGAAATTTTTTATATTATTCATTGTAAAAATTGGATGCTTAATTGGAAATTTTGATTTTAAACAATAACATGTATAATAATTCTTTAAATTCTTCTAAAGATATACATTTATTGTAGTTATCTTAAATTCCATATATTTATTGGATATTGGTTTTTCATTATCAACATGCATATTATATAGGCTTTTATTTGATTTTTCAGGTTGTGTTAATTCAGTATTATTCTACAATACATTAACATAAGGGATTGGTTTTACTTTTTTTATTATTAAAACGTTTAAAAATTTAGCTTATGTAAATTTAAAAAATGTATGCCCCAAAAATGTATGAGAAAGTGTTTTGTAAAAATATTTTATTTTAAACAGTATGTGCATTCAATTTTGACAATTAATAATGTTTAAAATATTACAACTGTATGTCATGTAATTTTCGACTTCGGGATGTTACATACCTTTTGAAACACTTTGTATGTTTCTTGGTGCATGTATATTCAATTAAAACTGTTTGATCATAGTATTTGTAAATATGTGAACCATCTTAAAAATTGGTCCTGTTTATTCAAATTTTGGAAATTTAAATAATATTTTTCTGAAGAATTCAAGCAATTTTCCACACAAGAACCTCTTTTTGTGTAGAATTACTGAAAATAATAAAGGAATACAACTCTGAGAAGCAAAAACAGCAAATGTACATTTTGAATAGCACTGAAACTTACCAATGAAGATTTATTCCAATAAAAAGAATAAATCAACATGAAATTTCTACATACATTTGCATACATTCATTCTATTTTTAATATTCAATTCCAATACCAACACTTGAGCATTATGTATGTAACAATGCTATAACTCTACATGGTGATGTTGCTACTTAGTACAGAATAGTAGCATAATTTAAATTTGATAGTTTCCATTTAAGCCAATCCTGGTATAAAACTCTAAACAGATACCATAAATTAGATTGATTGAAAAAATTTTAAACGGATAAAAAGAAGATAATATTTTATATTAAGATTTGAGCATAATACATCCTTCCAGAAAGAAAAAATTATAAGTAACAATCAGTTTAGATCATGATACTAATAAAATTAATTTTCAAATGATTTTTTAAATAACATGTTCCTTACAAACATAGAGAAAGAAAGAAAATTAATAATTAGAAGCCCATTACAATAAGTTGATTGATGGTATAATAACAAAATATAAACATTAATTTTAATTTGTTAATCCATTCATTGATTTTTTAAGCAATATGTATGTCTCATTTTAATGTCATTAATTCCCTTAAAATAAAATTACAAGTTATAGAATAACGCACTATCAATTACATTTGTGTATCACATAAATCAATTAGAAATCTATTTCAAATAATATTTTTTTTCTATCTATATTATTTCAGAAGACATTATGCACTTTTGTATTATATATATTGTGAAATAAGAATGTGTGTAATTATATTGTTTTTATTAAATAAAATAATATAAAACGAATATTACAGACATATTTATTATTTATGAGAAGTAGATAATATTCCAGTTAGTATTAACATTAATGTAACTATAAGTTTAGTTACTATTGGTGTTCTTGGAAAATTATATATATTTTGTATATTACAAAATTATACACTTCTTGTAATTGAAGTTTAGAGAAAGGTACCAATTTTTCTTTATTTATTTTTTTTTTTTTTTTTTTTTTTTTTTTTTGTAATATGTGTTAATATGTACAATGCAGAAGATATTTATGAAAATAACTAGAAATATAGAATAAAATACTTATTTCTAATGAATTAATATAAATACTTACTTGGTAGCAACTGCAGTAGAATCTAATTGATCAAATTGGAATTCAGCTTGCAGGCCTTCATAGTTGTATGGGGTTTTTGGTTCATCAATCTTCATATGACCATAATCTTTTTCTGCTGGATGCAATGTTGCAATTATATTCATTTCATCCCATTTTGTTTCTTTGCTTGGTCTGTAATAAAAATTGTCATACATTATTAAAAATTTATCATTAATATTTACTATTTTAAATTATGAGACAAGCAAAATATAAAATTAATATAAAATATTACCAATTTCCTAACAGTACTTGATATAACGTTGATTATGACTTACAAATTCAAAAAATTATATTATAAAATTATAATGAAAAAAGATATATTTATTAATATGGTTCAATAGATAAATTACAATTAAAATTTTTTATGTATAAAATTTATTTAACTATGACAGTCTGTAACAACTTTAAACGAAGTTAAATGGATTAAGAAAGACAGTAATTAATTTACAATTATGACAATGCTCTAATAAAATAAAAGTAAAGTACAAATAATTAAATGGAAAAAAAAAATATAAGAATGATTTAAATTAAACTAACCTTAAAACACAAGTTAACACTGTCATCATCTCTCTTTCTCTCTCTCATATAATTTTTAGTTATAAAAAGGTATTCACTTTAAAGTTACTCGTTTATATATGTATGTATAAATGAAACCATAGCTTCAATATGAAAGAAATAAATCTAAGAAATCATTTATACCTGGGTATATCTGGATTATCGAAGCTGCTAGATGATTTTAAAATTCCTTTAGGAGGCCGTTTCGAAAGATTTTCTGCCATTTTGAAAAGAGATTGATTCACATTTGATAATTATAAAACATGACGAATCTTTGTAAAGTCAAATTTTCTTCAGAATGTTTCCACTCGAATTAGAAGTAATGGGACAATTGTTTATTGACGATGACAAATTATCACCTTAACAATTTTCAGTTTTAAATGGAAAAATCACGAGCTCTGATTGGTGCCATGTTACACAAAACCTTATACAGGGCAGGGTGTATTACGTAGTATATATGTATATACATATTTTGTAGTACACGGTCATTTTCGAATTAAATTACTGAAGCATCGAAATCTATTTTTTGTAAGTGAAGTTATAGCTCTCTATTATGTAATAAGCCGTTAATGAAATTAAAAGTTTATGGTAGTATAACAGATTTTACATAACGAAGCATTAAATCGAAGTTTCGATTAACTATAATAAAATGAGAATTTTTCTACGTATACTTTTGTTAAATAATTCTGCTTTATTATATTTTTTATAATTTTACTTATGTGCGCTATAATAATATTATTATTACTTTGTACACAATCTATGAAAAAAACTATGTTTAATTCTATAAACTCTAAACGAATTACGATTTACACAAAACGACATATTAAATTATAAATATTAAGTACATCAAAAATTAAATACATATTAAATATTAAATTACAGAATATAACGTTTTCGATATTTAAATTATGTTAGGTATATACTTAACATTTCAAATTACTTATACGATGTATAATTACCTGTTTTGTTTCTTATTTGATATAAGTAAATTAATTATAGCATTAATTACACGCACGCACACACACACACACACACACAAAATATTAAAGATTAAAAGTGTCGAACATAATATATGCATCTGCTGATTCAGTATCTATATTATATTTAGAGGACATATATTAATATTTTAATGTTCTCTATTTTAAACTGTATGGGATTATAATATGAAGTATAAATCAAATTTTATACAGAATAATAGCAATATATATTTTTAATGTTTCTGAATATATATGCTATTTTGCAACTTGACACTAATAAATTTATGATTGAGAATATATGTATGGAATATATGTGACATCAAAAACAAGTTTGTGATTGGATTGTATTTTATTTAGTAAGAAAACCCAAAGCTATCCCCGAAGCCCCGAAGTAAACTTATTAAATGTCGTTACGTAGTACCTGGTAGTACATAGTGCACATTCATTTTACACATATGTGTACATATTTCTCTTTCTATTTTCTTTCCATGTCTTAACTGGTATGCTTTTTTGATTAAACGAAAATAATTTAATGTTTCTGTTTTCGTTAGCGCATAAATTTAATCACGTTTTCTATGTTTAACGATGGATCGTATTTCAACAGATCGATCTATCGAATGATGAACATCTGTCGATACAACTTACTCGCTACACATGGCTTCTGAATGTTAATAAAATGGAAAATATTAAAGGAGCTTGAGCTCGGAGTTTAAATAAATATTCGTTCGTGATAAATACGTCCGGTAATTAAATGTGCCCTGAAACTAATGTGATGTCGACTGTGTGTGATGGCGGGTAAGGAATTAGTAAGCCATCAGCAGCAGTTTGTAGAAGAAATTAACTACGATGAAATTGAAACAGAACAGGTATCATAATTATGCAGTAACTTTTCATTATTGTTCGAACAAGTTAAATTTTTGTTTTTTTAATCGTCGTTCAATAAAATATTTCTCAAGTGTTATATCCAGTTGCGTGTAATTTTTGTAATTTATACTTCTTGATTATCTGATTTTGTTTGAAATATAACCTAAATGACGATCTTCGAATAGTTTTTAAGCAAATTGATGTTAATGAAGCTCCCTTCTATTTTCCGTACTTTAATATTCAAATTTTGATTTAGATAACGAAAGAGATTTTTATATGAAATATCATTAAGTTGAGAAAAAAAAAACAGAAAAAGAAAATTTTTTTATTTTAATAGATTGTAAATGTATAATTTTTAAAAATCTGACATAGATTGTGTGAAAATAATTTAATTAAAAATTAATAACATCGTTTAGTAGAATGCAGAGTATATTAAAGAAGAATAAATAAAGTATTAAATTTTCATATCTTTGTATTGTTTTTCATTTTGTTGAGGTTACATGCAGTTTCTATGTTTATCTAACGTTATTAATATTTTTTACTTGTTACTTAATTTTTCAAAAAGAAATGATTTATTTTAAAATCTGAAGAGCACAAAATTATATCAATAATAAATCATTATTTATTTTTATGTAGGTAGTCGGAAAAGGTTCTTTTGGAGTAGTATGGAAAGGAAAATGGAGGGGACAATATGTTGCTATAAAGTATATAAACTCAGAAGGTGAAAAAAAGGCCTTTACTGTAGAAGTTAGGCAATTATCTAGAGTTGTGCATCCCAATATTGTAAAACTTTATGGTGCCTGTACTAAAAATCCAGTTTGCCTGGTTATGGAATATGCAGAAGGCGGCTCCTTATATAATGGTATTAACTTTTTTAAATTCTATAGAACTTCATTTTTTAATAAAATAGAGTTCCTAATTATTGTTATAGTTTAAATATTATCGTTGCTTGCTTTGATAATGCATAAGATTTAATTTGTTTAACAAGACATTAAATGCTTTTTATTGTTTCATATTGTCTTGTCATCATCAAGCATTAATAATTAAATGTTACATTTACTTCTTGTTTTATTAATATATTGCAGTTTTACATTGCAATCCCCAGCCACAATATACTGCAGGACATGCAATGAGTTGGGCTTTGCAATGTGCACGTGGCGTTGCATATCTTCACAATATGAAACCAAAACCTTTAATTCACAGGTAAATTAAGTTAAATATATATATATTTTTTTTATCGAGGACATAATATAACAATGTGGAAATTTATTTTTTATCCAAATGATATCTGCAGCGTTTCAACAGATTTCATTTATATTTGCAGAGACTTAAAACCACCAAATTTGTTGTTAGTTATGGGTGGACAAACTCTTAAAATTTGTGATTTTGGTACAGCTTGTGATCTAAATACATATATGACTAATAACAAAGGTTCTGCTGCTTGGATGGCTCCAGAAGTATTTGAGGGTTCTAGATATACCGAAAAGTGTGATGTGTTTAGTTGGGGTGTTATTTTGTGGGAGATATTGTCAAGGAAGAAACCATTTGACGAAATTGGTGGTTCAGCTTACAGAATAATGTGGGCAGTACATGTAGGACAAAGACCTCCTTTAATTGAGGGTTGCCCTAAACCAATTGAAGATCTCATGACCAGGTATTTATTAATATTTATAATCATTCACTTTTATGATTAATAAAGCATGTTCTAATAATTATTTTAGTAAAGGAGTTAAGATTAATTATTTTCTTTGCTTTATAAAGTCATATTATCTTTTTTAATAGTGACACATGTTTCTAAATATGTGATAGAAATAATCATAACTGATAAAAAGTATTAGTATTTGAAAGTATATGTTGTAGGAAAAAATATAACAAATATTTTATTTGCTTCTTGGAATTAACTGCAGATTATTGAAATGCAAAAGTATATGTACAAGTATTTAGATTTAATATATTTTATGTATTTTAACATATTCTACGCTTGAAAATAATTATAACATTATTATGTTTAAAAAAATTTCTTTAAAAACTTTATCATTAAACATTTAATTAAGAAAATTTTCATTTTATCTGATTGATAATTGGTGATTACACAAGTTTGTTCATAGAAAAAACTTCTTTTCAGGTGGAAAAATTTTGTTGATTGTATGTTGATTGTTATTTAGAGCTTTTTTAAATAATTTTATATTTATTTTACATCACTTGCATCTTATTTGTATATAATATCTTGATAATTTTTCCATATGCTGTGCCCAAATTATTTTTAACGATGTATTTTGTTAAATTGTAATAGAATGTACCCTTCTCTCATAACATAAAAGTTGTATGTTTAAAATATTCTTCTCTGAAGAGTCATCATATTATTCTGATATTATTTATAAGGATTCAATTGTGTAATTGAATCGTTATTATGGTAAACTTTAATGAATTTCCTATTTATTCACAATTTAAATTGTGAAAAGCTACTACCTAACAGGTTGAAATTTAAGATCTTATACGTAGCGTCTTCGAATCGTCCTTTCCTGTAACAGAAAAACATTTGTATAAAAGTATTTAATATGATTATGTGTACTGCTTGTTATTCTTCTTCTTAAGTAATCAATGGTCTTAAGCACTAAAAAAATAAAAGATAATGCGAATAGTTTAATTTATAAGTATTTAATATATCATCAGTATTTCTGATATATTCTAATATGTGGTCGATTATGCTAAGCTTTTTAATTATCATGTCTAAAGATCATGGGAAGTAGGGAATGATAAGTTAATAGTCATCAATCAATAATCAGTTGGAATTTGATTGAGGTATAAGGAGGGAATGTAGAAATGTTGAAGGGTATGAGTATCGGATTGATTGTTTGGAATGCTGGTATTTTAGAATAGTTTAGAGTATTTTAGAATAGGAATGTGTAAGGTGGTGGTCAATCTACCTGGTGCTAGGATAACTTTAACAGTTTCATAATTCTTCATTCTGAGATTGTTCTGCGTTTCTAATTAGGGCTTTTCTAAATTTCTTCTTATGAATTTTAGGTTTTGTCCTAAGTGAGGGTGAAGATTGGGGCACATAGTTCATCATAATATTTTCTTTTAAAGAAATTAAGGTCCTTTAGCAACTATGGATTCTCCTTTGGGACAACAATCCACTCTTTCATCCCCTTCAATGGTTAGGCACTGGGAGCAAATTTTAGTGGTAAGTGAAATTGTCTTCAATGATATTTGTCCATTAAGGATTCGACTGTGCCAGATGGCGAGATTACTTTCCCTTTCGTTTTTCGCATGATGATCCAACATTAGAAGGAATGATTTGCTTTTCAAATCACTGTCTATGGTAGTTTCCATGGATCTTCTAGCAAGAAATTTAAGAAGTGCTCCCAGTTATTTTCATCATTCAATTTTGTTGACAGTAGATCGTGGAAGGGAAAGTGTTGAATTTGAGAGGATGGAAAATATTGCATAAAATATTCAAATTTATGTTAGTTATGAATTATTGTTGCGATTGTATAATTGTAAAAAGAGAGAAATTTAAAATTGTTATATTTTAACTTTTCTGTAGGAAGTAGGAAAAATGAAATGTACCTATTTCTTCTGGTACATTATCCTTGAAAATATAATCAATATAATCAATATAATCAATATAATCAAGATAATCAAGATATAATCAATAATCGATATTCGATTTTAAAGTCATTTTTCCAGCAGAAGGGTATTGAGGAAATGAGATCTATTTTTTTTTTTTTTTTGTTATGCCTACTCTAATAAATTATCTATTTTGATAAATTATTTTATATATGTGATTTTGGCCAGCATGTCCCTCTATTTTTATTACTTATCTTCTTACATTCTAAATAAATATTTATAAATCGTTTGTAAGATGTAGTAAGAAAAGAAACGAACGGTTGTTTCAGATGTTGGCACAAATCACCCGAAGAAAGACCGTCAATGGATGCTGTTGTAGAAATAATGACAACCTTATCACAATTCTTTAATGGGCATCTAGAACCAGTGGAATATTCCCGAAGTTTGTTTATTATTAAAATATTTTATAAGTAATTTAAGCGATCCAAAGTTATGAGTTTTAACAAGTGATTAATATTTACTAATAACATATAATAATTTTAAATATGAAATGTTTATTTATAAACATTTATACACAGCAACAGTGATTATATAAATTAATTATAATGTAATTTTATATTGTAGAAGATGTTGAGTCGGAGGAAGTTATTGACAACCAGGTTTCTAAAGATGATACTTTGGACATGACTGATACTATGGATTCTGAAATAAATGGATATGCTGCCAACGGTACTATTAAAGCTAATGCACCCGTTTCCAAAGAAAAATCGGAAATTTTTAATGAAAAAAACAGTTCATCGAATCCCTTCTACGATTTCAGGGATCCACCTCCTAAAAATAATATTTCAGCAAACAATCCATCCAATAAAGAATTCCAGATTAAAGATTTTCCTCAACTTTACGTTGAGTGTGATCCGGTTAGTAACTTTTAGTTTTTAGTTTAAAAATAATGATTTGTTTATCATATCATTAAATTATTAATTAATATTTAAAGAAGTATAAATATCTTCCAAGATTTGTAGTTATTATGATTCATGTATTTACATCTTTGACACGAACATGTTCTTATGTTTTATAATTCCAGAATGCTTGGGGATTACCAAGTTCCGACTCACCATTGGAATCTCCTATTCTAAAGATAAAGAATACTGCACAAAGTAAGTTTATTATTATCTTTATTATAAAATATTTAAATTATAAATTTTGTTTTAGTCAATTTTGCTTTTGATTATGGAAAAATTGTTTTAAACAGTTACTATACGAACGATAACAAATGATTTATAAGTAGATATATTGTGTTATAAATATTACGCTTTCCATTTGTTTAGTAATAGAAAATTTTAACGAAATTTTTTCTCTTTCGTTTTTATTTTTGTTAATATTTATACTTGTTATTTTTTATTTTTATGGTATACATAATTTCTTGCTTTCTTATCGTATACATATAGCGCAATTATTAAATTGTTATTTATCGATGGCCTCGCCGTTGTTCTATAACAGCAGAGGAAGGGGAACTTGTTCGGGGCTAGAACTTTGAATTTGTGAGTCACCGCGATAGTACTCTAATCCCAAAATAACGTTCTCCGTATGTTCCACAAAAGCTTCCTTTTAGCGCGGAATGTGATGCGCTCAGGGAAACCCATTGTCGTCATTCGATTGCTTTTGTAAATAATTAACACTTATGTCTTTGATTTTGCAATTTGATTTTATTTACGTTCTTGCGAAATGCGGTTTAATTCTGTTTAATCGAATAAAATATAATTTGAAGATATAAGAGAAATCAATCAAAGTCACTAAAATTTATTAAAAAATCTTTAAAAATCTATTAATTAATTTGATAAAAATTGTAGACTTTTACTGAATCAAATTATTAATATTTATATTTGTAATTATTTATAGTTTTATGTATATTTGGCTTGTGATTAATCTGTACATATGTTACGTACGAATATTGTTTCCTTTCAATATAAAAACACGTGAGAACGAAGCGATAGAAAGAAGTTAAAACATCATCGCACCTTGGCACTTGGTTGTGATTTCACCGTGACGAATACTTTGAGAGTTCGTCGATCGGCGAAATCTACCCTGGCAAAGGGCCCGCAAAACCAGTCACATTGTACGAGTATACTAAATTTAACGAACAACTAATCAGGGGAACTTGTTTTTGATTGACACCTATCGACGACGATAAAAGCTCTGCCCTAAAAGACCTCTGTCCAAGTAAATAAAAACAGACCATGCACTTTCTACTTTTTATCAGATAGAAGATATATATAAATATATATATATATTTATATAAAACTATAAGTGAGTAAACTACAAACCGAGAAGAAATAAATTAATTTTCCAAATACGTGCAACAGCCGAATGATCTGGATAAAAGTATAAAGGATAAAATATATTAAGTGATAAATTATATATTCTACTTCAGTAGTTTTTATCAAACGAAATTATAGATTTTCTATCAATTTCTTATTTGAAATATTATTTTTGTTGATACAGTTTCCAAAGTTGTTGAAGCATATGCTTCCCAAAGAAAGACGATCCCAGGATAGATAATGTCTGCCCCTCATTGGATTTCTTAATTGTTCGCTGCGGCATTAACATGGAAATCAGAGCTTCGACTTAATCCAGCCCTGAAGATGAATTAAGAGCCGAAGAACCGTATTTTCTTCTTGGCTCGTGCTTGCACGTCTTGTCTGGTGGGGGATACCTCGAAGCAGGTGTAGCTGACTCACCAGGCCCAATATAGATGCACGTTTGTTTAGTGCTCTCCCGACACATCACCAAGAACGACCGTCTTTTCTCTTCTTTCTTCTTTTTCTCTCACCCTCGTTATCGGAAAGAAATTTTTCGTTTCTTGGAAATTTTGTTTTCTCGTTCCCCCTGCCCATCTGCATTTTTTTTTTTTCATCTTTTACGGACGAGTTCGATCGACCGCCATCCTCCGGATCAAAGAGTGGTTCGTGGTAACTTTTAATCGGAGAGTGACATCTTTCATGTGAACGAATACTTGATTCTATTATGAACGAAGCCTCGACAGGCTCCAGTATTTGGAAATGTGCGAGGAATACCCAAATATCGTCGCCACGGACACCCTAAAGCGGTGCTGGGTTTTGCTACGTTAGTACTTTGCTCTGTTTTTCTTTTTCTTCTCGTCGTTGATGGTATGACGAGGTGCCTTTCTTTTTTTAATTTTTATTAGGAGGGTTTCGAGTAAACCGCGATTGAGCTTTTATTATAGGATTTTACATGATATTCGAAATTGTAAGATCGAACGTCGAACAGTCGCTACTAATCAGGCGATAGAGGTAGAAGGAACGCGGAGTTGAACCCGCCAAATGTGATAAAAAGTTAAAGGTCAAAATTAGGGATTAAATTTTAAATTGGCGGAACGCGAGTAGCTTGCAGACTTAGTACGGAAATTAACATATTATTAATGTTTCTATAATATGTTTCGAAAGCGATTATGCCTTAATTCGATGTAATTATTGCATAACTAGTACCAGCAGTTTTTGTTTTGGAGGAAAGCAGGAAAACAAATTTTGAATCAAGCAATGTACGAGGGTATTTCACTTGAATCGAACGAATGTTTGTACAGTATTGTTATCCTTAAAATAAATCGAGAAGTTGTGAGATTAATTTAAATTCAAAATGGATTTAACGTAAATAGGCGTGCAGCAAGAGTCGATAACTTTGCTGTGATCGTTTAAAAATGGGTTAAACCAACATAACACTACTATATTTCTAAAGTAGATCCTCAGTTCAAGTTGAATTTAGCGTTCATGAAAGAGACATAGTAAAGTTTATTATTTTAAAGTTTTCTTTTATCCTTTTTATCCCTGCGAGTGTTTAGTAAAAAGTAAAATAAGCTATAAATACATGTTTGTATATTTCTTTCTATATATTCTTTCTAATAGTTTCGAGTAAAAGTATTGGGCAATTTAATATGTGCTATAATTTTGACATAATCAAAATTAACATTTTATACGAATAGGTTCCAAGTCCGAGTTTAGACTGATTACTGATCTGTTGATAATGCACACGTTTAATCAATGTATTCGTCATATTTGAGGAAATATCAATTTATTTTGCATCGGTCTTATACCAGAAATGATGATTTGGATAGAGTAAAAGGAAAATAAGTTAATTACGATCATTTATATTAATCGGATTAACTTTCGGCTATAATTATCGTTTGACAGGCAATAGCACGACTGACAAGGATTTAGACAACGTTTATCGCCTTTTGGACGCGGATCTGAGGCCATTGACGCCTGATCAGACTTGCGAAAGATCGAAAGAAATTTTCGAAGAGCACAAACAGCTGGCGCAAGAATATTTGAAGGTGCAAACGGAGATAGCGCTTTTGGGGCAGCACAAAAATGAAATGCTAAAAAATTTGACCATAGACAGTTTAAGGCAGCAAGAGGAACTAAGGAAACTGGAGGATGAAAAAGTAAGCTGATATAAACAAAGATTATCAGTATATATAAAAAAAAAAAAAAAAAAAAAAAAAAAAAAAAAAAAATCATTTACGTAGAAGGATCGCAAAAAAGTAATTTTTAAGTGACGCAAAATATCTGCAAACTTTTAAATTTTACGAATGAAAATGAATCTATCAATTCTCTAGTCCTTGGAGGTTTCTTTTTTCAGAATTAAAATTCTTGTTATATTATGCTTTTGCAAATCAAATTATTAATTTTAGTTCCTTTCTCGATTACAGGAGTCTCTCATAAAGCTGTATCGAAATTTAAAACGTCAGTTGGAAATTATGAAGAATCAGAGGACGAACAATGCTCTTTTGAGCAACGCTCAAGTGGGTCCGACAGTTTCCGGAAACAACGGGTGGTTCGTGGTACCTTGTCAAAATCCTTCGAGACATTCTTGAATACCAAGATTAGACAATTACAAGCGTTAGACGAGGTTCTTTTTTTACATTATGTCTTGCGAATTTCCCCTGCTTTCTTCTTGTAGCGAACACGGGCAACAATATCGATTTTCTTAATAGATTTTTCAACGATAGATTTTATTCTATGGTATACAAAAGTAAAAGAGAGAGAAGTTGGCGATGCACTGTTTTTTATTTGCATTTGATTTGAAAGACATTTATCGAGACTTCTCCGTTTCTTAATGAACAAAATTATGTAAAAATTTGATCAATAATATGCATATATATTCAGGTATGTACATCTTTCAAATAAGCATTACGGGGAATCTATCGAAGTAGCTTTAAATGTGGCACTTTTGCTTTTATCGTGTTTTAAAATATAAAAATAAATACAGGTTTGAAAAAATACTGCTATGAGGAAGTTTAGGTAATTGGTGATTATCAGTCAGAAATCGATGATTAGTCAACTGCCTGTGTAATTTGTTATTACTACATTTATTTATGTAGGAATTACCATTAATAAGTAATAGTTAAGGATATATTGTATTATTATTTATCTAATTTATCTAATTTCTCCTTACGTATAATTATTTTTCGTTACAAACTAATTTGTACAGTCAATAAAATATTGGATAACTGGTGTCCTCGTTATAAAATATTAAGCATTGTATTTAATCGAATACCGATAATTGTTCATTATGTAATTTCTATTTTTTGCCATAACATTGTTAAGAATTAATTATTGAAATGAAGTTACAGTAATTGAAAATCGATTCTTCAACGAATTGTTAAATATTTTTTCATCAAAAGCTTATGTACCCATTTATTAAATATACGCGATATTTTCTTTTCATTTCTCTTCTTCGTTTAATAACTACGAGCGAGTTTTAACGAAGAGTAATATTATCAGATAACTGATAATTCTAGGGTAACTCCTTGTTTACGTTATAGTTTTTATACTATGATATCATTATCATCACCTTTTAGTAATATTCAATATTGTATTTTACACTTTAAAGAAAAAAAAAGTTTGATTATTAAAAACAAAATATAACGATGTTTACCAGTAATTGTTCAGTAATTGTGCTTCTGGTTTCGCACGGGTCTGACTATAAGCATCATCTTCTACTTAAAGGTATCATTTCTCTACAACTTGATAGAACTTTACTGTACAAAGCATAATAAATAATAACATTTATAATTTATTCTACGATCGATCATTATTTTATCTCCTCTACTGTTTCTTTTTTAACAGAACATTTTTGTATTTTTTTCTTCGAACAGATCAATTTATCTCAAATAAACATACAAAATCGCGTATCTGAAATATTTTCACGAAAGTTGCGTTGCGCGCATGAATAACGATATTAACTGTAAGAGAAGAAAAGAGGAGTAAAGAAGAAAGTTGCGAATCTTAATTCCATATTGAAATAATTGTTTTTCATCAAATTGAACGTATTCGTTCTTGACATTTATAACTTCTAAAACAAACACCGAAACTGCACAAACGCTACGACTAAACATCTTC
Organism: Bombus campestris; assembly: GCA_905333015.3. Taxonomy (NCBI): domain Eukaryota; kingdom Metazoa; phylum Arthropoda; class Insecta; order Hymenoptera; family Apidae; genus Bombus; species Bombus campestris. The sequence goes on from HG995132.1 coordinate 12,897,655, forward strand.
TTAAATAATACAACACAAACGTATCCCCATCGAGCAGAGACATTATCATCAAGTTTATTTCCATTTATATGGAAATGTAGAAAATATATACACTGTAATTACATGAATCATGTTATCGTGGATAAAACCAGCGCGTCGTCAGTAGTGAGAACAATTCGACTATAATACAAACCATCAGCTAACGTTGCTTCTGAAATATCTCTGCATTTTAGTCCAAACGACCTTTAATCCAGTATTAAATATATAAAATAACGCATAAACACGTACACACACACACACACACACACACACACACACACACACACACACACACACACACACATTCCTCAGCATTATAACGACAATTTATATACATAACATGTACAATTAATATATCAACGCGAATTTCGCCAAAGACTTAGCGTTTTGTCGTATGTGATGCAGCGTGTCTCCGTTCGACTTAATCCCATAGATCGAGTTTATAGTACCAAAGGGTTGATTGAAGGAAACCGTGCGCGGAGGCGGGGGAAAAATTAAGGGGGAGGACAATAACGAAGACAACGGCGGACCTCGATAACGCAGAAAAACAGGAACGTGTACAATGCGCACGCACCCATCGCAACCACTGTATGTATATGCCGCTGGAGGGGTTGTAACGGGGAGGCGAAAACGGAAGCTCGGTTAGATAGGAAGGGTGCAGTCGCCTCAGACGTCTGCTCGATCCTACTCTCACGTCGAACCTTCCCTTTAAACTTTCCGTTTATTCTCGTTTCCACCTTCGATTCTTCCGTTTTCAATAAAATCCCGCGATGGCTTTGGACGCGAACGAGAAGAGCTATATCCTGGACGCGAGGAACAACTACGAGGACGTAAGTAAAAATCACGATTTCTACGACCTGACCGTGAATCACTGTTATTTCCTTTGTTAGTTCCTCGGAGAACACGGTGACGTATGTAGACAATGCGTTGTTCGAGTAGTGTTACTTCGCCGTCAGCTAACACCGTCATTTAAATCATTACGAACATTGCAGAGGAATACGGATAGGTATAGTAACTGGTAGGATTTCGCGTAATCCGGTTTGTTTGAAGTGGCTAGCGCCGAATTTGTAACTGTTGGACGGTGAATTTGCGCGAATCGAAGTGATTTCTGTCGTTTCGGTTGTAATTGAATCGAAGTGAATATGTGAAACGCGATGGTGGTCGAGTTATCGAATAGATCGCAAGTTTGGAAAACGATGTTTGTCTCGCTGTAATCGTGGTATTCGTAAGACGTACTTGCTTATCGTTAATTTCCGAGTATCGGAGGATGTGATTGAGAATTTGGCCTCGTAATTTAGATTCAAGTAAAGTTTCGTGATCTCCTTGTTATTTAGAGATCGGTCGTTAAAGTGAAATCCAAGTTCGAACGCAAATCTCAAGTAAAAAGTTTTTGAAGCGATTCGTGAGAAATGATTTTACGGATTCTTTCTGACGAATATATTTTTCGAAATTGTAACTATTTAAAGCAAAGAGAAAGAGAAAGAGAGAGAGAGAGAGAGAGAGAGATAGAAAGAGAAAGAGAGAGAGAGAGAGAGAAAGAGAGAGAGAGAGAGAAAGAGAAAGAGAGAGAGAGAGAGAGAGAGAGATATGTATTCTTTTTGATTCAAAGACATTCTTAGTGTTATCGTGACAAAGAGGAAAAATCTATAACTCATCGGATACACATCTACGCGTTCTTTTTTCTACGTATCTCTTTATTATCATTTCTTTTACTGTCTGTACGTGCTATATTGAAATTATTTTCGGAAATTATTACTCTTTATGCCTTATGCCTTTAAATATCCCGCGGTAGTATTTTCCGAATGCCTCGAGATATTATCCTATTTATGTAGTAATCGAGAATGTATAGATAGATGGAGGCCCGAATGGATATAAAATCTCGACGAATAAACGCGAGAAAATCAATTGCATTTAATTTATATATTATATTATATTATATTAATTATGAAATTTCATAAGAAACTTTTTTTTATGTTAAATTATGATAAATTAATATATTTAATACTAATTTATATAACATCTCTGATAACGCGTAGAGTTATAGTTACTCAACTATAAGTTAGTTCACAACACCATGAATTAACTTCAATCGTATCAGGAACGTCGTCAATTGCACAAATCTTATTACAACGTACATCTATACAATATGTCTCTACGGGGTGGGGCATGTAAATGGGACAATTTCAATATTTCTATTACTCGTAACATTTATAAACAATAATATTCGGAATAACACTATCAAACGGTAAATATGGAACAATATATTTGATTATAGCGATACTTTCACTATTTTCAATATATATTTATACCTCTTTCGAAAATCGAAAAATTTTAGTCTCTGCCTAATATGAAAATTATCGAAATTTGATCGTTTCTCTGTTTGAAAATTTCGTTTGTATCATCAGTAATGTTTAATTAATAAATTATGTAAACGCGATAAGATAGCAATATAATATAATAACTAAGCTCTCGGTGTAAGACAGCGTAAAAGATATAGAGTGAGAAGCTGGGAATAAGAATGCAACAACCTCTTTGTAATACACTATCGGCCAAAAGCACAAATAAATTATTATTATTACCATTATTATCATTCGTTTATATGACAACTATAACGTGATCGAATGAAAGAAAGGTAAAAATAAAAAAAAGAACAACATCGTTCCAAAGAATGTAATTTTACACCTAATGATTTTATCGTGATTAATATTCAGAAGTGAATCTTGCTATTAATATTAGCTTTGAAATAGGGTGGCAGTCTCGGTTCGGAGGAATCTTACGACGACATGCGACAACTTGTCGGGGTAAGAAATACAACTAATTAACTAGATTTTATATTCGATTGATCGTAGTTTATGTCAGAGTTAAATAAGCGTATGCATGAATTTTGCATGAAATATTTTATCCTCTCGCCAACTTTCGTTTTGTTACAATCAATATCTAGGATTGATATTTTGTAATTGTATGAAATTAAATATATAATACGAAGAATAGAAAGTGAAGAATTTCGTCGATTACGATGATCATTAATTCAAATTGGAACGTTGAAAATCAAACAGTGGATTTCAATCATTCTGAATGAGATCGGACTACAATATGATATTTCCATACATATATATATATATATATATGTATAATATAAATTCCTATCGAGCGAATATTCCATCGGTCGAGCATCATGCTAACAGAATATTTTATTATTAAAATGTCTATTCGCATAATGTTTTCAACGCAAAGATATTCTATGCAAATTTGATTTTAGTTATTATTAATATATAATTTTTATAGTAACACACGTATATAGGAATATTAGATAGTTGAAAGCTTGGACGTGGTAAATCAAAGGATTTACAATTTATGAGATCTTTCGACGAACGATTCGATCTTTTTCCATTGCCTCAAATAACAAGAATTTTATTAAATTAAATCAGTGCTTATAGATTTCTGTGCTTGATTAATACGAATACCTTGACAAGAAACATTTTCACTTATTTTCTATTATCACTGTATGCTCTTTAATATAACTAATTCTTGTCAAATCATATTCTACTCTTACTATTTTCCTTTCTTCTTTTAATTTATCTTATTTCTTGTCGATATAAATGAGATGTAATTTTATAGGAAAAGAGCGAAGAATCTGGAAAATTCAGTAGTCTACCCCTGGCCAGTTTTAATTTCATCAATTCCATCATTGGCAGTGGTGTTATTGGTAATCCGAATATACGATATAATTAAAAAAATCCTTCAACACCGAATTATAAAATGTAGAAATTTCTAATATATTTTTATCTATCTATCTATCTATCTATCTATCTATCTATCTATCTATCTATCTATCTATATATATCCGATTAAAAAAAAAAATTCGTCATTGTAATTGAATGTAATACAATTATATGAAATATATTCGTTTTTTCTACACATGTCAATTTGTGTAGAATGAAAAGCGGTTGTGTGTAAAATTCCAAGTATGTATCTTAATATCTAGTCAACACTTCTAATTAGTGATTCCTTTTTGCGAAATTTTAATGGCCTCCTTATCTTTATTGAGCATCTCGCGTTATTCAGCTATTCCCATATATAACTTTAGTTTCAACTTATCTTCGTTTTTAAATTAAAAATGAGATATATTTTATGCAAAAAGGCAAATATACATATAGTATACGTTTATACGTACATAGGAGATTATAGGTTTGCATACGAAGCCTTTGGTTTGCATCAGGAACCTTGGCCTTCTTTAAATTTTGGGATTCGTATCAGTTTTATATTTTTCAGGGAGAAGCTGTTGGCTCGATGCCTACTCCCTTTGGATCATCTCGTATCGGACGAATGATTCATCAGGGATCTCCTATTTATGTAACCATCGTGTTCATTCGGTTAACACGTTATGGGATCGATAACGATTTTTAACAATGATCTCATTTATTAATTAATAATAATCACGGTGAATCGACGAGTTGCAAGTTGGAAAATACGAACGCTTCGTTTATAATTTTTAGTTTATAATTTTGTTGTCATATAAACAGACGATTCGTAATTTAGAAAATTTATTTGCAAAATTTCATTCGTTTTACTGCCAATATTTCGTTTATCGATATTAACGACTTGTCCGTTTCGACTGATTAAATTTCTCTAATAATATTAATTTAATTATACAATGTATAAGAAGAACCTAATATCTATCCTATCCTATATCTTTGCAACTAACACCGATAGCTATGAAGATATATTTCACCATCTGTTATGTATTTATATTGCAGCATGGTAACGATCAAAATCTATAAAATAATACTCATTTTATTTTTTAAGAGACAAAGTAAAGATTATTTCGGTGTTTAAGGAGTAGCAATTATTTCGAATCGCACGAAGAAACGAAAGAAGGAGGAAACATTGATACAATTACATTAATACAATTTCCAGGTATACCCTATGCTCTTCATCAGGCTGGATTTGGCCTCGGGATAGTATTATTAATACTAGTAGCAGGCCTCACTGATTACTCTTTAATTTTAATGATTAGGAGTGGAAACATTTGCGGTGAAATGAGTTACCAGGGTTTAATGAGAGCCAGTTTCGGTCGTACAGGATTCTATATTCTTACGACTCTGCAGTTCATTTATCCATTCATAGGTATATGCATCTTTTATAACCGCAAGGTAGTAGTCGTAATAACGATTAATCTTACTGTTCTCCTCGCTTCTTCTTCAATATCATATCTTCTTTTCAAATTTTGCGATACATTTTGAAATACATTGACGAAAGATGGTAAAGTGTTTATAGTATAATATATCGTATACTAAAGCGAAACATTCAAACGTTATCTTACGTTTCGATCCCGCCGCGGTTTTCAAATTTTATGATTTAATCTCGCTTTAGTTTCAACCCTCAAAGAAGACTTTTAATGCTTCGATAAAAACTTTAGCATAAAATTGTAGCGTGAAGTCACGCGCATCAATAACGATCCTTTCATATTTTTCACAAATTAAAGAAATTTTGTAACCGTAGAGAAAGTATAATTTGGTCGAAAATGATTTTCATATCCAGTCATATCGTAGATTCCTGGAGGATAACAGGGTTTTAATCGTTTATTACGAGAATTAAAATCACGATTGCGAGTCTTTTCTATTAAAGTTAAATCATCGATCTATTCTATTACTTAGAATTATCTGAAACACGTATTACCTATTATGTTCCACAATTATATGCAGATATCAAAGTTTCAATTAAAGAAAAAGAGAAAAAGTAAGTAAAACAAATAAGTTTGAGGTTAAAAAAAAAAAAAAAAGAAAAAAAGAAAAAAGAAAAAAAAAAAAAAGAGGAGTTTGGTGAGCTTTCTGAAGCAGGTGTCTGAATCAAAGCAACGTATCGGAAAATACTCGCTTTCGTGCACCATTGAGGCTCGTTTGGAGAACTTTGGAGTGCAGCGGCACTTGTATATAAGAGGCCACCATTCGTACAGTAACTTATTCTCGTCTTTTCCTTTTCAGCGATGGTCTCTTATAACGTTGTTGTCGGCGACACGGTGACGAAAGTGCTAATAAGGGTAACAGGGATGAGCGAGACAAGCATTTTCGCTCATCGTCAAGTGGTCGTTTTATTCGCGACCGTTTGCATCACTATACCGCTGTGTCTTTATAGAAATGTTGCTCGTTTGGCCAAGATCTCGTTTCTTTCGTTGGTCTGCGTTGGCTTCATTCTATTGGCTATTTTAATTCGGATGGGTACGATGTCGGCAATTGTGTGAGTGATCTTTCAAATTTCCTTCCTCTTCTTTCAAAATTCTCTTTCAAAATTTTCCTTAACATACACTTCCTTTTATCAAAAATTAATTATTTATAGACGCACGATCGCGTAAAAACCTTTCGATTTTTCTACGTTAACGCTGCAAGAAACAAAGTATGCCATTTTTCACATTGTATTTGTACATATTACACGTACATTACGTTGGTTTGCCGTGCAATATTATCGCCTGGTTTTTTTCTGTCTCCTTCTTCTCTTCCTTTTCTATTGACGATAAATGACGATAAATGACGATAAATGACGACAATTCCTAGGCAATTAAACGTGGAATTGATTCGATTTTCAGGCCAAGCCAAGAGGATAGTTGGCGATTCGCGAATTTCCCCGGCATTATTCCATCCGTTGGAATTATGGCATTCGCCTTTATGTGCCACCATAATACATTCCTTATCTACGAGTCTATAGAAAGGGCTACTCAACAAAAGTGGGACATCGTTACCCATTGGTCGCTCTTCACTTCCTTCGTGATCGCAACAGCTTTTGGAATCATCGGATATGCCACGTTTACCGCGTACGTTCAGGGTGATCTTATGGAAAATTATTGCTGGGACGATGATCTCATGAACTTTGCCAGAATCATGTTCAGCGGGACTATTCTACTTACTTTTCCCATTGAATGCTTCGTCACAAGGGAGGTGAGTTATCTCAATTTTGGCAATATATTTTTTCTAGTTCTAGACCAGTATCAAAATTTTTTGAGAATTACTCGTGTTATATATTCATGGCGTAATATTGGAATGTCGTGAATAATGGAAAGTGAATTGTGTAAAAGGAAGTGGAGAAACCTCAATAAAGAAACTAGGTAAATTGAATTGCACGTCAAGAATATAATAGTCAAGGCAAAATATACTGGAGATGTTTGCTAACAACTAGTCATAAAATTTATCGCGATATTATCGTTAATGTTTAACTTAACATCAAAGGATAAATTGATTCATCGATTGACTATCGATTTGAAAATTAAAAATTGCAATGCTTCGAAATTGAACAAATTCATTCGATACAAACTTTGAAATTAAATATTATTGAGTTTTTCCAATAGCTAAAATGTTCTACCACCGAATGTATACTTATTTAACTATCAATAATCTCTCTCAGTAATTAAAAGAAAAAAGAAAACATCAATGGTAACCCTTTGCCCCAGAGCGTTCACCTCAAGGAGAAGTATTATAGTTACTTGATCGAGTTTTACACTGAAGTAAGAATATATCCAAACAAGTTCTCCTCAACCACCATAAAGGATAAACAAAATTCATAATTTAATGATATCTGTGATCAGAGATGTTAACCAACTGAATTAATTTTCCTTCGTCATCAAGCATTAATAACAAATAATAAAATTGTATCGGGGTTCATAAAATATTCACAATTCGGTTTATTGCTCCTTTTATCGATCTCTAGTTTTCGTTGCGTAATTGTAAAGCCTCCTCGAAACATTTTCGCATAAATTATTTCTAATTAACCGATATATTTCTATAAATTCTCCTCTTTTTAAAATCTCACTGAAATGTCAATTAAAGCCAGAAAATTATTTGTTTCGCAATGTTAATTATCGCATGAACATGTACTGTTAATTTTGGATTACTCGCACTGTTTTTCTAATTTTCTAAAAAAATTTCTCTCTGATTTTCTATAAAAATTAGGATTGGACGGGCAGAGTAGAGAAAAAGAGAAGGATTTAGAGAAATTTTCCATAAATGCATGAATATTCACGACTATCTAACGATAACACATGGAATCTATTGCCCGTTAAAACGATTATTTAATAAATTTATACAAAAAATTGTATACAAGATTAAAGGCTCGACGTAAGGTCGAAAAATTTGTGAAAATTTGTTCCAGGTAATACTGACAGCGATTAAAGGGACCGATGAGCTCGAAGATCATACTGCATACGTCCCTAACTCCGATCGGAAATACTTGATAATAACTTTGTCGATAGTGGTTGTCGCATACCTGATATCGATGTCAACAGATTGTCTGGGTGTGGTTCTCGAATTGAATGGAATCCTCGCTGCTGTACCTCTAGCTTACGTTCTACCTGGCCTGTGCTACCTCAAACTCGAAGATGGACCAATTCTTTCCTCTAAAAAGCTTCCGGCGCTTGGTTTGATGTCCGCTGGCGTGTTTGCCGCGGTCTCTGGTTTGCTGTTGCTGATCCTAAACAACGATACTTCCAGTTCCTGCGTGCATGGACAGGTAATGCCGTATTGTATCGAGGGTGTGAATAGCACGAGTTTTGATTCAAGCATGAAAAGTACCATTAGTCCGATATAATCGAGCACGTACGAATTGGCCGAGGAATTTTCAAAAGCTTTTATTCAAAGCAGATAGCTTTGCGATGCTCGAAGTTGCGGTTTCAATTTCAAGTCAAAGGAATTTCAATTTTCTCTGCCTTTCTTTCCGCTTTCTTTTTGGTTTTTTATTTTGGTAATCGAATGCAACAAGTATGAAGGAGCATGATAAGTCACGTTTTGTGTTTCTTATGGAAGAGCGATTTTTAAATTCAACATGTTGTCTAGCTCTTCTTTCGTTTGATCCTGGAAATGAGAACGTGTCTTTCATACTCTTTTATTTGTTAACAAAATTTACTGAAAGAGAAGATGTGTATATATATATATTAATTAATCAAGTTAAACTAATTTTTTATATAATAATTTCACCTATTTTCAAAAAGCTTACATATTTGTATCCATCTATCCATTATTCTCTTCTCCGACCATTTCATATTAAAATACTCTTTTTTTAGTCACCAAATGACATAAAAGTCGAAAAATCATCAAAAATAGATTATCTCAATATATTCTTTTTATGTGATCTTCGATCTTCGATCGAAATAGGATAAGGTATAAAATTAGACTGCGGAGATTTATGCAATGTCATGCTTTCTATGAGCAAGTATGAAGAAAAAAAGAAGAGATTTATTTTACTCACTAAATATGATAATGAATACTGTACTTTGGATATTACATGTATACTTATTTTTGAATATTGTGACCATCCTGGGCTTTCTTGCACCTTTAAATTTCCCACAAACGCATAAAAGTCCGCAGCCTACTTATAGAAAATCACGCTTTAACATTGGTGGAGCATCATTACATTATTGGCAGTAATATTATTATTGTTATCGGAACGGAGGGGAGTAGGATTTTGTTTGATTAAATCGAGAAACGAAAATCAAAAGCCTTCTCTTCCACGGTTAAAATCTACGTGCTTACATATGCCGTAGATGTTATAGTAATGTAACTACTGAGAAATTTGGGGGGAGGGGGACGGAATATATCATGCTGAACAAGCGAAAACACGTTGAAAGTTTAAATATGTTATAATACACGATGTACCATGAGTAGATTGAAGAGACAACTACTTGTTAAATATATCGGCACTTTATTCTGTGGAATGCGTGAATTTAAATATTTTTCAAATCAGAAAACTATAGACAATATCGTAATGTATGGTCTTGCGTTGCGCACATTTTTTTCGGTGCTGCAATATCATTATCATAATTGTGACGAGAATAATAGAAATCATAAACCTAGCTCTTCCCTTAATTAATTTTAATATTTTATAATACGAGCCGAGTCAACTGAAACACGATTGTGATTAACGATGTTTTAAATCTTTTAATTCCATAGAATTATACCTGTTATGTTCTTTTTTTACCGACTAAAATATTTTTTATCAATATTTAGTTCATGGTATTTTCAATATTTAACATTTAATATTTAATTGTTCGATTTTTCGGTAATAGGTAAAGGAAAATCTTAATTTTTCTGAACTTTTTAATCGATAAAAATGTATCTTGTTCTTATAATTATTAAATTACTGATTTGCAAAGTGTTCGGTAGCTGAAATTTACGTTCACCTGGCTGAACATACATACTGATATAAAATACGTACGATTGGTCCGACGAATACATAAGTACCTTTATAAATTGCAGTGTTACAGTTGATTACAAATGTAGGGATTGAATGGTGGGTAAGAAATTATTTATCCGAGTCGTAATCGTTTTATTCCAAAACAGGCAACGTATAATTATATCTAAGCCAAAGAGGCTGTTGAACGAATTATTTGCAAATGCTGTATTTAATCGCTTACAGATGAAGCACATTATTTAGCCAACGTAGCAGTGTAAGGTGTTCCACGAAACAATAGATTTTCTATTTAAATTTAAAAAGCATATAGTATTTATTGATAAATATAGCTGCCAATAAATTACTATTCATATAGAGTCATGAAACTACCTTCGATTGATTAATTTCAACAAACGATAAGAAATATTTATAGAAAGAGTTATTTTGATGAAATGAAAAATTAAAGAAAAAGACGGTAGGTAGGGAGTTAAAGGAATGGAAAGAAAGTATGGCGATGGATCCGAGCATGATGGAAAGCATCGAATAGGAAATTCAAGAGAAAATTCTATTCTTTCTTTTTGATGATGAATTTATATATATATATATATATATATATATATATATATATATATGAATAATGGAACTGAATGCATAATATCGAGAAAATATATTATTTCCATCGAATATCAACTCTCGATGTAACTAGATATATTGTTTGTCGATCAGAACGATACTCATTATAATTAAATAAATAATATTAATAAGCTGTTGCGACACTATTTTTCGAATCTTTATCATAAGGGCATACTACGAAACAAAGGGTAGCATAACAGGATTTTGTATTAAAAAAAGAAAGAGGAACAACATGATACAATGGTTTTCTCATTCGACATTGCATCGAAAGTATCGAAAGTATTTTGTAACGTGAGAAAGGATTTACTTAACTGCAGATCATTCTACAGTTTTTTTTTTTTATTTTCTTTCATACAGTTTGACAACTATTCTCACAATTTGTTTGCACAGTTGGTATATTTCTAAACATAGTAAACGCGTCTATAGCGTATACGTATAGTCCATAGTAACGCGTTTTCTTTCTTTTTCTAATTGTTCTCTTTTCTTTTTCCTTCTTTTCAATACAAAATCGAACTATATTTGTTTCCTGAAAGAGTTTAGTTTTAACATAGGTGAAATATACAAGATATTTCGTAGGATCGGTGCAATTAAAAAAGTAGATATTTGAAAATCTGAAAACAAGATAACTTACTGAAGTTTTCAACAACACGCAATTATCTTTACCTTCCTGTTTTCAATATAATTATTCGATAAACATTCAATTCTTACTTTTTCCAAGCCAATTAAAATAGCATAATCTTTGCAATACAAAATAAGCGCGCGCGTGTGTGTTATGAAAAATAAAGTCAATTTATGTAATAAAATTTGCAAACAGTTATCTTGTTCAGATAGATGTATTGTAGAAATGTTTGATTTTTTAATTGCATTAAATCCTAAGAAGTGCAACGTATTAGGCCTAATAGGTATTAACTAATATACATGAAAGAGTATAATTCGCATAGATGGGGGATATAAAACAATCAGAGACCACGATAACGAAAGTATTTATCGAAAACCGATAAAGAATCTAATTATTTAAATTACGCTCCGGTTGAAATCTTTATGCTTATTATAAAGAGTTCTCGCAAAATCTACCGGGTGTCCGTAAAATATGCATTTTGTATATCTGTATATCCTGTATATGTGCGTATCTATGTATACTTATCTCTCTGTCTAACTATACAGAATATATATATATATATATATATATATGTAACAAAGTATTATTATGATGCAAACGAAAGTATTGTATCTTGGAATATTCCTGTATTTTTTTAAAATAATGTTATTAAAATTTATTATATCATTTTTAATTGTAATCTCCATATATTATATATTAGGTTGTCCAAAAAGTTTCTTTCGTTTTATAAGGAGATAATAGACGCACAATGTTTTTTGTTTTATATTAGTTTATTGAATTATGCACGAACATAATAATAGAAATAGAACGAAATAGATCATACCTAATTCAATAAAATAATATAAAACAGAAATTGTTGTTCATCAATTATCACCTTATGAAATGAAAGAAACTTTTCAGACAACCTAATACATTATAAATGCGACGTAATTTCCATTTTCGTAGTATATAATATGAAAAATATATCAATTGTTTCTTTTTATAGTAAAGGAATCTCAAAGGATGTAATACTTTCATCTATGCTAATACATTAGACCATGAATTAAAAAAATGAGCTCATATTACGACGATTTTTTCGATCGTAATTCCAAACAAATTTTTTACATTGTTGCGATGGATAGACTCGTTCTTAAAGTAAGGTCCTCAACTTTTATTGATACTTCATATAGATATAGGAATGTATCAGCGAAAGTGTGTAAAACTTTAGGAAACCGTGTATATATTTAAAAAACCAAAGTTTCAATAACTATAAAGTTCGTGTAACAGTTAGAAATTCTTGAAACTTAAGAAACTTCTGAAAAGTTATAAAACAGGTAAAATTCGCTAAAAATAGTTGCTATATATATATATATATCTGCCGAGAATTATAGAAAAAGTTTGAAATATGCTAAAATTCTTAAAATTATCTTTCATCTGGAGAACATCTTTTAATCAATTTAATCAATTTTCTATTTCTTAGAAAAATCATGAGATATTCTAATTACATTAAAGTAAAAATCTTGACACTTTCTCGAGTCTTCTCATTTCTTCTTATGCTTTTACCTACATTTTGTAAAAGTTGGATTTCTTTACTTTTCAAATAGTTTTTCTAAATTAAAAGGATCCATTAAGATTTTGGCAAAATAGAATGTATAAGAAAGTAGAAACACTGTAATTAAAAATGTAATACGTACTACTAACTCGCTAACAAAAGAGAAACTATATAATGCACAAGCAAGTTAAATTATATTTTACGGACACCCGGTATTTTTTTATGTAATCAAAAGAGTATATAAGATTAAAAATTGAATATGAGCCATGTGAAACAACAACAACAAGCAGCAGCAGCAGCAGCAACAACAAACAAAAACAGTCATTATTGACAATCGCGTATTACAGACCAAAAACTACAAAAAATGAAAGACATAAGCAAGAAATGATAATTTGAATTCGTCAGATGGATTCCGTAGAGAATGTGTAAAAAAAAAAAAAAAAAATATTCGAGAAGATACAACAGGTTCCTAATTCTCTTCTTAAATCGCAGTCTTTCGTTTACAATCATGATCATACTTTTCTATGATTGCTTCGCTCTATTTGCATAAAAAGAAACAAATAAATTTTTACACGCATCATCTATTTTTCAATCACTTATTTCTACGATTATACCGTACAAAATTAAATCTAACTAATATTCAAACAGAGCTACCTATCGAGGAAAGAAACTCAAGTCTATTTTAAACGAAATATTTTCCAATCGATTTAAATATTTTAATCGATTAATATACAATTACTCTGTTACGATTTATAAGTTTTGCACATGTTTGTTTTCTTAAGACTATCGCCATTTCTTCCGAAAGAAATTCCCTTTTCTAATGCTTGAATATTTTTTAATCGCGTAAAGAATGCACAAAACTGGAAAAAGATTGCACTGAATATATTGTATATAGCCAATATTGTTTCTTCTGATATAAGGATATAGCGCAATAATCTATTGTGATCTAACCCGTTAGATATATAGAATCTTTCTTGGAACGTATATTTTTTCCTTGGAGAAACTGCTGCGACGACCTTTCAAAAAACAGATGCTTTATTTTTAAAAACAAACGAAGAGAGATTTATTATTGTTCACACAACTATATGGATATATAGAGATATGTATGTATGTATATATTGCAATCTAACGGGTTATGAACGATGTTAATAACATACCTAAGATTGTTCTATCATTCGTTACGAACTGTTTATCGTTGAGCAAATGGAAACTTCCATTTCGTCGAAACCAGAACGAGTGATTACCCAGCGACAGACACGATGTTGAAAAATTGAATAAACAATTGGTTAGTAATAACAAGTTTTCAAGCACTATCTGCTTCGAAATGAAACCGTATTTGTATACAATTATTAATTGTATACAATTAAACGCATATGATATTATATAGAAATGTAGGTAGTTGATTGATTGATTTTGTTTTCAAAAATTATTTAATAAAAACGAAAGGAAATGACATATTGGATAAAAATACAACGGGAAGTTTTACTAGTAACGTTACCGTAATCTGGAAACTTGCCTTTCTTAATGCGCTCAATTCAATATAATTTACGTATATAAAGAAATATTATTTCAATAAGAAGATATCTCTTTTTAATTCGACTGATATTTTAGAATAAAATTCAAACGAAATACAAGTGATATTAAAATAAGATGCGTGCGCAACTGGTTTTAATATCTCAATATAATTTCTTGATAAACATATTTTCTTTCTATTGTTTGTCGTATATTATAAAATACACACGCGCGCGCGCACGTACGCACACACACACACACACACACACACACACACACACACACACACACGTTTTATAATTCTATAAGAATAATTTTATGGAATTAACTAATTTTTGAAATAAAAATATTCATTAGTTTCAACCTCGTTTTTCAAGGGAATATAATATTGAAAAGTATAGAGAAACAAAAAGAAAATCCATCAGATGTGTAGTTTGAGTTTTGCTCCAGTGAAAGGTGCGTTTTGAAATTGTTGCCAGAGGATCTATGAATAAATGCAAGTGTATTTACTCTGTGATACGTGTACAGATAGTCTATTTGTATGTTTCGTTGAAACAAGTCTATACTTAAAATGCTCTATTGTAAAGTTGATTGAATTTGAGATGAATAAATTCGAACAATAAAAGAACGAAAAGTGTTTAAAATCAGAATTAAATATTTTCCTATCTTTTTCCTACCTTTCTTCTTCCTTCTTTTCTCTCTGCACTCTCTTTCTTTATTCTGTTATTTTACTTGTAGAAAATCTTAATCTTAAGGACAGACATATTTGCATATACATGTTAATACATCATACTGCGCATGTGCGTGCGTATTATGGCGACATCTAAACTGACATTTAAAATACATATAATATAAGTAAATGTGTATTCTTTATGTATTTCTAATAGATGCACATATAAATGAGTATTAAATAGTACGTAATTATTTGTATAACGTATACAAATAAATATGTTTGCTGTATGTTCAGTGAATAATATAAAATGGAAAATATACTTTTGATGTTGCTTTGAGGACAAAATAGCTTATTAATTCTTTATACAGGATATAAATAGAGGTTAAGGATAGAAAATAGAATTATAATCTCTTGAAACAATTTTAATTCCCATATAATCGACCACATAATCTTTTCTGTGAAACGATGTTTTTTATTTAAAACTTCTCATCGTGTTATAAACTATTTATAGTATCATATGTACTGTATGTGCTCAAATCATTATATTTCTCTATGAATTGTATTTCTTATCATATCTTTTACGCAGATATCGATTTTGCGATATCTTCTTCGCACTTATAATTATCAAATTTCATCAGTTATTCAAATTTCATCTGATGTTTTATTATTAATTTTGAACATTTCCTAGCTACAAATGCATCGAACAAGAGAAGTGTTAGACAACATTGTCGGTTTCCTAAGAGGGGGAGATCGAGTCGTAGCTTGACTCCCAAATGCATTAAAATGGAAGTTTCGAAAAACGAGCAATTAGTCGATACATATGAGAAAATTTATGGAGATGAATGCCGAATCTGTTTGAAAAAAGCTGTTGAAATTTGTGAACTTTTTAAAAATGGGAACGCTATTCCTCAAAAACTTATGGCCGTCGCTTCTGTACAGGTTAGTTTGTATCACCTTTTGCGATAATAACATATTAAAAACTAATTCCTTGAAATTTTATTCCCTCCTTCTGTACATATGCTTTTTATATTAATATTTAGTATCTCTTTCATGCCTCTTGAAGAAACTTTTTCAATCTATATGTGACCTATATTAACAACAACTAATTGAAGCCAACAACATTTAGAAAGAAATTTGAAATTTTGAAAAATATAAAGCAATTAGAGAACTTTACTATGTCTTCAATAAATATGCCATCATCTTGAACTTGTATTTCTTCAATTGTTTTGTTATTATCCGATTATTTATATACCTATGTAAAGAAGTTTTTTATCCAACTGCAATAAAACTTATTACTTTTGTAAACTTAAATACCATCGATTACAATTTCAATGTAATAATAATGTACTAATGATTTTAGAAATTGTGTTATAATGAATTTAAATACATATGCTGCATGCAATATAGTAAAATTTTGTATAGTTCTTCTGTAAATTATACGTTTGTATAGATTTTATTTATGAACACATTAAAGAAATACATGTATGTCGTTTTAGGTTGCAGAAGGAGACGGTTTACCACCAGTGATTTGCTTGCCTTGTAACCAGCGTTTAGATGCATCGTACGATTTTAAATGTCAAATACAAAATTCAGATGAGAAGCTTCGTCAAATTTTAAAGGTGAAATCCTCTTCTAACGATTCTGTTACCAATGCCAGCAGCATAGTTACAGCAATAATCGCTGATGTGATATCTAGCGTAATATCTTCTGAGAAAGAAAATACAGAAAAGCAAGAAGTTTGTTCTACAAATTTCTCCAATGATAATTTTTGCTTTACGAAAGATGAAACAGATTTTTGTCTCAATTCAGAGAAGAACTTGTTTTGTTATGAAAAAGAATCATCACACAGTCGATTAAACGATACAGAGGAAAGAAAGAGCCTAGAAAATGTAAATGTTTATAAGAGTTTATTAGAGGATGATTCTGTAAGACAAATCGATTCGATAAAACAAGAGTTTGTTTTATTAGACGAACATATGGTACAAACTAAAGGTGTTCCATTAAAAGGAGAAGCGAGTATCGAAGAAAGTCAACAAATGTCAGAAGAGACATCAAAGACAGATAGTATTCAAGATGATGATGATGATGAAAAACCATTAATTTCACGCACAACTAGATTACGCTGTACACAATGTATCAAGTCTTTTCGTACAAAAGTGGCCTTGCAGAGACACGCCATTGTACATAAACGTAAAACCAAATTACGCTATGTTTGTTATGTTTGTGATAAACAATATTCTACGCTTGCAAAAGTGAAAAATCACGTTGCAATTTGCCACGAAGTTTGCGATAGGAAAGAAAATATTCAACATAAGAGAATTAGCTATGAGCAAAATAAAGCAATCGCGAGTGTACAAGATAAAATGATTAATAGTAATGTCCAAGTAAGTATTTAAATTGGATTTTAGATAGACTTTGCCGAAGATTTTTGGCCAAGGTAGATCATTGCAGCTATTATATTTTATCATAAACTAGTTTAAGGTCGTCGTATTGTCATATTTCAGGATAAAAGAATAAAAATTCAAAAAAATGATGACTCTCCTAAGGAACAGCGAAAAAGCTTAAAATTTACTTGCAAAGTGTGTTCAAAACAATTTACTTATCAAAAATCTTTTATCACGCACGCTAAAAGTCATCCAGAGTATAAACTGGAAGAATTGGATGATTCGTCTCAATGTTGGGTAAAAGAAAGATGTACAGAAACCGTGGTGGAAGAAGAAGAAAATGAAGAAGAGGAAGATGAAGAAGACGAGGAAGATGAAAACCTTCCTGCTGAAAGTTTACAATGCACTCAGTGTGGGAAATTATTTGCAACAAAAAGAAATCTTAAAAGGCATATCTCCACACATAGCGGATTAAAATATACGTGTGAAACATGTGGTAAAGGATTCTCAAGAGTGGATAAATTAAAAGATCATGAACAATCAAAGCACAAGGCTGAATTATTCGACAATTCTGATTTGGATGATAAAGAAGACACAGACAATGTAGTTAATAAAGGTGACTGTTTAGAGGGAAGAAAGAAAGTGAGTAAGTTATTAAACTCGAAACTCGAAGCTCGAAACTCGAAACTTTTCTCTATTTTTAAAGTAAAGTAATTTGTTCAATAATATTGGAATATTATTTTAGGACCGTCACAATAGACCTCATAAATGTGCAATCTGCCCTAAATCGTTCGCGCAAGCGCAATCGCTAGCGAATCACATAGAACGTCATAAGCGGGTAAAAGAAACTCAAAAAAGATTTCTTTGCGAAGTCTGTAGCAAGTGTTTTGCACAGAGTGGTTCTCTGGTTGCGCACATGCGTACACATACAGGAGTTAAGCCATACGTTTGTAACGTGTGTAGTAGAGCATTTACAAAGAGCACTTATCTACAATTACATCTACGTACTCATAGCGGTGAAAAACCTTATATTTGCCAGTACTGCAGCAGGGCGTTTGCACGTGCTAACACATTAGCACGACACATAACAATGCATACAGGGGAAGCAAAATATCATTGTCAGATTTGTACAAAATCATTTAGAAGACTGACTTCGTTGAATGAACACACTTATACGCACACTGGGCAGAGGCCATACGCTTGCAAAATTTGTACGAAGAGATATAACAATGCAGGGTCACTTTACGCGCATAGAAAGAAGTGCAAGGCACAGCAATTATCTAACCCTGGATTCGCGGTTTCCGTGGAAACCTGTACTGTATCAGAACAGCAAGAAGTGGGTGTTTCACAAGTTTTAATATATTCCCACAGGAAATTAGTAGAGGACGCAACTGTTGGGCAAGTCACGCCCACACCACAGTACATGCTCGCAAATGTACACAATCAGAAGAATTTGGGATCAAATATTATACAACCGTTTCCAGTGGATGATTCAAATGTTTATACAATTAATACGAAGCAATTTAAGAATCCCTATTATACAATTTATCCAAACATGTAAAATAATGTGTGTGTGTGTGTGTGTGTGTGTGTGTGTGTGTGTGTGTGTGTGTGTGTGTGTGTGTGTGTGTGTGTATGGGAGATTGATTAAAGAATGTCTTTTTTAGAGCTACTCCTCTGGTCTTTTTCTTTGCCATGTTTTTTTTTTTTGAACAGTTACCGAATAAAAATGCGAAAATAAGGTGAGAGAGACCTCTAAGGTGGTAAGTACATACTATAGAGTAAGTAAATAAATGAATACATGGTAAAAATACATGTAAAAATTGAAGCTTTTAAAAGATCATTTAAGCCTAATGTTCTTAATTGTGAAAATTATAAAACTATATTCGGTAGTTCGGAAGTTTTAAGAATTTATATATATATATATGTCGGGTTAACATTATGATTAGGGTTAGGGGCGTGTAATGAATCTTCACTGGAATTAGTCATTGTTGTTATACAATCGAGATAATGTTAATTAGCACAAGTGTAAGTATTATAGAATTGACAAGTAACCGCGGTGATTAGACACTAATGACAATGGTCTTAGGTTCGATAACGAATTCGCGGTCAACGGGATAGTAAGTGTACTTTTCTTCAAAGTCTAAGTCTGACTCTTGGTTAAAATAAAACGCGACGATGTTCACTGATCCTAAAGACGTTGTTTTTCTTGCTGATGAGATCGCACGAGAGTGTGTTTTCCGTCGCGGTGATGCTGCAGAAGAAAACTATGACGGAGTGTGTTCAGGGACACGGGATCATCGGATTCGTCGAGGAAAGTCTTCGTTCGGAAAATGAGGGAAATGGACGTTGCTGTTAATTGGTTAATTTCTATGTTGATGGTTGAAGAAGGATGCTCACCGCCCTTGAGAGAAAATTGTTAGCGGGGAGCGTGGTTCGTGAGAAAAGCAGATTTCCCGTATTTTCCCGTAGCAGGTGATAGATTTAGGGACTGTTACGATAAAGACTGTCCGTTTGAAGGATCTTAGTTAACTAAATCCTAAGATTTATAGCGGGTCCTCAGGCTAGCTGAATATGTACTGTGGAGATGCATCGACATCTGGTAATCATCTTTCCCGAAGAATAGGGTCTGTGTGTGGTGAGCCACGGGACAGAAACCGTTGGAATGTTTACTGTCGAGTGCCGCTACAACTATTTCTTTTTAAGGAGAGTTATACAATTACTCCATACCTCTGTTAGGTAAAAACGTTCATTCCGTAACCACGACTACGTTTAGCGACTAGTTATCGCTTCCAGTCCAAGCTTATTATCACAAATCTCGGACAATTATAATCGGGTTAAATTATAAAGACTAAGGTATTGGGGATTTTCCAACGAATTCCAAAGGGAAGGCCCCGGTGACCTATGTGATCCGGACCTTTTCATCTCCGACATACATTTAGGCCATTAATTTCTAACATTTAAACTATTAATTTGTAACATTTATGCCATTAATTAATAACATTCAAACTATTAATTTATAATATTTAAGCTATTAATTTACAACATCCAAGCCATTAATTAGCAACATTTAAACTATTACTTTACACCTTTAAACCATTAATTTGCAACATTCAGACTATTAATTTACGACATTTAAACTATAAATTTAATATATTTAAAACATTAAATTACGACAATGAAACCATTAGTTAACAATATTTAAAACATATATATATAACATTTAAACAATTAATTAACAACATTCAGAACATTTATTTATTACATTTAAAACATTAATTTATAACAATCATACCGTTCTTCAAGGAATCAATAAGACTCTCGCTAATAGCCTAGCAGATCATTTGAGAGATCCAACGAAGAAATACCTAACGGCTATTGCAGCCAATTAGTTCATATCCTTAGCTACATAATTAATCTGTATCACGTACAGGGATGCAGGCGGTATTGAAGAAAAAAGCCATTTTATGTTACAACTATAACGAGTAAATTTGCTCGTTTAACTTGAGAGGAATTAAAAAGGAACCCGACCTTTAAGTAAGCATTAAATAAGAATTTCAAATATTGCAGACAGTGATGTAGGTGTTATTCAAGAAAAAAGAACATTTCATTTTGTAATTAGCACGAATAAACGAACAAATATCGATAATATAATATAATGCTTAATATGAACTTTACCTGTCCCATTATTTAATACCTTAAATTATTTCACAGTGACGTCATCGACAGCCGTTAGGCTTTTTCCCCCTTTTTGTTCAAACTAATTGATAGTCGAAAACTAGTATCAAAGAAGTGTGAAATTAGTCTTAGCTTGTAGAAACTGTTAAAACGATAAAAATGGATATCGTATTAAATCGTTGAAGGCGCCAATTTACGATAAAAATTAAGAAATTGTTCAATATGAATTTGTTATAATGGAAAAACCGTCTCTTGCAATGTCAAAAGATCGTTACCGTTAGATTGACATCCCGACACCTTGTCAAGTTATATAAGGAACACGCAAGTCGCGCGCGAGCTCTTTCGTTCCTCAACTCCCGGATAGTGAACATCGAAGAAGGACTTTAACATAAGGTAAATAAAACAAAAATATTAACAATAACATTGAAATAGTAATTTCTAACGTCTAAACCATTAATTTACAACACTTAAGTAATTAATTTATAACATTTAAACTATTACTTTATACATTTAAATCATTAATTTGTAACACTTAGGCTATTAATTTAGAACGTTTAAGTCATGAATTTATAACATTTAAGCTACTAATTTATAATGTTTAAGCTATTAATTCATAACGTTTATGCTATTATTTTACAACATATAAGCCATTAATTTATAACATTTAAGCTATTAATTTATAACGTTTAAGCTATTAATTTACAAAATTTAAACTGTTATTCTATACATTTAAGCCATTAACTTCTAACATTTAAACTACTAATTTACAACACTTATGGCATTAATTTATAATATTAAGGCTATTATGACATTTCAACTATAAATTTAATACATTTGAAACATTAATTTACGACAATGAAACCATTAGCTAAGGATATTTAAAACATATATTTATAATATTTAAACTATTAATTAACAACATTTGGAACATTTATTTATTACATTTAAAACATTAATCTATAACATTTAAACTATAAATTTATAACATTAAACCTATTAATTAATAATAATTACAGCATTAATTAAGAATCAAACAGATAATTAACAACATTTAAACCATTGCTTAAGATCAATTAAGGCATTAATTCATAATATTTAAGCTATTATTTAATAAAAATTGTACCATTAATTTATAAGAATCCAACCAATAATTAACAACATTTTGGCCATTAATTTATAATAATTCAACCAATAATTAGCAACATTTAAGCAACTTATTGATAACAATTAAACTATGAATTTATAACAGTTGAAACGTACATTAACAACATTTAAAACATTAATTTATAACTATCAAAGCGTTCTTCAAGTAAACAATAAGTCTCTCGGTAACAGCTTAATAGATCCTTTGATAGGTCTAACGAAGAAATACCTAACGGCGATTACAGCCAATTAGTTCATATTATTCGCTACATAATTAATCTGTATCACGTACTGGGATGCAGGCGGTATTGAAGAAGAAAGCCATTTTATGTTACAACTGTAACGAGTAAGTTTACTCGTTTAACTTGAGAGGAATTAAAAAGGTACCTGACCTTTAAGTAAGCATTAAGTAAGAATTTTAAATATCGCAGACAGTGATGTAGGTGTTATTCAAGAGAAAAGAACACTTTATTTCATAATTAGCAAGAGTAAATGAACCAATATCGATAATATAATATAATTCTTAATATGGATTTTATCTGTCTGATTATTTAATACCTTAACTTATTTCACAGTAACGTCATCGACTGCCGTTAGGCTTTTCCCCCCTTTTTGTACAAACTAATTGATAGTCGAAAACTAGTATCAAAAATGTGTTAATTTAGTCTTAGCTTGTAGAAAATATTAAAATGATAAAAATGGATATCGTATTAAATCGTTAAAGACCCGAATTTCCGATAAAAATTAAGAAATTGTTCAATTTGATTTTGTTGTAATGGAAAAACCGCCTTCTGCTATGTCAAAAGTTCGTTACCGTTTGATTGACATTCACCTTGACACCTTGTCAAGTTATATAAGGAACACGCAAGTCGCGCGCGAGCTTTTTCGTGCCTGAGCTCCCGGAGAGTGAACATCGAAGAGGAATTTAAACATAAGGTAAATAAAAAAAAAAATATCAACAATAACATTGAACTAGCAATTTCTAACGTCTAAACCATTAATTTATAACATTTAAACTATTAATTCACAACATTTAAGCTATTAATTTATAACATTTAGGCCATTAATTTATAACATTTAAGCTATTAATTTACAACATTTAAGCTATTAATTTACAACATTTAAACTGTTAATTCACAACATTTAAGCTATTAATTTACAACATTTAAACTGTTATTTTATACATTTAAGCTATTAATTTATAACATTTAAACTATTGATTTATATCATCTAAGCCATTAATTTATAACATTTATGCCATTAATCTAAAACAATTAGTCCATTAATTCTTAACAATTATACCTATAATTTATAACCATATCCTCCCATTAATTCAATGTAATTATGCTCTTAATTTATAACAGTTGTACCATTAATTGGAAGCAACACTACATTCATTGATTTAAACAATACCATCGATTCGTAGGGAGCAAATTAATGATTTATTTTGTTTTATTTAATATTGACGAAATCTTTCAAGTCCTTGAAGTGTTATTGTATTTCTACATAGAATTATTTTTTAATTTTAAATACAGTATTTAATTTCTAATGTTATTGTTTCATATAAAACCAGTGGTAACGCAGAGTGTTCCTATCGGGTGTCTATGGATGAGATGTAATTTTTCATGTCTGTTCAAAACCAAGGAAACAACACCGTATTCATGGAATCAAGGAAGCAGGTGTAATTTAATCGAGGGCAACGACATCTCACCACTCATCCATACGCACTACAATTGGTACCTCGTATGGTTTCGTTTCTTCGATGATAAGTTCAATATTCAAATATGATTATGCAGATTCACGTACTACAGCTATGCTAATAATCTAATAATAAACTCTTTATGTAAATGGGACCCGAGCGTAGTTACCTCCTCGTGGTGGGTCCCGGTAATTGGTATCGTTTTCCAAATAATAACACACCAAGTACTATTTTGAATATTAGTATTATTATTTGATAAACGACATCAAGCTAAAAACTACTTGAATATAGTCTGGTTTTGATCATCCAAAATAGTTTTGGTGATCTAAACTGGACTAATACCCCCTCGCGGGGGACACCGTGGGACACCGTGGGACACCGTGGGACACCGTGGGATGCGTGCGTTTTAGCCTTAATTAATCATAAGATAGATATCTATGTTATGTGCATTGTGAGCCCATTCCGTACAAAGATACTTATCCATCTTGGAACGAAAAATATAAATCTCGTCTCCCTTGATCCCCTCGCTTACCACATTGGAAAAATTGTTCCCGCGATTTATTGGTTCACGGTCGCTCAGTTCTTTCAAACTGTCGCGTGGCGTACTCGCTCGCGCGTATTCCGGGTGCGTACGGGTCAACGTGCACTGGACAACTCTTTGAATTCGTAAGTCGCCCCAAGGACACCTCTGTCTTAGTGACTACTCGACGACTACTCGTCGTTTGTCTCGAATCGCGAGAGTTGTCATCGCGCTGGTGATACCTGTGAATCTGTTGACGATCGAGTCGCACGTCCGCGATCCTGTCCGATTGGTACTTTGGTACTCGGACAGGGGCCTGCGTTTCACGTCCTCCGTAATTCTGTTCGGGCCCGCGGGGGTGGACCCCACTGTTCAGTTGGGGCCTTGCCTTCGTAATCCTGTTCAGCGGTCCCTCCCCGGGTTCCACTTATACAGTTGGAGTGTGTTAAATTGCAGGCCCATTCGCTGGACACGGGTATAATCGGTAAATGCCATCAACCGTGATAAGTTTCAAACGACGTGACAGGAATCGAGAGAAGGTCAATGCTTGGGCTTTCCGCCGAAACTTAGGGTTATCGGGTGCACGGGAGTACGTCACGTAGGTTTGTTAGTTCTTTCGAGAGATCGCGATTACGTTCGTTCCGGGCGATCCGCGGTTTTTCTTTCATCGTCTGATTATTGGGGCTCCTTTTCCATAGTAGCCTCATCTTTTTTTTCTTTCGTGCCAAGTTAGACAAGTGTGTCTTTGATACGGAATGTTGCCAATAGGAATGCGAATTATTGTACGATGTTTGTACTGATCGATGTAATCGTTGTGTGTGAGATACATGTTGCGTTGTGTGGGAGATAAATATTGCGTCGTGTAAGCTTTGTTTTGCGTTTGTAAAGATTCGTGTAGCTGCTGTGTAGGAGATAGGTGGTTCGCGGTTAGGCTACGAAATAACTATCTCTTTATGCAGGCCCATGATCAAGTAGAGTCAGAACTCGACATTCTACCAATAGGTTGAATGTCGAGACCGATGCATAATGTTAAATAACTCATGGGCGGGTCTCGCGCGTAGTCACCTCCTCGTGGTGAGACCTGGTAATTGGCATCGTTTTCCAAAAATTAATCAGTTGATTAATCTTTAGAAAACGATACCAAGCTAAGAACTACGCACCAGTCCAGTTTGGGTCACCAAAAGCCGCGAATAGAATTTTGGATGATCTAGACTGGACTGCAACGTGGGACATCGTGGGACACCGTTGGACACCGTTGGACACCGTTGGACACCGTTGGACACCGTTGGACACCGTGGGACACCGTGGGACACCGTGGGACACCGTGGGACACCGTTGGACACCGTGGGACACCGTGGGATATGTCTTCACTCTGTCAACCATTCTGAGCCCATTCTGTACAATGATACTTATCTGACTTGGAACGAAATATAAAATCTATTCTTCTTTTCCATTGAATCTTGTGGTTATTTCGTGCACGGGAGTGCGTCGCGTGAGTCCATTGATTCATTTGAAAGATCGCGAACGAATAAGTTCGCGTCGCGATTTTCTTCCATCGCCTGTTAGTTCGGGCTTCTTCTTGTTTTCTCATTTTTAAGGGAAGATAACTTTTCGATATGTTCAAAAGTTTAGAGTCGCGAAAATAGAATGTTAACAGTTTAGTACAACGACTCGTATGTTCATTTTGCATGACACGAAATTGCATATGCAGTGTCAATAGCTTCGCTTTCTTTTTCTTTCTCTCGTTACTAACCCTAATCTATTGGTGGCGTGCTTTCGGGGTGGCGTCGTTTCTTAATTAGGTTTTTGCTGTTATGTAAATCTCGTTATTAATATGATTTAATTAATACACGTTTATTTAACGATTCATTGAAAGTTAAGATAATGAAATTAAGTGGTTTTCTGAAACTTTCTGTTTTAATTTCTATTCAGTCGTCTATTTACTAAATGATACTGTTACTATATTAACTTTTAATATTAGCTTCTTTCGTAAGTTTTTATAATAAAATTTGAGTTTTACTGTGATTTCATTTAATTATTTTATACATTTGTTTTAAATTCTAGTTATTTTTTGTACAAGTTATTTATGGATAGCACGGATAATATAAAATTAACAGAAAAATTAACATGTGTATGCAAAGACTATTAACGATCAATCCGATAAATTTTTATGGTCAATATAATGATCAATCCGATGAATTTATTTTAATTAATACAGCTTTGTACAATATGAATAATTCTGTTGTCTTTTTATTCGAGCATGGGTAACGTTTGATATGCACTTTATATTTATTTTAAAATATATTTGACACATATTTCACAATAGATAATTTCTTAATTATTTGAAATACTAGGATGAACGTAAGGCCGATTAAATAAATTATTGTTCTATTTCTGATCTATGAAATTATTCTCTTATTTCAAACGAACTTTTAGCGAATTATCTTATTGTTTCAAATTGAGTTATACCGTCATAAACTTGCAACTTGGTAACAATTAGATTGAAATACCTCGAAACAAGGTTTCGCGCGCGTTTGTGCAGTACTCTTTAAGTATATTTAGTGGCGAACTTTTGAATTCTTGCAAATATTTTCCAATATTTATAACACGCGACTATAGTGTATTAGTGGAATGTATATTTCGTATTCTAATAACGAAAATTCACAGTATATATTCCAATTGCGAACAGTATAATTCTTGTAAACGATTACATCGTGTTCACGGTATTCGTAAGCATTTGTTCGCTATCGAGAAATATCTCACAATTTTCAACTTATATTTCTCATATTTGTTCCAATTTCTTAATAATAATTTATAAGTCTATAAAAAATAGCAGTATTTTCTAAATAAACGTTCGATAGGAAAAAGAAGAAAATTGTCGAAACTACGTTTCGCTTCTTTTTCCACTCCCTCCCGCCCCCGCCCTTAAACAGCTTTATTTTCAGGGAATATTTGTGACCGCGCGCAATGCGGTTGTAGAGTCAGTGTTTGCTACGCAATAATTTCTTTTCAATATTTTAAAATCACGATAGTTTTCATTAAATTCGATCGAATAATCACACGCGAAAGTAATAAAGTTTTATTAATTAAATTTATACGCGATATTAGAGTTCTTGTTCGCCGATTATAATTTAAACGGTCGCGATAACGTAGTCTTTTATTTTTCTTTTTTTATATTTATTTTTATGAGTATTCGTTTTCGGTATTAGAGTCAGTGCCTCCCTCAAGAGGATAAAGCCTCTCCAGGAGCTCAAGAATGTAAGTAATTTTATATATTGTATTTCAATTTGTTCTATTAATTATATTTTGTTTGAAATGTTGTTAATTCTAAAATAAAAACGATGGATATTTTAGAAAGCTGTAAATTTCCTTTTTAATTGAAACGAAGTCTTAGAGTCTTAACATTAAAGTACAATAAAACTGTCTGATAAGTATTAAGGATATTAATGATATCTTATGTTTTGTTATAGACATATCACAGCTTCAACTTCTTTGTCTTCTTTGGGAATGCTCCAATGATGGCTCAAAAGCCAAGAATGTAAGTATTTTTACATATCGTACTTCAATTATGTCTGTTCTGTATATTTTTCTTTGATCAGTATCAATTAAGAAATACAATTCGATTGAAAATTTGGGAGGTTAGTATTGTCTCCGATTATTCTTTCATTAAAATAAAGTAAGTGTTAAAGTCTCAATACCGAATTATGAAGCAAATGACTAACATATTTCACAAATCATTAGATTCCTAATTTTTAGATTTTAAACTTTCATATTAGAGTTTTAGTTTTTATACTTATCAAAGTTTATTAGATTTTCAATCTTTATTACTACTAAAGTTACTAAAGTTAATAAACCTTCGTTTTTCATTATCTCCAACTTGTTAAATAATCAGGAATCACTCACCGTGTTTTATTCTGTAACAGATTTTTCGCAACCTCCATTTCCACCACTGGACCTTACACGGTTCCCGCCTGATGTCAGTCTCCCTGATGATATTCGCAGCTATGAGTAGCGCAGCATCCATGCTAACGTCCGCTGTTTCTCCGCATCAAACGGTGAGTCGCATGCATTTCTGTTCCTCCGGTCACTCAATCATGTCGTAGGATGAAAGGTCCGAATCGGCACGGGTGACTGGTTGTATACGTAGAATTTTTTTGCGAGCATAGTGACCGCGGGTATTTTTTATACCCGTGAGTAGTAACATTTTTTTTTGAAATTTATTAATTTAGGATAGGTCTTCTTGCACAACGCGATTATAATAATTAGTTTTTTAATAATTAGGTTAGGGATATACACTTGAGAATATATTCGTACTATTTATGCATATGCATGTTAATATTCCGTATGAATATTTGCAAATGGCAAATATCTACAGAAATATACCTGTATGACATACATATACCTGTTCTTGATCAACGAATCGATGGTGACGATATTAAGTCACGTTCGTTTATTTCATTTCTATTAGAATTTAAAATACGAGTTAAAATTCATTTTTTTCCCGTACAAGAATGTGTGAAATTATACGTGCAAGAAGACACTTCGCGACAGGCAGATTTTTGAATCAAAGCAGTAATTTTCAACACTGCTTCTGCACTTTCGAGTATGTGCTTTGATAAAGAGATCGCCTGAGATTGTTTCTTTTTTAATAATATATTTAAAGTCAATAATTCCATTTGGTCGAGTCTCAGTCTTTTTCAATTAACGCTACCTGTTTTGCAATATTAAAATTTTGTTCCAATTTATTAAATTAATAAAGCAGAGTTACTTAGTTACTGTTAAATTAATGAAGTAGATTTAATCAGATACGAAGTAGTAGAATATGAAATCAAAGAACGTTAGTCCGTTAAATAAAAATTACACAAACTAATCATATTTTTAGATCAGGATTTTCAGGTTTAACCCTTTCCGTGCCCATTGTCAGGACCTCGTTCACGTGCCCAGGTGCTACTTGAATGGGAGAAAGACATTGGGCACGATGATCTAGAATTAAGCAATGTAATAATTTCTCAGCGACTGACGATGTGTTAGTGTATCGTGCACGACGTATTTTCCACATTACGTATGTGTGTTGTTAGGCCGTGGAATTGCGTCGTTTTTTCTCATTCGTTAAAACTTGAAATATTAAAAATGTCGAGACATATATCGATTCAATTTACGTCTCGATACAATCACAATTTCTGATAATATCATCCACGGGATTAAGTGTAACCACGCTTTTAATATTGCCGTCAATTACAATTATAATTCCAAGTTTACTTACATTTATTTTAACGATATCATTTCCTCAAGACGTGTTTTATCACGTTTTACGCAATGGTCACTAGCCTTCGTCGGTCGATTTCAGGAAAAAGGTACGTACCTTAGAGTGTGCATGTTGTGTTAAGCTCGGGTGTCGGAGGCGTCCCGGGACGTCCTCTCTAGTGTAGGACCTTTGCGCCCGGGCGTTTGTGTGAGAACCGTGGAGCGAGTGTGTTGGTGTGCTCGTTTTGCTATTTTTTAAATATAGCGCTAGGTAGGATAGGTAGTATACTTTCTGGTATGTCTGTTAATTATAAGTAGGTAGGGCCGGGCAGGTTGGCACAGTCTCTGGTCGGGTAGGCGCTTTTTCGCGTGACCAACCTGTTTCTGGAAATCTGATTTGAAAAATCGACGGTGAAACTGGCACGAGTAGAGCATGCTCTCGTCTCTGGTTTTGCCTGCCGATTTTTCGAATTTCGCGGTCGCGGTCGCGAGTGGGCGAACGAACGTTTATCGCTCGAGCACGCACATGCGAGTGGGCAACGATCACCGCTGTGATCGTTGGTCAGTCCATGCGCACTACATTCAGCTTCCGCGGTTTATATTTTTATTTTACCTTTATAAGTTCTTTTTTTGTTTGCGATTTAGAAGACTCGAGCTTAGATTTAAGTTTCAGCGGGCATTGCGCTCGAAGAAAGAAGAAGCTATATGCCGAAGAGGCCCGGCAAACTGCCACTCAAGAGGGCAACTACTAATGGCTCCCCATCCTCTGGATCATCCAGAGCATGGGAAGTCATTATTGTTACTACTTTGTCACTATGCTCGCTTTTAGTATTTGTAGTAGTAGTAGTAGTAGTAGTAGTAGTAGTAGTAGTCTTTGCTTTTTTGACCGACGTATATATCGGTCCATCGTCCCATTGGGCAAATCGCGATTTTTTTTTATTAGTGTTGCGACAAATTAATTACGGGTTGTATTAGAGTTGCGAAATAACATCGCGGCTTTGCATTAGTGTGGCGAGAAAACGATTACGGTTTGAATTAGAGTTGCGATAAAAGGATAATCGCGCTTGCTTTAGAGTTGCGAATTACGATATCGCGATTGTCTTTTGCAACTTTTAGAATTTTTCCTGCTTTCTATTGTTTAAAATTAGATTATAAAAGTGTTCAATTAATTTTATAGTATTGCAAGTAGCAATACCAGAATATTTAAAGTAGCTTTTTCATATAGTAAATAGTAATTTTCATTAAATTCAGTATAAGAGTTAGCGTTGCAATGTTGTTGCATCGCGAGTTCTACTAATTTTTCCTGTTAGCGTTGCGATAACGAATGATCGCGTTTTCTTAAGTAGAGTTGCGTTTATAAAATGCCCAGACCCTCCGACTGCATTTGTCGGACACTGTTCCTGGATCACACGATACAGCTGCAAGAGCTGTGCAAGTGTGATCGTTCATGAGCAACCTCCTAAATGGTTGCCTCTCGATATTAGTGTTGCGTATTGCTTAAATACGAGTGCGTAGATTTATACTTATTAGCGTTGCGTCTCAAATTTCGGGAATTTTCACTTTTCCTTTTTTGATAGATTAATTGATATTGCACATATAACAAAGCACTCTTCGCGTTTGATGTTGAGAATTTTCTGCTTCATAAATATTAATAGTAAATTAGCGTTGCGAAACGAGAATATTCAGTTCCACTCTCGGCGCGTTGATCGGGTTTATATAGAGTGGAAGACGATCGAATTTTAGTAGCCCTTCTGGCTACTGCTTTGTTTCTTTTTCAGCGCCCCTCATTAATGCACCCCTTATTACTACGTTTATTACTGAAAATACTGCTATAAGACATATTCCTTTGTCAACGTTAACGTTACCATGACTGCTAAAATACAGAACTTTATTACGAATGTATGATATGTATATATATTTACATGTATGAAATTGTGAGCGATTTCATGCGTAAGAAAGTATTATAATGAAATATCTCAATGTTGCTACGAAGGCTTGAAATATTTTTTAAAATTTAATTCATCGCGATTGGAATTAATGCTGGTGATTGTTCGTTCTTAGAACCATAACTTTTAGAATTTTTTCGACCGCGATACTTCTAATCTTTTAACAGTAATGTAGAATTTTATAAATATTCGAATTTCATTTGCACGAAACAAAAGTTCATTCGCGATAATCGTCGCGTTTGTAGTAAAAATTCTGCAAAAAATGACTTGTGCCCATACCTTTCGGTTCAGTATGTTGCAAATCACTATGTCGTTGTAGAAAGTAACAGATACTGTAAAAGTTAAAAGATAAAGCAAGTGATTTTATAATAATCGGGTTTTCTCTCATCTTAGTTACTCCAAATGAACATTTCAATTTTTAATTCAGTTTAAATTCAATTACTTAAAATTCTTGTTTTCAACGTAACCCTAGTTTCGATTAAAAAGATGCAAATGATTCTCTATATTTGTTAGAATTTAGTCAATAGTAATTTGATCTATAATTGACCATTAGTAGTAGTTTATTTTTCATGTATCAAATGTTCTCGTTTTAAAGATGCCTGCTTATTCTATATATAAAATCCAAGTAAATGAGTTTGATTCAGATTAATGAATTTACAGAAAATACATTTTAGTTACATATTTGAACATTTCATAGCATATTAAATATTTGTGCTAGATACCGAAATGATTTTTCTTTCATTGTCTGATTGTTCAGGCTTCTTTCTGTTTTGCCATTATTAAGAGAAGCATATTGTGATCGCGTTGGAGGATATAACTTTTCGATATCTTCACAAGTTTAGTACAACGAATCGTATGTCTCTTTTGTAAGACTTTAAATTACATATGCAGTGTCAATAGTTTCATTTTCCTTCTCTCGTTCCAAGTAAGACAAATGTATCTTTGATACCGAATGTTGCCAGTACGGTTGCGAATTATTCTACAATGTTTGTACGCGATCGATGTAGTCGTTTTCGCAAATTAATCAGTAGATTAATTTTTGGAAAACGACTACATCGCTCAGTACCAATATTGTACAATGATTCGATACCAAGTTGAGAACTACGCCACTACAGTCCAGTTTGGATCAAAAATGCCACGAAAAGAATTTTGTATAATCTAAACTGGACTGCAAAGTGGGACGTCGTTGGACGTCGCGGGACGCCGTTGGACACCCTGGGACGCCGTTGGACACCATGGGACGCCATTGGACACCGTTGTTCCAGTGTGGATCTCCAAATGCCGCCAAAAGAATTTTGGATGATCTATACTGGGCTGCAACGTGGGACGTCGTTGGACGTCGCGGGACGCCGTTGGACACCGTGGGACACCGTCGGTCCAGTGTGGATCTCCAAATGCCGCCAAAAGAATTTTGGATGATCTATACTGGGCTGCAACGTGGGACATCGTCGGTTCAGTGTGGATCTCCAAATGCCGCCAAAAGAATTTTGGATGATCTATACTGGGCTGCAACGTGGGACATCGTCGGTCCAGTGTGGATCTCCAAATGCCGCCAAAAGAATTTTGGATGATCTATACTGGGCTGCAACGTGGGACATCGTCGGTCCAGTGTGGATCTCCAAATGCCGCCAAAAGAATTTTGGAAGATCTATACTGGGCTGCAACGTGGGACATCGTCGGTCCAGTGTGGATCTCCAAATGCCGCCAAAAGAATTTTGGATGATCTATATTGGGCTGCAACGTGGGACATCGTCGGTCCAGTGTGGATCTCCAAATGCCGCCAAAAGAATTTTGGATGATCTATACTGGGCTGCAACGTGGGACATCGTCGGTTCAGTGTGGATCTCCAAATGCCGCCAAAAGAATTTTGGATGATCTATACTGGGCTGCAACGTGGGACATCGTCGGTCCAGTGTGGATCTCCAAATGCCGCCAAAAGAATTTTGGATGATCTATACTGGGCTGCAACGTGGGACATCGTCGGTCCAGTGTGGATCTCCAAATGCCGCCAAAAGAATTTTGGATGATCTATACTGGGCTGCAACGTGGGACATCGTCGGTCCAGTGTGGATCTCCAAATGCCGCCAAAAGAATTTTGGATGATCTATACTGGGCTGCAACGTGGGACATCGTCGGTCCAGTGTGGATCTCCAAATGCCGCCAAAAGAATTTTGGAAGATCTATACTGGGCTGCAACGTGGGACATCGTCGGTCCAGTGTGGATCTCCAAATGCCGCCAAAAGAATTTTGGATGATCTATACTGGGCTGCAACGTGGGACATCGTCGGTCCAGTGTGGATCTCCAAATGCCGCCAAAAGAATTTTGGATGATCTATACTGGGCTGCAACGTGGGACATCGTCGGTCCAGTGTGGATCTCCAAATGCCGCCAAAAGAATTTTGGATGATCTATATTGGGCTGCAACGTGGGACATCGTCGGTCCAGTGTGGATCTCCAAATGCCGCCAAAAGAATTTTGGATGATCTATACTGGGCTGCAACGTGGGACATCGTCGGTCCAGTGTGGATCTCCAAATGCCGCCAAAAGAATTTTGGATGATCTATACTGGGCTGCAACGTGGGACATCGTCGGTCCAGTGTGGATCTCCAAATGCCGCCAAAAGAATTTTGGATGATCTATACTGGGCTGCAACGTGGGACATCGTCGGTCCAGTGTGGATCTCCAAATGCCGCCAAAAGAATTTTGGAAGATCTATACTGGGCTGCAACGTGGGACATCGTCGGTCCAGTGTGGATCTCCAAATGCCGCCAAAAGAATTTTGGATGATCTATATTGGGCTGCAACGTGGGACATCGTCGGTCCAGTGTGGATCTCCAAATGCCGCCAAAAGAATTTTGGATGATCTATACTGGGCTGCAACGTGGGACATCGTCGGTCCAGTGTGGATCTCCAAATGCCGCCAAAAGAATTTTGGATGATCTATATTGGGCTGCAACGTGGGACATCGTCGGTCCAGTGTGGATCTCCAAATGCCGCCAAAAGAATTTTCGATGATCTATACTGGGCTGCAACGTGGGACATCGTCGGTCCAGTGTGGATCTCCAAATGCCGGCAAAAGAATTTTGGATGATCTATACTGGGCTGCAACGTGGGACATCGTTGGTCCAGTGTGGATCTCCAAATGTCGCCAAAAGAATTTTGGTTGATCTATACTGGACTGCAACGTGGGACGTCGCGGGACGCCGTTGGACGCCGCGGGACACCGTTGGACATCGTTGGACATCGCGGGACACCGTTGGACATCGCGGGACACCGTTGGACATCGCGGGACACCGTTGGACATCGTTGGACACCGCGGGACACCGTTGGACATCGTTGGACATCGCGGGATGCGTGCGTTATAGCCTTAATTAATCGATAGCTATGTACCTATGTTAAGTGCATTGTTAGCGTATTCTGTACAACCACACTTAACCATCTTGGAACCCAGAAAAGAAAAATCTCCTCCCTTTCCGCTCGCTTACCACACTGGAGTTGTTATACTTGCGATTTATGGGTTCACGGTCGCTCAGTTCTTTCAAACTGTCGCGTGGCGTACTCGCTCGCGCGTATTCCGGGTGCGTACGGGTCAACGTGCACTGGACAACTCTTTGAATTCGTAAGTCGCCCCAAGGACACCTCTGTCTTGGTGACTACTCGACGACTGCTCGTCGTTTGTCTCGAATCGCGAGAGTTGTCATCGCGCTGGTGATACCTGTAAATCTGTTGACGATCGAGTCGCACGTCCGCGATCCTGTCCGATTGGTACTTTGGTACTCGGACAGGGGCCTGCGTTTCACGTCCTCCGTAATTCTGTTCGGGCCCGCGGGGGTGGACCCCACTGTTCAGTTGGGGCCTTGCCTTCGTAATCCTGTTCAGCGGTCCCTCCCCGGGTTCCACTTATACAGTTGGAGTGTGTTAAATTGCAGGCCCATTCGCTGGACACGGGTATCATCGGTAAATGCCATCGACCGTGATAAGTTTCAAACGACGTGACAGGAATCGAGAGAAGGTCAATGCTTGGGCTTTCCGCCGAACCTTAGGGTTATCGGGTGCACGGGAGTACGTCACGTAGGTTTGTTAGTTCTTTCGAGAGATCGCGATTACGTTCGTTCCGGGCGAACCGCGGATTTTCTTCCATCGTCTCATTATTGGGGCTCCGTTTCCATAGTAGCCTCATTTTCTTTTCTTTCGTTCCATGTTAGGCAAATGTGTCTTTGATACGGAATGCTGCCGGTAGGGTTGCGAATTATTGTACGATATTTGTAACGATCAATGTAATTGTTGTGTGGGAGATGGATGTTGCGTTATATATGTTGATCTACGTTTGTAAAGATTCATGTAACCGCTGCGTTGGAGATATTTGTTTCGCAGTTAGGCTACGAAACAACTATCCCTTAACGCAGGCCCATGGTCAAGTAGAGTCGGAACTCGACATTCTGCCAATAGGTTGAATGTCGAGATCGATGCGTAATGTTAAATAACCCATGGGCGGGTCTCGTGCGTAGTCACCTCCTCGTGGTGAGACCTGGTAATTGGCATCGTTTTCCAAAATTTGATCATACGATTAATCTTTGGAAAACGATACCAAGCAAAGAACTACGCACCAGTCCAGATTGGGTCACCAAAAGCCACTAAGAGAATTACGTATGATCTATACTAGACTGCAACGTAGTACATCGTTGGAGACCGCAGGATGAGTGCAATTTAGCCTAAATCAGTCGTAAGATAGATACATATGTTATGTGTGTTGTAAGCTCAGTCTGTCCAACGATACTTGCCTATCAAGAAATCCTTCCTCCGAGTTCATCTTTGAAAAAAAAAAAAAAACTCCTCTGTGGCTCACCTTATTCAGAAACGATTGGTTTCGCTGTTTATCGGTTCACGATTGCTTAGTTCTTTCAAATTGTCGCGTCACGTACTCGCTCGCGCGTATTCCGAGTACGTGCGGGTCAACGTGCAGTGGAAAAGACCTTGGATTCGTAGGTCGAAATAATGGGAATATACGCAAGAAAATATGGAGTACGCGTCTAGCGTGCAAGTTGCAAGTTGCAATCGCTGCTCGCTCGCTGCGCTCGCTCGTTCGAATCTAGCCCAACCCAAAACCGATACTGCACGTTCGCATATAGTAATAGAAAGCGTATCGTGTACCGACGTTGTAGCGTAGGGACTTTGAAAAAATTTTCGCGTTCGAAAGCTCTTTAGGAATTATTTCGTTAATAAGCGTTATAAGGTGATGTTGCGGAAGGAGGTGTCGGAGAGCGTAAGAGAACGGGATTTCATTCCCGACAGGATAGGTGGACGGCAGCAGGTGGAGTTAAGTTGGGGTTAGGTTACAGTATGACCGCTATAAGAATAGCGAGGGGAAACAGAACCGTGTCCCACGCGTCGGCGTCCGTGCTAGCCGCGTCTCCCCCGTTGGAACTGCTGGCCCTCGCACTCCAACAGGTGTTCAATCAACGGAGGGCTCTAGGTTCGGACTGCAACCAACCGGCCCAAGACGTTTGGAGGGAGGCCAGGCACAGGATATGGGAAGGATGGCGCTCCCAATTACAGCAGGAGGACGTCACTCGGCCGCACCGAGCCGTTCGCGCCGTCCTTCCCAACTGGGAGGCGTGGAGAGACCGCGGCTGTGTTTCGCTCACTTACAGGATGACGCAGGTGCTCACGTCCCATGGCGCGTTTGCCGAACACCTGCGAAGGACCCAGCGGGAGGTGACGTCCATCTGTCACCACTGCGAAGAGGAGGAGGATACGGCGCAGCACACGCTGGAGTTATGCCCAGCGTGGGAAGAACCGCGCCGCGTACTGCGCCTCACCATACGCTATAGATTAGCACCTGAAGCGGTCGTCGAGGCCACGGCGAGGGGCCCACAGGAGTTGGCCGCCGTCCGCACATTCTGCAAGCAAGTCATGCTAGCGAAGTAGCCGGCGGAGAGGAACAGGGAGAAGCGAGGCGACCCCGTCAGGATAGCCCGCAGAGGAAGGGGAGGAGCATCGATACTCCGCCGCGTGATCGCGGCACCACCACCACCGCCGCCATCATAGAAGCGCACGGAGAAGTAAAAGCCGTCAAGCCGAGGAGGGTCTGGGTTGCTCCTCGAAATTGCTCGACGGCCCAGGAAATGTGCCGCTAGGGGGCGAGTGATCACGCCCTCTCTGCCATTCATAACCAGGCTGCCTCCCATACAACAAATCATGGAGAGAAGGACGAAGGAGCGTCCTGGGAACGAATTAACGACAGGAACTGGGACGCTCCTCAGAACCGTTACGACGACCACCGTGAGGTTTTTGTCGGTAAGAGTCCGACTACCCGCCGACTACCAGAGGCCGGCCGGGCGTCCATGAGTATTTCCCCACGTATAAAGGAATAGGTTCAGTACGGGTCTTTTTTCCGCATGCGTTCTTTTCCCGCGTTCCGGATCCGTTCCTAGTTCCGGATCCGTTCCTAGTTCCGGGTCGGTACAGACCCGGTCCGGTTCAGACCGGTTCAGACCGGTTCAGTACGGTTCAGACCGGATCAGTCCCGGTCAGGTTCAGACCCGGTACGCTTCAGTCTGGTTCATACCGTTTCAGACCGATCCAGACCGGTTCAGTACGGTTCAGACCGGTTCAGTACGGTTCAGTCCGGTTCAGACCGGTTCAGTCCTGGTCAGGTTCAGACCCGGTACGTTTCAGTCCGGTTCAGACCGGTTCAGTACGGTTCAGACCGGTTCAGTACGGTTCAGACCGGTTCAGTACGGTTCAGACCGGTTCAGTACGGTTCAGACCGGTCCAGACCGGTTCCGACTGATCCAGACCGGTTCAGTACGGTTCAGACCGGTTCAGACCGGTTCAGTCCCGGTCAGGTTCAGACCCGGTACGTTTCAGTCCGGTTCAGACCGTTTCAGACCGATCCAGACCGGTTCAGATCGGTACAGTCGCGGTCAGGTTCAGACCTGGTACGTTTCAGACCGATCCAGACCGGTTCAGTCACGGTCAGGTTCAGACCCGGTACGTTTCAGTACGGTTCAGACCGGTTCAGTACGGTTCAGACCGGTCCAGACCGGTTGCGACTGATCCAGACCGGTTCAGACCGGTTCAGACCGGTCCCGACCAGTTCAGTCACGGTCAGGTTCAGAACTGGTACGTTTCAGTCCGGTTCAGACCGTTTCAGACCGATCCAGACCGGTTCAGTACGGTTCAGACCGGTTCAGACCGGTTCAGTCCCGGTCAGGTTCAGACCCGGTACGTTTCAGTCCGGTTCAGACCGTTTCAGACCGATCCAGACCGGTTCAGATCGGTACAGTCGCGGTCAGGTTCAGACCTGGTACGTTTCAGACCGATCCAGACCGGTTCAGTCACGGTCAGGTTCAGACCCGGTACGTTTCAGTCCGGTTCAGACCGTTTCAGA
The DNA here is from genome assembly GCA_905333015.3 of Bombus campestris. Lineage (NCBI taxonomy): Eukaryota > Metazoa > Arthropoda > Insecta > Hymenoptera > Apidae > Bombus > Bombus campestris. Next base: position 12,936,800 of record HG995132.1, read on the forward strand.
CCGATCCAGACCGGTTCAGTACGTTTCAGTCCGGTTCAGACAGATTCAGACCGGTTCAGTACGGTTCAGACCGGTTCAGACCGGTTCAGACCGGTTCAGACCGGTTCAGACCGGTTCAGACCGGTTCAGTCCCGGTCAGGTTCAGGCCCGGTTCGGTTCAGTCCGGTTCAGTACGGTTCAGACCGGTCCAGACTGGTTCAGACCGGTCCAGACCGGTTCAGACCGGTTCAGTACGGTTCAGACCGATTCAGACCGTTCCAGATCTGTTCAGACCGATCCAGACCGCTTCAGACCTGTTCAGTCCCGGTCAGGTTCAGACCCGGTTCGGTTTAGTCCGGTTCAGTACGGTTCAGACCGGTTCAGACCGGTTCAGTGCGGTTCAGACCGATCCAGACCGGTTCAGACCGGTTCAGTGCGGTTCAGACCGGTTCAGTGCGGTTCAGACCGATCCAGACCGGTTCAGACCGATCCAGACCGGTTCAGACCGATCCAGACCGGTTCAGACCGGTACAGTCGCGGTCAGGTTCAGACCTGGTACGTTTCAGTCCGGTTCAGACCGGTTCAGACCGGTTCAGTCCGGGTCAGGTTCAGACCCGGTTCGGTTCAGTCCGGTTCAGACCGGTTCAGACCGGTTCAGACCGGTTCAGTGCGGTTCAGACAGATCCAGACCGGTTCAGACCGATCCAGACCGGTTCAGACCGGTTCAGACCGATCCAGACCGGTTCAGACCGATCCAGACCGGTTCAGACCGGTTCAGACCGATCCAGACCGGTTCAGACCGGTTCAGACCGGTTCAGACCGGTTCAGACCGGTTCAGACCGGTTCAGACCGGTTCAGACCGGTTCAGACCGATCCAGTCCGGTTCAGACCGATCCAGACCGGTTCAGACCGGTTCAGACCGGTTCAGTCCGGGTCAGGTTCAGACCCGGTTCGGTTCAGACCGGTTCAGACCGGTTCAGACCGATCCAGACCGGTTCAGACCGATCCAGACCGGTTCAGACCGGTTCAGACCGATCCAGACCGGTTCAGACCGGTTCAGACCGGTTCAGACCGATCCAGTCCGGTTCAGACCGATCCAGACCGGTTCAGACCGGTTCAGACCGGTTCAGTCCGGGTCAGGTTCAGACCCGGTTCGGTTCAGACCGGTTCAGACCGGTTCAGACCGGTTCAGACCGATCCAGACCGGTTCAGACCGATCCAGACCGGTTCAGACCGGTACAGTCGCGGTCAGGTTCAGACCTGGTACGTTTCAGTCCGGTTCAGACCGGTTCAGTCCGGGTCAGGTTCAGACCCGGTTCGGTTCAGTCCGGTTCAGACCGGTTCAGACCGGTTCAGTGCGGTTCAGACAGATCCAGACCGGTTCAGACCGATCCAGACCGGTTCAGACCGATCCAGACCGGTTCAGACCGGTTCAGACCGATCCAGACCGGTTCAGACCGGTTCAGACCGATCCAGACCGGTTCAGACCGGTTCAGACCGGTTCAGACCGGTTCAGACCGGTTCAGACCGGTTCAGACCGGTTCAGACCGGTTCAGACCGGTTCAGACCGATCCAGTCCGGTTCAGACCGATCCAGACCGGTTCAGACCGGTTCAGTCCGGGTCAGGTTCAGACCCGGTCCGGTTCAGACCGGTTCAGACCGGTTCAGACCGGTTCAGACCGATCCAGACCGGTTCAGACCGATCCAGACCGGTTCAGACCGATCCAGACCGGTTCAGACCGGTACAGTCGCGGTCAGGTTCAGACCTGGTACGTTTCAGTCCGGTTCAGACCGGTTCAGTCCGGGTCAGGTTCAGACCCGGTTCGGTTCAGTCCGGTTCAGACCGGTTCAGACCGGTTCAGACCGGTTCAGTCCGGGTCAGGTTCAGACCCGGTCCGGTTCAGACCGGTTCAGACCGGTTCAGACCGATCCAGACCGGTTCAGACCGATCCAGACCGGTTCAGACCGGTACAGTCGCGGTCAGGTTCAGACCTGGTACGTTTCAGTCCGGTTCAGACCGGTTCAGTCCGGGTCAGGTTCAGACCCGGTTCGGTTCAGTCCGGTTCAGACCGGTTCAGACCGGTTCAGACCGGTTCAGTGCGGTTCAGACAGATCCAGACCGGTTCAGACCGATCCAGACCGGTTCAGACCGGTTCAGACCGATCCAGACCGGTTCAGACCGGTTCAGACCGATCCAGACCGGTTCAGACTGGTTCAGACCGATCCAGACCGGTTCAGACCGGTTCAGACCGATCCAGACCGGTTCAGACCGGTTCAGACCGGTTCAGACCGGTTCAGACCGGTTCAGACCGATCCAGTCCGGTTCAGACCGATCCAGACCGGTTCAGACCGGTTCAGTCCGGGTCAGGTTCAGACCCGGTCCGGTTCAGACCGGTTCAGACCGGTTCAGACCGGTTCAGACCGATCCAGACCGGTTCAGACCGATCCAGACCGGTTCAGACCGATCCAGACCGGTTCAGACCGGTACAGTCGCGGTCAGGTTCAGACCTGGTACGTTTCAGTCCGGTTCAGACCGGTTCAGTCCGGGTCAGGTTCAGACCCGGTTCGGTTCAGTCCGGTTCAGACCGGTTCAGACCGGTTCAGACCGGTTCAGTCCGGGTCAGGTTCAGACCCGGTCCGGTTCAGACCGGTTCAGACCGGTTCAGACCGATCCAGACCGGTTCAGACCGATCCAGACCGGTTCAGACCGGTACAGTCGCGGTCAGGTTCAGACCTGGTACGTTTCAGTCCGGTTCAGACCGGTTCAGTCCGGGTCAGGTTCAGACCCGGTTCGGTTCAGTCCGGTTCAGACCGGTTCAGACCGGTTCAGACCGGTTCAGTGCGGTTCAGACAGATCCAGACCGGTTCAGACCGATCCAGACCGGTTCAGACCGGTTCAGACCGATCCAGACCGGTTCAGACCGGTTCAGACCGATCCAGACCGGTTCAGACTGGTTCAGACCGATCCAGACCGGTTCAGACCGATCCAGACCGGTTCAGACCGGTTCAGACCGGTTCAGTCCGGGTCAGGTTCAGACCCGGTTCGGTTCAGACCGGTTCAGTACGGTTCAGACCGATCCAGACCGGTTCAGACCGGTTCAGACCGGTTCAGACCGGTTCAGACCGGTTCAGACCGATCCAGACCGGTTCAGTACGGTTCAGACCGATTGGGGTTAGGTTGGGGTTAGGTTGGGGTTAGGTTGGGGTTAGGTTGGGGTTAGGTTGGGGTTAGGTTGGGGTTAGGTTGGGGTTAGGTTGGGGTTAGGTTGGGGTTAGGTTGGGGTTAGGTTAGGTTGGGGTTAGGTTGGGGTTAGGTTGGGGTTAGGTTGGGGTTAGGTTTGGGTTCGGTTCGAGGAGCGAAGGCGGGCGGACGTGTTTTTGGCGCGCTCCGATTAATATCGTGTGTGTGTGTAATTGTGGGCTTTGTGTGTGCTGAAAAATAATTTGTGGTAATTTAAATAGTGCGCAAATTATGCGATGAAGGTGAAATAGTGGTTTAGGTTGCGTATATTTGCGAAAATTATAGAAATGTAAGCGGTACGTGGCGAGTACGTAGCCGCAAATTTTTACGCGGTTTATTTGAGAGTTTTAGGAGTTTTTTGGGATGTGTAATGTAATAAGGAGTGTTAATGGATAAAACTGTGATTAATGAGTGCTGTAAATTCGGTTTTATTAAATCGTTTTCGGTAATTGAGTGCCCGGGTTAAAGGGTTAATGTGAGGTTAGGCGAGAGCGAGGTACCATTCGGTTGGATTTCTTTCGATTAATTAAAATTTTCGTCATCATTATGGTAGTCACTCGATAGAGGAGAGTTTAGCGATCACGCCAATATATTTTTGGGTCTGAATTTAACTTGTAGGTCTTAAATTTTTAATAAGTAGTTGTGGGTTAGTCGTAGGGATAAAGTCGAGTTTTTAGTCGAATTTTCCTTAAATTTGAAGTCGAGAGGGTTTATGACCCCTTTTGAGGGTTTTGATGTGGTTTGGTGTTAATCTGGAGTGTTAATTTAATAGTTATATGTTGTTCGAGGTTTTGTTTTGTTTTGATTTGAAATTGGTTATGTGAGGTTATAATTCAGTGCCTTATTGAGAGTAGTGGCAATTTTACGTTATTGGTGGTTAAAAAGGATAGAAATCCTCAATAAGGATCGTTTGTTTGAGTTTTGAAATATTTTGTGAGATTGGGTGCTTTCCTATTTTAGCCAATTAGCTTTTGCGTTCAATATAAAGTGCGTAGTGGCATGCTGCGAGTCTCAAAATATTATTAGTTGGTTATTATTCATGACTTATGGTAGTGACTAGAGATCTCGAAATGCAAATAGAAGGTTTAGTTTAGTTCATTGAACAATCTACTGGAGGAAAATATATTATATATGTGAGATGTTTAGTCGAATGTGAGTCGTAGTGCTCTGCGAGTCTCAATGTTTTATTGTTTTGTTTGATATCGCTGATGATATATTAGTCAACGACTAGTGTTCTTGTATGCTATTAAGGAGTACGAAATTATGAAATTTTAAATTTTTGATTCAATGCAATATATGGCGGTCTGTATTGTCCGAGGAATATGCTGTGGCTGATGCGAGGTAAAGCGTAGAGTCGATGCACTCCAAATCTGGAAGTATAAATTTTGGGTTATTTTTTACATTATATATAGTTCAAACCTAGTAATTTTGACCGTTATACTTACGGCTTGTGAGGTGATGATTATTGTATGGAGGTGGTTCATTTATTTCATTTGTTGAAGCAAAATGTTGGGTTTCGTTGTAAATTAATTATGAGTGTTTTGGTAATGAGTAGTTCCGCATTCCAAAACAGGTAGTTGGGATAATAGTTAGGAGTGGATTATGCCATACCTGGAATCATAATATTGGATTAGATTTATAAATCATTAAGAAGTTTGTGGTAACGATAATATAATTAGGAGTAGTTATACATATGAGTGGCCTAGTTGGGTATTAGTTTTTCATTTTTTCATTTTTTCATTTTCATTTTATACCTTATTGCCGGTTGGATATTATAAGCAACAGTTGTAAGCGATATAAAATGTAATGAGTATCATACTTATGTTTTTCGGTTATCTGGAAGTAATAGTTTAGAGTGTATTGAGTTTTCATACCTGAAATCAAAATTAGTGTGATAGTATAATCAATAGAAGTAAGCCTATTCTATTTATAAGGAGTAGGCATACTAAGGGTTTTGAATCTGTTGGTATAAATAGAATGGAGTAGTATTGAATCTACATCTGAAAGTAGAAATATAGGGTTATATTATCTAGCAATAGTAGAGTTTATATAACTATAATGAGTTAGGTGCTTACCTTTTTGGATAAACTGGCCGTAACTGTATGGGAGAGGGGCTATTTTCTATTTTTCTATTTTTCTATTTTCTATTTTTCTATTTTTTCTATTTTCTTTTTCCTTCTTTTTTCTTTTTTCCTTCTATTTTATTTTTTCCTTCTTGTTGCTTTTTTCTCTTTTCTTCCTTTTCTTTTTTTTTTTCTTTTTTCTTTATTTCTCTCCGAAAGCAGGAATAGTTTATTACTCTACATAGGAAGTTTAAATTTTAAATTTATTATAAGGTGTATTTTCATTTTTCATATCTAATAGCTTTGGGTTTGTAAAATCAATAGTAGCAGTAATATATAATTTACGAGTACCTTACTTTTTTGGTTAACTGGAAGTAATAGTTTGGAGTGTTTTTAGTTTTCATACCTGAAATCAAAAACAGGGTGATAGTATAATCAATAGAAGTAAGCCTATACTATTTATAGGAGTAGGCATACTTATGGTTTTGACTCTGTTGGGAGAAATAGAATGGAGTAGTATTGAATCTACATCTGAAAATAGAAATATTGGGTTACATTTCCAGCAATAGTAGAGATTATATAATTTATAATGAGTAATGTGTTACCGTTTTGGATAAACTGGCCGTAACTGTATAGGAGGGGGGCTATTTTCTTTCCTTCTTTTGAAAGCAGGAAAATAGTTTATTACTCTACATAAGAAGTTTAAATTTAAATTTTATCATAAGGTGTATTTTCATTTTCATACCTAATAGCTTGATTTGGGTTAGCAAAATCAACAGTAGCTGTAATATATAATTTATCGACCTTACATATTTGGTTAACGGGAAGTAACAGTTTGGAGTGTATTTAGTTTTCATATCTGAAACCAAAATTAGCGAGATAGTATAATCAATAGAAAATTAGAATGGTTAAGTATATAATCTACACCCGTAAGTTGTAATATTGGGTTACGTTACATAGCTATAGATGTGTTTTTAGGATTGTATAATTTATAATGAGTAATGTGCTTACCGTTTGGATAAGTTGGTCACAACTCTGCTGGGGAGGGGCTACTTATTTCTTTCTTTCTTTCTGAAAGCAGGAATAATAGTTTATTACTCTACATAAGAAGTTTAAATTTGAATTTTCTATAAGGTGTACTTTCATTCTCATACCCAATACCTTGATTTGAGTTAGCAAAATCTATATTAGTAGTAATTATATTAGTTAACGAGTACCTTACATTTGGTTAACTGGAAGTAATAGTTTGGAGTGTTTTTAGTTTACATACCTGAAATCAAAAACAGGGTGATAGTATAATCAATAGAAGTAAGCCTATACTATTTATAGGAGTAGGCATACTTATGGTTTTGACTCTGTTGGGAGAAATAGAATGGAGTAGTATTGAATCTACATCTGAAAATAGAAATATTGGGTTACACTTCCAGAAATAGTTGAGATTATATAATTTTATATGAGTAATGTGTTACCGTTTTGGATAAACTGGCCGTAACTGTATAGGAGAGGGGCTATTTTCTCTCCTTCTTTCTGAAAGCAGGAAAATAGTTTATTACTCTACATAAGAAGTTTAAATTTAATTTATTATAAGGTGTATTTTCATTTTCATACCTAATAGCTTGATTTGGGTTTGCAAAATTAATAGTAGCAGTAATATATAATTTAACGAGTACCTTACATATGTGGTTTACTGGAAGTAATAGCTTGGAGTGTATTTAGTTTTTATACCTGAAATCAAAATTAGTGTCATAGTATAATCAATAGAAGATTGTATAATTTATAATGAGTAATGTGCTTACCGTTTGGATAAGTTGGTCACAACTCTGCTGGGGAGGGGCTACTTATTTCTTTCTTTCTTTCTGAAAGCAGGAATAATAGTTTATTACTCTACATAAGAAGTTTAAATTTAAATTTACTATAAGGTGTACTTTCATTCTCATTCCTAATACCTTGATTTGAGTTAGCAAAATCTATATTAGTAGTTATATATTAGTTAACGAGTACCTTACATTTGGTTAACTGGGAGTATTAGTTTGGAGTGAATTTAGTTTTCATTCCTGAAATCAGAATTGTTGTGATGTTATAATCAATAGAAGTAAGCCCATTCTATTTATGAGGAGTAGGCATACTTATGGCTTTGACTCTGTTGGGAGAAATAGAATGGAGTAGTATTGAATCTACATCTGAAAATAGAAATATTGGGTTACACTTCCAGAAATAGTAGAGATTATATAAATTTTATATGAGTAATGTGTTACCGTTTTGGATAAACTGGCCGTAACTGTATAGGAGAGGGGCTATTTTCTCTCCTTCTTTCTGAAAGCAGGAAAATAGTTTATTACTCTACATAAGAAGTTTAAATTTAAATTTATCATAAGGTGTTTTTCATTTTCATACCTAATAGCTTGATTTGGGTTTGCAAAATTAATAGTAGCAGTAATATATAATTTAACGAGTACCTTACATATTTGGTTTACTGGAAGTAATAGCTTGGAGTGTATTTAGTTTTTATACCTGAAATCAAAATTAGTGTCATAGTATAATCAATAGAAAATTAGAATGGTTAAGTATATAATCTACACCCGTAAGTTGAAATATTGGGTTACGTTACATAGCTATAGATGTGTTTTTAGGATTGTATAATTTATAATGAGTAATGTGCTTACCGTTTGGATAAGCTGGCCAAAACTCTGCTGGGGAGGGGCTACTTATTTCTTTCTTTCTTTCTGAAAGCAGGAATAATAGTTTATTACTCTACATAAGAAGTTTAAATTTAAATTTACTATAAGGTGTACTTTCATTCTCATTCCTAATACCTTGATTTGAGTTAGCAAAATCTATATTAGTAGTTATATATTAGTTAACGAGTACCTTACATTTGGTTAACTGGGAGTATTAGTTTGGAGTGAATTTAGTTTTCATTCCTGTAATCAGAATTGTTGTGATGTTATAATCAATAGAAGTAAGCCTATTCTATTTATGAGGAGTAGGCATACTTATGGCTTTGACTCTGTTGGGAGAAATAGAATGGAGTAGTATTGAATCTACATCTGAAAATAGAAATATTGGGTTACACTTCCAGAAATAGTAGAGATTATATAATTTTATATGAGTAATGTGTTACCGTTTTGGATAAACTGGCCGTAACTGTATAGGAGAGGGGCTATTTTCTCTCCTTCTTTCTGAAAGCAGGAAAATAGTTTATTACTCTACATAAGAAGTTTAAATTTAAATTTATCAGAAGGTGTATTTTCATTTTCATACCTAATAGCTTGATTTGGGTTTGCAAAATTAATAGTAGCAGTAATATATAATTTAACGAGTACCTTACATATTTGGTTTACTGGAAGTAATAGCTTGGAGTGTATTTAGTTTTTATACCTGAAATCAAAATTAGTGTCATAGTATAATCAATAGAAGATTGTATAATTTATAATGAGTAATGTGCTTACCGTTTGGATAAGTTGGTCACAACTCTGCTGGGGAGGGGCTACTTATTTCTTTCTTTCTTTCTGAAAGCAGGAATAATAGTTTATTACTCTACATAAGAAGTTTAAATTTAAATTTACTATAAGGTGTACTTTCATTCTCATTCCTAATACCTTGATTTGAGTTAGCAAAATCTATATTAGTAGTTATATATTAGTTAACGAGTACCTTACATTTGGTTAACTGGGAGTATTAGTTTGGAGTGAATTTAGTTTTCATTCCTGAAATCAGAATTGTTGTGATGTTATAATCAATAGAAGTAAGCCCATTCTATTTATGAGGAGTAGGCATACTTATGGCTTTGACTCTGTTGGGAGAAATAGAATGGAGTAGTATTGAATCTACATCTGAAAATAGAAATATTGGGTTACACTTCCAGAAATAGTAGAGATTATATAATTTTATATGAGTAATGTGTTACCGTTTTGGATAAACTGGCCGTAACTGTATAGGAGAGGGGCTATTTTCTCTCCTTCTTTCTGAAAGCAGGAAAATAGTTTATTACTCTACATAAGAAGTTTAAATTTAAATTTATCATAAGGTGTTTTTTCATTTTCATACCTAATAGCTTGATTTGGGTTTGCAAAATTAATAGTAGCAGTAATATATAATTTAACGAGTACCTTACATATTTGGTTTACTGGAAGTAATAGCTTGGAGTGTATTTAGTTTTTATACCTGAAATCAAAATTAGTGTCATAGTATAATCAATAGAAGATTGTATAATTTATAATGAGTAATGTGCTTACCGTTTGGATAAGTTGGTCACAACTCTGCTGGGGAGGGGCTACTTATTTCTTTCTTTCTTTCTGAAAGCAGGAATAATAGTTTATTACTCTACATAAGAAGTTTAAATTTAAATTTACTATAAGGTGTACTTTCATTCTCATTCCTAATACCTTGATTTGAGTTAGCAAAATCTATATTAGTAGTTATATATTAGTTAACGAGTACCTTACATTTGGTTAACTGGGAGTATTAGTTTGGAGTGAATTTAGTTTTCATTCCTGAAATCAGAATTGTTGTGATGTTATAATCAATAGAAGTAAGCCCATTCTATTTATGAGGAGTAGGCATACTTATGGCTTTGACTCTGTTGGGAGAAATAGAATGGAGTAGTATTGAATCTACATCTGAAAATAGAAATATTGGGTTACACTTCCAGAAATAGTAGAGATTATATAATTTTATATGAGTAATGTGTTACCGTTTTGGATAAACTGGCCGTAACTGTATAGGAGAGGGGCTATTTTCTCTCCTTCTTTCTGAAAGCAGGAAAATAGTTTATTACTCTACATAAGAAGTTTAAATTTAAATTTATCATAAGGTGTTTTTTCATTTTCATACCTAATAGCTTGATTTGGGTTTGCAAAATTAATAGTAGCAGTAATATATAATTTAACGAGTACCTTACATATTTGGTTTACTGGAAGTAATAGCTTGGAGTGTATTTAGTTTTTATACCTGAAATCAAAATTAGTGTCATAGTATAATCAATAGAAGATTGTATAATTTATAATGAGTAATGTGCTTACCGTTTGGATAAGTTGGTCGCAACTCTGCTGGGGAGGGGCTACTTATTTCTTTCTTTCTTTCTGAAAGCAGGAATAATAGTTTATTACTCTACATAAGAAGTTTAAATTTAAATTTACTATAAGGTGTACTTTCATTCTCATTCCTAATACCTTGATTTGAGTTAGCAAAATCTATATTAGTAGTTATATATTAGTTAACGAGTACCTTACGTTTGGTTAACTGGGAGTATTAGTTTGGAGTGAATTTAGTTTTCATTCCTGTAATCAGAATTGTTGTGATGTTATAATCAATAGAAGTAAGCCTATTCTATTTATGAGGAGTAGGCATACTTATGGCTTTGACTCTGTTGGGAGAAATAGAATGGAGTAGTATTGAATCTACATCTGAAAATAGAAATATTGGGTTACACTTCCAGAAATAGTAGAGATTATATAATTTTATATGAGTAATGTGTTACCGTTTTGGATAGACTGGCCGTAACTGTATAGGAGAGGGGCTATTTTCTCTCCTTCTTTCTGAAAGCAGGAAAATAGTTTATTACTCTACATAAGAAGTTTAAATTTAAATTTATCATAAGGTGTATTTTCATTTTCATACCTAATAGCTTGATTTGGGTTTGCAAAATTAATAGTAGCAGTAATATATAATTTAACGAGTACCTTACATATTTGGTTTACTGGAAGTAATAGCTTGGAGTGTATTTAGTTTTTATACCTGAAATCAAAATTAGTGTCATAGTATAATCAATAGAAGATTGTATAATTTATAATGAGTAATGTGCTTATCGTTTGGATAAGTTGGTCACAACTCTGCTGGGGAGGGGCTACTTATTTCTTTCTTTCTTTCTGAAAGCAGGAATAATAGTTTATTACTCTACATAAGAAGTTTAAATTTGAATTTACTATAAGGGGTACTTTCATTCTCATACCCAATACCTTGATTTGAACTAGCAAAATCTATATTAGTAGTAATTATACTAGTTAACGAGTACCTTACATTTGGTTAACTGGAAGTATTAGTTGGAGTGAATTTAGTTTTCATTCCTGATTTCAGAATTGTTGTGATGTTATAATCAATAGAAGTAAGCCTATTCTATTTATGAGGAGTAGGTATAACTATGGTTTTGACTCTGTTGGGAGAAATTGAATGGAGTAGTATTGAATCTACATCTGAAAATAGAAATATTGGGTTACATTTCCAGCAATAGTAGAGATTATATAATTTATAATGAATAAGGTGTTACCGTTTTGGATAAACTGGCCGTAACTGTATAGGAGGGGGGCTATTTTCTTTCCTTCTTTTTGAAAGCAGGAAAATAGTTTATTACTCTACATAAGAAGTTTAAATTTAAATATTATCATAAGGTGTAGTCTCATTTTCATACCTAATAACTCGATTTGGGTTAGCAAAATCAACAGTAGCTGTAATATATAATTTATCGAGTACCTTACATATTTGGTTAACTGGAAGTAACAGTTTGGAGTGTATTTAGTTTTCATATCTGAAACCAAAATTAGCGAGATAGTATAATCAATAGAAGTTAGTCTTTTTATTTATTTTTATTTTTATTTATATAAGGAGTATGTATACTTATGGGAGTAATAGATTACTATCTGACAAAAGAAGTGTAAATCATTATAAGGAGCACGCTATACTTACAGTATTTTTTAGTCGATAGCAGTATGGAATGAAAATCTTTTATAAATCTGCTTCTGAAAGCATAAATATCGTGTTACTATAATCTTTATAGGTGACGATAATATAATGTGAGTGGTTATGCATTCAGATTTGGTCTAGCTGAGTATTTTTATTTGAGTATTTTATTTGTATCTATATCAGGAGAAAGTCTACTTATGGTTTTGATTCTGTTGGTAGGAATAGATTGGTGAGGTAATAATTAACAGTTGAAAGCAGAAACTTTGGGGTTACTTTTATATATCCATAGAAGAAATTATTTATTACATGTAGAAATAGATATACTGTTTGGTTAAGTCGGTAGTTATTTATTCTTGTAGTATGTATATCACGAAGTTAGTGTTGGGCTATTATAATTTAATAGGAGTAACGTTAAATGAGTTGTTGGTACTTACGTTACTGGGTGAGATGGTTGATTTGCTTGAAATGATTTGTAACTCTATGTGAAATATGCTTATGGGAATGACGAGTTTGGGAAATTTGGGTGGAGCGTTAGTAATTTATTTCATACCTGTAATAAATATGGGCTAGTTGGTTAATTCATGATATTGCGTAGGTTTATATAAATGCAAATTGAGGGGTAAATTATTTTTTGTAGGTGGGAATATACCTGAGTATAATGTCAGTTGAGGTTATGTAGACGGTTGGTATGTACTGGTGATGGGTATATTCTAATATTAGAGGCGGTACGTTTTGATGCTTTAGTATGAGATAGTGCTTTTTTTTGATTATGATTTAAATTGTTTTATGGTGTCGTTATTCCGATATCAGTTGGTTTGCGACGGGTAATATAAGCTGTGGCTTCGTAGTCTATGCAGCGTTGTTGATTTTACATCTCCATCTGTAGTATAGATTACTATTGTAATAATTTGGCTCGACGTGAGTGGCAAGGGGTATTAATTTATTAATTTTTAATCTATTTTGATAATTATTTAAATTAAGTTGCGCCTGGTGAAACCTACAAAATAGCTCCAAATTTTATGTGGTTATTTTTTGTGAGTTTTTTTGGTGCTTACCGAGCTTTTCTTGGAGAGTTTGGTGTCGAGCAGTTTTACAATTTGGGGACGATCGTCGTCGATGGAGATCTCTTCAAATTCGTGAGTACTTCAATATTTTTTTGTTTTTTAAGGTTATGTACTAAGTTTTTTCGTTGGCGCTTGCCTATGATGCGTGTTTTGTATAATGTAGTTTTGTTTGGCACACACTTAGCAATGCTGGGCTCATCGGTGCCCAGTTTGACACAATTATACGCACACAGATAATTTAGTAATTTAGTAAAAATTATTTTTTGAAGAAAGGGGTCTATACTGTAAACACTAATGGTATGCGGTGATGACTACTGTCGTCTTCTGCGTTAAAATTCGTGTGGGCGCAGCACGATGCACGTGCTGGGTGCTTAGTCGCGTAGTGGAGTGGCGTCGCCACCGTACGGGTGTGAAAGAAGGATAGGGTTGCTCGTCAGAGTTCCTAGTTTGGCGAAATTTAGTCGGATTGACCAGAGTTCTATTTTACTTGAATATTTAATTTAAGCATATTTGCTCTTTGGTTTTCAGTTTAGTCATTATTCTTTGGTTATTGTTTTTCTTTCTTTCTTTCTGTTTATTTTCTTTCCTTTAAATTTCCTTTCCTTTAAATTTATAGTTTCTTATTTTAGTAATTTTAGTTTAAGTTTAGCTAAAATTTTCAGTTTTCAGTTTACTTGCTTACTAGTTTATTTAGTGGGTAGTTTAGTTTTTTGCTAGTTAGTTATTTGTAAATATTTTTGCCTATTAACTATACTGTATTTTTACGTTATTGTTTAGACTATTCCCAGTTACTACGGTTCTAGTTTTTTAGTAAATTTTTTTCTTTATTTTCTTATTTTAGTTTATTTTTACTTTATTTTATTTATTTTCATTTTATTTTTATTCTATTTTATTCTCATTATTAAGTAATTAGTTATTTAGTTTGTTTATTATTATCATTTTCTGTTTCTAGTATTTCATTCTGGTGTCTATTTTAGTTTATTTATATTTTTTATTCTATTTGGTTTAGTTACCCTTATTTATTTTATTTTCTGTTTTCGGTATTTTCTTTTGTTATGATATTGCAGTTTAGTCTGGCTTTTTTTGATATTTCGCCTAGCTCATCATTTTTTGCTTATTCACTTGGTTCCTTAGTATTTTTTCTTTCATTAGCATTTTATTATTTTGTCCTTTTGTTTTACTTTGGTTAAATTAGTTACGGTTTTTTATTTACTTCTCTTCTTTTATTTTATTTAAGTTTATTTGTATAGAAATATCTTCATATTTTGGGTTCTCTAAGTTCTGTTCGTTCTTATTTTATTTTTTATTTTTACTTTGTTTTGACTCTGGTCTTCTCCGGTGTTAATGATCCGACTTTTGTAATCTAATTAAGACGTTTCTCGAGCCGAACCCCACCCCCCCCCCTCCGTACCCCAAATTTGTACATTTGGCAGGGAGTTATTGAGTAGCCCGAGGGCTATGTGTGGAAGATATATATTTGGAATGCGCAGGGCGTACGCGTGATTACGCTCCGATTCGGTTGGCTTTTTGTTGTGTCGGCTTGGCGAGTTTTGGGTTATGAGTGGTTACGTTTGGACGGTTTTCTTACCTGTTTTGTTGACGACATGGCGATATCCAAGGTTATGAATTATTTTTTCTTAAAAATTATGGATAAGTCTGTAAAAGGAAATAAAGTTACGGCGCAGGGGGTTTCGGAGCCCCCAGGCCCCGTCGGGGTGTCGAGTGGCTCTCCAGGCTCGTCCCGACGGTCATCATGCTACTGGGAAAACGACGAGGGGGAGGTGGTTCCCCAGGCACCCCCTCGATCGGTAAAGGCGACTGGGTCGAAAAAGGAGATAAGGAGTGAAGCCCGGAAATCTAGAAACGGGTCTAACATTTCGTTGGAGGAGGTTTCCGAGAAGTTACGTAGTTATGGTACGTCCGTATCTTCACCCGGAAATAAAGGAGCGAGCGGGGGCAGGGATTTCAGCCCATCCCTTAGTCCGTTTGAGCCAAGTAGGAGGCTGCAGAGGACCCCAGAGGGGGGTCGTAAAACCGATAGAGTGGCCGGGAAGGAGAATGAGGGTCCGCGGGCGGAGAATGGGAAGAAAAAGAGCCCGCCAGTGCCGGCGGACAGAAGTAAAACCGGCAGTATTAAAACGGCCAGGTCGGTGATAGGGAGAGAGCCTGGTGCCGTTGGGGAGGTGATGGGAAATGGTAACTCAGCGGATTGTGCTGAGTGCGTAGTGATAAGGAAGGAGGAGTGGATCGCGATGCGGGACATTATAATGGAGGCCTACCAGGAGATAAATGCGATAATCGGCAGATTACACGTGTTATCCAGGATGGACCCGAAAATTCGCCAGCGGGCTCTAGCCGTTCGCGATAAGGCGAACGAATGCTGGGATAGGTTGGGGAAGTCCATGGCTGTAGAGCGAAGGATCAAGGTGGGAAGGGAAGTGGCCCAGAAGACGGTGAATACGTCGACTCAGACCCCCTCTCGGGAAGGTGTGGCTGGTAAAATGGACAGCATGGATAGAAACTCCTCTTTCCTCGAGACTGGCGGGAAGAGGAAAAATGTGTCCCCCCCCGTTGAGGGAAATACAGGGACGGTCTTGAAGAGGAGCAGGAGAGGTGCGGCCTCCTACGCGTCGGCGTGCGGGTCAGCCAGTCGGGGTCAACCAGACCGGTTTGATAACGAGGCGAGTGACTCGGGTGGAGAATGGCGTGAAGTCAGCAGCCGCAGAGAGAAGAGGCGTGCAAATGCCAGGATGCGGGCTGAGGAAGGGGACGAACCTCGGCGTGTTGATGTCCGGGGAGGCAGGCCCATCAGGAAGAAGGTTAGACCTGAGGCTCTTCTGGTTAAGGTGGGAGAAGGCCAAGATTGGCTGGAGACCTACAGAGGCCTCTTGTGTGCTAGGGATGCGCTTGACGATAGCATTGGCGTCAGAAAGACTCGGAAAGGCGACATCCTGGTGGAGCTGAAGGTGGGTGCGAAGGGCGATGAAGTTGCTGGTAGAATCAGGGAGTCGACTGATGGAAAGATCGCGGTCTCCCATCTCCAGAAAAGAGTCACCCTGGAGATCAAGGACATTGACCCCCTGGAAACGAAGGAGGACCTGGTTAGGGATCTAATCAGGGGTCTCCAAATGGGGGATGAAAAGGATGTGGTGGTCAAGACATTGAGAGCGGCACCTTGGGGTACGCAGACGGCGATCGTCGTGGTACCCGAGGGTCTCGTGAAAGCGGAAACGTGGAGGAGCAAGATAAGGACGGGCTTCACGATTGCCACTATGAAGATCCTCCCCAGGATAACGAGATGCTATAGGTGCCACGAGATCGGGCACCTGGCCATGGGGTGTAAGGTGTTGGGCCCTGGGAAGGAGAGATGTCGGAGATGTGGAGGTGCTGACCACGGGATTGCGGGATGTACCAACGCACCCATGTGTGTTTGGTGCAGCAGAAGTGGAGTGGGTCGGTTTGACCATGTCATGGGGTCTTTCGCGTGCCCCACCTATAGGAGTTATTTAAGTAGTGGGGGTAGTGGAGGTCGCAAAGCCTGAAGGTGCTACAGGTGAACCTTAATAGGAGTAGGCTGGCGCAAGAATTGTTCCAGCAGTTTGCGTGGGAGCGCCGGGTGGATGTGGTGCTGATCTCGGAGCCCAACAGGCAGCACCCCTTCTGGTACAACGATACTAAGGGGGATGCGTCCATCTGGGTCACGAGGTTCAACGGTCTCCACCCCAGCGAAGATACAGTTGCTGCGGACGATGGAATGGTGGGAATCGAGGTCGGGGAAACATATTGCGTGAGTGGTTACTGCTCACCCAACGTACCCCTGGCCACCTTCGAAGATTATGTCGGCAGGCTGGATCGTGTGTTGGTGTCATCGGCGAAGAATGAGAAGTGTACCATTGTCGCGGGTGACTTCAATGCAAAGTCGAAGGCCTGGGGTGGCAACACAACCGATACCAGAGGGAGGGTGCTGTCCGAGGCGCTACAAAAAAATCGTCTGGCTCCTATTAGGGTCGGTCCCGGTCCGACCTTTCAAAGAGGCTCCAGGGCGAGTTTCCTCGACGTTACAAGCGTCAACAGCAAGCTGCGTGAGAGGCACATACTTTCGGTGGTGGTGGACGAGTATAATGGGTCCGACCACAAGTATGTGCTTCATAAGTTCAAAAAGGAGCAGAGGAGCAGTTCGAGGTTCACTCGAAAGTACGCGACGAAGGACATGGTGCCGGAAGTAGTTATAAGAAACTTTGACGACGCGAAGGCGAGATTCCGAGGTCAAGACGACTCGCTCCAGAAGACCTTGGAGATGACTTGCGAGAATTCGCTGAAGAAGGTTCGTCCACCTAGAGGGAGTAGGAACCCAAACTACTGGTGGAATGAGGAGATTGCTCGGCTGCGCGAGATTGCGAAGTCGAAGAGACGGAGGGCGCAGGTTGCCGCGAAGAGGAAGGATGTGGGCGCCGATCAGAAGAGGGTGGAATACAAGAGGGCCAAAAGAGATCTGAGGTCCGCCATCTTCTATAGTAAGAAGATGGCTTGGAAGAAGTTCACCGCCACTCTCGACCGAGACCCGTGGGGCTTGCCGTACAAGACGGTTATTGCCAGGCTTAAGGCGGCTAAGCCTTACGTAAGTCTCGGAAGGGGGCAGGCGGAGAAGATCATCGATACCCTCTTCATAACGGAGGATTGTGGCGTGCTGGATTGCGGGAACGGCAGTGGTGACGCCGGGGGGATGACCGCCGTCGGAGAACTGATCCAGCCGGGCGATCTCAGCAGAGCGGTGGCCCGCTTGAAGGTGAAGAAGGCAGTGGGCGTGGACGGGATACCTGGGTCCATAATAAAGCTCATTCACCACCATAGAGCGCAGGATCTGCTGGCCATGGTGAATTTTATTTATGAGAATGGCAGAATACCGGCCAGTTGGAAGGTGGCCAGGTTGATCCTGCTTAATAAGCCCGGTAAAGACCCTAGGCTCCCGTCGTCGTACCGGCCCATTAGCGTGCTCCCCTCGATGAGCAAGGTTTGGGAGTACACGCTAAAGTGGGCCATCGAGAAGGAGATTGGCATGGATCCATTCCATCCAAACCAGTTTGGGTTCCGAAGGGGGAGGTGCACCGTTGACGCGATTATGAGGGTGACTAGGTTCGCCGAGACCTGCCGGAAGAAGAGGCTGGTCTGCGTCCTGATGTGCGTTGATATAAAAAACGCCTTCAACACACTCAGTTGGGACGGAGGTGAGGCGTAGGGGTCTCTCTCATGGTTTGACGAGGGTTCTTGGAAACTACTTGCAAGATCGATATGTAGTTTTCGAGAGTCCGAGCGGTACGGTGACTAGGAAGATTTACGGCGGGGTCCCACAGGGCTCGGTAGTGGGTCCCATGCTGTGGAATATCGTGTACGATGGTCTGTTGACCAGATTTGATAATTTGGTTAACGCTAAAGCGTTAGCATTCGCGGACGATCTTGCCATTCTGGTGGGCCTGAAGAGGACGGAGAGGGTGGAGAGCGTCTTGAGCCCTCTCATGAAGACGATCACCACCTGGTGTAACAACACGGGCCTCCGAATAGCGGGCGAAAAGACGGAGATCATTATGTTGACGGGGATGAGGGTCCCGAAGATTTTGGACGTGTGTTTGGTGGGAACGACGCTGTCTACGCGCGATACAGTAAAGTATCTCGGTGTCGTGCTGGACAGCAGAAGAACATTTACCCAGCATATTGTGGCGGTTTGCGCCCGTGCGGACGCAGTCGTGGGGGCCATTAGGGGCCTCCTGCCGAATGTGAACGGCCCCTCCAATGCCTGTAGGAGGCTTTACTACCGGGTATGGGAGTCGGTCGTGTTATACGCATCACCGGCGTGGAAGGATGCGCTGCATATGTCCAAGAATATCGAGGAACTCCGGAGGGCTCAGCGAAGTGCGCTGATTGGCACCTCGACGGCGTACAGGACCGTTTCTCATGCGGCCCTGTGCGTGCTGACTGGGACGATGCCAATCCAGATTCGGGCTCGTTGGAGATGGAAGGAGTACGAGGCAAGGAAATCTGCCAGAAGCAATCCTGAAGAGCCGGAGGTATTTTCCGCTCGGTTGGCCAGATTGGAAGTGGAAGCAGTCGATGACTGGAGGAGGGAATGGTCACAATATAACGCTGAAAATTGGACCAGGAGGCTGATCGGAGATGGAGCTATCCTTTGGAAGAGGAACAGGGATATTGATCATTATACCATGCAGCTGCTTACAGGGCATGGTATATTTAATCAATATCGCCTGAGGATCGGCAAAGAAACGACCAATAGTTGCTGGGATTGCGGAGCGAGCCCGGACGACGCTGAACATGTGATACTGAGTTGCCCTAGGTGGGCTATGCAGCGCACCATGTTGGAAAATATGGTGGGAAGAAGACTCGAGGTGGAGAACATCGTCAGTATAGTCACGGCCGATGACCGTATCTGGAAGTATTTTAGGGCCTTCTGCGGGCTGGCGATGAGGGCCAGGCAGACGAAGGAGAAGGAGTTGGAGCGGTCTCGAAGAGAAGGACGAAGCGGTCGCCTTGGTGGCAGCTGAATTGGAGGAGTTGCTAGTGGACGAGCTGGAAATCCAGTAATAGATTTTTGATGGAACACCTACAGGGACCCGCCGAAGTAATGCCTTTGTTGCGGTCCCGGCGGATCCCTTGTTCATTGAAGAAGTGGAAGAGGAGGGGTTTTTAGTGGGTATGGCGATGACATCTGGCCGAGTCCCACATAACCCACGGTTTCAGGCCGTGGGTATGCGTAATTGCATTTTCCCCTCCTCGTAAAAAAAAAAAAAAAAAAAAAAAAAAAAAAAAAAAAAAAAAAAAAAAAAAAAAAAAAAAAAAAAAAAAAAGGTTGGGGTTAGGTTGGGGTTAGGTTGGGGTTAGGTTGGGGTTAGGTTGGGGTTAGGTTGGGGTTAGGTTGGGGTTAGGTTGGGGTTAGGTTGGGGTTAGGTTGGGGTTAGGTTGGGGTTAGGTTGGGGTTAGGTTGGGGTTAGGTTGGGGTTAGGTTGGGGTTAGGTTGGGGTTAGGTTGGGGTTAGGTTGGGGTTAGGTTGGGGTTAGGTTGGGGTTAGGTTGGGGTTAGGTTGGGGTTAGGTTGGGGTTAGGTTGGGGTTAGGTTGGGGTTAGGTTGGGGTTAGGTTGGGGTTAGGTTAGGTTGGGGTTAGGTTGGGGTTAGGTTGGGGTTAGGTTGGGGTTAGGTTGGGGTTAGGTTGGGGTTAGGTTGGGGTTAGGTTGGGGTTAGGTTGGGGTTAGGTTGGGGTTAGGTTGGGAACGAGAGTGCGCCGCCTCTACGAGGGAGTGGTGAGATCGAGGGTCCTCTACGGGGCCCCCGTATGGGCCGAAGAACTGCTGGCCAACCGTCGCAGCCTGACCCTGCTACGGAGGCTGCACAGGACGACCGCCATCAGGATCGCGCGTGCATACCGAACGGTGTCGCACGCGTCGGCGTCCGTGCTGGCCGCGTCCCCACCGTTCGAGCTGCAGGCCCTTGCGCTCCAACGGTTGTACAACCACCGTAGGGCCCTGGGCTCGGACGGTGGCGGTGGAGGCGGCGAACGTCCGTTCCAGGACGTGTGGAGGGAGACGCGGCACAGGGTCTGGGAGAGATGGCGCGCCCAACTAACCGAGGAGGACATGTCACGGCCACACCGGGCCGTGCGCGCCGTCCTCCCCAACTGGGAGGCGTGGCGGGACCGCGGCGGGGTCCCTCTGACGTACAGGATGACGCAGGTGCTCACCGGCCACGGTGTGTTCGGTGAGTTCCTGAGAAGAATCCAGCGTGAGGTGACGTCAATCTGTCACCACTGCCAGGAGGAAGAGGACACGGCGCAGCACACGCTGGAGCGTTGTCCGGCGTGGGAGGTGCCGCGCCGCGTGCTACGTCTCGCCATAGGCGACGGGTTGGCCCCCGAGGCGCTCGTGGAGGCGACGCTGAGGAGTCCACAGGAGTACGCGGCCGTCCGCACCTTCTGCGAGCAGGTCATGCTGGCGAAGGAGCGGGCGGAGCGGAGCAGGGTGAAGAACCGCGACCCCTGCCGGGTCGTGCGCGGACGAAGAGGAGCGCGAGGAGGAGCAACGTCGACGACGCGACGCCGCGCGACCGCGGCGCCACCACCGACGCCGCCGTCGTAGAAGAGCGCGCGCGCGCGTTCGTCCGAAGGGGAAAAAACAGGCCGTCAAGCCGGGGAGGGTCTGGGTCCCTGCCCGGAATTGCACGACGGCCCCACGGAACGCCGGCGCCGCGGGGGCCGGTGGTCACCCCCCGGCTGCCAAGAAGAGAAAGAAGAGGATGTCCCCTGCGAAAAATCTCGCGGGGGAGCGACGAGGGAGCGCCCTGGACCGAGAGCTTCGAGACAGGAAACGGGACGCTCCCGAGAACCGTCACGGCGACCATCGTGGGGTTTTAGTCGGTAAGAGTCCGACACTACCCGCCGCCGCCTCCCAGAGGGCGGCCGGGTGTCCATGAGGATTTCCCCACGTATAAAAAAAAAAAAAAAAAAAAAAAAAAAAAAAAAGGTTGGGGTTAGGTTGGGGTTAGGTTGGGGTTAGGTTGGGGTTAGGTTGGGGTTAGGTTGGGGTTAGGTTGGGGTTAGGTTGGGGTTAGGTTGGGGTTAGGTTGGGGTTAGGTTGGGGTTAGGTTGGGGTTAGGTTGGGGTTAGGTTGGGGTTAGGTTGGGGTTAGGTTGGGGTTAGGTTGGGGTTAGGTTAGGTTGGGGTTAGGTTGGGGTTAGGTTGGGGTTAGGTTGGGGTTAGGTTGGGGTTAGGTTGGGTTAGGTTGGGGTTAGGTTGGGGTTAGGTTGGGGTTAGGTTGGGGTTAGGTTGGGGTTAGGTTGGGGTTAGGTTGGGGTTAGGTTGGGGTTAGGTTGGGGTTAGGTTGGGGTTAGGTTGGGGTTAGGTTGGGGTTAGGTTGGGGTTAGGTTGGGGTTAGGTTGGGGTTAGGTTGGGGTTAGGTTAGGTTGGGGTTAGGTTGGGGTTAGGTTGGGGTTAGGTTGGGGTTAGGTTGGGGTTAGGTTGGGGTTAGGTTGGGGTTAGGTTGGGGTTAGGTTGGGGTTAGGTTGGGGTTAGGTTGGGGTTAGGTTGGGGTTAGGTTGGGGTTAGGTTGGGGTTAGGTTGGGGTTAGGTTGGGGTTAGGTTGGGGTTAGGTTGGGGTTAGGTTGGGGTTAGGTTGGGGTTAGGTTGGGGTTAGGTTGGGGTTAGGTTGGGGTTAGGTTGGGGTTAGGTTGGGGTTAGGTTGGGGTTGGGTGGGGGTTAGGTTGGGGTTAGGTTGGGGTTAGGTTGGGGTTAGGTTGGGGTTAGGTTGGGGTTAGGTTGGGGTTAGGTTGGGGTTAGGTTGGGGTTAGGTTGGGGTTAGGTTGGGGAGCACGAGGTGGGTATGGGTTCTTAGGGCGTAGTACCACGCCCTGGGAAACCCCGATGGATCTGATATTCTCCTATAGTCGGGTGGCGGCTGGTGGGTCCTTCGGGACTGGCCAGTTTGCTGATCCGGTGCGGGGAATTTCGGAGAAGTTGGTGGGCCCATATCTGCCAAGACCACTCACCTCACCTTCTCGTGGGGCTCCCCGTCACCCTGCATCGGCTTTGACCGATGCAGGGTGCGAAAGAGTGAGTGGCGCCAGGATGGAATACCGTTGACAACTACGGCAAAAATTAAACAAAATATGATGGACAAAATAAGGAGTGAAAAGGTTTACGGTGCAGGGGAGGGATACCCCAGTACCGGCGCAGGCGTGGGTGGTCAAGTGGGCCCCACTGCGTCGTCATCTAACGACCACGGCCGCTCGGGGGTGGATAGCCAGGCCCTCGTTTGTGTTACTGCGACTGGCAAAGGTAGTGAAGAAGGAAGGATGGAGGTGACCCAGGAGGACAACGGGCCACCACTTACCAGGAGTAGGAGCTCCCTTAGGAGAGCTTCAGGAGGGACGGGGAGCGTCTTTGCCGTCCCGGCCCCAGTAGGCGACGCCACACCGCCAGTGGCACCAGGAGGATCAAGGACGCCAGCGAGGTCCGACGACGAAGAGTCGGTCGCCTCGTACACGTCACATTCGTCGGCCGCCTCGTCGACGTGCAGGGGCAAGAAACGGAAGCTTGCCTGCATGATACCGGAGGTGCCCGATGAGATGATGCAGGTGGTGAGGAGGACCTCGCCGGAAGACGTTTGCGCCGAGGTGGTGAGGTGTCTGGGAAACGTCAGCATGGTGGCGGCGAGGTCGTCGAATTTGAAGGGGACATACGTCAAGCTGCTGAGGGAGTCAGTGAACTACCTCACCGCCGCGTGGGCGCTTGAGATGATGAGGAGGTACGGACTGGAGCCCGGCAGCGGGTCTGGGGCCGCAAGGCTGGCTGACGCGAGAAACGCCCTGCTGGAGGAAGAGATCGCGTTCCTTCGTAGCCAAGTTGCGTCCCTTAGCAACGAACTGGCGAGAAGGGACGCCAACGCGCAGGGACGTATCACCTCTGGTCCCAGCGAGTCTCCTCGCGAGAACAACGACGAGAGCGGGAGCCTCGCTGCCGTGGAGAAGAGGATGGAGAAGAGGATGGAAGAGATTGCGGCGTCGATAATGCGGCGGATCGACGAGCGTTTCGAGAGGGGCCGCGCAAGCGGCGCCGAAACGCGGAAGGGAGCCACCGAGCGCGGTATCACGGCTCCCTCCGTCGCCGCCCCCACTGCCGCCATCACCACCGGGAGCATCCCGAAACCTCCAGCGAAGGCGCGGGAGGAGGACGAATGGAGACCAGTGGTCTCCAAAACAGCGCGCAGGAGGCGCAGGAGGAGGAGGGGAGTGGCTTTCGCCGCCGAGGAGACGGCGAGAGCAACAGGAGGAAGGGCCGCACCCCCGACGAGGGCAGCGGCACCGCTGCCGGCGGAAAGGCTGCTGCGGCAACGGCAGCAGCAGCAGCCCCAGGGAAGAACGGCGCGGGCGCCCAAACCGGGCGTCTCCACGTCCAAGAAGCCAACGACGGCGACGGCGAGAACGGCCTCGCTCCCTCGCGCACCGCGAACATCCGCGGTGACATTGACGCTCAACGAGGGAGCGAAGATGACGTACGCCGAGGTCATCGCCACGGCCAGGAGGAGCATCCCGCTGACTGATATCGGAGTACAGTCGGTCGGGATGAAGAAGGCGATGTCGGGCGCCATCATAATCAAGGTGCCCGGCGACAAAGAAAGGGAGAAAGCGTCCCGGCTGGCGTCACATCTGACCAGGGTGCTGGATCCGGCAACCGTCAGGGTGGCGGCTCCAGTGAAGACGGCGGAGCTGCGGGTCGTCGGGATCGACATCTCGCTACAGAGGGAAGAGCTGCGGCAGGCGCTGGCTTTGGCGGCGGGCTGCGCGGTCCCGGAGGTGCAGGTCGGCGAGATTGGAGCATCCAGGGACGGTCTTGGCTCGGTGTACGTCAAGTGCCCGGTGGCCGGGGCCCGTAAGATAGCCCGGGCTGGGAGTATCGCCCTGGGTTGGTCCACTGCGAGGGTCGTCGCCATACCAAGACGGCCCTTGCAGTGCTACAGGTGCCTGGAACTCGGACACGTGAGAGCCACTTGCGTGTCCGCCGTGGATCGCGGGCAGATCTGTTACAGGTGCGGCGGAAGCGGACATCGCGCGAGAGGCTGTCCCGCCTCCGTGCCCAAATGCCCCCTGTGCGATTCGCTCGGGGTCCCGGCCAATCACAGGATGGGAGGGGTGGCATGCACGCCGCCGAAGACAACAACAACAAGCAGGAGGAGAGGACCCACCCGCGGACTAGCCACCGCCGGAGGGACATCTGGAAGCACCGACGCCACCGCCACCGCCGTCGCCGCCGCCGTCGCCGCCAAAGAATTGGCAGCAGCAGCGGCGACAACGACGACGACGACGACAACAGCAACGGCGGCGGCGGTAGATGGCCTGGAGGAGGCCATGGAGTTGGGCCAATAGATTCCAACGAATCCTCCAGTGCAACGTAGGTAGATCGAGGCGAGCTCAAGATCTGCTCTTCCAGACCATCCGGGAGAGCAGAGTCGCCCTCGCTGTGGTGGCGGAACCGCATCGCGTTCCCGACTCTCCCAACTGGGTCGGGGACTTGGACGGGACAGCGGCAGTCGGATGGACGACAGAGACAACGACAACGACACCCGGCATTCCCGGCGTCCTGCTGGAACGCGGCAACGGCTACGTCGCGGTCGAGTGGGCAGGGATTGCCGTGGTGGGGGTATACGTATCTCCCAACAGCGGCCTGGTCGCGTTCGGGGCGTTCCTCGACGGAGTGGGCGACTGCATCAGGAGGATATGCCGTCCCCGACAGCTACTCGTGCTCGGGGACTTCAACGCCCGCTCCACGCAGTGGAACGACACGCGAACCACCACAAGGGGAAGAATGGTGGCCGACTGGGCCGCGGGACTTGGACTGCTGCTGTCCAACAGAGGATCGACGAGCACGTGCCAGGCCTGGAGGGGGTCCTCCGTCATCGACCTGACCTGGGCCACCGCCAACCTACACCGGAGAGTGCGCGACTGGAGGGTGCTGGACGGGGTCGAGACTCTGTCCGACCATCTCTACGTGATGATGGAGCTCGCCCCGGAAACCACGTCCACCGGACGGGCCGTCGGCAGCAACGACACCGGAGGGCCGAACCGTTCCCGCCATCCGCCAACACCGAGAAGAAGATGGCGGGCGAAAGACAGGAACCGGGATCTTCTGCAAGCCGCTGTCTCCGTGTCCGCATGGAGTTGGGACGCGCGGACAACGCGGGACGACGGCGGCAGCAGCATAGACGAGGAGGCGGAGGATCTGCGGAGAGACATGGCCGCGGCCTGCGACGCCTCAATGCCGCGCTCCAGTACCAGCCACGGAGCGCGAGCCCCGGGCGTCTACTGGTGGACGGAGGAGATAGCCGCCCTCAGAAGAGGATGCGCACTGGCACGTACAGCGCTGCAGAGGGCCCGGCGCAGGCGAACGCGCGACGAGGAGAGGATCTCCCGCTGTTACGACGCGTACAGGGAGAAGAGGAGGATACTCCAGTGGGAGATCCGGACGGCGAAAGCCCGGGCCTGGGACGAGCTCGTCGAATCGGTCGAGGCCGATCCATGGGGGAGGCCCTACCGGTTGGTCACGAGGAGGCTACGACCACCGGCACCCCCATTGACCGCGAGTATGGAGCCGGGGTTGCTCGACACGGTTCTGAGCGCTCTGTTCCCGCGACAGCAACAGGACAGCACGGACAACGTCGACGCGACGAGGAGGAGGACGCCGCCGCTCCGCTCCAACAACACCGTCGCGGAGTGGAGGGAAGAGCTGCGAGTGACGAAGGAAGAGTTACTCGCGGCAACGAAGAGGATGGCGTCCCGCGGCGACGTGGCACCCGGTCCGGACGGAATACCGGGCCGTGTCTGGGCAGAGTCGATGGAGACCCTGGCTCCCCGTCTGCAGCACGTCTTCACGCGGTGCATGAGGGAAGGCGCGTACCCACGGGCGTGGAGGACGGCGAGGCTGGTGCTGCTGCGCAAGGAGGGCCGCCCGCCGGACTCGCCGTCCGCGTACAGACCGATATGCCTTCTGGACGAGGCTGGCAAGCTCCTGGAAAGGATAATCGCCGCCCGTCTGGAGGCGCATATCACGGAGCGCGGATCCGGCTGGCACGATAGCCAGTTCGGATTCAGAAAAGGAAGATCCACCGTGGACGCCGTGAAGATGGTGCGGACGACCGCCGACGACATGGTAGCGCGGGGAGGAGTGGCCATCGCGGTCTCATTGGACGTGACCAACGCGTTCAACACGATCCCCTGGGCCAGGATCGTGGAGGCGCTGGAGAGGCTGGAGGTGCCCGCGTACCTTGTTCGCCTGATACGGTCGTACCTCAGCGACCGTTGGATCGGGTACGCGGGCCGAAACGGCGCGGAGGAGAGGAGGCCGGTGGAGCGCGGTGTCCCGCAGGGGTCGGTCCTGGGACCCATACTGTGGATCACCGCGTACGACTCGGTCCTCCGTTGCCCCATGCCGCCGGGCACGGCCTTGGTGTGCTACGCCGACGACACCTTGGTCGTGGCCGGCGGCGGGGGATGGTACGAGGCGCAGGCGATCGCGGACTTGGCGGTGGCGCGCGCGGTGAGGGCGATAGGAAGACTGGGGCTGAACGTGTCGCCGGCCAAGACGGAGGCCGTGGGGTTCTTCGACCGTCGTCGCAGAGGAGCCCCACCGTCCGGACTGTGCGTCAGGTGCGACGGCGAGGACGTACCGGTGAGAGCCCAGATGAGGTACCTGGGCCTCACCATCGACAGCGGATGGACGTTCGAGCCCCACTTCGAGGAACTGGTTCCGAAGGTGGCAGCCGCAGCCAACGCCCTGTGCGGCTTGCTGCCCAACATCGGTGGAGCGGGAACGAGAGTGCGCCGCCTCTACGAGGGAGTGGTGAGATCGAGGGTCCTCTACGGGGCCCCCGTATGGGCCGAAGAACTGCTGGCCAACCGTCGCAGCCTGACCCTGCTACGGAGGCTGCACAGGACGACCGCCATCAGGATCGCGCGTGCATACCGAACGGTGTCGCACGCGTCGGCGTCCGTGCTGGCCGCGTCCCCACCGTTCGAGCTGCAGGCCCTTGCGCTCCAACGGTTGTACAACCACCGTAGGGCCCTGGGCTCGGACGGTGGCGGTGGAGGCGGCGAACGTCCGTTCCAGGACGTGTGGAGGGAGACGCGGCACAGGGTCTGGGAGAGATGGCGCGCCCAACTAACCGAGGAGGACATGTCACGGCCACACCGGGCCGTGCGCGCCGTCCTCCCCAACTGGGAGGCGTGGCGGGACCGCGGCGGGGTCCCTCTGACGTACAGGATGACGCAGGTGCTCACCGGCCACGGTGTGTTCGGTGAGTTCCTGAGAAGAATCCAGCGTGAGGTGACGTCAATCTGTCACCACTGCCAGGAGGAAGAGGACACGGCGCAGCACACGCTGGAGCGTTGTCCGGCGTGGGAGGTGCCGCGCCGCGTGCTACGTCTCGCCATAGGCGACGGGTTGGCCCCCGAGGCGCTCGTGGAGGCGACGCTGAGGAGTCCACAGGAGTACGCGGCCGTCCGCACCTTCTGCGAGCAGGTCATGCTGGCGAAGGAGCGGGCGGAGCGGAGCAGGGTGAAGAACCGCGACCCCTGCCGGGTCGTGCGCGGACGAAGAGGAGCGCGAGGAGGAGCAACGTCGACGACGCGACGCCGCGCGACCGCGGCGCCACCACCGACGCCGCCGTCGTAGAAGAGCGCGCGCGCGCGTTCGTCCGAAGGGGAAAAAACAGGCCGTCAAGCCGGGGAGGGTCTGGGTCCCTGCCCGGAATTGCACGACGGCCCCACGGAACGCCGGCGCCGCGGGGGCCGGTGGTCACCCCCCGGCTGCCAAGAAGAGAAAGAAGAGGATGTCCCCTGCGAAAAATCTCGCGGGGGAGCGACGAGGGAGCGCCCTGGACCGAGAGCTTCGAGACAGGAAACGGGACGCTCCCGAGAACCGTCACGGCGACCATCGTGGGGTTTTAGTCGGTAAGAGTCCGACACTACCCGCCGCCGCCTCCCAGAGGGCGGCCGGGTGTCCATGAGGATTTCCCCACGTATAAAAAAAAAAAAAAAAAAAAAAAAAAAAAAGGTTGGGGTTAGGTTGGGGTTAGGTTGGGGTTAGGTTGGGGTTAGGTTGGGGTTAGGTTGGGGTTAGGTTGGGGTTAGGTTGGGGTTAGGTTGGGGTTAGGTTGGGGTTAGGTTGGGGTTAGGTTGGGGTTAGGTTGGGGTTAGGTTGGGGTTAGGTTGGGGTTAGGTTGGGGTTAGGTTGGGGTTAGGTTGGGGTTAGGTTGGGGTTAGGTTGGGGTTAGGTTGGGGTTAGGTTGGGGAGCACGAGGTGGGTATGGGTTCTTAGGGCGTAGTACCACGCCCTGGGAAACCCCGATGGATCTGATATTCTCCTATAGTCGGGTGGCGGCTGGTGGGTCCTTCGGGACTGGCCAGTTTGCTGATCCGGTGCGGGGAATTTCGGAGAAGTTGGTGGGCCCATATCAGCCAAGACCACTCACCTCACCTTCTCGTGGGGCTCCCCGTCACCCTGCATCGGCTTTGACCGATGCAGGGTGCGAAAGAGTGAGTGGCGCCAGGATGGAATACCGTTGACAACTACGGCAAAAATTAAACAAAATATGATGGACAAAATAAGGAGTGAAAAGGTTTACGGTGCAGGGGAGGGATACCCCAGTACCGGCGCAGGCGTGGGTGGTCAAGTGGGCCCCACTGCGTCGTCATCTAACGACCACGGCCGCTCGGGGGTGGATAGCCAGGCCCTCGTTTGTGTTACTGCGACTGGCAAAGGTAGTGAAGAAGGAAGGATGGAGGTGACCCAGGAGGACAACGGGCCACCACTTACCAGGAGTAGGAGCTCCCTTAGGAGAGCTTCAGGAGGGACGGGGAGCGTCTTTGCCGTCCCGGCCCCAGTAGGCGACGCCACACCGCCAGTGGCACCAGGAGGATCAAGGACGCCAGCGAGGTCCGACGACGAAGAGTCGGTCGCCTCGTACACGTCACATTCGTCGGCCGCCTCGTCGACGTGCAGGGGCAAGAAACGGAAGCTTGCCTGCATGATACCGGAGGTGCCCGATGAGATGATGCAGGTGGTGAGGAGGACCTCGCCGGAAGACGTTTGCGCCGAGGTGGTGAGGTGTCTGGGAAACGTCAGCATGGTGGCGGCGAGGTCGTCGAATTTGAAGGGGACATACGTCAAGCTGCTGAGGGAGTCAGTGAACTACCTCACCGCCGCGTGGGCGCTTGAGATGATGAGGAGGTACGGACTGGAGCCCGGCAGCGGGTCTGGGGCCGCAAGGCTGGCTGACGCGAGAAACGCCCTGCTGGAGGAAGAGATCGCGTTCCTTCGTAGCCAAGTTGCGTCCCTTAGCAACGAACTGGCGAGAAGGGACGCCAACGCGCAGGGACGTATCACCTCTGGTCCCAGCGATTCTCCTCGCGAGAACAACGACGAGAGCGGGAGCCTCGCTGCCGTGGAGAAGAGGATGGAGAAGAGGATGGAAGAGATTGCGGCGTCGATAATGCGGCGGATCGACGAGCGTTTCGAGAGGGGCCGCGCAAGCGGCGCCGAAACGCGGAAGGGAGCCACCGAGCGCGGTATCACGGCTCCCTCCGTCGCCGCCCCCACTGCCGCCATCACCACCGGGAGCATCCCGAAGCCTCCAGCGAAGGCGCGGGAGGAGGACGAATGGAGACCAGTGGTCTCCAAAACAGCGCGCAGGAGGCGCAGGAGGAGGAGGGGAGTGGCTTTCGCCGCCGAGGAGACGGCGAGAGCAACAGGAGGAAGGGCCGCACCCCCGACGAGGGCAGCGGCACCGCTGCCGGCGGAAAGGCTGCTGCGGCAACGGCAGCAGCAGCAGCCCCAGGGAAGAACGGCGCGGGCGCCCAAACCGGGCGTCTCCACGTCCAAGAAGCCAACGACGGCGACGGCGAGAACGGCCTCGCTCCCTCGCGCACCGCGAACATCCGCGGTGACATTGACGCTCAACGAGGGAGCGAAGATGACGTACGCCGAGGTCATCGCCACGGCCAGGAGGAGCATCCCGCTGACTGATATCGGAGTACAGTCGGTCGGGATGAAGAAGGCGATGTCGGGCGCCATCATAATCAAGGTGCCCGGCGACAAAGAAAGGGAGAAAGCGTCCCGGCTGGCGTCACATCTGACCAGGGTGCTGGATCCGGCAACCGTCAGGGTGGCGGCTCCAGTGAAGACGGCGGAGCTGCGGGTCGTCGGGATCGACATCTCGCTACAGAGGGAAGAGCTGCGGCAGGCGCTGGCTTTGGCGGCGGGCTGCGCGGTCCCGGAGGTGCAGGTCGGCGAGATTGGAGCATCCAGGGACGGTCTTGGCTCGGTGTACGTCAAGTGCCCGGTGGCCGGGGCCCGTAAGATAGCCCGGGCTGGGAGTATCGCCCTGGGTTGGTCCACTGCGAGGGTCGTCGCCATACCAAGACGGCCCTTGCAGTGCTACAGGTGCCTGGAACTCGGACACGTGAGAGCCACTTGCGTGTCCGCCGTGGATCGCGGGCAGATCTGTTACAGGTGCGGCGGAAGCGGACATCGCGCGAGAGGCTGTCCCGCCTCCGTGCCCAAATGCCCCCTGTGCGATTCGCTCGGGGTCCCGGCCAATCACAGGATGGGAGGGGTGGCATGCACGCCGCCGAAGACAACAACAACAAGCAGGAGGAGAGGACCCACCCGCGGACTAGCCACCGCCGGAGGGACATCTGGAAGCACCGACGCCACCGCCACCGCCGTCGCCGCCGCCGTCGCCGCCAAAGAATTGGCAGCAGCAGCGGCGACAACGACGACGACGACGACAACAGCAACGGCGGCGGCGGTAGATGGCCTGGAGGAGGCCATGGAGTTGGGCCAATAGATTCCAACGAATCCTCCAGTGCAACGTAGGTAGATCGAGGCGAGCTCAAGATCTGCTCTTCCAGACCATCCGGGAGAGCAGAGTCGCCCTCGCTGTGGTGGCGGAACCGCATCGCGTTCCCGACTCTCCCAACTGGGTCGGGGACTTGGACGGGACAGCGGCAGTCGGATGGACGACAGAGACAACGACAACGACACCCGGCATTCCCGGCGTCCTGCTGGAACGCGGCAACGGCTACGTCGCGGTCGAGTGGGCAGGGATTGCCGTGGTGGGGGTATACGTATCTCCCAACAGCGGCCTGGTCGCGTTCGGGGCGTTCCTCGACGGAGTGGGCGACTGCATCAGGAGGATATGCCGTCCCCGACAGCTACTCGTGCTCGGGGACTTCAACGCCCGCTCCACGCAGTGGAACGACACGCGAACCACCACAAGGGGAAGAATGGTGGCCGACTGGGCCGCGGGACTTGGACTGCTGCTGTCCAACAGAGGATCGACGAGCACGTGCCAGGCCTGGAGGGGGTCCTCCGTCATCGACCTGACCTGGGCCACCGCCAACCTACACCGGAGAGTGCGCGACTGGAGGGTGCTGGACGGGGTCGAGACTCTGTCCGACCATCTCTACGTGATGATGGAGCTCGCCCCGGAAACCACGTCCACCGGACGGGCCGTCGGCAGCAACGACACCGGAGGGCCGAACCGTTCCCGCCATCCGCCAACACCGAGAAGAAGATGGCGGGCGAAAGACAGGAACCGGGATCTTCTGCAAGCCGCTGTCTCCGTGTCCGCATGGAGTTGGGACGCGCGGACAACGCGGGACGACGGCGGCAGCAGCATAGACGAGGAGGCGGAGGATCTGCGGAGAGACATGGCCGCGGCCTGCGACGCCTCAATGCCGCGCTCCAGTACCAGCCACGGAGCGCGAGCCCCGGGCGTCTACTGGTGGACGGAGGAGATAGCCGCCCTCAGAAGAGGATGCGCACTGGCACGTACAGCGCTGCAGAGGGCCCGGCGCAGGCGAACGCGCGACGAGGAGAGGATCTCCCGCTGTTACGACGCGTACAGGGAGAAGAGGAGGATACTCCAGTGGGAGATCCGGACGGCGAAAGCCCGGGCCTGGGACGAGCTCGTCGAATCGGTCGAGGCCGATCCATGGGGGAGGCCCTACCGGTTGGTCACGAGGAGGCTACGACCACCGGCACCCCCATTGACCGCGAGTATGGAGCCGGGGTTGCTCGACACGGTTCTGAGCGCTCTGTTCCCGCGACAGCAACAGGACAGCACGGACAACGTCGACGCGACGAGGAGGAGGACGCCGCCGCTCCGCTCCAACAACACCGTCGCGGAGTGGAGGGAAGAGCTGCGAGTGACGAAGGAAGAGTTACTCGCGGCAACGAAGAGGATGGCGTCCCGCGGCGACGTGGCACCCGGTCCGGACGGAATACCGGGCCGTGTCTGGGCAGAGTCGATGGAGACCCTGGCTCCCCGTCTGCAGCACGTCTTCACGCGGTGCATGAGGGAAGGCGCGTACCCACGGGCGTGGAGGACGGCGAGGCTGGTGCTGCTGCGCAAGGAGGGCCGCCCGCCGGACTCGCCGTCCGCGTACAGACCGATATGCCTTCTGGACGAGGCTGGCAAGCTCCTGGAAAGGATAATCGCCGCCCGTCTGGAGGCGCATATCACGGAGCGCGGATCCGGCTGGCACGATAGCCAGTTCGGATTCAGAAAAGGAAGATCCACCGTGGACGCCGTGAGGATGGTGCGGACGACCGCCGACGACATGGTAGCGCGGGGAGGAGTGGCCATCGCGGTCTCATTGGACGTGACCAACGCGTTCAACACGATCCCCTGGGCCAGGATCGTGGAGGCGCTGGAGAGGCTGGAGGTGCCCGCGTACCTTGTTCGCCTGATACGGTCGTACCTCAGCGACCGTTGGATCGGGTACGCGGGCCGAAACGGCGCGGAGGAGAGGAGGCCGGTGGAGCGCGGTGTCCCGCAGGGGTCGGTCCTGGGACCCATACTGTGGATCACCGCGTACGACTCGGTCCTCCGTTGCCCCATGCCGCCGGGCACGGCCTTGGTGTGCTACGCCGACGACACCTTGGTCGTGGCCGGCGGCGGGGGATGGTACGAGGCGCAGGCGATCGCGGACTTGGCGGTGGCGCGCGCGGTGAGGGCGATAGGAAGACTGGGGCTGAACGTGTCGCCGGCCAAGACGGAGGCCGTGGGGTTCTTCGACCGTCGTCGCAGAGGAGCCCCACCGTCCGGACTGTGCGTCAGGTGCGACGGCGAGGACGTACCGGTGAGAGCCCAGATGAGGTACCTGGGCCTCACCATCGACAGCGGATGGACGTTCGAGCCCCACTTCGAGGAACTGGTTCCGAAGGTGGCAGCCGCAGCCAACGCCCTGTGCGGCTTGCTGCCCAACATCGGTGGAGCGGGAACGAGAGTGCGCCGCCTCTACGAGGGAGTGGTGAGATCGAGGGTCCTCTACGGGGCCCCCGTATGGGCCGAAGAACTGCTGGCCAACCGTCGCAGCCTGACCCTGCTACGGAGGCTGCACAGGACGACCGCCATCAGGATCGCGCGTGCATACCGAACGGTGTCGCACGCGTCGGCGTCCGTGCTGGCCGCGTCCCCACCGTTCGAGCTGCAGGCCCTTGCGCTCCAACGGTTGTACAACCACCGTAGGGCCCTGGGCTCGGACGGTGGCGGTGGAGGCGGCGAACGTCCGTTCCAGGACGTGTGGAGGGAGACGCGGCACAGGGTCTGGGAGAGATGGCGCGCCCAACTAACCGAGGAGGACATGTCACGGCCACACCGGGCCGTGCGCGCCGTCCTCCCCAACTGGGAGGCGTGGCGGGACCGCGGCGGGGTCCCTCTGACGTACAGGATGACGCAGGTGCTCACCGGCCACGGTGTGTTCGGTGAGTTCCTGAGAAGAATCCAGCGTGAGGTGACGTCAATCTGTCACCACTGCCAGGAGGAAGAGGACACGGCGCAGCACACGCTGGAGCGTTGTCCGGCGTGGGAGGTGCCGCGCCGCGTGCTACGTCTCGCCATAGGCGACGGGTTGGCCCCCGAGGCGCTCGTGGAGGCGACGCTGAGGAGTCCACAGGAGTACGCGGCCGTCCGCACCTTCTGCGAGCAGGTCATGCTGGCGAAGGAGCGGGCGGAGCGGAGCAGGGTGAAGAACCGCGACCCCTGCCGGGTCGTGCGCGGACGAAGAGGAGCGCGAGGAGGAGCAACGTCGACGACGCGACGCCGCGCGACCGCGGCGCCACCACCGACGCCGCCGTCGTAGAAGAGCGCGCGCGCGCGTTCGTCCGAAGGGGAAAAAACAGGCCGTCAAGCCGGGGAGGGTCTGGGTCCCTGCCCGGAATTGCACGACGGCCCCACGGAACGCCGGCGCCGCGGGGGCCGGTGGTCACCCCCCGGCTGCCAAGAAGAGAAAGAAGAGGATGTCCCCTGCGAAAAATCTCGCGGGGGAGCGACGAGGGAGCGCCCTGGACCGAGAGCTTCGAGACAGGAAACGGGACGCTCCCGAGAACCGTCACGGCGACCATCGTGGGGTTTTAGTCGGTAAGAGTCCGACACTACCCGCCGCCGCCTCCCAGAGGGCGGCCGGGTGTCCATGAGGATTTCCCCACGTACAAAAAAAAAAAAAAAAAAAAAGGTTGGGGTTAGGTTGGGGTTAGGTTGGGGTTAGGTTGGGGTTAGGTTGGGGTTAGGTTGGGGTTAGGTTGGGGTTAGGTTGGGGTTAGGTTGGGGTTAGGTTGGGGTTAGGTTAGGTTAGGTTGGGGTTAGGTTGGGGTTAGGTTGGGGTTAGGTTGGGGTTAGGTTGGGGTTAGGTTGGGGTTAGGTTGGGGTTAGGTTGGGGTTAGGTTGGGGTTAGGTTGGGGTTAGGTTGGGGTTAGGTTGGGGTTAGGTTGGGGTTAGGTTGGGGTTAGGTTAGGTTGGGGTTAGGTTGGGGTTAGGTTGGGGTTAGGTTGGGGTTAGGTTGGGGTTAGGTTGGGGTTAGGTTGGGGTTAGGTTGGGGTTAGGTTGGGGTTAGGTTGGGGTTAGGTTGGGGTTAGGTTGGGGTTAGGTTGGGGTTAGGTTGGGGTTAGGTTGGGGTTAGGTTGGGGTTAGGTTGGGGTTAGGTTGGGGTTAGGTTGGGGTTAGGTTGGGGTTAGGTTGGGGTTAGGTTGGGGTTAGGTTGGGGTTAGGTTGGGGTTAGGTTCAGGGTCTGGGAGAGATGGCGCGCCCAACTAACCGAGGAGGACATGTCACGGCCACACCGGGCCGTGCGCGCCGTCCTCCCCAACTGGGAGGCGTGGCGGGACCGCGGCGGGGTCCCTCTGACGTACAGGATGACGCAGGTGCTCACCGGCCACGGTGTGTTCGGTGAGTTCCTGAGAAGAATCCAGC
Source organism: Bombus campestris (assembly GCA_905333015.3). Classification (NCBI taxonomy): domain Eukaryota; kingdom Metazoa; phylum Arthropoda; class Insecta; order Hymenoptera; family Apidae; genus Bombus; species Bombus campestris. The sequence continues at coordinate 12,972,627 of HG995132.1, forward strand.
GTGAGGTGACGTCAATCTGTCACCACTGCCAGGAGGAAGAGGACACGGCGCAGCACACGCTGGAGCGTTGTCCGGCGTGGGAGGTGCCGCGCCGCGTGCTACGTCTCGCCATAGGCGACGGGTTGGCCCCCGAGGCGCTCGTGGAGGCGACGCTGAGGAGTCCACAGGAGTACGCGGCCGTCCGCACCTTCTGCGAGCAGGTCATGCTGGCGAAGGAGCGGGCGGAGCGGAGCAGGGTGAAGAACCGCGACCCCTGCCGGGTCGTGCGCGGACGAAGAGGAGCGCGAGGAGGAGCAACGTCGACGACGCGACGCCGCGCGACCGCGGCGCCACCACCGACGCCGCCGTCGTAGAAGAGCGCGCGCGCGCGTTCGTCCGAAGGGGAAAAAACAGGCCGTCAAGCCGGGGAGGGTCTGGGTCCCTGCCCGGAATTGCACGACGGCCCCACGGAACGCCGGCGCCGCGGGGGCCGGTGGTCACCCCCCGGCTGCCAAGAAGAGAAAGAAGAGGATGTCCCCTGCGAAAAATCTCGCGGGGGAGCGACGAGGGAGCGCCCTGGACCGAGAGCTTCGAGACAGGAAACGGGACGCTCCCGAGAACCGTCACGGCGACCATCGTGGGGTTTTAGTCGGTAAGAGTCCGACACTACCCGCCGCCGCCTCCCAGAGGGCGGCCGGGTGTCCATGAGGATTTCCCCACGTATAAAAAAAAAAAAAAAAAAAAAGGTTGGGGTTAGGTTGGGGTTAGGTTGGGGTTAGGTTGGGGTTAGGTTGGGGTTAGGTTGGGGTTAGGTTGGGGTTAGGTTGGGGTTAGGTTGGGGTTAGGTTGGGGTTAGGTTGGGGTTAGGTTGGGGTTAGGTTGGGGTTAGGTTGGGGTTAGGTTGGGGTTAGGTTGGGGTTAGGTTGGGGTTAGGTTGGGGTTAGGTTGGGGTTAGGTTGGGGTTAGGTTGGGGTTAGGTTGGGGTTAGGTTGGGGTTAGGTTGGGGTTAGGTTGGGGTTAGGTTGGGGTTAGGTTGGGGTTAGGTTGGGGTTAGGTTGGGGTTAGGTTGGGGTTAGGTTGGGGTTAGGTTGGGGTTAGGTTGGGGTTAGGTTGGGGTTAGGTTAGGTTGGGGTTAGGTTGGGGTTAGGTTGGGGTTAGGTTGGGGTTAGGTTGGGGTTAGGTTGGGGTTAGGTTGGGGTTAGGTTGGGGTTAGGTTGGGGTTAGGTTGGGGTTAGGTTGGGTTAGGTTGGGGTTAGGTTGGGGTTAGGTTGGGGTTAGGTTGGGGTTAGGTTGGGGTTAGGTTGGGGTTAGGTTGGGGTTAGGTTGGGTTAGGTTGGGGTTAGGTTGGGGTTAGGTTGGGGTTAGGTTGGGGTTAGGTTGGGGTTAGGTTGGGGTTAGGTTGGGGTTAGGTTGGGGTTAGGTTGGGGTTAGGTTGGGGTTAGGTTGGGGTTAGGTTGGGGTTAGGTTGGGGTTAGGTTGGGGTTAGGTTGGGGTTAGGTTGGGGTTAGGTTGGGGTTAGGTTGGGGTTAGGTTGGGGTTAGGTTGGGGTTAGGTTGGGGTTAGGTTGGGGTTAGGTTGGGGTTAGGTTGGGGTTAGGTTGGGGTTAGGTTGGGGTTAGGTTGGGGTTAGGTTGGGGTTAGGGTTAGGTTGGGGTTAGGTTGGGGTTAGGTTGGGGTTAGGTTGGGGTTAGGTTGGGGTTAGGTTGGGGTTAGGTTGGGGTTAGGTTGGGGTTTAGGTTGGGGTTAGGTTGGGGTTAGGTTGGGGTTAGGTTGGGGTTAGGTTGGGGTTAGGTTGGGGTTAGGTTGGGGTTAGGTTGGGGTTAGGTTGGGGTTAGGTTTGGTTCCGAAGGTGGCAGCCGCAGCCAACGCCCTGTGCGGCTTGCTGCCCAACATCGGTGGAGCGGGAACGAGAGTGCGCCGCCTCTACGAGGGAGTGGTGAGATCGAGGGTCCTCTACGGGGCCCCCGTATGGGCCGAAGAACTGCTGGCCAACCGTCGCAGCCTGACCCTGCTACGGAGGCTGCACAGGACGACCGCCATCAGGATCGCGCGTGCATACCGAACGGTGTCGCACGCGTCGGCGTCCGTGCTGGCCGCGTCCCCACCGTTCGAGCTGCAGGCCCTTGCGCTCCAACGGTTGTACAACCACCGTAGGGCCCTGGGCTCGGACGGTGGCGGTGGAGGCGGCGAACGTCCGTTCCAGGACGTGTGGAGGGAGACGCGGCACAGGGTCTGGGAGAGATGGCGCGCCCAACTAACCGAGGAGGACATGTCACGGCCACACCGGGCCGTGCGCGCCGTCCTCCCCAACTGGGAGGCGTGGCGGGACCGCGGCGGGGTCCCTCTGACGTACAGGATGACGCAGGTGCTCACCGGCCACGGTGTGTTCGGTGAGTTCCTGAGAAGAATCCAGCGTGAGGTGACGTCAATCTGTCACCACTGCCAGGAGGAAGAGGACACGGCGCAGCACACGCTGGAGCGTTGTCCGGCGTGGGAGGTGCCGCGCCGCGTGCTACGTCTCGCCATAGGCGACGGGTTGGCCCCCGAGGCGCTCGTGGAGGCGACGCTGAGGAGTCCACAGGAGTACGCGGCCGTCCGCACCTTCTGCGAGCAGGTCATGCTGGCGAAGGAGCGGGCGGAGCGGAGCAGGGTGAAGAACCGCGACCCCTGCCGGGTCGTGCGCGGACGAAGAGGAGCGCGAGGAGGAGCAACGTCGACGACGCGACGCCGCGCGACCGCGGCGCCACCACCGACGCCGCCGTCGTAGAAGAGCGCGCGCGCGCGTTCGTCCGAAGGGGAAAAAACAGGCCGTCAAGCCGGGGAGGGTCTGGGTCCCTGCCCGGAATTGCACGACGGCCCCACGGAACGCCGGCGCCGCGGGGGCCGGTGGTCACCCCCCGGCTGCCAAGAAGAGAAAGAAGAGGATGTCCCCTGCGAAAAATCTCGCGGGGGAGCGACGAGGGAGCGCCCTGGACCGAGAGCTTCGAGACAGGAAACGGGACGCTCCCGAGAACCGTCACGGCGACCATCGTGGGGTTTTAGTCGGTAAGAGTCCGACACTACCCGCCGCCGCCTCCCAGAGGGCGGCCGGGTGTCCATGAGGATTTCCCCACGTATAAAAAAAAAAAAAAAAAAAGGTTGGGGTTAGGTTGGGGTTAGGTTGGGGTTAGGTTGGGGTTAGGTTGGGGTTAGGTTGGGGTTAGGTTGGGGTTAGGTTGGGGTTAGGTTGGGGTTAGGTTGGGGTTAGGTTGGGGTTAGGTTCATCAGGATCGCGCGTGCATACCGAACGGTGTCGCACGCGTCGGCGTCCGTGCTGGCCGCGTCCCCACCGTTCGAGCTGCAGGCCCTTGCGCTCCAACGGTTGTACAACCACCGTAGGGCCCTGGGCTCGGACGGTGGCGGTGGAGGCGGCGAACGTCCGTTCCAGGACGTGTGGAGGGAGACGCGGCACAGGGTCTGGGAGAGATGGCGCGCCCAACTAACCGAGGAGGACATGTCACGGCCACACCGGGCCGTGCGCGCCGTCCTCCCCAACTGGGAGGCGTGGCGGGACCGCGGCGGGGTCCCTCTGACGTACAGGATGACGCAGGTGCTCACCGGCCACGGTGTGTTCGGTGAGTTCCTGAGAAGAATCCAGCGTGAGGTGACGTCAATCTGTCACCACTGCCAGGAGGAAGAGGACACGGCGCAGCACACGCTGGAGCGTTGTCCGGCGTGGGAGGTGCCGCGCCGCGTGCTACGTCTCGCCATAGGCGACGGGTTGGCCCCCGAGGCGCTCGTGGAGGCGACGCTGAGGAGTCCACAGGAGTACGCGGCCGTCCGCACCTTCTGCGAGCAGGTCATGCTGGCGAAGGAGCGGGCGGAGCGGAGCAGGGTGAAGAACCGCGACCCCTGCCGGGTCGTGCGCGGACGAAGAGGAGCGCGAGGAGGAGCAACGTCGACGACGCGACGCCGCGCGACCGCGGCGCCACCACCGACGCCGCCGTCGTAGAAGAGCGCGCGCGCGCGTTCGTCCGAAGGGGAAAAAACAGGCCGTCAAGCCGGGGAGGGTCTGGGTCCCTGCCCGGAATTGCACGACGGCCCCACGGAACGCCGGCGCCGCGGGGGCCGGTGGTCACCCCCCGGCTGCCAAGAAGAGAAAGAAGAGGATGTCCCCTGCGAAAAATCTCGCGGGGGAGCGACGAGGGAGCGCCCTGGACCGAGAGCTTCGAGACAGGAAACGGGACGCTCCCGAGAACCGTCACGGCGACCATCGTGGGGTTTTAGTCGGTAAGAGTCCGACACTACCCGCCGCCGCCTCCCAGAGGGCGGCCGGGTGTCCAAGAGGATTTCCCCACGTATAAAAAAAAAAAAAAAAAAAAAAAAAAGGTTGGGGTTAGGTTGGGGTTAGGTTGGGGTTAGGTTGGGGTTAGGTTGGGGTTAGGTTGGGGTTAGGTTGGGGTTAGGTTGGGGTTAGGTTGGGGTTAGGTTGGGGTTAGGTTAGGTTGGGGTTAGGTTGGGGTTAGGTTGGGGTTAGGTTGGGGTTAGGTTGGGGTTAGGTTGGGGTTAGGTTGGGGTTAGGTTGGGGTTAGGTTGGGGTTAGGTTGGGGTTAGGTTGGGGTTAGGTTGGGGTTAGGTTGGGGTTAGGTTGGGGTTAGGTTAGGTTGGGGTTAGGTTGGGGTTAGGTTGGGGTTAGGTTGGGGTTAGGTTGGGGTTAGGTTGGGGTTAGGTTGGGGTTAGGTTGGGGTTAGGTTGGGGTTAGGTTGGGGTTAGGTTGGGGTTAGGTTAGGTTAGGTTGGGGTTAGGTTGGGGTTAGGTTGGGGTTAGGTTGGGGTTAGGTTGGGGTTAGGTTGGGGTTAGGTTGGGGTTAGGTTGGGGTTAGGTTGGGGTTAGGTTGGGGTTAGGTTGGGGAGCACGAGGTGGGTATGGGTTCTTAGGGCGTAGTACCACGCCCTGGGAAACCCCGATGGATCTGATATTCTCCTATAGTCGGGTGGCGGCTGGTGGGTCCTTCGGGACTGGCCAGTTTGCTGATCCGGTGCGGGGAATTTCGGAGAAGTTGGTGGGCCCATATCTGCCAAGACCACTCACCTCACCTTCTCGTGGGGCTCCCCGTCACCCTGCATCGGCTTTGACCGATGCAGGGTGCGAAAGAGTGAGTGGCGCCAGGATGGAATACCGTTGACAACTACGGCAAAAATTAAACAAAATATGATGGACAAAATAAGGAGTGAAAAGGTTTACGGTGCAGGGGAGGGATACCCCAGTACCGGCGCAGGCGTGGGTGGTCAAGTGGGCCCCACTGCGTCGTCATCTAACGACCACGGCCGCTCGGGGGTGGATAGCCAGGCCCTCGTTTGTGTTACTGCGACTGGCAAAGGTAGTGAAGAAGGAAGGATGGAGGTGACCCAGGAGGACAACGGGCCACCACTTACCAGGAGTAGGAGCTCCCTTAGGAGAGCTTCAGGAGGGACGGGGAGCGTCTTTGCCGTCCCGGCCCCAGTAGGCGACGCCACACCGCCAGTGGCACCAGGAGGATCAAGGACGCCAGCGAGGTCCGACGACGAAGAGTCGGTCGCCTCGTACACGTCACATTCGTCGGCCGCCTCGTCGACGTGCAGGGGCAAGAAACGGAAGCTTGCCTGCATGATACCGGAGGTGCCCGATGAGATGATGCAGGTGGTGAGGAGGACCTCGCCGGAAGACGTTTGCGCCGAGGTGGTGAGGTGTCTGGGAAACGTCAGCATGGTGGCGGCGAGGTCGTCGAATTTGAAGGGGACATACGTCAAGCTGCTGAGGGAGTCAGCGAACTACCTCACCGCCGCGTGGGCGCTTGAGATGATGAGGAGGTACGGACTGGAGCCCGGCAGCGGGTCTGGGGCCGCAAGGCTGGCTGACGCGAGAAACGCCCTGCTGGAGGAAGAGATCGCGTTCCTTCGTAGCCAAGTTGCGTCCCTTAGCAACGAACTGGCGAGAAGGGACGCCAACGCGCAGGGACGTATCACCTCTGGTCCCAGCGATTCTCCTCGCGAGAACAACGACGAGAGCGGGAGCCTCGCTGCCGTGGAGAAGAGGATGGAGAAGAGGATGGAAGAGATTGCGGCGTCGATAATGCGGCGGATCGACGAGCGTTTCGAGAGGGGCCGCGCAAGCGGCGCCGAAACGCGGAAGGGAGCCACCGAGCGCGGTATCACGGCTCCCTCCGTCGCCGCCCCCACTGCCGCCATCACCACCGGGAGCATCCCGAAGCCTCCAGCGAAGGCGCGGGAGGAGGACGAATGGAGACCAGTGGTCTCCAAAACAGCGCGCAGGAGGCGCAGGAGGAGGAGGGGAGTGGCTTTCGCCGCCGAGGAGACGGCGAGAGCAACAGGAGGAAGGGCCGCACCCCCGACGAGGGCAGCGGCACCGCTGCCGGCGGAAAGGCTGCTGCGGCAACGGCAGCAGCAGCAGCCCCAGGGAAGAACGGCGCGGGCGCCCAAACCGGGCGTCTCCACGTCCAAGAAGCCAACGACGGCGACGGCGAGAACGGCCTCGCTCCCTCGCGCACCGCGAACATCCGCGGTGACATTGACGCTCAACGAGGGAGCGAAGATGACGTACGCCGAGGTCATCGCCACGGCCAGGAGGAGCATCCCGCTGACTGATATCGGAGTACAGTCGGTCGGGATGAAGAAGGCGATGTCGGGCGCCATCATAATCAAGGTGCCCGGCGACAAAGAAAGGGAGAAAGCGTCCCGGCTGGCGTCACATCTGACCAGGGTGCTGGATCCGGCAACCGTCAGGGTGGCGGCTCCAGTGAAGACGGCGGAGCTGCGGGTCGTCGGGATCGACATCTCGCTACAGAGGGAAGAGCTGCGGCAGGCGCTGGCTTTGGCGGCGGGCTGCGCGGTCCCGGAGGTGCAGGTCGGCGAGATTGGAGCATCCAGGGACGGTCTTGGCTCGGTGTACGTCAAGTGCCCGGTGGCCGGGGCCCGTAAGATAGCCCGGGCTGGGAGTATCGCCCTGGGTTGGTCCACTGCGAGGGTCGTCGCCATACCAAGACGGCCCTTGCAGTGCTACAGGTGCCTGGAACTCGGACACGTGAGAGCCACTTGCGTGTCCGCCGTGGATCGCGGGCAGATCTGTTACAGGTGCGGCGGAAGCGGACATCGCGCGAGAGGCTGTCCCGCCTCCGTGCCCAAATGCCCCCTGTGCGATTCGCTCGGGGTCCCGGCCAATCACAGGATGGGAGGGGTGGCATGCACGCCGCCGAAGACAACAACAACAAGCAGGAGGAGAGGACCCACCCGCGGACTAGCCACCGCCGGAGGGACATCTGGAAGCACCGACGCCACCGCCACCGCCGTCGCCGCCGCCGTCGCCGCCAAAGAATTGGCAGCAGCAGCGGCGACAACGACGACGACGACGACAACAGCAACGGCGGCGGCGGTAGATGGCCTGGAGGAGGCCATGGAGTTGGGCCAATAGATTCCAACGAATCCTCCAGTGCAACGTAGGTAGATCGAGGCGAGCTCAAGATCTGCTCTTCCAGACCATCCGGGAGAGCAGAGTCGCCCTCGCTGTGGTGGCGGAACCGCATCGCGTTCCCGACTCTCCCAACTGGGTCGGGGACTTGGACGGGACAGCGGCAGTCGGATGGACGACAGAGACAACGACAACGACGCCCGGCATTCCCGGCGTCCTGCTGGAACGCGGCAACGGCTACGTCGCGGTCGAGTGGGCAGGGATTGCCGTGGTGGGGGTATACGTATCTCCCAACAGCGGCCTGGTCGCGTTCGGGGCGTTCCTCGACGGAGTGGGCGACTGCATCAGGAGGATATGCCGTCCCCGACAGCTACTCGTGCTCGGGGACTTCAACGCCCGCTCCACGCAGTGGAACGACACGCGAACCACCACAAGGGGAAGAATGGTGGCCGACTGGGCCGCGGGACTTGGACTGCTGCTGTCCAACAGAGGATCGACGAGCACGTGCCAGGCCTGGAGGGGGTCCTCCGTCATCGACCTGACCTGGGCCACCGCCAACCTACACCGGAGAGTGCGCGACTGGAGGGTGCTGGACGGGGTCGAGACTCTGTCCGACCATCTCTACGTGATGATGGAGCTCGCCCCGGAAACCACGTCCACCGGACGGGCCGTCGGCAGCAACGACACCGGAGGGCCGAACCGTTCCCGCCATCCGCCAACACCGAGAAGAAGATGGCGGGCGAAAGACAGGAACCGGGATCTTCTGCAAGCCGCTGTCTCCGTGTCCGCATGGAGTTGGGACGCGCGGACAACGCGGGACGACGGCGGCAGCAGCATAGACGAGGAGGCGGAGGATCTGCGGAGAGACATGGCCGCGGCCTGTGACGCCTCAATGCCGCGCTCCAGTACCAGCCACGGAGCGCGAGCCCCGGGCGTCTACTGGTGGACGGAGGAGATAGCCGCCCTCAGAAGAGGATGCGCACTGGCACGTACAGCGCTGCAGAGGGCCCGGCGCAGGCGAACGCGCGACGAGGAGAGGATCTCCCGCTGTTACGACGCGTACAGGGAGAAGAGGAGGATACTCCAGTGGGAGATCCGGACGGCGAAAGCCCGGGCCTGGGACGAGCTCGTCGAATCGGTCGAGGCCGATCCATGGGGGAGGCCCTACCGGTTGGTCACGAGGAGGCTACGACCACCGGCACCCCCATTGACCGCGAGTATGGAGCCGGGGTTGCTCGACACGGTTCTGAGCGCTCTGTTCCCGCGACAGCAACAGGACAGCACGGACAACGTCGACGCGACGAGGAGGAGGACGCCGCCGCTCCGCTCCAACAACACCGCCGCGGAGTGGAGGGAAGAGCTGCGAGTGACGAAGGAAGAGTTACTCGCGGCAACGAAGAGGATGGCGTCCCGCGGCGACGTGGCACCCGGTCCGGACGGAATACCGGGCCGTGTCTGGGCAGAGTCGATGGAGACCCTGGCTCCCCGTCTGCAGCACGTCTTCACGCGGTGCATGAGGGAAGGCGCGTACCCACGGGCGTGGAGGACGGCGAGGCTGGTGCTGCTGCGCAAGGAGGGCCGCCCGCCGGACTCGCCGTCCGCGTACAGACCGATATGCCTTCTGGACGAGGCTGGCAAGCTCCTGGAAAGGATAATCGCCGCCCGTCTGGAGGCGCATATCACGGAGCGCGGATCCGGCTGGCACGATAGCCAGTTCGGATTCAGAAAAGGAAGATCCACCGTGGACGCCGTGAGGATGGTGCGGACGACCGCCGACGACATGGTAGCGCGGGGAGGAGTGGCCATCGCGGTCTCATTGGACGTGACCAACGCGTTCAACACGATCCCCTGGGCCAGGATCGTGGAGGCGCTGGAGAGGCTGGAGGTGCCCGCGTACCTTGTTCGCCTGATACGGTCGTACCTCAGCGACCGTTGGATCGGGTACGCGGGCCGAAACGGCGCGGAGGAGAGGAGGCCGGTGGAGCGCGGTGTCCCGCAGGGGTCGGTCCTGGGACCCATACTGTGGATCACCGCGTACGACTCGGTCCTCCGTTGCCCCATGCCGCCGGGCACGGCCTTGGTGTGCTACGCCGACGACACCTTGGTCATGGCCGGCGGCGGGGGATGGTACGAGGCGCAGGCGATCGCGGACTTGGCGGTGGCGCGCGCGGTGAGGGCGATAGGAAGACTGGGGCTGAACGTGTCGCCGGCCAAGACGGAGGCCGTGGGGTTCTTCGACCGTCGTCGCAGAGGAGCCCCACCGTCCGGACTGTGCGTCAGGTGCGGCGGCGAGGACGTACCGGTGAGAGCCCAGATGAGGTACCTGGGCCTCACCATCGACAGCGGATGGACGTTCGAGCCCCACTTCGAGGAACTGGTTCCGAAGGTGGCAGCCGCAGCCAACGCCCTGTGCGGCTTGCTGCCCAACATCGGTGGAGCGGGAACGAGAGTGCGCCGCCTCTACGAGGGAGTGGTGAGATCGAGGGTCCTCTACGGGGCCCCCGTATGGGCCGAAGAACTGCTGGCCAACCGTCGCAGCCTGACCCTGCTACGGAGGCTGCACAGGACGACCGCCATCAGGATCGCGCGTGCATACCGAACGGTGTCGCACGCGTCGGCGTCCGTGCTGGCCGCGTCCCCACCGTTCGAGCTGCAGGCCCTTGCGCTCCAACGGTTGTACAACCACCGTAGGGCCCTGGGCTCGGACGGTGGCGGTGGAGGCGGCGAACGTCCGTTCCAGGACGTGTGGAGGGAGACGCGGCACAGGGTCTGGGAGAGATGGCGCGCCCAACTAACCGAGGAGGACATGTCACGGCCACACCGGGCCGTGCGCGCCGTCCTCCCCAACTGGGAGGCGTGGCGGGACCGCGGCGGGGTCCCTCTGACGTACAGGATGACGCAGGTGCTCACCGGCCACGGTGTGTTCGGTGAGTTCCTGAGAAGAATCCAGCGTGAGGTGACGTCAATCTGTCACCACTGCCAGGAGGAAGAGGACACGGCGCAGCACACGCTGGAGCGTTGTCCGGCGTGGGAGGTGCCGCGCCGCGTGCTACGTCTCGCCATAGGCGACGGGTTGGCCCCCGAGGCGCTCGTGGAGGCGACGCTGAGGAGTCCACAGGAGTACGCGGCCGTCCGCACCTTCTGCGAGCAGGTCATGCTGGCGAAGGAGCGGGCGGAGCGGAGCAGGGTGAAGAACCGCGACCCCTGCCGGGTCGTGCGCGGACGAAGAGGAGCGCGAGGAGGAGCAACGTCGACGACGCGACGCCGCGCGACCGCGGCGCCACCACCGACGCCGCCGTCGTAGAAGAGCGCGCGCGCGCGTTCGTCCGAAGGGGAAAAAACAGGCCGTCAAGCCGGGGAGGGTCTGGGTCCCTGCCCGGAATTGCACGACGGCCCCACGGAACGCCGGCGCCGCGGGGGCCGGTGGTCACCCCCCGGCTGCCAAGAAGAGAAAGAAGAGGATGTCCCCTGCGAAAAATCTCGCGGGGGAGCGACGAGGGAGCGCCCTGGACCGAGAGCTTCGAGACAGGAAACGGGACGCTCCCGAGAACCGTCACGGCGACCATCGTGGGGTTTTAGTCGGTAAGAGTCCGACACTACCCGCCGCCGCCTCCCAGAGGGCGGCCGGGTGTCCATGAGGATTTCCCCACGTATAAAAAAAAAAAAAAAGGTTGGGGTTAGGTTGGGGTTAGGTTGGGGTTAGGTTGGGGTTAGGTTGGGGTTAGGTTGGGGTTAGGTTGGGGTTAGGTTGGGGTTAGGTTAGGTTGGGGTTAGGTTGGGGTTAGGTTGGGGTTAGGTTGGGGTTAGGTTGGGGTTAGGTTGGGGTTAGGTTGGGGTTAGGTTGGGGTTAGGTTGGGGAGCACGAGGTGGGTATGGGTTCTTAGGGCGTAGTACCACGCCCTGGGAAACCCCGATGGATCTGATATTCTCCTATAGTCGGGTGGCGGCTGGTGGGTCCTTCGGGACTGGCCAGTTTGCTGATCCGGTGCGGGGAATTTCGGAGAAGTTGGTGGGCCCATATCTGCCAAGACCACTCACCTCACCTTCTCGTGGGGCTCCCCGTCACCCTGCATCGGCTTTGACCGATGCAGGGTGCGAAAGAGTGAGTGGCGCCAGGATGGAATACCGTTGACAACTACGGCAAAAATTAAACAAAATATGATGGACAAAATAAGGAGTGAAAAGGTTTACGGTGCAGGGGAGGGATACCCCAGTACCGGCGCAGGCGTGGGTGGTCAAGTGGGCCCCACTGCGTCGTCATCTAACGACCACGGCCGCTCGGGGGTGGATAGCCAGGCCCTCGTTTGTGTTACTGCGACTGGCAAAGGTAGTGAAGAAGGAAGGATGGAGGTGACCCAGGAGGACAACGGGCCACCACTTACCAGGAGTAGGAGCTCCCTTAGGAGAGCTTCAGGAGGGACGGGGAGCGTCTTTGCCGTCCCGGCCCCAGTAGGCGACGCCACACCGCCAGTGGCACCAGGAGGATCAAGGACGCCAGCGAGGTCCGACGACGAAGAGTCGGTCGCCTCGTACACGTCACATTCGTCGGCCGCCTCGTCGACGTGCAGGGGCAAGAAACGGAAGCTTGCCTGCATGATACCGGAGGTGCCCGATGAGATGATGCAGGTGGTGAGGAGGACCTCGCCGGAAGACGTTTGCGCCGAGGTGGTGAGGTGTCTGGGAAACGTCAGCATGGTGGCGGCGAGGTCGTCGAATTTGAAGGGGACATACGTCAAGCTGCTGAGGGAGTCAGTGAACTACCTCACCGCCGCGTGGGCGCTTGAGATGATGAGGAGGTACGGACTGGAGCCCGGCAGCGGGTCTGGGGCCGCAAGGCTGGCTGACGCGAGAAACGCCCTGCTGGAGGAAGAGATCGCGTTCCTTCGTAGCCAAGTTGCGTCCCTTAGCAACGAACTGGCGAGAAGGGACGCCAACGCGCAGGGACGTATCACCTCTGGTCCCAGCGATTCTCCTCGCGAGAACAACGACGAGAGCGGGAGCCTCGCTGCCGTGGAGAAGAGGATGGAGAAGAGGATGGAAGAGATTGCGGCGTCGATAATGCGGCGGATCGACGAGCGTTTCGAGAGGGGCCGCGCAAGCGGCGCCGAAACGCGGAAGGGAGCCACCGAGCGCGGTATCACGGCTCCCTCCGTCGCCGCCCCCACTGCCGCCATCACCACCGGGAGCATCCCGAAGCCTCCAGCGAAGGCGCGGGAGGAGGACGAATGGAGACCAGTGGTCTCCAAAACAGCGCGCAGGAGGCGCAGGAGGAGGAGGGGAGTGGCTTTCGCCGCCGAGGAGACGGCGAGAGCAACAGGAGGAAGGGCCGCACCCTCGACGAGGGCAGCGGCACCGCTGCCGGCGGAAAGGCTGCTGCGGCAACGGCAGCAGCAGCAGCCCCAGGGAAGAACGGCGCGGGCGCCCAAACCGGGCGTCTCCACGTCCAAGAAGCCAACGACGGCGACGGCGAGAACGGCCTCGCTCCCTCGCGCACCGCGAACATCCGCGGTGACATTGACGCTCAACGAGGGAGCGAAGATGACGTACGCCGAGGTCATCGCCACGGCCAGGAGGAGCATCCCGCTGACTGATATCGGAGTACAGTCGGTCGGGATGAAGAAGGCGATGTCGGGCGCCATCATAATCAAGGTGCCCGGCGACAAAGAAAGGGAGAAAGCGTCCCGGCTGGCGTCACATCTGACCAGGGTGCTGGATCCGGCAACCGTCAGGGTGGCGGCTCCAGTGAAGACGGCGGAGCTGCGGGTCGTCGGGATCGACATCTCGCTACAGAGGGAAGAGCTGCGGCAGGCGCTGGCTTTGGCGGCGGGCTGCGCGGTCCCGGAGGTGCAGGTCGGCGAGATTGGAGCATCCAGGGACGGTCTTGGCTCGGTGTACGTCAAGTGCCCGGTGGCCGGGGCCCGTAAGATAGCCCGGGCTGGGAGTATCGCCCTGGGTTGGTCCACTGCGAGGGTCGTCGCCATACCAAGACGGCCCTTGCAGTGCTACAGGTGCCTGGAACTCGGACACGTGAGAGCCACTTGCGTGTCCGCCGTGGATCGCGGGCAGATCTGTTACAGGTGCGGCGGAAGCGGACATCGCGCGAGAGGCTGTCCCGCCTCCGTGCCCAAATGCCCCCTGTGCGATTCGCTCGGGGTCCCGGCCAATCACAGGATGGGAGGGGTGGCATGCACGCCGCCGAAGACAACAACAACAAGCAGGAGGAGAGGACCCACCCGCGGACTAGCCACCGCCGGAGGGACATCTGGAAGCACCGACGCCACCGCCACCGCCGTCGCCGCCGCCGTCGCCGCCAAAGAATTGGCAGCAGCAGCGGCGACAACGACGACGACGACGACAACAGCAACGGCGGCGGCGGTAGATGGCCTGGAGGAGGCCATGGAGTTGGGCCAATAGATTCCAACGAATCCTCCAGTGCAACGTAGGTAGATCGAGGCGAGCTCAAGATCTGCTCTTCCAGACCATCCGGGAGAGCAGAGTCGCCCTCGCTGTGGTGGCGGAACCGCATCGCGTTCCCGACTCTCCCAACTGGGTCGGGGACTTGGACGGGACAGCGGCAGTCGGATGGACGACAGAGACAACGACAACGACGCCCGGCATTCCCGGCGTCCTGCTGGAACGCGGCAACGGCTACGTCGCGGTCGAGTGGGCAGGGATTGCCGTGGTGGGGGTATACGTATCTCCCAACAGCGGCCTGGTCGCGTTCGGGGCGTTCCTCGACGGAGTGGGCGACTGCATCAGGAGGATATGCCGTCCCCGACAGCTACTCGTGCTCGGGGACTTCAACGCCCGCTCCACGCAGTGGAACGACACGCGAACCACCACAAGGGGAAGAATGGTGGCCGACTGGGCCGCGGGACTTGGACTGCTGCTGTCCAACAGAGGATCGACGAGCACGTGCCAGGCCTGGAGGGGGTCCTCCGTCATCGACCTGACCTGGGCCACCGCCAACCTACACCGGAGAGTGCGCGACTGGAGGGTGCTGGACGGGGTCGAGACTCTGTCCGACCATCTCTACGTGATGATGGAGCTCGCCCCGGAAACCACGTCCACCGGACGGGCCGTCGGCAGCAACGACACCGGAGGGCCGAACCGTTCCCGCCATCCGCCAACACCGAGAAGAAGATGGCGGGCGAAAGACAGGAACCGGGATCTTCTGCAAGCCGCTGTCTCCGTGTCCGCATGGAGTTGGGACGCGCGGACAACGCGGGACGACGGCGGCAGCAGCATAGACGAGGAGGCGGAGGATCTGCGGAGAGACATGGCCGCGGCCTGTGACGCCTCAATGCCGCGCTCCAGTACCAGCCACGGAGCGCGAGCCCCGGGCGTCTACTGGTGGACGGAGGAGATAGCCGCCCTCAGAAGAGGATGCGCACTGGCACGTACAGCGCTGCAGAGGGCCCGGCGCAGGCGAACGCGCGACGAGGAGAGGATCTCCCGCTGTTACGACGCGTACAGGGAGAAGAGGAGGATACTCCAGTGGGAGATCCGGACGGCGAAAGCCCGGGCCTGGGACGAGCTCGTCGAATCGGTCGAGGCCGATCCATGGGGGAGGCCCTACCGGTTGGTCACGAGGAGGCTACGACCACCGGCACCCCCATTGACCGCGAGTATGGAGCCGGGGTTGCTCGACACGGTTCTGAGCGCTCTGTTCCCGCGACAGCAACAGGACAGCACGGACAACGTCGACGCGACGAGGAGGAGGACGCCGCCGCTCCGCTCCAACAACACCGTCGCGGAGTGGAGGGAAGAGCTGCGAGTGACGAAGGAAGAGTTACTCGCGGCAACGAAGAGGATGGCGTCCCGCGGCGACGTGGCACCCGGTCCGGACGGAATACCGGGCCGTGTCTGGGCAGAGTCGATGGAGACCCTGGCTCCCCGTCTGCAGCACGTCTTCACGCGGTGCATGAGGGAAGGCGCGTACCCACGGGCGTGGAGGACGGCGAGGCTGGTGCTGCTGCGCAAGGAGGGCCGCCCGCCGGACTCGCCGTCCGCGTACAGACCGATATGCCTTCTGGACGAGGCTGGCAAGCTCCTGGAAAGGATAATCGCCGCCCGTCTGGAGGCGCATATCACGGAGCGCGGATCCGGCTGGCACGATAGCCAGTTCGGATTCAGAAAAGGAAGATCCACCGTGGACGCCGTGAGGATGGTGCGGACGACCGCCGACGACATGGTAGCGCGGGGAGGAGTGGCCATCGCGGTCTCATTGGACGTGACCAACGCGTTCAACACGATCCCCTGGGCCAGGATCGTGGAGGCGCTGGAGAGGCTGGAGGTGCCCGCGTACCTTGTTCGCCTGATACGGTCGTACCTCAGCGACCGTTGGATCGGGTACGCGGGCCGAAACGGCGCGGAGGAGAGGAGGCCGGTGGAGCGCGGTGTCCCGCAGGGGTCGGTCCTGGGACCCATACTGTGGATCACCGCGTACGACTCGGTCCTCCGTTGCCCCATGCCGCCGGGCACGGCCTTGGTGTGCTACGCCGACGACACCTTGGTCATGGCCGGCGGCGGGGGATGGTACGAGGCGCAGGCGATCGCGGACTTGGCGGTGGCGCGCGCGGTGAGGGCGATAGGAAGACTGGGGCTGAACGTGTCGCCGGCCAAGACGGAGGCCGTGGGGTTCTTCGACCGTCGTCGCAGAGGAGCCCCACCGTCCGGACTGTGCGTCAGGTGCGACGGCGAGGACGTACCGGTGAGAGCCCAGATGAGGTACCTGGGCCTCACCATCGACAGCGGATGGACGTTCGAGCCCCACTTCGAGGAACTGGTTCCGAAGGTGGCAGCCGCAGCCAACGCCCTGTGCGGCTTGCTGCCCAACATCGGTGGAGCGGGAACGAGAGTGCGCCGCCTCTACGAGGGAGTGGTGAGATCGAGGGTCCTCTACGGGGCCCCCGTATGGGCCGAAGAACTGCTGGCCAACCGTCGCAGCCTGACCCTGCTACGGAGGCTGCACAGGACGACCGCCATCAGGATCGCGCGTGCATACCGAACGGTGTCGCACGCGTCGGCGTCCGTGCTGGCCGCGTCCCCGCCGTTCGAGCTGCAGGCCCTTGCGCTCCAACGGTTGTACAACCACCGTAGGGCCCTGGGCTCGGACGGTGGCGGCGGCGAACGTCCGTTCCAGGACGTGTGGAGGGAGACGCGGCACAGGGTCTGGGAGAGATGGCGCGCCCAACTAACCGAGGAGGACATGTCACGGCCACACCGGGCCGTGCGCGCCGTCCTCCCCAACTGGGAGGCGTGGCGGGACCGCGGCGGGGTCCCTCTGACGTACAGGATGACGCAGGTGCTCACCGGCCACGGTGTGTTCGGTGAGTTCCTGAGAAGAATCCAGCGTGAGGTGACGTCAATCTGTCACCACTGCCAGGAGGAAGAGGACACGGCGCAGCACACGCTGGAGCGTTGTCCGGCGTGGGAGGTGCCGCGCCGCGTGCTACGTCTCGCCATAGGCGACGGGTTGGCCCCCGAGGCGCTCGTGGAGGCGACGCTGAGGAGTCCGCAGGAGTACGCGGCCGTCCGCACCTTCTGCGAGCAGGTCATGCTGGCGAAGGAGCGGGCGGAGCGGAGCAGGGTGAAGAACCGCGACCCCTGCCGGGTCGTGCGCGGACGAAGAGGAGCGCGAGGAGGAGCAACGTCGACGACGCGACGCCGCGCGACCGCGGCGCCACCACCGACGCCGCCGTCGTAGAAGAGCGCGCGCGCGCGTTCGTCCGAAGGGGAAAAAACAGGCCGTCAAGCCGGGGAGGGTCTGGGTCCCTGCCCGGAATTGCACGACGGCCCCACGGAACGCCGGCGCCGCGGGGGCCGGTGGTCACCCCCCGGCTGCCAAGAAGAGAAAGAAGAGGATGTCCCCTGCGAAAAATCTCGCGGGGGAGCGACGAGGGAGCGCCCTGGACCGAGAGCTTCGAGACAGGAAACGGGACGCTCCCGAGAACCGTCACGGCGACCATCGTGGGGTTTTAGTCGGTAAGAGTCCGACACTACCCGCCGCCGCCTCCCAGAGGGCGGCCGGGTGTCCATGAGGATTTCCCCACGTATAAAAAAAAAAAAAAAAAAAAAAAGGTTGGGGTTAGGTTGGGGTTAGGTTGGGGTTAGGTTGGGGTTAGGTTGGGGTTAGGTTGGGGTTAGGTTGGGGTTAGGTTGGGGTTAGGTTGGGGTTAGGTTGGGGAGCACGAGGTGGGTATGGGTTCTTAGGGCGTAGTACCACGCCCTGGGAAACCCCGATGGATCTGATATTCTCCTATAGTCGGGTGGCGGCTGGTGGGTCCTTCGGGACTGGCCAGTTTGCTGATCCGGTGCGGGGAATTTCGGAGAAGTTGGTGGGCCCATATCTGCCAAGACCACTCACCTCACCTTCTCGTGGGGCTCCCCGTCACCCTGCATCGGCTTTGACCGATGCAGGGTGCGAAAGAGTGAGTGGCGCCAGGATGGAATACCGTTGACAACTACGGCAAAAATTAAACAAAATATGATGGACAAAATAAGGAGTGAAAAGGTTTACGGTGCAGGGGAGGGATACCCCAGTACCGGCGCAGGCGTGGGTGGTCAAGTGGGCCCCACTGCGTCGTCATCTAACGACCACGGCCGCTCGGGGGTGGATAGCCAGGCCCTCGTTTGTGTTACTGCGACTGGCAAAGGTAGTGAAGAAGGAAGGATGGAGGTGACCCAGGAGGACAACGGGCCACCACTTACCAGGAGTAGGAGCTCCCTTAGGAGAGCTTCAGGAGGGACGGGGAGCGTCTTTGCCGTCCCGGCCCCAGTAGGCGACGCCACACCGCCAGTGGCACCAGGAGGATCAAGGACGCCAGCGAGGTCCGACGACGAAGAGTCGGTCGCCTCGTACACGTCACATTCGTCGGCCGCCTCGTCGACGTGCAGGGGCAAGAAACGGAAGCTTGCCTGCATGATACCGGAGGTGCCCGATGAGATGATGCAGGTGGTGAGGAGGACCTCGCCGGAAGACGTTTGCGCCGAGGTGGTGAGGTGTCTGGGAAACGTCAGCATGGTGGCGGCGAGGTCGTCGAATTTGAAGGGGACATACGTCAAGCTGCTGAGGGAGTCAGTGAACTACCTCACCGCCGCGTGGGCGCTTGAGATGATGAGGAGGTACGGACTGGAGCCCGGCAGCGGGTCTGGGGCCGCAAGGCTGGCTGACGCGAGAAACGCCCTGCTGGAGGAAGAGATCGCGTTCCTTCGTAGCCAGGTTGCGTCCCTTAGCAACGAACTGGCGAGAAGGGACGCCAACGCGCAGGGACGTATCACCTCTGGTCCCAGCGATTCTCCTCGCGAGAACAACGACGAGAGCGGGAGCCTCGCTGCCGTGGAGAAGAGGATGGAGAAGAGGATGGAAGAGATTGCGGCGTCGATAATGCGGCGGATCGACGAGCGTTTCGAGAGGGGCCGCGCAAGCGGCGCCGAAACGCGGAAGGGAGCCACCGAGCGCGGTATCACGGCTCCCTCCGTCGCCGCCCCCACTGCCGCCATCACCACCGGGAGCATCCCGAAGCCTCCAGCGAAGGCGCGGGAGGAGGACGAATGGAGACCAGTGGTCTCCAAAACAGCGCGCAGGAGGCGCAGGAGGAGGAGGGGAGTGGCTTTCGCCGCCGAGGAGACGGCGAGAGCAACAGGAGGAAGGGCCGCACCCCCGACGAGGGCAGCGGCACCGCTGCCGGCGGAAAGGCTGCTGCGGCAACGGCAGCAGCAGCAGCCCCAGGGAAGAACGGCGCGGGCGCCCAAACCGGGCGTCTCCACGTCCAAGAAGCCAACGACGGCGACGGCGAGAACGGCCTCGCTCCCTCGCGCACCGCGAACATCCGCGGTGACATTGACGCTCAACGAGGGAGCGAAGATGACGTACGCCGAGGTCATCGCCACGGCCAGGAGGAGCATCCCGCTGACTGATATCGGAGTACAGTCGGTCGGGATGAAGAAGGCGATGTCGGGCGCCATCATAATCAAGGTGCCCGGCGACAAAGAAAGGGAGAAAGCGTCCCGGCTGGCGTCACATCTGACCAGGGTGCTGGATCCGGCAACCGTCAGGGTGGCGGCTCCAGTGAAGACGGCGGAGCTGCGGGTCGTCGGGATCGACATCTCGCTACAGAGGGAAGAGCTGCGGCAGGCGCTGGCTTTGGCGGCGGGCTGCGCGGTCCCGGAGGTGCAGGTCGGCGAGATTGGAGCATCCAGGGACGGTCTTGGCTCGGTGTACGTCAAGTGCCCGGTGGCCGGGGCCCGTAAGATAGCCCGGGCTGGGAGTATCGCCCTGGGTTGGTCCACTGCGAGGGTCGTCGCCATACCAAGACGGCCCTTGCAGTGCTACAGGTGCCTGGAACTCGGACACGTGAGAGCCACTTGCGTGTCCGCCGTGGATCGCGGGCAGATCTGTTACAGGTGCGGCGGAAGCGGACATCGCGCGAGAGGCTGTCCCGCCTCCGTGCCCAAATGCCCCCTGTGCGATTCGCTCGGGGTCCCGGCCAATCACAGGATGGGAGGGGTGGCATGCACGCCGCCGAAGACAACAACAACAAGCAGGAGGAGAGGACCCACCCGCGGACTAGCCACCGCCGGAGGGACATCTGGAAGCACCGACGCCACCGCCACCGCCGTCGCCGCCGCCGTCGCCGCCAAAGAATTGGCAGCAGCAGCGGCGACAACGACGACGACGACGACAACAGCAACGGCGGCGGCGGTAGATGGCCTGGAGGAGGCCATGGAGTTGGGCCAATAGATTCCAACGAATCCTCCAGTGCAACGTAGGTAGATCGAGGCGAGCTCAAGATCTGCTCTTCCAGACCATCCGGGAGAGCAGAGTCGCCCTCGCTGTGGTGGCGGAACCGCATCGCGTTCCCGACTCTCCCAACTGGGTCGGGGACTTGGACGGGACAGCGGCAGTCGGATGGACGACAGAGACAACGACAACGACGCCCGGCATTCCCGGCGTCCTGCTGGAACGCGGCAACGGCTACGTCGCGGTCGAGTGGGCAGGGATTGCCGTGGTGGGGGTATACGTATCTCCCAACAGCGGCCTGGTCGCGTTCGGGGCGTTCCTCGACGGAGTGGGCGACTGCATCAGGAGGATATGCCGTCCCCGACAGCTACTCGTGCTCGGGGACTTCAACGCCCGCTCCACGCAGTGGAACGACACGCGAACCACCACAAGGGGAAGAATGGTGGCCGACTGGGCTGCGGGACTTGGACTGCTGCTGTCCAACAGAGGATCGACGAGCACGTGCCAGGCCTGGAGGGGGTCCTCCGTCATCGACCTGACCTGGGCCACCGCCAACCTACACCGGAGAGTGCGCGACTGGAGGGTGCTGGACGGGGTCGAGACTCTGTCCGACCATCTCTACGTGATGATGGAGCTCGCCCCGGAAACCACGTCCACCGGACGGGCCGTCGGCAGCAACGACACCGGAGGGCCGAACCGTTCCCGCCATCCGCCAACACCGAGAAGAAGATGGCGGGCGAAAGACAGGAACCGGGATCTTCTGCAAGCCGCTGTCTCCGTGTCCGCATGGAGTTGGGACGCGCGGACAACGCGGGACGACGGCGGCAGCAGCATAGACGAGGAGGCGGAGGATCTGCGGAGAGACATGGCCGCGGCCTGTGACGCCTCAATGCCGCGCTCCAGTACCAGCCACGGAGCGCGAGCCCCGGGCGTCTACTGGTGGACGGAGGAGATAGCCGCCCTCAGAAGAGGATGCGCACTGGCACGTACAGCGCTGCAGAGGGCCCGGCGCAGGCGAACGCGCGACGAGGAGAGGATCTCCCGCTGTTACGACGCGTACAGGGAGAAGAGGAGGATACTCCAGTGGGAGATCCGGACGGCGAAAGCCCGGGCCTGGGACGAGCTCGTCGAATCGGTCGAGGCCGATCCATGGGGGAGGCCCTACCGGTTGGTCACGAGGAGGCTACGACCACCGGCACCCCCATTGACCGCGAGTATGGAGCCGGGGTTGCTCGACACGGTTCTGAGCGCTCTGTTCCCGCGACAGCAACAGGACAGCACGGACAACGTCGACGCGACGAGGAGGAGGACGCCGCCGCTCCGCTCCAACAACACCGCCGCGGAGTGGAGGGAAGAGCTGCGAGTGACGAAGGAAGAGTTACTCGCGGCAACGAAGAGGATGGCGTCCCGCGGCGACGTGGCACCCGGTCCGGACGGAATACCGGGCCGTGTCTGGGCAGAGTCGATGGAGACCCTGGCTCCCCGTCTGCAGCACGTCTTCACGCGGTGCATGAGGGAAGGCGCGTACCCACGGGCGTGGAGGACGGCGAGGCTGGTGCTGCTGCGCAAGGAGGGCCGCCCGCCGGACTCGCCGTCCGCGTACAGACCGATATGCCTTCTGGACGAGGCTGGCAAGCTCCTGGAAAGGATAATCGCCGCCCGTCTGGAGGCGCATATCACGGAGCGCGGATCCGGCTGGCACGATAGCCAGTTCGGATTCAGAAAAGGAAGATCCACCGTGGACGCCGTGAGGATGGTGCGGACGACCGCCGACGACATGGTAGCGCGGGGAGGAGTGGCCATCGCGGTCTCATTGGACGTGACCAACGCGTTCAACACGATCCCCTGGGCCAGGATCGTGGAGGCGCTGGAGAGGCTGGAGGTGCCCGCGTACCTTGTTCGCCTGATACGGTCGTACCTCAGCGACCGTTGGATCGGGTACGCGGGCCGAAACGGCGCGGAGGAGAGGAGGCCGGTGGAGCGCGGTGTCCCGCAGGGGTCGGTCCTGGGACCCATACTGTGGATCACCGCGTACGACTCGGTCCTCCGTTGCCCCATGCCGCCGGGCACGGCCTTGGTGTGCTACGCCGACGACACCTTGGTCATGGCCGGCGGCGGGGGATGGTACGAGGCGCAGGCGATCGCGGACTTGGCGGTGGCGCGCGCGGTGAGGGCGATAGGAAGACTGGGGCTGAACGTGTCGCCGGCCAAGACGGAGGCCGTGGGGTTCTTCGACCGTCGTCGCAGAGGAGCCCCACCGTCCGGACTGTGCGTCAGGTGCGACGGCGAGGACGTACCGGTGAGAGCCCAGATGAGGTACCTGGGCCTCACCATCGACAGCGGATGGACGTTCGAGCCCCACTTCGAGGAACTGGTTCCGAAGGTGGCAGCCGCAGCCAACGCCCTGTGCGGCTTGCTGCCCAACATCGGTGGAGCGGGAACGAGAGTGCGCCGCCTCTACGAGGGAGTGGTGAGATCGAGGGTCCTCTACGGGGCCCCCGTATGGGCCGAAGAACTGCTGGCCAACCGTCGCAGCCTGACCCTGCTACGGAGGCTGCACAGGACGACCGCCATCAGGATCGCGCGTGCATACCGAACGGTGTCGCACGCGTCGGCGTCCGTGCTGGCCGCGTCCCCACCGTTCGAGCTGCAGGCCCTTGCGCTCCAACGGTTGTACAACCACCGTAGGGCCCTGGGCTCGGACGGTGGCGGTGGAGGCGGCGAACGTCCGTTCCAGGACGTGTGGAGGGAGACGCGGCACAGGGTCTGGGAGAGATGGCGCGCCCAACTAACCGAGGAGGACATGTCACGGCCACACCGGGCCGTGCGCGCCGTCCTCCCCAACTGGGAGGCGTGGCGGGACCGCGGCGGGGTCCCTCTGACGTACAGGATGACGCAGGTGCTCACCGGCCACGGTGTGTTCGGTGAGTTCCTGAGAAGAATCCAGCGTGAGGTGACGTCAATCTGTCACCACTGCCAGGAGGAAGAGGACACGGCGCAGCACACGCTGGAGCGTTGTCCGGCGTGGGAGGTGCCGCGCCGCGTGCTACGTCTCGCCATAGGCGACGGGTTGGCCCCCGAGGCGCTCGTGGAGGCGACGCTGAGGAGTCCACAGGAGTACGCGGCCGTCCGCACCTTCTGCGAGCAGGTCATGCTGGCGAAGGAGCGGGCGGAGCGGAGCAGGGTGAAGAACCGCGACCCCTGCCGGGTCGTGCGCGGACGAAGAGGAGCGCGAGGAGGAGCAACGTCGACGACGCGACGCCGCGCGACCGCGGCGCCACCACCGACGCCGCCGTCGTAGAAGAGCGCGCGCGCGCGTTCGTCCGAAGGGGAAAAAACAGGCCGTCAAGCCGGGGAGGGTCTGGGTCCCTGCCCGGAATTGCACGACGGCCCCACGGAACGCCGGCGCCGCGGGGGCCGGTGGTCACCCCCCGGCTGCCAAGAAGAGAAAGAAGAGGATGTCCCCTGCGAAAAATCTCGCGGGGGAGCGACGAGGGAGCGCCCTGGACCGAGAGCTTCGAGACAGGAAACGGGACGCTCCCGAGAACCGTCACGGCGACCATCGTGGGGTTTTAGTCGGTAAGAGTCCGACACTACCCGCCGCCGCCTCCCAGAGGGCGGCCGGGTGTCCATGAGGATTTCCCCACGTATAAAAAAAAAAAAAAAAAAAAAGGTTGGGGTTAGGTTGGGGTTAGGTTGGGGTTAGGTTGGGGTTAGGTTGGGGTTAGGTTGGGGTTAGGTTGGGGTTAGGTTGGGGTTAGGTTGGGGTTAGGTTGGGGTTAGGTTGGGGTTAGGTTGGGGTTAGGTTGGGGTTAGGTTGGGGTTAGGTTGGGTTAGGTTGGGGTTAGGTTAGGTTGGGGTTAGGTTGGGTTAGGTTGGGGTTAGGTTGGGGTTAGGTTGGGGTTAGGTTGGGGTTAGGTTGGGGTTAGGTTGGGGTTAGGTTGGGGTTAGGTTGGGGTTAGGTTGGGGTTAGGTTGGGGTTAGGTTGGGGTTAGGTTGGGGTTAGGTTGGGGTTAGGTTGGGGTTAGGTTGGGGTTAGGTTGGGGTTAGGTTGGGGTTAGGTTGGGGTTAGGTTGGGGTTAGGTTGGGGTTAGGTTGGGGTTAGGTTGGGGTTAGGTTGGGGTTAGGTTGGGGTTAGGTTGGGGTTAGGTTGGGGTTAGGTTGGGGTTAGGTTGGGGTTAGGTTGGGGTTAGGTTGGGGTTAGGTTGGGGTTAGGTTGGGGTTAGGTTGGGGTTAGGTTGGGGTTAGGTTGGGGTTAGGTTGGGGTTAGGTTGGGGTTAGGTTGGGGTTAGGTTGGGGTTAGGTTGGGGTTGGGTGGGGGTTAGGTTGGGGTTAGGTTGGGGTTAGGTTGGGGTTAGGTTGGGGTTAGGTTGGGGTTAGGTTGGGGTTAGGTTGGGGTTAGGTTGGGGTTAGGTTGGGGTTAGGTTGGGGTTAGGTTGGGGTTAGGTTGGGGTTAGGTTGGGGTTAGGTTGGGGTTAGGTTGGGGTTAGGTTGGGGTTAGGTTGGGGTTAGGTTGGGGTTAGGTTGGGGTTAGGTTGGGGTTAGGTTGGGGTTAGGTTGGGGTTAGGTCGGGGTTAGGTTGGGGTTAGGTTGGGGTTAGGTTGGGGTTAGGTTGGGGTTAGGTTGGGGTTAGGTTGGGGTTAGGTTGGGGTTAGGTTGGGGTTAGGTTGGGGTTAGGTTGGGGTTAGGTTGGGGTTAGGTTGGGGTTAGGTTGGGGTTAGGTTGGGGTTAGGTTGGGGTTAGGTTGGGGTTAGGTTGGGGTTAGGTTGGGGTTAGGTTGGGGTTAGGTTGGGGTTAGGTTGGGGTTAGGTTGGGGTTAGGTTGGGGTTAGGTTGGGGTTAGGTTGGGGTTAGGTTGGGGTTAGGTTGGGGTTAGGTTGGGGTTAGGTTGGGGTTAGGTTGGGGTTAGGTTGGGGTTAGGTTGGGGTTAGGTTGGGGTTAGGTTGGGGTTAGGTTGGGGTTAGGTTGGGGTTAGGTTGGGGTTAGGTTGGGGTTAGGTTGGGGTTAGGTTGGGGTTAGGTTGGGGTTAGGTTGGGGTTAGGTTGGGGTTAGGTTGGGGTTAGGTTGGGGTTAGGTTGGGGTTAGGTTGGGGTTAGGTTGGGGTTAGGTTGGGGTTAGGTTGGGGTTAGGTTGGGGTTAGGTTGGGGTTAGGTTGGGGTTAGGTTGGGGTTAGGTTGGGGTTAGGTTGGGGTTAGGTTGGGGTTAGGTTGGGGAGCACGAGGTGGGTATGGGTTCTTAGGGCGTAGTACCACGCCCTGGGAAACCCCGATGGATCTGATATTCTCCTATAGTCGGGTGGCGGCTGGTGGGTCCTTCGGGACTGGCCAGTTTGCTGATCCGGTGCGGGGAATTTCGGAGAAGTTGGTGGGCCCATATCTGCCAAGACCACTCACCTCACCTTCTCGTGGGGCTCCCCGTCACCCTGCATCGGCTTTGACCGATGCAGGGTGCGAAAGAGTGAGTGGCGCCAGGATGGAATACCGTTGACAACTACGGCAAAAATTAAACAAAATATGATGGACAAAATAAGGAGTGAAAAGGTTTACGGTGCAGGGGAGGGATACCCCAGTACCGGCGCAGGCGTGGGTGGTCAAGTGGGCCCCACTGCGTCGTCATCTAACGACCACGGCCGCTCGGGGGTGGATAGCCAGGCCCTCGTTTGTGTTACTGCGACTGGCAAAGGTAGTGAAGAAGGAAGGATGGAGGTGACCCAGGAGGACAACGGGCCACCACTTACCAGGAGTAGGAGCTCCCTTAGGAGAGCTTCAGGAGGGACGGGGAGCGTCTTTGCCGTCCCGGCCCCAGTAGGCGACGCCACACCGCCAGTGGCACCAGGAGGATCAAGGACGCCAGCGAGGTCCGACGACGAAGAGTCGGTCGCCTCGTACACGTCACATTCGTCGGCCGCCTCGTCGACGTGCAGGGGCAAGAAACGGAAGCTTGCCTGCATGATACCGGAGGTGCCCGATGAGATGATGCAGGTGGTGAGGAGGACCTCGCCGGAAGACGTTTGCGCCGAGGTGGTGAGGTGTCTGGGAAACGTCAGCATGGTGGCGGCGAGGTCGTCGAATTTGAAGGGGACATACGTCAAGCTGCTGAGGGAGTCAGTGAACTACCTCACCGCCGCGTGGGCGCTTGAGATGATGAGGAGGTACGGACTGGAGCCCGGCAGCGGGTCTGGGGCCGCAAGGCTGGCTGACGCGAGAAACGCCCTGCTGGAGGAAGAGATCGCGTTCCTTCGTAGCCAAGTTGCGTCCCTTAGCAACGAACTGGCGAGAAGGGACGCCAACGCGCAGGGACGTATCACCTCTGGTCCCAGCGATTCTCCTCGCGAGAACAACGACGAGAGCGGGAGCCTCGCTGCCGTGGAGAAGAGGATGGAGAAGAGGATGGAAGAGATTGCGGCGTCGATAATGCGGCGGATCGACGAGCGTTTCGAGAGGGGCCGCGCAAGCGGCGCCGAAACGCGGAAGGGAGCCACCGAGCGCGGTATCACGGCTCCCTCCGTCGCCGCCCCCACTGCCGCCATCACCACCGGGAGCATCCCGAAGCCTCCAGCGAAGGCGCGGGAGGAGGACGAATGGAGACCAGTGGTCTCCAAAACAGCGCGCAGGAGGCGCAGGAGGAGGAGGGGAGTGGCTTTCGCCGCCGAGGAGACGGCGAGAGCAACAGGAGGAAGGGCCGCACCCCCGACGAGGGCAGCGGCACCGCTGCCGGCGGAAAGGCTGCTGCGGCAACGGCAGCAGCAGCAGCCCCAGGGAAGAACGGCGCGGGCGCCCAAACCGGGCGTCTCCACGTCCAAGAAGCCAACGACGGCGACGGCGAGAACGGCCTCGCTCCCTCGCGCACCGCGAACATCCGCGGTGACATTGACGCTCAACGAGGGAGCGAAGATGACGTACGCCGAGGTCATCGCCACGGCCAGGAGGAGCATCCCGCTGACTGATATCGGAGTACAGTCGGTCGGGATGAAGAAGGCGATGTCGGGCGCCATCATAATCAAGGTGCCCGGCGACAAAGAAAGGGAGAAAGCGTCCCGGCTGGCGTCACATCTGACCAGGGTGCTGGATCCGGCAACCGTCAGGGTGGCGGCTCCAGTGAAGACGGCGGAGCTGCGGGTCGTCGGGATCGACATCTCGCTACAGAGGGAAGAGCTGCGGCAGGCGCTGGCTTTGGCGGCGGGCTGCGCGGTCCCGGAGGTGCAGGTCGGCGAGATTGGAGCATCCAGGGACGGTCTTGGCTCGGTGTACGTCAAGTGCCCGGTGGCCGGGGCCCGTAAGATAGCCCGGGCTGGGAGTATCGCCCTGGGTTGGTCCACTGCGAGGGTCGTCGCCATACCAAGACGGCCCTTGCAGTGCTACAGGTGCCTGGAACTCGGACACGTGAGAGCCACTTGCGTGTCCGCCGTGGATCGCGGGCAGATCTGTTACAGGTGCGGCGGAAGCGGACATCGCGCGAGAGGCTGTCCCGCCTCCGTGCCCAAATGCCCCCTGTGCGATTCGCTCGGGGTCCCGGCCAATCACAGGATGGGAGGGGTGGCATGCACGCCGCCGAAGACAACAACAACAAGCAGGAGGAGAGGACCCACCCGCGGACTAGCCACCGCCGGAGGGACATCTGGAAGCACCGACGCCACCGCCACCGCCGTCGCCGCCGCCGTCGCCGCCAAAGAATTGGCAGCAGCAGCGGCGACAACGACGACGACGACGACAACAGCAACGGCGGCGGCGGTAGATGGCCTGGAGGAGGCCATGGAGTTGGGCCAATAGATTCCAACGAATCCTCCAGTGCAACGTAGGTAGATCGAGGCGAGCTCAAGATCTGCTCTTCCAGACCATCCGGGAGAGCAGAGTCGCCCTCGCTGTGGTGGCGGAACCGCATCGCGTTCCCGACTCTCCCAACTGGGTCGGGGACTTGGACGGGACAGCGGCAGTCGGATGGACGACAGAGACAACGACAACGACGCCCGGCATTCCCGGCGTCCTGCTGGAACGCGGCAACGGCTACGTCGCGGTCGAGTGGGCAGGGATTGCCGTGGTGGGGGTATACGTATCTCCCAACAGCGGCCTGGTC